>CP136062.1:129535281-132280524 GCA_032622095.1 Siphonodentalium dalli | reverse complement strand
GAGGATTGGGAAATGTGTTGACGTTTAGACCAACGTACAGCAGCCTATCTTTTAGTTCAGTCATGAACGTAGTGCGTATCCTTCTGAAAGCAGCAATCTGCGAAAGCGGTCATGTTGACCTACCTATCTTTCTACTTTTGGTCCGAAAGAGGGGGAACCGGTGCAAATACATGGTCCATGGATGCGATATGTGGAGGATCATTGTCATCAGGCTCGAATGCAGCAAGATCAAAATCATCTTTACAACGTTAGCGCTGACCTGCCATCGCCATTATAGCCGCACGTTGCCAATGACGCAAAGCAGAACTGTGCATTTGTGTTCCCTCCGTGACGTCATGTCACGTGCTCCTCCAGTAGCCATGTGCGCGCAGTGCAAAATGAAAACAAATCTTCGGCGACTGTTTCGTTCCCAAGATATAAAAAATAATTGCAGGTTATTTTGACGGGATTTGTTGCGGATTTGTGTTAAGGGGACTTAGATACACACGGGGTGATATATCAACACTCAAATTAGGTTACAGTTCAGCTGGACTTTAACTAACAAAATGTTTTGTGTATTACGCTTGCTAATAACTAACAGCATGTCTTCTCTTGCTTATAGTCGACGAGATTCGACTTTGATGGCCACACACCGTGCGGGTTGCTCAAGAAATAAATGCGGCAACATGCGCTATTGTCATTGTTGGATGAGGGCCCGTTGGTCCATGGTTAAACAATTTGAGCAAACGTACCAGTCTTACATCGGGCAGGACCAGTTCGGCCCCCCCCTGGTCCTGCATCAGCAGACTTTGGGTGGCAGCGTGCAGTTCTCGGAGATTCGGGCAACCAATCCTCCAGAACACCCGCACACTCGCCTTTGGAGGGTGTTCTGGGTGGGGAAGTCTCGATGTCCGGTGCCGCTCAATGCGCTCCAGCCAAAAGGCCTTCTGACGCTTCCCCACGGCGCTGTGGCCCACCCCATTACGAGGGTCGGTCTTGTCCCCCTGGAAACGTCATCCCACGTGATACGTCCAGGCCTGCTCCTCTGCCGTCATGGGATCCTAGTGGTATGTCATCGACGTTTATTCCAGCTTGTCTGGACCACCTGCATTCGGGAGATTCGGTGGGGGGGTTTTCTCTGGTCAAATGGATCCTTCTAATTTTATCTTTTTGCTGACCTTCTGGCATTGGGGTGGGCCAAAGCACCTTAACTTCAACTGCGAGAGCATTTATACCTCGTTCGTGCCATTCCCCGAGTGGGCTTCCCTATAGTACCTTATCTCAACCTGATGCAGGGTGTTCTGTTGCTGTGGTCGATACTGACATGCTTCCTATACTTCTCATGGCGTCTGATGGCTTTGACGACGATGGGCAAGAATCACGGGATTCTGTCGTTCCTAAGGAACTCGCTTTGCGTATGGAAACGACTTGGGTCGATCTCTTGTACAAAACTTCATCATAGGATATGTGTCAACTGACTTACACAAACTTGCACAACTGTACCAGTCTTTACCTCGGGATGAACCAGTTCGAGCCCCATGGTCCTGCACCAGCAGTCCGTGGCAGGCGCGGTGTCGTTCTCGGAGATTCGGGCAACCAATCCTCCAGGACAATCGCACCCGAGCCTTTGGAGGCTGTTCTGTGTGGGGACAACTCGATGTAGCATACTGTCAATAGCGCTTTATATTTTGGAAGATATCTACAGAAATCACTCTCATCACATGAAAACGAGAAGAAGTCAGCAGCAGAAGAAGAAGTCTCTACTTGCTCGGTTTCTAGCTGGCGCGTATGGTGTGGCACTGCCTGGGACGTTTCTTCCTAAAACCAGGGGGGGGGGGGGGGGGCAGGTACAAGCTTGAGCAATACTGGAATCTGAATTTATGAGCTCTTTCACATAACATATATCAAAGCTGATGCATGACTAAATCACATTTACATGACATCTGTTTTGGAAGAGTACATTCCCGTCAAACTGGAATATTAAATTTATTGCTCGTTGCCTCCTCCTGGGCTTGCATTCTAATCCATATAGTTCAGTTGAAGGGCTTCTCCTTGGCGGAAAAATTTAATTTTTAAAATTAAAATTAGTTTTTCCTCAAGGGAAGCCCGAAACTGAACTATCATAGATCCCTCCCATGGCGGTGCCATTCCCAACCCCGCGACTCGCAAATCTTATTATTAAAAGTCGGAAATAAAACTGGCTAGATGAATTGTTAGAGCGCGGGATTTGCACGGGACGCATTCATGCGTGGGCTAATCCGATCGCTGATTGACCGGAGTAGGCCATAAACGGACAATAAATTTTAACCCTCCTGATAACACAAGGCCGAGGATAATAATCCATATAGTTCAGTTTCGGGCTTCCCTTGAGGAAAATCTAATTTTAATTTTAAAAATTATATTTTCAGTCCCATTAATCTTAACGTTTTACATTGCCCAGCAAAAACGCCGATTTTTTTGTGTTTCGGAACTAAACATTCACTGTCCAGTAATTCAGAATCCTTTATAAAATCAGAGAAGAAACCTCTGTTGAGCAGTGTTGGCCAAAAAGGCGCAGACTTCCATAACAGAACAACCAAAGTACCACTTGCGTTATCTTTTTTCAACTTGACTAAAACTCTTTGAATCATATTTGGAGGAGGGTCCAGCCAATTCTTTCCCTCTTTCCAAGAAAATTTGAATGCATCGACCCCATCCGTGCCAGGGCACCGACATTTGGAATTAAAAAATTTACATTTAGTTGTGAAATGTGTGGCAAAACGATCAACTATATGTGGCCCCCATTTCGAGTCAAACTGCTGAAAAACAGATGAACGAATTTCCCAATCTGAAAAATCGTGTGTTCGTCTCAGAGCATCGGCATGCACATTAAGCTTGTGTGGAATCCACCCTACTATCAAGACTTTGTCATAATGAGAACATATTTCACAAACCTCAAGCGCAATCTTATGTAGATCCGGTTTATTACTTCCGGTTTCTAAAATTGAACAAACGTTTTTGCTGTCTGTAAGCCACTGAACAGCTTGACCTGAAAATACCTCAGCCCATGTTTTTAAACTGCGAACTAACGCCTCCGCTTCGCGCCATGTAGAACTTTGAATACTTTCAGTAAAAGTCCACGACCTTATCATATTAGGCGGGTTACTCCCCATTGCATGAGATATAACCATTTGGTCGATATCCTGTCGACCACCCCAACCATCCATCGCTTTTATTGGCGATGCGGTCTGAAAATCAGACCCAGGGCAACGCCTGGAACGAATCAACTCGCTCGCCTTTCTGGCAGAACAAAATTTTTTATCGCCCGGTCTAAAGTAACCAGAAAAAACAGACCGCTGTTCCTCATCCAAAGGATTATAATCTGCGAGCGAAAAAACACGCTTTCAAGAAATAATGCTGATCAGTCAGATCGATTGAACATCCGTTCAGATTTGCATCAATATCCGTTTGGTCGCCCATAACCTTGGTGTCAAAAAAATTACCTGTAACCCCTGATGGAATATCAGCAAGCGAATGTGTATCCAGTCGTCTAAAATGACAACCATAACCAGAAGACGATGCATCACTTTAAACTAAGAAATTCCCAACTGGCAAGACGATTTGTTTGACATTGACCCGCTTGATATTGCCCCGCCAAAAATTTAGCTCCTCCAATGCGAGATTTTCCAATAAAACGGAAGCGTTCCAACTAGCCCTTGTATTCAAAACCTTATGCAAATATATTGTGTAAAGGTAGGCATGTTTTCCAGTGATAAACTGTGTGGACACAATGAGACCTATCACGCGCGCTAATGTCCGAGCCTGAATTAATTTCCCTCCGTCATTAAAGCGACACATAATCTTTTCGAGCAAACTTAACAAAGTATCTATGCGTGCGGATGTTAGATTGACAGTTCCGGCCTGAAAGTTCCAATCCAAACCCAACCATTTTACTCGCTGTGTTGGAATCCAATGACATTTTTCTGGTGCAAGCAGGAACCCCAACTCTATCAAATCGGAATGCACTTGCGCACTTAATTTCATTGCAGATAGATAAGAAATGTCACCACCTATCCCGTCGTCCAAAAACATGATACGAAAACCCTGGGATCGCCAATGTCGGATTACATCCTTCATCAATTTTGAAAAAAATATATCCGGCCGAGGACAAGCCAAACGCTAAAATGTTAAAAATATAATATTTTTTGACACCAGCCCTCTCCCATGCAAACCCAAGATATGGCCTCCAGGGCCTGGAACCTACGTCATAAAACAAAGTTTTTCACCGAAAAATGGCGGCTGCTCGGTGCGACTCGAAGTGAGTATTTATCGTTTTTGCAAACTATGTACATAAACCACTAAAAAAAATCATTGCTTATGAGCTGTAAAACATTGTTTGCTAGCTCACATTCATCTATACCGAGATATATATGTAACGGTTGTAAAGATTATCGCGTTCAGGTGGTTTCCGTCACCAATTTTCGAGGCATGTTTCAGAGGTTTGAAATTGTAACGCCTACATTGGCTTTTAAAACTGGAATTGTGACATAAATGGTAACGCCTACATACAGGGTCCTCGCTGGACCAAAATTTACTTTTGCCAAATAATTTGCCAAATGAAAATATGTTTTGCCAAATTATTTTAGCATTTGCCAAATGCTATCGCTGATAGTATCATTTTCTGCAACCTTAAGTCTCATATTTCGACATATATCGATAGAAAAAGCAGTTAGTTAATAATTATTTATACTCGCATCTCTTCTGTTGTGTATCATAAAATAATAAGCCAATCACCGAACAAAACAATGGTAGAAAGGGTTCCCCTCATCCAGAAGGGCGCATCACAGGAGGATTAGCTATGTAAACACTACCACCACACTAAATACTAGTAATCCCTCCAACCATCGGTACTAATGCTATGAGATTAACTATATCTTAATGGAGGTATTAACTTTTTCTAAACCTTATAAAACACAACTAATATAACTATGTTGTAAGAGTTTCCTGAAATGAATGATATTGATTGACCAATATTTTTCAAATTTCTTGAGGAATTCAAAAGTGACTTGCCAAAACTTTTGCCAAATGAAAATATTTTTTGCCAAATGTGAATTATTTTTGCCACTGGCAAATTTGGCAAGTGGCAGCGCGAACCCTGCCTACATATAATCAACATTTGATTCCAAAATCGGAAATTTGACTGAATTCTTTCTTTCACTTGCCGAAAATCACAATTAGTTTTAGGACTAGTTAGTAGTGTATGCCTTCACGGTTAATGGAACTTATGGAAACGCAAGAGTATAATTCTTCCCTTGCTAAGATCCCCCGAATATTGCCGAGGCGAATCGGTATACATCGGCTCAAAAGTAGACTGCTTCACGGAATTACTATCACAAGACATAAATGAATAAAATAATGAGTAATTATATGACCTTTATATATCAATATTAGTATAGGGAATAAGAAAAAAATGTGAGTCTGGTTGATGCATCATATATAATTATAGGCTAAAATAAACCAACGTTAGAGTTATTCCTCCTGTATCTGGGATCTTAGCCAACCGAGTCCCGTTCGACTGTTTCCGGGGCATGTTAGCGGGAATCTTCGGGGGATCTTAATTAGCACCGATTGATGGTCGGGAATCATCGGGGGATCTTAGCAAGGGAAGAATTCTATTATTGCTATGGAAGCATTAAATTCACATGTGTTTAATTATTATTGAAATTTGTTTTGCCGGCAACCATTCATACTCGCTCGTTGATATTTGATAAGTAAATAGAACAACTTAAAACTAATTAAGGGGTACTGTACGCCAATTTCAATAAACTCACAATAATAACAACAATCTAATATCTATAATCTAATATTATATAAACAAATAAGTAATTTGAGTCGAAGATGTATTCTGTAAACGATCAGGTTAATAGGTTATCCTAAAATCAAAGTTAAAGCTAATCAATCCGATTCGATGGTCCCCCATATCATCAGATTCCAACAACAAATATTTTTTTAAATGCCCTCTTCAGTTATCAGAATCGGTTAAATAACCAAAACTAATGCTAACCACAGTCAAATATAGTATAAAATTGGCCTAAACCTGTTATTTATCAACATTTTGTCGGTTTGTCAAATATCTGACAAAAAAGCTACTTGATTTTCGAGTTAACCATCTTCATCGCAAATTTGGTCCGAGGCAGTCTTCTCGTCGACTTTTACTGGGCCACTAAATATTCCAGCGGGTGAAAAATAATAGATTTTAAAAATCGATATCTGACTATTCTGAGCTTTGATTGATGGGTTCCTCGACTTGAATAAAATATTATTTACCCCCGAAGCCAAATAAATAGTAATTGAGGGGTGCATAATCGGATTGAGTGCTTTAATAATTTGATACATATTTAATTTATGACTGGAGCCATAAAATAAGTTACGAATTTCCGTGTACAAGACGTAATCAAATTATTTCACGGATAGTGGATTGGGCAACGTGTGGCACTAATGGTCGTGTAAACAATTATATTGATACGGGGCGTAAACTCAAGCCACTTACTGAGTGGTGACTATACCATAACTTAAATTTATGAGTATATGTGAGTGGTATACATATAATTTAACATTTATTTGATACATCTGTTTGAAAACTACACAAATTATTCTACAACAACAATTTGGATTTTCGCATTCCGGCTAATCTGCCATCCATAACATTACTTCGTACTCAAAATACTTTCAAGTAATGAAAATCTGGTTACCATATTCTACGACTCAGAGACTATAGAAACAGGCCAATATTATGTGAGTGTTAACGCGATGTGGGCGTTACCATTAATAGACAAATTCATAAAAAAAATTGTGTCTTAAGAAATTTACAAACAAACCACGGGAAAGTAATTTTTTTATTATTGATTCAAATTTTAGCATTTATAATATCCCGAAACTCAATGTATACGGTTTTTAAATGAGTTTAGGCGCGGAGAACATGAAATGTTGGCGTTAACACCTGCACGAAAATAGGAAATCGGACGCGATTTTGAATTGCGGACGCGAAATTCTCATTATAAGCAATTCTTTCCGATTTTCGGTTTCTGTATTTGTCGAGATTTGCAGGTGGCATAGCTCCTTTGCTTATAATACTACATCGAAATCGATTGTATTTATTTAAAAAACGATTTCGAAGTCGCGAGTCGAACTTTATTTACAGTTATTTTGATGTAGGGTTACCCTTCCGGTGACGTAGGTTCCAGGCCCTGGCCTCTGTTCTTGGCACAAAACAACATGGTGATATGCTGATTTAAGATCGTAAGTGAAATTCCATTCCCGTTGCAAACAAATCTTGAGCGATTTTAGCATCTTCAAAACAAATTTTATTCTTTAAGATGTATGGATTTAAATGACGACAGTCCAAAACCAAACGCGGCTTAGAAACCTTGTTAAATGCCACTGTCAGCGGATTCACCACTCGTGGTTGATAAACACATTCTGATATACAACCCATCGATAATAATTTATCGATTTCAGCTGAAACAAAATCTGCATTTGACAAAGCTGACAAATTATTTTTCAAATATACCCCTATTGGGGTCTCTATAAAGGGAATAACATAACCGTTTTCAATGATATTCAAAATGAATTCACTAGCTTCAATCTGTTTCCAGAATACCAAGCTTTCTTTTAGGCGACCAACTGGTGAAATAATGTTGTCAGTAACCATAATAGTTGGTGTACGGTTAGAACAAATTTGCTCAAGAGATGAAAACGTGACCTTCTCAACATCTGATTTGGAAACATGGGAAAATGGTGTTTCAATAAAATTGCCTTGAAAGGTACTTAACTTATTGTTTCCCCGCGTTTACCGCGACAGCCCTGCCGGCGAGGCACTCAGGATCTCCCCTCCAATGGCCGAACTTTCAACACGCCCAGCAAGCTCCGGGTTTGCCCTTTCCAAAAGAAGGTTGAGTCTGCACAGGAACATTAACAGGATATGGTTGAAATCTTCTATTAACTTTCTTCCTTTTAACAATGCTTTGTTTTTTCCTCATTACCCGCATATCAGCGCTCCTCAGACGTCGTTCGTCATCTGCATCCAAAGCAAGTGAGTTCTGCTCATACTCCTGCACTGTGTTCCACCCACCTTCGGACGAGTCTGAGATTTTAATAAGCCTCTGCCTATCCTTAAGTAAAACTATACCTTCGCTGATTTTGCATTTAGCAGCCTCGAGGACCTCCGAACTCAGATTCCCGTCAGAAAGCTGAACGTCAGCCTCCACCAGCTTCTGAGTAACTTCGATAGAATGCTTGAACTGATCTTCGTTCCCTTTACTTTTGAAAATGTGAGAATCGGCCCGAAGATGCTCAATTTTCGCTATCTGAGCGTCCGACAGCTCCTTCTGAGTGCACTTGATAGTATCCTCGAACCTCTCAATCCTGGACGAGACCAGGGTATTCATTTTCTGCAATAAGTCATCTTGGCCCGCGCGTAAAACCGAAGCCACTTGAACAGAAATTATTCGCGATAGCTCAGAAGTATCCATGATAGATGTGACGCGGTGGTCAGCGACAGCCAAAATGACTAACAATACACAATCACTTGACCTCGTCAATTCAGAACTCATGCGTCTCGCATGCTCAACTCGCTTGACCCGCCAACGCTCAGACTGAGCGCGTATTCAATATTAACCGGCTTCCTACAGCTACTTTGCGGTTAACCACCTTCCGCTTTTGCTTTTCCTTCAAGGCGTTTAGACAACGATTTTCGGCTATACGATGTAACGCAGAAAATCTTAAATTCCTTTGCTCAATAAAAAAAAAAAAAAGTAAATAAGTCACCACACCAAATTTGGTTTAAATCAGTCCAAAATCATGTTATGCACTGGTAAATTTGTTTGGAGCGACATTAAACCCAATTCACCGAATCCATCCCATATTAATATTAATATGGCTATATTTTATTTTCTGATGTCTCTTATGCCAATGTGCAAATAAAGAAAGCTATGGTAACTAATTTTTATTTTAAAAAAGTTTCAACAAAACACATCACATGCTGTTAACAGTAGACTAGAACATCACTCTATACAGATGGTCTGAGGTCATTATAAACGTTATTGGTTTCATAGAGATGCCAGCCTTTAACATAAACAATGCCTGTGATTTGTTGACAGCTCTGCTGTATAATTGATACTAATGGGTCAGCAGTGAGGTGTTTATCTTGATGGCTGTTGTTGGTAGAATTTGATACATTATCATTGTAAACTTAAATTGGAATCTCTTGACCAAGTATTCCATGTCCAGGTCACCTTTTCACATTTAACCCAAGGCTGTGGTGGTGCAGCATTACAGATCCTGTTCCAGTGCATTCTCTTATATATATGCGAGTGACCCATACATTCCAATAATTTGTGTTATGTACATTGTCTATAATAGTGCATAACAGTATACACTATAATTCAACATCAAAACTCTCATTTATGATTCCGATCAGAGTAATTAACTATCGCCAAGGGGTGGGTTAACATCTGCCAATCGTGATCGGCCTCTCGTTTATTGGACACCAGGGCATGACATATGGGGCAAGAAAAAAATGCTCTAATGACCTGTTGAGAGGTTGCATTAGAAATCCATTATATCATATGCTAAATTAACCCTTTCATGATGGGAGCAGCACTGGTGCAGCATTAAAGATCATGTGCTTTTTCATTCTCTTAAATATGTGAGTTTCCCATAGGGAGCCTCACATATATAAGAGAATACACCGGCTTACAAGGTCATGGTAAATATTGTTCGGCCAATGTATTCTCTTATATATGCGAGGCTCCCTATGGGAGACTTGCATATATTAGAGAATTCATTGGCACAGGGTTTTCGCCAAATTTCAGTAATCTCTAGCTATAGTGATAGAAAAGTAGCGACACAAACACCTAACTGTTAACTTAGTTCTTTTCAGTGAACTTGTGTTCATGGAGGACACCATGCTTACAAGTTTACACCCGTGCTGCTCACTGAATCGTTTCAATCATGTTGTTGCGATGGAAGCATTTGGAATGAATGGATCTACAGCATAACCAAACCAACTGTCTGTCAAACTCTTTAGGGATAAATTCAATTTTATGTGATTCTTAGCTTGCACTGTCTGGGTGAATGAGAAGTAAAAACAAATTTGATTGACCAAGATTTTGTGTTTTGGAATATAAGAATTATCTCATGAGTTAAACAAAACATATTTTATCATCATGATTGAGATCATCCATGCGTCCATTGGAAAATTAAAGATTTTTTCGAATTAGAGATTTAGAGTATTAAGTGTAATAAAAAAAATCATAAATGATGTCTCCTTTGTTAAGAGAAGGTAGCAGATCATGCATTGTCCACAGCCAGTTACCAAATAATTCACAATATCTTGATATTACCCTATACTTCCACAAGAAATTTACATTTATGTATTTCTGAGCTAAGGCACATTTAACCATTGGCTTTGGCGGGTGAGTACTAGTACATCATATATGACATCATATCCATGATTGAATATATTTTTCTAAAGAAATGGAGTAATATTGTACCAATTGCCTTTTGCGACAAATACATCATATCAAAAATATAATTAAAAGCACAAATTAATGGAAATACTAAAAATAATATCCATCTACATTATACCCATAAGTTTCCTTTTTAAAAAGAAGTTGATTTTTCAAAGTTACGGACATGGTAACATAATAGTACCCTAAATCTACCGTAAACGACATAAATGTCATTCCACCTGCAAACCGTATGATGACATGCCCTTCGACCTGCCAAAGGGCTAAGAATATACTGTGCATTAGCCATTATTTATCAGAGGTTACCAACAATTGTAGTAGACCAATTCCTGCTCTGGACGAAGACAAGCGCATCACTCTGTTGGTAATTTTGTGGACGAAATTTGTTATCAATCTCAGAGTCAAGTAAGGTAAGTTGTTTTAAATTGAGTGATTATTATGTAACAAAACGCGAGTTAGGCCTCAGGTCATCATTAAAAGATTTTGTGTTTCCCCTCTCATGACCCACATTTTAGGGCTTGGGTCGGATAGTGGGTTAATATTTTTTTTAATATATTACCTAATATGGTAATTAAAGCACTGTTTCCACGTCCAAGCCATGCAGCGCCAAGTATAACCAATTAATCTACATTGATGATTATGCAGGGTTTCCGTTATACCAGCATGGGATCCCCTCAATGGCCCCGTTCCCCTGGCCAAGTTTTCCCCTGTTGAACCGCCAGTTGATTTTAGTTTTTAGGGTCCCATTCCCCCAGCCCAAATTTCCCCTGCTACCATACCCCAGGACCTACATCTTGTGTATAAAAGTAGAGATGTATAAAACTTCTCTCCATCTTGTTGGGATATAAATAAGGAATTTTAGAGGACAACTTCATTTGATATCTTTGCATGAATACGCTGAACGAAAGTGCATACCGGAACCGACATGGTGGCGACATCACTAGAATATCTCTTTGGAGTTAAGCTAGTTACTTTGCAGTTAGGTTAAGAAAAATCGTCAGTCAGTTTAATTGTACTTGGCGATTGTCTCTATGTTTTATGTCATAAAATACATTCCACTTTATATTTTTGTACAGGTTCTACCATAATTTAGGATAGGTTACCGGTGTGTTATTCACTGTTTTTGCGACTGTATATTCTAAAATTTCCAGTTGTTACGCATCCATAATTAAGTTCTTATCATTTGAATGGGTACATGGTCATACAGCATCTGCGGATTATTTATTCATAGACTCCATTGTATTTTTTTACAATCACAATAAATTTCTATTGCTTTTGAAGTTAAGAGGGTTTGACAGCTTGACAACTTTGGTAGAAGACGATCTGCCAATTGCAATATCTTACACTTCTAGATTATAATTTATAGACCTCTATGGCGAAAGTACATGTAGATAAATTGGTGTTCCTGCATTGAAATTATTTACTGGATCTTATTTATATAATGAATTTGCAAATTGTGCTCTTGGAGTGACAGACTCCATCTCAACAACCTTCGATTTTTGCTCCTCATCTCTTTCTAAATTGCATTCTCTGGCACGCTGCTGATCTGCCAAATGGAGTTTTTGACTCTCAAGCTGTACCTCTTTAATCCTTACAGCTGTGCTCATCTCTGTGGCATCTCCCATATTGTCTAAATCACCATGCTGAGGTCTCACTGAGAGAAGACCAGCCTCTATGCAATAGGTTGAAATAAGTCTCCTTATGACATCCTACCTCATAGAAGCATCAGCTTGTAAGCGATAATTTTGAGCAACACCCAACAGCTCAGATTTCTTTAGAATCAAAAGCTTCAATGCAGGATTTGCTCAAAATTTTGAATAAAGTCAGTGATGTTAAATGACATTTTGAACTGAACTACTGTTGTTAATATGTATATTAATGAATTAAAACTTAACTCCAGAGTCAGTTCTTTTATAAAGAATGTTCCTTCCATTCACTGGGGTAAACATATGAATTCATGAGAGTTTTTTAAAACTTTTCACTTGAGAATCAGTAAGTTCCATCAGAAGTATATAAAACCATGTAAGTTCTGTAAATATTGGTTAAATAGCAAATGTTATCTAAAGCAAATTGGACAACCTGGCTGAACCAGCAAATGTCAATTTTAGAGTATAAATCCAAGGTTTTGGATGAACTCTAGTTCCCAGCGAATGTTAACTTTTGAACGTTAACTTTTGTAGAGTATAAATCCAAGAGTGCGCGGAAATGTCTGATGAGGACAGGAAAAATTAAAAGGAGTTCATCTTCAACATTGTTTCTTGTGAAAAACATGCATTACCAGTAATAACGGGGTCCCATATCATGGCCATATGAGGCATGTCAACAAGTTGAGAATCTGGTTAAGGGGAGCAGAGGGGACCCGAATGTCCTTGGCAAATGCTACCACACTCCTGCCTAGTCCATGCCTCATTGTATGACTTAACCTTCTATCAACAAGGAAACAGCATGTCAAACAAACTGAAAGACTGGGTAAACTTACAATAAAATGTCGCTCAGCAACATAGCATTTTGAAAATTTGATTCAAGAGGATTAGTCAGCCACAGGTCCACCTGTCTGTAAACTTATAAAGCAGTCAACGGATCATGGCATCATAATGGCCAAACACATGGTAAGGACACAACTGATAGCTCTGTGCACCCATATCTTCTCTAGTTACCACCAAAGTGGCAGTGTTCGTAACACCAAGAGGATTATTCATAATTTAGTCCATTGTAAACACATGCTTCGTCCAAGCGAAAAATTTCCTCCATAGAATTATCAGGTCGATCACAAACACCAAATTCAACAAAAATCGATCGTTGAGAATCACTGTTATCCATTTTTGACAAAGGGAAGCAGATCACATGATCAACTTGTGAAGTCATGGTGTCAGTGTCAATGTATTCCATATATTGGCGAAATTTTAGAAGTTAACTTGCTTCGATTAAAACGGAAAAGGAAGTTATAAATAACGTCCACTGGCATTACAAAATTACAACTGGCCGTTTGCCAACTAAAAGGACAAACTGTTAAATACATTGGATAGCTATGACCGGACATTTGTAAGATCATTACAATTCACCAATAAATCTAATGATATACCAATATTGCAACATATCGTACAAGGTATTATTTTAAGATTGGCTGTATCTTCAGGCGGCAACCTGATTTCACAAAATGAATTTGTTACTATAAATAGAAAAAGAATAGTAGGCGTGTAGGAATCCTACTGGGGTACTATCATACACTTGTTTGACATTACTTGACTGACCACAATAGCGTCAGATGTGTCTAGGTTGATGTTTCAATGTTATTTGACGTTATTTTCATTTATAGGCCGAACAATATGAACATCTGACGTTCTTAGGTAGTTCAACTGACATCATTAGACTGACCACAGCAACGTGTCTTAGTGGCGTAACGATCAATGTAACTAGTCTGTGACCGTTTCGTAGCTATATCGCGTGTGATGTTTCAATTTGGCCCCTTTCAGTAGTACCCCACCTATTTACAGTAGGTCCCACCTGTAATCAATGGAAGGTCAGATGTATGGGTCACGATTTGAAGAAGTAATGAAATTTAATTTATACTCACGAATATAAGAATATATGTATAGTCATCTTGGTTCTTGTCAGTTGTGCCTTGTGAATTATATTCATCTTCTGCTTCTGGGTCGACATTTTCCTTGTCAGAGTTATAATAATCATCTTCAGCCGTTACAGGATGTTCTGCCATCTAACGAATATATTCACTGTCACCATTGTCAGGTCCGAACGTTGGGTTATAATTTTCCTTGTCAGTATCATCTTCAACCCTCGCAGGATCTTCTGTCAGCCAACAGCTATAATCACTATCATCTTCGTCATTAGTATCAAACTGGATTTCATATTGGTCCTCATAAAATATGTTATAATTGGCTTTCATTCATTTTGTATGCAACCGTAGACATCAGCCATGTCCACTAAATATTCCAGCTTTTCTCCAAGTGATCTGTTTGTTGGTCTTCCCAGTCGTTTTAGATCTTTTTTTAAATGCTGGCCGTTCGCCTTTTGTATTTTGTTTAGGGCATCGTATAATTTGAGGTTATGTGCTCGAAATTTTATTTTGTTTTTGTTTCCATGTCCAAGGTATACCATTGATTCTGATCGAGTGCATGTATTAAATGAACGATCGTTTGGTCAAGAATGTGCATACAAATTTCTTTGTTTTTGTTTCCATGTCCAAGGTATACCATTGATTCTGATCGAGTGCATGTAATGAACGATCGAGTGGTTGAGAATGTGCTTGAAATTTTCTTTTGTTTTTGTTTCCACGTCCAAGGTATACAATTGATTCTTATCGAGGTCATGTGATGGATGATCGAGCTGTTTGTGGTATACCGTTGATTCTTATCTGTGGGACAGTCCTCTGAAAAGTTTCATCCGAAAAGTGTTTTACCAACTTTCGATTCTTTATCACACATGATTGTTACTCCGAATATTGGTATTAAATTATATGGAGATCTCGCCTGTGTTTTGTCAAAGTAATAATCGAGATGCATTTAGGTCATTTATTTTTTTTACTGTATTTCGGATTTCTCCTAAAATATCCAAAGATTGTTCTCTGTTGACAACTGTTGAATTTGATGTGTCATTAACAACAGGAAAAATGTTGCTTTGTAATTATAATCTTCACATATGCTTGTTAAAAATACATCATTGTTAACATCATGGTTGGTAATTATTAGTTCGCTGTCTGTAACATTTATTGCACAGTCTTCTATCCTCAATATCTTTCACAATTTCACGATGCATACCTTTTTTCAATAATAAAGATGAACCTTAGTGTCGGCGCACACGATCATGGTTGTCCCCGGTTTACCCGGCTGCGGTGTAAATCGGGCCCGATAAAATCGGGGGGTTCAGCGCACACGAGTCCGATTTTCACTCCGGTCATATGCATGCTATGCCTACGCTCACTGTAGTAAATAGCCAACTGGTGTGGTCAGCCGATCTAGACATTTACTATAGCTAGTCATGGTGATTTATATTAATATGTATTTCTAAAGACTAATATTTATTAATAATAAACTGAATGAATATATAATATTAATAATAATATATTGAATTTGAGGTCACGGGCAATACTGTGAATACTGCCAATAGCCGTACATTGGCGTAAACTACCTTTTCACAGCTACCGCCTTCTTGTTGCGATTACTATATACGGGCACCTATTTTCTGCCCATAGGTCTACCAGCAGTTGTTACTTGTCGATGGATCAGAATTCTTGACATAATTTTCGAATAGCGGTCGCTGCTAACTATTCCGACATTTTGAATGATGTTTTGGTCATGTGACAAGCAAAACACGCGCGTTGCCATCGTCACGAGCCGGTTTTTCCCGCATGAAATCAAACTCAGTTTGATCGGTCCGGTTAAATCGGATCCGACAAAAACCGGCCCAAAGTGTCGGCGCACACGATCCCGGTTGTCCCCGATTTACACCGCAGCCGGGTAAACCGGGGACAACCGTGATCGTGTGCGCCGACACTTACACTGTTTAACAAACGATTACTTATTGTATGTATCTTATACAGACAACTTCCGCCGTCTTTGGTATTATCTTCCAAATGAAAGCACTACTGAAGTTTCCTAAAGATTCTGCCTCACACATTCAAAGTCACTTAACTTGGTTGCCTAAGAGCTAGATCCTCCAGAATGAGTCATTACATTACGTTCATGACATACAAGCGTGGGTACACCCTGTCACGAATGAAAGCTTGCCAATCATCAAGTTCATTTCCGGATTGTGTATTGTTTGATTCCATAGTTTAACAGACTGAAAATGATTACTTATTGTATGTATCTTTAATATACAGACAACTTCCGCCGTCTTTGGCATTATCTTCCAAATGAAAGCACTGCTAAAGTTTCCAAAAGATTATGATTGTCATCATTTTCACTATGTCGGTGACAAGAAGCCTGTCATCATCACTTGAACAATAATTCTTTAAATGAGCTGCTTATTATGGTGCAATTAATAGACAACGGATGGTATGGAATGAACCAACAACTTCCTTCAACCGACCAATCACATTGAAAGCATGATCTAACATATAGTAATGCCCTAATTAATTGACTCCTTTAACCACAGCAGAATTATGGGTAACTTTTCAGGATTTAGTCGGAAATATGGCTTGTTGCCATTCATTGGAAAGCTCTCCCCGAGAGCTTTACGATGAATGGCAACAAGCCATATTTCCGACTAAATCCTGAAAAGTTACCCATAATTCTGCTGTGGTTAAGAAGTCGCTTACTTAGAGCATTACTGTAACATACACCGGTTTATTAGTTGGTATTGGAGCACAATTTTGAGATAATGTCATGAAATGTTTGATAACTAACCAAACAACTTTGAAGTTTGTACCAGAAAAATATGATAGAAATGAGATATGTTTTTTTTGTACCTGTATTTCCTTAATTCACTCACACTCCCTTACACTCAGCTCATCCTGTGAGTCAAGGGAGGTAACTTCAATTTCATCCTCATCGGATGATGAAATGGTGTTCTTTAATGAGTTTATAGCCTGAGCAGTCCTCTGAAAATAAACAATATAAAATAACTCAGATACACTGTAGATTAATACACTTACAGAAATGATTACTCAGATATATTCCCAATTGTTACTAGAAGGGATGAGATCAAAGGTCATGAATGCTTGATAAACTTCTGAGCAACACTGAACAGTTGGACCAGAGAAATAGTTTCGATAACACAGATATACAGAGTGCCTGCAAGTAACATACAGGCTGGGTCTAATCCCTTAACATGCTTGTCCACGGCACGATATCTGGGTCTTCATGCAATATTTACTAAGCCAGTGGAATGATGAAAAATTCAGTAGCCGGCAGACATACGAGATAACATAGAAACTCATACACAGAACATTCATGACCATTGTGTCATAAAAATCATTTTATTCCTCATGTATCACAAATAACAAATGCATGCCAGCAATAAAACAAAGTTGGATAGTATTCACACAGAGGGTTGTCACAAGCTGGAATTCTCTGCCAGAGTTACTTGTTGATGCAAAACACTAACCCTAATTCAAAACATTCATAGACTCATTCTTCTGTGATACGAACTATGAATTTTGATGTCAAAACACCAGAATGAATTCTAGAATCAAGTGCTTTAATTCAACATTATGTATGCATAATAGCCATAGTTTAATTTTCGAAAGACTTGTTCCCAGAAAATATGATGATGATTATTCACTGTGCCAGTGGAAAGACTAAATTTAGTAAAATAATGATTTATTAAAAGCATACAATGGTTTCTGCCAAGATATATCGTAATCAATGAACACCACCTATCTCGTTTTTATCGTTTTGTCACATCCCTGCACATTTGAACTCTGTGCGACTTTTGCTCGCGGATACACATGTATTGTAATGATTTTTTTGAATTGTCTCTCCTCGGTGGGAGGTGATGTATACTGATTTATTTGCACAAAAGTTACTTGTATCTCAGAATCTGATTCAGATGTTTTCAATTTGTCAATCCAAAAAACGTTGAATTCGTCACCTGTATCAGACCACCAAAACTGTTATCCATGATATTAGTCTATCCAATTTCTCAACCCTGCATACGAGCATTTGGTTCTTATAAATTGAGATTTAATTCCACGATTGCAGATTTTGCAGCTTTCACAGGATGTTTAGTTTCTTTCGGTTGATACTTAGAAAA
Organism: Siphonodentalium dalli; assembly: GCA_032622095.1. Classification (NCBI taxonomy): domain Eukaryota; kingdom Metazoa; phylum Mollusca; class Scaphopoda; order Gadilida; family Siphonodentaliidae; genus Siphonodentalium; species Siphonodentalium dalli. The sequence goes on along the minus strand of CP136062.1, from coordinate 132,262,324 downwards.
CATGTAATTCTCTTCATCTTTCCTAATTTCATCTATAACCAAAATGGGTCTCCTGTTGATTAGAATTGAAAACCATTTCGTGTTTTCATGTATGTCAATGTTTACGTAAAGCCGTTGACAATATTATTTCCTATTTTCATTGTACCCTCTCAAACATTGATTCCTTTCTCAACTGTATTTATGTTAGTAGTTTAAAAAGTCCAGTATAGGTTTATATATATATCTGCTACATATATTCATTCCCCTTACCAAACAGTTTTTAGTGATTGAAAATAATCTTTTTCTCAAATTATGTTTATTTTTTTCTTTCATTGTTTTATATTTGTGACCGAGAACGAGGCTCATTTTCATTAACTTCATACATGTACTCAGTTATAGGTAGATGTTTATTGTAGAAGGTGGTAACAGCGTCCCTCCCATTGTCAACTTTCGGATTGATGTGTATAAATCTCCGACAAGATGACAGTTTCTGTAACCTTTATGGTACCCATACCATAGTATGGTACACATAGTGTCAGATGTCTGGATTGATGTGTGTAAATCTCCTACACAAGGACAGTTTTCTATAAACTTTATGGTACCCATACCATAGTATGGTACACATAGTGTCAACTTCCGGATTGATGTGTGTAAATCTCCAACATGATGACAGTTTTCTATAACCTTTATGGGACCCATACCATAGTATTCTACACATAGAGTCAACTTCCGGATTGATGTGTGTAAATCTCCGACAAAATGACAGGTTTTTTTTATAAACTTTATGGTAACCATACCATAGTATGGTACACATAGTGTCAACTTCCGGATTGATGTGTGTAAATCTCCGACACAATGAGAGTTTTCTATAACCTTTATGGTACCCATACCATAGTATTGTACACATAGTGTCAATTGTCCAGATTGATGTGTGTAAATCTCCGACACAATGAGAGTTTTCTATAACCTTTATGTTCCCTATACCATACATAGTATGCTACACATAGTTTCAACATCCTGATAGATGTGTGTAAATCTCCGTCAGTTTTCTATAACCTTTATGTTACCCATACCATAGTATGATACACAGTGTCAACGTCCAGATTGATGTGTGTAAATCTCCGACATGATGACAGTTTTCTATAACCTTTATATGATGTTCGATTCTGTCCCAGCCACTCCTTGTCATCGTATAAAAATTTCATCTTCCATAGTTTTCAACTGTCTTTCGAACACAGCAAACTCATCCACGTCTAAGTTGATTACTTTAACAGTCGGTTTCCATTGCAATTTGCGTACATGAATCTTAACTTTCCCGTTGAAAGGAGACACATAAACGAAAATATCTCTGCCCAGGTTAATCATTATCAAACCTTCACTGCATACTGCCCAAGACAAAGTAATTTTGAAACAGGGAATCCTTTTCTAACACGTCACATATGACTTGATAGTCGATTTGGTGATAATTGCACAACCTTTCAAACTAGTGATTCCGCAATAATAAATAAATCGTCCAACCATAGTGACGAAGTTTATTCTTGTCATAATGTCGATTTTATCCCAGTATTGCCTCTTGGCAGCGCTCATACTCGACCTCACTGATGTTCGCCTTGGTTAATTTGCTGTAAAAATGTTCATGCGCCGGCATGCGCTGTGGCTTGGAGTTTAGCAACATCGTCGAACCACCACTCATACGGGAAGTTGCCTTTCGTTTGCTGAACGCCGTAAGCCTTGAGGAATTTTGCATAAGAAAAAAAGGCTGCCAAGAAATTCGCTATGTTGAGGAATCTCAATGTGTCTGACGCTACACACAAATAGGAATTGTCTTTCTTTATCACGAACGATTTCATCTCTGTGTCAGATGCCTGGCCAGATTCGCTTTTGATTAGATTCAAATCGTAATTACTCGAGTTAAACCCGACCACCGGCGTTTGTCTCATATAGTGCACAACCCGCCCGCGAAGCTTCGAAAGGTAAGGATTGCGGCCTTCGTCGTCATCATCAACACTCAACCTCTCATCAATTTCATCGATAATTCATCCCAATTTGTCGTTGACCAGCTGCTTGGCGGTGCTCGCGATCTCTGTTATAGCCGCTACCATTACTTTCACTAGCTCATCCACTGTAGACTCCACAAAACAAATAGGCCTCGTGTGCCCGTTGACATTACTGCATATAGACACGCTAACGGCCTCGTGTTTTTGCCTCCATTTCAAATGTTCAGTCGGGTTGTCCACGTAGCAAATAAAAAACGGATACAGGCGGTCTTGCTGTTCTACGTGGAAATTCGCGTGCTCTAGTTCTTCAAATATCGTCTCCGCCGCTCTATAAAACCCTCCTGGGTATGTGTACGTGGTTTGTTTATCGCATATACGTTGGTGGTGAGACGCTTTGTCAGCCGTGTGAAAATGACGGTCACAATTGACGCACAGATACTTTCGCGCATACCCATCGAAGCTGGTGATATACATGAAGTGCTCTTCGAATAAATTCACATACATATCACGCTCGTGGCGACCTCTGGAACGATACACGCTGACTGATCACCCATCCTCACTTAGACTATACACTTGCAAATTGACACAGAACACATTTTCAAACTAGGGGAACTCATCAAAGAGAATTCCATCGAATTTGCCTCTAAGGCCCATGTGTCTCCTCCATCGTTGGAAGAATTCGTTTGCTGGCGCCTCTAACCCTCCTCTCCAGCTGTGTCCTTCGTGAAGCGCTAAACACCTGAATGCGCACAAATTGTCCACGTATCGCTCTCCGGTTATGGGACTATTCAGTAGTGTGATAATATGCCTGTTGTTAACAAGGAATTGTGGGGCTGCGCTCCTACCGACCACATGGTTCATGTCGTAAACATACAACGTAACATTACATATGAGCACCGATACCCATTTCGTGTCAGGACGGTTTTTCAGTATTTCATTAGTGAACTCCTTATCCTGTAGGCGCTCCTTCAATCTGCTCAAGTGTTGCTGACTGGAAACATACACCGGACTATCGAAAAGAGCCCTATTCGTGAATGGCGTAAAATATCTATACTCTCCCGTGTGGCGATGTCTCAGCATTACTCCGAACATAACGTTCACACGGAACGAGCGTTCTCAGTCATGGAAAATTTCTTGCACTTCGTCAACCGAAACCTCGTTCGTAGTTGGATAGTTGTATACGTTATGAATAGAACCGCTGCGATGTTTCTCCAGAATAAGTGGAGCGTTTGTTTCATATGCGTCTTGAAAGTCTGTATCGATCGTACCATTCTCGTTCACCCACGGTGCTTGTCCAGTATCATCACTCCAGGGAGTTGGCTGCAGCCCCTTGCCTCGTTGCAAATGCTTCCTCAACTTATGAACATACAAGGCGCGCTTGTCAGGGAATTGCCTATTGCATAGTCGACAGTGAACCTCCCTGCTGATAGTGCTCGCTTCCGGTGGCTTTTGTTTCCTCATAGCCCTTGCCATACCACTCTGTGTAAGTTTTGGTTTGTCGGATTTTCGTGCGCGGCCTTGTGTTGAGTTAAACCCCGTGCCGTCGTAACTAGCTTACCACACCAATCATACTGATGCGCTTTGGACGTAACACACATCTTCTCATGCCTAGTGACGTCCCGCTTAGATGCGAACCGTTTCCCACACCGGGAGCATGCGTGCACGGTGTCTCCAGCCTCTTTGCCACCATCTGCCTTTGATACAGCTGTCGGTTCCATTACTCCACGACACACGTTCTCATGTCTAGTTCTATTCGCTTTATACCCAGACGCCCACACTTTGAACAGGTATATGTTACGTCTTTGTGCCTCCTGATCGAAAGGCATTTCCTTTCGTGTTTAGCGGCATTGCAAAAACCCCTTCGACCTTGGTAATCCTGTTTTTTCCAATTTCCTGTTCCCATGGTATAGAGCAGGTTGGAGTCACCTACAATAGCGATCGAAATGCCACATATCCTATACGACCGACGTCATCACGGGTAACGTGCCAACATCAATCAAAAAACAAATTCCCCTCCTCGGGGCAACCTTTTATCGAGTACGCACGAGGGACCCGGCTATATTAACCTTTCCCGTCCGCTTACACAGCGCCTGCGTTCTCATTGCTTGTGGATCGATTCTAATCCAATTTTTATTAGGGGTGGGAGGTACGCCCAGTGTCGCGATACGATACGTATCGCGATACGCGGGTCGCGATACAATACGTATCTAGATACGATACCCTAGTATTTCGGGATGCAGCCCTTCATAAGGAATTCATGAATTGGTTAAAAGAACAACATATATTCAATCATAATCATTTAATTTTAATAATTCATTAATTACTGAGAGTAAATAGTGAGGTGAGTGGTAATGTTCTCATACAGGACTCATGGGAGTTCGAACTGACCTCAGTCAGAGCTATCAGACTCAGCTTAATCGACCAACTTAACGAACTTGAACCCCCCCTCCAAAGTATCAAAAACCATTACCGGTAAATCTTCAGAGATTACCACCCAAAACTAGGGCTGCAACGATACGCCCACCTCACGATTCGATACGTATCACGATTTTTTGCAATGATACGATACGTATCGTGATACCTTCCAGACTGAAAATTGGATCAGTTTTGATTGTTGTTACATTAGATGTATGTGTACTATTATTCAGCCATGTACTGGAATTATGACCACACTTGATGCTATACATCTCGGCACCCTGTACAGTTATTTGACAATCAAAGATTCCTAAGGCTGAAGGGATCACTCTCACCAAAAAAAGTGCTGAAGGGTGCACATGTTTTGAAATATCCTTCTGAGTAACCTTTAGTTTTTGCGTCTGCCATGATTTCTGTTTGAAGATAATTGTTTTATGTTCCAATGAAAATAAAAATTAACTGAAAGCAAACTGCTTTAGCGTATCAGACTTTCAAGATATCATTTGAAATTTTAAAGTAACAGCATTGATGTCGATAGCAAACCCTGTGTAACATGTACCCTTCAGTACTCATTTAGGTGAGAGTGACCCCTTCAGCATTACAATTTATTAAGACTACAAAAGAATTTTAATTTCATTTTTTAAACTGACTGGTATGAAAACAATTGAGGCACATAATGTGGTGATATCTCCTTCAAGACAATTTCTTACCAATCTATTAATGGTACAGCCAGTCACCACACTATGTGCTCTTGTTTAACAGTCTGCACACTAGTCAATTTAAATAATCAGCATTTGGAATACAGAGCTTATACTTTACAGACCAACCTTGCAACCTCTTGTTTCAATGGCTCACAAGAAGCAATGAATTTAAGCTAAGGGGAGGAAACATGGGAATTTGATGATAATCATATAATTTCGCAATGAAATCATTAACAAGACAAATGCTTCATAAACTCTTGAAAAAACAGTTGAACAATTAACAAATTATAACAATATTGTCAATAGAGTCCTAAACTGACTGGAACTGTGATTTACACAAAAATCATTGTAAATGGGCTTCAATGATATGCCCCAAGATTCGATACAACCAAATTCTTTTTCAGAAATACAAGAGTGTCAACATGTTCACCAGAGAGACAAGATCTTTGTGCGTTTATAATGTCACCAGCTGTACTGAATACACGTTTGCTTGCCACAGATGTGGCTGGAACCGATAAGCATTTTTTTGCATACTTGGATACCAGTGGGTATTTTGTTTCATTTGCACCCCACCATTTAAGAGGTTTGCATGTAATTGGCATACACTTTACAGCTCAATTTCTTTTTCAACTCTGCCAACAAGTGATATACTAGAATTAGCAGTTCCACAAGAATCCCCAAACAAATTCTCTAGTGCATACTTTTTCACTTTTTTTTGGTGATGGTTCACAATCAGGTCCATTATTGTCTTCTGAAGCAGCAGAATCTGGTTGAATGGGTTCTTTTTTTGGTTTTGGTTCGAACTGCTCAACGTAAGAAGCGACGTTCTGTGTAAGCATTTCATAGACATTTGATTTTGTTGTTTCATTATCATATGGGAGTGTTCGAAAACGTGGATCCATACAGGAGCTTTCTAACATAAACTGCTTGAGTTGTTTATTGGAGTATCGCGGTGTTATATCATCAGCAATAGCCTTTTTCACTGCCCTCACAATGGGCAAATCGGAATTCCTAATTATAAGTTCACTCAACAACAGTTCTTTCAAAGGATGTATCATCGACACAGTTGGAGAGGCCTCATCACACAGAATTGTTGTAATAGTTTTCAGTGGTTCAAGAATCTTCACAACAGCTTCTGCAGCAGCATAGTCAGCATCAGTGAATGTGTTGATATCCTTAGCATCTTTTTTCAAATCCTTTGAAAGAAGCACTGCATCAACAGCAGCTTGCTGTTCGAGGTAGCGCGACAACATATCAAAACTTGAGTTCCATCTAGTTGAAACATCATTAATTAATTTGTGTTGTGGTAACTCAAGTAGTTTTATGATTTAACATTGATGATGCAGTGGTACTTTTGTGGAAGAAATTTATGATTCGTTTGACTCTACCCAACAATCTTTCCAATTGAGGTACTTGTAGGCCTCGCTGCGTGGCAAGATTTATGGTGTGAGCGAAACATCCTACACGAGGCTGCATTTCAGATAGCATGGCAGCTTTTGTAACATTGCTTGCATTATCTGTCGTGATCGATGGATTATCACCGTTTCGTGTCAAGTCCCAATCTGAAACGGCAGATGTTAACTCATCTGCAATGTTTGCCGATGTATGTGATACATTCATATGTCTGGTTTGAAGAACATAGTTTTTTAGATCCCAGTCGTTAATAAAATGTGCTGTTATGGTGAGATAACTGTCAGTTGATCGCGATGTCCAGGAGTCGGTAGTTAAAGCTACAAATTCTGCCAGTTTAAGATCATGTTGTACTTGAGATTTCACCTCGTCGTATAGTTTTGGCACAACATTATTGGTAAAGAATGTTCTACTTGGAATATCATATCTTGGTTCCAATACCTGCAAAAGCTTTCTAAACCCTTCATTTTCTACGACAGAGTAAGGCCGCATATCTTTCACCATGAAAGTACCTATTGCAGTGTTGATAGCTTTGGCCCTGATGCTTGTTGAACTGATATTGGATTTAATACACTCTGTTAAACGAAGTTGACCTGTGGAAGTGCAGACTTTTGACTTTGACTTAAAGTTTGAAGTACTAGATAGGTTCCTATTCTGTGTCAGTAAATTCTCTTTAGTGTCATCCGCTACGTTGATGTTGTGATGCCTTTTGAGATGTTTGCTCATGTTCGTGGTCATACCAGTTTTATAAGAAATGTCTGCCTTGCAAATTTTGCAGATTTTTTTTATGTGTCCGTTGTGCACACACCGTCTTTCACCAACGCATGAAACCCAAAGTTTTTTTTTTATGTGTCCGTTGTGCACAAACCGTATTTCACCAACGCATGAAACCCAAAGTGCTTCCACACCGGCGATTTAAACTTCACCGCGGCGCCCCGACAATTTTTCGAGTTATCTCGCCAGGCCCGTCTCCGACCGGCTGAGAACTTTTATCATGCGATACTTTCGACATGTCATTGAATTTGTTATTGATTTTAAATGTCAGACATATTCAACAGACCTCGCGATAGTGGAAGAACAATTTTGATTGGTTAACAGAAAAGGAAAATACGGAATCATTGCAGTTACAGCCAATAAAAAGTGTTCTCTCAGAGAGCTTGGGCGACAAAAATGCGGATTGAAAACGTACCTGAATAATTACGAAACGAACCGCGTATCGCACCACCGGTAAACATCGCGATTCACCGAAACCGTGGTGAATCGTTGCAGCCCTACCCAAAACAGAGAATGTAGATGTTCTCATATTTCTGAAGCTAGTAGTGAAGATTCTTCTTCAAAAATATGAGAACATCTACGTTCTCTGGTTTGAGTGCTGATCTCTGAGCAGCGACAATATCCCCTGCAGTTGAAAAGACACGTTCACTCGGAACAGATGTACAGGGGATTGACATATATGTTGATGCTAAGTCTGATAATATTGGGAGTGAGCAGCTTTTTCCTGCCACCAAATAAGCGGATCACTGGTAAGTTTAATTGATTTTTCTGCTCTAAAAGCAGTAATTTCATTGTCACAGTCCTCAATAATTGTTGAGTTACTCTTGGTCCTACTCCTAGATTTGTCAATGTCAGCAAAATATTCATCTCCGAAAATATCTTCTATAACAGATTTTCTTGCTTTCTTCTCAGGCCCAGGGCCAGGGGTGGGATCATCCTTACTTGATGATTCACAAACTTCGCTGGTGTCGGTTGCATGTGCATGTGTTGTGCCCCACAACGTAACAGCTTTGGTTTTCAAATTTGTGTAGACCTGACATCCTCCTTCTGGCTGATTGATGACATAGTCTTGAATCTGGGATCCATGACAGAGGCAGCCAGAAGGAATTGGGAGAGTTCTTCACTTGAATACCGTTTTTTCAAGTCATTACTGATAGCGTCCTTCACTTGTTTTATGAGTGGTGAATCATTGGCTTGGATAGACACAATATTCAACAGTTTCCCCTTGATGGGAATAATTAACGAAACAGTTGGTAATTTCTCAGTGCACATCATTGTAGTAATACTTTTGATAGGCTTAAGAATCTCAATCACCTCCTGAATGTCACATATATCTTGATCAGAAAGAGTGACCAGTGTGGACAGATTTTTCCTGACGTCGGGGCTGAGTAGTGCAGAGTGTATAGCTGGCTGCTGTTCTAGATACCGTACAAGCATCTCACATGTGCTATTCCAGCGGGTTTTTATGTCACCGATAAGCTTGTGTGTTGGGAGACATAGAAGTTTTTGTTTGTCTTTCAAAACAGCTGTGGCAACTGAACTTTTGTGGAAATAGTTAACAATTGCACGAACCCTCCCACACAGACGAGACATAGGTGAAACATCAAGTCCCCTTTGGGTTGCCAGATGTATAGTATGCGCGAAACAGCATATTTGAAAACAGTCTGCATGTTCAACTGCAATTCCCATTGGCGCAGCATTGTCTGTAACAACAACAGTTTGTGTGCCATTTCGAGATAACTCCCATTCCTTGATCGCTCCCAAAAGAACTTTGCCGACATTGACACCAGTATGGCATATCGGTAATGCTCTTGTCTGAAGTACGAAGTTATTCAACTTCCTATCACTCGATGTGAAATGTGCAGTAACTGTTACGTAACTCTCAACAGTCCTTGATGTCCATCCATCAGTAGTTAAACTGATTGATTTTGCCGATTTCAAACTGCTTTGTACTTCTTCCTTTGTTTTGTTGTATAACTCCGGTATAATTACTTCAGTGAAAGTCCTCCTGCTTGGCACTGTATCTGGGTTCAAGTTCCTTGACTAGAGCTAGAAAACCTCTGTATGGCCTCATTCCAGTTGCAATAAAATCAGCAATTCTGTTTGTGATTGCCTGGGCTCGTAGTGATGTAGGAGGACATTTTTGTCTGAAGGACTCAGTAAGCCTAAGTTGACCAGACGCTGAGCTTGGTTTCAAATTGCTGGTGCTCTCAGCACTGCTACCAGAAGCTGTAACAGCTGTTGGTTTGACATCCAAGTTTTGTTTTATGATATGCTTTTGCTTTGCTTCAAACGAAACATCTTTATGGTGTCTCTTGAGATGTAGGGTCATATTAGTAGTACCCCCGCTATAAGTTGTCTTTGTCTTGCACAAACGGCAAACGGTGACCGTTTTGTCTGCCTTCCTGACCCCATTCACTATATTGCCTAAAAATCCGAAGTACTTCCAAACTTGGCTTGTGTACTTGTACGTCGGCTGCGGATTCATTATCATTAACACTTCTAACAGAAACATGATCATGTGGAGAAGATAGATCCACTATCAGCCGTTTTTTATTGGAATATTTCCCGGTTGCCACGCCCAGAGGGCTCACTCTATACGGAGAAAAATGGCGGCACATCAAAAGGGCCAATAACATAACCCTTCAACACTTCATGTGTAAGAATTTCGGTCACTGCTGCTTTCTGGGATAACGCAGATTGTAAATTGCGGCACTCATAGGAATGTGAAGGTAGACTCTTCGCGAAGGCCACTCAACAGATAACTCGGATGCTCGGACAGAAATAATTCCATTTGTGAAATTGATATCGGAGTGGACGCCACCATTTCAGGTGGAGTCTCACCATAAACAGGACTGGTTGCAGGATTTGCACCTCAACATCTGATGGCCAGAAAACACTGTAGCAAAGAGATTGGTATCCCTTTTACCCCAATTAATTTTTTGTCCACGCAATTGTAGGAGTGTTGCTGCTTGCGCGGAGAATGCCCTGTGGTAATCGTAGAACAGAGTTCCACCAAATTTGTGTCCAAAGTCGACGATCATGTTGCCTTATATGTCTAATTCCTCACGACGATTGGGGTACTGCTCACACATAATCGATTTATACATCTTGAAGGCGTAAACAAATTCAGATAAGCTCAAATCTCTGGCCAAACGTGGATCAAAGCATGTGCTTGGTGTATCTGGGGTCTGGCGGAGTGAGACGTCCAGGCCGTGATGTGGGATCAGAAGCGTGGCCAAGTTGAAATCTTGGCCAGTGATGATCAGATGTCTAACAGACGGGGAAACTAGATCAACTGTGTCCTGAGAGTCTGGGTCAATACCGCGACCATTTAGCAGAAAATTGCCCGTTATATAGTCCGAGGTGTGGGGTCTAAAATGAAACATACCGTCAACTGTTCCCCAGTGGGGTAGTGTGCTGTGTGTCCGCCGATGATGCCGGACGCTCCAAGCATGGTACAGTCCTCTGCAGGTGAGGAAACGATACATCACCTTCCGAATCGTCGGAAACACATGAAGCGACATCGTCGTTCGCAAGTCCTGTATCCTTCGGTTTGGAATTTGCCGTAATTAACAACATAATATTGTCTTTTGTCATTTTTTCTGGAACAACAATGCCCATTAGTTCCAATCGTGACACCAATTCATCACGGGTCCAAGCTCGTGTAGGGGAACGACGGCTGGTCGTGCGTCCCGAAGTTGAAACTGGGCTAGGCGTAGCCTTTTTTGTTCCCGACTTCTTCCTAGGAGCCATATTTCACACAAGTCTACGGCACTGACGGTATTAACAAAAGCTTTGTCTGAACAGCCTATCTCTGAGAAGTAATCTGTATAAATGATTCCGCACGTATACGACTCGGACATACTGTAACACCGTCTGCTCTGGAATCTGAGAGGTAATAAGCGGCGTCGACCTTAAATAACTGATTTTCTTGTGGTTGCAGCATGAGCCTTTGGCTTCGAAATTGTTATGTGGAACCTTGATAAACGGTGCATAATTTTTATTTCAATAATAAAAACAATAACAGTGAACAAAACTCATTCTTTGAGGTGAAAAAAAAAAACAGTGAATATAAAATTGAAACAAAACAATGTAGAATATAAAATAAATACTCAGACTGGAGTGTCTGGCTAAAATGATGAAATTTCAAATTTGTGTGCAAATTATAATTTTGTGACTAAAATCACATCCATAAAGAGGTAGTCCTGATTTGGAATATTAATGTCAAGAAATATGCTATACTAGTAGATCATGCATACAGTGTATGAACTTTGGCTTATTTAGTTCTCAATTTTTTGACATTTCTTTTCTCTCTCACGACTACCTCATTGCCAGAATCCTTGCATGGTATACATATTGGTCTCACAACTGTATACTGAGATTGAAATTTCTGAATGTCATTATCCACAGCAAACTGATCGGATTTTGAAATCCCACAATAAAAACACTGATTCTGGTTTAAATGTTGTGCTACCATAGTAAGTTTTCTCCATTTGAGTGTTGTATGTGATATTTTTTTCCCTAACAACCACATTTATTTACAGTGCCTATAGAACATCATACAAGAAGTCAGTGTGTATTTATTTTTTTTTGGCTTCCCGGCGTAGACCTTTTTGCAGATTCTGAAATTTATTGACAAAATTTGCATGGTCCATTTTGCACTCGCTGTGCATAACATCCTCCAAAATTCGGAGGCGCGGCTGATTGATGGCAGGCCTCTGGGGCCTATCTCCACACATAACTGTTCTTTTGCCTGATATTGAACAGTTTATCAACTCATCCAAGCTGAACAGCATCATAGCCCCACTTCCTTCTTATCTCTGGCAGATTTTGCTGCTGCTTTGAGTGCAGCCAGAGTGTGCCCATTATATGTCTCTTCAGGCGACGCAGATGCTGCTACCTGTACCTGCTCTCTATCACTGTTCTTTAGCAGGTCAACCTCTGCTTTAACAGCTTTCATTTTTTTTCTTAAGTGTCGATTATCACTTTCCAGAATATCTATCCTTTCCTCCAGTTTATTCAGTCGTTTCTTACAGGAAAAGAAAATGAAATTTCTTCAAATATCCAATATTTCTCTAAATGAAAACAATGATTTGAATGAGTCTTCCAAAACTGAACATTATACTGAGCCTAAATACATCATGATGAAACTGATCACAGAAACTGTGGTGTGAGTGAAGCCCATGTGTGGCATTGCTATTGACGCGTCATTCCTGTCGGCTTCCTTGAAACCCCAAGTGGTGATTGTACATGGGTTTACAACGTCGCAATTTATGCCTGGCATGACTCGGATACATTGATTTGTTACATCGTATTTTACCTGAACTTTTTAACTTAAAGCAATACACGCTTATGTACATTGTAAAAGTTATACGGCCGACTGCCTAACAACTTATTTGCCATACATGCAGGAGAACTCTATTTACAATTAGGGTTGAAACGATTAATCGACTAGCTGCAGTCGACGCTGAAATGTCATAACGTCGACTCTGAATTTTTATAATGGATCTATCTCCGATTGAGAATTATCACATGTAAATAAATGTAAGTTGTGTCTAAATTTAGTGCACGTTTCCATCTAGTCCAAGTCTTCTCGTACTAAAACTAGCTAAGATTTTGGGATGGAGATGCTAGTATTTAGTCCGAGTTCCAGGCCCATGCATTCCTATGACACGACTTAAGCGTTAGTGACCCGCTCAAATAAAACCACAATTATATGAAATAAAATATCACAATTGCTACAATAAACGGATAGTTTCCGCAGAAGACATGCTATTTGATCTGAAACCCACATCGGTTGTGAATTGAAAGCGGTAATTTAATGTGAAAAAAAACATTTGCCGCAGTGTTTACATATTTTTTAAAGTATGCGAACTCAGTTGACCTTGCGAACTGCATTCGGCATTTTCCGGTGATAATATTCCGTAGATTTTCAATCAACCACGCACGATGAATTCTCCATTGTAATCGTAATTATACGTGACAATAAATAAATAAATACATAGATTAAATACATATTGAAGATATAAATGTAATACATTAAATAAATTACGGGAATTACAACCATCTCACAGTTTAAAACAGTGTAAACACAATGAGCATTAGAATATCATGGGGGCCGCCATTTTGTTTGTATCAAAATTCGTCTCGGCCAAAACAAACACCGGACAATGCCGAAGTTCTTCGGAACCTGAGTTCGGCTTTCAGTTAAGTAAACAAACAGAAAAAACAACGATGTTTGTGGCAATCAACCGGAATATTCTATGTGTAATTTAACATTAAAGTTAGATTATTATACACCATTATGACCATAAGATGTCACTCTTTCCGATGTATATAGCATCATGTATTGCTTTGTTAGGTAAATCGAGTAAAATACACCACAGATTCCCGCCACTGTCAGATCCTGGGCGTAACTCGTGTCATAGGAATGCATGGGCCTGGAACTCGGACTAAATACTAGCATCTCCATCCCAAAATCTTAGCTAGTTTTAGTACGAGAAGACTTGGACTAGTTTCCATCAGTTATAATATGTATGCGTCCAGTGTGACTTCCATTTAACTGTTGACATTTAATTTTTCAATGCCATCGTATTCCGACTATTCCGTATTCGTAGCCTGCAGCAGTGCAGGATTGGGAACAAACTTCGCCTATTTGCCGAATTCAGCCTCCTACCACCTGTTGTTCTACCTCTAGTGTAGTTCCTGTCTTCTTTTCGTCAAACTGTTGAATTGTTTTGGCTTTTCTGAGGTTTTCTCGCCATCATTTTCGTGAAATGAAAGACGTTGTCAAATAAAAACACAGATGAATTTAAATTCGAACATTAACGGAATGCGGTCTGCGCATGCGCATATAGTGACGTGGGTCATACTAAAAGTTGTAATCCGAGTCTGAGATCGAGCCCAGTAAAAGGTGTAGTTGGGATTTTCAATTTCGTTTAATGTCGTTATAAATATGATTCCAATAATGATGAATTTTGGTTTGTGGTAAGCTATGCCAATTACAAATAAACAAATTTAAAATTTAATTTGTAAGTCTTATATTTAAACTTTTATCGACATTTTTCGTTCTCCAGCACACTAAAAGTTGTAGTTAGGATCGTCGCCGAGTCGCTAATTAGGTGTTAATTGCTATTGTTGGCGGCTAATTGGATTAAGTCAGTGGTGGGTCACATGAAGATCAAAGGGCAAGTAGTGGGAATAAAAACAAACAATGACTTATGTTTATTAAGCAAAATATGAAGGTTTAGCAATTTTAAAGATTACTCTTACTGAAACAAGTAGCGTCTTTTGAGCCTGTTAGAAGGTAAACGGAACCTCCTTTTTGGCAGTTTTGGTGGCACTGTCGATATTTTGTCTACGTCGGCATACGTGTAAACAACTCTGTGAGAAGTATAATTCAGTTAGGCCTATAAGTGTTCACCTTAAATACCGATAGGACTATCCCATATACAATCAGCTGCGACATCTTAAAAAAAAAAACATTCCTGTCTAGGCTATCACCTGGTTTAGATATGGATTTCCCAATAAAATGATGACATCAGATGACAATGTTTACGCTTAGCGAGAATGATGCATCGTGGGATATAAATTCCCCAAACAAACACGTGGGCGGCATGCATTTACTTTGGTAGATTTACAGTGAGTCCACATGCCATCACGCGTATATAAAGTTAAACTTTGTTATTTTTGATAGATTTTGCGTTAGATTTAAAACAGATAGCAAGTAGGCCTAGGCCTACATATATTTTTCCGAGAATGTTAAACACAATTTGTAACTGTTCATCGTTATTTTATTGATTTTATGCGACAAAATAGTCGAACGTACATGTCACGAAATTACGCTAACTATTATAGTATCGAAGTTTTGCCATAAAAAATCCGATAAAAATAATTCTATTTGGGAATTTTACTCTAAATACTCAGAGATATATAGAATAAACATAGCCCTATCCGGTAATCAAAAATTATTTCCGCGTAAATCTGCGTAAATTAATTGTTGGGATTAATTAACCATATGCTGTCGTGTAACGGAGAGAGAGAGCGCGCGACGATAATAAATTCACTCTTTAGTATCCTGTTCGGCATGTCTGACAAAAACGATTGTCACATTTTCTTATTGGGTGCATGGTGATAGAGACCTCAAATTAGACAATGGGTGGATAAATTATATCAAATGTAACCCGGTTAAATCCCAGCCATACGCCCGTCCATATACGAGTTTTGATAACAATCTATTTAATGCATCATGAATGCGCATGTTAATCGACGATATATCAACGGCGTTTACTAAAATATCTATAAATGACCATTACTTGAATTCCTTTGCCCCATCATTTTTAAGATTTAATTACAGTGAATATGAAAAGAGTCCCCGGGTAAATAGTTTTGTTTTGTTTGTGTGTGTGTGTGTTTTTTCGCTCGTCTTTTTCTCGACGGAGCACGGATCAATTCCGAAATCGACCTTACCATTCGGAGCCACAGATCCCCATGCAGAACAAAAATTGACCCCAACCCCAAATTGGGTTGGGGTAAAAAAAAAGTCTGGAGACCTGTGTTTAGATTTCAATCATTATATTTAGAGTATTGCATGTCAAAATTACTGGTTTAGACAGCTGGTTTAGAAACGATTTTATTATACTTCTGATCTGCGCCGTCAAACTACCAGGTATCATGCAAAATTTCTATATTGGAATGGCCATTTTTTGACTGCAGGTGTGTTTGGAAACACAAGCATTGAAGCTTTCCGCCAATTTCAATATACGTGATGGCAACCAATTTTCATTGTTTCTATGACAAACATTTTGCAGTTAATGAATCATATATCTTTATTTTAGCACACAAGATTCATAAAATTTATTACTATCAGAATATAAATAACAGAAAAACTAAATAATTTCAAATTTGAAAAAGTTCATATTTAATATAAGATGGCATATATAGTACAAAACGTGCGAGGCTGTGAGCAGTATTCCTGAACATACCCATATCAAAGTTCGATTTTAAAGTGTCACATGGTATAAGTGAGTTTGACGTCAATATACAATACAAACC
Source organism: Siphonodentalium dalli (assembly GCA_032622095.1). NCBI lineage: Eukaryota > Metazoa > Mollusca > Scaphopoda > Gadilida > Siphonodentaliidae > Siphonodentalium > Siphonodentalium dalli. Next base: position 132,245,991 of record CP136062.1, on the reverse strand, counting down.
TCGCCAGAGGTTCAGCAAAATTGAAAATTCTTGATACTCGTTTCATAAACGTCATATTACACAAACACTCATGTCATATCCTCTATTATCACATAATTTGGCCATAAAAGCAGTTTCATAATTATCGGTAATAGACACGTTTAATATCAGCGCGTTTTCAGAATGTTCATCAATTATTCATGAATTTAAATTAAGTACATGTCAAGATTTTTTATGAACATTCTGAAAACTCGTTAAAGTTCTTCATCAGTGCATGAAAAATATTCATGTCCAGATTATGAACAATAGTTCATGAACAAGGTTGATGAACCTTTCAAGTATTTTTCATGAACTGTTCATGTCAGTTCATGAAAGTTCTTGAAGTCATGAATTTTATGTCGCCAGGGTGGTTCTTGGTCAATTGTCACTTTTGCTACGTGCAGCAATATGTACTTTGCCTCAAAACTGAATCACGCTCAGTGGTGTGTCTGTTTCAATCAATGTCGTGACCGCAATCTGTTGACAAACTATTATTTTCTCTACTTTGAATGTATTGACCATTTCGTTGAACGTAATGGAAACTTTATTAGATAAGTTGTATAGCATCAGTCTTTGCATTATGATTTCACTGTTGTGAATAACCCTGTAGACTGAAATATTCACATTTAGAAGCCTCTTCCAGCAGCGAAACGCCAGCCATCATTGCAGGGGTGGCAACAGAAAATCCCTGACAGGGGAGCCGATGATATGGGGGCTACACTAAATTACACCATATTGCCTGTTGGTACGTGAAATGAGCGCACATAGTGTGTGTGGCGAACCAATGAACAAAACCATATTGAAGTAATTGTAGTCCCTTAGCTGGAGCCTGGAGAATTCTAATAGATCTGCAGTTGCTTATGATTGATGATCATTATCACATATGTAAATAATAACACATATATTATGGTGGTGTCAATTAAACTTGAATTAAGGCTTCGCCACACTAATATTTGAACAATACATCAGCCATAATTAGCAGATGAGATAACTCGAAGATTAAAACCCATGAATTGTTGTGAAAATTCCTATATTCTAGGTAGGTCACTTGTCTTCTGTGTCAGTTCTAATTTCTAATTTCATTAGTTGCAAGTGCCAGCATGGTGTTTCACTGTCAGGGATATAGCTAACATGTGGCTATACTGTAGGAACTCGATTGTTCTATAGACCAATGTGGCCATTGTGACGAATGCCAGAGTAGCCAGCAATGATAAAGCACACATGTTTCAATGTTTCAATAGATTTTCATTACCACTGAAACGCTGATGGTGTAACAATACGGGGGAATTAATGGGAACATGTGCCATGAATATTTTGTGTGGGATATATTCCGCTGTATGTTCTCTCGCTGACACTTTCCCACACTGACAGTCTGTACATGATTACTTCATCTTATACACACAACCGACTTACATATAGAAAATCCCCGTCAAGTCCTCCCCGACGAGGGGGCTAGAGCTCCCCGACAAGGGGGCTGTAGCCCCCCCCCCCCCCCCCTGTGCCCCCCACTGGCGCCACCCCTGCATCATTGTGTTTTCATCAACAATGGAAGTCGAAGAGTTTTGTCCCTTGATTAAATAATTACGGATTTTTTTTGGCATTTGGGGAAAAAAGTTGTTGGCGGGTTCATAAAACAAGCTATAAAATTGGTAACGCCTGATGGCTGAAAAATGTTTGACTGTGTCAGACCACAAAAAAATGGCCAGGTGACATTTCTATCTAGGACGACCTTAAAGACAAATGCATGTCCTAAAAACTTGATGGGAAAATAACCATGTCTAGACCAGTAAGGTCGTGAGATCAATGTAAACCTTTTGATGTTCTTCATCGTGCATGTTCGTGAAATATACATGGATGAAGTGAGCAACAACAGGTACCAAAAAACATCTCGCACTACTAAGTTATTGCCCCCGGTCTGTCTCCTCGGGTAATGTGGAGGTGAGACCATTTGAACAATGCATTCCTATACCATGTCCACTTTCTGTGTCTAAAATAATACTGCATTATTTTTCCGTACCCACTCTGGATTAAATTTACAATTGCCTGGCATTTAAGCCACTATGCCACTATTTGTGAATGATTGGCCAATACAAAAATATTTAGCCAATGAAAACTACTCTTTCATCGTGGTTTAACTTTTGAATGGATTTCCGAACTTGCAATTGACCTATGTGTAAAAATGTTCAGCTCTGAGGGTCCGGCCTATAGCCTATAGCCAAAATATATAAAAATTAATAATTAATGCCCTTTCAAGACATTCTGATGTCAAAGGGACCTATCCTATGACACTCCCTGGTTTAATTGACATCTGTGTATGCATTTTCAACAACGAGGGTCAAGCTGAATTAGCATTGACATCACTGTTGACCGAGTAAATTCTCTTTCAGGATTCTGGGCAGAGGTTCTATGTTTGTTTATTCAAAAACTCAGTTCCGAAGTTTGTTGGGCGTGGAGTCGACATGGATGGGAGAAAATCTCTTGGATATAGGTAAATTTATCTCTGACTGTAATTTAGTATGGCTGCATTGTTCAAGTTCACATATTTTCTTTGACTAGGCTATCCAGGATCTCCAAAACCTTGATTACATTACCTAGGAACTTGTCTCATTACATTACCTAGGAACTTGTCTCATTACATTATCTAGGAACTTGTCTCATTACATTACCTAGGAACTTGTCTCATTACATTACCTAGGAACTTGTCTCATTACATTACCTAGGAACTTGTCTCATTACATTACCTATGAACTTGTCTCTATACTCTAAGAGTTCCAAATAAATGTCAAATAAAATAAAATAAAATATTTAATGGTATCAATCCAACATGCGAATTATCACCAATATTGTAACAAACATATAGTAACATTTAATGCGTGAACAAAATTGATCAACATAATTAAAAATTTAAAATATGTGTTTGTGCTGAAGTGGTAAATAGATGTCTTTGATGACGAAACATGTAAAGGTGCATTTTGTTTTGGTAAATTGTCTGATGATGGTATTAAAAGCTTAATGTTGATTATTAATGATGCAATTAATGTCAGAAATAAATTTTATGAAATTCAGGATGTCACTGCACATCCAATCAAACTTCATATAAAGTGGAGTAAAGGATAATCAAATACATTTTCTTAGAGCCACTCTGCTTCTGTTATATATTGATTCAATATATATAGATCCCTAACTTTTTGGTCTGGGAAATATCCCTTTATAGGAATCTTGGTATCACTATTTTCATTGAGAAGGGAGTTAAAATAAGTCACCCAGCTGTCAGGTGAAATATTTGAACATGGGTCATTGTTGGACTTATCTTTGAGTTTATCTACCATGTTCCAAAATTTATTTGGTTGATTATCTTTGCAACCTACAATGCCGTTCAGAATATCATTCCGATATGTCCTTTGTTTCTGCCGAATCATTTTTTTGTATTTTTTACCTTCCACCATAACTGACGTTCTTAGAGTTTTATTCAGAGGATCTTTAGTCACCTTTCTGCTAAGGTGCTTTACATGTCTATATTGGCCACTACAATCATTATCATACCACTTCTAAATCTTTCTCTTTTTATTTTTTATTAATTTTCTGTTTATTTTTAATAAAATTTGCTGTTTTGATCAGTTGAGATGTAAAATGATTTGTTGTAGTGTTTACTGTATCCTCATTGTTGCATTTATTTGTCAAATCAGTATTATCAATTAGATTACAAGTGCTATTGAAATCAACATGGCTTAACTCATTCTGAAATTTTATAAATTCTATCATTGACCATTTTTTCAGTTGTGGTATCTGAGTTAATAGTTTTAACGTTTTTTTGCGATCTGAAGTTTTCTCTCATGAGTCGATATTTCGCAATGATCAGACAATTGTTGGTTGTAGTCCCTGACTTGGAATTTTACTATATCGTTTAACATGTTCGTACTACATATACAATAGTCATCAATGGCGGCCCATTTCTAACCATGGAATGTCACTTTACCAGAAGAGTCTCCAAGAGTTCTACCATTTAGTATTCTGACCTGAGCCCCAATACACATGTCTAACATTCTTTCCATAAGCATTAGTTTTCTGAGGAATTTGTGTATTTCGAGAAAGTTGCATAGCATCTGGCCAATAGTTGGAAGGTAAAAGGTTATCCATATATTCATCATTATCATTAACAATAAAATCATTGTCTTTGTTATTTATGTGAGCATTTAGATCCCCTATTATCATGAATTTTCCCTTTTTATTATATTGAGTGTATCTGATCCCAGTTTCTCAAAGATTGTTTTTTCTATGTCTTTTCTGGTTGCATATGTGGAGTTTTCTGGAGAGATATAGACTGAGCAAACATATACGTCCTCTTGCATATGGAAATATTCATGATCCAATTTTATCCAAAGCATGTCACCCATACTTTTATCTATGATTTTCACCCCTTTAGCTATATCATGTTTTATAATCATCGCAATATGACAATATGATTTATCAAATTATAGTTTTATGAGTAACGTAAACTTATTCAAACCAGACACCATTAGGATTCCATTCCAGCATGTCACTTTAAATCGCCAACTCTATAAACGGAAGTTGTGTTTCATTATGCGCATGCCTAATGAAAACTTCCGAAATACGGTGTCAACTTCCGTGGAGTCTCCACGTGATAAAATATCCATCTTCATTTTGGCGTCGAACCGCCAAACGATGGTGAAAACACCGAGTATATAATATCTACTAGATATATCCATATAAATATATGTACATGACGTAAAACCTCAGCGGGGAGGTTGGGAGGGCTGGTATCTGGTTTGAATAAGTTTATGTTACTCATAAAACTATAATTTGATAAATCAAATTGTCATTTTTATGTCGTAACACTTATTCAAACCAGATACCATTAAGATTCCCTAAGTTACTCACCCTTCGTGGTTCCTCCACCAAGGGCTGCAGTATCTTCCACAGAATTTATACATGTACACTTCAATCCCACTGTTATATACTAAACGTATGTACATTATGAGAAACATATTAACACACTCTTTAAGGAAAACCATTCCCAGCAACTCGCCGAAAGAGTGATTCACATATCCTTAGATATCCAATCATAACAATTGATTTCACTGCAGAAATCAATCGGTTAGCCAGAAAGGACCTGTACTTTCTTCGGCTGTAAATAAAACTTTGCAAATGTCGATCCACGTTTCCAGTCAGCAGCATCGAGAACTTGCTGCAAAGGTGCACCATTAAACAAGGCCCAAGAGGGGCCGACACTACGTGTTGAATGTCCTTTGACGTCCGGTTTTGCCAGTTTAGATTCAGTGTAGCAGAATTGAATACATGCTACTAGCCATCTTGAAATAGTCTGAGACGAGACAGCTTTGAAGAGCTGTCAAATAGACAGAAATAGAGACTGAGTGTCCACATTGTCAGGAGAGCGATGCCGTTTTGTTGCCTTAAGGTGGTAACGAACAGATCGACGAGGATCTATATGTTTACAATCCTCATACCTGGGAATGAATATTTGTTGAGAGTGATGGGACGGTCTATCCTGCTTAGCTAAACCAGGTCGAGTGAACGTGATACCTCGGTCTTGGATTACCATGAAATCTGTCGCGTACGACACCAGCGATTGAATTGTCGAAACTTGCATTTGTAATCCCTCTGAGTGCCCGGACGCCATGAGGCCACGAGCAACGCTTGAGAGTCTGTTGAAAACCCTTTACTTTCGAGCTGTTGGCTGATAGTCGTCAACTGAAGCGTTTGAGGTAGAGGCATCAACACTTGGCCCCGATTCTGAGACAATAGCGATGGTATGAGTTGAAGTTGGTAAGCCGGCGCAATCATCAATTGAAGTAATTGGGTATACCAATGTTGTCGAGGCCACCGAGGGGCTATCAAAATTATTGTGCAATCGGTCAGTTGAATATGATTGAGGACCCTGGGTATCAGTGGAATGGGCGGAAATGCATAAGCGAACAGGTTCGTCCATTCTATCGATAGAGCATCCACGACCCAAGCTAGCGGGTGCGCTGTCCATGAGCAAAATTGAGTTGTTTTCTTGTTCACTGCTGATGCAAACAGTTCGAGATTGGGTGTCCCCCACATCTGGAAAAGGGCCTGAGCTACCTTGTGATCCAGTTCCCACTCGTGTGCTGACAAATGATGTCGGCTTAAATAACCCCACAGACATGAGCCGCCTGTAATTGGCAATGGTGTGACAAGGCCAGATCCCAAAGTTGGATAGCTAGATGACACAACCCTACAGATCGCGTCCCACCCTGCTTGTTGATATATTGGACGACAGACGTATTGTCCGAACGTATCAGTATTGATTTGTGGCGGACTTGCGGAAGAAAATGGAGCAGTGTGCGAAACACTGCAGTCATTTCCAGAATATTGATATGTTGACATTTTTCCACTGAGGACCATTGGCCCTGAATCGTCTGATGGTCCAGATAACCACCCCATCCCCAAGTTTGGGAAGCGTCCATGACTAGGACAATCTCCGGTGTTCATGTGTGTCATCTGGGGTAAAACTGTCAATGCATACTGGCGTCCAATATGCAGCAGATTCTAAGGCGTCCACCAAGGCTTTGTATCTTGCATAGAACGTTGGCTTTATCGGGCACTTAGGGTTGATGACCACCAAGCATTCCGCATCAGACTGATTTCGAACAGGTTGGGTCTGTCGTTGATTGTCAAGAGTTGATTTCCTGGAAAAGAATAATGTAGAAAAAGGATGAAAATTTGATTATCAAATTGTAGTTTTATGAGTAACAAAGACTTATTCAAACCAGATACCATTAGGATTCCAATCCAGTGTGTCCCTTTAATCGCAATATATATAAATAGAAGCATTTTTTTCGTTATGCGCAACGAAACTTCTAGATTCTAACTCTCGTGGAAACGAGACATCCCATCTTCAATTGGCGTCAAAACGTCAAACGATGGTGAAAACACCGAGTTATATTAAGTTCATAACAAAGTATAACAATCGGCGGGGAGGAAGGGTGGGCTGGTATCTGGTTTGAATAAGTCTTTGTTACTCATAAAACTACAATTTGATAATCAAATTTTCATTTTTATTTCGTAACGCCTTATTCAAACCAGATACCATTAGGATTCTACCAGATTTCGTAGCAATAAACACTCTACTTATCTGGAGGTGGGCTTAATCAAACATGCATCAAATACACTCACTATTAGTGATTTTCCCCACTAAGAGCACCAGTGACTATCACTGATTCTTGATGTATGTTCACTATAATTCCCATAGAGACCCTTACGTATGTATAATATGAAGAACGCATCTACAATATCTCCGAAAGAGAGTAGATGTATTAAACGTTAATAGTGGTTAGGAGACCAAACACCAAACGTCTCCTAACAATGCAAGGTACATATATCATAATGATACCTTACATAAGAATATATAAACCGATAGACTAGACATGGATTAGACATGTAGGTGTACACAGTTTACATGTATATATTACTATATGCAAGATATGAACAGGTACTGGTACCGGTATATGATCAGCTGTAACATTGCGCAGTCAACATGCAGATGAATGTGACCAAAATAATCAACTATAAACATCCGAAAGTCAATACTGGTAAGCCTGGAAGTACCCAGTGAATTTCGTGTGGCTATAATTAAACTGGACAAGTAGAATCACTTGACAAGCATCGAGAACCTGTTGAAGAGTATGACCTAAAAGGTACACGAGATGGAGAATATCATTTTATCACAGATACCGGATGGTGTGGTTAGTCTCTTCAAATAGAGCTGGAGACATACAACAAACCATATGTAAAAAGGCTGGACTAGGGACAGCCCTGAAAAGTTATAACTGAACATGATTAAAAACTGATGCCAACTTAGCGTGATCGAGACGGATGACACTTTATAGTTGCCTCCCGACAAGAACGAACAGGTCGACGTTGAGCAAGATGTGTTCCGAACATAGACTTCGGAATAAAGAACGGTTCAGTTCAGTGAAATTATGTTGATGAAGTGGATACCTCGATTCAGGATTGCCCTGAAGTTTGCCTGTAAATCCCCGTAGTGGCGAAACGATGTGATGACTATGAAGCCACAACTTTTCTATGGCAATAAGGTCAATGATGCAGCCCCCAACGGCACAACTGACGTTGATATGGGTAATTGAATTTCGTAAACGATAAATAACAGCCATGCTGGTAACATGATTGTAGGAGGACGCCTACGGAAACCCCATTTTAACAAGTGGATTAAGACTGTGTGCACTGGGAGACCTCCGGTATATGTTACATGTATGTCACTCAAAGTAAGGCAAAACTCGATGACGTCATGAACCAAGAACTCACAAATATGAGTATTTCAAACCTGCCAAAATTGATATGAGGTAGGGAATCAGAACAGCCTACCCACGACGCTCCAAAGTTAAGTCCTGGATCAATATGTTGATAAATACACCAACGATTGAATTGTGTAGCTGCAGTTGTAATGTCTGTGAGAGCCATGCTACCATGATCAGGTTGTGATATGCATTTGAAAGAATTTAATTGAAAGTTGTTGGCTGAGATGGTCGCAACACCCAGTTCTGATTCTGAGATAACAGACCTGGTAAATTTCAGTACTGAGATGATAGGTCGGTGAAATCATAAGTTGAAAAAGTTGGGTATGTCAATACTGACGATGTCAACAGGGAGCAAGCACTATTATTGTGCAATTTGTCCATGGAATATAAGTGAGGACCTGTGGTCTCAACTGTATTGGAGAAGATGCATATGCCATGAGATTGTCCTATCGATAGATTGAGGATAACAACCACTCAAGTTGAGGTAGTGATTTCCACGAACAATTATGTGCTCATTTTTCGTTCATCAAAGATAGGCAGAACGATCCCGGGAATCTTTCAAAGTTGAAAGATTGCCGAGACTACCTGATCGAATTCCCATCAGTGGGACGATAAAGATATCAGATGACTAAAGTAATCATCTACCTGGTAGTGAAGACGTTCCCTGCTACATGAGCTGATATTAGAAGACAGTTGTGTCTTAATTTCAGATTCTAAAGTTGTACGGTATAGGCAGACGACACAACCATACACATTCTGTCCCACCCGGCTGGTGGATATTCTGGGTGACTGACGGACTGCTAGGTGTCTAGTGAAGTAGAACGAACTTATGTCAAATAAACGTTGAAATAATAAAAGCAGGAACCTGCTCAAGTCTGCCATCATTTCTAGTCAGTGATATGTTGACATTTCTCCACTGGTCACTGGTGGTTTTGACTAATTTGTTGACCCATATAACAACCCCATCGCCAAGTCCGAGATGGAGCGGTTAGTGATAAGATTCTTGTTACCGGGACCAAAAGAGCGGTACCCGATAAATGTTGTTAAATGTAAAGTCGGAGAGAGGCCTGGACAACAATTGTAACATGCAGGCCATAAAACCCAGAAGGTTTATGCAAATCAAATATACTTCCGAAAGTGAAACAATTGCTTTCACGAAAATCAAACTAAGAATCAAGATTCTGGTTCTCACCAGAATTCGAGCCCCGATCTGATACAGAGGGATGCTTGTGGTAAGGAGATAATATTGGAGAAGATGTAACTGAATCGGTCGCATTCGGAAACAATTGTGATACAACATCAGTGTCAAGAGATAACCCCGAGAAAGCGAATGTATTCCCGGATTGTAACCCTCTGGTGAGACATTCAGTGTGTTCGTTCTTTCCTGGAACCAATATATAAAGGCTACAGGTATGGTTGTTCCGGGTTATTACGGTATCGGAAGAATCAGGCCATCCGTAGTCGGAAAATATTTCCCAATAGGTACACATGAACAAGTGACTTATCGGAATTATGACACTGACGCGTTCGAGTAATTAGTGAATGATAAATTTAGGCAGATCCAATCTTCCAGAAAGGCTGCCAGGCTGATACCGAGAGAGCGAAAGATTTAATGCGACCGAGACTATGTGGCAAAAACTCGGTTCTACCCCAAAATAACGTACTAGAAATTGCCACAAACAGGTTCGAAATCGGAAACTGATATACCGGTACATGGACATGTAAGGACGGTGTGTTTTGAACATATCGGTACATGAAAAACAAAACAAAAAAGGTAACACTGTAATTAAAGTGTTAGGACAAGTACTGCAAATTAACGATACCGGATCATTGCAGCACCTCTGATCAGGTGTCCAGTTCGAAATGCTGAACAGTGAACTATATATTTATGGTTCATTATACTAGACGTACAACGTATTTGTCCAGTTAGTTTGACTGGGAACCGAGGACGGTAAAACCCAGTTGAGAGAGACGTAACTGGTTCTATTGTGAATTTTCCGTGCCATCAATGTCGATGTTCATTCGAGTTGGTCGGGTTCAAGAAATCGAGGAAGTCCAATCAGTAACCCCAGGTCAGAGTGTTCAGTACCTTGAGTTAACCTTTTCCTATGTTGATAAGAATTGAATCTAGACGTGTATTGAAATATTACTAGTGCCTAGAATACGATTATGATGTTACAAAGTACGGTAACCTTCATAAAATACTCCCAGATATTGGAAGGTTAGAAGCATTGACGTTTAACGACGTCATCAAGTTCAGTGTCTGACAGAGCTCGGCATATTGACACACCTTGTGTCAGAGAGCCCCAGCCGTATTTGACATACTAAATGACCTTGACCTGATGACCACAGTCATCCTCTGGTGATCTCGAGAAGTCATACATTCCAAAAGTTAACTACGTACCTGATGCCGGTAGAAGTGATCAGTATCTCTTCATGTGGGTTCTGTTGGATGTCGAAAGTCATCGGCACAACCGAACAATATCAATAAAGTGATAGAAGTACCCTATTCTCTTCAAACGATTGAGAGTAGGTACTGTCCGAAATTCTTCTGTGTCATGACCCATGCGCGGGAAATTAATGCAACAGAATTGTCATTGTACGAAGTCACAGAAATAGTAGTTTTGTCAGGTCTACATGAATGCCTCAAAACTTTGTATGCACGTAATGATTGGAAATAAGTCCGTGCTGTCCTGTATCATGACAGATTGGTACATCTGGACAAAATGTCAGTGTCTGCATTATCCTCCGACAGTTGCACCATACAACTAGCGAATCATCTGTTGATAAATATGGTGATGATTTATACACTGGGACTTGCAAAATGCAAAGATAATTGTAGTAGAGTCCGAAAGTACAGAATTGTCATTTCATCAGACATCATTCTGCTTAGAGTCGTACTCATATACCGGGTCTTCCCCGATTGAGTCAGGACTCGTGTTCATGTCATCTCCAAGATGAGATTACCACAGTGGATCAACGGACACGAACCAAAACCGGAAGTCGTAGATTTCGAGGTGGAGAAATATCTGTCGACAAATATTTGTTGACATTTGTTTACGTTTTTTTGGGAAAATAAACGCTTGTATACCATATCTGACCAACTGAAGGTGAGTGAATATTTCTTCACTAATGTTCGGACACCGACGATCAATTTAAGTCAGTTGTCATTGTTCGATCGCGGAAAAAATGTCATTTAATCATCGCCGCGAGACGATTTCTTCCCCAAAATATCCCAGAAAATCATACTTTTCACATTCATCGCAGACAGCTGTCGCAACAACCTATATACCGGTCGAAAGGCCTGTTTTCCCCCCACAAATGCATATTTTGAGTATTTTCACGGACTGTCTCAAAATTCCAAATTTCATCTTTTGATGCAGGTACCCACCTCGAAAATACTGTCCGGTTAGTCCTGTACACCCCGGAATTTAGTTGCAATCCATCAGACCCGGCGGACAGTTTTTGTTGTTCAATCAAGAGTCGAAATGGATTAGTTTGTTGGCTGCCTTTCGTTAACAGTGGCACGTTTTTTGGGCAACTGCTTTTCTGTTGCAACTATAGTATACTGATCAAGTTTGGTTACCGAGTACAGTTTGCAATTTGTTCTCATATATTCGTTCAGATCGTGTAAGGTCATTAACCAAAGAATCATTTATGGAAATATTGTTAGAACAAGAATATTACAATGCCCTCCATGACCAAGGCCGTAGCAACAGGATTGTTTTGATGGTGGGAGGTGCATGTAGATGTATTTTCCAGTAGTTTGATATTTCAGCCAGTATATATATATATATATAGCGTGAAATTTGATACTTAAAAAACAATTAAAATTCGATTAATTTCAGAAAAAACAAATCGGGACCCATGGCTGTTCTTTTTCATTATGGCCACTTTCGGGACCCACCACCCGAGTTTTGATTACGATTGTATAAAGTTTTAACTACATTTTTCGGGTATTTATACACCCCTTTATTTTTATGTTTTAAACTACATGCACCCACCCATATTTCGGAGAATTTTCGCTAATATTACATATTATAGCATAGCCATCAAATATGCAGATGTTTATTTCCATTTCTATGAGAGGCCAAATTCACATTTCATAATTAATTGCAGTTAAGCAATAGCACTTAAGCTTAATTATTTGCGATTAAGCGCAATTCATGGTTATACTGTATGTAACTATATGTACCCCTGGTGAATAAATAGGTGTATCTATAACTAAACCTGAACTCATATTGACATATCACCTCCTTGTTTTCATTGCTTTGGATAGTTGGGATTTTGAACTAGCCTAAATTCTTTATCAAAATGGGTGACTCGCGACAGTATTACCTTCTGTTTTAGTCGAGTCGAGGAACCAACCCATCAAAGCCCAAGTGTGATCAGATATCGATTATTGAAGTTTGTTATTTCAATTGATTGCTGCCCAGAAACACAGCCGTGAAAAGGGTGGTTTCGGTCAAAATTGCGGATGAAGATGGATAACTCTAAAACAAGTGGTAATACGGTAAAATTTCGTGATACTTTAGTAATTATACGACCATATTTTGTTGAACAAAATGTTTATAAATCACACGTTAATCGATTCTGATAACTAAAGCTTATTTCAGGTGGGGGCTGGAAAAAACTCCAGACACAGTGTGGAAAAAACTGTTTTTCTTCGGTTTGGGTACCCCCCCCCCCCCCAAAAAACAGCAAAAACTGCAGTGTTTTTCCACTGACCATTTTCCCCTCCCCCCCCCCAAGAAAAATCAAATCTACCCCAGCCGGACAACAACTCGGTTTGGCCGGAAACCGAAAAAAACACCGGAGCATACAATTCACGAGAAGGTGCTTGGTAACTTAGTTTAGATTATTATGACTAAAATGGTCATTGTCTACCAGTAGAACGCAGATTTGTACCTCGTGATGTCATGACATGTACACACATGTATATTGGTGATCGCAACGCTTTGTATGCATTTTAAAAAATGACAACTAGTCATTACCTCGACTTTGAAAAAGATGCAAATGAGATGAGTGATGAGACACCAGCATATAACTGTCTTCTGATACCATTAGTCCAGTGCATTTATGAGAAAAAATGCCAAACCCGGAACTAATTGCAACAGAATTTTTTTTTGCTGGAGTAAGTACATAAACCCTCCATAAACAACATACTAAAAATCGGCAAAAATCGGAAAAAGGGAAATTGGTGAATTTCGTGAAATAAATTTGGGGAAATTTGGTCAAATCATCAATTTATGGATTTTCATGGATGTTTATAAAAACAATAAAATTCACAAATCCTACAAAAAGGATGTGTATTGTGTCGTCCTCAGTTTTCTGAACCCAGTACTGAAAACCAGTCCCAGATTCATTACGTATTTTTCGAGTTGTGTGCCTTCAAAAATGCAAGTTTACCTGATTTCGGCCCATTTTCGGGGCCTCACTTTCGAAGAATGAGCCAAAAAGCCTTATTAATGATTAATTATTAAAAAAAAACTAGAGCAAACTGAAGGGATTTTTCACTGTTTTAGTAATTTCCTCACTAGATTAAACACAAAATATGATTAATATGTGCATCTATAATTAAGAAGAAGATTATATTCTCAAACAAAATGTGTGTTCCATTGTATGGACTTAGCCAATTTTGCCTCTGACACTGAACGTGTGTGATGAAATGCAATATTTGAGGTCATGTAACTCAATAATTTAATACCAATATGCCATGCGTTCCTTATAACCTTTTAAGTATGTTGGATTGAACAAATTGTAAAGGTATTAACAGGACATTATTTAAGAAAATCAACTTATGGCCCTTTGAATACTTAGTCTTAGCTTGTTTCCAAAGATGCCAGTTTGAGGCATTTTTGTCCATTCTAAAAGGATTTGGGCCATAAAAACAAAAAACAATGGGTGTTTTAATGTGTAAAATGATTTGAACTTTCCTCCCACAACACGTAAGTGATAAAAAATTAGCATTACATTGGTTATGCCATAGTATGTCACTATATTTCTTTCATTTTTCAGGAAACTGACTCCAAATTTTAACGTTGGTATAGGGGTAGGAAAAATCACAAAATGCAATCTTATCACCAAATTACAGCCATTTCAGACACAATGTTGTTTTCTTCCAGTTTGTGTACATTCCTGTTGCATTATAAAACTGCTTAATACGTTATCGGACGTTGATTTAGAACTTTATGGTTATGTTGTATAAAAACAATCTCAAAATGCCAATTTGACATTTCACTGCCAAATTATGACAACAAATATTATAGCTCTGTCAATAAACATAAACAAAGGAAATATGAAATTATGCATGAAAGAACAATGTAAGTAGAAGCTGTTAATATAAAGTTTTATGCTTCAAGATGCATAATTTTGAAGTTTTTGTTGATATGCTTTCCCCTACCCCATTGTTCTGCCGTTCAAATTTGGAGTAAGTTTCCATAATGATGAGTGAAATCCAGTGACATTCATTGGTATAACCATTGAAATGCTATTTTCTCAACAAAAAAATGATTTAAGAGGACAGATCACATAATTTTACACAATAAACTTTCGTTAATTATTCTTAATATGCCTAAAATCCTTTTAAAATTGACAAAAACGCCCCACAATAGCATTTTCGGAAAAGAGGCTAGACTAAGAGTTCATAGGACCATAATTTTATTTTATTCACCAATGTATTTGGAAATTACTTCACAATTTCTTCAATCTAGTATTCTCAAAATGTTATGAGAAAAGCAGAGCATATGGATATTAATTTATTGAGTTACATGACCTCAAATATGGCATTTCATCACACAAGTTCTGTGGCAAGGCAAATTTGGCTAAGTCCATACAATGGAACACACATTTTGTTTGAGAATATTTTATTCTCCTTATTCATAGATGCACATATTAATCATATTTTGTGTTTAATCTAGTGAGGAAATTGCTAAAACAGTGAAAATGTCATTAATTTGGCATTAGTTTTTTAAATAATTAACCATATAATACGGCATTTGGCTCATTCTGCGAAATTAAGGCTCCAAAATCAGGTAAACTCGCGTTTTTGAAAGCACACAACTCGAAAAATACTTAAGGAATCTGGGAATGGTTTCCAGTTCTGGATTCAGGAAAATGTGGTTGACAAAATAGGCATGATATTTGTAGGACTTGTAAATTTGAATTTTTTATATACATTCATGAAAATCCATATATTGATGATTTGACCAAATTTTCCAATTTATTTTCCACGAAATTCACTAATTTCCCTTTTTCCGATTTTTGCCGATTTTTAGTATGTTGTTTACGGAGGGTATATGTACCAATTCCAGCAAAAAAAAATTCTGTTGCAATTAGTTCTGGGTAAAACCATAAATGCCCTGGACTACATTGGAGGAGAAATTGTTTAATACATGGGATAGTTCTGCAGTAAAAATTTGCCAGATAAGCGATCGCAGGGTAGAATTCTGCATTCGACTGGTAGACACTGACATAGTCGGCATTATTAAGAGGGTTAATGGGGTCAATATCACATGTAAAGCAAGACAGTGGTTATCCCAAATTGTTTTAGGTGGATTGTACTACTCATGTATATATGATTTGGATATTAAGGTTAATCCATATTCTATAAAATGAGAGAAAATTAAAGTTGTTAGTTAATACATATTTGGAAAAAAATTACATGCAAATTTTTCCGACAACCCCCCCCCCCCCCCCCCCTCTAAATGAATAAGGAAAAAAATTACGCGTAAATTTTTGACGCCTATGTACCACCCCTAACCCCCCCCCCCCCGGTACGTTGTGTCCCGCAGTTTTTTTTCCGGCCCCCCCCCTGCTTATTTTGAAGAAATATTGTTGTTGTTGTTGTATCTTTATAATATGGGTCTTTCTGATCGGATTGAGGACCTTTAGTTTAAATTAGCCAAATGCAGATACACCCGGTCATGCTATAATAGTTAGGTTTTATGGGTAGTTACACTTACTCTCAAGCAACTCATAGCGCTTAATCGCAATTAATTGCACTTAAGCGCAATTCATTTCAAGTATGCGCAAATGCCATATGTGTGCTTCAGCGCGATATGTGGTATATGCGCTTAAGCGCAATTCATTATTAAATGTGAATTTGACCTCCCATACAGTTAATTTTTTGTCTATATATATGAACGAGTATGGTCTGTCTGCATGTCTTCTGTTCGCTTAAATTTGAATACCGGTATATACGCGACCATTTGCGTTAAAAACTTCCCAACCAAATTATCCAGTGTGTGAATCAATGTGGAAACAATTAATTATGGCGCGATTTGAATACAACAGGACAAAAATCACGTGCCTATATATTTACAAAAGTAACTTGCATCTGGTTCCACATTCAGTTGTACGCTATAGATTGGAATTTTACCCGTATATACATGTAGGAAACACAACACTTCTACATTAATGGACAGCCAAGGTGGGATTAAGAATACAACAACTCGAAAGAACACTGGAGTTTTCCAGATGATGTTTCTATTCTCTATATCAACCGAGAGTACCTACCAATATTTCGTATAGTATTGCATAGTATAGTATTGTATAGTATTTTATTATAAATAATTTTTATATTTTTTATTTTCAATAATTTTATTTTCAAACATTCATTCGGGTGTTGTAAAATCCCATCGTCGATTGCCTCAGCGAAGCCGCAAGCCTTTGCCTCACAGTGGTTTCATATATGAAGGCAGGCATGCGATCCTCTCGTCAATGGCACCTGGAATTATAAAATAATATCGCTTAGTGGACTTGAACTTAAGCTAATATTAGTAACAGATATAGCTGTACACCCCTCCGACTGTATGTTTTAGTCCCCTCCTCATTATTGTTTTAACCATTGCTAAATATTGAAAACAATAATTTTCTAAGTCGAAAAATGTCATATAACTCCACACAAAAAGGTCTGACATATTTCATAATCATATATGTTCGCATGTTCCCATGGTACTAAATATATATATGCCAAGGCAAAAAAAACAAATGACCGCAAAACTTAGGAATAAAAACTCGGAAAATTGCATCCACGAAAGGACGAACAAGCCGCTTCCTGATGTATAACCCCACAAGTTGTGGGCCACAACTCGTTGCGAGTGTATAATCAAATATAAAGGGTAAAAATCGGCACACCGCTGCATTTTTCTGAAAAAAGTTGGATGTAAATAAAAATTTTTATGTCGGCCTTCCGAGAGTGATGACAAGTCAGAGTTAACAATATGACATACATCAAAAGTTATATGTATACCAAACATGTACTTCGTAGTTGGATTTCAGTTACAGTTCAGTTATATATATAAGTCACCGCCTGGATGTTATGTTGTACCAGGAGACATATGCAACAATATGAACACCCAGAACCATTGTGGCCACGCAAAAGTCAAATGAAACGCCCATTATCTGCGGCAAAATTGCTTTTTCGACCAGAAATTGAAGATGGCAGACCTCAGCAAAATCACGACTAAGCGGACAGATTTTTTACAACTAATGATTAAATTTTTCGGGACTAACCGGACAGTATTTTCGAGGTGGGTATCTACATCAAAAGATGAAATTTGGAATTTTGAGACAGTCCGTGAAAATACTCAAAATATGCATTTGTGGGCGGAAAACAGGCCTTTCGATCGGTGTATAGGTTGTTGCGACAGCTGTCTGCGATGAATGTGAAAAGTATGATTTTCTGGGATATTTTGGGGAAGAAATCGTCTAGCGGCGATGATTAAATGACATTTGTTCCGCGATCGAACAATGGCAACTCACTTAAATTGATTGTCGGTGTCCGAACATTAGCGAAGAAATATTCACTCACCTTCAGTTGGTCAGATATGGTATCCAAGCGTTTATTTTCCCCAAAAAACGTCAAAAAATGTCAAAAAATATTTGTCGACAGATATTTCTCCACCTCGAAATCTACGACTTCCGGTTTTGGTTCGTGTCCGTTGATCCACTGTGATTACATGTTTCAATCGAAAGATTGCTGTGACAAATAACTGTCGTGAAACGGTCGTTAACTCTTTTAAAAACACGTTTCAACTTCAAGTTTCATCTTTGATTTTGAAGCCGGAAATGAAGGGAGATCAATTTCATCGTTCAAATCTGAAGTTTGCTGTGACGACGAACTGTCGCGAACGTTTGTTCATTATTGTCACGTTTCAAGCAGTTCGGAGTTAGTTTCATTCCTGAATAGCGTGTTAAAAACACTAATTCCGTTTCAAAATAACGGAGCAAGTCAAAGTCGTTGTTTAATGGCGGACGCCGAAATTGAAGATGGGATGTCTCGTTTCCACGAGAGTTAGAATCTAGAAGTTTCGTTGCGCATGCGCATAACGAAAAAATGCTTCTATTTATATATATTGCGATTAAAGGGACACGCTGGATTGGAACCTAATGGTATCTGGTTTGAATAAGTCGTTACGAAATAAAATTAACACTAGTACCAATGCACTTGAAATGACAACATTGATAGACATGGATCTGACCAAAAAAATTATAGCTATTTTGCATCTATTATTAATTCTAAAGATCGCATTGGGGGGAAACATAGTATTAAACCCAAGTGTTGGCCAGCCATCTATATTTCCAATGATCGTATTAGGGGAAAACAAAAAAGTAAACTATCTTCAATAAAACAAGATCAATAGCAATATATACCTTTTATCCTGGAGATAGCATGCATTCTTGTGCATCATGTCCGCCAAATCTGATACAGCAGTTTTAACTTCCTCCCATTTCGACGCCTTGATAAACGGCAATTCCAGTAGACTGGCCAGCTGCTCTGAGTGTTCCAGCATCTTAACTTGGGTGACTGGCGGTATACCATGTTTCGTTTTTCGAGGGTCATTATATCCAAGAAATTTATTGAAAGCTTTCGGCACATGGCATGATCTTTCTTCCATTTTTTTGACATGAGGATCTAGATACCATAGCGCATTACGAACAGTGTTTATAAACTTCGGCCCATTTGGTTCACAGTGTCCTTTTGGAATCCTAGGTTTTGTGTATCGATATAAGAAGTAAAGTCTCGAGATAAGTCATCTCGTTTTGTTTTGCCGCCAAATGTTGGCACTGCAACCACATCCCGTTCCAATAGCATTTCAAATGCATTTTTCACACTCACAGACTTGGCACTGTCAGGCACATTATTAGATATAATGTTTGTACTACTACTTGTAGCAGGCCCAGTGTCCATTTTAGTGGCTTCAATGCGAAAATACCTTCCTAATGTTGAAGCTACTTCGAATGCGTTCAGCGAATTGTCAACAAAGTCAAAATCCGATGTTTTTGAATTGGATACAAGCACCCGAATTTACACCGTTTGATCCGTTTCGTAGTCTTCGTTGCATTGGAAAGGTGAAATTGGTGCGTTTTCATTTAAAACCTTCACCCGTAGCATGTTTAAGCTATAACTCTTCGGGATAGACAACACTGTCCATGGGACGATGCATTTTTTATTTAGAAAAACGCCAACGTCCACAAGGGTCGCCATTGTGATTGTGAAATATCGGTGGTGCACTTGATTTCCGTTCTGAGCAAAAGACGAATAATTCCAAGCAAAGAGGAATAACTCTATTTCTATCGATGCCGGAATCCGGATAGCGGTGTAGACTGAAGACGCGAATATTGATATGCAGGTGAAAGTGGGTACACTTTTTATTTGTTGGCGATAAAAAGTGCCAATGCACACAGTTTTTTTATTTGGCCTTAGTGACCAGGGTATCCTCCTCTTCTGAACCGTCCCTGTCCACCATAACCATTGATCTATCCCTGGTACTACTATAGTTCCCTCGACATCTATGTGATATATTATCATTGCCATACATATAGTTATTTTTCCTGTTACCCTTACAGTAGTAATTTCCATTGCCATTACCGGAATTGAAAGATCTTTGTGGGCCATTATATGGGCGATGAGCTGAACGAGAATAGGGAGGACGCTCGAGACCATATTTGGTTGCAATGGCATTTCTCAACTTGCCTGTAAGGACCCTGCTTCCCTCTCATTCAGGTGCAACTGATCCTCCGAATAAAGGCAACGTTTCAGACTTCCCCCGCTATGTATAAAGTTATCATTATGAACAATCAACACATTTTTGTCATTCTCAAATTTAGATGCAATGTTGCTATTGAACCATGCCACTCTTCCTTTGAGTGTTTCTCCCCACACGGTGTGATGGCCGATACAATAATCAAAGAACTCAATGTCTTGGATTTATCAACTAAATTTTTAAACTGGTCCCATGAATCGCACATGTCCCCATCTGACCTCAAATTGTTCACTCCCACATGATAATAATATTCTTAGGATAATAGGTTATGGCCTCCAGAGATTTAACTGCATCTTCAATGCGGGGTGTGAAAACATTCTGAGGTTAGTCCACTTGTCAGTCTCTTCATATCAATCATTTTAAAGATGGAGTCATGAAAGATAACAACCTCCAGGTCCGGAGGTCGGTTGATATCAGGTGTTTTTATTCAGTCTTCCAGTTTCGTCATCCTCGATATCACTATTAGCGGGCGCATTCACTCCTTTAATATTCTCCATCATGTTTTGAAGCATGCTGACCTCTTTCTTTAGATCCATGATTTCTTGCTGCTTATATTTCATGACTGTCATGTTCTGTGTCGTCAAGGTTTTCATTTGTGATCTCAAGGAATTAACTTCTCCCATATACCGTTCATTTTCTTGTGTTTTCATTAGCAACTGTCTATCCATTTTAATAGCTGATTCATCAAGGGATGCTATTTGTGATTTCAGAGAATGTACTTCCCCCTTAAGCCATTCATTTTCTTGAATTATCATTTGTAACCGTTCATTATCTTGAGTTTTCATTTGTAACTGAGACTTCAGGTATTCGTTGTTGCACAAGAGTTGATCATTTGCAGAATGTAATGATTTATTATTGTTATTTAGTTGATCACTTCCAGAATTTAATGTTCGTAATTATGTTTTCATCATTTCTAACTCCTGTCTGAGCTGCTCAATTTCTTCCAATTTCCCAGGCAACTTAGAGTTCAAACTGTCTTTGACTGTTATTTTTCAGGATAACAGTGCTCAATTTTTGTTCCAAAGAATGTGCTAACTTAGATATAACATCATTCTGTTTAATTTCGCATAACACTTTTTCGAAAACATTCAAACTGTTGTTAATATATTCCTCAAAGCTTTTGTCATTCTGTTTATCTTCACTCTTGTTGGCGCAGTGCTGATCAGACAAGGTACCTGTATCTAGATCTGCTTAATTACGTTATATTCAACTCCTATTGTTACCTGTTCCTGCATCGGCAATTCAGGTTCATGAATATCCTTATCTTTGGTAGGGGTGTGCACTGTATCATTTTCCTGGTTCCTTAAACTCATTTGAAAAGTTAATTCACCAAATTTAGTGTATCTTCAAATTCGGCTTTACACCATGTTTTATAACTATTCCCTTGTATCATTATTTTTGTCCCCCGACGTTTCCGTCGGAGGACTATAGAAATGACCCTCGTCCGTCCGTGCGTCCGTGCGTCCGTGCGTCCGAGATTGGGTACCTTCATGGTGTAATCAACTCCTCCTACAGTTTTAAACGTAGAGATTTGAAACTCTGGGATATTGTTCCTAACATGTTGGTGATTTGCAACATCTATAAAGCTAATCAAAAATATAATTTTTTCCATATTTTTGGGGGGGTTTTCGACTTAGAAAATTTGGAACATTTTTGCCTTTTGGATGAGATTGGGTACCTTCATGGTGTAATCAACTCCTCCTACAGTTTTAAATGTAGAGATTTGAAACTCTGGGATATTGTTCCTAACATGTTGGTGATTTGCAACATCTATATAGCTAATCAAAAATATCATTTTTTCCATATTTTTGGGGGGTTTTCGACTTAGAAAATTTTGAACATTTTTGCCTTTTGGATGAGATTGGGTACCTTCATGGTGTAATCAACTCCTCCTACAGTTTTAAATGTAGAGATTTGAAACTCTGGGATATTGTTCCTAACATGTTGGTGATTTGCAACATCTATATAGCTAATACAAAAATATCATTTTTTTCGTGTTTGCATGCATTTGTTCATCGGGTTGTTTTGTCCAAGAAATTTTGCGGTGGTTTGCAACATCTATATACTGTATAACATTGTTGCAAATAGTATCCTACAAACAAATCCAATCATGAAGTTTACCACTCGAGTCGGGGGACATGTGGTCTGCGACCTTTTATCCCAGTTGAAATGTAAACAAAGACTTTGTATAGAAAATCTTCTTTGTCAATCTCTGAGAGTCTATTTTTGTTTTTATGCATACTATTTAACTTTTGAACAATGAAGTCCGTGTGTGTGTAGGGTCGGAAGCATGAGAATCAATCCAGTTAACATCAATGTCATTGTTTTCATATACTTCCATATACAACCGTTAAAATATATCAAGAATCCATAAGTGAATCCTGTCCTTTGAGGTTAAGAAACTTGTTGCGTTAGCTGCCGGTTTTTATAGCGACAGGTCTATTGACTCACAAGGAATTAAACGTCCCAAATCAGATTTCTGCATTTGTTTATAGGTATATGGCTTGTTGTTATACATTTGTTGTATATCTTCAAGAGTGATGGATGTTAAATCACATCTTAGTTTACTTTTTGCTTTATCAGCCATTGTATTATTTCGTTGCGATTGTGATCTCTTTGATTCACGAAATTAGGTAACAGTATTTCTATCAACTCCTCTTATTAATGAATGTTCAAAGGATTGGTTTCATGGTTTTACTAACTTTATTCACTTCACTTTATTCATTTTCTCTGTAATATATCTCTAAAATCCGAAGCACGTTTTCATTTTACAACTGGAAGTCTCGAGCTGCAATCCAAATAAACGTGCAAGGTGGAAATCCTGATAAAATATTTAATAAATGTGCATATAAACTTGCAGGAAAGTGCAGTTCGTGACTATTATAACTATTGACATAATTTGTAATTACCCATAATGTGATATACATACTGATATACATACCAGCAACTGAAACTGTGATGTACAATAGTACATGAAACGTATGATGACAATCCAAATGTTGTCATGTATTGTTTCTTGGTCTCTGAACAAGAGAACTTTTTGCCACTTCACTATCTGGAAACATTATAGTTATCAAATCACTCAGTCCCTGCAAGCTGTGGTAGGAATAGTGCCGCTCCATTACCGCCAGACCAAAAAATACAGCCCCAGTTTGAATGCTGGTATGTGTGTTTTCCAGCTAAAAATACAGACCAAGTTCGAATATGGGTTCTGTGCCATTATTTTCACATAAGTTACGGCCTGTTTTCGACTTAGAATTTGACCGCATTTTGGCATTGATATGTTATATGCAATATTATTGTCAGAAGATATAGATAAAGTATAAAGAAGGCGGTCTGCCTTGTACGATATCTCCGATAGCTCAATCGTCTATATTATATCTGGTCGCACATAATGGTGTCCTCTACAAACATAGTCAGGATAACATAGTCATAATACTACATCCTCCTTTTCCCCCAACAAAATAAAACACTCCTGCTTGGAGTTCGTTGCTGTTCACTTATTCAGCCCCATATCTGAGTGGCTGTTTGATCAGTCTACTCGGTCTGGTTCTGGGCATAGACTCTGATGGAACGTCACACGCTGGAGGGCTCTTTGTGTCGTCTGGTAATATCGGCAACCGGTGCTTCGCGAATGTGTGAACGATTGCGCGTTAGAACACGTCCAGTCTCCGTCTGCACCTCATACGAACGATCTCTCCTTTCGGTTACGACTTCTGCAGGAAACCAAACTTTCCTAGCCTGATCAAGAACATTTACCGGATGTCCATTGATTAACGGTGGTAATCCTTTTGTGTGCGCATTCCCGTATAACCGCTGTTTTTCGACCACATCACGTAAATGGTCTTTGTAATGTCGTTTCCTGTCTGCTCGGAAGTACGGTTGGTATTGGTCTGCCAAACATCAATTCGGCTGGGCTCGGAAGTATGCTAACGGCGTTGCGCGAATGTTCAGTAGCGCCAAGTTCATGTCGTTGCCAGATGTTATGCACTTTCTGATAATATGTTTGATATACTTCACTTGCCGCTCTATGAATCCATTACCCTGAGGATGTCTAGGACTGCTAGTGACATGCTCAATTCCCCGTTCTCTACAGAATTCATTGTATTCACTTAGGAATTGTGGGCCGTTGTTGGATACGATCACTTTCAGAACACCTAGAAGACTCAATGTATCCTTTGTTGAGTTAACAATCGAACGGGCGGATAATGAATTAAGCTACTTCACAATGGGATATCTGCTGAAGTAATCAGATATCAACAGGAAATGAGAACCATTTATTTCGAACATATCGGTACAGAGCTTAACCCATGGCGCACTCGAACGATTGTGCATCACCATCGGCTCCTTTGGTTGCTGTGGTTGCAGTTCCTGACAGAATCAACAACTTTTGCACAGAAGCTCTATATCTTTGTTGATAAGCGGCCAGAAAACACTTTCACGCGCGAGACGACGCGTTTTCTCTATTCCCTGGTGACTTTGATGAAGCTGTTTCAGAATATCCTTATGCAGGGTCGGTGGTTTGAGTATTTGCTTCCCCTTGAAGATTACACCATCTTCAATAGCAAGTTCATAATGCCAAAACTCGCGAATGTCGGTAGGAAGTTCCTTTATTTTCTCAGGCATACAAGAGAAGACTGTTTGTATTTGACATCGTAACACAGGGTTACTCGAGGTTTCGGCACAGATTTGAACTTGTTTCTCGGATGAGAAATTCATCAGGTCCATGTTTATTTCATTAACATGAACGTCTAGTTCAACATCATCATTCTTGTCTTGATTCGGCAGGCGCGATAAGGTGTCGGCTAACACCATTTGGCTGCCAGGTCGTTACTTTACGTTGAAATCATATCCCTGCACTTTGGTCATCATACGCTGCAACCTCGGTGGTGCAGCATGTAGAGGTTTCGAAAATATTATTTCCAATGGTTTGTGGTCAGACATGACCACAAAATGTTTACCATACAGAAGATGGTTAAATTGTTGTATACTGTGGATCACCACTAAACACTCTCGTTCCAGGTTGCTGTAATTAGCTTGTGCTTGTGTCAGTGCCTTGCTTGCGAAAGCAACTGGTAGGTCATTTTGGATGATCGCTGCTCCTAGACCACGCTGGGATGCATCCACTTCTAGGATTGTCTCGCTCGACGGATCGAAATATTGCAGACTGGCCTTGTAGCTATAACCTCTTTGATAAGGTTAAACACACGCATATGGTCGTCGTTCCACTGAAATGGAGATTCCTTCTTCAATAGATCTCTGAGAATAGCGGAATTCTCTGAGAACCTTGGAAAATGTACCGACAAGAAGGTAACCATGCCCAAGAAACACTGTAGATCTTGTTTGTCCTGTGGGGTGGGCATGTTGATGATGTCCTCAATTTTTGCTGGATCCGGGTAAATTCCTTTATCTGTATACAATCTGCCGAAGAATGCGATTTTGTTGGTTTTGACAACACATTTCTTTGAATTCAACATCAGTCCTTCTTTTCTGGCAACCTGGAAGAAATTTATCAACCGTTCATCGTGTTGTGCTTCTGTTTCACCAAATATCACCAGGTCATCACTTATTCCCACGCAGCCTTCGCATTGTTCAATGATCGCATCCATGTGGCTTTGGAATAAATCTTGACTAATGTTAAGTCCAAATGGTAGACGTTGATAACAATACCGTCCGAATGGTGTACGGAATGTTGTTAGTTCTTGTGAGGATGGGGCTAGTTTAACAGACCAGTACCTAGCTTTAGCATCCAGCTTGGTAAAAACCCTGGCCTTCACAAATGCAGGTGTGATTTCTTCCACTGTCAGTATTTAGTGTGAACAATGTTGATTGGCTTGGTTTAATTTCTGTGGATCTAAACACAGCCTCAAACTACCGTCCGCTTTCATCACACACATAAGGGAAGAACACCAATCAGTGTATCCGGTAACTTTGCGAATAATACTCTGATTTTCCATTTCGTCCAATGCAGATTTCAATGGATCTTTCATGTCAATAGACACACGCCTGGTTGCATCTATGAAAGGTTGAGCATCTGGTTTTAAATGTAAGTGCTCCTCGCCCTTGAACTCGCCAATGCCATCGAAACAATCAGGAAACCACTTCGGTAGGTCCGCATCAGAGTCTATTTTAGTTCCCGGTGCACATTTCACTTGCTTTGATGTGTGTGTACTGTTGATGTCACATTCATATGGTCGCTGCGTGATGTCGCATATTGATGAGTGTATCTCTGTGGAAGTTACATGTGTGTTAATGTCGCACACGTATGTTCGATCAGTATCATCGCATGAAGATGGGTATTCTACCTTGTCGCAGTATATGGACGTTGGCCAGTGTTAAATCTGCTTTCTTTGCTTGAATCACACACATATGGCCGTTTGACAGTGTTACGAACATCTGGTTGTGTCACAGTGTCCACGTTCAATTTAACTATACCAAGTCGTTCAGAACTTGGCAATGAATCCTAGAATCGCAGGTCTTGGGATATCGACTACGTAGAATTTCTGTGGTAGAAACGCATCCGTATGGTCGATTCGCACATCGATGCTGATGGAGCCGTAGCATTTGATGTTGGTGCCATTGTAAGATGTCAGACGAACATGTGGTTCCATGTCAAGTATATCCTCGAACGGTTTATTTCCAAACATCTGTCGATATGTCCTGACGGGCAGTATATTTCCTCCAGAGCCGGTATCCACTTTCGTGCGCAGTTGGCCTGTCACACCCGTATGACTAATATACACCGTTTTGTGAGCTTCTTCGCGCTCTAGTTGTTGTAGTGAAATGTCAGATACTTTCACGTCCACCGCGTAAAAATGTTTGTTAAACTGTTCATTATTCTGTGTGGTCACAACAACCTCATCCTGTGATCGATGACTGTTCATATGATTGCGAGGTTTTGATTCCGATCTATTTTGGAAATATCTGAGGTTATTTGGTGAAACACCTCGATGCTGTTTCTGGTGTCGGTTTCGACAGAATTTTTGCTAGTGCGATTTTTGACCACATGCATGACAGGTATCGTTGTACGCCGGACATGATTTTCGGGCCTGGTCGAGTCCACAGTTTTGACAAGGCCTTGATTTACTCTTGCCTACTGCGTGTACGTGCGTGTTCATGGTATGGCCAGACATATTTGATAATGACAGTTGTAATAACTGGAGTTCTTCGTACTGTAAACCTTTCTCGATTGCGTCTTTGATAGGGTAACCGCTCGGTTTACTGAGAAGATCTTTGAGGAAATCATCATATGAGGTTGAAATGATGATCATTTCAATTAAACGTTCGTTCAGTTCAGCTTCGGTGAACTCACATTTGGATGATTTCTCCCTTAAACGGGACACATATGTCGAGAGTGACTCGGTAGGTCCTTATCGCATGTTGGAGAATTCACTGTGATGTCAATTTGTTGTTCAAGCAGAGTCCACAAATCCGCGGTTTGTTTCTGCTGATCTGCACTGAGACCCGACGCCAGCACTCGCCGCATGCCTTCATCGCCGATGACGATTTTTAACTTCGTCGCTTTCTTTTTCTCATCGGTGATTTCGTTATCCTCGAAAAACAAAGTCAGTCGAGCCTTGAATGCTCGGAAGTAGTCCACAAGCGGATCGTGCTTCCAGTCAATTTCAGGCATTCGGCTAGCCATCTTGCGTTGATATTATTCTTTGTAAACAGTTAACGGCGTTGATATATAATGCTTTAGTTGTTTACTGCTGCCACCATGTAATATTATTGTCTTTAATATTAATGAATAATATGCAAACAGAAGATAGATGATCAAGCATAAAGAAGGCGGTCTGCCATGTGCGATATCACCGATAGCTCAATCGTCTATATTATATCTGGTCGCACATAATGGTGTCCTCTACAAACATAGTCAGGATAACATAGTCATAATACTACATTATGGTCAAGGAAATGGGAGTCTATTGAATCAGTTTGGAGTATATCCATACTTATTCCATACCCAGAACCCAAACAACCAATATTCCATACTTTTTTCCAGTCCAGGAAACACTAGATTATGGCTATAAATAATCTAGGCAGTCAGCTAGGTAATACAGTCTTGGTGTGACTGATGCCTTAGATGTAAAAGTTAAATACATATACCCTTTATAAACAACATACGATTAAAGTGATGTGAAACACTCCGGTAGGGTGATAAAATAGAAATGGAGAATCTCGTTCAAAGTAGTTATTTTTTTACAAATATTATATCTAAATTGACAACACACACCGTCAGTCTTACATATAATTAAATGCAGTGACTGCATGCAGATGGCGAAATCGTTTTCGTTAGTTTATCGCCGATAGAAGCGTCCCGATTCGAGTAGTAAATATTTACAATTTAGCGTAGTTGAGACAATGTTTTCTATGGAGTGGTAAGGTCGATTTGCTTGAGATTTTCAGTGATCTTAGTAGAATGCTACATTCCCCCAATTGGCCTAGCGCCTGAATACTGACTTATAAGTTTCACGCACCCGAACAAGTCCATAATATGTCTTTAATATCAGAAAAAGTGAAACTGGTCAGACTGGTGAATATTTTGTGAAATAAACAAATCATAAATTTTTGGATTTTCAGGGACGTATTTAAAAATTACAAATTTCTTGCAATCTCATATCCATTTTGTAGATCTCTTTTTCCTCATTACAGGACAGAAAATATTTCCCAGTTTATCTGATTTCGGAGTCTCAATTTTGCAGAATGAGCCTAATTCCATATTTTATGGTCAAGTATTTTAAAACTTGAGTTAGCCAAATTTGGCTTTGACACAGAACTTGTGTGATGAAATGCCATATTTGAGGTCATGTAACTTAATATATTGATTTTCATATGCCCTGATGTTCTTGTAACCTTATAAGTATAGTCTGGTCGTTGAAGTCAAAATGTAGGGTCAACCAGGAACAAATTGGTAATAAGACGATTTTGGTGTCAAAACATGCGCAAATGTCCACCGAACAAAATATCCAAAATCTGCTAGGAGGAACTTTTAAAATTTAAGATGGCATCCAGTATGATTCTGGATACTGCGGGTTGTCTTAAATACGAGCATAACACGAACATCTGTGTATGGAAATGGCACATTTATGTTCGAGTGGGTGTATCATGAGAAGTGGAATAATAGGCTTGGTGTAAACCAAACAACAGCAACACAGGCCCAGAAATGGCCGGAATCAAATGAAATTTAATAATGGCAGAATTGTTGACATTCCGATGGGGGTAATTGATATTATCTCAATAATATTGGGGACAAATTCAAACAATATTTTTCTTTCTTTCAAGATCTATTTTAAGTAACTTCCGGTTTACATTTTTTTTTTACAAAAAGTACACATCTGAAGCATGATAGAAAACAAAGCCACCAAAATAAAGTCTACATAATATTAGTGCAATAGTCAACACTCCCACTTAAACTTAATTTTGGTAAATTTTGTTTAATTTTGGTAAATTTTTTTTAACATGAACAACATGAACATTAATTGCCAGTCAGGAAATTAGAAAATTGTCTCAATTTGAACATTGAAACTGGCTTGGTGAATAAATCAGCAATGTTCTGATTGGTTGGCACATAAACTAGTTCTACAGTTCCTGTTTTCACTTCTAGTCGGATGAAGTGATATTTAATGTCAATGTGCTTAGATCTCTGGTGTTGAACCGGATTCTTTGCAAGAGCTATCGCACCTTGGTTATCGCAATGGAGTGTGAACTGTTCGAGTTGTTGAATAGCGGTGTTCATCATGTCATTTAGTAACTGCGTCAGGAATTTCCCTTCTTGGGTAGCAGCAGTTAATGACATGTCTTCAGCTTCACATGTTGAGAGTGCGATTGTTTGTTGTTTTCGGCTTTTCCACGAAATTAACGGACCATTCGGATGTAGTTGGAAACCGTAACCGGTGATGCTTCGTCGATCATCAGAATTACCCCAGTCAGAGTCACAATACCCAGTCAATCGAATCGAGTCTGCCTTTTTGAATATAAGGCACTGATTGGTGGTTCCCTTTAGATACCGCAATACATGTTTCACCATAACAAGGTGCTGATTTGTCATGTGTTGCGAAAGGCTTGTAACAGTGAAACATAAGTCCGGTCGGGTGGCGGTCATTAAATCAGACTTCCCACGATTCCTCGATACAGTTTTTCGTCGGCTGGTTCCGAACAATCTTCACGATTATTCAATTTTGAGTCCATCTCACACGGGGTCGTTCTAGGTTTGCAGTCGTCCATTTCGAATCGCAACAGAATCTTTTCAACGTACTGCGATTGATCCATCGTGAAAGTCTCGTTTTCTCTCAACGCGTCCATTTCATCACGCATGGCTTCTTCCCATTTTTTCGCGTCCTTAGAATTCAACGCATCTTGATACGTTGTGGGCGCATCCGCGGTCCTATAACAGAAATCGACAGTGTAATTTGCGTCGTCACTATCGTCCTCGGACCCGACAACATAGTCGTCAAATCGCTTTGGCGGAACACCTTTGTTTTGTCTCGTAGAAGTCGGTTGCGAACGGGCTCTCGTTCAGGTGAGAGCGATTCCGCAGTATTGTTCGGTTCGTCAGAATCGTCACTGACAGAGTCATTGTTCCTAGTAATGATTTCGTCGTCCAAATCATCACGAATTGGTTCATCCAACAAGTCTGCGTTTTGTTCGTCATCGAAGTTTTCGGTGAATTTTACGCAACGAAACTTCTGTACTTTTCCAGTTTCTGGGAAGTAGATCAGATATGCGGGGCTTCCTCTATCGTACCCCACAAAAATCGCTCCTGGCATCGAGTTTCTTCTTATTTTGCACATATGCATAACAGACGCTACCGAACCTATGCATATGGCCGACATCAGGTTTATGACCGGTGAATGATTCCATCGCAGTTTTCTGTGTCCTGGGATTGTAACACCTGTTACGGATATATGGTGTGGCCATCACAACATACGTCCACAACGATTTCGGCAACTTTGATTGCAAAAGTATGCATCGCGTCATATCGAATAGAGTACGCCAGCTTCTTTCAGCCGTTCCATTGTGGTGTGGCGAATACGGAGCTGACGTTTCGTGTTTGATCTTGTTTTGGACAAGCAGATTTTTAAACGTCTGTGACACGAATTCACCACCTCCGTCACTGCGGATACATTTTACCGTGCCATAGGGCGCAAAATCTGCGAGGAACTTCTCAGTCGCGTTGGCTGTATCACTTTTCTGTTTCAGAAAGTAGACCATAATCAGGCCCGAATAGTCATCCACGAAAACGATTGCGTACTTGAAACCGTCCTTGGCTATCGGATCGATCGGTCCAGCTAAGTCGCAATGCACAAGTTCAAGTACAGATGTTGCGCGTCGATCGGGTTCTCTATTTCTGTACTGCGACATTTTTCATTGCGCTCAAATTCCGCATTCAAAGTTCTCAACATCAGTTATCTTCATACCAGCAACAACATTTTTCATCTTCATAATGTCGCCAATATTACAATGTCCCAAGATTTCATGCCACTCCTTCAGAGTACGCGTCATAGTGGTATTACTGTTGAGAAAATACAGACGTCCCTTTTTCTCAATGTTGAATTTCACACCGGTTTGGAGTAACGAGTTGAGCTGAGTCCGGCTTGAATTCCACGGCTGCTCCTTTTTCTGTTGCTGACTGTACTGAGAAAATGTCCTGTTTAAACGAAGGTATGCATAGTGCATTTTCGAGTTTTGCACTTTGCGCATTTTCGTCGACATCAGTCAGAGTTATTTGAGCGACTCCTTTTCCAACGGCAATATTGTTCGTTCGACTCCCATCTGCGAACTCTATGAAGTGTTTTTCGGGATTGAACGAATCGTCGAGTTCAACGAATTTCGACATATCGGTTATTATATTTGTCGTAGCGCCGCAATCGACCAAAATAACCGATTTTAGATGATCTTTAGGCCTACAGTCATTTACGTCGACACCGACATGAAAAATGAAGGAATGTTCGTTCTGTAAATCGACGATGTTTTTCACGGAATCTTTTGCTCCTGCCTTCCTTCTGCAAAAACGAGTATCGTGTGTTGCCGATTTGCAGAACGCACAACATCGAGAATTCTTCTTTTCCGTGTCTTTCTGGTGAGGGCACTGAGGATCAATTGACTTGTGACCCCGTTGTCCGCATGCGTAACACATTAATGGCCGTTGATTGGTAGCTCCAGCACGCGGTTTCGTCAAGGTTTCTCTTCGAGGTTTTGAAAACATTACATTGTCGTCGTTTTCGTAACATTTTGTCGTTTCCTCAAAACTTCTAAGGGACACTTTGAATTTACTGAATTTTATCGTCTTTTCATTTTGCGTAACAACAGTCATGAAAGGCTTAAATTCGGTTGGTAAACCTTTCAGCACCATTGCCACCAGCAGACTGTCGCTGATGACTTCCCCGGTCGTCATCAGCTGTGCAGCGGCGGTTTCAGCCCGAACGATGTAGTCGGTGACATTCTCATCAGCCATTTTTCGAAGACTGGTCAGTTCGGTGTACAGAGAAATTGTTCTCGGCTTACTGAACGATACATAGTGTTCCCGGATTATCGCTAGTGCTGCTCTTCCATCATAATTCGCATCCCGAATAATCAGAGACAGGCTGCGGTCATCAAGGCATTGCACAAGTTCAGCAAAAGCATCGGCATTTTTGGACTGGTCAATTGCGCCGGCAGCCACGCCGCCATCTTCTGCTGGCAAAATCGTGTCATGCAACTTTTGAAGACGCATAAAACCCATGAACTTGACTTCCCAAAGCTCGTACTTGGCTTCATCCCCATCAAAGCATAGCCTGGCATGCCTGGGCCCATAACCTGTTGACATTCCGATGGGGGTAATTGATATTATCTCAATAATATCGGAGACAAATTCAAACAATATTTTTGTTTCTTTCAAGATCTATTATAAGTAACTTCCGGTTTACATTTTTTTTTACAAAAAGTACACATCTGAAGCATGATAGAAAACAAAGCCACCAAAATAAAGTTTACATAATATTAGTGCAATAGTCAACAAGAATAAGCTGGAATATTCAACCGAGTTGGTAAATAAGAACAAACTATGAATTTCTGCCGTCATTCACACTTATCTATTTCAAGGATTTGCTTATATCGACAGCACTACATGAAACAAATGCCCTGTGAATGAAGTCCTTTTCTATCAATTGTCTGACACAGCAGGTAAAATGTAAGCGAAAATATCTCACTATTAGAATCAATTACATTTGATGAAAGTTAAATAACCAGGTTGTATGTTGGTGTCTATGCCACTACCTGTACACTACATCTATCATAGATAGCACTATCACATGCTTCTACAGAGCGGCGCATCAATGCTTATTCAGAAAGCTGGCACCCAATGATAAGATTGTGTAATACCCTTGTGTTTAGGGCATGAAGTTTGCATCTCAGTCTTCATGAAAGTTGGCTAACCTATCATACCTATGAATGCCACCAGAAACTTAATAAATCAATTTCTGTTTGAATTAAGGCAGCTGGTTTATGAATTACAAGTGTTATACATCACTGGTTAGTTGTCTCATCTGGTGGACACTTCATTAACATTCAGGAAATTGCACCATCTAGTCCCTATACATGTACACACCCAGTACATATGGTATTCACAGAATGACAAGTGCCCCTGATGATGACCGGTCAATAAATATGAGGTCGAAATTGTGAAGGGAGCCACAGGTAATCACTTTATAGTGTACTAGCAGGTGGACCCGACTTCGTCCGGGCTGTTTCCCCTCTGCTTTTCGGCGAATTGCGCGATTTGACCTTGAATTGTCCATTTTGAAGGTCAAGGTCAGATGGGGTCACGATTTGACCTGTCCAGACAAAAGTACCCGTAGAAATCCATCCTGTTTTACCCGATTTGACCTTGAATTGATCATTTTGAAGGTCAGTTCGGGGTCACGATTTGACCCGTCGAAAACACCCAGTGGACAAAAGTAACCCTACGTAT
Source organism: Siphonodentalium dalli (assembly GCA_032622095.1). NCBI lineage: Eukaryota > Metazoa > Mollusca > Scaphopoda > Gadilida > Siphonodentaliidae > Siphonodentalium > Siphonodentalium dalli. The sequence continues at coordinate 132,211,651 of CP136062.1, read as the reverse complement.
CAAATTTCTTCGAAATGCCATCAAAATTCGCGATTTGACCTTGAATTGACCCGATTTCAAGGTCAAGGTCACGTCGCACGGGCAAACGAATAGGGTTACGACACTCCCCATATGAAAGTATCCCCAGACACTAATTTTCATCGAAATCCCATGATACTCGGGCGTCTGACCTTGAAATGACCCGATTTCAAGGTCAAGTCGCACGGGCAAATTAATAGGCACATGCCACTCCCCGGCCGAAAGTATCCCCACATACCAAGTTTCATCGAAATGGGCTCGGCCGTTTTCGAGTCCATCGCGAACACACATAGACAGACACACACCCAGATTTCCCAAAATATATTATTGTGTATGATAGCAATTTTTCGGTTAATTGAATATATGTAATCTTGGAGTAGCGATGTAGTCAGCCATTCATTGCCAGCGATGATATAACCTGCTCTTAGACTTTTTAGGTAGAAAAATACTTCATCCAGATACATCTTCAATTTTTTTTTTCGACCAACCAACCCAGTTTTCTTCCAGAAAAACCTGCAAATCATTTTAGCTCAACTTGACGAAGATTAGGAATGCGCAGGTATGTAAGTGGGTGCACTGAAACAATCCTGAACTTTTTGTTTTGGACCTAGCACGGACCGAAGGCCACAGGCCTGAGTTGGGGGAGAGTATGGGAGGGGGTGTCCCCCTCTCATCAGTGGGGGTCCGGGAAATTTTTGGAAAATTCAATGCACCGAGAGCAATTCTGGGGCCTGCTGATGTCCTAATTTAGACTTATTCTGGGAGATGAATTTGGTCAAATTTTCAACAGCAATTTCTAATATATCACCTGGGTACTGAGATGTACTTAATAATATTTTTGACATCTACAAATCAATTTATTCTATCCAGTTTTTTACTTTTCATCCTATAAAACTTTGAATACCAGAGCTGGAGTTTGACTTGACCTTTAACACCTTCATTCATTATGGTATGTTTTAATTTTTTGAGTGAATTTATCAACAATGCAGATATTTTTCTGCTTGGAGAAGGAACAATAGTAAGGTCACTATTTCTCCAGTTAGAAAAGCATCCAATGGCTGATGAAATCCTGATGAAATATGAATGTTATTGTGCATGTACCGGTACATAAACAGCCTAAACTTAATACATCTTATCTCTTTAGGGTCCTGCGAATATTCGAGATTCGATTCGAAAGTCAAATTCGATTCGAATTCGAGTCGAAATTGCCAACTCGAAATTTCGAATATACATTGATGGAAAAGTAGGCTGTTTACGGACAAGTACATACGTCGATCTTAGCTGTTTTTGTGCCATTTAATTACAGAAAATGATGTATATATGCACCTTATAATTCTTATTGTACATCGCGATTATATATATTAAATATAAGTATAGCCAGCAATTAGCCACTATAGGACTACAAAATTCTGAAGCCTGAATTCTAGCTTTGAACATGGTAGCCAAAAGCTCGGAGATCACCGATGGACCGACAACGCGCGTGAATAATAATAGCTATGAGACTGAGCAACCGCTAGCGTTATCTGCCGTCTATCCGTCTCAGATTATGCATTATGTAGTATAGCTGAGAATTTATACAACACGTGCTCCCGGCATCGAAAAGTGCATTTTGGCAATGTTTTGTTTTGGAGTTTACTTTCAATTTCGGAGCGTTCCTCGACCCTTGACAAAATGTCGTCGTTATTCATGTTTATTTTAAACATGATACAGCTGCAGATAGTGCATGGACTTACACGTGAGATGAATGCAACCTGGTGTATAAATCGCAGGCATCTGGGACAATGACCCATCTATGGAATCATCTGTCCAAGAAGCATCCAGCACTACATGTACATAATCAGGCTACCCTGCGACTGTTGTTGCATATTCAAGTTTACAACAACGGGTGATTCCGAATGTCGATTTGCAATTTTGCATGTACATGCAAACGGTACACATTTCACGTGATTTTAGTTCTTATAATCCGTTTAGTGATTTTTTATTAATCGTCGTGACGTTTTTTTTAAATCTGCCTTTTTTTCTCGACAATTATCATTTGAAGTTAATAGTATTGTAAACGACGGTTCATCGCCACATAAGTTATGATGGAACCTTCGTGCATGTAGTTGATAGAACGTTTCACAAAACGTCTAACCGTTGACAAAACATGCCCAATTGAGAATGCAACACACAGATATGATTCGATTCGATATTCGATTCGATATTCGATTCGATTTCCAGAATTCGATTCGATATTCGATTCGATCAAATTCTCCAATTCGCAGGACCCTATATCTCTTGTCAATGTGCAGACATACTATATGTACACCCGGTACATGTAGTACTAGAATATGCTGATCGGGTTAGGTTACATTTTCAACTTTTCGGTTAACCAAGGCAAGGACAAGTCTATTCATCACAGGACAATGCATGTCATATGCACCGAAATAAACAGACACGTAAACCATGGCAGACGGCAGCTAGCAATTATTATTTACTAAATAATTATACCCCCGCAACGAAGTTAGGGGGGGTATACTGGAGTCCGCTTGTCCGTCCGTCGTCCGTCCGTGGACACAAATTTGTCCGGAGTTTTTCTTGGCACAGACATCAACCACCATGGGAACCTGTGCACCTGCGATTATAACGTCTGTCAGACTTTTTTTTGGTGGAGTTATCCCCCCTTTTTCGACTTAGAAAATTTTCGCAACATGTATACTTTTGTCCGAACTTTTATTCCTACATTTTTTGGTCAATTTTTTAAAAACGTGGCACCGATATTTAGTACCATGGGAACTTGTGCACCTGCGATTATGACGTCTGTCCGACATTTTTTGGTGGAGTTATCCCCCTTTTTCGACTTAGAAACTTTTTTTGCAACATGCATAATTTTGTCCGAGCTTTTATTCCTACATTTTTCGGTCAATGTTTTTTAATCTTGGCACTGATATTTAGTACCATGTGGACCTGTGCACCTGCGATTATGACGTCTGTCCGACATTTTTTGTATGGAGTTATTCCCCTTTTTCGACTTAGAAATATTTTCGCAACATACATAATTTTGTCCAAGCTTTTATTCCTACATTTTTCGGTCAATAGGTTTAAGATTAGGGTTATGGTTGTACACCTGCAATGGGAACTGTTATTTTATTATTTTAACTAAATGTTTACTGACATGTGAAACATCTTAGTATTTTAAAAACAGGGGGGTATCCGTAGTCCCATTGGGACAGTCACACCTCTAGTTATATCAAGTACAAGACCACAAGTCCAGTCTATTATTAAAAGGACTTTCACTTTCACGAAGTAGAAACTCATCAGATATTACTGAATTTCACATATTAGACCAGTCTCCAACTTGGTTCTCCAGAAAGTTGAAAATGTAGTAACTTGACCCTATCTGCAATAGTAAGTGCTATTATGGACAAAGAACCTGACTATTTAATTGATGAACATGTACATATTTCATTATGTATAGGCCTACATGTATGTGACTTACATATATACATGATGAACAGCTGTCATATTGTTCCAAAGATATACATATTTAATTCATTCCTTTGATTTGGCACTTCTTCTCTGCTGCACTTTACAATTATGTTTCAGAATCCTTCTTTTGACAGCCTTGGCCAGACGATGAACAGTTTGTTTTCCAGCAGGCAAGGAATCCAGCTTTCGAATCTTTGCAGCCGGGCATTTTATTCCAGGTTCTGCTTTCCGTTTACACATGATTGTTTTTTTTAACTGGAATAAGCTGCAGGTCCTTACATTTTATAGCTTTCCTCTTCCGTGCCGCATCCATTTTCCGCTTATATCTGCTATGTGATGTTTGTATGTGATTTATCAATGACTTATCAACTTTCGATTTATAAATGTCTCTTCTGTGATACAATTCCAAAGATGTTTTGTTTTTGGATCGCAGATCATATTTAACAGTTGTATCGCTGAAAATGTACTTATATCCATTCTGTTGGTTGTCGGATTTATCACATTATTCATTATACTGAAGGATTGTTCAATTCTGGGTCCAGTGAAGATACTTAGGGCTGTCTGGACTGCCTTTCCTAAGCTGGGGTATTGCGGAATCACTTCAGTCCACCAACAGTCTATTCTGGTGGTTTTGTCAGCAACAGGTAACGTTGGGTCAATTTGAATTTTTGAAATTTCCTTCAAGTAACAGTCATGTTGTTCCTCCTTCAGAATAGTAGGGAAATAAGAACCTAGCTTTTTTAGTGCACCTTGAGTAATTGAATGTCCTTGAGCTAGAGGATCAAGAGCTGACAGACAGCGCAGTAAAGTGTTGTTTAGTGGAAATTTCCCCTGCATGTAGTGTGCGGCATCGGCATATGCCTTCTTAACATTAGTGTAGAATGTCTTCCTTTCATCTTTATCCATGTCACCATGCAATAAATGCTCTGCATCTTTTCCAACATATATCTGACAAGTGGATAGATGGTTATTTGAGTCATTTACATCAAACTTAATCAACTGTTTTCCATTGAGGTCTTTTATCTCTTCATGTTTGATGAAGCAGACTAAAAATTACTTAAATAATTCTGTTTGCTCATCATGGATTTTATGCCTCATAGGAACATTTTGCTCAAAAACAATGAGGAAAGACTTGAACATTGGAAGTACACTAACATACAGACTCACCAACAATATGGTCTTTTGTCGCTGATAGAATAGTTTGTCCACTATCCTTGATTTTCTCTCAACGCTGACAGGAGTGAATTTCTTTTCCTTCTGCGGCTTTGCAATTGCATACAATCTCTTTCTTGCTGGTTTTGGTGCTTTCTGTACAATTTCAATATATAATGAATTGTATGCGGTTTTCATTTATTTGTCCAACCATGGGAAATAATATACAGTCAATATGTCAAAATTATCTTAGTTCCGCTGTGTAACGTCATAGACAGATAGCCATCTGTGTTCTATTCTCTGTGTTGGAAATAGAGTTTTGGCACCAAGCAACGTACTCACTTCTTCTAATAGCTCACGAAGTTCAGGACTGAACTCAAAATCAAAGAAAAGGTCATCATCCAGCTTTTCAATATACTTATCGAAGTGCAAGCAGAATTTCTGTACAGAATTATGAATATGGTGACATATGTCGTCATCTATATCAAGAAGATGCGGTGCATCTGCTCTAAGTTTCGTCTCAAATCCAGATATTTTTCCCCTCATGTAATTCGTGGAATCACTCAGACATGACATCAAGTTTGTGAGTGGAATATCGTCATCCTCAAATTTATCTGTTACAGCTGCAAAAACAGTGTGTGCGTTCACAGTGGTCATAGGCACAGAACTATAATGTTGGACAATGCAACTGCCATCCTCTGGAGAAAAATATGACACTAGAGTGCTTAGTACTCGCTGTTGGTTTGTGCTGGTACATTCATCCACGTTTATGGAAAAAGGCTGATTTTGCAAACAATGAACTGTACGTTTGCGAGAAACAACAGCAAGACCCTCCTTCAATTTGTAAGTGGTTGTTTGTCGCTCCAATGAGAGTTCGTTGAGAGTTTTAATATATCTTGACAGTTCCTTGCATAACTTTATCAAGTGTGGAGTTACACTCAAAGGTAAACCATGTTCCACATTGAAAGAAATTACCATAGCTTCAGCATGAGTCTTTCTATCCATGAAACTGACATTCGGCACATTTGGAACCACCCTACCAGCACACATTCCACTGGTGTGTACATTACTGGCCGCACCATAGGGTATATTGCAATCTTCAGTAGAATTTGAAAAAGAATTTGGATTCTTCAGACTTGTATCGGTAACACCAGTTTCCATTTCCTTTGTGGCTGCAAAGACACATGGTAATGTTTGTGTGTTGTCAACTGCTTCTTGTCTTTTAGTGTGTTTTTTAGATGATGTATGTTTTTTCAAATCGTTTTTTCCACCAGAAGCATGCTTCACACGAGTATCACAAATTGTGCATTCAACTAATCCTGACTTGTCTATTTTTCTTAAATAGTCAGAAAAGAAGTGTCCACTCACATCTTTCATTTCCAACCATTGCCACTGGAATTTATTATCACAATCTTGGTCGATTTTTTTGATGTTACAATCACGTTGAACAACTGACATTTTCAAGAATGATTTTAAAATGCGGTTCCTTTGTTTCATGTGCATCTTCTAGGATTGGCTTACTTGAATGCTGATTGGTTAAATATCAGGAATCACTCCGATTCCACTCTGAGAACCAATGAAAAGCAGTCTATTAATGCAGCGTGCATACACGAAAATTAGGAGACTAGTTAGAGAGATGGGTTTAAAAAAAATGGGGAATCCGGGAAGCGGACCGGAAAAAATGACAAAAATCTGGAAATTTTCCAAACTTCACAAAAAATCCGGAATTCCGGAAAAATCTGGAAAACTTACGTCCTTGGGAATGCGTAAAGTTAAATGTCTTAAGTAATACTAGATGTGAACATGAAGAGATATATATAAAAATTAAAATCCAAGATGGCCACTGGCACCCATGTTTTTCAACGAAATTAGCAAAATATTTATGGCTCCCATTTAGTGGTTGCTCTGAATATCCATACAAAGTTTGGTGATGATCAGATGAGGGATGTGGTTTGTAGGGTGTGACAATTGATTTAGTCATGCAAAGAGTAAAATCCAAGATGGCTGCCAGCAGCCATGTTTTTCATCGAAAATCGTTCAAATGACTGTAACACATGAAATTATCCCCTCGATGTTTCAGGTGCAGGTGATGGTGCTGTGACTTCAATAATGGCGAGCTGTTTCAAGAGGACTGATGTCACAGAGATGGCACCTTCAATGATTCCCATTCTACAGAGGAAGGGCTATAGGTAAGAGATTATTTTCATTTTATTGGTAAAAAAGTCACAGAAAAGTATTCTTACAATAAAATCATGCTATTTCAGAAAACAGTGATAAAAACAGATAGCTTCTATTCCACATCGTGTTAAATATCATATTAAGTGTTTATCTCCATTAATATGTGAATGTTCAAAGAATGCATCTCTCTGTACAACTATATAAGTTTGTTATCAAAGCCAACAAACATTTAGAAAAATATCTTCTTTTGGTTGGTTTCATTCACCGTCAGAGTTAATTTTACATCGGCAAATACAGTCAAACTTGGTTAAGTCGAACGTTGGTAACTCGAATACCCCACTTAAGTCGAAGCCATCGCCTGGTCCCGGCTGAGCTTGTGTGTAAAGCCATTAGAATAATTACGGTTAAGTCGAAGGTGGATAAGTCGAAATTCCTTTTAAGTCGAAACGAAATTTAGTCCTACCAGCCAGATTATAACACTAATTACTATGGTTAAGTCGAAGCGCCGTCGGCGACGCATCGCCATGTGATTATAACTCAGTCTGCTTCTATTCAATAGCCTAAAAAGCTGTGAAGTTTCCTGGAGTCTTTATTTATCCTAATGCATTGTTTATTTAACATATTAACGAGGTGTGTGGGTCAATTTCCCATGTGAGGATTAGTAGTGTTGACAGGCGAAATGAAAATCATATTTAAACGGCCTGATACCGAGAATAATTTCATTCAGTCATGTCTTCCTAAAACGAAAACAATGTTCCAAACGAAGAAATGCGCCATCCATCTGACGGAAAGAAAAAAATGGACGTTAAAAGCATAGAAGAACGGCTTCTTGCAGCGACTTCAGCGAACAAAGAGGAAACTTGAGACGCACAGCATTGAGATGAAATACGAAGCCCTAATTCTCGTCGAAAGCGGTCAGAAATCAAAATCAGAGATCGCTAAAATGTTTAAAGTCGCAGCCAGTACTTTGTCAATGTGGATCAAGAAAAAAGACGACATAAAAGAGGGCTACGTAAAATTCGGACCCAAACGACATCGAATGCGAACTGGAGCCTATGAGGACGTTGAAGAAGCAACCATGAAATGGTTCCATTACGCCCGTGACCAGGGAGTTCCAATCTCCGGCCCCTTTCTACTGGAACAAGCAGAAAAGTTTGCGAAGAAGCTGAATAAAACAGAGTTCAAAGCATCAACAGGTTGGTTAGACCGATTCCGAGAAAGACATGGCATTTCCTGGAAAGCAGTGTGCGGTGAAGCAAAGTCTGTTGATGACTCATCCGCTGACATGATAGACTGGCTCGACAGACTAGGCCTTATTCTGAAACAATTCCACCCCGATGATATCTTCAATGCCGACGAAACAGGGATTTTCTACAGACTGCTGCCAAACAAGACACTGGAGTTCAAAAACGTTGATTGCCATGGTGGCAAACAGAGCAAGGAGCGACTGACGGCGCTCGTCTGTGCCAACATGTCCGGTAAAGAGAAACTCCCTCTCCTTGTCATCGGGAAATCCCAAAAACCCAGATGTTTCAAAAATGTGAAGACACTCCCAACAGAATACATTGCCAATAAGAAAGCATGGATGACAGGTCAATTCTTCACAGATTGGGTAAAAAAACTCGACAGAAAGATGCAGAAAAGGAAGAGAAAAATCGCCCTCGTAATCGACAACTGCAGCGCACATCCTAAAATGGATGATTTGAAGTCAACAGAGCTCGTCTTCCTACCACCCAACACAACATCCAAGACCCAACCGATGGACCAGGGTGTAATAAAGAATTTGAAAGTCCATTACAGGAAGAAAGTTATTCATCGATACATCGAGGCTATTGATAAGAAGGCTGAACTCAATTTGAATGTTCTCGATGCCATGACACTGATGCAGCAATCGTGGGCCAATGTGACGGAGATGACAGTCGCCAACTGCTTTAGGCATTGTAGCTTCGAAACAAAAGACAACAAAGAGACCACAGACTCAGACGACGACGACATTGAAGATGACTTGCCCTTGAGCCAATTAGCGAAAACTCGGACTAAACAAGGAGGCAATGAAATCATAGGTCAACATCGACGATGAAATACCGACATGCGCCCCGACAACAGAAGACGACATCGGGGATGCTATCTTGGCAGAGAAAGAGAACGCGACTGAAGACGACGAAGACGAGGTCATGGAGTGCAACAAACCCGACCCGACTATTGATGACGCAATGCATAGCTGTGACATTGTGATGCGTTATCTTATGGTGCAAGCAAACACGGCCGACGACCTCATGAAAATGCTGGGAATCAGCGATAAAATAAAGAAAGAATCAACTACCAGATACATGAAGAAACCGCAGTCCCTGATCACCAGTCACTTCCAATCCTGATTCCCAATTTTTTTTTAAACTATTGTAACCACTTCCGGGTCAAATGTAATTTTGTTATTTCTACCGCGAATTTGTTGATGTTTTCTGATCATATTCTGTGTTTTTATTATATTATTCAATAAATAATCTTAACAAATATCATCTCGTCTGTTGTATGTTATCAGCATAGTCACTGCCTATTGATTTAGCGTGGGTATATAGCGTGCACACGGTTGAAAACAGTTAATTTCGGATCGATATGAATTCAACTAGTTGGAATTTGTGGTCACCAAATGGTCGAAACGGTTAAGTCGAACACTCGGATAACTCGAAGTAATCCAGCGGTCCCTTGCAATTCGACTTAACGAAGTTTAACTGTACAATGAAAACTTAATCAAATAGTTATTATGATTACTTCAGAGTTGAGAGGTCGTGAAGCTGTGTTATTGCACGCTGTGCAGGGCTGAAATTGAATTCATTCTATCATCTATGTACATTATACTTGGACAGTGATTTTATTTTCAGTGTTGTTGGTGTTGATGATTGGATGGGGCAGACATATGATGCTATTAGCTGTTTAAATGTGATTGACAGATGTGATAGGCCAATGACAATGCTTCGCAATATCAGAAAATCACTGAGACCAGTCACAGGTCTAGCCATTGTTGCATTTGTGCTTCCATTTAGACCATATGTTGAGTTTGGTAAGTTATGACTAGTTCCTAACCCCACAATTTAATTTCCCAGCATGTTTGATAACAATAAATTAGGCAGTAGCTCAGTATGAAAACCGGGGGCCTCGGTGGCTCAACCGGTTAGGGGTACAACTCCAAGCCGTTTCGCCCTCCAGCGCTGGCGATAAGGGTTCAAATCCACATGTTTCAATCGTGGACTTTGTAACTCGAAATCGTTATCTGGTGGAGTTACCAGTTACTCGCTGATGGCCGGTGGTTTGCCGCACATGGTTGACGAGTTTATCAGCCATTGAAATCACTGTTAGATTAGTCGCAAGTGTGCGGATTTCCTCCACAACTAAAACTGGCAATGTCGTGATATGGCCTTAGTTGCTAAAGCGACAATAAACCCCAATCAATCAATCAATCAATCAATCAGTATGAAAACCTGAATCTAGTTATTACTACTAATGTTCTATTGCAGAACCATTCATTTATTTTTTATTTCAAAACGTTCAATAAACATTTTTGTATTGTCCTTGAACAATACAAACCGAATCAACAACGTCATTGGTGACATCAACTTTCACAGAAAATTTCTTCACTAAATTATGAGGTATAGTCTACATAAAGGAAACGTTTGTTCAATTAAAATATAACATTTTCGACCTAAATTTCAGTATATTACAAGCTACAATCTTCAGAGTGTGCAATAAACACAGTTGTGTGAACTTGTATTCCACGCGTTTGTCATGTAAAACTCAAACCAGTTGTTCTTGTTTTACTATCACGTCGCAACTAACTCATGCAATAACATTAACCAGTTCACACATAAGTGTCGTTCTATATATTTATTGTCCCCGAAAACTTAAATTATGTGAGTTTATAGATATGAAAGTTTATAGATAATCTGTCTGTCCGTCCATCCATTTGTATGTCCGTCAAACATTATGGGTACCTTCATTGTGTAATAAACTCATCCCACAATTTCAAATGTAGATGTCAACATTAACTGATGTTATCATTCGCAAACCCCAAAAAAAAACCCTAATTGCAATGTCAACAAATTTCCATAACTCCTGTAAAAATGTACGAGACGGAACCCAAAATTGAATATGACCTGTATTTGGAGATTGTTTTATCAGTCTTATTTTAGAAGAGTGCTCTCCTTTTCTCTCAACTTTTTCAACATAGATACATTTGTTCAAACCTCATTCATTCTATACAATAATTTATTGAAATTTTCCTTTCAGAATCGGAGGATCATTCACCCACGGAATTGTTACTGGTTGATGGTGAAACATTCGAAGAACAAGCAGTCAGTTTTATCAAAGACATTTTCAAGAATGCTGGATTGAAAGTTGTGAAATTTACAAAACTACCTTACCTGTGTGAAGGAGATATGAGTCATTCTTTCTACAATCTAACAGATGTTGTTTTTGTTTTAAAGTCTCTTTGACAATTAAATATGTATACTTTTTCTTGTGACCTCATTCAAATACTAGTTCCCGAGTGTTTTATGGAAGAATTGTTTTAATTTATTCATTATCAAAGAAATTATTTTAATATTCAGGCAACATGAGTCATAAGGTAGCCAGCAGATCCTTAAAGTAATGTTCAGACAAGTACGTTGCGTATGTTACGTTGAAATTGGATTACAGACTATAACACTAAGGCATTCAGATGGTGACTGAGATGCTTCCGTTACATTCTATTCGTTTATGCATGCACCAGTGAGATTCTATTTTCAACGCAAAGTAAGGCACAATGCATAACTTAAATGGCATGCATCAAGACGGCTGTCCTCGAAGCGAAGGAAAATCAACTTTTACTTATGTCAATAAGTGTTTATTGTTGGGATTTGACATTATCGTAGAATTAATTTACTGCAGATACTAAGACTTATTAGCATTGTTGCATTTATTCCAATATCAAACCTGTAGATGGGAGCTATCCAATTATTCTGATTCACATTTGAATCCATCGGCACACTCTGCAGCCCACATTTATTGGAGAAATGCTCACATTTGTTGGAGAAATGTTTGAAATGAAAATAATTTCATCTACACGATTGAAGATACAATCCATTTAACTTTAACTATTTGACTATACTTTATCATTCTATTGACTGCTCAGCATAAAATTAACGCCTCCCCAAATTGAGCTACACTGTCATTTCAAAACAGTGTTGACCCACTTGAAGTTGTGGGAATCTAAATGCCTGAAATTCATATTAAAAACTGCTTTTTACCCTTTAATTACAAGTTCATTCTTCATTGTTGGGTTATAACATGCTTTTCGTGGATGGCAGGCAGAGAAGAAGTGGATTCAGTTGTGCCTATAGTTGTTTTGTTAATAAGTTCAACAAACAGCCTAAATTAGTATTTAGACAACTGCGTTGGATCTGTTGAACCATTTACACATGCCCTTTGCATTATAACACAGAGCTTCCAATTATAGGTTACAAATTTTGTTATAAATTAACTCTACATCGATTGCATATAACGCAGAGCTTCCGATTGTAGCTGACAAGTTTGACTTTAAAATAAATGAGGTAATTGAACTCTATGATAATAATGTCCCTCCTGTCAAATCCCCCAACACCTAAATGTTTATTCTCATAAATACAAGTAAAATTTCCCTTACTTTGCAGACTAAGCCACCATTTTAGTCAATTTAAAACAAACGTCGTGACACATGCGCTTAATTGCCATATAAGGTATGTGTTAAGGAATGCAATGCTTCGAGAATAGAATATCCCCACGTTTGGAGCATTAAAGGATACAATGTGACAGATGCATCGCAGATATCTAAACACCTAATGATTTTGCCTATATTCCAGTTTCAACAATACGTGCAACCCAACGTATTCGTCTAAACACTCCTTCGGTTTGTTTTTGAGGTTCTTTGCTGAACATTTCTTAAAAACTATTCGTCAATGATTATTTAGTAAAGAAGGGGTTCAAACTTTCATTGTTGAATGGATTCTTCCATTCGGTTCCATTGGAATTTTCTTCAATTTAGGGTTGTTTAGATATTAGCGAGTTTGAGATATGCGTACGATGGGAACTGGTATGGGTAAATTGGTGAAATAGGGTCCATGGTATGGTGTCTATAATTCTACAAGGTACACTCTATAAAACATTGGCTGTGTATATAAGTGAAAAGGCATTTCAGTTTCATCTCTATTTAGTGGCGTTAAGACGTAGCTGTTGTGTCCTTAAGTTGTGATGCCATGATTCATTGTCTGTGATATGATGTTCCTTCACACTGGTAAGTTGTGTTACAATGCAAATTGTGGCTGATAAGTTAAATATTGGAATAAATGCAATATTTCAGACCAATCTGCTATAAACAAATTATATGATAATGCCAAACCTGTTCAGTCCAACCAGGGAAGAATCCAGAGATTTTTTGGGGACACCTGTTCTGCATTTTAGAATGTCCCTATATAAATTGGGACGTCAACCATTTTATGACCAGAGCTGCACTGGTGCAGCATTAAATATCCTATTCCATTTCATTCTCATATATGGAAGTCTCCCGCATAAGAAAATGCACTGGCTTACAATGTCAAGATAAAGGCCAATGTATTCTCTTATATATGCAAGGCTCCTTAGATGGGATACTCTCATATATAATATAAGAGAATGCATTGGCACATGATTTTTGCAAAATTTAAAGAAGCCCCAGTCATGAAAGGGTTAAAATATTCCTCATTGCACAGTTGATTATGCGAATAAAGGCTTATATCAACTGCTTATTGATGATTTGCATTATAATAGAAAATTTCCTTGAAAATATAGAAAATTCAGCTTTAATAAAAACTATCCACTTGCAATTTGGGGACATTTAGGCCTCCAGAGTTTGGGCGCCCAAACCTGTAACAGGTATTAAAAGAGCCCTGGATCCTTCCCTGAGTCCAACATCTAAGTCTTTATTCTCATAAACACAAGTTATTTACTCTATAGAGACTCGGCCTCCATAATTGATCAACTGAAATCAAGAAAGATTATTGAGATGGCGTGACATCATGATTTGCTGGCTTCTATGCCGTATAAGGTATGCATTGCGTCTTAAAGATGCATTAACCGAATTAACGCTCCTAAATTACTATTTCTTTGGCGTCGGGGGGGTAAAAAATATTTGATTCGAGTCGAGGAACCCACCCATCAAAGCTCAGAGTTATCAGATATTGATTTTTGAAGTTTGTTATTTCTCGAGATGTGCAATAATTTGTGGCCCAGAAAAACATCAAACGTATGGTCTCGGACAAAATTGCAAATGAAAATGGATAACTCTAAAATCAAGTCATAATATGGCCAAATTTGGTTGAACAAAATGTTGATAAATAACACGTTTTGGGAAATATGATACCATAATTGACATAATTGGTTAGCATTATTTTGTTGCAATTAATCGATTCTGATAACTAAAGCGTATTTTGAAGAAATGTTGTTGTTGCTGTATCTTGGTAAAATGGTGACCATCTGATCAGATTGAGTACCTTTAAATAGAATATCTCAATTGAGTGTGTTAATGGATACAATATAAATTGAATCGTAACTGATACCTCAGTCAACTGAGCACCTTAGTGGCAATAGTGGTGTTGCCTATATTCCAACACAACAGATTCATCTAAAAACCCCATTCCACATGGATATGTACATTGAAACATAGTACAAGTAGGACATAAAATTGAATACGCCAAAATAAAACCATGAATAATATATATCCATCCAAAGTGGCAGCTTTTATAATAGTAACAACAATGAGGCAGTCAAGTCCTGTTCTAATTTGGTTCACTTTCTGTTGTCTTAGGACTATTTTTGGCAATGGACAATCTTACTCCTTCCAAGAAAATTCTACGTTTCGCTGTTTTGATGAGATCATCTGCATAGGACATTTCTGAAAAGATATAATATCCAGTAGTTAGAACACAAGGTACAATAATGCCCTAAATAATCAACTCCTTAGCCACAGCATAATTATGGGTAATTTTTCAGGATTTTGTTGGATATATGGCTTGTTGCCATTCATCTGACTAAATCCTGAAAAATTACCCATAATTCTGCTGTGGTTAAGGAGTCGATTATTTAGGGCATTACTGTATATGCCAAATATTAGCAGACGTCAAAATATGAATAATAGACTTGTAAATAAAATAATGCCTCCAAGAACAGTGGGAGTATTCTTGGGTATTTCCAAATGATAAGATCACAGATGTGAACTATTCTTGAGATTCGCGCACCGAGAACAGACCGAGAACACTCAAGTGTGGATAGTATGTCTTGGCAACTTGCCATTTGTGAATGTACCCAAGAACGTAGATTTGAATTCACCCAAGGCATTATTTTGTTTTTGAGTCTATTTGTATTAACCCCTTGGATGTTGAGAACCATTTCTGTCAGAGTTTTTTAGACTTAGAATTTACTGATTATTTTGTTGTCTGGATGATAACTTGAATAGTATATGGCAGAATTTTATTAAACTTGTATGTGTCTTTCATATGAGAAAGTCTCGATCAAGTTCCAATATGGGTTTGCTCCGCCCATTTTTGCGAGAGTTATGGCCCTTTTTTTACTTAGAATCTTGTAATTTTCTGGTTTCCGGATGATAACTTCAGTTTGTGTGATCATATCTGAACTAAATTTGGTATGTGAGTTTTATCAGCCCTATATACAGGTCAAGTTCCAATATGGGTTTGCTCCGCCCATTTTTAACTCAACTTACTTTGTAAGTTTGAGCTATTGCCATGGGTTGGCGTCCGTCGTCCATGTGTGCGTGCGTCTGTGTCCGTCAACAATTTCCTTTGGCGCTGGCTACAGGTCGTACCTTTGGTCTGATCTTTATGAAATTTGTCATGAATGTTGACATTGACATGTAGATGGGAACGAGTCATTTTGAGGTCATTCGGCCAAAAAACATGGCCCCTGGTGGCCATCTTTGATTTCAAAATTAAATCCATTGGTGCGGTCTACATGTCGTACTGTTCGTCTGATCATCATGAAATTTGTCATGGATGTTAATATTGACATGTAGATGAGAACGAATCATTTTGGGGTCGTTCGGCCAAAAACATGGCCGCCAGCAGCCATCTTGGATTTTACTCTTTGCATGACTAAATCCTTTGGCACGGGCTACAGGTCGTAGCTTTGGTCCGATCTTCATGAAATTTGTCATGGATGTTAACAATGACATGTAGATGGGAAACGAGTCATTTTGGGGTTCATTTGGCAAAAAAACATGGCCGTCAGTGGCCATCTTTGATTTCAAAATTCAATCCATTAGCACAGGCTACAGGTCATACTCTTCGTCTGATCATCATAAAATTTGTCATGGATGTTAATATTGACATGTAGATGGGAACGAGTCATTTTGAGGTCGTTCGCCCAAATAACATGGCCACCAGCAGCCATCTTGGATTTTACTCTTTGCATGACTAAATCCTTTGACACGTGCTACAGGTCATACCTTTGGTCGGATCATTATGAGATTTGTCATGGCTGTTGACATTAAGATGTAGAAGGGAACGAGTCATTTTGGGGTCATTCAGCAAAAAAACATGACCGCCAGCAGCCATCTTGGATTTTACTCTTTGCATGACTAAATCCTTTGGCGCGGGCTACAGGTCATGGCTTTGGTCGGATCTTCATGAAATTTGTCATGGATGTTAACAATGACATGTAGATGGGAACGAGTCATTTTGGGTTCATTTGGCAAAAAAACATGGCCGCCAGTGGCCATCTTTGATTTCAAAAATTCAATCCATTAGCACGGGCTACAGGTCGTACTCTTCATCTGATCATCATGAAATTTGTCATGGATGTTAATATTGACATGTAGATGGGAACGAGTCATTTTGGGGTCGTTCGCCCAAAAAACATGGCCGCCAAAGCCATCTTGGATTTTACTCTTTGCATGACTAAATCCTTTGGCACGTGCTACAGGTCGTACCTTTGGTCGGATCATTATGAGATTTGTCATGGCTGTTGACATTGACATGTAGATGGGAACGAGTCATTTTGGGGTCATTAAGCAATAAAACATGGCCGCCAGCAGCCATTTTGGATTTTACTCTTTGTATGATAATCCTTTGGCACAGGCTGCAGGTCCTACCTTTGGTCGGATCATTATGAAATTTGTCTCGGCTGTTGACATTGACATGTAGATGGGAACGAGTCATTTTGGGGTCATTAAGCAATAAAACATGGCCGCCAGCAGCCATTTTGGATTTTACTCTTTGTATGATAATCCTTTGGCACAGGCTGCAGGTCCTACCTTTGGTCGGATCATTATGAAATTTGTCTCGGCTGTTGACATTGACATGTAGATGGGAACGAGTCATTTTGGGGTCAATTGGCCATAAAACATGGCCACCAGCAGCCATCTTGGATTTTACTCTTTTGACTAAATCCTTTGACACAGGCTACAGGTCTTATCTTTTGTCGGATCATCATGAAATTTGTGATGGATGTTAACAATGACATGTAAATGGGAACGAGTCTTTTTGGGGTCATTCAGCAAAAAAACATGGCTGCCAGTGGCCATCTTGGATTTTACTCTTTGCATAACTTGGCCTTTCAACTTTCCACATTCCAAATCACTCCATTGACTGTAACACATGAAATTATTCCCTTTCCAAGTTGAGCTACAGTGTCATTGACACTTTCATTTGATATAAACCAAAGCTGGTATGTGTTTCCCATCTAAAACTACAGGCCAAGTTCGAATATGAGTTCTGTCCAATTATTTTCACATGCTCCCCCCCCCCCCCATACTTCCACTGATTACAATATTACCACTAAGATTTGAAGTACCAGTTCTACTCATAAATTGTGACCGACAATGAAAACATGTTAAATTTGCATATTGGAACTAAAAGTCGAATGACTTGTTCCAAATTATTATGATGATGATGATATGCTGTGTCACTGACACTTGATTCCTTAGTTTTCATGATATTATTAATAGTAACAAGAGCATCGCTAGGGCGTGGCAAAATACGCCCTTTATCCATTTTGCATTGTACTACCGCAAAATAAAATAATTTGAGCTTACATAGAATATCTGATAAACCCTTAATTTAAATGCCAAAATGCAGTCAAATTCTAAGTCGAAAAATGGCCGTATAAACTGGGGTGTCAGTCAAATCTGACGATCACAAAATATTCTTATATATATGGTTCAATGCAATTGCAATGTGATTATAGATCCATGCAAAGTGATGTATATCTAGCTCTGACACTGAGTGATATATTTTTTCAATAATTGTCCCCCGAAAAATTTATTTTCGGGGGACTATAGAAACGGGCTCCGTCACACTTTTGAGTACCTTCATGGTGTAATCATCTCCTCCTACAGTTTTCATCCCAGAGATATGAAACTTCAGAATATTGTTGCCCATATATTGAAGATATGCAACATGTATATAGATGACGGACAAATTATTTTTTGACAGAGTTATTAACCCTTTTTGACTTAGAAAATGTCAACATTTTTTTTAATTTCTTTAACAAAGCGCCATCGACTTGTCACATTGTCGGGGGACACTGTGGTCGGCTGACCTGTTATTATTATTAAGGGGTGGCCTTGGTGATTGGGTGACATTTTACCCTGGTAAAATTTGTGTGAGCTACAAAAACCATTGATTTATATCAGACACCTGTAGACAGAGTTATAATGCACATAATACAGCGTTTATGCACACAAATGACTAATGGTTATGCGTGACCGAAATACAAACGTTACTAAGCACATCAAATTTGAAATCCAAGATGGCTGCTAGTCGCCATGTATTTTAACAAATTTTTGTCGAAATAGGATGCACTCATCCAGAGGTCACCCCGAAGATCCTATGAAGTTTGGTGACAATAGGATGAGGGATGTGGCCTGTAGGGTGTGCCGAAGGATTTAGTCATACAATGAGTAAATTCCAAGTTGGCCGCTGGCAGCCATGTTTTTCAACAAATTTTGATCAAAATAGGAGACTCCCATCTAGAGGTCACCCTGAAGATCCATATGAAGTTTGGTGATGATCAGATGAGGGATGTGGTTTGTAGGGTGTGCCAAAGGATTTAGTCATGCAAAGATTAAATCCAAGATGGCTGCCGACAGCCAAGTTTTTCATCGAAAATTGTTCAAATTCGATAGCTCCCATCTACAGTTGATCACAATCATGCCTGCAAAATTTAAAAATGATACGGCCATAAATACGGGCTGTAGGGCATGCCGATGGATTCAAATTTGAAATCCAAGATGGCTGCTGGCAGCCATGTTTTTCATCGAAATTCGGAACAATTTTATAGCTCCCATCCCATCTCTCATGTATACTGTATAATTGTGGTGTCTTCATACTCACTTCTCTTCAATCTCTCATACGAAGATTTATTATTCAAAATTGACTTCTTCAGATCAATTCTGGCATCACCTAGAACGGCTAGTAGCCTTTTGTAAATGTTCGTTTTGTCTGAAATTTCTTCTGAAATTTCAAAAACTATCATTGAGCATTTAATTGATTACTTATCTCAAGTCTTGCAGAGTCATAGCTCTATACAAGTACATGGATTAAGGTCAATAAGGAGGTGCCGCATTCATGAATTTTCAAAAAATCTCAAACTATCAATTTGAAGGAAAAAACAATTCTCCTTTATAACCAATGTACATTCTACTACATTGTATGCTATGGTACTATAATACTAATGATTACAACTCATCCTAATAAGACCTCCTCCTCAAAGCCAAGGTACCATCCCTTAAAGTGCGAAGACTAAGGACCATGGCTATTGAAACATAAACTTTTAAATGTCACCTATATGCTTACATGATTTAGTTTGCTGGAAGAACACCATATTTATAGTAGTTGGTATCCAATTTCAGAGGAACCCAGATTTAATCTTGTGACATATGGTAATAGGTCCTTCAAATATGCTACTCGCACCCTCTGGAATGGGCTTCCAGAACATATCAGGATGCAATCAAACTTTAATCATTTTATATCTTTGATTATGTCCTGTGATGGCCTGGATTGCCGTTGCAGTGTGTGTGGATAGCAGCCTATTTTTCTGACATAATACTACATGCTATCAGGGGGTTGAGGGAGTCTCCAAACTACTGGATTGGAGTAGGTGGCAAATGGAGCCACTGAACCCCATACAGGCACATCCAGGCTCCAACCAGCCCATTTTAACTATGAATTATTAAATAAAGGTAAATACCACAACCCCTTAAACATTTCATTTAAATTATTATCGGAGATTATCATTTTTGGTTAGCCATTTGAAAGCATTCCAAAACCTCAGAAATATGAAATTCAAGCAAATTCTAAATTCTTTTTCTTTTAACTGGTAGTGGCAGATGAAATTATCTGGTGTGTTTTTCATTATATATTTAATAGCTATTTTAATTAATTGAAAATCAAATTTAACTTTTAACAATTAGGTATTTTAAAATATGGGATAACTTATTTTACTTAATTGTATAATTTTCAAATGATTACAAGTGTGTTTAAATTATATATGAATTGTTTTCAGTCATCGGTCAAAAGCTCTTCAGAGCTTGTGTATGTATAATGTTCATACCTCCAACCTTTAAATAAAATTTATCTGATCTATCCTATCTTTTATCTTATCTATCTACCAAAAAACTGAAATTTATGCAATGAAAATGTTTGATTTATATTCTCACAGACAGTCATGATTTCAGAGAGTATACAGACCCTAGTTGGATTCCTAAGCTGAATAATGTGCGTGTTTTGAACCACTTTTTTTTTACATGATTAGAACATATCTGATATTGTTGGGGTAAAAAGGTGTTGTTACATTCCTAGCATGTGTGATTTACCTTGATTTCTCAAGTGATTATAAACGATAATTTAACTAGTGAATTATGTCACTTTAATTTGCGCGATATGTATTCATACTCGCTATCAAAATTTATGATTCATGGGAATAATGGCGGTATTATTTGATTTTCTGGTAAATCAGATGTTTATGTATTTATGTACAGTAGAATATAAAAAACAGAATTATCACTTGATTTGAACTGGTGATGTGAAATAATTCATTCAGGGCAGCGACTTGTAAAACACTCGAGCACATTCTCGTGTTTGTAAAATGTCCCTGCCTTTCATGAATTATTTCTTGTCACCAGTTCAATCAAGTGATTACTCTCTATATAGCATATATTAGTTATATTAAAGGATAATGTTTTTTCCTTCAAATTGATAGTTTAAAATTGAGATATTTTGAAAATTTACAAATGGGGTGCCTTCTTAACATACATGTACTTCAGCAATGAGATTCATAGGACAATAAATGGTTCTCTGTTCAACATAATTCTTTATTTGCTTTTTCTTTTAATAGTTTCAAACAACTGCATGGATGATTTGACTGGACTGACCTTTAACCCTTTGAGTGCCAGGGGCCGATCTCATCGGCCCTAAACCTACAAAATAAGTCTGTTAAAGAATATAAGAATAAATTATTAAAATTGTAAAAAATTGTAAAAAAAAAAAATATTGTTAGGCCAATGCATTCTCTTATATATGAGAGGCGACCTATGGTCGACTCGCATATATAAGAGAAAGCATTGGCACAGGGTATATGGGTTGATACAAAAATCCGACCTGGCACTCAAAGGGTTAATATAAGACCAATTGCAAACGCAGAGTTGCATAAAATGCACTATATACAAGAGCTATAAATGTTAACATATTCAATCAAACAGAAGGTGAAGTCTCCCAACTCAAACAAGGATACTCTAGTACAGAAAATGAAAACAACACTATTTGACACTCCATTTAAAGCCCTTTCATGAAGGGAGCTGCACTGGTGCAGCATTAAATATTATGTGCTGGTGCATTCTCTTATTTATAATGCGAGTCTCCCATAGGGAGCCTAGCATATATAAGAGAATGCACTTGCTTACAAAGTCATGGTAAATATTGTTAGGCCAATGCATTCTCTTATATCTCCCATAGGGAGCCTCGCATATATAAGAGAATGTAATAGCACAGGGTTTTCTAAAAAAAAATTGGGTATCTCCAGTCTTGGAAGGGTTAAAGTCTATGTGGTGAATATCCGTACCAATATTAATGACATCTGACAGTCCCGTGGCTACAATATCTGAGTACCATACTCAGACAGGCAAACAGAATGTACAGGCATAAAACATTTAATACCTGTTGGATGATTCCACTTGATTGAAGAAGGGAGATCTTTTTTGATGCCAAGTATCCCCATTGGAGGCTTGATTCCAGGAGTGACGTCAGTAATTTCTCCGTCCACTTCCATATCCCCATCAATAAGCGACCCTTCCTTGACTTCATTCTCATTAGGTTCGTCTGTGTCATAGAAAAACTTTTCAACAAGACTACTTATTAACTCGTTAACAGATGCAGGACTGGGACAATATGGAGTCTGAAAAATGGCTTCCTTCTTCTCATTCATGGGCAAATCAACCTGTTTAACATTTGTATTGCCTATTGCACTGCTTGATGTTTCTGTTGCACTTGGAAGATTTGCTTTGGCTATTATTGGCAGAGAGCTTGTTGTTGGTGTTGGTAACACACTTACTGGTGATCTTTTTTTGTTTTTCTTGTCTTCCTTTTTCTCCCATTTTGAACTGTTTAGTTTTCCTGTTCTGACGTTTGAAGCAGCTGAGATTGTGACTTTTGGAACTAACAACTTCATAGTTTGATTGCCTTGCGACGTCACTACCTGAAGGGGTTTGATAATAATAGATGGTGTTGTTGATGTTGTAGTCAATGAAGTTGACGAAGAGGTAATCGGTGAGAATTTCAGAATCATACTATTAATTTGTTGTAGAGCCGACGACGGAATAACAAATGGAGTACTGGTGGTGACACTGGTCTGTGGTACAATAGAAGGAATGTTTAGTGCGGATGTAATCGCCCTCGGCAGCGGATATGCGAACTGTACTCCACCTCCTGGTACAACTTTAACAATGCAGACTTGCTTCAGTGTTGAACTTGATACTTCTGTCATCTTAACATCTGTTGACTTCATATCTGATGATTGGCCTGTAACATTTTCATCTGATGACTTTATTTCTATATCTGACTGTGATGCATCTAATATTGGCTTTATGATTGTTGCTATTATCTTCTCACCTGAAAGATATATCGTAAGAATTTTAATTTTTTGTCAGTTGTTTGTCACAATGAAAACAATCTGTTAAAAATGTACAGTAATGCCTGGTAATGCCATAAATAATCGACTCCTTAACCACAGCAGAATTATGGGTAACTTTTCAGGATTTAGTCGGAAATATGGCTTTCCGATGAATGGCAACAAGCCATATTTCCGACTAAACCCCTGAAAAGTTACCCATAATTCTGCTCTGGTTAAGGAAACGATTATTTAGGGCATTACTGTGTATAAAAGTAACTGAAACAAGCCTGCAGGTTTCAA
Source organism: Siphonodentalium dalli (assembly GCA_032622095.1). Classification (NCBI taxonomy): domain Eukaryota; kingdom Metazoa; phylum Mollusca; class Scaphopoda; order Gadilida; family Siphonodentaliidae; genus Siphonodentalium; species Siphonodentalium dalli. The sequence continues at coordinate 132,188,374 of CP136062.1, read as the reverse complement.
AATTATGTGTAACCTATTTTTCATTCGCCTCGATTGTGCTTATATGAGGTAACCCATACCATAGGTTAGCAGGAGAGTTACACAAACTGTTATAGTCACTACACCCTGCTACAACAGTTGAACTAATGTAATAAAATTGAATGTCTCATTTTGGGACTTGATTGAGCAAAAATTTAGGTGAGAATTAGTTATTGCGAGACCTGCATTTATAAAACTTTGGCACAACCAGTTTTTCGTTTGCGGCATTTACATTTTAGATAACCTCCAGATGAACTGAGCGGTCGTTCGCCTCAAATTTGCAGGCCTGCTGAAAGGACAGGTGTGATTACGGTATGAATGCATGTTACTGTGAATGACTTCCAGTTACAGTTACAGTTCTGTTGACATTCTTCTCTGAATTTGACTCAATAGGGAATCTGATAATTAGCCCAACCAACTTAGTTTTAACACACCAGATTTTCTGGACAATTGATGTCAAATTAATACTCGTACTCGTATTCACATTGATGCAAGTCAGTGGCAGTTGCATGATAATTGTTGTCTTCTAGAGGGAAAATTTACCAAATCAGCAATGAAATTATTATATCTTCAGAATCCTTAGTCTTGGGATCAATTGACCATATTTGATGCAAGATATTTGAAAGTTGAAGTATGAGTCAAAATTTACTTTTTCATGCAAAAGTTTGGAGGAAGCATCTCCTTTTCAGACCTATGTTAATATAGTGTTCTATACTAGTAATGGGACCTGTATTCACATAAATGTAAACATAGGAGTAATAATCTGAATGTACCTGGCTCCTGTCTAAATTCTGAGTTACCGTGACAAGACTGGCAGCCCCGTACAATTTTCTTTATGAGATCTTCTGACATTCCAAACTGTCTTCTACCAACTGTGTACTTCTCTTGCAGCTGTAACGGGAATATGGATTTCTTGACAGTAATTAAGTTCCGCAACTTAAAGGCCCACTTAATTTTAAAACCCCCAGATCACATATAAAATATATGTCATATTATATACCATTTGAAAGAGGATTGAAGCTCCAAATATTGTATTTTCATTGTAATAAACTGTGAACATGAGATATCAACATCTCTTCTGTGCTAAAGTTTCTGCACAGTCGATTATTTTCAATGGAAGGGATATACTCTATATATATTTAGATATAGAGCTATTCCCCTTCTATTGAAAATAAACTAGTTTGATTCTTTTGCATTCTGGGAGCCATAACGGGGGAAATGATTTTATGATATCAGCTATTTCTATTACTCTATGGGCACCTTATGAGACACAGATGTTCCAAATGGTGATCAATTATAGTATTTTAATCATATTTTACGGCATAGATTGTTATTAAAACCGTATATCAAGGCACTATAAAAAAATAACTGTTTACTCGAAAATTAAGTGGGCCTTTAAGCAAATTTTTTACCAAAGTAAAACAAATTTAAATGTCAGGTTGGGGTTTCAAAGTTCTGACTTGCAACACCAACCGGACACTTAATTTTCTTCGACCTTTAATATTGGGAAAGAAATATTTCATGTTAAAAAAACTTCATCTCAATATATTTGAGCCAAAGTACAGTCAATAGCATTTTGAAATGGACTTATGCAAGTTAGGGAGGCGCCCATTTGAATTTTGCTTTAAGTACATGAATTTCATTGATTTGCCTTTGAATATCTCTTAACCCTTTGAAACCTGCAATATAGAGAGTCCCCAGTTTATTTATATATATAGCGGAATTTACAAAATGAGTCCAGACCTAATTTACTGGACGAGTTTTGCAAATTCCGCTATAAACTGGGGATGAGTTGTAGATTCTATTTATTACATGACCCAAAACCTTGATAAAACATACTTAAATCAACAAATGGGACGTGAAACTAACATTGGCTTCTATAATGCATGCGATGACATTTCACGTAACTATGCGTTGTTTGCCCAGATAAATAAAGACTCTGTGGCATATTTAATGGCGTATATTTTATTAAATATCTTTTCAAACTCTTCATTCATTACAGTTTGTTGGAAAATATTAGAAGCCATAGAATTTTTAGATGTAGGCAAGCCGGAATTCAAAAGTCACCAGGCACTATTTCCTGTTTACCTATGCAGCACTGAAATCTATATTTAACATGCCACGATTAGTCCATAGTTTTATTTTGTTATTGATGTCTACAGCAACTCTAGACTCGTAACAGAGGCGGGATTGGGTGGTATGCGGACAGGGGTCTTAAGTTCATCTTTATTATTTTATACCCAGGAACCCTGAGGAAACTATATAAAACTTGTTAGGAAGTGTTAAACCATATTTAAAGGTACTCAATCCGATCAGACGGTCCACATACCATCAAGATACAACAACAACAACATTTCTTCAAAACACACTTTAGTTATCTGAATCGATTTATTGCAACAAAATAATGCTAACCACTGTCAACTATGGCATAAAATTTCCCAAAAACTTGTTATTTATCAATATTTTGTTCAACAAAATATGGCCGTATTATCACTAAAGTATCACGAAATTTGACCGTATATTATCACTTGAGTTAGAGTTATCCATCTTCGTCCGCAATTTTGTCCAATACCCTACGTTTGACTACGTGTTTCTGGGCCACATATTATTACACATCTCGGGCAATAACAAACTTCAAAAATCGATATCTGATCACTCTGAGCTTTTATGGGTTGGTTCCTCGACTCGAATCAAATATTTTTTTCCCCCAAAGCCAAATAAATAGTAATATAGGAGTGTCTGATCGGATTGAGTACCTTTAAGCTGTGGATTACAAGTCGCACCTTACCTATCCTATAAAGTTGTTTTACAATGAATTGCAGACTTTTATAAAAAAAAAAATTATGTTATTTAAGCATGAACATACGTCGACTGCCTTGAATCGCTTTAATTCATAAAGACTGTTGGGGGGGGGGGGGGGGGTGGTAAATTTGGTTCATAATTTCCAACAGTTTGAGTTCTAAATTGCCAAATTTCAAAATGATTTTCCAAATTTAATTGAGAGATATAATTGGGGAAATTAAAGAAAATTATAATTTTTTATCTTTGTTTTACTGTAAAATGTGAAACCTAACCACATACACAGGTGAAATGAGCTAGTAAAGCAAGATAGTGTTATTAATTTATATCAAAGTAGCAATAAATATCTAAGCGACACCAGAAAATTACACTAATATTTAATTTAATATATATCAAACTACAAGAATCTGTCATTAAAGTGATGTGAATTAAACACTCCAGTTGGTGATCGAATATAAATGAATATTCTTGCTCAAAGAAGTTATTTGTACGAATATTAATCCAAATTGACAACACACACCGAACATGAATTAAATGCAATGACTCCCGATGGTGAAATCATTTGCATTAGTTTATCGCTGATAGTTGCATGATGCAAATATTTACAATTAAGCGTAGTTCAGACGATGATATCTATGGAGTGGTGTGGTCGATTTCTTTGAGATTTTCGGTGATGCTAGTAGAATGCTACATTCCAATTTCCCACATATGGCATAGTATCTGAGTACTAACTTATCAGTTTCTCGCACCCGAACAAGTCCATAATATGTCTTTAAAGTATACATAGCAGTGCATAGCATATTATTTTGTCCTGTATCTTAGTTGGCAACAAAGCCGAGCCACCTATTAATCCGTCGCCAACCATTCACCTTCGAGTGATTAACAATGTTTAATGACTTTTATCTACCGGTGGTAATCAAAATCACTGATTGTTTATACAGAAATGTCTGGAATCTCGGAGGTGAACATTTTTACATATGGGTGGGTCATTTTCACAGAAAGGGGCTAATAACGGTAAAGACATTTGTCACTTTCATGACCACAAAATATTTCTATTTGGGATGCCCCACCATGAAGCTTTTCTTGACCAGTTTCCATATATAAACTAGCAAAGCTTGGGATCTCCTAGTTTATGTTCGACACCAAATAAAAAGTTTTGACATTTGTCCATACCGTTACCACATAACGGTAAAGACATATGATGTATTGAAAATGCAGAATCCCTTGATTAATATTGAAATTTAAAGCTCCGTAGTATTGCTCTGATTTGCTATCATAAACATCCCAACTGTCATTCTCTTATGTCTCTTTAGTTTTGAATGACATGGGATTGAAAATTTGTTCAGTTGTCTATACCGTTATACTTTTAACGGTAATGACATAACGGTGAAGACATGAATATTACGTATTAACGGTAGAGACACAATGGAGTGGATATAAGTTTCAAGTTAATTTTAGATAAAGAACTTAGTACCATTGTTTAATATGTTTTGGATGATCGCATTTATGACAATGGAACTCAGATTCACACTGTTTATGTTATATAAGATGTACTAGACTAACTTTGTAATCTTTACCGTTATTTTAATGTCTCTACCGTTATAACGGTGAAGACCAATTGATAGAACGGTAAAGACACATAACTTAGTTTTTCTCACATATAGTGTAAAGGGTGGTCTTATCCAACTGAGAAACTTATAACACTCTGAGAGCAGTTGTAACCACCTAAAGAATTTTTCCAGAAATTTTTGTTTTAATAAATTCAGGGCTATAACGGAGTGGACACATAATTAGTGTGACAGAACTTAGGCCCTTTGAGTCTGACCAAATTTTCTCCAATAAGTTTTCAGAAACACAAATGTTTTGAAGGACTTAATAAGAAGGCACTAGATGATGATTGTATTGAATGAGAATATTCAAGAAATTATCAAGTGAATTGGTCATACTTTCCACTGATATTTCACTAATAACGGTAAAGACAATCAATGAACAAAATCATGACGCAGTATTGTCACAAATGCCAATGTCATAAATGTTGGCCTCTGTCAGTGAAATATTCAAGATTATTAACTCAGTTCTTGCTTGAATATTCTGTGCGCTCCATTTAGCCACTTGCCTAAATTCTACAGAATGAGAGAATCGCTTACTTGGTGTATACCGAGAAAATGGTATAACGGAGTGGACATTTCAGACACACTTGACCATTTATGACAGAGAAGAACTGAAGATCAATTTACCGAACAATTTGCCCCTGAACCTAATCCTGAAGGGCTATAAGGACAGAATAATCGCCTCTTCCCCAGATGAAGTATTTTGTCGATACTGACCAGGACATGTCTTTACCGTTATTTAGACCCTATTTGTGAAAATCGCCCGGGTAATTTGACTCAGAGAATCTTATTAGATAGGTTCTGTTGACATCAGACGTCTTAAAAGGGCACTAGTACTCTCAGGTGCCAAATAAACGTGATGGCTGAATAAACGTGCTGGCTTACATTTACCCCTAAAATTATTAATAGTGCTGGCATTTTCACTATATATATCATGACCAAATAATAGTGATGGCCAACATATTCTTCCAAAATTAATAAGCGTGCCAGCACGTGTATTTGGCACCCAAGAGTAATTAATTTAATGGAATAATTAATTATATACCCAAAATTATTGCAATCTGGTCGGTGAAAATTGGTAGACTGACCAGGGGAATGTCATGGGATAGGTGCATCTTCTCATGTCCCATGGATAATGGCTGAGAATAAAGCATTATTTACTAACCTTTGACCTAAGATGACTTAAAGGGAGAATAATAAATTATATGATCAATAAAGAGAGTTTATTATCAGTCCAGAATATATGTGGGAAAATTGTTCGTAAAACCATTGTATGAAAGGAAGAGTATTAGCCAGAGGTTACATGTATGTCGTGTCATGTTTATACAGGTCATAAATTGAATTAGGATAGAGATGTTAATCAGGTGACCCATCTGTACCAATTTTCCTACACAATGAACGCTCTTTATTGCTAATATTTGCCCCTTAAAGTCATATGCGGTCAATGGCATCTATTTCATTACACTCTACAGGGTCAATTTATCCCTGTGTTTCAATTTTCACTGACCTGATTGCAACAATTTTGGATATATAATTAATTATTTCATTAAATTAATTATTAGTGCCCTTTTAAGACATTTGATGTCAAAGAAACCTATAATAAGATTCCCTGAGTCAAATTACCCATATATGCTGATATATGTAAAAAAAATCAGCTCCGCGGGTCTAGCCATTTCAAAATAAACAATCAGTTATTGAATACCAGTGTAATCCTTTAAGAATAAGAGTAATTAACTTAAAGTAAAATGAAAACTGAAATGAAGATTTTTACCAGAAATTCAATAGCCACAATTTTAACTTTACTCTAGACTAATTTCTAAATTTGAGAATGTTCAGTACCACTACTAGTAAATTTTGCTCTAAAAACAAATTTACAAATGTGGGGTTGATTGCCATAGTCATAGAGCAATAAAAATTCAACATAATGAAGGTTGTGAGAAACATTTTGGCTATATAGATAGATCACAGTTATTGGACATAAAGATATTAATTTTAAAGTACCCAAAATACTCTCGGGCTCCAAATAAACGTGCAGATCGACCCAAATAATTGTGCAAGGGGGGGGGGGACTTTCATTGAAAATTAATAAACGTGCAGACCCAAATAATAGTGCAGGGGGGGATTTCCAGCAAATGTTTATAAAGTTAACAGTGAGGAGGTGAAATTTTTATATTTTATACATAACTCGGCAAGCTTTTTCTTCTCCGCAAGATTATATTTTATTTATTTTTTGACAAAAAGTGTCCGCCATGTTTAAATTCTCACGGGGAAACAACAACAATTTTTAAAGAAATTCCCTAAAGACAGTGCGTAAAGAGGCCCCGATATTTTATTCTACATCCATTTTTGATTATAGACTAAGCTTCCCAACTATACACTTTCAATGATCCAAATATTTTATAAATTAACCTCTCATAAAATTGTTGGATTATGGCAGTATTGAGTGTTTTATTGAGATCATTAAAACGAAAATATCTGGTGCCTAAATGGAGCCCCACACTGCCACAGTAAAAAATTCCGGTAAGCACGTGGTGCGTCCCCCCTAATAATGAGATAATCCTGTTGAAAACGTGCGCAAACGTCATGGATACACGCTTAATCGGAATCCGATGGGTCCACTTTTAAAGGCATGCGGGGTGGGGAAATGTGTATTCTGGAAGAACATGGTGCGTCCCCCTGATAATGAGATAATCCTAACAATCACGTGCGTGAAAGTAATGGATACTCGGCTTACTAGTCGGATGCGACCACTTTCAAATGAATGTGGGGAGGTAAACACCTGGCTCACCCTGCTATTTTCATTTTTGGGAATTCCTCTCAAGCGAGTGACGTATTGACTATAATAACTGTCAAACTGTTTACCTAAATTTGAAGTGAAAACATGTTTTACAGTGGTATAACTTTCACTTTGTTGATAAATTTGACGGTTCACTTTTGGTACAAATTATTTTACTGAAAAATAAATAAACGTGCAGACCCAAATAAGCAGCGTACAGGGGGGAATTTTCCTACTGAAATAATAAACGTGCATGCACGTTTATTTGGAGCCCGAGAGTAAGGTCTTAATCAAATTTATAAATTAAAATTGGTATAACTAATATAAATATATTAGTTAGGCCAACAAAAAAAAAATGCTATGTTTCCGTACATCGACCGACCCTAAAAATAACCCGCCGACCCTAATCTTTTTATTGATATTTTGAGAAAAAGTCAAAATTTTCTACTAATGCTCATAAATATTGATGATCATTAGTGTGAAAAACACATGGTTTCTAACATATGCCTGTGAAAAGTGACCATGAAGTGACTGTTGTCTCAAAATCCCCAGGTGTGTGATGGGTTTTAGATTGATGGGCATGAATTTTTCAATTTTAATTTCATGAGAGTGGATCTCATGCCTGCTTTACCTGTATGCCTTGTTAGGGACTTATGGAACATACTCATGGATTCCAAATGAACATGCATGCACATTTATTATTTTCTTGGGAAATTTCCCCCCTGCACAGTGCTTATTTGAGTCTGCAAGTTTATTAATTTTGAGGCCATGAAAATTTTAATCAGCACAAACTCAAGATTTCTATATGATTCTGATACCAAATTGATGAGCTTATAATTTTATGCATGTACATATTCAATTACATTATGGCATACATGTGAACATTTAAATATTAAATAAAACACTACATGACACATACTTTGTTGATTCCTATGCTTGACCTACATGTACTATAATTTTTTTAACTATAGTTGATGTTTTGCTCAAGAGTTTCCCCTGTGCTATTATTTGGGTCTGTACTGTTATTAACTTTCAATGTAATTTCCCCCCTGCACTATTGTAAATTAATTGTAATGATGTATGTTTATTCCTATACTTAAAGGTACTCAACCCGATAAAACTCCTCTCAATTACTATTTCAATGGCTTTGGGGGTCAAAAATATTTGATTCGAGTCGAGGAAGTCCCCCATCAAAGCTCAGATTTGTTAGATATCGATTTTAGAAATCTATTATTTTTCATTATCGGGAATTGTTTCTGGCCCAGAAGACAGTAAAAAATTCGTTGTTATTACCCACTTGATCATAGAGTTATCCATCCTTGTCTGTTTGAATATAATTTTGGCGTAAAATCTCGAGCATGTTACCAAATTGACGGCAGTTATTGGTACTCATCTCGAGAAGATAAGAATTTTCAAAAATCAATATCTAATAACTCTGAGCTTTGTTTGATGGGTTCCTCGACTCGAATCAAATATTTTTTACCCCCAAAGCCAAAGAAATAGTAATATAGGACCCTCTGATCGGATTGTTGTTGTTGGAATCTGTTGAGATGGGGACCCTCTTTACGGGTTGAGTACCTTTATACTTAACCAACTATAAACATAATTTGTAACCACAGATGATGTTTTGCTCAGAGTTGAATTCACCCTGCACTATTATTTGGGTCTGCACTTTTATTAACTTTCAACGGAATTTCCCCCCTGCACTATTAATATTATTTGGAGCCCGAGACTGTGCAAGAGTCTCAGTAATGACAGTATGTTCGATCTGGATGTTCGAAAATTAAGTGGGCCATTAAAACCTTATTTTGGGACTTTTAAGTTTATGTCCAGTACTCCAGTAACTGTGGATTGATAGATAGATGTAATTCTGTTCTGTATCAATAAAAGTTTAATCATAATCAGGATAATGTTCCAACCTTCACCAGTGTTTTTGTGAAACTGATGTGTCTGTAACCTTTATTGCCACTAATGTCACCATTTCGATGAATTTCTTTGACTTTTGCAATATATTTGTCACGTTGGAGAATTATCTTTCCATTTTTCTTCATTGCCAATTGATCGCCATCTTGTAGGCACATCCTTGATGTCCATGCCTTGAACAATGTTCGACAGTTGGCAATTTGTTGTGAAGTCGCGTCTTTCTGCAATAACTGAGACGTTCTCAGAGAGACAGGGGGAGGAAATTTCTTTGTTTTTATATAAGTAACAAACAATTGATGTTGCAAATGAGACAGAAGAGAACTTTTAACGACCATGACTGAAATAATTGGATTTCTCTGTAGAAATTTTATATTTTAGCAGACGCTTTTCGAGAAAGCAGACGCGTTCTGTCGGAAATTTTTATGTATTACGACAATTGTATTACTGTCATCACTTCAAATTTCAATGAACTATATATAGTTTCTAAAGATATCCACCTAGTTGTCTAAGTAGTTCGAGTTTCACTTCAAATACTGAGTAATTAATAATAATTCGGCATGATTTTAATGTCGTAAAATCAAACCGGAAGTTGTTCATTCTCGATATACGGGTGAAATTTCTTAACAAAAAAATCCATAATTTTCGCTTATGTCGATGTTTTCTGTCTCCATATCATGCCGAATTCTTGTGTTTTTACAACCCTGTTGATAGTAAGATGAACTAAAACCATTAGATTCCTCATATCTTTGACTTTGTTAAGGACTTTGCTAACCCAATTTTCCCCAAATTTGATGCCATGATGGAGTCAAAATAAAGGTTTATGTTCAATTTTATTAGTAATCACAGTAACCAATCCCATGATTCATGAATGAAACATTTTAAGAGTATAATTCATTGTGGAATATGTTAGAAATACTAAATGTGAAATTTATAGAGGTTTTTAAAATAAATTTTTTCGAACCCAAAATCAATAAACACAAAGTTCATATCATATCAGAGTAAATAAGCAAACTTGATGAAATAGCGCGTACCACCAAAAAACGCAGAGGCAATCAAGTGACGATACTAGAAGTGCCTGTCTACTCCATCACCTCATTCAACAAAAGCAGACACCACAAGAACCCTTCAGAATTTGAAGAACAAGACAAAAAACTGGTTGAGCAGATCCACTATCTAAACGGGAGAATAAGGGAAACTAAATCTGAGTGGCCAAACACACTCCCCGGAGTTCACCAGTGACCTAAAGAGGCATTCAGTTGTGAAAAAGAAGAACTCCCAACTGCACAGGAGTTATTACAATTTCAACTTGTATACCGACGGTATCCACCCAAACAATACCCTAGAAAAATACTGGCTCAAGAAGATCACTGAACAAATGAAGACAGACTGCTGGGAGGGGAAATAGAAGACGTGCCAGGGACTGAATATTGTGCAAGTCAGTGCAGGTTTTTCTGCGCTATCCTTGCTACAATGTTCCAGTTTGTGCCATACATGTACCTCATTCTCCCCTTCATCTTTACCAATGCCATCCTATCAAAGTCATGGTACAGTCAGCAACTAACACACAATATGTTGCAGCCCAACACGAAACCACAAGACCTCTATGCATGTGGCTTCTGTGAGATCCCAGTCACCTGGAGCACTAGCGGTGTATGCTGTGATGAATGCAGCCTTTGGTATCATAAAGAATGTCTAGAAATGTCACTGACCAACTACTCACGGATAACTAAACCAAACATCACATGGCTTTGTGGTAAATGCAATACGGCGAACATCTCATCATTTACATTCCATAGCTACGAGTTGCCTGGCTCAAATTACTATGAACCATTGTCAGAAGATTACATCTCCATTGGATCATCACTGAACAGCACGTCATTTAGCCCACTGAAAGCCAGCAGTCCAAATACAACCAACTCAAGCTACTCTGCTAACAAATCAAGAAGAAGAGAAGCTTCAAACACCAGCCTAAATAATTCGAACGTCTTCAACATCCAAGAAAAAAAAAACTCTGAATATTGACCATCAACTGTAGAAGCGTATATGACAAAAGATCAGAACTATGCGCATTCCTAACCTACACAAAACCAGATATCATCTGTGGAACCGAATCTTGGCTACGCGGAATAAGACCCGGCCAGAAACCACAGCCAAACACCATCAAATCAAGTGAAGTTTTTCCATCTGGATATGAGATCTACAGAAATGACAGAAGTACAAAAGGTGGCGGAGTTTTCATAATGGTTCGAAATGACATCACATCAGTAGAAATGGTTGATTACATCACATATTGCGAACTGGAGTGGGTTAAAATGAAAATGCACCAACGAAAAGACATGCTGATAGGGAATTTCTACATGCCCCACAGAAACCTAAATGACATCAAACAACTAGAAGAGTCACTGAAAAAGATCCCCAAGAGCAAGAATATCCTATTGACAGGCGATTTCAACTGCCCCTCTATCAACTGGGAAACACTAACGGTCAATAGTAATGTCAGTGATACAGAAGTTCAACAGCAGCTCGTCAACATCACAAATTCACCAGACCAGCATCTCTCCCAATTGCAAATGAAACCAACACGAGAGAACAACAACCTTGACCTTGTATTTGTTTCAACTCCATCACTAGTTAAGACCGTCGACACAATACCCGGCATCTCGGACCATAACATGTGGTGACAGACATGGAAATCAAACCGCAATACCAGCCATCAATACCGAGAAAATCTTAAAGTTTCAACAGAGCAAATTGGGGAGCCATAAAATCTGACTTCAAGCTAATGAACAATGCCATCATCACCGAATCACAAAATGATGCAGATATAGAAACACTCTGGACGATATTCAAAAGAAGCCATCCACAACACTGTTCACAAAAATGTTCCATCTAAAATGATCAGAAAAAATCGGGAGTGCACCATGGATCAACCATCGAGTCAAGCGAATGTTGAGGAAAAAACAGCGAATGTATATCCGGGCAAAGAAGACCGGCAAATGGGACAACTATAGACTAATACAAAGAGAATGCAAAAAGACAATTAGACACGAAGAGTGGAGATATATAAAAAAAAACATCACTGAAGGCTTAACCAACAATAACAGCAAACCATTTTGGAGCTACGTCAAGTCAAAAAAGAACGACTCAGTTAGCGTCGCTCCACTGAAAATAAAGGGGAAATTAGAAACCAGCTCAGAAGGGAAAGCCAACATCTTACTACAACAATTCAGATCAGTCTTCACGCACGAACCACCAGGAGAAGAAATGCCAACAATGAACACCAAACCCACGGATGACATAGAAGAACTAACCATCAACAAAGAAGGGGTAGAGAGACTATTAAAACAGGTTAAAACACACAAAGCACCAGGCCCTGAAAATCTGCCTAACCTAGTTCTCAAGGAATGTGCACACAGCTGGCAAATCCACTAACAACAATATTCAACCACTCATTGAAGACAGGTACACTACCTCTGGATTGGAGATCAGCCAACATATCCAGCATATATAAGAAAGGTGACAAACATAATGCTGAAAGCTACCGCCCCGTCTCGCTGACCTCTGTTCCATGCAAGCTGCTAGAACATATCATATACAGCCACATCATTAACCACCTAGAAGAATACAATATTCTAACTTCACTCAACCATGGCTTCCGGTCAAAGTACTCTTGCGTAACTCAACTAGCAGTAACAACTGATGACATATTACAGTCATTCGACAATGGCAAACAAGTTGATGTTGCCATCCTGGACTTTTCTAAGGCATTTGATACGGTGCCTCACCGTAAATTGCTTCACAAACTGCAACACTATGGCATCAGAGGCCAGCTACACAACTGGATGAGCTCCTTCTTACAAGATCGGAAAATGAAGGTAGTAATTGACGGGAAACAATCAGAAGAGAATCTGGAGTACCCCAAGGAACAGTTCTGGGCCCGTTGCTATTCCTATGTCATATCAACGATCTGCCAAATGAAATCGCCTCTACAATCCTCCTCTTTGTAGATGACTGCCTACTATACCAAGAAATATCATCGTTTAAGGATCACCTCAAAATGCACTGAACGAATGGGCCAACAGCTGGGGGATGAAGTTTAACACCAAGAAATGCCATATCCTATCAATCAAGAAAAAATCCAATTACTACTACACACTAAACAATGATGTACTCGCAGAGGTCAACGAACATCCGTACCTCGGAGTGACATTCACAAATAATATGGATTGGATTTCCCAGATCAACAACATCTCGAGGAAAGCATCATACACGTTTAGCTTCCTCCAATGAAATCTTAAAGGAATACGGTCCTGAAAAAACAATATTATTTTCTTTCAATATACCGATAATATATATATAAAATGTCCATTGGGCGCATATAATCTAATATTCGGCCGCCAATCGTTATTTTTATAACGATTAAAAAAATTTCCAAAGTTAGCCGAAGATTTTGTTGTAGACGAAGTCACGTGATCATCAGCCCGATCACGTGATTGTCACATGTAAACAGAAGCATAGCACGTGATCGATCACGTGGTAACTCATTGACAACGCATAGATACGCGACGGCGGTATTTTAAGTTTGCATGTAGTCGATCGCGGCCTTTGAAGATTGTCGCGTTATCACACTGCGAATGCAAAACTTCGCCGAAAACATCGCCTTTCTCGTAATTAAATGTCTTTATCGTGTTATTATTACTATTATTATATGTATCGCGATGTGTTGTTACTATAAAGCCATGCCCGTATGTTATTCAGTTTTGTGCGCATTTATCTATATAAACGCGTGCTCGTGTTTATATATATTTTTTCGTTACCGGAATAGTCCAAGTTATATTATATATGCATATCAAGATTGCATATATACGCGAAGACTTGCACAGTTATTAGGCAGTTATCATCTCGTAAACATTCCAATTTCCAGATGCCATTAGTCGTGTGTCAATAAAGAGCGTTTCGTTTTAATTTATCGTAACGGGGTAAAACAACACAAAATTGGTTTATTTTTCCTTGATTATGAATCATGTATATATTTGGGCAATATGGTGTTTATATATATTTCGGAATATTGCTTCCCCCACCCATAACAATCTAGCCGACTGTCACTGATGGAAATTCACTGCATCTATGCATGGTTATTGGCCTATAAAATTAGCACTCTAGCGATGCGGTCTATAGGATAGGATAGGATAGGATAGTTTATTTACAATACACACGAATGACACAGTGGCAGTAATACATAATAAATTATAACAGTGTATTGTCGGGGGTAGCTTAGCCCTACCGGGCTGTCTTCCTGCTACCCCCTATTGAATATCCAGGTCATAAATCGACCTCTATGTGTCAATTACGCATAACAATAGGGTTATAAAATATATAAATGTTCGCCGTGGATCGTTTAAACATCCAATCATATATAACACCTTTTGAAGGAGGGATAATAATCCAGTTTAATATGGAATCACATATTCAAGTGCTCTTTATTCGCAATATATCGTAATAGTGAACGCTCTTTATTGCATCAAGGTAAAGGGACTCGACTTAGAACAGTTGTTCTAGTGATTGTTTACTGATTACAACAATACAGGTCAATACATGTACTAGTACATGAACTTCCGATATGCATGCTTTATATATCCTTCCATCATTGTCATAGCAATTTCCGCTTTATTAAACTCTTTTTATTCGTACCATATTAGGAAAACTCTTAACGTGGAACGCTCTTTATTGAGCCAGGGTGAAGGAAATGGGGACTCGACTTAGAATAGTTGTCATCGTGAATTATTCATCAACATACTCCCCACTTTAACTGCAATTGTATGTATTCGTAACCATGACTGACCCGTCAAATTAAACGCTCTTTATTTGGTATATGTAATCGGTTTCTGATTTTGCGCAACGGGTTTCCCACAGAAATCCCGCCAAATATCACGTAAACGAACATCGTTTGGAAATGAATACAGCATATGCCTAACTGAGAGTCATTAGAATGAATGAATGATTGTAAATACGGGACACTCGGGGCATATATACGGAAAATTAAAACAACATCGCGAACACGCACCCGAATAAAGTTCACATGTCGGCTCGTGTTTTTATAAGCTTTATACGAAAGTGTTATCTACCCCGCTCAATCGTCCGTCTATATTTTTTGTCAAAACAATACCGTAACTTTCCAAACAGCACTTAAGACAAATCACAAGTGAAGATAAAGTTCACCGCGCGATGACAATTCACCATGTGTACACAATCGTGATGCTATTGATATGCCCCGCAGTAATTCCATTACAATCACGCGCTGATGTCGATTCCGTATTTTCCATCGCCATATAGGTAGACATAATTAACTCCGACTACGATTCCCTGTTTTTAATTAGTTTACCTCGCTTGACGTCATGCGAGGTTTTGCGACGGAGATAGCCGACAACCGGTGGTGGTATTATTTATTTATTTCTCGGCTTATTTATTACGCGATTTTTATGCGACTTGGATCATTGTGATCACAATAGGGGTGGCTTTCCGATAGAGTTTTGTTGTTTCATGAGGATAGTAATCCTTTAAGCATTGCTCAGAAGACCTACACAAGCTAAGTTATATATCGCTAGTAAGATCAACCATGGAATATGCAGATATAATATGGGACCCATACGAAAAACAAAACAATCCAAAGAAGAGCAGCTCGTTTCATCAAAAAAGACTATAGAAGCAGATTTGAGGGTGCGGTCACAAACATGCTAATTGACCTAAAATTCCAACCACTCAAGACCAGGAGGAAAACCAACAGGCTGACATTCTTGCACAAAGTAGTGGACGGGGCCTTCCCAGCCATCCCCCCAAAAGTATGCTAACTACTCTCTAAAACGAGTTCGTAAGAAAAACAAACAATTGGAGGGATACGAAACATCCAAATTCCCTCAGCATCTCATACGAAACCACGAAAGATGCTTCGAACTCCCGCAATCAATAAACACAGAAGAATACAAACATTCAGTGTTTATTAGAGCAAAGATTGACTGGAACCAGCTGGACGGGAAATTCTTAGATAGCCTGGACTCTACAGCATCATTCCAGGAGTATCTTCAGGAAAACATCAAGCGCCTCCACACCCATCGTAACACGCCAGAACTGGTTCCTACGACGTACCACTACAGAAACAGAAAAAATAAAAAAAATATGGCAATGTGTATTAGTACTGAACACTGTGAAGAATGATGAACAATAAAATAATATTCATATTTATCAAGCATTCTTTGATAAAATTACTAAGAACCAATTGTTTACAAATAATTGAGTAACTTGCCCGACATCGCTTGTAGTGAGGTAACAGTTAAGTGTTAATATCTGTGGACAGTGGTGTGTTGTGAATCTCTTGACAAAAGAACTGTGTAATCCCCAATCTGGGGGTACCCCATAGCCCAGAAACTAGGTCACCAATCAGCCTGAATCAGGATATAATAGTGTCATGGGTCAGCACCTGCTGGTCATAATCCCAGCTGGCTTGAGTGAACATTAACTTGACCCATCAAATTCAGTTCCCAAATAGCTTTTCTGAGCAATAAAATCTACCATTTGTAAACAACTGCTTCCAAGCCAAAAATCTTAATAAAACTGAAGAAATGTGAGTATATCTTTATTGTTCATCATTCTTCACAGTGTTCAGTACACATACCCATATCTTTTTCTTAGATATGATCTTTGTGTTTGTTGAATTTGGGTTCGAAAAAATAGATTTTAAAAACTTCTATAAATTTCACATTTTGAATTTCTAACATAATCTACCATGAATTATACTCTTAAAATGTGGCATCCATGGGTTTGGTTACTGTGATTACTAATAAAAGTCAACATAAACCTTTATTTTGGACTCCATTAAATTTGGGGAAAATTGTTAGCAAAGTCCTTAAGTCTGGCTTTATAAATTATATATTTAACTTATAAATTATTAAATATAAGTTCGGAGGAAATTGACGGCAAAAGTGTTTATCTATTTTGCAGGTTTAGGGGCGATTCCATTCATTACGCTCGACTACAATGGGTAAAGAAATTACAATGGGCAATGAATGGAATGACCAGGCGTAAATTCGCCGGGCTACAGCCTATGCTAGCTACCAGGTCATGCACAGGTGTCAAATCAAATGAGCTAAATAGCTCATTTGAGCTCATGTAGCTAAATCAAGCTAAATTTTTAATGTGATTTATGTCCATTTCCTCAGTTCAACACATGCATTAAATTATCGCAATGCGAATTTACTTTCATTAGTTAGACCCCATGTCAAGCTTCACAGAAACACCTTCGGTACAACTAATTAAAACAGCAGCGGCACGATCAAAGGCGATTTCATTTAACACTTTTAGCCTAGTTTTAGGAGAATGATTAAACTTCTTATCGAACTTACGAATTGTGTGCATAAAACTGCCGCTTCTGCATATGAATTTACCTGGAATATATTTATGAAGGTTAAGGACACAAGGTTAAATGTCTTGTCCCACTGGATAAATCGCTGGCATCCATTTACGAGAAATCGTTTGCCAAATGTATACTGATCTGCCATTAAGAGAAGAAGAAATACGGAAGCGCGAGTGGGCAATACATTCATGTTTTAACCATCGTTTACTGCATCTTCTATTGCATAAATAGGGTGGCTTTCCATACCTTCCAACCAGTGAAATTCAATTAAAATCATGCTTATAAACACATAGACGGAGCCTGTTTTGAGCAGCCAATCAGAACGTTTGTTTCATTTTATCTTAGGATAAACTTAGAGAAAGAGGAGCGAATTTGACAAAGCACGATTTGCCAACTGAAAAGTCAATTTAAAACTATTTTCTCTTACAAATTTTAATGAAAACATGGATAAATCCTTGAGCAAATGTCATGTAAAAGATATCACGACTGTTGTGAGTAGATGAGTTATTTTTTTGAAGCTCAATATTAGGTGGATCCAGTAGAAGTAAATTCGCAATGCGATAATTTGATGCACACATTGAACTGAGGAAATGGACTTTAATCACATTAAAAATTTAGCTTGATTTAGCCACGTGAGCTCAAATGAGCTATTGCTCATTTGGCACCTGTGCCTGACCTGGCTACACCTGCGATGAGGTGGTGTAATTTTGAGGGTATTGTATTGTAATGTGACGTCACTTTCCCCGTGAAGATCGGTTGTCAACTGAGAAAGCACATGGAAAATATTTATGTATTGGATTAAATGAATTTAATTTTTTAATAATTTAAAAAAAATCTGTAATATATAATCCGAAATATATAATTCAATTGAATGACAGTTAAACTTATTTATCCAAAGTTTTAGATACTTAGTGTCACAGTTGTTCTAAAATTAGATATATTTGCTTGTTCGATAAAAGTAAAAATTCTCGTTGTTTTCATTGTGAATATCAGATATTTTTGCTCATTTACTTAAAGGTACTCAATCCGATCAGAGGGTCCTATATTACTATTTCTTTGGCTTTGGGGGTAAAAAATAATTGATTCGAGTCGAGGAACCTACCAATCAAAGCTCAGGGTGATCAGATATCGATATTTGAAGTTTTGTTATTTCTATTCCTTCTGAACACGGTCAAAATTGCGTTATTATTACCACTTGATTTTAGAGTTATCCATCCTTGTCTGTTTGAATAGTGTTTCTGGTGTACACATCTCGAGCAAATTACGAAGTTAGGGGCAATTATTAGTACTCATCTCGAGAAAATAACAAATTTCAAAAATCAATATCTAATAACTCTGAGCTTTGTTTGATGGGTTCCTCGACTCGAATCAAATATTTATTACCCCGAAAGCCAAAGAAATAGTAATATAGGACCCTCTGATCGGATTGAGTACCTTTAACGTGGTCGACACGCCCAATGTGACTTTTGTCAAATTTCCCCAATAAAAAATTACCAGTATGTTTTGTTCATAGTTTTTTAGATTACTCCGGTCACCAAAAATCATTCCATTAATTTTTGCCCAGGGTAATTTACCAATTGTAGCCCAGCATAATGAATGGAATTGCCCCCTTGGTGAACCACCGATCGATCTATACTGGGCTAAATTAGAGTGATCATTCTTTCACAGCCAGCATGCATATGTGATAAGGAGAGTCACTCTAAATTGTTTTATAATTATCTTTCAACTAATAGTAATACTTTGAAAAAAAATAAATTAATTATGATTTCTTTTGAAACTAATAAATGAATTGAAAGACAGTACGAAATATGATTATTTACTGACAATATTCAATATAAACATGTACAAATCTTCAAAAAACATAATTTCAATATTCAAGAAATTTAGAGTTCCTCTCCAAGAATACCAATCTGTCTATCAGATCGTGCTATTATAGATTGATCGGCAGTTCACCTGACCTGTTTTGGTGACACTCCCCGACCACAACCTGAGCCAGGTTAATATCTATCTATCTACAGAATACTTTGCCAACTTTATTATGTTGAAGACTTTGCGTAAGCGCATGGTGGCATGGTGGCATGTCACAGAATAAAAAAAATTAAGAACAGGAATTTTTTATTTAATTTTTGTGTGGGGGGAATCAATATCTCTGTGCCAGGTCTCCTGGGGAAAAAGACATTATATACACTTACTATATATTTAGTTTGACTATTCAATATTGGAAAGATTCAAATTGCCAGTATATACCCTACCCATGAACTGCTTTGAAACTCCATGTCCGTACTAGAGGGTCATCATAGGTAAACAATTTCATGTTGCCATGGCAACAAGGACTTCAAATGGACACTGCTTGTGTTAAATTAAAAATATGTTGTTTTACGTGGCCATTTAAAATAATTTATTCAGTGTAGTTTTAGATATTAATTTTGCTGGTAGAATAACATAGCATTTTGTTATGGCAAGGATGGGGTGATCGGTGAGACCAAACCAATTTTATAATTGAATGATGTTTATAATAAACGATCTCCGAGAAAAGCAGATGACAAAACTGAAAACTATTTGAAAATGAACCCAAAATATTGGGGACGATACATTACATTAAACTGAGGAAAGAATTGCCAATTTGTTTCTTTTATGGACAAAAACAAAATAAAACAAATTTAGAAGTGTTGACAAGAGTCAAATTGGATATTTTGAAAACGTAAGTTATATCTTAATTCCATACTTTGCCTCCATTATACATTCACAGAGGTGACTATTGACTAGGCTTCGGTTTAGCTAAAAGCAATTTTCATTGGTCATTTTCGAAATTACATTATTATTGGCCAATTTCACCATCGACAGCATGAACCCTACAACTAAGTTACATTCAGGGTCCGCGCTGGACCGAAATTTACTTTTGCCAAATAATTTGCCAAATGGAAATATGTTTTGCCAAATTATATTAGAATTTGCCAAATGTTATCCCCGATAGTATCATTTTCTGCAACCTTGATTGAGTTTTATGTTTCGACACTCGCGGTTTAAACGACTTGATATCGACAGGAGTAAGTTTGGAGTTTGGGATGATACCCGGGAAGATTTGAAAGGGCCGTTAGGAAAGCAGTTAGATAATAATTATACCAGCATCTCTATTGTGGTTTATCATACAGCAATAAACCAATCACCGAACAATAAAATGATAGGAGGGTTGCTTCATCATAAGGGCACATAACAAGAGGATTAGTTATGTAAACACCACCACACTAAAGACGAGTAATCCCTCCACCCATCATACTAAATGCTATCAGATTAACTGCATCTTAATAGAGGTGTTAACCTTTCCTAAATCATATAAAACTCCATTAATATAATTATATTGTAAGAGTTTCCTGAAAATGAATGGTATTGATTGACCAATAGTTTTCAACTGTCTTGAGGAATTAAAAAGTGACTTGCCAAAACGTTTGCCAAATGAAAATAGTTTTTGCCAAATGTGAATTATTTTTGCCATTGGCAAATTTGGCAAGTGGCAGCGCGAACCCTGGTTACATTGTGACATCATGGACGTGAATATATAGTATCGCTGATGAAATGCATGCAGTAAGCACTGGTGTTACAATACTAAGGCAATATCATTGCCTGTGTTATGTCATTGTCTGAATTTGTCTCTTTGATTGCTTAGATTTTTCTATGACTCAGGTTTAGCTAAGTCATCGTCAAACATTGTGAAATTTATATTTGCAGATTTTGCTCTTTCTTAAAGCCAGCAATGGAAATTATTGTTCAAGAGATAGATCACGGACTGTTCGCACTGTCATAACAAGGGTGAGATATTACTATGTATCCTCCAGTAAAAAATCATTTTTTATTTAAATTTTGTTTTCATCAAATATATATTGTAATGGAACTAGTCGGATGGACTCTTTGTTCTGGTGCTTACAACAGATACATATATTGAGTGTGTGAGTTCATCTGGAGTCCGTTTCAAATTTAAAATCAGAAGTTGAAAGTCTGCGTTCTTTTGAAGTATTCCAAGGAGTTATCTTCAACTATATAGTCGGGAAGAGTGTTCAACATGCCATGCACTCTATGCGACCTTCCTTGCATTTTTAGCTGAACTTTACAACCTAAAGTTTGAGCTATTGCCATGGGTTGGCATCCGTCATCCATCCGTGCGTCAACAATTTCCCTCATCCGATATTTACCAAACTTCATATGTAGCTTCAGGGTGACCTATAGATGGGAGCTATCAAATTTTTCCGAGTTAATTCAAATTTGAATCCATCAGCACACCATACAGTCCGTATTTATTGCTGGATCATTTTTAGCTCAACTTGACGAAGTCATCCCTCATCTGATTGCGAGCCATCAATTATTTCTGAAATTTGTTAAAAAAAACATGGCCGTCGGCAGCCATTTTGGATTTCAAATTTGAATCCATCGGCACACCCTGCAGCCCGCATTTATTGGAGAAATGTTTTGAGAATTTACAGGCACGTTTAGGATTACCTCTAGATAGGAGCTAACAAATTTTAGCGATTTTTGATGAAAAACTTGACTAAATCCTTTGGCACACACTACAGACCACATCCCTCATCCGATCGTCACCAAACTTTATTTGGATCTTCGGGGTGACCTCCAGATGGGAGCCTCTTATTTTGACCAAAATTCGTTGAAAAACATGGCCGCCATCGACATCTTGGAAATTACTCTTTGAATGACAATATCCCTCATCTGATCATAATCAAACTTTATATAGATCATCACTGTGACTTCTTCTTTATCATTCTTTTCATTGCTCAGCAAAAAATGAACTCCTCCCCAAGTTGAGCTACAATGTCATTGACACTTTCATTTGTAGTATCATTTACCATCAGTTTATAATTGTGATCTCTTGTTGCACAATATGCAGGTCGTTTGAAAAGAACGTCCCGATTGCAGGGACCAGCCTAGAGGGCGACTTGGGAGACATTTTCTCCCTAAATGTGCCACTTCTCCTCCATATATCCCAGGGAGAAGTGACTTCTCTCTCATATACCAGTATGCATATTTCCCAACATCATGTTTAAAGCATATTTACTGAATATAATCGTGTGTTTACTCACTATAATGGTTTCATAAATGGACTCCTGTGTTGCATAATTCTTATTGGATCATAAATTGAACTTCAGCATTTATGACTTCTCCCTGATAACAGTTTCGCTTTTCCATAATAATAAAATCGGGAGAAGTGACTTCTCAAAATTTGAATACTCTGAGCGGGTCCCTGTCCAATAATTGCTGTGGTGATCACCTTTTGCCATGGCATTTTATTGCTGTGGCCGTAAATGGGTGTATTTGTAAGTAGTACACAGTAAACATGTAGATAACGGGACTTGGTAATTGTCATAGCAGTTGTGCAGCCCTGAAATGGTGAATTTGTTAGTGATATACATTGTAGAAATGTAGGTAACGTCATATATAATTATATAACTTTATAGAGGTATGCATTCATTGTTGATTATTTATTACACGATTATGTACATAGCTATACCTATTTACACAAGCTGGTGCTAAAAGTCGCCTCATTAGCAGTTGTAATTAGAGGAAAAAATAAACCAGCTGTATGTAGAACAAAGATCACAGAATGGAGGTGGTAACAAGATTGGAAGCACAAGACAGTATGGATGAATCAGAGATAATTATTTATATAGATCACAAACAGCGTGATGCTATTATTAAAATTCATAAAAGCATCAAATATGATGAAATAGTAGGTTTATACACATTCACATTCCAGAAATAGTCATCATGCAATAAACTTCCGAAAATGCATGTAGGGCGCACGGAGTATTACAAATGGAAACCACACAGGGAATGGGAATTCCCATGAGTCGCGACCTCTTTAAACATTAACTTATTGGATCCATGTTGCCATGGCAGTTTATTCCCAATTTTGAGGGCTATCTATATATTGAAGCAATGAACACTCACTGTACCAGTGCCTCCATAAGTCTGATATATATTTTTGCGCTGAATTTGACATTGATGTATGATGTATAATATAAATTTATATAATGCAAGATTATAACATAATTATGGAATATGGATATATACTTGAACTACAGTAATGCCCTAATTAATCGACTCCATAACCACAGCAGAATTAGAGAGCTTTCCGATGAATGGCAACAAGCCATATTTCCGACTAAATTCTGAAAAATTACCCATAATTCTGCTGTGGTTATGGAGTCGATTAATTAGGGCATTACTGTATATGTAGGGCTAGGGCTGCGATTCTGATGCTTTGAAATACTTTCTATGATTTTGAAATGATTTAATGAAATGGATACTTTTTCACTTAATACTCATCATATGGAATCTAGCAACTAACAAAATTCAGTTTCTCAACAATAGTTTCTTAAAGCTACAGCAGGCATTCTTGGTCGGTACAATGTTAAACCATTATCACCAAGAACAAGAAAAATAGAAGGAATTTGTACTTATTTTCATTATCAATAACTAAGGACCTTCCGCACGGTGTTTGCAGCATAGCATGCTGAGCGATTCATCAAATTAGAACACACTGTGGAGGCAATCAGTGCTTGCACATGGCATGCGATGTGGGTGACATTGCAGAAAACGCTGCCGCAGGATTACATCGGTGGTGCTGTTTTTGTCTGCATTGTTTGGTACATTTCACCATTTGCAATGACGGTATAGACCAAGACACTGGAAGTGCAGTAGTTTTCTGTCTAGGTCGGTTTTGGACTGTGATTATGCATCTCTTCACTTGGCAGTCATTTAAAACAAAAATATTGAATAACAAAGAAACCATGAGTTCAAAGTAAATATACTAGTAAACACAGAAAGCGCTGTCTCTGCAGAAAACGGCAAATGTCTTGTGGAAGGGCCTTAACCCTCCAGTGATGAGTTTTTGCATGTTGAAAGCATTGTTGGTAAACATGCAGCTGTAACAGACAGTTTGCTTTTGTTTTCAGAAACAAACAATATATCTAAAGTACATATAATGCTGACTATGATCAGTTGCGGTGCACTGGATATTTCCTCATTAAATTATTTGTCACAGCAATGTTGGTACTCAAGTCGCCTTATATTATTGTTAGCACTTTGCATAAACTTTCTGGTAAATACTGTAATGAGCACAATTTGGATGTGGATTTATATGCATTTTTGAAAAAATGTGCCCCTCCTCTTATCGGTTAATCTTCTGGAATATTAACAGCAGATTCTTTTTAATTTTGATTTGCTTGGACAAATTTATGTAAATAATAACAATTGGGGAGCAAAACAATAGTTTAGATTCGATTCTGATTGTATTCTTAAAATATTTTTTGTGTTTGTTTTAGAAAATCATTCCATTGTTTACGGCAAATTCATACAGGATGCCAGAGAGATGTCCTTTACACTTGGACAGAGATATATTTGCAATACATGAAGAGCACAAGTATATGGAGACTCCATCTAAATGGAAGTGTGAATTCTGTGGAAAGCAGTTTATCTCAGAGAGATATCTTGACATGCATTTCGAGAATCGACATCCGGAACACATCAGAGTGGTAATCACATCTTTTTTCCACACATTTAAATATGCTTTTATTTCTGGTTTGAGATTGATCAGCACAGAATTTTCCCTATTGACTGCGTGTGTTGATGTTGTTTTCACTTTCTTGTCAAACCTTTTTTGAGTCTTAGAATCTTGCAATTATACCAAATCTTTATGTATAATGTAGCACTTCTGACACTAATCAATGGAATTTAGCGACAATACATGTATAAACTGTTATAATATTCTCTCTCAAAAAAAAAATTATATGGAAAATCCATTCATTTTTATCTCGGGTACTATCCATGATCTGCATTATCAGGTCATTACATCCTGATTTCAGCTATTATAGTTATATTCCCAAGTCACCACACCAAATTTGGTTGAAATCGGTCCAGGGGTCTGGAAGAAAAATACAAACAGACAGGCAGATCCTAGATCATGCCATGAATCTCTACTCTGGTTAATGGCCGTATAAATCATATTCCACCAGTATTAAACCTGGGAACTTTTTGAAGTATTGACAGGGATCCTTATAAAGTTGAAAAAATAATGCGGGGAATATATTTCTTAGTTATTATCTGTTTCTTAATAATGTACTTCACTGTTGGTGAATGTGTCAACTCAAAATATTTCATGATTTAAGTGACTTTGTGAGCGATTATGCTTTGTGTCTCTTACAATTATAGAATTTCTCCTGGGTAATTAATTCAATGTTTATTGCGATATCGGCTCATAAAAGTCCAAGCCTTGAAATAGGGTGTCTGTCATTTGCAGAATGAGGTCCCCAGAGGGTGAATTTAGTGATGCTACCCCGCATAGCGGGTTAGCATCACCAAATTCACCCTCTGGGGACCTCATTCTGCTTATAACTCAGCAGAATGAGGTCCCCAGAGGGTGAATTTGGTGATGCTAGCCCACTATGCGGGGTAGCATCACTAAATTCACCCTCTGGGGACCTCATTCTGCAAATGACAGACACCCTATTTCAAGGCTTGTAAAAGTCACAGAAAAGCATGCAATCTTGAGTTGGGACATTCAACTACAGTGAAGTACATATACTAACTAAGAAATATATTCCCTGTGTTATTTTTTCGACTTTATAAGATTCCCTGTCAAAACTTCAAAAAGTTCCACGGTCTTGTACAGATGGAATATGATCTATAGGGGCCAGAGTAGATATTCATGGCATGATCTAGGCAGATCCTACTCTTTTATATACATGTATATACGGTAGATGATATGGTGAATGGCTACACGATTGAGTGAACACCGAATGTATGGATAGAGTCAACTTTCCAAAATCACTGGGTTCACTAAAATGGAACATGGTTTGTATGCTGAACATTTGGTTATGTTTAAATGTCAGAATGGTGGACCTCTCCTGGGTGACTTAGGAAAGGCAGCGTACAAAAGAGTGGATAATGACAATAACAAAATATGACATTCTGCAAGATGAATTGGCAGACTCATGGCAGTATTGAATCCATGGGATAGGTGCTTCAAGTATTGTCATGAAATGGGGTTACACGTATCGGTAGAACTACCATAAGTTGTTCTTCACCTGAAGTTGTTCTTCAACCCTGTGTGAATTCATTCTCTTATATATGTGAGACTCGCATATATAAGAGAATGCATTGATCTAACAATAGTTACCTTGACCTTGTAAGCCAGTGAATTCTATTATATATGCGAGGCTCCCTATGGGAGACTCGCATATATAACAGAATGCACTGGCACAAGATCTTAAATACTGCGCCAGCGCAACTCCCGTCATGAAAAGGTTAAGCGCGTGTGTAAATACGTTTCTTGATTTTAATCGATATCAGATGGTGGTATCTTCAAGGTAATTTGAGTTGTATTTATGCCAATAAAGATTATAGTTATTGGGATTTGACAGGTTTGACATTATCATAGAATTAATTTATAACAGATAGATTGATTTTCAATTGCATTTATTCCAATATCGAACATATTAGCTACAAACGGAAGCTCTGCAATATAACGCAACGCACCTTTGTTAACAGTTTAACCCTTTACCCAACAGAACGGCCCTGTGCCAATGCATTCTCTTATATATGCGAGTCGACCATAGGTCGCCTCGCATATATAAGAGAATGCATTGGCTTAACACATTAAAAATTATAAAATTGTTAAAGAATGTAAGAAAAAATGCATTCTCTTATATATGCGAGGCGACCTATGGTCGACTCGCATATATAAGAGAATGCATTGGCACAGGGCATAACTGTAACTATCACAATGTGGTCAAGGAGCCGGTTCCAATGATATCCATATGTGTATGGTTCTATTGAGACAGACCGAAGATATTTTAGGCTGTTGAAGCTTTATTTGGCCGGTTGTGGCCGGTTTGTTGGGTAAAGGGTTAAGACAGCCAATGGATCATATCAAGATATTGTCATCATAATGGACCAGCGCAATGTACCAATGCAACAGAACAATGCAACACAGTTGTCTTATCGCTACTTTAAACAATCTCTCTGCAGGGTGATGATGTTGAATGTCTGGCAAGTTTCTGTGATATTTTCCGATGTGATGTTATGAATAGCTACAGACCACCGAGCTACTGGGAGATTGCTTTATGCATTGAAGATGACATGGTTGACTTACAGCGGCAATGTTTGGTTAGTATTTAACTACTCCACGCCACAAACTCTGAGTAATCATCCCACTTACATCTTCAGTATATTCCATTATAGCGGCATGACAGCATATAATTTTAAAGCATCAAAATGACGTCCTTAACTAGTACTACGGACCTACTTCAGCACACTATCAGTAGACCATTATACATAACTGGAACTCAGAGATTGCTGCATCAGAATAACTGTATCTCAAATTTTCAAACAGTGTGTGATGTTCCACAATTGTGAATAGTAATAGCCTTTCAACTGAGTCAGTTTTATAGTTTTTGTGATATTCCCGTTATATTTTCCCACTGGAAAATGGCAATAAAGTCAACAGCCCAGCACACAACGTCATACGTCATTTAGCAGCAAAGAGGTTAAGCCTTTCTATGCTAAATGGATTATCCCACTCAGTCATAAAAGTTTACTTTGGAACTGATTGGGAAAACATCTATTATTCATCTGGAGAGATGTTCATGAATGTGCAGACAACAGGAAATCCAGAAGGAAATCTATTCATTGGTGGAAACGTTCAGATAATAAGTTCAACAAAGTTTGTTGAACTTATTATCTGAAAATTTCTTAAAGGTAACTATTTGTCAATGAGTATATAGTATAGAGAGCGTTAAACCCAGTAATAGATTGCTTATTTAACATTGTGATTTAATATTGCTTATATACAGGCCCCTTTTTCCAGTCGAAGCAAACATTTTATATCACTGGGTAGAAAGTTTTAAGTCACATAAATGACATATATATTATTTCACTATGTATTTTTGTTCTATTTTAATTCACATATTATAACAATATAGCAGGTTTGTAATAAGGCAATAAATTAATTTGCTAAAAGTTGGTATGCTATATTTAGCTTTAATAATATTGATTTTATTCCATTTCATTCTTTTCAGGGTCTAGTTCGAAAATGTCTCCCACCAGGTATATCACACAATGCATCAATGTATATGCAAAGTAAGTATCAAATATTCACTGTTACCAATTTATTCTGTTTCCACTTCTCACACTGGGTGAACGGCACCCAAACATACCGGGATTTTTCTACAAGAAACACAGATCATGTCTACAGTAAACTCGGATCATGTCTACAAGAAACTCGGATCATGTCTACAAGCCTGAAAATAGTGTGTCTGTCATTTGCAGAATGAGGTCCCCAGATGGTGAATTTAGTGATGCTATCCCGCACGTTGGCTAGCGATGGCGCCTAGCTTCACCAAATTCACCCTCTGGGAACCTCGATTATGCACTTGATCTTCTGCAAATTAGGGGATATATAAACTTCACTGAAGGGAAAAAATAACTAAAAACAATGTTAATTTGATAATAAAGATACTTCACAGAAGATGAGTCCTAAGCAGAATGAGGTCCCCAGAGGGTGAATTTAGTGATGCCATCCCGTACAGTGGGCTAGCATCACCAATTTCACCCTCGTTCAAAAAAACCTAAAAAAATATTTCACATTTATATTCTTATACATGAAGAAGACACATCTTCATCTCACAGTATGTGCTACTATAATTTGGGCACAATTCCATATTTTAGGTACACCCTTTCTGGCTTGAATTTGTGGGAATATAAAAGTCTGCTTAAGTACATGTATCAAACAAATATACACACAGCGGCCTGCATGCCTTTAAGAACCAAATGGCTGAGAAATGACACATCGACACTATGTCTTTACATTATGTTTCTTGGTGGAATAAACATTCTAACATATTACTTTCTCATTTCAGCTGTTCTTGTCAGTAGCATCTGTTCATTCTTATCATGCAAAAAATATTGGGACAGTCCATTTGATGAGGTTAGTCACAAACTTATGATATCATTCTCAGTCAACGGAAAACCATTTATATCCTGACACATGCAATATTATAAAGCTTCATGTGTATTGTATCAGCACATAAAAGTAGTTTGCTATGTTTCTCAGTTACGATTCTAATTTGTGTTAAACTCTTTCGATGCCAAGCTCGCATAAATGCGAGTTACCCAGTCGCTGCCAAATACGCATTTATGCGAGTTCGGGGGTGCACCTGGTTTACGGGTCGTAATTATATTGTTTTGTTGCATTACAACGGGGGTTCATTTATTTTATGTAGAGTGCTGGTGTGCGCTGACAATTTAGAAGAAAGGTCAGTCAAAGTCATGCTACTCCTGAAGTTCTATGAATACAGTCCGAGCCAGAATATACCATTGACAAATTAACGTTTGGTGCATGGGATGCGATATATGAGTGGAAAATAAACATCATAATTGACTTGGCGGCCTCCTTTCTGCTGATCAGTTTAGCGTCCAAAAATTCTGTCAGAATGAGGTCGGTGAAAAATACGGATTAGTAGCCGGAATATGATTAACTGGTGAAGCATTAATTAATGGGATAGAACAATAGAACAAAAAACAAACATTTAATCATATATGAATTGAAAAAAATTACCGAAAAACATAAATTAAAGAAAATCCAAGATGGCCGCCAATGGCACGTGACCCAAAGGCTTTGACCTTGAATGGGTCTCCACGTCGGGGCGGGTGATAGGTCATTGCCATATATACCCACATGTGAAGTTTCAACTAAATACACCGATAATTACCCGATAGTCATTGCATTACCCACATATACATAAAATACTTGTATTTACACCCAGAATGCTTGGCACTGGGGAGTATGTCAGTGTGGCGGGGTGGCAGCGAAAGAGTTAAACGTAAAGAGGGCAAGCAGAAATACAATTGTATCATAGAGCTTGGCTTTCTCCTTGTGTTTTGTAAAAATGTATATAATCTGACTTTATTGTAAAACAGTATTTAGACCTATGACATACTGATGTAGTTCCAACAGTCCATTATTTTTTTGTCTTGGTGGATAGTTTCCGTACACATTAGATGTTGATGCTCGTGTTTGGTGAATATCCCTTTTCACTAGTTAGCCGAGCAATGATTGCTTTAACCCCTCATGACAGGAGCTGTGCTGGTGCAGCATTAAAGACCATGTGCCAGTGCACTATCTTATATATGTGAGTCTCCCATAGGGAGCCTTACAAATATAAGAGAATGCACTGGCTTATAAGGCCAAGGTAAATATTGTTAGGTCAGTGCATTCTCATATATGCAAGACTCCCTATGGGAGATTCACATATATAAGAGAGCACATTGGCACAGGATTTTTGCAAAATTTCAGGAAAGGTTAAGAAACTATTGTGGAGAAACTGAATTTTGATAGTTGCTAGATTCCATATGATGAGTTTTGAGTGACTCAATGATAATACTCATTGATGAGTAGTAATCCCTTAGGAAATGTTCAGATAATAAGTTCAACATACGACATGTTTGTCGAACTTATTGTCTGATATTTCCCTCCAGATGAATAATAGACCCTTCCAATGTATACTTTTATGACTGAGTGGGAGAATCCATTTAGGATAGAAAGGGTTAAATAATTGTCATTGTTGAATGTAGGTTGTTCGGCATTGTCAGCTTACTTGTATGCTATGTGTGATCACTCAATTGTGAATCTAATCGACTTTACAACTGACTTGTTCAGACAGTTAATCACATAAAAATATTGCTTTATGTTCAACACCTAAACACACCAATTACTCTCGATTATTATTTATAATACGATCTGTCTAAGAATTTAAAATTCAGTTGGTTTGTTTAATTCCAAAGTGACAAGAAAACTCCAAAGGCTCAAATGAAACCTGGTGACTTATGTCACGTTTCGTGGTCAAAACAGGCTGGAAAATATATAAAATACCTATATACTAGGGCTGCAATGATGCATCACTATTTCAATGTTTTGGGTTTCTTTCTCTGCATTGCATCATCAGGATGTTACCACGATGCATCATGTTTCATTTCTTTGAACAGCAGCAGCTTCCTGCTCAAAATTTTCGTTAAAAAAAAGCCGACAAATAACATTTCCACCACTATAATTACTATATAGTAACTATAAAAAAAACTTTCCACAACTATAGTTACTATATAGTCTATATAGTACCTATAGTGGTGGATTTTTTTTTTGGGGGGTACCCATTCTGTGTTACCATTGTACTGAACTCTGACATAGCATTTGCAACCTTTCAACAACAAATATGGGGACAATCAGACTAAAACTGTTTGTTTCAGTAGTTCTGTCAATTTATCACACACTATTCATAACATATAGATATAGAATAATTAGCTTCACTACTTTGTAATCTAGTGTTCCAAATAAACGTGCAGGGTGGAAATCATGATAAAATTTAATAAACGTGCAAGGAAGTGCCGTTCACAATCCCAGTGACTAATTTGCACAGGAGGTAAAATACATATGGCAGGACCAAGTGTAATCAGTTCCATTTTCGATACATAAAATTTGCAGTATTTTAGTGGTTTGAAAGATCAGATTTAAAATTACATTTGTTTCTGTCACTAGGGAGTTATCAACTGCACCCATCTCATGCATACTAGTAATTATGTATGGGCTAGAGAAATTGACTGGAATGTTCATAAAATACACTGGTGTTTCCACAAGGGCGCATCCTCCAACCTGTGTGATAGTTATTGTTATGCATGTTCCAGTGTCTCTCTTCTGCACAGTGGTCAAAACATAAATGTGACATCTTTATAGATGGAGTTTGAAATAAAGCCCTGTTCTATATCAATTTTAGTCATGAAAATGGTACATGATTATGTAAAGGTGGCATCAGTGGGGAATTAGGAAACACTTCCTCATGAACTTTGTTAGCAAAACTTCTCAAGTTTTCGGCGGAGGAAGCATATAAAATAAACGTGCAGACCCAAATAAGCAACATGCAGGGTGTAAATTTTCAATGAAATCATAAACGTGAATACTAGAGCAGAGCTGTCCATCATTTATTATTCTGGAGTAACTATTATCATGTTCATCAACATAAGTTTACATTGCAATGAGCATCACATCATAGGGCAAAGACATATTGATCTGATAGAAAATATTGATTAAAATCAATATTATCCTGCATCATTAACAAAATATAAAAATAAAGAGCATTTAGTACACTGTTGTGGACAGAGTTCCAGCAACTTATTTGGTCTTTTTATGGTATACAAAGCATGTAAAATTACAATATAGAACAACATAAATCTATAAGTCTATTTTGAGCCCAGGAACATGACAATAGCCGAACAAATTCTAGGCTTTTGATGCTGGAATTTAGGTCTTTTTTCGCTCTCTGCTGATTAGTTTTCTTTCCATTTTTACAGCTATCATCTGGTGCCATCGCCATGTATATCATCTGCAGCATCTTCCTCCTTGTTGGTTTGATGCTGTACTACTGCATAGCATACCACTATTTTTAGTAAGTATTAGTTCTTGATTAGTTAATTTAAATATTCAACTCTGCTTGGTCAGTTACCTTTGCTGAGTTTGAGTTAAATCGAGCCATTTAATAATTGCTTACAATTAACTAAGTAACTATCTTATCAAAATTCCTACCTACTTATCGTGTCATGTTAACATAATCCATTGAAATAGAATCCAAAATTGTCCAATAATTAAGAGAATTCGGAGTCCAAAACACATTTTGTCTTACTGTGGCATAAACAGATACTCATTGTGTGGACACAAGTTGCTCATCGTGCATGAAAATACTGAACACCTGGTCACGGGATCTGTTTGATAGGCTGCGAACTCTGCCAGTAAGCAGTGCTAATCAGTGAAGGTCAAGTATTATGCTGGGTAATCTCTTATTTTTCGGAATTAATGCGAGGGATTCCATAATTTTTGTAAAAAAATGCATGTGGTAAGTTATAAATGCATGCAATTTACGCTGTTGTATCTTACTCGTTTCATGGACCGATTAGTGGATATTGTCATGTATAGCGTTTCTTTTGTACATAGCATTTGATCACGCATATAATCCCCAGTTTATTATTTATAATTTATCAATGGGCCTCATACATCACCATCCCTGTGGACACACTATAGGTGGTGGCAATGTCACTAGTTATCAATAGGGCTCATACATCACCATCCCTGTGGACACAGTATAGGTGGTGGCAATGTCACTAGTTTATTATTTATAATTTATCAATAGGGCTCATACATCACTATCCCTGTGGACACACTATAGGTGGTGGCAATATTAATGTCACTAGTTTATTATTTATAATTTATCAATAGGGCTCATACATCACCATCCCTGTGGACACAGTATAGGTGGTGGCAATGTCACTAGTTTATTATTTATAATTTATCAATAGGGCTCATACATCACCATCCCTGTGGACACAGTATAGGTGGAGGCAATGTCACTAGTTTATTATTTATCAATAGGGCTCATACATCACCATCCCTGTGGACACAGTATAGGTGGTGGAGATGTCACTAATTTCTTGTTATACAGCTACATAATAACAGGGACATTCTGAACTTTATAAAAACGCTTCCCTGATTGCGGTGCTTCAGAATTACAAGTTTGGAAAACTCTTCATATTTTAGCTCAACTTGACGATGTCAAGTCAGAGCTATTGCTATGCATTGGCATCCGTTCGCGTGTCTGTCAAGAATTTCTACAGGTCACATATCTCATCTGATCATAGCCAAATTTTATTATGGACCTTTGGGGTGACATCTAGATGGGAGCCATCATTTTTTCCCCAAAATTTGTTAAAAAACATGGCCACCAGCAACAGCTATCTTTGATTTCAAATTTGAATCCAGTGGCAAACCCTGCATTTATTAGAGAATTGTTATGAAAATTAACAGTCATGTTTAGGATCATCTATAGATGGAAGCTATGGAATTTAAACTATTTTTGATGAAAAACATGGCCACCAGCAGCCATCTTTGATTTTACTCTTTGTATGACTAAATCACTGTGAAAACGCCAGCTTTAGTCACTACTGCATATCCATCCAGATCCAGATCCTTTGGCACAACCTACGGACCACATCCCTGATCTGATCCTCACCAAACTTCATATGGATCTTCTGGGTGACAACTAGATGGGAGCCATCAATTTTTCAAAATTTCAATGAAAACGTCAGTGGCCATCTTTGATTTTACTCTTTGCTTGACTAAATCCTTTGGCATGCACTACAGGCCACATCCCTCATCCGTTCATCACTAATCTTCATATGGATCATCGGGGTGACCACTAGATGGAAACCATCAAATTTTTCCGAATTTCATTGAAAAACATTGACAAAAAGCTGGAGGCCATCTTGGATTTCACAATTGAATCCATCGGGACACCCTGCAGCCGACGTTAAATTGGAGAAATGTTTTTCAAATTTCAGGCATGTTCAGGATCACTTCTAGATGGGAGCTATCAAATTTGAATGATATTCAATCAAAAACATGGCAGCTGGCAGCCATCTTGGGTTTTACCCTTTGCTTCACTGAACACTTTGGCATGCTCTACAGTCAACATTTTTTTCTTCAAATGATCCCAAACTTCAGATGACTCATCGGGTTGACCTCTAGTATTACCCAACAATTAAACTTTCCACATTCCTAACTGCTCCATCGACTGTAATGTATGACATTATCCCCTCTCCAAGTTAAGCTACAGTGTCATTAACACTTTCATTAAGATCACAGGAAATCACCAACTTTTTCATATTTCAGGTTATTAAAATAGATACATGTGTTTTCAGCTGGTGTTTTCTGGTATTTTGTGCATGATAAATAGGGCGATGATTTCTGGCTTTTTACTTTTTACATAATTTTATAAATTAAAAGATGTACATATGTGATTTTATGTAATAAAATCCTGCTTGGGGGAGGGATGTGGAAGGAAGACTGCCTTGCATGACTGCCACCCCAGAATAATATACAGTGCACATGTATATTCAACATTATCCTATCATATTCTGTAATTTCCCCAAGCAAACAATCAGATTTCTTTCAGCAGATTTGAGCCTTCAATATAAACCTCTCTTATATTCAATAATGTGAAGATACAGAGGGAATTGAATTTCCAACCAGTGTCAACTGCTGTAAAAATTCTTAATTACTTTCCAAGTAAAATATTTGAATTAGACTTTTTGCTGATAAAGGCGGTACCCGAGACCATATAATTTGTATTGTAAAATTGCAACTTTCATTATTGGCTTCAAATAAATGTTGAAGTATTAATTCCTATATTATTTTATTTTTACAGTACAGATACATTTTCGGACTCAATATATTACGAGGAACCTGGGTCTTCAATTCCACATGGATATGTTCCACAAAAAAACACGAGAAAACGAGCCAACAACAGCTAACATTGTATGTTATTCTTCTGAGAGTAAAAACCAGTCCTTTGATTTTAATGTGCACAACAGTGCTTGACTGCCTTGAGCGCCTTCGTGTGCCTGGAATTGAAAAGCAGGGCATCAAAATATGTACACCTCGCGATTTTGATTGAGTTGACACAATACTAGATAAAGAATACACAGCATATATTTCGCAGCATTAACGATGACCCAATGTACACAGTGCACATGCCAGTGTTTTGTTTCACAGGCAAATCAGTGCAATCAACATAAACAATGAAAGTGAAAGAGATAACGTCATCAAAACAATCATTGAGATTGCGACATTAGCACTCCTTACAAGTACATGTGCATGAAGTGATTACAGATGGCAGCATCATTTGATGTATTTTTTGTGGTCAATACTGTGTTTGGTATTTCTATTAATAGCTAGCTGGGTCACTGGATGTCGCACTGGGTAAAGTCCTTTATTAACACCCAAAGAGTGCATTTAAAAATTTGGCGCAACTAAATTGGTTTCTAATTGGTTATATAGCATTACCGAAGTAAAACGAGAATGATTCTGAGTATAGCTCAGTCGCTGACTCTCTGCGAATTTACCGAAAGAGGATGCAACTTTACTTGTCGATACTTACAAATAGTGCAAGAATTAATCATCGAAACCAATTGATTACTCTTAAGCAATACACTTCAGAACAAAGGTATAAGTGTGCCATTTATAGTCGTTAACGCAGATTAAAGTGATAACATGTTTTACACTGATATTGGCTGTTGATTGACTGGAATGACATATATGGTCAGCCACCCGATGCTATCGCGAGTATGGGTAGATTGGCGAATACAATCAGTGTTAAATAGCTCTGCAGTAAGCTAATACAACCTAAAAAGTTGCCACAACTGTACGTATGTGCGACTGCAGTTTGACTGATTGAATAGAAAATATTATTGTTATTTTGTTTTCTCCACACCCACCTTAGTAGATATCTGATTTGAGAATTGAGTTGATTTCACCACACCGACTGTTTTGTAAAATATGTTTTGTTAGTCACAATCAACCATTTGGAGCAGTAAATTGACTGAATAATTTTGAATATTCTTTTTCACATTAAAATATGTTTGATTGATTGTTTATTGGTGATATAATGCAATACTTATGTTTATAACAATTACGATACAAGAAGAGTATAACATTATATCACCAGGGGATGTCATAATCTCGAGGACCGTCTTCCTGACATCCCCTGGCACAGATTTGGTGATCAAGGCCTGATTATATAAACAACGTCTGTACAAGAACATGTGAATGATTTAAATGGTGTCTCTGGTCCATAACTGAGCTCTTTTCTTGAATGAGTAATTGGTTATATGTTCTATCTCTTCCAACAATAAGTGTTTATATAGTTTCCTGAGTTTAATATTGATTTTATTTAAAATTTTCTGGTATAACCCTTTACCCAACAGAACGGCCCTGTGCCAATGCATTCTCTTATATATGCGAGTCGACCATAGGTCGCCTCGCATATATAAGAGAATGCATTGGCTTAACACATTAATAATTATAAAATTGTTAAAGAATGTAAGAAAAAATGGTAAAAAGTGTTAATTTTTTTTAGATAAATGCATTCTCTTATATATGCGAGTCGACCTATGGTCGACTCGCATATATAAGAGAATGCATTGGCACAGGGCATAACTGTAACTATCACAATGTGGTCAAGGAGCCGGTTCCAATGATATCCATATTTGTATGGTTCTATTGAGACAGACCGAAGATATTTTAGGCTATTGAAGCTTTATTTGGCCGGTTTGTTGGGTAAAGGGTTAATACATACTATCAATTTGGGACATTTTACAGTGTGTGGAGCATAGCAAGTGGGAGAACTGTTATCTCTATCTGAGATTGCCTGAATGTCTCATCACGGACTCTTCTAAAAATAGTAAATAATAAAAAATGTCTCAATTGATTATCGCATATAAGAAAATATCGATATAAAATCAATATTAATTGATAGAAGTGTTTCCAGACAGGTGTCTTTGACTTATATTTATTATATTATACACCGGAAACTATATAAAACATAGTTAGGAAGATCTTTAGTTACTGTTTATTAGAAGCATCTGAACGTATAATTAACTACCATGAATCATTAGGAGAGGTGGTTAGACTGGAGGATTTTGAATGTTCTTTTTTACACATTAACACTTAATTACTGTTTATTCAGGAGAGATGGTTTGACTAGATGATTTTGAATGTCAATTGGGAGCGATAGTTTAACTGAATGAATTTTTATGGTTATTTTCTCAACACGGACACTGTCTGATTAAAAGCCTGGGAGTCATTATGCGACTGTCATTTTTAACCCTTTCTACACAAAATGGATTCTCCCACTGAATTGTAAAAGTAAACATTGTAACGGTCTATTATTCATCTGGAGGAGTTTTCAGGAAAAATAGGCAGACGACAAATAATAAAAGTGAAAAATGAGTCATCAATGAGTATTTTGTATAGAAAGGGTTAAAGTCTTAAAAACTGTTTTATTTGAATCATCTGTTGTAAATTACAACTGGGTCTTTGGGAAATATCTAGTATTAGATATGACAGGTGATATTTTGGGCTGGCTTTTAGATTGAACATAGTGAATACTGATGCTGCCAATTATTCATAGTTTACCATAATCCATTACATTTTGGATTCTAAAATTATGTTTTAGAGGTAAAGTAATGCTCTAAATAATCGACTCCTTAACCACAGCAGAATAAGGTGTAACTTTTCAGGATTTCAGGCTTGTTGCCATATTACCGACTAAATCCTGAAAAGTTACCCACAATTCTGCTGTGGTTAAGGAGTTGATTATTTAGAGCATTACTGTATTCCTTGCCTGTAAATATTAGAAACACTATTGAGATGATATGTTACTTAATGTCAGACAATTTGTTACTTTTGGTAATATGGTGTTGAAAACATTGAGAAAACAAACAATGGGAGATGTCATTCTTCAATAAGGGAGAGGAGTGTCCTAAATTATTCTAAATGCCCATGATAAATCGTGTGGAGTGTGTGGATGCTCAATATATCAATGGTGAATTGACAAGGTTCTGAAAAAAAAGTTACAGTTTATGGAAAATGTGGTTTGAAAGTAAGCAAATGAATTGTTTTTTAAACTTAAATAATTTATTCAAATAAAACAAACACTCATCTTGAATCAACAAGATGAAATCATCCCTTATCAGGGTATATATCCAAATGTTCATTATGTAGATCTAATTGTCATGTCTGTCTGCTGTTCGGGTCAAAACAAACTTTGACCTGACCTCACTAATGTTTTGATTTTCAGACAGATGTAGTATATCTGGCTGGTTCTCATGACCCCCAGTCAATAGCAGCTATTCTTCATGTCATGAGCAAACCATGGGATTCTCCATTTTACATAGACAACCACAACCTGTAGGGCACTGCTCCTCCTTCTTGAACCAATCCGACATGTGTGTTGTATGTCCTCCATGGCCACATGCCAAACAGAAATTGGAAGCACCTGTGGACAAAGGTTGAAAATTAACATTTGGTTATTAGGCCACACAGTCAATTTCCCCTTTCTAAAAGAAATTTTTAAATCAACACAAAATTTATTTTACAGTTTGTTTTTTTTCCATGGAGGGAAAATACCAACGAAGCATTCCACCTCCCCATGAACTAGCTTTGTGTCTAATTTAATTTGCTCATGGCCAGATGCAGATGTCCATAAAAAGTTAACACAATTTTGACTGAGATTTCATGTCTATCAACACAATTACAGTAAGAAGTTAGAAATCTGAATCGAGAACGGGGTCTCTTCAATTTAAATTGTTAATTTTGTCTGTGAAGATATAATTGTATTGAAAATGGATGTGTAGATGCATTTTCCAGGTTTATTTATAACTCATGTTTGTGTGAATGAGTTTTCTCATTTGAGTGGATATATGTTTATTCAATATTGTTTTATAATAAAAATCCCTCCCTCTTCATCTCTTTAAATTCACTCCCTTTATGCTGACCTGAAACAATCCAATCAACCCCTTTGCAAGGCTGGGCTAGAAATGCTCTCATTTAGTAAAATTAATTGTATTAATGATTGTTGCAAGTCCGTATAATCACACTATATCACATGAAACCCCTATAATATCATTGAAAATCCATTACATATTTTCTTATCTCTCACTAGTGTGTAATCGGCGCGTGCTTCCCAGGATACTTGGCATTGCGCCAAGTAAAGTACCACGGGGACTAATACTATTTAGAAAAGCCGCACTTGACACCAATACCAGACATTGCAAAATGATTGCTTCGTTCATTAAAGTGCAATTATTGTCCAACTTACTTAGTTGCAGTAGCGAACATAGCCACAAAAACAAAGAGGCAAATTTGGGGACTATATGTTTCATCATAAGGCAGAGCGTGCAATACGGTCGTATACAGTTGTGAAGCGTCTCAGCCAACGCTGTGCATGTATGTATTTTACATGAATTTTTCAGCTTCTTTTAAAGATTTTGATTTGTTAAAAAGCTCTAGTTTTTTTCATGTGATATACAAGATCTTCAACTCGTTATGTTGGGATATGAGATTTTATGAAACTCATTTCATAAATTTGATTAACAACTCATCTACGACTCGTGAATCAAATTTATCAAACTCATTTCATAAAATCTTATATCCCAACATAACTCATTGGAGATCCTCTATATAGTCTGTACAAGTGCAAAATATGAAATGGAGTCTGCGGTTTGCACTTGAAAAAAAAGTTAAATTAAACGGACATGGCTAGTTCAAATCCCACAATTATGTATACATTATTTGGTAAGCGGTATTTCAAAACATACCTATGTGGAAGATTTCGAACAAATTTGTCGATATAGCGCTGATATAATATGCTTTAATTTTTGTCAGTGGTTGTGTAAAATTGAAACTCTGGACCATGGGAAGAAATTCTAGAGCAGCCGTCGCTCTGAAACTTTTATGGGACTACATAATTTATGATTAAAATGAAGAAAAAGCAGTGTGTGAAGTTTTTTTTAACAGTTTCGTATTAAGATAACGCAATATACAAAGGACATTCCGTTTCCAATTCCAATAAACACAAATGGCTTTCTGTGACTTCAATGCATCTTTCTAAGAATATAATGCTCGTAGAAAGGTTGTTTAAATATTTATCGACCTATTTCAATACCAGAAAAAATTCAAAAGCAAATATTATTAGGTCTATTATGTAGTGCAAACCACCATGTGGCTTTAACCAGCATAAATTCTGAATATCTTGTTTCTACTATATTTTTATTGTAGCATACATAGGCCAATACATTCAGAGATAGGATCACTGACAAGACATGAAACATTTTGGCCAAACACTTGTACTCATTAACAATTAGTTCCCTTAGGAAATGTTGAGATAATAAGTTCAACTGACAAACACCCATTTGGTTGAACTTATTATATGAACATTTCCCACCAATCAATTCTGTCATCTGTTTGTTATCTGCTTATATTTCCAGAACATCCCTACAATGAACAATACACCATTCCAATGTATACTTTTATAACTGAATGGGAGAATCCATTCAGTAAAGAAGCGTTGAGGGTGTCACTGATTACTCACCTCTGACGCCAATCCTGCATATTGCACATTGCAGAGCGAGATATTTACATGAGTCACACTGTGCACCACGCACTTGTTTGCTGCAGTTATGGCATATAGTGCAGAATTCTGTAATGAAATACATATACAATGAAACAGTTATGAGAGTGGATTGGATTGTACATAGGTAAATCATGAGTATGCAATATGATTTTTCTTTAACATAAAAATAACAGTGAATGACTAATTATATGACCAGACTGATACAATTGTTCTTAAACCCTTTCATGACGGGAGCTAGTGCAGCACTAAAGATCCTGTGCCAGTACATTCTCTTATGTATGCGAGTCTCGCATATATAAAAGAATGCATTCGCTTACAAGGTAAAAGTAAATAGTGTTAGGCCAATGTATTTTCTTATATATGCGAGGCTACCTATGGGAGACCATAAATTCAAGCAACGGGACAAAGTTTGATGAGAACCTGAAGATTCTCTTTTCAGTATAACTTCGTTCATGACTCCAAAATTGATAATAGTCTATGATACAGAATGTATGATTACAAGAACTACATACATTGAGTGGAGAGGTTTAGATTGAAAATGTCTAACTTTGCCCATCAAAGAAATATCAGACATTTTAAATTTTGGTTTCTTCTGTCTTGTAGCGTGCCTATATTCAGTGCTAATTAATTAATTGGTTGATTAGTGCTAATTATTCAATTATTCAATTAATTGATTT
Organism: Siphonodentalium dalli; assembly: GCA_032622095.1. Classification (NCBI taxonomy): domain Eukaryota; kingdom Metazoa; phylum Mollusca; class Scaphopoda; order Gadilida; family Siphonodentaliidae; genus Siphonodentalium; species Siphonodentalium dalli. The sequence continues at coordinate 132,146,090 of CP136062.1, read as the reverse complement.
ATAAAACATGTCTATTTAACCAATATTATGTGGTTTCACATCATGATTTCTAAATCTATTTGTCCTTTTATTAGTTTTTAGTAATGAACAAGGATTATAACATAATTAATCCAGCTCGCACGTGTCATATGACCAGTTATATTATAAAATAAACTTAGAATCAGCCAAAAAGTTTGTTATTGATGGTGGCAACAGGAAGACGACCTGGATAGGTCATGTTCCCTCCACATGACATCTCACTTCTTTTTCTTATTATGTCTATGTTTATATTTTATACACTATGTTATGTCATGAAATAAATTATTCTGATTCCGATTCAGATAATACTATTCGTCATGGTGTGGTGGGAAAATCGTGAGAAATGGTAGAACAATTACAATCTGTTGATAAAACTCTGCACAATACTGAGTGTGATGTTGCGCGCGAGTAGCAGCCTTTTTAATAATCATATATCACTGTGTTATATTGCATGAACTTCGTTTGGAAATAGAACATAGCTGGCTGACTACTGGTTAATACTTTCTCATCTTAGTCACACAGAGAATTATAGTTTGGTATGCACGCGAAATCGTTCAGTGTACCAAGAGGGAGAACTCTATCTTGATAGCACTCTCAACCAAGGCAAATTGCATTTCACCTATAGATTTCACTGCAAAATACGATATAAATAAACCACTTTATTATGCCTTTATTGACAAATAATATATCTTCACCAATATAACATAAGCAATCTTTTGTATCTGTATTTTATTCATGAAATAGCTCCTTTGTAGTCTCATTTTATCATAGTTGTGTTGTTGTTGTGGCCAGGAATAGATACACCGTCTTTAACCCTTTCTATATCCAAATACACATTGACAAGTAATTCCCTTAGGAAATTTTCAGACTATAGGTCATTTTCTGAACGTATTAACTGAACAATTCCCATCAATTGAATGTGAACCATTCTTCTCTTATATTATCTGTTTTTTCTGTCTGTCGTCTGTTTTTATTACCTGAACACCCCTCTAAATGAATAAGACCATTCCAATGTATACTTTTATAACTAAATGGGAGAATCCATTCAGCATAGAAAGGGTTAAGAATGTTTAATATGGAAATCACTTGTCATCTATATTTATTTTAGATAGAAGCATTGTATTCAGTAGGAACAGGTTCTATGAACTCAACCATATAGGGCCATGCTTCGCCATGTTACTCATTCATCATAGACAAATGGAAGTGCTACACATAGATACATACCGACACCTTTGTGAGGTTCTATTGGAGACGTAACACACTTGAGTATTTTGGCAGACTGATTGGTGAAGCCCCATTTATAGAGAATCTGTGCATAAGCCTTTTTGAAGTAATCGTACTGCCGCTGATTTGCTGGATCCAACATCCTGTAATTGATGTCAAACTAAAGGATTATGGCTGATAAATTTGTTTTGACAGAGTATATTCTGTGAAAAGTCAGATCGCTAAAGATTCTGACCTATATAAATATGCTAATAAAAGCTATGATCGTGTCACAATAACAAATATTTACATGTATACACATAACTCTTTCATGACGGGAGCTGCACTGGTGCAGCATTAAAGATTGTGTGCCAGTGCATTCTCTTATATATGCGTATCTCCCATAGGGAGCCTCGCATATTTAAGAGAATGCACTCGCTTTGTATGCGGTAGAGGTAAATATTGTTAGATCAATGCATTCTCCTATGGGAGACTTGCATCTATAAGAGAATGCATTGGCACAGAGTTTTCGCAAAATTTCTGGAAGCTCTAGTTATGGAAGGGTTAATATTGCTCATGGTGTCACAGGAGATTGCCAGACACAAATAATTTGACTTTATGATTAATCATGCTTGGTGGGGTGCCAAAGATAATTTGTCATTTTTAACAAATAGCTAAATTGGGAGCATATTTTTGAATAAAATTAACGATATAAAACATCACAGTCCAAAAGATTTTGGGTCATCGAAGCAACAGACCCTTAAATAACCCTTTGATGAAGGGAGCTGTGCTGGTGCAACAATAATGACCCTGTGCCAGTGCATTCTCTTATATGTGCGAGTCTTCCATAGGGAGCCTTGCATATATAAGAGAATGCACTGGCTTACAAGGTCAAGGCTCCCAATGAGAGACTCTCCTATATAAGAGAATGCATTTGCACAGGGTTTTCGCAAAATTTCAGGAAGCTCCAGTAATGGAAGGGATAACAGGCAGAGGTGTTTGTACAGTAATGCCCTAAGTAATCGACTCCTTAACCACAGCAGAATTATGGGTAACTTTTCAGGATTTAGTCGGAAATATGGCTTGTTGCCCTTCATCGGAAAGCTCTCCCCGAGAGCTTTCCGATGAATGGCAACAAGCCATATTTCCGACTAAATCCTGAAAAGTTACCCATAATTCTGCTGTGGTTAAGGAGTCGATTACTTAGGGCATTACTGTAGCATGCATAAGAATACCAGCTAACCTGCAATTATTCTCATGTAATTCCTTTTCAAGCTCAATGGCTCTCTCTTTAGGATCCTTTTCATCCACCAGTCTGTAATCCTCGAATGAATCCGACCAACTATTAGATCGTTTAATCCTCATCACAGCTGTAATTCACCACAAACAAATGATTTACATTATAAACCTGCAGCTAATAAATTTGATATTAAAATAAATGCAATATTGCAAATCAATCTATAATAAATAAATTCTACGTTACTGTCAAAACTGTTAAACCCAACGACTAACACTTTATTGACATAAGTACAAGTCAATTTTCCTCTGCTTTGAAGACAGCCGCCATCTTTTATTGATCGAAAACAAGAAACCTCATGGCACATACCATAAAAACAGAATATCTCCATTCTGTTAACGGATACACTGTAACGAACACATCGCAGCCGTCGGAACACCTTAGTGTTATTGTGCTGTAATTCAATTTCAAAGCAATGTATGCACCGAATTGAAATACTGTTGTGGTTCACAGCGAACATAAATTTGCTCAATGCAGATATTTCAATAAATTTTGTATAAAAATTTCCAGCATATAATGCCATGCTTTCACATAAATTAAATAAAGTGACTCTCGTTGGTAGAATCATTCTCGCTTGTTTATCAGTGATGAGATGAGCTCTTCATCATTTGGTGTCTTCAGACAAACATTTAGGAAATTATCTTTTAAAAAATTAAACACTGAAGGAAGGAAGCACATTATTTTTTTCACAAAATCAACATAGAATTTCATACGAGAAATTAGTGTAACCCTTTCTTTACTAAAGACTCATTGACAAGTAGTTATCTTAGAAAATGTTCAGATCACAAGTTCATCAAATGGCCAGATGAACTTATTATCTGAACATTTCCTACTAATGAATAGTAAACCTTCAGCAATTGTATTGTCTGTTCGTCTGTCTTCTGCTTATATTTCCTGAACAACCGTCCAGATGAATAATGAACCACTCAAATGCATCTCTTTATAAATGATGGGAGATTCTCAGAACTTAGTAAAGAAACGGTTAATATCAGAATAAATGATATCATCTATAGTAATGCCCTAAACAATCGACTCCTTAACCATAGCAGAATTATGGGTAATTTTTCAGGATTTAGTCGGAAATATGGCTTGTTGCCATTCATCGGAAAGCTCTCATTGAGAGCTTTCCGATGAATGGCAAAAGTGAGAGCTTTCCGATGAATGGCAACAAGCCATATTTCCGACTAAATCCTGAAAATTACCCATAATTCTGCTATGGTTAAGTAGTCCATTATTTAGGGCATTACTGTATATTTATGTAGTATGACAGTAGCATCACAGTACCATCAAAATAATGGATTTGGATCAACAATAAATTGGTATCACGATGATCCTGTGACCATGCTAATCCTGAGCAATGTTTTGATAAGGGAACGGCTGTAAAATATATATTTTATCGACTGCTCAGGTTATTATCGGACACAAAACAAAGAAATCAAGAATCAATCAATTTCCCACATTATACTTGCACAAGTTCAGCACATCTCATCAACTTATTATGTTCACCCTTTTCTATTTTGGAATTTTTATGCGATTTCAGAATTGTCTCATTTACACTACAAAAATGCATATTGAAACAGTGTTTCAGCATTAAGTTGCAACCAGGGATGCAGTAACAAGCAGTGAGATATCTCACCCCCTCAAAATGGTGACAAAAACATTTTAAAAGTTAAGGGTCATAACCACAAAAATTGTATATATTTAAGTTTTTAATTCTGAATTTCAAGACCAAAAATCCAAATACTAAGTAGATGATTATGACTGGATTTTTCTAAAAGTTACTCAAATTAGAAAGTTTCAAGTTCCAATTCAATAGTCGGGATGGAGGAATGTCCAAGTAGAATTTTCATAAGTAAGAATTTCAGGGAGTGGAATTCTCTCATAGGTTGAAACCCCTAGCATTCGAAATCCCCCAGCTATATCCTGGATTTCAATATTTAGTTGCTGAAAACAAATATCAAATTCAAAGAAGAGTATTAGAAACACGAACAATGATTATGTATATTGGAACAGAACACATTAAAGAGTTTACTAAATAATTGAATTGAAAATATACAATAAAGTGTCACTAGTATTGATATAACTCCTATCCATGAATATTATAAATTTCTCAACATTTAAATGAGAATCAACTAAAATTTTATAAAATCACTGTTTTTAGTAAAAGAAACATCGAGAAATCTACAATTATAGAAATACTTAGAAACAGAAGTGACTTCAGCAGATAAATCAATTATTCCTTTCACTCAACAACAAGCTTTAACCCTGATCATGACTGGAGCTTCCTGAAAGTTAGCAAAAACCCTGTGCCAATGCATTCTCTTATATATACGAGTCTCCGTTAGGGAGTCTCGCATATATAAGAGAATGCATTGGCCTTATAATATTTACCTTGTCCTTGTAAGCCAGTGCATTCTCTTATATATGCGAGGCTCCCTATGGGAGACTCTCATATATAAGTGAATGCATTGGCACATTATCTTTTAATGCTGCACCCGTGCAGCTCCAGTCATGAAAGGGTTAAACATGCAACTTAAAATTTCAGAAATAATGATGTGATAGCCCACTTTCATGTTGCAGAATAATGTACAGTAATGCCCTAAATAATCGACTCCTTAACCACAGCGGAATTATGGGTAATTTTTCAAGATTTAGTCGGAAATATGGCTTGTTGCCATTCATCGGAAAGATATTAGTGAGAGCTTTCCGATGAATGGCAACAAGCCATATTTCCGACTAAATCCTGAAAAATTACCCATAATTCTGCTGTGGTTACGGAATCGATTATTTAGGGCATTACTGTATCGAATTAGTGGTCTGGTTGATTGGGGTTTAGCATTGCTAGCAGGCTCTAGGCCATATCACATCGTCAATTTTATTGGAATGGAAAACCAGACCAAAAAAATTCAATCCTCTATTGAATGTCCCTATAGTAGAGAACGTCCATACAAAATTTCATGTTATGACCTGAACAGACATCGGACGAACTAAAAAGCCAACATATATTTCCAGATAAACAAAGATGCATAACTCTAGAATGGAAAATTCGAACAAAACGTTGGAACCCATCTATTGAATGTCCTCATAGTCGTGAACATCCATACCTAATTTCATGGAGATCCCAGCACAACTGCTGAAGTTATGACATTAACAGACAATCAGATGGATCAAAAAGCCAACATTTCCAAAGATGGAAAATGGAATAGAATGGAAAATCCAAACAAAACGATTGAATCCTCTATTTAATGTCCTGATAGTAGTGAACATCCATACCAAATCTCATTGAGATTATGACATGAACAGACATCGGACGGACGTATGCACGAACGGATGGATGGACAGGTGCAAAACAGTATAACTCCCCCTTTTTTTTTTTAAAGGAGGTATAACTAACATTCACATAAATGATGAATATGTATTCAATTAATAATTAAAACTGAAAATACGCAGAAATAAATACACAAATATGAAGCATCTATGGTGATAGACAAAAACAGGAAGAAATTTTGGGGTTCAGTCCAGCACCTACCAAGGAAATAATAAAGAGGGCTCAGGAATTTCATGCAGAAATATTCTAGATATATTTTGTATGGTAATAAAAGCACATTCATACCAGTGTTGTTTTTTTTTTAAATATGTGCATCCATGATATATGGGTGTGGCTGAGAACCCAGGTTCCATGCAACTTGGAATAGTCTGATATTCAGCAAACTCTCTATTTTCTGTCCGAGAGAAGTTATGATATATCTCGCCTCCCCTCCCCCACTACATTGGCCATACAATTAAAGGTGCTGTTTTTAATTCCATTAACTAAATTGAGAGAAGTAGACGTCACCATAGACTTATAATGTTAATGCTATGAATCATACATTGAATAGGATTTACAGCAAAGTTTTGCAGCACTGAATGTCTCATCTTGTCATAAAATCTTAAAAAAGATTAAGCAATGCCAATGTACACAGAAATATGGCTTGAGCTTTCGGGGAGAGCTTTCCGATGAATGGCAACAAGCCATATTTCCGACTAAATCCTGAAAAGTTACCCATAATTCTGCTGTGTTTAAGGAGTCGATTACTTAGGGCATTACTGTACTCTAGGTAGTCTCTCAAACAGAATGAAGCATTTTTGAAGTTGCTATAAAGCCAGCATCAATGCATGGATATCATATAAACCATGTTCACATACTGTAATCACTTGAATGTGGTTTGATCCCAAATCTGGTTTTCAGTAGTTACAGTAATGTCTAAATAATCAACCCCTAAACCACAGCAGAATTATGGGAAATTTTCAGGATTTAGTCCGAAATATGGCTTGCTGCCATTCATCGGAAAGCTCTCGGTCGGAAATATGGCTTGTTGCCATTTATCGGAAAGCTCTCTCCTGAAAAATTTCCCATAATTCTGCTTTGGTTAACTCGTTTGGGACTTGATTCTTTTGAGAAAACATTCCTCACAGACGAGATTGTTTGCAGAAATGCTCACTTTTATATAATTTTATAGCAATTTATGCGTTTATTGAATGTTGGGTCAGACCATTTGCCATGGTAAAATTCGCCGCGTGACAACTCATACAATATGAGTGATCATTCGTAGTCTATAAATTTTCTAGAAATTTTGGGTAGATACCACCAAATTGCGACCGGTTACCATAGCAACATATCTTCGGAAATGTATGCGTTCGGGGCTGTAATTTCGCTATATGACGATACCTTTGCGACATTTTGAATCAAATATAAATGATTTCCAAAGTTAAATGATCCAGGAATATTTTGCCAACATCTGGAACTAGCCTTGCTCAAAAATCACCCACCACCGACAGAGGGCGCCATTCAAAATGGCCACCAAACCCCCGTTTTCTAACGTTAAAATGCTTTCTTTCATATAATTTTACAGCACTGTATGCGTTAATTTAATGCCGGGTCAGACCATTTGTCATGACAGAATTCTCCACGTGACAGCTCGTAATATATGGGTGATCATCCGTGATCTATAAATCTTCCAAAAAAGTTTGTTTGAGTAGATACCACCAAATTGCGATCGGTTGACATGGCAACCGATTTTCGGAAAATAATGCGTTTGGGGGCTGTAATTTCGCTATACGATATGTCTGCATGCGACATTTTTATTCAAATGTAATTAATTTCAAAAAAATTGGATCCAGGAATATACTTAAATTACTCTCGCTTCTTGTTCCTTCTGCTGAAGGGGTCAAGATTCACCTGCCATGGTGATTGCCAACCGAAAACATTGTCTACGGCTTAGGCTACTGGGCGCCGCCATTTTGGAACAATGACGTCACGAATCACGGCACGCGACCCCCACGTGATGCCAAAAATAGGTTACATCTTCATGGACCCCTCAGTGAGTGATCGGCCTATACTGAATACATGATACTATGCGCAACAACATTTAATTATAAAAGATTCATTCGCTGATAACAAGTGCATCAAGTGGGAAACGGATATATACGTTTCCCGTCCTGTAGGTAATGTTTTGGGAAACGGATATATCCGTTTCCCGTACTAAACGAGTTAAAGGGTCATATACTTCAGTCATTAATGTATACACCCGTTCTTGATTTGCACTTCCCAGAGAAGGTAGCCTGACCTGAATGCAGATCTCAGAAACCGATGTGATGGTGATAGCCTATAGTTATCTAATTTCACAGCAAATAATGCCCAAGAAAAGTTGATGAATCAACCAATAATTGAAGAAGAGTCTCTAACACTGCTTAATATTCAATACATAAGCAAATAAAAAATCACAAATTATATTAATTCACTCATTCTAATGATCATATACTACACAATCTGGCTATTTTTTGTTTGCTTTCCCCATGCATGGAGAGTATGAGAGAGAATATAGAGAAAATTAAGCCAAGCCTCAAAGATAAGATAATCATTCCTGCAAATGGCCCCACCTAATGGCATGGTTTTGGGAAGCTTCGAAAATCATAAAATTCAGTTTAATATACAGTAATGCCCTAAATAATCGACTCTTTAACCACAGCAGAATTATGGGTAATTTTCCAGGATTTAGTCGGAAATATGGCTTGTTGCCATTTATCGGAAAGCTCTCAGTGAGAGCTTTCCGGTGAATGGCAACAAGCCATATTTCCGACTAAATCCTGAAAAATTACTCATAATTTGGCTGTGGTTAAGGAGTCGATTATTTAGGGCATTACCGTACATTACTATTTAAAGAGTCCCCCCATAGCTAAATTTTGTAAAGAAAATAAGTCAATGTTGTTTGCTATATAGAGTCCGATGTTAAATAAACAAATTATGTTTGTTAAATTGTTTGTAAATTTTGTTGAATAATAATTATTTATTGATATGATGAGCATATATTGCTAAAAAAAAGGTACACAATTTTGTATTTATAGTGTACATTGTGTCATGTCAAGATCCCAGTACATGGTATTAGACGAGGCCAGCAGCAACAAAGTAGGCGGAGCTTAACTCACACATACCTGTCTCTTTACTGACAGCCATTTCATGTGACGACTTAATTTTAGACCTCAGAGGAGTGTATTTCATTTGGGCTGTGATTATAGGGTAAAAATAAATAAGACAAATATACATACCTCAAACATGATGCACATTCAACAAATATTCTCAATGAGGATTTTTCAAATTGAAGGGACTTAGGGAAACAGGAGAACATAGGATTTTGTAGATTTATAATCCGTTTTTAAACAAAAAAACAAAATCTGTAAAAAAATTCGACATAATTTTCAAGTAATGATTCTATAATTGTAAAAGCTCAGAATTGGGTTGATATACATAATAAAAATTAATGAAAATGAACTAATTGAGGGGCATATAAACTCCACCCAAAGTAGCTGGACATGACATATTTTCGAACTCGATCAAGACATTGTTGAGCAAGTCTCGATCATATCAACAAAACCAGCTGATATTTATTCAAGTTATTGTGATATCGCGATAAAAAATTCACAAATATGAACAAATTATTAAAGGGTGTTACTCCCCCCAAAATATTGGACGTGGCCGGTTTTCGATCTCAATCAAGACATTGTTGAGAAAGTATGATATGCCAAATATCAACGTAATCAGTTGATATTTGTTCAAGTTATCATGCTATCATGATAAAAAAAATCATGAAATTATCTAAGGGGCGTATTAAAGTCCATCTTGGAACTAACGGGTTTTTAACTCAATCAACACATCGTTGAGCAAGTATCATAGACCGTATATCAACAAAATTAGTTCTTACAGTAATGCCCTAATTAATCGACTCCTTAAACCACAGCAGAATTACCCATAATTCTGCTGTGGTTAAGGAGTCAATTAATTAGGGCATTACTGTATTTGTTCAAGTTATCGTCCACGGACTGACCTTGTGAAACTATAGGTTAAAAAACTCAACCAACAATAAGAACAAAATTTTCTATTTTATTATACATTTGACCCTCAGATTAATTGTGAATGCCTTGAAGGTTTATACCATTTTGTGACCATAACTATATTTTTTGCACGTAAAGACATCCTAGAGAGCTTTTACAGGCAAAAACATGGTACTGAAAGATTTAAACATGCAATCTAATGAACTGGCAAAGGTGGGAATCCAATTATATGCTGGCTTAGTTCAGTGAATCTAAGAAAGCACGGTGCTGATGATGAACAATAATTTTTTTTCAGCTGCAGTTGAAATTTATGAAGCTTTATGTCCAAAGTAGGGTGTAAGTTGAAAACAGACAAAATAGGTGTTGTGCACACAATAGATAAGACAATCATGGTATACATATAAGAGTTGTTAAAAAAGGTCTATCATCACAAATATCTGCCACTGGATAGAAGCCAAAAGATTAAACACACAGCTGCATGTCATGGGCATTCAAATCTGAGGGTCTCAAAGGGTTTATGTAATCCATCAAAGACATGAAGTTTACGAAAATAATCCCCCAAGGCGAGACCAATTTAATAACATGAATTATAAACATGCCAATAACATATCCCGGAAAAATTGAAAAAAGAATACCCTCACCTAGTTGTTTATGCATTTATTTGAGGAAAAGGAAGTGAATTGTAAGATAAAGACATGTATCGTTATTTTATTAGATATTTGTTAAATTCAGATTAAGTTATGGTCCGAGTATTAACCTTTCTCCATTTCATTGCAATCCCACCTATGGAAATTCACATATTTCGCTGCAAAAAAGATAAATTCCCTCCTGCATCGAGAAATTTTCATCCACCATTCATAATTCAAGTTATTAAATTGGTCTGCCCTTAGCTAAATCTATATTGCATGAAATAAGTCATATATCTGGAATCTCCCGCTTTTATCATTTGGTTACGTTCGTCATGATTCACAAAAGTGATATATATACTTTAATTTGACTCTGTGCATGTAAAACCCATGGGCAGATTGCAACTCAGCAAAGTAAAAATAACAGAAACTCCCGAAATGGATTACAGTGGAAATAAGGACTACATGTATATAGCTCACACAAGAAAAAAGGAATTTACATTTTACACGTGAACAACGAAGATCAATAAATGATATTAATAGACAAGCCTTTTTCGTCCAGTAGCACTAAAAGAATAGGGTGAAAATTTGTTCTATCAGTGCTTCATGAATAAATGAAATAACAAATCTAAAAGATGAATACTAAAATAATAATTCCGCAAGAAAACTGGATTTAACCCTTCACCCAACAGAAGGGCCCTGTGCCAATGCATTCTCTTATATATGCGAGTCGACCATAGGTCGCCTCGCATATATAAGAGAATGCATTGGCTTAACACATTAAAAATTGTTAAAGAATGTACCGGTAAGAAAAAATGGTAAAAAAATATTTTTTTTAGGCCAATACATTCTCTTATATATGCGAGGCGACCTATGGTCGACTCGCATATATAAGAGAATGCATTGGCACAGGGCATAACTGTAACTATCACAATGTGGTCAAGGAGCCGGTTCCAATGATATCCATATTTGTATGGTTCTATTGAGACAGACCGAAGATATTTTAGGCTGTTGAAGCTTTATTTGGCCGGTTTTGGCCGGTTTGTTGGGTAAAGGGTTAAACTGATGATAGCTAGCTAGTATGGAAATAATATAAATATAAATTTAATTTAAAAGGTACTCTGCAAGAGAAAATTCTAAATCCCATTAAGCTTGAAGTTGTACATGACACAGACCAGGTTTAGCCATAACCCAAGTTTATCCTCTGAATATTTATGTTTAACCCCAATGACCACTTATCTTCCCTCAAGGTTGAGTTTCCACCTTTTATAAGATTAACAGTTGAGTCAATAGCACAAAATTATTTCTGAATACTCAGTTAAATATACATATTAACCCTTTCATGATGGGAGCTGCATTGGTGCAGCATTAATGATCCCATGCCAATGTATTCTCAAATATATGTAATTCACCCATAGCGAGTCTCGCATATATAAGAGAATTCACTGGCTTACAAGGTCAAGGTAAATATTGTTAGGTCAATGTAATCTCTTATATAAGCGAGGCTCCCTATGGGAGACTCGCAAAAATAAGAGAATGCATTGGCACAGGGTGTCTGCAAAATTTCAGGAAGCTCCAGTCATGGAAGAGTTAAATCAAGTAACATATAGCCAAATGCACATTATTGCCCCAAGAGGTTCTGTCATAGTAGTCTAGTACTAAAATTATAGTATTTTGATAGATAGACAAATACTTGAGATGTTTATTCGACAGTTGTCACGTGATAAGATTGTTTTTGTTTACAACTCGACGAGTTCACAAGGTCATGTCGGATCAACATCTGATTGGCTCAGAATGGTTTGTGACATGCTTTGAATTTTATAATTTGTTGTTTTTTCTGCAATAAATCACCAAAATATTTCCCTGCTTGCATAAACAAGAACATGTGGAAGATGTGATAAATCACAGATTTACAAGCCTACAAATAGAGTGTCTGTCATTTGCAGAATGAGGTCCCCAGATGGTGAATTTAGTGACGCTATCCTGCACAACAGGCTGGCATCACCAAATTCACCCTCTGGGAACATCATTCTGCTTAGGCCCTCAACTGTTATGGTAGACATAGGATCAGATTGAAGTTAGTGATGTTCACCTATTGGGCACCTCGATTATGCATTTTATCTTCTGCAAATTAGGGGATATAGAAATTTCCCAGAAGAGAAAATGTAACTAAAAACAATGTTAATTAAGACAATAATACTTCCCAGAAGATGAGGCATAAGCAGAATAAGGTCTCCTGAGGGTGAATTTGGTAATGCTAGCCCACTGTGCGGGATAGCATCACTAAATTCACCCTCTGGGGACCTCATTCTGCAAATGACAGACAGGCTATTTTCTGGCTTGTAGATGTAGTTTTTCCTCGAGGATAAAGAATGAACTCCAGTGATTTGTTAATTTGATAATAAAGATAGTTTCCAGAGAAATTGATGCCTGAGCAGAAAAAGGTCCCCAGATAGGGAATGTAGTGACACTAGCTCGCTACAACAGTGCAGCATCACTAAATTCACCCTCAGGGGACCTTATTCTGAAAATGTCCAGCACCATATCTTGAGGCCTGGTGATCAGAAGGACTCGGGCAGGGTCAGGGAGATAATTGAGGGAAAAGCAAGGCGAATCAAGAAGATAAAGTGCGCAGCAAAGGTGGATTTTTGTCGAGGTTTATAATTTTTTTTGAGATGGCTTAATTCTAAAGAGGTCTTTCTATACTAATTACTCATTGACGAGTAGTTCCCTTAGGAAATGTTCAAATTGTTTGTTGGACTTATTATCTGTACATTTCCCACCTATGAATATGAATCATTCAGTTCTTGTATTATCTGTTTTCTGCCTGTCATCTGCTCTTATTACATGAACATCCCTCCAAATGTATAATAGACTGTTCCAATGTATACTTGTATAACTGATGGGAGAATCCATTTAGTATAGAAAGGGCGAATTAGCCTGTCCAGATATCGATGTTATCAAAGCTCATGTTTGATTTATCTGGACAAAACATGTAGTATGTGGATATCCTTCAACCAATTGCAGTTAATTAAAATACCAAAGTTCACTCACACCCGTTATTAGATGGAGATACAGTAATGCCCTAAATAATCGACTCCTTAACCACAGCAGAATTATGGGTAATTTTTCAGGATTTAGTCGGAAAAATGGCTTGTTTCCATTCATCGGAAAGCTCTCACAGAGCCATATTTCCGACTAAATTCTCCCAAGCTGTCTCATTAGTATACCAAACAATTCAAACATGAGCTTTGATAACAGAGATATCGAGATCAAAAGTTGGCACGTCACCCTGAAGATCCATATGAATTTAAGTGATGATCAGATGAGGGATGTGTCCTGTAGGGTGTGGCAAAGGATTTAGTCATGCAAAGAGTAAAATTTTGGCAGCCATGTTTTTCAATAAAATTCAGAAAAATTTGATGGCTGCCATCTAGTAGTCACACAAAAGATCTATAAGAATTTTGTTGATGATCAGATGAGGGATGCGGCGAGAGCTTTCCGATGAATGGCAACAAGCCATATTTCCGACTAAATCCTGAAAAGTTACCCATAATTCTGCTGTGGTTAAGAAGTCGATTACTTAGAGCATTACTGTAGTTCATGAGCAACCCAAAGGTAACACAAATCAGGCCTATGATGAGAGAGCTCCAAAGTTTTTATGTAATATGGACCGACAGACTCATAGACTGAGACAAGGACGGAACCGATTTCTATATCCCAAAAAATTCATTTGCAGGAGATAATGGTGGGGTGTAATAATCATAATCAAGGAGAATAAGAATGGGGATGGTGGCCGAATGTCCCTTGTTAACAGATGAAACCTGCGCAAGATTGCTCTACAAGAAAGACCCCAAATTTAGTTATTGCAGAAATTATGGTCACAAAAATTTAACAAAATATGATGCCGAAGCAGATTTGCTACATCCCATGCAAAATGTCAAAATGTAGTGGCCTAATTATCATAATATTCCAGGCACGAAAACAAATAACTTATATATTTTGTAAGTTAGAAAATGCACATACATGTAACTCGGGCAAAAATTATTGAATTTAATACTGAAATTAATGAACTTCTTTAATACTATCTGAATGCTGCTACTGTCTTCTGAAAGTTTTGTCTCCAGAAACTGGTTTCTGGGAAACCACAAGATTGAGTCACAAAAACATTTCATGCTGACATGAATGAACGAATGTGCATGGTGTATGTGCTAGAATTTAGAATGGCAGGATTCCAAGGAGATGCAAGAGGATAGAAGGTCATAATCCTAGAGGATGGAGTGGAGTGCCATAATCTTAGAATGTTGGACTTCATACTTGAGTTATTATTAAGTTCGGTTATTTCCATATCGGTGTAGAAGTGCCCTTCTGTAGCTACGCTATGACCTTGGGTGCTGAAGTTTCGGAACAGTTTCATGTATCTGTTGGATTCTACTAAAACAGAAATCTACATGTAAGAACTTGTAAAAAATTCAGTGTTCAGAGAAAAAAAATTGTACAAATTTATACGATTTGGTGACATACATACCTTCCCCGACAGGAAGCAAACTTTTTACAATATCAATGAGTCGGGTTTCTGAATATAAGTAAAATTGTGAGATTTAGGAGCGTTTCCCAAAAATGAAGATTTAATTTCTTATGATATATACAGGGCCTCTATCAGCATGCAGTCAATTAAAAGAAAAGTCGCTGTCTATTCCCATGGTGCAAAAATATGAAGTTGATAAATAATTGGACTATATCAATTTAAGTGGATTTGTAAATGAAGGAGAGGCAGAAACTCTTGGGAGTTTATACATGTAAATATCCATAATATTTTCAGGATGGAAACCCCAACTGCTATAAAATATCCTTGAAGCTAGAAGTCAACCCCCCTCCCCAATGCAATAACTTATAAAATTTGCTGCAAAGAGCGAAATTGCTCGGCACTGCATTAGCATTCTAATTTCTGGCATAGCTGCATTCTGATTTTTTCTGACAACTAAGGTGGAATGTGCTATATACATAGATGTTTTATAATTATTATTATAAATTCATACACGACTACTTCAAAAACAAAAACAATTAACATTAATTATGAGATTTATAAAACACATTAAATTTACTGGCTATGTATTCAGATGATAACTGAAGGAATATATGAGCTCACGAAAACCAGCGTATATCGTCAATATAAATGAAATCCTCAATGTGCTGGGTATATTAAAGATGCATTAACTGAATTAACGCTCCTAAATTACTATTTCTTTGGCTTTGTGGGTAAAAAATGCTTGATTTGAGTCGAGGAACCCACCCATCAAAGCTCAGAGTGATCAGATATCAACAGACGGTCTCGGTCAAAATTGCGGATGAAGTTGGATAACTCTAAAAACAAGTGGTAATATGGCCAAATTTTGTGAATACTCAAGTGATAATACGGCCATATTTCATTGAACAAAATGTTGATAGATAACACGTTTTGGGAAATTTGATACCATAGTTAGAATTATTTTGTTGCTATTAATTGATTCTGATAACTAAAGCGTATTTTGAAGAAATGTTGTTGTTGTATGACTTGTACCCTGATGATATGGGGACCCACTGATCGGATTGAGTACCTTTAACAGGATTTATGTTCGTTCATTATGTTGTGAAAAAATAAAATATCTATAATTTAAATATATCTAATTTAAATCTATCAAACATTATTCCTGCTATTTTTTTTTGCTTCAAATACAGTAATGCTCTAAATAATCGACTCCTTAACCACAGCAGAATTATGGGTATTTTTCAGGATTTAGTCGGAAATATGGCTTGTTGCCATTCATCGGAAAACTTTCCGACTAAATCCTGAAAAGTTACCCATAATTCTGCTGTGGTTAAGGAGTCGATTATTTAGAGCATTACTGTATCTGAATTTGGTTGCTCACCCATGAAATTTTGGAGAAGAAAACATAAATGCCCTCCTTCAGACTCAAACATTAGTATGATTGGTTTGTTAAGATTTATCATCATTTTCAGTCCCTATGTCATATAAACACCATTGTCAGTATAAGCGGTGGAGTAAAGACCGCACAAAGTTATAATTTTAATGGGAAATCACACCTCAAGACGCAAAGAAATCAACGACCACTGGAAAGCAACTAACAAATTGCCTAGAGACATGAATAATGTTACAAATGAATGGTGTTATAACAAACACTGAATTTATTGAGAATCAAAACAACTTAACTATTGCTGGATGGCTAATGGTGACCTTATGTGCTGTGATCACAAATCCACCATTATTGATAATTGAACCACCTCTGCCATTGCAAATTGGCTTAAGACACTATGCAACTTGCCAACTGAGAAATCAGGTCAGGGATGGGTGGGTCCCCGCAAACATGGGTCAGTACATTGCAATATATCATCTGAATACATGTCAGGTAAAATAAATCTCATGGCATATATATATATATGGATACACAAACAAAGAAGCAACAAAGGAATTGACCAGAGGGTGTTGAAATAGTCACTGTTTTCATCCCTACTTCATCCCTCGCAGTAAATGGGAAGACATCATCCAAACATTTTTCTTAGAAATGAAAAATACATTATTCACAGAGTCCAACTCCAGCAACCGACGTCACTAATGTAATCTCTAAACCATTGTTACAGACAATCGGATAGATGCTAGTGGTTGAGTTAGATATTTGTTGCATGAGTTTTTGTACCTACAGGTGGAAGGGTTGGTGTGCATTTTACGAACATCTATTAAATGGTTGAGATGTGCTTGATATTCAAAATCGAGGCACCATCAATACCTATTTTCCTTGTAAATTTCAGTTATAGATATGAGTGTTTAATGATTGCTGATTTTTAAATGTGCATTGTGAATTTCCACAGCCCATGTACTAGTTTATCCCGTCAGACAAACACTTTTTACATGTTTTGAACAAATTTCAAATTAAAACCGCTTTGGGTTAGAGATTTTATTGGTGACGTAGGTTCTGGGCCCTGAAATCATATCCCAAATATCAAAGTTCTTTAATGACTTCAATGTTTTAACAGATCAAAATATTAAAACATTTAATGAGTAGCAATATCATCTTACATGCACAGTCAATTTCAGTTTGCTTGTTTGCATATTTCAGATATTAGCCACAAATTTTCCTGAACCAAACCATTTCCTTCCAGTGAAATATTTTTCTTCTTTGAGTGAGGATACAAACACCATTAATACGTCATATGAATATAAGAAAAAGTTATAAATCCAAACAAAATAATTTTAAAATCATTAAATGACTGTGCATGTTATATATGAACTTGAGCCACTTTGAAAATTCAATTATTTTTAAAACCAAATAGCAAGAATATTAGCCCCTTTACATGCAGCCATTCAACACGCCTCTAGAAGCAAATACAAATAAGCACATTAGTAACTATCTCCAGATTGACAAGTTGAACATGACTTCATAAGTCTATCATTATTCTCATTCTAGAAGCAGTTCCATCTAGATTTTCTAAAACTATAATTTAAATAAAGGTGTTCATGAATAATTATTGCCTCATTCCTAACCAAAATAAAAGGTCACCAACCACACGTCCTCCCCCCCCCCCCCCCCCCCCCCCCCCCAAAAAGATGGTTTTCTCAGGAGGCTGGCTTTTTCGTAAAAATGTTTTTGGTAAAAAGTCAAGGGGAATAACTCTGTGAAAAACATTATGTCATCCATATACTTGTCGCACATTAGAAATATATGGGTAACAATATCGTAAAGTGTCCATTATCTACATTCAAAACTGTGGGAGGCGTTGATTACACAATGAAGGTACCCAAAAAAACAATACAAAAATTTCTAAGTCAAACAGGGGAATAACTTTGTGAAAAACAATATTTTCTGTCATACATATATACATGTTGCACATTAGCAATATATTGGTAACAATATCATAAAGTTTCAATTATCTACATTCAAAAATTTGGGAGGAGTTGATTACACAATGAGCGTACCATAACGTGTGAGACACACAAACAAATGGACACCCCAACGGATGGACAGATGGTTGGAGGTCATTTCTATATTGTCCATTTCATAGTTGATATATATGTGAAACAAAACAAAATTTTTAGACAATAAGAATTTGGAAGCTTGCATTTTATTTATTTATCTATTGAACCGTTCATCCCCTGAAGATTATGGGCAAGGCCTGTTTCATCACATCGCTGTGGTCAGCAAATATGAAGTGAGGCTATGAGACCATGGGAAAATAAGGAAAATGGGAAAAATATTGATTTTCAATATTGCAATAAACAATATCAAATAAAATTGTGCATTTTCAATCGATAAAAGAGTCATGTAGAAAATTGACAAATGTTTATCATGAACTGACTGTAGTTTCCCCCCCCCCCCTCCTCCATCTACAGATTTTTGCCATATTGTTCATAAACAAACCAATCAAATTTCTGTGGTGCAAGAACAAAGTCAAAAGCATTTCCCTAAAAGAGAGTTGAAAACAGGCTAAATGATTCACAAATATAAAGATTGCATTTTAAAGATGCCCGGTCTGATTTAACACCCATAATTACTGTTTCTTCATTTCTTCGGCTTCGAGGGTGAAAAATATTTTATTTGAGTCAAGGAACCAATCCTTCAAAGCTCAGAGTTATTAGATTTTGACTTTTGATTTTGAAATCTGTTTATTTTCTCCACCTCGAATTCCATATAGATGCCTGGTTCGAACAGAAATTCACAAGCATGTGTCACGAACAGATGTAAATGCACATTCTTCTTTCATGTGTGATCGGCATGGTATTTGTCTATTTTCATGCACAAAACATGATTTCTGAATCCAGAGTGAGTATAACTATATATCTGTATGCCAACTATCACAAGATACTGTCAATTTTGTTTCTAGTGAAACCACCAAAGCCACCGCAAAACTGTGACTCCTGAACTCTTGTTATGACGTCCGACTATGTCTGCATATATTTCCCATGCTAGTCTGACAACAATTCGAGGTAGAGAAAATAAATAGATTTCAAAAATTGAAATCTCATAGCTCTAAGCTTTGAAGGGTGGCGTGGTGTGTCCAATGGTTAGCAGGCTCGACCTGTAACCTCATATGAAGACGTCATGCGTTCGAATCCTGCTTGCTATCATTTGGATGTCACACTGTGTTAGTCACTATCAACAAGCAACTTAGTACTGCAATTGTCGCCAAGGAATAATCCGTAAACTGAGTACCTGGCTTGAAGCAGAAATGCTCGATCGGAAATTGCGCCCATGCTGGCAGCATGTCGGTTCCGCGGTAATAACTGCTCAATGCATTGAAACTAACTGCTGTAGAATGCATGTAACACATGTGAACATGGATAAATTATTATTTTGTATTAAATATTTCTCACCCCGGAAGCTGAAGAAATAGTAATTTAGGGGTGTTAACCCTTGTGCAGCATTGAAGATCCTGTGCCAGTGCAGGTTTCTTATATATATAAGAGAATATATATATATAAGAGAATGCACTGGCTTACAAGGTCAAGGTAAAGGCCAATGTATTATTTTATATGTGTGAGGCTCCCTATGGGAGCCTCATATGAGAGAATGCATTGGCACAGGGTTTTCGCAAAATTTCAGGAAGCTCCAATCATGGAAGGGTTAAATCAGACAGGGTATCTTTAACAAATTGCAGTCAAAGAGGCTTAAAATAATCTATATAAATTATTCATGAACACTGAGCAAACATAATTTCACTGTAAATAAAATTAAATCATTAGAAACAAAATCTGGTACCCATGCAGTAAAATAAAGCTTTCTGTTTATTCAATATGGGATTGAAAATTGGCTATAGGATACACGACACAGAGAAAAATAAGGTGCTACAATTCGCCAATGACTTGTTATGACTTTCTAAAGCCACACACACACATATGGAATGATGGTAAAACAGCCGCAAAACTCGCAACTTACAACTTGTCCATCCTTTGAGAAATGTAGAAGCGTTAGAGACGGTATGATAGGGGTTGTACTGTGAAATAGAATAGACATTGCATACAATTAGACAAATACCAGAGGAATTTACACACCACACCAATCCATTTTCTGTGTCACCTTTGAGAAAAATCCTGTCAAAACTGACCAACAATTTGACAATTGACTACGCTGTTCTGTTTTCAGTATTTAATTGCTGGCAGGTTGTTCCGATTCTGAATATTAGCTATTTAGCATAATTATGATAATAAAACCAGTTATAACGAAGAGTTAAAGCCCAAATAGAAAAATAAATAACTATCAAAAAGTCATTTTTGAAGCAACAAGAAGTTATATTTTTGCTTGGTAAATATCAAAGATTAAATGCAATAGTATTGACTATTTATTTTTATTTGAAGAGGGAATAAATTTTTTAAGGAAAAATTCAGAACAGAACTATGTACATATTATAACTAGAAGAAATTGATGGTTCGTTTTGACAGGATATGAGCTGAAAAATAGAGAAATAAGAACTCGGAGCTCCCTCGGGTGATTCTATCACCCAATAGATTGTTAGTACATTACCAAACACCTTAAACTGAACTATTTCATTTAATTTAGCAAAAGTTCAGCTTTGGAATTTGATGTCGTATTAATTTCTAAGAATAAGTTTACACTGTTCAACTTTTATACCACGGACATTATATTGGACACCTCATTATTAATCCTTTCTATACTAAATACTAATTGATGAGTAGTTCCCTAAGGAAATTTTAAAATAAATTATTATCTGAATATTTCCAACTAATGACTATGAATCCTTTAGCACTTGTATCTTTGTCTGACTGTCGTCTGCTAATTTATCCTGATGAATAGACCACTCCAATATATACTTTTATAACTGATGGAAGAATCCATTTAGTATAGAAAGGGCTCAAGCGTAGTCAGACATAAAAAACTATGTGGCTGGTTTTTGGTTCAAATTTCACAACAATTAAAAAACTGCTCTTGCATATAAACGCAGGATGAAGCTAAGTATAAAGAGATAATTATAACTAATAAATTACTTCAAAGAACTGTAATAAAAGTAAAGTAAACCTCTCCAAACGGGGTCCCTCTATAAACCAAAACTTTCTCCATACCGACCAAATTTTCCAGTCCCGAATTCACCCAAGTGCATTATCATTAAAATTACCTCTGGAAACCAGAAACTGTCTATTCCGAACATCGGACTGCCTTTCTAGTCCAAAAGTGAACGAAAGAGCGATAAATACCAAATTTAGATTTGACATACTTGATGCTGAGCTCGTGCTGGCTCTAGTGTAGACTGGGGATCCTTTATATTTTTAAATTTCTGGTCTAAACATTCAACTCTGAGCGGCCACTTTTTGTGATGACTCATTCATTGTGACAGGTTGATTGAAACTGTATTGGTGACAATATACTACCATCGTGTATGTTTAGCTAATTAGTGTTTAGTTTGGGCAGCAGTCATAAAAATAAAAGTCCAATTTAAGTGCAATGAAAAAACAAAATGTCAGTGCTGTAATCTCCGTGCAGTCACCATTGTTCAATCAATGTGTTAAATAAGCATTCAGTTATCTAATCAGATACATGTTGTTATAATCCGGTTCAAAGCGGCCACTGAACAAAACACCGAAATGAAATCGGAACATATATACAAGAGTACAAAACTACTATACTAACAATGCAACATTTATAAGCGACATTTTCAATCACCGTACAATTTATAGTTTCCATGTTTCCTGTCTTATCTATACATGTAGTATGTCTTAATACACCATGTTTTAATTCTAATTACAATATGATGTTTTATCTATTGTTATTTACATTTTATTTGGTACATTATTGAATAAATTTTAATTTATAAATCAATAATGAGTTGGTTGTGCTTCGACAACGACGTCAATACATTCCGATCGTAGTGCAATTTTCTATAAACCAAACACCTCTCTAAAACGAACAGAAGGCTGGTCCGAAGGCCGTTCAGTTTGGAGAGGTTTTACTATATTGCCAAATAGTTTCTGTCACACCCACATAGCCATAGGTCTCAGAAGTAGAACAATGTAAACTTAATCTTAGTGAGATGAAAGATGATATTATCATTTAAGTTTGAACATAGTCAGGTACGTGGTAATAGGTGTGAGTGTGGACTTTTGTTTATGATTTCAGGGTCAAAAGTAAGTTGTTTCAATACCTTAATTCTCTGACCAATGTTTATTGTAAAGGATACAGGCCTATTTTAATAAAGTTTTAGGATCAAAAAACGCCCAATTGGAAAATTGAACAGTTCTCTATTTTCATTAACATTTTGGTGTCAAATGACCACAAGTTGGAAAATTGCCGAATACTTTGGGAGTTTTTGGTTCAAATTGCACAACAACTAGAATATAAAAAAAACAATAGGAGATCCACTACTAGCCACGTCCCTGAACACAATTAGTACAGATGGTATAGTTACCTGAAAGAAAAAATCTAGTATTTAGTCGACACCAAATGGAGTGTTGAGTCTTCTAACTCAAATACAAGCAATTCTTCGGAGTAATGTGTAAATTATTTATAATCAGGAATACCAAATGGCCAATAATGCATCCAGGGAAAACCATTGCAGCTCAAGTCAGTCTGCATAGATGCAACAGTCAATGTTATTTAACATTTGGTGATTACACATTTCCGTGCAGTTTGCTGAAGTTTTGAGAAAGGAGACAAAACAGATATATCAGTAGCGAGGTTTAGTTGCACATACATGTGACATCTGAAGTGTGTTTCCATTTCCAAATAAAATCCACACGATTATTGCATGTATAAATACGCAACATTTCATTTATGATTTTTTGTATAATACATGTCATGTAAAGAAGCAGGTATGATGTGAATAACTCAATAAAGAACAGATTTGATATTCCAATTTAATTGAAGAGTAAAGATTATTCAGCCAACGAGAGAAAGTTATTTACTTGTGCAGTCACTAACAATATCAAAGATCAATAAGCCAATAGTCTTGTCATACTGCAATAGTCACAATTATAAGGTTGCTCACTACATATTAATTTCTAGGGTTTATCTGCCACCAATTCGTTGACTTTTCCTGCCAGATACATCTGTATAGCAATAAAACATCAACACACTTCAGAAGTCAAAGTTGATGTAACTGAACATGGCTAATAGTTAACATTGTACATTTATCAATATATAACTTACGCAGTGTCCATCCACTGTCAGAGCTACTTCCCAGTGTATATGTTATGTTTGCATCAGTCTAAATAAATATGATAAATAAATAGAAAATAAAATAAAACACAGAAACACACAACTGTCAAAAGGAATGTTCTTTTCCATAACAACGAAAAAAGTTCAGCATGCTTGATGAAGGTACCTACACAACATGCAAAAATAAACAAATTAAATATCAATTAGGTTTCTAAATACCAAAGAAAGTCAATTGTGATTTAGATTAAAGATGGTGGATCCCTTTCTGTATAGATTCAGAGTTATAAAATAATAATATTGAGTCAGAGACCAATCAGCAGGTGCTTCTGTCCCTTCGGAAAATTTGTTTTCGCTTATTTTTTTCCATGAATTGGGACAGAAAACGGCTATTTTTAAAACATTACAATGTTCATCTGTGGCGTGTCCAGGTTCACGCACGACAAAAATTATTTCTGCCAATTTTTTGGCCATTTTCGTCAAATTTAAAAATCAAAATATAGGATTGTTGAGAAAAGAAAAACTAAAAAACAATAAAACAAAAATTTAAAAATGCAAACAAGAGAATAAAAGGTAAATATGAAATGAAACATCATAAATATGTATAATTGCTTACTGTTTGCTGTGTTATATAATACTGGTTTTAATATTATAAAGCAGTAAAGTATTGTAAATTGATTAAGAAAGGATGCTGTGATAGCACCTAATCATTATTGTTTTATTAAGTAAGCATGGGTGACTTCTGGTAAATAGTTATCCAAACATACAGGGACGGAGAACAGGTACTGATTAATTATTAACCCTTCCATGACTGGAGCTTCATGAAATTTTGAGAAACCCTGTGCCAATGCATTCTCTTATATATGTGAATCTCCCACAGAGAGCCTCACATTTATAAGAGAATGCATTGGCCTAACAATATTTACCTTGACCTTGATCTTAAAATATGCAAGGCTCCCAATGGGAGACTCGCATATTTAAGAGAATGCGCTGGCACAGTATCTTTAATGCTGCAGTCATGAAAGGGTTAACCAAATTTGTTTATCAATCAACAACAAATTTCTAGACCAACCAGGATGAATAATAATAATTCTACTTATTTTTGACAGGCACAGCAATTAGATTTTACTTAGAAATGTTTAGTGGAAAAGTGAGAAATGGTATAATCTGATATTTCTTGACGGCAAAGTTAGAAGTTTTCAATTTAAACATCTATATTGTCATAAATGAAAGAATGTGAATCTATATATTGTTTCTCCATCTGTTGGCTGCATATGTTAGTTCAACATTTCGGCAAATGAGCAACAGACCAGTCCAATATATACTGATAGAACTGAATAGGAGATTACATAAATCAAATGGTTAATTCTATAAGATCCAGACATTCCATAAGCCACCAAACCTAAAACTATTACACTAGCTATTAATAAAACAAGGATTTAAATTTATTAAAGATATAATAGTATGTCACATTACTCAATGTAAATTATAATATACACTATAAATAAACAAGTTTTTTTAGGTGCTTTGGATTCTAATAATTTCAATGTAAGACGTCAACATTTTGGATTCGGAATAATGATCTGAAAAGTTTTGATAATTATTAGTTACTGCATTTTACAAGCTTGACTTGATAATAGATCAAACAGTACTGTGATATACTATAACTAATATTTAAGATATACAGTAATGCTCTAAATAATTGACTCCTTAACCACAGCAGAATTATGGGTAACTTTTCAGGATTTAGTCGGAAATATAGCTTGTTGCCATTCATCGGAAAGCTCTCAGTGGCAACAAGCTATATTTCCGACTAAATCCTGAAAAGTTACCCATAATTCTGCTGTGGTTAAGGAGTCGATTATTTAGGGCATTACTGTATTTATTAAAGATATAATTTATGGAAAGCTATAAAAACATGTAGGCAATGATGTGAGAAATGAGGTGAAATCTCTTAACATAAGAGGCCCTTGTCAATTCGTAAACATGGCAGAAGCTCAATATATAATGTCTTGAAGATATTAGTAAATGAATATAAAAATAAATAGAGAATACAGCTTTTGTTTGAATACAGAAATATCTCATTAGTGTCTGGAAAGAAATATCAAATTTTCAGGAGTGGCTGTAACCCGCGAATGAAAATTTGATATTTCTTTCCAGACACAAATGAGATGTTTCAGGTATTTAAACAAAAAAAATAGTTATTCTTTTTATATTGTGCATTATTAATGCTCTCAGATGCTTAATTATGAGGCATTTTCACTTTTAACAGTACAACAATTTGAACAATATTCGGAACAACTTGTAGACCCAAATTTCTGACACGATCAACTGATATAAGCTACAGTGAATTAACGAAAGCTACACTGAAATAATGAAAGATACACTGAAATAACAAATTCGTATTTCACTGTGGCTTCTAAGAGATATATACGATGATCTACGTTTCATTAATTTTCTGATATTTTAAAGGCAAGCATACTATAATAGACAAACGAGTTTGATAAGTGATTTGAAAATATGATGCAAGTTGTGTTCTGTATTTATACCACACCCTTATGTCGGTTAAGTACAATACATGACTGTGGCATCCATTGATACCATAACTAACATTGTGATTTAATCCTGATCAAAAACTGGTTATCTTTCAGACATCAATGAAAGCAGGTCATTGACATATATTAAGTAATGCCCTAAATAATTGACTCCTTAACCACAGCAGAATTATGGGTAATTTTTCAGGATTTAGTCAGAAATAGGCTTGTTGCCATTCATCGGAAATCTCTCAGTGAGAGCTTTCCGATGAATGGCAACAAGCCTATTTCCGATATTACCCATAATTCTGCTGTGGTTAAGGAGTCGATTATTTAGGGCATTACTATATACATGATCGCTCTTGGTGACGTCAACATGAAGTAGTGCCAGCTTGTATTCAACTTGTGGTATACAAAACATGTATTCAATGGATGATCCAATCCAATTTTATTTGTGGGAGCTTGTCTGAATTTGGGTGTCCAAAAATGCTAAATACTACAATTCCTTGCTTCAGTTTGTCATCTGAAAAACTTCCAAAATGCATAATGTTGCAGAGAGAAAGTAAAGCCAAGTACTTCAGATATTAATTCTGCATTAAATGCTTATGAAGTGGTAGCAAATTTGAGAAGTTTGTTTGAATAAGCAGCAATTATTACCAACCCATATAAATAAGGCGTCAATGACAACGATGCTCAAGCTGACAAATGACAAGATCCTGCAAGGTTTACAATTATCTACTAGTATGCACAAATAAAATTGACAGCCATGTTTTTTTCTGCAGACTGAATTTTAAATTCAAAAGTCCACAAATAATATTTACTTTGTAGAGAATTTGGTCTGATCCAGGGGGTGCAGTGAGAAACTCACAGTTGAAAAATATAAATTTGACAAGTTTTCCACATGGATTATAGTACACAAAACCACACGTTCTCCCCATAGCCACACATAAAGAGGATAAATGCCACTATACCACATCTGTTTATCATCTGGTGATATCGCATGTTCATGAGAAATACATAGACAATAGTTAACTGGTCTTAGTAGTATAATTTTGTTCTCCTCGAGTGAGATGTGACGGATGATATTCATGAAGCGATAGCAAAGTGAAAATAATCCTCGCATCTCGCGAGAAGAAAAACCTTATACGCTACTCAGAACTGTTAGAGCTCTGTTGTTTTTATATTTTCTCTATCAGTTTGTAACAACCCAAACCACAATGAAACACATCTTTAGATTTACCACTTTTCCCGAAGCTACAACTTAACCAACCTTTTCCATTAACTTAACATGCAAGGATACTGAACAACAAATGACATCATGACTCAGTTCCGAGAGTGGATTAACATTCTGAGTGTGGAATAACATGTTTCAACTCATGGGAGTGGGGATACGATTTATATTTTAATGTTACAAGTTGACAAAAATATTATAAACATGCTTTATCCAGCGCTCACTACCTCTATTGCCCACATAAAGCCTGTCTAACAAATGTTACGTTAATTATGTCAAGGTAGCTTTATTAGGTCAACAAAGTTGTATTAGGGAGGTACTACTTTCATGGCGTAATAATATATGCAAGTTTTGCAGGTAACTATGGACATCAACTGGCCTAAGTCATGCCAATGTGAGTTTGGGAGGTTTATATCATCCATATTTCACAGTAATTGATATAAAATGCGTAAAAGGATATGTGCTTTCGCTCTAAAACATCTATAAACTATTAGAACAAGGCCAGCTTAGAATACAAAAATCAACCAATTATTTCGATCTAAGCTGAACTCCAGTTTGCCCACAGGGTGTCATTAAAGTAACGAATGAAAAACTTAGGAAAATGACAGATTTCCCCACCAAAAGGCAACTTTCGTGTGATGGATAAATGAAAATAGGTAGCTAATGCTCTCGTTTTAACTGTCTATGTCTGCTCTCGGTGGATTTTGAATCTATTGAACACAGCAGAGCCTCGCCCAATAGATGCTCAAATCCCCTCACAGACAAACAGTTTAAGTATCGGCACTAGTTACATATGCTATATTTATACATCTTGGTAAGGATATTTTTGGTAGGTGGTTAAAAAACAATTGGTATTTCGGATACTGTAAACATATGACTCCAAAATTCATGGCAATCAGATAAAAATTGGGACTGCAGAATGTGTAAAAGGATACAATGTCCAAAAACAGGAGGAATTGTGGATAATCATATAGACAGGCACGCCGGAAGCAAGAAAGGGCAGGAAGGGCTAGCAAATTATGGAGGGCTCCTCAAATATATATTCAATTTAACCCTTTATATATCAAATACTCATTGACAAGTGGTTCCCTTAGGAAATGTTCAGATAATAAGTTCAACAAACGATCATAGATCATTTGTTGAACATATCTGAACATTTCCCACCCCATTTCTCACCATATGAATATGATTGCTTTTGTTCTTGATGATAATTTTTTCAGGACACCCCTCCAAATGAATGATAAGACTATTCCATGGTATACATTTATAACTGAATGGGAGAATCCATTTAGAATAGAAAGGGTTAAAGCAAAATGGCAGTTTGGAGCCTCAAATTATACCTAGAATTGCTCGTTTGCGACATTTTCCACAGTCCTATTCTGGTAATCAAATTAGGTCGATAAATATGTCAAATACTTTTATACGGACTTTATATGCTGCGGGAAAACTTAATCAAAGAATTTAGAAAAGTTGGGACCCTAATTTGTTTCTTCAGCATGGAACAATAACGGGCAATAATTATCAGTCTATTCCTGATGGTATAACTAAAGAGCGTCTGTCACAATCTACTGTAATGCTCTAAATAATCGACTCTTTAACCACAGCAAAATTATGGGCAATTTTTCAGGATTTAGTCAGAAATATGGCTTGTTGCCATTCATCGGAAAGTTCTCACCGAGAGATTTCCGATGAATGGCAACAAGCCATATTTCCGACTAAATCCTGAAAAATTACCCATAATTCTGCTGTGGTTAAGGAGTCGATTATTTAGAGCATTACTGTATATGAATTTTTTTTTTAAATAGTTGTGATTTCATTAAGTTATTTTCAGACAATATAAGGTCCGTAGACTGATATTTCATGTATTTGTCAATCTACATTGTACAGACTTCAAAAACATGTTTACATAATTCTTAAGGTTTAAAGGAGCCATGTCCATTTAAAATGAAATGCTTTGTGTCAATTAATTATGGGCAAGGGCATATCATGCAATGATGTGGATACTGATACACCTATCCCAGGTATAGCATTTTATTATATGCTAAGTTATCAAATAGTAGTATTTTTGCATAAAATAATAACCATTATCCGTCTAGTGAGATATCGATTTCTCCCACCCCCTAAACACTTTAGCACAGGCAGCCAGTGTGAGATAGCTGGGTGATATTTCCCTGTCTCACATAACACGTGACCATCTATCTCACACCACCCAAGTGACTGCTTTACCTATTTAATTAAGAGCCGGAACTAATTTAACTATCCGTCATCATGTTTTGTGTGAATTAAAACAGATAAAAACAATGGCGACCAACCAGTTATACTTCACGTTTCAAGTAAATAAATACGGATGAATTCGTGGACGCTAATACAAATGGTGATAAGCCTCAACTGTTAAACACGAAAAACCTTCAACATAACCTCACTTGCAGACACAGAGTTGCATATATAACATGAAATATAAACGACTAATTTGCGAACATATTCCATAAAACGGAAGACCCCAAGCGAAACTGGTACCACTGGCACATTTCGTAACAGGTAAACAATAGCCGCTTCACAAATGATGAACGAAATAATTCCACATTCGAACAGTTGTCATCGTTGCAATAAATCGTCGAACGCGTCTAACTAACATTTGTCTGTCATATATTCACATGTTTCCTTTTCTAAATGGTATCGATATGGTCATTTCCAATGACAAACACGATTAGTCCAGTTGTATATACTTCATATCAATATGCGCGTTTCTCGGAATTTATGCAGGTGCAACGATGTGACGTATCCATGTCGTTTTCACAAAACCGTGTCGATTTCACTCTAACGTATTAACCCTGCGCGCACGGGTAACGCGCTTTGTTTATAGAGTATATACCTTTGGTATATACCGACATCATCCCAGTCAGATTTCTCCCCAGATATACCGTTACGAAGTTACTGGAATGTGCCAAAGATTGGTATAAAACAAAAAATCGGAATGTGGCTCTTGGGTTGGGAGAAAAATGATCCATCATGACCTGGGGTGTGTGATGGAAAAATCTCACCCTCGGGGCCAGATATTTGGTCCGGACAGTCGGCAAGCCTCGTGTCCGGCTCAAATATCTGGCCCCTTGGGTGAGATTTTTCCATCCCACACCCCAGGTCATGATGGATAATATTAATCTCACTCATATCCATCCGCGTTGAAATTAAAAGTGATTCGGTACTAGATGAGTTAACATCGCTTCACCATTGAGTGTTCAGGTTATAAAAATTGTAAAATGTGATCAATTAAATTTTTTTGTTTAACATACTATGATGTTAGCCACTTTATCCTTGAACCAATCTGTCCGAAAAAATGGCACTATCTTCATATGCACAAGCTCATTACCATGGCTGTGCCTTGGGTATACAAATTGCACTTTTTACTCTTTTTTCGAGTTGAGTCATGGGCCAACAGAGCGGAGCGTATAATAAACAGAACATCTACACGTTTTGGTTGGATATGATAATTATCTCATTCGTGATGACAAAAAAATGAATTTCCACTTGTGGAAATTCGTTTTTTTGTCATCACTCATGAGATAATTTCCATATCAAACCAAAGTGTAGATATCCTCTATATATGTTGTGGAATTGAGTGGTATATAGTTTGTTCAGAATGTGTGTCCAAGTTAGATTATGGATAGAAAACTTTGCAAGCGCCGAATATATCCAAACATAAATTTCCCCACCATGCCTCCTTGCTCCAGCTTTCCTGCCTACTGACATATTCACGAATGAAGATTAATGCAAAACCATGACAATAGCTTATGTTGACTACCTTGACTTTAAATAACATTAATATAACCATGTTTGTTGAGGTAATAAAAATATGTGAGCCCCTCCTACAGAGTTACTCAATAGCCAGGTTTAGCCATATGTATGCGAAATTGTAACGCGTGTTACAATGGTATTGCTAAAGAAATGAGCTTGAAAAGTCAAATGATTTCATGGCACCAAACCTACAAGTTTATTATTGGCTCAACATGTATCAAAACGTGTAAACAACATTCAGGTGGTGAGTACAATCTGTCCACACCACCCATATGCTTAATTCACTTCAATCAAAATAAGGTAATCTGCATAGACAAATCCCATTGTCACACTGCCTTCTTAGCATTGGTCACTCTTTCGATTATTAGAAGATTGGATTATTTCTCTTTGCTACATGTTGGACACAAAACTTCTAAATGGAATGACCGTGTACGTGTAGGCGAAATAGTCATGTGAGTCAGGTGACTTTCATGGGCAATGGCAACACACATTATAAGTTACATGTTCATGTGGCTAAACCTCACTATTAAAAATACGGTGATCTAAAAACCAAGCTACATATATATGAGTTTTCGGATTAGTGAAAATGAACTGACCGAATCTTGTTGACCATCAGAATCCTCCTAAAATAGCATTCAAAATGTATCAAACTACATATCTAGAATGTCACATGAAACTGAGATTATCAGAAAGCTGCCTGATAGAAATATGACTAATTGAGTTATCATCAAGATAATATGAAGTCTTAAAATTAGATTTCAATATGATCTGTACTGAAACCATTTCTCTATGAAATAATATACCCACAACATGAGGAGGACATGTGACTGTCTATAAAAACAAAATTAAGAAGCTATAATGCTGACTAATTTCTTGTTCGCTATAAGCATTAAAAAGTAAGCAAAATAAAAAGAAAATTAATAGCTATTTATATCAACAACATTTGACTTATTATTTCATAAATCAACTGAATATGAGAAATGTTGTAACTTTAGCCACTGTGAACATATCTTTAATTGGCAGTAGTTGTTTCTTAGATTTTCTTTAGTTAATAGATTTAAATATATAAAGAGATATTTGCTAAAAAAAATCCACAATTCCTGAAAATTATTAATTAAAAATATATAATTCTAGCTAACCAGATAAAACATGAAAATTAGGTGTTTGTGCTGAGGCAATGATTACAGAAATGGCATGAATGATTTCAATGATATTGACATAATATATTCCTAACTCAATGAGTATGCCTCAGAATCAATTTTTAAATAATGAGAGCTTACATTTGCTGGCACGTATTCCAGGTTTGATTTGGCTGTTGATTTCTGAGATTTCTCTGAGTCTTCTTTTGTCCAGAAAATACAGCATAGCATGGCTAATGTCTGAACATCGTGAAGCTTACTGTAAAAATCCATCCTGAAATTGATGATATCACTGTTTCAGTATTGGATATTCATTCTGTGAGATTCTGCAGATGAGTCAATATATGAGATTGGTTAAAGAAAGCAACTGGATAATTCAGTTGTAATACATGTACATCCACACAGTTAACTCAAGATAAAGTAATCATACTTTAATATAAAAGCATGCAGTAAAATGTGGGAAATGAGGTAACATCATTTATCTACCATTTCTTATGAAATTCCCTGACAAAATTGGCGATAACGAATTGGCGATAAATATAACATCCGCTGGTTCAAAATCATGAATTAACTGACGTCACATCAATCGCGTGAAAAATAAAAACAACATTCCAATGTATATTCTTGCGTACTATTAAAAAATAGTTCCTCTGTTTTGACATTAGTTCATGGGTATTATGGTATAACATATCACAAAGTAACTGATATGTATTTGTTGAGTATTTATTATTCAATTATATAAAAAACGCAGGTTTTAAGAGTTTTTCTCCATTGAATTCAATTTTTGTTAGGCATATTTGCGTGAACTTGCAGGATTTAGAAAATTCAGTAAAATGGGCTAATTGTCGGACACAAATCCAACGATTTTGGCATTTAAAAAACTCCTAAAATGTTATATACACAAATGTGTTTGTACCGATTCATGTAACATGACTCGGCTAGATTTCTTGGCCACATCGCGACTCGGCGAAAGGTTGCCTCGTCGCTATCTGGCCAAGAAAATTAGCCTCGTCGAGATACATACATCGATACAAACACATTCTGTATATAACACATATGTATCACAGCAAAAATGAACATTGTACATCCATCGGAACAAATTCATTGTGTTTTATGTGGTTTGAAAATGTATTTTTCTTGTACATCAAATTCTGTGAAGGCCAAAAGCTTCTACAATTGAGTAGTTTGCTGGTTGACCCCTAAATCTGATTGTTCTATGCTAAGCTTATATTTTGATTGTATCAATGCACGTGACAAAGTTGGGCAAGCAGAGTTTTCTGGCTCTGTGAAGCCCCTACTCTCAGGTAAACAAAATCCCAAATTAGATTGTATTAATTAATCTTCCATCAATTCTATCATCCATAACAATGCTATTTGTATTCATAATTTCATATCAAACTAGCTGCATATCAATTTTATATCATATGAGATTGTTATTTCTATAGAGAAGTTTACACCTACAGGCATTTGAGGAGTTGCCTTCCACATGGAAGCATTGCCCAGGGTGGCCCGTCATCAGGAGAAGGTGACGGCTTCAGTTTCTTGTCAGTCATAACTGATACAACAGACCATAACTGAAAAAATCATAAGAAGAAATTTAGTTGCATGTAATTGTGGGGGGATTCATTACATATTTGTGATGTAGAGGTACATCTGGTTTGATTGTCAGAAACGATTCTAAATTATTATAAATTCTGTTGCAAGGTTCATTGGATATATGAAGACCTATCTGAGTCAGAAGGTGGCTTTATCGAATATTCTTTTGTTTATACATGTATTCATATTTTTCTCAAAGTAGGACATATCTAGAACTACTTGTCCTCATATGTTTTCTGAAAGTGTAAATGACAATATGGACAGAGGAAAATTCATAAGATCTACCATGGATTAAAATCACTGGTGTTACAATGAAATCAAAAACTTTGGAGTAGAGTTTTATTGGAAAACTATTATGACATATTTATGATCAAAGAATCTAAATACATACATACAACTGAAATATTTTCATCGTGCAGGGCTTAAAGTCCGTTGGAAATGAGGAGAATCAGTTATTTTGATATTTAACCCTTCCATTACTGCAGCTTCCTGAAATATTGCGAAAACCAATGCATTCTCTTATATATGCGAGTCTCTCATAGGGAGCCTCGCATATATAAGAGAATACATTGGCCTAACAATATTTACCTAAACCTTGTAAGCCAGTGCATTCTCTTATATGTGTGAGGCTCCCTATGGGAGACTCGCATATATAAGTGAATGCACTTTCCACAGGATCTTTAAAGTTGCAGCAGTGCAGCTCCTGTCATGAAAGGGTTAATAATCAAAATATCAGCATGATGTGCCCAAGTCAGATTACGAGGGCTATAGCCCCGATTGGGAGTGGGTACGGAAGGGAGTAACGGATAGAATTCCACACTGCACTTCCATATGTGTATTTAAGCAGTGCTATGCACAAATACCATGCCTGGAAGTAAAAGTTAAGTGTATGTAGCACAATTTACTGCCCGACAGCCTGATCTGTCGCCACTTTTGATGCAGCTTCCTTTGATATCGCAGCCGACGTTTGGCGGTCATCTTCAAAGAGTTCGGTGTGCATTTGATGTCGTGTTACGGCCTTGCCATTGCTTATAAACTGTGAATTTATGTTCCTATGGACCAGTAATTAGCGATCATTATATCCAAAATGGACGACGTGCATGGGACTGCATCTATATTTCATTTTTCAAATTTATACTGTAAAACGTTCACCATTAATACTGATCATTATTGACAAAGTAACAAAGTTCGCGGGACATTGAATGTCCATAGTTACTAGACAGTTAATCAGTAACAAGTTTGTGTCATCACTTATTCGTGCTACATACATTACATTCTCCAACTTGGTAACGTATATACCCCCCCCCCCCCCCCCCCCCCACCGCGCTGCACGCACTTTGAATAACAAAACTAAAAGTACAGTAACAGGCAGCGCGCACACACACACGGAAGCCCGCGAAATAAAATTAAGTGCTATAATATGTCAGGTGACGCAATCGATTCACAATGGGATTTTCTGCAAAACTAACTATAGTCCGTTTTCAATAAGTATGCGACAATTCCGCATGCTTTTAATTAGCACTGCGATGCATGTTCACGGGAAACATTGATTGATTGGACAGATGTTTTAAAAATTTCTGCGGCAATAACGATGAGGAGTACGTTTACCTGCCGCGTAAATTTGAGTTTAGGTGGCCGATGACGGGCGGGGGCCTCAGAATGACAAGCCTGCTGACTGACAGTTTGAAACTGTGTTCAGACTGTATGTAAAGTAGTCATTGTAATTTCGTATTGATCACATCTTTACCTGGGTGTAATATAGGCCGCATATATAAATGATTAATTGACTAACCGTTGACTATAACGGTCGATTAGTCGATTATGAAAACTAATAGTCGTGGCAACCTTATAGAATACCTATTTCAGACTTTCAAACCAGCATATTTAACCCCGTATTTACTGAATAGGTTCTCTCATTTGTTTACAAAAGTATAGAATGGAATGGTTTATCTTCATTTGTACATATGAGATAATGGTATTATAAGCAGACACCAGGCAGAAAAATCTCTGTATTCATATGCAGGGAAATCCTTATTAATGAATAAATGGAAATCAAGAGAATACTCATCAGTAAATAATCAGTTATCAAAGGGTTAAGGCTATGGTTTTTTGCAGGAATATCCAAACACAAGCCAGGGTCAAATATGTTTCTCCATATAAACAAGTGCACCGCTGGGCGGAGGTAACGCCCCCGACTGTACAATCAGAGAAACTTTCTGGTTAAGCGCTATAAAAATGCCACATGTTGTTCTATATTAGCTTCAAATTTGGTCTGGTGCCACAAAAATAGAAGGAAAACTGAATTTTCTAAAAAAAAAACTGAATTTTTTAAGTCGAAAAAGGGTCATAACTCTCACAAAAATTATCCGATTGAACCGAAATTTTACCTTGACCTGTATTGCGATATTGGTAATACGGCTTTTGCAAATAAACAATCCAAAATCAAGTTATCATCTGGAAACCAAAAAAACCTGAATTTTCTAAGTCCAAAAAGGGGCGTAACTCTGGAAACAATTGGCGGACGAAACCACGGCTATGAGGAAATCTTGTCCCCCCGGCTGGTCTATTGGCATACCAAAGATCAACTGAATTGAATTAGCGAAACCAAAGTTATGAGTTGAAACGTTCGTATGCCACAGAAAACTGAATTTTCTAAGTCCAAAAAGGGGCTTAACTCTGGAAAAAATGGGCGGACGAAACCGCAGTTATGGGGAAATCTTGTCCCCCCGGCTGGTCTATTAGCATACCAAAGATCAACTGAATTGAGTTAGCGAAACCAAAGTTATGAGTTGAAACGTTCGTACGTACGGACGGACGGAAGGACGGACGGATGGAAGGACGGACGGACGGAAGGACGGACGGAGGGCTCCACTATATACCCCCAAATCTCCATCGGAGATCGGGGGCATAATAAAAAGCCACTTGCAATCATAAAACATATGTGAAAAATTGTTTTCTGTGATTTTATGATATGAGTTCTGGTCAGGTATATATTCTGGGTAATGGAATAACTTGATATTAAGTGAAATCTATTACCTGTATGAGGTCCTTCCGTCCTACAGAAGCAGCCTCCTTCGCATTATGTTTACACATTTTTGGCAAGTCATTCAGATCGAGGCTGAAAAGATATGAGAATTAACGGGAGCCAAAGCGCCTGCGTTCGGTAAATGTGCAAAAATATAAAAGTCTTTATAGACATCACAACTATGAAGATTGAGAAACAGATCCACTTTGTTCTTTATATTCATTATTGATGATAGTTCTCCCATAACGAAATGTCGCATATTGAAACCGTTGTTATGTAACAAATTCGGTTAAAATCTACAAACATTTATCATTGTTACGACTGAGAAATCTGTGCACCCCTTTCCCCCAGCCCCAACCTAGACTGGGTTTAACAGAAAATATCTTCACTAAATTATGAGGTATAGCTGGGTATAGTCTACATAAAGCACACGTTTGTTCAATTAAATAAAACAATATCGAACTAAATGTCAGTATATTACAAGCTACAATCTTCAGGGTGTGCAATAAACATAGAACAACACAGTTGGGTGAACATGTTAAAGATGCATAATCCAAATTAACACTCCAAAATTACTATTTATTTGGCTTCGGGGGTAAAAAATATTTGATTCGAGTCGAGGAACCCACCCATCAAAGCTCAGTGATCATATCGATTTTTGAAATGTGTTATTTCTCAAGATATGTACTTATTTGTGGCCTCCAACGATCTTAGACAAAATTGCTGATGAAGATGGATAACTCTAAAATCAAGTGGTAATAAGGCCAAATTTTGTGATAATCAAGTGATAATATGGCCATATTTCATTGAACAAATAACACGTTTTGGGAAATTTTATACCATAGTTGACAGTGGTTAGTATTATTTTGCTGTAATTAATCTGATAACTAAAGCGTATTTTGAAGAAATGTTATTGTAATAACTTGATGAAATGGGAACCGTCGGATTGAGTACCTTTAATGTTATTTCACGCCTTTGTCGTGTCGCAAGGTAAAACTCGAACCTACAGCTATCGTCGCAACAATCTCTTGCAATAATGTTAACCGGTTCACATACTTGTGTCATTCTATCTATGTCTAAAATATGTATATCATGATTTTTGAGATATGTATAGTGTATGTATGTGCTCTTTATTTAGTGATAGTGAATTTTAGAGAGAGAGGTACTGGTCTCAATATATAGATTAAAATAACAAGTTTCATTTTTTATAAAATTTATATTTTCAGTAACATACATGTAATGCTCTGCCAGGTATTTGTGAACTGCCATTAGACTAGAAACATCATAGATCCGTGTTGGGCCCACTTTTGGTAGTTTCTTCTGATTTTTGGTTTTATCCATTTCTCTAACTCTGTCCATATCCTTGTTGTTTACTTTCGGCTTGACTTTAGGCTTTTGTCTTGGTTTCTGCAAAGGAGATGCATAGATGAATGACAGTTAAAATGAACTATAAACCTCAGGAACATTTAAAACAAATAACAATCAATGAATGAAAGTGTCAATGACACTGTAACTCAACTTGGATAATACATTAGTCAATAGAGCTCTGGGGTATTAGGATATACCAACAATTCCAACATTATTGATTTTAAAGTGATATCACCTAAAAAAAAAATATAAAGCAGCAGAATTTTCTGATTTAACTATTTTGATGCCACACAGTACAACAAATGTACGCCCCAGTGCCACATGTATACATAGATTGTGGGTGTATATGGTTAATGTGGTGTATCTCAGGTATCATTGGGTAATATTTGGTTGGGCCACATGTAGCTGCTTTACCCATCAAATATCCGTGAAAAAAAAATGTAACCACTAGTAATGTCGCTTTGAATATTACTGTGTTATTATCAGTTGATATATTGTAGGCAGTGACACAAATCCTACCTCTTTAATTTATATTATAACCACCTCTGAATGGGTCACATGACAATGTTCATCACCATGGGTGCAGACCTAATAGCATATAATTATATGATCCAATTTATATGGATTTATGCAGTGATGTTGCATTTTATTTGTCGCATCTGCTACATTTTCTGGTGTTATGTTAAGGTACGAATACCACATGACCTATAGGATAACTGAAATGTGAACCCACAACACATATACAATGTGTATATGCCTGGGTTGAGCACATACCAGGCTTTAAGATTTTGATACGCAATTATCATTTTAATGGGGGTAGCTAGATATATGCCCCTTGATTGTGTGCCTGAAAAATTAAATTTTGATGCAAAAATGGCCAAAATAAGTGATTTTCAGGCCTGTGGGACACAAAAACAAGATTTTTCGGAGCAAAGCCACCTATGTTGTCTGGAAGAACACTGTTTCCTCACAATAATATAAAAATAAGTTCAAACTTCTCACCACACTGTGATTTCCAAAAAAATATTTTTCATGCAGATGACAAATTTTAGGTGTTAAAAAGTCATGCTGGTGTCTGGAGCCACTGTTTCGCAGTGTTACTACTTGATTCTGGTGGGGCCAAGGTCACCTGAAACAATATTTTTCAAAACTCAAGACATCCTCTAAAAATCGACAAATTCATAACTAACCTTCTCTCAATAATTATTGCCACACCCATGGTGTCAGAAAACACTGGTAATCTATTCTAAGAAATTTACCCCTACTGATCATTCGAAACTGTAGAGTGTCACCATAGGGTTTCCGTGGTCATGGCAGCCATCTTGAATTAGCACCGGCATGTCTGCAGTCAGTGCATTCTCTTATATATGTGATGCTCTCTATGGGAGACTCGCATATATAAGAGAATACACTGGCACACAAACTTAAATGCTGTACCAGCACAGCTCCCCGTCATGAAAGGGATAAAAAATTATCCATTATTATTACTACCTTCTCTCTGACTTTAAAGAAGTTGCTGATAGACAGCACATCAGCACCAGTCAACGGTGGACTACGAGAGTATGGGTTGAAGCTTGGCACTGTTGTTCTGCACCCAGGACCATATGCTGCAAGGTCAGATAAAGCCCTGAAAAAAAAACAAATGATATGATTTGTCTCACAACCTGTATTATGTTTATCATATTTAAAAAATATTATTTGGTTTAACCCTTTCATGACGGGAGCTGTGCTGGTACAGCAATTAAAAATCCTGTGCCAGTACATTCTCTTATATATGCGAGTCTCCCATAGATTGAAGAAGCTCCAGTCATGGAAGGATTAATGGATTACACCGGTAATTTTTCTAAGTCATTATTGATGCCCGCTACTCCAATGCCTTATACTGTGGATGTAAGGCACACAGCATGACATTTTACATCGGTACTCAGTACAGATGTGTAGGAGCCATGAAGTTAATGGAGCAATGTCTTATTCACAAAGAAGACAAGATCGTATAGCATTTATGAACATCACACCATGTAAGTAAAGATTGAAGATGTCATTTGACAAGCTATACTATTAAGATCCATTCACAACATTTAACCCTTTCTTTACTAAATATTGTATGAGTAGATCCCTTAGGAAATGTTCGGATAAGACCATAGGTCGATTTTTGAACTTATTATCTGTACATTTCCCACCTATGAATATGAATAATTCTGCTTGTGAGTTGTTTTTCTGTCTGCCGTCTGCTTTTAGTACCTAAACACCTCGCCAAATGAATAATAGACCATTCCAATGTCTACTTTTACAACTGATGGGATAATCCATTCAGTAAAGAAAGGGTTAACCCTTTCATGATTGGAGCTGCGCTGGTGCAGCATTAAAAATCCTGTACCAGTGCATTCTCTTATAAATGTGAATCTGCCATAGGGAGCCTCACATATATAAGATAATGCACTGGCTTACAAGGTAAATATTGTTAGGCCAATATATTCTCTTATATGTGCATATATAAGACAATGCATTGGCACAGGGTTTTTCGCAATATTTCAGGAAGCTCCAATGATGGAAGGGTTAAGCATGACACATGTGGAACCTTGGTTTTCACTCACTCGGGAACTATTGTGTGAGCCATTCCACTGAGACTGGCTACTTACTTTGGTGTCGTATCAGAATCTCCTGAGACCTTTTTCATATCAGCTGGTATACCAAAACAGACAAGGTATCCTGTAGATTAAAAAAAAACACTTAAACCCTCTGCTAATGCTTATATTATAAAACACCATTGCCCATGACCAACACAGCATCACGCCAAATTTCTTTCAGTCATTCTTTCTAATACTGTTACGAAATCATGTGACATGTTAATCTGATATATATGGGGTAGATTTTATTACCAGTTAGAAAGACAATAGCATTAACAGTAGGCTCCTGCAAATCACGATTTTTTCGTGGAATCGAACCTCGATTCGAATCTGGTGAAGATTTCACATCGAATCGAACCATGGTAATAGAAAATTCAGCAACATTAAGAATTTGTTTTCATCGCCAGCGATTATAGAAACGTAGAAGACGAGTAATTTATCAATTCATCGTGGCCATACATTTTAATAATTGGCTGATTATACTTGAGAATTTAATTCATAAATGAAATAGGACCAGAAGAATGTACATTTGTATTGCGAATACTGTAGAGGAAAAGATTTTCAGGGATTTGACAGGAGTCAGGGTGCAAGGGGAGTAATTCAATTACCAACCATGGCGGTAATTGTTGGAATTCATTACTTGGAATAATCATTGTAATTGAGACTATGAGTGTCAGTACCGTTTAAATAAAACAATATGTCATTTGAATTATGTGTCGGGATGTTCAGTGATGAAATTATTATGAATCACAACAAATCATTCATTTGAAAAAGTCACAAAATAACAGTGCACGTGAATGGACTATCTTGCGTGGAAGGACGACAATCGGGTGGTGACCTTTGGGAAATCCATTCAGTGCACTGGAAGTCCTTATCTAGAGGTCAAGGAGTCCAGTCTGGTATCAGTAACATAATGATTAAAACATATATATGCAGTTATCTCCCTTTTGTTAAATGAGATAAATTTCAAATAAAATCGAACGTGTTGCATGATTTCACATCGAAACGAGTCTTGAACGTCCGCAGAAGCCTAATTAAGAGATAGAAAGACAATAGCAAGATTCCAGTTGCACATACATGTGACCTGTGAGTTGTGTTGCTATGATATTGCTATAGAGATATATACCGGCTGGAAATCACCAGATTTAGTGGCAGCAAACCTACATGTTGATAGTGTTAGCCAATTCTGTAGATAAACATGTGAGACAACTGTAGTACGACAAGCAATTATCACATCTGTGACAAAAATCTTTAACCATGTTTAGTGACTTCAAACGACCACAATATCCATACAGGTTGAATCTCTTATCAGATGAATAATTATCAAGGCGAAGAGTTGTGTATTAAACATTCGCACACTAATCAGAGAGATGCCATAGAAATCAGATGTATTTATGCCATGTTCAGATGCTGACAAAATTGCGATGCAATGAACATCTACTAAACAAACAGATAACCCATTTTGCATATCACACAAAATACAGAAAGTGTGAAATGGAGATATTGTTTAGTCGCGCCTGGGGGTCATCGACCCCTGTGCTATAATTAGACAGTATTTTTTACAGCAATGAGTATTTGATCATGTTTATTATACCAGGGTAAATAGGCTTATTTGGATGGTGTTTTAATTGCCTATAAGCTTATATACTCATTTATGCTATTTTGATGACTTGACCTGTCAATTAAGCCAGATATATGCTGCTCCGATGTCGAAATTTGCCAAAATTACGTCTGTTTTTCTATGAATCCAGAAGTGGCATGCAATTGAGGATTTTGTGAGAAAAGTAAGCGGACTACCTATGGTTTTTGTGGCTTATTTTCAAAGTATCTTTCATACTGCTTCTTTTCCTGAATTCCAGTGAAATACAAGAACCTGTATTTTAATATTTTGGGTCAAATACAGGCAAAATTTGACAAATGTCAGTTCAAATAAGGGTGAAAACA
Source organism: Siphonodentalium dalli (assembly GCA_032622095.1). Classification (NCBI taxonomy): domain Eukaryota; kingdom Metazoa; phylum Mollusca; class Scaphopoda; order Gadilida; family Siphonodentaliidae; genus Siphonodentalium; species Siphonodentalium dalli. The sequence continues at coordinate 132,103,165 of CP136062.1, read as the reverse complement.
GGCATTTTTCTAAATTGTAGTCATGTGACATATTTTCAGGTTGCTACATATTGTTATTGTTATTGCAGCACATGCCAAAATAGATTTTTATGAACTCAAAAGGTCATAAATCAGTTTGAAAATAGGCATAAGTCTAGTAGACCTGAAGTTTTTCAATGGTTGAAGCCCAAACATTGCTAATAAATCTTTTAAAAAATGAACAAATCTAGGGTTATGTTAAATAGCCTTGATAATAGTGTAAGGATACCTATGCTTTCAGCACAACATCTTAACCAAATGACCATGTATAGTCACAAAGAACACCGGACTCAAATCACTTTCACTAGTAATAGCAACACATATGTGGAACCGAACATAACTAATAACATACCTGCACTACAGAATCTAGCCCCGCTGGTACGAGGGAAGGGAACCTTCCTATCCTGGTAGTTGTAGTTTCCGATATTATAAGGCATATGTATGGGAGTCCACGTAGGAATAGGGGCCTGCTGCAGGTTATAGATTTCCGAGTCCGGAGTGAGCCTCTCTTCAGCCTGCAATACACACAGAACTTTTAACCCTCCCAGATCCTGCACTCCCGGAAAGGCATGGCAATTCTACACTGTATCAACAATAGATAACTCAGTGCTCACTGCACGTTTATGTCGATATACCATACCGGCTAGAACTGTTTTAGAGTTTTTGCTGATCTCATTTGTGCCCCTGTATAAAGTAAATTTTACATTTCAAAATTTATTAGTTATTTTGTTTTTGGGTGTGTGTCTTATATCTTCTTATTTTCAGTTTTAGTTTCCTTAATGATCCTATAATTTGGTTATTCATTTAGGTCAAAGTTTCTGAAAAATGACCAAATAAATTCAGAAATGGCAAAATAAGTTCCAATAAATTGATACCTTATCTTTATAATGGATTCAAGTTTCATATGTGGGTGATTCTCAGATGGTAGTATAACTTTTAGTACCAAAATGGAACAAAGAAACAGAAAGGACAGAAAAGAAATAATGACTATGTAATGTCCGGGTTTCCGCTAGGGCGGCACAGGCTCCATAAAATAGACCCAGTTTTGGTGCCATATAAAAAAAAGAAAAAGAAAAGGGGACTGCATGAATCAATGTATTAAATCAAAGTTGTTTTGCATGGGTCTGGTTGCTTTGATTTCTCTCGGAATAAATTTGAAGAGTCATTTCGTCAAACTGAGTGATCTCAAGTGCAAGCACCTACACATAACACACTATTTCGCACCAATAACACAAAATGATCAATTAGAAATAACAGAACATAATTGCAGTTGCTCCGCACTGTCATCTTTTCGATTATAGGAATAATCTACTATAGAACTGATGAAAATAATCATCTGATTGTTCTGTCAAAGCATATAAAAAATACTTGCAGAAATAACGAGTCTATTCAGGGGATATATCGATCTTAAACTTCAGTACTCAAATTATTCATAACATAGTTCATTTCTGAACATGAATTCTGAGAAAGACATATCATTTAAACCCAACACACCTGGCTATGTTGTTAATATTCCCCCGAGGCACCTCTATGTTCTTTGTCAAATTGTTCCAGGAGTGATAACTCTATATGTTTGTCCATCGAATGACTTCGAGGATTTCCGTTTTTTTAAAATGAGGTGAAGATCGCAATGCACATCACGTTGATAAATACATATTTATAAGCATTAAGCAATGCCAGCAGACCTTACAGGATTCAATGATTTCATTTTGTTAACATCAAATACACCTGTGTGTCTATATTCAGGTGCAAGGAAATGTGGGAGTTTTCGGATAATAAATTTCCAAAATGCACATAGCACGGGCCCGAACCATGGTCGACCTGTCCCATCCTAGGTTATACAGACCCAACATTTAGACCCTAGAGGGAAACCCTGATTTTGTACCATCTTCATCAGAATATCTAAAAGTAGTTCGATAATGTATCTCTATGATATAGTTATCACTGAATCAATCCAAACAATTTGAACTCATTTAAAGATTATATATCTCTTCAAGCATGTTTTATATAGATTCTGAGGTACAAAATAATAGATATGAATCGAAGACACCTGTCTGGACAAGTTCTATTAATTGATATCAATTTTGTGTCGAATATCATATCACATTTGCTGGACAGTTTATGCACTATTTTTAGAACAGAAATATGTGCGAGAACGTTCGGAGTGTTCCAAGAAGAACTCTATCTTGTTAGCACCATAAATCATGGCAAATAACATTTCAACTATAGAGTTCTTAAAATCAGGATTTATAAAAATTATGTTTTTGTAATTGTGACAGGAGAGAAATACACCATCTCTTAAGTGTATAATCAGCAGTATAATCAGTATTCTTACCACGGACATATTATCAAGTGTTGACTGTAGTCCTCTAACACAGGCTTCTAAGCAGTTTATATTCCTCTCTACATGCTTTCGAGAAATCTCAGACAGAGTCTGAAATGAAGAACAGTCGCAAAACTGAAAAATAAACTCAAATTCCAAACAAATTTTTTATAAACCAAATGCATCCACTGTATATTGAGGTGCTTACATGCTTTCAGTTCATTAACTTGAGATCAAAGAAAGACAATCTGTTTTAATTTGGTTTCTATACAAAGCTTCAATGTTCCTGTTTGTTGTCTCAAGAGCTACTTTTCAGTGATAAACTTCCAAATTTTCTCCTGACAGGGCGCAGAGTATGCGCTTCCCAAATACGGCCACATTCCCACAACCACTAGCAGAAACCCTGTCTTAACCCTTCAATGACTACAGCTTCCTGATATTTTGCAAAAACCCTGTGCCAATACATTCTCTTATATATATGCGAGTCTCCCATAGCGAGCCTCACATATATAATAGAATACATTGGCCTAACAATATTTACCATGACCTTGGTATAGAGTGTTCGGCAAATTTCAGGAAGCTCCTGTCATGATTGGGTTAACCATGACACTAACCTTAAGCAGTTCTAGCTGTGATATCTGGTCCAGTGTAGTGCTGATAATCTCAAATTTAAGCGGTTCGTTGTTAGGGTAATTCTTTGGGAAGGTTATCACCATGCTGATGTTATATGATCCACATGTAGCTTTCACACTGCAAGATCGCCTTATTGGATCCATCTGAAGAAAGCGGTCAGAATTATTCCTCAAATTTTTCAAGCGTGAATATGTCTGCAACTTCGTTCTTATAAATACTTCTAAAACTCCTTTGCATCGCTGTGCAATTGTTTTCAATTTCCTCCACAATGTGATCATTTGAAACATGATTACTCATACAAATTTGTGGTCTTTTGCCTTAATAAAAATATGGCATGAAAATTGTTGGCACAACATAAAAACTTACTTGTTCCACTCAACCACCTAACAATTTTATCTGTCGTCACATTCCTGCTCAGTTTCGAGAATTAAAATAGGTCAATAAATATGTAAAATACTTTTATATTATAACTAGCTGATGTGCCCGACTTCATCCAAGCTATTTAGGGATTTCTTTGTGATCGCCTCCATCTGGGCAGAATATACAGCGTCTGGACTTGTTTGTGGACGTTGCAAAATTGAGTCTGATGGGGAATCCAGAAAATGCCTATATGAGCATATATGAGCGAGATCAAGGTCAAGGACATGGTCGCACATGAAATTGGACCCACCCATATTGTTCACAGGATCAAAGTAGGCCTAAATACCAAATTTGAGTCGGATTGGTCAAGCAGTTTTCAAGTCTATAACACACCTACATACATATACACAGACAGAAGTTCCAAAATATATAATAGACTAGCCGATGAGCCCGACGTTGTCCGGGCTAAAGACGTCCGGGCTATTCAAAATCCGAGATCTGGTCTGCGCATGCGCGAAGCTGGCGTCGCACGGGCTCGGCGACCTGATAAAATTTGTATCCGGGGCAAGATACATTCACATAGCAAATTTCAAGTCGATAGCTCCACCCGTTTCCGAGATCTCGTCTGCGCATGCGCTGCACGGGCGTCGCACGTTGTCCGGGCTATTAAAAAAACAAATTACAAGTCGATAGCTCTACCCATTTCCGAGATCTGGTCTGCGCATGCGCGAAGCTGGCGTCGCACGGGCTCGGCAACCCGATAAAATTTGTATCCGGGGCAAGATACATTCACATACCAAATTTCAAGTCGATAGCTCCACCCGTTTCCGAGATCTGGTCTGCGCATGCGCGAAGCTGGCGTCGCACGGGCTCGGCGACCCGATAAAATTCGTATCCGGGGCAAGATACATTCACATAGAAAATTTCAAGTCGATAGCTCCACCCGTTTCCGTGATCTCGTCTGCGCATGCGCGAAGCTGGCGTCGCACGGGCTCGGCGACCCGATAAAATTCGTATCCGGGGCAAGATACATTCACATAGCAAATTTCAAGTCGATAGCTCCACCCGTTTCCGAGATCTCGTCTGCGCATGCGCGAAGCTGGCGTCGCACGGGCTCGGCGACCCGATAAAATTTGTATCCAGGGCAAGATACATTCACATAGCAAATTTCAAGTCGATAGCTCCACCCGTTTCCGAGATCTCGTCTGCGCATGCGCTGCACGGGCGTCGCATGGGGTCGCCAATACGACAACAACGACCGCCTGGTCAAACTACACACACGTACCAAGTTTCGTCCCGATCGGTCGAGAATCGTAGATTTGTATAAATGACAGACAGACAGACATACGGACAAACATACAGAGGTCTTCAAATATATATGGGACTAGCCAATGAGCCCGACGTTGTCCGGGCTATTCAAAAACCAAGTTTCAAGTCGATAGCTCCACCCGTTTCCGAGATCTGGTCTGCGCATGCGCGAAGCTGGCGTCGCACGGGCTCGGCGACCCGATAAAATTCGTATCTGGGGCAAGATACATTCACATACCAAATTTCAAGTCGATAGCTCCACCCGTTTCCGAGATCTGGTCTGCGCATGCGCGAAGCTGGCGTCGCACGGGCTCGGCGACCCGATAAAATTCGTATCCGGGGCAAGATACATTCACATAGCAAATTTCAAGTCGATAGCTCCACCCGTTTCCGAGATGTCGTCTGCGCATGCGCGAAGCTGGCGTCGCACGGGCTCGGCGATCCGATAAAATTTGTATCCGGGGCAAGATACATTCACATAGCAAATTTCAAGTCGATAACTCCACCCGTTTCCGAGATCTCGTCTGCGCATGCGCTGCACGGGCGTCGCACGGGCTCGCCAATACGACAACGACGACCGCCTGGTCAAACTACACACACGTACCAAGTTTCGTCCCGATCGGTCGAGAATCGTAGATTTGTATAAATGACAGACAAACAGACAAACAGACAGACAGACAGACAGACAGACAGACAGACAGAGGTCTTCAAAATATATATGAGATATCATAAAAAAAATTCTATTTTTGGTGTAAATCTTTGAGATGCCAATTATTAAGTAGAAATGAGTTTTAACAGGTACAGTCATTCAATACATTCTTTACTATATACCCATTGATGAATAGTTCCCTCAGGAAATGTTTAGACATTGTTTAACTTATTATTTGATCATTTACCACCATTAAATAGGAATCCTTATGCACTTATTTCACGATAGAGAAGTGATAACATATTGCCAATATGTTCACAATCTGGTAAGTGTAGTTTGATTGTATTCACCTCATCAATGGCCACGTTGGGAATACTGAGATTTATTAGTTGGAATTCTTTCTGTAATGTTTGAGGTTGTTGTTGTTGCTGCTGATGAGGTCGTGCTTTAAACCCATTCGTTGTGATCCCATTCTGCTGTGGAGTGCTGTCTAAGTTCTCAATGCTTCTCTGTCGATCCTCATCAGACATTTCTACAGATGTCACGTCTGTCTCGGAACCTCCATCTTGTATGTTATGACCACATTTCTGTGCAACGAAAATATATGCAAATGAAAATATCAGTGTTCGCGCTGTCAGTGGACAAAGTGGCCAATGGCCATTTTTTTTCGAAATTGGGCACAAAAAAATTAATTTGGCCAAACTTTTTTTTCACATCAAATGGAGACAGAAATCTAATTTAAAAAGCGCTGAATAGATCAACGAAGTTAGGTGATAAAATATTGCCATTTTTTTGACACGCGGGTTTCGTACATCATACGATGACAACCCAAATTTATGTTGTAAGGGGAGCATTGATGGAATGGTGATGGTTGTACAATGGCGATTACTAAACGTTAAAAATCTTAATCTCTGCACTAGTAATATCATAATGATTATTATTTTGTTGATTAGGCGGTATGTAAGTTGAAATACGTAAATGCATTGTCCAATAATTGGATGTACTGCCTCCCGTCTTATAATAACAACAGGGCTTCACACCATAAAGGTTATTAATACAACTATAGGTATTCAACACCTCACGATAATAAACAGAACTGTTGTTTTATTTCGGCAAAAATAGCAATGACAACTAACACACCCCATTACTTGATTAGTTGGAGTATATGGTGTCAGCGACGTGACTAGACCTGTTTACTTTCCCGATTTCGGCGGGAGTCTCCCGATTTTGTGTCATCTCATGTGCTCCCGATCGGGAAACCAAATCTCCCGATTTCAAAAGATAAACCCCAAATTAGCCGACGGCAGTATCAAGCATTAAGCCATACACGCTATAGTGTTACAAATCAATTAGAAATTATATCGCCTGCGAGTCAAACAGCGACACGATGTTGACACAAGGTCGACTCTCTTTTGTTTAACAGCGTTGAGTAAGTAAATGTGGGCTTCAATGTCCAGACAAGGATTATAAAGCCTTCCTTTATCTGGGTATAAATAACACAGGTTTATTTTTGTTGGGATAAAATTCATAAAAATGTCTGAGACGCCCACTAAGAAACGCAAACGTTATTCTGCAGATACGCCAACGAAAAAACGTAGATACGATTCGAAATTTCTTCTTAGGGAAGTTTGGGAAAACAGCGACAATCAATCAACAGACAAACATTACTTTGGTACAATATGGGTTAACAGAGAACCAGCTGGGCAGTGACATACTTTCCATTGGAACAGCAGCGCGCAATTATATGACCGAAATAGAAGATGACGTAATCGTATCGGTGCTCCGGAAGTTCTTTAAGAGCGTGCGCAAATTGTTGACAAAATGATTGCGAAGTTTCCGTTTGGTGAACTGATATTCGAGGACCTTAAAGTTCTGAATCCGAAAGTTGAAGTGAGGGACAATGTAAAGGAGTCATCTCTTGTGAATTTTTCAAAACGTTTCGGACTTATTTCCACCGATAAACAGTTTGATAGCCTAGCAGATGAGCTGTTGGATTACAAAACTGTGACTGACCTTCCACCTTTCAATCACGAAGAAGATCGTTGTGATGTTATTGGATAACATTAATAAACTAACGAACTGTGACAGGCGATAAAAGATTTCCACATCTGGGACGTGTTATAAAAGCAGCACTGTTATTATGTTAATTATGATCATATATTTATTACTATTACTGAATAAACAATGTGTAACATAAAATTGACCCTTTATTATACACAAAACCCAATGCAATAAACACAATATGACATTTAAATGAAAAATATGAAGTTTTTTTTCGTGATATTCTCATTGAAAAAAATCTCCAGATTTTTCACTAAATCTCCATCTTTCTGAGGACAAATCTCCAGATTTCCAATTTTAAAAGTAAACAGGTCTAGACGTGACATAGAGTCAGATAGTTATATATTTAAACAAGCAGTCGCAGACGGCGGTATCCCCCGCCGAAATGTGCAGTTGGGGAAGTGCATTCTCAATAATGTTTGCGTTCTCAGTATGTGCTAAACAAGAGGTGGGATTTTGTCAAAAAGCCTGGCTTGCGAACCCATTTTAGGTACTAGCCATGTGATGTCCATTAGCACCAAAATAATAAACAAAGTCCAAAAATTCTGCTGAAAATATCCGGCAAGACCTGGTTTGCGAACTCGTTCTAGATACTGGTCATGTAAACTCCAGGGTTCCCACACCTGAGACAAAGCTAAATTCAAGGAGTTTTCCAGGAGTTATGAGGAAAATTCAAGGAGTCAATACTAATACTAAGGTACCATATATTTTTGTTGTCACTTACAATGTTTTTAGGTGTAATGTTACACTAAACCGAAAGGGTAATAACACAGCCTGTTCTAGTTGTTGCAGTTAGACCTCTGGGCCCTTATATAATAGTCAAAAAGAGACAACTTTGCAATCTTGTATGTTATACTATAACCATACCTTACTATGTCTACCATTATATTATGTGAATGCTGGCATTTGATAATTAAAGTTGGCAAGCGTCTGCGATGAAGTCTGTCCGCCACTGGCTGTCCTATGCTTTTTTGATTTGGTGTGGCTGACCAACGCCGATTCACCCATATTCGCTACATCAAACGAACTTTTGCAAAGGACACAATACGCACGATGTTTATCTGAACCATGACGCTGAACCCATAGTTTGTATTGATCCTTTGTTAGCCAATCCGGATTAAAAATACACTTCCCACCGGGCATTGTTATTGACAAAAGAATTTGACACAATTTTCACGCTTCACGCACGTGTGTAAAACACAAAAGATATCCCATAATTTAACTTCTTCCTGGTAAAAATATACAATAATAGATTGGGGATTTCCAGTGTTACTGCATACCCCAACTATAGTCTGTTTCATTATAAATGCTCTGTATGTGGTAGACATAATTTGTCGCTAGATTGGCGACTACGGAAGATTCTAAATAAATATTATTAACATTAAAAGGGCATCATGAACCAATAATACTAAAATTTAAGGAGTTTTCCAGGAGATTCATATACCTTTATATATTTAAGGAGTTTTCCAGGGCCCTTGAAAGGTTATTACCAAATTCAAGGAGTTTCAAGGAATTTCAGGAGGTGTACGAACCCTGAAACTCATATACCAAAAATCTTGGAAATCCGTTGACATTTGTGGAAATGAGCCCTGTGACGTCGTCTATTTGCTATTTGGTAAATTCGACAAAAATAATAAACAAAGTCCAATAACTCCGGTAAAAATATCTGGCCGGACCTGGCTTGCGAACACATTCTAGGTAATGTTCAGGTGAACTCATGTACCAAATATCTTTGAAATCCGTTGAGATTTGTGGAAATGAGCCCTGTGACGTCGTCTATTTGCTATTTGGTAAATTCAACAAAAATAATAAACAAAGTCCAATAACTCCGGTAAAAATATCTGGCCAGACCTGGCTTGCGAACTCATTCTAGGTAATGGTCAGGTGAACTCATATACCACAAATCTTTGAAACCGTTTACATTTGTTCAAGTTATGACTTTTACAAATTCGGGACGGACGGACAGACGGACGGCACGACAAACGGACCGCAAATTTTAAATTTGGCGGGGGATAAAAACATAATTTAGTCATCAATTGTGAACCCAGAAAATGAGTATTTAATTTGACCAAAGTTTTTCTAACCCTAACCCTAACCCTAACCCTAACCCTAACCCTAACCGAATACTGCAAAATATGCATCTGAAGATGTGGTCTTACAACCAGGTTTCGCGCTGTCAGTGGCCAAATTGGTCAATGGCCAGATTGTTTTAAAAAAAAGCCAATGAAAACTTCATTCAAACTATTTTTGTTTATCTGGCCTCAGTTCATAAAACATTTCTTCAACAAGAGGTGGCATCAGAGATGCTGTGTCTCGTTTTCGGTGGCTTACCGCCGGTGGCTACCGCCAATTGGTGTGCATCAGTATCGGTAGACTAATTAATAGGTAAAATCGAAAAATGACTAATTAAGGGCCATAACTCCATCAAATTTTATCGGGCCAGGCTGGTTTTCGAACTCGTCCGAAATATTCTTGGCAAGTATGTCTATTCCAAATTTTAAACAAATCGGAGGACGTTTGTTGAAGTTATCGCGCTAACGAGCTAAAAATTCACGAAAAATGACAAATTAAGGGCCATAACTCTATCAAATTTTATTGGGCCAGGCTGGTTTTCGAACTCGTCCAGGATATTATTGGAAGACACTTATATACCAAATTTCAATCAAATCGGATAACGTTTGTTGAAGTTATCGCGCTAACAAGCTGAAAATTCGTGAAAAATGACTAATTAAGGGCCATAACTCTTATCAAATTTTATCGGACCTGGCCGGTTTTCGAACTCGACCGAGATTTCTTGGGAGACACCTATATACCAAATTTCAATCAAATCGGATAACGTTTGTTGAAGTTATCGCGCTAACAAGCTGAAAATTCATGAAAAATGACTAATTAAGGGCCATAACTCTATCAAATTTTATCGGACGAGGCCGGTTTTCGAACTCATCCGAGATATTCTTGGGAGACACCTATATACCAAATTTCAATCAAATCGGATAATGTTTGTTGAAGTTATCGCGCTAACAAGCTGAAAATTCGTGAAAAATGACTAATTAAGGGCCATAACTCTATCAAATTTTATCGGACGAGGCCGGTTTTCGAACTCATCCGAGATATTCTTGGGAGACACCTATATACCAAATTTCAATCAAATCGGATAACGTTTGTTGAAGTTATCGCGCTAACAAGCTGAAAATTCGTGAAAAATGACTAATTAAGGGCCGTAACTCTATCAAATTTTATCGGACCAGGCCGGTTTTCGAACTCATCCGAGATATTCTTGGGAGACACCTATATACCAAATTTCAATCAAATCGGATAACGTTTGTTGAAGTTATCGCGCTAACGAGCTGAAAATTCGTGAAAAATGACTAATTAAGGGCCATAATTCTATCAAATTTTATCGGACGAGGCCGGTTTTCGAACTCATCCGAGATATTCTTGGGAGACACCTATATACCAAATTTCAATCAAATCGGATAATGTTTGTTGAAGTTATCGCGCTAACAAGCTGAAAATTCGTGAAAAATGACTAATTAAGGGCCATAACTCTATCAAATTTTATCGGACGAGGCCGGTTTTCGAACTCATCCGAGATATTCTTGGGAGACACCTATATACCAAATTTCAATCAAATCGGATAACGTTTGTTGAAGTTATCGCGCTAACAAGCTGAAAATTCGTGAAAAATGACTAATTAAGGGCCGTAACTCTATCAAATTTTATCGGACCAGGCCGGTTTTCGAACTCATCCGAGATATTCTTGGGAGACACCTATATACCAAATTTCAATCAAATCGGATAACGTTTGTTGAAGTTATCGCGCTAACGAGCTGAAAATTTGTGAAAAATGACTAATTAAGGGCCATAATTCTATCAAATTTTATCGGACGAGGCCGGTTTTCGAACTCATCCGAGATATTCTTGGGAGACACCTATATACCAAATTTCAATCAAATCGGATAACGTTTGTTGAAGTTATCGCGCTAACGAGCTGAAAATTCAAAGGGCCATAACTCTAATAAATGTGCGGACGAACCCGATTTTTTGTCTGCAGCTTACGTGCATGGATATGTACTCACACACCAAATTTTGCCGCCCGCCCGTCCGCCGCCCGCCCACCGTCCCCCATCATACTATAAGTCGAGTTTTGGAAAAAAACTCGACTAATAAATGTGGGCTGCAGGGTGTGCCGATGGATTCCAATTTGAAATCCAAGATGGCTGCTGGCGGCCATGTTTTTTAATGGAATTTCGGGAAAAAAATTGATGGCTCCCATCTGGAGGTCACCCTGGATATTCTGATGAAGTTTGGTGATGAACGGATGAGGGATTTGGCCCGAGGGTGTGCTAAATAAAAATTTTGACGGATGCAAAACGGATGGCAGACATCAACCCATAGCAATAGCTCAAAAGATTTTCAAGATGCATATATCAAAACTATACAGTGTATTGTTCTAAAAATAGTAACATGTGTAGACCAACAATCTTAGTAAAAGAATATGGAATCTTACATCAATATAGAGCTGCAATTTCAGTTTCAACATAATGAAATGATCTCTTGACGTAAAGTTACTGACATGTATTACGAAAATAAAATCGCAAAACAGAATTGAATAATGTAACAATATTTAATACCTTTTGTAAGTTTGTGTCAATTTTCCAGATTCGTAATGATTGATCTTTTGACCATGTCACCAACTGATAGTCCTTTACACCTATAAAAAAAACACCATCAGATGAAATCATTAATAAACAAAACCATTTTCGAACTTGACCTGTATTTTTGGCTAGTAAACTCACATATCAAATTTAATTCCATTCAGTTAAGACTTACTAAAGTTATCATCTGTAAACGAAAATTGAGTGCAATTTCCAACAAAAGGGCAATAACTCTGGTAAAAATTGGCGGGTTTACTAAAGTTATCATCCGGAAATGAAAAAAGTGAATGGACAGACCAATAACATAATGTATTTTTTAAAACCAAATTTCCTTCCACTTCACCAGACAGTGAAATTAGTTGAAATCAAAGCTGAAAACAAAGTACCAAGACTTTTGTCTACTGTTCAGATTCTAGAATACACATATTTAACTTCCTAGTACATATATCTCTACCAATACTACCATCACTGCTTAATATATTTGTCATAATTTATGTCCAATACCATAGGCTGCTTTGGGGGTTCTACTATGAATAAACTATATTTGAGCTAAGAGACATATGGACTGTAAGATATTGACACTGTCATCATAATGTCAATGTAATATACATATAGAAGAATATGTAGCTAGTGCCATCACTTCAACTGTTTATGTCCATGATGGGGACCAAGTACAATAGATGCCACATCCCCTGAGTGGACAAAAAACATTAGCTACATATTTTATTTATGCATCGCACAAAACTTGCCTTTTGTGTAGAGGTGCCACGATTATTGATTCTGATAATCGATAGTCAATAATAGACTATAATTGATTAATCGTACCAAATATTAATAACATCAGTGGAAGTATTCTGTAATATGGCCTATTGGCCGGGTGCTGGTCAACTGCTGTAGCTGGTTCTTTCAGGCATCGACTGAGGTAATTGTTACGTTAATAAAGTGGATCATAAACCACCGCTAATACCTAATGAGCACAATGTAGTCAATACCAGCACAGTTCTCGGCGATGTCATGGTTATATTTGTGAGTTCATTAGAAGGAACATAGCGATTAATTTCAGTGTATTTAATAGTCAAATATACAAACAATATAAAAGTAGGAATGCACGACGGACTACCGATGGTTCCTAAAAAAAGGAATCCAATGTTACGGAAACTATTTTCAGCAAACTTCCAGAGCGTGGATAACAATCACAAAGATGGGCCCGTACCCACAAATTTCAGGACTCAGCAGGGGGGGGTCGGAAAAAATTTCCAGGCACGTATGATCATTTTAATTTTTCCCGGCCACGGGGGACCCACCCACCCAATTTCTTCCGTTTCCGGCCTTTTTTTCCAGGCAATTTTGGACACCCACCCTTTTTTTTCCGTTTCAGGAAGTTTTTTCCGGTCAGTTTTGGACACCCACCCCCCTTAAATTTGAGAAAAATTATCGATTGAGCAACCAAATAGCTGATTATCCTGCATTATCATAATTTATTGCGCGATATTTGAATAGAACAGTGCATAATGAGATAACTATACTATTTGAATTTATCATATAAGTGTCATTAATCAAGAAATGTGTCAACATAATCACATTTCTAGGGATATATAGGCAGAGTGCCAAGGTTTTTATTAACATTCATTTTCATAATATATAGTCACATGATCTAGTCACATAATCACATTTGAGTATTCTACAGAATACATGGTACCGGTACAACAAATTTCAGATTATTTGATATTTGCTATGTGATATACAGTAATGCCCTAATTAATCGACTCCATAACCACAGAATAATGGGTAATTTAATTTTAATTTCCGACTAAATCCTGAAAAATTACCCATTATTCTGCTGTGGTTATGGAGTCGTTTAATTAGGGCATTACTGTATTGCTGGAATCAAATTGTTTATCAAAACATGTGGAAATACAACTGTTCATCCCAGTTCATCCCAGTTTGAAGAATAATGCTAATACCAAACATAACCATGATATACATGCGTGACTCTTCTTGTGGCATCTCAGAAACCAGAACTGAGGAAACATGTTATAGCGTGTAATGGCAGTCTGGTAGCCACTGCCTGAAGTAATAGGCTTCGGAATAATTGGGAATAATATGGATGGATAGCCCAATTTCACTTCTTTTTTGCTCACGATATCAGTGACGATAAAATCTTCGTTACTGTGATTAACATTACAAGCTGATCCACATTAACATGGAAAACAATGTGAAATTGTTCAAGCTGGCCCGGCTGGCCTTCAATTTATTTGTTAAGATTTTGTTTTACGTTGTCAAAAGTCTATTTTATTCAATTATTTATTATATCTTTATTTCCAAGTCACATATGGTCAAGTGTGCTTTCATTTTATTGCTTATTTTCAGCTGAGTTCTGCATAGTTATTCTTATTTTGCTGTATCAGTAGATTTTATTTTTCCAATAGCGCAGTGTCTAGTTCTATCAAGTTGAATTTGGGTTATTGTTGGCCATTGTGCAACTGATCCAACTTCTGATAACCTCTATATGTAGTATAGCATTAGTATTAACTATATATGACCTGTTTCTGTTCAAAACACATCAAAATAAGACTCAATAGCAGGAATGGAAAAAAAATTGGCATATGGAAAAAACTGTTTTTTGGACCCAAGAGACACCCACCCACCCCATCATACGTGCCTGGAATTTTTTTCCGACCCCCCCCCTGGACTCAGAACAAGTTAAGTATTAGATAATAGTGAGTTTCATTCACCAGTTACCACACGATAAGCGATAAGTTCAAAGCTGCAGTGCCACCAATTTGTAGAATATACAACGATCAGAAGAGTAACCATGTCGCATCATCAAATGAACTGCCGACTGTTTGCAACATATTAGTAGTATTCATATTGTCAGAATCTCTTTGATACATGATCAAAGGTTGTTAACCCCTTGGTTGTAGATTAAACAGTGTAAAACAAACACGGTATTCAATAATACCCGACATTTTCCGATATCCGAAATAATTATTGACTTTATCATCGGTTCATCAATTATACGATTAATTGTGGCACCCCTACTTTTGTGGGGGAAATCCATCGTTTTCCAAAGTTTTTCATTTGTAACTCAATGACAACCCTAACATTTATGAAGTCAGTCGAACTGATTCTCGGCTTTTGTCACATTCCAAGGATAAAAGTAGGTCGATAATAATTCAATTACGTTCGTACACTTCATATGCCTCAGAAAGACTTGCTGAAGTAATACAAATTACCACTTTTTTTCCTCCATGAATGTTTTATTGTAATTATTGCATTATTTTCGACAAATGTTAATCCTGGCAATAAAATCTCAATAATATTATAATACCTTCTTGTTGTTTTCTCCATTGGAACTCCATTATAACATCAGTATGGCCAACTAACGCATACACTGGATGCATGTCTTGTGTGGACAAATTGTTCAGATTCCATAGATAGAGGCTGTTCTCTCCACGTCTCAACTGTGGTACAACAACTGTGACAAGGCCAGCACCAAATGGCTGAAAATAAGAATAGAACTAAGTGTTTTTGTTAGATAATTTACTGCGCAAAGATGCTGGTAGCCTGTGTATGTTACACACCTGTGTATGTTACACATGGTTATATGCGCATTATACACAAGCAAAACAAGCTCCATATTTTGTATCAACAAATCATGTGCTGTGTATTCTGATGTCACATATTTGAATGATCGTTAGTCTGCATCAATTCGACAATATTTACAATTATTGGTGTATATGGCTGCACAACATTACCATGTGATCAGCGAAGGCGCATTTTTATTTAATGTAAGGTCCATATATATAGTCATTATAGCGGTGAAGTGAATAGTTTATTCTCCAATCCAAAAATTCAAAAAGCAAATTCTTGTATAAACAAGAGCATCGATAGGGTGCGGCAATGGTATTTGCCATAACACTGGTTAAAATTGGCGGGCAGAACACTAATTCGAACTTGACCTCTATTTTGGGCTAGTAAACTCACATACCAAATTTTATTTCATTCAGTTCAGACTTACTAAAGTAATCATCCGGGGAAAAAAAATGGAGTGCAAATTCCAACAAATAGAGCCCAAGCCTGCAAATAGCGTGTCTGTTATTTGCAGAATGAGGTCCCCAGAGGGTGAATTTAGTGACGCTATCCCGCAACGTGGGCTAGCATCACTAAATTCACCCTCTGGGGACCTCATTCTGCTTAGGCCATCAACTGCTATGGTAAACCTAGGATCAGAATGAAGTTCCCAGTTGAATTTGGTGATGTTCACCCATTGGGCACCTCGATTATGAATTTTATCTTCTGCCAATTAGGGGATATAGAAACTTCCCAGAAGGTAAAAAGTAACTAAAACCAATGTTAATTTGATACAATAGATACTTCCCAGAAGATGAGGCCTAAGCTAGGTCTACCATAGCAATTGAGGGCCTAAGCAGAATGAGGTCCCCAGAGGGTGAATTTAGTGATGCTATGCGGGATAGCATCACTAAATTCACCCTCTGGGGACCTCATTCTGTAAATTACAGACACACTATTTGCAGACTTGATAGAGCCGTAGCTCTGGTGAAATTGGTGTGCGGAACCATAATTCAAACTTGACCCGTATGTTGTGCCAGTAAACCCACATATAAAATTTCATTCCATTCAGTTCAGACTTACTAAAGTTAACGCCTGTTGTTTCAAAATGGCATATTTCATTCCATTCAGTTCAGACTTACTAAAGTTATCACCCAGAAACGATAAAAGCGAACAGACAGATGGACAGACAGACCAATAACCTAATATTTCCCATTGTTTCAAAATGGGTATATATAAATACGATAAAATGGGACAGACAGACAGATATGTGCTGTCAGACAGACAGATGGACAGATGGACGGTATGACCAATAACGTAATATGTCCTGTTGTTTCAAAATGGGCATATATAAACGTATATAAATTGTCTGTTTGAGCCATGTTCAAACATAAAATATGACTGTAACAGCAATATCGATCCAACAAGACATAAGAACAGCTAATCCCATTGCCAATCTAACAACCCTGGTAGAACTTGATTATTATTACATACAATAATGCCTTGCAGCAGGTTACAGCCAATGCACAAAATGGCTAAATACAGACAAAAGAATGCCTGTTTTTGTATGATTATATCTTTGTGGATAGCCACGTGTATATAATAAACAGGCTGCTGACTTATACTATATATCTGGTACAAAATTACTGAAAGGTGATGTTTAACATCAGATGTTATACACAAAAAACTGTTGCCCAGCATACTGAGAGCTCAACTGATTGCAAAGCTTCATACCAAATTCAATGAGTTCGCAAACAGATACCAAGGAAACACAAAGTTCTAAATACAAAAATGGTTGTAACTCTATTTAATATGTGTGACCCAACCCGAAATTGATCTTGACCTGCATTTTGTGGAAGTACATTTCATTCAGGTCAATAAAACTAAAGTTTTCATCTGGAAATGAAAATTTTTTATGATTGGGATGAAAATAAATATGGCTAGACGGACAAATAGACCAGTCAAATAATAACTGAATTTTTTTTTAAAACAAAAGAATAAAATGTGTACATACTGTGTATTTGGCTCTCCATACGGGGTGACCAGTGTTCAACATGCCTTCACTTCTTCTCGGAGACTGGATGTTCCAAAACTGTAACAGATATCCTCTCAATTAATTTATTGGTTACTTGGTAACAGATGTATATAAAGCCTGGACATAGAGCAGTCAGGGCACTATGAATCGAATCGATGGGATGAGATTCGGAATCTTTCATCTGATTCGATTCGAAATTGGCTGTCCTGATTCGAATTGTATCGAATCATTGGCACCAGTTCAATTTTCATTACTTCAATGGACCACATTGCTTTATCTGAAGATATATTATGATATCAACACAAATAAATAACATTGTCATTGACTGATCTATACAATAGACAACCGAAGCATTGTAAGACATATGCAAATGATATGAACGTGATTGCTTTCTGGCTTCAATATTGTTTCTGATACTACAAAGATATGAATCTTTCTGCACTTTTTATTGCTATTTGTCTATCTCAATCCTGATTTTATTACCTGAACATCCCTCCAAATGAATAATAGACTTTTCCAATGTATACTTTTATAATTGATGGCAGAATCCATTTAGTAAAGAAAGGGTTAAGTGTAGCCATTCAATATATTTATTTTTTGGAATAAAAAATACTGTGTGTTTATGCATGTTGTAAAAGAATTTCAAAGTGAAAATGGGTGATAATTTCACTAAAAATAAGTCAGATCAAGCTCTTAATCATAGGTGCACACGGTCGCATAGTGATAAATACATGACGGAAGTTTTTTTTAAATTGACTGAAAAATGTAGGAATACATGGTCAGACAAAGATGGACAGATAAGCTGATTCCTATATACCCCCTTCCCTAGAGAGAAATTGTCTATAGACTGCATAATGACCTAGAATTTCAGACTCAACACAATAGCTGACAGCCTATTGTTGCCAACAGGTTGACATAAAAATGAAGCTTCTTCTTGTCAGTAAAAAATTAAACTTCTTCAGATAATCATCTTCAGAGTCAAACTTTAATTCTGGTTAACTAAACACCATGATCATATCTACTCCATGTACACTTACCCTAACTGTAGAATCCTGACTAGACGTAGCTAGAGTAGTTTCACTCTCAGGATGCCAATCGAGGCCATGTATCTTGGACAAATGAGCTGAGATATATTGCACACTCTGTGTAGGTTTCTGAAAGAAAACATACATGATGAGTGAGAGTAATTATGGTTTTTCTCAGTCTGAATTGCATTAACCCTTTCATGACGGGAGCTGCACTGGTGCAGCATTAAAGATCCTGGGCCAGATCGTTCTCTTATATATGCGAGTCTCCTCGATTTCTGAACCTCGCATATATCAGAGAATGCACAGGTTTCAACCCTGTGCCAATGAAGAGAAACCCTGTGTCAATGCACAATAAAACCCTGTGCCAACAGGGGGGGGGGGGGGTGAAAAAAACAATTCCGGCACATATGCCGGGGTGGGTGGGTGGTCAAAGCCAGCAACAAGCAATTTTTTCCGCAACTAAAACAAAAATTTACTGCTTGTTTTTTAGTGTTTTGGCAATGAGTTGGGCTTCAAAACCACTTTGAATGAGAGAAATAATGTAATTCTAACTGGTAAACTGACTGCAGGCAGTTATCGTGTTGTATTTTGTTGCAAATTTTGAAATCCAAGATGGCCGCTGGCAGCCATGTTTTTGTGGCCGAATGACCTCAAAATGACTCATTCCTATTTACATGTCCATGTTAACATCCATGATAAATAGTATGCACAGAAATTCATATACACCTGTTTAAAGTGAATTTCCCCCCGCAAATCTCTGTTTTAGTGTTAAAAGGGGGGTGGGTGTAAAAAAATGGTCGGAAAAAAATGTCGAAAACAGAAAAAAAATTGGCGGTGGGGGTGGGTGGGTACAAAAAATGATCGAAAGGGAAAAAATGCCATACGTGCCTGAAATTTTGTTCCGACCTCCCCCCCCTGGTGCCAATGCATTATATATAAGATAATGCATTGGCACAGGGTTTTCACAAAAATTCAAGAAGCTCCAGTCATGGAAGGGTTAATAATGGGTCCTGATTATAAAGTCTGAGCCTCTATTAGTATTATCCAACAGTATTGACTCACCCTTTGGTCCCAAATTCTGACATCACTTTCGTGGGTGGTAGCGAACAGGTTGGTGGTGACTTTATTCCATTGCACTTGTGTTGCTCCAGCTGCAAAATAATGATGAATGTAATTCAAGTTGAATATTTGTCGCTAAAACACGCATTCTGATTGGTCAAGAACTGTTAACTTTAGTTTTCAATTCATCAGCATCATCCACTGATGGGTGAAACAAATTTGAATGGAGCTTCGTAATCAAATATAGCATCGTGCAGTCGCCCAATTGAGTGCAACTGCAAATTGTCTACTATAGGTTTACTATAGATACAGTCATTACTGATTAACAGGAAGTTCACTTGGTGATAATTTTGAATTATAACATGCCCCTAAGGTTTTATCCTGTTTGTTTTTAAATTCGCTATAGCATGCTTAAGCATACCCCCCAAAAAATCAACCCAAAAAACAAATCTAAAAACAAAAAAAGGTTGTTTTTTTTTTATTTTAATTTTTTAATTTAACCGTAATTAGGGCCGATGAGATCGGCCCCTGGCACTGAAAGGGTTAATACATATGAAAAGAAGAGTAGACATCATGACGGGAGCTGTGCTGGTGCAGCATTAAATATCCTGAGTCAGTGCATTCTTTTATATATATGAGTCTCCCATAGGGGAGCCTCACATATTTAAGAGAATGCACTGGCTTAAATGTCAAGATGAATATTGTTAGGCCAATGTATTCTCTCATCTTTTAGAGTATACTGGGTTAGGTAGCTGGCAAAGATAACCAATGTTTATATAATTGTTTGAAAGTACTTCACTTACCTACAGACTGAAAAGTCATTTTGGGTTTCTTTGGGTCTCTGAATAGATAGAGTAAAATTTGTGAGTCTCAACAACAAAATAAATATCACTCAGGACAGCTGCAAGGAGCTTAGATTCGGTAAGATACTTTGGCAAGGATACTTTGAGTGTATCAATAAATCAATAAAAGTTTGTTTTTTTTGTAAATGAAAAATAAGACATGAAAGTGTCAATGACACTGTAGCTCAACTTGGATGGGGGATAATATCACCTTAGAATCAGATGCATCTTTATATGGTTCACCTAGGTATGCAGATACAATTATGAAAACACAAAATTCGTTTTACTTTATAGAAGTAGTTTTCAGCATGAATTGAAGACACAACTTTGCGTGCTGCATTATGAATATGAAGACAAAACTTAGAACTAGATGTAGATTTCCATATTTCAACTCTTCTGACAAGAGTGTGGTGTCATGTTAAGATGGTCATGTTATGTAAAGCGCACATGTATTTTGGCAGAAAGATGCCAGAAAACGACAGGTCAACTTGACTGTTGAACGAAGTGAGAGCGAATGGACAATTATTCTGTCAGAAGAGAGCATCATGGGATAGCATGGGTTTTGAAGCATGGCGGGACATAGACTCAGATTTTAAGTTCCCAGATGGTGAATATTGCAACGTGTAATGTGTCGTCTGCCAATTTGGGGATATAGAGAAATTAAACTAATAAAGAAAATGAATCTTTGTGAAGAAGTTTCTAAAGAAACTAAAAAACTTGTTAATTTTATAATAAAGATACTTTCCAAAGATATGGCCTAAGCAGAATGAGGTCCCCAGAGGGTGAAATTAGTGATGCTAGCTGAGTCTGCAGGATACCATCACTAATTTCACCCCCTGGGGACCTCATGTCCAGCACCATATTCTCAGACCTGGCTGAAACAGATTTTTAGAATAAAATAAACAAAGCTGAGAAAACATTAAAAACAATTCTGGAGCGCATTCATATTTCCTGTAAAATCCGATAGGTTGTTAGGTTGCCTGACATTTGGATATGTGGGCATCTATTCTGTGGG
Organism: Siphonodentalium dalli; assembly: GCA_032622095.1. Taxonomy (NCBI): domain Eukaryota; kingdom Metazoa; phylum Mollusca; class Scaphopoda; order Gadilida; family Siphonodentaliidae; genus Siphonodentalium; species Siphonodentalium dalli. The sequence goes on along the minus strand of CP136062.1, from coordinate 132,081,603 downwards.
CTAGCATCACCAAACTCATCCTCTGGGAACCTCATTCTGCATGGTCTCATCTGCTATGGAGACCTAGACTCAGATTGAAGTTCCCAAATGGTGAATATTGCAATGTGTAATGTGTCGTCTGCCAATTTGGGGATATAGAGAAATTAAACTAAAAAAGAAAATGAATCTTTGTGAAGAATTTATAAAGAAACTAAAAAATTTGTTAATTTTTATAATAAAGATACTTTCCAGAGAAGAGGTGGCCTAAGCAGAATGAGGTCCCCAGAGAGTGAAATTACTGATGCTAGCCCACTAAGAGGGGTAGCATCACTAATTTCACCCCCTGGGGACCTCATGTCCAGCACCATATTCTCAGGCCTGGTTGAAACAGATATTTCGAATAAAAATCAACAAAGCTGAGAAAACATTAAAAAATTCTGGATCGCAATCATATTTCCTGTAAAATCCGATAGGTGGATAGGGTACATGTCTTACTTTACCTGATATCCCACAGATATGTGTATGTATCAACTGAGCAGGAAGCGATGACATTCACATCAAACGGTGACCAATCTATAGCACTGAAATTATCAAGTTGCATTTTATTACTATTTAAGGAGGAGTTCAAGTGGCCTATATTGATCCATGCATATCTCGGGAGCAAATGTTACAGAGTTACATATGTTTAATGGTATGACTTAACCCTTTCATGACAGGAGCTGCGCTGGTGCAGCATTAAAGATTATGTGCCAGTGCATTCTCTTATATATGTGATTCTCCCATAGGGAGCCTTATATTAGAAATTGCACTGGCTTACACGGACAAGTTCAATATTGTTAGATCAAATGTATTCTCTTATATATGCGAGGCTCCCTATGGGAGACTTCCATTATATAAGAGAATGCATTGGCACAGGGTTTTTACAAAATTTCAGGAAACTCCAGTCGTGGAAGGGTTAATGTGATATTGGAATTAATAGATATTTATCTGGCGGGTCGGCTTGGAACTTGGTGTACTTAATTATATATTTTTTTTCGAACCAAAGATCATTCAAATCCAACTTATGAAGGCTGATATAGAGAGCTCCAGCAATGTTTTAGATGGATGGACATTACAGACAAAACCCCTTTCTATTTCAAAGAAGTTTGGTATGGTGGAGGATAAAAATCAAGATACAGTAATGCCCTAAATATTCGACTCCTTAACCACAGCAGACTTATGGGTAATTTTTCAGGATTTAATCGGAAATATGGCTTGTTGCCATTCATTGGAAAGCTCTCACACTGACTAAATCCTGAAAAATTACCCATAATTCTGCTGTGGTTAAGGAGTCGATTATTTAGGGCATTACTGTAAGCACATGCGATAAGGTGGTTTTAGATAGCTGCAACACTCACCTGACTGATCTGGTGTGAGCTTTCAGTGAACATATTGCACTGCTTGTTTCTTTCTCCCATGAATATAGATCAATTCTTTGATTAACCTGAAGAAAGAAAATATATTGTCAATGACACTGTAGCTTAAGTGGAGAGTGAAATAATGTCATATATTGGAGTCAATGGAGTGATAAGGAATGCGGAAAGTTGAAATGTTAAAGTACCATAGGTCAAACTGAAGAGCCATATTAAGTTTGGAATCACTGGATTTAAAATGTTGGCTGTAAGGCATGCACAAAGTATTTAGTATGCAAAGAGTAAAATCCAAGATGGTTGCTGGCGGCCATGTTAATGAACGAAAACTGTTCCAATTGATAGCTCCCATCTAAAAGTTCAATTAGCTCCAATCTAGAAGTGAACCTGAACATGCCTGAAATTTTCAAAACAACTATTTCTCCAATAAGTTTGGGCTGCAGGGTGCGCCGATTTATTCAAATGTGAAATCCAAGATGGCTGCTATGTTTATTCAATAAATTTTGGTAAAAATATGATAGCTCCAACAGGGTTTCCGCCAGGGGGATTTTAATGAGTCCGTATTGGGGATACATATAACTCGACGGGAAGACCATGGTTTGTCCTGTTGGGCGAAAATTTTGTTATTTGTCACTGAAAAGTAGCCATTTCCTTGCACCTGAGATAATCACAAAGCAATCCAAATGAAATCGGAATGTGTAGCTTGTTCAATAGTCTGCATTAGTCCAATAACTATAGTTACGACCGCTACTGTAGAACAGTTTTAGCCAACATGTTATAAAATATAATTAAATTTTGGCGGGAAATGTGAACACGTGCATCGTTGTAAAATCGTGAAATCAAAATGAATCGCAGAATATGAACGCCGCAGAGGGACCCATTAATTATATAGTCCCAATGCACGGGATCTCGGAGCATCCTGTGCACAAAAATCTGCCGACTCGGCAGTTTGACATTCTTTGATCAAATTATGTAATCGTACCATAGCAAGGGATCTCCGAGCGTGAATAGTTTCGTCCACGGAAATGCTGTGTACACAAATATCCATACTCAGCACTCCGACATTCTTTGATGTCACCGCGACATGTATTACACTCTGTACATGTATATAACGTCGCTATTTCAATGCACACCAACCATTATGTTGTAGTTTTGGCACTTTTATTTCAAAGGGTTATACCTGTACCGGTAACACACTGTGCGCAATTGACCCGCTTTTTCACCAGTATTCTGTAAACCCCCCGAACTCCCGAACTTTACGGCATATTGGTATTGACTTTTGGTACATGTATGAAGCAAACAGATCATCTGCGAGGGGAATTAGGCCGTCCTACGGACGCTAAGCCGCACTAACGGAAACACTGGCTCCAATCTAGAGGACACTCCCAAAATCCATGGGAAGTTTGGGATCAATCAAATTAAAAAGGAAGAAAAGGAAGTCGAGAAAGTGTTAAATCCAAGATGGCTGCTGGCAGCTAAAGTTTTTTATCGAAAATCCTTCAAAATCAATGGCTTCTATCCAGAGGTGATCTTAAGCATGCCTGTAAAATTTCAAAACAATTCTCAAATAAATGTGGGCTGCAGGGTGTGCCGATGAATTCAAATTTAAAATCCAAGATGGCGGCCATGTTTCAGCCATGAGATAAACTATCTTAGGCCTCTGCGAATAAGGTTTTTTTGATCAAATTGAATTTCGAACCGAGTCACTCTAGAAAAATGGAAAACGAATTGAATATCCAATCAAATATTTCCTAATCTTGGTCGCCAAAATGATAACATAAAGATATGCTTCCCGTTTTCATCTGTATGTCAAAATTATTATTTTTTGTGAACAGTGGATCGACAATTAAAGACAACATTTCTTCAAAATATATTCCAAAACAATTTGGAAAATACCATTTTGTCTATTTTCATGCGCGGTCAATAAAAACTTCCGGAATTGAATGACGTCACTAATGGGCAATTCCACATTGATTCAAAATGCAGAGTATAGTTGGACCATTGCAGGAATACGATATCACGACTTTCTCAAAAATAAAATGGGCATTTGTTAAAGGGCTTTGACCTGCACTTTCGCGAACGACATTACAAATGTCACTGCAAGTCAAAGCTGAGCAAACAAAATCAAATAATGAAAATATAATACATCTAATAGTGTGTCTATGCAGTCACATGCCATACTCTTCAAAAGAATTGTGAAGTATTTTTCCGTCTAAAATTGAATGTCCTCGAATTAAATTATAAACTTATATTCGCAGTCGTAAAACAAGAGTGTTTGAACAGTTAAAGTTAACTTAAAACGTCATACTTTGAGTGAATACTTGCTAGTGTATCAACTTTTTATACTTCAAAGTAGTTGTGAAAGTTCAAATTTTACCGATAAATGCATTACGTTCGCGTTCACCGGTTTTAAGTATTCAAATTTACTATTCATTGATTCAAAGTCAAATCAAATTCGAAACAAATAACAAAACGAACATCAAATATTTGCAGGGGCCTACTCTATATCTAATCGTATCATATCTGTATCACTACTTACAGCAGTCATAAACATATGAGCATGAGATGCATGTGGATTCCACTGTACACAGCTAATGTCCCATTTACTCTGTCTCGTAATCCTATGAGCTATGTCCTTAGGGTTGTCCAGGTCTATCAACGCCAGGGCTCTTCTCCTGAAAATAGAATGATAACAAATTCCAGTTACCTGAAAATGCAACAAGTACTGTTGAGCATCTAAGGTAAAGGCTGATCTCAGCCTATTTTAGAATTGAAAAACAGAGTTTGGGCTGCAACTTGCCAAATTTGTCAAATGCGAAACTAATTCACAGTTGGCAAAAATTATTTTCATTTGGCAAAAAATTGGTCAAGTGAATTCTCGAGAAAGTAGAAAGTGTTTATAAAGTGAATGTTAGTTCAAACCTTTCAGGTCATGAAAGCCCCATGTATGTACATATTAGCAGATTAGACTGGTTAGGGAATGTTACAGTGAACCCATATTCGAACTTAACCTGTATTTGGAGCTGATAACCTCACATACCAAGTTTGGTTCAGAACCGATCACACAAACTAAAGTTGTCATCTGGAAACCTCAAAACAACAAAACTGTTAGTCGAAAAAGGGCCGATCTCAGCCTATTTCAGATTGCAAAACAGGGTTTCGGCTGCCGTTTGCACAAATGCAAAAGTAATTCACAGTTGGCAAAAATTATTTTCATTTGAAATAAAATCAGTCAAGTGAATTCTCGAGAAAGTAGAAAATTATTTGAGAAAGTAGAAAACTATTTATAAAGTCAAAGTTTTTGTTCAAACCTTTCAGGTCACGAAAGCGCCATATATGTACACATTAGCAGATTAGACAGGTGAGGGAAAGTTACACTTCTATAATCAAATAGTTAATCTCAAAACACAGCAGTCAGGTTGGGGCTAGCCTTTTCATGATGGGAGCTGATCTGGTGCAGCATTAAAGATCCTCTGCCAGTGCAATCTCTTATACAATGTATCTGCGAGTCTCCCATATATAAGAGAATGCATTGGCACAGGGTTTTCACAAAATTTCAGGAAGCTGCAGTCATGGAAGGGTTAAACCCTGGTTCGGAGCGAACCCTGCTTCTGAGCATGAGCACCCGTTCAGGTGCCGCTGAATGGATACCAGCTTGGTAACTATCCACAGAATTTTCTTCAAGCATGACTCAAACTATTCCATAATTATTATTATTGGTGATATATAAACTTACGTAATTTACAAAATACCACATTTCAAGTGATATTAATATTACATGTTACTAGAAATGGCCCCTTTGTTTCCTAAATGCTTTAAAAAGAAACAGGCCTGGTTGGAATGAGATTGAGGAACATTTAAGTTCAATCGAGGACAATTGTGAGCATAATATCCAGCGTCACATATATTTTTCTCAGTTTTAAAGTTTCACCGCATATCTATTATGTTCTATTATATTTTATTTGATCACACTTACCCAGCCAATATGGCCCATTTTCCCACACAATCAACGCCCATAGCACTACCCTGTAAATAATAAATGTTATACAGGTACAGTGATAGTCATTTTATTAAATGGAAGGGCGGCCCTCGTTGTAGGTTATAATTTAGAAATAACCTTTATCAAATTACGATAATTTGCTCAAGAATATACTAATAGTATAGCATAATGATGATATGAATATAATATTATTCACAAAACACGCTTTGTGTCAGAGAAAATTCAGGTCGAGTGTTGTTTAGTTTCTCGAGAAACTAAACAACACTCGATCTGAATTTTCAAAACTGAGCAAGACAATCGAAAAATGAGAAGATAATACATCTAATAGCATATAGAAGTAGTTTCCGTCAATCTCCAGTTGAATGTCCACAGAATAAATTATAACTTAACTGTTATGAAAATTGCGGTCGCGAAACAAGAGGGTTAGAACAGTTAAAATTAACATAAAACGACTAGATTATGAGGGTATACTTGTGAGTGTATCTACTTTTTATACATCGCAGTAGTTGTGAATGTTCAAATACCGGTTGTACCGATGAATGCATTATGTCCGCGTTCACTGGTTTGGTGTATTCGAACTTATCATTCGTTGTTTCAAAGTCAAATCAAATTCGAATCGAATAACGAGGTCAAATCGAATAACAAAACGAATATCGAATATTCGCAGTGGCTTATTGCATAGCCACTTCAAAAATGACAAGTCAATTCCAATACATGTATATAAATAGCACTGTCAGTTTATATCCAATGATAAACAAATATATGCATAATATAGAATTGACACAGACATAAAAACAATATAAACCATTGACTAAACCAAGCAATCGATTCTGATTACAAGACAGATCCATTGCTGGTCCCATAAAGGCCAATAACCTTGGATAATCACAAACGGCCACTATATTGTACCGGGTTATGATAAATAATACCTGCAAATCTTTTCCATAATGAATGCACTCTTTGTGGCTGCTCCACTGTGAAGTCATTCCAATTCAGTTAGGTGTCTGGCAATATCTTATAAAGTCATGTTGACCAATTTTTCGGGTCCTGCTATTATTTCTAATCTCTGATATCTGAATGCATTTCAACTGAAAAATAAAGCAATAGCTCAAAAATAGGCAATAAAATGCATGCAGTCGACGCTTTTTTCATGGGACGGGCGGGTTAGTGGAAACATTGATATTATTTTTAGGCCTAAATATAGGTCAAAGGTCAATGTGTATTCACCATTTTTTGTGATGAAATATTACAATCTTCGTTCATATTATACTTTGTTTATTAAACATTGTTTTTAACATTCATTATTACAACTTTAGTGAATGCTCAGATGACCATGATTCAATCGTACCATCTGGTCATTTCATACCATATTTTTTGGTCGTTTCATACCGCATTGTTTTGGTCGTTTTGTACCATATAGGAAATCCATTGGTCGTTTCGTACCATGTAGGAAATCGTTTTGTCATTTCTTACCATGTGTTGGAAATGTGGAAAACAGCAACATATTAACAGTATTTTATATACATGTATACAGCTAGAATGGACTGCTATATTCTCAAAAATAAGAACAAGTTTAAAGTATAGTTATTCATGTTTTGGAATGCGGCAAAAGATCTTATGAGATGTGCTTACATCGAGTGTGACTACTAATCAAGCTGACAATATTATTCATGTTAATGAATGCGGCGAAAGATCTTATGAGGTATTTTTACACAAGTTTTAATACCAATCACACTGATAACACAACATTTGCATTAAAACCGCTAACAGTTTGCTTTTTCAAGAATGGCATCTGTAAACAAGAGGTGAGTTCTTACTGATTACCACTATTACCACCTGCCTTCTTGATCACACTTCTTTGTGAGTTTTTTTTTGGGGATCCTATAAGTAACATGAGATCCCCCATCATTTCATCATTCATCTCACAATCATGTCTGATTTTCTCTCTGACTAAAGAAGGAATCGGCCACAACCGACATGACTATAAAGTTAGTGGGAGAGAAAAAGATGAAAAGATATCAGAGAGTCCAGTATCGAGAAAATCAGGTGCAACTCTTCTGTTTATGGAACAATTATGAAAACGGCGGCAATTCTAGGAGTGGACTTCTGAAGGCATGCGCAAAATTGTTTGCTCCAGCAGTTGCCGTCGTTGTCAAGTCGGCTGAATAGAATGGTAATTAATTGTTACAATCAACCGAGATGTGCCTGATTCACTTGGTTGATAATATCAGGAAGGATATGAGTAAAGGTCTCTACAAAGGAATGGTATTGGTTAATTTACAGAAAGCTTTTGACACAGTGGACCACAAAATTGTGTTGGAGAAATTTAAAGCCTGTGGATTTGGAAATAATACAGTAAATTGGTTCTGAGGGTATCTAAATGATAGAACCCAGGTTGTTGATATAAATGGAACCTACTCTGACAAAATTGAGATTACATGTGGAGTGCCTCAGGGCTATATTCTAGGGCCGCTAATGTTCTTAATCTACATGAATGATGCAAACACAGCTGTTACATGTCGTCTCTTGTTATATGCTGATGACTCATGACTCATATATTCTCATCGGGACCCTAAGATTATTGAGAAGGTACTCACTAAAGAGCTCAACCTCCTTAACAACTGGTTTATCAGATCAAAGCTCTCTATTCACCCAGGTAAAACTGAATCCATCTTATTTGGAACCCGGAAATGTGTGAAAACAGCGGACAACTTCTTGGTAAAATTAAATGACCACACTATTATACAGGTGGAAAAAGTCAAATATTTGGGAATCACACTAGACAACACTCTATCTGGTGAAATCATGGCAGTGTCAGTTCTTAATAAAGTAAACAGCAGATTGAAATTCTTGTATCGAACAAGAGAATTTCTGAACAGACACACAAAGAAATTACTTGTAACGGTTCTCATTCAGTGTCACATGGATTATGCCAACTTAGCATGGTATTTTGGTCTTGGTGTCACCTATAAAAACAAACTACAAGTAGCACAAAGCAAAATGATTAGATTTATTTTAGATTTGAAAGCTTGTCGCAGTATTATAGTTAAAAAGTTTAGAGAAGTAAAATGGTTTATACATGTATCCCGGTATTATAGAGAGTTCAGTCATAGTAATGTTGTTTATTTAATTATATTTCATGAAAAAGAGTGTAAATATCTGATCATTTTGGTACCAAAAGTTTGACAAAAGGAGAAATATTACTTGGTGTGTGATCAATATAGTGGAAAAAAATTCTGCATTTTGGTGAAAATCAGGCCATTGGGCAATGTACATTTGTATGGGTTTCAAGGTGGTTTGACCTGGATAATGGCACCACTTTTTGGAGGCTATTTCCCTTTCAAATTCAGTTAATTAACTGTAACTTGGATAGTTTTGAAGGTAGAGCAACGAAACTTAACATAGTTAATGTTCATTGTATATGCTTGATATGAAGTACGAAAACTAGAATATCTAATGAGTTATGCATACTAATTAGGTTAATTAGCATATAACGATTCTAATTATTATGCAAATTAGTAATTTATTTGGTTTTACCACAGGTGGAGCTTAGTTAATCTCACAATATAGGCATGATTATTTTGTTTAAATTGTGGAAACAATTTTCAGCTGAATGATGAGACATTTCTACCATAACATTTTAGTTAACTGTTAATGAATATTAATTAGCAAATTATTGAATTAATTAGTAGCTAATTAGCATAATATTTAGTCTGTCTGTCGAATATTCTGAAGTTTTGGAAGGAAATAACCTTGTAACCATGTCATGTGAGGTATCAAATTAAAGGTATTTGAAGACAGAATTCAGAAAGGGGCATGTACACTATCAGATAATAATGTCGGTAAAATATAGAGTTGAAAATAGAATTCTGCTACTTCTGCATAAAGCTAGGACAAGTGCCAATCCATCTTACTTGCTACAAATTTTCAATTCAGTAAACCAGATGCATACACATGATATAAGATTTAGTAGTGGAAATTACTTTACGCCAGAGGCTAACCCTCAAATTAAGAAAACATTCATGTACAATGCAATCAAAGCATGGAATAATCTAGATAAGGGGCACAAGTTTTTTGATGATTATTCCACCTTTAAGACACTGATTAGCCTGCATCTATTTCAAAGAACAGTAGATGAGGGAGACTGTGATTTTATATACTACTGAAATTGTTCTTAGCCTTGTATATTGTTTTTAGGTTGAGGTATTGACTGCTGTGTGGAAATCAAATGCTGTATTGCGGGGGTGTTTTAATTTTTTCTAATTTTTACTAGTTATTTTACAAATTTGGTGTTATCCCTGGGGAGGCCTGTGGTTTCTGTGCTGGAGTAAGTGATCACTAATGTAGCAATATGCTTGATACACAGCGATAAGTTGGCGCTCGCCATACCACACCCACAAAGCTGCTGAAACCTCACAGAAACCACTGACTTTCCGAGGATGGATAGAGATTTGTTTATAGGTACGGGTCTACAATACGCTTAGACTTATGGGAATGGTGTTATTAGCTTACTTTGATCCTCACTTGGCAGCCATATCTTACCATATATATAGCTATTACATAGCAATGAATACCATTTAAAGTATGCTATATATATTGCACAAATTAGCACATGTATACCATATATGATGACTCATAACCTATGCTGATACTTCTAGACTGGTATTCTGATATTTTCATGTTGTTAGAATCAAAACATTGCCCTATAAAGCACAAAAAATTTCATAGTAATGTGATACATATATATGTGTACCTAATATTGGTTTCTGATCTATCTCCAACTGACCGTATCCTTTTAAGACAGGACAGTCTTCGTAATTAAACCCATCATAAGTATTAGGGAACACTATGGAAATATTAAGAGGGATTTTTTTGTCCTTTAAGTGTTATCCCTGGTAATGATATATTTAATGTTATTAATTAGCTATAGGTTATCGGCCGCAATAAGTAGAACGCTGCCCGCGTCATAAGTAACGAATGTCGGCCAATAAGTGGAAAACACGTCCAATAAGTAAACAAAGTCAGCCAATAAGTAGAAAGGCAGCCAATAAGTTAATGGTAACGTAAATGACGTCATACATAATTAGCTCGATCGGCAAAGAATATTGGGTCGACGGAAGATAGATTGCAGTTGATTTCGGATGAATTACGGATAGTCACTGTTTTTGGGAGTAAATATACATGTACGTGGATGAACTACATGTATCCGTATCAATATAATTCCCAGTGGAAACCGTTGCAAGCTGCAAGTTCTTCACAAAGTTCACAAGAATAAAAATTACTGGAATAATTGTTAATTTAATAAAACACACAATGGTATATCTATTTTAATATATTCATCCTGTGAAACAATTATTGCCATTGGTGCTAATTAATAAAATAGGTTGTTTCCACATTGACAGAGTTATGAGGCCTCAGGCCAATACAACAGACCTCGGCCTCATAACTTGGCCAATATGGAAACAACCAATTAATAACATATAATAGAGGCTGACCTGTATTAATAATAAAATTTATTAATATTAATATCACAGACTAACCATCTTAGAACTTTGAAGTTATTGGTTAAATGTCTTTTTGATTATATACGGTACATCTAAATAGTCAGATTACAGAGATATGTTAAAGTCAACCGCAGTTCCATCCAAAATTATTTAATATTGCTAATTCAATTTGTATACATGTGTCAACTTTTGTATAAATTGTATAGATATGTATCATTACCAATAAATAATCTAATCTAACGTCCCATGTCATACAATATTGTTGTCATTTATAAAATACTGTTATTTTAGAATAAAGCATGAAATCACCACTGTTCCCCCCTCCCATTACCCAACATGGTACAAGACATGGTACGAAATGCCCAAATGATTTCCTGCATGATACGAAACGAACAATTGATTTCCTATATGGTACAAAAAGACCAAACAATATGGTAAAATGACACAAAAAAAATGGTACGAAACGACCCGAAGTTAATCATTCCTGGAGGGCCTTTAATAAACCATGGCTCCCCACAAAATCATGTTATTACAATTACTACCACTCCATCCTCGTGTGATCGGTGGGATTCTAGATGTTTCGTACCATGGTCGTTTCATAACAGGACGTTTTGTACCATCTGGTCATTTTGTACCATTTTTTTTGGATCATTTTACCCGATTGTTTTGGTCGTCTTGTACCATTATAATTATTATGTGGGCGGGTTGTCAGAGCGAAATGGGCAGGTTGGCTCCGGGGCAGGTAGTGACAAATCCTTCAGATCTGCCAAGATTGAAAGTTATTTATAAGCGATGGCTGCATTAATATTATGTACGATTGTCAAGTCCATAAAAAAAACATAACAGTAATGGTACACTTGCATAAATGAGTGATTAAGAGCCACCGCAGACGCTGCGATTAAAATCGTAAGTGGGGAAAATCACAGGTGGAGCATCCACGGTGCATGCCCACAACAATGTCGCAGCCATATCTTAGCGATCAAGCACTGTTTGATTTTACCATGAAAATCGTGGCTTGACCTTGGCAATGGATGCGATCGTAGCTGTCACATGTATGACCATGGTCGGACTGGACATGACTGATAAATACCACGAAAAGAAAAAATTCAAAAATGGTGTAAAGACTAAAGTTCACAAACATCTTGGACTTACAAAAACGAGGCCACATTGGTGGAGATGTGGCAAGACAGGGAGTGCCTATACAACATATCAGCCATCTGCTATGCAGACAGGGACAGGGCTGCCGCAATTGTTGAAATTGCGGCAGCTGTGGAGTTAACAGGTGCAAAAATGTCAAAATAATTCTATTCCATTTGTACTTTCAAGTTCAAATTAGAAAATTGAGATATGCCATGTATATAATTGCATAATGCGGAGAATGGGACATATAGATAGATAGATAGATAATTTTTTAATGGCTAAAAGATGCAAAATTTGCAGACATGAGCATAAGCATATATACAAAAGTGTAAACACAGAGTGTGACATTCATATAATATAAATATAAAAAGTATAGATATATAAATATAACAAGAATGCAGCTTGACAGTTCTGTAGAGGGACAAGATAGTGAATAAACCTAGCTTAGTAATGACTACTAAATAGATACTCGTACCTGTATATATATATACAACATGAAAAATCAACCTGTGCTATCCCACCCTCCTCCCTCAACAGGACTGTCATGTTGCTTAAGAGATACTAGTAATAGAACCAACAGCTCTTCGCCACCTGCATATACACACTGCTGCCATGTATGGCCGGCTTTAGACTGGCATGTCCATGACCGAAAGATGGAATCCCTAAATACAGACAGCAGTGACAATATATGCAGCTGGCCAAGTACTGTCATCGTACATAGAAAGATAGAGGGGAAAATAGAGTAGTAGAAGAGAAATATACATATGAAATACGCTCGTCTGACAAGTCATGCCATCGATTGCCATCAAGGAGCGCACAGGAAAGCAAGTCAAAGCTTGCTTATTTCCACTGTGGTCCTTAATGGTAACCGACCACATGACTGACCAGGCCACAGCACAAGTTCTCATAAGGTCGTACGGTATTATTAATAGCATGATTCACACCATTAATAATATACAAAGTCAGATTCCTCAGTACCTAAAATTTTATCGAATAATTCCTGTTTTATTAGGTGATTCCATGTAGCCAAGTTGCAGTTAGGTTCAATATATTTTACATAATTATTCCGCAATGTGATTCCTGTGTAGAAAAAGCTATTGTAACCAAATACCCTAACATGGGGCACAGATAATCTAAAGATTCCAGACCGGAGATTATATTTACAATGAGTGTTCGAAAATTGGAATCCATCTCTTAGGTATGTAGGAGCTTTCCCATCTGTAATATTTTTCATGATAGTCAGCTTTCTTTGGGAAATTCTGTATTCAACCGGAAGCCATTTAATGGTTTTAAACTCTTCATAACCTATATGTGAAAATCTATCCAAGCTCAGAACAAACCGGATTAATTTGTTTTGAAATATTTCAATATTTGTAGTTTATTTTTGGTAGTTTTACTCAAAGAGCTATACCAAATAGAGGATGCATAATGAGGTGGCATTGAATTAATGAGTTAGCAAGTAGTTTCTTTGTGAAAGGGGTTAGAAAGTCAGCCTTTCTATATAAAAATTTGAGACGAGCAGTTACTTTATTTAGTACCTGTTTGGCCATTTGTTCCCCAGTGAGACTTTCATCGAGACAGGCGCCCAGATATTTCACCTCCTTGACGGACTGAATATTGATACCATTGCAGCAGATTGCAAGTTCGGGACATTTATTAATTTTGCGTTTGGAGCCAAATAAGATGGATTCTGTTTTGCCTAAATGAAGTGACAATTTGTTGTCGACTAGCCAGTGGCTTAGTGATGTTAATTCAGTACTCAGCTGATTTGCTATCACTTTTGAATCATTTCCCGAGACTATCAAAGCTGAGTCTTCTGCATACAGTAGTAACTTGCAATTTACGGCTGCAACGGCATCGTTCACGTATAATAAAAACAGAAGAGGTCCCAATATTGACCCTTGAGGGACACCACACGTGATATTCATAGCATGTGAGTGTGTTCCACTTATGTCAGTAATTTGGGTCCTGTTTGACAGATATGATGAGAACCATGTTACAGTGTTATTATCACTGCCTAGAGCACTTAATTTGTCCAAAAGGATAGTATGGTTCACAGTGTCAAATGCTTTCTGGAGGTCAATAAAGACCATTCCAGTAAGCGATCCTTTATCCATGTCGGTGAGAGAAATAAGGGTAGATTCGGTTGAGAAGCCAGCTCTAAACCCCGATTGATGCTCATATAATAAATTATTCTGTGTTAGGTATTCTTCCATTTGTTTATAAACAATTTTATCCAGGATTTTGGAAGCCAGATTTAGGATGGAGACCGGTCTATAATTACCGGGTGAAGTTTTTTCATTTTTCTTATAAATGGGAACCACTCTTGCAACTTTCAAATCGTTTGGAATGATCCCGTAGTGTATTGTCAGATTTATAATGTGTGTCAAGGGGGAAGAAATCACTGAAGCGCCATCTCGAAGATATAACATTTTGCTATCATGTGATCGATTGCTTGGATAAAATCGCAGCTGCAGACATCGCAGCACCGTAGCGTCTACGGGCAAGCCACTTTTCTAAACGTGCGATTTTCCCCACTTACGATTTTAACTTATATTATAACGGTGCATAATGATATCGATGACGATGACCCAATGGCAATGCGACTATTATGCGAGTTGTGACCTTTACAGAACACTACCGTTTCAATAATTTAGAAACTAGATGACATTAATTTTGATACACATATCAGGGGCGGATCCAGGAATTTTGAAAAGGGGGGGCGCCATTAATATAGGCATAGCATCATCCGAGCCGCAAAGCGGCGATCGGGGGAGAGCACAAGAGGGACCCCCCCCCCCCCCCCCCCCCTGTGGTAGATGGGGGCACGGGGGACCTCCCCCGGGATTTTGTTTTGGATCCTACATTCAAAACGACACGTTTTGCTGTGTCGTGTGCCCATTGAAAAATCAATCGGATACTGATATTAAAATAACTAGAAAATGAATAATATTGAGTTACATATATAAATTTGATATGTTCCAATCTGGGTATGCACACATAAAGCATAAATCTCAGTTTATGTAGCTTATATGGAGCTAGTGTTAATTAAATTTACTCCGATCAATGGATGCATCGATATTATACTATACATCAGGACTGGGTACATGTGCATCACAAAATACTACGATTTTCGGACAATTGGGACCTTGCTGGACGATTAATTGGGACCTTGTGCGATTGGGACCTTGGTCGATTTGGGTCCTTGTACGATTGGGACCTTGGGTCAGGACGATTGGGACCTCAATAGTATACCGTAGTATGGCGTAGGCCTATATATAATTTCTTTACGACGATATGATGCTGTTCGATGGTTTGAAGTTTGATAGTACAACCTCCTTACTATCGAATGCTCAGACTATATATACGTTTTTTGTTTTTTTTTACCTGTATTCTTGAGCCTTATAAGCTTTCGCTTGTTGTGGCTAATACGTTAGTCCTTGATTTCAAATTTGCGCATGTCATTGAAATCGTAGTGGAATTTATTTTCTTTGTCTCTCCATTGGTCATTAAGAATTGATTTAAATTCATTGATGGTATTTGCCGAGACGCATATATCTGTTAGACCGTTCCATGAATTTATATTTCTCGCCACAAAATTGTTGCTTGTCCTTGTACTAGTGAATAGTTCCTTTCTTAATTTTTTACTGTGCCCTCTTGTTCGACTCTCTTTATCCATTATCATTGGTAGATCAGCTTCATCATATCCTTCTATTATCTTGAAAATTTGGATCATGTCACATCGTTCTCTCCTATACTCTAGTGTTGGAATGCCTAGTTTCCTTATCCTTTCTTCGTACTGCATGCCCCTCAAGCTTGCGACTATTCTCGTAGCTCGTCTCTGTACGCTTTCTATCATGGTTTTGTATTTCTTATAGTGTGGGTTCCAAATGGATGATCCGTATTCTAATACTGGTCGAACAAAAGATTTGTATAGTATTTTTAGCATCTCTTCATCCATGTAGCTGAAAGTTCTTTTTATTATACCTATTCTTTGATTGGCTCTTTGGACGCTCTTTGCAATATGTGTTGAGAATTTCAAGTTGTTGTTAAAGATGACTCCTATGTCCTTTTCTTCCGTGGTTTCCTCTATTTCGTAATGTGACTCATTCTCTGTGATATTGTATTTTTGTCCCGAGTTGCTTTTCCCTATATGCATCACTTTGCATTTTGCTGCGTTAAATCTCAATAACCATTTGTCGGACCAGTCGGATAGCTGGTCAAGTTCTCGCTGTAAATCTTCTGCATCTTCTTGATTATTGACATTTCTATACAGTTTGGTGTCATCGGCAAAAATCTTGACATTGCTCTTCACATTATTGGTGATGTCATTGATGAAGATTAAAAACAATATCGGTCCTAGAACTGAGCCTTGAGGGATGCCACTAGTTACTTTTTTCTGTGATGAATATTTGTCAGATACTCTGACTGCCTGCTTCCTTCCTGATAAAAAATCCTTAATCCAGCTGTAAACCTCTCCTTTAATTCCGTAGTATGATAACTTTTTCATTAGCCTTCCATGTGGCACTGTGTCGAAGGCTTTCCTGAAGTCAAGGTATATTACATCAATATTGTTTTCATCCTCAAGTGCTCTGAACCAGTCATCTTGTACTTCAAGTAACTGTGTTACACATGATCTTTTAGCTCGAAACCCATGCTGTTCTTTATTGAATAAGTCGTTGGAGTCCATATGCTTAACCACTTCATCCCTAATGATCCTCTCCATAACTTTACAGATAATGCTGGTCAGGCTAACTGGTCTGTAATTCCCAGGGTTGCTCTTTTTTCCCTTCTTGAAAATGGGTACAACTGTTGCATTTTTCCAGTCCTCAGGTATTTTTCCTTCCCTTAGGGTTTTGTTGAAAAGTGTGCTGAGGGGGGTACTGAGTGATGTTGCTGCATGCCTCAGTATTGCTGGGTAAATATTGTCCTCGCCTGGGGATTTAGATGAATCCAACTTGAGTAGCTTTTTCTCAACTAAGTTGTATACTATATAGGCTTATCCAAAAGTGTAGCCATCTCATTTCTATTGCTACATGTATATATAGATGGAATTGACATTTTGACACCACAGTTAGAATTGCTATATCTATGTTTATATAAAAACTTATGGCGCCTAAAACTTGGCGCCTGGCCAGATATTTTCCGAAGCCCAGAAATAAAATGTGGACAGAATTATTTTGCTCTGCATGGCGAAAATATTCCACGCGGGGCGCGCGGGATGTTGGTTTAGCCCTTGCATGGATATACATCGATTCACAGTTGAAATAATTGTACTCGAGTCAGATTAATGTAAAACATGTAAACTGTTGTATATATTTGCATGTATTGTTAGAAATATTATAAGTGCAGAAACTCGCTCAGAGACGAATAGCGCCCGGACACGTCCAAATATTCCTTGCTCTGGCGAAAAAAAGGGGGGCACGCGCAGCGGGCGCCGGATGGTAGATCCGCCCTTGCATATATATACCTAGGAGTAGGATACCTGATTCCAGCTGTCAAATCTATTGTATTTGTAGTTGAACAGTGTTGAATTTTCACATTACCCAGACCCGATTTTTGACAAATTTTGTGCCGTGTATTTATCATTATGATCAGACTCTTATTACCTTCCAATTGTCACATATTTTTTTCTATATATATTCACCTTTTCTTGTTTGTGGTGATTACGTTCTATAATGTATATAGAAATGTGTCAAATTCGCCTGCAAATTGAGGAGAAAATTGCAAATTGTGACAAGTTTGTCAGCTTTCCGGAAATGTTCGGCAATGTTCGTTTATCGGAAATTGATAACGACGTGTTCCCGTCAATTTTCACGTCGCCGGTTATCCGGCATAAACAAATGGAAGACTCAAATTTGATAGAAACAGCATGCCATTTGCTCGTATATATATACAACTACAAGCATATATTTCACAATAGTGGACGATACAGTTAAACGGCGGTATAAATTGTCGGTATATAGTTACTAAAAAAATTAGTGTGATTTCCTTAAAAGATGGCCGTAAAATCGGCCGCAAATTCGTCCTGAATTTTTTTAAAGTATTATTCATTATGAGGGTTACCGTGATCGGCGGTCACACTAAATGCAGCAAGTCCCTAGAAATGCAGTAAGTCCATAGAAACAGCTGCACGCACCATCATCTGGCCGTCCGTTGTTTTCATAAAAAAAAATCCCATGACGTAGGTCCCCACCCCTCTTTTCGTACGCCGTATTACATGCCCTGTTATGCGGTACGCCGTATTCCGGCCCCTCTGTTAGGAGGTATTCGGTATTGCAAAAATACAGGTATTCGTACGCCGACCTTCCAAAAAATGGAATTTTCATATATTTGTATGTATTCCATATGGCTGTTAACTGGTATTCCGTATTCCATGGGGGTGTGGGTGGGGGCCTCACGACGTACGTCATTCAGCAGTGAGGAGGTTAACGTAATCTGTCCGAATCCGAATAAACTCCGCTGTAAATTTTCCTTATAGGCCTAATCACCATCCACTGGTGATGGAACAACATTTATCACTGATGATGGAACAACAATTTAGCCTATCACTCAATTAACCACATGCATAATACATTGGTTATTGAATAACATTTGACACTGGTGATTGAACATGAATGTTTGTAACAGGTATTTTTTCTAGCACGATGAAGTTATTCGGGATGTATAACTTGTCACTGGGGTTGAATATCGTCCGAGTCCACTTTATCTCAGCTACTGGTGTTTTCGCCTTACAAATTCACCGTTCATGAATTTTTCGACATAGTGAGTTGGAGAGCAAAGAGTCGTACATTGGTGGACAGTATGAAAACCAGTCCATTGATAATTAATCACCGACATTTGTTTACATAGTCACGAAAACATCATTATCACAAACACGATTATTCTCTTGATGTATATAGGCTACCGGTAACTGATATAAATTAATGTATACACCTTCAAAAATACATAAATCATTTTAATTAAATTATATTAAATACTGCGTAGAATAAAGAAATAGCAACTTATTAAAACTTTGAAAACCCTTTATTTTATAGTTGGTATTCTACAAATACCCATCTTAAATAATTATAAAGGGATAAAGATTTCCAATGAACTCTAATCGACTGCCACAGATCACAAATAAAATTGATAATAAAACACCGAGTACACTCATCAACAACTCAACTGATCCACCCTCCATTAGAGGGACTTGCTGCATTTCTATGGACTTGCTGCATTTCTAGGGACTTGTTGCAGTTCTAGAGATTTGCTGCATAGGTTATGTGACATGCGCTTAGCATGGCATGTAGTCAGAAATCTGCAACTGATGACGATCTTATCAAAACATTTTGGCATCTTTTTAACTCATTGGGAGTAATTTAATTTTTTTTATAAATTCTACTTTTGGCATTAATTGAATCTTGTTTTTGTGGGGTACGTTCTATTATTCCACACCCATTGACATGACGCACATGTATTCAACGGAATCCCAGCCATTGAATAAATATTAGTGTATACCGGTACCTCTAGTGGAATACAAGCCCGAACTATTCTTGTTGACGTTGTCGCCAAGAAAGATGACGTACATTACGTCGATCATTCGCTTCCGGTGATCACCCCATACTTACTGGTTATTTATCAGACTTAAATCACAAAAAAGGTAGCTATAGTAACAATGGATGTGACATTGATGGATTGAACTTATCTGACTGAACGGTGTAGAATAAATACAGAACACAACTTGCATCATAATCTCGAATCTTTTATCGAACTCGTTGCGGACGGCGCAAAGTTATATTTCGCTCGAGCTACGCTCTCGCGAAATATATCCTTGCGCCATCCGCAACTCATTCGATAAAAGATTCTCGATTAAGATGCGCGTTGTGTTCTGTCTATTACTATTTTCAAAATTCCAAAAACCGCTCCAGGATCCAGCTTCCACCTCATAGTTCATGTCATCAGAACGAGGAGCAATTTGTCTGTGAGAAATAGGGACCTTGTCACCTTGGTCATCATCACATTTAGCGTCGAGTCTTCTTTAACAAGCCTAGCATACAACCCCGCTTTCTTTTGACATCCATACATTTGTGCACCACCTTCATTATGTGGGGAAGTTATATGACGGATAGGTTGTCAGCCATTATTTCTTTCACTCTACTTATGTTGACAAACGGAGCTTTAGGCCGAAAGGTCGGTCAGCTAGTGTTCTATTCTGACTTGTTATTGTCATTCTGGAGGGCTAGGTGTGATATTCGTTGATCCGGGCAGATGTGTTAATTACCGGTACCTTGCCAGGCACCCACTTGTAAACCTGTATTGGTAAGTGTAAATATGTTTGGCAACTCTAATGCGTGTTGACTCACGATTGAGTTCATTAAAGCATACAATATTAACACATAGGTGGACCCGTGATCGGTGTACCTGATTTTGACACCATGATGAGAACGAGAATGTGGCAATATTGGCGGTCTTGTGGTTTCCTAGCGAGCATATATAACGTATGGTGGTGAATGGAGCCATGCATGTACAGGCCTAGATGTATATATCAGTTGTTGCTCGTATCTCTTATCGGATATCGCATCAATTTACATACCACGCCCTTGCTGGATAGGCTACAGATGAAGATGCCAGTGTTGGCTACACCATATGGCTGGACTTGCTCATGGCGGTATATAATCTACTAGCTGATGTGCCAGACTTCGTCCGGGCTATTAAGGGATTTCTTTGTGATCGCCTCCGTCTGGGCAGAATATACAGCGTCTAGCTGGACAAACTATTGTTCGATCGGTCCAGAAACATACATATGCCAAGATAAAGGACACGGTCGCACCTGAAATTGGACCCGCCCATATTGTCCCGGATATCAAATTAGGCCTATACATACCAAATTTGGGTAGGATCATTCGAGGTCCAGAAGCATGCCAATATGAGCGTATATGAGCGAGGTCAAGGACACGGTCGCACGTGAAATTTGACCCGCCCATATCGTTCCCGGGATCAAAGTAGGCCTACATACCAAATTTGAGTCGGATCGGTCGAGGTCCAGAAACATGCCTATATGAGCGTATATGAGCGAGGTCAAGGTCAAGGACACGGCTGCAAGTGAAATTTGACCCGCCCATATCGTTCCAGGGATCAAAGTAGCCTATACATACCAAATTTGAGTCGGATCGGTCGAGCTCCAGAAACATGCCTATATGAGCGTATATGAGCGAGATCAATGTCAAGGACACGGCCGCAAGTGAAATTGGACCCACCCATATTGTTCCCGGCATCAAAGTAGCCCTACATACCAATTTTGAGTCGGGTCGGTCGAGGTCCAGAAACATGACTATATGAGCGTATATGGTCAAGGTCAAGGACCCACCAAATTTTAGTCGGATCAGCCGAGCAGTTTTCGAGTCTATAACACAAACATACAGACAGACAGACAGACAGACAGAAGTTCCAAAACATATAATAGATAAGAGATTGATCTCTCTGGAATATTGGGTTTGGGGTAGTGGTAAAATAGTCGCAGGTGGAAAAATACAACAATATATAGGCATAACTCTATTTAAAAAATATCGGAGTTTCAGGATAAGTGGAGAGAGTTGAGTAGGTCCACCCTATCTATGAATCACTTTGTTAAATTCGGTCAATGATCCGAACAAATTACATCTACATGTATCTACCATACATCCCCGTTGTAGCGGAATCGGTTTGACGGGGGGGGGGGGGGGGGGGGTAACAATCTCTCTTTGTGAGGGCCATTTTGAATCGGGTTTGGAATGTCGGATATTTATTGGGTTTCTTAATTGGGACCACATTACAACCCCATTTTGCTTGACCGCATTTTGTCAAAGTGCCGAGAAATTGAATAAGGGCCATGTATCCGGGTATCCCTGGCGGCGAACATTTTGGAAAAGGGTTGGGGTTGCGAGGTATATCAAGAGGGTTTCTTGGAACCTCACTAAAACTTCCTTTGTTTGGACGAAATAGACATGTTAATGGGGCCAAAAAATGACACATGGGTCCAAGTTGGGTGTCTCTGCATGGGTAGCGTTGGCGGCGGCAATTTCCATCATGCATGCTCATGATTTCGGGGTATTTCGCGAGGGTTCCTTAAATTGGGGGGGGGCATCCTACGTGTAACGTACTTTGTTTGACACAAATCGGTCAGGGGTCGATAAATGACATATATAGGACCCTATTCGAGCATCTCTGGATGGTGGCCATTTTTGATCGGGATGGGAGTTTCTGTATATTTGGAGACTCCTGTTTGTGGTCTCCCTATACAACTAACCAATTTGTTTGACAAAAAAATCGGTCAGTGGCCTCCTTTTATGGCCCTCTTTATTTGACCTAAATCTGGCAAGGGGTCGAGAAAATGGCAAATATATATATATATTCCGGCCCATGTCGGTCATTTAGGGTCGGGCTCTGGTTTCGGGTGTATTCAGAAATAATAAAAAAAAACTGATGAATTGTCCTGTCCCCTTTGCGTGAAGGCATGCTCAAACAACTGGTCGAAGTTCCAACCAGACACAGCGGCAACTTTGAGTCGGGGTCAGGTTATCGGATTATTTCGAGGGGGTACCTTGTTAAGGCCACACGACAGCCCTCTTTGTTAGGCCAAAATCGGTCACGATGTCGGCAAATGGAATAAGGGCCCTATTCGGACCTCTCGTTGTATACACTACTGTCTTGGAGGCCAGTCCGAAATCCATTTTGATCGAAATTGGTCAATGAACAGAGAAATGACATATTGGTCATATTCCGGCTTCTCTAGACGACGACCACTTTGGATTGAGGTCGGGGTTTCAGGATATCTCGAGAAGGTTTTTTGGATGGTGGACCTCCCTGTGATCTCATTTATATTTCATTATCGTTGTTTTTATTTCCTATATATAATAGAAAATAAAAGCAACGATAATGAAAATTTGAATTTTTTTAAACCGAAATCGCCTTCATAGCGCTGATCAATGGGATCATAATTGGAATTTTGAAAGACCATCGATCTGCTATGGTCTCCGATTGCCAATAATGTCGGGGCCAATGCAGTTCGTATAGATGGCTGGGGGGACGGAACATGCATCCATATATATAGCATGACCAACCTTGGTGATTTTCTACCCAAATATCTATTGTGCCAAGAACGATAATCCGATTGCCAGTCGAATGTTTCAGTATATATACTTTCGGTATTTTGTTTGAAATGGACATCAGTTGAAAAATGTCCAACCATAGGGGGTGTTACGTTAAAAAATGCCAACAGAAAAACTGTTGGCAAGATTCGGGTACCAGTGGGAGCGTAGTCGGTTTGCAATTCCAAGTTGGACACCTCCAACTGAGACTCGTGCACTCTAGCATCGTCCCTTGACTATGCATGATGCTATAGGTGTATAAATCGCTGGTATCTTAGTTGACATCGGTCGGTGTAATGCGTAACGTCTGGGGGGGGGTCCAATATGTCGAAAATTGTAAAATATTTATTTTCGGTTTGCGTCCAAAAAAAAACACAAAAATTCTTATAGGAACTATAGAGCCTTCTCTTTTCCAATGATATGGGTGGATGTCTCAATGTGCCAATTAATTCGATCGAAACATGGCTCAATAAGAAATGAAAATGTGTTCGTGCATAACTTTAAGCAATAAACGTACACCATACCGTATAAGGTCTTTTATAATCAAATATACATACCAGTGTATATATACTATATATAATCTAGCTATAACACTGCATGCCTTGATCTAATAATATTAGTTGGTGTAGTCGTTGTAATGTTTGGTCGCCAGTTAATTGGTTGGGTGGAGGGGTCACTAGGTCCTCGTGTTGGTAATTTTGCGAAACCTGTCTGATGCATCATGGTACAAAATATTATTCACGAAATTTAAAAAAATAATAATTATCAAATTCGATATTTAGTGTGCCAATAAATAATGTTGAATGAGTGCGCGTATGTCCTTCTCTTCGCATTGGGCGTGGTTTTAGGTGAGGAAGAACTGGTCACGGTTGGCCGATTTCGACTTGGTCGTGGTTAAACGGTTCTCTTATTGTTGACATTCATTCAGACAAAGCGACAGATGTTAGGTTTTCGACAAATAAATAACGAACAAAGAAGGTGATGATTTTTATTCTGCCCTCTGCTCAAACCGGCATAACTCTTTATCCACAGCGCTCGCTTGCGCCACTGTGTTAGATGTTATCCCGTCCTGGTCGTTATATCGCTGGAGCAACCTTATTTTCATAATTTCTTAATTACGCGAGGGTAGTAATAATGCACACAAGGACCGTGGATGTTATGACGTCAGCACAGGCCCCACAACGCAGTCGGAATATGATTAAAGGCTAGCGATTCCATACAGCCGATCGTTCGCGTCCAATATTGAACCAGCGTTAGAAGAGAAGTCTTCATTGACAGCCGATAGCCTGAACACTGCATCTGTGATAATTTCGCCTGCTACTTTAGATTTCTAACATATTTTTGTTGAGTATTTCACGCTGTTGTTCGTTGCTTTGCAGAGATCTCGGCTCTGGACCATGGATTTAATCATAACGTGGAGCTCTTCATAGTGGTATATGCCTTGTTTGTATGATACGCATGGTATAACTGATTGGATGTATTGCAATTGAGAGTTCTTTGAAAGGTGAAGCTGCGTTCTCGTTCGATCACGGAGAGAATCGTGATTTCGGTTCGTCTCCATTTAATAGATATAGACATATTTAGAGGCTTTATCAACACAGGAATCATTTGTGGATTTAATAGTCCTCCTCCTTAGGGGAGGAAGTTTTCTCAGTTCATCTGCTGCGGCGAGTATTATACCATAACGGCAAAGATTGAGAAATTAACAGGATTTGTCAAGATGGGCTGTACACTAAGCGCCGATGAGAGATCCGCAATGGAACGGAGTAAAATGATCGAGAAGAACCTGAAAGAGGATGGAATTCAGGCAGCCAAAGACATCAAATTACTTTTATTGGGTGAGTTTATTGAAATCTTACGCTTCTATGCAGAGCACTAATGTATTCCTCGCTCTCTAATTAATGACAGTTTTCTGAAGGCATCGATTGTTATGATGATGCCGCCATCTTGGAATGGAATTCTTCCGTATACATGATGGTTCTGCAGACGACCAACTCTGCGAGCAAATCGCAGGGAGCCCTGCCAACGCCCATAGTCAAATCAACTACAACAAACCGAGTCTGTTGTTGACTTTAGTGACAATCTCCATGTGGGTTTCTGGTTAATCTTTTAGCGTATTTTCAGCAAGCAAGGTGCGGTGGCCAATTTTCGCTTTGAGATCATGAGCCGGCTACCGTTCGAACCGGAACTTGTTCATGCGCAGACAATCAATTGTGCTTACGGTCCATTGATATTCGCTTATAATTACATAAACCTGATAATGAGTTTATGTTGGACTTGCAATTTGTTTATTTAACCACTATATAGCACGTTGAATTTAGCCATGTTTTTTCTGCAGCTTATAGGTCTTGATTGTTATATTGGGATAATGTATGTACATCTGTAATCATCGTCAGTCATGTGCTTTTTACTGTTATGAAATCTAAGTGCTGAATACAATAATAATTGGTTATCACCTAAATACATTTGACAACATCTTTGGGATTGACATTAAGCCATTTGCAGAGCGAAATAACCGACTCGTGTTAAATATAATTATTGTCGCGACCACCGTTATATAGACGATAACATATTAAATGTAGCCTATATATGTAAGATGTATGGATGCACGGACTCAGCATGAGTATCCAGCTGCTTCAAATGTAGGTGTTTGCTTCAATGAGCGTGAACAAATTCTCATTTCTTATCGAAACGGCCATGTATCGAACGGAATGGGCACACTGAGATGTCCCTCAAAACTCAGACCAAGCTTGAAAATCGGTCCCGATTTTCGCTCATGTCGGCGTTTGAACCCGTGCCAAAAGTATATTATAAGCTGATTTGTATACATTAATCAGCTGGGCTATAGATGTGGTCTTAGTGGGTAAAACATATAATACATGGTTTAACCCCTTCTATACTAAATTGCTTCTCCCACTCAGTTTTTACTAAGTTATATACCAATGTACAGTACACCAAATATACATGTACCAGGATCAGCCCCAGACAGTTACTGTACATTGGAGCGGTATATTATAAATTTAGAGGGGTGCTCGGGTAATAAAAAAAAGCAGACGGCAGATAGAAGAAAAAACATATAATACAAGAGCAGAATGATTCATATTCATTGCGGCAGATGGGACATGTTCAGATAATATTGTTGAACTTTTAAGTTCAGCGTCGTTTGTTGAACTTACTATCTAGCATTTCTTAAGGGAAACAACTCGTCAATTGATGCGTATCTATATGGAAAGAGCTAACTTTTATATTGCATGTTTTTATTTTTATTTTATAGACAATGATTTAAATATAAAAAAAATATGATGAACTACATTTAGCAATCGAAATGGCCAACCCGAATTGTCCATGAAAATAACTGAATACAAATCGTACTCGTGTGTCACTTTGATCATAAGTGATGCGCCCGCAGCTCGAGGACATTTTTCCGGCCACTGCCACAAGTTAGTGTTCGACACTGTTCGGTAAGAGGAAGTATAATTCAACTTGTGACATTGAGATGTAGAAATATGTTTTTCATGGACGTGGCCTAATCCTTTGTTGGGGGCGGGGGTGTCCAAGATATCAAACTGCACCGTTCGATCCACGGAGGCCAGATGTGCAACTGCAGTACACAAACTTTAACCCCTATCGCTTGGGCCAGAATTATCCAATTGAACTGCTCAACCGTCGTCAATATTAAACCAACCACCCATATTATTGTTTGATTTTTTTCATATGACTGCTACTAGTTCTAGATCGCAAATGTGACTGGCATCATGAGCATATTCAACTATTGGACGAAACACAACGTTTACTTCACCATGAATATGGTTGGAATTAAATTATCAGGGCAAACTCAACACAATTCGTGGCCTTATAGTTCCCAACTATCTTTTTAAGCATACTTTTAACTGTTGAAAATTTGCTCCAAAATGGGGGGGGGGGGTGTGTGACAAACCTGTTGCCAATTTCCTGCTCTTTGCGCCAAGTCCGTTTTATAATGCTGTGACATAAAATAATACTTTTAACATACAGGGACACATTGGCATTGTACATTGACAGCTAAGTTGTAATGAAAAATACACTGGCATACATATAGTCTGGTCGTTGAAGCGTTGGACCTTGAACAAATTGTTGACAAGCTGTTTTTTTTTGTGTGTCATTTGTCAGGCAGAATGTGGGGAACAACATATCCAAAATCCACTAAAATCCGCTTTGGGAAAATTTTCTAATGCTCTTTGAAAAAAGGTCCTATTTATGGTTTTTATGTCATATTTTCCGTTCCGTGTGAATACACTTCAATGGCATTTCAGTTTAAGTGACAAATATGACAGAAACAACATGCAACAAAACAAATTAGTATTGTTGTTATGACTGACATATTTATGTCATTTCGTGTACCATTCGATTATCAAAGTCCAAAATGACCGACAAAATGGCGACCGGAAGTGGTAAAATTGGTCAATATTCGTTAAATTTCACCAGATGGTTGCTATTTATTAGAAAACTATATAGGTTTAAATGGCCATTTGTACCAACATATACCATGGTAAATCAATATATGATAATTGTGAACCATATCACGAGGATTTGGCCGTTCAGTATCCTTCTGAATTCGAAATACGCTAGTTTACGTAAAAAAAATTATAATTATTTTAATGCACAGACTATCCGAAACGAACACGCCAGTGTACTGAATACTAATTAGATGCCAGATATGAACCACTATATTGCCAATTTTAGCAGAAAAAATGGTTTCACTTTCCAAAATTAGCGACCGAAATACTCCAACTTGTTTCCTTTCAGACGAAATCTAATGGCAATAGATAGTTGCACCACCGTAAATGATGTCCAATTGTACCAGTCCACCCACGCCTATATATGCCATCGGTTGTTATTTTCTTCTCTCCATCAGACCATATGTTCGAATTTGTCAGCCGATCATAATCCGATAACAGTGAGCGATATATCGAAAATTTGTCCTTCGGTGTCCCAAAATGGCGGTCGAAAGTAAAAAATTGAAATATTCTTATTGATTTCGAACTAAATTTTCCGATATCGTATACAATTTATAGCCAATATTCTTATATGCCATCAGATGAGTGTTCATAGCAACCAACCTAGTATCCAAATACATCTAATCGGTGTCCAAAACCCAGTAACGAGTGTACCAAACTATCTTAAGGAGCTCAAAACAAACGCAACGGGTGGCTCTAACCACTATCTTAACAGTATAACAAACCAATGGGTGTCCCAGTCCATAGAACTGGCACCCCATACATGTACATGTAGCAGCCAACTAGTGTCCCAGACCACCAATAAGGATCACAATCCACCAACTGGTGTCTCAAACCATTCAAATCGGGCCCAAACCCACCCAATGAGTGTCACAAACCATACAATGTGTGTCCCAAGTCACACGATGATTGCATCCAATCAAAAGGAGTGTTTGAAAAAATCCAATTATATAAAAACCACCACAGCGAGTGTCCCATGGTTTGGTAAACTCATTGTTTGGTTTGGAACACTCATCTGATGGTATTAAATACTCGATGGAGGGCTTATACACTATTTTCATGTATTGAGATGATAATAGATGCTTTGTGACACCAGTTAGATGATTGGGAACTCAATGGATGGTTTATAATACAAGTGTTATGCCAACTTATGGTTTTGGTCACCCATCATTGGATGGTGCTTGTGGTACAGTTGGAATGATTTGGGACACCAGTTGGATGGATTTTGTGACAATGATCGGTCGATTTCGGTCACTGATTGTGTGGCTAGGGACACCAGTTGAATGCACTGAGACGACAGTTGGGTGGTTTGGGACACCCGATGCATGGCATAGGACAGTATCCGGATGGCTTGGGACACTAGTTGTGTAGCTTGAGGTACATATTGAATGCACAATCAATAGTCTATATGTGATTTCGGATACCCGCTGGATGTTTTGGGGCACTCATTGTGTGGATTGGGGCACGCATTGGATTACTTGACACACTCGTATGTGTTCTGAAGACTCATTGGATGGTTGTGGGCACTCATTGATATTTTGGTACACCTATTGGATGGTTTGGAACACCGATTGATAGATTTGGGACACCAATTGGGTGGTTTGTGATAATCGCTATGGATTTGAGACACTATAGGTGTGTGGATTTGAGACACTGATTCGTCGATTGGGTCACTGATTGGGCCGTTTTGGGACACTAGTCGAATTGATTGAGACGACAGTTGGGTGGTTGGGACACCTGTTGTCTGACATTATTATGGCACTACCTTGGTGATTTAGGAAACACGTTGTGTGGATTTGGACTCCCTTTCGATTGTTTGGGACAATATTTAGATTGGATTGGGATGCTCACAGTCTGACATGTTGGTTTTAGATACTAGGTAGTGGTTTGTAACTCTGTATATGGTTTGGAACACTCGTTGTGTGGTGTGGGACAGTCATTTGATGTATTCAGAGACTAGTTGGCGGCTTTGGAAACTCGTATGATGGCATATATCACTACTTATTGTCTATTACTTTATTATGTATGTGAAGATTTGGTGGAAAAAAACGCTTCAATTACTAACTTCCGATCGCCATTTTGTGGCGCCATTTTGGATTTTTGCAGTCGAATTATGCGTGAAATGATGGGCATAATTTATGATGTGCCATGGCAACAAGAATAAAGCGTGTTTTTTGTTATTGCAGGTTTTGTCACACGTATAACTTTAGACATTCACTGAAGTTGTTCAAGTTTAATCTGGGGGGGGGATGCACGTTGACCAACATTTGACATACAATTCTTGACACCATTGTACGGAATACTTTTAAATATATGAATGTCCATTATATGATGTAATTTGTATATACTACTTGGGGTTGCCCGTCAAAAATGACGGGTGACAAACATGACATGGAGGAAACTCGTGTGAAGAATGATGTAAACAGCGCCTATTGCATAACACACTCCGGATAAAGTTACCATCCATCTTTTAAGCTGATCACAAACGCTCTTTATTGCTAATTATTATCGCCCATTTAAGTCATTTGAGGTCAACGTCACATGTATATCCCGTGACATTCCTCGTGTTGTTGATCATTCAATGTATTAGTTCCCCTTTAAGTAGTCATCTGAGGCCAACGGCGCCTATCCCATGGTGTTCCCCTGGTCATGTGAACATATGTGTACCAATTTTCCTACATATCTTCTAAGCTTATATGGAACGCTCTGTACATGTACCTGGTATCCTCCTATAAGTCGTCTGAGGTCCAACATGACGGGTGACAAACACGTGCAGAAAAATATCGCCACCACAGCACCGCTGATAACGATATTAAGAAATCCGACAAACGGTGCGCGGAGTTTGTCCGGCATTAATCTTTGGCGACGGGACCCCACTAAAAGCACATTCGTATTATTTCGTCTTGTATACGCATTATATCAGTAAAAAAAATCGTCTTGATAACCTTTTTGTGAAACGTGTTATATCTCAGGCCGTCTTGTACCGATATATGTGAACATTTATAATAAACGTGCAAACACCTGGCTTTTACTGTGATATATATAGATGGTTGCCATAATAAAATCAATCAATCCGTCAACCAAAAAATCTCCGTTGGGGTATCCAATTTATCATTTCCAACTACTCTCTCCCCTTCTTGAACCATATACATATATATACCGAAGTCCGGGAAATTTTATTTGCATCCCCTTGGGTCACAATTTTCCAACTGATGCCTCAAAGTTTCCCCACTATTAGCCTGAGAACTGTCGAACCTATAACACCCCTTATGATTGGAATTTTCCAACTGCAAGGTAGCCGCTACGGTCGCAAAAAAATAAAATACCAAAGGTAGGAAAATATTCGACGTTGGTATGAAAACAACAGACTTGGAATGTCTAAATATTAAAATGTTTTCCAAAGTTGTGGGGGGGGGGGGGGGGGGCGTGGGGGTATCCTATATATTTGGTAACGTAGTGGGTGTCATACGGAAATGATCAATACATTCGATATTCATGAGAGGGTTTTGATGTCAGAGGAGCTTGCCACGCGACTATGACCAAGCTCTCCCAGCGTCACAATAGATCACTCATGGATTTGATGTTATTGTCTCAGAGACTGCCAGATATTTATGCACGGAAGTTGTGCGCTTGTGATCATCTTGGTATGACATATATAAAGATGCTCAGTGCTCGGTGGATCATCATCATCGCCACGCCGACATAAAATGTTCAATTCCGAAAAGAGTGTCCTCTATTTTGAAATTGCTCTCGTGGGTTGTCGATTATGGCACTCCACAAATAACATGTCATCAAGTATATGGCAACTGCACGTTTGCACCAAAATTTACCAGTGTATGCATTAAGTCTGCATGCAACACATACCTGTATAGGCCATATATTATAAATTTTCGATAAAATTTTCATAAATTAGTATTATTATTTCCGTAACTTGATTCCATACCCAATATGTGTTCAGGACTGTATTTTTCAAATTGACAATTAAGCTTGGATATTCGAGTTTGCACGGGCTCTGCAGTATACCTCGAATTCATTGTTGTCTCGTGTTTCTCTATGCATATTGGACTACCGGTATGTTGGAAATACGCGCTGTTATCGTATAGACGTTTAATTTTGGCTTTGAAACCGATGCTCAATATATATAGATACCCACCCATATATCTGTACAGTCTGTATTTTGGCTGACGGGTGTAATAATTGGATCTTTCTCTTGCACATTAGTATTGCTAATTGCTCTCCATTAAGGGCGGCTGACTTTATACTATAGCCCCATTATCGGGGCCGTGCCAGATGTTAATTATACAGGTGCATGCTGGCAATTCATGTACAGTAAATGTCTAGTTTCATTATATATATTGTATTGCCGATGCGGATGCCACTTTATTCATGTTAATTCACATTATTTGTATTGTGTACACGCAGAGAGATTTAGCCACATTGTGTGTGTGTGGGTGCTTGCAGCTTCCAAAGTGTGGCGCGATTAAAAAAAAATTCGAGTACGATGCTAATATAACAGAAAAGCACATTGTATGTGGTATGGAACTATGGAAAGATGTGACAATATCAAAATATATGCGGCGAAGATTTTGAACCGATGTTCTAGATATTTTACCACACAAAAAACGTATTTTGTGATTGATGGCCAATTGACATTTTAAGGTCCACTACAAAGTTCATTACCCATGCATTACAAAAGATCAACCACCAACATTCCAAACTCAACCAGTCTTAGCTGTTTTGAAATCTAATTTGACGTGCACGAGTAGAATTTGTCAAGAAGACAGCTTGTTTGCAAATATATACTATTTTCCCGATATCAGTTATACATCCTAACTATATATATAGTATACACAAGCTCCCTTGCACAGCTTTGTCTCTTCACCTGATAGATACTACATAACTGTCCCACATCCCATTCCAAAATTTCAACTGACATTCTTCTGTAATATATGCCGAGTGTTTGATTGTCAAACCTGAAGATTTCTTTACGGGAGGGAATTCAGCCAAGTTAGTAAATCGATAACAAAACTCATGGTTGACTCTTTTCAACTCACTTCTTTTGACAAAATCATAACAGAACTCCAGTCGACAAGCCTCAGATTTGTTTAAAAGGGGACTGCTCTGTTAGGAGGAGTCGGGGGATCTTTTTTCTCCTAATGAATATGTTGATATCATAATTATGATAACTCTAAACAACATCTGAAATCATAACTGCTATTTGGCTTATATTTGTCCTTGTACGACTATGATTCAGGGTTAGTTGAAATGTGGTTAACCGGTGGATCTATAATATCACCAGATCCTTGCAATGGTATATATGCGCTACCAGCGTAAACCTGTTTAAAATGTTAGACCCGTGCAGCGCTAACAAGATCTGATCTGTATAAATGTAGTTTAAGATCCGGCATCCGACTGAAGCTGACACCGCTAACATTGTTAACATTTTGATTTTTGTTGAAAGAGCCCTTTTCTTTTTGCAGAGTTATGGTCTTTAGAGTGAAACATGGTGTGTTCATACTTACATGTATTCTATTATAGCATAATATTTATCTCAATCACCATTGGTCGTGTTACTCCTGAGGCTGCATGAATGGAACAATATATCCACAAGCAACAGGTTTTGTCCAGTCATTTCTTCTGAAGTTATGGCCCTTAGATTGAAAAACACATTTTCCGTATGAAGTTGTATCTCTATCTTTTGTGCGAGGGATAATCTGCGCGGTGCACTTGTTTTATGTGAAATCAACAGAAATTTTATTTATTTCAGGTGCCGGAGAATCTGGAAAGAGTACTATCGTCAAACAGATGAAGTAAGATATATTTTTAGAAACTTTTTCTCGTTTGCACTTCATATGTAGTTGCTATTTCGTGTCCCGGCATACCTTCCATTTGTTGTCTTGTATATGTGATGATATGTGACAATTTTGCAGGACATTCAACGTCTCAAAGGAGCAGAATGAGGTGTGAAAACACGAAAGGTTAAACAGCTGAAGGTAAACTCGAATGACAACCTCCTCACATTCAATGATTTCAATAAAATTTTACAAAATTTCAACAGAGCCGATAAAATTTAATGTCCAAAAGACATCCGAATATTCTCTCGAGTGATACATGTTGCTGCTGTTAATCTGAGTTTTGCTCTCTGCTAGATGAATGGCGGTTCTGTGCTGATATATACTACACCATACAATTTACTTGATAATAACTACCGTTTGTTTAACCTTTTCTATACTAAATGGATTCTCAGTCAGTTAAAGTGTACATCTGAATGGTTTATATTATTGCATGATTTGCAGGGATGTATACATGTAATATAAACAGACGACAGATAAATAAAAGTACAGAATGAGTCCTATGTTATTGAGGTAAATGTTTAGATAATCAACAAACGACCTATTGAACTTATTATCTGAACATTTATTATGGGATAACTACTCGTCAGTGATGCTTTAGTATGGAAAGAGTTAATATAAACAGAAAATATCGAACAGCCGGTGCCGCTTCGCGTTAATTTATATTTCTCCTCTAAGCTTGGTCAACGTCATCTATACAGTATACGGCTTTATGCTTTCGATGAGTTGAAGCTTGGCACTGCATTTGCATATATTATGAATATATTATTGTTTGCAATACCATACATTCACTAATTTAAAGGGACCCACATATGCCCATCCAATTTGACACCAAATTAGTGAAGAAAAAAAATCTAAACCTATTAATTGCTCACTCACAACGCACATAACTGCATATTACTTTGAATCAACGCCACACGTGCAGTTATATATAGCTTCACAAATAACCGACGCGAACACATAAACATAAAACGCCGATTGTGAGTATAAAACATTCTTGAAAACCCCCAACACTGTAAATTTGCCATTTGACACTCGTTGTCTGACCATTCCATGAATGACCAATATGGGAAATTTACAGTAGTTTTATCAAACTTTTATGGTGTCAAATCGAATGGGGCATCTTTTTTATAATGTCGCGACTCGTGAATTATCAAAGGAATAAGGTGTATGTAGTATACTCAAATTCTTCCTCGTGAGCATTAATGGGCTCAACTATTGAGCACAGCACGAAAATCTCTATTTAATGGTGGCTCCAGTCAGGATTCTATATACAGCTGTATACACATAGTGTGAACAGCTGTTGGACATATAGCTTTATTTGCCATTCCAAAAAAGTCGTAAAATTTTGGTTAAACATATCTATGAAAGATTACATTCGTGGTCACTTTAAAGTGAGTAATAATGTTCAGACCTCAAACTTAGTAATAATTTTATTGTTTGCATCTAGTACGTTTCATTGATCAAAATAGCTCGATGTTTTATACTAACTGAAGCAGGTTCCCTTCGTGAGCATTTAATCAGCGTCGGAGGGGGTTGCTTGACTGCTGATGAATTTATGTCACTTCTGTTCTTTTAAGAGTGCGCACAATTTGTACATAACTATTGGTTTTATCATGTACTTGTCGACCTATATTTCATCATTAGAATGTGACAAATTCGATACATTATGGTATATTTAGTTTGAGGTATGAACTCGCTTTAAAGCCACACAAAATAAACACATATATAAAAAGTAAGTTTCACCCTAATATTTTGGGCATATTGCCCTTACACATACTTACATTTTTCATAACCTTTATGGTACCATCGACTAACTCTATTAACGTTGAACATTTAATTGTAGTTATCATTGAATGTGCACCAATTAATAAGGAGAAATGTCAACTTAAAAAACCACAGTTTCAAACTGAACAATTCGGACAATAACCACTGTTGTTGCAATTGTCAATGTGCTTAGTGAGTGCCCACATCATTCCGAAACTTTCAGAAATTGAAATATCATGCACGGTCGGACAAAGATAGTTAGTTATTCGACACAGTGGAAGGGTTTACCTACTCATAATGCAAATTGGTTTGAACATTATGGGTATGGGGAAAGTAAAATGTTCAAGAGGGGTAGCTCTTGTTCACAATTGGCCAAAAGTGGGAAGTTTGGTAAGGCTCGCATGCATTTGACACTGATTTTATTAGTATGTGGTTATAAACACACATATGTTCTGTGCTATAGTGTGCTCTAATATTCTTACTATGATTTTTTTTTTAGAGAGGTCATTTGTCCCATTAATTTGAACTCATTCAAGCTCAACACCACCCGCATAACCAGCATTCGCATGGTGCATTAGTATTCAGATAGAAGATCAAATTTTCATATCAACGGAACCCACATGTATATTTGGAGAAAACCATGAAATATTAGGGGGAACATACTTTTTTAGGTGTTTATTTGAAGAACGTTTTTTAGTATTATTCACTTTGTCAGTGCATGTGGAGAAAGGTCATGCAGATCAAGCACCATTTATACACACGCCTCTTACATTGCATGGAATCTATGTTGAACCAACAAAAAGATAATCCATATGTTCAGAACAAAAAAATGCTTGAGAAAAAATGCGCACATTTTAGAATACAAAATTGACTATTTCCACACTCTACATGGATGACATAATTCAAGAAAGAAAGTAAATAATTCATTGACCTATCTAATTGAGAAATAACCTTAAATGTTCTGAACAATGATGGTTGTCTAATGTTGATGTTCGTTCGAAAACATATCCGTCGTACTTCATTATTATTATATCAAGTTTCATGTTTACAGACAATATATCAGCTTCATTTTGTGACTGATTTTGAATGAAATTCCACTGATATGTATCATACATGTACTCATATTTTCTAAATTTGAAGTTGCAAACATTATATGGGAATTTAACTGTATATATGTTCTCATGTTTTTGTGCTTGATATCGAACGATATATTTAGAGGGTATTACTTGGGTTGTTTGATATATATAGGCCCGATATCAGCCCGAGGAAATTAAAATATCAGGATACCGAAGGCTTATATCAGGCCAGTAATAGGATAGGATAGTTTATTTACAATATACACACGAATGATACAGTGGCAGTAATACATAATAAAGTAAAGCAGTGTATTGTCGGGGTAGCCTAGCCCTATCGGGCTGTCTTCCTGCTACCCCCTTAATATCAAACCATCCAAGTAATATCATATTTATTAATTAGATCGCCTCGTAGTAACTGACACATCTTTCGTGTGAGTGACGTCTCAAACATGGATACCTACACGTTATTTTATATCAGTGCATGAAGTAGTTTTTCGGCATGTCGTAAATCCATATTACGCGGATTGGAGATGTCGCAATTCGACATTACTCGGTTTAAGGGCGATATTAGCCTTGTTCGATAACATGTTATTCTGGACACAAATGTCATATCTAAATAAGATCGATGTCTAGTTTTGTTCATTAATTAATAATTGTATTTATCATCACAGGACATGCGATCAAGCGCGGTTTTATGTAGTATATATATAGACGAAAGCGTTGTCACGAAGAAGTAATTTTGAAAAGGGCCTGTCCGGTTATACTAATGGACGTTATTCACCTTTACCAGAGTTTAGGCCTTCCTTGTGCTCATGTTTATCGGCTGATTTATTTGTGTACTCAATGCCGCATATGGTCTCACCAAAGTATTGACAAAGGTGACTCAGCTCTCGTACTTCATGGCAATAGTCTGTATTTTAATCAGAATGAGCCAATACGCCAACTCGCATATATTACATCCGGAAATTCGGTGCGCAGTGTTATGACGTATTCGTGGCATATTATGACTTTGAAAACTCGCATTTTAAAGTGGTGCGTACCTTTAATTATTTGTGTGATTTAAAGACAAACCATGTGACGGCTTCATACGTTCTTCAGATATCACTGACACTCTAAATTGGCAACAATACAATAATGCAATGGAAGCAATAATATACTGCAGATAATTACAGTGAATGCAAATGGCGGTTAGTATGCATTTCTGTTCAATTCACTACATTTGTGAATATGACGTTACAGTTTTCGATTTGCTAACTCCGAGCATTGAATTGCATTGGATTAGACGAAACACAAAATCTCCCTTTTAGTAAATGACTTCCCGTCTTGCATGACAATCCCAAGCTTTATTGGGATGAGTTCATCCTAAACTATCCAAACGCTTATAGCTTGTAACTCTAATGATTACATATATCAGTATACATATAATATCAAGACAGCATTCATGTATATATAAGGACAACTTAGATTGGAGTTGGAGAATCAGTTACTCTCTGGAACATTACACGTGCGCCTGCGACAGCACAATGTAGCTTGGTATCAGTGTGCGACTGGTATATACACATATACAGCAGGTTTTACCGATGTATTAGAAAATCGATAATTCGCCTAGGAAGCGCGATCGATAAAGCCCATCCTTCTCAAATTGATATAACGCGGGAGAACGACGTCTCCGTCGTACGCGGACAACCATCAGTGACGCAGTCTCTCTCCCATCCAGAGTCGATTGCGCGTTCATATGACGTATAGTACCGGTGAGGCTTCCCCACTAACGCCAAGGACAATCTCTCATGTGATTTGTGGTGAATAATTTGTATAAGGGGAACATTATAAGTTGTTGGTTGTCTTAAGAAAAGTTAGTGCTGTCAACTCTGTTTCTGCTATATGCATGGTCCCGCCACAGAAAGTCTCACTTCCCCGCTAACGCCAAGGACAATCTCTCATGTGATTGGTTGTGAATAATTTGTATGAGGGGAACATTAAAATTTGTTGGTTGTCTTAAGAAAAGTTGGTACTGTCCACTGTTTCTGCTATTCATGGTCCCGCCAGAAAAAAGTCTCACTTTATAAAATATGACATATAATTTATATCGGATTATGAATTTTACGATTTTTAAAGGGACCAAAGGCACTAGCAGTGCATGGGTAAAAGTGCAAAATTAAAAAAAGTATGTGAAAACACCACCGCAAAGAAGCTTGAGCGTCGAGGAATTGATAAACTTATATTAATTATTGATAGTTCTCCAATAACGGAATTCCGCGGGTTGAAACCATTGTATTGTTATGTAAACAAACTATTACAGTGATTTTTCAACAAACATCGCTAATAGTGTATATATAGTAAGTTCAAATATTTAAGTCTATATATGATTTTCAGAATAGTTTTCAATGCTTTGACCTTTTGAAATGTTGACTTTCAAATTTTGATTAAACGTTGTTATCTATAATTTGACTTTGGTCGGTAACGCCTCGGTAACAGTAATGTTTACATAACAGTGGTTCCAATGTGTGACATCTCGTCATTGGAGTCATTAATAATGGAAATTAGAACAAAGTCTATCTATTTTTACATGTATACTTGTTTATTATATATATAGTAGTTTTGCGGACTTTTAACCTTTTAAGTCCCTTTAACCCTTTCTGTACTAAATACTCATTGACGAGTAGTTATCCCTCAGGAAATGTTCAGAAGATAAGTTCAATAAAGGTCGTTAATAGCATCATCCATGCATACCCTAAGTTAAGCAGAAATGTTGTCTCCAACATGTTCTGATGAATTCCAGCGTGACGGAATCACCAATCGCAGAGCTTTTTTTCAACTTGTACCCGACCGTATGTGGTTCATACCAATGTTATTTCGCCTACTATTTTTTAGAATGATGGAGCAAAGTGATATAATTACGAAATACATAACGGAAGTTGATACTCATTTAAAGAATGCATCGGTATAAACAAAAGTTCGGCCGTGACGGAATCACACGAAAAGTTCCCTTGTGTCGAGGGTACCCTTCATTATCAAGATAACTCTGTGAATTGTTACACATAACATACTTGAATTGGCTCTTTACAAAACGGGTTAAGATTTCCCTTGACAAACAACATATTGTTATTGTATAAATGTACAACGCAGTGTAGATATTTACCAGATGGTGAGCGTGACGGAATCACAAGATTTTCGTGGCGGAATCACCGTGCGATTTTTTTAGGTATAGTTTTTTGTGTAACAAGTGCGGACATTGTCATAAAAGCATAAAACTTGGCACATGTGTATATTAGGTGCCACGTATTATTTTCAGATATGGGGGCAATCACGAAAATACTTTCCATGGCAACGGTTGCTATGCGACTGTTTTTACCTTATAAACGGGTTGTTGGTATATAGGGGTTAAACCGTCATTTTACTAAAATATATGTGCAAAAAGGGGATACTATGGTAATTGAGGCAGATTGTGATATGGGAAATGTGACAAAAATAACATTTCCACACATGCCTCACTATTAACCTAGAATGACCCTTGAGCTGCTTGAAAATGATAGTTGGGTTGATTTGACCTTATTTGGCAAAATATGAAAATATGCGTTGACTGCGCATGCGCGCATAATTGATCCCCAGTCACACAATATCTGGTGTTTAGGAGATTGTATAGTGAGGGCAATGACCATTCCAAAATATATTCATTGGATATATGTCATATATAGTAATAATGAAATTCAGAAGAAGCAACAACATTCCCCGATGACATGCTTATGATGCAAATACCCATTATCGGTATCCATGGCTGCTTTTTCGTGGAATTCATGTTCTACACATTTATACTAAATCAGGCTACGCAGTTTGTAAACTAACTTTCTGAGACTGTCCGTTGGTACTAATTAGTATTTTATTATAGCTCTGATTCCATCTCAGTCCTCTTTTGAATATTTTTTGTCTTATTCCCAAATCCATATTGCTGAAAAATAGCTTCTTCCCCACTTGGCACTCACTTAACACGTTCTGTACTGAATGCTCATTGATGAATTGTTCCCTTAAATATTCAGACCGTAGGTTGTTTGTTGAACTTATTATCTGAACATTTCCCACCAAAGAATATGAATACTTCTGCACTTGTATTATCAATTCGCCATAATATCGTTAGCTCATTTTCACGAGTGAATGGTCCAAATGATTAATAGACCATTCCAACAGTTACATTAATTTTATAACTGGGTGGGCGAATCCATTTAGAAAAGAAAGGGTTAAGGGTGCATTCAAGGTCCCAGGCCTCGTTGCGATATTAAAATGTATGTTAACGTAAAAAAGTCTGATTTTACATCACTATGTCGGCTTTGTTCCTCTGAAAAATATTAAAATCCAGCCTGGATACAAACACTATATATATAGACAAAAGACAATGACTTTTGTTATGGAATATTAACACAATACTCATTGCTGTCCCTTTATATCACCATGCTATCTAAAAATAAATTATTAGTTAACCTTTTCTATACTAAATAACCATTGATTGAGTTGTTATCCCTTTCTATTATATATATGTCTGATTTGCCTTTTATTTCCTGAACATCCATACATGTAAATAATAGACCATTCCAAACTATACTTGTTTAAACTGACAAGTTTTTTGTTATTTGGCCAAATTTTTTTTTTTAATTTGGCCAAAATTATAAAAACTTGATGGACAAATTTGTCGTTTTCAGGTTAGGTGTTAGCAGGCAACACTAGTAATCACAACCATCAAAAGAAACAATGTTTTTCTATGTTTCGAAACCATTATTATGTTAGAGTCTTGCCCCCTGTATGGAACACCAAAATCGCGAAACTAGCATCCCAATTTAAGCATGCACCGACTACCTGCATGGGAGATTTGCCATCACTTGGTTGTCCGTACTGGTCGGCACCGACTGATTGCTGGTAAACTTCACGGCATGCCAACAACATTTGTACGGTACCGGTCGGTACAGGCTTACTATATATATCACATTATTCCATTCCAGAAAATTTATGCATAAATGCATATTATGGATTTTTGGACAACAGAGTGTTAGAATATGTCAAATAGCGTTACATCGCGGTGATTTTCACTGAAAATAACATGCGTTTTATTTCGTGTCGGCTTGCCGGTATCTTGCCTACATATGGCCGGTACAGACTACCTGCATGAAAGATTTACAATAATGTTGGATGGAACTGGGTTGCCTGTATCGGCCGGTATCGACTGGCTGAGGGTAAACTTCACAGCATGCCGACGTAGGTACGGCACCGGTCGGTACAGACTTACTATTACATTATTCCATTCCAGAAAATGCTTAAATGTCAACTATTCAGGACGGTTGAACGACATTGTGTTAAACTTTGTCAAATAATGTTACATCATAATGATTAACACTGAATAATATGCGTTTTATTTCGTGTCAGTTTCGTGTCGGCTTGCCAGTTTCTTGTCTATACATAGGCCTATGACCGGTACCGACTACCTGCACGAAAGATTTTCCATCATATTGGTACTGTGTTGCCGGTAATGACCGGTACCGACTGACAGCATGGCATGCCGGTATCGGTACGGCACCGGCCGGTACAGGCTACCGTCACACTGTTACATTCTATAAAATGAATAAATATATACTTTTCAAGACTGTTGAATGATATGTCAGACAGTGTGTCAGATGGTAATAACGTTGTCACCCCCTGGTCAAGTGGTCCTGCTAATATGATATGATGCTGGTGGTCCTGCTGAATTGCTATGAAACTATTGCTGTGTGTATGAAACATTCAAGAAAAAACATATTAAAAAATATATATAATAATGCCTGCGCTGGTGTTTCTAAAACGACGTGAATAACCCATCTTGATTATAGTCAATTTTCAACAAATAATACATTTAGTATTAAAAATATATCGCAAACAAATATGTTTTTTAATGTTTATACGCATGCATAATGGCTTTTCTTGCATAATATTATGCTCAGATTATCGGAAACTAAAAAAATATAACGGTACTTTTTGTTAACAGCAACAGTTTGCCCTAACATCATCATAGCAATTCAGCAGGACCCAACCGCATCATAGCACACTAGCAGGGCCACTTGACCAGGGGTGGTTGTATGGTGGTGATTTACACGGAAATAACTCGAGGTTGATTTTGTGTCGGCTTCTTGCTTACATATGGCCGGTATATACCGACTGTATACACGAAAGGTTTAAATTGCCATCATGTTATTTGGTATACTGGGTTGCCCGTACCGACCGGTGCTCACAGAGGTATGCTGCTGATACGGACCCTGGCTCTTACGGACCCTGGCTCTTACGGACCCTGGCTTTTGCGGACCTCCGGTTCATACGGACCCTGGCTAATACGGACCCCGACTGTAAGGTGGCGCTGTCGGTATGAACCAGAATGCGGCCGGTACCGACCAGCACCGGCATGTTTACTGGGTGCATGGTCAGATACGATATGAGGCGACACATGGGAGACAGCATTGTCACACCGAATTAGTGCATGTGCTTCGATACACAAACTGATATATACGATGAACATCTGATTTCACACTTTCTTGCCATAAAGAAAGTGTGAAAGCAGATGTAAAGTGTTGAGTGATAATTTGTTGAGCGGTTTGTGTTCAACGATTGTGTAACGATTACTCAACAATGACAAACCATGCTATCTGATTCGCGGATTTAAAGGTACTCAACCCGTAAAGAGGGTCCCCATCTCAACAGATTCCAACAACAACAATCCGATCAGAGGGTCCTATATTACTATTTCTTTGGCTTTGGGGGTAAAAAATATTTGATTCGAGTCGAGGAACCCATCAAACAAAGCTCAGAGTTATTAGATATTGATTTTTCAAATTTGTTATGTTCTCGAGATGAGTACTAATAACTGCCGTAATCTGCTCTGGATGTGTACTCCAAATCTATTCAAACAGACAAGGATGAATAACTCTAAAATCAAGTGGTAATTTTAACGCAATTTTGACTGAGTTCTGGGCCAGATAGTATTCCCGATAATGAAAAATAATAGATTTCTAAAATCGATATCTAACAAATCTGAGCTTTGATGGGTGACTTCCTCGACTCGAATCAAATATTTTTGACCCCCGAAGCCATTGAAATAGTAATTGAGAGGAGTGTTATCGGGTTGAGTACCTTTAATCAACGCATTTCAAGATGTTTAGGGCGATATATATATTTCGGAATTCATAAGTTCATCGCCTCATCAAAAAGTAAACATTTTGAGGCCGGGGTTCTAATTTCATGGACACCACAAACAATCCGGACATGAACTATATGAATCAGATATATCACAGAATAATTTAAAGGTACTCAACCCGTAAAGAGGGTCCCCATCTCAACAGATTCCAACAACAACAATCCGATCGGAGGGTCCTATATTACTATTTCTTTGGCTTTGGGGGTAAAAAATATTTGATTCGAGTCGAGGAACCCATCAAATAAAGCTCAGAGTTATTAGATATTGATTTTTGAAATTTGTTATAAACTCGAGATGAGTACTGCTAACTGCCGTAATCTGCTCTGGATGTGTTCTCCAAATCTATTCAAACAGACAAGGATGGATAACTCTAAAATCAAGTGGTAATTTTAACGCAATTTTGACTGAGTTCTGGGCCAGATAGTATTCCCGATTATGAAAAATAAT
Organism: Siphonodentalium dalli; assembly: GCA_032622095.1. Classification (NCBI taxonomy): domain Eukaryota; kingdom Metazoa; phylum Mollusca; class Scaphopoda; order Gadilida; family Siphonodentaliidae; genus Siphonodentalium; species Siphonodentalium dalli. Next base: position 132,037,621 of record CP136062.1, on the reverse strand, counting down.
AGATTTCTAAAATCGATATCTAACAAATCTGAGCTTTGATGGGTGACTTCCTCGACTCGAATCAAATATTTTTGACCCCCGAAGCCATTGAAATAGTAATTGAGAGGAGTTTTATCGGGTTGAGTACCTTTAATATCTTCCAACAGACTATTTTCGGATACCATATCTGGAATTTCATATATTTCCCGATATTTCCAAATCTGCATGATTCGGTCACTGATCATGGATGATCCAGTTCAGTTTCGAGAATTCTAACAACACATATTCCTAGCCAACTCCTTTCTTTAACTGAGAAATCTACACTTTTCAGTCAACTGTTGAGCAAAATAAATCGGTTGTTGAGCGATTTCACTTTCAGTGTTGAGTAAAAATTGTACTCAATTTGTTGAGTATAATGGAAATTACACCGAACGTTGCATTATGGCGCCATGTTTCAGTCACGGGTGACATGTGTAGGATTCTCGACATATAACAGAATGAAACATTAATTGTCTACATATATATATTATATATATATAATAAAATTATGTCAAATATTTAGATTACCTCAAATATAATGTCGATCCATATTTTTTAAAGTTTCAATATTAAATGTATAATTTTCCCCAAATGTACAGCTGAAATGTACGTGATTAATTCTTTGTAAAATAATTCATGGGTGATCTGATGCATGCAACTAGTTATACCCCCTTTAAAAAAAAAAGGGGGGGGGTATACTGTTTTGCACCTGTCCGTCCGTCCGTCCGTGCGTCCGTCCGTCCGTCCGTCCGTCCGTGAGTCCGTACGTCCGTCCGATGTCTGTTCGTGTCATAACTTGAACAGTAGTGCTCAGATCTCAATGAAATTAGGTATGGATGTTCACTATTATGAGGACATTAAATAGAGGGTTCCATCGTTTTGTTTGGATTTTCCATTCTAGAGTTATTCATCTTTGTTTACCTGGAAATAGTGGCTTTTTGGTCCGTCTGGTGTCTGTTCATGTCGTAACTTCAACAGTTGTGCTGGGATCTCAACCAAATTTGGTGTGGATGTTCACAACTATGAGGACATTAAATAGAGGGTTCCATCGTTTTGTTCGGATTTTCCATTCTAGAGTTATTCATCTTTGTTTATCTTGAAATTTTTGATTTTGGGTCCATCTGGTGTCTGTTCATGTCATAACTTGAACAGTAGTGCTCAGATCTCAATGAAATTAGGTATGGATGTTCACTATTATGAGGACATTAAATAGAGGGTTCCATCGTTTTGTTTAGATTTTCCATTCTAGAGTTATTCATCTTTGTTTACCTGGAAATAGTGGCTTTTTGGTCCGTCTGGTGTCTGTTCATGTCGTAACTTCAACAGTTGTGCTGGGATCTCAACCAAATTTGGTGTGGATGTTCACAACTATGAGGACATTAAATAGAGGGTTCCATCGTTTTGTTCGGATTTTCCATTCTAGAGTTATACATCTTTGTTCATCTGGAAATGTTGGCTTTTTTGGTTCGTCTGGTGACTGTTCATGTCGTAACTTCGACAGTTGTACTGGGATCTCAATGGGATTTGCTATGGATTTTCACTACTATGGGGACATTAAAAAGAGTGTTCCATCATTTTGTTCCGCTTTTCCATTCTAGAGTAATTCATCTTTGTTTATCTGGAAATGTTGGCTGTTTGATCCATCCGATGTCTGTTCAGCTCATAACTTGAACAGTAATACTCGGATCTCAATGAAATTTTGTATGGATGTTCACCACTATGATGACATTTAATGGCACATTCAATTGTTTTGTTTTTTTTTGTTCTATAGTTATTCATTATGTGAAAATGCTGATTTCTGGATCCATATGTCTGAGTATAGCCATCATATATATAAGTTATAGATGTGCCCACACTAGGCGGTATTCCACGAGGAGGTATGCACCGGACGACAGTCCATCTCTTGTTGTTTTTTTTTCTCGTGTGTTTCATGTTGTGTTGGGTATGACGCTTAAATATACACTCTAAATCTCGTTGAGTAAGATTTTACTCAACAAGTACTCAACAGCTGCGCAGTTATGGCCCCTAGCAACGTTGAGCAAAACGTGGAGTGAACTAGCCCATGACACACTCTTATGACTAATGTGTAGGTTTTCTATACACACTATGTCACACAATGTGTAGCTCTGCTACACAATCATTATTCATTTTTGATCTTAATCATATTTGTGTAGTATATGTGTAGTTTCGTGTACATACACAAATTGTGTAGCAATTTTTACACAATAAATGGGTCAATTTCTACACATTAAAACACACTGGTGTGCATAAAATCAACACATATCCCTTACACATTTTGTGTATAGATTCTTACACATATATAGATCGTAGACAAGAATGTAAGTTCAGTATTCCGAACTGTTGGTATATAGTTGATGACATATGGAGATTTATATGTTAAAACTTTCATGGCGTACAATGGTACGTAATATTTTGCTCTGTCGTGTGTGAGTTTTCGTTTTAAATGAACAAACCAGGGTCGTGGCGTGGTTGCATAATATTAGTATTACCGTATACAACAATCATGTAAACGAGTCTAAGAGCAGTATTCGCCATGAAAGTTTTAACAAATAAATCCTCATATATCATTAATACTATTATACCTACAAGTCGGAATTCTGAACTGACCTTCCTTGTCTATATACGATCGCTGTAGATTGTATTCCAAAAAATATACTCAAACAATATGGCCGTCATGTAGCAGACTATGAAACAGAAAGCACCCCAATGCGCATGCTCTTAGTTCTTACACAATTGTGTGTAACAAAATATACACATTATGTGTAGAACGGCCCTTGGTCAATGTATTTGTATGTAAAACTACACATTACTATGTGTATTAACCAGGTTTACACATTTGATATAGTTACGTGACAAAAATATCCATATATATGACGCCTCAACCGATCGCTTGAGAAACGACGAAAACGTAAAAAAAAAAAAACGACCGTGATTGATATAATATTATCAAAACGCGACGTCTGGTTTAATCGCGACCAATTACATATAATGCTTATGTACATGTATGGCCATATTACCCCTAGATATGAAACTTCAGCATGTATGAACAATTTGAAAATTATCTGCTCATAAATGCGGGCTATATGGTTTTCCGATATATATAGGTTCAAAGGATGACATCCAAGATGCCATATATAGACCGGTGGGAACATTGTGAATGGATTGCCTCTATACATGAAATACATTTGTCTAAATCGTTTCCACATATATACCTCGAATGTCCTAAACTGCCATCAAATCAGCTAATAAGTTTCAACAAAGACGACCACCATTATATAGTCTACTGTCTATAGCATCGCCAATTAGTTCCCGTTAATCCGATTACCTATATATACCAAAAAGGACATAAGCCGATTACACCTTTTAAATGGAGCCGACCGTGTTTCAGAACGAAACAGTTAAAATAAATCAAATCAACAAATTTGTGATATTTTATTCATGTTTATATATTCCATTTCCCAATGTGGACATAAATTCCAAATTTAATTCATATCAATTGAGAAACAATGGAGATAATGTGACATCACGCCCGCTTACACATTTTAATTGGAGGTGGCAGCTTACACTTTATAGTATGCTTCAGAACGAAACAGTTGAATAATATAAAAAAAATGTGAATTTAAAAAAAAATTTAAAACGTTTATGAATTCCATATCCTAACAGGGGCATATACGTTCCAAATTTCAATTATATCCACTGAGAAACAATGGAGAGATCGCGACATAACATCCCGCTTGTAAACACCTTTAATTTGGAGCCGGCCTCGGCCCCCGCTTAGAAAACTATATTACCGATTTCCCCTTCAGTCTGAGAAAATATTTAATAAAAAATACGTACATGCATAGATTGGAAGTAGAAACAAGCAGATGGGGTAAGCGAGGAGCAAAAAGAGATTTATGTAGCTCGTTCAAAAATGAACTGGGTGACGAATACCATTTTGTTATGAAGTGCGCCAACTTGAGGCACCTGCGGGTGAAATACTTATCCGAACACTATTGGAATCCACCATCTATATATAAGAAAAAGTTTTACGAGCAACTGACAAAGTCTGGTCGCGTTGACTTGAGAAAATTAACCCTTTATCTGAAATAAACGTTCAAATACAGAAATATAAATTTATAGCATGAATACATTTTATTATTGTTATGGAAATATCAAGCCACATTCACACTGAGCAATCGTTTCCCCGTTGTGATGTGCGTTTGGCCGTTGTGGTGTGGCGAAACGCCGTTGTACGGTGTTTTTGGCGAAATTCGCAAGCGAGTAGGAGAGGGCTGATCACCAAAATCGGGATGGGGAGTTAATGTCCATATTTATTATCATGAGACCCCTACAGCCATGAAGAAGGATATTATACCCAACGAATGAGCGCTTCCCTGGCACTCTGTTTGTTTGTACGGCTGAGAAATAGCCTACACAAAATGCCAGGGTGGGAATTCTGACCATGGTTCCTCGACATAAAAACCCTATTTGCTCACCCCTGAACACAATTTGACACCCGCTGGTATTCTCCATGTAAGAACAATTGTCCCCAATCATGCTGGTAACGGCCACAACTCTCCAATGGCCTAAATATTCAATAAAATCCCAATCGAAGTGAGTCAACAGCAGCGAAAAAATGACAACGCCGTTGTGGTTTTGATGGCAACAACGTTGTGGCGGGGCTGGTTTTTCGATTTTTGGCGATCATGCAGTATTTTGATGTTTTTGAGATCAGAACAAGGTGTTTCACGCCTATTTCGTATTGTGTATCCAAAATATTACATGTATTATCCGTATAAGCAATGTTTACTCGTGTATACATGCCACGTAACCTGTCCCCATAAACACGTTTTTTGTGCTCCAAACAAGTATATTATTGTCCACATATAGGCCTATACCACGGCGTGGAACGCGCGTACATCACATTTTGAATCTCTAACAAAAGCGGATTTGATTTAAAATTGATTTAAAGCGGATATAAGGGCTGTGTCCGACGGAATAAACTAGTGGATGAGGCATATAATTTATCATTACATCTTTTATAACAAGTGGATGATAAAAACTCGGAATTTATCAAAGAAATTAGATGAAAAATAGGAACGAAATATGCACCGAATTTGAACATCAAACACTGCTTAACCGTTTAATTGATATTTGTAAAATTCACACATATTAATTTGTTCTCTCACATAGCCCATAACTCATGCACCAAATATATAACATAAAATGTACGAAGTGGGCGGCTTATAGATAACAAAGCGACGTAAGTTCCCCGTCCTGTATACTCATGATACTGCTATTTGACCAACTCAAGTTTATTTGGCGCGAATAGGCGATTTGATTACGAAAATGATAAACGTACTCAAAACCTACCCTCACCCTATTTCATAAAAGTTTTACCACAATGGTATTTCCAAGAAAGCCACACATATAAATATATTAGTTTCCATATATGCCATATATGATGATTACGTTCATGAGTATCATGTTCTCTTAATACATTTTATAATCGCCGTCGAAATTCTAATTTATGAATCTGATGTATGCTATATAATAACACGTGTCTGGTCTGCTTCTTGAGTATTGTTATAAAATAGAAATAGCTTCATTGGTCCACTGCTGGAGCTTATATACGGTAAGGATCGTTATTGGGGAGATGAGGAACATGAAATATCTTCCGATAACGCAAGGATAATTCTACCCAAAAGAAGTTATTTTTTCATTTTTATTTAGTTAAATATTATTTATCATGACCCAAATTCGCTTTTCTGTGTGGGTGGGTCTGGGGTAGGGCGGTGTCATTACATTTTAAATGATGCACGTTATTTTGTTAGTGTCTTTATACGAAATAACGCGAATTGTTCCTAAGTCCCGTATCCTACAGGAGCACTGGGGGATCAAATATCTATCCTTTTTCGTGGTTCATCACTAAACAAAGTTCTAAATATGTAAGTTTTGTTTGTTATTTCTATACATGTCGTTTACGTTGTAATTTTGTGTCTCAAGTATGTCCATCTAAGTTCAGGGTTAGTGGCTATAACCAGTTTCCCTATCAGTGTTATAATTATCGCGTAAAGTTTGTACGCCTTGTTATGCAAAACAAAGTCGGGATATATAACGTTTTGACTTTTATTTACACAACATAAACGGACAAACTTGACAATACCATATTATCTAGTAATATCTGCGATATATTTATGATTGATGTAAGTCTATTATAACATAAACTCTGTATTTTAGTATTCTGTCTGACTATTTTAAACAGCAATCATCATCTCGAAGGCCATTATGAGGTTACATATCATGGCACGGGTGAATACAATGAGAAATATCTGTCCACCTGATATACATAATTTCAACCAACTTTTCGGTCGTATATTCACACTAAATATACCAAAACCATACAGCATATAAGTCAAAATGAAGATTAATGTCCCGCATATATGGACAATTAACGGGCAGTTCATAACACCTCATAGCTGGCTGTTAAAAATGCATGACTTGTTCGATTTGGAGCACAAAAACGTGTGTATGGGGACAGGTTACGTGGCATGCATGCACGAGTAAACATTGCTTATACGGATAATACATGTAATATTTTGGATACACAATACGAAATAGGCGTGAAACACCTTGTTCTGGTCTCAAAAACATCAAAATACTGCATGATCGCCGAAAATCGAAAAACCAGCCCGACCACAACGTTGTTGCCATCAAAACCACAACGGCGTTGTCATTTTATCGCTGCTGTTGACCCACTTCGATTGGGATTTTATTGAATATTTAGGCCATTGGAGAGTTGGGGCCGTTACCAGCATGATCGGGGATAATTTTTCTTACGTGGAGAATACCAGCGGGGTTTCAAATTGTGTTCAGGGGTGAGCAAATAAGGCTTTCATCTCGAGGAACCATGGTCAGAATGCCCACCCTGGCATTTTGTGTAGGCTATTTCTCAGCCGTACAAACAAACAGCGAGCCAGGGAAGCGCTCATTCGTTGGGTATAATATCCTTCTTCAGGGCTGTAGGGGTCTCATTAAAATAAATATGCACATTAACTCCCCATCCCGATTTTGGTGATCAGCCCTCTCCTATACCCGCTTGCGAATTTCGCCAAAAACACCGTACAACGGCGTTTCGCCACACCACAACGGCCAAACGCACACCACAACGGGGAAACGGTTGGTCAGTGTGACATTGCTGCTGTTGTTGTTGTTAGTATTAGTATTAGTATTGCTATAAGACATCCTCGAAAAGTATACTGATAGAATGTATTAGATGAATATAAAAATGACGATAATGAGGACTGACGATGGATAACAGAGAGACTACCGCCATATATATATCTACCAATCTTCTTCTATCTCATTCTATCTTATTCTTCTTATCTACTTCTTTTTCTTTTCTTCTTTTTCTGCTTCTTCTTCTCCATTTTCTGTCTTCTTTTATGTATATGTATATATTTCACACTAAGCACTATTGCACTATTGCACATCTCGCCAGTAACATGTGAATTCATGTCTTAGAGATTAAAGCATAGCAACCTGCACTTTATAGTAAGTCCCAATTGACACCTGTCAATATATTTGGGATGGTTTGATGCGATTCGGTATGATTACAATCGGATAAGCAGCAAAACCAATGGTAATTTGACAGGTATATTTGGACTAGCGTTTACTTATAATGGTAGACCGAAACACGTGCAATTTTGGCTGGCACGTAACAGCTACATTTCCCTAAACTTTAGATCACCCTTGGGTGAAATAATAGTATACATAATAACACAAATCAGAATGATGCATGGTGCAGTAAAGTCGAAAGCTGCTAGAAGCTGCAATCGTAACGGAGCATGCAGACAACATGCAGTTATACGGAGTGAAGATGCAGGCTTCATGGTGATCATCTGTAAAGTATTGCTGACTTATATGCAATATTGAATATAATGGGCCGACTTATATTTAGGGCGTGGATAGTCGGGCCATGAGAAATTATATAGAAGCCTGTTGGTGTCATGTCCACTCTGGCTTGTACGGTACATTTCTGCACAAGCATTGTATAGGGGAAATTCAATATTAACATGCAGACAATCATTGTACACATGCTGATGTTTTCGCGAGTCGCGAGTTTTCCCCACGGCATTTCTTGCAAACTCTAAATCGTAGGGCTGATTGATATGAAATATTGTACCCAAGGCAACAGTTTCTGTTCCATTGGAAACACGGAACATGTCCAAAAAAAAAACAAGGACGCCATATCCGCAACTGAGGCCTCCCATTTATTCGTAATCCCATGCACTGGGTGGATCGATGTGAAATATTCCATACGTTTCATTCCCCAAATAACCTGTGTTAAAGGGGTACTGTACGCCATTTTCAATAAATTCCCGGTGATAACAACGATCTATTATCGATACTATATAGAAATATAAGTAATTTGAGTCGAAGATGTATTCTGTAAACGCTCAGGTTAATAGGCTATCTTAAAATTTAATAATTTAAAAGTTAATAATTTAATATAAATTGATTTTATGGCTCCAGCCATAAAATGGCGTCTCTTAAAATTGGAATTTCCGTGTACAAAACGTAATCAAATTATAATTGAGGGATACTGGATTAATAAAACAATTGCACACACGATCGTTTGAAACATTATGCTTATACGGGGAGAAAACCCAAGCCACTCATTGACTAGTGACCATACACTAACTTAAATGAGTATATGGGACTACTAAGCATATAATATAATGTTTATTTGATTCATTTGGTTGAAAACTGTACAAAAATTACTCGACAACGACAATTTGTATGTTTGCATTCCGGTAAATTTGCCATCCGTAACAATACTTCGTACTCAACAGACTTTCAAAAAATGGAAAAGTTGTTACCTTATTCTCCGACTCGGGGATTATAGAAACCAACAACAACATCTTGGGTACAGTACCCCTTTAAGTTCAGACGCCGTCAGACGTCTTGTTTTGAAGGTATATGATCTCACATTTGGTCCATACGGCCATTAAATATATAGACTCGAAACTACTGGGGCATTTAATTTGAAATTAGGACTATATGTTCACATATCATGCATATACCCTATAATCTCCTATTTACATTGGCCCGATTGTCTTATAATATCACAATCCGTCATGTTTCGATAACATTCCGGATCCATCCAACGTTATGTTTTTGGAACCAATAGCATGTGAGTTTGGGTATATCTGTGTATTCCGTATTTATGTATAATTAATCATCATGAAGTTCGAATTCATGCATCTGACTCATTGACTGGTAACATGAGATATACATGAAGTATATGCCCGACGGCATCCGACATTTTGACATTACGATGTGACTTTAGTCCACGCGGGCATTAATTACAGACTCTGAAATTTTAGTTCCACGCCAACTTCACGTGTTGGTTTTATGACATCACGCTTTTATTTATACCGCGCACCACACCATGCATCCCCCATATATCGAGCAACGCCGGGTGCACGGCTAGTCATGAGACCTATACATATATATCAACATTGGCATCGTGGCGTAGAAATATACATATATGTATAGACGAATAAGTAACTGGGCTTAGCGCTATATGATGTAGTCATATATTCAAAACTATCTATCATTTGATATTCCCAATTCTCTTTGCATTGCATAATTGTTCTGTATTAAAGCAGAATTAAGTCTCTAGAGAATATTGACCGCTGATTAGTCATAACATGCAAAAACCTGTTCTTACACACAATCTCTCGTGCAATCATATGCACGTATAAGCCATAACACCACAGCATCGTGCGTGCTGCAATGCAATTTCATCTCAATCCATTTGCACATTGGTAGTCTCGCTCAGCCCACGCGAAAATCTATTTAAGGCATGTAATTTGCACATCGTTGGCTTGAATAATTATATTCATATATATGAAATAAGTTAGCACAAAAGTGAGTATTTGCCTCCGATCCGTTGCCATTGCCTCATCGATCGTGCTTTCGGAACAACAGAAGCTGCAGGCCGGCCATTCAAAGGATGGCGGTGAATGAGAGAAGCGTCCACCGAGAGCTCGTCGCCCCTACAACGACGTCTGTATGTATTCCGTGTGGTGGAAACGATCGATACCTCTGTGAATGCGAGCAGACTATAGGGGCGGATGAAAAATCGATGCTGTTGTCAATATCGGAACGAACCTTCTGGATGGAGAAGCGAAGCCGGGAGCATATCTGTGTAATAGGAAACACTTGTCGTCCCGTGTATATAGGTGTATAAGGCGGGGCGTGTCTCTTCAATGTGTATGTATGCCCGTGACGACCAAGGGTGCATGTGCGTTATATTGAATATTATAGTCAATAGTGGTGTCTTTTCGTTCTTAGATTGTTCTAACCTTGTCACGTATACGCATGCTTGCTATATTCAGAGAAAGTAATCTCGAGTTCCCCACCATAGCATTTTCATTAGAAGTGCTCCTATATAGAAATACTCCTATTGGGAAATCCTGTCAGCAGTGGATCTCATCATGCATGTCACTGGTGTCGGTTCATGCTCTATTTTCTAGTTGATTAGATTACGCAAATTCCCCCATGAGTGGTTTTGGCCAAAACGTGTGCTGCAACTGCAACAGCGAATGCAAAGCACAGCTGCCAGAGCGATCTGTAACTTGTGCAATCCATATTGTATACGAAAACATTGTGCACGGACGCTACATTGGGTTCCGGTTTATGAACGGATTTAGTTCAAAGCTCTAACGCACTAAGTGAAAAATCACCCCGGAATTTGGCCACCACGTGCAGTATTTCGTTGGCAAGATATGCATATATATATGTACCACCGAGGCCTTTACGATTCGAAGACTTGGTTGTCGTAGCTCATATGCACTTAAAGGTTGCTAGTCGTTTCGGGGACACCATTTGGTATGCTGGCCCGCGAAGATTTGGGATTATTTGCCGGTTAACATTCACAAATGTATGGAACTCACATGGACTGAGTTGTTAAGAGACTATTCTCACAAAGTATGCATAAACTTTCTAATAATTGCGTCTGCAAAGGCGCGGTGTCAATTCGGACTACCCCCGGGCATAATAGCTATCTGTCTAAAGATATAGACATGCATAGTTTTCGGATAGTTTTTCAACATTAACATGTACATTACCATGCTGTAGAACTAACTTCCCAAATAAGCTCAAATGAGACACTTAGTTTTAGCTTACGAACAGATTCTGAAACTCTGTTGGTTAAAAGGTAAATTGTGTCGCGATGCGTTAAAATGTCGCAACCAAAGTCCTATATATATACTCTATATATCAGTTGCATACCAATTTCAACTTTAGAGTCGTCGTTCTGCTTGTCGTAATCGGCGACACCAGATAAGCCTCTTCCCGTGCATGCATGACATATACCAAGCAGACAGTTCCACATATGTCAGCTATAGGAGCTATATATTGAGGCAAAATGCAACCAGAGCATGCACCACTTACCACCCATGATACATTTTGCACCAGGGAACTTTTGGAATGAAGTAGAAAACTTCAGTTGGGTATATTTTGGCATCAACATAATATGTATAATTAGGAGATGGCGGAGAGCACATCAGTATATAACGGCAATTGGACTTATGCGCTATATATAAGAATTCTGACAATTCAGTTTTCGAACCAATGCAGTCGGAACTTGACCATTATAGATTGAGTTTTGTTCAAATGTTCTAACATCCGAAAACGTCACAGTTAAAGGGGTACTGTACGCCAAATGTTGTTGTTGGTTTCTATAGTCTCCGAGTCGGAGAATAAGGTAACAATTTTTTCATTATTTGAAAGTCTGTTGAGTACGAAGTAGTGTTACGGATGACAAATTTACCGGAATGCAAAAATACAAATTGTCGTTGTCGAGTAATTTTTGTACAGTTTTCAACCAAATGAATCAAATAAAAGTTATATTATAGGCATACTAGTCCCATATAATCATTTAAGTTATTGTATCGTCGCTAGTCAGTGAGTGGCTTGAGTGTTCTCCCCGTATCATCATAATATTTTAAGCGATCGTGTGTGCAATCGGTTTAACAATCCAGTATCCCCCAATTACTTTGTTTGATTACGGAAATTCGTAATTTAATTGACGCCATTTTATGGCTGCAGTCATAAATTCAATTTATATCAATCTTCGACTCAAATTACTTATGTTTCTATATATTATCGATATTAGATCGTTGTTGTCACCGGAAATTTAATGAAAATGGCGTACAGTACCCCTTTAACTCTCGGAAAAATCTAACCCTTATAGTAAAATGAACACGTTGGTTGCATAGGATGTGCTCACTTAAGATCGTTGTGATTTATGGTCGCCTGTTGGTTTAACAATATTTATTTCTTCCATGATGTCGACGATTACTTATATAATTATGTAGCATAATATAACACAAATAAGAAATTATGTAGCAGAGATATGCTCAATAGTATCTATAGGAGCAAATTTTGTCTGTATATAGTAACCCTTCTCGTCATATATATATATACTCCGTTGTTTCTGGATCATTTGCTGATGTTATTAGAACGTTGACTTGCACTTGCAAACGCTATAAATTATAAGTACATGTACTGTATATTTCCGAGTGGTTCACACTGATACAACTAAGGTTTCATGTCCTGGACAATTTGGAGAAAGTTCAATGGGTCGGTCAGAGGTCTCTTTGGAGCAAGTCATATCGTATCATGACCAGCTCGTACCCTAAAAAAGTCAACTCGTACCTAATTATGAGTCAACACGTGACCCCCAGCTGAGTCAACTCGTAACCTCCCGAGTAATTTCATACTCTCTGATTTTATTTAGGCCACAGACTCATGTGTATAGAACAGGGTGCGAAAATGCGAGGGTACGAAATGACTGTAGTCCGGTTCCTTTGAGTAGCAAACTAAAGGAATCTACCACAAATATGACAAGAAGTTGCTACCACAAAGGCAAATATGATCGTTACTATACGTTGTGAGAATTTCCCCACATAGTTTTGTACCAGGAACCAGTATCCAATAAGAGACATAGGGCAAATCGAGGCTGCTAAGAAATAGTAACGTTACTTTTTCTGCAGTTGTCATTCCGCGTGTTCGGCTTATCCGAATGATTTGAGCAAAAGTCAGTATATGTATGAAACATTCAAGAACATATATATTTTAAAATATTTTAATAGCGGTGACAATGGTGTTTGCAAAACGATGGGAATATATATCTCAATTATGACCGGTTAGCAACAAACAACACAGCCATTATTAAAATACTGCACAATATACATGTTTTAAATGTTTTATACACAACATGTTATTTCTTCAGATGATCCACACACCGCGAAGATGATAACTTTAAACACAATAACGGTATTTCTTAATAGCATCGCTTGCCCTACCAGCACTGTGGCAATTCATGCAATAGGAACCACCAGCATCATAGAAAATTGACAGGACCACTCAACCAGGTGTGAAGAGCTGATTATCGCACACGAACTGCGGGGTCCCAGACTCACCCCGGTCAAGTGGTCCCGCTAATTAATGTGCTATGATGCGCATGGGTCCTGCTGAATTGCTAAGATGCTGTTAGTGGAAACTGATGCTTTTAAGAAAAAGTATAGTTATTTTTTCTAAAGTTATAATTTTCGCGGTGTTCGGATAATCTGAAAATACGATTGAAACCCAAAGTGTGCATCAAACTTTTAATACTGGTTCTATTAGTTGTTGTAAATCGACTACAATCAAGATGGCGATTCGCGTCGGTTTGCAAAGATCAGCGCAGCCATTTATTATTTTATTTTTTTAAATATAGTTCTTGAATGTTTCATTTAGACATTGGCTTTTTGTCAAATCGCTCGGGTTGTCCAACACCGAGAAAATTTAAACCAATAACCGTACTTTTTCGCAACGTCAGTTTGCCCTACCATCATCATAGCAATTCAGCAGGACTCACCAACACCATAGCAAACTAGCAGGACCACTTGACCATGGTTGAGACTCCATTCAATCATACTAATTTTCCATCCATCTTCCTCCAAAGTAGAGTGCACCGGAAGATAGGTATTTTGCACAGGGGCATAGTGGCGGGTGGGGTGTCTACATCCCCTACCAAACTTTGGTAAAAATTGTCAACAGTTGGAATTTTAATGCCTGACATATCATTTAATAGTTTGAAATTTATTTCATAGTTTAATTTACCAATCAGTAATTAGTGGGGAATGTGCTGTTTTTACACCACCAGAAGCAAATATTTTCTACTTTTGGTCAAAATTTGGTTCTGAAATGAGTTGGGGTGCCAGGGTGGAAATTGGAAAAATATTCAGGTACCAGTACTTTCCAAACCAATGGGTTGCAAGTGGAATTATGCGAACCTGGGGATGGGTGCAGTTAGAAATGTTAATGCGGATTGCGGACAACCCCTCCCCTCAACGGGGAATATACTGCCCATGGCATGTTAAAATGTGGGTGTTTCTAGTCTAAAACGCGTTCGTGTCCAAACAATTCCGGAAGATTGTGCCTGGATATCGGCTTTCGAATTTTGTACCAAAAGTGGGTAGTGTAGAAATCGTATAATCGTATGTTGAATAAATTGAATAAAGACTAGCTAGAGAAGTACTCCTCCGTGGCAAAATATTTCGGAAGTGTTGGCCTTCACGACCATATATGAGTCATGCACTTCCGAACTAGATGTCTTCTTTTTGAGTCCCAAGTCTTGAATCAGCATATTTTCTCACTTCAACCTATTGGATGTCTTCAGAATGAATCGATATTTTGATGCCTGGGAAATAACAAAATTAGCATGTGCTGTAACAGAAGAAAGGAACTCGAGGTCTGTAGATATATATAACGTTCCAGTTTTGGAATTTCAAGGTGCTGTGAAGGGTCGATAAAGTAATTTTATCAGTTCACTAACAGGGGAATATATTTTTACCATCAAATTATTGGACTGTGTTCTCTTATTCGCCCATGATCTATCACGAAAGTGGTTCAGCGGCCTCAGTCAGGTCACGTGACATGTGATGGAATATATCTAAAGCGTGACGTTTGTGTGTAAAATAATTGAATAATTAAACTGTCAATGCGGGTTTTCTGAAAGGAATTACATAATGACATTATATCCGGTCGTTGTATACTGTATGCTTTGTCAAAGCTTGAAATTAATGAAAACACGGATATACACATATATACAGTGGGGTCAATTCCATCGTCATCATCATCGTCACCGCCTGAAGTTAGTGTTATATCGGGTAGTTATTCCATTGCTTTCATTATCGTGAGCCAGGAACGTGGTGACCCGGGTGGTGGGGGGTCAAACTATCAAAGTTAAAAATTTCACACCCAGCGACCGGTGGAAATTTAACACAAAAATTGGTTAAAATTGATCCGACTTTTTGATGTTGAAATAACTCTTAGTGTGAAATTTATTGTTTTTTTTTTTGTTTTTTTAACCAAAAGTCACATATTATCTTACTTTCAGTCAAATTTTTTGTATGAAATATTCATCGGTTGGAAAATTTCGTAACTTCCTGGTGTGCCGACTTACAAATTTGTTCAGATTTCCAAAAAAAATTGAAAGCTTGAGGTTCATGCATGCAGTTGGAAAATTCACACCAAGGGTTGATGATCAAATGCCATTTCCTCGACTTTCACAAATTTGTCTCGATCAAGGGGATGCAATTGGAAATTCCAAGATGGACACCCCCCAATAACAGTGACCCTCTAGCCGCGTACATGAGCCTTCTGGCGTATGTCATATAATATATAATATGCGCTCAGTATATCATACCATTGAGGAGACTAGCATGTCTTGGTACAGACTGTATCTTGTGTGGGGATGTCTATTAATACAGCGGGATCGATATCTCATATCGATCGTTTCACAAGTAAGTTGTGTGCTACACCAGGGAGTGCGTTCGCTGAATACCAGAGCGCGCGGCGGTGTATGGTTTATACTATCGAATCGGTCACATTGGTTCGACGTTATTGCATGCCCATGTCGAGCATCATTTGATGGCGATGAGAATGCACCATGTGCTCTGGTTCGTTTGTATACAGTGCAATTCCGCGAGAAGAGAAATAACTAGACTCGTTTCTGCAATAACTTGATGCATGCGATGTCTGTTCTGCATATTATCATCAGACACAGGGGCGGATTATAGGGGGTATGCGGTGGCTCCAGCCCCACGGCCCTCAAATGACGCATATAGAAATGCAAACTTTACATTATGAAAAGTGCTCTTCTGAGATTAAAGTGACATGCATGACACACACTGCGTTAGTCCAGTTTCATGTCGGAAATAGAGTTGGAAGCCCGGATCAAGGTACCAGTGAAAATTCCAACACAAGGGGCGGGGTACAAAATGGAACCAAACCGAAGTACAAACGGAGACCCTCTAGCCACGTCCCTTCAGCCATGATCGAGCCCGACATCATTGCCAGTCGGTTGCATTTTGTGTTGCATGCATGTTTGTGTCTTGTCGAAAGTATTGCAATTACTAGCGAATGAGTCTGTAGGCATTTGACCTTTTGTTTGTTAGTTAATAATTAATGTCGAAGCCATTCCGTGGTAATTCTCGACATGCCTTGTAATTGTTCCTCCACATTTTGCTCTTTTGCACGGGGTGGGGGGGGGGGGGTGTTCCGCGCTACTGATCGTTCCGGTCGTCACATTGGCACCAATATCAGACACTTATATATATCACAAAATAATAAATTATTTTATAATTTAAAATGAAGTTTGTATCATATACGATCCGTGAATTCCCCCAGGCTACGTGCCCACAGCTAAAGGCGCCTGTCGTTAAACACCTAGAAAAGAAAATGCCACTTCAACAACAGATATGCGTTTTTAGCTCACCTCAGACGAAGTCTCCGGTGGAGCTTTTGTCATTACTCCTCGTGCGCCGTCAGTCCACCCGCCCGACTAGCCGTCTGTCCATCAGTCCGACAACAATTCTTTAAACTTCTTCTCCGGAAACATAATAACCTAGTGTGTTCATATTTATGGAGGGTTATTAGGGTCACAATCCTAACTTCACATTTTAATTCTAACTTAACATTTTAATTCTTACTTAATATTTCAATTCTAACTTAACATTTTAATTCTTATATTTTAATTCTATTTACATCATATTTACATTCTATTTACATTCTATTTACATTCTAATTACAATCTATTTACATTCTATTTACATTCTATTTACATTCTAGAAACACTCCAGAAACATTCTATTAACTCTAACTTAATATTTTAATTCTTACTTAATATTTTAATTCTAACTTAACATTTTAATTCTTATATTTTAATTCTAACTTAACATTTCAATTCTAACTTAACATTTTAATTCTTATATTTTAATTCTATTTACATCATATTTACATTCTATTTACATTCTATTTACATTCTAGAAACATTCTAGAAACATTCCAGAAACATTCTATTAACTCTAACTTAATATTTTAATTCTTACTTAATATTTTAATTCTAACTTAACATTTTAATTCTTATATTTTAATTCTAACTTTACATTTTAATTCTTACTTTACATTTTAATTCTTATATTTTAATTCTATAATTGTTGAAATTGAAATGAGCATAAAACGGATCTCAGAATTGAAAGGCAAAAATTAAAACAAACATAAAATGGATTCTAGAAGTTGTAATTGTGACCCTAATAACGCGCCTGCACTTCTGTAACAATTATAACGAAAGGGGTCGCTGCGATCGGACGGCGTGACATGACAATCTGCGGGATGGGATGGAATATGGAATAGAACGACAATCTGCGGAACAGAACTTCAAATTGCGTGTAACGGTCGATATCTCGAGGAATACAACACATAGAGGGCTCCGTTTTGTGATTAACGAAAGGCCCACATTCGCCCTATCCACACATAGTAACCCCGCCACTGACCGGACACCAGAAGTTGTATTATTTGGTCGACAACTGACCTAACATGAAAGTTGTCGAAATCAAGGACGTGGAACAGCTGTAGAAATGCATTTTTACAGCGATAACACTATGCCCACAAGCAGACTTGGTATTAAAATTAAGTTTACCATCTATTGCACAGCAAGAGACCGATTAACCCACCCATGTGAAGGTGCCATGAAACACGAAAAACTGCGTTCGAGGGAGGTTCTCATATTATACGCCAGTCAAACACGGGTGAGGTTCTCATATGAGAACCTCCCCCGCGTATGACTGGTGGATAATATGAGAACATCCCTTGCGTATGACTGGCGGATAATATGAACCTCCACTGGGTATGACCGGCGGATAATATGTCCATATGAGAACCTCCCTCGCGTATGACCGGCAGATAATATGAGAACCTCCACCGCGTATGACCGGCGGACACATAAGTTTTTAAGTCTATAAACACTATTTGATTTGAATATTCTTTCAAACAGTCTCACCATTGACATGTTCGTGCGTTCAACCCAGTTAATCTATTTTGTAACTTGGCTTGTAATCGCCGGACACCGGCTTCCGGCATCTGGGCTTTTAGTCACAACTGAAATAAGTGCGAATTATAACAAATGAAGAGCGCAAAGCCATTAAAAAATCACATTTGATACGTCTTCTGATACATGGTGTATATTCGTATTTTGTTGACGAAGTGCTGCTAAGAACAGGCTTAGTTGGAACGATAAAACGGCTTCAGTCGGGCATTCTATTTTGTACGAGAAAAAGTAGCGCTCTTTCTTGGAGCGAATTTCTGCAACAATTTCACTGCGTGTTGGACCCATTTGGACAAAATTACATTCCCTGTGTCTACATTTTGATATACTATACGCCCCATTATATGGAATATATCAGCTGAAATCGATCCTGTTAATGTAACCATGCATTGAGTCTATTTTTAGTTGTTTTCATCGGCGCGTGTTTGCGATTTCGCCATTACATTATTCGTACTAAAACAGCCATATTGTAACTAAAAACGAATGCGCAGTATTCCACTGTGTCATTTGGTACCTAACACTTGTTGTTTGCTAGCGTATTCATCGAGAAATCTAAATTCTAAACATTGACGTCGAACGCAGTTTTTCGTGTTTCATGGCACCTTCTCATGGGTGGGTTAATCTGTCTCTTGCTGTGCAATAGATGATAAACTTCATTTTAATACCAAGTCTGCTTGTGGGCATAGTGTTATGGCTGTAAAAATACATTTCTACAGCTGTTCTACGGCCTTGAGTTAGACAATTTTATGTTGGGTCAGTTGTCGATCGAATAATGGAACTTCTGCTGTCCGGTCAGTGGCGGGGTTAATATGTGTGGATAGTGCGAATGTGGGCCTTTCGTTAGACACCAAAAGTAGTCCTCTGCGTACGGTATTCCTCGAGATATCGGCCGTTCCACGCAATTTGAAATTCTGTTCCGCAGATTGTCATTCTATTCCATATTCCATCCCATCCCGCAGATTGTCATGTCCGGCCGTTCGATTGCAGCGACGCCTTTCGTTATAATTGTTACAGAAGTGCAGGCGTGTTATTAGGGTCACAATTACAACTTATAGAATCCATTTTATGTTTGTTTTAATTTTTGCCTTTCAATTCTGAGATCCGTTTTATGCTCATTTCAATTCCAACTTTTTAAATATACTATTT
Source organism: Siphonodentalium dalli (assembly GCA_032622095.1). NCBI lineage: Eukaryota > Metazoa > Mollusca > Scaphopoda > Gadilida > Siphonodentaliidae > Siphonodentalium > Siphonodentalium dalli. The sequence goes on along the minus strand of CP136062.1, from coordinate 132,018,009 downwards.
TAATTCAAACATTACAACTTTTAGTCGATGATTTGTGTTTAGCTTCTTATTTTATAGATCATTAAATTAAAATATTAAAATAAAAATGTTAAGTTAGAATTAAAATATTAAGTTGGAGTTGAAATAATAAGTTAGAATTGAAATACTAAGTTGAAATTAAAATCTTAAGTTAGAATTAAAATGTTAAAGGTACTCAACCCGATAAAACTCCTCTCAATTACTATTTCAATGGCTTCGGGGGTCAAAAATATTTGATTCGAGTCGAGGAAGTCACCCATCAAAGCTCAGATTTGTTAGATATCGATTTTAGAAATCTATTATTTTTCATTATCGGGAATACTATCTGGCCCAGAACTCAGTCAAAATTGTGTTAAAATTACCACTTGATTTTAGAGTTATCCATCCTTGTCTGTTTGAATAGATTTGGAGAACACATCCAGAGCAGATTACGGCAGTTAGCAGTACTCATCTCGAGTTTATAACAAATTTCAAAAATCATTATCTAATAACTCTGAGCTTTGTTTGATGGGTTCCTCGACTCGAATCAAATATTTTTTACCCCCAAAGCCAAAGAAATAGTAATATAGGACCCTCCGATCGGATTGTTGTTGTTGGAATCTGTTGAGATGGGGACCCTCTTTACGGGTTGAGTACCTTTAAGTTAGAGTACAGAGAATGTAAATCGAATGTAAATAGAATGTAAATATAAGAATTAAAATGTAAAGTTATAACTAAAATGTAAAGTTAGAATGTACATAGAATGTAAATAGAATGTAAATAGAATGTAAATATAAGAATTAAAATGTAAAGTTAGAATTAAAATGTAAAGTTAGAATTAAAATATAAGAATTAAAATGTTAAAGGTACTCAACCCGTAAAGAGGGTCCCCATCTCAACAGATTCCAACAACAACAATCCGATCGGAGGGTCCTATATTACTATTTCTTTGGCTTTGGGGGTAAAAAATATTTGATTCGAGTCGAGGAACCCATCAAACAAAGCTCAGAGTTATTAGATATTGATTTTTGAAATTTGTTATAAACTCGAGATGAGTACTGCTAACTGCCGTAATCTGCTCTGGATGTGTTCTCCAAATCTATTCAAACAGACAAGGATGGATAACTCTAAAATCAAGTGGTAATTTTAACGCAATTTGACTGAGTTCTGGGCCAGATAGTATTCCCGATAATGAAAAATAATAGATTTCTAAAATCGATATCTAACAAATCTGAGCTTTGATGGGTGACTTCCTCGACTCGAATCAAATATTTTTGACCCCCGAAGCCATTGAAATAGTAATTGAGAGGAGTTTTATCGGGTTGAGTACCTTTAAGTTGGAATTAAAATGTTAAGTTAGAATTAAAATATAAGAATTAAAATGTTAAGTTAGAATTAAAATGTGAAGTTATGATTGTGACCCTAATAACCCTCCATACATATTTGGTGTGGATGTTCCCAAGGTCACTCACGTTCAGATGTGTTAAAATGAGGTCAATTGATTAATTAGTTGCGATGCCAGGGCCATAACTCTTTCCCTCCATAGTAATTCTTAAAACAACTTCTTCTCAAGTACCATCGGGTCGAATGGATTCATATTTGGTATGGAGGGATCTTGTGTGACTGGGGTTCAGATTTGTTCAAATGAGGTTACTGGGTCAAATATGGGCGGAGCCAGTGCACTTTTAAGACACATGTTGTCAACGGGACCTATCTAATAAGATATCTCGTGTCAAATTACCCATATCTACACATTTTCAGCTCCGATGGTCCAGCCGTTTCTGTATAAACAATAAGTAGATAAAAGCCAATTGCACAGTCTTTCAAATTTGACACTGCATGTCGCTAGTATTCCCTCATATGATGTCACATGAAGGAAGATTAAAGATTCAGACTGGCATAACTTCAGTTATGGGCGGCCTATCACAAAAATCTTTTCGGCAACGTGTCCTGTGGATCAGCGGGCATCGATACTGACTGAGAAATTCTTTAATAAGTCAACACATGCCACTCTCTCTCATGTGCTATGTGGTGGTAATTACAGATGCTGTTATGTGACAATGTTTGACAAACAAATAAGAGAAATATGGGGAGAATGGTTATCTGTGTCACTCATTTAAATTTAAATTAGCCATGTGTTTGTTCTATGCAGTTGTATACCAGACAAATGTTACAATATTATTTATATAGGCTGTTAACTTGTTTTCATCTATGCTAATATGTCTTAATTATTATGCTGATAATTTCAAGGAACAATTATCAGTGGTGCAATGCTGATAACTAACAATTTTGAAGAAAATGAATCCACTTCAGCTCCTAAAATACACCCTTTGAAATTACGAGATCAATGGATTGCATAGATTGTGTTTTACATTTCGTTCAAATAGGGGCAGACCCGGCAGATATAGGAAATCTACCCCATATATATATATGGCGTATTAGCTTAATGGGATAAGATTTATAAGCTGAGTTTAGAACCACTTAATTGGGGGGGGGGGGGGGCAAATAGGGGATAGGGGGGAGTTCTGGTTTTGACCCCCACCTTTGGTATTCAGTGGAAAATATGTTGTAATTATTTCAACAAATGTCCACATTTTGAATATTTCCAACTTTATGAGGGATATCATGTTGGAAATTTCCAACATTTGTAGAGTTTAAAGTACCAGTTGTTAACTATATAGTTTGGTGCAGTTGGGAGTTGACTGACTATAAGTAAGGGGTTTGCAGTCGAAAATTTCAAGTTGAACACTATCTGTCCCCTGCCTGTCAAGAAGAACCTCTACGTCCCTAACTACTCGTTTTAAAGTGGTTTGTATAAGTACTGACTATTGTAGTCTTCAGAATCACAGTCTTCTCCGTCTTTAAAGTCAGGTGAAAACTGTCTTGTTTAAAGTGGCACCCTACATTTTACTTTGGATTTTTTTTATTTATATTATGTACTCTTTGTTAACAACATGTCCCTGCGGCTATGGTGCTTTATCACAGTCAACAGTGTAGCAAACAGTAGCTGCAGCTGTTGGATCCAACTAATGTTTAATACAAAATATAAATTAAAAAACGAAAGTAGGCATAACTTTCATATCCAAAATTGGCAGCATGCAATGCCATTCTTATAAAGTATATGATTTATATGCTGCGACTATTTGGCGAAATATTTTCGTTTGTTTATTGTTGAAAACTTTTTACCAAATTAAGTACCAAATCTTTGCGTACTTCAGACACGTTGTGTTTTCTGAATTTTATATTGTGATTGGGATTTTTGGTCATTAATATTAGTCGAATATAGTACATTCTTTGTTGGGAAAAGTGCCTGTGTATTCTCTGATTCACTGAAAATAATGAGTGCGCAATATGTCCAATATATGTTAACCAAGTACCTGGTCGGGACTCAAACATTGTCAATATGCTAATCGTGATGCACTAATTAGCTACTCAGATTGCTTCCTCCTAAGCGAGGATGGGTAATCAATGTCATATGGCCAGGATAATAATCATGCAAAGCACATTGAAACCAATTTACGGTGAATGTTCTAAATGAATGCATGGAATATTTATTATCTTCATGAATGAGAATGCTACATTCGTCAAAACATGGTATGCGTCACACTTTGTTTACTGTAAAGAGAGAGATTATATATTCAAATGTGGTTGGATATACTTCTAAGTATATCTGGAGAGGATTATTTGTATGCCTAAGTGTATGTATGGCAACCTGTGCCTGCTTATGCATACACTATAAACCTATTGAACACATATATGAGATTCAAGTTGTTGCATCCTCCTCATGTACATGTCATATTTAGATGTACTTATATACACATAATATCATTAAAATATTCACCTCACTACATGCTAATGTCTGATATCAGTGAAGCTTGTGGACTCATAGGTCTTTGGATCAAGGGCTCAATCTTGACTTTATATTTTAAGAGTTTTATTAGTACCAGCTATTACACATACTAAAGTTGAGATCAATGCCATTGCCATATTAATTAAGCTTAAACTGTCACAGTTCATGGAATTCTGTAAAACAATTGGTTGTCACATAATTAAGCTGATAGGGTCACAAGGTATTGATCACATATGTAGCCAGCTTTTCAAATCGATCACTAATGTAGCTAGCTTTTCGAGGGCAATCACATTATTAGCCAACTTTTCATATATATTCCGGTGGGTCTGATGAACGAGACCAATTGTTTGGTTAATCACATTCTTGAGTAGATGAGTAAAAAATAACTTACATTTATAAGGAAAGAACTAAATTAAATATTAGTTGATCATTTATATAGGCCTACCTAAGGTTTTCGACCATTTTGATAAAATTGCTCAAGTTTTATTCCTATAAGTTAATACATGAACCCAGTTTTGGAGCATGACGTCGCTATTTTAGTCCCAATTTCACGCGATGATGTCCATATATCGCATCACAAAACAATGGAATTTGAAAGCTAGCTACAAAATGTGATCTATGCCTGTGAAAATCTAGCTACATTTGTGATCGATTTGAAAAGCTGGCTACGAATGTGATCAGTACCTTGTGACAATAACCCCATCGGCCATAATTAGCCATTAAGGTTGATAACCTTATTCGGTGTCAGACTCTGTTCCAGAAAATACAGGTGTGTGTGTGCAGACAGCAGCTGCACACGTATTTGGGATGGTGCCAGCATTGTTGGTTTCAATTGACCTGACCAATGAAAATGATAAAATCAAGTTTCTCTACCATTGATGTATGATTGACAGGTGTTTGTTCCCAATACATAATTGTTGATAGCAAGAAATTTATCAAATTTTATGGAGATATATTTTATACCTAATACTCTGAGGTTAAATTATAAGATATATGTTTTTGCCTAATACTGGGATTAACTTATAAGAATAACTCTTGTTTCGATTAGGGGTATTAGACATAACCAAAAAGTTTGAAGAGAAATTTCCTATATCTCTCTATGCACATTGATAGAATTTATCTACAAACTTTTCTGTTATTCATTCACAGTTAATTAAATAAGATTTGAATACGATTATTGACCCATCAAATTTATAACCATTTATAGCTCAAACGATTCCACTATTTCCACTGAATGCGTTAAGTGTTACCAACATTCATAAATATCGTGATATTTATTGAAATGTTGAGTTTGCTTTCACTATAAATCTGAAGAAGGTATTTAATGAATATCATAATTTTAAATTTATCCTGACAAGGATGGACATAATTTCTGGGAATGAATTTAAACCTTTATTTACTAAACACTCATTGGTGAGTAGTTCCCAAAGATAATATTCACAAAATAGGTTCAACAAATGACCATATAGTTCATTTGTTGAATAGTATCTGAACATTTCCCACCAAAGAATATGAATACTTCTGCACTTGTATTATATTTTCGTCACACTGTCATCTGCTCATTTTTTCTGAACACCCCTCCAAATGAATAATAGATCATTTCAATATTTATGTTTATAACTTGTTGGGAGAATCCATTTGTTATAGAAAGGGTTAAATGCTCTTATCCACTGGAAAATAGTACCCATATCTTCAACATTTGCTAGGAACACAGACATGTTTCTTCAATGGTATACCATTTAAAGAACATATATTCCATTTTTCCCCTTAGCAAATTGATTGCCAAGTTTTAGTGGCGGATGCCAGTTTATTTGATCCTAGTGATCTAAATAACTGTTGTGGTAATTTATTGGCAACATTTTATAAAGATTGTTGTCTAATTTCACACTTCTTTCCTTTGCAGAATTATTCATGAAGGTGGTTTCACAAGTGAAGACAACAAACAGTACAAGCCTGTGGTATACAGTAACACCATACAGTCATTAGTTGCCATTATAAGGGCGATGGGAACACTAAATATTTCAGTTACTGATAGTGAACGGGAAGTAAGTACTATGTGTATATTCCAGGGCCCGAACCTATGTTATAATTTGCTTTAAAATGGTGGTGATATATCACTCATGGTAATTTCAACATTTGTTTTTTTTTCTATATTTTCCAAAGATATCTGCAAGCTAATGGATTAAAGAGCCATCCCAACAACTCATCTCCAGATATTGAAGGGATTTAACCCCCTTGAAGCCCACTCGGGTGCCACCCCTGATCATGCCGCCAGTTTCGAACAAACTATGATGCAGGTTCCCAGCCCAGTATTTATCTCAATTATGTAGAAATAGTGCAGAGGTGTTTCTCTAGCATTAGGTATCAAGCGATACTATTTTCCTCAACCTATACTTAGGGATACCGGTGTGGTGTTCTGTGATTTCGGAAAGATACATGGGACTGTGTCAAATTTATTTAATGGACGACGGAAAAAGTAATACCGTTGTTAGCTCAACTTACTTTTGTAAGTTTGAGCTATTGCCATGGTTTGGCGTCCGTCGTCCGTGTGTGCGTGTGTTCGTGTGTCCGTGTGTCTGTCAACAATTTCCTTTGGCGTGGGCTACAGGTTGTACCTTTGGTCTGATCTTCATGAAATTTGTCATGAATGTTGAAATTGACATGTAGATGGGAACGAGTCATTTTGGGGTCATTCGGCCATAAAACATGGCCGCTGGCAGCCATCTTGGATTTCAAGATTCAATCCATTGGCGCGGCCTACAGGTCGTACTGTTCATCTGATCATCATGAAATTTGTCATTGATGTTAACAATGACATGTAGATGGGAACGAGTGATTTTGGGGTCGTTCAGCCAAAAAACATGGCTGCCAGCAGCCATCTTGGATTTTACTCTTTGCATGACTAAATCCTTTGGCGCGGGCTACAGGTCGTTGTGTTGGTCGGAAGTTTATGAAATTTGTCATGGATGTTAACACTGACATGTAGATGGGAACGAGTGATATTGGGGTCATTCGGTCAAAAAACATGGCCGCCAGCATCCATCTTGGATTTTACTCTTTGCATGACTAAATCCTTTGGTGCGGGCTACAGGTCGTAGCTTTGGACAGATGGTCATGAAATTTGTCATGAATTATAACAATGACATGTAGATGGGAACGAGTCGTTTTGGGGTCATTCGGTCAAAAAACATGGCCACCAGCATTTTACTCTTTGCATGACTAAATCCTTTGGCGTGGGCTACAGGTCATACCTTTGGTCTGATCTTTATTAAATTTGTCATGGATGTTAACACTGACATGTAGATGGGAAAGAGTGATTTTGGAGTCGTTCGGCCAAAAAACATGGCCGCCAGCAGCCATCTTGGATTTTACTCTTTGCATGACTAAATCCTTTGGCACGGGCTACAGGTTGTACCTTTGGTCTAATCTTTATGAAATTTGTCATGAATGTTGACATTGACATGTAGATGGGAACGAATCATTGTGGGGTCAATCGGCCAAAAAACATGGCTGCCAGCGGCCATCTTGGATTTCAAAATTCAATCCATTGGCGCGGTCTACAGGTCGTACTGTTCGTCTGATCATCATGAAATTTGTAGGTCGTAGCTTTGGTCAGATCTTCATAAAATTTGTCATGGATGTTAACAATTATACGTAGATGGGAACGAGTCCTTTTGGGGTCAATTGGCCAAAAAAAATGGCCACCAGCAGCCATCTTGTATTTTACTCTTTGCATCACTAAATCCTTTGGCGCAGGTTAGACATTTCAATTAGCACCTTTCCTATTCCTCCATTTACTGTCAACCATTAAATTATTCCCCTACCTAAGTTGAGCTACAGTGTCATTGACACTTTCATTTGGATTATATAGCAACCAGGTAACAGAATTTAAGTCAGCTGCTGTCAAAATTGATGCATAGGGAATGTTGAAGCGCTGATCGGGACTACTCTTGGTGACAATATTAATCAATAATTTACCCCCCACAAATCTTTAATGTTTAAATTAAGCGGGATATTAGCAACTAGTGAATTAGAATCTAATTTATAACAGCTTTGAGTTGTATTTTTGACTCCACTAATATTTAAGAAACTCCCACTACAAAATTATATTTTAGCAGAAGCTTGTAGAATGTCCCATTGCCCTTTCCAAATATCAAATATATTTCAGCTATATCATCAACCCGATATACAACTGTCACTAGTGACAATACCTTACACATGTTAAATGCGATTTGGGGGAGGATAGCAGCTAGATCATGCACAAATCCTATGGAAATAATCTAGTACTTTTGTATTTATGTAAAGTATGTAACCCAAGCACAGGAAATCAAATCATTTTGCACCAGATATCCATGTAATTGTGTATCACTAACTCTAATTTAAGATCTTCTGATTTTATGTGTTGTTTTGTTCATCTAAGGCGTTTGTCAATTCTAACACGTAAGTGAGAAACCTCATGAGTCAGACACAACACACGCATGTTTTGGTTTCCTGTTGAAATGGTGGTATTAATAGCAATGAAACATACGACTATATCAGTGTATTATAGTCAAATAGATTTTTACAAAAATAGTTATTCCGTAAACTATATAATCAAGTTGCCACTTCTAATTGGTTTTGTAAGCATCACAGAAGTCAGAAAAATTTATCAAAATAACATAAAATTTACCCCTGTTTTCTCTTTTCAATAACTAACATGAAAGACGTAATTTGTTTGTCATAATATGAGCCCACAAAATGGAGTAATTTTCATTTATCAGACAGACCACATCCAGTCTGGAACTGCTTCGCACATTTTAAAATTAGTTGTATTTCATGTGAGCCACACCCCAAATTGGGAACTGACACCAATGCCAAAACTATTGTACCAGGTAATCCCCCCTTGTTATACCTGTTATGTGAAAGGGCCCTGACCCTTTCCATTGACGGGTTCCAGGCCCTTTCAATAGAGAAAATTTGCACCATAATCGGTCACATATAGAGAATATAGGAACAAGCATTTTCATTGTGAAACTTGGTGCAATCAAACAGTATAACCCTTTCTATAATAAATACTCATTGACGAGTAGTTCCCTTAGGAAATGTTCAGATAATAAATTCATTTCCCACCATTGAATAGAATCATTCTTCTCTTGTTTTATATGTTTTTCTGTCTGTCATCTGCTTTTATTACCTGAACACCCCTCTAAACTAATAATGTACCATTACAATGTATAATTTTATAACTGTGTATACTTTTCTATGCAAATGGAGTGAGAGGACTTGAATATTGCCATATATGAATGGGATATCCTACATCCTACTACCTTCTATTAAAAGAAAACAAGAGACCGTCTGTACATTGGGAATTTCGTGGTCAGAATTAGGAATAAACCTGACTTTCCCATTGGGGATGGGACCCATTTTTGGCCCCTATCATTAACTAATAATCCCTGGAACTACATGTACCCCATTTTCTAATATGCTGGAATCAGGTGTGAAGATATCATTTTCCATTTTAATTATAACTCTATCCCAAAAGATGGGGGGGGGGGGGGTGGGGGGTATAATGGATTACATGTGTCAGTCCGTCTGTCCTTCCATCCGTCCGCTCATATTTCTCAACCATGAGTGATCAGATCTCAATGAAATTTGGTATGCAGGTTTGGCATTAAGAGGGCTTTCAAAAGAGTGTTCATTGACATCGTTCACATTTTCCGTTCAAGAGGTATCCCTCTTTGTTTATCTGAAAATGTTGGAATTCCGTCTGTGCTTGCTTTTTCTCAACCATGGGTTATCTGATCTCAATGACATGTGGTATGCTGGTTTAGCATCATGAGGGCTTTCAAAAAGAGGGTTCATTGACGTTGTTCACATTTTCCCTTAAAGAGTTATCCCTCTTTCTTTGTCTGAAAATGTTGGATTTCTGTCCGTCCCCTCATATATCTCAACCATGGGTTATCGTATCTCGTTGAAATTTGGTATGCATGTTTGGCATCAGGAGGGCTTTCAAAAGAGGGTTCATTGATGTTGATCTCAATTTCCGTTCAAGAGTTATCCTCTTTCTTTGTCTGATAATGTTGGATTTCTGTCTGTTGTTCATTAGAATTGTCAAGTAATTAGTTAGTTCATCACATTATTTTTCACAATTTAGTTTCCGACCTGCCCATATTTCAATTTTCACCACGGGGTATCCCTGCACCTGTGGTGCAATCTCTTGTTAGTACATGCAGTTCATATGCCCATCTTAATTGGTATTCCAAGATTTTATGAAAAGTGTGTTATGTAGCTTTAACACAGGATTATATGAAACGTGTGGTAAGTAGCTTTAACATAAGATTTTATGAAATGTGTTGTATGTACCTTTAACACAAGATTTTATGAAAAGTGTGGTATGTACAGTAATTCCCTAAATAATCGACTACTTAACCACAGAAGAATTATGGGTAATTTTTCAGGATTTAGTCGGAAATATGGCTTGTTGCCATTCAGTGAACGAGATGGCAAAAAGCCATATTTCCGACTAAATCCAGAAAAATTACCCATAATTCTTCTGTGGTTAAGGAGTCGATTATTTAGGGCATTACTGTAGCTTTAACCCATTCTTTACCAAATGGATTCTCCCACCAATTATAAGACTATATTTTGCATTGTTCTGTTATTTATTTGGAGGGTTGTTCATGAAAAATAAGCAGATGACAGATGGTCGAAGAAATAATACAAGTGCAGAAAGATTCCTTTTCATTGGTGAGAAATGTTTAGGTAATAAGTTCAACAATGCCTGTTTAAATGAGCAGACAACATACCTGCAAAAAAATAATGCTGGTGCAGAAGGATTTATTGATATTCACTGGTTGGAAATGTTCAGATGATATATGTTCAACAATTGGTCATTTGTTGAATGTATTATCTGAACATTTACTAAGGGAACTACTCATCAATGAGTATTTGGTTTAGAAAGGTTTAACCCTTTGAGTGCCAGGGGCCGATATCATCGGCCCTAAACCTACAAAATAAGTCTGTTAAAGAATATAAGAATAAATTATTAAAATTGTAAAAAATTGTAAAAAAAAAAAATGGTCGACTTGCATATATAAGAGAATGCATTGGCACAGGGTATATGGTTTGATACAAAAATCGACCTGGCACTCAAAGGTTTAACAGTGCCCAAATGTGTCCGTTAGGTCTTCAAAGTATCAAATTAATTTGTCAGAATGAGTTTTTTCTCAAGTGTTATTCAATGAGTTGAGTGCTAGTTTGCTGCATAGGCGCATTATCAATCACAAGTCATCACAGAAAATTATCTCCACTCTTTGCTATTGGAGGAAATAAAGATATATTAATAATTTTCTAGTTCACTGATGACAAACTTTGTTGAACTGCAGTCTAATAAGCTCTTCATTGTGAAAATATTCAAGTGTGAAATCTATGACATGACTGAGCTTGGCAGTATCCCGTGTTAATAGGTAGTGCAGGTCACAGGGTTTAATATATCATCATTCTGTTAACAGGTATTCAGGATTTATGGGAAGAGGGGGTAGGTATGGTCAATTGGATAGACATTACAGTAGCGATGGAAGCATATCAGAATAGGTCCCACAGAATCAGCAGGCACACTATATTCTCTCATCAGCAGACTGCTTCAATGCTATCCATAAACCAACTGAACTATAGAGAGTCTTCTAATATATTGATTTGGCGTTAATGTTACCATGGAAATGAGAATGGGCTGTGTATCTATTCATATAGTACATAATTAATTTGGATGTAGATCAAGGATGAAATTTGTTACAACCTGGAACATGTTTCTGGTTACAAACATGGTTAATTGTCAACATGAACTATTGTAGATCATGAGATTTATTGTCTTTTGATTAGTACATAGCCATGTCGGAGTGTAGTTGGGGAGCCTGACAAGCAGTATAGCAGAATAAGTTTATATTGGCCATGCACCAACTCAGGATAATTAGGGGAGCATTACAGCTCAAATGCACTGAAATATGCATCAGCTGTTGTAACTAGTCTTGTGTTTGGGTGGCCCACAGTCATTTAATGGGCTACTAATCCAATTTTCCTTCGACTTAACCCTTTACTAAATGAATTCTCCCATCAGTTATAAAAGTACACATTGGAATAATCTATTATTCATTTAGAGGGATTATCAGAAAATATATTAAGCAGACTACCAGACAACATCAGACAAACAAATAATACAAGCGTAGAAGGATTCCTATACATTGGTGGGAAATGTTCGGATAATTAGTTAGTGTTATTAGTCGTTTGTTGAACTTATTATCTGAACATTTCCTACTCATAAATGAGTATTTAGTAAAGCAAGTGTTAATGCTGGTCGTGTAAAGAAGAATAAAAACTCACTCTTTAACCCTTTCATGACGGGAGCTGTGCTGGTGCAGCATTAATGAACCTGTGCCATTGTATTCCCATAGGGACCTTTGCATATGTAAGTGAATGCACTGGCTTACAAGGTCAATGTAAATATTGTTAGGCCAATGCATTCTTTTATATATGCGAGGCGCCTTATGGGAGACTTGCATATTATATATTAAGAGAATGCATTGGCACAGGGTTTTCGCAAAATTTCAGGAATCTCCAGTCATGGAAGGGTTATATGATGCTTTCGGACAGCATGAATGGTACAAAACAAATGTACTACATATTTAGAAGATCATTTCATATCGACAATAGCTAGTTGACACATCAGTTTAAAATGTTAAGTGTGGTACAGGAAGTGAGTCCTTGTTGGTTTATGTTAAAATGGCAACATACGCCCTAGTAACACAAAATGTCCGGATTGCTTATTTTTGAATGTACGCTTCTGGGAAACATGGTTCCCAACTTTGTCACCCAACAGTCTTCTTTTACCAACTGCAAATGCCTTTTCATGTTAAAGACATATTATGTACTTGTTCGGGTGCGTGAAACTGATAAGTTAGTGTGCAGGCGCTATGACAACTGAAGGAATGTAACATTCTACTAACATTGCCGCTAATTTGAAGCAAATCGACCATACCACTCCATAGAAAACATCGTCAGAACTACGCTTAATTGTAAATATTTACTACTCGACTCGGGGCGCATCTATCGGCGATAAACAATTTCACCACCAAGAGTCACTGCATTTAAATCATATATAAGAATGACGGTGTGAGTTGTCAATTTGGATATACTATTGGTAAAAATTACTACTTTGAACAAGATTAATCTCCATTTCTATTTGATCACCATACCAGAGTGTTTCACATCACTTTAACTGCACATAAAACATGTACCGCAATATCACTTATTGAATGTCTTGGAAATTTGAAATGCGTATTTAACTGGTTTGTCTCTTATCCATTTTGATGTCCAACTATAAAATGCTCAGAAGAAACAGTCGCCAACCTGCGTATTTGTTTATCAGATATAGACTGCTCGTTTCCATGCTACATATGACAAACTGTACTTGTAAATTTACAGACAACCATCCATACTCAACCATCCACTTAACCATCCACTCCTATCTACATGTATATGACCAGGGACACCAAACCAGGAGTCAAGAGGGGGTATATCCCCCTCCTGCCATCCCAACTCCCCCAAGGGGGGGGGGCACAAAAAGTAACCTTTCAAACATCATAGAATGGAAAGATATACCTCAGATATCACCTAAAACACCATTATTATAAAATTGTCTGAAGAGAAAATAACATACATTCTAGTACTAGTAGTATATTATGAGCTTGGTCCTGAAAAGCACTTTAATGATTGATTGATTGATTGATTGATTGATTGGGGTTTTATGTCGCTTTAGCCACTAAGGCCATATCACGACATTGCCAGTTTTAATGGTGGAGGAAATCCGCACACTTACGGCTAATCTAACAGTGATTTCAATGGCTGATAAACTCGTCGACCATGTGCGGCAAACCACCGGCCATCGGCAAGTAACTGGCAACTTTCCCAGATAACGATTTCGAGTTACAAAGTCCGCGATGGAAACATGTGGATTTGAACGCTTAACGCCAGCGCTGGAAGTTGTACCCCTAACCGATTGAGCCACCGAGGCCCCCGAAAAGCACTTTAAAATGTTGTACGATTACCAACATTTTGCCATTTCAGCCTGTATGCCAATGCATCTGACTGAAAAAGTGCCATTTTCTGGAAGTTGTGCCCCTCACTCTGTTGTGTTACTCACTCTCCCTGTTTATGACAGCATTCGCAGGATAATCATACACCTTATTTTTATGAATGAACTGCTGAACAATAATGAGGAATGTGAAATTATGGGTCTTATTACTACAACATCTGTGGTTACTATGAAAAAAGGTTGATTGTAAACCAGCCTTGACTGACATATCTTATGGAGATATATGAGTACATATGTACATAGCTAATTGCCAGGCATCCTGCCTGACCTGATGCGTAAGCAATAATTGGCAAAAAACAAACATTCAATGAGTTCCATTACCCACAAGGTTTACGCAACAATAAGTCATTGCTCTGTGAGCAGAAAAACTAAGACTTGGCATATAGTATTTTGTTGATTCAGAAAATTGATAGAATACCTGTGGAATCGGTACTTCTTTAAAGATGTATTCATGGTTCGAGACCTCCAGTTACAACAACCACATTAACAACATAAATCTAATGTCACATCAGTTTCTGCTTTGAACTGTTGAAATTTTGTTTTAAAACAAATACATGTATATGATATAAACCTCACTTGTAAATACCGGAGAACACCATTTTATATGTGAAAAATTAACAAAATAGTATGTTGTGTCCCTCTAAAAGATTGAAACCATATGAAAGAAATGTATAGAAAATTCAAGATCAAACAAGATAGCGCCTTTCATCTACACTCATGTTCCATATAGAGGATCTACAACGAGTCCCCAATTTATAGCCCCAATTTATAGCGGAATTTACAAAACGAGTCCAGTAATTTAGGTCTGGATGAGGTCCAGACCTAATTTACTGGACGGGTTTTGTAATTTCCGCTATAAACTGGGGACGAGTGGTAGATTCTATTTATTACATGATCCAAAACATTGACAAAACATACTTAAATCAACAAATGGGACGCGAAACTAACATCGGCTTCTATAAGGCATGCGATGACATTTCACAGAATTATTCGTTGTTTGCCCAAGTAAAAAAATAGTCCCAGATAAATAAAGACTTTTTGGCACATTTAATGGCATATATTTAATGACATAACTTTTCAAACTCTTCATGCATGATACTTAATTGGTAAAGTATTGGAAGCCATTGTATTTTGAGATGTAGCCTACGGAATGTTAATAGACGACAAACCGGAAGTCAAAGGTCACCTGGCACTATTTCCTGTTACTAAACGAACGTTTAATATCACAATTTATAGAATGGGTTTATTGAATGGAATAAGTGTTGGATCATGTAATAAAATGTTATTTTATTCACTAGAAAATAAAAATAAAAATAGGTTTCTTAAAAATTAGCCTGGAACCCTTAATATATCTTTAAATATGTCTTCAGAGTTCCATCCGACTAAATCCGACAAAATCCTGAAAAATTACCCATAATTCTGCTGTGGTTAAGGAGTCGATTATTTAGAGCATTACTGTATAGGAACTCATTTCAAAGGGAAATAATTCATGAATAAAAATTAAGTGGCAGGCTTAAATATAAGCTGAATATATCTTGTAGCTGGTTCCAAACCTCAATCTACAACAACAGTTACATACTAATTATAATTTAACCCCTCCCTGACTGGAGCTTCCTAAAAAATTTTGAAAACCCTGTGTCAATGTATTCTCTTATATATGTGAGTCTCCCATAGAGAGCCTCGCATATATGACAGAATAGATTGGCCTAACAATATATACCTTGACCTTGTAAGCCAGCACATTCTCTTATATATGCGAGGCTCCCTATAAGAGAATGCACTGGCACAGGATCTTTAATGCTGCACCAGTGAAGCTCACGTCGTGAAAAGGTTAAGACAATTTTTTGCTTTGTTCTGATGAAAAATGGTAAAAACAAAATGCAACATACAAAACTAGACCAAAAAATATCTTGTTATTGAAAAACAAACAGAAAATAATTATTGCTGTGAAAGCTGTCCCTCCAAAACATAAAAAGTAAGAAAAAATAAGTATATGAAATAAGTGGATAGCAAATTAAATACAAACTAGATAGTTGTTTTAATAAGAAGTAAAATAGGTTTCATAGAAATTGACCTGTTCCCTGAAATTTCCTGAATACATCTTTAACCCTTTATTTTCAAAATACTCATTGATGAGTAGTTCCCTTGGTAAATGTTCAGAAAATAATTTTTTTTATTCTTTTGTTGAACTTATTATCTGAACATTTCCCACCAATGAACAGGAATCGTTCTGCACTTGTATTATCTGTTCTTCTGTCTGTCTGCTTATATACAGTGACGAGTCTAGAGGGAGACATGACAGATATCTTCTCCCCAAAATGCGTAACTTCTCCATCTTATTATCATAGGGAGAAGTGAGTTCTACTTGCTATTCCAGCATGCATATGAGTAAATAATATAGTTCACCCTTCCATTACTGGAGCTTCCTGAAAGTTTGCAAAAACCCTGTGCCAATACATTATCTTACATATGAGACTCCATAGGGCGCCTCGCATATATAAACAAATTCATTGGCCTAATAAATTTACCTGGACCTTGTATGCCGTGCATTCTCTTATATATGCGAGGCTCCCTATGGGAGACTCGCATACTGTATATAAGATAATGTACTACTGTATATTAGAGAATGTACTGGCACATGGTATATAATGCTGCACCAGCTCAGCTCCTATCACGAAAGGGTTAAAATGTATTTACTAATTATATTGTTGTACCTACTGATCATAAAAGGGGTGAATTTAAAGTATACTTACTAATTATAGTGATGGACATATTGATCATAAAAGGGCAAATTTAAAGTGTATTTATTAATTATAATGATGTAGTTACTGATCATAAACAGGTGAATTTAAAGTGTATTTATGAATTATAGCGCCTGCTCTCCCACAGCGAACCTGCAGAAGCGAAGCAACATAGGGTATATGTTTGCGAATATGAGATATACCAATCGACTTTTTCAGCACAATCTAAAAATAGATTTAACTTGCCTAAAATAGAATAATTTATTCATAACTGAAGGGTCAGCGAAGTCCAAAATTCTACTGTTTGTAATGGCCGCCATTTTGTATTTATTAATGCCACCTCGAAGTCAGTGTAATTGATAAAAAATTCCCACCAGCAATAATAAATAACTCTTTTCGGCAAATGTTATTGATACTTCATTATAAAAAGGCAAATCATGTCCCACAAGCCAAAGATATTAAACAATTGTGAATGTAAATTAAACTAAAGCAATGAACTTTAACAAAATGTGAAATTGCGTGAAAAAAATTTTGTTTACATATTTTATAAATTTATTAAAAATATTTGCCTCGAAAGAGGATTCTAGAGGCCTTAATGAGTGTTTAGATATTTTCTTTGATTTTCTAACGGTATTTCCGCCTAAAAGATTGATGGTATATTCTCAAAAGTTCAAAGCTGACAAACAGATACTATAAGTGCCAATTGAAAGATCACAGAGTCCTTTTAAGATTGCTTCTTGGAAACCAGTAAAGGCATCATGACACCACGATGTACATCATGACATCACAACCTACCTCGGCATGCTAAACTCCAGACAGGACTGCATTGATGGTCAGACAGATGAGACTCGTATTACGTGGGCAGGCTAAACGACACATCTTCCAACATTAATCTTATGTTATGTTCATTACATATTTGCTTTTCTTATATCTCTTTACGATTTTTCATCAAATCCTTCTAAAAATAAAAATTCATCAGAATCCCCATGAACATTAATGATGTACTTACTCATCATAAAGGTGTGAATTTAAAGTGTATTTATTAATTATAATGATGGACTTACTGATCATAATGGGATTATACAAACTGTAATGCATTCTTGCATTGGATAACACATGTTGGATCATAGAAGGCAGATGTTGGGGGGTATAATTTGAACTTCAGCCTTTATGATGTATGTCTCCCAGAGTGAATAGTGGACCATTACAAAAATAACAATATATATGTTTATAACTTGGTGGGAGAATCCATTCACTAAAAAAAAGGGTTAAAACTTGATATGATGGAAAAATGTGCATCTGCCTGTTGATAATCAGTTGGTCGAAGTGATAGAGCTTTGATTTGTTTTGACTCAGGTTACAACAGGACAAATATATACCATCAGTGTGGCCTTGTATAGAATCCATTAGTATAAGCACACAATTAAGAATGCCACACAAGCCTGCAAATAGTATGTCTGTCATTTGCAGAATGAGGTCTCCAGAGTGTGAATTTAGTGATGCTATCCTGCACAGCATAGCATTATCCAGGTGACTAATGGGCGAACATCACCAACTTCAACTGGGGAACTTCAATCTGATCCTAGGTCTCCCATAGCAGTTGAGGCCTTAGAAGAATAAGGTTCCCAGAAGATGAATTTGGTGATGCTAGCCTGTCATGTGGGATAGTGTCACTAAATTCACCCTATGGGGACCTCATTCTGGAAATGAGAGATGCACTATTTGCAGGCTTGATGCCACATCAATATTTCTTATTGATAAGCGTTACAGCTACATGGAGATTAGTCTGTTTTTCTGTTTGGTTCATCACAATTGCTCATTGTCTTGTGTTACAATGATGTCTCATTATGGTACATTTCAATGCTTGCAGTTGAATTGATCATCTTTCCGTGCAGCAGTGCATGCTGGCTTACCAGGTATATGGTCGCAGGGTCTATTTTCACTCGCAACTGAGCACATTAACCCTTTCTATAAATCTATACTAAGTGGATTCGATCTCCCAGTATGTATAAAATTATACAGTAATGCCCTAAATAATCGACTCCTTAACCACAGCAGAATCATGGATAATTTTTCAGGCTTTAGTCGGAAATATGGCTTGTTGCCATTTTCAGGCTTTCAGATGAATGGCAACAAGCCATATTTCCGACTAAAGCCTGAAAAATTATTTAGGGCATTTTATGTACATAGGAAATGTCTATTTTCCATTTAGAGTGGTGCTCAGGTTAAATTAGCAGACGAAAAGATAATATAACATAAGTGCTGAAGTATTCCTATTTATTGATGGGAAATGTTGAGATAATATGAACTTATTATCTGAACGTTTCCTAAGGGATGACTACTCGTCAACGAGTATTTAGTATAGAACTAAGGGATGACTACTCGTCAACGAGTATTTAGTATAGAACTATTCTCCCATTTAGTTTGTCTTGTGTAACAATAATGAATAATGTCTCATTTTGGTACATTTCAATGCTTGCAGTTGAATTAATCATCTTTCCATGTAAGAGTGCTGGGTCTGCGGTCGCAGGGTCCATTTTCACTCCATGTAAAAGTGCTTCTGTCTCACTGGGTCTGCGGTCGCAGGGTCTATTTTCATTCCATGTAAAAGTGCTGCTGTCTCACTGGGTCTGCGGTCGCAGGGTCTATTTTCACTCCATGTACCAGTGCTGCTGGCTTACTGGGTCTGTGATCACAGGGCCTATTGTCACTCCATGTAAGAGTGCTGCTGGCTTACTGGGTCTGTGATCACATGGCCTATTGTCACTCCATGTAAGAGTGCTGCTGGCTTGTTGGGTCTGTGTTCATAGGGTCTATTTTCACCCCATGTAACAGTGCTGCTGGCTTGTTGGGTCTGTGTTCATAGGGTCTATTTTCATTCCACGTAACAGTGCTGTTGGCTCACTGGGTCTGCGGTCGCAGGGTCTATTTTCACTCCATGTACCAGTGCTGCTGGCTTACTGGGTCTGTGATCACAGGGCATATTGTCACTCCATGTAAGAGTGCTGCTGGCTTACTGGGTCTGTGATCACATGGCCTATTGTCACTCCATGTAAGAGTGCTGCTGGCTTGTTGGGTCTGTGTTCATAGGGTCTATTTTCACTCCATGTAACAGTGCTGCTGGCTTACTGTGTCTGCTGTCGCAGACTATTTTCACTCCATGTAAGAGTGTTGCTGGCTTGTTGGGTCTGCGGTCATAGGGTCTATTTTCACTCCATGTGAGAGTGTTGCTGGCTTGTTGGGTCTGCGGTCATAGGGTCTATTTTCACTCCATGTGAGAGTGTTGCTGGCTTGTTGGGTCTGCGGTCATAGGGTCTATTTTCACTCCATGTAACAGTGCTGCTGGCTTGTTGGGTCTGTGTTCATAGGGTCTATTTTCACTCACAACGGAGCACATTGAACCGTTTTTATCACCAAATGGATTCACCCATTTGGTTCTAAAAAGATACATGAAATGGTTCATTCTTCATTTGCAGAGGTGGTTTTATTCTATAAGCAGACAACAGTACAGATTCATTTGATTTGTATAAATGTTCACAGGTCATTATTATGGTCAGGTGACTCAGGACTCATTTCACTCACTACTGAGCACATGTAGTAGGCCTTTATCATGTTGATTTTAATAAAAGGATACACCCGGAGAGATCTGTGCATTGGGATGTAAACCGGGTGACCCAATTGGCAGTTGACCAATCACCAAACAGGATTTAGTGTAACACAGACAGAATATGTAAATATTAATTATTAATTGACGAGTAGTTCCCTTCAGAAATAGGTTATTTGTTGAATATTATCTGAACATGTCCCACCAATGAATATGAATAATTCTGCTCTTGTATTATCTGTTTTTCTGTCTGTCATCTGGTTTTTTGACCTGAACACCCCTCCAAATGAATACTAGACTGTTCCAATGTATAATCTATTAATGAATGGGAGAATCCATTCAGTATAGACAGGGTTAAAAACCCTAAAGGCACCCGATGGTGAATGTTCAGCAGGAATTCCTCCCGTCTTCAGTAGATTGTGCCCCAAGATTAAGTAGGATATTATGTAATAAATAAATAAATAACACACACCTTTAGAAGACTTATCAATAAGCACTTGAAACTGTTCATAAACATTTTACTCCTCTTTTGATTTCTGAGGACACACTAGCATAGCATCAGGGTTTGGATGTCTGAGAGTCTGAAGGTTAATTTAATTCTAACCTATTTCTGTTCTTTTAGAATATTCTAGAACCATTACCATAATTTTCTATTTGCCCATCAATAACTCACAGATAGCAGTTTGTTCTTAAATTTCTTTTTACATGTACATGTAGATAAACTCACAATTTCACAACTGGATCTCTTCGCATTTAAATTTAGAAAATTCATAATAACAGAGAAGTTGTATAAAGTCTTATTGAGACAAACTGTATTTCTGCCACACGCATAGCAAAATTATGTATACATATACAGTAATGCCCTAAGTAATCGACTCCTTAAACACAGCAGAATTATGGGTAACTTTTCAGGATTTAGTCGGAAATATGGCTTGTTGCCATTCATCGGAAAGCTCTCCCCGAGAGCTTTCCGATGAATGGCAATAAGCCATATTTCCAACTAAATATTGAAAAGTTACCCATAATTCTGCTGTGTTTAAGGAGTCGATTACTTAGGGCATTACTGTAGCTCCATTCAGTTAGTGTCTGTTTAGAGAAAAACAATCCCATAATTCTGCACTCAAGATGGCATCTGAAGAGAGGTTAATGATTAGTCCTTGTTTGGTTATTCTTATTGATGAGTGCTTCACTCAACTGCTTCACTTGGGGTCAATGTTCAGATAATATATTTCGAAAATGACCTAAGTCAATGTTCAGATAATATGTTTAGAAAATGACCTTATAAACCATCTGTTTATATTATATATCTAAACATTTCTACAATGAATAAATGGGAATCATATGTCTTCTGCACTTTTGTTGTCAAAAGACCCCTCCAAATGAATAATAGACCATTCCAATGTATACTTCTATAACTTGAAGGAAGAATCCATTCAGAAATTGTAGGGCTGAAAGTCATTGTGAAGGCCCAGCACCCAGAATAGATCGGATTGATGATCACCATCAATGGGGATAATGAGCTGTGGGTAGTAGCTAAGGTATTTGTTAACAGCTGGGCAACATTGTTCCATGCAAAACGGGTAATTAGCTCCAGTGTGCAATAATGTCTGATATGGTCCAATTAAGCCCCTTGGTTCATAACAATATTTGTGGTATTGAATAATAGATTAGCAACATACTATATGAATGTCACTGTCACATTTCCATGGCAACCATAGATAATCAAATCTAATTAATGGTTTCTGAGGAGAAGAACTAAGGAAGAGCTCCATCCTCACTGGTATTAATTTAAGTCTGCTCATCAAATTTATTCTCTAAAATAGCATTTGGGGCATTTTTATTTTGGGCACCATCATTAAATTCTATATTATATACTATTGCATTTCCTGGAAACCACTTCAGAAATCCATAACACATAAATAAATTTCACAAACTTCCTGAATTTGCATATTTTTTTATTATACATGTATCATGTCATTGTGGCTCCATATCTATATAGTAGGGTACTTAACACTTCCATGATCGGAGCTTCCTGAAATTTTGTGAAAACCCTGTGGCAATGCATTCTCTTATATATGAGAGTCTCCCATAGGGAGCCTCACATATATAAGAGAATACATTGGCCAAACAATATTTACCTTGACCTTGTAAGCCAGTGCATTCTCTTATATATGCAAGCATATATTATAGCATATATGTGGCACTGTAAAACTTATTAAACTATTTCTGCAAGCACCTTGTCTCCTAGCAACCATAAGCTCCTCCCACTAATGAATATATGTGGAAACATCCACTGTTAAAGCTATGTATTGTATTTATTACATATTGTTCAACAAAAACATATTATTTTAAGAGAAATTTGGTTTACTTTCCAGGCTGATGCAAAAATCGTTCTCGATGTCATAGCTAGGATGGAGGATACAGAACCCTTCTCAGAGGAACTATTAGCGGCGATGAAGCGGCTATGGGTTGATAGTGGAGTACAAGAATGTTTTGGTAGATCAAATGAATATCAACTGAACGACTCTGCAAAATAGTAAGTGAAATGAATTAATTTTATTTAATCTTTGTGATAATTGGCCACACAAATATAGCCATTCTTTGCCAGTTAGCATTTAACCTTGGGTCTGAACAATCTACAGTAATGCCCTAAATAATCGATTGATTGATTGTTTATTGGTGATATAATGAATACTTATGTTTATGACAATTATAATACAAGAAGAGTATAACATTATATCACCAGGGGATGACATAATCTCGAGGACTGTCTTCCTGTCACAATTATGGGTAATTTTTCATGATTTAGTCGGAAATATGGCTTGTTGGCATTCATCGGAAAGCTCTCACTGAGAGCTTTCCGATGAATGGCAACAAGCCATATTTCCGACTAAATCATGAAAAATTACCCATAATTCTGCTGTGGTTAAGGAGTTGATAATTTAGGGCATTACTGTACATGGTAAACTTATCCATCTTACTCATACAATGGTCTGAATTCTAGTTTTATATATAACGTATGGGTTTGGTACATTTATTAACTGTTTATTTTTTTGCGGGTGTATGACAATTAACTCATTCTTCATTTTTCCAATAACTAAGTTGTCCATATTCACTTTAAAATTGACAAGAAATCGCCACTGTAGTATAAAGAAATATCGGATTTATAATGAAAAATGCAGTCTCAGAAAGCAACATACCCACATATATATTTAGGACTGTTAGGTCCGATAACCTGCCATAGAATTTCCGAACCCTGGGATTCCGAGTCAGTAGCACCAATCAGAACTCACTATAAGATGAAAGTGTTGAAATGATCATCATAACACAGTGTGACGTAATTTCGGGGAAGCCCTCACACTTTCCGAAATGACAAGTCGACGAGACTACTATAGACTTTGATCAGTATGCCAGTATGACTCTGTGAGAGTCTGTGAGAGTCTATCTTTTTTCCACAGTCTGGACAAAATTGTGCAACAGAATGACTTCGTACACTGTTTATCATTGACTGTTTTGAACATATTTAGGTGATGAGAATAAAGAATTGAATGAGTTGAAGGGTTTCAATGGATTCTTTTTCAAACTTTCTGCATACAAATTAGGGGTATTCTCTGTTGTACCCACACTTGTGCTGATTGTCCAAGTTTCCTTTGATGTTAAACAGCTATTGAAATCGTTTAGGGATAATACTGGTCTGCATCGAAGTATGGTTTTCTTCCATAGCCGACTTTAACCCTTTACCCAACAGAACTGCCCTGTGCCAATGCATTCTCTTATATATGCGAGTCGACCATAGGTCGCCTCGCATATATAAGAGAATGCATTGGCTTAACACATTAAAAATTATAAAATTGTTAAAGAATGTATTCTCTTATATATGCGAGGCGACCTATGGTCGACTCGCATATATAAGAGAATGCATTGGCACAGGGCATAACTGTAACTATCACAATGTGGTCAAGGAGCCGGTTCCAATGATATCCATATTTGTATGGTTCTATTGAGACAGACCGAAGATAATTTAGGATGTTGAAGCTTTATTTGGCCGGTTTTGGCCGGTTTGTTGGGTAAAGGGTTAAGTGTAAATCACCCACTCATAATTGAGAAGACCCCTTACCCATACACAAAATCACCAAAGATGTACTAAAGAATAACCCTTCCATGACTGGAAGCCAGTTCATTCTCCTATATATGCGATGCTCCCTATTGGATACTCACATATATAAGAGAATGAACTGGCACAGGATATTTAATGCTGTACCAGCGCAACTCCCATCATGAAAGGGAGAAGCATGCATATCGGGTGATTTTGTAATATGTAAATGAGGTCACAATTGAAAGCGGAAATATATGAAGTAATATTTCTGAATTACCAACTAATCTCTTTGCTATAAAAATTGATAATGATGATTTGTCAGTTTATATTTATAGATAAATTATCAGCCAATACATCTGCATTTAACATTTAATCAGATTGTATAATGTTTTATCAAATGTTTATTTTAAAAGAGGTAAAATTTAGTGAAAAGTCGGACACTGGTACTTACATGTAAGTAAGATCAACCCTGAGAAATCACCGTCTTTGTTGACGATATTCGGTGTTTAAATATAAATTAAATGCTATTGATAGAAATATAATTGAGGGGTGTTGTTGGTATTATTTGAAAGAGGAATCCTTTGCCGATCCATCCTTGCTGATATCGATAGTATTGCTTGGATAAATGGATTAAATTTGTTAGATTTTCGAGTGATTGTGAAGCGAGATAAATTCTATCATTCCCGTTTCTCTAGTATACTACGATACACATATAAAGGGACACAGCACAAGGGCATTGTGGTTGGGGCACTAGAGTGCACTATAAGCCCCTGCTCTCACTCCCCCTAGCAGAACAATCTCCTGTCATAATTGCAGTTCACATAAAGTATTGTTGTTCCATCAGAGAGTATTGAAAAGCTCCACCCTTCCCTTCCCAATACAGCATCATTCATGATCACTCATACAGTAATGCTATAATTAATCGACTCCTTAACCACAGCAGAATTATGGGTAACTTCTCAGGATTTACTGTATCTCATCCAGTATAGCATCGGACAGACATTTTCCCTGTTTAATCTGATTTAATGACCGAACTGAATTGGTCACATACAGTAATGCCCTAAATAATCGACTCCTTAACCACAGCAGAATTATGGGTAACTTTTCAGGATTTAGTCGGAAATATGGCTTGTTGCCATTAATCGGAAAGCTCTCACTGTGGTTAAGGAGTCGATTATTTAGAGCATTACTGTATTGCATTGATGTATTTGTGGATATATTCACTGAATGGTTAGGATACAAAGCTAATCATTGACACAGTACGGAATCTGAAAAATATTGAGAGATGGCCTATTGATTTTTCTGAGATATATTTAAACATCTCCCGCTACAGCTTACAGCGAGAGCCAAAATAAAGTGTTTTGTCTCATTTCTTTGCAAGTCTTGAAACTTGAACCTTATTATTACAAGTGCATCTTAATTTATCGAAACAATAATTTGTATATTATGCATTCTGTATAAGTGATTTTCTCAGTTAAAGGTGCGTGCACTGTTCGAGTATCTGTGACGGGTCGATTTCTTATTATACATTGTTGATGGGCTTATTCTATTGAATTCAAGATGATTCTCTGGATAAGGGTTTTGCTGCATAAACAATATCTCAGTTAAAACCCTTTCTTCAATAAATGAATTCTCCCAGCCAGTTATAAAAGTATAGATTGGAAAATTGGAATGGTCTATTATTTATATGAAGGGGTGTTCAGGAAATCAAGTCAAGAGAGACGAAAAAGATAATACTAGTGCAGAACTAACCCTATTAATTTATGTTCAGATAATAAGTTCAACGAAACGGTTATGACTTATTATCCGAAATACTCACCATTGATTATTTAGCATAGAAAGGGTTAATTAACACCTTAACCAATAGGGCTGACCCTGAGGTACAGTTATGCCCTAAATAATCGACTCCTTAACCACAGCAGAATTATGGGTAACTTTTCAGGATTTAGTCGGAAATATGGCTTGTAGAGTCGATTACTTAGGGCATTACTGTAGATCACGCCATGAATCTCTACTCTTGTTAATGCCCGTAGAGATCATATTCCACCAGTACAAAACCTGGGAACTTTCTGATGATCTGACCCCCTTCTGACAGGGTAATTTATAAGTTTGAGCAAACAATGCAGGGAATATATTTCTTTGTTTATATTTGTTCCTCAATAATCTACTTCAAAGTATTGGGTGGTCCTGGCTCGAAATTGCATGATTTTGTGACTTTAGTGAGCCGATATCACAAAAAACATTGAATAAATTACCCTGGAGAAATTCCATGATTGTATGTGGTGCACAGCAAAATCCCAAGCTAAGTGCCTAAAAATAATGTAATCTTGAACTGGGACCTTCGCCTACTTATGAATAAACTATATATTAAGCAACAGGTATCAACAAAGAAATATATTCCACGGTTATTTTTTCGACATCATAAGATTCCCTGTCAAAACAGGAGTAGAGAATGGCATGATCTGACCCTATAAAGGAAGCAGTACTCAACTTCCTGCAAAGTTGGCTACTTTAGGCGATACGTACTGTTATTAAGACCAATGTTGATTCATTGTTCTTGCCATACCGGCCAATGAATTATTTTTTATTTTCGACAGAAATTACCAGATGAAACAACTGTCTGTACTTTGTTTCTTCATACCATTAGTCGCTGAGTTATTCCCCTTGGTTTGAATATACAAAACACATTAAATTTTTTTTTATTACAATTGACCATTGTCAAACCCAAAGTGGACAATAATAGAGCAAATGTCAGTAAATAAGCCTTATTATGTAAAATTATACATCACATCATTTCACTGGCATATTGGGCATACTCATAGCATGAAGACACTTGACCAGAAGTGATATGCAAAGATTTATTGTTGTAAATTTTTAAGTACTTTAAAGACATGTATAAACTGTATATTGTTAATAAGGGGCAAGTTCAGAAAGAACGGATTAGGATTTCCTATCTGTAATGTTTTATTACATACTAAATACTCATTGATGAGTACAATCCTGTGTGCGCTTGTCATTTGCTGAATGAGGTCCCCAGAGGGTGAATTTATTGAAGCTATCCTGCATAGCGGGCTAGCATCACTAAATTCACTCACTGGGACCTCTTTCTGCTTAGGCCTCTTCTTCTCTGGAAAGTTTCTTTATTATCAAATTTCTATTTAAACTTCTGCACATAAATTCTATTTCTTTTTTAGTTTTGTTTCTCTATATCCCCCAAATTGGCAGATGACACATTGCATAATCGAGGTTCCCAAAGGGTGCACATCACAATATTCACCATTTGGGAACTTCAATCTGAGTCTATTTCTCCCATAGGAGAGGAGGCCATGCAGAATGAGGTCCCCAGAGAGTGAATTTTGTGATGCTAGCCAGCTATGCAGAACAACGTCACTAAATTCATCCTCTGGGGACCTCATTCTACAAATGACAGGCACCCTAAACTCAGGCTTGATGAGTAGTTGTCTTAGGATTGTTTAGATATTATATAAGTTCAACAAAGGACCATATGTGACCCGCCATATCAAATCCAGTCGTAAGTCGCCTCGCATATATAAGAGAATGCATTGGCCTAACAATTTTTTATCATTTGTTTTAAATAAATGTTTCTTACAATTTTTAGGACATAAAATAAAAAACATCCATTACCCTGCAGGGAGCCCCACACATATATAGAAGCATATAGAAGAGTGTCTTCTGCTCATGTTTGTCTGGGGCTCTGTGTGGGTGAAATTATAAAATTGTTAAAGAATACAAGAAAAAATTATTAAAATTGTAAAAAATTGTTAGGCCAATGCATTCTCTTATATATGCGAGGCGACCTATGGTCGACTCGCATATATAAGAGAATGCATTGGCACAGGGTAAACAAATCCCGACTTACGACTGGATTTGATATGGCGGGTCACATATCTGATCATTTCCCTCCAATAAATATTACTCCGTCTGTACTTATTATTATAGTCTAGTCGTAATTCTCAGAAAAGACATTTCTAGAAGCATTTCCGCGGAAAAGTGTCAAACCAACTTTTTTACCATAATTCGAAGGTGCCGAACACGAATAGACTGCCTGTCGCCCGATTGGACGAACATAGGTTTCAATAAAAGGCTTTTAAAATCTTCGTGGTTTCTTCGCTGGAGGGTTGTTGATACGGCACCGTACAACGTCATATGAAATCACGTAATTGGCCTTGAAGGCTTGAACATACTCAAACTTATATACTCCTCGCGGAACGTTCAAAGCAGCGTTGTATCATGATACTATCATCACAGTAATAATTCTGAAACATTAACATCATGGTAAGACATTGCTGTTTTGTATATTTATCGACGATTCTCGTAAGAATTCTCATATAGTCCGGGAGCCAATAGGGGTACCCTTGCACCCGCACCATGGGACTTAACTTCACCCCACTCATTTTGTTCCTTATTATGTCCTTCAACTTTTAAGCAATGTTAATAAGAAAAAAAAAGTGGCCGTGTAGACTTCAGACAAGATGGCGTCCATCCTGGCCGCCATTTTTCAGATCAGACCCTAAGTCAGTTACACTTTTTTGGCGCAAAAATGAAACTCACCCTCCAAGATGGGCGCCAAAATGGCCGCCGGAAGTTGAAAATATGACGTTTTTTCACAAATATGACTTTATTTTGTGTTTTGTATATTAACTGATCATTGGAGCGGCGTGTATGAATACATTATACAGTGAGTTGCTGAATTGTCATGTGTGAGCTGTATATGCAAGTACGGACGGTATAAGTGGTCGTGTGTGTGGGTATTCGTATATCTGGAAGGGCTCACCATTGGTGAGGTGTATATGTATACCTGGATTGACCCTATGGTCATGGGTATGGCGAATATGTATACATGTAGTGGCTGTATGGTCCATAGTGAGATGAATATGTATGCACTGAGTGAATGTATGATCGTGAATGTGGTGCATATGTATACATAGAGTGACTATATGGTCATGTGCCAGGTGTAGGAGTACAACCTGGTGTTCATGCATGGTGAATCGTGGCTGTATCGTCATTTGTGGTATGTATGGGTATAACCAAGTATGGCTGTATGGTCAGGTGTACATGTATAAAGTGGGTGACTATATTGTCATTTGTGTGGTGTTTATGTACATATGGAGTGACTGAGGTAATGGGTGGGTTGTACATGTGTACCTTGGGTGGCTATGGCTTTCCACAATAACCCAAGGATATGTTAATCAATAGAGAGGTCATGTGAGAGAGTTCTCCATCTTGATGGTGTTTATGTACATGGGGGAAAATGTTAA
Source organism: Siphonodentalium dalli (assembly GCA_032622095.1). Lineage (NCBI taxonomy): Eukaryota > Metazoa > Mollusca > Scaphopoda > Gadilida > Siphonodentaliidae > Siphonodentalium > Siphonodentalium dalli. Next base: position 131,988,316 of record CP136062.1, on the reverse strand, counting down.
ATGTGGAAAGCGTTAACCACCCATTATCACACAGTCATTCCATATATACATAAACACCACAGACACAACAATATAGTGACCCAATGTTTATACGTACACCTGACCCATTACCAGGGATGACCATACACCCATGAGTCACAATGGAGGCCCACCGGGTATACTCCTAAACATGACCCATAACCATATAGTCACTCCGTGTATACCCATGCATTCACCTCACGATTGGCCATACGGTAATCCCCTGTATACCTATTCTCCACACAGATGGTCAAATAGACATTCAATATATACATCAACACCACAACAATGACCATAGAGTCACTCCAGGTATGCATATGCACCTCACCAATGGCCATATAGCCACTCGCTTCATACACATACCCTCACCCATGACACCTGGTATACTCATTCACCTGACATATGTCCATATAGTCTCCCCATGTGTACCTATTCAAAACATTCATACATGATCATGGTCAATCCTTGTATACATATTCACCTCACCATTGGCCATGTCACTCCATGTATCCATATGTGTCGCACAATAGCCGAATAGCGACACAAGATATACTAATACACCCCAGCTATGTCAGAAAAGTCACTCCATGTATGCATATGCACCTCACCCATGGCCATATAGCCACTCGCTATATACACATAACCCTCGCCCATGACCATATAGCAACACGTGTGTATACCCGTATAACCTACACATGACCATACCGCCACGAGTCACCATTCAAGCAGGAACACCAGGTATACTCATACACCTGACACATGACCATTTGGTCACTCCCGGTATAGATATTCATTACAGTTATGATCATACAGTCACTCCTTGTATACCTACATGTACTCATATCACCATTGACCATACAGTCACTACATGTATACCTATTCAACACACATAGTCATATAACCACTCGATATATACATATGCAGCCCACCATAGACCATAGAGTCACTCCAGGTATACATATACACCTCACCAACGGCCATTCAGCCCTTCCAGATATACAAAAAACCTGCACACACGACAACTCATACCTTCCATACTTGCATATACACATCACACATGACAATTCAGCAACTCACTGTATAATCATACACGCCATCCATGATCATACAGCTAATCCCTATACACCCACCAATGATAATACATCCACGAGATATATAAATATATACCACAAGGACACTCCCTATATACCCACACGCTCGATAATGTCCACCCAGCTTACTCCAGGTATGCATATTCACTTCAATCATGACCGTACAGTCATTCCATGTATACCTATACACATTACCCGTAACCATAAAATAACTCCCTATTTATCCACACACCCCATCCATGATCATACAGACAACACATGTACATCCAACCCATGACCTTACAGTCACTCAATATATACATAATCAACACATAGATGACCATGTAACTATATTCATACACCACATCAATGTCCATACATGCACATCGGGTGCACCCGTACTGGATATACACAACCATACAACATACAGTCACTCCATTCATACCGATTCACCTCACACATGACCATGACCTCTCCCTGTATACCTATACATCTTACACTGGACAACGCACGCATAACCATATAGTCACTCCTTGTATACATATTCACATCATTCATGACATACAATAACTCCCTGTATACCTATTCACATCAACTATGATCATAGAGTAACTCCCTGACTACCATCTTGGCATCCACCCTGCATCCAGTTGATATTTTTTGTTACCATAATGGACCAGAATAGCCACAGATTATGGTTCATCTCGGTTCCGTCTCAACGTCCTGCCCATTTCCATTCAATAATATGGCCAGAATCACAAAAGAGGTTCTCGGCAAAATTCCATACTTTAAAATGAATTTGTCATGCCCCATACGGAACTGGGACAACAAGAATAGAACATATAGTTGTCAGTTAATTAACTAACACGTATAATAACCAAGTGAGTCACAATTTACTACCTTTTCGGATAACACAGAGAATAATGTTCAGGATATATGTAAAAAAAAAACTTTTTACAAATTTGGTTGCCATTTTGGAAGCCATCTTGAGCAATTTGGTCTATAGATACCGTAGTGTGACACATTTAAGATAGACCAATACAATAAACACATTTGAATCCAGAGACAGTTACATTTTACCAATGATAGTTGCATTTTACTTGAAAAAATGGTCTATACCTGAAAAGTTAATTTTTTGCCGATATTTATGTCAAGTTTTTGAGAGAAAAGTCCAATATTTTTGGTGATGTCAGTGGTAACAATAGTAACAATTAACCATGGTGCATCAGATATGTTAGTATTTAATGTATAGGAGGCAGAATAGCCAATTTTATACATCAACCACAACTTGTAAGCGATTGCAGGACACGCTGGGGCAATATTTACCATTTTCCCTATTTTGGTGGCCATTTTGAGCCAAAGTAAGAATTTTGGTTCCAATGAGTTGGAATATTCATAGGTAATGATATGCCTCACTTACATTACAAAGTTCTGTTCATTTCTTGTTGAAATAGGACTAAAATCCCAATTGTGATTTTTTGTGAAATTTTATACCGTGTTCCAATAATTGCACATTTAATTGCTCCAATGATCAGTTAATATACAAAACACAATATAAAGTCACATTTCTCAAGCAGTTCCAAACAGCATGAACTGGTCTAGAAGATATTTGTGAAAAAACGTCATATTTTCAACTTAATCCTGATTCACAGAACTTTCAACCGGGTGTGATTTCATGAAGAGCGTTTATTTATTAAATAACATACTTGTCCATATATGTATATCAGATGATGAGATAGTTATGACAGAAAGTTCACGAGGGGTGATTCAAATAACAAAGTATTCCCATGTTCATGAGATTATATGTATAACGAGTGTGATATATGTCTCGATAATGACTTACTGTATTTTCGCTGCAATAAAAACAGTAGGTGAGTTTAAGTTGATTTTATGGATGAAATATGGGTCATGGGAAGCGACAGGCACCCTCATTGGATTCAGCATACTTGAATTATGCTAGAAAACTTAGTTTCATACTTTTCCCCCAAAAATGCCTCTAGGGTTCTAGTATTCCACAAATGTAGCTTTTCCGACCAGACTATTATCTTATCTGCTTATTTTTCCTAAAAAACTCCTCCAGATGAATAATAGACCATTCCAGAGTATACCTTTATAACTGAATGGGAGAATCCATTTAGTATTGAAAGGGTTAAACATAGTACATAGCCTTAGTGACTAAGCATCGATCATTCTGATAATGTCACGCTTCTGAACTAAAGTCTTCTATATTCAATATGACTCCTTCCTGGTCATGTTCTACCCTGAAGCAAAGCGGAATAAAAAAGGTTTTCCCATTTTGTGTGTGCAGATATCGGCCTCAGGAGATTTTTGATCAAGTATTTTGTCACCATGCTAAAGCAGTCAAATGATAGGCTTCCATTCTCACTCCTACAGTGCCCTTCCTCTCAGGCACATTTGATCATGATGCCTTAAATGACATTTTACCGCCTGTAATTAAGATTTCAGCCCACTCAATGAAGTCAAGGTTGACCACCGACATACCGGATTGTCTGAGACTGTCTTCCCAGCATGCATTTTTACATAAAATCTGGGGTATTAACACTGGAGCTTCCTGATATGTTGCGAAAACACTGTGCCAATGCATTCTCCCAAAGCGAGCCTCAAATATATAAGAGAATACATTAACCTAACAATATTTACATTGACCTTGTAAGCGAGTGCATTCTCTGATATATGTGAGGCTCCCTATGTGAGACTCACAAATATAAGAGAATGCACTGGCACAGGATCTTTAATGCTGCACCAGTGCAGCTCCCGTCATGAAAGGGTTAAATAATTCTGAGTCAAAGACAGAAGCTTCTGATCACTAGAATTAATTTTTTTTCTTTCAAGTTTTTCCATACATTAGACTGTACATAGGACAGCAAATGTTACTATTTTTAGAACACTAAGTTATTTGTTCCATATGTATTTATCAATTTTGCTTTAAATTGGACTATATCTGACACCTAATGTTCTCACATGTGTGTTCGGGGCAAACCACTCCCCTTAGGTCAAGCACCATGCTTAAATGTCTTTAAATTCTTTTGACTTGTGAGTTTATATGGGAGTTCTTTATGTGGTTAGTAAATTTTATTACAAAATAAAATGAAAAAATATTTATTTTTATATGATATAGCAGAAACATCAATTTTATTTTGGTCTAAGGCCACACCCATGTTTACAAACATTTTGGTGGAAAAAAATGCATGAGGAAATAAATAATATATAGTAATGCCCTAAATATTTGACTCCTTAACCACAGTAGAATTATGGGTAATTTTTCAGGATTTTGTCGGAAATATGACTTGTTGTCATTCATCGGAAAGCTCTCAAAGTCGGAAATATGGCTTGTTGCCATTCATCGGAAAGCTCTCAGTGAGAGGGCATTTCGGTGAGAGCTTTCCGATGAATGGCAACAAGCCATATTTCCGACTAAATCCTGAAAAATTACCCATAATTCTGCTGTGATTAAGGAGTTGATTATTTAGGGCATTACTGTATATATAGCACATCCCCAACAACAGAAAAACTTTGGAACTTTGGAAATGTACATGAATTTCACAAGGCTTTTGAAAACGATTAGCAAAAGAAAACACACGTGTTGTCAACTATTTTCTTCACCACATATTTTATATATTTAGTCAACATGAACATAAACCAACTAATAATAAGTAAGTAATATTTTTTTAATATGTGGAAAATATTTGTAAAACAGGCTATTAAATTGCTGTTGCCTGCATGAACAAGACCGAATCGTCTATGGTATTAGACTTGCGGTTTACCGTATAGCCTCAGCTGTTATGGATCGTGTACATCATGAAGTCTTGAGGCTATAAATATTTTAAGAATTGTTGTGCTCAATCTCCAGGTAAATTAGCTATGCAGAACCTTTCCACTGCCAGGTAAAACTTCATTGGCAGACATTATCCGGGAGCTGTTCCCCTCGATGAGCATTTTCTGCCTGCCATCCTCAACTAGCCTTCAGATAATTCAATTTTATAAGCACCCAGACAGTTTTAAAAGAGGCTTGATGCAAGATTTTTTTCAGCATTATGAAATCATTAGTTCATGCCAGGAATAGAACTGCTGGCGGACATCCAAGGTAAACTTGGTATTAATGTATGGAGATGAGAAAATATACAAAGCGAATTAATTACAAAAAGCTGCTCGTCTTGAGTGCCCCAGCAGTGCATCGAGACCGCAGAAGCCACCGCAGAAGCCGAGTAGATTTTAAGTAACCTGTTACTGTTTGTAAATACTTGGGTATTTAGACTGTCGACATCCACTGATGGATATATGTATTGAACTATGTAAGGGGGCAACTTGTGTTAAGGATCAGGGGACCCCAATTTTTTCCTAAAAATTCACTCTTGCAATAATTCTCATATTTCGTACAGTAATGTCCTAAATAATCAACTCCTTAACCACAGCAGAATTATGTCGGAAATATGGCTTGTTGCCATTCATCGGAAAGCTCTCACTAAGAGCTTTCCGATGAATGGCAACAAGCCATATTTCCGACTAAATCATGAAAAATTCCAAAGTTCCAACGTTTTCAGGTAATTTTCAGGATTTAGTCGGAAATATGGCTTGTTGCCATTCATCGGAAAGCTCTCACTGAGAGCTTTCCAATGAATGGCAACAAGCCATATTTCCGACTAAATCCTGAAAAGTTACCCATAATTCTGCTGTGGTTAAGGAGTCGATTATTTAGAGCATTACTGTAGAATGGAAACATGAATCACTGTGAAGTACTACCTTCATATACTTAAATCACAACTCCATTAATCAATGCCTGTTCTATGATTGTAATAGGGTTCTGACATAATAAAGATGAATGACGTAAATCAATAATTAGCTTGACACACCCATGCACTGACTGAGCCCCGGATTAAATTATTGCTGGATCGGATTAAATTATTGCTGGATCGTAAACTGACCCTTGCAATATTACTGACATATAATTACATATATAATAGCTGTTTACATAAATATTTTGACATCATTTAGAATAACCACATTCAACTATATTATAAAATTGCCCAAAACGTGTTATTCATCAAGATTTTGCAAACGAAATCTGGCCGGATTGTAAATATCTAACATTCAAAGCAACTTGAATTTAGCGTTATACATCTTCATCCGCAATTTGGTCCAAGACAGTCGGCTTGAGGAATATTTGCCAGGCCTCCAAAAATTACATATCTCGGGGTAATTAAAAAATTTATAAAATTGATATTTGATCACTCTGAGCTCTGGGTTTCTCAACACGAATAAAATATTTTTTACCCCCGAAGCCAATGAAATAGTAATATGGGACCGTTAATTAGGATTATGCATCTTTAAGATAACACAGTGTGACAGAATGTTCGGGAGGCCCGCACAACTTCTGAGAAATGGCATGTCGATGAGACTACGGTACTCTCAGTACTAGTATGTGCATTCACACTCATTCTCAGAGCTGGAAATTTTAGACTTGATGTATTAGGTACTGCTGGAATTCAAAGGGAGATAATTTATACATATAAATTAGGTGTCATGTGACATTGTTTTAGAAAAGAACAAAAAGACACTTTTTTTTATGAAAAATTCAACAAAAATGAAAAAATTCAACAAAAATGAAAAATTCAACAAAAAAATATGGCATTGGACATTTAAATCTATGTAATTTCATTATGAGACGTCCCTTGCCCTGGACATGAACCTATTTATCATAATAACTTGATTCAGTTCACATTGATCTGAATTTGAATCCAAATCAACAAAACTATCTAAGCAGATTCCAAATCAAAGATGAAACATTTTTAATAAGTTTATATCCCACACATTAATATTAAAATGACATAACATAGATTATTATTAAAGTGATAATAAAGACTAATTAGTGATTGAGAGATGAATGCTGGGCCCATGAGACCACCGTCATGTGAGAATTCTGCACCTATAATTAGGCGATTACATGGATCAGCCTGCTAATAAGCTTACAAGTTCATTGATGACAGGTGTAAAATCACAGGTGTTATACAACCGTCTCCATGGTTATCCTTCACCTGCCCATTATCCAGGTTTGAGTATGTTCGACCCTTGTTGTTTAAGCCTATGATATGGCACTGTTCGAGTCAGGGGTGCAAGGATGGGGAGAGGGGCACAAATCGATACATATTCTTCTCCATTATATGAGGAATCTATAATCATGTGATTCAAAGATGCCAAACTGACTGGTGCCGTTTGGGTGAGAGACGGGGGGGGGGGGGATATCAGGGGGAAAAATATCTGCTTTATATCACAAGAAACCCCTATTATATCATTAAAAATCCATTACATATTTCCTTATCTCTCACTAGTGACCAATAGGCGTGTGATTCCTGCTAACTTGGCATCGTGCCAACAACATGTCTTTACATTGAATCAGGCAGATTAATACTATTATGTAAAGCCGTACATGAAAACAACACCAGACAATGCAAAATGATTACTTTGTTCATTAAAGTTAATTATCTTGTCCAACTGCGTTGCAAAAATAAACACAAAAATTAAGAGGCAAATGGGGGACTATTTTTTTCCGTTCGCAGATCGAGCACGCAATACTGTCATATACGGTTGTGAATCATCTCAGCCAATAATGTAAATGTGTGTATTTTTAAGCTTCTGTTCAAGTTTATGATTTGTTTAAAAGGCATAAAGCTCTAGTTTTTTTCATGTGATATACAAGATCTTCAACTCGTTTGACATGATATGATTTTATTAACCTCGTTTGACAAATTTGATTCATAACTCGTCTACGACTGGCTGTGAATCAAATTGATCAAACTTGTTTCATAAAATCTTATATCCCAACAAAACTCAGAGATCCGCTATATTTTGTATTCCCAATCGATCATCCCGGTGAAGTGTTCCACATCACTTTAACTTGATTATTATATTTTTCAGCTTTTTAGATGACCTAGACAGATTAGGTGCGCCTGGGTATATGCCTACTGAACAAGATATACTGAGGACCAGAGTTAAAACAACAGGAATTGTAGAAGTTCATTTCGTATTTAAAAATTTAAATTTCAAGTGAGTAGCTGACATTATGTTATACATGCTGGGAGAATGGACCCAAAGAAACCCGGATCAAATATATAAGAAACTGGGGAGGTCACAAGAACCCCCGGAAACACTGTCCACAAGAAACCTGATTTACATAGCATTTGATCCAGGGTTCTTTTGTTCTCCCGGGTTTCTTGTAGACATGATCCAAGGTGTTTCTTTGGGTGCCATTTGCCAAATGTGTTATAGTAATCTTCTGTAATGTTAGGATTTATTAATAATAATAATAATAATAATAATGATGAAGGAGCTTATATAAGGATAATACGGATTAATAAGGGTTAATAGAAATACATATTCCAATATCACTACAGTGGGATACACTCCTAATATAGAAACCATGAAAAAAGGTTTACTTTGTACCTTTGTCAATAAAATTTAGTTGGTTAATTGCAAGATTCCTATGATTTGTGTCATATTTATGATCTATATTAAAGAGGTACATGTCGTCCCTTTTTTCGAATGCTCGTTTAAGATTGATTTAAAATCCTTATTCTGGATTGAGAAATTGGATATGCACTTGTTTTATTTTAACAGAAAATAATTAGTTATGATCCTTTATTCTCAACAATTTCTTCTTCATCACTCTTCTAATTTGGAAGAGAAATGTATATATCTGGTAATAATTAGGGTGATGTTCCCTTTTGAGAAAATTTCCTTGTGTGAAGTCATCTTGGGAACTGTCAATTTATGTAGAATTATTTTCAAAGTGAAAGTTATATTTCTTCAGGTCAATGTCAGAACAAATATAACAAAAACACACTTTGTTAATTTATTGCCAGTAACATACAGTAATGCCCCAAGTAATCGACTCCTTAACCACAGCAGAATTATGGGTAACTTTTCAGGATTTAGTCGGAAATATGGCTTATCGGAAAGCTCTCGGGGAGCTTTCCGATGAATGGCAACAAGCCATATTTTCGATTCGTATTTATTATTTCATACCCAGGAAACTATATAGATCATGTTGCTGAAGTGATAATCCACATTTATGTTGGTGTAAACAATATTTAGCTTTAAAAATAAAACATATAATACAAACACTGAAAAGTTACCCATAATTCTGCTGTGGTTAAGAGTCAATTACTTAGGGCATTACTGTAATATTTAAAATGCCATTGTATCACAGTGCAAATGAACTGATCAATTTAGACTTGGTTAGATCATGTATCATTTTCATCACAAGAGGTATGACTCATGGCACACCATTTTAATAATGAATCCAGTAGTGTCAGTCTTTAAAACTCAGCATGTCAACAGCCATGGTAAACCTTATATTAATTTCATGGATGCTTTGGAGTTTTTCCTTAATCCCAGTAAGAATACTCGGAGCGACATTAGTAATTATCGATGAAGGCCCCTGCCAAGAAATGCATTCTGCTATGGAATACTATATTTATTTCACCACTAATGCATGCACTCTCAATTACGAGCATGCTACGATTGCACTCCCTTACCCGAGATGAGCAAGGTTCTCGGGTAGACAAGAATGAGATGTACGACAGGATCTTAATAATCATCAAGCTGATCTATGTTGGATTTATATGAATATACATGGATGCAGGTATGCACACCTTAAAGATGTGTTCAGAGTTCCCAACCTCTAGTTACAACAACAACAAAATAAAAAATTGAATTCAATATTGTTTTCTGCTTTGTTCTGTTCAAAACCAAATATAACATATAAAGTTAGACCTATAACTACCAAAGAATATCATTTTGTTATTGAAAAAGTAACAAAATAATTAATGATTTTTTATGTCCCTCTAAAACATCAAAATGATATGAAATGAATGCATTGAAAGTCGATATCAAACAAAATATGATCTGTCATGTAGAATTTCTCGTTCCAAACATGCTATATTTTATATACTTGCCCTTTCATGACTGGAGCTTCCTGAAATTATTTGAAAAGCCTGTGCCAATGTATTCTCTAATATATGCGAGTCTCCCTGTGGGAGATTCACATATATAAAAGAATACACTGGCACAGGATCTTTAATGCTGCATCAGCGCAGCTCCCGTGATGAAAGGGCTAGAGTAAAAATAAACAGTGAAATTTGTTTCATAAAAATTAGCTTGGAACCTTGAGTAAGTAAGTAACTGAACATTAATTACTGCACAAGCCTGCAAAAAGTGTGTCTGTCATTCTGCTTAGGCCTCATCTTCTGTGAAGTATCTATAATCTCAAATTTTGAAATGCATAATCTCAAATTAAAATTGTTTTTAGTTACTTTTTTCCTTCTGGAAAGTTTCTATATACCCTAATTTGCGGAAGATGAAATCCATAGTCGAGACGACTAATGGGTGAACATCACCAACTTCAACTGCAAGGGAACTTCAATCTGATCCCAGGTATTCCACAGCAGTTGAGGCCTATGCAGAAGGAGGTTCCCAGAGGGAGAATTTGGTGATGCTAGCCCTCCATGCGAGATAGTGTCACTATTAAAATTCACCCTCTGGGGACCTCATTCTGCAAATGATAGACACACTATTTTCAGGCTTGTTACTGCACAGTATATTGTTGATAGTTTCCCAGACCTGCATTGTCTGAGGTTTACTTTGGACTGTTACTGTTATAATGTGTGATAAACTTAGACATATTATACTAACAGACAGAGTTCCTGCTACACAAGCCCGCAAACAGTGTGTCTGTCATTTGCATAATGAGGTCCCCAGAGGGTGAATTTAATGATGCTATCCCATACAGCCCGCTAGAATCACCAAATTCACCCTCTGGGGACCTCATTCTGCTTAGAACTCATCCTCTGAGAAGTATCTAGAGTTTCAAATTAACATTGTTTTTAGTTACATTTTCCCTTCTGGGAAGTGTCTATATCCCCTAATTTGCAAAAGATAAAATGTATAATCGAGGTGACTAATGGGTGAACATCACGAACTTCAACTGTGGAACTTCAATCTGATCCTAGGTCTCCCATAGCAGTTGGGGGCCGAGAGACTCACTATTTGCAGGCTTGGTTATAGTCTAGTTTTCGATGGGCAGATCTTGCCATTATCCTAGGTCATGCCATGAATCTCTACACTGGCTAACGCCTGTAGAGATCATATTCCACCAGTACAAAACCTGGGAACTTTTTGAAGTTTTGACAGGTAATATTATAAAGTCGAAAAAATAACGTGGGGAAAATATTTCTTAGTTATTATCTGGTTCTTAATAATGTACTTCACTGAAGGTGAAGCTCCCAACTCGAAATTGCATGCTTTTCCCTGACTTTTCTGAGTCGATTCGCAATAAACGTTGAATTAATTACCCAGGATAAATTCCATAATTGTAAGCCACGCAAAACAAAATTGCCCACAACGACACTTAAATCATGAAATATCGAGTTAAGGCCTTCACCTACAGTGAAGTACATTATTAACCCTTTCAGTGCCAAGTCTGATTTTTGTAGCAACCCATATTTCCTTGATAATTTTTCAAATTTATTGATTATAATAATGTGATACATTGATGGAAAGAGCTCTTAGAGGGTTAAGGAAAGATAATAACTAAGAAATATATTCTCCGCGTTGTTTTTTTCAACTTCATGAGGTTCCCTGTCAAAACTTCAAAAAGTTCCAAGGTTTTCAGAGGTTTTAGTGGATTATGATCTCTACGGGCGTTAGCCAGAGTAGAGATTCCTGAGATGATCTACCATTACCCTAACTAAAATAACTAAAACTATCCAATGATTCTCATGTTGTATCTGCTATTACTAACACCTGCATGTAACCTGGCTATTTTATATTTCAGATTATTTGATGTGGGAGGTCAGAGGTCAGAAAGGAAGAAGTGGATTCACTGTTTCGAGGATGTAACAGCAATAATATTTTGCGTTGCTATGAGTGAATATGACCAAGTTTTACATGAGGATGAAACAACAGTATGTTAATTATCTACATATATAAAACCCAATGCCTGTCTGTCTGTAACACTTTCGTGATTTTTAGGGGTTTATAATATATCACCCATACGTCTTGATGTAGAAGACAATCCAGAAAATTTCATGCCGATTGATCAAAGTAAACCTGAGATCGAACTGAGATTGTAAACATGTTTTTATCCTGCAGTGGGTGTGCTACAAGATATAGAGTAATCTGCTTTCATTGGGAGGAACACACTGTTGGGCCTGTCGGTTGGGCCTGTCGCCACTTTTGTGCCAGTTTATGAACACAGGTACATTGCTATCGCCGCTAGCATCCAATTTAATTGCAACGGGGCGGGGAGTGAGGCATGGAAAATATCCTGAAAAGTTAATTAAAATGTTTTTTCAATTGCGCCAACAGTTCACTGTATTTTATAAAATTAAAATCCTATAATTATGGTTACATGCTGTTGTTATTGGTGTACGTACGCCTTGCAATATGTGAATCACGATTGTTATATTTTCTGTCACCCATTGTTAATATTGTGATGGGGTATACAAATTTTCTAATACTTTCACCCATCATCTTTGATCCCCATGTCTTCTATAAAATACAATTCTTGGGAAGACCCCTTAAACTAAGGGCCAGTGGATAAAAATGGGTTCAAGTGTGAAAATGGCTTCTCTGTTAATACTATTGGGCTGTTCAATTGTATTCATATTTGTTATTAAATCTTTTTGAGTGTTTGGGGTTTAGTTTTGTTAAAAGGTATGGTTGGCAGATTGGGACCAAGTGAGAGTTATATAATTTTATAACAAAATATAATTTAGCAATCTTCTTCAACAGTTCTAGCAGAGAGAATCTAAAATTTGGAACATTTATTCAGAAGATCCAAAATTTCACTTTTGTTTAAGATCTCACACATCAATGGTTTAGAAATTATAGGTGACACAGTACATATTGATGTCAAGTTATATGGGTATATTGGATTTATACCATAACTACCTATGCTATTGTGTGTATAACACCTATCTTGTAAATTTCATCTTTACACCCTATCGTGGGTATACAGTTTCCTAATGTGGGTATAATTTCTACTGTGGGTATAAATGTTCAAATATAATTTTGTGTGTTAGAACATTTATACCCATAGTAGAACTACATCATAGTTAGCAAAATAGTTCTTATGTTACATTCATTTAAAATTGGAGATTGTCATGATATCAATTAGATATGAGGAAAATTGCCTGCATTTGAAGTACAGGTAGCTTTCTAGTGTTATATGAACGGGGAAACATATGAATGGTAATATCAAGTGACTGATGGCTCAGAAACAGGCTGACGTCACGACGTAACCATATGCATTACTATGCATGACGCACATTCCTTATAGCTTCATGTTTGTGTCTCTCGGTGAGGATACACATTAAAAGTAAACAGCGGAGTAGTTGATTTCGCAGAACAAATAAAAAATAATAATTATGGCATAAATAAAATTGTCACCACTCGTGGTGTTGTGGTTTTAACCACTCCCCAAAAGGCTTGTGGTGAAATTTTTTTATTCTCGGCTACCATGGGTGTATTCTATATGTACCTAAGGCCACAATAAATAAATTGCTAGATTCTCATCCAACTTGTTTGAAAAATTGCGGTAGGTGTAGGGAGGTTGGCAAATTAAAATTTGTATTCATGCCAACAAAGCCAGTTGTGGCTAGTTCAACAATTTAAGTGGTAGTCTACTTCTCAATATCCCAAAGGCTTCGAGAATACTTAATTTATTCAAGTATGGTCAGAAAAACAATTATTGCATTGTTTTTTTTATACCGTTAAAGGTTTTATAATAATTACTGTACAACTAATATAATGTTTTGAGGTGGGGCAAAAAATAGAGTCAGGTGGAGATGATAATCTAGCACATTTTTTATATTGACCTAACATATATTATTTGCAAATTTGCATGTATCTCATACCTCTTTCTATCTCTTTCAGAATCGGATGCAGGAAAGTTTAAAATTATTCGATTCCATTTGTAATAACAAATGGTTCACCGACACATCTATAATCCTCTTCCTAAATAAAAAAGATTTGTTTGAAGAAAAAATAAAGAAATCACCTTTAACAATATGTTTTCAAGAATATACAGGTGATTATTTCATTTAAATTTATTTTGTGTATATATATGCTTAACGACCCAGGGTTGAAGTGAAGAATAGATGAAGACATTGTTTTATTGTGAATAGGCTCCCATCAGCTGTGTTTTTGAGATGGGACATTTATATAGAAAAATCATAAAATGTTTATAAGGATTAACTGTCATGTGGACTGTTTTTATGGAGATGTAACCGTGAGGTAAGTGGACATAACTTGTGTAAAACCCTTAGGGTTTTACATACAAGTTATGACCACTTACCTCACGGTTACATCTCCATAAAAATAGTCCACATGACAGTTAATCCTTATATTTATATACATTTAGCGAAAAAGCCACTTTTGTAAATGTGTTTAAATCGAAAAGTGTATTGTGACAAAAACAGCCCAAAATATCCAATAGCACCCTTGGCAAAAGTTAATAGGAACAATTTCTCTTCATATTGAAACCCGATGATATATTAAGTCAATCCTGCGCAAGTCCAAATGCGCCCAAAACATTACGCGTTCGTCTTTCCAAACCCAATGACGTATCGATGGTGTTATGAGCTTGGTGTTATGAGCCATTGCGCATTCACCGAGAAATAACTGCAACTAGCCACGTGGGCGCTGACCAATCAGAATGCTGGATTTAGTGATGACAACACTTAGTATGTAAATATATAAACATAACGAATCCTGAAATAGCAGAGGATATTTATTTGTTAAGGTAATGAGTGATGATCTAAAATCAATAGTTATTATTAACCCTTCCATGACTGGTGCGTCCTGAAATTTTGCGGAAACCCTGTGCCAATGCATTCTCTTATATATGCGAGTCTACCATAGGTAGCCTCGTATATATAATAGAATACATTGGCCTGACAATATTTACCTTGACCTTGTAAGCCAGTGCATTCTCTTGTATATGCGAGGCTCCCTATGCATATATAAGAGAATATATATGAGAATACGCTGACACAGGGTCTTTATTCTTTAATGCTGCACCAGTGCAGCTCCTTTCATGAAAGGGTTAAGGTAATGTGTAATGATCTTAAATCGATTGTTGATTGGATTTAATTGCCACGTTAACTGAAGGTGTTCATCAACTTAGATAAATTTTTAAAACTGGTCCTCATTTTCGCTACACGTCAGGTATCGAACCATAATACTGTAAAGTTGTTCAGCTAACAAGTTCATCAAGCAGACTTAGGCTGTTGAACTTATAAATTCAATATCTTTTCAAATGAATCTTAAACTGCAAAACTAATAATATAATCAATCCATTTAATTACATGCATGCGACTGATACCAGTAGACTGGAATTAGTTTCAATTCATTGGACAATTATTACCCCGATGAACCTGAACACTCAGTAACCATCTACTTCTCCTCGGGGGCAAGGGGAGGTGCAGCCACAATGTGGCTAGCATAATGACAAGATCTTTCACTGCGCATAACCACAAACCCTTTTTAATGCATGGGTGGTGCGAAGCAGACACAGTACAAGTGACCTTGCTCAAGGGTCACAACTTGGCATGAAATTTGAACAGTGTACGATCTCACAATTGCATGCTGATAAATTCAGACAAACCACTGCTGTGTGCAACTCGCATTAGGCTGCAAACACATCTCTATGTGTTGACAGCAAAACAAGTCTGACGTGCTAACCACTGGACCAATGATCTCCACTTATACCATTTTTATTAAGGATCAGGGGACCCATATATTTACCATGATATCGGGTTACTTCTGTGGGTGACATGGCACTTGTTTTTCCACAATTTGTTGTAATTTGGTGTTGTAAATGATTTGTTTTGGCCAAAATATCAATTCTGCAGTCAATAGCTGCATGATTTGATAAATATTACATGAGTAAATTCCTAGCAAAGCAATAGGGGTCACCTTAACCCTTCTATACTAAATGGTTTCTCCCATTCAGTTATAAAATTATACATTGGAATGGTCTATTATTCATTTGGAGGGGTGTTAAGGATATGTTAGCAGATGTCAGTCAGATGAAAAGATAATACAAGTGAAGAAGGATTAATATTCATTTGTGGGAAACGTTCAGATAATAAGTTCAACAAATGGACATGGTGTACTAATGGAACTACTTGTCAATGAGTAATTAGTATAGAAAGGGTTAACCCTTCCATGACTTGAGCTTCGGGAAATTTTGCTAATACCTTGTGCCAATGCATTCTCTTTTATATGCGAGTTTCCAATTGATGTTGTAAGCCAGTGGATTCTCTTATAGATGCAAGGCTCCCTATGGGAGACTCACATATATGAGTGATTGCACTGGCACAGGATCTTTAATACTGCACCAGCTCAGCTCCTATCACGAAAGTGTTAATATCCATAGCATTCCTGCCATTGAAGAATGATCAATTCCAATGTATACTTTTAGAACTGAATGGGAGAACCCATTCCATTCTCGAAGGGTTAAAATTCTTTTGATCATGTACACTTAGTGATGGCACTATTATTCTCATATCGAAAAGCAGATGAATATTTTGTTGATCACAATTTGGTTACCATGGTTGTAAGGCTGCAGAACCATCTTCTGCAAACTAAGAACAGTAACTCTACTTCTTGGTGAACCTAATTAGCAGACAATATATTATGTTAATTTGATGTGTTATGCTGTGTCATTACAGCCGTCTGCTTCTGTGCTTATTGATCAGGCTTGTTGGTCACTGTGACCTGCTCGGCAGCTTATAACCACTAATCATGTTACATCCTCTCGTGATTAGTTAGAAAAATCATATTGTTTATTATAATTGGTTAGTCCCTGGAAAACATTTTGAACCCTTTTATGATAATTGAAGAATGACATGATAGGCTTCAGTGCTAACCATGTATGGTCTGGTTGCAATGGACAATTTATTTCTAGAATATCTGGTTTGTTCGTAATGGATTTTTTTTTTTTATAGAATATTTTTAATTTCTAAAATAATATTATGTATTATAATTTGTTAATCCCTGGAAAACATGTTGAACCCTGTTATGATAATTGAAAAATGGCATGATAGTCATCAGTGCGAACTATATGCTGGTTGTAATGGAACATTTATTTCTAGAATATCTGGTTTGTTGTAATGGAAAATTTATTTCTAGAATATTTTTAATTTCTAAAATAATATTATGTACTATAATTGCTTAGTCCCTGGAAAACATGTTGAACCCTGTTATGATAATTGAATATTAAACGGCATGATAGGCTTCCATGCTAACTATGCGTGGTCTGGTTGTAAAGGAAAATTTATTTCTAGAAGATCTGCTTTGCTGTATTAATGGAAAATTTATTTCTAGAATATTTTTTATTTCTAAAATCATATTATGTATTATAATGGGTTAATCTGGGCATCATATTGAACCATGTTATGATAATTGAAGAATGGCATTAGTGCTATATCACAAAGCAGGTTGTTGTGCTGGTGGGGAATTTACTCACTGTATAGTTCAGCATAAGAAATGAAGATGGCATTTGTTGATATATTTAAAACAGTCCTTCGTAATTTAATATAGTCAATGAAGAACGTAGCAATAACAGCAATAAGGCCGGATTCCATACAATGATATATAGATAGAACCGCATGAGTGTCTGGATTTTGACGAAATTATCGCACGAGATTTGTTGGTGGAGCGATACCTCGAGTGCGGGATGCACGAGAGGTATCGCGTTCCGCCAACAAATCTAGTGCGATAATTCGTCAAAATCCAGACGCTTATGCGGTTCTATTTTTATTACATATCTCCGTATCATAGTAAATTGACTCACAATCGTACATCTCCGGTACAGAAACTGTGAATTTAATTGAGTTTTAACACTGAATGAAATAGTTCCGTCGACAGATTGCACTAGTGCTATTCTGAGAATTATCACACGCCTGTAAACTCGTGCATTCTTGCGAATTACGTTGATAGATATGTAATAAAAACAATTAAAGCAACTATATTAATAACTAACAGAAAAAGCTTTGTTACACTGACAGTTCGATCCACTGAAAGTCGGTATTAAATGAAAGATTATATTGTAATTATAAATCACTATTACCATATGATTTCAATTTGATTAATGATCGAAGAAAGTACACAATTTATTATAACATCACAGGTAGTGACAGTGACAATGAGTGGATGATGGTATGGGTGGTTTCTATGAGTTTGTTTGAATGGGTGTACGAACGAGAGAGAGAGAGTGCAGTATATTATTACTAATGTTTATAATAATTTCTATGTAATTTTGATCAATAAAAACGAGCTTTGTGCCGAATATCAATGATATCACTACTATTTATTTAAATACATGTCTTCATGATTTTTGTAATCCTTCACTGTTATTATAAAAGAGAATTGCATACTGTTATTGATGTGACACAGTTTCTGATCAGAGCAATGGGTCGCATAAATAAACAAGTTTCCGTTATCATGTAAAAAGTTAAACATACACTAATGCTCTAAGTAATCGACTTCTTAACCACAGCAGAATTGTGGGTAACTTTTCAGGATTTAGTTAGAAATGTGGCTTGTTGCCATTCATCAGAAAGCTCTCCCCGAGAGCTTTCCGATGAATGGCAACAAGCCATATTTCCGACTAAATCCTGAAAAGTTACCCATAATTCTGCTGTGGTTAAGAAGTCGATAACTTAGAGCATTACTGTATTCTGCAACTTTATTGCTATATTTTCTGAAAAGTGACCTAGGTGTATTCCTTCAATATTATTTGGTAGCTTTTCCGTTGATCATTGAAACTAAATATTCATCCCTTCACTATAACATTTGGCAGGTGAGAGTTAAAACATAAGCCGTGAAGAGGCTAAAAGTACCTCAAAATGGGATGAGATTAACTGACTAATTGTTTCTTTCAGGTAAACAAACATATGAAGAGGCAGCGGCTTATATTCAAGCACAGTTTGAAGCAAAGAACAAAAGTTCATCAAAGGAAATTTATTGTCATCTAACGTGCGCCACAGATACAAACAACATTCAATTTGTGTTCGATGCTGTCACAGACGTAATAATAGCAAACAACCTTCGAGGCTGTGGCTTATATTAATTCATTCTCTGTGCTGGATAATCGGACATGGAACTACAAAAATATATTCTATGTATAAGCGATGTACCACATGACCTTATGAAACAGACGTTACCTTGAGCTACGTGACTTCAGAAAGAGAACGTCATTCTGTGTCACGTGTTGAACATGTGCGCAATTTCTTGTCACGTCGTTGATATGATGCCCAAACTCTTAGCTGCTCATGTTCATGTTGTTGTTATAGTTACAGTGCATTGGCAGTCGTCACGGCGACACTGGATACGGAACACATACAGACTCGCAGGATATTCAGTGGCTGGTGTATATTAGAGCAATTCTCTCATGCCTATTCATAATTACACATCGTTCTTTTTTCAATGTGGTTGAATTATTTTACATAATTTATCCCCCCTATTTGACAGGACTATAATATATGGAATCATAATTTATTCATGTGAGCAGACCTTTGAGTGAAATTCTTCGCTGTGTTTGTTGCATAGTGAGATGGTCATATTAAATCTGAGAAAAGAATTCTCAGATGGAAATAGGAGTTCCTATATACAGGAATTCGAGAAGGATACCATCTGGGAAAATAGGAGAGCAGATTGATGAATGAGCGGAAATCAAGTCATCAAGTCAAGTGTTTTCCCTAGAGTTTCTACACAAGAAGAAATTAGGTGTTATTCTCTATTTACAACACGCCATCCTGAAAAAATGTGAGCAGACAGAACTGAAGAGAAATTTGTAGCCATCAAATCTATGATTTGCCAAGAGTTTCTACTCAAGAAGATATGAGGTGTGATTCTGTATTTATTATTCACCAAAATTTTTATGGTGGCTTAATTATTCGAATGCTCATTGGGTCTTTTAATGATTATGAGCCATTGGGATTTTCTTCCTTAATGGAAGATAATCTGCTTAGCTTTGCATAGGATATCTATTTGTATGGTTAAGCATTTGGACTGAAACCTTCTAAACATGTTTGTGATATGTCAATGATGTAGTAGCTTTGGCTCAGTTCATTCATTGTCATAATGTTATATAAAGTTTTTAAAAGAAACTAGCTCTCTATCACAAATTAGGTTATTCCAATTTTTTATCTTGTTCAAAATCAGTTTGCTTATATTATTATGATTAGTAACAAAAACGTTGTTTGATTCACACTTAAATTACGCAGAGTTTAAACTTTGGAAAGTCAATAGTGAAAATGTAACATGCGTGTATATGTATCAAGAAGTTATTAACATCCATTATTTGACCAATTCTGATGATACAGAGAATTAGCTCACAATGCTGCTCATCTGCATGTTCCACTTTTATAAATAAGTTAAGGATAATGAACCAGTTTTACAAATACTGGTCTGCTTAAATTGAAATATCTAAGTATCAAGGCTAGGCATCTGCGAATGTTCGATATTCAATTTGATGAAATCATTCAAAAGATTCGATTTGAAATGATTGTGAAGATCAGATAAATTTTTTAACCTTCCCGCATCGGGAGATCTGTGCTCCTTTCTCTAATATATAAATTTCATTGAAACATCCTGGTCTCTGCGTTATTCCCGAAAATCTTTTCCTCTATAGTATTCACACTGTGAATTCACACAGTACATCCATCTGATGCCATTTCATTTATAAATTCTATTTTCCAGTATAATCAGCCAAATATTATGGTGAAGCACTAAGATGTAGCACTATGATGTAGCACTAAGATGTAGCACTATGATGAAGTGATGATATAGTCGTGATTTTGTTTCTATAATCACTGAACTTTTGATTACGGTAGTTCGATTCGATGTGAAATCTTGGCCCCCCGTTTTGATTCGAGGTTCGATTCGACAATAAAAATCAAATCGTGATTCGCAGGAGCCTAACCAAGGCTCTATTCATCAAAGTTCCTGCATAACTTGAGTTAATTGAGCATAACTCAGATAATTTTTTTTTATTTCCAGTCAAACATATAATCCATGTAGAATCTTGATGATATCTGCATATAGCTTGAGTTTTACAAATAGATGTATAGTTAACCCTTTCTTTACTAAATTCTCATTGACGAGAACTTTCCTTTAGGAAATGTTCAGATATTAAGTTTAACAAACGGTAGGCTGTTTATTGAATACATTATCTGAATTATTTCCATAAATTAATATGAATCCTGCACTTTTATTATCTGTTTGTGTGTCTGTCATCTGCTTATGTTTTATGAACATCCCTCCAGATGAATAATAGACTATTCCAATGTAGTCTTGTATGCCTGATGGAAGAATCCATTTAGCAAAGAAAGGGTTAACAGTAGAACACTATTTTTATGTTGGTGTAACTGAACAAGTGTGATGTGCAATACCGTTGTTCGCATGAGAGCTTGGTCATATCGTCATTATTTATTTTTGATGGCCATTGTTTTTGTTTGCATTATTGAACATTCAACAATCCCCACTGAAATATCAATGGCATTTTGTTTTACACAATATGGAATGCCTGATAAATAAATCAATAACCTCTGGTTATATAGTAAAATCAAATTAGCTAAATTTATCACAGGGTTTTCATTGTGAACATATATGAAAAAATTCATCAGACACTTGATCACTTTATTATTATCCTCTAAACATTTCTGAGATAAAAAGTGCAAACAATGTATACCTGATAAGTATGGGATTATATTGTGGTTTGATTCGATTCATGGTCATTAGTTTAAAGATACCCTGTCTTATTTAAGACCCCTAAATAACCATATCTTCGGCTTTGGGGTGAAAATATATTTGATTTGATTTGGGGAAACCAATCCGTCGAACCTCAGATCTATTAGATTTTTATTTTTGAAATCTATTTATTTTTTCGACCTCGAATTGTTGTCACTCTAGCAAAATTTCCACTGGAAATATATACAGATATGTGCGGATGCTGTTGCGAAAGTTTGGGAGGTCATGCAAGGTCATGGTTCACGGTGGATTTGGTTATAAGAAATGATTTTAGGAATTTATTACAACAAAACTATTTGCCAGAAACAAAATTGACAGTATATTGTTATACATAGGTATATTACTGATTCAATAATCATGTCTTATTCATGAAAATAGACAAGTTATAATATGGCGATCACGTGTGCATGAAAGAAGAATTTTTTTTACATTGTGGTGACACATGCTGTTCGATCCAGGCATAACCATAAATGGAATCTGAGCCTGAGAAAATAAATAGATTTCAAAACAAAAATCTGATAGCTTTGCTGTGAAGGGTGGGTTCCTTGACTCAAATAAAATATATTTTTACCACTAAGCCGAGGAAATAGTAATTTATGGGTGTTTTAAATCAGACAGGTTCACCTTTAAATTCTGACATTAAAAACTGTTTTATCCGACAGCTATCAGAAGACATTGGTAACTCCCATAGGTATCCATGTATCCCTCTCAATTAACATTGTTAACATTTTCCTGTTTTTATTTGAAATTAAAATATCCCTGGTGGATATTACGATGGTCATTGATATGTATATACATTTTTAGAATGATTCATCATCACAAACAACCTGATTTTTTTTGTACACATTGAAAAAATTTGATGAAATCTTAATAGTTAACAAACTCTCAAATTACTTTTTCTTCTTGAAATTCAGAGCTTTTATAAAAATCAGTCTACAAATGGATTTTAGTACGCTATATACATGTAGTATATACTGGTATAAATGAATTGCGGTCCATAAATTCAAAATTAAATTCAGCTATTAAAATTCCTTTGATGGTGAACATAATGAAAGTGAAAACGCTTTATGAGATCAAAATCGAGTGAAGTTAATCATTTAGATAATTGAAATAATCAAATTGTATATCTGAAGCTAGTGTTAACCATACCACAAGCACAATCTTCTCAAGAAATGCAAAATATTTCAAGAACAAACAAACATTCTAAGACTAATTGTTCTAAGAGAAGTGTGTAATATCTATATATGCCTCTAATGATAATATTCTATTTAATATAGTCCACTGGTTGTTTAGTTTATTTTCTACCACAACATGTTTTATCATCTGTGATGTTGCAGACACATTTATGTCTAGTCAAGCTGCATTCAGGTTCATTCATATAGCTCTAACGTTTCTATTCTGTGACATAAATCATCTTGATCACATCTCATTGATGAAAGGCTCATGATCAATATCAAATACAGATAGAAAATTTGCACCATTAAATAATAAAGCAACATTTTATTCAAGCCTTTAAATTCATACAATGCCAGAATATGATGCACTACTTGAAAGAGGGGTCTCCAAAATAAAAGTGTCATCAAAGTTATAAATCAGAATAGATAATAAAAATTGCGAATGGATACCTTCCAATAATCTTTGGAGTGTGTTCTGGGACTAATAGTACTTAATGGTACTTGTATTGAAATTTCACTCAGAAATGGCCTGAATTATATTTATTTTAAGCTTTTTATGGAAAAAAATGACAAATATGCTGGAAAATGCATGCGAGTTGTGAATTATTTTTGAGGCAATAATGTTCTACCATTTGGGTTAGGCTTTTGAGAGATTATGAAGTCTTTATCATATGAGTATATTATTTGAGTCAACTTTGATCCTAAGAGCCCAAAAGTGATAAATACTTGGATAAAAGTTGTATTTTAAAGTTGTTTTGAGAAATCCAGCTAAATATCGACGATAAGAAATTCATTAAGGTTCTTTTGTTTCCAAATTCAAAGCATACGATACATTTTAAGAGAATTATAGTTATCAACGAAAGAATCTGAAAAAGACAAATCTGGCATCAAGGTCACATGAATGTGATTTATGTCAATTATCTTTAAATTTTAAGGCTGTCATATCAGTACATTAACCATTTCTATACTAAATACTTGATGGGTAGTTATCCCTTAGGAAAAGTTCATATAATACAGTAATGCTCTAAATAATCGACCCCTTAACCACAGAAGAATTATGAGTAATGTTCCAGGATTTTGTCGGAAATATGGCTTATTGCCATTCATCACAAAGCTCTCCCCGAGAGCTTTCTGATGAATGGCAACAAGCTAAATTTCCCACTAAATCCTGAAAAATTACCCATAATTCTGCTGTGGTTAAGGGGTCGATTATTTAGAGCATTACTGTAGGTTCAACAGACATTTGTTGAACTTATTATGTGAACATATCCCTCCAATAAATAGGACTCCTTTTGTACTTGTATTATCTGTTGTCTGCTTAGTTTTCCTGAAAACCCCTTCAGATGAATAATGGACCATACTTTTATAACCGAGTTGGAGAATACATTTAGTATAGAAAAGGATTAAGGTCAAATGTCATATTCATCTTCATTCTCCAAACAACCATCGCTTAACTACTTAACTGTCACATGAGAAACTAGTTTACTTTTAAATTTTGCTTACTGTTAACGTAGCTTGTGTGATCTCAAGAGCTTGTTTCTTGTAACTGTGTCTAAAGGTTCAATTTTACAATTCATGCCGCAATTGTCAGTGCTCATGATTTTACTCAACACCATTTCATTTGTACATAACCTCGTGTAGTGATTCAAATCGTTGCAAGTATATGGCCATTAGCATTTAATGACTTTGTGTGCTGTTTCGCTATCTCACCAGGCATGCAGATATCACCGAGCAGGTCTTTGCTTAACTGTCCCAAGAAGACAATGTCCATGGCTCCTATTTATTGATCACTATAAAATTGTTACGTACCTACATTAATATATGTAGAGCTGCATTATTTCAGATTCAGACAAAATAATTATTTAAAAGTAACTTCTTAGAGAGGTTTATCTTGTGGTTTGTGGCTTGCAAGGTAAATAACAGCATATCATAGTGTCAGACAATGAACAGGAGAGTCCGCAAAGAAACATTTGCAATTACGTTTCAACTTGTAACTTACATCGTTTTCAAACAACTCAATTGGCAGTGAAATAATCAAGCCTTGAAATAGTGTGTCTGTCATTTTCAGAATGAGGTCCCCAGAGGGTGAATTTAGTGATGCTACCCCGCATAGCGGGCTAGCATCACCAAATTCACCCTCTGGGGACCTCATTCTGCTTACACCTCAGCAGAATGAGGTTCCCAGAAGGTGAATTTGGTATGCTAGCCCGCTATGCGGGGTAGCATCACTAAATTCACCCTCTGGGGACCTCATTCTGCAAATGACAGACATGCCATTTCAAGGCTTGGAGATAATGAGTGTGGTGGCAGGAGTGATGATTCTGTAGAAGTTGAAGTTCAAAGAACTTGTGGCCATCAGTTGAGTTACAACTGGTTATAAGTTCGAAAAGTCAATTATCATACAGTAATGCCCTAAGTAATCAACTCTTTAACTACAGCAGAATTATGGGTAACTTTTCAGGATTTAGTCGGAAATATGGCTTGTTGCCATTCATCGGAAAGCTCTCCCCGAGAGCTTTCCAATGAATGGCAACAAGCCATATTTCCGACTAAATCCTGAAAAGTTACCCATAATTCTGCTGTAGTTAAAGAGTCGATTACTTAAGGCATTACTG
Organism: Siphonodentalium dalli; assembly: GCA_032622095.1. NCBI lineage: Eukaryota > Metazoa > Mollusca > Scaphopoda > Gadilida > Siphonodentaliidae > Siphonodentalium > Siphonodentalium dalli. The sequence goes on along the minus strand of CP136062.1, from coordinate 131,962,603 downwards.
TACTTCATTCCATTATAACTGTCAATGACCTATATCCCAATCAGAATGCATCATACATATGATTGGACATCTTCTGAAACTGGCTGTTTAACATGATTGGGGCTTCCTGAAATTTTGCGAAAACTCTGTTCCAATCATTGCCTGATATATGCGAGCCTCCCAGACTCACATATATAAGAGAATGCATCGTCTTTGATCTTGTAAGCCAGTGCATGCTCTTAAATATACGAGGCTTCCTATGGGATACTCGCATATATAAGCGAATGCAGTTGCACAGGATCTTTAATGCTGCATCCGCCTACTATCTACAAGTGGGATCTCTATATTAGCTTCGGCATTGTCTTCTTTGTGACAGTTTTCCTCTACTCGTAATTGTGCCTAGATATCTCATGCCTGTGATCTAAACAAAATGAATGAAGTCCAGGACATTTTTCTCTGTCATTGTTCTGTTGTATTAACTAATTGCAGATTCTCATTCAGATAAATATATTTCTGCCTGCTTTCTGCCAATTATTTCACAATATTAATATATTTGGTCTGTCGGTTGACTGAAGATGTCAGTTGCTTTACAGTAATGCCCTAAATAATCGACTCCTTAACCACAGCAGAATTATGGGTAACTTTTTAGGATTTAGTTGGAAATATGGCTTGTTGCCATTCATCGGAAAGCTACACATAATTCTTAAGGTTAAGGAGTCGTGAAAATCTACACAATCACCCATAGAAAATGATAAAAAAAAATCACATAATTGTGAATATTCTTTTAATATCTACTGATTTTGGACAACGGACACTCTACATAAGAGATGATAATTGCAATTTTTGCTAGAGTGACAAATATTCAAAGCGTGTTCAAACTTCCTCTTTTGAAAGGCAATATCTGGCCATCAAATAATGGGATAATGTGTCCGATTTAATTATTTTCTGGTGTATAAAACAAACAGATGGTGGTTTTACAGTGTTAAATCAGACAAGGTATCTTAGTTTCAAGTGGAAAATATTTTCTTGCCTATACCAACAACTTGGTAGAATATATATGGGTTCATTCTTGATCATGATATGTTCAACTGACGTGGGACTTGTGCAATGTTCTCTAAGAATTCCAAATATACAGTGAATATGCACTGGGCAAGGTGGTGATATTTTTATGATTAATATGTTTTGTATATGGATATCTCATTTTCATCGGAATACTTTAGGCGAATATAAAGCTATGTCTTGATGCTTATATTAGCTTATTAAAAATTTTCAATATGCATCAAGGTATATTATATATAATTATATAGCTGGATGGTGTCATACAATGTCATCAGATACAGATTTTTCAAGTAATGTTCCGGCTTAAATATTCGGACATTTCATGATTATACTCCAATAATGTCTATTGAAACTGCCCTAGAAGATTGTACACTAATGTTGCTTTGTTAATGTTGAGGTTCAGCACACCAACTGTAACATGTACATTCATTGTCGTCTGATCAAATTTCCTTCATTAAAACTACAATGTATCATGAGAAAAAAAGAGCATTCTGCTTTTTCTTACTGAAAAAAAGTGTCATATTTTGACAAAGTACACAACTTTGTTCATACTTGATTCTGTCAATGAACTGTTACAATTTGTATGCTGAAGCTCTTGATTATTGTTTATTTATTTATAATTTATTATTTATTGAAGGAAATATTCCATGTCTCAGATACTAGTTGCCCATTTTATATAATAGGCATGTCATCGTGTCAAATGCTCAGTGTTCATTAACAGGACTACATGCATTCACTACAAACAAGGCCAGGGACTCCAAACACGGTTACATGATTGCTATTTCAGTGTAAATATCAGGGATGACATCCAAATAGTCCAAAGAAAGTATTCAATCATCACTAACCTTATCTGGGAAGTCCACTTGGAGAGAATGGAAAATTCCAGGCCAGGCAGGAGTAAATATCAATATACAGTGTGGAATTTCAAATACCGATTCCTAAGTTATTCCTTGTGATGCTGTCCCAAACTATTTTGACTAATGTAACCGCTAGGTGGGCAACAGATGGAATTGTGTTGACAGCGAAGACAAGTCCAACATGTTAACAATGGACTACAGAGCTCCACTATGTCATATGACCCAAGTTTGGAGGTCCTGATCACCATACTTCACTCATGATGATTCAGGCTCCATCACATCCATTAGATTTTAAAGATGATTTATCACTTCCCGGGAGCACTTACAACAACAACAGCATATATTTCTATGAAATTCTTTTTGCATTAGAACACTCTTGCATTATTGTTCCCAAAAACACAAAGGAGAAATATTGTACACTTAAAAAATGTGTTAAAAATCTATTTTCAGTCAAAATGTTGTGTTTTTCTAAAAATAAAACCATTTCATGTTGCAGTTTTGGATTTTTGGATAATATTACAAAAATAGTCGTTTCATAGTGATAGAAGTTCTTGTTGACTGGCCTCTAAGACTCCAGATTATTACTTTATACCTCTGAATGAACATAGAAAGTACAGGAAGCTGATACATTATCTCTAAGTAAAGGAGGAAGTTCAATATTTCCTGCAGTCAGTCGATTACATTGTATTGATGTAACAAGGGTACATAGTACTACAGACAAACACTTAGTTCTGACAATGATCTCATTACTAGAAAGTACCTTAACCCTTTCAGTGCCAAGTCCGATTTTTGTATCAACCCATATTTCCTTGATCATTTTTCAAATTTATTGATTATAATAATGTGATACATTGATGGAAAGAGCTCTAAGAGCTCTTTCTATCAATGTATCACATTATTATAATCAATAAATTTGAAAAATGATCAAGGAAATATGGGTTGATACAAAAATCGGACTTGGCACTGAAAGGGTTAAAGGGATGTAAGGCCTTCACAGTGGATAGATCTGTGAAATTATATAGGTATCTATTGTGAAGTCCTTTGTCCTTGTAAGTAACAATGTCTATGGAGAACTACATGTATATCCAATTGACAGCTTTAGTTTAATACAGAGAATACCATCATGTAATCACTTTTGTAATCATTTTCCATGATCATCTCTCAGTGTATGTTAGACTGACTTGACCAACTTGTGATGTTCTCATCTAATTGAATGAAATATTGTGTTCTATTCAATAAGCGAGATCACTAACTTGCAGCCTATATATTCATCAAGTCCGCGGTTTCAGAGATTCATCCAGCCCCGGTTCCGTGGTTTTAGTGCTACATGTTCCATCAAAGTTCTGAGTAGTATTTCCATATATGGAGCTTTTGAATATTCATGACTTCCATATATGGAAATGCTACTCCAGAACTTTGACCTGTAGCACTAAAACCATGGAACCGGGCCTGGTGGATCCAACATGGCCACGAGTTAGTGACAGGGCGTATATCAGTCTGAGTAAACTCATACCTAAATATTCATTACAACATCTATATTTCAAATTTAGAGTCGACGTTCACCCAGACTGGGCGTATATATATCACTGCAAATTGCACACTATTGAATATTTTGAGTAATGAAATGTAAAGATGTAATCGGGATTCCATCCTGTAGGATAACAACAGCCACAACATTTTATCTAACTTGAAGATACAGTATGAATCACTTGTAACACGCACACTCCTTATAAATCTCAATAACCAGTTGACAACTTTTTTACCGAAAATTGGAAGTTTTGTTTTTGGTCATGGTGTTATGTAAGACTTCTCACCAAACCGTTCTGTCAGTCATAATAGCATGGGAACTTGAGAATAATTTAAATATTAATGTGCTGGTTTTATTAATTTTATTCGCAAACTAATTATTTTAAGTGAATATAAGAGATTTGCTTTCTCAAGGATATTGTGGAATAATGGACAGTCGGTATGTCAAGACCTACAGTAATGCCCTTAGTAATCGACTCCTTAACCACAGCAGAATTATGGGTAACTTTTCAGGATTTAGTCGGAAATATAGCTTGTTGCCATTCATCGGACAGCTCTCAGTGAGAGCTTTCCGATGAATAGCAACAAGCCATATTTCCCACTAAATCCTGAAAAGTTACCCATAATTCTGCTGTTTTTAAGGAGTCGATTACTTAGGGCATTACTGTACCTCCACCTAGAGATTTTCTCCCTGTTTGTAAACCAATTGATACAATTGCTGTAGTCTAAAGAGATAGTTTTGATAATTTGAAACTATTAACACGAACAACCAAATTTGTAATCATTGCTGCTGGGATAGTTTGTGAATCGTGAATTTTTACATGTCCTTCAGACTTTCCAAATGACAACAAAATCCCTGAAAATTTCCGTGAAATTTTGTTATCTTCCTGACAAATTGACAATCATAACTGACATTCTAGATCTCGTGTATATAATACATGAGTGAAATTTATGCCTATTAAATTTTTTATTTTCGGCTATAAGTCCTCGAATCTGCTCAATTCTGAAATTTTATTTTAAATACTCGAGAGGATATATAAAGAGTCAGGTGTCCCGAATACATCTTTACTATCCTCCTTCTGTGATGCGAAAGACCAATACAGTCAAACTCCGCTGTCAGGTTGCTGTTTATAAAGCAGCATCTAGCTGTATTATGTGTCAAATGGTACACCTCAGCGGCCAAAATAATCAGATTTATATGTCACTCAATCATTGCTAAGCTTTATATAACAATTGTTCAAACTCATCGTAACCTTTATATAGTTTCTGTTGAAATCATTCATGAGACTTTATATAAATAATGTATATCATCGTCGAGCTTGGCAGTGGATAGGTTAATTTCTTCTCATTGATTTCACATTGCTCGTAAATGTGTCCTACTTTTTTACTGTGGAAGGTGGTTGACTCGATGCGAGCCTTTCCGCCTGTGTGTATACGTGCCTGTGTGTAGGTCTCTTGTATATAGATTCGACCTGTGGGAGTTCAACTGATCTGACAGTGATTTGGTCAACATCATTATTCTGTGTTGTTTTTAAATAAATCAGTATACAAACATTACTTTTCAATTTTTGTTTTCTCTAATCCCTCATATACCTCAGTTATGTGTTTTAGATTGGAGACCGTCAATTGTTGCCCTTCAAGCATTGCCAGACTGTTTTCCATGTATGTGGGGTGGGAAATTATTACCCATTAGTGAGACCTCTATGTTCTGTTTCTGAACAAAATCCATGCAACAGTCCCCATCATTGTTTTATCAAAGGGCTATTCACAGGTCCCCTGGTGCGCAACCCACCACGAGTATCCACCTTAATACAAGGTTTGTATATTCAGACCTGAATATTGAGCATAGACTCACTTGCGATAAAAATTCATCAAAATCCCCTGTGCTTGAGATAATGCCACATAAGCATTTCTTTAGACCATTTTCGCACCTTTAATTTGATTACCTGCCGCATTGATACGTGGAAGATCACCAAAGATATATATGAATATGTGCACACTTTCGAAACTGCACAAACCCTTGAACAGTCGTAAATGAATTTCGAAGACTCTTGGAACAGATTCCCATCAAATAAAGCATAGCTGGCACTGCAGAATTCCACTTGTCACAATGATTCACCATGTGTGGTCCTGTCTGACCTCAGCAGAGTAAAATCTGCAGTGCTACTATGCTATAATTGATGGGAATCTGTTCAAGGGTTTGTCTGCATGATTTTGAAATTGTGCACCTATTCATAAATATCTTTGGGGATCTTCAACTTATCGAAGTTGGAGATACATCAAATTAAAGGTGCGAATATGGACTAAAGAACTGGGTTTGTGGCATTATTTCATGCACATGGGATTTTGATGAATTTTGTTCGCAAGTGAGTCTATGCTCAATATTGGTCTGATAAGATACAAACCTTGTATACTCATGGTGGGGTTGTCACACCAGAGGACCTGTGGGACTATTCTCACTTCTCAGTTACTGTAACGACGTGAAACTAATAACCCAACACTCATCATCGTCCAGCCAATACAAACATTGGAGGTTGGGCAGCTGCTAAAATTACAAAGTGACTCAAACTTCGCCTCAGCTACAGCAGAGCGAATTATGGTGGCCCAGGGTGAGAATTTTGCCTTTGTCGCCTTGCAAAATGAGCCTTGGACTTTGACATGAACAAATCATCCTATAAGTGTGATTATCCAATCTTATGTCCTGCGTTAATTTATACTGTCTGTGCCTATATGTAGCAAACGATCTACTGAGTTCTCTCTAGCAAGAGAAAGGAAACAAAATATTTAGGTTCCAGGTGCCAAATCACCAAGATGTCCCCATCGTCAACCGATAATTCTGACATTTGAACATGACCAAATGTCCAGCATATGGGGACATATCTTGCCTCTTAAAGAACCCAGTGATTTTTGGAAAGTCGACTTGTCCTATTCAATTGGTGTTCATTCAAGAGTGTAGCCACTCACAATATCATGCACAATGTGCTACTACTATACTGTCTAGGACTTTAATTATCGTATTTTATGGATATAAATACAAACATGTGGTGTGTTTATGTGAGAATCAATAGCCATCACATGTTTAATAGGATTGCGAGCATTGCACACTCGGGTCAACCCACACCTTATAATAAATGTAATTTTTAGCTCAACTTTACCATGGTTCATACATCTACCTTTGAACAAAATTCCATAACTTTTCCATACCTTTTCCAGACTTCATGATAATTTTTTCAAGACTTTTCAATTCAATAACTTTCCCATACGTCACATCAGGGAATTTAAAAAAAAAATTGGGAAAGACTTTACAATTTCCTTATTTTGAAGTCACTGGAATTAGTGTTCGAATTATAGGAAGATGAGTAGCTATTGTGTTTACCATCCATAAAGTCTACGCTTTTATATGTTTTCATGGTTGATAACCGTGGCCTCCCCCATGTTTGCTGCAGTGATATATTATCCCTGAACAAACAGTTGCCAGTCATTTAGACATCATGTAAGTAATCAGCACTGATTTTTTATATTATTCCATGACTTTTCAAGACCTTCTCCCAGTCCCCCACCAATTTTTAAGACCTTTTCCATAACTGGGTGAGAAAAGGTCCCATTTTCCAGGGTATGGAAATCAAATTTTCTATTTCCATAACTTTTCCAGGATTCCAGACCCGCGTATGAACCCTGTTTACTTTGTAAAGTTTGAGCTATTCCCATGACTTGGTATCCGTCGTCCGTGTGTGTGTACATGTGTGTGTGTGTGTGCGTGATTCGTCAACAATTTCCTTCAGCACTGGCTACAGGGCGTACCTTTGGTCTGATCATTATAAAATTTGTCATAGCTGTTGACATTGACATGTAGATGGGGACGAGTCATTTTGGGGTCATTCGGAAAAAAAACATGGCCACCAGCAGCCATCTTGGATTTCAAAATTCAATTCATTAGCACGGGTTACAGGTCTTACTGTTCGTCTGATCATCATGAAATTTGTCATGGATGTTAATATTGACATGTAGATGGGAACGAGTAATTTTGGGGTCGATCAGCCATAAAATATGGCCGCTGTCAGCCATCTTGGATTTTACTATTTGCATGACTAAATTGTTGTCACATGCTACAGGTCGTACCTTTGGTCGGATCATAATGAAATTTGTCATGGATGTTAACAATGGCATGTAGATGGGAATGAGTCATTTTGGGGTCATTCGGCCATAAGATACTCTTTGCGTGACTTAATCCTGTGGCACGGGCTACTGGTCATACATTTGGTTGGATCATTATGAAATTTGACATGGTCTTTGACATTGACATGTAGATGGGAACGAGTCATTTTGGGGTCATTCGGCAAAAAAACATGGCCACCAGTGGCCATCTTGGATTTCAAAATTTCAAATTCATTTATAGCACAAGCTACAGGCTGGAATTTTTGTCTGATCCTCATGAAATTTGTCGTGGAAGTTAATATTGACATGTAGATGGGAATGAGTCATTTTGGAGTCATTCGGCCCTAAAATTGACTAACACAAGAAATTATTCCTTTTCCAAGTTGAGCGACAGTGTTATTGACACTCATTTTCTCTCACAATAAGGAGTCTATTAATAGACCTCTTTTGGAACATGGTTCAATATTCTCTGACCCAAAGTGATTCTGAGTTTAAACATATGTAAACGCTTGCCTGATGGGATAAACTAGTGCAATGAGATGTGGAATTCACAATGCACATTCAAAAATCAGTTATGGTTTAAAAAAAAAACTCATATTTAATATAACTGAAATTTACAAGGGAAATTGATAACGATTGTGAACATAAAACACATCAACCATTTAATAGATGTTTGTAAAATCATATCATCCTGTTGACTGATCCCCAGACTATAAACCTTGCCATCGCTGTCCATTGGGCATCGTTATTAGGGGAGAGCGAAAGAGTCAAAGTGCTTCACCCAAGTCTGCAAATAGTGCATCGGTCATTGCAGAGAATGAGGTCCCCAGAGGATAAATTATGTGACGCCATCCCTAGAATCACCAAATTCACCCTCGTGGACCTCATTCGGCTTAGACCTCAACTGCTGCGGGAGACATAGGATCAGATTGAAGTTCCCCAGTTGAAGTTGGCGATGTTCACCCATTTGTCACCTCGGTTATGCATTTTATCTACTTTAAATTAGGGGATACAGAAACAGGGAAAAAGTAACTAAAAACGATGTTAATTTAAGACAATAGATACTTCCCAGAAGATGAGGCTTGAGCAGAATGAGGTCCCCAGAGGGTGAGTTTGGTGATGCTAGCCTGCTGAGCAGGATAGCATCACTAAATTCACCCCCTGCAGACCTCATTCTGCAAATGACAGACTTGGCTTCACCTTTGGGCCAGGGTCAATCAAGTATATTTTTCCTGTTCTCTTGAGAGTAATGATAACTCCAGCAACAACTATCTTACAGTAATGCTCTAAATAATCGACTCCTTAACCACAGCAGAATTATGGGTAACTTTTCAGGATTTAGTCGGAAATATGGCTTGCCATTCATCAGAAAGCTCTGTGAGAGCTTTCCGATGAATGGCAAAAAGCCATATTTCCGACTAAATCCTGAAAAGTTACCCATAATTCTGCTGTGGTTAAGGAGTCGATTATTTAGGGCATTACTGTAGCTCATGCATCCACTGCATGCACCCAAATAGACCAAGTCTTCTCGGTCCACAACAGCTTCAGATATCGGTTGGGTTGATGTTTTGGACCGAGTACTGTCCTGTTGCTCTTTTATAACACTTTCATTGAAAAGACACACCAGATTTCAACATGGAGCCCGGGCATTCACGGGAATGTGATTAATCTGTCTTCAAAATAATATATCGATCATTTACCATGATAGAAAAAAAGGTTTTCTGATAGTGTGACAAATCAAAATTCTCTGGAAAACAAGTTTTTGCTTACTTATAAATCTCACTGCTTTGACATTCAACGGACCTCTGATATACGCACATTTGATATCATGCTTTGGAAAGGCTCAATGTTCATATACGCAAAGAGTTCATCTGACCTGATCCGAATACATATAAACAAGATACCTCCTGCCCAAGATTTGTGGTGTAAAGTCTGTTATAGTAGAGTAACGGGACAGGACTAGGTCCAAAACAGCATCACCCCAACTGATAGCCAAAGCTATTTTTGACCGAGAAGACTTGGACTAGAATCCAGATAGCAACTATGCCAATGTCAGAAGCAATGGTTTCATGGTTAAGTTAGTGACGTATCCTCCTGGCTACTGACCTGATACAATCGGATCTCAGTTACTGGACATAAAGTCACCAAAAAATCAGGTTTCAATCATATGTATTTCTAGATGGCATCAACCAGAGCGATCGAAACCTGATTTTTTTGGGATTTTATATCCAGTAACTGTGCAGGGATACATCCACATGTGCACTACTCATGAGATAGCCATATTGAAAAGACAAGTTTTCATGTTGTAGATCCCGAAGCCACGACAAATAGTTTTCATGGCTGGCTCAACCGATTTTCGTGGCTGGTTTGCTAGCTAAGCCGGCTCAGTCACGACGTTCGTGGCTGACGAAATATGGCGGTGTTATCATTCAGCGTATTTAAGTTTCCGAAATGTTCCTAATCCCATGTTACCGGTTATAGACGCCGTTTTTTTTAGCGTTGTGGTGAACCCGTAGAATTCCAGACCACACGTAATCTTTTGATGTTGGGCTTTTCCATTATGGCGAAAATTCACGAAGGACTGGCATGGATATACTATGTAGTTTCCCATCTAATCGGTATAAGTAGTTACATTGGGACTTCTGTCGACTTCAGACTGCTATCATCACTGCCATCTTGCGATATATGCATGCATCATTGAATGATGAACCCGATAGTAATGATATATAATATTTCAAACTATTTTCTATTCTTATGTGTATATATTGACAAATGCCAGTGATGTCTGAGACTGGGTGTTGTCGATATAAACAATTTATATTTTAACCCTTTCAATACCGAATGGATGCGCCCATTCAGTTATATGAAAGCATGCATTGGGATAGTCTATTCCACATTAATGGGCCAGGTGTTCTGATAATATAACAACCATACAGTGTCCATGCGAGTATGCCAATATTAGGCAATGCGGTTTAGTTCTTTGCGATTCACAGTACAGTTGTGCTTGACATATAAGCCCATGCACACGGCTCAGCCATTTTACAATTCCGGCGGCGGAGATTTTGAAATGTGGCTGGCGTTAGAAATAATATGGCTGGCGGCGGCTTGTGGCCAATATGGCTGGCGGCGGCGGCGTGCGATGGCGGCTTCGGGCTCTATCATGTTGGTTAGTCTTTCTTGAACAAACCTTGAAATAGTGTGTCTCTCATTAGCAGAATGAGGTCACCCAGAGGGTGAAATTAGTGACGCTATCCTGCTTCACCAAATTCACCATCCAGGAACCTCATTCTGCTGAAGCCTCAACTGCTACGGGAAACCTAGGATCAGATTGAAGTTCCCCAGTTGAAGTTGGTGATATTGACCCATTAGACACCTCGATTATGCATTTTATCTTCAGCAAATTAGGCGATATAGAAACTTTACAGAAGAGAAAAAGTAACTAAAAACAATGTTAATTTGAGACTATAGATAATTCCCAGAAGATGAGGCCTAAGCAGAATAAGGTCCCCAGAGGGTGAATTTAGTGATGCTAGCCAAATGGGGTAGCATCACTAAATTCACCCTCTGTGGACTTCTTTCTGCAAAAGATCGACATGAGTAGGCCTGCAACGCTTATCAGATGTCTGAATTGATTATTTATATTTAAAACAATCAAATATAATCTATTTAAATAGTACCAATTGACCTCTGAAAATTATGAATAATATGAAATATAGGAACTTCTATTAAAGGTACTCAATCCGATCAGACGCTACTAAATTTCTTTGGCTTCGGGGGTAAACAAATATTTGATTCAAGTCGAGGAACCCACCCATCAAAGCTCAAGAGTGATCTGAGATTTTTGAAGTTTGTTATTTCTCGAGATGTTTAATAATAAGTGGCCCAGAAACAAGGGCCATAACTCTGTTAAAAATTAATAGACGAAACTGGTAGTATGTGGGTATCCTTTCCCACAACCTGTGCTATCAACATGCCCAGGGATAACGAAATCTGGAAATTAACACCCAAGGTGATATGTTCTGATGGACAGATGGAGGGATGGCTGAAGCACTCGGCTGACTATGGGTGTCAGGGGCATAATAATAGACCATTCCAATGTAAACAAATTATGATTGAGTGGGCAATTCTATTTAGTATAGAAAGGGTTAACTCCCATTCTGAGTTTGGCAGCCCTCGTAAGTCTCCGTACCAAACTGGTTGTGTGCCCAGGGTAGAGGTGATCAAATTAGGATAACTGGGGGGGGGGAATTTATTTCATTGAAATGAAACACGGTCTAATTTTACCGTATATAAATAAATTATGCTGGTCATTCTACAAACCAAGCTGCAGGAAAATATTCTGTAAACTGTGTTGCGGGCACAGGTGGTGACTACAGGTGTGTTTTGAAGCAAATTTTGTCACTAGTTTTGTTTTTCTTTGCCACAACTCAGGATCCGCGAGGCGATTAATGAACCCAGCTTCAAACAAATGTCTACAGTTGGATGAAGAAGGCTCCATAAGGTGACGAAATGCTTGATGCATACGCTTCCTTGTTTTGTGTGTTTTCTGATCAAAGTTGAGCGCTTGGTGATTAATTTGGACAATGTTGTCAATTTTGATTAATATTTTAGGAAGCTAAATCTCCATTCACAATTTTATCTCCAAATATTTTAAATGAATTGGGACAGAAAGTGTGGCTATTTTTAGAACATTACAACACTTTCGATTGAAAAAGTAACCTTTAAAACACTTTTATGTGAAATATTTGCAACAATAATGGCGAGATGTACGAATCTTGTGTATTATACTCACACCATATACTCAAGCAATGCCAACACAAAGTATTACCTGTGTATTGTGCATGTATCCATGGCCTCCCATTGTACGCTATAGCATGATTGCTTGATAGGATCATCATTTGCTAACCTCCGGAGTTAGATTAACATTGAGATTAAAGGATTATATTGCATGAATTGCTGTTGGGTCACTTGTCAATGCTGGCAATAGACGCTCTTTTCACTTTGGATTCTGCATATTATTTTTCACTTTGGCATTTTGTTTTCTGGTACAGTTACATAGACATCATAAACAATTCTAATAACACAGTCTCGACGTGCCTATAAAACGATTGTGTTATCGATTTATACAGACAACAGATAGCATGAAAAACGCAACACAGGAATACATTGGCGATCCCTTCCCTGGGATACACATGTGTATAATACAAAAGTGTCACATACCTCACCGTAATTGTTTTGCTTATGTTTTTTTGATAATTATAATAATTAAAACATGCCTTGAAAAGAAATTTCATAGAAAATTTGTTGTTGGAAGTGCTTCCATGAAGATATAGAGTATCTTCAGATTATGTTTAAAGAATTTATTCGCTCTAGAAACTACAAAACGAAATCGGAAAGCCCTCCCTGTTGTGATTAAAATGATCCAAGTCCCATTCCGATCGCATAATAAATAACCCGTAAAATAAATAAATGATACCAGCACCGGTATTCGGAGATTTCCGTGACTAAACTACGAGTGACGTACTTGTGGGGAGCGAATTAAAAACGCAGATTCGGAGCCGGAGTTTATTATGCAGACTACAAAGACGTAATCGTAAGTCAGCCGATATTAAAATGCGGAGTCGTATGTGCGCGTGTGGTGTATAGATTACGTTACGCTTTGGTCGTTTATCTGGAATAGAAGACAATAGCTATGTGAATAAAGTAATTAATAGCCCCTAGTATGATTGTTGTTTTTGTAGCCATTAATAATTAACATGCCGGCACATGTCTGTTTTGGTAAATAGATGGCAGTAATAGTGTTTTGTTGTCTCGCGTATTCACTCGGTGATTTGTAATCACTCAGTGACTATTCATCAGTGTCAGTCGCGAACTTGTTTGCACTCTATATGCCACAAAGTGAATAGAAAGAATTCGAACATTATCTCTCTGATCATACATATATAAGAAGCGCCCAAATTTATATAAACACTGGGCTGAATAATGTTAACTCTATTTATGCGCCTTTGTTTTGTGTTTGTTTGTTGTTTTACTTTCGATATAAATATCCCTAGTATCTGTCATCTCCACATATTCCAAGATGGCTAGTAGATGTAGTGTGTTCAGTTGTGGGCGGGCTAGCGATCCATTATTTAGTACCTCCAAAAAGACAACACAGTGCGTAATTTAGAACGCTCTTTATTGTCTACCGCTTTTTGGGAGACGGAAGCATGGACGCTCTTTATATTTAATTGTCACAATACCACATACAAAATCACCCATGACATTGAAATAGAGCACGCTCATAATTGAGAACGCTCTTTATTGTCTACACCGCGACGAAAACATGGACGCTCTTTATTAGAGGCAATCATTGGAGTTTTTCTATGCTAACAATTCAAAAAAATCCTCTCTAGAAAGTCAATATGTGCCATCAAAACGTAAAATAAAACAAACAACAAACTGAAAAACAATGCCAGGCTAGCCTTCAATTAAAAAAAATATCGTTATGCCAAACTGCAGCCTAACTAATAATTATTGTAGTTTCAACAGTCTGTTGTGTATTCGAGTGAATTATTTTGTTTACTCACTTATCGATCTTGACTGGAAGGATTTTAGCAAGCTGTTCATAGTCGTGCACTTCTCCACACAAAATGTTTCGTGTGAAGAAACAGACAGGAACATTATTATGACGAATTCAAGCCATCATGATACATGTACTAGTACAATAACTACCACCTTTTTAATCACACCCATTTGTAATTAATTGTACGCATATAGCGCACAACGGGGTGATACTAATGTGTAAACTAGCTTCCGAAATTGGTACCATACAACGAAGAATGAAGTACCGGTATATGGCCTAACTTGTATTCTTTCAGAAACAGTTAAATTAGTTTTGCACGAAATTCCGCTCGCTCATTGCATTTCTGCATAAAATAATCTCATTTCAAATAACTTTTATCGCATCAAAGTGCATTTTAGCCATCATTATTCGTTATATAATCCACATTCTAGTAAAGCCAGTTCATAATTCAGCACATTCAAACAGTTTTATTCCGTGATCGCTATTTATCGTAAAGGCTTAGGTAATTATCCAGCGCAATTTATCAACTCGTTACGCGATTGGCGGAATTATTTCAAGCTCCACCCACCGCTGTCACCGGTAAGCGTCGATGCAGATGATCTGTCATGTGACCGCGTTGTGGTCATGTGATCGCACTCATTGACTGACTTCGGATATTTCCGCGATTTTTTTAATATCATAATAATATAAATACTATCTGCTCGATTTTGAATTTTCTTGGCGAAATGGGTCTGTTAGACATATATTATTATTATTTTGACGATAAAAAAAATATTTTTTTGAGAGACTAATTCCTTTAACCGTTCCATGACTGAAGCTTCTGGAATTTTTGTGAAAACCCTGTGCCAATGCATTCTATTATATATGCGAGCCGCCCACAGGGCACCTCGCATATATAAGATAATACATTGGCCTACCAATATTTAGTCATGAAATGGTTAAATGAGTTCGAGAATACAATATCTGCTCACAATGCTTGACTCTATGAATGATCATTTGATGGGTAGAGCATGGGTTTTGTAATTAATCACACTGTTGTAATTAGTAGTCTTTAGTTCCCAGACCCAAAACATATTCACACAACAGTAAATATTATTCTCATTTTATAGCAATATTCTATTCACAGTATATCACCATACACAGATATAAGGTACAACACAGGATGACATAATGAAATGCTAACTGTTATGAAATATGATTCACACATAATTCTAAATTAGTCCATGATTCCTGAATCTTGATAGCCAGAGATACAGTAATGCCCTAAGTAATCGACTCCTTAACCACAGAAGAATTATGGGTAACTTTTCAGGATTTAGTCGGAAATATGGCTTGTTGCCATTCATCGGAAAGCTCTCAGTGAGAGCTTTCCGATGAATGGCAACAAGCCATATTCCCAACTAAATCCTGAATAGTTACCCATAATTCTGCTGTGGTTAAGGAGTCGATTACTTAGGGCATTACTGTATTTGTTGAAATATCAGTGTTAACATTATACACTTATTGCATTGTTTCGTGGTTGACATGAAGATTTATAAACCCGAGGAAGTTAATATTCATCGAAGCCGCAGGCCGAGGTGAATATTAACTTCCAAGGGTTGATAAATCCTCATGTCAACCCCCGAAGCAATGCAATAAGTGTTTTATTATATGATCTACCAATGATATCAAGCCCCATTAGGCCTGAAACACCTTACTGACTCATGCATATACATGTATGTAAAACGATCCATCAAATGCACAACATCGTAGATACTTTATCATTGGAAAAACCCAGGGATTTACAATTCCTATTAATAACTCATGACGTCACGTGACTGAAATTGTTATTAACACTTCTTGCCTATTTACAGCACAATCCAGTAGATATCGTGATTTATCAACTTCTTTTCCGAATGATTTAGTATATGACATTTAGAAGAAAGTCTGTGATCATATAATAAACATTTTTATTGTCTTACATCTTGTAAGCATCTGAAAATACGATGAATTACCAGTGCGTTGAAAGGGCATATTGCTATCCTGGACTTAATTTATTAAAATATTTATTCAAGGGATACTTTATTGGTTAGTAGACCATCCGCTTTACAAATTTGGTCTTTGGGTCATGTCAAATGGGCACATGCACCAAACTGAAAATAAAATTGACTGGCAGCTATGATTTGTGTTTGTGGATAACGAAGAATTACGGAGCTCCAGTCTTTATGACAAAGTTTGATAAAAATCTGGACAAAACTACAGTTGGAAGGTATGACAAGAAATTCAAGAACAAGGAAGCGCATGGAAGCCATATTTTTTCTTTGAATTCTTTGTCATACTCATAGATAGAAACCATAGCTTGTCCCGATTGTTTTCAACCTTTGAAGTTAAACAGTGTAATATTTACATCGAAGGACATCTTTTATTTGCTATCAGTAAAAAAAAAGTTGGCTGGCAAACACATATTTTGCAGACGGCAAGAACATTTGCAGCTCCTATAAAGATATCACACTGAATAAGCACGTGAAGTTACACAAAGATCATATGAAACTATAAAAGATACTGAAGGAATGTGGATGGACATAAATAAACATATGGGTGATAACCGTGATGATTGCTCATCGTGACTCCAATGAGTTAAGCTAAAGATCATGAGTTTTCTGACTCAATTTGGCAAGTGTATTTGAATGCTCTTTCCATTAGTTAACCCTTTCATGACGCCTCCCTATGGGAGACTCGCATATACAAGATGATGCATTGGCACAGGGTTTTCACATAATTTCAGGAAGCTGCAGTCATGGAATGGTTAAAAGACTCATGTACATGTATGTGAATCTTCAAAACTTTCCACTGTGAACATTATAGCTGTTGTAAGTTCACAAGTTATGGATGGACATAACACAAAGAGTAGCACAGGGATGTTATGCATACTAAACTGTGTTATTTGCGACAACCCTTTGATTAATGAATACTTTCTTCCATCAAGTCTCTAAAAGTACACAATTCAAATGGTCCATTCTGCATTACTAGGGATGTTCAGATACTACTAAGCAGACAACAGCCAGAAAAAAAACACTACAGATTTATTTGCATGGATGTTCAGCAAATAAGTTCAATAACAGCCCAAGCTCTTTGTTGATGTTATAAGCTGAACATTCCTGTAAATATATGAGAATCAAGTAACTACTCATCAAATAGTATTCTTCTATCAAAGAGTTATTGTTAATGATGCATGTATATTATAAAGCACCGATGGATTTCATATACAGCCATATGTAATTATCATCTTCAATGCGCTTCACAACAGAAACATCCTGGCCATGCATATCAGGATTAGCAGACTGGAAATATCCATTCAGATTGACTTCTGACTAGATCCTCAGTTAATGAGCAAGTACCACGTGTCGACTGTAGCAAAAGACTCTTTACTAAGGTGACCAATGCATCTTTGACTTAACATTATATTCTATGCTGAGCATGCGAACCATCACCCACTGCTCCAATAAATAGGGAACTGAGCAATGCACTTTTCCGATGCAACAAGCTTATTTAATTTCTATTCTGAATAATTCTTGGAATTGGAATCACTGAAGCAACTCAACTGCATCCTGTCTCATCACATCAGTCAATGGATCTATTTCTATGAAGCCTCTGTTTGGAATATCACCAGCTAATGTGCCTTATGATATGGTCATAATCCTTATGATATGGTCATGATTTTCCACCGACACATATTCGGTTCCAGGTAGACTAGAGAGTTCTTGACGTCTAGGTATGTCGGCTAAACAAGCCGATGAAGTGGATGTCATGTCGTTGGTCTTGGTTTCAGTATCAATTTTCCAGTCTATAATGAAAAAATTGAATATATCAATGTTCGGAAATATTTGTCACTTGCAAATTTCAAGACAAAATATGGAATACATCATGGTGTGGTGGCATATTTGCTTTCGAACATTGTACATTTACTGCATTGCCTAAAAGCTGACACAAGGTGTAAGCCATGATCAAATGTGACTACCAAGCAACATGAACATCAAGAATTAACAGATAATAATATTTTTTATGGATGGCGGAAAAATCGTCCAATGGTAGCTGAACTACAATCATTCTGTTGATAACATCCACACACATGACAATGAACTAATTTCCTCAAGAGATACATTAAATTTTGTGTTTGGACGAATCTGTTACATCTGTTACTTTGTGAGTTGGCACATTTAATTGAAATTAGAATATAGGTACAGTAATCACTGTAATGCCCTAAATAATCGATTCCTTAACCACAGAAGAATTACAGGTAATTTTTCAGGATTTAGTCAGAAATATGGCTTGTTGCCATTCATCGGAAAGCTCTCACTGAGAGCTTTCCGATGAATCGCAATAAGAAATATTTCTGAATAAATCCTGAAAAATTACCCATAATTCTGCTGTGGTTAAGGAGTCGATTATTTAGGGCATTACTGTAAAACTACTAAGGTGGTCAGATGGGTGACAGCTAGGATACATCGATTACGCTGTATCCATTAACACATCATATGGAGAGATTATATTTTCAACGCTTCACAAGCCCAAACATATGGCATGTAAGTAGTGCATGTATCATGACATGATGATGGTTTCATAGTGGTTCTTGTTTGCAATTAGACCCCGAAGCCACGACAAATAGTTTTCGTGGCTGGTTAGCTAGCTAAGCCGGCTCAGTCGTGACGTTTGTGTCTGACAAAATATGGCGGCTCAGCCGGCTGAGACGTTATTATTCAGAGTATTTTCATTTCCGAAATTGTCCTAATCCCCAGTTATAGACCCAAAGTCCTTCGTTTATTTTCGCCATTATGGAAAAGCCCAACACCAAAAATAATACGTGTGGTCTGGAATTCAATGGGTTCACCACAAACGCTAAAAAAAACGCATGGATGTACTCTGTAGTTTCCAACCTAATCGGTACAAGTTACATTGGGACTTCTGTCGACTTCAGACTGCTATCATCACTGGCATCTTGCGATATATGCATGCATCATTGAAGAATGAATCCGATAGTAATGATATATAATACTTCAAACTATTTTCTATTCTATTCTACAGGTTATGTGCATATATTGACAAATGCCAGCAATGTCTGAGACTGAGTCGTGCCGAAATTAACAATTTATATTTTAACCCTTTCAAGTTTCAATACCGAATGGATGCTCCCATTCAGTTAATATGAAAGCATGCATTGGAATAGTCTATTCCACATTGGTGTTCTGATAATATAACAACCAAGCAGTGTCCATGCGTGTATGCCGATATGAGGCAATGAGGTTTAGTTCTTTGCGATTCACATTACAGTTGTTCTTGACATATAAGCCCATGCACACGACTCAACCATTTTAC
This sequence comes from Siphonodentalium dalli, assembly GCA_032622095.1. NCBI lineage: Eukaryota > Metazoa > Mollusca > Scaphopoda > Gadilida > Siphonodentaliidae > Siphonodentalium > Siphonodentalium dalli. The sequence goes on along the minus strand of CP136062.1, from coordinate 131,943,109 downwards.
AATTCAGGTGGCGGAGTTTTTATCATGTGGCTGACGTTAGAATAATATGGCTGGCGGCGGCTTGTGGCCAATATGGCTGGCGGCGGCATGCGATGGTGGCTTCGGGCTCTAATTGCAATTGTTCAATTGATCAAAGATAGAGGCTTAGTCTTTTAATCAGACGAAATTTGACCAATATTTAAATTGTCAACTACTATCAGAAGCTCTGTGTCATATCACTATGCAGCTATGAGCTGTGTAAACAGAAAAATGCAGACAACGTATAATGCCATTGCTTAGATCATGCCATGAATCTCTACCCTGGCTAACGCCCGTCGAGATCATATTCCACCAGTTCAAAACCTTCAAACTTTTTGAAGTTTTGACAGGGAACCTTATAAATTCGAAAAAATAAAGTGGGGAGTATATTTGTTAATTTATTAATAGTATCTGTTCCTTAATAATGTACTTCACTGTAGGTGAAGGTCCCAACTTTAAATTTCATGATTAAAGTAAATTTGTGAGCGATTTTGCTCTGCATCACTTACAATTATGATATGTATCATGGGTAATTAATTCGATGTTTATTGCGATATTGGCTCTCAAAAGTCTGCGGAAAATATGCAATTTTGAGTTGGGACAATCACCTACAGTGAAGTACATTATTAAGGAACAGATAACAACCAAGAAATATGTTCCCCGTTTTATTTTTTCGACTTTATAAGGTTCCCTGTCAAAACTTCAAAAAGTTCCAAGGTTTTGTACTGGTGGAATATGATCTCTACAGGTGTTAGCCAGAATAGAGATTCGTGGCATGATCTAGCCATTGTAAGGTCCAATGCATTATATAGACACAATGTGCACTGCCTGTCTGTCAGTGTCTGAGCACTGCTTTGCAACATATTAGGTGACTAAAAATAAATACCAAGATTTAATATCATAAGTATTTTTTGGAAAATTAGGGTGGGTTTTTATCATTTATTATCTGTGCATCATTCAGTGGCCAAGGAAAGGCCCTCCTTTATTATACATGCATATATTATATTAATAATTATTTGTGTCAGTAAAGTGTAATAGGCTAATAGCTGTAACTAAACACTAATAAATTATTGTTTGGTCTCATTGTAAATATCTAAAACTAAGAAAGGGAGGGGGCTTCAAATAAGCCTATGGCTTGTTGCCTAATCCCATTTTTCTTCTAAATGTGTACCAATTGTAATTATTTATCTGAAATGTCCATAGAGGGAAAAATAAATACTGTTTAAACTAACACTAAGAAAGTAATACACACTACACAAGTTACTCAGGTGAAACAGATTAATACAAAACTATTATATTGTAAATGTTTGATAGTATATTCCCAATATATCTGTATTTGGATTTTTTTGTCAGCATTTAAAAATCACATCTTGACATCTTCATCTATGTGAAGTACAATGTACTTGATATCAAGTCTATGAATAGTACTGTAGTCCATTGCATTTATGGTTTTACCCGGAACTAATTGCAACTTAATTTTACTTTGCAGGAATAAGTAGATAAACCATTTATAAACAACATACTAAAAAGGTTATGATGAAAGCAGATTTATCAATTTACTGAGTAACATGACCTCAAATATAGCATTTCATCACACAAGTTCTGTGTCAGAGGCAAATCTGGCAAACTCCAAACAATGGGGCACACCTTTTGTTTCAGAATATTTATATCTTGTTAATCATAGATGCATAAATTAATAATTTTTTGTGTATAAACTAGTGATGAAATTACTAAAACAATGAAGAAGCCCTTCATTATTTTTCTCTAGTTTTTAAAATACTTGATCATAAAATATGGATTGGGCTCATTTTGAGAAATTGAGGCCCCAAAATCAGATAAAATCCCATATTTGAAGGCAAATAACTCGCAAAAATACTGAACGAATCTAGGTAAGGTTTTCTATTCTGTAATCAGGAAAATGAGATTTACAATATAGACATGAAATTGAAACGACTTGTAAATTTGAATTTCCACAAATTTAGTTCACAAAATTCACCAAATTTCCCTTTTTTCTGATTTTTAGTATGTTGCTTATAAAGGGTTTATGTACTTATTTTTGCAAAGAAAAATTCTGTTGCAATTATTTCCGGGTTCGACATTTTTTCTCATAAATTCCATCTACTAAATCCATGCCCTAATTAAATATGTAATATGTATGATCAATTCCAAATGTCCAGATAACAAACAGTTGAGCAAACAGAAGACATACGGTATATTAATAGCCACCACTTGATATAAGCTACTTACATCATCACAGGACATGTTATAGTCGCCAAGTACCTGTCGACACCGAGAAGCAATTCTAGTAAACAGTTAAGAGAAGCTTTTGATGAACAGATTCATATTAAATAGCCATAGGTAAATTTCCATGCATGAATCATTATGCATGGCATCATAGCAATCTCTTATACATGTATATGTGAGTCTCCGATAGGGAGCCTTGCATATATAAGAGAATGCACTGGTTTACTAGGTCAAAGTCAATATTGTTAGGCCAATGTATTCTCTTATATATGCAAGGCTCACTATGGTAAACTCGCATATAAAAAAGAATTCATTGGCACAGGGTTTTCGCAAAATTTCAGGAAGCTCCATGAATATCACGTCACATAATTCTTTTGAACAAGCTGATATGTGATCACAAAGTAATCACGAAGATAATTGATTTACCCGTTTCTTAGTAGTCATAGGGTTAAAGGGACTCAAGTTTTTCACAATGGGTACATGAGAAAAGTTATGAACGTCTGTCAAAAACAACTGTCAACATGTACATGTAAAAGTGGGTCAACCTTGAACTTATTTTCATTATATTAATAAGTAACCAAAAACGAGATTTCATATGTCGTACCGGTAACGGTTGTTATGTAAACATTACTGTTACAACTATATTTACCGATCAAAGTCCAATTATTGCAATAAAATTCCAACCAAAACATAACAGTAAATATATAAAAAATAGGCAGAAAACAGCGTGATTGTTATATAAACGAATTACACGCAGAGACTATTGTTGGTGGAATCGTTGCCGTGTGGAAAGACAGCAGAATGTGAATGACACCAATGCGCGAATGTGTTATGAGCACACTGGGGTAATGTTTATGCCCAATAATTTGTCCCGAAAAAATAATAAATATTTACATTTCTGAGTAGTTCAAACATTGTGTTCTCTGAAATGATACAGTCAATGTGGTTGGAATTTCTAATAGTCTTAGTAGATTGCTACATTCTTCCAGTGGAGAAAGTGTTTGGATACTAATGTATCGGTTTTTTTCACAGAAGAAAGTGCATAATAAATCTATTAGAATAAGAATATCTATGAATAGTTGCACCCATGTTCATCCATAAATTGCACTGAAAGAATGGCTTACAATACATGTAGCTATTGACACTTCTAAACTGAAGTAACTCCCATCCACTGAATTTTAAACCTAATGGGTGCCTGATTTTATTATACTTCTCTACTACACATTGAGTGCCAGAACCCTATAGTGTAACATTCCAGAACATTACAAAATTTAAATTATGTATTAAATAGATAGATTGCACCATATAACCACCCTCAAACCCCAAAACTGGGCATGTGTCAGCTTGGATCACATAAAAACATGCCATATACACACTACAATATAACTCATAGTCAGCACAGAGCAATGCCATCTCATGGCATTTTGGCTGGGTGTCGACTACGAGTTATCTCGTACCTACACTTTGCCACGTTTTTCTCATGAGTACATCATCAGATGATCATGTTTGATATTGTAAATAATAAACATGTGCTGATTTGACCTTGTGGACTTTGACTACAACATAACTCATTGTCACAGCTGGGGAATATCATATTCCACATTCCAGGTTTAGATGGGTGGGGCTGGGTACCGACTGCGAAATATCTCGTACCTAAATTTTGACAAATACAAACTTATGCCACTTCAAAATTGATGTCTACTATTCAAATACACAAACTAACTAGTTATTCTGGAGTGCAGAATGTTAGGGGCTTTCGTGGATCTTATCATAAAATGCCAATTCAGACAGCACAATGGAGTTAGGGGCCAATGCGTCTGTACTTTCGGCATCAATTAGGTCGTTTTATTACAGAGATGCAGTGGCATTACTCACATCACATATATATATTTGAGCTTCCTAAGATGGTTGAAATCATGTTTACTTGGGGAACTCAATTTCTTAAATTTCTACAGAAGAACATCTAGACCCCATATAAAGTACGAGATAACTCGTAGCGGCACCCTGGAATATAGTGTAGTACGAGATAACTCATAGCTGGCAATCAACATGTTAAATGGAATAAATGCTTGAAATCACGTCATATGACGTAACATGCATGTCACAGCTTGTTTCCATAATGCATGGACGCAACTTGCAACATCATATGGTTGAAATTTGGCACTGAGTGCTCTTTTAATATGCCAGTTTAGTGTAAATAAAAGGCCACACAGTGTCCCCCCGAAAGGTGACTTCATTTGGAGTGGGGGCTTTGTAGAATAATCCATATACCAATTATGAAAACAACAGATAACCAACTAGAACTAAAGCTATCACCCAGAAACCAAAATAATCATCAAATCATAAGTCAACAAGGACCATAACTCCAGTAGAAACAGGCGGACTAATTCGAACTAATCCATATACCAAATTTGAAAACAATCCGATAACTATAAGTAAAGTTTTCATCCAGAAACCAAAATAATTGGCAAATTCTGAGTCAACAAGGACCATAACTCTCGCAAAAATGGGCGGACCGAACCCAAATTTGAACTTGACCTGTATTTTCATGTGGTTATTTTTTCCTGTGGATTCAGTGTCCGATTCACTATTTTGAACTTTTTTGTATTATTCGCTCAGTTTTAATATCGCGCACATGTGGTACATGTCGTAAAATAGTACAGCGCGAATTTAAATACAAGTAAGGCAACTGAAAACTGGAACCAGGTCTTTTTATAAGAACTAAGAACTTAGAAGCTTAGATCAATAAATATATCTACAAAAAAGTATGCAGGTTATACCACAACGTTAGGTAAAAAGGATACATAGATGGAAAGACAACTCTTTTGTGAATGCCGAATATGAAGGACACCAATAGTACAATACAACTAATGGTGAAAAATGGATGATTTAACAATGACTGTGTAAGAGACACCTGAAATAGAAGAAAAAAAATTAATTAAGAATTTGAACATTTTGTGATTTAATATTTTACATGCAAGGCCAAATAAAAAATAATATTTGAGTCTTAATTATTGTATGGGATAAAACCCTACACAAAAGCTCAAATATCTGCCACTGTCTACCTACATGTCCTTATTAACTTTAGTGCAAGTGCACACCATTCACCATAGTTTCGCGCCTTTAGCCAACTTAATGCGAAGCCTGTGCTCTGCCAAGTCCGCCAAAATTAGCTTTACTTCATGCAATTGTGCACAGTTACTAATCCTCCTAATGATTTTGTCCTGGAGAGAAGTGACTTCTCTTTCAAATACAGTATGCGAATGTCCTTACAACATGTTTAAACTGCATATTACCCATTATAATAATTTAATAAATGGGCTATTGTAAAGCATAATACTTATTGGTGATGTTGGGGGTATAAGTTGTACTTAAGCCATTATGACTTCTCCCTGATAACAGTCCACTTCTACCCCAAGAATCAAATACGGAGAAGTGACTTCTCCCAATTTGAAACCTCTATGCTGGTCCCTGAACTACTTCATTCTGTATTTACATTTGATCACCCCAACAAAGTGTTCCATATAACCTTAATGCTAGTAACTGATTCACCTTAGAAAGGAGTGGATCCCAGAGCCAGCTCCATGCTCCAATAGCTGTACATACTGATATTATCACCAAAATCACTGCAAAAAATATAACGTCAGCATTAGCCAGTTTCATTTTATTTTGCAAATAACTGGACATACAAAAAACATTTTGATTAAATTCATAACAGTTGGTGAATGTAAAGATTTTCTGATAGAAACAATCTGTATCACAGCCTTACAATTTTTTCCACAGAATCCCCTGTGCCTGATAAAGAGTAATGCTGTAACAATACGCTTGGTCATGATAAGATACACAATACATGATCAACAATATAATACCCATCACGATTCACTAAATTAGTGTTCTCAAATGGTTTACCACCTGAATTATCATAACCAACAAGTTTATAACTAGAGATCAAGTTCATTTTTTAAAACTAAAATGCATTTTAATTGTTAGTTAGATGTGTCAAATAGACATAATGGGCAATTACTTAGACATGTAAATTGGTAGAGCACTGCGTACACTGCATAAACTAAAATCTTCCTCTCGCGGATCAGCATCCTCCGAGAGACAACAGGAAGTCTCTCAAAGCTATTTAAATCTAGATTTGTGAATTTTTATTTAGGTGACAATATTGAACTAGAGGTGTGACTGTCCCAATGGGACTAAGGATACCCCCCCCCCCCCCCCCCCGTGTTTTTAAAATACTAAGATGTTTCACATGTCATTCAACGTTTAGTTAAAATAATAAAATAACAGTTCCCATTGCAGGTGCACAACCCTAACCCTAATCTTAAACCTATTGACCGAAAAATGTAGGAATAAAAGATCGGACAAAATTATGCATGTTGCGAAAATGTTCTAAGTCGAAAAAGGGGACTAACTCCACAAAAAAGAAAGTCGGACAGAAGTCATAATCGCAGGTGTGGGATAAAAATGTCAGAGCGGCAGGTTAGTATTTACTATCGATTTTATACATGGGCACATTAGTTAGGGCAATACATAAATGCTCACCAAGTACATCATTGCAAAAATCATTTGTAGATTTTTTAATTGCTGCCACAAATGACATACTGACTGTATGAAATAAATTTTCAGGGGTAGAAAATGTTCTATTTTCGGAACAATGGACAGACAACTATCTAACTATCTAAAGAATAATTCTTGTCCAGAAAAACTAAAAATATAAGTCAAATGCCACCAGATTGTCCAACGTTTATTTTGTAGATCATTAATAACTTTTTTTTCAAATATGAGAATTTCTGGTTCGGATCTTGCGACCTTCTTCTCAGAATTTGGCAACTCTTCCTCCAAGATATATAAATTTTCCTCCAAGATGAAGATCAGGCAAATTCTTGAAAAAATATTTGTTCGAGGCGTGGGCCCTATTTGGAAATATACCAGCATTCGTTATATGTCCGTGCCAATATTTTATTGTGAAGTCTGGACCTTGCATGGGACTATTTCACCTATTATGTAAATAGACTTTCCCATTCAGTGATAAAAGTAAACTAATATCTATGATAGTATAGTCATTTTCCTTCCATGAAAATTGACATTAACTTTGGGTTCCCTAACTTTGCCAGCGATTTCAAAAGATCTAAAAATTTAGAGCAAAATATTAATTCATGAAATGTGTGCCAGAAATAACTGTCTAACTAATGTGCCTGTGTGTGGAGCAGGGTTGTCAAAGTACCGACGGTACCACAACTTTCGGTACCGGTTCCGTACTGATGTTCAGTACCGCAAACCGGGTCGGTATCGGTACTCAATGAGTGGACTTTTATGCGGCAAATAACTTTTGTTTCGTGGGGTTCCATCATCAATTATCGTTAAGTTCGAGGTTTAGTCAAACAACGAAAATAAAAATCGCAACAACATTTACGATTAAGTTGTTGTCTGCGGTGGTTTTCGGAAAGTCGCAAAGGGAGGATTTTTTAAAAGACGGGGAATATAGAGTGGAACGAATGTAGACATGTATGTTTGACTACTGGGTCTGCTAACATTGTAGACTTATATGGATACCCGGTACACCATTTTATTTGTGTGGTAATTAATTAGAGAACTCACTAATGGGCCATATTACTCACATGTTGTAATTTCATAAACGATGTCACCCAATGAAACCAAATTCTTTTCCAGTAAGCCTAGTTGTAGTTGGCTAGTTCGAAAATTTGAAATATATTTAGAGAGAAAATAGTCAAATACACTCTGTGTTTGTGAGATTAACTTTATATCACAATAAAAGTTAATACAAGGGACAATAAAATTCAATAGATGTCACTCAAGAATCATTACGTCATAATACTCTGGTAACTCTGCCCTGGTTGCCCATGCCTCCATGTCACGACTCACAAGTCACAACTCACAAATATCCTGTCATTCGAGTTCTAACTTCTAAAGTGTCAACATCCATGTCATCATATATAACCATCGATGGTAATTTGGGTGTTTGGCACTTCTGAGCCTTGTGACATTGTCAGTGTCCAACAGACTCCTCTCAAATTGATACCGCGAAACGGCACGCGCAGAATTGCATCCGGCGGCATTCCATCCGCATCCAAGAAATACAGTTATCACAAGCGCCAACACAATGCATGCATTCTGTCAATTTAGTGACAAGTAGTCTTTGAATGTGCTAACGACATCGCGATGACCAATCGCAGTTGTGTTTGGCGCGATGTTGAGCTGCTTAATTAACCCTTTATATTTGTTAAGATGTATATTAATAGAAATCAACTATCAGTACCGAGAACCGTCGGTACTCGACATCATAACCGGTACCGATTTAATTCCTGATTACCGCCGGTTCCGATACCGGTACCAGTACCTATTGACAACCCTGGTGTGGAGTTGAGTTACATGGAAATCAAATTTAATTTGCATGTCTACACACTTGTTCAGATGCTGAACTGAATTTAGCTCTTAGAGACTTCCTGTTGTCTCTCGGAGGACGCCGATCTGCTGAGAGGAAGATTTTAGCTTATGCGGTGTGATTGCAGGTTTTGCGCTTTTATACATGCCCAACTTCAGACATTACTTGATTTCTTGAGTACGTGTATCAATTGAAAATGTATTGTGATGCAATGAATACACAATGAATCATTACAACACTACTAAAGAGGCATAGAATCAACAGGTAATCATGTGTAAATAGATGTAGGTTAACACTGACACATTGGTCAGTAAGACATGGAGTTGCCTAAAAATATGTCATATGACACTGCATATGAGGAAATAAAGCTTAACCATATTAAGTAAACTATAAATCAGCAGCCAAATTTTCATCATGATTAGGCAAGGAATACAGGAAAAATGCCTCCATACTTCTCCATAATCTTGCTGTTGGTTGTAGCTTGTCAATAAGTTCTGTTAATCTTCTTTCAAAAGCCTTCAAGTCTACAAAAAAGAATATGGTAATGACGTTAATACATAACTAACACAATTGGATGATCCTGGTTGGTGGTAAACTTGATTTGTTCATTCATTTGTAGGGTGTTCAGTTCAACAAACAGACATGGGGTATTTTTGTTGTTGTCTGCTTAAATGTTATTTACATGCCTATTTATTACACCCCCGAAAAGGAGAAGATATGGCCTAAGCCAGAGGCATTCTGAACCCTTATGAAGACTTAGTCATCATCATGTGAACACATGCGACACCGAATTTGTCATTTTTGGGTGAAATATGATAAATTTGGCATTTGAACAAGAAAAAGTTTGTTAACAATAACTAGTTACTTGTAGAGACACACATTTCCATTCTGCTTTGCTGAGTGCACACTTGAGCAATTGACCTCACGAGCCGGCAAAATATCAAATACAGTAATGCCCTAATTAATAGACTCCATAACCACAGCAGAATTATGGGTAACTTTTCAGGATTTAGTCGGAAATATGGCCTGTTGCCATTCATCGGAAAGCTCTCCCCAATCCCAGTGCCCCTATGGCAATAATGTCAAACAAAGAAACCTATGACCAGCATTGGCCCCATGCACTGAAAATTATACAGATCTACACTTTTACCGACATCATACCGTGTCCGCGGCCAAATCAGAAATTGAAACTAATGTCCAGTATTGGCAGTAATGACAGTTTATGAGTTATGTAAACAGGTCTGACAAATGTGAGAATACAGCTACAATAGCTGTATTCAGCTAACCTAGCTGTATTCAGCTATAAATTATACTCTCAAACCGGCTGTTTTTCGATAATAAACTAGAAGCGCTTATTTGCGCATCAAAATTAGGCTACCATATTCTCCGGTCACCCTCAACCAAATCAAAATCGTCGCTTGTGTTCTGACAAAGTGTTGCCTTTTGTCGACACGGCAATTCTGATTTTGTGTGAAAACTTACTACGGTGGTCGATGTCAGTAAATATTCTGAGGACTATTTTCTGCAAATGCATTCATTAACTAACTTATAAAATAAAGATCAAATTCATCCCAAACACTCGTTTACTTCTTCCCGATGCTAAACCGGTAGGGGGCGTTAGAATGGTGTACCTATATCGAGCATTTAGAATTACATACCACTAGCGGTTTGTGAGCGATACTGGTAACTATTCATAATGGTATATACAGATATTGTGCGGCATATTGCAAATGTATGGCACAACATAGGGACAACTGAAATGAAAATGCGACTTATATAATTTCTGAAGTATTTCAAACATGAAGTCCTGGTCGTTAGCGAGTCAGAACTATTCAATCTGTTTTGGCGGGAAAATATATAATGTGTGAAAACTTACTAAACATAACATTGGTATTTGTATTTTCGCGATTCGACATACATGTATGCGTTTCCGTATTTTTGGAGAGAATCAGATCAAGCAGTGAGTGGAACTCGCTCGGTTAAACTCTGGCTAGAGATGTTCCCCTTTTTACCTGTTTTAACGCACCAACCAAACTGAGTTTTAGCAGCATCATATTGATACTTCCGGGAATGATTAAGATGTTCCATCTTCGGTGATAAATATTGTATTTAATGTATTTTTCAAGGTATTCCGCATTGCATAAGAGAGTTATTAACCGTTATGACCGACATCGACCGACATCGACCGCCGTAGTAAGTTTTCACACATAATCACCATCGTCGTGCCGACAAAAGGCAACACTTTGTCAGAACACAAGCGACCGGAGAATAGGGTAGCCTAATTTAAGACTATTTCACCCCTCACCCCAATGACATTGTCATGACATTGAGTAGGGACGTGACAAAAAAATTAAAATTGATTATTATTCACTGAAAGTTAATTTGCTGGAAACAGCTTGGAAAGACAATTAAAATGATATGTGTGATTTTCTCTGTGGTCAAATATTAAAAAAGTTATGACCATTTTTGTGTAGGAAATTAGGGTAATTTTTCCGACGGGCTGGCCATATACTTAGCATTGCGGCTCTGTGACCGAAAAACCCACGTTTTGGCGATTTTCGACACAAAATTTCACTTCAAAATGGCATATCTCAACTTATAAGTGACGAATCCACATTCTGTTTGTAATAGAACAAAGCTATTAGTAGTGTGTTACTGATTATAACATTTATTCTATCAATTTATATACCAAAATTAATTAATCGATTTATTAATTAACTAATTAGTAATTAACGAAGTAATCACCACCTTGAGAGTTTCTCTCAGGCAGTTTGAACAGATGACGAAATGCATTCCTCATCTTACATTTGAACATGTTGTGTTATATATCGTTTGAAAGGGCATGTCATTCTGAATACAAATCTAAAGGAATCTAAAAGATTGCCCTTATTTTTCATGAGTTATGTCCCTTTGATGATTTTAAATATCAAATTTAAGGTTTGACCCCCCCCCCCCCCCCCCCCCCCCCCCCCCCCCCCACCGGTCGGGGTAAAGTTACCTGGACTAGCCGCCCGCAGCAAAAATTCAAACAACCGTATAAATTGTAATATATCATTATAAAACTTAAAAGGTTGTATCATCCTGAATAATACTATACTAGGTACACTGGGAACATTTGCCCTTTTGAGTCAAGTGTACAGTCATTAAATTAATGTATTAATGAACATTTTACATTTTCTTCCTACTGGACCGAAAACTTCAAAAGTTTGATTTACGCCGTAAATTGGCTAAAGTAAACTTTCCAAGACATTTACATATACCGGTATGCCATGTTACAATTCAGTATGTTTTTCAATTCATTAACCACTTTTTTTCACAACACATATCCCTTTGAAATGATGGATTACTTTCTCTGGTGAAGTATAAAACTTCTTCATCCATGGACCTGTAAGTAACTTACCAATCAGTCCAAGCACCTGCAATTTAACTTTGGCAGTTGGGAGAGTGAAATCTGCCAGTATTGAAACCTGAAGACCACCGCATGAGACTGTTCCTGTTCGGAGGAACTTGAGAACTTCTTGTAATGAATGGCGAGTCTGCCACTGATGAGGAATAACCGATTAAGATATGTACGGTAGCCTATTACATGTACCTCTACCTTTGTAGTATTCATTTTGGCATGTTGCTCCTCTAAAAATGATACAAATCATCTCGGATCACCTTTACCATCTTTATAGCAGAATTTGTCTGCTGGTATTAACGCTGAATAGGTCATTGTCGCATGGTTTCTGGCAAAAAGACACCCAGGATCTCTTAAACTGTCAAAAAGACACCCAGGATCTCGTAAACTGTCAAAAAGGCACCCAGGATCTCAAAGTCTCGCCAAACAACGGGAATTTTGTTTTGTCGTCTGCTATTAATATTATGATAATTATTTTTATGTGATCGGAGTTAAATATCAACGAAATTTTATTCAGCTTTGAGTCTGACTGACAGCGCAATTCCGCATCCTTGATAGTTTGGACCAATATTAATAGCAGACGACTAAACAAAATGCCCGTTGTTTGGTGAGACTTTGAGATCCTGGGTGTCGTTTTGACAGTTTAAAGAGATCCTGGCTGTCCTGGGTGTTTTTTTGCCAGAAACCATGCGACAATGACCTATTCAGCGGTATTAACTGGCTTGGTTCATATTTTCTCTGTTCACTTTCAAGTACCGGTAGTGCAATTTCTGCATTTTTCCCCTCCAACTGTGATTATAATATCATTATTTCATCATCCTTGGCTCTATGACTGTCAACTGTTCTAGAACGGTTATACTGTATATGATTGAATTGATCTTTTGTTCTTTTCTATCCTTTTTATTGTTACACCAGCATTGTGAAGCACACCATGTTTTGAGAGTTACATGTAGGACACCAAGATCTCAATTTTGCAATCAACTTATTTCAACGCTTCAGCTTTTGATTTAAAATTATTGTGGCGGCCTTATTTGACGCCTTCTCACCCAGCTTGAGGATCATTTGTAAATATCATTGCCTCATCTCGGTAGCTGCTTCGCAACCTGAGATAATTTTGCTCATAACTTGGGGTGGTGGATATACAAGCATCACTACAACTTACACGTACTGTTCTTCACTGAATCGACCAATATACCTGACAAACAAGTAGACCTAGCTATGTACATGCACCGTGCTATCAGTAGATCAGTTTATCACTCGGATCAATTCTTTGAATTCAAATGAAGATTGTCATGAGTGCACTTAATTGGCTTGCAAATCCAAATTCAACAGAATCTGACAGGTATTTTAATTTCAGAAAATCATTTTATTACACACATTGGCTTAGGAAGCGTTGTGGGGAAATCACTTTTATTTTTTTATTGATTTGAATTCTTATTCTTAACTTTCTCAGTGTAACAGCATTATATTACAGTCTGACATTTGAACAATATAAAATATAAAACATGTCCATTTCTCATTTCATCACAGATAAAAGGCAAGTTTCCATATTAATCATTTAAGTAATTAAAACCAATTACATGTTGCCGAAAAGATGAGACTTTAATATCGATTACATTTTTTCAGCGGCATATTTTGAATTTTCATTTTCTGTCAATTTCCGACAAAGTCAAAGTTGACCAAAGGAGCAATTATAAGAAATAATTAATACTATTTGTGTAAATATTGACAGATATAGCCAATATGCAACAATAAAAATCAATAATTAATCAATAACGATCATTTGATGTAATAATAAACTCTTCAAACGGTGTTTGTGTCAACAAATGCATTTTGTTTTGTGTTACGTCATTCGTCGTATTTGACCCGGAACTCGGCTGAAGGTCGGCTATTCAGCCTAAATTGCGTCGAATTACGAAATCGCTTTTTGAATGTCTCTCTTTTCCCGCACAATAAGAAAAGGTCTTTGCACAAACCAAAAATGATAAAACTTCCCAATTATAAGTAAAAATACCCAATGAAGGTGTCTATGTAGGTCCCGAAGGAGTCTATAGACTCTTTGATATAGAGTTCTGATGGAGAAAATGTAGGTCGATCTATTTTTGTCATAACTCTGACGTATTTTGACCTGGGAGAAAAAATCGAAATCGAGGCTCACTACGAGCATGCCAGTTTTAAATATAGAAACAGGGAATCCCGACAAATGGCGATATCGGCGACAAACAAATAATCGAAAACAACACATAAAATAAACATAGCAAAAACGCGACACAGTAAAAATGTCAGAACGCCACGACGTTTTACGTCCTTTTTGTCATATCCCTACTAATTTGAATATGCCATAATAAAAGCTACAATGTTTTTTTCAGATCCATTGGAAATTTTGACACTTAAGATTGTTTTACAGACAAAAAGTACCTTTGTCAGAACTTCAAAAATTTTGAAAAAAAACCAACTTCTGTCAAATTTGTTTAAATTTATTTTTCTGGTGCTTCTGTCGACCTATAGAAAACAACAAGACCAAATATTCCCAGATTCCATTGATTTTTCAAAAAACCTTTGAGGTTGCTAGACAAAGCCAAACTTTGCCCAAAGCCTGGCAAAGGCCTAGTACTAATATGCAACAACCAACAACTGCCTCGGTAATTCAAGTTCAAAGCGGTTGTATGCATTGTCGAAGGGCATATAATTTTGATGCGCAAATTAGCGCTTCTAGTTTATTATCGAAAAACAGCCGCTTTGAGAGTATAATCACAACCCAAAAGGGTTGTTTTACGGTATTGCGTATGTGACGTCAGTAATTTCTATACCCCATCAACATGAAAAAATTGTTTTTACATCCGGGCGATTCAGACCTATGGGGCCCTATGGTGGCCGCCATGTTGGAATAGAATTGACAAATTAATAAAACGAATTTATTTTTCTTCTTCGATCAGCCTCCCCATAGCAACACTATTAAATTTGAAACACAAAATCAACTTTATTCAAAATTAAATGCTTAATGTGGATTTAGCTGACACGGGCGCATAGCATTCGGCAAACCTCGCCAGATTCCGTACCGTTGAAGTTTGAATATTACGTCACCTGGCAGGCCATAGCAACGTTGGAAATGATGACGTAATTTCTTTACAAAATGGTGGCGCTCTCTTATTTGCGAAATTTGAAATTGAATTGCTTGTTATTGTTATCGCTTGTATTTTAAATGTACAACGGTATCACAGCACGTAAGCGTTAAGAACAAACGATAAAGCACAAGCGAAGATAGCACAACGAGCCCATTACTGGAATGACTTTAGAGTCAAAGCAGTCAAAAGAAGAAGAACAACAACAACACTAGAACTTGTTTTGAACTTGGAAGTTTAAAAGTGAAAATCAGTCATTCGGAAAGAAACTCAATGATGAATCTGTGACTATGAAGATGAAGGTCACTGGGGTGAAATGTGGACTGGTCTGTGCAGACTGATCACCACGGCGATTTGACTTGTTCTGTTATTGTTCAATTTTAAGTCTGTTTTCACCTGGACTGGTTAGACTCAGACTTAAACTTAGAGTTGCAACTGCAAGCAGCAAATTGTTCAGTCTACTAACTAACTACTTCTCTAAATAGTAAATTTAATTGTTAATATATCAAACACTGTCAGGTCAAGCCTCAACTTGGGTCAAGGAAATCAGAAAATGGACATTTTAGAGCTGACTGATTTACTCATTTACTCAGTATAGACAGTATAGTTCAGTCATGAACCGTTGAACGTAGCACGTAGCTGGAACTTGTGGAAGCAGTATCCAGTGAAAGCGGTCATGTGGCCTTCTAATCTAATAATATTAGGATTGTATTAGTCAATTTAGTAATTACAGATTAGTAAATTTAGTTGTCACTGTGAATGTGACTCAGGTCAAAATTCAATTCTAGCCATCTACAGAGCAGTCAACACACAGATGTAACAAACATGTAAAGCCCTGTAAATTGGTGACTAACAAAGTGAGTCGTTTATCTTCTTGTTGAGTGAAGGAAAAGAAGAACATCTCCCAATCCCACTTGGTCTCGGCACACTGCAGAGTTCATGCAGTGACTGGTGAGAGGATATGCTTCTGGGTCAACTTTCCATCTGTGTGTATGAATTCTGTTTCATGTGATGGACACATCAAGTTAAATATAATAATTATAATGCATGGTGATTAGTTTTAGCATTCTCACATATTAAATAATTCATGATTTTAACACTGTGTTCTCGATTTAAACCTTAAGCATTAAGCGGGAGCTTGACCAGCATGGCTAGCATATATATTAACGAATGGCTATTTGTGGAAAAATTATTAAATATAGCCCTGCGTACTTGCTATTGTCGACTTGACACATTGGGATTGGAATAATATGTATGCTAAATATAATAATTCCAGGCCAACTTAGTTGAACTGTCACGACCTTCTTGTTATACATGTACATGACTAATGAGGCAATCGTATAAATGTTTAATCTAGTAGCATTTTCTCAGACCATGCCATGAATATCTATGTATCTATGCCCATCAAGAATGATATATTCCACCAGTACAAAGTTTTTGCTGTTGCGATAGGGAAGTAACTAGTACAGTTAATAAATTATGAAGTACCTTTCATTAATAATGTGTGTCATAGAATGTGAAGATCCAACTTTGAAATGGCAAGATTTAAATGACTTTGTGGTGGATTTTCCTTTGCGTCCCTCATACTAATGTCATTCCTCCTGGGCAATTATTAAAATGTTTATATACTATCAGATGCCTAACAATAGTGTCAGCATGTGCCGCATGATTAGTAATTTCAGATAAAATTCTCAACGATCATTAAGTTTTTTCGCATAGAGACATATATAGAATTAAAGGCACGTGCGGCCTTAATTGTCGAAAATATTCATATTTGTTCCAAACACCGTAAACAGAAAAACATTAAAACGCATACAGTTCCGTTCATATATACCATGACCATCGCGTAAACAGCATGTTATAATGAAGACCTACTATATTTGACATAAGCAAGAGTCTGATTGTGTTACAGAAGACAGAACAATGCTACTGGCTAATCACACACAAATGGCATAAACGCTCTTTATTAGTTCCATATCAGGTATTCACCAACAAAGAACGCTCTTTATGTTTACCATCATAATATAAACAAACACCAGAAAGGTAACTTTTATGCTTTTGTTTACATAACAATGGTCAAACAAATGACCATAACATACTGTTTATGCGATATTTCTTATTTGTATATGGACAAAGTCTATCTACATTTTGATGTTCTTTCTGTTTGTGGCGGTTTTTGACGGGTGGAAATATTTTCACAGGACACCCACCGCCAAGGCCAACCGTGTCTTTAAATTGAAATAGAATTAAATTTCAATCAATATTGTTAATTTCAGTCTAGGTCTCCGCTATCACTATTATTGACCATCACAATGCTTAGACATCTGAGAGTACGATATAAGCTCACAAAAGTCATGAACAAGCATGCAATCTCGAGCTGGGACCACCCTTAATACTTGTTTCTCATCATCTACTTCACAGAAGGGGTCACCCCTAAGTAGTAACCGTATAGGAAACACACCGAACATACCACTATGACATCAGTTTGTTTGATCTAAATTATTTAGCCCCAAAACAATAGTCATTTGGCAAATTATCTCATTCCTTTTCGAAGTGCCTGTCATCTACTGAAGTTGGATCCTACCAGGGCCATAAATTATGTCTCATTGAGTCATTGTGTCCCATCCATGTAAATCGCTGAAAGTCAAGCATACATAAACGTTACCTCTATAAATAAATCAGATGTGGCTATGTGAAATATGCATTAAATCCCCGTTTTCATAATAATGTATTCAGTATTATATGTAAATTTATCCAATAAAGATATTTTTCCCTTGAAGGTCCTCAATCCGAATCAATAGTCCCCATATCATCAGATTCCAACAACAAGAATTTTTTTTGAAATGCCGCTTCAGTTGACAGAATTAATTGCTCGAAAATAATGCTAACTGCAGTCAATTATGGCATAAAATTGACAAAAACCTGTAATTTATCAACTTTTTGCTCAACGAATATTGCTGGTTTGTCAAACATCTGACACACACAAAAAAAAACTCAGTTGATTTTAGAGTTATTCATCTCCATCTGCAATTTGGTCAGAGAAAGTATTCTTGTCTGCTGTTTGCTGGGCCACGTAAAATTAAAATGATAGATTTTAAAAATCGGTATCTGATCACTCTGAGCTTTGATGTTGTGGGTTCCTCGACTTGAATCAAATATTGTTCACCTCTGAAGTCAAGGAAATAGTAATCTGCGAGGGTTAATTCGGATTGAGTACCTTTAAAATTGCAAAAATTAAATTAAATAATTTTGCCTTGAAATTTGGTCTGGAAATTAGAGAAATGTTAGAGGCAATATCTCACTCTGACCCATGTCTAACTGTGGCCCACATTCCCACATTCCTCTATATCTGGGGCTGCAACATATTCTCGTGCAAATAGGTTTATTTGTACCTAAATATTCACATATGTTCATATTTTTTTAATTTATTTTAATTTGTTTAAATAAAATTTTTGAAAAACTAACGGCATTATTCACTCTGCCAGGGCACCCCCGAGTCACCACACCAAATTTCGCTGAAATCTGAGCACCAATATTAACAAAGACATGTTGGTCTCAACTTTACTCCAGTCTTATATTATTATATATGTATATATAAACAGTCCCATGAAACATGTATACATTTATTGATGGACGTGTCATGGGCTCTTCATACAGGATCAGGTTCATTATTCCGAAGGTTCCATATTCCGAAGGGTCGCTATCCCAAAGGTTCTTATTAAGAAGGTTCGCTATTCTGAAGGTATATGCTATTCTGGGCGTATTTAACCAGAAAAGATGGACAACTCTAATACCAAGTAGTTATTATTACCACGATTTTACAGTTATCCATCTTTATCTGGAAGACCGCCCGTTTTGACCTCGTCCTGGCACGATTAGGCCCAGAACAATAAAAATAGCAAACTGCAAAGATCGATATCTAATTACTCTGAGCTTTGATGGGTACGTGGGTTCGACACTAATCAAATATTTTTTTTCCCCACCGAAGCCAAAGAAAGAGTAATTTAGCAGCGTCTTATCGGATTGAGTGCCTTTAAGTTATTTCCTTCATAAAAAGAGTCTTATGATAAAGAACCCTCTCAATACTTTAGAATATAGATAATAGAATGAAACTTCAAAATAACAAGTTATAAAAACCTTCTGAATATTGAGGAATATAGAGAACCTTGTGAATAGCGAAACTTCGGTATAATGAACCTTGGGAATAGCGAACCTTTGGACATAGAATGATAGAGTGACATGTCCCTGTCCTACGGCCCATACGCACTGGCGTGATCGTATATCCCAAGTTGGCCAGAAATACAGGCACTCCTATGAAACATACATTTATCATTTTATAGATGGACGTACGTGTTTTGGGTTGTCCATACGTACTGACGTAATCATATTATATAGCTGAATACAGCTAGGTTAGCTGAATACAGCTATTGTAGCTGTATTCTCACATTTGCCAGACCTGGTAGTGGTAAATGAGTGAAACTTTGAGAAAAAAAATTGTGTCCAACAAATTGCAAAATTTTATGATTTTAAGTCAACTGGTTATGTTGCCAATACAACCTTCTGTTTGTTCGTGAGACATGATATCGAAATAGCAGTTCGTTCTTGTGTGCAAAACTGCTGATATCAGATTTAATCTAGTTAGACTCTTGTATAAGCCTCAAACTGTGAACATAATTTATACATTTTGCACCGAGTTATCTCCCATCCCTTTTAACCAAAGTCGTTTTGATAGAAGCATTTCCATTGGCTGATAATGTTAAGCGACCAATTGAATTGCAGTTTACATGATCAAATATTGAAAGCGAGGCCAATTTTGCGGCGTGCCATTTTGCAAAGAAAATATCGGTTTGCAAAATAAATCTTCTATAAATATTAAATGACAACTTATCTCCCGCGGAGGGGATAAGACAAGTATGGGATTAGTATTTAGTGTAACAATATTATAAGTCGGAAAATGTATATGAACGTCAGCAGTCTTTTTTCAACATTTAAAATGACTACCCAAGTCGAAATATTTTTTTTTTATCAAATGTTAAAATTTAGCAACAGTAAACTCCATATTATCAGCTCTCCTACTAACTGAATTCAGCTATAGATTATACTAGCCTTACATTGTATATGTATAGATAGATACTAACCGGTAAGTTTTATGCAACACGACAAAATAAGCAATATGTTCATCAAATCTGGGCTACCAACATGCCAGGAAATTTCATTTGATTTTGAGCATATATCTTCTTCGTGTTAATACAGTGCAACTGTGCAAGTCCTGGCAGAGGTGTATTTCTGTTGGGACAATATCGCACTATTAAGAGTAGTCAGACCTGACTTGATGTTCGGATCAATAGGTCTGGCAAATGTGAGAATACAGCTACAATAGCTGTATTCAGCTAACCTAGCTGTAGTCCAACAGCTGAGGAAAATAACAAGGCAGTTATCATGCAAATGAAGGAAATGGCAGATAGAAGATATTCCCACAAAATAATAGCTGGAGACTTTAATTTCAAAGAAATCAACTGGGAGAACAGAAGCACAACAAATGGTGTGGATTCAGAAGTATACAAATTTTTGGAGGGAACAAATGACACATTGCTGCATCAAAGCGTAAGAAAGCCAACAAGACACAGACAGGGACAAACCTCCAATATACTGGATTTAATATTGACCAATGAAGAACAAATGATTGAAGATATCAACTATCTCCCACCAATTGGAAAAAGTGATCATCTAACTTTTAGTTTCGCTCTGACATGCTAAGTAGACACAGTGGAGACTATAGGGGAAAGACATCTATACAATAAAGCGGATTATGATCAAGCGAACAATCTACTTACAGATATGGACTGGACGGCAATGAATATGATGTCAGTAGAGGAAACATGGGAATACATAACAAGGAACATATTAATCATTAGAGACAAGACAGTTCCTCTAACAAAGACAGGGAAAATTAAGAAAAAGAAGAAAGTGTGGATGACAAAAGAGGCGCTGAATGCCGTCAAAGAAAAACAAAAATACTGGAAGAAATATATCCACAATAAATCAGACAAGACATTCAAATCATATGTGGCTGCACGCAATCTAGCCACCAAAGCGACCAGACAAGCCCACAAGGCCTTTGAAATGAAGCTTGCCGCTAACTTCAAGAAAGACTCAAAATCTTTCTGGAATTATGTCAAGCAAAATACAAAGATCAAAGAAGGGATAGCTGACATAGAAGATAAAGATGGGAACATCATTAGAGACAACACAGACAAGGCTGAGATATTTAATGCATTCTTCTGCAGCGTCTTTACAAAGGAAGATGATGATCATATCCCGGAACTTGATGATCGAGAATTCTGCTCGCATTGGATTCAACGAAATCACCCGGGGAGGATCAACTGCATCCTGCGTTTCTAAAGGCGACTGCATCATGTCTTAGTACACCCTTATGCATACTGTACAATAAATCCGTAGAAGAAGGGGTACTCCCTCAAGGATGGAAGAATGCATCAGTAGTTCCCATATACAAGAAAGGAAGAAAATGTACTCCAGGCAACTATCGACCAGTAAGCCTGACAAGTGTAATATGTAAGATACTGGAGAGCATCATCCGAGACAAGATAATGGAGCACATGGAATCAAATAATCTATTCACAGAAGAACAATGTTCACGGCTTCAGAGCTCAACACTCATGCGTGACCCAACTCCTAGAAGTTCAAGAAGACTGGTACGAGGCTCTCAATGAAGGAAAAGAAATAGATGCAGTATACTTGGACTTCAGGAAGGCATTCGATACGGTACCACACAAACGCCTGCTAAACAAAATCGACAGCTACGGAATCAGGGGAAACATCAAAGAGTGGATAACAGCGTTTTTAACTAACCGTATGCAAACAGTCAAAATAGGAGGACAACCATCAAGTGCTAGAAAAGTTACCAGCGGAATTCCACAAGGGTCTTTCCTGGGTCCAACGCTGTTTCTGATCTTAATAAATGATATCACAGAGGGAATAGACAGTAACATAAAAATCTTTGCGGATGATACCAAAGTATATAAAAGCATAACATCAGAGGACGACTGCCAGAATCTTCAAAAAGACCTAGATACACTGTCTAGCTGGTCTGACAGATGGCTACTTCGCTTCAATGCAGATAAATGCAAAGTAATGCATCTTGGGAATAATAATAAACAGCATCAATATACAATATCAGAGAATGGATCAATCCACACGATAGTGGCAGCTGAAGAAGAAAAGGATATTGGAGTAACATTCGACAAGAATATGAAATTCAACACACATGTCTCCACAATCGTAAACAAAGCAAACCAGAAGTTAGGAATCATGAGGAGAACTTTCCAGCATATGGATGAAGACATGTTCAAGATCCTATATAAATCTTATGTCAGACCCACCCTAGAATATGGCTCATCAATCTGGAACCCACACTTAAGAAAGGACAAAATAGCTATAGAAAGCATACAAAGAAGAGCCACAAAGCTGGTGAAGAAGATCAAAGATAAACCTTACGAAGAGAGAATAAAACATCTTGGTATACCAACTCTGGAATACAGAAGAGAAAGGAGCGACATGACCCAGCTATATAAAATACAAAACAACATAGACAAAGTACGGCTGACAAAGACATTGGAAAAACCCAAGGATAGCAGAACGAGAGGACACCCAAGCAAAATATATAAGAAGCGATACAACACCAACTTAGCCAAGAACAATTTCGTTGCCAGGAGTACGACAAACTGGAACAACCTGACAGATCTATGTGTGACAGCAATCTCCCTAGATCAATTCAAATCATATCTCAACGATAGCTGGAGAGGAAAAGAAAATAAATTTTATTTTAATTTCTATAATTGCGCAAACAAAAATAAAGTGAGCTCAAGAAGACAAGTAGCCATTACAAGCGAAAGCTTAACACAGGCTGAAGATCAAAGGTAAATCAAAGGTAAATTAGACTTTCGGATTAATAGGAATTTTAATATTTGGACGTTTATGGACCTTTTAATCCTTCAGTCTAATGGAACACGTGAAAACTTTGAATGCTACAAAGCCACACAAATTATGTGGCACGGTCATGCCCCTTTAACTTACACTGTTCACGTCTAATGACACAAATAAAATTACAAATAAAAAACACATACCTTTTGTTGGAATGTTAAATATCATGACTGAACTAACTAGCATAAATTTGTGTCACTATTAATCCATATAATTTTATAACAACTCAACCGACAGAAATATTCAAACCCGTCTACGCTAGCGAACACATACGAAAGCACGCGCATGCGTAATAGATCAGAAATCTGGGAAAACACGCGAAATTAACATAATTTATTTGTATTTGAAAATGGCGATATGTTTTCCAATCCGGGATTAAACTAACAAATCTGTAATTCTGACAACTTTTATATCACTATCTATGTGTGAACACAAAGAATACTATCTCTGCTACAGGTAAGACTAATGTATTTGTAGATAATTTAAGAGAAAATGGTATTTTGATGGGTCATATCGGTGGTCACTGATGTTGACCTGCTTCAAAATGTGTGCTAACTTTGCTTTCAGCTCTTTTATTAGACTAGAAGGATTAATACAATCGTAAATGTCCAAATATTAAAATATGTATTAATCCGAATAGTCTAATTTGTTGGACTAGCCTAGCTGTATTCAGCTATATATTATACTCTCAAACCGGCTGTTTTTCGATAATAAACTAGAAGCGCTAATTTGCGCATCAAAATTAGGCTACCATATTCTCCGGCCACCCTCAACCAATTCAAAGCCGTCACTTGTTTTCTGACAAAGTGTTGCCTTTTGTCGACACGGCAATTCTGATTTTGTGTGAAAACTTACTACGGTGGTCGATGTCAGTAAATATTCTGGGGACTCTTTTCTGCGAATGCATTCATTAACTAACTTATAAAATAAAGATCAAATTCATCCCAAACACTCGTTTACTTCTTCCCGATGCTAAACCGGTAGGGGGCGTTAGAATGGTGTACCTATATCAAGCATTTAGAATTACATACCACTAGCGGTTTGTGAGCGATACTGGTAACTATTCATAACGGTATATACAGATATTGTGCGGCATATTGCAAATGTATGGCACAACATAGGGACAACTGAAATGAAAATGCGACTTATATAATTTCTGAAGTATTTCAAACATGAAGTCCTGGTCGTTAGCGAGTCAGAACTATTCAATCTGTTTTGGCAGGAAAATATATAATGTGTGAAAACTTACTAAACATAACATTGTTATCTGTATTTTCGCGATTCGACATACATGTATGCGTTTCCGTATTTTTGGAGAGAGTCAGCTCAAGCAGTGAGTGGAACTCCCTCGGTTAAACTCTGGCTAGAGATGTTCCCCTTTTTACCTGTTTTAACGCACCAACCAAACTGAGTTTTAGCAGCATCATATTGATACTTCCGGGAATGATTAAGATGTTCCATCTTCGGTGATAAATATTGTATTTAATGTATTTTTCAAGGTATTCCGCATTGCATAAGAGAGTTATTAAACTGTTATGACTAGAGCTGAAACGGTTGACCCATTCTTCTAACCGGTTAACCATCGGGGTTAACCGGATTTCAACCAGTTAACCGCTAATTTCTAGCGGATTTCTCTCACACTAATTATGTCGACATTATGCCATGCTCCAGGGACAAACCTAGCTGAGAAATAGTAGCTGAAATAAAGACCTTATTCACGGCATTTAGCGATATTCAAAAACACGAATTCACTGTTCTTTTGCTGGCTCTCGTGATGGGGAATGAGCAAGTGAAATTTGTGAATGGCAGGAGGGATCGCTTATTTGCCGTTATCAGCATATGTTTGGGCATTTGTAAAACGAGAACAATAGTATGGGTATTGGTAAAACGAGTAACAAAACTATATATTAAAGATCTGTAATATATCTACAATATAATTATACCCGGTATATAATTATATATAAAGACAAGAAAGTAATAACTATAGAACAAAAAGGAAGGTCAGTTAGGTCAGACTCGCAGTCCTATTCAGTATTTGAGCTATTCGTCGGTATCATGATCGCGGACACTAGTGTTGGAAGGTTATAGAATTTACGTTTCGGTTTCAGTATGCAATCACTTGACATATAGAAATTACTGCCAAATTGAGTGTCAATGCTTCAACTACGATGACTGTTTGGTCACTCAATTGAATTGATCATATTATATCACAACAGGGAGGAAGAACGGGAAGAGTGAAGACATTGTGCAGCTGATCTCAATCATCAAACTTCGTCGACTTACATAGTTTTTATAAACCCCACTGTAAAACAGTTTTAGTATGTCGTGGTGTGATTTCAATTTGAATCCATGTTGCTTCGTGCAGTATTAACTATTAAGTTACGAAAGCACGCATTGCCACACAACGCCACTTTTACGTTGTCACTTCCTTGTGTGCATTCAGACTTGATACACAGTGACTGCACACATGCTTTTGTCGGAAGATCAGAGAAAACTTCAAAGGGTCGGAATTGATTGAAGGTCGCCGACACTTCCAGACAGTTCGAGAATTGCTACTAAGTATCTGATACTATCGCGTGTACCAATTAATGCTTGCATTGCACTCTACTATCGGTGACACAGGATTTAGTATTAGTTTTGCATCATTTAACCTAATATTTTGAGGATTATTCACGTTCACATTCAACTGACAACGGGATGCGGTTACGTCCGGTTCATTTTTTTCTAACCGGTTACGTCGCTAACCGGATTCTAACCGGTTAACCGTCTAACCGTTTCAGCTCTAGTTATGACCGACGTCGACCGCCGTAGTAAGTTTTCACACATAATCACCATCCCTGTGCCGACAAAAGGCAACACTTTTGTCAGAAAACAAGCGACGATTTTGATTTGGTTGAGGGTGACCGGAGAATATGGTAGCCTAATTTCGATGCGCAAATTAGCGCTTCTAGTTTATTATCGAAAAACAGCCGGTTTGAGAGTATAATATATAGCTGAATACAGCTAGGTTAGCTGAATATAGCTATTGTAGCTGTATTCTCACATTTGCCAGACCTGATCAAGTCACTTTGAAGTCAGAACGCTGTCGCTCTTCAGCATGGCCATGGGCGATTAGCTAATTTTTTAAAAATAAACATAATTAAAAATTTTGAGAATGAACTAACATAGTAATGAGCTAAATCGAGCTAAATTTTTGATGTGATTTAAGTCTGTTCCTTCAGTTCAACATTCAACAACTAACGCGAAATATCACAATGCGATTTTAATTTCATTAATGGTTAGACTGCATGTGAAGCTTCACAGAAACACCTTCGGTACAACTAATTAAATAGCCGCGGTGCAATCAAAGGCGATTTGATTAACACTTTTATGAGATAGATTAAACTTTTTATCGAACTTACGAATTGTGTACATAAAACTGCTGCTTCTGCATATGAATTTACCTGGAATGTATTTCTGAATGTCTGTTCTGAATTTTAATGAAAACATATGGGTAAATCATTAAGCAAATGTCACTTAAAATATATCAAGACTGTTGTGAGTAGATGAGCGCAGTTATATTTGTGAAGATCAATTTTATGATCCAGTAAAATTAAATTTGCAGCGCGATATTTCGCGTTAGGTGTTGAACTGAAGGAACATACTGAAATCACATTAAAAACTTAGCTCAAATGAGTTATTTAGCTCATTTGGCACCTGACAAGAACGCTGTATGCATAATCGAGTCGTTTACGTTACGGAATCGTCTGAAATGAGCCGAATGATCGTGCCTGTCAAGGTCGTTTGCAGACGCCACGATACCGACCGCAGAAAAAGTTCCCAAAATAAACAACGCGTCTGAAATTGTAGACAACACAGCCGATCTCGAAAAAGAGAAAGTTTCTCAGAAACTTGTGACACTTTGTGTGTTTTTAATAAAATTAACATTATTTTCTAAGACCAAACAGCCTGTGCAAACTTGCGTTTTGGTTCAAAAAAAAATTATGCAGATTAACCCCTCAAAGCACGCACTCGTGAATCACCTTGGAATTACCCTAACTTTCTGGTGCATGACGAGGATTGGGCATTTAGTTATATACTATATTATTATTATTGTATCATACTTTATATTCTACAAAGAAATTAAAAGCCCAGCACATTAACATTCTGTTTGTTTTCTTCCCTGCAGTATGTATGAGATTATATTAACACTTACCGCACATCTTGTTGCCAGTAGTGTTAAAACAGTTTTCTTCAATGTCATCTAAAGTTTTGGATAAACCCGGAAAGTCGCAAGCAAGGTCCGGTCTGCGCTGGCCCAAAATTTTGTCAAATGTTTTTTTTCCCAAATTCTCTCATAAGTTGTGAATGATATGGGCCAACATTAACTTAACAAATGAGTTTGTGGAAATATGTTATTTTTGTTGACAATACCTACATGTAGAATTCTATTGCTTTATAATTAATACGCGTACACCATGACCATGTTCTGTTGAAAAAATGTGTTAACTAAATATGACATAAATGTATAAACTAGACCTATAAATTAAAAATAATATCATATTTGTTATTGAAAAATATTTTCTGTCCCTCTATAACATCAAAACTATACAAAATTAATGCATAGAAATTGCTATATCAAACAAAATAGTGTATTTCTAGAGGCAATTCTTCTTCCAAACATGTTATTTCATACACTAGAATCTAAATAAAATATATTTTGAAAAAATTAGCCTGAAACCTGAATTCATCTTTAATAATGTGTTATGGGAGTGGGCGTGATTCTGCTGTGTTCACAGCTTCATCGGTTGCGCAATTGTGCCCACAATATATGTTTCCGTTCGATGATTTAATGGGTAGGAATAAAGCTGACCATATCGCATTACAAGTCTAGTCGATATACCATCCTGTAGGGGGCTCTCTTAATAAATTGCCAATTAAACCACACCTTAGTTGGTTTTATCAAGTGAGAACTCTTCATTGTAAATGTAAACAGAGACTGATATAAATAAACTGACTGTATTTTGCTTCCTCGTAGGTGTTAATTTAGGTCAGTGCTATATTAGCATCAGCCATATCTCCCACATTGAAAACAATTCCTTTTTATCGATACTAGAATTGTTGGACCACCACCTGCCCATCATCGCCTTTTAATACTTGTTAAGCTATACCCCTGTAAATGTAAACAGATACTGATATAAATAAACTGACTGTATTTTGCTTCCTCTTAGGTGTTAATTTAGGTCAGTGCTATATTAGCATCAGCCATATCTGCCACAATGAAAACAATTCCTTTTTATCGATACTAGAATTGTTGGACCAGCACCTGCCCATCATCACCTTTTAATACTTGTTAAGCTATACCCCTGTTTTTTTTATATTTCCGGTTATCTTCATTTTCATTGGTTTGTTTGCTCAGTTTGTCCTACCCCCCTCCCCTTTTTATATTTCACTAGTTGCCTGGTTGTTAATGTTATGGTGCCTATCCTATATGGGGCTTTCCTGATAAATTATTATTATCCCTCCTGTGGATTTAATGTATAACAATAAAATTCATATTGAGAATTGCATGAAATATTTGACCGCACCTCATGACTGCTCAGAATAGATTCCAATTGTTTTTGGCTCATGGTCCATGTTGCATTCTGCCAGCTGTTTTCATTGGCATCAATTTGCCTTTCAGGTGGTCCCTGTGGCATTCGGGGAGGGGGGGGGGGGAATACACATTCTTTTTAGGTAAAAAATTTTGTAGTGATGTTCCGATAATGAAAAAGCCCATCGGACCGATTTCCAATAACTGGAGGCACAATCGACCGATTTCCGATTCCGATGTTTATATATTTTGTGTGTTTGTTCCCATAATGGACTATATACACCCATTGCACTCCATATCCCGGTATAGTTTCAAAGCCAAATACATAAAATATATATATTATAGTATTTCTGCCGTCGTCAGTTGTGCGCTGCCTTTGATGTATGCCGGTAGTTGTTTTGACAAAGAGATCAAAGGTACTGAATCAGAGTAACGTTATCACCATATCACTTGCACGCGGTATAAAGGTCTTGATTGAATACTTGTTAGTTGCGACAATGTATGGAATGCGATGATTATTAACTAAATTTAGAATGATGGATAATAATTTCCCAAATTCCCATTGGTCACACCTTTTGTCTTTTAATAACTGGGAAGCTTTTATAGTTCCGCCTACTCAAATTTTGTTTTGTTAGACCGCCTCCGAGTTTAATGTGGAGCTAAGCATATTTCATATAGCGTATGCCGTAACTTGTAATGAGAGCAACATTATAACAATGGCGACTCGCGGAGCGACAAAAACAATTTGGGACTACTTCACCATTTTGTCCCTTACAGACGAAAAAGCTAATTATGCCCCTCCTCACGTTGGTCATTATTGAAGACAGTTCTGATCACGACTGTACTAATTCATTCAGTGCGTGCTTCAAATTATTGACATAGCATGTGACGTCACAGCATGGCACATGCTCAACCGGAAACTACATATGCATTGTAATGAGGTCAGTTGTTGAATCTATTTCGTATCCACGCGATTGAACCAATAACTTCATATTACACAGGATATATCGGACAGGTGTATTGCCATGCTTATATATAATCATACCAGACTGTTTGGACGATGCCAATAACTTCTTTTTAGGTTGTTACATCTGTGTTTTACATTCAATACTACGGTTGTATTGTGTACGTTTATTAAAGCATGCATATAGCGCTTACCTTGAATTTACCTTGAATTTATCCGATGGGCTATTATCGGCCGATTCCGATTCCGATTATCAGAACATCGCTAATTTTTTGTTCATCTGAAAATGCAATTTTATGCTATAAACAGACGGTTACATGTAATTTCTGATTGAAATCCAGCTATCTTTTCGCTAGTTTGATACTGACACTCAGCCATGACTACATGCGGTTGCAACAG
Source organism: Siphonodentalium dalli (assembly GCA_032622095.1). Taxonomy (NCBI): domain Eukaryota; kingdom Metazoa; phylum Mollusca; class Scaphopoda; order Gadilida; family Siphonodentaliidae; genus Siphonodentalium; species Siphonodentalium dalli. The sequence continues at coordinate 131,912,980 of CP136062.1, read as the reverse complement.
AGTGGCATGTCATTTATTTTATTGAGAATATATGTAAAGTTCTGGGATACATTTTGTATCTCAAGTGAAAAAAATCAAATTCAAAATATAATAAGGCTTATTTTTCTGTTTTTCAAGAGCGGGTTGTTTTGAAATGCCAAGAAGATCTCGCTCAAGATCTAGTAGTTCAAGATCAAGGAGCAGGTCTCGCAGCTCGAGTCATCGTCGTTCATCGCACAGAGCACGTAATTACAGGAGGAGAAGTCGATCTCGATCTCGTTCACCTAGGTCTAGATCTCATTCACGTTCAAAAAGCTCACACAGTATGTCGTTCCAACGCAATAATAACGTTACCAATTTGGAGGATGTGGATTCACTTCGAGCTCGTGTTTTCATTGGTAATCTCCAGAGCGATAAAGCCTCACATGAAGAACTTCGTGAGAAGTACCAATCATTTGGAAAAATACAAGGTATGTATGTTACACTTCACCTTCCTTCAAGATCCTGAATCATAAGAAAAAATAAGCTGAAATTTGTTGTTCAGCTTCATTTGGGGACAAGATCATGATTTGAACTTTCATTTGGTTGGTTAATAAGGGGTGGTTCCAGGGGAATTAATACTTGGATCTTTTAGTGAGTTCCTGAGAACTGCTGCTGAATGTTGTAAAATGTTTAATGTAATAAACATGTTCATGAGCCACCAACATGGCTGGGAGGCAGCCATTTTTATATACCTGTTTTGAAAAAATGACATATTATGTTATTGGTCTGTCCATCCATCTGTCTGTCTGTTTGTTTTTTTCGTTTCTGAATTATATCTTTAGTAAGTCTGTCCGTTCCCTTTTTTGTTTCCGGATCAGGCCTCAGCTTACCAGGCGAGTAGGGCGAAATAGTCGCTCGAAGTCGCCTTAGTGTCGCGCCAGGGAGAAGTGAAGTCGCCCTCCGATTTTCCCAAAATTATCCTACGGCTGTAGCAAGTGATAAGCCATGCATGCTATAGTGTTACAATTGAAATCAATTATGAATATATCACCTGCAAGTCAAACAGTGACAAAATGTTGACACAAGGTCGACTCCTTTTGTTTAACAGTGTTAAGTAAGTAAATGCGGTCTTCAATGTCCAGACAAGGATTATAATATATCAAACAAAGAAGCCTTCCGTTTTTGCCATACTTAATAAAGTGTTGGTTTCTGCTCGTCCCGACCGACTGCTTTAAAACCGCCGACTCAAATTATTATTATATTGCCGATTTAAACGTTTTGTTTGTTTTAGTTCCGTTTCCGTCTTTGTGCTATTCCGTGTTTTTACGCAATAACAGAATGCGAATCGAACGGACCTAATCTTACTGAATATATTTGGCGACAAAATTATCCGAGAGCACCATTTTATAGTGTGCAAATAAAGTTCTAATCGTTGTATTGCCTTGTTCGAAATAAAACTTGATCCATAACCGGAAAATTGTAATTTTATTCTTCTTCTTCTTCTTCGTGTTACAGTGCAAGTCCTGGCAGAGGTGTATTTCTGTTGGGACAATATCACACTATTGTGTGCGATATTCCCAATGATTCAGTGATTTTAGAGACACCCGGTAGTCGATGTCAAGACTCAAGGCCATTAATTGTGGCAATATATGCAAACCAAATGCAACAAACAATCTATATTACATTTAAATGAAAAATTTGAATTTTTTTCCATGATAATGTTTTTTTCATTTGTTCTGGATAAATACGTCCAAGTAACCAATTTGGTATGATAGGACGGGATCTAAATCAGGAAGCTCATGTATTTGTTTAACCTATACATATTAAATAAATTATCAGATGAAATTATTCTCCAGTCTCTCACTTCTCCCTATTTTTCTCTCACTTCTCCCTATTTCTGCCAGAGGGAGAAGTCACTTCTCCCTATTCTCAACCTGCAAGCTGAGGCCTGTTCCGGATGATAACTTTAGTAAGTTTCAACTGAATGGAATGAAATATGAGATGTGGGTTTACTAGCACAAAATACAGGTCAAGCTTGAATTTGGTTTCCGCCTGCCAATTTTCACCAGGTATAGCCCTCTTTGTTGGAATTTGTACTAAAAAATTCTTTCCGGATGATAACTTTAGTAAATCTGAACTGAATGGAATGAAATTTGGTATGTGAGTTTACTAGCCCAAATTCAAGTTCGAAATTAGGTTCCACCCGCCAATTTTTGCCAGAGTTGTGGTCCTTGTCGTCTTAGAATTTGCCCATTATTTTGATTTCCAGTTAACTGATTGTTTTCAAATTTGGCATATGGATTACTTATATGGAAATATAGGTCCAGTTCGTATTTGGAATCCGTCTGCCTATTTTAACTGGAGTTATGGTCCTTGTTGATGTTATATATAATTTGATAATTATTTTGGTTTCCGAGTGATAGCTTTAGTTATAGTTATGTTTGTTTTTAAATTCATGGGCATATTGTTCCATGCCCTAGCGATGCCCTTGTTGTCTGTGAAGGTTCATCTATGCACCCATCGGAGCCCAATTTTTACCAAACTGTTGAAACTAAATGTGATGTTCTAAAAACAGTTAACAGTACATGTAATTGAACTCATGACATGCCCTATTGAACTCTGATCCATGAACTTCAGATGACTCACGAGTGAACCGATCGGGTTCAATATCATTTAGACTTAATGTAAATTAACACTGAATTTGAATTCCTAACCAACTTCAGATGATGTAATATATGGAGATGAAAAATCAAATGCCAAACATTACATTTTGGCCCAATTCTGAAGATTAAACTAGAGCTTGAATGACATTTAGTGACTCAAAGTGTATTCTGTATGTTGTCTCTAGACAACTGTGTGTCGCATAATAAGACTAGAGTACATATACATGTATACATCGACCTCTATATCGGTTCACAGAACAATGAGTACTCCACTCCATTAATTATAGAATAATCTTTTGGTGGGCATGTAAATGAAGCAACTGAATGTCTGAAAGTGATGATTGACCCAAGCCTTGGTACAGCACACTTACCATTGAGAGGTGGTGCAATTGTATTCAGTCAGATAGTGGTGATCTTGTTCGTAAACAATATCACAATGAATGCAATTTGAATTAAATTTATACTTTTAATGTATGACAAATCTTTGAAAAAAATATGACATAAACAACTATGAACATATAAAACAGCTACATTAATGCTCTAGTTAATCAACCCCTTAACCACAGCAGAATTATGGGTAACTTTTCAGGATTTAGTCGGAAATATGGCTTGTTGCCATTCATCAGAAAGCTCTCGCTCAGAGCTTTCCAATGAATGGCAACAAGCCATATTTTTGCCTAAATCCTGAAAAGTTACCCATAATTCTTATGTGGTTAAGGGGTCGATTACTTAGGGCATTACTGTATGAGATACTCTTATTACACAAATTTTGGTGGCTTAATTACGTGTTACGTATGGCCATATAATAGACTTACTTATAATATTTGGAATTACAATATTTTAGCTGTTATTAATTGTGAATATTGATACTTTTATTAATAGTGATTATCCATACTTTATATTTCAGGAGCTAACAGATTTATTTTAAATTGTTGTTTTCGAAATATTTTTATTGAGCAGAGAATGAAACGCGTTTTCCGTAAAATGAGTTTTTGTGCTACGCGCCTCGTAATGATTTTTGATTTCCGTTGTATTCACTTTTTGGATTTGTTTTCTCATCACCTACACAAACAAACATTACTGGACAGTTCTACATTACCAACAATTTTTGAAGTTGGTCGAAGATACCACGATTGCAATAAGGATCTTTTGTATCAGATTCATTGTCACATACTTATTATTTAAAAAACTGGACATATTATGTCTGTCCGGATGATAACTTTAGAAAAAAGTCTCAACTGAATGGAATGAAATTTGATATGTGGGTTTACTATCACAAAATGCATGTCATGTTCGAATTCTGGTTCTGTCACCAATTTTCATCATAGTTATGGGCCTTTTTCTTGAAATTCGCACTCAATTTTCGTTTTCTGGATGATAACTTCTGTAATTCTCAAGTGAATGGAATGAAATTTGGTATGTGAGTTACTGGCCCAAAATGCAGGTCAAGTTCGATTATGTGTTCAGCCTGTCAATTTTCACCAGAGTTATGGCCCTTTGTTGGAATTACCATGGGCGTATTTTGCCATCCCCTAGAGATTCTCTTGTTGAGGATGCAAATGTTGTATCTTAGGTTTTTGGAAAATTATGAGTTGTTTTGATTGATTGTGTTCACTGATAATACATGTATTTCTAAAAGATTTGAAAAATAGTATTCAGATGAATGGGTGTGTTAATTAATTACAAATATTGTAATTCAGGTTTAATGCCATGACAGTCTGTAATGATCCAATTTGTCCTATGATTCTCTCCAGTTCCTGGTATAATTCACACATAAAGTAAACGTGCTACAATTAATAATGAAGATGTTTCTTGATTAAGTTTTCAAGACAAAAATATATATTAATGGGGTTAGTTGCAAGCCTGCAAATAGTATGTTTGTCATTTGCAGAATGAGGTCCCCAGAGGGTGAATTTAGTGATGATATCCCTCATGTTTGGCTAACATCACCAAATTCACCCTCTGGGAACCTCATTCTGCTTTGACCTCGACTGCTATATGAGAACTAGGATCAGATTTAAGTCCCCCAGTTGAAGTTGGTGATGTTCACCCATGAGAAGATGAGGCCTAAATAGAATGAGGTTCCCAGAGGGTGAATTTGGTGATTCTAGCCCGCTGTGTGGGATAGCATAACTAAGTTCACCCTATGGGGACCTCATTCTGCAAATGACAGACACACTATTGCAGGCTAATATTATATGTTTGTGTTGAATGCACTTCTCTTTTGTACACAAAACCTGTTACTAAGGTATGAAAATTGAAACATTCAATATAAATGGCTGCCAATAATGACCATTATTTAACTTATTTTCAGGACTTTCCATTCATAAGGGATTTGCTTTTGTGCAATTTAGCAGAGAAAGTGAGGCAAGGCTAGCGGTAACTGAGACAAACGGGGATTTCTTGCACGGCCAGACAATAGGTAAGCTTAAGTTGACATAGTGAACATTAGCCATTGCCATAGCATTGTGTCCATCTCAGGGACCAACCTTGAGGTTTCAAATTGGGAGATGTCACTTCTCCCCATTTATTTGTCAGGTAGACATTGACTGTTGTCAGGGAGAAATAACAATCGCTAAAGTTCAATTTAGACCCCAACACCACCCTTCTGTTATCCAATGAGTCCATTTATAAAACCGCTATAGTGAGTAAGAACACCATTATGAATATTAAATATTCTTTAAACATGTTGTTGGGACATAGATACTTCTCCCTGGGACAAAAATATGGAGAATTGGCTCCTGGTATGGGGAAGATGTCTCCTAAGTCACCCGCCTTCTAGGTTGGTCCCTGCATCATCTGTACATACATGCGTCCACAGTGAATTTTGCATGGACTGCAGACTGCATTTCTTAATCATTTGCCAAAAAGGCTCCTTTTAGACGACATCTACATGAGAGCTACAAATGCCTTCGTCATCGACCAAAAACATTAGCCTACCTACTCTTTTTTTACTTTGTATATAAATATATCTGTTCTGTCTCCAGTAAGAAAAATTAGCTTTTATTACCTACCCGTTGTTGCTTTATGGTGTTTCCATGTAGAACAGGGATGTAACAACAATTTCTGAAGTATGTGATGTAAAAACAATTGCAAAACAATGAATGTCGATGGGAAGACTAATATCACTTTCTTTGTTTGGGGCGCATATATAGTATAGAGCCATGATTGTGTTGGTTAGCTATTACTGCACTCTAGCGGATGGCGTAAGAATACATCTCGAACCTTAGACCATGTTTTCTCGGTTTACAACAGCTTGGGATATCTCCTCTCCCTTTACTGTTCTATAATGGACTTCATGCCCAGAATCGTGGGCAGGATTGCTGTATGTCTTCGGATTAGGTCAAATGGATGCTTTGCATATACGAACATAAAGGACAGCCTTTCCCAAGCATGATGTATATCAGATATCCATTAAATGTCAAAGCTTGATATTTATAAGTAAACAAAATCTTGTTTTCCATAGACTCTTTGATATTGACTAGCCTTTGTCAAAAGACAAGTTACATGCCACTGACCTCTTATTATAGGACATTAATCATTTCATGACGGGAGCAGCATTAAATAAGTTGTGCCGGTGCATTCTCTTATTATATATGCTAGTCTCCCATAGGGAGTCTCGCATATATAAGAGAATTCCCTGGCTTGCAAGGTCAAGGTAAATATTGTTAGACCAATGAGGGAGCCTTGCATATATAAGATAATGCATTGGCACAGGGTTTTTGCAAGATTTCAGGAAGCTCCACTCAAGGAACAGTTAATGTAGGGATCGTGGCCTAAGCTATTCACTCAATATTTCAGATGTAAAAATGGCTGCAGAGGGCAGAAGGCAAGGAGGAGGAGGAGGAGGACCCAAAGGAGGTGCTGGAAGAGGCCGCCCACCACCTGAGTAAGTTATATACCCCTTTTGTTACTAAATTGATTCTCCTATTCGGTTATAAAAGTAGACATTGGAATATCTATTATTCATCTGGAGGGATGTTCGGGAAATATAAGCCGACGGCAGACAATATAATTTCAGAAAGCATTCTACTCATTGGTGAGAAATGTTCAGATAATAAAATGGAAAATGTTTAAAAATTAAGTGCTCTTCTAATAAATCTAAATCTGAGTCCCTTTCTACTTTGTAGAGTTGCTTCTATAATATCTCAGTACTTTTATGGATGGCTGAGTTTTTTTACTTAAAATAATAATAGTTTCTTACCCTGTACGTAAATGATGGAGAACAAAAATGCAATTATTAACCCTTCCGGAAATTTTGCATAAACCCTGTGCCAATATACGAGTCTCCCATAGGGAGCCTCCCATATATAAGTGATTACATTGTCCTAACAATATGTATCTTGACCTTGTAAGCCAGTGCATTCTCACATATGTGAGGCTCCCTATGGGAGAATCGCATATATAAGAGAATGCACTGGCACAGGATCTTTAATGCTGCACCAGTGCAGCTCCCGACCCGAAAGGGTTATAAGAGCTATTCGATTGACATGTAATACAATTCCAGCTGAGTTACTGCTAATGTTATGCCATGAAAAAGTGAGATTTACTTTCTCACATCAGCTCTTTGTAATTGCGCAAACCAATTTGATTCTTGTTCGTGGGCGTCAGGTTAGTCTTTGTGTGAATTGGTTCTTTGATCCCCATTGAAAAATTGAGGCCTTCCACAATAAACACTTTCTTACATACCTCTCCAGGTTTACACGGGATTCAGCAGGTTCAGGGCCACCTGGTCGTGAACGGTCACCATTGGGAGCCAGAGATCCATATTCTGACAGATATCGTGATGCATATAGGGAACCCCTGCCTGCCAGAGATCCATATCCTGCTAGAGACCCTTATGCATTACCACCGCCACCATCAAGGTATTAAACGATTCTATGAAGTCTTAACCATTTTTTTGACAATTTGTTCCAATTTACACCTAAAGGTCTTACAGCTTTAGTAGCCTTTAACACTCAAATAGTTTTCTATTAACCCTCAATGACGTGATTTGACGTGGCTATCTATTTCTCACTGACGTGATTTAACGTGTTGGTTTACATGGCAAGTTTTCCGTTTATATAAACGGTGTATATTCAGTTATTTATGCTGTATTAAATATGAATACTGTGACATAACCATTGCATATCAATACATTGTCAATTTCTGGTAAAGTAGCTGGAAGTTTATATCACTAAGTGCAGTTTAATATGGAATAATCTATTTCAATTCCGGCTGGGAGGGTGCAAATAATTATTCCATTTTCAACGACATAGGCTACTGGTACCGGTACTGAAATTGTCTTCTAACGTTTCCAAATCCGCCTGAACAAACCAAAGATCTATTTTTTTGCCACTTTCTGAATAATTATATCATTTGCACCAACTTTGCGGTTCTTAATTCAACTTTGAGTGGAGAAATTAAAACTACTTGTGTGTGTTATGTTGCAAACCAGAAGAGCGGCTCAATCAGTAGGTTATTGGAAGAGCCAGTATAATTGATGGAAGAGCCGAACCAATCCAGTGATAGCAAAATCGAGTCACTCAAGAGCCTCACCCAAATAAGGAAGTGGAATTTATTTTTATTATTTATTGATATTGGGAATCGTAGGGATTATCTGTATTTAAGAGACGAGTAATACCATCACACCAGATAAATAAACAATGTGTTATCCAAAAGCGACAAACTGGAAATGACGCAACCAACGATCACGTCGTAAAATGTTAAGATCTATTTGATATTAAAGCCTGATTTTTCCAGTTTTTTCCGCAGAATTTTAAATTATAATCGGAGATGGGATGTGTATTCCATACATCACTAGGATTTCCCCCTAAACGAACCGTCTGTTCAATGTTTTCTGGTGACTTTCTCAACTTTTCCGATCAAGTTTTGCATAAATAAAAATGACATTTTCTCCATTCCTGTGGACATTTTCTCCATTCCTGTATGATATAGACCGACCAGTTCCGTTGTATAGGTGTGATTCTCACATTAAAAAAATTTGCCTTGAAATGTCACCTATTTCGTCGGTGTTCAAGAAATTCGCGGTAAAACATGTCTAATAAAATTATCAATAATGAATAAGCGGGCGCAACTAATTTGCTGCTAATTACGCCCTGTTGTCTACTTTGACGTTACCAGTGAGGGCTGTCCTGGGTAACGTTGCAGGTACCCGTTAGACAAGTCAAATCACGTCTCATTGAGGGTTAAAGGGACGGGCGGCCTTTGTTGTAGGTTATAATTTAGAAATAAGATTATTCAATTTATGCAGGGCGAGTGTTGTTTAGTATCTCGCAAAAAGTGCAGTGAATTGTTTATAAGCAGTCACGATATTGCATCATTTCCTTATTTAGATTTGCACACATTATAAAAACCCCTAATTTTGTGCGTCTACAACTTAAAACTCACAATACTATCATAGTAAATTCCTTATTTAATATGTACGCACATATATAGGTTTAATAGGAGAAAATACTAACTGGATTGAAAAATATTCATCTCTTTGCAAGAACAATTATATTATGTACATGTTTTCTCTCTGATCATTTCCCAACTATGAAGTAACATGGATTAGCTGGATTTTGAACTGACAGCGGGTAGAATGGGATGATTAAAATAAAATTTGTTGTGATTTGAATGCGATTGTTGATGGCGCCATTAACTTTCTCTTCGCCTTCCACAGCGCAACATAACATTTTCATTGGACATTCCGGAAGTTCCCAGTGTATATAAACATGGTTCTTTAACGTTTTTGATGTTTGTTTACATAACAAAGCATACAAACGTAACAATAACATGCAATGTACGTGACTTTTATGATTGGTATAAGAACAACATCTGTCTATTATATAATACTAGCAGATTAGCCTGCCACTGGCAGGATTGGTCCCATGGCTTTGGTCGATCCATTAAGCTTTGGTCGATCCATTAATTTTTGTTTTTCAAGGTAACCCCGTACAGGCACGACAAAAAAACCCGACAAAAATATTCCACGTCCCGAGTTGACCATACATAATAAATTTCACGTCGACATCACTACTGACGACCAAGATATCGCCCAAGGTCATTTGTGGGTACCCGTGTCAAGGTCACCTCAGGCGGACAAACTGACCCGACGAAAATCTCCCCCGTCCCTTGGAATCTCCCCCGTCCCTTGGAAGCCCTAAGTACGAACCCGTCCCTTGAAAGCCCTAAGTACGAAATTTTGTCTCAATGTTTTTAAGATGCGCGTATGTTAACATTAAATTTGTTATTATAAGTCATATATCAACTTAACAATTGTTCTTCACAGATATTAGTTCGGGACAAACATAATTATGTTACATTGAACGATCGGCCCAACAGCGAAATAGCGTACGATGATAATATAGTATGTTTGCGCTCTTGCATATATCGCGACGTTCCGTAAACTTTGAGGTTTTTTATAATAACTAATAGATTGTCATGATATTGAAGCATTTGGGGAATGATATATACATGGCAGCTTATACCTACACATTCCATATACAATTCGCTTAATTTTGGTGTGATTCATATTCTTGAATACACGAAGGTGGTGAATGAGTCTGCACTCTTAACACATATTTGTGTGTACTTTACGATTAGCCGACGAACGTGCGATAACGTTGTCGGCTCTTCGTAAGTTAGAACACTTTACATTACGTGTCGTTCAATTAATGCGAAATAAGCAATCAGCGATCTTAACAATCGGACAATAAACTCATACATTTTCACTTGTGACACATACAGATGATGAGGAGACAGTTTTTAAATGGTCAGATCTGAATACAACATTGAATACACTTCGTAAGTCATACGTATTCAATACGTTGTGTGAATTTAGTGTTGTCCTTCCTATCTAAGGGTTATATATATATATATATATATATATATAGATTCTTTCTGTTTGTGGCGGTTTTAGCAGATGTGACTATTTTAACAACTATATCCACCGCGAGGGCTGCCCGTATCTTTAATTCGCTTATTGTTTATGGTAAATGTCTGTATTTAAGAAACCCGCGAGACCACATGCCACACTCCCTCGGGTCTGTCAAAGAAGAGCATATACATATGTCTGCTATATACTAACTATCACATTTAATCGTTGACATAACCGGAGTTGACACAATACATATTATGATGGGGTCAGCAGGAAGACAGCCACGAACGAGGTTATGCCAACCCCAGGCTGAGTGCACCCCATTTGGGAGTCAGCATGATGTGGATTGTCATATATCCATGTCTTGCTGACCCTCAACTGGACAAGTAACTGATCTTATGCACTTGACGATTCAATCCTATTTATGTTTATATTTGTATCTCCTGTATTCTTGTATAATGAATGCACTTTTGCCAATAAATTATCTATCTATCGAAAACTAATTTGCAGCTGTTCCCACTTGATTGTTTTGTCCATCCTGCTTCAAAGAACACACTAATCTACAATGGAGCCCAGGGTCCGCGCTACCAATTGCCATTTTAGCAAACAAACATTTATCAAAAAAGGCATTCCTGAAGCCTACCACATTAGGAAACTATGTTTTGGTAGCCAGTGCTAGATGAATTTTCATAATATGTTGTTAATAAAATTATATATATTCTGGTAAGTTGCTTTTTTTCTTTTTGGAAATACGAAATTCAAAAGTGGTATAATCAAATATCGGTGTGAAAAAAGTGGCAAAAGAAAATATAAAAGTGGCTAAAAAAAATAATGGAATTGGCTATTGGCAACAGTATTGGCAACAGTGAATTTGGGTCAGCGCGAACCCTGATGGAAGCAATTTTTATGTGTACCCATACTATAGTATGGTACACATAGTGTCGACGTCCAGATTTACCACTCGTCGTTCGTCCGTCTGTCTGTCCATCTGTCTGTCTGTCCATAGACACTTTCCGCATAATGCGATAACTCAAACATTTTCTATCTGATCAGAACCAAATTTTGTATATGGGATTCTCAGCCAAAAATACAGATCGAGTTCGAATATAGGTTTGATCCAAATTTTTTTTGCAGAGTTATGGCCCTTTTTCAACTTAGTATTCACACATGCTGCCATAACTCAATTTTTTTTTAGATTGAACTCCTTGCTCAATTTAACCAAAAAAAAATTTATTAACATTTTTATTTTTTTACTTTTATAATAATAAACAAAAAATTTGATTAAAAAAAAATGTCATTGACACTTTCATTTGTTTCAGTTTTGTACCATTAATTTGGTGTGATGTCCTGTTTTGAAAATATGAAGATTTTATTGCAATATAATCATATCAATAAATGACCATTATGAACATCCTATATCCAGAGTATATGAGAGTACATTTTATAGATGTTGCATTCCAAGTGAAATCTTGTTATTGAGTGATGACATATTTTACAGAGCTCTGGCATTTGGTTAGATGAAGTCAAAGATAAACAACACTGCTGCCAGCTGTCAAATTTGATTAATGGCACCATGTAACTCTTGTTTCTCCTATCCCATAGACATATGCTATAATGTACAAAGACTCTTCCTCACATCTAGTATCTATGGTTATCTTTGCACACTAGTCACTTCTATTAATTTTGGTATTGACTGATTAATTGACTTTTGAAAAATATATTAACCATTCAGACACATGCTTCGATGTGAAATTAAAATAATGGCTGATAGCCAATTTGATTTATATTATATATGCAATAGGTAACAGGCAGATAAATCTACATGATTATTGTAAGTGATGCCTTGTTTTGAAAATCAAGATGATAGATGTTGTTAATATTTCCAGGATCCTTATTTTCCCATTTGTTAGTTGAGTTTTTTTCCAAAACTCGACTTATAGTTTGATGAGGGACGGCGGGCGCACATTTATTACAGAGTTATGGCCCTTTGCCATTTTTCACTGATTTTAGGCTCGTTAGCGCAACAACTTCAACAAACGTTATCTGATTCGATTGAAATTTGGGATATAGGTGTCTCCCAAGAATATCTCGGACGAGTTCGAAAAAAGGCCTGGTCCGATAAAATTTGATAGAGTTATGGTCCTTAATTAGTCATTTTTCACGAATTTTCAGCTCGTTAGCGCGATAACTTCAACAAACGTTATCCGAGTTGATTGAAATTTGGTATATAGGTGTCTCCCAAGAATATCTCGGTCGAGTTCGAAAACCAGCCAGGTCCGATAAAATTTGATAGAGTTATGGCCCTTAATTAGTCATTTTTTCAAAAAATTTCATTTCGTTAGCGCGATAATTTAACAAACATCATCCTATTTGATTGAAATTTTGATATATAGGTGTCTCCCAAGAATACCTCGGACGAGTTAGAAAACCGGCCCGGTCCGATAAAATTTGATAGAGTTATGGTCCTTAAGTAGTCATTTTGTACGAATTTTGAGCTCGTTAGCGCGATAACTTCAACAAACGTCATCCGATTCAACTAAAATTTGGTATATAAGTGTCTTCCAATAATATCCTGGACGAGTTCGAAAACCAGCCTGGCCCAATAAAATTTGATAGAGTTATGGCCCTTAATTAGTCATTTTTCGTGAATTTTTAGCTCGTTAGCGCGATAACTTCAACAAACGTCCTCCTATTTCTTTACAATTTGGAATAGACGCACTTGCCAAGAATATTTCGGACGAGTTCGAAAACCAGCCTGGCCTGATAAAATTTGATAGAGTTATGGCCCTTAATTAGTCATTTTTCGATTTTACCTATTAATTAGTCTACCGATACTGATGCACACCAATTGGCGGTAGCCACCGGCGGTAAGCTACCGAAAACGAGACACAGCATCTCTGATGCCACCTCTTGTTCATCTTTGTCATTGTTGATTGAATTTTAGGGGCCACAGAACACTTAAAAGATTAACATTGAAGGCTATGGATTTTAGTGTCCAAGCTATTTGTAAAACATTGTAATGTGTGAAACATTTGATTGAGGGCTACTTACTTTCTTTTATATGAAATATGGTAAACTGTATCGATTTAGGGGTCATAGGGGCCAGCATCCTCATCATATTATGGCTGTATAACATTATATAAATAACACTTTTGTACTGTATAAACTACATATATTTTTGAAAACCATACACCCCTGTTATGAAACACTTAATCTTGCATGTACCTAACAATATAAGCATTCATTATTACACTGGTCAGATCTGATCATATCTGTCTGACATGTTTGATAAACAAATAACAACTGAGGAGAATGGGGGGGGGGGGGGTAATTAAAGTACATTTTAAATATGAGATAGAATCCCATGCATGTATGTTGTTCTAAGCAGTCTGGCTTGTCAACAAATTATAATTTCTCTTTAGAATTGAATGAATTTTGAATATCTGGCAGGTCAAAAGTCGCAGAGATAAGGGTTTATCACTTTTGCTTTCAATGAGTTAACTTAAACTCCTAAACGTATCCTCCAATATCACTAAACTGTTGGATCTCACAGTGAGAGGTCCTTGGGTGAATAGGGACAGAGTTATGAGATTTAAAACTACATGTACTCCTCCCCACCCCAAATACTTTAACCCATCTTAAGACAGATTATTTGAGCTTTTGATTTCAAGTTGGGTACTGATATATGGATTCCTGTGATCATGTCTGACAAATTATCAGTTATAGCTAATCGCTATCGCCAAGGTATGGGTTAAACATCTGCCGATCGTGATCGGCCTCTCGTTTAATTTACTTATTGTCCTATCCTTGTTTTTTATGCCCCCGACTTGAAGTCGGCGGGTATATAGTCGACGTCTCCGTCCGTACGTACGTCCGTCCATACAAACATTTTGCATTATTGTTCAGCAACCGCTGGGCAGATTTAGCTGATATTTGGTATGGTATTAGAGCAGCATGGGGGAACAGCTACATGCATAGCGCGTGTTTCGTCCACCCATTTTCACCAGAGTTATGGCCCTTTTTTGACTTAGAAAAATCAATTTTGTCCATCCGTACAAACATTTTGCATTATTGTTCAGCAACCGCTGGGCAGATTTAGCTGATATTTGGTATGGTGATAGAGCAGCATGGGGGGACAGCTACATGCATAGCGCGGGTTTTGTCCACTCATTTTCGCCAGAGTTATGGCCCTTTTTTTACTTAGAAAATTCAATTTTGTCCGTCCGTACAAACATTTTGCATTATTGTTCAGCAACCGCTGGGCAGATTTAGCTGATATTTGGTATGGTGATAGAGCAGCATGGGAGGACAGCTACATGCATAGCGCGGGTTTCATCCACCCATTTTCACCAGAGTTATGGCCCTTTTTTGACTTAGAAAATTCAATTTTGTCCGTCCGTACAAACATTTTGCATTATTGTTCAGCAACCGCTGGGCAGATTTAGCTGATATTTTGTATGGTGATACCGTCCATGCTTAATCCGAATTGCTACGGTCGGGGGCAAATGCCACGCGACAGCGTACCTCTTGTATTTACTTTTAAGCATTATACCTGCATATTTTACCAAATAAAATCTAATCTAATCGGTCATTAGGATACCAAGTAAATAATATAAGCTGAATATCTAACAGGTCCAGGTACGGACACTAAATATAAATGCTTCTTTTTTAGCTTATTTTGACATAGTCAATGTTTTCAAACTTCACACCATTGATTGTGGTTTCATCTTATTCGGTATTTATACATGTATTTTATTTGAAAAATTTGAAACAAACACTGAAATAGAGAGTTATGCATGTAAATGTAAAATATAATAGTTCCTCCATTCAGTTAAAACTTTTTCTGTTAATTTTAAAGCTGATTGCAATAACTGAGCTTTGAACATTGTTTTGAAGGCGAGATGATCCATATTATGATGATCCATACAGACGTCCATTACCACCACCGCCAGAGGATCCATATCTGGACAGATACCGTGATGATGCTTACAGGTCAGTAAAAGTTATTTGAGGGAGGTCACCAATTACATCAGCCTGCAATCTGTTTCTTTTGTAATTGTAGTGGTTCTATTATCTCTTAATGGGAAGAAAGCCTGGAAATAGTGTATCTTGACATATTCAGAATGAGGTCACCAGAGGGTGAATTTAGAGGGCTAGCATAACTAAATTCACCCTCTGGGGACCTCATTCTGCTTATGCCTCATCTGGGAAGTATCTATTGTCTCGAATTAACATTGTTTTCAGTTACACAAAATTCACTCTCTTGTAGCCTCATTCTGCTTAGGCCTCAACTGCTATGCAAGACCTAGGACCAGATTGAAGTTCCCCAGTTGAAGTTGGTGATTTTCACCCGTTATTCACCTTGATTATGTATTTTATCTTCTGCAAATTAGGGGATAGAAACTTCCCAGAAGGGAAAAAGTAACTAAAAACAATGTTAATCTGAGACTATAGATACTTCCCAGAAGATGAGGCTTAAGCAGACTGAAGTGAGGTCCCCAGAGGGTGAATTTCCAGGCTTGCCTGCCGCCAGTATTATTATCCAGGAGTTTTTATGTTTGCGGTGATCATGCATGTCACTAGCATGGATCGCATATACCCTGGCTGTTATGCCTCAACCAAATAAACCCTCTGGTTTATAAAATAGTTTGATCTTGGGATCTGCTACGGGAGACTCGCATATATAAGAGAAAGCACTGGCACAGGATCTTTAATGCTGCACCAGCGCAGCTCCCATCATGAAAAGGTTGTACCCTAAACATAGTCTGCAAACATGCACAAAAACGTTAGTAAATTTTGGAATCGGAATGTTTCCTAATTAATTACAACCCAACTATGGGATGTTGGAAGGTACCAAAACAGATTAATAATTTCATGATTTACAAATCATTGCTCAGAAAGCCTAAAAATAATTTGATCCCATATATGTAACCTTAAAGTATTTAAAGAATTTTGTATGATTTATCTGGAACCTATAAACGTTGAAGGTATAATTAACGTTATATCCAGGATTTGGTTGTTTGAGAGCAGGAGGGTGCACTAACCCTTTCATGACTCGAGCTTCCTGAATTATTTGCGAAAACAATGTGCCAATGCATTCTCTTATATTTACGAGTCGCCCATAGGGCGCCTCACATATATAAGAGAATGCATGGCCTGACAATATTTACCTTGATCTTGATAGCTAGTGCATTTTTTTTTTATATGCGAGGCTCCCTATGGGAGATTCGCATATATCAGTGAATGCACTGGCACAGGGTCTTCAATGCGGCACCAGTGCAGCTCCCGTCATGAAAGGGTTAAACCAATATTTTCTTAATTAATTTGTGAGAAACCTTTAAACTCAATCTCTGTTCTGGGAATGTAATGCATTTATAACAACTTGTTATTTTTCCATAGACGCAGTAGTGCCGCAGATACAGTGGCTGCAGAAAGGTCTGTGAAATTATTTCTTAAAGAGGCATAATCCAAATTAACGCTCCCAAATGACTCTTTGTTTGGCTTCGGGGGTGAAAAAATTTTTATTCGCGTCGAGGAACCCACCCATTGAGGCTTAGAGTGATCAGATATCTATTTTTGAAATTTGTTATTTCTCGAAATATATGATTATTTGTGGTCAAGAAACAAGTCGTCAAACCGATTGTCTTGGAAAAAATTGTGGATGAAGATTGATAACTTTAAAATCAAGCGGTAATATGGCCAAATGTATTGATAGTCAAGTGTTAATACGGCCATATTTCGTTGAACAACATGTTGATAAATAACACATTTTGGGAAATTTTATACCATAGTTGACAGCGGTTAGCATTATTTTGTTGTTATTAATCGAATCTGATAACAAAAACATATTTTGAAAATTTTTTGTTGTCGTAACTTGATATGGGGACCGTCTGATCGGATTGAGTACCTTCAAGTAGTCATACAATGAATAGACAAATGGAGTTCTAGTCCGAAAAATTTCATCTGACATTTCAATGATCGAGGAATAAAAAAGTAAACTTCGTCCAGATTTGGTTATTTTTTTGTCTTGATGATTACTGTTATGGTTATCCGATAGCTGATAACTCATTTTATGATTATCTGATAACTTTCAAATTTAGTATTTGCATTCGGTCCGACCATTTCTGACTGAGGTATGCCCCTTTTGCAACTTAGAATTTACTGATTATTATTTTGTTATCTACTAGTAATGAAATATAGACAACATAAACAGTTGGAAATAAAGTTTTATTCAATAATCATTCAAAGAATAAATATTTTTTATTTCTAAAAAATCTACCAGTCAAATAAAGCCACATTATTCGTGTGACCTGTGGCCTAGCGACACTTTTAAAATGATAGTTTTGTAAATTATGTTATCTCTCTTTTAGTGCTGGGCGGTGTTGAAGCATAAAAATACTGCGTTAATCCTAAAACCATACAGCGGTATACCGTATTACCGTTTATTTCCACTAATCCCTTAAAACTCTTGTTGAGTAGTGATCGTTTGACCAGTACACAAGCCAACTGTTTTTGGAGGAAATCGAATAGCTACACAGCTTACAATAAATAAGGAGACACACACACCCAAATGCTCTGTTTCATACAATTATGGATTAACAAACGGTGGCAATGTATCTTTTGTCTGCATGCATCATGCATGGATTGATGACAAGGTATGCTGATCTCAATTACAGTTAATAATTGCAAGTTATGGAAGCATCATTCAGTGGATACATCCAAGAGCTTTAAAATAACCCCCGCTGACTCGCACAGAGCACGTGCTGTTAAGTTGGATATTGGTATGTTCCCCCGGGTGTGAATAAATATAATGCTTTTATTAAATGCTGGGAAATAAGGTGTGTTACTTTCAAAGTATTTAACTTATAGAACTATTATGCACTTCACGGTTAAATTATTATAAATAACACATAAATCCACGTTTATGAACGTGATCAATCATTCCCACTCGATAACACCCTGAGAAATAATGAGCTGTCTCATGCATTCAGTGGTTTAAAAATAGCACAGAATGTTGCAATCATAACTTGCAATATAATATTGGGCTGACTGAATTTTGTCCCCGGTAGCGAAGGAATGCTTATTTTGACAAATGACATCGGGAAAGAAGTGACATAAGTAAAGAATGAACAGTTTCTTCAACTAAAAAAGAAACAGAAAAGTAACCAAGTAGTTTCTTTGTATTTGGATAAAGGTAAACCACAATGTACCCGGTATGACCTGTAACCTGATAATACCATCTTCAAGGTTTACCGATTATGGGAAAAAATGATGGTAACGGTATTGAAAATCTTACTAATTATAATCGGTATACCGAAATACTGCCCAGCACTACTCTCTCTCTCATCAGATTAATTTATATCCAATCATTATCTCTAACTATTATAGCTATACATTGAATTTGCTAGAACTGACAATGGTATCGATTCACAAGGCGGGAACATAATTGGGATTGTATTAATAAGAAACAATTGATATTCCGAAATTGATGTTTACTTAAAAAGTTTACACTACCGTTGTTGACTTGATATGTTGTGAAACAACAGCTCTAAGCTGAATTAATACTATAACAAATAAGCGTTTTCATGTCAGAAATGTTGTGAATATTTATCTTGTGGTTTTTCCTTAGACGTGGTGGTGGTGCAGATCTACCAATAGATACTCCAGAAAGGTATATGAAATAAACCCTTATACAGTCATACTTTGAATATATCCAAACAGTATCCATTTCTAGTTGGAGAGTTTAAAATTTTTGTTTTTCATCAAAACAGTATAAACATGAATGCACCCTAACTTACAAAATGCTGCATGTTCAGCATTGTAATGGAACACAACCGCAAAGTTGTTTACTATAGATACAGTTGTCATTAACAGGAAGCTGTTCGGGTGCTGTTCTGAGTAACTGGATGGAATGTACCAAAAACTCACTTTTTAGCCTATAATGTCAATAAAATGTGCTTTTCATGCAGTTTAAAAAAAAATAATTGGTGGATTACAATGGAGATAAATGTACTGTTTCATTTGATATTCACACGAAAACAGTTTGTGACAGCTTGTTATTATCTGAATATTCCTCAAGTTTACTACAAAGACCATGTTGCCTAAATAAAAATTTCAGGAACAAATGATCAAATTTCGCATCATAGCTTTGCTCTGTCAACTGCTAACCAATTTTCAAAGAAATTATTCAAACATGTTATGGATTTTTCTTTGTTCACAGATGACTGTGTGTTGTAGATGTTGTTTTCCCACATAGTCATTGCTACTTGTCGTGTAAAATAATAAAAAGAAGCTTGATTACCACTAACATTTTAATTGTGTTAATTTAATTTTTTGTTTCATCATCCGTAATGAATGGTAGCCAAGAAGTATAATAGTATATATATATTTGTGATCACTTCAACAAAAATTTACAATATATCAGAAATATTTAGATAATTTAAAAAATCTTTCATTCCCAACCATTTTTTCTCCAAATATAACTTCTTAAGAAAGTGGTTACATTTTGGTATGTAGCTCATGCATAGATTTGAGTTCTCTGTGCCAAAATAGTGGTCTGACAGGAGACATTATCTACCGAGTGGATCTTGGACTATTCCTCCTGGAAAAATACTTATTTTGCCATAATAGATGACAATACATGCATATTTTTTTTTATTATTTCAAACATTGGTGGAATTTGCTATAATTAACAAGTTTCCACCGTTTTTCTTGTCAAAACCTGAGGTGCTGCCATCACCATAAATTTTTTTTAAGGGTGATCACGTAGCAATGTCATAGTGTCGTTCATAGCGTATTTGTTACATTTTGTACTATATTTGATTATAGTCTGATATCCATTAAACTGTCTCGCAAAATTCACAGCTAAATTTGACAAGTTAATCTTAGTAAACTTCAAAAATGGCTTTCACAATTGCAAGCAAGGGGCTTGTTTACTGTGTTAATAAAAGAATATTGAGGTATGTGATTATTCTTGTTGAAAGTTTATCCATTTAACTATCCCACAAAAATCACAGCTTTACATAGGCAAATTTTGACAAGTAAACTTTGAAAATGGCTTGAGAAGGGGGCTTGTTTTACGATTAAAAGAATGGATATTGAGATATATGATTATCCTTGTTGAAAGTTGATACATTTAACTGTCCGGCAAAATTCACAACTTATAAGCAAATTATAAGTAAAGTTAATCTTCAGTACCTTCGGAAATGGCTTTCACAATTGCAAGCAAGGAGCTATTCAATAATTGAATATTGAGGTATATGATTATTCTTGTTGAAAGTTTGATCATTAGGATTCTTTCAAAAATAGCAAAGCACTATACAACAAATCATAAAAGTTGAATGAGAAAGTTTTGTGAGGTAGAATATTGAAAGATATGGTAAATGTATATACAAATTCAACCAACCTTCAGTGTGGCATGCATGGCTGTTGTTCTAGGACTAGAATTTTTCTTATCTTCAATTTAATATAATACATGTGTATTAATAATTTATATCAGATAAAAATTGTGGTTATTACATTTCTGTAACTCAATGAGGCACTTATAAGAAAATCAGCAGAACATACTCAGATTCAATACACCCATATACGATTTAAACAATTATCCAGAATCTATATCAAAAGTTCAGGGAAGAGAAACTCCATAATGGGAAAAAATATATATGTAATTAACTTTTTATACTTGATATAAGCTTACTACATGATATTAAGCTCTGTAGAATAGTTTTATTGAAACCGTACTGCCTCATGATGAAATAGAAAGATTTTGATTGCAAGAGACTTGAATATGGGATGTCTTTATTCAATATTAACTTTTTTACGCCCGCCTGTTTAAAACAAAAACGGAACTTATTATGCTTTTGGTCTGGCCATATTTCATTTCTGGATGATAGCTTTAATTCTAATGAACTAAATTGAATGAAATTGTTTAGGTTCACTTCCACAAAATACAGGTCAAGATATATTTTGAGGTTTGGCCACCCATTTTCAACAGAGTTACAGCGCTTTGCACACTACCTTACTCGTATTTAATTTCACATGGTAATATTTTTCGCTCAGTTTTTAATTTACACTACAGTGTACAAATTTTAATATGACAGTTTTCTTTCTTAATCGTTCCTGTAAATGTACATCTGCATATCATAACTGTTCTTTATGTGGTTGTGAATATGTGTGTTTATATGTGTTATGCTCCAAACAATCAGTCTGATATTCAAATAGTTTTGGAATCATTGACATGAAACCAAAAGGAGAAAAACCAAATACCTCGTAGGATGCCAACTTGAGAACAAAATCAACATTTGCATGCATTGGAGCCATTTGCAGAACTATTTTTTTTTTAGGAATAATCACCATAAAACTATATAATGTCTGAAAAGATGAATCAGTATGCGTTTTTATGTCTGCCAGAAAATTATTGAAATAGAATCAATATTCTTGCAATATATTTTTAAAAAATATTTCCTGTCAATCTCTCAATCGACCTTCATGAAAAAATGGTTGTTATTATTTTTCAAAACTTGTTTTCATAATTCGAACATATCTCTCATATTTTGAGGCTAAACATGTGTTTGTACAATAGCATACATTGGTTATAAAGTTTTAAATTGCGCACTATTAAATGGGTTCGCGAAAAATAGTACTGCATAAATTTAAATACGAATAAATTATATAGGCTTAAATAATATGATGGCAAGCTCCATAAAGTCATATTTTGGAAAGCCATACTGATGGTGATATTTCTGAGATTTGTTGACTTTGGAGTTTTTTTGTTTTTTTGTAGAGCTGCACTGAGAAGGGATCCCTATGCTGACCCGTACAGCAGAGACCCATACAGAGATCCTTACAGGGAACCTGCGGCTGAACCTCCAAGAAAACCTCAGGTTGTGGAATGTGAAGTAGTTATCATGAATACTCAACTTAGGTAAGTGTGTAAAATGTTACATGAACATGGTTATAGGATATTAGGGGAGGGTGTGTCCACCTTGTTTCCAACTGCACCCCTCCCCTTCCATGAAACAGTCCAAAAATTTTAAGTCCGAGAAATTCCATCATCAGGCCCCCTTCCCTGGGTTGTAAATTCCCAACTCTTTGTAATTTTAGTCCAAAAAGTTGCCATAAAGTAGGAAAATAATTTGGTCTAAACACAACACATTCCACACTAAATACTAGTTGGAATATTGATCATTTAGAACAAATTTAACCTACTTTTGGTCTGATTTTGCATCGGGCATGAATTTTCCAATTGTTGAAAATTTAGGCCAAAGTTGATCGGTGAGGTGTTGATTGATATAATCAGCTATTATTATGTTTGTATGCTGTAAGCACATCAGGAAATTAGGGTTCTTCCTTATATACTGTACTGTTTGATCTGAAAAATGGTCTAGTACTTTGAACAGAACTTTGAACTGGTAGTCTGGTACTTCCAACATAAAACTGACAGCGCTGCAATCAGTCTCCTAATATGGCTTCTCTTTTGCTCAAATATAGAATTTGTTTTAAATTATTTTGCAGTACTTTGGACTTTTGGAGGTTATTTGCATTCCAGTATAAACATGTCTATTTTTAGGAACTACGCCATGGAAATTAAAAAGAAACTTCAAGAAAGCAGCATTGTTACAGAAATTCTGGTCATTCCTCCTGACAAAACAACTCCCCAAATGGTCGAGGAAGCATCTCGTCGTAACTGCCTGTATACTATTGTGTTAAACAGCCAGAATGATGCTCACCGTTCTGTGACCTTAAATGTTCTTCACGGGACACCACAGGGTAAGTTAGCCACAAGAACATTTAAAGTAAGCTATTAGAATCTTAATAGATGTTCTAATTTGGAACATGATAATTCAGAACAGATTTCCAAAGTATTTGTGTATCTTGTTACACATCGAGAGCTACTGTATTTGATTATAGCCATTGTCTTTAAGAACATTTTGGTATTTGTCTTCTTATGTGGGCAGTTTCAATTCTTTTGCTCAGAATCATATAACAAATTCACTGTGGTCCATCACAATCTTTTGTGCCAGTCACCACTGATCATCACATCATCTGATGATTTCAGATTTAGAAATGATTCGATTAGGCATTCTCATGATTTGTTCTGTGCATCTCACAGCTATATTTAATGCAACAGTCGCCACACAATGTACTCAATGTTTAGTTGCAAAATTGGCAACAGAAAATTGTCACTGGATGATATTCATGGAGCATTCTGAAACTACTCTTGTACATCAAAATATCATTGCAGATAGCTAGATTGATACAATTTTAGTTGATTTTAATGTTATCCCTGTAGCTGAGTATCCACTGCCTGCTGTATAATATCCCTTACACCTAAATCAGCTTATATTTGATAGAAAATAATTGAGGTAATAAGTGTGAGAGATGAAATAAACAATTCCCGCCAAAATATATTCAGATATTAATATAATACACCTT
Organism: Siphonodentalium dalli; assembly: GCA_032622095.1. NCBI lineage: Eukaryota > Metazoa > Mollusca > Scaphopoda > Gadilida > Siphonodentaliidae > Siphonodentalium > Siphonodentalium dalli. The sequence continues at coordinate 131,889,061 of CP136062.1, read as the reverse complement.
TGCATAATATATTCCGGTTGTTTAATATCAATGAACAACTAATCTGAACGAGAATAATTATATCTATGTGAACGAGCTAATCCCATCTTGGGTATCCATTGATACGTTCATAATGCCATTTTCATAATATAATATTATAAAATAATATAGTCATATAAAATATAAGATAATATCCCTCTCATTTAAAATGAGAATCGGCTAAATGATATTGAATATTTTGTATATTTTTTCTCAACATGATTTAAAATAAGCCTAAAATAATGTGCAATGATTATAGTCAGTTGCCCGGTTTAAATAAATAAATCTATATGTTATGAGCAGGAATGGTGCAGGGAGATGTGGCAGAACTAACCCAATAAGTCCATGTATATACATAGAATACACCTGTAGTAGCCATGGTATCAAACTTTCACCGCAAGTGGAATTGTGGTCGTAACCCTTCCATGACTGGAGCGTCCTGAAATGTTTGAAAACCCTGTGCCAATGCATTCTCTTATATATGCGAGTATATAAGAGAATACATTGGCTTAACAATATTTACCTTGACATTGTAAGCCAGTGCATTATCTTATATATATGGGGCTCCCTATGGGAGATTCACATATAAAAGAGAATGAACTGGCCTAACAATATTTACCTTGACCTTGTAACCATTGCATTTTCTTATATATGCAAGGCTCCCTATGGGAGACTCGCAATTATAAGAGAATTCATTGGCACAGTATCTTTAATGCTGCACCAGCACGGCTCCCGTCATGAACCTCATAAAGCCACATTAACATGGAGTGATGAAAAATTGGTACTCTCGGCCACTATAGATGTATTTGACTTATACCACAATATTATTTTTTATTTGTTCCACGAATTTAACTACTCTACAGTATTGCTACTCTGTTTGCTACTTTTACATTTAACAATACATCAAGATCAGCGATCCACCTATTTCTGAGACATCAGTCTGTTGATATTCCCATTCTGATTTCCTCTAGTTCATATAACACTAACAATCTTAGTTTGTTTGAAATTTAGATAATTTAATTCTTAATACAATAACTTTGAAATGAATGTAGCATATAAACTTGTTTTATCAACTCTGATGTAGTTCTACTGGTGGTATAAACATTAAACCCATGAAATGCTGTTGAAAAATTTATACCAATAGTAGGAAGCTTTATACCTAGACTAGAGCGTAACGCTGAAATTTACAAGCTTGGTGTTGTACCCAGAATTGAATAGACAATTGTGGTATAAAGATTATATTATTAAACTTACACTTACCTATATATTCTTCAGGGAAATGCAGAAAATCACGATTTCCCATGACACTAATAACTCTTTTTTTCTTTACACGAGAAACGTTTGTGTCGGTTTAACTGCCAGTTCTAGCATTACAATGCTGGTGCTATACTAAAAGAAAAAAACGGCTGCTGTGATCGCTTAATAAAATATTGGATAATCCTACACTACTCCGTATTTTATCTGCATATTCCAAAGAAGTAGAATTTCTTTTCAGCATTTTTGGCGAACTTTTCGTGCGATTCCAATTTGAATATCATGATTTTGTCAGCGGAATTAGTTTATGTGACATATTGTAAAGAAGAAGAGAGAAGAAGAGATGTCGACTAAGTCTGAGACTATACCTCCGTTACTTTGACCGACTTGAAGATCATGCTCCTTTGAGGGTATGGTGAAATATGTTGGCCGATAAGTGAAATGTATTCGGAATAATATTCTTCTGCAAAGTTTTTATCGTAATTGATCATTGAATAAAAAAGACTCGCTTTGTAGATCATCATGATTGGTAGATTGACCGTACCTCCATCCTCTTGACAGACTAATTTTCACTCCGTTTTGAGGTCACCATGAAAACCGTCGTGAAAAAATTTAATGTGTTCCGATTAGTATTCATTCTAATAATTTTTTATCAGAGTCATTGTAAAGAGCGACCGTACCTCCTTCACTTTGACTAACTTTAGTCCATGTTCTTTTTTGTACATGGCAAATTTTCTTTCTGAAAAGCATTTAACTGTAATTCTGCCAAAGACTAAAATGTAGCTAATCTCTCTAAACACGCATCAGTTGAATCAAACTTAATTTATTGAAACATTATATTTTATTATTATTTTCATAAAAAGACCATCAAGTTTTACCAATACTTTTCAATGTTACCACTTAAAAATTCACCCAGCACCATTCCTGTTACATATATAATACGAAGGCGTGAGATAATAAAATAAAAAGCAAAACATCTTTAGTCTCAATATAGTGTTTTCATTCATTACTATTGTGTCTAAAATATGTTTGTCTCACTCAGTCATGAGTCTAATATCAATCCGGTATAAGTCAATAAATATAAAACTATCATATCATCATGATAAAATGAGTCTTCGGATTTTTATTTAAAACTGCCGTTCATAATCATTTGTTGATTATTATGATTTTTTTATAGTGTCCCTTTTATATGCCATCAAAATGAAACCAAAAGGCCAAAAAAAAAAAAATGGTTTCTCATCCACCGGCGGCTCTGAGTTTTAACATGTTTAAAGTATGCTATAATATATAACATACGCAAATTTCAGGTCAACTATATCACTACAAATAAATAATAAAAATGAAATCCTGCCTATCTCACTGATTAAACAAAATATTTAACGGCTCCTTATCGTGCTCACAATTTAAAATGATAATTGTTGTGAAAAACAGTCAACAATGCTGTTTTAAATTGCAATAAATTGCATAACCTGATATACTCACTTACAGTCTCCCTGTTTTAGCCTGTTGCTGATTAAATTTAGATTACAAATTGTTCAGCATGTGAAACATAAAGTTATAATACTAAAATATGAACCTCAATAACAATTAGAACAATTAAAGGTACTCAATCTGATTCAATGCCCCCCCCCCCCCTCCCATTGTCATCAGATTCCAACAACAACAAAAAATTTTGACATGCCGCTTCAGTGATCAGAATCGATTAATTGCCCAAAAATAATGCTAACAGTCAACTATAGTATAAAATTTCCCAAAACCTGTAATTTATCAACATTTTGTTCAATGAAATTTGGCCAATTGGTCAATTATCTGACACACAAAAGCCACTTGATTTTAGAGTTATCCATCTTCATCCGCCATTTTGTCCTAACCGTCTTCTCATTGACTTTTTACCAGGCCACTAAGAAGTACCGGTAGTGAAAATTATAGATTTCAAAAATCGATATCTGATCACTTTGAGCTTTGATGGGTGGGTTCCTCTACTCGAACCAAATATTTTTTACCCCCGAAGCCAAAGAAATAGTAATTTGTGAGTGTTAATTTGGATTTTGCATCTTTAAAAATACAAGTAAATGATTCCAGGATGGGCAGTATATAGATTATATTTATATACCATAAATTTTTTCAATTAGTCAAGCAAATTAATTAATCAAGAAAAGTTGATTAGAAATTTGTTGCGACGTGTACCAACATTCTCAGTACATAATATAGACACACTCAAAAAACAAACTTAGATGTGTTAATTTATTAAATAATATATAAATATATTGCTTGCTTCGTGGGCTGTTGTCCGCCAATGAATTGTCCGGCATTGAATTTAACGCGATGAATTGTTGAATGCTGAATGTTTGACATGTTATTAAATCTCAAAATAGGTAAGTCTTTATGTATACATATGTTTATTTAGATTGAGATAAATTTACGCTATATCAGAGACCAGCCTAGAGGTTTTAAATTGGGAGAAGACACTTATCCCTATTTGGTTATGAGGGAGAAGTGGACTTTAATCAGGGAGAAGTAACACTAGCTGAAGTTCAATTTACACCCCATCATCACCCCATCATTAAGTATTACGCAACACAAGAGCCAAATTCTAAAATGATTATAGTGAGTAAGAATCCCAATGTAATCCGTAAATATACTTTAAATATATATTTTGGGAAATATGCTAGGGACCTGCGAATCAGAAATTTGGCAACCGAATCGAATCTTGAATCGAATCGGGTGTCCGATGTCGACATCGAAGCCGAATCGAATCAGGACCATAGCTGATTATCAGATATCCTGCTAATTATTGGACACTTATTTGTCATAAAAGCTGAGACATTTCGAATATGAAACAAAGAACCAAGACAGAGTTCACAGATACATGTTTTGGCGACTGACATCGTTCTCAACTTTATTTTTGAACGAAAATCGAAACTATATATAACTTACTAAAACATTTCCATCATCAAAGCACAGACCTTGATGCCAACTATAAAATGTACATACACTATTCGACTACTCGAGTAATGTACATGTATATATAATAGTATTTATAATTTGATTGTTGCCAATGACTGACTTCAGGACTGATGAATGCTTCATAAAAAACAATGGCATGCATATCAATGCCCATGACCCGTCGCATCAGTACTTCGTGTATTTCCGGTCAGTTAGAATGGAGGTTAATGCTTATCATGCCCGCTGTTTATACAGTTTTATACAAAAAGCAATGCAGGCAGACCTTGCGCGATTCAATGATTTCAATTTGTTAATATCAAATTCCAGTGAATATACTTCTCTTGAAACTTATTTGGATCTACTCAGGTGAAAGGAAATGGGGGGGGGGGAGGTTTCGAATACAAAATTTCAAAATTCGCCTGGTCGGCCCATTCTATCCTAGGTCCTATGGACTCTACATTTGGACCCTAGCGGAAACCCTGCTTATATACTATATTCTACCCCAATATTGTCCAAGAACCACCAATGTTACACATACTGTCATCTGCAAAAGGGTGACTGACTGTGATTGGACGTAATTGCGTGTGTAACTAGTGTAAGCACTAAATTACATCATAAGTTGTGATTACGAGACCTCCCTCCAGACAGACATCTCTTCTTCTCTCTTCTCAAAGAATAGGCCGATTTTAAAATATACGAATCAGAGAGCCGATTCGGTATCGATGCCGAATCTGATTGCCGATGTGGACACCGAATTGAATCTTTGAAGCTTCGCAGACTGCCCTAAAATATGCATACTGGTAAATGAGAGAGGCCACTTCTCCCAATGACAAAAATTGGGAGAAGTGGCACATTATAGGAAGATGTCGCCCTCTAGGCTGGTCCCTGCGCTATATCATCTTATACCTTGAAATATGACTAAATATTCTTAGTGACATAGTCAGCCAATTCCGTTTATTTAAACTATGTTTTTGTTGGACTCTTTTAGATTTAACAATTCTAAAATATTCAATCTGAATGTTTTATTCTGGTGGATTTTATATGTCAAACTAAACTACATGATCCATATCATATTATGAGTGAAATCTAAACTTGGCCTGTTATAATTTGTTACGTCTCGTGCTATTCCATCTGTAGGAAAATCTGTAACAAAATTTCCTAACACTTTTTGTTGTTGTTTTTTTTGTTTTTTTTTAAATCCATCAATGGTTGACTATGTCAAATTCAAGGTTTAAATGGTGACAAACAATTTCGCAATGTCAGATTAACTCTTTTATGTCAAGTAATTTTTTTTTTTATAGAATATCTATGTTTCAATGTCATCCTAATTTTTTACATTGTCTTATTTATAATACTTAGTGATTGCCAAAGAATATTTCAAAGCCATGAAAATTACATTATTTCCTTTTATTAAAAGTATACAATTTTGTGTACAAGTTTGTAATGATAATATTAAAACCACTCAATTGACACTTGTCCCTTATGTTCTTTCTGTAGAGCACAGGAACATGCCAACGGAAGACGCCATGTCATTTATTGCTCGTAATTACGAGAAGTACATGCAGGCTAATAAGAAGGAGACAACCGCTTCGCCAGGACCGGATGCAGGAAGAAATCTACCATTCATGCCACCACCCTCGGACATTAGCTATCTTCTAAATCTTCTGGCCGACAACAGGCAGCTGACAATAGAGGAAATTGACAGGGTCGTCAAATACCTCCGTGAAAGAAAGGCTAAAATAATGGGAACGCCCGTTGAAGCAGGTATGTACTTGTTTGTCTTATCAAAGATACATAAATGTTTATTTTGGTTTCCGACCGATAACACCAGTTTGGATTATTTGAACCGAACCAAAGTTGGCATGAGGCATGTGTGTTTATCAGCCAAAACTACTGGTCTAGTTAAAATATGGGTTCTGTCCAATTATTGTTATGTGTCACAGTGAGTTATTGTCCTTTCACGACTTAGAATTAGCTTGATTTCATAACATTTTGATTTCCGACTGATAACCTTCCAGTTTGGATTATTTTATGAGAACCTAAAATGGTATGTGTGTTTATCCGCCAAAAATACTGGCCAAGTTTAAATATGGGTTTTGTCCAATTTGTACATGAGTTACGGGCCTTTTTCACCTGATTTAATAACAAATTACAAGTAACTAACGGGTATATTAGTCATGCCCCAGTGATGCTCTTTTTAGCTCACCTGAGGCGAAGTCTCCGGTGGAGCTATAGTCATCACCCGTCGTCTGTCCGTCCGTCTGTACGTCCGTCAACTTTTTTTTAAACATCTTCTCCTCTGAAACCATCATACCGAATTGGTTCATATTTGGTGTGGATGTTCCCTAGGTGACTCTCATTCAGATTTGTTCAAATGAGGTCACTGGGTCAAATAGTTGCGAAACCAGGGCCATAACTCTATTCCTCCATAGTAATTCTTACAACAACTTCTTGTCCATAACCATTGTGCCGATTTAGCTAATATTTGATATGGAGGGTCCTTGGGTGACTGGTGTTCAGATTTGTTCAAATGAGGTCACCCGGTCAATTAGTTGAGAAACCAGGGCCATAACTCGTAGTAATTCTTACAATGACTTCTTCTAAAAAAATATTGGGCCGATTTAGCTTATATTTGGTACTGAGGGACCTTGGGTGACTGGGAATCAGATTTGTTCAAATTGGGCCACTGGGTCAAATAGGGGCAGAGCCAGGGACATAACTCTAAAAACAAAAAAAATACATTTTTGCATTTTGATCATATTTGGTGTGGATGTTCCCTAGGTGACTGTCATTCAGATTTGTTCAAATGAGGTCACTGTGTCAAATAGTTGCGAAACCAGGGCCATAACTATATTCCTCCTTGGTAATTCTTATAACAACTTTTTGTCTAGAACCATTATGCCGATTTAGTTTATATTTGGTATGGGGGGTCATTGAATGACTGGGGTTCAGATTTGTTCAAATGGGGTCACTGGGTCAAATAGGGGTGGAAAATAAAATAAAATATTCAGGAACTCCTTGATCAATTTAACATACAAAAAACAAATATCACCCTCTCCCCACATGACCCAGAACCCCACCCTGCCCCCAACCAACAGCATTCCACCCTATCTCATCTCCTAACTCACAGGATCTCTCCCACCAGCAGATTAGGTCAATTGTATTAGCTATAGACAGAGAGAGAGAGAGAGTTAATATAAATACACACACAGTCATCAATTGAGATGTTTATCAGGCTGGCAGGTGTGAAGTAATGCTTAGCTAGCACTCATGCCAGTGTTTGTTATTAAAATAAAATCAAAACAAATTATTGTTCTCTAACCTGAATTTAGTGTGTCTGGCATTTGCAGAATGAGGTCCCCAGAGGGTGAATTAAGTTATGCTACCCTGCACAGCAGTCTAGCATCACCAAATACACTAGCCAGGGTCCTCATTCTGCTTAGGCCTCATCTTCTGGGAAGTATATAGACACTTAAATTGACATTTCTTTTTCCCTTCTGTTTAGTTTCTATATCCCCTAATTTGTGAATATAAAATGCATAATTGAGGTGCCCAATGGGTGCACATCACCAACTTTAACTGGAGAACTTCAATCTAATGCTATGTCTCCCATGGCAGTGGAGGCCTACACAGAATGAGGTCCCCAGAGGGTAATTTGGTGATGCTAGCCCGCATTGCAGGATTGTGTCATTAAATTCACCCTTTGGGGACCTCATTCTGCAAATGTCAGACACTATGTTCAGGCTTGTCTGTTTGAATATTATGTTCTTAACCAACAGTATCCAGTTGAACTCATTATACCCTGATTTTGCAAAGAAAACTTGGGGGGGGGGTATATTGGATTGAATTTGTCAGTCTCTATGTCAGACTGTTCTCCCATCCATCCATCTGTCATTATGTCTCTATCCGTCCATCAATTGTTTTCTTCTCCAGATACATATTAAGGTAGCAATACACGATTTCCAGCAATTTTGCCAACCTGGGAGGGGGTACTGTACTTCAAATCAATGCTAAGCCATTATCGTTGGCATATATCCAATCAAGCATGTTTTAATTTCGACAGAAATTTTAGGTGTAATCATTTAAATGTACTTTTGGTTCTTCGTACGATATGTCATTGAGTTATGCCCCTTGGTTTGCACACACGAACCGCTCAATTTTACCCATTTTTTCACTCAAATTGGCCATTTTCTACCCAAAAACAGACCATGATAGAGCGAATGTCAGTAAATAAGATTCTTCCACCTAATAGAGCTATGATAGAGCTGAGAAATATTTGAAATAGAAAAAAAGTTATCGTATCAATTTGAAAAAAAAGTCTTGCGAGCCCAGATGACAGAATTCAGGGGAGAGAAATCGGGCCAATAACACAGAGTTGGCCTTCACTGAATACGAAAACCCTGTTGCGTATCCAAATTTTACACTTTTTTGAGAACTTTCCCAGTTTTGTAAAATAAATAAACCTTCAAACCAGTAACGACACAGTTAACACAGACTACACTGGCCGTTATGCCCCCCAGATACTTATATTTCCATTTTTCAGACCCCCTACAACCTGTGAAATCGTGTACTGCTACCTTGATACATATTAAAGACCAAATGGGTTTATATATTTAGGTGTGGATGTCCCCCAGGTGACTCACATTCAGATTTGTTCAAATGAGTTCATCAGGCCAAATAGGTGAGAAGTCGGGGCCATAACTCTTTCCTTCCATAGTAATTCTTAAAACAATTTCTTCTCAAGAACCATCTGGACTATTTAGCTTATGTTTGGTATGGAGGGTCCTTCGGTGACTGGGGTTTAGATTTGTTCAGATTTGGGGTCATTTTAGGAAAATCAGTTCAGTTCAACTCTTAAAATCTAATGTCTGAAATTACCAAATGAATGGATCTCATAGATGGGGATTCACGTTTGTTCAAATAGGGGTGGAGATAAGAGATTTAATTATCAACCAGCCACCCTACCTGTGCTCTGGCGGAGCTATAGTCATCACTCCTCGGCCGTCCATCGTCTGTCCGTCCATCCGTCCGACAACAATTATTTGAACATCTTCTCCTCTGGAACCATAAGACCAAATGGGTTCATATTTGGTGTGAATGTTCCCTGGGTGATTCTCATTCAGATTTGTTCAAATGCGGTCACTGGGTCAAATAGTTACGAAGCCAGGGCCATAACTCTTTCCCACCATAGTAATTCTTTTAAACATCTTCTTCAGAACAATAAGACCGAATGGTTTCATATTTGGTGTGGATGTTCCCTAGGTGACTCACATTCAGATTTGTTCAAATGAGTTCACTTGAAATAGTTGCGAAGCCAGGGCCATAACTCTTTCCCTTCATAGTATTCTTAAAGTGACTTCTTCTCAAATACCATCAGGCTATATGGGTTCATATTTGGTATGAAGGATCCATGTGTGACTGGGGTTCAGATTTGTTCAAATCAGGTCACTGGGTCAAATGTGGGCGGGGCCAGGGACATAACTCCAAATTTTTTTTTTTAGATTTAACTCTTTAGATATCTACTTCTTTTAAAGTGATTATGAAAAGTTCTGACTGTTGTGGTCTCCAGAGTCCCAGTCTTATCAGTCTTTGCAGTCTGGTGAGCGACTGCACAGTCATTGACTGTCTTGTTTATTTTTATAGACACATTTTTTAAACGGGAAGGAAATATATTTTTAATCCGTTCATATTTCGTTTCCAGATGATAAATTTTAAATGGAACTTTATATATCCTTTGTTGAAATTTGGGCTCAATTTTAATTTCAGGACGTTAACTTTAGTTTATGATAACAGAATAGATTGAAATTTGGTATGCATGTCTGCGAGTATAAATTACCATGTATCCAATTCAAATTGACCAATCAGCAACCAGAATTACTCACCTGGTATGAGACTATACCAGGTCACTAAACCCGAAGTTGTCCTAATATCAGGCTGGTAACCACCATTTTGTTATGATGCACTTTTCCCTCCGCCTTGAACAGAATAATGTGAAATTTAATGAATAATAAAATAAATGTGAATTTCACACGCTATACATCTGAAGATTATTTCTGGCCATTGCGAAAACTGCAGCACTCCGAATTCTCACAAAAACATACCGTCCAACTGCTCGAGGGCTCAAGGCCAAGCAATATTGAGGGAAACACTGGGAAAATACTTGATACATGGATGAAATCAACAAGATGTGATTGTACGTTGGTTGTAACTTGTGTGGGGTATTTGGGGAAACACACATGGATGAAATCAACAAGATGTGATTGTACCTGACCTAATCAAACTATTGGTCGCAAGCTATTCACGATAGATCAACCATCTGTCGTTCATCCATCTGTCCATAGACACTTGCTATCCGACACGATTACACAAGTATTTTTTATCGGATCCTGTTCAAATTTTATGTTTATGATGACACACCCCTCACCTGTATCGTTTTTGGTATCGATCGGTTGATCTGTTTAGAAATGATTAACACTTTCCATCCATACATGGTCATGTTCTATCCAATGCCATAACTGAAGAATTTTTTGTCCGATTGTGTTCATAATTTATATGTAGGTCAGATCAAGTTCGAATATGGATTTGATCCGATGTATTTCAACAGAGTTATGGCCTTTTATAATTAAAGTAACTGATAATGTAATTAATACCTGTTTGCCACTGTGAATTTGAAGAGCAAATCTCATCACACAGAACATGTTTATTATTGGTTTGAGTTATTTTTAGCTGGACACTAGATAGAGATAGATATGATCTTCGAGGTGATCTCTTGACGGGAGCTATCAATTTTTTCCAAATTTCGTTGAAAAACATGGCCACCAGAGCCAGAGGCCATCTTTGATTTTACTCTTTGTATGACTAAATCTTTCAGCACAACCTACAGGCCACCTCTCTCATCCGATCATCACCAAACTTCGTAAGGATCTTCAGGGTGACATCTAACTGGGAGGAGAGACAATTTTTTCTGAAATATGTTTAAAAAACATGGACTGCAGCCACCTTGGATTTCAAATTTGAATCCATTAGCACTCCCTGCAGCCTGCATTTATTGAAGAATTCTTTTGAAAATTTACAGACATGTTTAGGATCACCTCTAGATCGGCGCTATCGAATTTGAATGAATTTTGATGATAGATATGGCCACCGGCAGCCATCTTGGATTTTACTCTTTGCATGACTAAAACATTGACACACCCTACAAACCACATCCCTCATCTGATCATTACCATACTTTAAATGTAACTTTCGGGTGACCACTAGATTGGAGCCATAAACTTTTTCCGAATTTTGTTGAAAAACATGGCCGCCTGAGGCCATCTTTGATTTTAATTTATATATATCTCTTCATGTTCACAGCTAGTATTATTTAGACATTTAACTTTCTGCTTTATTGAATGTAACAAATTAAATTATCCCCTATTCAAGTTGAGCTACAGTGTCATTGACACTTACATTGGAGAAATGTTTTGAACATTTACAGTTTACAGACCCCGGACCGTAGCAGCCCTCATAATATCAGAATCAATTCCAATGGATTTTAATCCTTGTAATACATGCAATTCATGTCAGAAGAATAGTGATGAGCCGTTTGTCAAATAGAGCCTTGCGCCGATTGCCGATTATTTGAGATCACAATCGGCCGATTCAGGTGCCGATTCCGATTATTTCAATAATTATAGCAGAATATATGTTATATATGTGTTATATAATACTTAGAATTATAGAAGCAAGCAACAAACGAAATAATATGCCAGTACACAGTATACATAAGTATATGTTTGGGTAAGTATATACATGTAGGTGGGCATGGGCAGACTTGTGATCGAATACAGGCAACTTACCCATGTATTTTAGGCTATTCCATAACAAATTGTTTGAAAGTTTGATGACATGACGACATGTCCACGGTTCGTTTTTGATAACAATTCATCGAACGGCATTTTTCTTTGATCCCAATTCAAAGACATCACATCAAAGGAAATGAGCCGACTGAACTAGTTGCAAGTTACACCATGTTCATGTCAATTTCACAGACACGATTCGATTTCAGCGTGGTCATCATAATAATCATTGGTGGTGACCTATACGTGACGTCACACGAGGCTGACTGGATGGAATGACATTGTCTTTGACTATTTAAAGTCACGTGACATGCACTTTCGGTTTCTATAGTATAATTTATACCTGTTACGCTGTATGTACTATATAGATAACTCTGTTGTACTCCGTATGTATACATCTTGATTTTTGATAGTCTGACATAAATCAAAATGTCTACATGTTGACGAACAATAAAGTTACCTATGGTCGTACATGAGTCCCATGATATGTACGTTGTGTACATCATAATGCTAATGAAATCAATCGACTGAAACGACTGTTCCGGTATGCCAATAATTAACGATTATGCGCAATCACGGCGTCATGCTTGCAGCGTCACTCTAACACAAAGTGTCACGTGCTTCCTGGTGATCCCCACTATATATTGTTCAAACATAGACCCAGGTACGGCCGGGGTATTGAAGAGGACATGTCTTTATATCAAGTTTGTGTTTGGGATCACTTTCCCCATGTTTACAGGTCATTTATTCAACAAAACATCATCATATTTAAACCAGTTCATTGAAGAAAAACAAGCACCTATTTATTATTTAGACAATCGGAAATCCCGATGTTCAAACCCGAGTACCGATTGTCATCCGATGGGCCACAATCGGCCGATTCCGATTGTCGTTCCCGATTATCGGCTCATCACTACAGAAGAAAGTAATGTGCAATAATATAATTGACATGTACTTTTACATGGGCACTATTGACAATTGTTTTCTCATTGTACATATGTATGTTCAATGTATTTCATGGCCTTTGACTCAGTGGGAATGAACATGTGCTTGATCATATATAAAGGTGGGGTCTGGATGGGATATTTCACTAAACAATACAGAATGACAATGATGTCAGAGCATAGGAGCCGGAAACATCATGTTATAAGTAGGCTATATATTATGTTGCAATATTTTAATAATACATAATATAATATAAAATGTCAAGAGTAGCATATAGATGACAATATTTCTGGCCTTCATATCAGTCAAAAAGATGTATCGCTGCCGAACCTACAGTCCCACCCAAACCAATCACGCCTGTATCTCTGGTATTTATTGAAAACATAAGTTTCATAAACCTGGAAGCAAATTTTATTTTTCCAAAACCAGACAATTTGTCAAGTATTGTAACTAAGATGAAATAATGTAACACTAACTTGTCATTGGCCAAATATAAATCAAATACATAATGAAGAAGAAATGTGTATACTCTCTAAATATAAATTTTTATTTATTATATATTTTATTTAAATATTCTACTTACCGTTTAGTGTTTTGAAGTGCAAGTCGGTGTCAAAATTCGACTCTTTGACCCAGTTCAGCGGACATCAAGTCAAACGAGTAGGTATTTCAAATTAGGCCCGGCCCAGTTGGATACCTTTCTATAGGATTAAGTATTTTTGGGGTTGGGTTAAAAAAAATAATTCTGGGGACCTGTGTCTTGGATTTTATTCTTTGCATCACGAAATACTTTGGCATGCCCAACAGCCAACATTTTTCATCCAATTGAACCCAAACTTCATATGGCTCTTCAAGTTGACTTCTCATATTACTTGAACATTAATACTTTCTGCATTCATTGTCGCTTTGACTTTATCCCGTCTCCAAGTTGAGCTACAGTGTAATTTTTAGTATAAATTGTTTTTTGATTTAGAAATTTTTCACAACATACTTAATTTTCTCCAAGCTTGTATTCCTTGAGTTTTTATGTTTACCCATACCATAGTATGGTAAACATAGTGTCGTTGTCTGGATTGACCACTCGTCGTTAGTCCGTCCGTCCATCTGTCTGTCTGTAGACACTTTACGCATGGTGCGATAACTGAAATATTTTCTATCTGATCGGAACCAAATTTTTTATATGAATTTCTCAGCACCAAATACAGATCGAGATCGAATATGGGTTTGATCCGAGTTTTTTTTTTATGGAGTTATGGCCCTTTTTCTACTTAGAATTCATGCATGCTGCCATAACTCAAAAAATATTTATCCGACCGGCACCAAATCTGGTATGCGAGTTTCTCAGCCCAAAATACATATCGAGTTCGAATATGGGTTTGATCCGATCTTTTTTAATGGAGTTATGGCCCTTTGACATAGAATTCATGCATGTTTCTATAAATCAACCATTTTTCAACTGATAGGAACCAAATTTTGTATGTGAGTTTCCCAACTCTAAATACAGATCGAGTTCGAATATGGGTTTGATCCCATATTTTTTAATGGAGTTATGGCCCTTTGATTATTTTATTCATCTCTAAAATATATCAAAGATACAGTTTGCATTTTCCAGGTAGAATCTCATAAATCAGGTTTAAAAAGCCATGAAGTTGTCTTATCACATAGAGCAACAGCGATAGTATCCAGTTACACAGGCTCTCTTGCATTGAGTTTAATTAACTGCTACCAGATGCTTTGGCCATATGATGAGATATCATAGATGGAATGTTTATGCTATTATATTTGATATGCATGGTTATTTAAATTTCATCTTTAAGTTAAAGACATAATCTGGTTTTATTGTTTAATAGCATTACTATTGGAGGTTAATAATGTGATTGTGTCTAGTAGATTTGTTGGAATTTTGTTGGTTGCACGGGAAGACAACTTTGGTTTTCAAATTTTTTTAAACTTGCGAGCTCTGTATCAGTCTATGAGAACAAAATAATTGTTCATAACACTTTTAGAACTGTAGGTCTAGTTTGTTTTATTTATATATTAATGGAAAGCTTTTTTGACATTGATTTCAATTGATTACAAATGTGAATAGAAATATTAAAGGGGCACACCAGGTTTGATATATTTTTCTTGTACTCTGCATGAGATAAAACTTATTATGTGTACCTATACCATAGTATGGTACACATACAGTCCGTCCATAGACAATTTAGGCATAATGTGATAATTAACATTTTCTATTTGATTGGAACCAAATTTTGTATATAGGTTTCTCAGCCCAAAATACAGTTCGAGTTTGAATATGGGTCTGATCCGAGTTTTTTCCCCAGAGTTATGGCCCCTTTTTTTACTTATAATTCACGCATGCTGCCATAACTCACAAATTTTTTATCTGATTGACAACAAATTTGGTATGTGAGATTGTCAGCCCAAAATACAGATCAAATTCGAATATGGGTTTGATCCGATTTATTTTAAAGGAGTTTATGACCCCTTTTTTTTCTTTTTTTTATTTTAGATTGAATTTCCTCGCTCAATTTAACACGCAAAAAATATTAATTTTTTTTATAATAATAAACAAATTATTTAATTAAAAAAAAATTGTCATTGACACTAATTTGTTTTAGTTGTATATCATTAATCAGGTGTGATGTCCTGTTTTGAAAATATGAAGATTTTATTGTAATAGTTGCATGTAATATAATGGTATTAATAAATTGCCATGTGAACATCCAATATCCAGACTATATGAGTGTACCTTTAATAGATGTCATCATTCCAAGCAAAATCTGTTATTAATTGAGTGATGACATATGTTACAGAGCACTAGGGGGTGGTTGTATGAAGGTAAAGATAAACAACCTGCTGGCTGGATAATTGTTTATCCTATCTGTCAAATTGATTAATGGCTAAACCATTGGATCTCACAGTGAGAGGTCCTTGTGTGAATAGGGACAGAGTTATGATATTTAAAACGACTCCCCCTCACCCCAAATACTTTAACCCCTTCTTAAGACAAATTATATGAGCTTTTGATTTTAAGTTTAAGTACTGTTATATGTATTACTGTGATCATATCTTTGACCAATTATCAGTTATAGCTAATTGCTATTGCCAAGGTATGGGTTAAACATCTGCCGATCATGATCGGCCTCTCGTTTTTTTAAACATATATGCTTAGTACATGGCTGCCCTTAATGTAGCCCAATGCACTGCAGGTGGTATCCTTAGTCCCACTGG
This sequence comes from Siphonodentalium dalli, assembly GCA_032622095.1. NCBI lineage: Eukaryota > Metazoa > Mollusca > Scaphopoda > Gadilida > Siphonodentaliidae > Siphonodentalium > Siphonodentalium dalli. The sequence continues at coordinate 131,872,820 of CP136062.1, read as the reverse complement.
GTCAGTCTCACATCTAGTTGTAATTAAATTCAAATTAGAGACGCTTAGAGAGGGTTAATATTTCATTTGTAATATTTGTTTTACTGTAGATGATGCCAGCAAGTTAGTTGAAAAATCAGAACAAAAACAACAACAAGACCTGCAGGCCAAGATCCTCAGTATATTTGGTAGTTCTTCAGGAGCCCAGGCTACAATGCCAACAGCAGGAGTTAGTCCTTCATTTTCTGGTGTGAGCGGGTCTCTCAATGGTTCCCATGGTTACACAAAGAAGCAAGGAGAAGCAGTTGGATCACTCATCAACTTTGATAACCCCACAGTGCAGAAAGCCCTAGACAACCTGATCCAAAGTGGACCAAATCTGTTGCGCAATATCAAGACGTCCCCTCCTTCACATGGTATGGTACAAGCAAGCAAGGGTGCTGCGGCTGCAGCGGCACAAATACGTGGCGGTTTTCCACCTCGCGCAGGTCATCCTAGACCTGGATTTTAAAATAGTCAAACAACTAAACAGTGTATTCATCTCAGTCATACTCTGCTCTTTTCGGCATCTGACATAAGAATATTAATTGTCTTTAACTGAGGTCCATTTGTAATTTCTGAAATTAATTGCATTTTGATCGAATTGTAATTTCTGTTAATTTTAATTTTCAAATTACTCCTACATATTGTTGGATTTATTTACTATCAAATGGCCAAAACAATTGAAATATGTTATCAGCCATCTCCCTCATCACATGAATAGAGTCTCATTTGAAGAAAAAAATTAATTATAAAATAACAAACAATTTCTGAATTGTTTAAACTTAATTTTTATTATTTGGAAATGTAAATGAGGTTTTTAATTGTTTTACAAAATTATGTAGATTGCAGACAGAACTGTATGTCTTTATTGCTATACCAATGTCCATAAGATATATACATTTTCCCTCACCACATTTTTCCTACATAGTTATATGAGAACTCAGTCTATTTTCCACTAAATATGCAGAGTTTTGACTGAATTGGTGATTTGGCACGCATGTACTTTGTTTACCAATGTTTTACAATGACATTATGTAGTTTAATTGAAGTATAAATCATTAAATGTATTTGAAGATAGGCTCTGGCATCTAGTGTTGAAACGACTAGGCTATTTCGTAGTCGACTAATCGACTATCAAAAATTGATTCAATGTCGACTGTTCGACAGCCCCTATTCCCATGTAAAACTTCCATTTTACTATGTGGCTATTGAGTACTAAATAAATGAGAAATTTGCTCAGTGATAATGTCTTTTGATCTACCCAACATTTTCAACAATGTAAGTATCTACCTTTAAATAGGTCACATTTTAAAATTGAAGTAAATCACTGCGAGATAACTGCTGTTAACAAGTTCCCATTTTTCGCGGGCGTTACATCGAGACTCGGAAGTGGTGCTCTCGTACTAAGTTCGTATCCAGCTAATTAATACCGGATGTCTTGTCTTGCGCTTGATTGTGTACAGGTTTCTTGTTTAGTGTAGTATTATGATACATTCATCATACCATATCCAAACACATTAGTTCATACTCATAGTCTCATACTGAATTAATTCCACACTGCGCCACATTATGTGCACATGATTTGACGCGGCCGCGAATACCGTTATCTTTTTTTTTAATCGGTCAACATTGTCGATTTCATAACTAGTCTTTTTGTAAGTTTTCTACTAAATAGCGCGGCTTTTGTTTTAATTTTAATACTGTCGTTGCCTTCGTTGGTATATGGTATTGTACCATTGTTCTGTTAAAAGATAGTGCGTGCACTGCTTGCTCAATTTAATGCAACTAAGCGACTTGGGATTCTGGAGTCGACTTTTGGTGAACAATTCGTCAACGTCAACTAATTGACAGATCGTTTCAACACTATTGGCATAACTATAAGGACATTGCATAAGACATGTACATAACTCATCATCTTATGCATTTCTCATTGTGTCTAATATTAGTGACATATCTTATGTAAATAAAGATGTCTTTTATTCTGACATGAATTGTTAATGGTCAATCTTGTTTCATTTTAGTTATCATGTTGTCAGTATGTGACTTGATTCATATTCATTCTGTTAAATACCAAAAATAAGTAAATCTATACAGATGCTGATCCCAATGATTTGTGGCAGACATTGCAGTTTTCACATCCAATACTCTTTATACTTGATATTTAAGTATATTGTGGCGATATATTAAAAATGTAGATTCACCGCCACAATTTAACAAGCTATTTCTTCGCTCTCTTCAGTACTTTTTTATTTAGTTTTTTTTCCATCAGTAAGTGAAAAAACCTAAGAAGTAACATATATGTACCTTCAAGACTGTTCAAGTGTTAAAAAATAAACTACCCGTAAAATATGAACAGGTAAATTTACCTAAATGTCCCAATTTTTTTCATCAGTACGGATCTAGGCAGCATAATTATATAATTCAGTAACTGAATACTTAGGATGAGATCGTGCAAAATTATTTTTTTCAATATGAGTCTTATCTATGATAGATTTTTATTTTGTTGGTGCTTTTTGGTAATTTTTTGCTGCCTAAGAAACCTAACCTAGTAAAATAGTGGTTCATGGACAGAAACACAAAATCTACAAGGTGACTAACACAGCTCAATAGTTTACAGAATTATATTGATCTTCCCTTACACTTTTACATTATACATCGGTATGCTGTTAATAAACAACTCTTCTTTTTTTCAACAGTTAGTTATTTCATGATATGTGGAAGATTGATGTAGTCCATCTAATATGATGCTCTTAAGTTTTACTGGCCTTTAAATGCACATCATCCCTTTCTCATGGTTCATATAAAATTGAATATATTCTATTATATGTAGTAATGCATTATAATGGATAGGGAACTTTATAATATGCCTATGGTGAAGATATTTTTACTCAAGTTGTTAAAGTGGCTGAAAAGTTGCTATTCACTGTTAACTCATGTTCATCGCAGTGTCAACAATTTTGATTGCTGAACTTTAAGCCACATGGAACTTTCACTCCAACATATACCTAATATTAATAATCGCTTTATAATTTTAGCCGCCATCAAAGTAAAATATATGAACTGGCACAAACAAAACAAATTCAAATTTACCGGGAAAAAATATGAAATAAAACACGCATTCTCAACACCATATCGACGAGTTTGTTCGGAATTCTCCATGTACATGTAGGTATATACTTCTTACCTAATCATGTATACATGATTTTATGATTTGAACAAGTCATATACGTTTAAGGTACATTAAAATGTGTGAGCTGAGACCAAAATAAACTTATTGATAAGTTGTCAAAGCTGGTACATGCTCTTAGTGTGTTGTTGTTTGCATAGTCTGTATAACTGTTCAGAAATCGGTGGGAGCACATCTCATTGTTTTTGTTGGTAATCTGTTACTCGGAGAGGATAATTTTTCATTTAACATGGGAACTGTGCTAAATCATGAACTCAGTAATATCTACCACTTTGTAGACAATATTGTGGCTAATAAAACACTTTTTATATTAGAAACATACATATTTCACCTCAAAGTAAATTCACAAGACAAAAAAAAACTGTTTATCTCACATAAATTGTTATTTCTAATAATAATTATATAATTAAAATCCAGGATACCAGCCATTTATTATAAATCTTCTGTATATCGTTGTGTTTGTGTGTAAATTTTTCAGTAATAGAGATTGATTCTGCCCCTCATCTATTAAACTGAAAATAGATAATAAATAAATAACAAAAAACCTTCATGTTGGAATGGCCGAGGGCTACATTTGAATTGGCAGAAATGGAAGGAAAGAATGTTGATTGTGCTTAAAAAATACATAAATACATGTTCAGATTTATTGAAAATTTGCCTGTCTCAATCTAATCTGTACTTTGTCATACTTGATTCGGAATAAACATTTCTGTGAAAAATAAGCGCTTTGTTATACACCCAACCTGGAATCTGGGAGTACATTAAACCTCTCCAAATTGGACCTGCCATAAAGAGAATCCCTCTCCTCCACTCCTCATCAACTGTCTGGTCCAGAAGTGCATTCTGACTAAAAATCACCTCTGTGATCTGACATATCTCCATTCTGAACAGGATTTTGAGACCGCAAGCGATCGATCACATGTATTTTGACCTCCGGAAAAAACCAACAGCGTATGCAGGTCAGATTTTTGTTTTTCGTACAATTGTCTAACATACTGGCCTGATCATTTGTCTTTTGTTCAGATGATGCCGTTAGCTCGTAAGCCCGACAATAACAAGAGTTGTCTGATTAGATATCGCTATGTTTATTTCACACCTGCAGTGAACAATTGAAATCACAGTTAGATTACATAGTTTGTTTTTACATCAGTTAATAAACTATATTTGGGCAGATGTTTTACAAGTGCTGCCAACATAAACACTGGCTCTCATTATAGATCCCTAGTGGCTACTTTATGACCAAAACATCTTCATCCTTAATGATTAAACCATGACACAGCCTTTGCACAAACATTGAATTCCAAAACAAAATTAATGTTTATAAAATGATCTACAATCTTCGTCATGGAGAAGCCGTCATTGAAAGAGCTTAGTATAAAACATGGCAAACTGTTCGGGATCAGCAACATAATTAAAAACTATATTTCGTCTATATATTTCCATCGTTAGTTTCATAATAATATTTTTATAATTGTGTTTATCAAAGTTAATTTTTGTCTTGATCACTCATGCGGCTTCATGTTTCATGATGGTGCAATTTGCTATAAACCGAACAAAACTGTCAGTCTGAAGTTTGGTTTGGAGAGGTTTTGCTGTATACTGAAATACATGTCTCTTTAATTTTTATTGGAGTTATGGTCCTTGCCAACATAAAATTTGCTGATTATTAAGGGTACCTTCATGGTGTAATCAACTCCTACAGTTTTCATCCTAGAGATTTGAAACGTCAGAATATTGTTGCCCATATATTGAAGATGTGCAACATGTATATAGATGATGGAAAAATTATTTTTTGACACATTTATTAACCCTTTTCGACTTAGAAATTTTCAACATTTTTTTATAATTTTCTGTATGAGGGTACCTTCATGGTGTAATCAACTCCTCCTACAGTTTTCATCATAGATATTTGAAACTTCAGAGTATTGTTACCCACATATTGGAGATGTGCAACATGTATATAGATGTCGGAATTTTTTTTTTTACGGAGTATATTAACCCTTTTCGACTTAGAAACTTCAACATTTTTTTTAATTTCTTTAACAAAGCGGCATCGACTTGCCACGTTTTCGGGGACACTGTGGTCAGCTGAACTTTTATTCCCAATGGTAGTGGCATCGGACTCATTCCCAAAATACTTGGGATGACCCCTGTGGTGTGGATGGTACTTGTTTTGACTGGGATTCAGATTGGGCTGATCATTCAAATTAGACTTAATTAAATTTAAACCTGTTTGGCTCATCTTCGTTTGGTGGGAGCTATAGAAATGAGTTCCGTGCATCAATACATCTGTCCGTAACAACTTTGAGACTGTCTGTCTCAGTCATCATTAGCAAGATTTGAATGTCCTTGGGTATGCTAATGAACCAGCATGGAGAAAAGTCTATCCACTATCGGTTTTGTCCATTCATTATACCAGAGTTATGGCCCTTATAATTAAAAATGCATCCAATCCAACTTTTGATCTCTTGTTATCATCGTTCATGTTTGAATTAAATCTTCAGTAAATTCATGAGGCAGTTTGGGAAAAACAATATCCACATGTAACATGATCTTTCCATTCATTTCTTCTGAAGTTATGGGCGTTCAGAGTGTAAAATATGCCAATCCCTGTATCTTCATCATGGGATGTAAAATATCCACACATCCCAACATGTTTTGGTCTTGTCATCACAGTCGGAATTTAGACAGTTTTAGAATTAAGCCACCTCTGAAAATTAATAAAACTATATTGGGGGGGGGGGGGGGGGGGGGGGGGGGCAGGTACTGAAAATAGGAGTTCCGGAGTAATTAATGGATGTGTGTTTCTCTGTATTCTACACTGGCCTGTATCCCGCAAGACCCGACATGCCACTGGTACTGGACTTTCAATTTGTTGAATTCAAAAAGCAGAAGGTGCGATGTCTATCTTGCGTTTAATTGGTATGTGGACTACAGCACGATATGTGTTACAAGAGCACACATGAGCGCTGATAGGTTGTCCTGTTTTCCAGCTTGGGTCCACATCTGTGTTAACCACCACACTCACTGGTTTTAAAACGGGCGGGTTTTTCGCTGTGGGTATAGGTGTTAAAATAGTCCACATCCACTAAAACCGGCAAAAACAGAAAGAATATTATTTATAGACAGTATTGTTCGTATACCAATCAAAAACAGAAAGAATATTATTTTATAGACAGATATTGTTCGTATACTAATCATAAATATCGCGTATATTGCATTTTTTTTTTGGTCACGTTTGTACCCCTGGTTATGTAAACAAACATAAAAAATGTAACGGAACTGATTGTTTATAGACAAACACTTTGAACCAATTAATGAAAATATTCCTTTTTGTTAATTGTCAATTGTTTGTTGGAAACGGGCGTCAATAAGTTAGCAATAACTTGTGCCCCAATCCAGTTAGCTATTTTTGCTAATAAAATATGTTTAAACTAATGAAAATATTCAGTTGCGCTGTGGAATGTGCAGATAAAATTATTGACGCAATCATTCAAATAACACCAAATTTAATTTTAATCAACTCATTCTACCCATTCAGTTAAAAATCAAGCTGATCCACATTTCTTCATGGTTGGGAAATGATCAGTGTCTTTGAAAAACATAAATAATCCCCTCACACCTCCTAATTACAATAACTTTTAGCGGGCGGGTTGTCCCGGAGTGAAATGGGCGGGTAGTCTCAGGGGCGGGTAGTCATGGACCCGACAGAAAACGTGTACATAATATATTTGTTGCAAAGAGATGAATATTTTGCAATCCAGCTAGTATTTTCTCCTTACCTATATATGGTAATACATACCAAATAACGAATATTTCTATGAGTAGTATTGTAAGTTGAAGACGCACCAAATTAGGGGTTTCACAACCGACGTATAAAGTGCGCGAATCTAAATAAGGAAATGGCTCAATATCGTGACTCCACTTATAAACAATCCACTGCGCTTTTTGCGAGGAACTAAACGACAGTCGACCTGTATTTTCTCGGACACAAAGCGTGTTTTGTGAATAATATCGCATTGATATCATCAATATGCTATACTATTAATATATTCTTGAGGAAATTATCATAATTTGATTATGTTATTCCAACAACGAAGGCCGCTCGTCCCTTTAATACGTAGTAGAGAACAAGAAGCAACTGATCTCCTTGTGTGGTCAATTTATTTTAGACAAAGTGTTTGCCGAACAAAACACAAACTTTTTATCACTAGCCAAACGAAGTTCCAGTTGGTATCAGTGGTGGGTCGATGAAAGATGGCAAATATGACAACCACTCGCGAAGAAGCAGGCAATTCAATTCAATTATTTATTCACTCAAATTACAAAAGTGGTGCGCGTTGAAAATTACACATATTATAATAATACAGTTGATTGAGAACAGCCCATGGTTGTGCAAATGTCGGGTTTTAATGTATTACGTATATAGTATATGCCTCAGGAGTTTTTGAATAAAATCAGGACCCGTCTAATGAAAAGAGATAGGGTTTTCAAGGTTTTACGTTGTTTACAGTTAAAAAGTTCACTTAATTTGATGGTATTTGGTCGACAAAAATAATATTTGTGTATGTATTTGACTCGCAGGTTCTTTTAAACACGGGCATTGCAATATTACGTGGAATTCGTCCCCTATATGTGTACCGCATAGAGTACATTATAGTCTATCGGAATAATCTGAGTTAATCCATGAACCGGATCGATTGGTAAGTGGTGGTTGCGGGTACGAAATTTCAGAAGTATTTGGACGGTGTCGTTTTTCACGAAAGAGAGGAATTTTTTCTTTGGTGAAGTCGGTGTTTTATAATTCTGTAAAAGGCATACTTTATTTGAAATTACATATTGTACCTCTCCATTCTTGAATGAAATTGGTCTTCCAGCCTACACTTGACCGACTTCTTAAATCTGGTCGAGACTAGATAATGTGTGATTGATCCATATACCCCCCCCCCCCCCCATTCCAAGTTCATTTAACAGTTATGCACATTTGCAATCCATGGGTTGTTAACGTTAGATGAGTTGTAATAAATGAGTAATATATAATACAGTATAAATGGTAGCCTATTGCAGTTCATTTGTATTAAGTTTTCCCCAGTATGTTAAATTTCTAATTTGATTTTCATAGTGATGGGGAATTGTTGTTGAACAGGCAGTGTTTGCGTCAATTGAAAGGAAGCGAGTTGCCGATGTTTACATCGTGTATATTGCATCACTATATCTTCGACAAAAATTTGTCGATCGATAAGCCTCTGAAGATAATTTTATGCTTCATGCTTGTTGTCCATCCTCTTTCTCGGCGGTGACCCGGCTCTTTCTCTGTGTGACCCGGCAGGGGGTGTTTTGGTATCGACTAAGGGCGCATGGCTCAAAGTTCTGCAAACAGACCTATTGGGTGACGAAGGTATCAATTTACCAGACGTCTTAGAACAAGCTACAAAGTGCATAGCCTAATTATGTTATGTTATGGATCACATGCAAATGTCAACACCAATGTCTGATGCTCGGTTGGATATATGGACAACAAGAATTGGAAATCCAAGGGCAACAACTGCTCCTATAAACTCTGCAGTATAATGTCTACCACAGAGGCATTTTCAGAGAATGTGAATCGAACGCACTTGAATCTAACTTGATTTTGCATTCGAGAAGGATGCACGTACAATCAAAATCATTAAACTCGGCCACGGTTCCATCCAGTGTTAAGCTTGCACCTGATGAAATATTTAAAATTATAAGATGCCCGTGTTCTATAGTCAAACGCCATGCAAATCGTTCTATTTTGCATATTTGTATCATCTGTATATTATGTTATCATGTTTGGATTTGGAAATATAAATATGTTTACAATAAATCATCCAGGGTGTAACTGTAATGCGGCAAATATGGAATGCATTCATTTCTGTTCGTTATAGTACAGCTGCGAAATGCTGCAATGAACAGACAATGTTGGCGGAAACGACGTCAATACAGGGTTGTGAAGAAGGGAAATTCAGTACTTGACTAATGCCTGCACACATATATACACTATACGAACAGTCATTTAGATTAACTTACACGGTCCATTCATTGGATTTTGTGAGTGATGTCAATCTAATGACTGATAGAAACCACGGATTTAGTTCTGGCCACGCATGTATAACCCAGCTTATAAACACCACACACGGTCTACTATCGTCTTTCGACTCAGAGAAGCAAACAGATATGGCAATTCTCGACGTTTCCAAAGCCATTGACACGGTACCACACCAGAGTCTTTGATACGAACTGAAGTCCCGCGGAATCAGTGAACCATGCAACACAGCTGGTTGACAAGCTTCCTAACAAAAAGGCATATGAGAGTGGTGTTGGAAGGAGAACATCCAAAAAGTGTTGCAGTGGAATCGGGAGTACCTCAAGTACTAGGTACAGAACTAGGCCTCTACTATTCCTCTGCCACATTAACGATCTTCCACAAGCAGTCAAATCAGAAGTAAGCCTCTTTGCTGATGACTGCATCCTTTTCCGTCAGATAAATGACCACCAAGACCACATCCAACTACAACAGGATCTGCCATCACTAGAAGAGTGGACGAAAACCTGGGGGGTGAGATTCAATGCCGGGTAAATGCTCCATAATGTCCACGCGGACAAGAACAAAACATCGTTCATCTACCAGATTGACGATCAAATTCTTCAAACAGTCAAACAAAGCGTATACCTTGGACTGACCATCACATACGACCTAAAGTGGACAACGCACATATCTAAGATCACTGGAAGAGCCAATAGCACCTTCGGCTTCCTACGCAGAAACCTATACGAAGAGAGTATACAAGTAAATCCAGAGAGACCGCATATAGAGCTATGGTTAGAACATCACTCGCATATGGAGCTGAAATATGGGATCCTGTCGCAGTAGGAGAAATAGAGAAGATCAAGTACAGAGAAGAGCGGCTAGATTTATCACCAACAACGTTAGAGACAGAGAAAAAGGCGCAGTAACCAGCATGATAGACGGCATAATGTTGGACTCACTAGAGACCCGTAGAAAGATTAAGAGAATAGAACTCTTCATCAAAGTGGTTGATGGAAAACTCCCAGCCATACCCACACACGATTTGCTAAAGGATAAGAAAGGACAGAACATTCGAGCAAAAAAGTGTCCAGATCATACAAGTGACAAAATAATATCGAGCCAAGAGTATCAACTCACGATGGTTCGAGCCAATAAGAACTAACATGGAGCAATACAAGCATTCATTTTTAGTGATCAGGGACTGGAACAGTATGCATAGAAGAATACACATGCTCTGGGACTATATCAGGAGAGACCTCCGAGTAGTAGCGACAACAACCGAAAGGCGCATGCGCCGTATATTTACAGACACAGATACAGTCATTGTAAACACTCTTAGAATTATTTGTGAGCAACTGGTTTTTCATTGCTGTTCCTCGGATCGTCCCGTATCTGAATCCAAAGTAGAGAACAATTTGGTTCCTGGTAGCCACAGTACTGCTTAAACGGTCATTGTCGCCACATTTTGATGTGCTTGGTACCCAGCTTAACGAACAGATGATTTGGGTACCGGTACCCAGCTTGACCTTTGCGGTGTATTTATATATGTTATCGTAAATCATAAATTTATATCGCCGAGAAAAGGCTATATATTATTAGTCACAAATGTTAAATTTTAAGATTAGTACATGCTATATTTCTTCAACAACTGTGTGCTCAAAACATTACAGAGGTCAAGCTGGGTATCCAGAACACCAAAATGTGGCGACAATGACCCATTCAGTCATAGTACTATAATTCACTCTAGACCAGTTGGAACCAACATAGAACCAAATGATTCTTTTCTTGGTTACCCACGATGAACCAATTTGTGAACCAGTAGGTTCTGAACACGATTATTGTTTACTTGTGTAGAACCTATTTGGCAATCAAATTTTTCTTCGCTCGCAACCAAATACTAGAACCGATGATTCTGAAATTTTGTCCCGTATTTGTAACCAGTAGGTTATTAATACGATTATTGGTTCCACAGAATTAAACCAATTTGTAAACCAGTAGGTTCTGAACAAACCAAATGATTCTTCCGTTTGAACCAAATGAAAATTCAATTGGTTCTTTCTTTAGAAACAGATGAGGAACCAAATGATTATTTATTGAGACTATCCGAATAGCAAACGTTATATCTATGAACAAGTGGACCAACTATGGCTTGAACACAGATATATCACCAATTGCAAAACAAAACCTTATTGGATATTGATCCAATATTGAAGAGTGGTCCAGTATAGTTAGCGTGTCGCACTCGTATTCGCTGTAAACATCGATATGGGTTCACAGCGCGTCGCCGGCCATTGAGACTCGCTTGGCCGCTTTGAGCGACGTGCAATTGTCGGATTGCTCGCTAGCTGTTTCAAAACCCGCGCCAAGTTGTGACCTTTGAGCAAGGTCTCTCATACTGTGTCGGGCTTCGCATCACTCAAGCGTTAAAAAGAGTACCAGTCAGCTTGTCATATATACTGACTAGCATGTTCTGATCAAACTAGAGCAGCGCCTACAATGGCTGCAGCCGGTTCATTGGTTGGCTTGTACAAATGACTGGGGGTAATATTGTACCAAGCGTGTTAGAGCAACGATGTATATATATATATCAGAATATCCAAACACGAGAGTCAGTCTCACATTAATAGTTGTATTTAGTATTTAATATAAAGAACGGCCCATTATATGCACCAATTATGGCTGCATATCAGATCTAATTATCTCTCTTTGGAGTAAAATAAAAGCAGCATCTGCTACATGCACATGCATGAGAATAACTGCATTTTCTTTTTTTTTACCATTCAGACTGAAATTAATTTCGGGTTTTCGAGTCAACAGACTGAACAGTACAAGTTATAATATACCAACTGGTAAATAATTATAATACAACTCATAAAATAGTAAGCGCTCTATAAACCTACACCAACTCTGTCAGACCAGATTCTGCCAGCAACTCTTGTACTTCATTCGGCAAACCTCGTCAGATGCCGTATCCCCAGAGGTCATAGGTCGATGAGTCCAGAATGTCTTGTACTTGTGAAAAATTCAGATGAACGTTTGCCGCTTTGTTGAAAATAATAAATGGCGCCCTGGAACAACGTGTCCGTTGCGACATCTCGCGCCGATGTTTTTGGTTCTTGGCTGCCAATTTTCTGTTCTTGGTGGCCTGTAAAACCAACTCATGGTGCTAGAACCACATATCCTTCTGTTCGGTTACAAATCGGTTCTACAGACAAAAACTGTTATACGGAGAACCTGTTGATTCCTGTTGATGTAGGTACTGTGATACAAAATCGTTGCATGTAGCAATTTCCGGTTTCATTTGAAGATTCAAAGTTATAGCCGAAAAACAGAATACTCAATCCGGAATGTGTGAGTGATAAATTATGCATGTATTGTGATACTAATTTTTTTCTCGTAGCAATTTCCGTTATTAATTTGCAGATTCCCAAGTTATAGCCAAAAACAGCATGGTTGGCGGCCTCCTTGGATTTTGTCGAAAATATGAAAATGTTCAATCCTGTCAGGTGTCCAGTAAAGATGTTCTGTTGTTCTGTTCTGGGGAACCCGGAAGTATAATAAACAGTTGAGGGAAAAAATGTATACTCCAAACCATGCAGGTTCAGTGTCTCGTCTGCCTACCATGCAAGTTCACCGGGTTCGAATGTGCAGGGTATTGAGCCATTCAGCAAACCTCGTCAGGTTCCATACCGTATAAGAGGTCATTGGTCGAGGAGTCCAGAGTGGGTGTTGAGCGTATACAATGGAATGTTGTTGTTTGATTCAAACGAAAGTAAGAGGGCATCGCATATTACTCAGTTGGGGGGTGTTCATGAGTATATAGTAAGCAGCTAGTCGACAGACATACGAATAGATAAACCAATAGCAGAATGATTCCTATTTATTGGTGGGTATAATATTCAAATAATAAGTTCAACAAACGACGTATTGCCATCATATATGCTGGGTTGGCGTCCGTCAACAGTTTCCTTTAGAACACCATTTTTAGCTCACCTGAGATGTCTCCGGTGGAGCAATAGTCACCACTTCTCGTCCGTCCGTCCGTCAAGAATCGTCTTCTCCTCCAGAACCGTAAGACCCAATGGGTTCATATTTGGTGTGGATATTCCCTATGTGAATTGCATTCAGATTTGTTCAAATGAGGTCACCTGGTCAAATAGTTGCGAAGCTAGGACCATAACTCTTTTCCACCATAGTAATTCCAACAAAAAAAATTGTTAAATTCAGATTTTTGGAATTTTCAGGGTGACCTTGCTCTATTTAACAAACAAACAAAATATTTTTTAAACATGTTATAAAATTTGAATAAAGTGACACCATTCTGCAGAGTTATGAAACTTTACTCTTTAATGAAATTATGGAAACATTCCATTACCCATCCCCCTCCCACAACACCCAGACCCACCCCACCCTACCATCAACCAACATCTCTTCCAACCCACATCATCGCCCAATTTAATACCTCTTCTCACCACAGAAGCAGATAGATCTTTGCAAAGACACAGGTCATTAATTTAGATTAGAATAGATGTCATCTGACAGGCTTGTATAAACATAACTTCTAGCAAATTAAAAACAAACTGCTGTTCCCAAGGTTAGGTGATGGCCGATGGGAATTGGTTTCCCTGCCATACAACGGTACTGTGATTGGCTTAGATTTCTTCAAGCCTGGAAATAGTGTGTCTGACATTTGCAGAATGAGGTCCCCAGAGGGTGAATTTAGTGTTGCTACCCAGTGCAGCAGGCTAGCATCACCAAATACACCATCCAGGGACCTAATTCTGCTTAGGCCCTCATCTTCTGGGAAGTATCCTAAGTATCAAATTGAAATTTTGTTTTAGTTACTTTTTCACACCTGTTCAGTTTCAATGTCCCCCTAATTTGCATAAGATAAAATGCATAATTGAGGTGCTCAATGGGTGTGCATCACAACTTCAACTGTAGGACTTCAATCTGTTCCTATGTTTTTATTTGCCGTTGAGGCTTAATAAGACTGAGGGTGAATTCGGTGATGCTAGCCCGCCTTGTGGAATAGTGTCATTAAATTCACCTTTTGGGGACCCCATTCTGCAAATGTCAGGACACACTAAATTCAGGCTTGGCGGTTTCATATTATTTTCTTAACCACCACTTATCCAGATGAAATCATAACCTGATTTTTCAAAGAAAATTTGGGGGGTATATGTTGGATTGAATTGAATATCTTCTGTCTGTCAGGCTTCCATCCGTCTGCCTGTTTGGATGTCTATCCATCCGTCTATCAACAATTGTTTTCTTCTCCATATTAAAGACCGAATGTGTTTATATAGTTCAGTGTGCATGTTCCCTCGGTGTCTCAGTCAGATTTGTTCAAATAAGTTCATCAGATCAAATAGGTGCGAAGCCAGGGCCATAACTCTTTCCCTACATAGTAATTCTTAAAACAATTTTTTCTTAAGAACCATTGAGCCTATATAGCTTATTTATATATGGTATGGAGGGGCCTTGGGTGACCGGGGTTCAGATTTGTTCAAATGGGGTCATTTTTTAGGAAATGAGGTCCCCAGATGGTGAATTCGGTGATGCTAGTCCACGTGCGGAATAGTGTCATTAAATTCATCTACAAAGGTCAGACACACTGAATACAGACTTGGCTGTTCCAATATTATTATCTTAACCACCACTTATCCAGGTGAAATCATACCCTGATTTTTCAAAGAAAAATTGTGGGTATATTGGGGGGGGGGATATATTGATATTACTAGATGAATCGATCTCAGATGGGGATTCACATTTGTTCTACTAGGGGCAGAGATAAGAGATTTAAATATCCTCTATGCTGTTTGGTACGGGTATAATAATATTGATTTCTATGCAGCCTGGGTGGGGGCAATGTTTGAGGCAATGGGGAGGGACTGTAGAGGGTGGATATTTGACCCCCTAATTTGATAAAAAAAATTAAACAGTTGAAAATTTCATGCCTGATACTACAATAGTTGTAGATTAGATGTTCACACCAAAAATAGGTTAGAATTGTTCTCATAATTTGGTTTGATTTTCCAACATGTATGTTTTTAAACCATCAGTCCATATGTTCATACTTCAGGTTAAACTGTTGGACCGAATTGGCCACAAATTTTAACTTTATGGGGGGGGGGGGGGGGGTCAGGTTGGTAATTTTCAAACGTTTGAGAGCTTGAAGTACTGGTACCAGTCGTAAAATTCAACCTAAGAGGGATGTACAAAAGGATTTTTGTGAACTTAGTACTGTGGTATGGTTGTCTTCTTTAAGAGGTTGGAGATTTATCAGTGGTGTGCAATTAGAAATTTCAAGGTGAAGAGCCCTGCTCATCTGAGAATTTCCAGCTATGTCCATGTTTAGAACTACTTGTCTTACGTTATTTTGTCAAGTACTGACTCTTGTAGTCTTCAGAGTCCCCGTCTTCTCAGTCTTTACAGTCTGGTGAACGACCCACAGTCATTGACTGTCTTGTTACAGGTCACATCTCATTCGATCGTCACCAAACCTCATTATGGATCTTCGGATTTTAGTCGAGTTTTTTTTCCAAAACTCGACTTATAGTTTGATGGGGGACGGTGTGCGGCGGACGGGCGGCGTGTTTTGCTTATAAACTCAACCGTTTATTGACGGATTAGCGCAACAACTTCAACAAACGTTATCTGATTCGATTGAAATTTGGGTTATAGGTGTCTCCCAAGAATATCTCGGAAGAGTTCGAAAACCGGCCTGTTCCGATAAAATTTGATAGAGTTATGGCCCTTAATTAGTCATTTTTCACGAATTTTCAGCTCGTTAGCGCGATAACTTCAACAAACGTTATCCAATTTGATTGAAATTTGGTATATAGGTGTCTCCCAAGAATATCTCGGACGAGTTCGAAAACCGGCCTGGTCCGATAAAATTTGATAAGAGTTATGGCCCTTAATTAGTCATTTTTCACGAATTTTCAGCTCGTTAGCGCGATAACTTCAACAAACGTTATCCGAGTTGATTGAAATTTGGTATATAGGTGTCTCCCAAGAATATCTCGGTCGAGTTCGAAAACCAGCCAGGTCCGATAAAATTTGTTGAAGAAACGTTATCCGATTCAACTAAAATTTGGTATATAATGTCTTCCAATAATATCCTGGACGAGTTCGAAAACCAGCCTTGCCCAATAACATTTGATAGAGTTATGGCCCTTAATTAGTCATTTTTCGTGAATTTTTAGCTCGTTATAGCGCGATAACTTCAACAAACGTCCTCCGATTTGTTTAAAATTTGGAATAGACATACTTGCCAAGAATATTTCGGACGAGTTCGAAAACCAGCCTGGCCCGATAAAATTTGATAGAGTTATGGCCCTTAATTAGTCACTTGGCACAATATCTCGAAAGACTGCGAACACCGGGTTTCTCCGAACTTTTTTCCCCTGAGTTATCACTGTCGGATACCCGTTTAGGTTCGAACTTCGGACATTCCAAGATGGCGGCGCCCACTTAATCAGATAAACGGTAAGTGTATATATTGTCTCCAAGCAGCAATCAACGACATCTTTCGGTGATACACCTTGAAACAGTTATGTAGGAATTTGTATGCCCAACACATACATAACACGCCTTTCGCGTGACAGGCATGTGAATTGTTGTATTTGGCGTGTCAAGTCGTTATAATTTTTAGAAATTTTATCGAGGCGGCGAAATGTTCGCTTTTTCGTATTTTTCTTGCCCTGGGCTCATGCGCATGCATCCGCAAATTTATTTATTGTTGTGGGTAGATTAGGTCACCACACATCTTCGGAATGCAAAACCGGCGATATTTTTATTGTCTATAAACTCCGAAAAACGACCTTTGAAAATTTCAAAATGTTCAGGTTCGGATTCGCAACATTCGCGATGAGTTTGTTCAGGTTCAGACACAATTTACGTTCAGGTTCGGACGCATCAAAAACTTCGCATAAAAATGACACGTCGAGGTACAGTCGCGTTCTTATTGCGTTTTTGTGCATTTGATTATCTTCCATTCGTAAAAGAAACGATAAATAGGGAACACGAGGCATGGTTTTAGCCCACTCGTGAATAATTTGGCGGACTTTCTTATTTTTATGCGTGTAAGATGTATGCGATCACGTGATTCTCCTCCACATCCACATACGATGCCACGAAGGTCGCCGCACGTATAGATGAGCAGATAACTGTCCATAATATAAGTTACACGGCTTTTTGATGGGGGGATACTGTGTGGTATGCCCCGGTAGAGGCTCGTATCCCCCGAGGCGACCCCCCCCCCCCCCCCCTTCAACAAGCCGTGTAATGATGTATTTACCCCCGGTCTCTATTAACTCTATTCCCAGACATATTAAAAAAGCGCAGAAACGAGCCACGAACAGTAACTCTATGTTGTTAGACTGCTCATACGATGAATGTGATTATAATAGCTGTTCCCACAATTTGCCCATAAATACTTGCTGATGAATAGACAATATATACCATGTTTTGTATCAATAATTGGATTATATATTTGGGTATTCACACGAAACATATTCTTTTCAATATAAGCCTTATGTGTTTTGCCTCATTTCTATATGTTGAATCCAGTTACAAGTTAACCATTTGTCACAGGACTATTAATTAGAGCCCGAACATGTTGCGTTCTATTCAGCACTATGCGAACATAGAGAATACCAATGGTTTGCCGAATAATATCTGCAATATATGCGAATCTTCACGAGCGGCGATATGTCAGGACTATATTATTCGAGAAACCATATGTGTTCTCTTTATGTTATGCTTATGGTAAGCAATTCTGCAAAACTACAAGTATTTGTTCATCGAAACAATAATTTAGACGCCGAAGTAGCGAAACTTATGCAAACAATATCAGCAGTTCCGTTGGCAAATTAAGCATCTCTAAATTTTGGTTAAAAATTTCCTTCATGCGCTTAAGAGAATAGTGCCTACCCAATGGTTGAATATTACAGACAGAAACCCAATTAACAAATAACTGAATACGTAATAAAACGGGATCATTGTTTTTCTTTAGAACTTATCGCAGTAATAAACTATTTTCAGTCTTCCGCGGAATTTCGCGTAGTTCCATTGATAATAATACACGCGTCAATAATTGTGTACCTTTTTTAAACAAGTATCTACAGTGAGATAACGTTTGGAAATTATTATCCATGCCAAGGTCCTGACGAAAGAGAGCGCATCGTATGTCATTTAAAATTACAGCTATTTCATAGGGAAACATATAACAAACAACGCTTGTCCCCACAACCGATTGTAACTAACAATCTGATTGACAATAACGTCACGTTTAAATCATGCACCATGTCCCCGTAACTCTTGGCGGTGGGCGTATAAAAGCACGTGAAACATCGTGGTTATGAATTACCCTTGAACTAGCAGTTTCACCAATCGTGACATTGTTCTAGCGCGCTGAGCTTAATTGACGTCACCTAAAACAGGATCGATAGGTCTGCTACTGATGTATTCTTATTGGTGCTGATTGGTGTGAATTTATCTGATAACCTATAAAAAGCACACCACATGGTAGCTATTGATGTGGGGACAACATCGTGGGATACTAGGAGATTTAATACCCGGATGTCTCTTTTTGAAACCCATTGGCTCCGCCTCGGGGTTCAAAATCGAGAACCAGGTATTAAATATCCATGTGTCCCAGATATTTCAGAAGATAAGTAATAATACCACTGTTGCTCGTATGTAAATTGTAATAATTCCCACTAGCTGGTTTATAGTAGATATTGCTCGAGAATATTCAACTGTGGCTTTTATCCCATTAATTCGGAGAATTTACCACCTATATTTGGAAATTTCAGCTGACATATTTAGATATAACAAATTAACAATGCATGTTCGTTAATAACACGCACAATAAGATCGCGACTGCACCTCGGCATGTCACTTATAGGTAAGGTTTTGATGCGTCCGAACCTGAACTAAAATTGTCTGAACCTGAACAAAATCATCACGAATGTTGCGAATCCGAACCTGAACATTTTGAAATTTTCAAAGGTCGTTTTTCGGAGTTAGACAATAAAAATATCGCCGGTTTTGCATTCCGAAGATGTGTGGTGACCTAATCTACCCACAACAATAAATAAATTTGCGGATGCATGAGCTTAGGGCCAAAAGCCTCGTTAAAATTTCTAAAAATTATGACGACTTGACACGCCAAATACAACAATTCACATGCATGTCATGCGAAAGGCGTGTTACGTATATGTTGGGCATACAAATTCCTACATAACTGTTTCAAGGTGTATCACAATAAGATGTCGTTGATTGCTGCTTGGAGACAATATATAAACACTTACCGTTTATCTGATTAACTGGGCGCCGCCATCTTGGAATGTCCGAACCCAAACGGGTATCCGACAGTGGTTATGCCCCTTAGTTTGTGAATTCTTCGCGATTTTGAGGCCGTTGGGTATTGAACAAATATTAACCGATTTTACCTATTAATTAGTCTACCGATACTGATGCACACCAATTGGCGGTAGCCACCGAAAACGAGACACAGCATCTCCGATGCCACCTCTTGTATATAATTATGTGAGCCATCGAATTTGAATGGGGGAGCTAAAAATTGCACCCTTACGGCGGTTATGCAGGTATATTCTGTTTAAGAAGAAAGTCATTTCATACGGTATCTGAGACGACCAAAACAGTATTGATGTCCTATAAACTTGAACCGTGAATAATGTTGTATATGAGAGCCATCGAATTTGAATGGGGCGGGAGCTAAAATTGCACCCTTACGGCCACCTAGTACAAACGCTATCGCATGCCAAATGGGGTGGGATGCTGAAAAATCGCAAGCCAATTTGCGCGCGATTTAGTTTGCCGTGTCCCGCGTGACTCAGCATCGCATGCGAATATGTTTCGATTGTAAAATTCAAAGAAATGTAACTCTAACATACCCGTTATTTAGTAAAAAATCATACCAAAAGAATGACACCACAAAGAGACACGTTTCAAAAACACTATAGGAAAAATCACTTTTAGGAGGCGGACGGCACTGTCTAAGACCTGTTGGGAAACACAAAATTCAGCAACGTCACCCCTTTTTCAAATTGATATCGAGGCAGTCAGGTCGCGCCAGCGACCGCTGCCGCGGGGGCCTGATGGCTCATAAAAACAACTCTATATATAAGCGCCCGCGGCTACCACTTTATAGCATCAAGGGTAGACTGAGCAAATCGAGACGGGATGCTGTCTAAGACCTGTTGGGAAACACAAAATTCAGCAACGTCACCCCTTTTTCAAATTGATATCGAGGCAGTCAGGTCGCGCCAGCGACCGCTGCCGCGGGGGCCTGATGGCTCATAAAAACAACTCTATATATAAGCGCCCGCGGCTACCACTTTATAGCATCAAGGGTAGACTGAGCAAATCGAGACGGGATGCTGTCTAAGACCTGTTGGGAAACACAAAATTCAGCAACGTCACCCCTTTTTCAAATTGATATCGAGGCAGTCAGGTCGCGCCAGCGACCGCTGCCGCGGGGGCCTGATGGCTCATAAAAACAACTCTATATATAAGCGCCCGCGGCTACCACTTTATAGCATCAAGGGTAGACTGAGCAAATCGAGACGGGATGCTGGTCCCGCCAAACTCTCCAGACGGCATCGACATATCAAAACGCATGCGATTCTCGCCTATCGTATCCGTATTTGGACGAGATTGTAAGACCATAGCCTGTTACGGCGGTTATGGAGGTATATTCTGTTTAAGAAGGAAGTCATTTCATACGGTATCTGAGACGACCAAAAATTTATTGATGTCCTATATATATATATATAATTTGAACAGTGAATAATGTTGTTACTATTGCGATGACGATGGTGATAACGACGATGAGGATGGTGGTTAGGATAATGCTGTAGATGTTAAGTGTGATGATGTTTGTGCAGAATGATCCGATATGGATATATGATGGTGACAATGCATTACCAATGACGACAGCGATGATGAAGAGGATGATTATGATGACGACGATGAGAAGAATGGTGATGATAACCCCGACGGCGAAGACGACGGAATCAATGCATATGATGACAACGAAGATAACGACGATTGATGATGATTCTAATTATAAGAGGTTGGAGGCGATAACGAGAACACGGACGATATATGATAGGGACGATGTTAATGTATACCAGAACGACGACTGTGATGCTGGATGTTGACAACGTCGTACAGAAAGGATGACGACTATGTTTAAAAAAAAAATTCGGGTCAATATGACTATCTTAGGGATATATTTACACAATTGGGGTCACTAAATTTGACTAACGCACACCTTTCAGTGAGTCACCGACTAACTTTGGCATTAGTCATAGTCACCAAGTTAGACAAAGAATAACTCTTAATTGCAACACTGCCTTAAAATATGCTTAATATTCATTGGCTAAATGTTCAATTTCCATTGCATCGCAATTCTATGAGATCTATAATTGAACGAATGTGATGGGAGGATATAGTGGCATTGTATCCTCGCGTCACTTCCACATCAAATGCTACGCTATTTGGATAAAATGTTTTTATTTCATAGACACCACAGGTATATCGGAGACACCACGGGTATATCGGAAAAAATAACCAGATAAACAGACCTATATATAGGCCTACCGGTACCTTACCACAAACTATTGCTAAACCTCACAACAGACCAGTACTGGAATCAGCTGTTTGAGTATTGGAATTATTTGCACAAAAATGGCAAAAAAAATACATTTTCACCTTCCCAGTGTCCAGCGACTCACCAGAGTTAATCATTATATATAAATGACTCAATCCTGGTCATTTTGACTAACAAAATTTACGTCTATAAGTTATTCATATTGACAACATAACTTATTTATATTGACTAACTTTTTTTCTTCATTGTGGCTCGAGACTTGTTATCTGGATGTTATGTCATTAATTATGATTTTTTTTTCTCTTTTTTTTTAAATACAAATATGAACATAATATTGATGTTGAACTATACTTTTAAATATTTTGACTTAATTCAGGGGGGGGGGGTCAGGAAAAACATTACGGATACAAGGTGGAAATTTTGTGTTTTTCAGTTTTGGGGACCCACCACCATGGAAGCGTAATTTTTTTCCACCCAGGTCTGGGACACCCACCCGGGACCGTAAGTTTTTTCCACCAGGTCTGAGACACCCACCCCCAAAATTGATGAAAATCTTGTAAATTCTACTAAATAATGTAAGGGTCTCTCATTGTGTCTGCACCGGAACAATGAAAGAACGCTGATCAAGTACACCCACAAAAAATAAACAAACAAAGCACATGGCTGAAAAATATGCCAACAAAACCAGTGACAAAACCTTTAAAGGTACGGTTGGCCTTGGCGGTGGGTATCATGTGAACATATTTCCACCCGTCAAAAACCGCCACAAACAGAAAGAACATCAAAATGTAGACAGACTTTGTCCGTATATAAATACGAAATATCGCATAAACAGTATGTTATTCTCATATGTTTAACCATTGTTATGTAAACAAAAGCATAAAAAGTTACCTTTCTGGTGTTTGTTTATATTATGATGGTAAACATAAAGATCGTTCTTTGTTGGTGAATTCCTTATATGGAACTAATAAAGAGCGTTCATGCCATTTGTGTGTGATTAGCCAGTAGCATTGTGCTGTCCTCTGTAACCCAATCAGGCTCTTGCTTAGGTAAAATATAGTAGGTATTTATGATAACATGCTGTTTACGCGATGGTCATGGTATATATGAACGAAACTGTATGCGTTTTAATATTTTTCTGTTTACGGTGTTTGGAACAAATATGATTATTTTCGACAATTAAGGCCTCACGTGCCTTTAAAAACCCAAATATTTATGGTTATTACAGCTGGTTATAAAGGTAAAATACCCACTTTAACAGGATAGTTGTGTCCCTTATTAGCAATATGTTAAAATATGTGCATGTGTAAAGTAATAACACCATCAATTTGATTAAATAAACACAGTTCCAGTCCTCTCCATGTGGGATATCACTGGTGAGAAATGAGGAGCTCCCCTTAAAATCATTCTAGGCGAGTGGCGAGGCGAGTAGTATCCCAGGGGAGGTGGGGGGGGCCTCCCCCGGAAATTTTTGAAAATTAGATGCTCTGAGATTGAATCTGGAGACTTTTCATGCTCCAATCAGTGAACAACACGTTATTATGGGATTTAAGTCACTGTAGTCATGTATCGACATCGTCCATGTACTTCGACCACGTGGTCACTGTATTTATCGTTTATTCAATATCTTGACTGATATCATTAATATAAACAAATGAGGCCAACGGTTTTTCGGCTTTTTGACAGCTGGCCACATTGCTAATAGTACACAAGCAAGTAAGTTGGTATATTTGAAATAAAGTTATCTGATATATTACGCACATTTGAAGCATGTGTATTCTGAGTTATCGACAGTATTTTATTGAACTACATGGTCTCTCTGTGTGTTGTGCAGAAATTGTATTGCCGATGTGAATCGGAATCAGTTCGATTTTGAATTAATTCCTCGATCTATTTTAGTAAATAGCGCATATAATAAAAAGAAAACCTTCGTGTTTTGAGTGAATACCGGAATTACCTCATTCGTGGTCACAGTGAGATACTGGAATCATCACTAAAGGCCACTCGTGATGATTCCACTATCCTCACTGTGACCACTCATGAGACACTTCGATATTCACTCAAAACACGCAGGTATCCTCTTATATATGTGTAATAGATATATAAAAAAAAAGCCATGATAAACTATGAGAATGGATTTTTTTTCCCTCGACGACCCACCCCATGGTTTCAACTGTTAAAGGGAGAAATTGTGGACAAAAAATTAAAATATAGAGCCCCCCCCTCACTTATATAAGGCTACATAGCATGCACTATATACTATATGAATCTGATTGTTTCAATTCATTTTGAAGATGTAATTTGTCTTAGAAATGATTTTGGGGGAAAAATTGCATGACATCAGAATTAATTCTGCATTCCGGGCTCGGGGACACCCACCCACCCAGTCCTTGTATCCTGTAATTTTGTCGACCCCCGGCCACCCCCCTGCTTAATTTATTTTTAACTTGTTGTCGGACAGTTGTTCTCTGAAACAACATCCGCATTACTAATTAACTCGGCATATCTGCAGCGGACATTTTTCATCCATGAAATTGATCCCAAACTTGAACCCCCTTTCCAAGTTGAGCTACAGTGTCATTGACACCATGTTGAACTTATTATATGAACATTTCCAAAGTGAACGATACCTGGGCCTAAACTGGTCTATGAGTATTTGTGAAGAACGGGTTAACTGAGTGGCGAAACTTGGAGAGGATAAAGTTTAATGAGTTCGCATTGTCAGTGTAGATTTCCCCTGGTCAACGCGAACGACTTCGCTTTTTGCGTAACTTATTTTATTATCTTTCCGTTCATCCACACTGGGTACGGAATATCAAGAGTACGTCACGTTATACTTACAGATCAAAGATGTCTTTGAGATTTTCTCGATTTTGGTCCGTGATTTTAAAGTCAAATTCCAAAATAACGACCTCCAGTTTGAGGTCTATTAACTGGTCCACTCGTATTATTAGGTCCACAACACAATGCCAACTCAAGAATGATATTTCGTTATGCAGACAGTTTGCAATGAGCGCTGGAGAAAATAGCAGGTTCGCCAAAATAATTCTCTCAATTACAACGTTACAAATGTGATTTATATGGGACGCCGTTTTACCATGGGCGTAGCCAGCATTTTGAAAAGGCAGGTTCGAATATTCATTTGATGGGCATAGGACATCGGCGCTTTGTGCCGGCCGCGGGGAGGGGAGGGTGCAGGAGGGGTATCCCCTTCCCACTGGTGGGGGTCCCTGGAGGCCTCCCCGGGCAAATTTTGAAAAATTAAACCTATCGAGAGCGAATCTGGAGCATATTTTTATAATAACTGCGCCTATAATTGAGAGGTAAAAAACTTATTTTTGGATTTTATCTACCGATTATGTGAGGATATATGGCATGATAGAGTTTGTTTTCGTACATGGTCATATATAATGTAGGTAATGTTTGTCCATGTATGCATGGGCCCACGTGTAGTATCGACAATGATCAAACCCAACCATCCCAAAATATAATCTACGTATTAAATCCCTGTGCGATCTTACTCGAAATTGTTACGGTATCATATTGGCTGAAGTGGGGTATAATATATTGAATTGGAACGACAATTTTTCAAGGTTGAATCATTTAGTGATCATATGTCGGCAAATAAACTCTGCAATGCCATTCGCCATGCATGTTTGCGGGCGAAATTATCCACAACATTGGCGCACTCTATTGGCCAATCATAATGAATGTGCATCAGCGCTAATGATGACAGTCTCTGGTGGCCCATTGTAGCCCTCATATAGTTCGATAATCTACGCATGGCACTGAAACTTCTTTCACACTCGCATGATGTAGCTGGAGTTGTACAGACAAGCTTCAGAAGAGCATATAAATTTGGGTAGATGGCTGGTCTACATATCTCTAGGACAGCGGCACAAGACGTGGGCGCATGATCCACAGCCATTTCCCTAAACCTCTTTTGCCACGAGAAGTATTCATCTTCAACGCATTCGGCACTGGGCAAATCCGGCAGATAGTGCACCACAGATTGCTTGATGATTTTTATTAAAACCCTTTGGTGTGTGTGGGGGGGGGGGGGGGGGGGGGGGCTTCATATCCTGAAACTACAAGCATCGTCCTCAGTATGTATATGGTTGACCATGCAATATCACAACGATAATGTATGGCAGCATATATTAGCTACAACATTATCATATACATATCGTGACCGTGACTACACGGGTGACTCGGGTCTCGGAACACAGCTTGACACGAAAAAAAGTCGTTGGCCACAACTGAATTACAAATAAATACACTGAACTTATGCCCTATATTGTTTGCATGTATACACTGTGTCTAACTGTCTATCGGTTCATAATTGCCAACGACTGTGAAAACAAATTTGACACGTATTCATACATTTTCACCTTAGTTGAAACTGAACACAATGTTGATGTATTATAATGCTCAGATCATGCAACATGCCGGAAGCTACTTCAGAGTTCCGACGTCGTGGTCTTTTGACGTGTGATCAGATTCTATGGAAACACAATTGTCAATACATTTTCCGAAATGCTAAAGTGCCCTCGTCGCCTGACTCCCAGGGTTCAACGGTTCGTTCGCTCGGGCAACTTCGGGGGTTCGTTAACTTAACGTCGAACCTGAATTAGTCCGGCGACGAGGGCACTCTGTTTTCCAGGTCGGGTTCGTCCGAACCCTCGCTGGCTACGCCCATGCGTTTTACAACAACATGAATATAACAATAACATGATTTTTGAGGGCATTATGGTTTCTTAATGGCCCGATAGGAATGATCAACAGCCAGAAGGCCTATAAGCGACCCGAGACGAAGTCGAGTGCCGCTAATAGGCACGAGGGCTGTTAATCATTCCGGGAGGGCCGTTAAGAAACCATAATCATAAATTACATAATGCCCAAAAAATATCATGTTATTACTATTATTTCCACACACTATCATTATGTAAGTGTCGTAACCCGGCAAGTTCAAATATTTCACAACATCTCTTCTGCATAAAAGTTTCTCAACAGGTCATTTAGACTATCTGTTGATATCGACGAGAAATCACAACTTTTGCTTCTTTTTTCAAGCCAGTCTTCGAAGCGTCTCACTCCGTAAATTGTCGATCGAGATGTGCTATCCGGTCTAGCACTATTTTCAAGAAAATTTAGTTGATTTTCGTCTAATTCACTGGATTGAGACATTTTTTTTATTTACACAAATACGCATGGATCGTCTGGTTTGTGTGCAAACAATTATCACGTGATCAAAACAAAAATCGTGTGACCAAAATACATCGAAATTAGGCAAAATATCACCGGCATCTGAGACCAAATAACTCTCGTAATAATGCTTAAATTGAAATAATATATACCTGTGTTTACCTTAGGATACCATTTAGTTAGGTATGTGTTCTATGTAACACATGGCAATCAGGGTATTTCTTCGTTAAAAAGCTTTATTAGAATAAAGAAATTCCGAAAAATTCATCGGCAGTTTGGTCACATGATGTGTCGGGCCATCTCGTGCTAACGACAAACATATCCCATTAGCGCCCTAGGGCCATAAATGATAATGAACTTACATATTCACGTAATTTAGTTAGTGTTATGGGATTTTATCGCAGGATAAAACGTCATTAATACCGTATTCTAGAGAACACCCTTATAGGTGGAAATTATTATATATAATATATCTTCTTATTATTAAATGCAAACTCCAATTAAGATGAGTATATCCACTGATGGCGAAGTCGGTATCCGAGAAATAGCATATATTGTCATAATAATATTGGTCTCTTGTGCGACTTGCAGACAGGGGTTCGCCACCTGGCAAAGGTACCGTAAACCGGGGTAACTTTGAACACTTTTTGTGTTTCTCTGTATATATTTTTAAAAATCTAATATGAAGTAAGATCTGAATGCTTCCAAAAACATGGGTAGAAGTAGTTCTCTCAAAACAAAGGTCTTTTTTAATGTGTACCCACATTGATGACACAGGGATATTAAAAAAAACTGGTGTTCAAAGTTACCCCAAACGTGTTACCCCAACGTTTGGGGTAACTTTGAACACTGTCTGTTTTCACGAATGTGTCATATGAAAGCATCATTTTCAACCTGTTATCAAGAGTATTCATCATTTCTCAATGTGATGACATTGCTTAAACAGCTTGCACAAAATCATAAACATATAACTATATGGTATGTCATGCATAATTATTGTTTGCACCCTATGACCAATCACCTACACCATAGGTAAGATTCGCACATTGCTTCATGCACACAACAATCACAAACATTTTGTTAAGTTTGTTCTTCATATTTTTCTTTAAACACATAATATATCGTCCCCCGTTGCAAGAACCTCCTTCCACTGACGGGTTATAAGCTATGTTTTGTAAGCTGTCCTCGTACTTATGACACATACTTGAGATGTTTCAACTGATTTATCGCCTGTTGAACTTTTGGTTCTTACTGTATATTAACGCGTCCCCACAATGATTATACATTTTTGAGCTAAAATAGCAAGGTTCCAATAATGGCACAATTACTGGCAATGCCTGAAAATTATGAACAATGGAATTTAGAAAAAAACAAAAACAACGTTGTCGGTACTCTCAGTGCAATGCGCATATTCATCTTAGAACATTGCGAACATACCGGTAATTCAAGATAATTAAATCTGACCACAAATAAATTTATTTAATGATTTGCCAGGAAACCTGAATTATTATGAATAGCCAGGTTTATACATGTAATTGCGAATTTAGGTGACAGACAGGCCTCACAGCACAGATTTAAGACTTATTGACCGTTGCATCAGCGCACATACACTGTCCACATTTTTTATTCAATATATATTAGATTTGTGACCAGAAAGAGATGTTGTTAACATCAAAACACCACCATGCCTCACAAAAGCAGTCAAAATATTTAGAATGAGGAGAAACAGCAGTCAGCGTTCAAAGTTACCCCCAACTATTAAAGACTACACCATTTTAAAAATAAATTGCAAATATCTTATAAACAAGTTAATATAAGTAAAAAGCTACATTTAGTGATAGTGTGAGCGCTATTGTAAAGTTTGAGCTATTGCCATGGCTTTGTCGTCCGTGTGTGCTTGTGTGCGTAAGGCGTCAACAATGCAGTCTACAGGTCGTACCTTTGGTCGGATCATTATGAAATTTGTCATAGCTGTTGACATCGACATTTAGACCAGAATGATTAATTTTGGGGTCATTCGGTAAAAAACATGGCTGCCAGTGGCCATCTTGCATTTCAAAATTCAATCCATTAGCACGGGCTACAGGGCGTACTGTTTGTCTGATCATCATGAAATTTGTCATGGATGTTAATATTGACATGTTGATGGGAACGAGTAATTTTGGGGTAATTTGGCCCAAAAATATGCCCGCCAGCAGCCATCTTGGATTTTACTCTTTGTATGACTAAATTCTTTAGCACGGGCTACAGGTCGTACTTTTAGTCTGATCATCATAAAATTTGTCAAGAATGTTAATAATGACATGTAGATGGGAACGAGTCATTTTGGGGTCATTCAGCCAAAAAACATGGCCGCCAGCAGGCATCTTTGATTTCACTCTTTGTATGACTAAATCCTTTAGCACGGGCTACAGGTCGTACCTTTAGTCCGATCATCATAAAATTTGTCATGGCTGTTGAAATTGGAATGTAGATGGGAACGAGTCATTTTGGGGTCATTCGGACAAAAAACATGGCCGCCAGCGGCCATCTTGGATTTCAAAATTCAATCCATTAGCACGGGCCACAGGTCGTACTGTTCGTCTGATCATCATGAAATTTGTCATGGATGTTAATATTGACATGTAGATGGGAACGAGTAATTTTGGGGTCATTCGGCCAAAAAACATGGCGGCCAGCAGCCATCTTGGATTTTACTCTTTGTATGACTAAATTCTTTAGCACGGGCTACAGGTCGTACCTTTAGTCTGATCATCATCAAATTTGTCATGGATGTTAATATTGACATGTAGATGGGAACGAGTAATTTTGGGGTCAATTGGCTCAAAAACATGGCCGCCAGCAGCCATCTTGGATTTTACTCTTTGTATGACTACCGGTAAATCCTTTAGCACGGGCTACAGGTCGTACCTTTAGTCTGATCATCATAAAATTTGTCATGAATGTTGATAATAACATGTAGATAGGAACGAGTCATTTTGGGGTCGTTCGGTCAAAAAACATGGCCGCCAGCAGGCATCTTTGATTTTACTCTTTGTATGACTAAATCCTTTAGCACGGGCTACAGGTCGTACCTTTAGTCCAATCATCATAAAATTTGTCATGGCTGTTGAAATTGGAATGTAGATGGGAACGAGTCATTTTGGGGTCATTCGGACAAAAAACAGTGGCCATCTTGGATTTCAAAATTCAATCCATTAGCACGGGCCACAGGTCGTACTGTTCGTCTGATCATCATAAAATTTGTCATGGATATAGTAGAGCGGTTAAGGCAGATAAAATCTGGAATCATGCACTTTTGAGTAGAACCATGAAACTTCTCACATATCATTATGGACATATATGGATCAATTTCTGATATGGACCTATTTTCAAAAATTCAAAATGGCCGCCAAATCCAAGATGGCGCCCAAGGGGGTCACTAAATTTCCGGTTATGACCCTATCTCTAGTTATACGGCGATAACAGAAAAAATATTTGACATATGATGGTGTAGTTAATTGTTAAGTATTCGCCATACATATGCGCATTTAATTAAATTCATTTTGTTAGCCATCCCCCAAGATGGCCCCCAAAATATCCCAAAATGGCCGCCAAAATTAAAAAAAAATGCCGATTTTTCTTTAATTCTACACTTCTTTCTAAATTATCCCAGAAATTTTATGGGCTATATGGGAATTTCTTCTCGGAATATTGAGAGTAGTCATTTACTATCAATTTCGAGTCATGTTGAGTATTCTTGGTTACCGCCGGACCATGTATACGTTTAAAAAAACGACTATCAAATCACCCACATAGTACATTAGTATTATTCCAACCACGCTATGTCCGTTAAGAGCTCTGTAATGTACACAATAATAATTGTCTGGACATGCAAAAACAGTATCACATTGTTTATTCAAAATTGCTATACTTATACAACAATTACTGCCAAAATAGCCGTTAAAATGGAAAAAATCTTGAATTTTCGTTCAAATTTACTTTTTTGGGGGTTAATTCTGGGATATAAAAGTTGTAAGACTCACAGGCATATCTCTGAGACATACTAATTCAAGGAATTTCAGGGGTGGTCCATAAGATGTCTATAAAAATCCAAGATGTCTGCCAAAATGACAGCGTAAATTTTACACCATTGTCATTTTTGCATACAAACGTTAAATTTTTCAACTCTGTAAGACTCCGTCATAATTATTGTGGTACACTCTAGTGACATAGGCAATATTAAACTATGTGCTGGTAGTTAAAATAAAGATAACTGCCAAAATGACCGCCATAATAGGAATGTTTTAGTACAACCGTGGAACCTCTCTGCTAAGTAAGATTGTTATATGATAACATGTCCGATTTGACTAAATCAGGTCCATGATTATGCTGTTCTGTACCTGCTATATGATATTGTGATTCTTGTACATGATAACATATTGGCATATGCTACACCAGGCTAATGTTACATGCCACAATGTTCCTGCTTGATAATCTCAGGATGCTTATATAAGAAATATATGAAAAATATACTATCATATGTACTGGAAGTAGTTTCACCATAAGCGGTTCATTGCATTGCTGTGACTACCTTCATAATAGTTTAACGTTATAATATGGACAGAAACAAATTATGAGGGTGTGTCTAATGTATAATATATCAATAGAATGTGTATAATTCGAATGTACCAAGGATTACATGCCCTTGTTCAGCCAGTTTTCGGTCGGATGTGATTAAAATAGCTCTGTTGTCATTGAAAGTGAAAACCAATTATTTAAGCAATGAGTACTTCATAACACAACATCCGTGTTATTCTGTTACAAGACTAACTACATTTTTGCAGAACCATTCAAATTGTAGATGGTTGATCAGTCGAATAGCTCTATTTCATTAAATTCGAACAATGTGTCATGTCAGATGGCACATTTTCTCCACATCATCGTACTTGAGTTGAAAATGTAACAAGGCATTTTCTTCCAAATTCGACAATATGACCATGAGTTGCTAACATACCTCTGATGATTACCACTTTGTTAGTGAGGTGCACTTAGGGACACGTTTAGAAATACATAAGAAACGATCATGAAATTTAACAAATCCAGCTTAAAACTGACTTTTGGGGCATTATATCGATTCATATTAGCCAACATGTTTGGTATGCATTTGTTGCATCAAATTATGGTCACTATATGACAATAGCTTCCACATATGTGCACTACACAGGCTCAGCATACATGTCATTATGTACTTGCTACATTTGATGGTGTTTCTTATATATAATACAGGTCGGATTATACCAGATCGGGGAACATGGCTCATCGCACTTGCCACAATGAATCTGTTGTGCTCGACCAGGACTATTATAAACCTGTTCGATATAGACTACACCAGACTGATTGTGTATGCCAGAAAATGAGAAAGCATCTGGTATAAACGATTAGATCCATTCCCCAACCAGAGATTGGTCCAACTCTTGCAGAGATGTCTGTTGAACGTGTCGAGTTGTCACACAGTCTACAACATCACCCAGTCATGTTCTATGAGTTTGAGATTGTATGATACCGCTGGTAAATCAATGCATTTGATTCCTTCATCTTTGAGATAACGTTTCCCAAGCCTGGCATCAATGGTGCCGTTCTGGATGATAAACATGTCTGTGCGACCGTCAAAAGGCATCCCTCCCCACACCATAACCGAACCACCATCTTAGCGGTTATCTTCCACCACTGTGGCATCAGTGAAACTCTCATATCGCCTCCTCCAGACCAAAAAACGTCTGTCAAGGAAATCTAGGCTAACTCTGTTCACAGCACGGTTGACCATTGTTGCACTCTACAGTTGACACATTCCGCGCACCGCTGTACATGGTGTCATATGTGACGTGGCAGCACGATTACGACCTCCTTGAGCGTAACGAACATCGTGTTGTCTGTTTCTGTTGGCCTGTGTTGAAATTATGACCCCAGCTTCATTCTGGAGGGGAGCGCTGCAGTGATATGACATTCATGGTATGTGCCAGATTCACAGTTTCTTTGAGATAAAGCCATCATAAAGGTTATATGTTTGTCTTATCATTTCGTAACCGCAGATGACTATGTCGTGACTTCTTTCCACAGTAATATGGGTATTGATGCGATTCAACACCTGGATGCAATGTTATTGCTGTCACCTGGCCATGCAGAAACCTACCTATGTGACATTCCAGATTGGAGCATCACCACCCCTCTGGACAAATTGTGGGTGCTTAATTCGGAAACCTTTTTAAATCAATGCCGAAGAGTTGTTGGTAATAGCCACTCATGTGACACTATACAGTTATCGCCTGGTGTTGAGGGAGACACGGATATTTGTCGCCCGTTTGGGGATGAATGTCTCCCGAGGGAGACATTCATATCCCAAGCGGGCGACAAATATCCGTGTCTCCCGAAAAATAAAGGCGATAACTGTTTTGTTATCCGCACTGAATAACATTATTATTCCACCAGCTTAATCAAGTCATAAATTAACACAAGATGACAAAACATGAAGCAAGATTTGTAGCTTTGGTGACCACGGAAAAGTATTCGTAATATCTGCAATGCACATGTCGACATATTATTAACACAATATGGGCTCTAAAATTGTCATATAAAGTTCATCAGCGCATGATATACGGACATACATGTATAGGACAACGAGTCTGTGAATTTGGAGATGCATGATGCAATAAAAAGTATTGTCCCGACAACGGGTTTTAACATGACAAGATTCATCGGACATTTTTTTAACCAAATTATAGCAATGTTAAAAAGCATAATTCTGAGCTACCCATTTGTAACAATAGTTACATGTAAATACGCTAGATCACAAACAATAAGTGGATGTGTATTAGCTAGTGCAGGTGCCGAAAGTTACAAGCTTTCACTCTACACGCCAAACGAAAGCAGCGACATCTCAACACAGCGTGTCAAACACGAAAACGACAAAACACTGATCACAGGCAAAGGGGAATAACCTACTACCTCGCACGGAAAGTTAAATGTCGTATTTCCACGATTTATATGCAAACAATGTGGTCACACCACGGTTGGTAAAATTGTGTAAACATGTAGGTATATATGCGGAGTGTTATTTTTAGTATGTTGTAGAGGAGGTGGTGTGGTATAGCCTAATGTGTATGTAGTATTCGTTGGTCAATATCCACAGTAAACTTATTACTGACGTTACGGCCAGGGCAACAAGTTAGTGGTTGTCGCCCGGCTCAGCGGGCGACAGTGTGATTTGCCGCCCGCCACGTGACAGGTTCTCGGCCTATCAAATGATAGAGAAAAGGAGAAGTGATAACAATCTGATTTGAACACAGAAACATTGTGGACAAAATCACGAAAAACGTGGAGACCCACTTGTTCACTGGACAGATCACACCACGGTGTATTTCAAATTGTAGCATCCTAAGACAGAACAAATGATCACGCATCTACACCATAGTCAGATACGAAAGGGCAAAATTGCATATTACTGTCTAAATATGACCAATTTATGGGTAATCCTTAGCAAAATTTGACTAGTGTATATGATAACAGAAGTCCAATGTAGACTACACCAGGCTCGTCATACATGTCATAATTCATATGTTACACACGATGCACGTCATTGTGATAACATGTTCGGCATAGACTACACCAATAGCATAATAACTGCCACACTTTGTCTGTTACACACGATCATTATCATTACATTTTATAACAGCTTCAGTATGAACCACACCAGGCTCACCATACATCATACAATGCACATGATACACACGGGTCAGCCCCAGGGTAATTATATATCATAACAGTTCCAGCATAAACTATACCAGGGTCATCATACATGCTACACTAGTCACTACATCTGTTTACACACTATCAGATTCAGGGTCATTATATATGACAACAGGATCGGTATAGACTACAACAGTCTCATCACACATGTCACAATTCATCTGTTACACACGATTGGGGTCATTATATATAAGACGTTCGGTATAGACTATACTAGATATATAAGGCCAAAATAAATAATATGTGGGTTTCCCCTTTCCCGCCCGCCCCATGTCAAACCGCATACCCACTTTCATTTTATTGGTTTTGAGAACAAAAAAAGTGTTCCATTTTATCCGACCGTCCAAAATCATAAAATAAATCGTACTGTTCCAATTCTATCTCAAAATGAACGCAATAAATTGTAAGGAATATTCTCTTGTGTGCATTACAGTTTTCTTAATGCACATAGTGTGTATGGAATATTAAACACTAATGCACTACTTGGGTGATTTGATGGTCGTTATTTTAAAACTATTGTTTCACGACCAGGCTGTAACCAATAATAACGGAAATGGCTCCAAAGTGATGGGAAATGACTAATATCAATATTACGAGAGAAAATTACCATATACTCCTTAACATTTCTGGGGTAATTTAGAAAGAAGTGAAAAAAAATCTACGTTTGGTTGCCATTTTGGGATATTTTGGTGGCCATCTTGTGGGGATGGCTGACAAAATTGGTCTCATTATATGTACTTATGTATGGCGAACACCAAACAATTAACGACAACACCATATGTCAAATATTTTTTTTGTAATCGGTGTATAACTAGAGATATGGCCATTCGGTCACCCCTTTGGCCACCATCTTGGATTTGACGGCCATTTTGGATTTTTGAAAATAGGTCCATATCAGAAATTGATCAGCTATGGTCCTACTATATATATGCAAAGTCTGATAGTTCTACTCAAAAGTGCATGCCTATGGGCCTTACAATGTATGTCGCAAAATTAGCCCAAAAATAGTAAATTTTAACGAAAATCTAGATTTGTTCCATTATGGCGGCCATTTTGGCAGCAATTTTTGTAAAAGTAGATAAATTTATGAACAACAATGCGATACCGATTTTTCATGTCCAGAAGATAATTATTGTATACATTACAGAGCTCTTAGTGCACACAGTGTAGTTGGAATAATACTAACGTACTATGTGGGTGATTTGACGGTCATTTAAAAAAACTGTGTATATACATGGCCCGGTGGTATTAAACCCAGAATACCCATATGATGGCTCCAAATTGATAGGAAATGACTACTGTCAATATTACGAGAAGAAATTACCTCATTACCCGTAAAATGTCTGGGATAATTTAGAAAGAAGTGAAGAATTTAAGAAAAATAGAATTTTTTTTTTAATTTTGGCGGCCATTTTGGGATATTTTGGTGGCCATTTTGGGTGATGGCTAACAAAATTGGTCTCATTATATACGCATATGTACGGCGAAAACCAAACAATTAACTACACCATCATATGTCAAATATGTTTTCTGTATTCGGTGTATAACTAGACACTGCGAAATGTTTTGACCCATTTGGTGGCCATCTTGGATTTGGCGGCCATTTTGAATTTTTGAAATTAGGTCCATATCAGAAATTGATCTATATATGTCCATAATGATATGTGAGAAGTTTCATGCTTCTACTCAAAAGTGCATGATTTTTTTCTTAACCGCTCTACTAATATTAATATTGACATGTAGATCTATGGGAACGAGTAATTTTGGGGTCATTCGGCCAAAAAACATGCGGCCAGCAGCCATCTTGGATTTTACTCTTTGTATGACTAAATTCTTTAGCACGGGCTACAGGTCGTACCTTTAGTCTGATCATCATCAAATTTGTCATGGATGTTAACATCACACGGAGGAACCGATCCCGGGAAAACAAGGATGGCCAACGCGGCAGCAACAAGTAAAATTTGTGTTTTCCGTGGCGGTGAAATTGAGTTTTCGCCGCCAAAGTCCGTTTATTAGGACAATGGAACGGTACGTATCACCTATCATTGATTTATCCCAGTGAACTGGTTATTGTGAATAGTGTTGGCAGTGGTTAAATGTCTGAGCAAATGATACACGCTGCTGTAGTGGTGCCACCAACTGGATACCCTTGGCCAAAATACCGGCATTGTTGACAAAACATCCATCATTTTTTCAAAAATATACACTTATCGGTGGGTGTGATTGAGCCGGTTCGAAGCCAAACATCTCCCAAGCATTTCCACAAAATTTCAGTGCAAATGTCCCACAAATAAGCATTTTATTGAGTATAACGTGAAGGTGGTGCAACGATTATTTGACAACGCGGGTGACGAGGAAGTGCCAACGCGGAACACAAGATACGAATGTATTCAAATGTGATGTTCGAAAATAGGTCTGTGCAGCTATGTGGTACATATATCACTATTGTTGTTGATATATATGCCGTAAGATGCAAATCAAGTATCATAGGATTATTCAGCTATGGAAATGTAGTAGTTATATAGCTATGTGGTATATATATATATACAACACGTGTACGCTTTGTCAATAACCCAGGCTATATATGCGACCAAGTTAAATATGTTAACTACTTTTATATTTACAGAACGAGATCGAATAGTGCCGATATGTCCGATATGGATATGCTCGCATGCCATCATTTTCCCCGAATGTTTTTTCGTGTGTCGATTTAATCGAATCGCCGATTTGAATGATTTCTCACATATCCGCATGTTAACGCACTCTCATGCTCAGGCTCAGACTCAGAGGTTGACTTTTTTGACGACTTTGGTGTTGATGTCATAACAACTTCATCCTCAAACGGAATGGTTTGATCAAGGAATATTCCCTCGACATCTATCCCGTCTATGTCTTGAAGTGGAGCGACTCCATCCATATCGGACATATATATCGACACTATTCTATCTCGTTCTGTAAATATAAAAGTAGTTAAAGGTACTCAATCCGATAAAACTCCTCTCAATTACTATTTCAATGGCTTCGGGGGTGAAAAATATTTGATTCGAGTCGAGGAAGTCACCCATCAAAGCTCAGATTTGTTAGATATCAATTTTAGAAATCTATTATTTTTCATTATCGGGAATACTTTCTGGCCCAGATCTCAGTAAAAATTGCGCTATTATTACCACTTGATTTTAGAGTTATCCATCCTTGTCTGTTTGAATAGAGTCTTGGTGTACAAATCTCGAGCAGGATACGAAATTGACGGCAATTATTAGTACTCATCTCGAGAACATAACAAATTTCAAAAATCAATATCTAATAACTCTGAGCTTTGTTTGATGGGTTCCTCGACTCGAATCAAATATTTTTTACCCCCAAAGCCAAAGAAATAGTAATATAGGACCCTCTGATCGGATTGTTGTTATTGGAATCTGTTGAGATGGGGACCCTCTTTACGGATTGAGTACCTTTAACATATTTAACTTGGTCGCATATATATGGGTTATTGACAATTTAAAGCGTACACGTGTTGTATATACCACATAGCTATATAACTACTATATTTCCATAGCTGAATAATCCTATGATACTTGATTTGCATCTTACGGCATATAAATCAACAACAATAGTGATATATGTACCACATAGCTGCACAGACCTATTTTCGAACATCATATTTGAATACATTCGTATCTTGTGTTCCGCGTTGGCACTTCCTCGTCACCCGCGTTGTCAAATAATCGTTGCACCACCTTCACGTTATGCTCAATAAAATGCTTATTTGTGGGACATTTGCACTGAAATTTTGTGGAAATGCTTGGGAGATGTGTGGCTTCGAATCGGCTCAATCACACCCACCGATAAGTGTATATTTTTGAAAAAATGATGGATGTTTTGTCAACAATGCCGGTATTTTGGCCAAGGGTATCCAGTTGGTGGCACCACTACAGCAGCGTGTATCGTTTGCTCAGACATTTAACCACTGCCAGCACTCTTCACAATAACCAGTTCACTGGGATAAATCAATGATAGGTGATACGTACTGTTCCATTGTCCTAACAAACGGACTTTGGCAGCGAAAACTCAATTTCACCGCCACGGAAAACACAAATTTTACTTGTTGCCACGTTGGCCATCCTTGTTTTCCCGGGATATCCTTGTTTTCCCGGGATCGGTTCCTCCGTGTGAACATTGACATGCAGATTGGAACGACTCATTTTGGGGTCATTTGGCCGAAAAACATGGCTGCCAGCAGCCATCTTGGATTTTACTCTTTGTATGACTAAATCCTTTAGCACGGGCTACAGGTCGTACCTTTAGTCTTATCATCATAAAATTTCTCATGAATGTTAATAATGAGATGTAGATGGGAACGAGTCATTTTGGGGTCATTCGGCCAAAAAACATGGCCACCAGCAGCCATCTTGGATTTTACTCTTTGTATGACTAAATCCTTTAGCACGGGCTACAGGTCGTACCTTTAGTCTGATCATCATAAAATTTGTCATGGCTGTTGAAATTGGAATGTAGATGGGAACGAGTCATTTTGGGGTCATTCGGACAAAAAACATGGCCGCCAGCGGCCATCTTGGACTCCCCTCCCCCGCCCTGCCCCATTACAACATTTGTCCAGGTATGTTGTCATAGGTACTTACAGTTACAGTACCGTAGTCAGTACGTACATATACCTGGACCTCAGCATATTCTTCAGTTAATTGAAGGCGTCTGAGTAATATGTAGACATAGATCTTGTTGTCTGAGTGGAAGTGAGAGTCAGAAAATGAGCGGACAGCTCAGATGCATGGTTATAAATAAGTGGGCTGTGAGCTACACCATCCTCGACACGGTCGGGGGTTCGAATCCCACATATTATCAGTCGGACTTTGTGTCGCTATCTGAGTACCATACTCCTACTACCATGAGCATCACGATTCGACCATCATGTATTCATGATCAATGCTCTGAAACACATTATGCTCACTAGACACATTAAAAACTTACTGGATAAATTTTGTACCTCCGCTTCTCAATGGTGCCATATATCCAGGGATGACACTGCCTGTGCTAGGCACACCATCAGATTGGGGGGCTGACTGATGGCTGTCCCATGTGTGACAATGTGCTCACATTTAATAATTACCATACAGTACTGTGATGATCGATGAAGTCATGGGTAAAAGGTAAAATTATCTGAGCAAATTTGAGTCATTTGACATGACCACAGGCCCACAGCATAAATAAGGCACTTGTATGAGCCTTTACTGGGCTCTCCAAGGCATTGGGCCGACCCGGCCGATTATATGCACTCACTCACTCTGTCATGTAGCTCCGGTGAGTGGCCATGAATTCCATGTATCACTCGGTCGTAATAAAAGCTAAACATAACCGAACACAAGTTCAAATAATGGTAAATATAACAAAGTTCATAGGCATATGTATTCATTAAGTTTGGGTCAATATGATGTTTTATATAACGTGTAAACTTACGATCGACATCGAAAAGCCAATCATAAACAGTTGAAACTTCTGTCGTGGACTAGTCTATCTGACAGGTGATAATTGATATCTGCCATATGGGCAGGCTTTGTTGTTGATAGCTGTCCCTCACCTACAGTGCAGGGTTTTGACAGTTAGTTGCAATCAGTGTATCATGTTGTGGTTTAAGTCATTTGGAAAGGAATAAGGATGGTTTGTGCGAAAGGTCATCATAAATTGTTTTTAAAGCTCATGATACAGGCCACATCCCTCATTCGATCGTCGGGGTGACCTCTAGATGGGAGCTTACTATTTTTTCGAATTCTGTTAAAAAACATGGCTGTCAGTGGCCATCTTGGATTTTACTCTTTATATGACTAAACCCTTGAGCACACCCTACAGATCATATCTCTAATCCGATCATCACCAAACTTCATATGGATCTTCAGGGTGACCTCTAGATGGGAGCTTACCATTTATTCTGAATTCTGTTAAAAAACATGTCCTTGGCCATCTTGGATTTCTCAGTTGAATCCATCGGCACACCATGCAGCCCAAAATTATTATGCCCCCGACTTGAAGTCGGCGGGTATATAGTCGACGTCTCCGTCCGTCCGTACCAACCTTTTTGCATTATTGCATGGGGGAACAGCTACATGCATAGCGCGGATTTTGTCCACCCATTTTCACCAGAGTTATAGCCCTTTTTTGACTTAGAAAATTCAATTTTGTCCGTCCGTACAAACATTTTGCATTATTGTTCAGCAACCGCTGGGCAGATTTAGCTGATATTTGGTATGGTGATAGAGCAGCATGGGGGAACAGCTACATGCATAGCGCAGGTTTCGTCCACCCATTTTCACCAGAGTTATGGCCCTTTTTTTACTTTGAAAATTCAAGTTTTCTCTTGTTTTTTTGGTTTCCAGATGATAGCGTGAGCTTTGGTGGGACGATTGCAAATCCCGTATTTTTGGGGATCAGTTATAAATATGAAAATACATGTCAAGTGCGAATTTGGGTATGATCTGATGATTTTTGCCAGAGTAATGGCCCTTTTTATGTTTACCCATACCATAGTATGGTAAACATAGTGTCGTTGCCCGGATTGACCACTCGTCGTTGGTCCGTCTGTCTGTCCGTCTGTCTGTCCGTCTGTCCGTAGACACTTTACGAGTAATGCGATAACTCAAACATTTTTTATCCAATCGAAACCAAATTTTTTATATGGGTTTCT
Source organism: Siphonodentalium dalli (assembly GCA_032622095.1). Taxonomy (NCBI): domain Eukaryota; kingdom Metazoa; phylum Mollusca; class Scaphopoda; order Gadilida; family Siphonodentaliidae; genus Siphonodentalium; species Siphonodentalium dalli. Next base: position 131,831,227 of record CP136062.1, on the reverse strand, counting down.
CAGCCCAAAATACAGATCGAGTTCGAATTTGGGTTTGATCCGAGATTTTGTTACAGAGTTATGGCCCTTTTTCAACTTAGAATTCACGCATTCTGCCATAACTCAAACATTTTTTATCTGATTGGAACCAAATTTGGTATGTTAGTTTCACAGCCCATAATACAGATCGAGTTCTAATATGGGTTTGATCCGATTAATTTTAAAGGAGTTATGACCCTTTTTCGAGAAAAAAAAATCATTTTTTTTAGATTTAGCTCCTTGCTAAATTTAGCATATACAGATATTAAATTTTGTGTTTGAACTTTAATAACAATACAAAAAAAATTTAAATAATAAAAAAAAATTGACACTTTTATTTATTTTAGTTTTATACGATTAATTAGGTGTGAATCCGTGTGATATCCTGTTTTGAAAATATGAAGATTTTATTGCAATAGTTTCATGTAATATAATGATATCAATAAATTACCATGTAATCCAACATCCAGAGTATATCAGAGGATTTTTATAGATGTTGTCATTCCAAGTGAAATCTGTTATGAAATGAGTGATGACATATGATACAGAGCTCTGGTGGGTCAAGCAAGATAAACAACACTGGTGGCTGGCTGTTTGTTTATTCTAACTGTCAAATTGATTAATGGCAGCACAAGACAGGTGTTTTTCCTATTCTTGAAATTTCATTACAGGATGAGATAAGGGCCCCCTCACCTATATAAGTGTCTTCTAAATTCCATTAATTTGCTTCAAAAATAATTAACCCTTTCCAAGGTTTCCATAGACACATGCTATAATGTACATGGACTCTTCCTCATATCTCTTAATATATATTGGGTATCTTTGCACACTTCTATCAATTTTGGTATTGACTGATTAATTGATTTTTGAAAAATATATTAACCCTTCAGACACGTGCTTTCAAAATTAAAACAACAGCTGATAGCCAATTTGATTTATCTATGCAATGGGGAAACAGGCAGATAAATATACATGACTATTGTAAGTGATGACTTGTTTTGAAAATCAATATGGTAGATGTTAGTATTTCCAGGAACCTTATTTTCCCATTTGTTCACATTTTCATGGTTGATTGAATTTTAGGGGCCACAGAGCACTTAGAAGATTAACATTGAAGGTTGTGGCTTTAGTGCCCAAGCTACTTGTAAAACATTGTAATGTGTGAAACCATTCAAATGGGGGCTAACTTACTTTCTTTTATATGAACGATTTAGTGGTCATCCCCATCATATTATGTCTGTATAACATTATATAGATAATACTTTTGAATGTATAAACTACATATATTTTTGAAAAACATACACCCCTGTTATGAAACACTTAATCTTATTTAATACACAGGTCAGATCTGATCTTATATCTGTCCATGTTTGATAAACAAATAACTGGGGAGAATGCGGGAAGGGGGGGGGGTAATTAAAGTACCATTTAAATACGAGATGGAATCCCCTACATATATGTCGTTCTAAGCAGTCTGGCTTGTCAACAATTATAATTTCTCTTTAGAAGTGAATAATAAATTTTGAATATCTGGCATGTCAAAAGTGGCAAAGATAGGGATTTATCACTTTTGCTTCCAATGAATTAACTTAAACTCCTAAACATGTCCTCCGAAATCACTAAACCATTGGATCTCACAGTGAGAGGTCCTTGTGTGAATAAGCCTTTTTGCTGGGTCGCGATTTTCAAGATGGCCGATGGTTCTATATGGTCCGATTCCTAGCTTTTTATCCAACCCACCGGTAAAAGCCGGTAAAAGGTCAAAGTTGAGAAGTAGCATCCATTTGTTTACATTCGACAGCTGAGTGGGAGAATTTTTTATCAACATTTTATGGCTTAATTTCATTTATTCTGAGTGCAACTACGTGTTTAAGAATTGTTTTGTGGCCATGTCATCTATAGAGTTAGGATCTGGTGACGATGCAGACATTCAGACGCCCTTGTTTTGTCAACGAACTTCCCACAAGTAAAGTTACTGATAAATAGCGAGTTCTTGCGTTAAAAAAATAACTCAAAAACATACGTGATACATCCAATCCATCTACTGTGCGAAACCTACGTATTGTATGTATCCAGGGTGAGTGTTTAATTAGTTTTATGAAGTTCTCGCACCTGCGATTCGGTAACGACCTGTTGCTATTTTATTTTGGGAATTCCCAGACTGGAGCCGTATGCTAAAAATAGATGCTACTTGTTAACTTTGACCTCCGGAGACCAAATGGCGGATTCACCGCGACTAAGTGAAGTCACTTATAGGGACAGAGTTATGAGATTTAAAACTACTCCTCCCCCAACCCAAATACTTTAACCCTTTCTTAAGACAAATTATTTGAGCTTTTGATTTCAAGTTGGGTACTGATATATGGATTAATTCCTGTGATCATATCTTTGACAAATTATCAGTTATGGCTAGTCACTATCGCCAAGGTATGGGTTAAACATCTGCCGATCGTGATCGGCCTCTCGTTTCAACTTAGGAAATTTGAATTTTGTCCGTCCGTACAAACATTTGCATTATTGTTCAGCAACCGCTGGGCAGATTTAGCTGATATTTGGTATGGTGATAGAGCAGCATGAGGGAACAGCTACATGCATAGCGCTGGTTTCGTCCACCTATTTTCACCAGAGTTATGGCCCTTTTTTTACTTAGAAAATTCAATTTTTCTCTTGTTTTTTGGGTTTCCAGATGATAGCGTGAGCTTTGGTGGTACGATTGCAAATCCCGTATTTTTGTGGATCAGTTATATTAAAATACATGTCAAGTGCGAATTTGGGTATGATCTGATGATTTTTGCCAGAGTTATGGCCCTTTTTTCAACTTAGAAAATTTGAATTTTCGTTTGTTTTTGGGTTTCCAGATCACTTGTTTTGGTGTTTTTAGTCAACATTTCTGTACGAACTTCTTTTGGAATGGTCATATAGACCTCCTAGGATATCCGCAGTTTCGTCCATGCTTAATCCGAATTGCTACGGTCGGGGGCAAATGCCACGCGACAGCGTACCTCTTGTTGGCAAAATGTTTTGAAAATTTACAGGCATGTTTGGAATCACCTTTTGAACAGATGAAAGCTATTGAATTTGAATGATTATTGATGGCCGCTGGCATGTTTTCATTAAGTATTACATAGACATACCGACTTTACATATTCCTTATCGCTCCATTAACTGTAACATTTGACATTAGCCCCTCTCCAAATTCAGCTTCAGTGTCATTGACACTTTCCATTGTATGGAGCAATGCGTCGTGATCGACAACGGGTGTAAAAATACGTCGCCGCGCAGCCAGGAGTTGCGTAATCGAGTCAACTGCTCAAAGATGTTTACCATAGATACCATTGCCAGGAAGTTGTTCGGACGCTTTTCCGAGTAAACCCATTGAATATGCCCAGAGATTTTATCACCGAAAAAGGATATCTCACTTCATGGTGTGTAATACCAATAAATTTTTTATTTGAAGTTTCTTTCATTTTGTTGGTGGACTTTATTACAATTGCAAATGAATGGAGCTATGGCCATGGAGCAAGCCGGCTTGTTCCCAAACTGTCTTCATGCTTGAATCCTGAATATCCAACTCAACAGAGTACGTTTATCTCTTGAATGAAGCTTGGAATCCTGAAAATATCCATAGCTCCATCCATTTGCAAATGGACAATAACAGATCATAGACGCCACCTGTTAGTTCCAAAAAATTAAATCGTGTTTTGTTCGCTTAACTTGACAATGTCAAGTTTGAGCTATTGTCATGGGTTGGTATACGTCGTCACTGCAGTTGTGGAGTTTTAATTAGCATGGGCTGTAGGTCATTCATTTGGTTGGATCATTATGATTTTGTCATGGCTGTTTACATGTAGATGGGGACGAGTCATTTTTGGGTTATCCGGAAAGAAAATATGAGCCATATGGCCACCAGTGGCCATCTTCGATTTCAAAATTCAGTCCATTAACACGGCCTACATGCCATACCGTTTGTCTGATCATCAAGAAATTTGCCAAAAAACATGGGTGCCATCGGCCATCTTGATTTTCAGTATTAAACAATCTAATTCCATTAACCCGGGCTACAGACCATACCGTTCTGATTATTATGAAATTTGAAATGCCTGTTGACATTGACATGTAGATGGGAACGAGTCATTTGGGGTCATTCAACAAAATTCATGGCGGCCATCTTATATTTTACTCTTTGCATGACTAAATCCTTCGGCACACCATACAGGTCACATCTTTCATCAGATTACAAGTCATCAAACTTCATATCAATCATTTAGGTGGCCACTAGATAGGAGCTTCCCTTTTTGTTCCGAAATTCGTTAGTTACCATAGAAACTCTAGCCCAATCAGAATGTGTGTTTCAAAGATAACTTGAATTACAATCCGTTTAAGAAATAAATACACTGTGCATCAGCATGTATAGTAGAATTTGACTACAAAGAAACTAATTGTAGGGTGAAGCGGAGTCCTATGTATACAATCAGTGTGGTCAAATTTGACTATACACGCCGATGTGCAGTGTTTTATTTCTTTTGTAATTCGACTATATTTTGGTCGAAATTGTGGACACAGACATCCAACCTGCTATATGATAGCCCAGGTTTTATCTCTGCATGGTACCATAAACAATTGTTCATGTTTCCATATGAATACAGGCTACTGACCAATCAGGACGAGTCTTGTATGCAGGTTTAGGCGAGGCTGTATTACAAACTATTATATACTCTTTCATAAAATACATTTGTAGCATCTGTGTCATCTTTTCATGAATTCATACGGCAAACTGATATCACTGATCATTTCATTTGATTACATAGTATGAGGTTCGAAGCAGCCTAAAACAATACTATTTTTATTTCATATTGGAAATGGTTCCTATCATTTCAGTTATAGTTTGCTTGTGAATAATGCCAAGACAAAGTTCACAGAAGAGGAATTGAAAAACTCTGTTGTCTCCAGCAGGGTGGAAGCTAATGGCATCAACTTTCACTTTGAAGCTTCCGGGACTGGAGATCATGTGTTATTGCTGATTCCTGGTGCTTTAGGTGGGTGAGTTGTTTAACCCTTTCTTTACTAAATACTCATTGATGAGTAGTTAACTTAGGAAATTTTCAGATAATAAATTCAACAAATTGTTTATTCAACTTATTATCTGAACATTGCCCCCCAATGAAATAGGAATGATAGGAATCCTTCCGCAATTATGTTATTTGTTTGGCTGACGTCTGCTTATATTTCCTCTTGATGAATAATTCCAATGCATACTTTTATAACTATTTGGAGAATCCCTTTATTCAGTGTTTCCGCTAGGGGGTAGGGGAATGGGGCCGGTTTGTAGATAGGGGAAAACACGAACACCTGCTTCGAAAATTTAGAAAAGTGCAACACTAGAAATGCATTGTCCAGCACGCACAGAACGCGAATTACGATTATAATTCTGGTATGTATACATTCTCAAAATTAAAACAAGAAATGTAACAATTTACATCGTTTATGTGATACAACAGTCAGTCAATTAAGTTGATTAACCACATTATTGTGGTTGAACTGAGTGAAATAAAAACAAACTTTTAACTGAGACTAGCTTTAGATTTATTTTTTATTTCCGGTGGGTAGAATAATTAAATGTACTATGATATTTCGTACCAGTTAAAATTCAACTATACTCTTGAGGAGGTGCCTCGCCAAGTCATCAAGGGAAGTTCGTGACCAACAGTAACATTCACTTGTCTTTTAAAAATTCATTCGATCTACGAACACTGGTTTAAAAAGCTCGGAACTATTTTGTTGTCGCATTCAATCATTTGGGGTCACATAATTGAAATTACCTCGAGAGAATTGCTGCTATCGGCGGGAAAGTGTTGGCTATGATGCTTCATTGGGCGGGAGAGGGGGGGGGTCACACAATTGATATTGACTCGAGATAATTGCTATCGGCGGGAAAGATATATACTTGGTAACCAACGAAGCTATGACGCTTCATTGGTAGAGTTACGTCACAAATATCGCATTCGCATCGTACACAAAATATATCGTTTCCGGCTATATATTACGAATCGATATACTGAAGGTTTTACAGTTACACGAAATTCCAGGGTTTTCAAGGAGTTTGCATTAAAACAAAGGGTTCAAGGGCCCTGGGGGGGGGGGGGAATGCATCAGGGGAAAATCAGAGAAAAACTTGGCTAGGGGAACGGGGCCGTCAAAGGAACCCCCTGCCGGTATAGCGGAATCCCTGCTTTATTAAAGGTACTTGGCGGTTTGAAGGTCCAAATTATGCTAACTTTTATTACATCACAGTCTTGTTCCAGGGATCAACATAGGTTGATAAATGCACTAAAAATCATTATATGACCACTTTATGCCACAGAGAGACAGACAATTCAAGTGATCGAATTCAGAAAGTTTGTGTCCCAAACTTTCTTCGGCATGGAACCATGAAGAGAGTTCCTTGTTAGTCTATTCTTGATATGGTAAGCTGCGACATCAGCAAGTATTTTTCAGATCATATGAAGCCGGTATATCAATATTTCGTTTATATATCAACCTATCTTATTCCTCCTTCCAAATTACGTCAACAAACTGGAATTTTGAATGAGTCATGTCCGTTTGATGAAAGGGTTATTAAGCATATATTCAATAGTCTCAACAGGACTTATCAGAAGTGTTAAAATTGAAACAAAAACATTTTCAGGATGTTTCTGATGCTACCTTTATTCCCACCATTTGTCCTCCGCTGATGGGAGCTGCATTAGCAGTTGGTTTATTGACACTCTGGCTACCACAGAGAGGTAGTGAAGTGGAACTTCTCTGCATTCATTTCCACTTTAGTTTGAATCCAGTCAATCCACCTTGAGTTGCAAAACTCAGTTCGCGGTGTCTAGGAAGATCACCCCATGTGTGGGAACTCCTCTGATTAGTGCTGTGTGCAATTCGATGCTGGGGTGTTGCCATCGGATCAGGTTGCGACGTTAATGGCTGTCCCGCGTACTACACATACCCAAGGTATTGTGTGTACGTTAAAGAATTACCATGGGCAAAAGATCAACCACGGCCCGCCAAAATTGTAAACAAAAACGCCTGCATAGGACCAGTGTAAATAACGCCTAGCATTTACTGCGTCATCCCTAGTCTCCAGGCCAATTAAATTGAATTAATCTCACACCCAAATTTTGGGCTCATATCATGAACAAACATACTCAGAATGACCTTGTATGGGTTTCGGTCCACCCACATAGGATAAAAACAAACACACCACCTGGGCTAAAATCTAGCTCATTATGTTTCATTTAGAAGACTTGACAAAGAGTTTCCACTTTACATATTACTTTAAAGTGTAAAAATTCAATGCGATTGAATTGTATCATGATGCCCTGCTCTTGATAATAGATGTCTATTGATTTACTGCACACCAATTGGTTTATTATTCCAAAAAATGCAACAAACAGACGATTTCAAAATGTTCAACAAAAACAGTACAGAATGATTACATTGAAAATATCCTTGAGATCGTCAACTCTTACAGAAAAGGTCTTTATTATTATGCGGTCTAGTCTCCATAAACACTAGTTTGTTCTGTTAAATGAAGCATTATCAATCTACAGTAATGCCCTAAATAATCGACTCCTTAACCACAGCAGAATTATGGGTAATTTTTCAGGATTTAGTCGGAAATATGGTTTGTTGCCATTCATCGGAAAGCTCTCACAGAGCTTTCCAATGAATGGCAACATGCCATATTTCCGACTAAATCCTGAAAAATTACCCATAATTCTGCTGTGGTTAAGGAGTCGACTATGTAGGACATTACTGTATATTTTAGTATACAGTACTACAAGCTACATCCTTCAGGTATGCAATAAACAGTTGAGTGAACATGTTAATATTATTGCAATCATTTGTCGTGCTGCTAGGTATAACATTAACATGTTCCCACACTTGTGTTGTTCTATCTATATCTACTTTATATAAAATTATGTGTTGATTTATAAAATTGTTTCATGAGAAACAAAACATTAACTTTATGTGGCCTTAGATTATATCATTTGGATTTTATGTGACTTTTGACAGATATACATTGTTTTACTGTTAATTCATTGTATTCTATTGATTTCAGGTAGCTCAAAAACAGATTTTGGACCTCAGTTGGAAAATTTGGATAAGAATAAGTTCACTGTTATTTGTTTGGATCCAAGAGGTTATGGGAAAAGCCGACCACCAGAGAGGGACTTCCCTCTGGATTTTTTCCAGCGAGATACTGCTGATTTGGTAGCTGTGATGAAGGTTCGTTCAATGAGTTTATTATACCATACCAGTCATCCCTGTAACACACAGGATGTGGACAGGTAATGACGGCCGCAACTTCCATGTGTTTGCATGGTCTCTGGGTGCTTAGGAACGTTGAGCAATGCTTTTAAAATATATCAACCTATATTTAGACTGTTTTGTTTTGGACTGATAATAAATAGTCTTAATCGGTGTGTGCTTAAAATATGGCAATGTGCTGATATTTAAGATACATCTATATAGAGCAATATTTGCAAGAAATGTAACAACAAACAGAAGTCTGAGCAGCCCTCTTAATTCACATTGTTTGGCTTCGGCAATCTGCTACGGCAACACTTTGTCTTGGCCCAATTTGCTTCAGCAAATGCTTCGGCATTGCTGATTGCCGTAGCCAATTGTGAGGGCTGTCTGAGTCATCGTTACTCATCTGCATCATCATACGGGCCCTATTTTGAACCGCCGAGTCTACACATTTTATTTTGAATTTAGAACCCCCCCCCAAAAGCTTAAGTCTATTACAAATGTCCTTTGAGGAGTTAAAGACTGTTGTGGTGAATCTATCTACCCGCTTATAGGCGACCAAACAGCTGGACCATCGGAGCTGAAAATGTGCATATAGGAGTAATTTGACATGGGGAGCATTATTAGATAGTTCCCGTTCACATCAGATGTCTTAAAAGGGCACTAATAATTATTTTATGTATATATTTTGGCTTGAGGCGACCAAACTGTTGGACCATTGCAGCTGAAAATTTGTATATATGGGTAATTTGACCCTGTAATCCTGTTGACCTCAGATGTCTTAAAAAGGCACTGCTAATTAATATTACTAAATAATTAACTATACACCCAAAATGGTTGCAATCTGGTCAGTGAAAATTGAAGCACCGGGATAAATTGACACATAGATAGATAGATGCAGTTGACCTCAGACGACTTAAAGGGGAAAATATGAGCAATAAAGAGCGTTTCTTATCAGCTTAGAAGATATGTAGGAACATTGGTACAGATGAGTCACCTGACCAGGGGATTGTCAGGGGAAAGGCACTATGGGCGCATTTGAGCCATAAACATCTGAAAATTCACCTGGAGGTCAAACAGAAAGACAGCATGCCGATAAGAAAATTAACTGACAACACCCCTTATACCATGGGAGTTCAGATTATTTCAGTTGTTTGGTTCAGAGTTAGTTATTTTATTAGTTACCTACTGACCCTATTTTTTTGTCAGTTCTTTAGCGGAAACAACTGTCTTCTTATAAGTCTTGGATATTACCCCATTTTCGCAACATGTGTCAATGTGCCCTAATTATTAAATCGGTTGAAGTTTTAATTTGATTCAATGATCATTCCATTTTGTATATATTTGGGAGTATCTCTTATACTGATGATACTGATCATAACATGACAGATAAGACTGAATTGATATTTTAATACAATCAGACCATGTTTTTTTCACCAACAAAACCTTCAGAGCATCTACGGAAAATATTGATATTGTAAATTGTTTAATACAATGCTTATGCATTCATGCTAGATGCATTGGTCTGTGAGATGGTGTATCTGTTCTAAGGGGACTACAGATTGAAAGGTTTTAAAAGGTTCTTCCCAACAATAGAAATTCTTAGCATTTTGGTGGATCTACAAATTTCGACAACATTACCCCATATCATGTGAGCATTACTTGCTCTAATTCGAGCTATGTAGCATTTTATTAATAATCTGACATTTTATTTCATAATATTTTCAGAAACTTGGGTTTCAGAAGTTTTCTGTACTTGGATGGAGTGATGGAGGGGTTATTGGTTTAATATTGGCAACAACATATTCTGAATACATCAACAAATTGGTCCTGTGGGGATGCAATGCTTATGTGACTGAGCAAGATGTAGAGATTATTAAATGTAAGATGATACATCTCATAGAGACACTGGTTGATATTGTACAGAATATAATTTCCTTTTTGGTCATAACAGATTATTGTTAATGCTGTAACACTGGGGGGGATTTCAAACTATAGCCCTCCCCTGAAGCAGACCGAAATTTCCGAGTCTGAGAAATTCAATTTGAACCCCCCCCCCCCCCCCCCCCCCCCCCACACTTGAGTTGTAATTTTCCAACGACTGGTACCTAAAACTTTAAAGGTCCACTTAATTTTCGAACACCCAGATCACATTATATGTAATATATGCCATATTATATACCATTTGAAAGAGGAAGCTCCAAAACATTCTATGTTCAACTTATTCGATGTAAAACTGTGAACATGTTGTTTTTGTTGAGAAACAGACATCTGCTCTGTGCTGAAGTTTCTACACAAAGTCTTATTATTTTCAATGGAAGGGGAATAACTCTATATATTTGAGAATAAACTATAGTTTGAATTCTTTTCCAAGCTACAACGGGGTAAATGATTTTATGATTTCATCTATATTCTGTTACTCTATGTTACTCTTCTGAGACACAAACGTTCCAAATGGTGATGAATTATAGCCGTATATCAAGGCACTATACAAAAAAATAATCGGTGACTCAAAAATTAATTGGGACTTTAAAACTGTAAACTGAAATGTACAACCTATTACCCACCCCCACCCTCTACTTTGGTTGGAAAAAGTAGGAAAATATTTGACTTTTGGTCTAACAACAAGTTTTAACTATATACAAGTTGGAATATCAAACTACCAGATAAAATTCAACCTACTTTTGGTTTGAAAAATTTATGTTGAGTCAGGCATGAAATTTGAGCCTTAAGTGGTCAGGGAAGGAGCCTAAGACAAAAGAAAGTTTGACATAATCGACCACATAATGTCGAACTACCACCAAATTAGTGTTGAAACTATTTGTCGATTAGTCAAAATCGATGAGATGTTCACCAAAAGTCGATTAGTTCCATTAGATTGAGCATGCACTATGTTTTAAGGGAACAATGACCAGTACAATACAATGTACCAACAACGGCAAGGACAGTGTTAAAAGTTAATACAAAAGGCACGCTATTTAGTGGAATTACTTACACAAACACCAGTTATGAAATCGACAATGTCACTAATAAATAAACATCGTTGCGCGATGGGCATTCAAAGATAATGCTATCGGCAGCCCCACTTTGAATCCTTTGATGTTCTTTCAATTTATGTCGCATCACGTCAGTTTAATTGAATACATTAATTATACCACCATGTTTATTGCATATTCTGTCGCTATGTGTGTAATTATTTCAGTATGAGTATGGACTAATGTGTCCGGATATGGTATTATGAAAGTGTCGTAATACGATGCTTTATGAGAAACCTACCTGTATACACAATGAAACCCAAGCCTACTTGGCCAAAACACCCGGTATTAATTAGTTGGATGGATATAAATTTTGTTGCACTGTCCACTGGTTTGTAGCACCAGTTTCCATATTTCGATCGTAACACCGGCGAAAAATGGGAATAGCAGTTATCTCACAGTGATTTTATAGTACTCAGTACTGAATAGCCACATAGTAAATTGGAAGTTTTCCATGGGAATGGGGTTGTCGATTAGTCGACTTCGACTCAATTTTTTAATGATTAGTCGACTATGAAAAACCCTAGTTGTTTCAACACTACACCTAATGCCTGTTATTTTATACAATTTAGGAGTCAAATGGTAGTCAAACCTGTCAAAAACAACAAAAGAAAGACAACTTAAAGATCACATGTCTGTGTGTACGTCCGTCTAATGTCTGTTCAGGTCATAACTTGAACAGTAGTGCTTGGATCTCGATTAATTCGGGTATTTTTCCACCACTGCTTGTCGGATGTTCACTACTATAAGGACATTCAATAGAGTGTTCAATCGTTTTGTTCGGATTTTCCAATCTAGAGTTATTAATCTTTATTTATCTGGAAAAACTGGAGTTTTTTTTCCTTTCGAGTAGATTTCTCAACCATAGGTTGTCTGATCTTCATGAAATTTGTTCTGGATGTTCACCACTATGAGGACATTCAATGGAGTGTTCGATTGTTTTGTCATAGGTTATCGATATGCCCACAATAGGCGGTATGCAACATGGGGGTGTCAGACAACAATCCATCTCTTGTTTGGAATGAATTGTACAGCAGTCACTTTGATAATTCTGATTTCACCTTGCAACTCTAAGGTGGATCATAAAATTTGTTGATGTGTGGTATTAAATTAAACTTGATTTTTTAATATATCAGCAATGCAAGCTAAACTCTGTGTCAAAAATAAAATAAAAATCTTAGCACTGTCAGACAGATAAATAAAATTAATAAATTAGATATCTTCAAACTTGGTAGGTCATATTTCTTCAAATCATGCATTAACAAGGCCTATCACAGCAAGTACATGGACTTGGATCCCTGCTTAAAGTGGAACTTACTTTTTCTCCAGGTGGGATAGCGACCAAACTAGGCGTGAAAAGTACTATCTTTACTGTGTTCTTTAAAATATTTTTCCACAATATAGACATTTCAAAAAAATTACAGCTGTTGAGAATGTGAACAACTGGAGTGAGAGGATGAGAAAACCGTTTATAGAATTGTACGGCGAGGAGACATTCCGGAGGACATGGACGGCATGGTGTAATGCTTACAGAGATATCTATTATAAGGTTGGAGGTGAGATTAAATAATTTTACTTCAAAATTCAAAGAAATAGCCAAGGGGTCTTAGGGTTAGACTTTATTTAATACCTTACTCGTATTTAAACTTGCAAATACTGACAAAAAAGTCTTGGATCTGATGACAGTTTCAGTTCTTAATCATTCCTGAAGATGCATGTTTATATTGTAAACACCAATCCAGTGAATTTACTATGCGTAAAACATAAATGCATCATCAATTCGTTGTGAAGAAGTAAAACCACAACCGAAGGCCCGAAGCTGACTTCAGAGAAAATCAACAATTGGCTGCGGGTTGTATTTACGTAACTAACTCAGGCTGTTTTGTATGTTTATAATCAATATAGCCCTCTTGTTTTCCGTGTGATTAGATATACATTTAAATTTAACTACAAGTAAGGTAGCCCTGTCAGTTCGCAGATGAGATTTTTAAAGTGCTATGTGACTGCTGGCATTGCCTCACACCCTTTCTCAGTAATGCATTGAAGCATTGATTGAAAATAATTATTGCAGGAAGTATTAAAATAATCAAATTTTCCCATATTTTAAAAAGAAACAGACACTACACTAAAATGTCAGTGAAGTTAAATGCAAGACAGTTGAGAAGAGGAAAACCAGGACTGGAATATAACTAAAATAAATAATAAAATAATAGAAAATTGTGATTTCTGTATAAAAATTAAAAAAACATTGAATTTGTTTTGTCATATACAGTAGGCTAATCATGGAAATAAAAAAAAATTCTCAAGTTACAAATAGTTTTGTCAGGCACACCTTTGAAAATATCAGACAAGTTACTTTAAGAGCCTGACATGTGTGGGTGATACAAACAAAATTAAATCCATGCTTGGATGTAGCGTGTAATATTCAGCTATTTTCTATATCTCCTCCAGGGGACATTTGCAAGGAAGAAATCAAGAGTATGGAATGTGAGACTTTGCTGCTTCATGGCCAAAAGGACCCAATGATGGCTCCAGGACATCCAGAATATCTCCAAAAACACATCAAGAATCTTCAGTGAGTTGTATTTTTATTTTATTTTTTCTGCTGTAATTTGGTACTAAATGCAGACATTTAATAGGCCACCACAAATAGAATTAGTGGCTCAGTCGGTATGATGCATGTTTCATTAGGCCAACATAAGCTGTCCAGCATTAGCAAAGCTAGTTGGAATCCTGATACGCTCAGATTTGTGATCCACACAGGGGAGATAACCTGATTTGTGTATCTTGGCAAGTTTGTTAGTTGATTTCCGGGGTGGGTGGTTTCTATGTGCAGTGAAAAGATTTCCCAGTGAAATTAACCCTCGGATCAGTCTTTTCTCCACTCAAAAAGTAACATATGTCTTGAGTGTGGTCTATCAGCTGAATTGATGATAAGCCCAATTAAATCAAACCAAACCAAAATAATTAACTTGAGTTAAGCCTCAGTACTAAATACTCTCAAATACACTAAAACCATTAAAAAAAATTAGGATTATTGAAGGGTTTATGCCATATAAATAAAAAATTCTGTGTTCTCAGGCACATACCTCTTCACTGAAATTTATTTTAAAAAGCCTTAGTAGTATTAAGTAGAGGGAATATTGATATATATATAACTGAGCCTTAGCGTGTGGTCGTCATTGAGAATCCCCACCCCCACGGGATTTCATAAATACTACTTATCGAATGTTAAACGATACAATACCGACTAATTTATATAGGTGTAGTCGTCGTCTGATAATCCCCACCCCCACGGGATTTCGTAAATAGTATTTAACGAATGTAAACGTTACAATAACGACTAATTTATATAAGTGTATCAAAAATGAGCTGTTTTACAAGGCAGATCTTATAGTCATACTGAATAGTAACTACTTTAAAAGCACATCCAAGCTACAATACGACCTATTTTATGTTAGGTAATGATGTATGTTTATTAGGCAGATGGTATAGTAAGCAAACTATTTCTAGGCAGATGATATAGTCAGGCTAACTAGTAACTATTTGAAGGATTAGTACGCACGATTGAATACATGTATTGATATGTAATATAGTTAATAGGTTAGTTATGATAATAGTCCTAAATGAGATGAATTATTCGCTAGTGAATAACCTCGTGCATGTAAAAACCACAAAGGCTAAAACACATGGAATATTTGTTAGTGTCGGAACTTTTTCTTCTTTATTGTAGATTTGTAGGTAACACTATTCGATCTCATAAAACTCGATATTACAGAGTCTCGTAGAAATTGAAATGTGGAACCCGACACTTAGTTCCTTTAATGATTAATAATGATAACAAAAATAACAATAAAATATATAAATATATTAATACTCTACGGGTGAATTGTCCGGTCTAATGTCATCAGTTGATGTCTGCTCATCTGTAGATGATGCGTTTCGTCGCCTGTGGTGTACGTTGTATGGTCTATACCGTCTTCTTACTCTATTTGCCGCAGGCCAGATATTGTTCTCCAGTCGCATTACTGCTGAATGTCTTTCATTGTTCACTAAAGTCCCATCAGGTATTAATGGGTCAGATAATGAAATCCACCCCGCAGACTTCTGTATCAGTAGACAAGAAAGACGAAAGGTTTTCATCCTTAAATCGGATAGACAACAACATTCAACTGAAAAATATATATATATATCTATAAACAATAGTAATTAATCTATATTTAAATATAAAATAATTATCGTAAAGCTCCTAATTTAATTTTTTGTCAAAACGAATTCAATATAAATATAATATAAAATGCAATAATACATCAAAACCTATAATTTCACACGATAAAAAAAAAATATATGTGAAAACAAATAATGTATCAAAAATAATGGAAATCAATTAAATAATAACTTACCTATTATTAAATCATAGATTCTATCCAAAATGGTGTCCGCACTCAAATCCCCGCCATGGTAGCGTACCCAAGCGTCTACAAATTCTCGCCTATAATATTGCAACCGCTGCTGTTTAAACTCGTATTCAACGCGAACGACATTCAAAACATGAATAATTCTTATAATTTGTGAAAATGAAAAATAATAAGGTTCCATAATTCCGAGTTTAAATTTCGAAAAAAATTGTAAGCAAAAGACGCGCAAATTCCAACAAACACTTATAAAGTAAACGAAAAGCAATTAATTTATCCAGTTAAATACCACATAATTTATATATGACATCAAGCTGTCATATCAAGAAAGCAATAAAAAAAAAATTCATTAATCATTATCATAAAAGATATTAACAGAATATCTTACATAGTTAACAATAACCATTTCAATGAAATGATTATAGATATGTTTTTAAACAACAACACAGTTTCATATAAACAACACCTGAGTATTTCATCAACGTTACAAAAAACTAGAACACATTAATATCTGACAAATTTAATGTTTAAATTACCTAAAATAGAACTAGATAGAATTAATGGCGCCAAGTCCATCTCTATATAAGCTGAATAGAATTAAAGCATTTATTAAGGTGCACTCTTTAAAGAATTATAGATTTAAAAGATAAGTCAATTTTTTATTTTTTTATTTTTTTATTTTCGTCTTATAATCAGCATTTAAGCGCAAACATGGCAAATTACAAACGATATATAATACACGTATTCATCAGAATAAAAAAATCCGGGTAACTAATTTTCATAAAAATTGTTGAAGTTAGCGCCATTCACGTCTTTGAGCATATTTATATTAACCGAATCTTTAGGGAAAATGTATTCAAAAGCTTTTTTTATATACTGTTTCATCTATATCATCAAAGCTCTCTACTTTATCCCTAATCATAACCTAAATTAAAGTCCAATAAATTTGCCTTTCAGATTCCATATTGTCGCAATAATGGCTACGGAAGATGCCTTAAATATACACCCGGGACCGTTTTATGAGATCACAAAAACGAGAGAAATTTGTTCCAAAAAGTTCAAAGTCACTAACAAAGTTTACAGTTTAAAATTTCTCAATATACCAGATATATTCGAATCACAAGATATAGAACAATTATTTGACGATATACTGAACCATGTTGCACCAGCGTCTGATTTAGATGAATGGGGACAAAGATATGTTAGATTAACTTTGAGCCATACAACATTAGACCTAGATTTATGGGTTGATTTTCAAAAAGATACTATCCAAGGAAAAGATATTATTAATAAAATTGAATCGATTCAACAGAGCAAACAAGAATTCCGTATTGACGGAACTATTACTATGGATATAACAATAGCATATATTCCTATGGGTTCTGGTCGAATTTTATCGTTGAAGCAGAAGCTTACATCATCGAAGCAAATAATCACAATGCCAGAATGTGCAGGAGAGTGTACTGATAATTTATGTCTACCTATGTGCATCGTTATGGCGAGAGAAATGATTAAAATACCAGTCAACAAAAATGATGAATTATATATGAAAAATGTAAGAATTTTTTCCAACGCACGCCTTAAATATAATTCCAAGTATAGAATCAAACAAGCTATACAACTATATCAAGAAGCTGATATCGATATATCGTCACCCTGCGACCTATCTGATGTGCAAAAAATGCAAAATTTTATACAGAATGAAATGTGTATAATCGTCAAAGACAATTGTGATAGAATAATATGGAAAGGAGAAACTACAGCTACAGCTATTATTTATATTATTTACCATAACAAACATTATTGGTTAATGAAAAACGCAGATGGATTGAAATGTTTAAAGCATAAAAAAACATGTCAACTATGTGGTAAAAGGTATGTGAAATCACATAAATGTACCAAAATATGTAAATTCTGTAATGGAGAATTACCTTGCAATTTTGATCCATTTACAGCTGTTAAATGTGATACGTGTGATATTGTATGCAAATCACAAAAATGTCTCGAAAATCATATTCGGAACAAAGTCTGCGATAAGTATATTAAATGTGATGAATGTATGCGTATATACGCAAAAACACAAAACCATAGATGTTACCAGAGATACTGTGGAAATTGTTACTCATTTTATAATGAAGAAAATCAACATAAATGCTTTATTGTAGTGTTAGATACAAAAAAGCAATTTAAAAATACTAATTATATATTCTACGATATCGAAACATATTGCGACGAAAATAATAGACATATACCATATCTTGTTTGTGCACATATTGTTTGTCAATCCTGTATCAATATATCTGATTTTTCTTTTAATACATGTTTGCAATGTGATCGTACAAAATATTATACTTTCGGTCTAGACTGTATACATCAATTTGTGCAGAAAATTTTAAATATACACAACAAAAAAATGAAGCCTACTATATGTATAGCGCATAACGCGAGCAGATATGATGATCACTTCATACTAGAGTATTTAGTCAACAATTAGGCCATATAAACTTAATAGTTTGTTTCTCAGGGATTTTCTTTTTCAAAGTGATGAGGGAGGCAGTTATTTATATTTATTATTTTTTTCAAATTAATTTTGTGGTGAGGCAGGTATTTATATATATATTATTTATTGGAGTCCCATATTAAGGAATAATACTGGATATGGACACTATAGTGAAACAGGACAGCTGACCATCATATAATCCCCTTAGTTTTTAATACAGCTTGGTATAAAGTTGTATAGAGGAGACAGTTTAAGTTTTTCACTCATGGCAGAAGATGCGGGAACTACATCTGTGAAATCAGGATGACCAGTATCCAGATCAAGCTTTATTGGAAGGAGTTCCACTGGACTACACATGAATACTATATTAAATAACAAAAATGACTTCTGAAATAAATGCTTTATTTCTCTTTCCATTAATATTTAAAATGTTTGTTGTTACAGTGCATGCAAAAGTACATCATATATTAAAATCTTAGACAATAGACTTTTATAAAAAAAATGAAAATAAAAAAATAAACGGAATGAATTTTGGCACAAAATATTAAAGCTAGTTTCATGGAACTTAGAATGTGTATCAATATAAAAGTAGGCATTTATCCTGTCAATGGTGTTTTTTATTTCCACTGACAATTAAAAGTGTAATTTGATGTTTGAATTGACCAGTGTTGTGATGGATGGGATGAAAGTTGGAGATAGTCTGAAAGTATTGAAAGACACATTCTAACTTTCCATGAAACTAAAAATAAGCCTGCTTGGCTGGTGAAGGGACTACTAGTACACAGTTGAGCAAGATTGGTGGCGATTTTAAAAATGCGACAGGTAATGTCAATCGGGTGATTTATATTGCCTAGATGTCTTTTAAAATCGATGTATTACATTTTGATTAATGATGGTGGATACAAATTTATATCTGTGGAGACTAAATTTATTAAACCGCTTCCGATCTTGTACCACAGTGTACAAGTGTGTAGTAGTCGTTTTCAATACCTATTAACACAGTCATCTATGAAGGCAATACACATTAATCCTTCCTCTTCTTTGCCTGAGTTTTACCTTTGACATTTTGAGTCCTCTTCCTTCGGTTTATAACAGCGAACTGAGTTACACAGTCACTACAGTCACTACATTGGGGAAAACAACCATCATTGTTTACCAAATTATCTTCGCACCCACATTTAACACAGATATCAACAAAACAATGTGAACTGAAATAAGATGTTTCAATGTCATTTGAACATTTCTTAACAACAAGCTTTTCCAAAACCTTGCTAATTTGTGGAGCTTTCTCTGCACATATTAAGTCCTGAATGTTTGCCCCGCAGCTGTAGTCGTAATATTGCAAAACTCTCTCTAAAATGTGTTTCTCAGTTGGATGAATAACAGTTTTACTGTGAACGACTCTAGCTTTGGAACATTCAGAGCACACTACCACTTCCTTTACATTTTTAGCTGTTTGGCTAGTTAATGTGAATGCAGGTTTGCTCTTGGACTCACTGTTGATATCAAGTTGTGCACTTTTGTTTGATGGCCTGTGACTTTCTGTAGTTTCAGTTTTGCCATACAAATCATCAAACTTAATGTAGTGCTCACCTGTGACATCAGGCATTGGGTCCGGAAAATTATGCACTTGCTCAAAACTTTCAGGAGAAAGTCTCGGTGGCAGACAAAGCGAGCATGTGGCAGAACCACATTTTTTTATCATAAAAAAGTATCGCCTTGATACAGAACAGTGGTCCAAAAATTTCTGGAGCCCCGCTTTGCCCTTTAGGAGTGCTGCAGTGGTGTCATTTACGCCTATAGTGGAATCTATGTTTTGTATAGATTCCCAAAGTGTGTTCATTTCAGACGTACTTGCAGAGTCAGAAGTTTTGAAGGTTTCACCTTTTAACGACAATCTGCCTAACAGATTTTCGAGAAGTGATTTGACTGGTGCAAGACTGGCCCCAACTGCTTCAGAGAGACCCTCAGTTTTTAATGCCGCTTTACGAATAGATTTCATGGTGTTACATGATTTGATCACAGTTTCAAATTTTTCATCCATTTTTTCTCTCATCAGAGCTACACAATTCAGAGCAAGATTTAAATTTGACATTATCCTCTCCGGAGGGTTCCTCCAAGAAGCATTTGGGGCCGTTCTTGCAGCTACAATCATATCAAGATTGAGATGCTTGAATAAGCAGATTAAGGAGGCCTTTACACTCATGAAATTAGTGCGGTGGTCTGGACCTCCGTCAGTATAAAGAAGCAAAATGGGAGGAACACAACTGGCACTTTCGGATATTAAGAAATTTGACAACTCGGCCATGTGACGTAATGGACTGGACGATTCAAAGATATGATCTTTAATTCCAACATGTACTTTGCCCCTATAAAAGCTTTCTTCAATTTTTTCAGGGATTGCAATATTCATAATTACACTAGGAATAACCGACATTTTTGCAAAATCGTGATCAGAGGCTGCAAGAATTTTATTTTCTGACACAATAACTTGGCGTCCACGATCCACTGCAGCTAACGGGTTTCCCGGTTCCCCAACCTTTGCAAAATGTTTGTCGTCCATGCAGACAAGAGAACAATCATTTCTGTGCTTTATTGCCATTTCCCTGAGGTATCTAAAAATGGCAGCACAGTAATGATCGTCCTCATGTCTGCATCGGAAAACTCGAGCTTGCACCATAAATTTCACATTTAGGTCACCCGTATATCTGGACGAAGACAAAGCATACACATTTTTAGGTGCAAACTGATATCTTATCCATTGTTCAGAGGGTATGGGAGTTGCGTCATCACAAGTTTTGGCCACCTCACGACGTAGATCAGGCACCGATATAGCATTTGCTAAATACTGCAGTTTATCATGCCTTCTCTCTTGGCATGTTTCCTCTACAACATTTTCGAGGTATTGTTTGCATTTTGAAAAGAACACTGAATATTCTTTAGGTTTTCCTTCATTTTCAGATCGTAAATCAACAATTATGTCAGGATCTTCCATCGAGAAAGCAATTTCGGCTCGTTCGTCGATCGATTTTGATTTTTCATTTTCAGAAACTGCATTGTCACCTGTGAGTCGTTTATATATTGCCCTGATTTTATGTGAATTAATTTTACATACTCTTCCACACATTGATGCGAACTGTTTTTTCATTTCTCGAGTATGGAACACAGGTAAATCACTTTTTAATTTGTCCAATATGTCAGAATTGAGCGAGAGAATCTGATTTTCATCACACACAGGATCCACCTTCCATATATAATTATAGGTACCAATGTTGTTTCCAAATGAATATGAAAACATGTAGGTTTTGATAGGCATAGATTGTGGCAGATTATGCATATAGTGACGTCTGGCATCATTGTCTGTTGGAGTGAAACTATCTACCATTATCGGAGAGAAGTATGCAGCGTTATTCAATGCTTCCACGAGAGACTTATACCGAGCCACAAATGTTGGTTTTATTGTGGTTTTTATGTGAATCAACTGTAGATGTTCTGCATCCGATGCACCTCGCACTGGTTCAGTCTGACTTTGATTCCGAGTCATGGACACCCTGAAAATACACAAATATTGAGATGGTGAGAAAACATGTCTTGAAAATGTCAGTACATATACCATGTATCAGGATGTATATGTACATACTGTGCAGCACTTTTTCCATACACATCCATGTGTATGGGGCAGTATCTAAACACACAATGTGACAAGGATGCATACTCTTTATTGTTTATATTTTTAATATACATATAGATACTGAGTTAATTTGTAGAAATTATCAAACACCCCCTCCCTCAGCCGACACCAATTTTAAGTCTGGTTTACGAACAGAGCATCATTTACACTATATTGGTGTCGCCTCAGATGCGAGGTACCACACAGTCGTTTTTAATCTCAGAACACGACATACCTTAAAAAAAAAAAATTTAATAATAGCGCTACGTGTATAATTTACGTCAGTTTTTATTGAACTTTATTCTGATTTCAAAAATATTTTAATATAATTCAAAGTATTGGGAGGCCATATATTTGTTAAACCAGTCAGTAATTTACCTCTGATTCAGCAAATATGCCAGGTAGCGATGAATGGTTTCTGTCAAATCAAACAGTGCTGTTTTTATTTCCTTCCACAACTCAGCTTTCAGGAAAGGCTGCTCAAGCGTTTTCCCCAACTGCTCGGTGAAATCCATAAGCTTCAGACTGTCTAGTGGTGGCACTCCATGCTTTGACTTTTTGGGATCGTTATAGCCAAAGAACTTGTGAAGTGATTCTGGAACATGATACGCTCTATCTTCTAGTTTAGAAATGTGTGGCCCCACATACCACAATGCATCACAAACACTAGATACGAACTGTCGACCGACACTGTCCAGACTATCCCGTCGGAAACCAACTTTTTTCTCCTGCAACCAATCAATGAATGAGTTGGTTAACTCATCACGTTTATTTTTTACATTGACAGTTTTTGGCAAAACCATCTCTTTGCCACTGGTCATCATCACCGTGAACACGTCATCAGTTACTTTCACATTGTCGGCCGGTGGAACATCGTTTCCGATTACAATTTTGAAGTATCTTCCAAATACTGCAATCACCTCAGACACTTTTATTTCCGGAGAAAGTTCGTCAAAATCGCCGGTTTTTGTTCTCCCCACCGCTACCGTAAATTCACCGATGCTTGCACCGTCAACATCTTTCGTTTTCTCAATATAATCCTCCCCCATTTGACGAACGGATTTCGACTTTTCGACAGATATGATTGTCCAACATCGGTCACCGATAGAAATATTGACCAAGGTAGCCATTTTGATCTTGTCGCTAACCGGAAGCTATCGCCCTTGGTGAATGTAAATTCCGGTTAGCCGGATAGATTTGCACTTTACGTATGTAAACTTTTAAGAAGAATTATTCGGGCCGGGATGGTTTGGGACATGCGGTATTTATATATTTATTATTTTATAGGTGCCAATAAATAAGGGGGAGGTTTTTGGGGGACGCGGCGATCCCTGAGAAACGAACTATTAAGTGTGTATGGCCTTATATAGATCTCCAAAAAATAAAAATAATTCAAAGGGGCAACAAAATATTATCAATTCAATTAGGAAATTTGAAGTTTCTAGATTCGTATTTATTTTTTGCGGTGAGTTTGGACAAAGCTGCCAAATGTTTTGGTTGTGGGGAAAACGCGTCAAAATCTTTTTTTCCACACGCGTTTGCAAATAAAGACAAATTACAATATATAGGAGAATGGCCAGAGATGCATTATTATAATTTAGAACAAATGACTTCCGAACGTATTTTGATCTTTAATGAATGGTATCAAAAAAACAAAATTCCATTTTAAAATAGAAGCATTGAAATATTGTATGATTGACTGTAAGGTGCTTCATATATGTTGCTCTAAATTCAGAGATATATTTATGACAACGTGTAACACGGATCCGTTCAGTGAGGGACTCACCCTACCATCTATATCTTTTCAAATTTTTAGGAAAATGTTTATGCCAGAAAATAGTATAGCATTAAATTCGCAGCCGTTACAAGCTAATTCAAACAAATCGCTATTATGGATAGCTCATTATATCGAGTCTACGGGTTTTCAATGTCAATATCTAGGAAATTCAAACCAAGAATATGTTCTTTTTAACAAATATAGACTAGATGGATATGATCGCATAAATGGAATAGGACTCGAATTTTACGGGTGCGAATATCATTGTCATACGTGTATAAAACAAACCGATAGAAATGCAATTCATCCTCTACAGAAACGATCGTACAACGATATATATCAGAAAACGATAGAACGAGAAGAAGAAATAAAACAATATATTCCGCTGATAACTATATGGGAATGCGAATACGAACAAAAATTACAAAGCGATTTAGAATTCAAAACATTTATTCAAAATGCCACGGTTTCTGGTACATTAGACCCTCGCAAATCGTTATTCGGAGGCAGGTGCGAAGTTTTCAAATATTTAGCTAAAAAAAACCAAGATGGCTCAGTGTGCGGATATCCTAATGCTAGTATAAGATTTTCAGACGTGAATTCATTGTACCCTGCCATGATGCTTACTAAAAAATTTCCTATAGCACACCCCACCGTAATAAAAAATCCTGATTTGAAAGATATCGAAAACTATTTTGGTTTGATTGAATGTCAGATATTACCGCCAAACAATTTAATATATCCGGTATTACCAATAAAACTTAAAAGCGGAAAATTAGTTTTCGGTCTATGTAATAAATGTATGGTAGACAACAACCAAAACCAATGTTATCACGATGAAAATCAGAGAAAAATTTATGGCGTGTGGTGCACTCCGGAAATAGAATATGCCATCGCGCGTGGTTACAAAGTTATTCATATATATCAAGTTTGGCATTATTTGGAAAACGATGAGAAAATTGGTGGTATATTTAAACCGTTTATATTATATTTCCATCGTCTCAAAACATATGCCAGTCCGTTCCCGCAAAATATTCAGACTATGGAACAAAAACAGCAATTTTGTGAGGAGTACGGCAAAAAATTTGGACAAAAACTAGATATACATGAAATGAATGAAAATCCAACGATGAGAATGATGGCGAAATTGATTATGAACTCTTTATTCGGTCGATTAGCCATGAGAACCGAAATGCCATCAACAAATATTTGTATAGATACGGAGGAATATTTTAAGTTATGGGCCAACAAAGAAATCAGAATTGAAAGTATTAAATTATTTGATGAAGGAGAAATTATGTATGTCACGTATAAACAATTAAAAGAAAACCAAAACAGAAATAACAATGTGATTTTAGCTTCATTTATAACGGCATATGCCAGAATAACAATGCTCGAACATTTGGAAACGATAGGCGATCGCGCAATTTATATGGACACTGACTCGTGTATCTGGATTCACACAGAAACTGGACCTAATCTACCCGACGGTTGTATGTTGGGAGACCTACAAAATGATTTATGTCAAGGTGAATTAACAATAAAAAAGTTTTGCGCCACTGCATCAAAATCGTACGCTTATGAAGTCGCCGAATCTGGTCGTAAAGTTATAAAGGTCAAAGGTTTTAATGCTGCTAAATGGATTAACTCCAATATCGATTTCGACAACATGATTAAACTGATTAAAGGCGAGGAAAACAGTCTACAAGCTGATTTTCCCAATGAATTTGTTAGGACGAAAGATTTTCATATATACTCAAAACGCATGACTAAAACGATGAGATTAGCAGGAGATAAACGCAGAATAATCAAAGATTATGCCACAGAACCATTTGGTTATTTATCATTGCTAGATGAAAATTGGGAAAGCATAAAAGATTTATTATTACCAGAATCACCTTCAATTATTACAGATGGAACAAGACCTGTTGAAAGTAACTATTTCGAGAAATATGTGTGAATGTTTATAGTTGAACTAACAGTTAAACATGAGATTTGCCACATACTTAACCAATATATCATCCCTGTTCCGTGCCTATGAACTAAATTTGCGCAGATCCGACTAAAATGTTGAGTGCTTCAATTATCTGTATGTATCAAGCCAGTGCATCATTCTTACTACTGCTGTAACAGTTTTGTTTACGTATAGAAATTGCACTTACCTGATTATTAAGAAAACACATGTAGCAAATAATTGTCCACCTTGCATATATTCACAATGCCAACACTAGATAAAAAAAAACATGCTGAAAATAAAACATGAGGGCCTCCATTCCCTTTTTAATGAGGTCGTAACAATGTTACACAGGAACGTCATGGAATTGATCATCATCTAATGTTTCGTCGAAACTATCGTCGACAAATTGATCATTTCTTGCAACAGCAGGCCGTCTAATCCATGTGTTGTGTCCAACTCTATCGCGCTGATCAATCGTTCCCGAACACTATTCATGTCCTCTACCAATGTTTATAGTTGAACTATCTGTTCAACACGATAAAATCTTTTTTTTACCGCAAACTTAAATTTACACGATATATCAACGCCCTTCCGCGCCCCCATGTGGTAATTTGTTTTATTTCAGCTGACTTTAGATTGGTTCCGCCATATTAAACAGAGGTGACAGTTTGCACGGAGTCGACAATATATATTTATGGGCGGTGGTCGACAACAGGTAGTAAAATTTGAATTCAATAGGTGTTTCGCGACATTAAACTGCCGATACGGTTTGTAACGCGATAGCATCAAGTCGACAAAGCGTGTGATTATATATGGCTACCCACTGTTATGTATACATCAGAATCTCTCCTGTCAATTTTGCCGGACATCCAGTGTGTGGGAAAAAAAATTGTGTTTTACTGAATTAAAGAGCGTTTGACAAAACAATACAAAAATGAAAACGTACAATTACGTATGTTTTAAGGATATATTTAGGGCCATAATAAATGGCCCTTCAGCTAGTGGGAAATCTACGTTTATATATAGTTTAATCGAAAATAAAGAAAAATTAATGTCTCCAGTACCAGAAAATATAACATATGTTACTCCTAATTGTGATCAACAGGTGTCTGAGAATGTAGAATTAGTAAACCAAATTCCAGAATCGTTGTGCGATTGCGATTTATTAATATTGGATGATATGGATCATATTGACAAAGAGATCGATAATGTAACAGATATATTCGCTAGAAAATCACATCACGAAGGATGTAGTGTGGTATACGTCACGCATAATCTTTTTGAAAGAAAATGTAGAAAATTATCGTTAAACGCGAATTATTTTATTTTATTCAAATCTCCTAGAGATTGTGGTCAGATAAATTTCTTATCTACCCAATGTGGTATTAATAATTTATCAAAAGCATATAAATTGTGTACAACAGATCCATATTCTCATTTACTGGTGGATTTCAACCAAACTTGTCCGGATAACCTTCGATTGAGATCAGACGTCCTCAGTGAAAATCCTACGATATGGGCCCCAGCGTGAAATTAAGAAAAAATGCAAAATATTTGAGAAACATGTTATGCACTGGAGACGTGAGGGCATTAAACAGACCGAGATTAGACAGTCTATCTGAATGTTGTAATAATTTGCTTAAAGGAAATGTACCAATCTCGTCTAAAATTAAAGCTAATTTAAGACCATTTAAAAGTTCTATTCGTCATTTGTCAAAGAAGTCTAATCCTGTTAAAACCAGGAAAAAAAAATTACAACACGGTTGTTTTTTGGCTGCACTGGCTGCTAGTTTAATTCCTGTTTTAGGAGACATTTTAGGCAAAGTTTTCTGAAAAAAAATATGGAAAAAATGGTTTTGGTGCCTTTTAAGACTTTTGCAAACTGGCAAAATTCTCAGTCTATTCAATCGTTGAAAACAGAGGATGTGAGACAAAAAATTCATCAAATATTAGACGATAAAGATATGCCCGAGTCAGTTAAGAAAAGAAAAATTAATTCCACGTCTATTGAATATGACATGGCTAAGAATTCTATAAAAACAACGCCGATTCCAGTAAAAAATCACGAAAGAGCCCACCGGTGACGTCGCTTTACCTGAACCTAACCAACTAGATTTAGCAGTTGAAAGTTTGCCAAAAATTTACCAGAAAAAAGGCTCGTTATTTTTATCGCATTTAAAAAGAATGCCAGGAATTGAAATTAACGACAGTGGAATGATTTCATTATCTGACAAGCCAATCGGAAGCATAACTGATTTGGTAAATGATATAATACCTTCTAGCAAGGTCAGGAAACCCAGTGCACTTAGAAATTGGGATAGTTTGTCCCGATCATTACGAGATAATAATATACCAACACATTTCATAGGAAATAAATATCGTAAAGCTGATCTAATAGTTGCAGATGCCTCCAAAGGCAAAAAACAGAAGCTTTTTAAATGGTCATCAGACTCGTCAAATTGATAATCTATTATCATCGATTTATTACGACCCATCTCACCGTTCATCCTATGGATCTGAATATAATTTGTATAAGGAAGTAAAAAATAAAATATCGAGAAAAAATGTCCGACTTTGGTTACAAAAACAAAATTCGTACTCGTTGCACAGGCTGAAACGAATAATATTTCCTAGGTCAAGAACAGAGTCTTATTCTGTAAATAATATATGGCAGATGGATTTGAGTGATGTGCGAAATATATCCAAGCAAAATGACGGTTATTGCTACCTGTTGTTTTGCATTGATTGCTTCTCAAGATTTTTAATTGTTAAACCATTAAAGAACAAGACTGGTGTTTCTATAATGAAGGCTTTAGAAATTATTTTTAAACAGCGTAAACGACCGAACGGTATACATGTTGATCGCGGAACCGAGTTCTACAACGCTAACGTTAAGCAATTTCTGAAGAAGAATGGTGTACATTTATATTCTACGGGAAATTATGACACGAAAGCCGCTTTGGTTGAGAGAGTACAACGCTCTTTAAAGTCTAAAATGTATAAATATTTCTTCAAATCTAAATCTATGCGCTATTTAACAGTTTTGCCTAAATTGGTGAATTCCTATAATTCGAAGATACACAGAGCGATTAAAATGGCACCGAAAGATGTCTCGTGTTTGACATCGCAAGCAATTGCAGCTAGAAATGAATCTAAGACTTATAAATTACCAGTTACAAAAGCAAAATTTAAAGTGGGAGAGAGCGTTCGCTTGGTAAAATTAAAAAATAAGTTTGAAAAGGGTTTTTTGGCCAATTATACTTATGAAGTGTTTAAGATTACGTCTTTTGGTACCTGGTTCTAAACCACATAGATATAAAATAGCTGATCTCAATTCAGAGGAAATATTGGGTACATTCTATGAGAGCGAGTTATCACCTGTAACGATTGATTCTGATACTATGTGGAAAATTGAACGTGTATTAGAAAGAGATGGGGATCAAATAAAAGCTAGATGGAGCGGCTATCCAGCCAGTTTCGATTCGTACATTCCTAGAGAATGGATAACGACCTCAGATTAAAACGACAATCGTCAAAATGGACTTTTTTCAATAATAAAGTTTTCAAAGGACAGGTTGTATATATCAGTCAAGTATTTTTGCTTTATATAGTATGTGTTTCTGCTATAATAAATATTAGTATACACAGCGTGGACACACCATCTATTTGGATTAGTTTACTGTCGGGCTCTGTTGGGCTTTTGTCTCCGTCGCCTAAATTAAGTAAACATGGAAACGGGCCTCTTCTCGATCACTTTGCCGTCTAACGTTTTTGGTGATTTGTTCAGAAATTCACTATCCGAATATACTGTGAGTTTGCCTAGTGAGATTCGGTTACAGGAGGACGATTGGTATGTAGGTTTATCATCAGCCATTATTCCAACCAGATTTAAAAGCCCGCTCCTGGAACAAAGAAATTTTACCTTTTCCACAGATGATCAATCTTATGCATTTGTTTATGGAATAGTGGTGGATATGAATTTCTTGACGCCAGAAACTGATTTACCACTTGTTAGAGATCCCAATTATGGTATTATTGCTAGGAAACTTCGGGTTAAAGGTCCGATTAGATGGAGGAAAAGTGTATTTACAAAGATTGAATATGGTGTTATTTTTGATGACAAATGTTCGTTCGAAGATTTGATAGAAAGGATGCAATTAGTTCAACGAAAATTAATTTTGCATTTTTACAAAGAATCTGAATTTATGTCAGAATTAGAAAAAAACAAAATATAAATTAATAGATCCAGGTTTGCATTCAATCGATGCGAAAGAGTCACAAACCATATTTGAGGATTTAATCGGGGATGTAGTGATTGACATTAAGGTGAGAAAACGTCGAAACGTGAACTACCTTTGTTTCACAAGAATGGCAAACCATACAAGCATGTCTCGTTATTCGTTGGCGATGGATTTGCAAATTACAAGGACTTCTGAATTGGGATATCTTCTTAATTTGCGTGAAATTATCAATTAAAATTAAAAGATACCGGTGGAAAATCCAAAGACTGTTTTTTAATTGTAACTAATCAATTGGATAATATAGACGCTCTTTATATTTATTCAGATATATGTACACATAGTATAGTAGGCGATTCTAATTCACAATTATTGAAAGTAATATGCCCACATTCTGATGATATTGTATCAACAACATATTATGAATTCGCAAATTTGCAATTTTTTCCTATACATCATAAGAATTTTGACACTATTTCGATATATATTCGTGATTCTACAGGTTTGCCACCTCCTTGGACGGATTATGGTAAAACTGTTCTAGTTTTATTATTTAAACGCATTTTGATTGGATAAGGATTGATATTAAATATATATGTATATAAATAGATGTTTCATTATTTAAAGTTATGGCGAATAGTCCTATTCCTATTTTTATAGGAGATAGGTATCAGAGAGGTTACGGACTTGGTTCTATTTTTGGCAAATTAGCCAGATCAATTGCGCCAATTGCAAAAAATCTGGGAAAATCTCTTTTAACAAAAGGTTTAGAAACAGCCACTAATGTTGGTAGCGATATATTGAGTGGGCAAAATTTATCAGAATCTATTCGAAATCGGGGTAAAGAAGCAGCTTTAGATCTTTTACGGCCTAAACGTAAATTACAATATAATTAGGATATTCCATCAAAAAGACGTAAATTACAAGAATATTCGGATATTCCTTCAAAAAGACGTAGGAAGAGACGAAAAACAAAACGTGATATTTTTGAATAAATGAATCCCAACAGCTGTCCAGTTTCTAAGAGTGAGGTGGATGTTTTTGAAATTCCACCTACTGTGGTAACTATAACAGACGGTTCATTTACAGAGAAACATCCATCGAATTCAAATTATTCAAATAGTAACGTACTAGAGTTCTTTTTAGAGTCCCCATCTGCACATTATGTTGATCTTTCGGAAAGTTATTTGCAAACCGACGTTAAAATATCGAAAACTGACGATACAGCATTTGCAGGTGACCAGCACGCTTTTCCAGTAAATAATTTTCTGCATTCTTTATTCGAGAGAGCTGATTTATTATTAAACGGTGTAGAATGTGGAATTGGTCGATATTATGCTTATAGATCTTACATAGAAACTTTCTTAAGTTCTACAAGAGAAAATCAATTAGATAGAACAACTTTATTTATACCTCAGAAAGGTGGGACTTTGGATAATGTTCCGGGAGACATTCCCAGAGGTAGGCAGTTACTTGGAATAATTAAAGACGGTAATAATGCAAAAAAAATTCAATTATGCGGTAAACTACATTTGGACATGTTTAATCAACCAAAATTGTTAATTCCAAACGTACCCATAAAACTTAGACTGCATAGATGAAAGCCTACTTTTTGTTTACAAGGTAGTGCTGGTGATTATAAGATTGAGCTGTCAGATACTAAATTGTTTGTACGAACCGTAGAGTTAAGTGATGTCACTTCAAATGAAATAAGCAAAAAGTTATTAAGTGGAACCAATGCTCAATATCCTTTGGATAGAGTTTCGTTAAAAACATTTAGCGTAGCACCTAGGACTTTAAGCTTGATTAAAGACGATTTGTTTTTGGGTGATCCATTTCTTCCAAAGAGAGTGTTAATATTTTTAGTAGATAATACAGCATTTAATGGTACTATAACATCTTCTCCTTTTAATTTTAAACATTATGATTGCTACGAAATGGAATTGTCTGTTAATGGTAAAACCGTGAATGGACATTAATACGAACAAACTTTCGATGATGATTTATATGTAGGTTCATATTACACATTTTTGAATTCTATAAATAAATTATATTGCGAGCAATCTTTCAGAGTTAGTTTTTTTGATTATGCCAATGGTTTTACAACTTTCGGTTTTGATTTAACTGCCGATCATAATGCAGATAGTTTAGTTTGGCACCCAAAACAGCGAGGTAGTGCACGGTTAAGCGCCAAATTTTCAACAGCTTTACCAGATACAGTAAATGTAATAGTATATGCCGAATATGATAGTTCTATAGAAATTAGCGGGGAACGTAGCGTTTACACAGGTGGAATATTTTAACATTATGTTGAGCAACTTAGATATATCTGATGCATTAAAATCAGACTCAGTTTTGAATTCTATGATATTAGGCGTTTATGCTTTGGACGAATTACCTGATACTATTAAGCCGAACAGAGGTTTAATTTGTAATACTGACCCATCTTGGTTAGATGGTGAACATTGGATATGTATATGGAAACGGGATGATAATTTTATAATATATTTTGATCCTATCGGATTACCTCCATCTGAGCAGTTGAAAATTATGTTAGCTAAATATGGTAGATTGTATTATAGTACAAATTATATTCAACATATATCTTCTTTTTTGTGTGGTTATTTCGTATTATATTATTTGTATCATACTTGTAGAGGATTGGATTGTCTATACGTTTTAAATAAACCCGGTTTTCATAATGATACTTACGTTTATAATTGGTGTAAACAACATCTACCCGTGTTGTTCGATATTTAGTTTTTTTTTCTTCTATAAATGAAATGCTTTTTTATAATATTTTTTAAATCAAAATGTCTTCTGACAGTGACTTCGAAGTTTCTCAGAAAGGAAAGAACAGAGGGAGTTTAAAAAGAAAACTTTTAGATAATTTGGCTGATATAGAAGAGATAGGACAACAAATTTCAATATTAGCTGATAAAAATGCTAAAATTTTGTATAGGATATCTAAACTAAATTCAGCTGATAAATTTAAACAGAAACGTGTTAGATGTTATGAATGTAACGGAGATCATTTAAGACTGTCCATATCTTAAAAATGATTGATTTGATTATGTTTGTTTTATGATATTTTGTATTTAATATATATTGATCAAAATATTGATATAATTGTGTTTGTTTATGATATATATTATTAATATTCATTAAAGGAACTAAAGTGTGAAGGGTTCCACATTTCGTTTTCTACGAGACTCTGTAATATCGAGTTTTATGAGATCGAATAGTGTTACCTACAAATCTACAATAAAGAAGAAAAAGTTCCGACACTAACAAATATTCCATGTGTTTTAGCCTTGTGGTTTTTACATGCACGAGGTTATTCACTAGCGAATAATTCATCTCATCTAGGACTATTATTTTACATAACTATATTACATAACAATACATGTATTCAATCGTGCGTACTAATCCTTCAAATAGTTACTAGTTAGCCTGACTATATCATCTGCCTAGAAATAGTTTGCTTACTGTACCATCTGCCTAATAAACATACATCATTACCTAACATAAAATAGGTCGTATTGTAGCTTGGATGTGCTTTTAAAGTAGTTACTATTCAGTATGACTATAAGATCTGCCTTGTAAAACAGCTCATTTTTGATACACTTATATAAATTAGTCGTTATTGTAACGTTTACATTCGTTAAATACTATTTACGAAATCCCGTGGGGGTGGGGATTATCAGACGATGACTACACCTATATAAATTAGTCGGTATTGTATCGTTTAACATTCGATAAGTAGTATTTATGAAATCCCATGGGGGTGGGGATTCTCAATGACGACCACACCCTAAGGCTCAGTTATATATATATCAATATTCCCTCTACTTAATACTACTAGCCTTGTCACACATTTTATTAGCTATTTTTGATAGAAATATTTGGATTTGAAAATGAATTTGTTGTTTGTCAATGGATTATATTTTCCAGATTTTGAAATACAAATCAATATAAATTGCATCCCTCCCTCATCTCAAAATTGAGATATAATTGCCTGAGAACAGATATTGTATTTTAATGTCCTTATATTTAATCCATTTCTGGGGGAAAAACAATTCCACACAAATTCCATGCATGTAAATTCTTGTAACCACCTGCGTATTATACAAGTTAGTTACTTGAATATTGATAGTTCCCACATGCAGTGAGCTAAAATGCCAACATCAAGGGCTGTACCGACTATGTATATTATTGTGAATATTGTACTTTTCATATGCATCATCGATAGTGTTTAATTTTGTGAGAAATTAGTATGAAACATGTGTAACCTGATGCAACCTGAACATCAGTATCGAACATGAACCTACATAGTAAATTCTTTATAATAATATGATACAGAGAAATTTTATTGGAAATATATATACTTCACCTGTTAGTTGGTTAGCACCGTCTTATTATTATGCCCCCCCCCCCCCCTCGACCCTCAAAGCTGGTTCAGGGTATATAGTCAAGGGCTCTGTTCAGTCAAACATATCACCTTGTAACTCAGGTGTTAATCATTGGATTTTGTTGCCCTTTGGCATGGAGATAGCACAGCTTGGAGGAAAGGGTACCCAAATATTATGGGTTTAGTCCATTAATTTTCAGCTCAACTTGTCAAGTTTGAGCTATTGCCATGTTGGAGTCTGTCCATCATGTGCATTCGTCAGTGGGTCCAACAACAATTTCCTTTAGCACACCCTACAGGTCACATCTGTCATCCTATCATCACAAAACTTCATATGGATCTTCAGGGTGACCTCCAGATAGGAGCCATCAATTTTTAGCTCAACTATACTTTGTAAAGTTTGAGCTAATGCTGAGGGTTGGTGTCTGTCAGCCATGCTTCCGTCCATTAACAGTTTCCTTTGGCTGACCCTACATGCCGCATCCCTTATCCGATCATCACCAAACTTCATATGGATCTTCGGGTGACCTCTAGATTTTCCGAAATTCTTTAAAAAACATGGCCGCTAGCAGCTATCTTGGATTTCAAATTTGAATCCATTGGCGCAGACCGCATTTATTGGAGAATTGTTTTGAACATTTGCAGGCATGTTTAGGATCACCTCTAGATGGGAGCCATCAAATTTGATAAATTTTTGGTGAAAAACATGGCCACTGGCAGCCATCATGGATTTTACTCTTTGCATGACTAAATATTTTGGCACACCCTACAAACCACATCCCTCATCCGATCATCACCAAACTTTATATGGATATTCATGGTGAATTCTAGTTGGAAGCCATCGATATTTTATTTCAAAATTCATGGCTGCCAGCGGCCATTTTGGATTTTACACTTTGCCTGACTAAACCTTCGGCACACCCTACAGGCTGAATCCCTCATCCAATTGTCACCAAACTTTATAGGGATCTTCGGGGTGTCCTCTAGATTGGAGCCATCTATATTTTCCAAAATTTGTAAAAAAAAAAAAAAAAAGACATGGCTGCCTGCAGCCATCTTGGATTTCTAATTTGAATCCATTGGCACACTATGCAGTCTGCATTTATTGAGTTAATGTTTTGAAAATTTAAAGGTATGTTTAAGAGCACTTCTAGATGGGAGATTTCAAATTTTAACGAATTTCAAATAAAATACATGGCCACCCGCAGCCATCTTGGATTTTACTCTTTGCATTACATGACTAAATTTCAGCATGCCCTACAGCCAACATGTTTCATCCAATTGACCCCAAACTTCATTTGGCTTTTTGGGTTGACCTATGATATTACTTACTGGTAAATATTTAAATTTGCTGCATTCCTTATCGCTCCATTGACTGTAATGCGTCACATTATGCCCTCCCCAAGTTGAGCTGCAGTGTCATTAGCACTTTATTATTTTGGTCCTTATTTGACTTGTAAATTTGTGAATTTTTATTCCGAAAGGACATATCAGTTTGCAACTTGGGCATGGATTATCGGATTCGGTTGTGCTTTGGCATGGTGTTAGCACAGCTTGTGTGAAAGGATATCAACATATTACGGTTTTCTTCCATTCATTTTTACCAGAGTTACGGCCCTTGTTTGACTTGAAAGTTTGTGAATTTTGTGGCTGTATGAATATTTCAGCTTATAACTCGGGCATTGATCATCAGATTTGGTTGTGCCTTGATATGTCGATAGCCCAGTTTAGGGAGAAAGGATACCCAGTTACAATGGGGTTGGTCCATTCATTATTAGCAGAGTTGCGGCCCTTGTTGAACTTAGAATTATATTGAGTTTTCACTATGTACAGACATTTTGCAATGTAACCACAGTAGCAATGGTCAGACTAGAATGTTATTTGGAATGCTGATAGACTAGGATCGATGGAAAGATACTGACAGGTTTTGTCCATGTCTTTTTGTCAGAGTGCCTTGTTGTAAATAGCAAGATTCTCTAACTTTGCTTCACATTTTGCTTCATTGTTACTCAAGCACCAAGAGTTGGAATTGATTGGAAAATAGCAACATTATCCATCCACACAAAAATTTAATATTGCCCACTTTGTAAACTGAGAGTCATGGGCATATGCCATGGTTTTAGTTGCACTTATTTTTCAGGTACGTGCTTATAGTTGTTCAAGCATGCATTGCAATATAACCCATTCATAACTAAATTAATATTATAAAAATTATACATTGGAATTGTCTAAAATTCATCTAGAGGGAAAGACAGGAAATATGAGCAGACCAGTCAAGCTAAATTATAGTACCAGAAGGATTCCTTTCATTAATTGGAAATGTTCAGATGATAAGTTCAACAAAACAGCCTATGGGCATTTGATGAACTTATTATCTGAACATTTCCTAAGGGAAATACTCGTCATTGATGAGTATTTAGTAAAGAAAGGGTTAAATGCATCATGTAAATCTTTTCAGGTTCCATTTATTCCCAGAGGGAAAACACAATATTCATCTTCGCTACGCCAAAGAATTTAACGATGCGGTGGAGAAGTTCCTTCTGAAGTGAGCTCTCGTCCAAAACATACTCCAGATGACTCCGAACAAATTCAGGTCTGGTGAAATTCCAAGCTTCAGTTTACCATGGTATCAGTCAGAATGCATACAGGGAAGACGACTGAACATACATTGGAATATTGAATCATGTAACCACCACCATGCCTGAATTGGGACCTTCTGAATGTAAGATTCCCTGCTGTGGATAGCCTATGGTGCTAAGTATTGATTGATTACGTTGTATTCTGTGGGAATATCATGGGCTTTTTGTTGTGGAAACTAAACCATTTTAACCCTTTCTATATATACTAAATGGATTCTCCCAGTCAGTTAAAAAGTGTTCATTGGAATGTCTTTTATTGATTTGGAGGGATGTTAAGGTAATAAAAGCAGACGACAGATATATAAATGTGCAGAAGGTGCCCTATTTATTAAAGGGAATGTTTAGATAATAAGTTCGTTTGTTGAACTTATTATCTGAACATTCACTATGGGATAACTACTCATCAATGATACTTTAGTATAGAAACGGTTAAAGGCCCACTTAATTTTTCCGCTAAAGGAAGCCTTTCACACTGAACTATATGGATATATGTCCTGCTTTTGTAAACCATAGTAGGAAATGGGTTAACTTTTTGGTCGCCTACGGTCTATGGATGCCTACCATACCAGCCTGCCTGGATTATTCACGCATGCGCAGTCCCAACACAACCGACTGAATTCCTCAGTTTATTTTCTGCTACGGAACCGAACGGAAGTCTAAAGGGAGTATTGTTCCGAATTTGTCGTTTAACAACTAGACAACAAATTCAATTTATCGATACAATAATTACTGGTCGCCTACGCCTTCGTTTTTAGAATTATCGTTTCGAATTCACGGACCGTTTCGCTTCAAACATACAATTGTCCGTGTTTTCGAACAGGCGGCGAATTAAAAAAATTTATCAAATATGAAAATCGACATTTCGCCATAATCAGCTGCCATTTCAAGGCCTTAGGAGGCGCATAGATTATTGTGAGCAATACATCTATGTAATTATTATAGCACCTATAAGGTCAGTCTGGGTGAACGTCGACTCTATATTTGAAATATAGAGTCTGGAGCTTATGTAGCCAAAACCATTTCTATTCAGCGAAGAGCTTCCCCAAAATGACGTCACGGATTTAAAAAAATACATCGATGATTGACAGGTGTCCCCACGTGTTATTTGTTGTGCTTCGCAATAATAGTAATGGCCTGTGTCGCGACATAAGATTACAGCAGATAATATTTGTCGTGTGTTCGACTATTCTTTTTCGGGAGATGAACTCGCTGCATCAACCGGAAAGCTGCATCCGAGAGCAAAAAATAAGGTCGTCATCAAAAATGATGCTTTAGAACTATTTAAAAGCATAAAATTAAGTCATTTCCTCGGTGTTAACTTTCAGATGACTTTTTTACGACAAATAATTTGATTTGCAAACCATGGTACAATAAAGTAAATCAAATACACGGACGTGAGTGAGTTCTATTTATATTTATGGGAGGCCAAGTTGGTACCATGCGCAGGCCTATCTATCAGGTCTAGCACATCCTTCAAATTAATCCGAATCGTACCGAATATATAATTTCGAAGCCATTGTTTCTGTCTGTTGTATTTGCAAGCATCGCTTTCGATCGGAGAAATTCCGCTCTGTTACTATATTTAGAGGTGACATTATGGGAGTCTAGCTCCGCCCACTGACACTTGTTTATTAACCCATACGGTTTCATTGGACGGAAAATAATTTACGCAATCAATCAGATTACGGAATCCCGAGGACTTGGAAATGAAA
This sequence comes from Siphonodentalium dalli, assembly GCA_032622095.1. Taxonomy (NCBI): domain Eukaryota; kingdom Metazoa; phylum Mollusca; class Scaphopoda; order Gadilida; family Siphonodentaliidae; genus Siphonodentalium; species Siphonodentalium dalli. The sequence goes on along the minus strand of CP136062.1, from coordinate 131,792,557 downwards.
TATCGATGTTATCCGTCAGACCTTATATTCAATGTTGTAATGAATATTTAGGTATGAGTTTACTCAGACTGCTATAAAGTATGATAGAATTTGTCAGATATAAAATATGCCACGTGATTCGCTACCGGAAGTCTCGTAATTTCGTAGGAATTTATTTACGCGTGGACATTTATTTAGCAATAATTCCATCGCTACTGACGCTATCTATCATAATGTTATGAACAACATTCTTTCACATAATACTTTGTTGTTTTATGGCTCAATACAACTGATCCAAATGTGTTGGTCACATTTGAACTTAAAGTTGATTACATCTTGGTTTATCAATGTAAAACCAGGTACCTAAGAATAACAGTAGTGTCATTATTACTTTAATAAATTGACAGAGATTGATATTTGACAAGTGTTATAATTCTGTTCATGGTTTGATTCTCGTAACGGAGCATCAACTTCAATGTAACAATCTCAGCCATGTGCTAGCAGACCGGGGATCGCACCCTGGTCAGGGTATTCTGACAGAAATCAGAACTCGGTCCGATACCAAGTTTGTCAGGCTAAAAAGTCTCATTCGAGATTACTGAATAAAATCCGAATGCAAATGCCGACTTTCCCCGACACCTAGGTGTGTACATGTTAAAGAACGCTACTGGAGTCACCAGAACTCATCAGAACAACGTGCTTTCACAAAATACTTTGTGTTTTATGTTTCAATACTGTCACACATATCTCATATGATCTAGATGTGTTTGTCGACGCTTGAAGTTGACTACAGTTTATCAATATCAGAAAAATAACGACTGTCGTGGTACTAAGATTCGTTAGTGTCATTATTAATTGATATCTGACAAGGGTCAGAATTCTGTTGAGTACATGATTCGATTCTCGTACAGTGCTTCAGCTGCACTGTCGAATTTAGAACTGCTAGCATTTAATGATTGCAAGCATGACATGCCATTGTCCCCCGGACATCATAGCTAATGCTCACTCTCAGCTTTCATATCTATCTAGTTGTTTCTGCTCTGAGGAACAATAGCGGCGATTCTAAGCAAGCCGGTCTGACGATGGGCTTATCTTGCTCTCGGTGCATGATATTCGTGATGGCCTAGAATAATGGTGATCTGTGGGGATTAGGACTAAAATTAATCGTGATGGCAGTTTCACTATTGTCTCAATTCCAGATTTCAGTTATTATTGTGAATTATATCCAAAATTAACCCATCCTTTCAAAATTGCTGGGTTGTTTCTCGACTATATGGTGTCTCCTTCCGGAATACAAACACAATTGCTATCCTTCCTGTTCAGGTTTACAGAAAAGAAGCGGTGGGGGTTGGGTTACTACGATTCTGGATATGGCTCTAATTGGGACACAAAATTACAAATCTTGGGTTCTCCGGTTTGCATTCTCTAAAGTAAGGGAAGAAGCTTATCGTCACTCTGACGGTGTTTAATCATGGTTTCACTATCTACAAATATATTTGAAGATACTTTGGATCAAAAAACTTTCCCCTTCTTGATTCAATTATGAGACTGTGCAAGTGTTATTCGCAATGGAATTATTCATGATTCCAGCCTGACAGGTATTTAGAATCGTGGTGACTTGACCCCTCCAGTTAACTGGCCCACTGTCAATTGCTGCTGTGGAATGTTCGATTCCCTATGTGGCCGCAACGTTTCTCGCAGTATTACTGGCGACCGTGGCCTGGATGACGTTCCCCAATGAATAAGAAACGATATAATAGCAGTGGTATTCCAAGACGAGGAAGGTGGGGGGAGACATTATTTATGGGAAGTAACCATATCAAATGTGAGCTTGGTACAAGAACATGCTGTACATCCAATACAGCATGCATTGTTCATAAAGGGCATGGTAGGTGTTTTGAAGGTATTCATGGACTAGCTGGAATCTCAAAGAATTTTCAAATATATATGTGTCCCGACCTTTCATACCGTTGATATGGCGAATAGACTTCACACACGAATGAAGCATATTTACATGGAAAGCATTTATATTGTCACGTGCCCCACGACCACTGCCAATAGCCTTACATGGCTCTTCATACTTCTATTGCCCATATCAATTTGATTATCTGGCACATAGACAATAAAACAGGCAAATACGTTTGCGCTGTCCAGCTAAGCTTTCGAGGAAGCTCAATGACCAGCATTACCGACCTTTCCTAAGACGCAGGCAGGGGACCACCCCGTACGAGTGGATCCCATCCCCATGGCACCAGATGCCCGATCGCAAGGGCCTGAAACCATGCTGCCAACTCTGCGCACTTCGGTCTATGCTGGATTTGTCCTCTTTTCCTTAAACATGCCTTAGGCAGGACCACTTAGGTAGGGGGAGTTCCTATCTATCTTGGCTCTTCATTTTAAAATACAACATTAAAAAAGGGATGTGTATCCTTTACTAGGAGGATGATAATTTCATTCGTTTCCTTCCTAGGGGAGCCATGTTTAGAGCTATCACACACCTAGGTCGTTCTGCTGCATGTTTGGGGGAGGGAAGTGACATGATGTTCTGGGCAGAGACTCAGACCTGAATATTCCGTATGGTGACTGTGATAATTTAACTGTGTTTATCATCTGACTACATTGTACATCATTTGAACTGATTTCGGCTGTAGAATAGAGCTGAAACGGTTGACCCATTCTTCTAACCGGTTAACCATCGGGGTTAACCGGATTTCAACCGGTTAACCGCCAATTTCTAGCGGACTTCTCTCACACTAATTATGTCGACATTATGCCATGCTCCAGGGACAAACCTAGGTGAGAAATAGTAGCTGAAATAAAGACCTTATTCACGGCATTTAACAATATTCAAAAACACGAATTCACTGTTCTTTTGCTGGCTCTCGTGATGGGGAATGAGCAAGTGAAATTTGTGAATGGCAGGAGGGATCGCTTATTTGCCGTGATCAGCATATGTTTGGGCATTTGTAAAACGAGTAACAATAGTATGGGTATTGGTAAAACGAGTAACAAAACTATATATTAAAGATCTGTAATATATCATTATCATTGGTATATCCTCCAATGAATTATATATAAAGACAAGAAAGTAATAACTATAGAACAAAGAGGAAGGTCAGTTAGGTCAGACTCGCAGTCCTATTCAGTATTCGAACTATTCGTTGGTAATAAAAACCTCGGTTTCGGTTTTAGTATGCAATCACTTAACATATAGAAATTACTGCCAAATTGAGTGTCAATTTATATATAATAGTCCCACAGGCACAACCAGTTACAGGGTAGCATGGAGCATCAATTTCCTTGATAAAAGGGAAGATCATTGAAGAAGTTTTGGGTTGCTTCAACTACGATGTCTGTTTGGTCACTCAATTGAATTGATCATATTAGATCACAACAAGGAGGAAGAACGGGAAGAGTGAAGACATTGTGCAGCTGATCTCAATCATCAAACTTTGTCGACTTACATAGTTTTTATAAACCCCACTGTAAAACAGTTTTAGTATGTCGTGGTGTGATTTCAATTTGAATCCATGTTGCTTCGTGCAGTATTAACTATTAAGTTACGAAAGCACGCATTGCCACACAACGCCACTTTTACGTTGTCACTTCCTTGTGTGCATTCAGACTTGATACACAGTGACTGCACACATGCTTTTGTCGGAAGATCAGAGAAAACTTCAAAGGGTCGGAATTGATTGAAGGTCGCCGACACTTCCAGACAGTTCGAGAATTGCTACTAAGTATCTGATACTACCGCGTGTACCAATTAATGCTTGCATTGCCATTGCACTCTACTATCGGTGACACAGGATTTAGTATTAGTTTTGCATCATTTAACCTAATATTTTGAGGATTATTCACGTTCACATTCAACTGACAACGGGATGCGGTTACGTCCGGTTCATTTTTTTCTAACCGGTTACGTCGCTAACCGGATGCTAACCGGTTAACCATCTAACCGTTTCAGCTCTACTGTAGAAGGCGCACCTTCATTTCTTAGAATCAGATCGCGGTGGGTATTCCGCTGGGAACGTGGACTGCTCTCAGGTGCCTAGTGGTCGTGATGGCCTAATAATAGTAATGTGTGTGGATTTAGGCTGAACATAATACTTGTGATTGCACATTTTGCTGTCTGTCTCCATTCCAAAGGACGGTGATCGTTGGGAAATTTCTCCAAAATTGATACTCGTACCGACATTATTGTTTGGCACCTGAGAGTACCGGTTTGCTTTCTCATTGGATGCTCTGGTCACCTGCGGTGTTCGGCCATGCGCTCCCGATGCTCATGGCTGTTAGTCATGTTCTCTGAGGGGCTATATATATATCTTTAATGATACATTGGATTGTGCCAGGGATCTCTGCTCTGGCTCCGACCATTGGATTGTTGGGCACAGCTTTGGTAGGGTCTTATGACATGATCTCATGATGACTTATATATCACCATGATATATCTATTATATCATTTTATATATCTATATATGCGAAAGATTTGTATCACCGGGTTCTGCAATGATATCTTGTGATACATAGGTACCTCAGAGACATGCGACATGTTCTCTGTGGGGTTATATATCTGTATTTAGTGATACATTGGATCATGACAGGGAGCTGTGATCTGGCTCCGACCATTGGATTGATGGGCGCAGCTTTGGTAGGGCCTTCTGACATGGTCTCATGAGGAAAACTTAATATATATATCCCACCGGATATATATATTATATCATTTTATATATATATATATATACGCAATGTGAAAATTGTGATACATAGGTACCTCAGAGACATGTGAACGTTTGATAACTGTTCTAAGGGCAGGACCAGTTCACGCTCCTCCGGTTACGCCTCGGCGGTACAACCAAGTATGGGGGAAACGTCTGGTGGAGTAGACGGGGTACTTGGGACCTCCAGGACATTTGTCCCCCACCAAACGCCAGCGGTTCTGGGCGCTAAAGCTGCCAAATCGCGTGCGCACGTATCGACACCGGCTGGATGGCCTTCGGCAGCTTAAGCGTAGGGCAGGGGCCATACCCATGAGGTAAAGCGCCGCGTCCCCCTGGTCATGCTCGTCTTAACGACACGGCCTTGCCTGCCACTCCTCCGTGAAGGGATCGGAGAAAAATGACCTCTCCCCACCCTCCAGCTTGGCCAGGATATTAGCTTGGGCATGACCACCTGCAGCATGCGATGGTGGGGGCTCCCTCTGATCCGATGGCTTGACTCGCTTATAGTTGTCTAACCCATTTGGGCTAATGGGCTCTCCATTTGATCCCTGTGCCACAGATTGGGCATCAGGTTATCTGCCATTTGCATTGGCGAACAGCAGTTAGTTAACTCTTAATGTTGGTTGTCTTGCCATCTTCGGAGTGGGCCTTCTCCAGTGCAGGTCGTTATGTCGCTCGCTAAGGCGGAGAGGGAGTTAGTCTCCTCGCATCTCAAATCGGCTGGACTCTTAGAACTGACGGATGAAGAAGAAGAAAAGACCGATGAGTATCTTGTTCGGTTATACTTGCTCGGTTCGCTCTCAATTCTGAATTGAATGGCACCACCTGGGATGTTGCTTCCAAAAAACAAGGGGGGGATGTACATGTTTGAGCAATATAGCACTCTAATTATGAATTATTTCACGTAACTAATCATAACAGATTCATTAAAGAGTTCATATTTAGGTACAATCTGTTTTAGGAGAGTGCATTCCCTCAAAAATTTGGCTATTAACTTTATTGCTCGTGCCTCCTCCTGGGCTTGCATTCTAATCCATATAGTTCAGTGTGAAAGGCTTCCTTTAGCGGAAAAATATTATTTTAAAAATTATAATACATTTTTCCTTAAACAAAGCCTGAACACTGAACTATCATAGGGCCCTCCCTTGGCGGTGCCATTCCCAACCCCGCAACTCGCCAATCTCCTGATTGAGTTGAAAATAAACTGAGGAATTCAGTCGGTTGTGTTGGGACTGCGCATGCATGAATAATCCGGGCAGGCTGGTACGGTAGGCATCCGTAGACCGTAGGCCACCAAAAAGTTAACCCATTTCCTACTTTGGTTTACAAAAGCAGGACATATATCCATATAGTTCAGTGTTCAGGCTTTCTTTAAGGAAAAATGTATTATACTTTTAAAAATAATATTTTCGAACTCCCAGATCACATATATACAATGTAAGCCATATTATGTACCATTTGAAAGAGGAAGCTCCAAAACATTGTATTATCAACTGTGAACATGTTGTTTTTTGTTGAGTTACTGACATGTTTTTTCATCTGGATTGTAGTATAAATTGTATTATTTTCAATAGAGGGGAAATAACTCTAAATCTTAAAGATAGAGTTATTCCCCTTCCATTGAAAATACATTTTTAGTTTGAATTCTGTTGCATTTTGGGTGTCAAAACGGGGGGAATTCCAGCTGTTTTCTATTTCTCTATGGACATCTTCTGAGACACAGACGTTTCAAATGGTAATGAATTATAGTATTTTAATCATATTTTATATAGATTATTATTAAAACATGTATATCAAGGCACTATAAAACAAAATAATCAGTGATTCAAAAATTAAGTGGGCCTTTAAACACTCCAGTGCAATTACATTCTGATGTCTTTCTATTAGCCTCCAATGGGTCCTTCCAATAGTGAAGTATGATTCATGCTGGACAGTGAGTGAAGACTATATTTTATTGCATTTTATCTTCCATACTCATATACCGTAGAATACTATTAAATTATTATATATTTTGATTCTTGTTTATTTATAGAATTGTGTCTATCCCTTATTTGTAAACCATTTGATGTTTGTGTTTCATCCCCCCAAAAAGACTCTAGAAATTACCATTTCCTCTCTGTCAGTCCCAACTGGTTTTGTAATGATATTTATAATAAGGCTGAAAAGTATCTGTTTCCTCTAACCCAACCAATCCTATAATTCACAGAATATGACCCTGTCAGTTCAAGGAATACTGTAAAACAATTGGTCAGCGCTTTATAATTAGCCATTAAGGTTATAAGTTGATTTACAGACTACTGCCATTGTTCTTCCAGGTTGGTAAGTAACTTGGCAACCTGTGTCGAGGAGTTGGTAAGCTATTTACTAACCTGTGTTGAGTGGTCATGCTAAACAAGTGTGATTAGTCGTAGTGAGTGAGATAATCCTCCGCCACAGATAATCCGCTTCGGCAGAGTGAACTTATTTCACATGAATATGCAACAGCTGTCAATTATCAATTTTGGACCGAAAAGACCATCTGTTTGAAAACATACAACTAATAGGAGCAGGTGCATTGGGTTTGAAATCTTTGGGTGGGGCTTCAGTTTGAAAGCTGATTAGTAATAGAGACCCTCTAGACACGACCCTGCCAATGGCCACTTTGCAAACACAAGCAATTTGAAAATAATCGAGGCACTGAATGAGTGAGTTTTAAATAAATACAAGCCAAAATATGTCTGACTATCTCAGAGGTGTTTACAATCCTTTATTTGCAGAATCAGGTCCCCAGATGGTGAATTTAGTGATGCTATCCTGCATAGTGGGCTAGCATAACTAAATTCACCCTCTGTGGACCTCATTCTGCTTAGGCCTCTTCTTGTCTGCTAAGTTTCTTTATTATCAGATTTCTATAGAAACTTCTTCACATAGATTCTATTTCTCAGGTGATTTCAGCCTTGCATTTTCACTATGGTATGCGAACTGTTAAAAAATGTATCAAACTAAATATCGCCTTCAAATTTGGAAACAGTTATATCTGAAATGAAAGGCTTTCGCCATATTGTATCCATCCAGCCCCATTTTTTAGTGCTACAGTTCAAAGTACTGGAGTAGCATTCCATAGATGGAGCTTTTGAATATTCATTAATTCCATACATGGAATGTTACTCCAGAACTTTGACCTGTAGCATTAAAAAAACGGAACAGGGCTTGGTGGATCCAATATGGCTGCAACTCAGTGACAAGGCCACCACAGCGTAGTGTGGTTTATATGGAATGAATTGTGCTTTACCATTGGCATCGAATATATAGGCATCGGTCACAACAAAGTGAGGTCATTACCAGAGTATATTTTTTACCACATTGTTTGGGAGGTAACCTAGGTTTTCCAAGGTATGTTGCAAATCAAAATGATGATACCACAATTTTTCAATTTACAGGAAAGTTTTCAGGATACGGAAAATGCTATGTTATACTCTGGTAAACTCGAGAAAAAATTCTTTTAAAATCAGTGTTTACGATGGCAAGACTAGTGTAGCTGGAGTAAATTTAGAAGTTACCAGGCTTTTCAACAGCTCAAGGTGTGACTTAGATTAGTTGACTCTAAGACACCCTGGTAAAAAAAATATGCAAGTCCCATATTACATTGGTATTACTTATACATTGTTTTTCCCAGTGTGTTTCTAAAACACCCAAGTAGAATCAATTTATAGCCTCAAATTATGTTGGTATTATCATGGTGAATTCACAATTCATCCCATTAATCCATGTAAACTGTGATTTACACTGGTTTTACCAAGGTGAACAACCTATACTGAAGTGTTGTAATCATTACAAGCATTAGCGCCATCAATTGATATTACAGTCATTCTTTCATAAAGCTTATTTGTGTGAACTGGTTTTGCTGTCATCAGTCTCACTCGTGTTTGGAAAGTGCCAGCCTTGTTGCTTACAAATTACTGACCAATGAAAATGATGAGTGAAGTTTCTCTGCAACTGGAGGCGTGATTAACAGGTGTTTTTTCCCGCCAAGACATAAATGTTGAATATGTCTTCTCATTTACTTTTTACTGGGCCACTTAAAATTATCGGTGGTGAAAAATAATAGATATAAAAAATCAATATCTGATCACTCTGAGCTTTGATTGGTGGGTTCCTCAACTCGAATCAAATATTTTTTACCCCCGAAGGCAAGGAAGTGGTAATTTGCGAGCGTTAATTTGGATTATGCATCTTTAATATTTTGTGTATTTATCAACCTATATATAGTAACCCTATTTTCAAATTAAGTAGAGGTTCAAATGAGCCATGACAGTTTAGAGATGCATAATCCGAATTAACGCTCGCAAATTACTATTTCCTTGGCTTCAGGGGTAAAAATAATTGAATCGAGGAAACCACCCATCAAACCTCAAGAGTTATCAGGTATCGATGTTTGAAATCTATTATTTTTCACCGCCGATAATTTTACGTGGCCCAGTGAACAGTCGACGAGAAGACTGTCTCAGACCAAATTACGGATGGAGATGGATAACTCTAAAATCAAGTGGCTTTTTTTGTGTCAGATATTTGACAAACCGGCAAAGTTTCGTTCCACAAAATGTTGATAAATAACAGGTTTTGGACAATTTTATACTATAGTTGACTGTGGTTAGCATTATTTTTGGGCAATTACTCTATTTTGATAACAGAAGCGGCATTTCAAAAAAAAAATTTGTTGTTGGAATCTGATGATATGGGGACTATCGAATCGGATTGAGTACCTTTAAGGTAAGTTGATTCTGTCTAATTAAGTGCAATGAACACGGATCAATATATTAATCTATATTATATCACACTTTAAAAATATGACACTGCATGCACAAAGTTCTTCCTGCCAGCCATAATCTTTTTCCTTCAGAATGTACAAAGTAGCTGCATGTATAATATGGTCTTTATTACCAAGATTTCAAAGTCCCCAAGAGTTGTAACAACTACGCAGTTGAATCAGCTGTCATTTTTAGTTGCTTGCAAATAATGGGCGGATCAGATGACAGTAAATGTAGTACCCACACTCTAGAAAGAAAGTTAGAGCTATCGTAATCGGAATGGACATTTCCGTGAATGTTACACCATCAGCGTATGATCTAATTATCATGTAAGGACGGATGAGTAGAATAATTCCCGCCGAGAACGTCATCATCAGTGAACGGAATGTTTTCATCATCTGGCAATTTGCACAAAAACCAGAATTACACGATTTTAGAGAATTTAAAGGTTTGTTAATTTTCTCTGTTAAAACCACACACTCCGAGTCAATTAGTGCTTTATTTTCTTCTTCGGTAGTTGGTCCTCCCAGTTTTTGATCGCATGTTTGAGCATTGTCTGTGTCTTTAGTGGAAACCACAATCGTCTGTAAATCTGCAAAGAGGCAATGTTTGAATCAGTGCGTTGAAATAGCTGGTCTAACCATACAGTGTATATTTAAAGTAGCCCTGATATCTGGAAACAAAATATGACTCAATGCATTCTCCGAACAAAAGACACTCAATACGCCTCGTCACTGAGTGGCAGCCATATTGGATCCATCCAGTCCGTTCGAGCTTTTGAATATTCATGAATTCTATATATGGAATGCAACTCCAGAACTGACCTGTAGCAGTAAACAGGGAGCGGGATGGATGGATCCAATATGGCCGCGACACAGTGACAAGGCATAATTGTTAGTGAGAATGGATGTACTTGGGTAAGTAAATACTGGACTGAGAAAGACACATACAGGTTGCAATTCAGACACTGATTCTGTATGTTGTGTAGTACAGTTGAAATGGGCCCGCAGCCAAAACTAGTTTTCTTCCAATGGAATTAAGTGCATCTTTAATGGTGAGTAACTTAGAGAAGTATTCAAGGTAGTCCCCAACAGATCCAGCAATTGAACTGATGTAATTACAGGCTGACAACATAACCAAAACATATTTATATAACTCAATTTCTTGTCACATGGCAATAAAGATACATACATGTATATATACAGTAATGTGCTAAGTAATCGACTCCTTAACCACAGCAGAATTATGGGTAACTTTTCAGAATTTAGTCGAAATATGGCTTGTTGCCATTCATCGGAAAGTTCTCGGGGAGAGCTTTCTGATGAATGGCAACAAGCCATATTTCGACTAAATTCTGAAAAGTTACCCAGACCCATAATTCTGCTGTGGTTAAGGAGTCGATTACTTAGGGCATTACTGTAGCTTCAAATGATGGTAATTAAAGGGACCCAAGACACTCGCTGTGGGTAAATTTGCACACACAAAAAATGAAAGTCTGTAAAAACATCACTAAGAAGAACATGGAGAAATAGATCAAATTTGTTCTTCTATTCATTAATAATATTTCTCCAATATTATATTAAACGTACTTTGTGTCTTGAAACCATTGTTATCTGAACAAAACTGTTGCTGTGATTTGTCAAAAAACATCGCTAATCGTTTAGTAAGTTCAAATATTTTAGGATGAATAATAATTTTGAGAATGTTGTATTGTTCAAGGCCTTGACATTTTGCCAATGTTTACCATCAAGTTTTGATTAAAGTTTGGTATCCTATTGGAATAATTGGACCTTTGTCAGTAATTCCACTGTTAGAGCAAATGTAACAGGTAAAATGATGTAACAATGATTTTGACTCGCAAAATCTCATTATTGGAGAGTTAACTCGTGAAACCTCATTATTGGAGAGTTAACTCGCAAAATCTCATTATTGGAGAGTTAACTCGTGAAATCTCATTATTGGAGAGTTAACTCGCGAAATCTCATTATTAGAGAGTTATTTATAATGAATATAAGAACAAGGTCAATTAATTTTTTCCTGTACATGTTGATGATAGATGTTTTACAGACTTTTATATTATTTCGCATGAACCCACTTTGAATGCCCTGAGTCCCTTTAAGTTCCCATATGTCTTGCTCATATGCCCTGTCACTAACTCGCGGCCATATTGGATTCACCAGGTCCGGTTCCTTGGTTTTACTTAGCTTTCCATATATTGAAGTGATGAATAATTCAAAAGCTCCATATATGGAAATGCTACTCCAAAACTTTGACCTGTAGCACTAAAACCACGGAACTGGAGCTGGATGAATCTATGAAACCACGGAATCGGACACAGTGCATCCAATATGGCCGCGAGTTAGTGACGGAGCATATTACACCTGCTTGTTTCGTGATTATTATGGTCTAACTTTTTAAAGAAATTGAAAGTTTATACCACTGCAAATATTTGTTTTATTTTTCATATAAACGTGTCATAATTTGAAACGAAATGCATGAAAATAGTAACCATATGACAATATATGACAAGTATCTTTTAATAATGTATTGTGCTTCATATAAATATATCCAATTAGAAGTTACTGCATCAATTTGCCAATAAAATAACTTTGATATCTTTGCATTTGGAAATTACAAGGTGGACACCGCCCCCGCCCCCTCAACGTAGTCATGTGACATCAAGCATATTATGTATTTACCTTTCTCATTATCATGTTCTCCGTCATGTGAAGTAAGCTCCTTTGTATCTACACTCAGATACCAGTATAGCACAAGGACGGGGACATATATGAGCAGGTACTGCATTGCAATATCAAGAAGAATTGATGGTGTCACATACTGCTCGCACATGACCAACATCATGTCCATAAAACAATGTCTTCCACATCGTCCTGTCATGTGTTCCTGTGTCAAGAATACATCATATTGAGAAAACAGCCGACGAACTGCAATCAGGCAGGTTGCTAAAAGAGCACACTTCACCGTTAGGTTGAAAATCTGCAGTTTAAAAACATGTTGGTGAACATTGTCCTTCCAAACACTTCTCGTACAAACTAGCAACATGCAAAGCATGCAAATAGTGTTGCTGATGGAATATCCCCAACACAGTAACACTCCTTGTGCTGTTTCATGGAGCATGTACAAACTGCTGGCGGATAAAATCGACGTCAGTCCACTGATTGTTAACATCATTGGTCCCATCCATTGCGAACAATGTCGTCTGGTGACGAGGAAACAGTGTGCAATGACGAAACACCCAAGAAGGAGAAAACCAACAAGAAAAAGAACATGTATCTTCTGGCTCCATGGTAACTGATCATAAACCGACTGAAGGTGGTCGAGTGAAATATGTTCCTCCATTCTTATTTCAAGTTTTTCAGATCAGAACTCCTGTAAAAGAAATAAAATGTTCGGAGCATGAGTAAAACATCAGAACAACACCGGTGCATGCCCGTCTGCGTGGCGGATCAGAACATTAAGTGTATGATTGTGTGGGAAATCAGAACATCTCGTGATATTTTAAATGTGTGCAATGGTCAAAATTGTCCACTCCGACCATATATACCGTTAGTAATTAATGAGCTGTATAAGATGATTAAGCTGCCAATCGCTAATTAGCCAATTCAATCCTTGTGATTATTGAGTCATTCCTAACATAAGTGTTAATTAGTCGTCACTCGCATATGTGGTTACTTTCTTAATCGCCATCAGCTAAATTGTTGCTCGACAATTATTTGATATAATAATTATAGCCGATCAGCTGTAATCCTGATATGTTAATTGCTATGATAGCGCGGGGGGGGGGTCCAGGATACAAGATTGAAATGTTTGGGACCCACCACACAGGGAACGTGCGTTTTTTCCTATCCGATCTCGGATACCTATCCCTTGTTACGCAAGTTTTTTTCCAAGGAAAATTGGGGACCCATCACAAAAAGTTTTATGAAAAACGGTGAAAATAGCAGAAATTGTGTGAAATGCTTTGTTTAAAAAAATGATGCGCTTGGAATGCCAATAATGTCAGCTTAATGAAAAGCACCAGAAACAACAACAAAAATAGTTTCTTAAAGACATATATTATGGACTTGTTCGAGTACATTAAACTGATAAATTAGTACTCAGATGCAGTGCCAACTGGTGGGGGTGTAAAATTCTACTAACATCACCGAAAATCTCAATGAAATAAACCATATCACTCCATAGAAAACATCGCGCAATTGTAAATATTTACATCTCGATTCGGGGCGCGATAAACGAACGCAAATTATTTCGCCACCGAGAGTCGTTTAATTTAAATGATATATAAGAACAAGAAAACCATAGTCAGAAATGGTAACGCGCTCAAGATCATATATTATATACCCATGATTGTAATTATAGAATCTTTTTCATTTCTGTAATTTGTAATTGGCAGGAACTCTATGAATTTTTTATATGATGTTTTTTAATGTATTTTATCACAGATTTGGGCCATAACTATGGCTGAAGGGGTCACTCTCACCAAAAAAAGTGCTGAAGGGTACACATGATTTGAAAATGTGCTGAAGGGTACACAGGGTTTGAAATGTCGTTCTAAATGATGTTTAGTTTTCGTATCTGCCATGATTTCTGTTAGAGAATAATTTTTTACGTTCCAATGAACATTAAAATGAACTGAAAACAAACTACTAATGGGCACCAGACTTTCAGAAATACAGTTTAAGTAACGATGTTAGTGGCGATCACAAACCCTGTGTACCCTTCAGCACATTTTCAAATCCTGTGTACCCTTCAGCACATTTTTTGGTGAGAGTGACCCCTTCAGCATAACTATGGTCATATACCATATCATGCATGTGGTGTCACTGCATGCATGAGGGCTTGCTTACCTCATATGGTTTACTTATTGACTTAAATCAGGGGAAAAACCCTATTTTCATATTATCAGCACCCCTGTCCCAAAAATTATATCGCGAGAGTCCCAACTACTATATACAGAAGATAATATAATGCTATCACGAGTCGCTCCAACCAAAACAGAAGGTAATACTATTGCGAGTCAGCCATTTTGATAAAGAAGTCAGGCTAGCTCCCTTTCCATCCAATCCAATGAAAACAAGAGGTGATCTGTCAATAGGAGTTAAGGTTAAAGGTACTCAACCCGTAAAGAGGGTCCCCATCTCAACAGATTCCAACAACAACAATCCGATCAGAGGGTCCTATATTACTATTTCTTTGGCTTTGGGGGTAACAAATATTTGATTCGAGTCGAGGAACCCATCAAACAAAGCTCAGAGTTATTAGATATTGATTTTTCAAATTTGTTATGTTCTCGAGATCAGTACTAATAACTGCCGTAATCTTCTCTGGATGTGTACTCCAAATCTATTCAAACAGACAAGGATGAATAACTCTAAAATCAAGTGGTAATTTTAACGCAATTTTGATTGAATTCTGGGCCAGATAGTATTCCCGATAATGAAAAATAATAGATTTCTAAAATCGATATCTAACAAATCTGAGCTTTGATGGGTGACTTCCTCGACTCGAATCAAATATTTTTGACCCCCGAAGCCATTGAAATAGTAATTGAGAGGAGTTTTATCGGGTTGAGTACCTTTAAGTTATGGATAAACCTATTTATTACCAGGGGTGTTTAGTTATATACATATAACCACGAATTGCGCTTAAGCGCAATTAATTGCGCTTAAGCGCAATTGATTATTAAATGGCCTCCCATACTTTGAGCAAGATTATTCTATATTTCTATTTGATCACCCCATACCTGAGTGTTTCGCATCACTTTAACCTTGTCAAATAATGTTCAGCAGACATCTATATATATGTTACTTGCACCAGTAAATATGCGACAAATATGTCTATTTATATCCCATTTTCCTCTCGTCTGGTTGGCTGTGGTTGCGTCATATGGCGGGCCGCAAAAATCACTTGTTACCCGGGGGGGGGGGGTGGAAAAAAAAAATTCCGGGCACGTATGCCGGGGTGCGTGGGTGGTCGATAGGACCAACAAACAATTTTTTTCGCAACTCAAATATATTTTTTCATGCAGGAAGTCTTTTTGACTGTTTTTGCAATGAGTTTGGCTTAAAACACGTCTATATGTCAATATTAACATAAATGACAAATTTCACGATGATCAGACAAACAGTATAGCCTGTAGCCCATGCTAATGGTTTGAATTTTGAACCATGTTTTTTTTTGACCGAATGACCCCAAAATGACTTGTTCCTATTTACATGTCAATGTTAACATCCATGACTAATAGTATGCACATAAATTCATTTAAAGCTGTTTACAGTGAATTTCCCTCCGCAAATCTCTGTTTTAGTGTTAAAAGGGGGTGGAAAACGAAAAAAAAATTGGACGCGGGGGTGGGTGGGTCCCAACAAGGGTCGAAAGTCAAAAATCAGCATACGTGCCTGCAAATTTTTTCAGACTCTCCCCTGTGTTACCCTCGAGGGTAACATTTCGGCAGCTGTTGACCGCTCAGCTGTTGCCAGTAAACATAGAACTACGAAGAACTCAACGTCCAGAGATTACATCACAGATCTCTAGAAATTCCCGAAAAACACGCATTTTATAAACCCCAGTTTCATAACAACCGCGAACTGTGGTGTTTGCTAATTTGAATAATTGTCTTTAATTTGCAATTAAAGCACGATATGTATAAATGGTGTTATCACGGACATAAATCCCTTACAATGTGTAATGTTCCTACTGGACCTTTCTATATCAATAATTAATATAAACCTTATGAATCAGTTGGTATGTACTGTAGACAATTGCACACACGATGTACATACGTCACAAATACGTTTCTGTACTAATCTCTAAATATCAAATAGTCACTCTTTACTGTTTATCAATCGACAATTTTCTTTCGGCTATACATTCCTTCGACTTCACAGGAATACCATTATGTTGCGTAACAGTCTGTAACAGTTGTCAATTTCTTTTGGCACCACTATAACGTGTTAGTTTCACATTTTAGCGTTCTCGAAATTAACACGTCTATACATGTATATTTACGCTCATTTAAAACGAAACCGAACATTTCGCCGCATGGCTACTCTATACTTCGAAATTGCTTTACTCCTCCTTCCGTTAACCGATTCTCACCATGCGACCAGCAGACTAACCGGACAATAGCTCCGCAAATAGTGGGTTTATCAATTGATACAAAATGTGAACGTTTTATTTTCTTAAAAAAGCGATAATTCCAAAATAAAATTAACTCTTGGAGCTGGATTAATGAATATACGCGCGTACTTATAGGCATGCCATTAAGAAGGTTCGTGTGTACTACTTTGTCAGATAACAAAACAGTTGTCACCCTTGTTTTCGTGAGATACGGATATCTGACGACGCTCTCGACCTGCTGCATGGAATGACATTCCAGGTCTCGAGCGGGTAACAAATCCCCCAAAACTCCTGGCAGAGTTATCTCACATCGCTCCGCTGAGATACCACTGCCATAATGACATTAATCGGTAAGGAATTTTTACGTGTTTTTACTTCTTATGTTTTAGGATTAAAATTGTCTATGTCTGGCTCAGTTCATATTGTTCTTATCAATACCGAAAGAATTAACATGCATTATTGCAAACTTTGAAAAAAAATTGGTGGTCAAAACAAGATAATAGGTGACTAAATAGTAGTAAATACAGTTCCGCGACGATATGTAAAAATAGATTTATCGTCTGCAAAGTACACTCATTGTGGCAGTGATATATCGCAGCGATAGCCTAGATGGCGCTGTATGGAGCTTGCAAATCCCCGTGTCTCACTCAATCGCGGGCGACAACTGTATAGTATGTTCACCAGGGTATATACGCCCTGTCACTAACTCGTGGCCATATTGGATCCACCAGGGCCGGTTCCGTTGTTTTAGTGCTACAGGTCAAAGTTTTGAAGTAGTATTCCATATATGTAAGTCATGAATAATTCAAAAGGCCCATATGTGGAAATGCTACTCAAAAACTTTGACCATTAGCACTAAAACGACGGAACCGGGGCTGGAAGATACTCTGAAACCACGGAACGAGCTGGATGAACCCAATACGCCCGCGACACAGTGATATCACTTATTCTCTCACATGGTGACTGGCCCCAAGTATAGCTAGATGAACAAATGGTCACATAGCTAGTCGATTCATATCTATTTAACTCTCTGTTTTAATTATATAATTGTCACTCTGCAATCTGATCCATTAACTAATAACAAGTAATCGAAGAACACAACGACAAAATACATGCATGTATTCTTGGCAAATGACAGAAACATTTAACCCTTTACCCAACAAACCGGCCAAAACCGGCCAAATAAAGCTTCAACCGTGACAGCCTAAAATATCTTCGGTCTGTCTCAATAGAACCATACAAATATGGATATCATTGGAAGCGGCTCCTTGACCTCATTGTGATAGTTACAGTTATGCCCTGTGCCAATGCATTCTCTTATATATGCGAGTCGACCATAGGTAAAGGGTTAAGGGAATAAGTCTTGTAACGCGCATGCTGTTCGTTCAGCAACACCCAACCACACTACCCTTATGCACCATTGGAACGGTGCATATAAGGGCAGTGCGGGTTTGGCGGGGAGGGACATTTGAGGTGGCAGAAACGGTAATTCTGAAATAAAATATTATCTTCACAAAGATGAATTCGGTACTTGTTTTGTAATAATTATAATATTACGTTCATTATTCAGCTTTTCATTATATCGGTAGGTCGCTGAAATCCAAGGTCCCACCACCTAACCATGCAAGGATGAACAGAGTACACTAACACATGACATATGTATATATCTTTCAACATGCATATATACCATTTAAAACACCTGAAGAATTAAAGGGATACTGTACCCAAAATGTTGTTGTTGGTTTCTATAGTCTCCGAGTCGGAGAATAACGTAACAATTTTTCCATTATTTGAAAGTCTGTTGAGTACGAAGTAGTGTTACGGATGGCAAATTTACCGGAATGCAAAAATACAAATTATCGTTATCGAGTAATTTTTGTACAGTTTTCAACCAAATGTATCAAATAAAAGTTATATTATATGATTACTAGTCCCATATACTCATTTAAGTTATTGTATCGTCACTAGTCAGTGAGTGGCTTGAGTTTTATCCCCGTTTCATCATAATGTTTTAAACGATTGTGTGTGCGATCGGTTTAGCAATCCAGTATCCCTCAATTACTTTATTTGATTACGTCTTGTAAACGGAAATTCGTAATTTAATTGACGCCATTTTATGGCTCCAGTCATAAATTCAATTTATATCAAATTATTAACTTTTAAATTATAAAATTTTAAGATAGCCCATTAACCTGAGCGTTTACAGAATACATCTTCGACTCAAATTACTTATGTTTCTATATATTATCGATATTAGATCGTTGTTATCACCGGAAATTTAATGAAAATGGCGTACAGTACCCCTTTAAATGAGCCGACTTTGTCAACACATGCAGGGATAATAGAATGGGTATATATCGAAACTAGGAGCCCACTTCTCTTGATTAATGCTCTATTTTGTCCAGTTTATAAGCCTGAACATTTAAAATCATTTTAGTAGTCATAATTTGTCTTTAAACATGGCTTTGTGAAAAATGTACATGATGGAATTGGAAAAATCTACGATTGGTGCTCATATCCACCCACCCACCGGGATATTGTGTCCTGCAATTTGTTCATGACCACCCTCTGTTGATACAGTAGGTCTTGCTGAATTTGCTACACATGCATGATGTTGGTAGAGCAAAGGGAACACCCTATACTAAGTTAAGATATAATAATAATTATATCGAGGGCACATGTTTGAATGAAAATAAAGTGTATTGGTGCATAACGTGTTATTACAGAACACCGGCAACTATGCAATAAAAGACCAGATCCAAAACGATAGTCAAAATTTAACACACCTGATCAAGTGCAGCAATGCAAGAGAGAAAAACAAGTTGAGCATCTAAGATGTCGCGCGTCCAGTTTTTATGTTTACCCATAACATAGTATGGTAAACACAGTGTCGACGTCTGGATTGACCACTCGTCTTCGTTCGTTCGTTCGTTCGTCCGTCCGGACTTCAATGAAATTACTGAGAATCATTTAAACATCTCGGGAACCACCAAGCTGTTATCTGACAAGGTGTAAAGGGGCCTTGGATGGTAGTTATTCAGATTTTTAAAAATGTGACCGACCTGTCGAAAAGAACCAGAGTTAGGGTCACACTTTCCAAGTGACCCTCCCACAGGGGGGGGTGGTCCCACTTTCTACTTACCCCTGCGCCCCTACCATCACCTCCTCCACACCATTCACCCTTCTCCTACCCCACCACAAATCCTTGTCAAAGTTATACTTTCTTCTTGCTTTGAGAACAATACCCACAATTAATTACCTGACCAAATGATATATCAGATTTGATGTTATCTGACAAAACAAAGGTTCCACAGAGCATGGATACTATTGTTTGTCTAAATGTGTTCTGTTAACACCTACACCACTTAGCCAGGTGAATTTATTTAACTAGAACAATGGAGCTCTACTGTAGCCTGTGTGTCCTTTTGGATGCTTAGACTTTTATTGGACCAAAGAGCACCAAAATAGATTTAACCCGTTATCCATTCCATGTCTTTCAGCCTTTTCCATTATTAAGTAACTAGATTATTTTGATATGTCACATGGCCATTTGCAACAACATAAATATAACTGCTTACACTATGATAGTGGTGACACCGTGACAGGCTTTATAGATGTTACATTAACCCTTCTATTTTGATCTATAAATTCCAATTAACCCTTCTCTTTTGATCCATAAATTCAAAAAAGTTGTGTTATTATGTACATTTGTCTATACTACTTCAGTACACAACAGCATACTTATAATTCCACAAAAAAAACTCGTGAATATGATTTCGATCATAGCAATTTAATGTCGCCAAGGGATGGGTTAAACATCTGCCGATCGTGATCGGCCTCTCGTCTGCACATATAAGACTGAATCTGGCAGACCGAGAATCACTAAAATGGACGAACAAAGGTTTCATAAGTCAAGTACAAAAAAAAAATCGGACATATCTGGTTTTCGAACTCGATGGAGATATTGTAAAAGATCCATCGACTAGGTATGAATGAAATTGCATGGTTGACGTTTGTTCAAGTTATCACGCTAACGGACATAACATGACTTTAACAAAAATAGACAAACTAAGGGCAGTAACTCAAATATTAAAAAAAATATGGACAGACCTGCTTGGTTTGCGAACTCGATCGAGATTGCTCTTAAATTCCTTATATATACAAATATGAATGCAATTGGTTGACGTTTGTTTGAGTTATCGCATTAACTGTTAACGGTTCCCGGAGGGTTGAAATCTGCTGTTTAAAAGCATGTGTATGGGACAATACATAATCCAAAACTGAACTAAAAAAACAACAATCCATTGATCACCCAAATGGGACAGGCTCCTCTGTACTTTCCGTCGATTCTGACGGTAAGCCGATTCGATGAGGGTGACGATAATTGTTGCTCACCATGCCACCGAATATGGCTATGAGGGCGGCTCTGATGACGGTCTGGCATGCAGTGTATATGGCGAATCAAATGGTATGTGATGCGGATTAGATGTACTTGGGCACACACAAGGGCTCTGATATGGAGGGATTATCCATGAAGTATACCCTTTCAATCACGAAGGCTTATGCGTTAAACCGCTTAGTAGATTCGCGGTATAATGTAACACGGTTTAATAATGCATTGATAATACATGATTTATACATGTATTGACTACCAGAGGGGATGTTCTGATTGTAAGCGATACTAATCAAAACTGAGTCGCGGAAGTCGACAGGAGACATATTATGTACTAATTTTAGTGAATAATACTTTGTGAAAATGGGAACTGTACACTAAATCCGGACACTCGTCACACTCGTGTGGTATAATTATACAAACGATGCAAACAACATGGTAATTGCAATGAAAATAAACTCATTTTCATTATAATTACCATGATGTTTTACATCGTTCATAAAGATGAGTGTATTTAGCACTCATCTATTGCTAAAATTCATTCATTTGTTGCATATATTCTGTTGATTATAACAGATGGTCCCATAAATGGCCAGATTTAGTGTCTGAACTTTACGAACAATTGCAAACAGATACTCATAGGTTCGGTGCCAACTTTCGCCGATAAACAAACGGCAACGGCTCCTGGTGCGCCCTGTCACTAACTCACTGCCATGCATATTATTGTATCCACCAGGTCCGGTTCCGTGCTTTCAGAGATTCATCCAGCCCGGTTCCGTGGTTTTAGTGCTACAATCATGTCAAAGTTCTGGAGTAGCATTTCCATATATGGAGCTTTGGAATATTCACGACTTCCATATATGGAAATGCTACTCCAAAACTTGTACCTGTAGCACCAAAAACCACGGAACCGGACCTGGTGGATCCAATATGGCCGCGAGTTTGTGACATGGCGTATTGAAGCGAGGGTCGTTGCACATATATAGGTAATCTAAAACTCGTCCCGAGTTAATAGCGGAATTTATAAAACTCGTCCAACAAATTATGCCTAGACCGAGCCTAAAAGTTGTCGAGGTCCAGACCTAATTTAATGGAAGAGTTTTGTAAATATCGCTATAAACTCGGGACTAGTTGTAGATTCTATTTATTACTTGATACAAAACCTCCATAAAACATACAAAAATAAATAAATGCTACGCGAAACTCATCTATAGCGACTCCTAGCTATAAGGCCTGCGATGACGTTTCACGTAACTATGAGTTGTTTTGCCCGCGCAAAGAAATAATCCCATATAAATAAGATACTTGTACATGTTTAATTATGGTGTAAAGTTAATGAAATGTTTGTTCAAACTAAATCAACAATTTAATTATCACAGACATCGATTTAGCGTATATACGTATAGCGTACGGAATGCAAACAAATGACAAGTCGGAAGCCAAATGTTGCTTTTGCGCAACAATAATACATTTGATCACATTTGGGTACACGTGCACACGGCAATATTTCCTATTATACAATGACCGTTGTATATCATTTTTATAGAATGGCTTTAATTAATGGAATAAGGGTGCTGCTAAATGCATTATTAAGATAAATTATATTACCTAGCTAATTCGTTCTGCGTCAGAACATCAAACAGCAATTGAGTAAGACAGCTAACGACTTACAACGAACCCATGATTGACTCGGGTGGGTGTGGGGATTGGTAATCATTTTGCTATATATATGCCATTGCTCTTTATTTTTTATATTTATTTCAAGTAACATATTGTTGTATGTTATAAATATTTATAACTGACATGGATGGGTTTCTTTTGAATCATATTTCAAGAATTAAAGTTGTAGGCCAAGCTAGGGAGTTCAAACATGCAGGCTGTACAAATTACGAGCCGACACCAATGATATCGACCTCACCGACAACGAGGCCATAACATGTCCGAAAAGATGATGCACATTTCAGAATATTATATATATATATATATATATATATACATACATGTACGCCAATGTACGGGTTTAAAAAATGAACAATCTTCTGGTCCTGACACATGTTTATCTGTTGGGACACGCCTTGTGAAACTCATAATACTATTTATTATGCTATTGTAAATGTCTATATGAATCCACCGACAGTAACTGTTGTAGGACATTCTTATAAAAATAAACAGATAAAGATACACATGTGTACTTCCCCTAATTAAGGGGATGGTATGTGTATTTAGCGCATGAATTTAATTGATACGAATTTTCAACAGCTGTATATATATATATATCAGATATACTCATTGTTGGTAAATTCTGCATACATGAAAAGTAAAGTGTGTATATATATAGTGCATTTCATGGTTACACTTTGTTTACTTAGCCAAATATAGTTCCGTGCTACCCGATGAACTATATAAATCACGCATCGACATTAAATTAAGATATAGTCCGTAAACGGAAGAAAGTCCGATTCCCTACATATAATACATTTTAACATTAACATTTTTTTTATTGACATAATACACCCACGCGGGGCAGTTGTCATAATACAGATAATTTAAACACAAGTCAAGACAATTTCATATAAAATATATATATAACATGTATTTGTAACTCAACACTATATTCTCATTTATTTGCGGAAATATGGCATGTACATGTACCGTGATCGATTTACGCAAGGTAAAAATATATACATACCGGCATTATTGACCACAAGTTTCCTTACTCGCACGCGGCGTTTTGTACATTAAATCCGTGTTCACCTACCCGCATTGTCCGTCGACATGGTTTGTTTACCTTTTTCTTCGCGACCGACCACGCGTGTGGACTATCGACTGAAGTTGTCGTCCAATCAAAAATAGACATAAACACAACTCCATTGATTCTCTATAACTGTATATGCCGGTAAAGTGTTGGACTCATTGTCGCGTGCAGAGGCTGGATCCATATTGCAGGGACAAAACAGAATGTTGTATTACAAAACACATGCATGTATAACGTGCATATCGATTAGTATACCCGGATGGGCAGGTGCACGCAACACATTGGATACATCTTAAGACAATTAAACATACACGTGCTCCTTGCTTCAGAATTACTAATTAAATCATTTGTTATGGACCAAAGCTGATAATATAATTTGTGACGATTATTAAACCCAATATGACCCGTGTCCTCATCTAATCGCATTGTACGTGTACCATGCATGGATAACCACGGGATATAGGCTGATGGTATACATGATATAAACACGTGTAACATGGATAACCACGGGATATAGGCTGATGGTATATATGCTTAAACACGTTTAACATCAGCCGACTATAAATGTAGATGGACTTCATCTGGGAGCTTTACTGCTCAACAAGACGAAACTAAAATACTAATTGTATACTGTTATCACTTACAAATAGATGAACTGAAATAATGTGATGCATTCAGATGCATTGGCAAATGACATTCAATTCTTCATTCTGGTCTATCACCATACCAAACCACATCAAAATTTGACATAACCGACACTTAACTTATATTGCAACAAGAGATACGCTGGTCGGCGGAAACTGGTAAAAAAAAAAGGGCATAACTCTGGTAAAAATTGGCGGACGAACTCAAATTTGAACTTGACCTGTGTTTTGGTGGGAGAAAGTAATATACCAAATTATCATTGAATCCGATAAGCTCTAGTAAAGTTATCATCCGGACAACAAATTTCAGGGATTTTCCAAGTCAAAAAACGTTAAATAAGGGGCATAACTCCGGTGAAAATTGGCGGACGGAACTCAAATTTGAACTTGACCTGTGTTTTGGTGGGAGAAAGTAATATACCAAATTATCATTGAATCCGATAAGCTCTAGTAAAGTTATTATCCGGACAACAAATTTCAGGGATTTTCTAAGTCAAAAAACGTTAAATAAGGGGCATAACTCCGGTGAAAATTGGCGGGCGGAACCCAAATTCGAACTTGAACTTACTTTTCGGCTAATAAACCCACATACCAAATTTTACTAATTTTGGTTCACTCTAACTAAAGTTATCATCCGGACAACAGGTTAACGGACGGACGGACGGACCCACATACCAAATTTGATTGAAATCGGTTCACTCTAACTAAAGTTATCATCCGGACAACAAATTTCAGGGATTTTTTAAGTCAAATTACATCAAAAAAGGGGCCATAACTCTCGAAAAAAAAATTCGGATTAAAACGAAATTCGGACTTGAGCTGTATTTCGATATATGTAATTCACAAAAAAAACGGGTTTTGCGTATAAACATTCCAAAATCCACCGGAAACCAAAAAACATAAGAAAAACTGAATTTTCTGAGTCGAAAAAGGGGCATAACTCTGCCAAAAATGGTCGGACAGAACCCAATTTCGAACTTGACGTGTGTTTTGGTGGGAGAAAGTAATATACCAAATTTGGATTCGTTCCGATAAACTTTACTAAAGTTATCATCCGGACAACAAATTTCAAGGATTTTCTAAGTCAAAAAACGTTAAATAAGGGGCATAACTCCGGTGAAAATTGGCGGGCGGAACCCAAATTCGAACTTGAACTTACTTTTCGGCTAATAAACCCACATACCAAATTTTACTAATTTTGGTTCACTCTAACTAAAGTTATCATCCGGACAACAGGTTAACGGACGGACGGACGGACGCCCGCCCGGACGCCCGGACGCATGGTCGGACAGAACCCAAGTTCGAACTTGACCTGTGTTTTGGTGGGAGAAAGTAATATACCAAATTTGGATTCATTCCGATAAACTATACTAAAGTTATCATCCGGACAACAAATTTCAAGGATTTTCTAATATTATATTAACGAAATAACGGAGATGGTTTGTAAATAAAACAATTAGAAGAAAAGCATGGTTAAATTCATGTTAAATTCATCGCACCCCACAAGTACTCTCTGGTTAGTGCGGACGCCCGGACGGACGGACCAATACTATAATACGGCCTTTTTTTTCAAAAGGGCGTATAAAAACTTTGTATGGACTGAATTTCATAAAGTCGAACAGGGCCCATAACTCTGGTAGGCATTGGTGGTCACAACCCGCGATATTATGCATATTCGTCCCCCATTTCTGGTCCGTCACCATGCCATAGGGCATCAAATATGACAACTGACTCTTGAGTTAAAATTCAAAATGTTTGTACGGACAGACGGCTCGAGACGTCAACTATATACCGCCGACTAGTATCGGGCAGTATAATAACCATGTATCTATGTGTATACATAACCAAAAAACAATTCCCCTCCCCACCCCATCCCGTTGGATAAGACTAAAGAGTTCTTTGATCATGCACATATAATTGTGGAACCCTGACCTGTTTACCACTATTTACACTGGCCAGTGTTCTCTGTCAGACACAACACACACGATATATTAAGGCTATAATGGGGTCTAGGGCAATTTGTGACATATAGTGTACCTACACAATGCTTAATTAATATTGTTGTTAGATACTGAAAACATCAGGAAACACATGGAAATACAGTATATTTTTTCGTTTTTCTGATCTGTGTTTACCAATTAGTAAGGCAGTTAACACAGTTATTGAAGAACGGCTAAAAAAAACTCTGAAATTTTGATAAAAACACGAGAAACGGGGGGGTGGGTCCCCAAAATTTTGGAGGAAAAAAATATTTTTTTTGCAAAAATGGGGTGGTGGGTCCCTCGAGGTCGGAAAAAACCTTTTTGGGCCATATATGTGCAATTGTTTTCCAGACCCCCCTGGTTTGATTCCTATTAATTACACGATTGATTAGACTCCGTTAATTCAATAGGGTTCGGCAAACGAATAGACCTTATAAATCGTTAAACCATTTCGTGGTAATCAGCAGAATCGTAATCGTAATCAAACATTCATAATGTAAACAAACCTAGATTTCCCCACCTCGCAGGTTTATAACCCAATAAGACTATATATTATACATCATTACCTGGGTATGCTCGTTTACGTCGAAGTATACATTTACCTTATTCTTCTATAGTGGACCCTTTATACACTAAATACTCATTTGTAGTTCCCTTTGGAAATGTTCAGATAAGTTCAACAAACGACCACAGGTAATTTGTTGAACTTATTATATCTGATCATTTCCCTCCATGTAATGAATATGTATCTTTCTGTATTCATATTATCTTTTCCCATGTCTGTAGCTTGTATTACAATGAAGATCCTTCCAAATGAATAATAGGCCATATTATAGAAAAGGTTATTCATAGAGTGACGCTCATCTAAAACCACCAACTAACGGTAATAAAATGTCATAACCGTGACAGTATAACCATGTTTATTCCAATGAACAAGTTATAGTTGTGCTGAAATCTGCAAGAGTTGTCAACTGAAAGCAGTTATATAATGTGAAAAAAATATATTTTATCACAGTGTTTACATAATTTCAAATGAAAACGACTTCGTAACAGTTCGGGTCTTCTCTGAGCGTATATAAAAAAACACATATTAAACGTGAGTTATTCCTAATTGCATGGCATAATTGTTATATGTATAATTCAACTGTTATATTATAATACATCATTATGGCTGTAAGATATCGCTCTTTGTGATAAATATAGCATTTTGTTATTATTTGCATGATAAAGTCATTAAAATTGACGAAAAATCCCGCCACTGGATATGGACGTAAAGTCCACTGTAGAATAGTAAGGCAATCGTACTTCGACGTAAACCAAGTAACACTATAGCTGGTTTATGTTGACGGAGCATTATACTACTTGAAAAAAGTAACACTCATAGTGAGCCAGCTATAACGCCTCCATAAAACCCATATATACAACAAGAAAACCATAGTCAGAAATGGTAACGCCACCAAGATTATAGTATTTAATACATATAAATAGAAATTATAAAAAATACATAAAATATTTTGATAACAATTGCGTTTAAACAAGTAATCCTTCAAATTATTACTAACAAAGGAAGTAAATGACTGTCGGGTCACTCAACAGATTATAAAGACTTGGACTTAGTATACTGTAAATACTGGGAATGTATATTTTTAAATTTTAGTCTAAAATTTAACTGAAATAATTAAAAGATAAAAATTTAGCAAGTAGTAAAAGTTAATTTTCTCATTTAATTTTTTTTTTTTTGGTTAAATAAAGGAATAATTTAAATGTAAAATTTGGTTTAAAAAAATGATTGACCGTGGCTCTTCCAATAATTGCGCGACTGACCTGGTCAATTTTTCTTAAGAAGTTGTTTTGAGAATTACTATGGAGGGAAATAGTTATGGCTGTGGCTTCGCAAGTAATTGACTTGGTGACGTGATGTTAACAAATCTGAACTCCAGTAAACCAAGGACGCTCCATACCAAATATAAGGTAAATAAATAATTCTTTAGAAGTTGTTTTAATATTTACTATGGAGGGAAAGAATTGTGGTGCTGGCTTCGCAACTATTTGACCCCATTGTAACAAATATAAATATTAGTCACTCAGGCAATAGATGTATCTATTCTGTATATTAAGTTATTGGGTCTTACGTGTCTTGAGATGTCTAAATATGTTTTGATGGACAGATCGCGCAAGCGCAAGGGACCCCCGACAATCTTATCTGTTGTGATTCCAATTGTTGACAATATGCACATATACTTAAGAAACAGTCGCGCGCGAAGCGCGCTCCCGTAGGTCGGTGTTTGGATCCCATTTAATGAAAATATCATTGAAATAATCGGTTTCCCCCCAATAAACATCCATATATTCAATATACATGTTTTTGGAGCAGAATTAGGTAGACCATATTGAACGCCATAATTCTGCTGTGGTTAAGTGGTCAATTACTTTGGACATTACTGTATGTAGATGGAGTTATCATTAGACCTCACATCCTTATATGGGATACAGTAATGCCCAAAGTAATTGACCAGTTAACCACAGCAGAATTATGGGTAATTTTTCAGGATTTAAAATCCGGAAAAATTACCCACAATTCTGCTGTGGTTAAATGGTCAATTACTTTGGACATTACTGTATGTGGATGGAGTTATCATTAGACCTCACATCCTTATATGGGCTACAGTAATGCCTAAAGTAATTGACAAATTAACCACAGCAGAATTATGGGTAATTTTTCAGGATTTAAAATCTTGAAAAATTACCCATAATTCTGCTGTGGTTAAGTGATCAATTACTTTGGACATTACTGTATGTAGATGGAGTTAAGCCTCACATCAGTTTGTTGGGGATTTGGACCTTGACTTGGGACCTTTGGTTTTTAACGCAAAAAATGCGAGTACACCTTATACACAAATTTCTGATGTAGCCAGAGTTTTTATTGGATAATATGAGTTTGAAGCTTGCTTACATTTCAATATGTTTTCAGTTTTGTATTGTCTGCAGCAGCTAGAACTCGGCGCGTTGAAGCAAAAGTTATAAAAGAAAAATGTGTACGTAACGAGACTATAATACAAATGAAAAAATAAATTGAGGGGGGGGGGGGGTGGGCATTACAGGGAACTAAGGGTTGAACCGATATACATATGTAGAGCGATAACGACCAATGTTGACATATTATGCATCTCAACTCTACTGTTGCAACAAGGTTATAAAATAGGGGGGGGGGGGTGTCAGAATATTAGTCATCTCTATATAGTGCCAGAATAGTCATTTATGGACTTCTATAGTGGTACAATACAAATTAGAATCAAATGATAAAAATATGTATGTAACACAACTATACCGATGAAAATAAAAATAATAATTTAAGCCGGGATAAGATGTTGGGTTGGTTATATGGACTCAGAGAAAAAGGGGTTCGTACCGATGAACTGACATAAATTAGTGGAGCGATGTTGCCATGTAATGCATCGCGAATGTACTAAAGCAGCAATGATATAAAATTAGGGGGGGGGGGGGGGGGGGTGTCAGAAATTATCTCTATCTCTATAGATGACACCAGAATTATATAGAAAGGAATAGCAATTGATATACGTATACGGTATACTATAGTAATACCATAGACATATAAGTACACGTGACTATAGCGATGAAAAAAATAAATAAATTGGACTGGGATTAGAGATTGGGTTGGTTATATGTGGATAATTGGATATGGAATTCATACCGATGAAATGATACAAATTAGTGGAGCGATAAAGACCAATGTTGACACTTAGTCAGGCTACGCGGGGGAAATAGGGGTTGATATGATAGACCGAAATAAATTTGTCGAGTGATAATGACCAATTTTGACGTATAAAGTAACGCGACTGTACTGTTGCACAATTATCATGTAGAACCAGTCAAATATGGACTCTGGTGCCAATATGGAACATCTCAGAAAACATTTGAAGGGCCCTAAAATTTATTTAACATGGGATCTGCCATACAAATCGATTTATGTTGATAAATCTCTTATTTTTCAAAATTTTAAGCTCAGACTTGGTGTGTCTGAGTGGGATACGTATATATTCCTAAAATGATAGGATACAGCACATAATTATGTTTTAGGTGGAAGAAATGAATTTTTTTCGATGATAAAATTTAACATGGGATCTGCCATACAAATCGATTTATGTTGATAAATCTCTTATTTTTCAAAATTTTAAGCTGAGACTTGGTGTGTCTGAGTGGGATACGTATATATTCCTAAAATGATAGGATACAGCACATAATTATGTTTTAGGTGAAAGAAATGAGTTTTTTTCGATGATAAAATTTACAGCATGTACGGCCGTACTACGGCCGGGTTTATCGAGTACGCTATTTTATAAACAAACTTTTGTCAAAAGCCGTTTTGGTCAAACTAAACCTTTTTCGACCGGGAAAGCAGATCCGAATAGTAGCTAAGATGTATTTAGATAGAATTATCAAAAGAATTTGACCGATCAGGGTGCATTTTAAAAGAATCGAGTGTAGAAATCTTGGTGACATCGCCGATAATTCCAGAAGATAAAAGATGGCGGTTATCACAATAGAACAGACATGCGCACTCCAATTAAAATTACCCATAATTCAGTTCACTACACCAGGGGCTCCCAACAGGTTATACAATATTTTCAGGCTATCAGATTATTTATATTTTCGACTTTAAGTTTACAATTTGAGCCTGTCCTCACTCTATCGATACGATTTATCATAAACATATTATACACCAGTGGCGTTAACTTTACAACTTCGGCATCTACGTGATTATATCGGTACGATTCAGTAAGGTACAAACATTCTCCATTAAATACCCACAATTCAGTTCACTACATGCAGGGGCTCCCAATAGGTTATTCCCATTTATTATGGGCTCCCAATAGGTTATACAATATTTTCAGGCTATCAGATTATTTATATTTTCAACAACATATTATTACACCGGTGACTTTAAGTTTACAATTTGAGCCTGTCCTGACTCTATCGATAGGATTTATCATATTTTCATAAACGTATTATACACCGCTGACGTTAACTTTACAATTTCGGCATCTACGTGATTATATCGGTACGATTGAGTAAGGTACAAACAATCTCCAAGAATACATTCGCCCTGTACTCCATGCGATATAAAAAAACCAAATGCTAGAAACACCACACTAGGTGGCGTAATGAAGTTTCTTAATTGGCACTTCTCGTCTCAAACATTTTTTTTTTTTTTATTAAACTTTGGTTTTTTATTTGACTAATTGAACATATACCGGTAATTTCACTGTAACAGTTATGTTTGTATAACTTTGGTTCTGACATGGGAAATATCATTTTTGGAGAGTTATTAATAATGAAAAGAAGAACAAAGTCAATTGGCTGCGGACACACGTACCACAGTAGCGATGGCATTGTAGGTGTGACAATTTATTATGGTGAAGTTTGGTGACAATTGGTCGTCATATTTCTGTGCCATAGCTTGCCATGTTGCGCGCTGAGTTTCCACACAATGAATCGACTCGACCAATTAACCCAGTGCGTTTCACCAAGGTTGATCTCTACTCATTACGTTTTGCTACATTGTATTCTCTGCGATATATATAATTGCACGATCGGTCGTCCAGAATTGTGTTTGACCGTGGAAATCCCGCATTCACTCACATATCATGCATACAGTACGTTTTGTTGATATGATCTCAATTCATGTTTATCCACTTATATTAATTTCATGCGTATTAAGACAGTTCCCCAATTGCGGTTTTTATTTTGCGACGTTTAGTTCTCCGCATAATTCCGCTAATATTATCATGTGGGCCAATGAAGCTATGTCGGAACTGTTGGAGGAAATGCAGCTGCGAGAAAGTATTTGGAATAAACAAAGCGAACTATACAATGACAAAAAAACAAGAAAAATGCTGATTACAACGAACTTTGGAGGACTCATTGTGCGAATATGCAGCGGGCGACATGGCTAGCTATGGCATATTAATTATGACAACCAATTGTCACCAAACTCCACCATATATAATTGTCACACCTACTATGCCATCGCTATACTGTGATACGTGTGTCCGCAGCCAATCTAATATTATCGTATACTTGTTGATGATAGTCGTTTTACAGATTTTGATGTTATTTTGTATGAACCCACTTCGGATGCATTTAGTTTATTTAAGAGAGAAAGGTATTATCAGGGACATGACAAGAGGCCTGCTATCCGTTTGTGGAATTTCCAACTACACCGGCCTCCTTGAAATAGACCAAATTCGTGAAATTCCACCCCATCAAGGGAGGTACTCCCTGCGTGGAGTTTGCTTAACACCCCAAATGGGATTACCAACAGATTGCCTTTCCAGTTCTAAAATTTTACCGATGTAGAAATTATTTTGTCTAAAAACAACAAATATCACAACGTCCAACTGACGTTTTGTCTGCTTGGCATGAACTTGCCAGTTGTTAGAAATTGGCCAAAGTTGGGGGTGATGATATACGTCGACGTGTGAGCGGGTTTTCGTAAGACACCCGCACTGTTTTGTCAACTAACATTGGGTATATTTGGAACACTGTGTTTGGAGGATAAATGTGTTTATTCGATAACAAATCTCGCAAATAATGGGTGCTGTATGGTGACCAACAAGACACCCTTTCCATAGACACCACCCGGTCCAAAATAGCAGCTGTCCAGAGGGGTGTTGTCAATTGAACAACTTCAGAAGTTCCTTTGAAGATCGAATATGATTACATTGTCCGATTAAAAGTACTCAATCCGACCAGGTGGTCCCCATATCATCAAGTTACAACAACAACATTTCTTCAAAATATATACGCTTTAGTTATCAGAATAGATTAATTACAATAAAATAATTATAACCACTGTCAACTATGGTACATACAATTTCCCAAAACGTGTTATTATCAACATGTTGTTCAACGAAATATCACGAAATTTTGCCATATTACCACTTGATTTTATAGTTATCTATCTTCATCCGCAATTGGTCCAAGACCGTCTTCTCATCGACTTTTTACTGAGCCAATAAAAAGTTCCGGTGGTGAAAAATAAATAGATTTCGAAAATCGATATCTGATCACTGGTGGGTTCCTCAGTTCGAATCAAATATTTTTACCCCCGAAAGCAAAGATATAGTAATTTGCGAGCGATAATTCGGATTATGCATCTTTAAACCGTCGAGGATTAATCACTGTGTAGGAACTGTTACATCGGAAGTCGTTCTATTGCCGGTATTGTGATTTGTTACGGTTCCTTACGATTAAAAATTATCATTTTCGGGACAAAATCACGCATAATTATATATATCTTAAATACATTAAACTTTCTTGAACGAACAGAGGCTGCATAAGTGCCGTTTTACCAAAACCTGGGCCCAGCTTCATGAAAGCAACTTATGACATAGTTGGGACTTAAGATGGTCATAAGTTCAAACTTCAGTCATAAGTGCGTTTTACGAACAAGGTCCTAACTTAATATGGTCTTAACGTTGGTCTTAACTTTAAGTCTGATGTGAGGTGTCTTAAGATAATCTTAAAGTTAAGACCTAAGTTATGTTCCGCCTTTTGTTCGTGTATCTTATTATAAATAAATTTAACATCTTGCGAACACATCTTGCGTACAGTAGACAGTAAAGATAAAGAGGGGAGGTAAAGATATATATATATATATATATATATATATTGATTGATTGATTGATTGATTGTTGAATGCATGGATATGATATATTTTTGAGGATTTTCCCTAAATTCAACCACGCAAATGAGATACTCTGCGGAAACAACGGCATTCTGGAAAACAGGATACAGGCTTTTTGGCGAAAAATCTTGCTTATGAGTGGAATGAAAAACACGTCTCAGCTCGTTACCGGAGACACATCCAGAGGGTTCTATGATCCAACAGAATCATCGATCAATTTTGCAGTTCCATCATAGTCTGGTCGATAAAATGTTTGACCTAGAATAAATTTGGACTAAGTTGGTTTTTATTCCAATTTGAAGAGGAATATATCCACTACAACATATCCAAAATCGGCTAAAATCCGCTTTGAGCAAACTTTTTTACAGAGATTTTAATAAATGCTCATTTTCGACCTTGTGAAGTACGTTTTTCTACAATATCCTTCATCGGCGACACCAGAACGCATTAACCCTCCATCCGATATATATACCAGTTTGTGTGAAATTAGAGTATAGAGGGCGAATAGAGTGACAAGGACATAAAATAGTGCATTCGCGGCGATGAAATGGCTGCCGAAATGGCCGCAACTCCAAT
This sequence comes from Siphonodentalium dalli, assembly GCA_032622095.1. Taxonomy (NCBI): domain Eukaryota; kingdom Metazoa; phylum Mollusca; class Scaphopoda; order Gadilida; family Siphonodentaliidae; genus Siphonodentalium; species Siphonodentalium dalli. The sequence goes on along the minus strand of CP136062.1, from coordinate 131,757,872 downwards.
CCATGCTACGACGAAAGCAACATATTTGGATAACCACCTATAAGCGAAAATACACATTGGTAATTTACAAGTATGTTGTTATATATCTTTAAAGATACACATATAATTAGAACAGATCTAACTGAATGATTTATCGGTCACTGCAACGCCCGTTAACCCAATGATTTATGTTCGGGTTTTCTGCTTAGAATGCATCCAAACAGTCGGAAACAGTTATTTCGGGCATGCAACACACGAAGTAATATTTCGTCACACAGTGCGTGGTAATTTCATATGGAATGATGATTAATTATTGAATGTAACGCAGAAACTGAAGTCCACACCCTTGCTGTGTATATACTAGTTATATTTCCGGAATTTTCAACACTCTCCGTGATAAAAAACCATACACGTATGTCGCAATGCTGATTATACTGTAAAGAAACACTCATCTCTTCAACAGAATAGTACCCTATCTCACTAGATCGAAGAGACTGTACATCGTACATTTTATTTGCCCTAATGCGCATAAGATTGTCCACTTATAAATGGACAATCGGTACCTAAAATGGTCATTAATAAATTGACAATCCGACCACGCGAGCTTGCGATTGTCCACTAAATCACGACATATATCGATAATCCTGCATGTTAGCTTCATATTAAATCTGAAGGGTAATAACTCTATAAAGAATGTACTTTTACTAAATGACGGTGATTTGTATGAGAAATTTGTAACACCACAACAGATCTTTAAAACACTTCTTCGAATATTTCCGTTATTTCGTCAAAAACTCTTCTTCAAATCTCTCCGTTATTTCGTCAAAAACACTTCTTCTCATACAAATCAGCGTTATTTAGCAAATTAACATTATTTATAGAGTTATTGCCCTTCATGCAGGATTAACAAACATGTCTTCATTTAGTGGACAATCCCAAGCTCGCGTGCCACGCGTGGTTGGATTGTCCATTTATTAATGACCATTTTAGGTACCGATTGTCCATTTATAAGTGGACAATCCTTGAAGAATTGCCTGTTTATTTAATACTAATTTTCAGACTGCTTCCAAACCGGTTTCTTAGTAGACAATTTTGTTTAAATTACTTCAATCGGCACTTTACAACGGGAATATGTACCACGCAATGCACAGTATTAGTTTTCAGTATCTTGTTGTTTGAAATTATATTACCATTGCCACCTACTTGCGCTAAATATCAGGTCATCAGCGTTTACAGTTATTAGTTCTGCATTTACCATTCACTCAATGTTGCTATTTATGGTTTTGTATGCAGCAGATATGTGTTACATTAGGGAGAATGGGTAAACGCACCTTAGTGCATTTAAGCACATATAATTTCCAGGTATAAATACAGTCTCTGCCACAGAGTATGTAGGCAAATTTTTTTATGTTGAGAATTTATTGAAGATAGTTTATTGTACTCCTTTCTAATTTGATAAATTGTGTTCATGGTATATCACCATGTATTTGTGTGATAAAAGCGAAATATTCGTGTTTAATCACTTGACCGGAGGCAACTATGACTACTATTTTAAGACATGGACAATAGGATCTACACATTTTTCCTAGTACCATATGAATAGCTCTCATACTGTTCTATAGTAGTGAATTTTGACATATTTGGCGTTGTAGATTTAAATAAGGATTAACTGTCATGTGGACTGTTTTTATGGAGATGTAACCGTGTGGTAAGTGGTCATAACTTGTGTAAAACCCGAAGGGTTTTACATACAAGTTATGACCACTTACCTCACGGTTACATCTCCATAACACAGTCCACATGACAGTTAATCCTTATATTTATATACATTTAGCGAAAAAGCCACTTTTGTAAATGTATTTAAATCGAAAAGTGTATCGTGACAAAACCAGCCCAAAATATACCATACACTCTAAATAATGGGGATGCAATATTGCTTTTCGGAGGGGCAATATTTGCATCTCTTGAGGTGCACTATTTCACCCACTCTCCAAAAGGCTAACTTGCTTCTCCATTGGGGTGATAGGAGCCGAGGAACAATTTGTCCCTCATGTGACCCAAGTTCATCCCCGTCGAAGCACAATTTGTCACTCAGTGGGAGATATACGTAATCACTCAGGAGGGGCAAAGACGACCCCCCATGGAGAGGTTATAATCTACCCCTTTTGGAGTGAAGGTGAAATAGTGCCCCTCCGAGAGGTAGTTTAGCCACCCCCCCCCCCAAAGGAGAGTTCATATTTTACCTCCCGGAGAGGCACCCTTGCAGTTTTTGGAGAGCCACTCTGACACTCTTGGTGTGCAAATTTACCCACCCAGAGAGTCTGAGTAGCATCAGTTGAGCATTAGGATGTTCCCTCCCCGGGGAGGCAACCTATCACTCAAGAGAGGTAACATGAACAATCTCGGGTGATGGCACTCTGACACTCTTCGTGCACAAAGTACCCTCCAAGAGTGACAGAGCACAAAGATGTTACCTCCATGGAGAAGAAAGGATGGTTGAGCCCATTCTAAGCCAAAAAGAACCTTTAATGTATAGATTGATTTGCACATGTGGATCAAATAACAATGGAGATAACAATTTAATTATTTATTTAAAAAATCCAAAAATAATAAAAACATAGTTCAGAGCATTTATGGTTTCAGCTTGATTTAATTACAACACCATGTTTCTTACCATGAATAATAAGAGAAATGAAGGTCTTTAATGTTCTCAGAAATGTTCACTAGATTTTGCAATAAAATTATTTATGCATCTATGTATGTTCATTCCATGTAACACTGTACTAATGGGAGCTTGCACTAATGGGTCTATCATTTATATGAAATTTGTTCCATGCCCTTCTGTTAGAACTATAATAATAATATATTTGTTTGTGTGTTTTAGCTTGTGGACTACACAACACTCTATAAATAATTCCAAAGAATATAGACACGTCCGAAATATTATAAAGTTTTAACCAATAAAAAACAGATGGAAGCACCCTTCAGACATTTCTGTCTTCAACCCTGTAAACATTGCGGGCATGGTAATATTAGTATCCCTCGTCACAACTGGGCGGAGCCACTCTCCCATATTACTTATTAAGAGCTTCGAGACACCAAGTGCATGGCATCAGAAATAGTATTATTGTCTATTTCATACCATTTCAGTCGAGCAGAATTGCCTCGGCTCATGCACGTGGCTAAGCAAAACAAATTTTTTTTATATAATTTTGACAATATGCAGTCCACTTGAAGCAAAAAACACCTCATGTCTCAGTCCTTCCCAGGAGATGGGAGTGATTGCACTCGCACCTATACGCACTCATAATTTTCAAATGACGGGTGCTAAAATTCACACCCATCCCTCATCTCAAAATACTAATGGAGACTGTAATTGTTGGGTCAATAGTGAACTGTTTGAAAGTTTAATTAGATCCTTTACCAACTCAGTTCAACGATGGCATATTAAAGTGTAACTAGACATAGGTCTATTCCACAATGACTTTTTGTTTTTAGAAAAACCCAACTTACAATTATAGTATGGGTGCAATATTACACCCATCTTCTGAATTACGGGAGCAAATAAATGCTCTCGCTGTGTTTTCCTCGTGGGAAGGACTGATGTCTTATATGCAGTCAAAGAAAATGTCAATCACCTAATTAACGAAGTGGGTAGACTTTTGAAAAATGTTATTGTAGCAACAAATTGTCAAACACTTCAAAACATTATTTTTTTCTGTCAAATAACCAGAAACATGTTCAACTTTCCATGGTAAGGACATTTCTCTTGGCAAACCCAATTCATATCAATACACGCATTTCTCAGAAATTCATACCAGGTTTCTCAGAATTCATGTCTAGACCAATGATAACATAGCCATGTCGTTTGCATGAGACATGTATATTTCACTCAAACCTATTAACCTAGCTGGTATGAGGCTCTTGATTTGGGAGAAAAATAATCCATCATGACTTGGGTCGGGATATGGGCATAGAAAAATGTCATCTTCAGGGTCAGATATTTGGTCTGGACGCCTTGTGTTCGGCCGCAATATCTGACCCCTCGGGGTGAGATCTTTCCATCACACATGCCAGGTCATGATGGAAAATATTATTCTTACATCAAGAATGAAATTCCTGCCATATGACATCAAAGCGCACAGTTTTATGAATGTTTTATGAATGTTATCTCCTGTCACTTTCGTTTTGGCGGATAAGAAAACGGGTGCTAACTGTGAAATTATCAATGTGACCAGATATGACAAGAGATTTATTATGCTATTTTAGCTATGTGTCGAGAAACTCTGGGAGTTCCCTGAATATCATCAATCGACTGATTGGCTTCATCACTTTAAGTGTTGTGATTGACTGACACTAACATAAAGATTCTTGGCGGTAATGGAATTTCCAGATATTTTCTTTAGACTCTGTAATGCATAGCTTGTTCAAGAGTGTAATTTCAATTAGAACTGGTGTACATTGTATAATACACAAGCTTTGTACATCTCGATGGTAGTGAAATTACTACATGAAATAATAGAAAGAAACTCTTAAATGTGACATGCAACAGTTTAGAGTGTTCTATGCCCCTACATATTAATATGCCATGATCCTACGACGTGGAAATGCGAAGTTTGTGTAACTTACTCTCTTTTCAGTTAGGTGAGAATCCATCCTATATATAATGATAGTTCAAGGAATACTATTTCACAAGAGTAATATTCGCATTGATGGCACAATAGGCCTGTTATAGCCCAGATAGCCCCAAAATTGTCTATTTGATTATATCAGATTTTGAAAACAATTTTGAGACTTCTTTCTCTTAACAAATTCTACCATTTGCTCTGTGTTCAAAGAAGATTATAAGATACACTTTGAAAAAGAAAACATATATGTATCAGTCGACTTAGACTTATCATTTTGGAGAAATATTCTACGATATGTGTTAGGAGAAATCAATTGCGAACGCTTTAACCTCAATCAGTGATGTCAAAAAATATGGGGAGATAAGTCGTGACATTTTTCGCTTTAAAGACAAAATTAATATACAAATATGATCAGGTTTAAACTAACCAGATTAGGGCTCCCAGTTTCAATATTTACCTGGTAAATGTTTTTGTTATAACATTATATCAACAGGTCTCGTTTCTGACGAGGAAAACATTGCACTGAAAAAAAGGCAATTTCATCCGTTATCACATATTTTCAACCTTTAATTTCAGCTTCAATTATCCCTGTGATGCCAATATCAGCTTATTTAATTAAAGGTACTCAACCCGTAAAGAGGGTCCCCATCTCAACAGATTCCAACAACAACAATCCGATCAGAGGGTACTATATTACTATTTCTTTGGCTTTGGGGGTAGAAAATATTTGATTCGAGTCGAGGAACCCATCAAACAAAGCTCAGAGTTATTAGATATTGATTTTTCAAATTTGTTATGTTCTCGAGATGAGTACTGATAACTGCCGTAATCTGCTCTGGATGTGTACTCCAAATCTATTCAAACAGACAAGGATGAATAACTCTAAAATCAAGTGGTAATTTTAACGCAATTTTGATTGAATTCTGGGCCAGATAGTATTCCCGATAATGAAAAATAATAGATTTCTAAAATCGATATCTAACAAATCTGACCTTTGATGGGTGACTTCCTCGACTCGAATCGAATATTTTTGACCCCCGAAGCCATTGGAATAGTAATTGAGAGGAGTTTTATCGGGTTGAGTACCTTTAAATGGTACAAAAATTGAAAGATATACATATTTTCTGTATTATTAAATGGTACAAAAATTGAAAGATATACATATTTTCTGTATTATTATAAGTTATTTTGGTGGACTGACAATAACATGGTATGACCCTGATGGCTTGGGGTGGTTATGTTCAACTGAGTTGCGAAGCAACGAGGTCGAACATAGGCAGGAAGCTGTCAATGTCACCATGTTATCATCAATCCACCAAAATAACAACGGTCCTGGTCATTCACAGAAATTTAAACTTATTCTGAAGAATGATCAGCAGAAAATGTCAGAAATTTCCTATCGCTCTCTCCATAACGTTGTTCAATGTAAATTACATCATGAAAAGGGAGGCCAACACGAGACTATAAAACAGTTGTCTTGGATTGGATGATGATCATCCTTGTCACCATGTTAGAGAATTTCCAGCTAGACATCCACTTTGATACAACTTTGACGGATATATGCTGGTGATCTGGTTAACCTGTTGGTACGATGTTGAACCTTTAATTCTTAGTAAGATCATCAAACTGTGCCACCTCAAGCTCAGAGCCCGGAATCGCAATATTAGGTGTTCGCGTTGAACTTCTTCTCTGTAGTTCCAATGAATTCCAAACACGTTCCTACCTGCAAATAATGGACAAAAGAGATGATATACATTAATAAAAGTGTTAATGACATTGTAGCTCTGCTTGGACACGAGGCATAATTCTTACAGAAGTTAATGGAATGATAAAGGGGAAAGTTGAAAATTTCCAGTATATACATGTACCACCCTCTGTTAATTAGATTCATATATCACACACATATCTAGGCCACCCGACCTGTTACAATAGGTTTGGAGCTGAAGTTTGGGTGCCCCAAATTAATTATAACCAAACAGTAATATTCAGAGTTTGTCATATTTTGTACATCTATATCTATATTTGGAAAAACAAGCAAAAATACCATTGGAAATCATAATAATCAGTGCCATCGTATTATCGCTGGAATAATTGCTCATTATATTGATATCTGTTTGTTTTATAAAGCACAATTTTTTGTGCATTCACATGTCATGTAAAAGGAGGTCAACAAATAACAGTTAACTTCCAAATACTAGAAATAAGGCCAAAACAAAATGAATGCGTGTTTCCCGTAATCCGACCGACCGTCTTCAAAACACCCCGACCCAAGTTCATTTTATTGGTTTTAAAAATCAGTCTATAAACCAACCGACCGCACTGATAACAAAACTATGTACGCATGGTTCCATTTTATCTGATTCACCTCGCGAGATAAATGATATCTTTGATATATTTATATATTTTTCGCAAAGCCACATCGCCACTCTTCAAACGGTAAGTCAAATTACGACTGGAAGATCACGAGTTATCGTACCTCTTCGCTGACCGGAAGCACGTGTTTGTGTTGATATGGGAGTGTGTTCATGGGAGTGTGATGGCCGAGTGGTTAGCGTGTTTGACTATTGGCCAGAGGTTTCGCTTGGACCCCGGATCGATTTACCTCGATCCTCGACAAAACAAAAGTCGGGAGTTCTGAGAGCGTGCCTATATAAAGTACCGTGTATGCCTCGCTGAGGTGTCGTTAAGCGGTAATCCTCTCCCGCACGGTGTCATGTACAAGGATGACACTGGTTTGATCAAGCCGTTCTATCGGGTGGGGAAGTTAATGGCTGTCCCTGTCCCGTGTACAACCATGTGTGCAAGTTAAAGAACCATGCTGTGGGCAACGATCCACAGGTTAATGGCAAAATTCCTGTCTAAATTCCTCCCTTGGGGGTGTAAAGTTGACATTTCAGGTGATGGCGTAATAGAGTTATCTCTCTTCAATCTACATAACTGTGTGTGTATATATAGTACATTGTAGCATTCGATGTGTGACACCGTAATGGGACGTTTCAGCAACGTCGGCGGGTACGCTTACATGTGCCGCAACACAGATCAAAGGCTCATCCAAGTTTGAGTCCACTGTGCGCAGGTCAAAGGCTGATTTCAGGTCTACTGTGGCTTCGCATGTAGAGGGTGACTTTACGATATAAAAACATGTTTGTATAATATAGTACATTGTAGGATTCTACCCCATCTGATGGGTGTGCGCCGACAAGTCAACGGCGGAATTTACTCATACCATACCATATGGCGTATTGTTGAGTGTATTTGAGCAAAAAAAGCTGTAGCCGGCTGTGACTTATAAGACATGCACAGTAGGAAGCTACAGCGGCCAGGGAAATGAGCATAGTTCTAATGATGTTTTCTATGGAGTGGTACGATCAATTTCTTAGAATTTTTCGGTGATTTTTAGTGGAATGCTAAATTCCCCATGTTGGCATATAGCCTAAGAACTAACTTATAACTTTGTCGCACTCAAACAAGTCCATAAGGTGTGACTGTCCCAATGGGACTAAGGATACCCCCCTGTGTTTTTAAAAAACTAAGATGTTTCACATGTGAGTAAACATTTAGTTAAAATTATAAAATAACAGTTCCCATTGCAGGTGCACAAACCTAACCGTAATCTTAAACCTATTGACTGAAAAATGTAGGAATAAAAGCTCCGACAAAATTATGCAAGTCGAAAAAGGGGAATATCTCCACAACAAAAGTCGGATGGACATCATAATCGCAGGTGCACAGGTTCTCATGGTACTAAATATCAGTGCCAAGATTTAAAAATATTGACCTAAAAATATAGAAATAAAAAGCTCGGACAAAATTAGGCATGTTGCAAAAAAATTTCTAAGTCGAAAAATGGGGATAACTCCACCAAAAAAATGTCGGACAGACGTCATAATCGCAGGTGCACATGTTCCCATGGTACTAAATATTTGTGCCAAGTTAAAAAAAACGAGACAGTCTATGACTGTGGGGTCGCTCACCAGACTGCAAAGACTGATAAGACTGGGACTCTGGAGACCACAACAGTCAGAACTTGTCATAATCACTTTAAAAGAAGTAGATATCTAAAGAGTTAAATCTAAAAAAAAAAAATTGGAGTTATGTCCCTGGCCCCGCCCACATTTGACACAGTGACCTGATTAAGGCTGATTTGAACAAATGTGAACCCCAGTCACCCAAGAATCCTTCATACCAAATATGAACCCATATAGCCTGATGGTATTTGAGAAGTCATTTTAAGAATACTATGGAGGGAAAGAGTTATGGCCCTGGCTTCGCCAAGTGAACTCATTTGAACAAATCTGAATGTGAGTCACCTAGGGAACATCCTCACCAAATATGAACCCATTCCGTCCAATGGAATCAGAGGAGAAGATGTTCAAAGAATTGTTGTCGGACGGATGGACAGACAGACGAGCAGTGATGATTATAGCAGCAATAGCTCCACCGGAGACTTCGTCTCAGGTGAGCTAAAAAGCACAGGTAGGGTGGCTGGTTGATAATTAAATCTCTTATCTCCGACCCTATTTGAACAAATGTGAATCCCAATCTATGAGATCCATTCATTTGGTCATTTCAGACAGTGGATTTTAAGAGTTGAACTGAACTGATTTTCCTAAAATGACCCAAAATCTGAACAAATCTAAACCCCAGTCACCGAAGGACCCTCCATACAAAATATAAGCTAAATAGTCCAGATGGTTCTTGAGAAGAAATCGTTTTAAGAATTACTATGGAAGGAAACAGTTATGGCCCTGACTTCTCACCTATTTGACCTGATGAACTCATTTGAACAAATCTGATTGTGAGTCACCTGGTGGACACCCACACCTAAATATATAAACCCATTTGGTCTTTAATATGTATCTGGAGAAGAAAACAATTGATGGACGGGTAGAGACATAATGACAGATGGATGGGAGAACAGTCTGACATAGAGACTGACAAATTCTATCCAATATACCCCCCAAGTATTCTTTGCAAAATCAGGGTACAATGAGTTCAACTGGATGGATACTGGTGGTTAAGAAAATAATATTCGAACAGTCAAGCCTGAACATAGTGTCTGACATTTGCAGAATGAGGTCCCCAAAGGGTGAATGTAATGACGCAATCCTGCAATGCGGGCTAGCATCACCAAATTCACCCTCTGGTGACCTCATTCTGTTTAGGCCTCAACTGCTATGGGAGACATAGCATCAGATTGAAGTTCTCCAGTTAAAGTTGGTGATGTGCACCCATTGGGCACCTCAATTATGCATTTTATATTCACAAATCAGGGGATATAGAAACTAAACAGAAGGAAAAAAGTAAGTAAAAATGTCAATTTAAGGGCCTATATACTTCCCAGAAGATGAGGCCTAAGCAGAATGAGGACCCTGGCTAGTGTATTTGGTGATGTTAGCCTGCTGTGCAGGGTGGCATAACCAAATTCACCCTCTGGGGACCTCATTCTGCAAAAGCCAGACACACCAAATTCAGGTTAGAGAACAATAATTTGTTTTTATTTTATTTTAATAACACACACTGGCATGAGTGCTAGCTAAGCATTAGTTCACACCTGTCAGCCTGATAAACATCTCAATTGATGACTGTGTATTTCTATTAACTCTCGCTCTGTCTGTAGCTAATACTATTGACACAATCCGCTGGTGGGAGAGATCCTGTGAGTTAGGAGATGAGATGGGGTGGAGTGCTGTTGGTTGGGGGCAGGGTGGGGGTCTGGGTCATGTGGGGGAGGGTGATAAATTTGTTTTGTATGTTAAATTGATGAATTTGATCAAGGAGTTCAATCTGAATTTTTTATAATATTTTTTGTTGGAATTATGTCCCTGGCTCCACCCATATTTGACCCAATGACCCCATTTGAACAAATCTGAACCCCTGTCATTCAATGACCATCCATACCAAATATAAACTAAATCGACATAATGGTTCTAGACAAAAAGTTGTTATAAGAATTACCAAGGAGGAATATAGTTATGGCCCTGGTTTCGCAACTATTTGACATAGTGACCTCATTTGAACAAATCTGAATGACAGTCACCTAGGGAACATCCACACCAAATATGAACCAATTCGGCATTACGGTTTCAGAGGAGAAGATGTTCAAAGAATTGTTCACGGATGGACGAACGGCGGACGAGGAGTGATGACTATAGCTCCACCGGAGACTTTGTCTCAGGTGAGCTAAAAATCAATGATCAAAATGCAAAAATGTAATTTTTTTGTTTTTAGAGTTATGTCCCTGGCTCTGCCCCTATTTGACACAGTGAGCCAATTTGAACAAATCTGATTCCCAGTCACCCAAGTTCCCTCAGTACCAAATATAAGCTAAATCGGCCCACTGTTTCTTGATAAGATGTCATTCTAAGAATTACTAAGGAGGAACAGAGTTATGGCCCTGGTTTCTCAACAAATCAACCTGGTGACCTCATTTGAACAAATCTGAACCCCAGTCATTCAAGAACCCTTCATACCAAATATAAGCTAAATCGGACCAATGATTCTAGACAATAAGTCATTTTAAGAAGTACCATGGAGGGAAGGGAAAGTTATGGCCCTGGCTTCGCAACTAATTGACCCAGTGACCTCATTTGAACAAATCTGAATGGGAGTCACCTAGGGAACATCCACATCAAATATGAACCCATTCCGTCCAATGGAATCAGAGGAGAAGATGTTCAAAGAATTGTTGACGGATGAATGGACGGACGGATGGACGACGAACGAGGAGTGATGACTATAGCTCCACCGGAGACTTTGTCTCAGGTGAGCTAAAAATTGACCTAAAAATGTAGGAATAAAAGCTTGGACAAAATTATACGTGTTGCAGAAATTTTCTAAGTCGAAAAAGGGGGAATAACTCCACCAAAAAAAGTCCGACAGATGTCATAATCGCAGGTGCACAGGTTCCCATGGTGGTTGATGCCTGTGCCAAGTTTCACGGAAATTGATACAAAAAAACTCCGGACAAATTTGTGTCCACGGACAGACGACAGATGGACGGATGACGGGACGGACGAGCTGACTCCAGTATACCCCCCCTAACTTTGTTGCGGGGGGTATAACTATTAAAGGGGTACTGTACCCAAGATGTTGTTGTTGGTTTCTATAATCCCCGAGTCGGAGAATAAGTTAACAACTTTTCCATTTTTTGAAAGTCTGTTGAGTACGAAGTATTGTTACGGATGGCAAATTTACCGGAATGCAAAAATACAAATTGTCGTTGTCGAGTAATTTTTGTAAAGTTTTCAACCAAATGAATAAAATAAACATTATATTATATGCTTAGTAGTCCCATATACTCATTTAAGTTAGTGTACCGTCACTAGTCAATGAGTGGCTTGGGAGAAGAATAGCTGGCTCGTTAGCCTCACATCTAAAAATAGAATCTTTGGGGTCTAAAATTGGTTGTACTAAAATATTCCCAAAATATCAAAAACCCAAAAATTATTTTTCCAAATAAAATTTCAAAACTTCCAAAATTTATTTTTTCCAAAAAATTTAAAAACTTCCAAAAAATTTCAAAACCCTAAAATTTCCAAACTTCCAAATTATCAAAACCCTCAAAATTATTTCTCTAAAAAAAGTTTAAATAAAAAATTTATAACGAGTTTATCGGTTTCTGATAATCTCGATATTAAAAAATATCGAATGTTAAATTATTTGCGTGTAATATCTTTCGTTATTTTTTTGTTCAAATATTTTTCATGAATTTATTAATCGATGTTTAGAAATAGCTTTATTGGACATTGTGACCAACGATATGAATGCATACATTCCAGTGTTTAACGGACGCAGTTCATATAATTGTCATACCTGAAAATAGACACCATTACTTTTTACATAAATAATAAAGAGCGTTTATTCTTTACTTATCTCTATATGAAGTTATTGAGTATATGACAGGCGTGTATTTTCGTCAATTATTGGAAGTATTGAAATGTACTATGTTGAATCCCTAACGGTCGAAAATTGTAAGGCGAAATTACAACCCCCCAGAATGAACTGTCATATTGAATGAATGATGATTTAATCTCAGCCATTTTTACATGGAACATGAGCGATGTACACTCAATCACACACGCCACATTGGTGTTAACAATGTGTCTTTCACACCTTTGCTTTACCAAATGAATTCTATTATTTCCCCGGTCACAGCTATATGGTATTCAGAAAACATATCGATTTAATGTCTGAACAAAACGAGTTAGTATCAATTAAGGTTGATAAACTGTGTCATTCACGCGATAATTAGTTATCCATAAAACATGCATACATATTAAGTCAGGTCGTGAGACACTCAATTATACAAATTGCTTTGATGACATTGTTATAACAACATTACGTAATAACCCCTTATCACTCCATTCACACTTACGACCATTTTGTATGCCGAAAACTACAGGTAGCACCGATGATGTAACATTATATCACTGCTATTGTACCAATGATAAATTCAGACATGTTCCATGTTTAGAAAATACATAATGTGCAGGTTAAGCCACAACAACAACAACAACAACAACAACAACAACAACATCCTGCTTTCATGATCCAATGGCCAATGCCCATGAAGATTTTATTTCCGATGCAAGTCATATTTCCGACTAACTCCTGAAAAGTTACCTATAATTCTGCTGTGGTTAAGCAGTCCATTATTTAGGGCATACCTGTATGTAGGCCTACCAGTGGATGAATAGTCTGCCGGAGAAGTACTGTGTAGACAGGTCTTGTCGGTAAGAGAGTCAGCCGAGAAATGAAGGCTCGGCTATTAAAACATAGTAATGCGATAGCGAACATCAAACGAGTCTGCGCACGCATATCTGTCAAAGGATACAATGGCAGTCATTGGTCAATTTATCCCCGGTGTCAGCTCAGTACAATAGCAGTCATTGGTCAATTTATCCCCGGTGTCAGCTCAGTACACAATCGACACGAAGCCGGAGGTCATAATTACTCTTACGAATGAAGAGCGTTGAACATATACGAAATTATTACACGAATGAACTGAAATTTATATTTCACATCTTACCAACAACAGATACAGACATGGTCATAGTGTTATATTATCTTACATGTACCCATGCTATGACATACTTAAAGGGGGATAATGCACACACGGAGTGTGGAATGTTAAAGTGACACGAGGTAAGGGACGTTATGTAATATTGGTGTGTGAATATTAAAGGAGCATTCTCGCTATACAAACCCCCCTCCCCACTTATAGATATATAACGAAGACGAGAATAACATGTTGATGAAGTTTATTGAAATTTAATCATTGTCTGAATCTTCGACCGTTAGATTTACTGCTAAGAGTTTCTTGAATTTTCTCATCGCTTCATCTGCAGCCCATTCATTATTATATCCGCGTTTGGTCAGTTTGACCATTTTCTTCATGATCGTGTTATGTATGGGTGATGTTTTCAATCGATACTGGTATTCTATTAATCGTCTATAACTTTTGAGAAACAGAACAAAATCTGTGTCGATGGTATCCTCTTTTCCCGACATGCTCTCATCTCCCGAAATGCTCTCTTCTTCTTTCACATCATTGGTGACGCGTTTCATCATACTTTTGAATGTGTCCATCTCGTTGACACATCGCGCAGCTTTCTTAAGACCGAATACCGTTCTACTACCGACGACATTACCATCTTTTGAATCTGATAGCGTTCCCCGTTCATCTTCATCTGTATCTTCTCCGAAGAGAGTTGTTTTTGTCTCGGACATAGCTCCGTGTTCATCCGGATCCTCAGTTAATTTTCGTTTTAACTTATTTTCTTGACACCAGTTTTTTACGTGTCTCTGAACATCATAATGATCTGCGAACAAAAGCCCGCATTCATTACAAGGGTACGACATGTCTTCTTGAATGTCTCTGTTTTGATGGTTCTTCTTATTAATTTCATCGAGCTCACCAGGTGGCCGTATGTCGTTAGTATAGTCATTATGTTGACCCTGGGGCGCAATATAATTATATGTTATGCCCTTCTGCTGACCGGGGAGTTCTCTGTCATCGTATTTCATCGCATTCTGTTGACCCTGGGTCTCAGTGTCTTTTGTATGTTTTTTCATCCCATTCTGTTCATCTGGGTGTTCTCTGTCTTTTTGGAGATTATATTTCATGCCATTCCATTCACCCCTATGTTGGTTCGTGTCCTCTTTTAGTACATTCTGTCGCAGACGTAATGCGTCCGGTGTTGCGGCTTTTAAATCCACCAGTAGGTAACCGTACGGTTCACTCGTCGCTTCCGAAAACTCTCGAACCATACGCTGAGGACATTCAGGATACATCTGTCTTGATAATGTTGAAATTAATCCCTTGTCGATTGGGTTATTGAACAATACCAAATATTGACAATTTCGTCGTTGCGTTGGATCTTTGTTGTAGTAGAAATTCTGGTTCAAACTTATCAAAGATAAGTTCAAATGGTGACTTCCTTCGGAATGCAAATCATTAACTCTCTGGTCTTTTGATGAAGTTTGCATCAAGTCATCGAGTATAACTAGATTTTTATACCGGGGGTTGATAAGAGAATCCAAGTTTGCTGGTATTCCTCGTATAAAGTTGACCTGAGGGGTGACTGTATACTTTAATTCGTCATATAGGGGCTGCCAATATTTATAAAACCATATTATTCTGTCAGGTGCGGGTGATATTTTTGAGGCAGACTTTTGTAGCAAGGTTTTCACGAAGTATGTCTTACCACAAGATGTAGGTCCACTTACACATGCCGTGAATGGATGCTTGAAAATAAAATCTTCATGGACATTGGCCATTGGATCATTAAAGCAGGATGTTATGTCGCTTGGTGGCTGTTGTTGTTGTTGTTGTTGTTGGTGGTGTTGTTGTTGTTGTTGTTGTTGTTGTGGCTGATGATACTGTTGTTGTTGTTGTTGTTGTGGCTGATGATACTGCTGCCTGTTGCTGCTACTGTCTGTTGCTGTTGCATGGTGCTGCTGCTGTGGTTGTCGGTTAACAAACTCAGTGTGCTTATATTGTACATGTCTTATCAAATCATGGTTCCGCACATACCCCCTAGAGCAAATTGAACACTGGTGCTTCATTTATACTTGACTAAAATGTCTCGGTATTTCAAAATGTACAAGTCACTCTTTTTTCTGCATTTTATTTTAGAAAGTTTATCGTCTCTTATAAAAATCGATTATTGCATCTAAAAATAGAATCTTTGGGTCTAAAATTGGTTGTACTAAAATATTCCCAAAAACCCAAAACTTCAAAAATTTCAAAAAACTTCAAAAATTTCAAAAAACTTCAAAAATTTCAAAAACTTCAAAAATTTCAAAAATTTCAAAAACTTCAAAAATAAGACCCCGGCGGCGGCGGCGGCGGCGGCATTGCGGTAATGCCGGTATTTGCCGGCGGCGGCGGCGGCGGCGGCATTGCGGTAATGCCGGTATTTGCCGCCGGCGGCGGCGGCATTGCGGTATTTTACTGCGGCGGCGGCGGTGCCGCAGCCGCCGCCGGGGTCCGCCGCCGACGGACCCCGCAGTAAAATACTGCAATGCCGCCGCCGCCGCCGGCAAATACCGGCATTACCGCAATGCCGCCGCCGCCGCCGGCGGCAAATACCGGCATTACCGCCGCCGCCGCCGCCGCCGCCGCCGCCGCCGCCGGGGTCTTATTTTTGAAGTTTTAGAAATTTTTGAAGTTTTTTGAAGTTTTTGAAATTTTTGAAATTTTTGAAGTTTTTGAAATTTTTGAAGTTTTTTGAAATTTTTGAAGTTTTTTGAAATTTTTGAAGTTTTGGGTTTTTGGGAATATTTTAGTACAACCAATTTTAGACCCAAAGATTCTATTTTTAGATGCAATAATCGATTTTTATAAGAGACGATAAACTTTCTAAAATAAAATGCAGAAAAAAGAGTGACTTGTACATTTTGAAATACCGAGACATTTTAGTCAAGTATAAATGAAGCACCAGTGTTCAATTTGCTCTAGGGGGTATGTGCGGAACCATGATTTGATAAGACATGTACAATATAAGCACACTGAGTTTGTTAACCGACAACCACAGCAGCAGCACCATGCAACAGCAACAGACAGTAGCAGCAACAGGCAGCAGTATCATCAGCCACAACAACAACAACAACAACAGTATCATCAGCCACAACAACAACAACAACAACAACAACAACAACAACAACACCACCAACAACAACAACAACAACAACAGCCACCAAGCGACATAACATCCTGCTTTAATGATCCAATGGCCAATGTCCATGAAGATTTTATTTTCAAGCATCCATTCACGGCATGTGTAAGTGGACCTACATCTTGTGGTAAGACATACTTCGTGAAAACCTTGCTACAAAAGTCTGCCTCAAAAATATCACCCGCACCTGACAGAATAATATGGTTTTATAAATATTGGCAGCCCCTATATGACGAATTAAAGTATACAGTCACCCCTCAGGTCAACTTTATACGAGGAATACCAGCAAACTTGGATTCTCTTATCAACCCCCGGTATAAAAATCTAGTTATACTCGATGACTTGATGCAAACTTCATCAAAAGACCAGAGAGTTAATGATTTGCATTCCGAAGGAAGTCACCATTTGAACTTATCTTTGATAAGTTTGAACCAGAATTTCTACTACAACAAAGATCCAACGCAACGACGAAATTGTCAATATTTGGTATTGTTCAATAACCCAATCGACAAGGGATTAATTTCAACATTATCAAGACAGATGTATCCTGAATGTCCTCAGCGTATGGTTCGAGAGTTTTCGGAAGCGACGAGTGAACCGTACGGTTACCTACTGGTGGATTTAAAAGCCGCAACACCGGACGCATTACGTCTGCGACAGAATGTACTAAAAGAGGACACGAACCAACATAGGGGTGAATGGAATGGCATGAAATATAATCTCCAAAAAGACAGAGAACACCCAGATGAACAGAATGGGATGAAAAAACATACAAAAGACACTGAGACCCAGGGTCAACAGAATGCGATGAAATACGATGACAGAGAACTCCCCGGTCAGCAGAAGGGCATAACATATAATTATATTGCGCCCCAGGGTCAACATAATGACTATACTAACGACATACGGCCACCTGGTGAGCTCGATGAAATTAATAAGAAGAACCATCAAAACAGAGACATTCAAGAAGACATGTCGTACCCTTGTAATGAATGCGGGCTTTTGTTCGCAGATCATTATGATGTTCAGAGACACGTAAAAAACTGGTGTCAAGAAAATAAGTTAAAACGAAAATTAACTGAGGATCCGGATGAACACGGAGCTATGTCCGAGACAAAAACAACTCTCTTCGGAGAAGATACAGATGAAGATGAACGGGGAACGCTATCAGATTCAAAAGATGGTAATGTCGTCGGTAGTAGAACGGTATTCGGTCTTAAGAAAGCTGCGCGATGTGTCAACGAGATGGACACATTCAAAAGTATGATGAAACGCGTCACCAATGATGTGAAAGAAGAAGAGAGCATTTCGGGAGATGAGAGCATGTCGGGAAAAGAGGATACCATCGACACAGATTTTGTTCTGTTTCTCAAAAGTTATAGACGATTAATAGAATACCAGTATCGATTGAAAACATCACCCATACATAACACGATCATGAAGAAAATGGTCAAACTGACCAAACGCGGATATAATAATGAATGGGCTGCAGATGAAGCGATGAGAAAATTCAAGAAACTCTTAGCAGTAAATCTAACGGTCGAAGATTCAGACAATGATTAAATTTCAATAAACTTCATCAACATGTTATTCTCGTCTTCGTTATATATCTATAAGTGGGGAGGGGGGTTTGTATAGCGAGAATGCTCCTTTAATATTCACACACCAATATTACATAACGTCCCTTACCTCGTGTCACTTTAACATTCCACACTCCGTGTGTGCATTATCCCCCTTTAAGTATGTCATAGCATGGGTACATGTAAGATAATATAACACTATGACCATGTCTGTATCTGTTGTTGGTAAGATGTGAAATATAAATTTCAGTTCATTCGTGTAATAATTTCGTATATGTTCAACGCTCTTCATTCGTAAGAGTAATTATGACCTCCGGCTTCGTGTCGATTGTGTACTGAGCTGACACCGGGGATAAATTGACCAATGACTGCTATTGTACTGAGCTGACACCGGGGATAAATTGACCAATGACTGCCATTGTATCCTTTGACAGATATGCGTGCGCAGACTCGTTTGATGTTCGCTATCGCATTACTATGTTTTAATAGCCGAGCCTTCATTTCTCGGCTGACTCTCTTACCGACAAGACCTGTCTACACAGTACTTCTCCGGCAGACTATTCATCCACTGGTAGGCCTACATACAGGTATGCCCTAAATAATGGACTGCTTAACCACAGCAGAATTATAGGTAACTTTTCAGGAGTTAGTCGGAAATATGACTTGCATCGGAAATAAAATCTTCATGGGCATTGGCCATTGGATCATGAAAGCAGGATGTTGTTGTTGTTGTTGTTGTGGCTTAACCTGCACATTATGTATTTTCTAAACATGGAACATGTCTGAATTTATCATTGGTACAATAGCAGTGATATAATGTTACATCATCGGTGCTACCTGTAGTTTTCGGCATACAAAATGGTCGTAAGTGTGAATGGAGTGATAAGGGGTTATTACGTAATGTTGTTATAACAATGTCATCAAAGCAATTTGTATAATTGAGTGTCTCACGACCTGACTTAATATGTATGCATGTTTTATGGATAACTAATTATCGCGTGAATGACACAGTTTATCAACCTTAATTGATACTAACTCGTTTTGTTCAGACATTAAATCGATATGTTTTCTGAATACCATATAGCTGTGACCGGGGAAATAATAGAATTCATTTGGTAAAGCAAAGGTGTGAAAGACACATTGTTAACACCAATGTGGCGTGTGTGATTGAGTGTACATCGCTCATGTTCCATGTAAAAATGGCTGAGATTAAATCATCATTCATTCAATATGACAGTTCATTCTGGGGGGTTGTAATTTCGCCTTACAATTTTCGACCGTTAGGGATTCAACATAGTACATTTCAATACTTCCAATAATTGACGAAAATACACGCCTGTCATATACTCAATAACTTCATATAGAGATAAGTAAAGAATAAACGCTCTTTATTATTTATGTAAAAAGTAATGGTGTCTATTTTCAGGTATGACAATTATATGAACTGCGTCCGTTAAACACTGGAATGTATGCATTCATATCGTTGGTCACAATGTCCAATAAAGCTATTTCTAAACATCGATTAATAAATTCATGAAAAATATTTGAACAAAAAAATAACGAAAGATATTACACGCAAATAATTTAACATTCGATATTTTTTAATATCGAGATTATCAGAAACCGATAAACTCGTTATAAATTTTTTATTTAAACTTTTTTTAGAGAAATAATTTTGAGGGTTTTGATAATTTGGAAGTTTGGAAATTTTAGGGTTTTGAAATTTTTTGGAAGTTTTTAAATTTTTTGGAAAAAATAAATTTTGGAAGTTTTGAAATTTTATTTGGAAAAATAATTTTTGGGTTTTTGATATTTTGGGAATATTTTAGTACAACCAATTTTAGACCCCAAAGATTCTATTTTTAGATGTGAGGCTAACGAGCCAGCTATTCTTCTCTTGGGTTTTCTCCCCGTATAAGCATAATGTTTCAAACGATCGTGTGTGCAATTGTTTTCCTAATCCAGTATCCCTCAATTATAATTTGATTACGTTTTGTACACGGAAATTCGAATTTTAAGAGACGCCATTTTATGGCTGGAGCCATAAAATCAATTTATATTAAATTATTAACTTTTAAATTATTAAATTTTAAGATAGCCTGAGCGTTTACAGAATACATCTTCGACTCAAATTACTTATATTTCTATATAGTATCGATAATAGATCGTTGTTATCACCGGGAATTTATTGAAAATGGCGTACAGTACCCCTTTAAGAATGCATTTTCTGATACATCAGTTGCAGAATGAAATACACCTGAGGTTAACAGTTAGCAGCAGCAAGCCATATCTGGCATTCTAGAAGCAAACTCCAATCCTTCATTCCTTCAGGCAAAGTCAGCCTAAAAATGAAATAAATGTACATGTTGATGTATTGAGTTTACTACCAAATTATTGTTTTCTTATTTTTTAACTATTAAGAATGCCTTTTCTGATACATCAGTTGCAGAATGGAATATACCTGAGGTTAAAGGTAGTCAATCCGATTCGACAGTCCCCATATCATCAGATTCCAACAACAACAAAAAAATTTGAATTGCCACTTCAGTTATCAGAATCGATTAATTGCCCAAAAATAATGTTAACCAGAGTCAAGTATAGTATAAAATTACCCAAAACCTGTTATTTATCAACGTTTTGTTCAACGGATTTTTGCCAGTTGTCAAATATCTGACACAAAAAAGCGACTCGATTTTAGAGTTATCGATCTCCATCCGCTATCTGGTCAGATAATTTCTTCAGGTAGACAGATTACTGGGCCATTTAAAATTGAAATAATAGATTTCAAACATCAATATCTGATCACTCCTAGCTATGATGTGTGGGTTCCTCGACACGAATCAAATATTTTTTACACCCGAAGCCAAGGAAATAGTAATTTGCGAGCTTTAATTCGGATTGAGTACCTTTGACAGTTAGCAGCTGCAAGACATATCTGGCACGTTAGAAGCAAACTCCATTCCTTCAGGCGAAGTCAGCCTAAAAAGGAAATAAATGTACATGTTGATGTATTCAGTTTACTACCAAATAATTTTTTTCTTCTTTATACAGTGCTTTATATGTACAATATTCTTTACCCATTATAAAACCATATATCCATGTTTCATAACTTGAAAATAAATTTGATAACAAAATTAAACAATTTAATGAAAAGAAATGCAAACGATAAGATGAAAGAGAAAAAAAATTCCAATGGATTGGGGGGGGGGGGGGGACGAAATAGTGTTGTACATTAATAAATGATCACTCAAGAAAATATGCAAACATTGACAATTGGAGTGATTTATTGATGATGTACATGTACCATGATATTTTAAACTATGGATGGAAGCTACATGTAGGCCTACATCTGGGAGGGGGAGGGTGTTTAACTGCTTGCTTTCAATGTTTGATTCAACAAAATAATTGTGATTCGCAGGAGTCTAACCTCACTATGAAAACAAGAAATTTCCATGCATTGACTGGTCCCATAAACACCTTGCTCATAATTTTGGCTATAATTTCTGGCAATTTGCCATGGGATTGCTGGCTCTCATAATAACATTAAAAGATGCATAATCAGAACAAACGTTCGCAAATTAATATTTCTTAGGCTTCAGGGTAAAAAATATTTTATTCGAGTCCAGGAACCCACCCAGAGTCAGAGTGATCAGATATTAATTTTTGAAATCTATTATATTTCACCATCAGTACTTTTTAGTGGCCTGGTAAAAAGTCGATGAGAAGACGGCCCGAACCAAACTGCGGATGAAGATGGATAACTCTAACATCCAAGTGGCTTTTGTGTGTCAGATATTTGACAAACTGGCCAAATTTTGTTGAACAAAATGGTCAGCATTATTTTTGGGCATTTAATCAATTATGATAACTGAAGTGGCATTTCAAAAAATGTTGTTGTTGAATATGGGGACCATCGAAGTGGATTGAGTACCTTTAATAAAGCTGAAGGTGTCATTAATTGTCACTACATTTTGGTGCGATGGGTACCCAGCTTACAAGTGTTTTGGTACCCACCTTACCTTCTCTGTGTATTCAGCACACATTTGATAACAAAATCTTTCAACTGACCACATGGTGCATGATCTTTAAAACTATTATTCCTGCCTCGTTATCATAAATGCGTGTTTATTGGCAACATAATTCAAAGAAATGGGATAAATTCTATAACTCACAAAAGGCCAGTATGGGTGCACAAAATACATTTTTGTAAAATTGGGTAAC
Organism: Siphonodentalium dalli; assembly: GCA_032622095.1. Lineage (NCBI taxonomy): Eukaryota > Metazoa > Mollusca > Scaphopoda > Gadilida > Siphonodentaliidae > Siphonodentalium > Siphonodentalium dalli. The sequence continues at coordinate 131,735,282 of CP136062.1, read as the reverse complement.
CAACACCAAAATCTAACACGACCACAAAATATATACCTACACTAACGAGTTGTCGTGTGCAGTCGCGGAAACACCCGAACACTTCCGACTTAGTCGGGATTGAGTCGGCTTTCGTTCTCAGAAAATAGCTTCCGTGGAGGGAGGCCGTTTGCTGGAATAGCGTAACTGTTGCCGTAACATCAGCTTAATAAAACGAAAAACAAGCGGTATAGTCAATTCGAATGGAAGGGATATAAAAGGAATTATTGCCTGAAATCACCAACGGAAGAACATTGACCGAGTTATGAAAGAATTATAATCAAAGTGGTCATGATCGAGCAATGAACAACGGTAACAGTTGAAAATGTTACTATTTATAGAAATTTGTAATCGTTGCAGATCGTTGACCGATTTTATGATCGAACTACAGCAGGTACAGTCTCGTGCAGAAAGAGTTGTCTTACATGTGTATTTCAAACTGTTTAATTGCCTGTGCAATGCTACATGTGTGCCATATTGCTATTCACTATTCTAGTACAGACCGTATTTTTTTGGGACAGCGATAGTGATATACATGTAGATATCCATATGGAATTATGTTTTCTTCAATTTTTGAGTTTATATAGGCCCAAATAAATATACCATAAGATGGACTCAATCATTGACAGTTAAAATTGGATGGAAGTAAAGAAGTGTTGTGTATTTGCACTAAGTAAGCGCAATTGCTTTATGCTTAAGCGCAAATATTTGTATGCAAATAAATAATAAATGTAAAAAAGACTCCCATGTGATTTGCTCTAAACTCAAATTAACTCAGGCCATAAAACATTACTCAAACATAGGTGAGGACTCCACCCAGATCCCATACTAAGATGGATGTTCAGACTGAGGAAACCAGTTGGAGATAGGTACATGTATTTGCTTAAGTGTAAATGAAATCCACTTAAGCGTAAATGAGTTGCGCTTAACCGTAATTCATATACACCCCCATTGAACTCCACATACTCAAAATGGATGCAACCACATTACTAATGCCAGTAAGTTAACATACATCAGATTATACAAATATACATATAAGGTAAGACAGCCGATGAAATTATTGCTCTTAATATAATTCCAATGTATTATGTTAACGCATAAGTCAATTATGCTTAAGTGTAAATGATTACATTAAGCGTAACTGATTTACGCTTAAATGCAATTAGTTAATATAAAATGTGAAAATGAATCATTTGCGCTTAAGCGCAAGTATATGTCTATCAATATATTTGCGCTTAAGCGCAAATACCTAACACTCCCTTACTTCCCTCTGATTGTGAATGATAGAGTCCATCTCATAGTATATTATCATGGACCCATAGTAGTAGCCCCATATAATACTGAAACATTGAAGAAAAAATATTTCCATATGCATATATCAGCATCTCTGTCCCTGGTGTCCCAAGAATTGGTGCCTCACTCCCAGAGCTCTAGTATATTTTATTAAAGGGACATCTCCTACACAGATATATACCATTTCCATGGACATAAATATGGAATTCGGGGTTACTGGGGACTCGCTTCCCTCATATGGTGTACTTATTGACTTGAAATTGGGGAAAACCCCAATTTTCATATTATCAGCATCCCTGTCCCCAAGAATTTGTGTCTCCATCCCAGAGATCTAGTATATTTTATAAAAGAGATATATCCTGCACATATCTCTACCATTTCCATGGTCATAAAAGAGATATTGGGGTTACTGGGGGGGGGGGGGGGGTGCTTCCCTCACATGGTGGGTCTGTGCCATTTAAAATTAATTCAGGGGGGTGATATCAATGCATATTAATTTTTATTTGCGCAAATGATTTACACTGAAGCGCAAATGATAGATGTTATTTTGCGAAATATTTCCGCTTGATCGTACATGTAAATGAATAATAAATGTGAAATGGGTATCCCATACATGAAATGCCGTATCTATATGCTATAGCGCGTATATCCTACAGGTCTGGGTGAACCACCGATCAATCAATAATAGCCCGATCTGGCTAAAATAGACTGATCGGGCTAAAATAGACCGATCGGTCTTTCACAGCCAGCCTGAATCTTGGATAAAGGGAGTAGGCCTACTATAAATTGTTCTTTCAAGTGAAATAGGCCTCCCATACATGAAACGCCTTATCTATATACTATAGCGCACATACCCTACAGGTCTGGGTGAACCACCGATCAATCAATAATAGCCCGATCGGGCTAAAATAGACTGATCGGGCTAAAATAGACCGATCGGTCTTTCACAGCCAGCCTGAATCTTGGATAAAGGGAGTAGGCCTACTATAAATTGTTCTTTCAAGTGAAATAGGCCTCCCATACATTAAACGCCTTATCTATATCCTATAGTGCGCATATCCTACAGGTCTGGGTGAACCACCGATCAATCAATAATAGCCCGATCGGGCTAAAATATACCGATCGGGCTAAAATAATCCCATCGGTCTTTCACAGCCAGCATGAATCTTGGATAAAGGGAGTAGGCCTACTCTAAACTGTTCTTTCAAGTTACAACCATTTTTTTGTAAAAATATTATTCTTATTCATTTTGAAACTAATGAAAGACAATTTTGAAACTACTGAAAGACAATGTATAATTTTTTGCTGGTATATTCATCATAAATTTGAACAAATCTTCAAGCAAACAAAATTTCAATATCCAAGAAATCTCTTACAACAGTGCCAGGAAGACCAATCGATCTAGCTCAGCACGATTGGTCTATTGTGATGTCAAATATTATTGAAATATTGCTTATAATTTACATTTACAGAAGTCAATAATTCGCATGGAGATAACTTCACCTTGTATTCGGCCAAATATGTTGACGTTAGATTAGAAGGCAGAATTCCCAGATTTGTTTATTATTGGTGAACCTGGATAATTTCGGAGGTGTGCCAATCGTCTTTTGCACACTGTGAATACGTACCGTACTCATTCTCTCCTAAATTTGCAAAAAATCCATATATATATAAATATATATACAGATTGTGAAAACTTTGTTAGTTGCCAAATAATTGTCGACATTTTACTTAGAAAACTTGAATGCAAAAACTATGATAGGCCCCCTATTATTTTGTTTGTTTTTTTCTCTTTTTGTTGAATCTACTTTCGTTATCGACATGCCGGCCTTTGTTTTGGCTGTTCTCCCAGTCGTGCGTGCCAGCCGATCGTCGTTATTCGGGTGGTTCCGATTTCCTCCGAATATAATTCCATGAGACTCCGCGCGCTGATTCGCTCCGAAAATGTGTTAGTATCTGAGAAGATTTCTTACTCTGATCGCAGTTTTCAACAATTTAATACAGGGCGAATACCGCACTAATAATATGCCACATTGGGGTTTTCTTTCTAGTTTTTTATGACCTTTCTTGTGGTATATCGGGCACAGTTCTGTCTGACATCAAATATATGCCCACCGGGAGTGAAAGCAATGACAGGCAAAAAACAGAAGAGAGGCGGTGATACTTTTATTAAATTATTTCTTTAGTTTTTTTTCGCTGGGGGGTGGGGGGGAACTACCAGATGCTAAACAACTTGTGAAATCATCTCTACTTGATCAAGTGTGAATCAAAGGTATTTAATACTGATGTCATGACTAAAAAAAATAAAATTTGTTATATGCCTTGATCGATAAGAACACATGCTATCATAATGAATAACCCTTTCATGACGGGAGCTGCGCTGGAACGGTATGAAAAACCCTGTGCCAGTGCAGTTTCATGGGGAGCCTAGCATATATCATATAATTTATTGGCTCAAGTTAAATAGTGTTAGGCTAATGTATTCTCTTATATATGTGAAACACACTATGTACATGTATAAAAGAATGCACTCGCACAGGGTTTTCACAAAATTTCAAGAAACTCCAGTCATGAAAGGGTTAAGTGGGAAGTAAAGAACTAGAAACCATGATTGTGTTTAATGTATTTGACTTTAGGCTGGTATGACTGTTAATGGCTCTTTCCATATCTGTTTTGAACTTTTCTGTGCATTTTAAAGATGCATAATCTGATTAAGCGCCCCCTCGTTTACTATTTATTTGAATTTGGGGTAAAAACTATTTGAATCGAGTCAAGGAACCCACCTATCATAGCTCAGAGTTATTAGATATGAATTTTTTGAAAACTATTAATTTTTACCATCGAGACTCAATATCAGTCGATGAGCGACAGAATTGGACCAAATGGCAGATGAAGATGGATAACTCTAAATTCAAGAGGCTATGTGTTGATAATAAGGCCAAATTTAGGTTTCACTAGGGAAAAGAAAATCGTGGAAAGCTAAGTTTTTCATGGACAACATGGCGAAAGTCCCCTAAAATCCAAGTTGAGCTTTTTTGAAATATCTTGATTTTTCTGAGTGGTTCAAATTCTGAAGCATTTCCATCAGGCCGTATGCGAATGCAGTCATATATAGATCAAATAGTTCCAAATTCTTACAACCTTGAGATATACACAAACAATGCTTAGTCGTGAAACATATTAGTAGAATGTATGTCCCAAGTTTGTCAAAAATCGAATAGCTAGTCCCATAAGAGTGACAACACGCTCAAAATGTGTGAGGAACAATGGATGTGAAGTATAAGAGAAACATTATATCGGGGATTTACGAAATTCTCTCTAATATATATAGTGATATAGTTATTTTCCGATAATCGGAATCGGCGATTAGCACTCGGCGATGTCAAGGTTATAATAATTGTGAGTTCATTAGAACGAACGTAGCCATTAAAGGTACTCAACCCGATAAAACTCCTCTCAATTACTGTTTCAATGGCTTCGGGGGTCAAAAATATTTGATTCGAGTCGAGGAAGTCACCCATCAAAGCTCAGATTTGTTAGATATCGATCTTAGAAATCTATTATTTTTCATTATCGGGAATACTATCTGGCCCAGAACTCAGTAAAAATTGCGTTAAAATTACCACTTGATTTTAGAGTTATTCATCCTTGTCTGTTTGAATAGATTTTGAGTACACATCCAGAGCAGATTACGGCAGTTATTAGTACTAATCTCGAGAACATAACAAATTTGAAAAATCAATATCTAATAACTCTGAGCTTTGTTTGATGGGTTCCTCGACTCGAATCAAATATTTTTTACCCCCAAAGCCAAAGAAATAGTAATATAGGACCCTCTGATCGGATTGTTGTTGTTGGAATCTGTTGAGATGGGGACCCTCTTTACGGGTTGAGTACCTTTAACTTCAGTGTTATGAATAGCCAAACATACATACAATATAAAAATAGGAATGCATGATGGACCGCCGGCGGTTCCTAAAAAGAAGGAATTCTAATGTTACAGAAACTAAGTTTCAGCAAACTTCCAGAGTGTGGATAACAATCACAAAATTAGCCCCCCACTAGAGATGGGCGGTACTCGGTATTTACCGTGCGATATCGGTATCAGCATAATACCATTTTTACCGTACCGAATCAAAACTAAAAATACCGTATTTTCGGTAATGAAATTATTCATGTGTTGCCAACATATGTGCGTCACCTAGTCACCGCGGCCGTGACATGCATGAATTGTATGACCATTTCAAACGTAAGCAACAAGAATCGGATAATTATGATAACTCGGTGTAACAATCTGTACTGCATGTATTAGTCTATAATTTCAACATTGTTACATCAAGGGCACAGCTGCCCGACGGCATCTTTGATCTTTACAACATATTAATGACAATGTAACTAACATCATGAGATATGACTACTCATATCTGGAGCATTATGTGTCAATTTCGGTGTCCGTCCAAATGGAAAATGCGTGGGCAACTCGGTATCTGTGTCCCAAGTTGGATCGAAGCATGTGGAATCGAAGCACGTGTTATGGGGGAAAGTTGTGCACAAATATGTTTATATCCTACTATAAATTACTTTATTAAACATATATACTCAACCGTTTTCGATGTGAACGAACGTATGGCGACCACGTGCATCATTTGAGCGCTGTTAGCTGACAGCACATGCAGTTGGCAACTTCACTATTCTCTCCACATATCATGTTGATCTCGATGAAAATATTTATATAATATCAGAATCGAGTTTGGCACAGTGACGTACATATACTTAACGTGCTTGAACATATATTTCGGTTTTATATAGTAAATGGTATGTTCTCACCGAAAGCCCATGTATGATAATGATATGCATATGTGTCATTCTTACAGGCTGCATGCGATATATTGCGGAAATCTATGTATTTTAATGTAAAATTTCGATATTTCCGCCACATTGGCGGCCATCTCGACTACGATAAGATATTAATAACTTTGGATTATCTAAACTGGAGTGCATTAATTAACATATCTAACACCGAGATATCGTTCGCCTGTGCTGGACTTATTACGTATGGACATGACGTATACAACAAATATAATGTTTGGCGAATTTTCACGATGCTTATTTGGAAAATAATTGTCATATGAACTCACATTTCGAGTAATTGCGATAAGACAACTAATAGGAATGTGTCATAAACTGTCGATTATTCATTTGGAAGAAGCAAATTAGTCCACAGCAGTCACCTTCTACATGACAGAAACGTAATAGGGTGAAAGAGGGTAAAATTTGCGCATTATCGTATTTTGGCCGCCATCTTGAAAGCCATCTTGAATAAAGTTGACAGTTTCTGAATCCAGTTAGATGTATATAGCTTATGTAATGATCCTGTACATTTCCATCATCGATTATTCTAATTTTCTTTAAATAAATACTTAGAAAATAAAAATGTATATCTTGGCGAAAATTCATACCACTTCCTTCAAAACATCGCATTTGGAGCAGAAAATCAAGGTTATGATCCAATAAATCAACTATTGTGATGACTAAGTGACATGTTATCAAGATTAAAGAGAAGTATATTTCATAATCGTCACCAGTTCGATACAATCGGAAATGATGTAGACGACATGTGCGGAAAATCATCAACGGACCCACTTCCGGTCGCCATTTTGGCGGCCATCTTTGATCGAGAGGACAAATTATTATATAAAAATATAACATGGCGTTACTCGGTACACTGTACAAAATGATTGTCATATATTTTATATCAAAATTATATTTTTATCATGAAATACAAAAATAGCGAATTTAAGAAAATTAGCATGGCGGCCATATTTGTGACGTCATAAGACCACCCAGTCGCGACCCCAGGGGGTCTAAAAATATTTTGTCTGAAGTAGAGACCATATACTGGCCGGGAGCCCAAAATAAGCGACTCTACTAAATAAGAAGAACTAGAATGAAACTGAAATTGCACAGCAATTTCGATACTTCCATGTTCGCAAATGACAGAAATTGTGTCATCCGATAAAGCGTAAGTTGTCAGTAGACTCATGTGAGTATGGTGATACTATATATCATAGTAATACTCGGCAACCACAGATTCTATCCACCAAATTCCATCAAGATCTGCACCAAAGACATTTTGAGATACATACCAACACGCCATTTCTCCCAAACCATTATTTATCATTATAGAGCGCAGAGTTTGTTGCACATAATGCAAAAAGTCCCAACTCAATATCTCAAGCCGTTCTGGATTCCGTATAAAGAGCGTTTTTTATTCTTCGACAAGAAGTCAATTTTTAAACCGGAAGAGCGACCCCTATCATTTTTCAGTATTGTATAACACATATAAAGGCGCAAATAATGGAAAAAGTCCGAACCAGATATCTCAAGCCGTTTCGGAGGAGATACGTTAACAATAATAACACATATAAAGAGCGTTCTTTCCTAAGGTCAAGGTCAGACGAAATTCCCTATTAGTCCATCGACTGCGTATGCTCAATGGCAATGTAGATACTAAACTTTGATTCAATTGGCCGAGCCGTTTTGACGATATAAGAAATCAAACCTCGATTTGCAAGTTATTCTGGTGGCGCGAAAACCCCAACAAATTCAGGTTTTTAAGCAGCCATAACTCCAGAAGTTTAAGTCCGATTAAAAAAATTCGAGTGGGACAGTGATCAGCGGCATCTAGAGATTATATTCACCAAATGTCATAAAAATATGCGCCAAAACAGGTTTGAGATACATACCCACACGCCCGTTCTCCCAAACCGGAAGTGAAATCCGTTAACTATATATATCTTTATACAGCGCACAGTTTGATGCACATAACGCAAAATTTCCCAACTCAATATATCAAGCTATTCTGGATTTCGTATAAAGAGCGTTCTTTTATTATTCGACCCAGAGTCAACTTTTTAACCGGAAGAGCGACCCCAATCATTTTTCGGTGGTTTATAACACATGTACATGCGCAAATAACGAAAAATGTCCGAACCCGATATATCAAGCCGTTTAGGCGGAGTTAAGTTACCAACAATAAAACAGATAAAGAGCGTTGTTTCCAAATGTCAAGGTCAGACGAAATTCCTTATTTGTTAATCGACTGCGTCTGCTCAAAGGCTATGTAGGTACAAAATTTCAAATCAATTGGCCACGCTGTTTCGACGATATAAGAAACCAAACATCGATTTTGCAATTCATTCTAGGGGTCCGAAAACCCCATAAAAATCAGGTTTTTAAGCAGCCATAACTCGAGAAGTTTACGTCCGATTGTAAAAATCTGAGTGGAATAGTGGTCAGCGGCAACTAAAGATTTGTCCACCAAATTTCATCAAAATCTGTGCCAATATAGTTTTAAGATACATACCCACACGCCCGTTCTCCCAAATCGGAAGTGAAATCCGTTAACTATATATATCATTAGAGAGCGCAGAGTTTGCTGCACATCATGCAAAAAGTCCCAACTCGACATCTCAAGCCCTTCTGGATTTCCTATAAAGAGCTTTGTTTATCCTTCGACCAGTAGCAAACTTTTAAACCGGAATTGCGAACCCTATCATTTATCGGTGGTACATAACACACATAAGTGCGCAAATAATGAAAAAAGTCCGAACTCGATATCTCAAGCCGTTTCGGAGGAGATACTGGAAAAATAATAAAACAGATAAAGAGCGTTGTTTCCAAAGGTCAAGGTCAGACGAAATTTCCTATTTGTGCATCGACTGCGTATGCTCAACGACTATGAAGGTTCGAAATTTCAAATCAATTGGCCAAGCCCTTTCGAAGATATAAGAAATCAAACATCGATTTTGCAAGTCATTTTAGTGGCGCGAAAACTCCCCAAAAATAAGGAAAATGGCGATAACTCCGAAGGTCAAGGTCGGACGAAATTCTCAATAGGCCATTTTACTAGAACTTCCAAAGTTATATACTGAAACCGAAAAAATCGGGTGAATCGGTTCAGCCGTTCCCGAGATTAAGGCATGTTTTTGGAATAATAAGAAGAAAAAAATAATAAAAGCCAGAAGAATTACAATATACTTCCATGTTAAAACATGGAAGTATAATAATAATAATAATATATAGCATTTACATAGCGCTTCATCTCTGGTGTAGCTCGAAGCGCTTAATGGTGTACCATCTCAATGATAATAATCACATTGAAGGCATATTGACTGACATATAAGTTTGCTTATTAGTATCCAGTTACCACAGGGGCCTGTAACGCGCTCCGCTGTCCGCCCCCATTTTTGCACTGCCCATATACGCCGCTCTCTATACGCGCCTTCTTCGCGTTAATGGAACATTATATAGACAAGGGGCTCTGTAGAAATTCAACGTTTCACCATCGCTCGGGAGTCGCACAAATTTAGCCCATTCACCCCAGTAATGATAACGATATATACACGGATGGATCGGCAAAGAATTCATCTTTCAATAAATACCACAAACTCCCATCAGAAACATTCATACACGTTGCATTTGATTAAATTTTAACCACCGAATATTGTCTCCGGAGAGTGTCTTTTTCCGATTTGATCCGGCTCAGTAGCAATGGACGCCACTCGTCTCTAAATTCACCACCCATACAGTTTACTATCATTAATAATCGGTCAAACGATCAACTAAATATCTGGAACTTAGTTATTTCTTGTCGGCTAATAATTTATTTACTCATACAAATCAACACATTGTCAGTAATCAATTTCTATAGAGGAGAAATCTGTCGATAATTCCAACTTTTTTTAATTTTTTTAACAAGTCGCACGGCCCCTCATTTAAATATTCATTGTGAAATGACCTCGATTAGAATACTGGACGCTGATTGGCTGTTCTACTATTTTCATTTTAGTAACCGCGAAGTTTAAAATCGATGCAATATTGACATGTCGAACTCGTGGTCAGCATGATAAATTTGTAAAAAATAATGTCGTTCAAAGCTATTAACTGGTAATTTCGTAACCATTGCAACAAAAACTAATTGCATAGGGTGAATTTTATGTTGTAAATCGAATATGTATGTTTTACAACTCAACTTAGAAGAACATTCCAGTGAAATATAAGAACTATATTGTCAAATATAAAGACATTTTTTTTTTATAGAAGTTTTAATAAACCATTCAATAGCCACAGTAGCTGTCTGGCAATGCCAGGTTTAAACATTGAAACAAAAACGAAATATATATACAGTATAACAAGCATTATTGGAGGACTTTTTCACTGCATTACTTATCTGAGCTGAAAATTGATGAAATAATTGAATCAATTTCAAGAGGTTGTGCACAAATATAATTTTACTCTGAGGCCAAATTAAAAATTATTATGCCACGATTCCATGCTCTGTTGCCCCCCCCCCCCCACTTTGCATGACCCATAACTTATCGTTTTTTGTGTGACAAAGTTACCCAGATTCCTAAAATTGTGGTGAAGTTATACCCAGGAACTTTCAACGCACTCCCTAGTTCCTGCACTGCCCCTATATACACCATCCCAATATACGCGCCTGCCTTAATTTTCGTTAATAGTTGTATATATACTGAATACCTGTGCTCCAGTAATAATATGTTATATGAGTATGATCACTTCAAACTTGGCAAAACCACAGGGTCCTGTATTAATATGCTCGGCTGCCTACCCCCTTTGCACTGCCCCTATATATGCCACTTCTATATACGCGCCTGCTTCATATTAATGGTACTAACGTGAAGCAGGCGCATATATAGAAGCGGCATAGGAGCAGTGCAAATGGGGGTGTGCAGGGGCCGGAGCGAATTACAGGCCCCTGTGGGCAAAATTGAGCAGTAAATTTTCCTCATTCACTTTTAAATCCCTTCCATATTGTAGATTTTATTAACAAACCTGGGATCTGGGTAACTTTATCACAATTTCACAACAAAAAATGGTGAGAATGGTGACAAATTCAGCTATATTAGGGCTACTACATGTATAATATGTTGTAAAGAAGGCATGTGTATAGGGATGGCACATACATTTAAGGGCAGTTTGGGGGGGGGGGGGGTCTGCAGAGCACATTACCCATGTGGTATCAATATATTGATCTTCTTTTTGTTTGCCCTCTCTCTTGAATGAAGAACAGTATTTCCCGCAAATCATGGAGTTGTTTTTCTTTTGTTCATGTCATGTATGGTATGTGAATGCAGGATGCATTTAACTACATTTATGAGTTAAATTGTAGGCTTTAGGACAAATTATAGAGAGATACTCTTGCCAAAAAGTTGTTGGAAAAATTTGTTTCAGTGTTCAGTCCTTGCTGTGGGAAATACTGTTCTTCATTCAAGAGAGAGGGCAAACAAAAAGAAGATCAATATATTGATACCACATGGGTAATGTGCTCTGCAGACCCCCCCCCAAACTGCCCTTAAATGTATGTGCCATCCCTATACACATGCCTTCTTTACAACATATTATACATGTAGTAGCCCTACTATAGCTGAATTTGTCACCATTCTCACCATTTTTTGTTGTGAAATTGTGATAAAGTTACCCAGGACCCAGGTTTGTTAATAAAATCTACAATATGGAAGGGATTTAAAAGTGAATGAGGGAAATTTACTGCTCAATTTTGCCCACAGGGGCCTGTAATTCGCTCCGGCCCCTGCACACCCCCCATTTGCACTGCTCCTATGCCGCTTCTATATATGCGCCTGCTTCACGTTAGTACCATTAATATGAAGCAGGCGCGTATATAGAAGTGGCATATATAGGGGCAGTGCAAAGGGGGTAGGCAGCCGAGCATATTAATACAGGACCCTGTGGTTTTGCCAAGTTTGAAGTGATCATACTCATATAACATATTATTACTGGAGCACAGGTATTCAGTATATATACAACTATTAACGAAAATTAAGGCAGGCGCGTATATTGGGATGGTGTATATAGGGGCAGTGCAGGAACTAGGGAGTGCGTTGAAAGTTCCTGGGTATAACTTCACCACAATTTTAGGAATCTGGGTAACTTTGTCACACAAAAAACGATAAGTTATGGGTCATGCAAAGTGTGGGGGGGGGGGGGGGGGGGCAACAGAGCATGGAATCGTGGCATAATAATTTTTAATTTGGCCTCAGAGTAAAATTATATTTGTGCACAACCTCTTGAAATTGATTCAATTATTTCATCAATTTTCAGTATCAGATAAGTAATGCAGTGAAAAAGTCCTCCCATAATGCTTGTTATACTGTATATATATTTCGTTTTTGTTTCAATGTTTAAACCTGGCATTGCCAGACAGCTACTGTGGCTATTGAATGGTTTATTAAAACTTCTATAAAAAAAAAATGTCTTTATATTTGACAATTTAGTTCTTATATTTCACTGGAATGTTCTTCTAAGTTGAGTTGTAAAACATACATATTCGATTTACAACATAAAATTCACCCTATGCAATTAGTTTTTGTTGCAATGGTTACGAAATTACCAGTTAATAGCTTTGAACGACATTATTTTTACAAATTTATCATGCTGACCACGAGTTCGACATGTCAATATTGCATCGATTTTAAAGGTACTCAACCCGTAAAGAGGGTCCCCATCTCAACAGATTCCAACAACAACAATCCGATCAGAGGGTCCTATATTACTATTTCTTTGGCTTTGGGGGTAAAAAATATTTGATTCGAGTCGAGGAACCCATCAAACAAAGCTCAGAGTTATTAGATATTGATTTTTGAAAATTCTTATGTTCTCGAGATGAGTACTTATAACTGCCGTCAATTTGGTAACATGCTCGAGATTTTACGCCAAAATTCTATTCAAACAGACAAGGATGGATAACTTTATAATCAAGTGGTAATAATTGACTACGTACTGGGCCAGAAAGAATTCCCGATAATGAAAAATAATAGATTTCTAAAATCGATATCTAACAAATCTGAGCTTTGATGGGTGACTTCCTCGACTCGAATCAAATATTTTTGACCCCCGAAGCCATTGAAATAGTAATTGAGAGGAGTTTTATCGGGTTGAGTACCTTTAAACTTCGCGGTTACTAAAATGAAAATAGTAGAACAGCCAATCAGCGTCCAGTATTCTAATCGAGGTCATTTCACAATGAATATTTTAATGAGGGGCCGTGCGACTTGTTAAAAAAATAAAAAAAAGTTGGAATTATCGACAGATTTCTCCTCTATAGAAATTGATTACTGACAATGTGTTGATTTGTATGAGTAAATAAATTATTATCCGACAAAAAATAACTAAGTTCCAGATATTTAGTTGATCGTTTGACCGATTATTAATGATAGTAAACTGTATGGGTGGTGAATTTAGAGACGAGTGGCGTCCATTGCTACTGAGCCGGATCAAATCGGAAAAAGACACTCTCCGGAGACAATATTCGGTGGTTAAAATTTAATCAAATGCAACGTGTATGAATGTTTCTGATGGGAGTTTGTGGTATTTATTGAAAGATGAATTCTTTGCCGATCCATCCGTGTATATATCGTTATCATTACTGGGGTGAATGGGCTAAATTTGTGCGACTCCTGAGCGATGGTGAAACGTTGAATTTCTACAGAGCCCCTTGTCTATATAATGTTCCATTAACGCGAAGAAGGCGCGTATAGAGAGCGGCGTATATGGGCAGTGCAAAAAGGGGGGCGGACAGCGGAGCGCGTTACAGGCCCCTGTGAGTTACCCACCGAAATGACTGCATGCGCGTGCATTTATAATATATAGGCAGCTGTGCTATCTTGATAGACACAGAGTATGAACCACAGGCCCCTTGGAATAAAATACAATATACCAATATATACTATATACCAGTGATTGTTACAGTATATATAGAGCATCTCCAACTCGTTATGATGGGATATAAGATTTTATGAAACTCGTTTGATAAACTTGATCACAACGAGTCGTAGACGAGTTGTGAATCAAATTTATCAAACCAGTTTCATAAAATCATATATCCCAACATAAAGTGATAGTACTGTTATTTCTATATGAAATTATTCTCGCCCAGAATAATCGGATTGCCATGGTGGCGCGCGCACCAGCAAACTCAGGCTTTCATCGTAAATCGGTGTTTAGATATTGCAAGCATTGGTCGAAGGGTCAAGGGTCGGAAAGACCAGAATGCATCATCGATCTAAAAATAATGCTGACGGACACGCATTAATAATATAAAAATGGCGGAATGTTTAAAAAATAGATTTGGAAGCGATCCGGGGGCTGTTAATTGTTCATGCGGGAATCTATGCGTGTGGAGGAAGTCGGCCACGTCTCGTTCGTTGCGGACATCGTGTCCCTGTTTGGATGCGGGGACATTTTGCAGCAGAGGCTGCAAATGTGGAACAAGCAAAAATGAGCTGTCACTGAGTGTCAGAACCAGCCCAGGAAAATGAAGATTGGCAAGAACTTGAAGAAGAAAGGGTCGATTTTGTCGGCAGAACTTGGGTTGTCAAGTAGCGAAGACGATGCCGATGGTGAAAATGTCGAAGATGTCGTCGTGAAAAAAAAGAGGTAAAAAATTGTATCACTCTTCGCTATAAAATTGAAATTGATATCCACACAAATTCCAACAGGCAATATTAAAAAAAATAATTTAGGCCTGACTCTTGTCGTCTTGAAGTTGAAGGTCTCGTTATTCACCATTCAAATAGTACTAGCAGTATATGTAGCATGTGCAGTGTTGCTGTTAGTACTAGTAGGCCTACCAAAAATAATAATAATACTGTAATATTTTTCATGACCATGATTGTGGAAAATTTTCCCAGATTGAATCAATTACAGGCCCAAATAATAGTACTAGTAGTAGTAGGGGTGGATTTTTTTCTCCCACATGAGTTTCCAAAAGTTATTCTCAGATGGGCTAGTTACTATCAACGGAAAATCAAATATATAAGTTCTCTAATTGATTAACAGTATTTTATCTGCACAATACATGTAACTTTTTGTAAGTCCATAATTTTGAGGCGAAGTTGATCGGTAGTGGGCAACTATGGGAGGCCCTTTTCACATTTATTATTTATTTGCGCTTAAGCGCAAATCATTTGCGCTTAAAAGCATAAAACAATTTGCCCTTAAGCACAAATCATTTGCACTAAAGCGCAAATATGTGTCTATCAATTTATTTGCTCTTAAAGCGCAAATCATTCAAGTTTGCGGTTAAGCGCAAATACCTAGCACTCCCTTACTTCCCTCTGATTGTGAATGATTGAGTCCATCTCATAGTAAATTATGATGGGCCCATAGTAATAGCCCCATACAGACTCGAAGTTGAAGAAAAAACATATATCCATGTCAGCATCTCTGTCCCTGGTGTCCCAGGAATTGGTGTCTCACTCCCAGAGCTCTAGTATATTTTATTAAAGGGATATCTCCTGCACAGATATATACCATTTCCATGGCCATAAAAAGGGAATTAAGGGTTACTACTATCTAACTTACCCATAATTTATTGGCATGACCTGGTGTATCAACTAGCAACACAAGAGGAGCATTTGGGCTAATTTTAACCTGTTTTAATTAGCCTGAGTACTCAACAGTCAACTGTGAGTGTGTGTTCAACAAGGATAATCCCTAATTACATATTATCAGCATCCATCTATCCAAAGAATTTATGTCTCCTTCCCGGAACTCTAGTAATTTTTTGTATGATGTTTTTTAATGTATTATTGCACAGATTTGGGCCCTTACTATGGTCATATACTATAGCATGCATGTGGTGTCACTGCATGAGGGCTTGCTTACCTCATATGGTTTACTTATTGACTTAAATCAGAGGAAATAACCCTATTTTCATATTATCAGCATCCCTGTCAAAAAAGATTGGTGTCTCATTCCTTGAGCTTTGGTGTCTCAGTCCTCGAGCTCTAGTTCTTTTTATTGCACAAATCTATAGTATTGCCATGGTCATATAGTTCCACCGAGGGCTTGCTTCCCTCATATAGTGTGCCTGTATACTCGAAAATTGAGGAAAATCAAAGTCGCCCCGACTAATACAGAATAACTAATATATACTGAAGATATTATAATGCTATCACGAGTCGCTCCAACTAAAACAGAAGGTGATACTATTGCGAGTCAGCCATTTTGATAAAGAAGTTGGGCTAGCTCCCTACCCATCCAAACCAATGAAACCAAGAGGTGATATGTCAATAGGAGTTAATGCTAAGTTATGGAGAAACCTATTTATTCACCAGGGGTGTTTAGTTACCTATAACCATGAATTGCGCATAAGCGCAATGATTGCACTGAAGCGTAATTATTTGCGCTTAAGCGCAATTAATTGCACTTAAGCACAATTGATTATGCTCAAGTGTTAAGTGCAATTGATTGTGCTTAAGCACAATTAATTATTAAATGTGAATTTGGCCTCCCATACACTTAAGCATAAATCAAATTCCAGATCTCAAAACTCCCCTGGGGCTGAAATGATGGGCGGGGCAGGTGGGGGGGCTTTCATATTTATTATTTATTTGCAAATATTTGCACTTAAGCATAAATCATTTGCACTCAAGTACAAATATGCGTCTAACAATTAAATACCAAACTTGCTCTCCCTTACTTCCCTCTGATTGTGACTGATTTGAGTCAATCTCATAGTATGTTATCATGGGCCCAAAGTAGTAGCCCCACACAGACTCAATAGTTGAAGAAAATTTCTGTCCCTGGTGTCCTAATAAGTGCCTCACTCCCAGAGCTGTAGTATATTTTATTAAAGGGACATCTCCTGCACAGATATATACCATTTCCATGGCCGTAAATAGGCAATTAGGGGTTACTGTGGGTTTGCTTCCCTAATATATGGTGTACTTAATTGACTTGAAATAGGGGGAAAACCCCTATTTTCATAATATCAGCATCCCTGTCCCCAAGAATTTGTGTCTCCATCCCTGAGATATAGTATTTTTATAAAAGAGACATATCCTGCACAGATCTATACCATTCCCATGGTCATAAAACATCTTGGGGTTACTGGGGGATTGTTTCCATCATATGGTGGGTCTATATAAACTTTATTGATGTGTTTAGGCCTGTGCCATTTGAAATTAATTCATGGGGGAATCAATGTTTTGAGCTTAAGCGTAAATAAACAATAAATGTGAAAATGCTTGAGGAATGAGGGTAAATAAAATATGCTTAAGTGTAGATCAATTATACCTAAATGTAAATTAGTTATGCTTATACATAAATAATTACACTCCCATAGAGATCCCCTCAAGCTGAAATTGATGCAACCACATATATTGTCTGCATACCAGTAGAATCTTTCAATGGCAGATATTATATACCAGGGGGGGGGGGGGGGCCTTAGTGCAGCGGAGATGACATTAATCTATGTCTTTTTGCATATGGGACGGTGGGGTGAAAAAATTCCTTCACCACACTATTACAAAAGAACCTTCCAGAAACGTAAAACTTGAATAAATAAACTTGTCTTGATGTCGCTAATGCATAGATCATTGTGTGAATGGAAAATGAGCGAGCAACTGACATTAAATGTCACTATCAACGGATAGAAAGTATCTGACTATCAATGGGTAAAAAATATCTGTCATCAGTGCATCAAGCCAATCAGTGAATTATTTGCTTCTCTATTAACTAAGATGATCTCTGGCAAGACCTAAAGTATCCAAGTCTGATAGAGTGATGTGACTATGTTTATTTCCATCAAAACAGCTTCTGAAACAGGTTAAACTGTTATCTGAACTAAATGAGATAGATCATTCCCAGTCATATGAGTAATATCAGTACAGCTTTATTCAGTTTTGAACAATATTTAGTGAAATTTGGGAGGTGGGTGTAAACAAATTGGGAGTAAAAAACATATTGGTTTTGCAGGTTTTGTGGTGATTGGTCCCCGAAAATGCCAGATGCGAAAAAAATTCATTCCTTCCTGCAAATCTTTGACTACCCCCATCCCCCTGCTCCACCTACAATCTTGGCATCAGCCTATACCATTATACCTGAGGTAACATAGCCGAAGAACCCAATCATGCTTCAGGATAAGCTAATTTATTGTGCTGCATAAATCATATATGCTAAGCATAGTCAGTTAATAAATGTTAACACATCCTCCAATAAAGGGGTTTCAGTTTTTAATTTTCCAACAATTGGAAAGATATAGGTACCAGTTGAAAAAAAATTCCAGAGTATATGCAAAGTTAATGCACATTTACTGATATAAGCTAATTATGATAAAACAATTCAATTAAGCTTTAAGCATAAATATATTGCTCTGAAGTATCATTGTATTTATGGTAAAATCATAATTCAGTTACCCTTAAGTTGGCCTTAACCACCATTGTTTGTTTTACCTCTCTCACCTTGGATAAAATGGTATGACATAAATGGTATCAGTGTGTGGAGCCTTCCCCTATTAGTTGACTCAAAGACTGAGATACTACTATGTCAAAGGTTTCAACTTGAGCGGAATTCTGAAAGAGCACGTCTGAACTATGTGTGAGTGAATTGTGCTTCAGTCTAATTCATGAGAATGGATTACTCTTATTAAGCGAACCATTATTTCGCTTAAGACAGCCAAGGGTATAATAAGTGACGGCATTGCCCACACTAGATACCATTTATGTCATACCATTTTATCAGCTAATACTGGTAAATGTGAATTCGGGTCCCACATACTCTAGGAATACACACACCGCTGCACACTGTGGGTCAAATATAGACAAATTTTGACAAAAATCAGCTCAAATAAGGTTGAAAACAGACATTTCTCTAATATCAGTCATGTGACAAATGTTCAGGTTGCTACATGTACCAATTATTATTGTTGCAACACATGCCGAAATAAATTTATGAACTAAAAAGATCTTAAATCAGTTTGAAAATAAGCATAAGTCTAGTAGATCTGAAATGGCTGAAACCCAAACATGGCTGATGAATCTTAAATACATGAAAATATTTAGGGTTATGTTAATTAGCCTTGATAATAGTGCAAGGTTACCTCTAAAGTGCACATAATTTATCTGATCATTGTGCGAGTATAAACAAAAGTTTAACTTTTTTCAACATATAATGAATTTCCCTTTCAAAATATAGTCCATATATCAATGTATATGGATTTCTATGTGTTTTTTCCCTTTCAAATTTCATGTGAACTCTATTATTCTGATTTATATGCAACTGCATGGATGCACTGGAAGCCCTTGTGGCAGATATTTTTGTATCTGTATTTCTGGCATGGGGGATGTCCTAGGCATTGATTGAACCATAATTTGTGTGAATAAATGGTTGCTATGGCTCCCTAATGTTCTCGTCTTGTGGGTAGAGTTTGAAAAATCTTCAAAAATGAGGTCCTGTCCCATCATGTATGGTCATGGAATGGTGCACTGGACCTAAATCATGAATATGTTAGATTAACACAACTGATAGTTGTTTTAAATACTACTTCCTGGTCACAAATGCTTGAAACATATGTTTTGTGCCCATGCTTTAAACCAGCAAGGACCATGACTGGTAAATATAATGTTTAATTAGGTGAATAGCTATTGGACTCACAGAGAGTGATAATTTGATGGATTTCACAAGTCGCAGTATCAGCATAATAAGTTGTGAACTTGTGAGGCAGATGTTGGGTTAAATTAGCCAAGTTATACAGTAATGCCCTAAGTAATCGACCTCTTAACCAAAGCAGAAGTATGGGTAACATTTCAGGATTTAGTCATGTGGCTTGTTGCCATTCATCAGAAAGCTCTCCCCGAGATTCACTACCTTTATACATTTCTATTTTCAGACTATATTAATGATGGAGAACGAGAGATGTGATTAACTCATCAGGACAAATCATTAGAATGTAATAATGTGAGTACCATAATGATAAGCATAAATGATTATTGTATTTTGCATGCAGATCTTTAGTAACATCAACAATCAGCACTGACTGGTACAATGTACATGTAGCTGTATATGTAGCCATAAATCAATGACTTTTGGGATAAAAACATATTTCTATATAATCTACTTTTGTTGATATATTAAAGAGATTAAACTACTAACTAATACCAATATTAGTGATAATGACTTTTTTTGGTGAAAAAATTTGACTTTTTTATATTAATCCCAGAGACTACAATTATCTGCTGAAGTAAATATATATGATGTGGTATATAGACTGTTTTTACTTTTGTCACATTCTCAGGGTCAAAGTATCCTGTCAGATTATAGAATATATTCTTCAGTCATATTTAAATTTGTGC
Organism: Siphonodentalium dalli; assembly: GCA_032622095.1. Taxonomy (NCBI): domain Eukaryota; kingdom Metazoa; phylum Mollusca; class Scaphopoda; order Gadilida; family Siphonodentaliidae; genus Siphonodentalium; species Siphonodentalium dalli. The sequence continues at coordinate 131,714,793 of CP136062.1, read as the reverse complement.
AGTACATTGTACTATTTTTCACTAGTGTGCATTTATTATTCACATGTGCATAGCTAAATCATGGTTAGATATTTTAAGTTGAATTTCTTCTAAAATATAAATATATATATTCCAGACTGAAGGAATTTTTGTCAAGATGATCTTTAATATGCACAAGTGTTTTCAGCGATAATGAAGAACTGAAATTGTCATCATATACAAAAATATTTGTAAGTTTAGAAGTCGCTCAGAATTTAAAATAGAGCGAAACATAGTACTGCACAAATTCAAATATGAGTAAGGTATACAATTGATATACAGGGGATCCTAGTAGTTCAGTCAGTATTGGGCATGAATAAGGAATCAGAATTCCTAAATGAAAAGATGTGTACTAGTATTTAAATATCGTACATGTATATGGTACATGTATATTTATTCCAAAAATATATAGCATATTTAATTTGTAGTAGACAATTATATCATCTCAGCCATAGAGCTTTCTCTTCCAGAATCATTCCGATAACCAAGATGGACACAGTTTAAATTGAAAAGCACAGTATGACATCATTTGAACTAACATTGCTTGATCTGCATGTTAATCAGGAATGAGATTTTCTTCATGGCATTGCTGAGAAAGTGCATCGAACATAGCAATATATCTTTTTCAATATCATTGTCATTATTGTGTTACTTCACAAAACTGCTGGTAACATTGTAAGAATGTAATGATTGTACATGTGGCAATTCGCTAAATTCAAGTGTGTTTAATGAACTGCAGTTGTGCAATTACTTGGAGTCTTGTCCTTCCAGCCATATCTACATCTCTCTCTCCATTAGAACCTATAATAGAACGATAATAATATTTTATGTTATAGAAACCAACATCACTATATAAAGGAGACTGGTGCTGCCTAACTCATGGAGTGTGTGACTCACTGGAATTGGCATCAAGTTTTGGATAGCAGATCTTGAATGTTAGTAACCAGAAAAAGTGAATAGTTTCAGTCGAGGCCAACAAACAGTGCAAAAGACAATAACTTTCAGTTTAGTTTAATTGTTATTCTCATTAAAATTATAAAATAACAATTCTTGTAATATCAATCCACCAGCAATGTTATATATTAAGGTTGGCAAAATTGTAAAGTTTGATGTCTAATCTATACTGGCCCTCAGACAATTTTTTTTACAACAACAGACATTTTATGAAACTTGTTTTGATAACATGATTATATAAGTGCAGTTATCATCAAAACATGAAAGAAACATATATGCTGTCTCATATATTCATTCCTAGATATTGAATCAAATAAAATACATGTGCCACTGCCAAATAAATTGTGTTCTAAACATCGTAATATTTTTGTCCCACAATATATATTTCTAGTGACGGAAATGTCTGTTGAGTGGTGCCTTTTAACTTCTTAACCAAAGCAGAATTATGGGTAACTTTTCAGGATTTAGTCGGAAATATGGCTTGTTGGCATTCATCGGAAAGCTCTCCCGAGAGCCATATTTCCGACTAAATCCTGAAAAGTTACCCATAATTCTGCTTTGGTTAAGAGGTCGATTACTGAGGGCATTACTGTATGTCTATTATTCATTTGGAGGGAATTCAGGATACACCAACAGATAGAAAATATCCTAAGGGAACTACTTGTCACTGAGTATTTAGTAAAGAACCTTTGACAAGCTAAGATGTAGATATAAACTACATCAGTTATAACAAAAAAATGTTTCAAATGTCCGCTCTCAGAATTCTAATGTACATGTATGTACCTGTCAATATTCTAGTGGTGCAATCCTCAAACCATGCTGACACCCATCGGTCTCAATCATTCTTTCATTCCTTCTATTCATATTCTGTGCTTGGACTGGGCTACAAGTGCATGAACAATTAACTGATCTGAAATATAAGAAAAGTTTATTTAATTTTTGGTTTAACATGAAACGGCATACATTTTTAAATACTTTTCTGTCAGAAAAGAATATCTATAACATCATTGGAATATTGAATAAAGAATGTGCATCATATAAGATGACATATGACATGGTGTGAGATGTGCTGCAATTGGTTTGGAATAAAAATTCATTTTGTCCATTTTGAGTTTTTGACCATCAGCAATGATTTTGGCCGAATAACCAAACAAGACAGTCAATGACTGTGGGGTCGCTCACCAGACTGCAAAGACTGATAAGACTGGGACTCTGGAGACCAAAACAGTCAGCACTTTTCATAATCACTTTAAAAGAAGTAGATTTAAACAGGATATGTGGCTAGAGAGACTAAGTATGTAGATTGGTGAAAATCCACCTTGAAATTGCCAACTGTACACTACTGATCACCCCCCATTTAAAAACAAATCTGAATTGCAGTCAAGGAAGAACATTCCATTCTATATAAGCCAAATAGTTCTTGCAAAACATATTTTAAGAATTACTATGCAGTGAAATAGTTAAGTCTCTGGCTCTGCCCTTATTTGACTTTGTGATCCCATTTTCACAAATCTGATAAGGATAAGATTTAAGTTCCCCAGTTGAAGTTGGTGATATTCACCCATTGGGCACCTCATTTATGAATTTTATCTTCTGCAAGTTAGGGGATATAGAAACTTCCTAGAAGGGAAATTTAACTAACAACAATGTAAATTTGATACTGTAGATACTTCCCAGAAGATGAGGCCTAAGCAGAATGAGGTCTCCAGAAGGTGAATTTGGTTATGCTAGCCCGCTGTGTGGGATAGCATCACAAAAAGCGTGTATGTTCCTACATTGTGCATGCCTGGCCTCAAGCAACACAATGTATTATACAATCAAGCCTTGAAATAGTGTGAAAGTGTGTCTGTCATTTGCAGAATGAGGTCCCCAGAGGGTGAATTTAGTGATGCTATCCCGCACAGCGGGCTAGCATCACTAAATTCACCCTCTGGGGACCTCATTCTGCTAGGGCCCCCAACTGCTATGGCAGACCTAGGATGAGATTGAAGTTCCCCACTTGAAGTTGGTGATGTTCACCCATTGGGCACCTCAATTAGGAATTTATCTTCTGCAAATTAGGGGATATAGAAACTTCCTAGAAGGGAAATGTAACTAACAACAATGTTAATTTGATACTATAGATACTTCCCAGAAGATGAGGCCTAAGCAGAATGAGGTCTCCAGAGGGTGAATTTGGTGATGCTAGGCCGCTGTGTGGGATAGCATCACTAAATTCACCCTCTGGGGACCTCATTCTGCAAATGACATTAGTCCTGATATGAACAATACATGAGAGATTGGGAATTAATGACATCTAGCAAATCTGCAGGAATGTTTATAAACATATCAAGATTGACATGATTGTGTCGGCATACCCAGCATATATACAGTTACAGCCAAAGTAAATGCTTCTTATTAATGATTCTGTCAAGAATTTGAGTAAATTTTATTTTTGAGACCAGGCCAGGGTGGCAGAAGCAGTGCACTTGAATGAAGGGCCAGGGGCCACAACCTACAGAAATGTAATGGCATTAGTTTTTCAATTATCAAAAAATGTTAAACAATATATATGTGTTATATACACAATGTGTTTGTAACGATTCATGTATCGCGACGAGGCAAGTTTTCGTGGCCATATAGCGACGAGGCGACCTTGGTCGCCGAGTCGCTATATGGACACGAAAACTAGCCCGAGTCGCGATACATGAATCGTTACAAACACATTGTGTATATAACACATTTATCTACCATCCACCGCACAAATAACATTTCAGGAGTTTCTTAAATGCCAAATCTGTTGAATTTGTGTCCGATGATTCGCTTTCTAGAATAAATTCTCACAACCTGCAAAGGTATCTGTGTCACGCGATTAGCTCGCTTTGCTAAATTCTCACAACCTGCCGGTTCACGCGAATATGCCTAACGGAAATGTATTCAATGGACACAATTTCTTACACTTATAATACATACTGAACACATACATATTAGTTCCCTTGTGATGTGTTATACCATAATACCCGTGATGGTTACCCGGTAGGCAATCAAATAATGTTAAAACATTGGAACTATTTGTTTATAGTACGCAAGAATATACGTTGGAATGTCGTTTTGATTTTTCACGCGATTGATGTGACGTCAGTTCATTCATGATTTTGATCAGTCAACGACGTCACGAGCGCCTTGTATCGCAACTGCAGTAACGATACGGATGCTTTTATCGCCCATTCGTTATCGCCCATTGTATCAGGGAATTTCATAGGAAATGGTAGATAAATATGTGTTATATACACAATGTGTTTGTAACGATTCATGTATCGCGACGAGGCAAGTTTTCGTGGCCATATAGCGACGAGGCGACCTTGGTCGCCGAGTCGCTATATGGACACGAAAACTAGCCCGAGTCGCGATACATGAATCGTTACAAACACATTGTGTATATAACACATTTATCTACCATTGGTGTGACAGAATCCACCGCACAAATTACATTTCAGGAGTTTCTTAAATGCCAAATCTGTTGAATTTGTGTCCGATGATTCGCTTTCTTGAGTAAATTCTCCCAACCTGCAAAGGTATCTGTGTCACGCGATTAGCTTGCTTTGCTAAATTCTCACAACCTGCCTGTTCACGCGAATATGCCTAACGGAAATGTATTCAATGGACACAATTTCTTACACTTATAATACATACTGAACACATACATATTAGTTCCCTTGTGATGTGTTATACCATAATACCCGTGATGGTTACCCGGTAGGCAATCAAATAATGTTAAAACATTGGAACTATTTGTTTATAGTACGCAAGAATATACGTTGGAATGTCGTTTTGATTTTTCACGCGATTGATGTGACGTCAGTTCATTCATGATTTTGATCAGTCAACGACGTCACGAGCGCCTTGTATCGCAACTGCAGTAACGACACGGATGCTTTTATCGCCCATTCGTTATCGCCCATTGTATCAGGGAATTTCATAGGAAATGGTAGATAAATATATATATTAAATTGACCATGGAGTTAAATACACTTTTTTTTTTTTTTTTTAAATATTCTAATAAAAAAAAACAATTCCACAGTTTTTTTAAATATTCTTTTATTTTTTAATATATCATTTCTTTTCTATTCTTTTCTTTTTTGGTTAAAGAGTTTAATCTGAATTTTTTTTTTCTGAGTTATGTCCCTGGCCCCACCCACATTTGATCCAGTGACCTCATTTGAACAAATCTGAACCCCAGTCAACCAATGATCCTTCATACCAAATATGAACCCATTTGGCCTGATGGTATTCGAGAAGAAGATGTTTAAAAGAATTACTATGGAGGGAAAGAGTTATGGCCCTGGTTTCTCAACTAATCAACCTGGTGACCTCATTTGAACAAATCTGGATGTGAGTCACCTAGGGAACATCCACACCAAATATGAACCCATTAGGCCTTATGGTTCTGGAAAAGAAGTCGTTATAAGAATTACTATGAAGGAATAGAGTTGTGGCCCTGCTTTCGCAACTATTTGACCCAGTGACCTCATTTGAACAAATCTGAATGAGAGTCACCTAGGGAACATCCACACCAAATATGAACCAATTCGGTCCAATGGAACTTTAGAAGAAGATGTTCAAAGAATTGTTGATGGACGGAAGGATGGACGGACGACGGACGAGGAGTGATGACTATAGCTCCACCGGAGACTTCGTCTCAGGTGAGCTAAAAATGACTCGATCTCATCCATGACAAATTTCACAATGATCTGACAAAAGATGCGACCTGTAACCCTGGCCAAAGGATTTAGTCATGCAAAGAGTAAAATCCAAGATGGCCGACCGACCCCACTAATGTAGCTGAATGACCCCAAAATTACTCATTCCCCATCTCCATGTCAATATTAACATCCGTGACAAATTTCATGATGATCCAAACAAAGCTACGACCTGTAGGCTGTGCCAGAGAATTTAGTCATGCAAACAGTAAAATCTAAGATGGCTGCCAGTGGCCATTTTTTTGGCCGAATGACCCCAAAGTTACTCGTTCGTATCTACATGTCATTGTTAACATCCGTGACAAATTTCATGATAATCAGAAGAACAGTACGACCTGTAGCCCGTGCTAATGGATTGAATATTGAAATCCAAGATGGTCGCTGGCGGCCATGTTTTTTTTCTTCAGAATGACCCCAAAATGAACGGTTCTGGTCTAAATGTTGATATCAACAGCTATTTCTGGTAATAAACGGTCATTGAAAAATATGGGTGGCCCAGGTGGGAAGGTGGTGTTTTCATTTTTAGCTCAACTTTACTTTGTAAAGTTTTAGCTATTGCCATGGCTTGGTATCGTCGTCCGTGTGTGTGTGTTTGTGTGTGACTCGTCAACAATTTCCTCTAGCACGGGCTACAGGTCGTACCTTTGGTCATTATAAAATTGGATCATTATAAAATTTGTCATAGCTGTTGGCATTGACATGTAGATGGGAACGAGTCATTTTCGGTTCATTCGGCAAAAAACATGGCCACCAGCAGCAATCTTGGATTTTACTCTTTGCATGACTAAATCCTTTGGCACGGGCTACAGGTCGTAACCCTTTTATGACTGGAGCCATGCTGGTTCAGCATTAATGATCCTGTGCCAGTGCATTCTATTATATATGGAGCCTCGAATATATAAGAGAATGCACTGGCTTACAAGGTCAAGGTAAATATTGTTAAGCCAATGAATTCTCTTAAATATAAGAGAATGCATTAATTCTCTTAAATATAAGAGAATGCATTGGAACAGGGTTTTCACAAAATTTCAAGAAGATGCAGTCTTGATAGTTGAACATCTTACTTCTACAAAGATATTAAACTTAAAATATCATGACAAACCTATGTCTCATATACCGGTACTCGATAATTTCCTAACAGGTCACTGAACAGGTATGGGGAGGCGGGGGGGGGGGAGATAAAAGGACCTGAGTAACCAATTACCACCTAGTAGCTACATATGAGAAAATATAAACTTATGATTTTATTGCTTATTATTGCTTTATATAGTCATGCAATGGTGAGAAATTAACTTTATTGAGTTGATTGTGTTGGTGTTTGGATGGATGGGTGCTACCCAAGTATGAGCAGGCTGATTATAATACCCCCACTCACGCAGAAGCTACATCAGGGAAATTTCCAGGGCTGTTTTGATAGCTGTTACAGGTATGGGTGCCCAAACTTGAGAAGCCCAAATGACCCCAAATTCCCAGTGGACAGTATTGAATCAACCTGAATTTTCAAGGCAATTCAAAAATAAGCGCTGTATTAAAAAATCTGCAGTTGCAATACAGCCTTCATTTGCATGTTGAATTTTTAAATCAGAAATATTATGTCCTATTTATAATATATGTGTCTGTATCTGTGTTGGTTCGGTGTAGAAGCCGTATTTTCCTCTGCTGGAAACAGGTATCCCCAAATTATCTCTGGATTCTTCCCTGAGCTACATATGAGAATTTTTGGACTATATAAAGCAAAATAAGTGATAATCAGGACTTGGTATCTCCCCCAATCCCCAACTTAATAAACTTTTTCTCGGATGAAGTATATAAAGCAAAATAAGCTATAGATGATGTTTTGGTCATATGCAGCTACTAGATGGGCGGCGGAGAAGATTCTCAGTCCTGGGTATCTCCCCAGAGTCCACCCCCTCACAAACCCAGACTCAACCAAATTTTTCTCAGATATAGTTAATTTCTTGCCATATCATCACTATATAAAGCAAAATATGTGATTGTGAGGGTAAAATAAGTGGAAAAATATTATGTGGGTGGGATATACCAATGTTGGTAGAGGAAAATTGTTCCACTTGTAGTCCACAATTTCCTAACAGGTACACAGGATATATACCCATCCCTGTTAACTGCATATGTTCAGCAGTTCTTATGATATTGGTTGGGGTAATGCATATTTTGGGAGGAGATATAACAAAACAAAAGACACCCATATGTAAGGCCAAGTGATAATCGGACAGATTTGATTTGCTCTTAAAGTGCCTTAAGCGAATTAATTTATTTGCTCTTTTAAAAGTAAAATTCATCTATTTGAGCTTGAGCATAAATCAGATTGTCTAGAAATAAAAAAAGAGTGAATTAGACTCTGAGAAAGGAATTACAAATAGGTGGACTAGTATATATTATTAAATACATGTATGATAGTCTCATGTCTTATTTACACTTAAGCGCAAATGATGTGCGCTTAATTGAGCTCAAATAAATGTTTTTTTTACATAGAGCATAATTAAATGATTGGGTCTATGAACACCTTTCATGTATGGTACATATTCCAGATACAGATAATTTAAAGGTATGGTTGGCCTTGGCGGTGGGTATCCTGTGAAAATATTTCCACCCTTCGAAAACCGCCACAAAAATAAAGTACATCAAAATGTAGACTTTGTCCATATACAAATAAGAAATATCGCATAAACAGTATGTTGTCAAATGTTTGACCATTGTTATGTAAACAAAAGCATAAAAAGTTACTTTTCTGGTGTTTGTTTATATTATGATGGTAAACATAAAGAGCGTTCTTTGTTGGTGAATTCCTGATATGGAACTAATAAAGAGCGTTTATGCCATTTGTGTGTGTGATTAGCCAGTTCAAGAGTTGCATTAATATTGTGCTGTCTTCTGTAACACAATCAGGCTCTTGCTTAGGTAAAATATTGTAGGTCTTTATGATAACATGCTGTTTACGTGATGGTCATGGTATATATGAACGAAACTGTATGCGTTTTAATGTTTTTCTGTTTACGGTGATTAGAACAAATATCAATATTTTCGACAACTAAGGCCTCACGTGCCTTTAATAGCACTTTGAATGTGCAAATGATTTACGCTGTTTAAATAATTTGCACTTAAGTGCAAATGAACAGGTCATGGTGAACCAACGATCGACCTTTATTAGACTAATCGCTATAGAATAGACCGATTGGTCATTCATCATATGCAGGCATTGGGGATAAGTCGAGTCACTCTGAACTGTTCTATATTGGTAATTATATTACATCCAATACTTAAAAAGAGATAATTATAATTTCTGTTGAAAGACACGGAATAATTATTTAGTGAATATATTCAATATAAAGATAGACTGATCAGTTTTATACAGATCAACCAGTGGTTCACCGAGACCTGCATATGATTGTTGAGCTTCGGTACATTCAATGCGATTATTAATAAACATGCAGGTCTGGGTGAACCACCAATAGATCTTTATTTAGACTAATCGATCTAATATAGACTGGTCTTACACCACCTAGATGCATCTGAGATAAGGGGAGTCACACTAAACTGTTCCATGATATCGTTCAACTTGGTAACTACTTAAAAACATTTGGATTTCTTTTGAGAGAATGAGAATATAAATAAACGTTTAAAAATCTTCAAACAAACACCATTTAAATATTCAAGAATTGGAGAAAGCACCTCTCGGCTAGTGACAGTGACTGACTCGGCATGTCAGTGTCAGCCATGTTTTATTGGATTTCGATCAATTGGTGTTCACCCAGACCTGATATTTAAATGTGAATTTGGGCTCCCTTTCCCCATACAATTAAGACACAAACTTACGCAACCTTCCAAGTCTGCATGGGGTTGACATCAGCCGATATACTGCAACGTATTCATCCATCAGTTCATGCCAATAATGGAAACTTGTTTGTGACTCGTCTTCCATTCCAGATCATTCCAAGTTTAACCTGCTGGCTGCTATCAACTGTCTAGGATTACTTGAGTACCGGTACGATTAAACGGACACTGACCGTGGAATGTCGCATTTCCATATCACATAAGCGTTGCTAGTATAATTTCTGCAATATATGCTGTCTTTGTGGTGCGAATTTCTCACAACAAACGTCGTTAACTTGGGAAGTAACAAATGCGGAAGTTACAATTTATGGGTTTTCCCCAACCCGGAGGTAAACAAATCAGACAGTGCTTAAAGTCACGCAGTCGGAGGACATCGCGTGGCGAGGGGACTGAACTCTGTTTTGCAACTTGCGATCGACGTACCACCGGTCATCTGAGTACTATCCCTTTAACCCAACATAACGAGTTGAAGATCTTGTCTATAACATGAAAAAACTAGAGCTCTATGCCTTTTTAACAAAAAGAAGCTTAAAAATGCATGTCATTTTGCGTTGTCTGCTTTTGGTAACCATGCGCGGCTTTTCAAAATAGTATTAATCCGCATAATCAATGTAAAGTAATTTTGTTGGCGCGTTGCCAAGTTGGCGGGAAGCACGCGCTTATTCCTAACTAGAGACATATACACTATGTGATAATATGAATCGTACGTGACACGTAGTGGAGCAACAACACACGATGTTCCTCAAATTTGCCTTTTTTCGGCGACATAACGCTAAGAATAATTTATGTAACATCATGCTATGGTTACGACGGAGACGACATGCCATATTGACAAGACGTGTCGTGGATTGTAAAATCTTGTCTGGATCATCGTCATGACTTCTTCATTTTTCGTTTTCATTAAGCTGACCAACGAAATTGGTCTAAATGAAATTAATAGACTTAAATCACATTCTCCGTAAGTTGTGAAGTAGTTACTTTAATTTTTATCGCGAAGCTTCATTTCCAATTCCGCGTTTTTTGCAATCTCCACACGTTTGCTAACCGGAAGTCACGTGACAATTTCTCCAAAATCTATACCCGCGATCTTGAAAAATCACTGATGGATATAGTAAAAAAATATATGATATCATTCACCTGCCTTAGGTATAAGCACCCTTGGTGGTTGCTATAAGCAAATATGTATGGCTTTGTAATGATAAAATAGGGGTTTCATGTGATACGTATATCTGATAGTTTTCCACAGGGGCCTGTCGTATGCACGTAATTTGTCTTTTCCAGCGTATATACATAACAAAAATACTTGGAACCAAAAAGCCTTATTAGGTTGCAGAATTAATCACTGGATTACAAAGGCATGCGACATGGAAACTTGCGTAATCAGTTCTGGTAAATGCAAGGCACGTACGCTTGGACACGAATTCCTGTATAGCGGAATAGATGTAATGCTAAACATAATATGTTATTTAACGTTTAGACATGCACTATTTAAAGATGGTGTATCACTTATCTAAAATTGTAGGTATACATTATTAGTCCGTGGGCCAATTCTCAGAAAGCCTCTAGTTTAGAAGTTGGCTGCAACCCCCCCCCCCCCCAACCCTCCAACAAAGGTTTTTATATATCAAATTGAAGATCATTATATGACGCATCCGATTTTGCTTATTGCCCGCTTCAGAATATGTCCCAAAATAGATTTTTCAGGGAAGACAACTCCTAACCCTAAAATAAAATAACAATTTCATCGAGTACAAATGTCAGCGTATAAAAAAATGACTGCGGTTATAAAGTGAACAAGACATTGTTTATATTAATTATAGATCACCATAAAACAACATGAGATACAACACTGGACCAATGTATAAGCTAGTTCGAAAACAATGCGATAAATATTTTGAAATTGCGAAAAATTACTTGGATTTTGAAAAATAGTGTCACATATAATTGGCTATAACTTGTGAAACACATGGGCTATTTGGCGCGCAACATATCTCAAAAATTGCCCCAAAGACATAGCAAAACAATTTGGATGATGGAATGCCAATTATATTTCTGTGAAAATGCGCTGTGAGCATAAACTTAACCCCACCCCCTAAAATCGAATTTTCTCATAAAAATTAAGTGTATAGTTTACACTTAGAATGCCGCATGCAAAGAACGCTTTAGGGGCATAACATGGAACAGTGTAGAGATTGATGAAGGGGGGGGGTGATAAAAAAAAACCTTGCACTAACGTGTTCTAAGATGACAATTTGGGGGGAAATGGTGAAAAATGGAAATTTTTACTAATTTCTCAAAATTTTACAACATTGTGATTAAATTTTGATATGGGTATGGAAAAATCAGACGAGGATACTGGTCCAGAATTTGTAAATTCATAAAACCTCACATGATCACTTTTTTGTCAACTTTTTCATATTTTTTCAATTTTTATTTGAATTTTTGTACAAAGCCGATTTTTATATTTCAACTGGTCACATATGGCTACCAAAGGCTGATGATGAACGTTTTTATGGAGATAATTTCTTATTTTCTGGCGCATTTTGTGACACTAGACACAAATTACGATACACACAGCATCGGACACTTCATTTTTGATAATTGTTTTAAGATGGCGTCCAAAACGGCCACCAACATCGAATATTTTCAATCTTACCGACACAAATTAAACTGGGTTCGTCATATGCGGATAAGGGAATTAGTCATTAAGAAATGCATTCACTGGTGCTCCTCCACAAACTAAAGAACTCTAATATCTTGTCTCAACTCATTTATTGTGATGAGTAATTGATTGACGAAAATGCCCAATAACTCTGCTCATCCTCAGGGTAGCCTGTTAAGTAAAAATTGGCACTGCTTCGGTTATTCCATGCATTTCATTTCATACACCAGTACATCCTGACATGTCGGCAGCCAAATAACAACAATTCACACGAATCATTGTAGCCAATTGCAAATTGCAGTAGTTCCATAACTGCATTTGGATAGGGATGAAGTGCCATCAATGCGTTGTTGATGTGTAGGACTTCCGGGCCCCTCGCGAAGCGACCACCGATGGCCGTCATGGAAAACCAATCCCATATAATCCCATGCACCCATATATCTCATGCACGGTAACTATGCTTTCAGTATCGGTACTTCTGTTGCGGAGTCATTTTATCCATGCCTATTTTCAAGCTTGATGTAGACAAGCAGAACGCCCATGGCTTGATTATATATTAGCGCTGGGGGACGGACCGGGCCACCTGGGCGATCCGACACACTGCATGTCAAAAGGTTCAGTACTTCAGGATTTTTAGGAATTGTTTTTACTCTATTTAGCTGTTATGTTTCTGCCCAGCTTGTGGGTATATATTCTGGGTCAACTGAAATCATTTGAATGTGTTAACAATACGAAGATTATAATAGTAGCATGGTGTTTATCTATGCTATGAAGCCGACGGGCACGAAAGAGACAATGAGATTGGACTGGCTGGTCATGATTACGCCTGAATCTCGCTTCATCATTGGTTATAGATTCGTTCTTATGCATGTGCATCTGGGTGCTGACTATGTTATAACATTATTTACATTACACTCAAACGGGCATATATGTAAAGGGGCATACTTTAGGGACACCTCATGTCACTATGCCTAGTGTTGTTGTTATATACCCATAAACAAGTGTCCCATGCACTAGAGCCCATGTTGCATAGGGTTATAAGGACGTGGCATTCCAGAACGGGTGTGAGTTATTGTGCCAAGTAATTGCCTGATAGTTTGAACGAAAAATGTGTTGCTTAAGAAGTCTGCATTTGGTGTTATTGTTCTCGTTTTACAACAGGAGACAAATTATCGTAATTCATCGACTTGAATACATGTCGGCTTGTCATATAAAGCAGGATGTAAGTAGGTCATCATCGATATTAGTAGATTGTTGAAAGTTGTTGCATAGTATGATACATTGCACCTCTTTTTCATAATAAGTCATCATGCTACCTTTTTCCTGCAACCCGAGAATACAATCCTGGCATTCAGGCAAGACTTCATATATCCTGTGTCCATGACACATTTCCAGACAGTGCCAAATATTTATCAAGTGGTGATAACAAAGATTCCCTGACAGGCTTATATTTTTCGCAAATGGTCGTGTGCTGTTTCAAAATCACTGAATTGTGTTTGCCATGGGGTCGAATGTCACGTGATACGGTCCGTCAATGGCGAAGTTCGCTTAGAATTAGTTCTTGATCTCGTGCTAGTATGTTACCACGAGGAAGCGGATACATTTATGCTGTTACAAGCAGCCAATGCAGCACGCCTCGGTCGCACGCTAGTTATTGTTTTTATTCCCCTGACGCGTACATGTCGAAATACTAGAATGTTATGTTTCATGATGAATATGAGCTAGGATAATTCTTCATACTGAAATCAAAAATAGGTCATGTGTCATTTCCGTGAATGACACAGCGGGCATTATTGTTCAAGAGGTGTGTGAGACATTGCCTCTAATTCACGCGTTGACAGGCTACGACATTCACAAATACCTATAGAATGAAGCGGTTTGTCGTAGTAGTCAAAAGCAGTCAAATGTGATGCGACTTTTGCATCAATTTGTGCAATCTATTAATATTGACGATGACACTATATATCCCACCAAGAGTTTGCATAAATTATGGTGAGCTATAATGTCGTCAATTAGACAAATTAACGCACACGTTCTTATGTTGTGTAACCGAACACTGGAACACACCTTCTACCACCAGCAGCCACAGACTCTTTAAGAAATCACATTAACACATCTTCGTGCGAACTGTATCAGTGAGTGGCACATCATACTGACTCCCCATCGTTGTGTACCATGTTCTGATAGCCATGGTTGGTCGCTCTTTGATTGAGTCCTACAAACCAGACGGATAATATTTCCTTCCGATCTACTGTGACTACTGAGCTTTGGCTACAAAGATTCATGTGAATCTAACAAATGGTCTTGTTTCAATGCAGACTAACCATGTAACGATGTATGTGAGAATGTCTACAATAACCGAAAGAGTGTACATTTTGACGACTGATAGGATGAGCAGAGTAAGAGAACATTTAAGGACTATAGATACTCAAATTATAGAACGGGAAGTAGTAGCATGTCTTGAAAACTGTTTGGCAACACAATATTATATACTGCAAAAGTCATTTCTTTATTGACAAAAAAATCCTCTGTATAGCAACTAATTTCGTTATTATAATGCATTTCACCTGAACACATGTTTACATCAGAAATAGGCAACTTGAAATTGGAGGCTGGTAAATTGGGCATACAATTTAAATTTTCTTCAGACAACTTATATAAATTGATATTACTTATCTAAACTTATCCAAAAAGCACATGTTAGTGACGATTGTTTTAACTTTCTATATCTTTTTATCAAGTATTCCCCCAATAAATGAGTAGCTATTGTCCTTGAGATAATCAATTACTCATTAGCTTAAATTAATTGAAACAATAGTAGGGTTCTTCGGTTTGTTTACGGTTACGAGTTAACTCATCATTAACAATACCCTTGTCACAAGATAACGAACTCAGTCACGTTTGTGACGGAAAGTGTGAGAAACTTCGATGTTGTTGGCCGTTTTGGGTGCCATCCTAAACTTATTGTCAAATATGTAGCTCATGTAATGCCATATCTATTGTCAGTTCTGATTACTGTCCTGACATGCGCGGCACAAATACGAAAATACCATTCTGTATAACGCAAGTCTCACTCATAAATTATTATAACCATATGTGTTCAGTTGAAATATATATATATATATAATATTTCCATAAAAATTCAAGTAAAATTTGAAAAATATATGAAATAGTTGCCAGAAAGGTGATCGTATGAGGTTTTATGAACTTACTAAATCTAGACCAGTGTTCTCGTGATGTTATACCATAGCCTATCAAAATTGAATGGCAATGTTGTAAATTTTACAGAAATTAGTTAAAATTCTCATTTTTCATTAATTGTTTTCAAATTTTAATCTTAGATCACGTTCAGACACCGTTATTTATAATTCCCTTCATCACTCTATACATTGTTTCAGTTTAGGCTTCTAAAAACAACTTGGCATGCAGCATTCTAAGTGTAAACTACATAATTCGTTTTTCTGCAAAAGTTATATTTTAGGGGGGTGGGGTTAAGTTTACGCACATATAACATTTTCACAGCAATATTCTTGGCATTCCATTACTAAAATCGTTTTGATATGTCAATGTGGCAATTTTTTAGCCTTGTTGCGGATCAATAGCCCATGTGGTTCACAAGTTATAGCCATTTATATGTGACAATTGTTTTCAAAATCCAAGTCATTTTTCGCGATTTCAAAATATTTATCGCAATTTTTTCTAACTAGCTCATAAAATGGTCTAGTTTTGTATCTCTTATTATTTCTTAATAATGTAAACGATATATTGTGCAGTTTATAACCGTAATAATTTGTTTATGCCCTGACACATGTACTCGAGAAAATTTTCATTTTATTTTAGGGGTAAGAGTTGTCTTCCCTGAAAAATCTATTTTGGGACACTTTCTGAAACGGGCAACAAGCAAAATCTGATGCGCCATATGATGACCTTTAATTTGATATATAAAAACCTTTGTTGGAGGGGGGGGGGGGGTATGACACTTTTAACTTTAAGACAAGGAGGCCAGTCAATAGACGCATCAGTCACTAGTCTAGGAAGTATTGTTTCCTATTTTTTTTTCACGAATTGGGACAGACTCGGAAAATGTGTCTATCTTTGTACATTGCATGCACTGTTCACCTGCGATGCAATGCGTTTATGTTTCAAAAACACTTTTAATTGAGTTCAAATAGTAACACCGAACGTTTCTCTTTTGTGTGATGGGAATACTAAAGTGAACGTGCCTTCAAAAAAGTGTTGTACGCATGTATAGTAGCATTGTTGTTGAAAACTTGTTCATGGAAGTCGTATCGGAAATAGAAAAAGCATTTTAACGCATTTGGTTATATATGAAACGTATATTCCACGCAATTTTACTTCAGGGATATTGATTTTCAAAGATACAGACGTTCACAATCCGGATTTCTGTGTAATAAATTTAATTTTCACATTAACAACATGAGTATCGTACGCAGAAAACATTTGCAAATAGTTAACTATATTAACCTCGTCAGCAAGACTCGATTCGAGTCTTGCTAAAGCTCGGCCCGAATCGAATTTAGCGCATTCGGTTATTACATTTTGTATATAATTGGGACTCATTACAGATCCTCTATATATGGATGAGTATAGTCCTGTAAATTAAGAGTGAGATCAGTCAACCAACGCTCAACATCACACAAACAATACAACGATGAACACATTTCACACACATAAAATGATGTGTATAGGTGGGTTTGAAATTGCTCAGAAACGTCACGATGAACGCCTCTGTCGGTGCCGTCTTTCTAACAGAAAATTCATAACATCCCCGTCTGATTGATAATCTTTGGAATATTGCTCTTGGAGAGCCCTCCACATGAGATACATACTAGTTAGTTTATGGACGTGGAAGAACAATAATTTTTGATTAGTTGAACTGAGATCATCAGTAAATTTTTTGACAGCAACTGATGGATTCAAAACATAAGCCTCATTGAGCCGTGTTTGCGTGATGCCAAGTTCCTCGGCTAGGATTCCTGTTAGATAATAATCGTCAACCCAGAAGAAGTCCGTCGAGAGAGATTTGCTGTATAAATTTCGAGCTAATTTAGTGGAAAACACAAACGCGGACCCGGAACAATATGGTTTGAAGTATTTCAAATTAGGTAACTCATTCTCTGATATATACCACTTGCTGCGCTTATCCCTCACAACCTTCATTTTGATCCATCTATTGCACAGGAAGTTTCCTGTTGATTCATGGTCTTGGTTTGTTGGAGTCGTTTTCTGATTGTCGGCGTTGTTGGACAATCTATCCATAAGTTGATAAATATTAACAAAAATATCATCGTCAGTTTTAATCACAACCTTAGCACCGGGGCAGAAGTGGACCACCCACTTCAGAGAAGCAATTGCTTTGTTAGTCAGATTTCTGTATGTGTCCAAGAAATCTGTTTGAACAATGTCACGGAATTGCGAAAATTCCATATCTATCCGATCCGTTATGTTGGCATCATATGTAACTCCCAGAACGAACACAAGTCGAGCTCTGAATTCATTCAGGATGCGATAATTTCCCCAAGTGTCCCTTATGGTTTGTCGTTTCTTGAAATGATCAGGCGCTGAATGAACATAAATTATGTACACCACACCCTGTTTACACAGCGATACGGGGTTCTTGATGAAAATAGAGCTATTCGAAACAACTCTGTCGTTTCTATGACGATGAAGGTCGACCGTAGTTTGATCGCCAGCAACAGTTGTTGGTTGAAAAGCTTCCTTGTCTGCACTATGGGCAATGTCGTTGATGACTTGATGGGTATCTTGGGCGATCTTCCTCAGATGGTTGAATTTGTCAACAGGCGTCTTCAATTCAGTTTCAGCTCTTTTCATTAAGAAGAAGTAAATGACAAGCGTTGCGGCGAACGTAGGTAATGCACATCCTTTTATGATAGTTGGAGGTCTCCAAACCATTGCCCGGTGGAACTAGATACAAAGGCTGGCTTCCATCTATCTGTCTGAAAAAAAAATGCAACACAATTGAAATGAGTTACATCAGGGCCGATGCACGATATACACGTCACACTTGCTCTAAAATGGCGACAAGAATGATATATATCACGCCTAGCAATTTCAACATTCGTTTTTAGTTATATTATCCAACGATACATGTATAAGCAAACATGAGCTTTATTCAAACAACTGATCTCGGATACTGCAAAAACCGGACATAGAACAGATTTTGGCGTTCAAATTTCACAACCTCGAGAAATCGAAGTCACTTGAACAATGGTATCTTCTCTACAGTCGGGATTCACATGCAGTGCGCTAGAACAATGTATACATTATAGCTCACTTGAAATCTTTTTTTTATATATATTTATTTTGGTGAAGAAAACGATTAATTAATACTCCCTTCGATGTGCGACATTTTGCCGCCATTTGTTTTAGCTAATTATGACGTAAGCTAGTTACCGGCTCTGTACATCATATGTATGAGGCACTGGCTCAGTATGGGATGTCTACATGGACGTGGCGACAGGGAGAGCGGTTGACTGATGAGATATCCCCAACTTTGAAAAAGAATTCAATATTTGGAACTTTCAGACTGAAAATAGGTTGAAATTATTCTGATATTTAATTTTCCAACCAGTATTTGGTGGGAAATGTGTTGATTTTAGACCAGAAGTCTGATATTTTACTATTTTTATCTCATTTTTGGCCACCAGTTGGAAACCGTCAAATCACTGGTTGAAACAGATTGAAATATTGAAATGTGAACCAATTGGAAAATTCCTAACCCAAAGGACGGGGTGGCATTTCCCGGACTTGTGATTTTTAGTCTGGCACAAGGGTGTGGAATTGGTAATTCTATATTCGACACTCCCCCTCCCTTGACACGGAGATGTTCTTCCAACGTCACTCTGTGTTCATTGCTTTGTGTGTGCTCGAACAAATTCTCATTTTTTATCCAAATGTATAGCCATGCCACAATAGGAATGGCATATCGAGATGTCCCTTGAGCAACTCAGATCAAGCTTGAACTTATGTCCTGATTTCTCCCACAATTTAATCTTCTCGTCTTCTAGTACAAATTATGACATGGCACGCATCTACAGTTCTCATTACAGAAGAATGCATGCACTTAATTCATCAGAAATTGTATAATATAAACATTCGATTACTGATATTACTATATATCACATGAAACCAATATCATTAAAAAAAACACTATATATTTCTTTAGCTTTCACTATAAACTAGTGTTGAAACGGCGCGTGCTTCCCGACAGCTTGGCATCGCGCCAACAAAATTACTTTACTTTGATTCAGGGGGATTGATACTATTTCGATAAACCGCGCCAACACCAGACAATGCAAAATGATTGCTTTGTTCATTAAAGTTAAATTAGTTAAAATAGACACAAAGCAAAGAGGTAGATTGGGGGACTATATTTTCTGTCGCCAACCCGAACGCGCAATACTGTCGTATACGGTTGTGAATCGTCTCAGCCAACGTTGTAAATGTGTGCATTTTAAAGCTTCTTTTAAGGATTTTGATTTGTTAAAAAGGCATAAAGCTCTAATTTTGTATGTGATATACAAGATCTTCAACTCGTTATGTTGGGATAAGATTTTATGAATCTCGTTTGATAAAAATGATTCACAACTCGTCTACGACTCGTTGTCAATCAAATTTATCAAACTCTTTTAATAAAATCTTATATCCCAGAATAACTCGTTGGAGATCCTCTATATATAGTATGTATAGTATATATGCAGAATGTATAAACGAGCCACTGGCTCAACATGCATGATGCATGATGTGCCCATTGCGCCGCAGCGTGATTGAACACATTCTCATTTCTTTTCGAAATGGCCAAATTACGTTAGGAACGGCACATCGAGTCGAGATCGATGCCCCTCAACTCATACCAAGCTCGAAAATCGGAAAACTTCATCCAAAGGTTAAGACACGACCCTTGCCTTCACTCATGCTTGTAAGACATATAAGACAAATATCGGTTCAGACGTAACTCAGACTATATTTATCAAGGAGGAAATTAGGCTTTCGTGATCATTAATTAACCTCCTTTTAGCATTAACACAATCGATTTTGTTCAGCCGATACATCAGAATGTCGAGAATGGCGTAAATCTATTTAGAATCACCGCGCATACAATCACATATATAGTATTTCGCAGGTAGAGAATTGGTCGCCTTGAAAATTGGTACGTGTATAAGACCATGTTATTGATTATTGATGTCCATTATTTGTGGGATTTGTTTAACCCTCCCATGACTGGAGCTTCCTTAAATTTCACGAAAACCACGTGCCAATGCATTCTCTTTTATACGCGAGTCTCCCATATATATAGGGACCCTCGCATAGAAGATAATTCATTGACTTAACAATATTTACATTGACCTAGTAAGCCAGTGTATTATCCTATATATGTGAGGCTCCCTGTAAGAGACTGGCATATATAAAGAATGCACTGGCACGGGGTCTTTAATGCTGTACAAGCGCTGCTCCCGTCATGAAAGGGTTAACCTGAAGTAATATAACACGAACTTTACCAATATTCCAAGTGTGAGAACCAATGTAAATGGACAGCGCTCTGGAATAACATATGTCAGCTGACCAAAATCTGCCAACTTCCACTCTCTGAGCAGGACTTGACGGGAATAATAAATATTTTACTGATGGCAGCAAAAATGAATGTAATGAATAGAACGCTCGTCCTCAGGATATTATCGTACAATTTTTAGGCAAATGTATAAAAAACAATTATATATATGCATACTTGTCCAGAAATTGATTAATTTTATTACGCCACATGTGGTGTATCTAGTTTCGGTGATTTTGATATTGTGTGGTGGACAGGACGAATGTATTCTTGGAGAATTTTTGTACCTTACTTAATCGTACCGATAGAAACACGTAGATGCCGAAATTGTAAAGTTAACGCCACCGGTGTATAATATGTTTATGAAAATATGATAAATCGTGTCGATAGAGTCAGGACAGGCTGAAATTGTAAACTTAAAGTCACCGGTGTAATAATATGTTGTTGAAAATAAAAATAAATCTGATAGACTGAAAATAATATATAACCCATTGGGAGCCCCTGGTGTATTCTTGGACATTTCTTTTTGTACCTTACTCAATCGTACCGATAGAATCACGTAGATGCCGAAATTGTAAAGTTAACGCCACCGGTGTATAATATGTTTATGAAAATATGATAAATCGTATCGATAGAGTCAGGATAGGCTGAAATTGTAAACTTAAAGTCACTTGTTGTTGAAAATATAAATCATTTGATAGACTGAAAATAATGTGTAACCCATTGCGAACCCCTGGTGTAGTGAAGTGAATTGTGGGTAGTTTCATTGTGATTCTCCGCCATCTTTATTTTCTGGAATTATCACCAAGATTTATCCACTCGATTCTCTTAAACTGCACCCGAATCGGTCAAATTCTTTTGATAATTCTATCTAAATACATCTTAGCTACTATTCGGATCTGCTGTCCCGGTCGAAAAGGGTTTAGTTTGACCAAAATGGCAATTGACAAAAGCCTGTTTATAAAATGCGTATACTCGATGACCCGTCCACGGTCCACGCTGTAGTGTAAATTTATTATCGAAAACAAATTCAATTTCTTCCATCTAAAACATAATTACGCGCTGAACTCTGTCATTTTAAGAATATATAAGTATTACACACATACACACCAAATTTCAGCTCAAAATTTTGAATGGGAAATTCTGTGTTAAATTTTATCATCGAAAAAAAATCATTTCTTCGATCTAAAAAATAATTACGTGCTGTACCCTGTCATTTTAGGAACATATAAGTATCCCACTCACACACACCAAGTGTGAGCTAAAATTTTTGAAAAATAAAAGATTTATCGACATAAATCGATTTGTATATGGCAGATGCCAATTGCCTTGTTAAATAAATTTTAGGGCCGTGCAAATGTTTTCTGAGCTGTTCCATATTGGGCACTAGAGTCCATATTTGACCGTTATATCTGATAATTGTGCGACAGTACAGTCGCGTTACTTTATACGTCAACATTGGTCATTATCACCCGACAAATTTATTTCGGCCTATCGTATCAACCCCTATTTTCTCCCGCGTAGCCTGACTAAGTGTCAACATTGGTCTTTATCGCTCCACTAATTTGTATCGTTTCATCGGTATGAATTCCATATCCAATTATCCACATATAACCAACCCAACCTCTAATCCCGGTCCAATTTATTTAATTTTTTCATCGCTATAGTCACGTTACTTAATATTTTATCGCGTGATACTTGTACTTATATGTCTATGGTATTACTATAGTATACCGTATGCGTATATCAATTGCTATTCCTTTCTATATAATCCTGGTGCCATCTATAGAGATAGAGATCATTTCATACCCCCCCCCCCATTTTATGTCATTGCTGCTTTAGTACAGTCGCGATACATTACATGGCAACATAGCTCCACTAATTTATGTCAGTTGATCGGTACAAACCCCTTTTTCTCCGAGTCCATATAACGTACCAACCCAACATATTATAGATGTCCATAAATGACTATTCTGGCACTATATAGAGATGACTAAGATTATGACACCCCCTATTTTATAGCCTTGTTGCAATGTTCAGTAGAGTTGAGATGCATATTAATATGTCAACATTGGTCATTATCGCTCTATAAATTTATATCGGTTCAACCCTTAGTTCCCTGTATCGCCCACCCCTCCCTGAATTTATTTTTTCATTTGTATTATAGTCTCGATACGTACACATTTTATCTCTTGTAACTTTTGCTTCAATGCGTCGAGTTCCGCTGCAGAGAATACAAAACTGACAACATTTTGAAATGTTAGCAGGCTTCAAACTCACCTTATCCAAGAAAAACTCTGGTTACATAAGAAATTTGTGTATAATGTGTACGCGCATTTGTTGCGTTAAAAACCAAAGGTCCCAAGTCAAGGTCCAAATCCCCAACACACTGTTGTGAGGTTTAACTCCATATACATACAGTAATGTCCAAAGTAATTGATCACTTAACCACAGCAAAATTATGGGTATTTTTTCATGATTTTAAATCCTGAAAAATTACCCATAATTATGCTGTGGTTAAGTGGTCAATTACTTTGGGCATTACTGTAACCAATATAAGGATTTGAGGTTTAATGATAACTCAATCCTCATACAGTAATGTTCAAAGTAATTGACCACTTAACCAGAGCAGAATTATTTGTAATTTTTCAGGATTTTAAATCCTGAAAAATTACCAATAAGTCTGATGTGGTTAAGTGGTCAATTACTTTGGGCATTACTGTAACCAATATAAGGATGTGAGGTTTAATGAGAACTCCATCCACATAACTAATAAATATGTGTGAAAATTAAAACAAAACAAAATAAATTCCATGATGGCGTCCAATATGGACTGCCTAATTCTGCTCCAAAACATGTATATTGAATATATGGATGTTTATTGGGGGAAACCGATTATTTCAATGATATTTTCATTAACTGTGATCCAAAACCCGACTTACGGGAGCGTGCTTCGCGCGTGACTGTATCTTAAGCATATGTGCATATTTAATAAGCCAACAATTGGAATCCCAACAGAGAAGATTGGCGTGGGTCCCTTGTGCGATCTGTCCATCGAAAACTATTTAGACATCTCAAGACACGTAAGACCCAATAACTTAATATACAGAATAGATACATCTATTGCCTGAGTGACTAATATTTATATTTGTTACAATGAGGTCAAATAGTTGCGAAGCCAGCACCACAATTCTTTCCCTCCATAGTAAATCTTAAAACAACTTCTAAAGAATTATTAAATTACCTTATAATTGGTATGGAGCGTCCTTGGTTTACTGGAGTTCAGATTTGTTAACATCACGTCACCAAGTTAATTACTTGCGAAGCCACAGCCATAACTATTTCCCTCCATAGTAATTCTCAAAACAACTTCTTAAGAACAATTGACCAGGTCAGTCGCGCAATTATTGGAAGAGCCACGGTCAATCATTTTAAAACAAATGTTACATTTAAATTATTGCTTTATTTAACCAAAAAAAAAAGTTTAAATGAGAAAAATAACTTTTACTACTTGCTAAATTTTATCTTTTAATTATTTCATTTAAATTTTACTATTTACAGTATACTAAGTCCAAGTCTTTATAATCTGTTGAGTGACCCCACAGTCGTTTACTTGCTTTGTTAGTAATAATTTGAAGGATCACTTGTTTAAAGGGGTACTGTACCCAAGATGTTGTTGTTGGTTTCTATAATCCCCGAGTCGGAGAATAAGGTAACAACTTTTCCATTTTTTGAAAGTCTGTTGAGTACGAAGTATTGTTACGGATGGCAAATTTACCGGAATGCAAAAATACAAATTGTCGTTGTCGAGTAATATTTGTACAGTTTTCAACCAAATGAATCAAATAAACATTATATTATATGCTTAGCAGTCCCATATACTCATTTAAGTTAGTGTATGGTCACTAGTCAATGAGTGGCTTGGGTTTTCTCCCCGTATAAGCATAATGTTTCAAACGATCGTGTGTGCAATTGTTTTATTAATCCAGTATCCCTCAATTATAATTTGATTACGTTTTGTACACGGAAATTCCAATTTTAAGAGACGCCATTTTATGGCTGGAGCCATAAAATCAATTTATATTAAATTATTAACTTTTAAATTATTAAATTTTAAGATAGCCTATTAACCTGAGCGTTTACAGAATACATCTTCGACTCAAATTACTTATATTTCTATATAGTATCGATAATAGATCGTTGTTATCACCGGGAATTTATTGAAAATGGCGTACAGTACCCCTTTAAACGCAATTGTTATCAAAATATTTTATGTATTTTTTATAATTTCTATTTATATGTAATACTATAATCTTGGTGGCGTTACCATTTCTGACTATGGTTTTCTTGTTCTATACTCAGCGGGCGTCTTGCGTTGACGTCCCGTCTCGACATAAATGTTTTCCAGACCCCATGCATGTTCTACTTATAATTTACAGATGCATAATCCGAATTACCGTTCCCCTATTACTATTTCTTTGGGTTCGGGATAAAAAATATATTTTGATCGAGTCGAGGAACCCACCCAGCAAAGCTCAGAGTGATCAGATATCGATTTTTGAAATTTGTTATTTCCCGAGATATGTACTTTTTGGCAGCCTGGACAATACCATTAAATACCATAGAAAACAAACCGGGATGATGTTTGAGTACGAAGTATGTTTTTGGAATATGTTGTGGGACAGCTCTGCATGGCACTCCACCGGAAAAACAGCCTGATTTATCTCCCTTGAAATCAGTCATCTGCACTTCCAAGACAAAATTTCTAAAATGTCTACGACATTCGCTCTGTCATAATTAGCTATGGGGTCGAAGACGGCCAATTTCGGCCAAAAATATTGTAAAAATAAAGATGCTGCAGTTAAGGGAGATAATTCCACTTGTGATGTGACAATTCCTGTCAAAATACAAGCAGAGAATGCTCTGACCTTTTCTGTATCTTGTATATGCAGCATTCATGTGCTGCTTATCAATTACCAGCAGAGGATTGTAGTATACAGTACCCCCAAATAGTGAAAATGGCCAGAAATCGTGTATTGCTACCTGAGTAGCTCTGGCATTTATAGATTTAATAGATAAGATTAAGATAGGATTTCCTAAACATAGAAAAAGTCCGCGTTTTGTTTTGTCAAGCGGTTTTCAAAATGGCCTTAGACTGCCTATATATATGAGGTCAATTATTCTATGTCCCGATAACATAGTCCTCTCGCCACATTACCAACATCCCGGGAGAGCGTACGCCCTCGTTCTGTCCGGCCTTATGATGTGTTATATGTTTTTGGAATATGTTGTGGGACAGCTCTGTATGGCACTCCACCGGGGGAAAAAGCCTGATTTATCACCCTTGAAATCAGTCATCTGCACTTCCAAGACCAAATTAAAAAAATTTATTCGACGTTCTATGTATTCATACATTTTTGGAAAGTATAATCAATTTGCTCTACCACAAAATTATGTTCCATGTTAGATACTCCATGACAATGATCTGGTATGACCAAGTAACTTACCAAAGATTAGACAAGACTCATGTTTCTTATTTGCAAGCCGTTTATTTTTTGGTGAATGGTCCACGGCTTCCAGAGATCATTCTACCGACATTGTTTCTGTAATTTCATTTCCTTGCCAACCTTCGCGATAGCAAATTCACATAGGACTCGTGTGTGTACTGGTGTATAAATGGGACTATGGATCTCCAAAAACACAGAGAATTCAGGTTTCTTATTTGCCAGATATTTTAATTGGTACCAATATGCTGTAAGAACTAGAGTCGAACCTTTTCACGGAAATAAATGGACAAAAGTCCAATGTTTGTCTGACCTTTTATTTGGATATGCAGGGAATAACGATTCTAATTTTCCAGTAGATTTTTCTGATTGACGAAAGGCTTCCTGTGATCAACCTACCAATTTAGTGTTTTAAACCCAGTGTCTCGCGATAGCGGGTGGACTAATTGTTTTGTCATGTGCATCTAACAATAGTGTTCATGAGAAAAAGCCACATTCCTATCTGCAATTAGATTTTATTGAATAGAATTATATGTTGTTGTTGTTGTTTTTGTTTTGCTGTTGTTGTTGTAAGTTAATGTCTGGAAACCTGAAAACATTCTCGGCATCTCAGACGAAACATAACCATATTCGTATTTCGCATGAGGTAAAATCAGTTTATTGTGTGAGGACACCATTGTCATTAATTTGGTTGTGATATATTATAGGAGTATCCGTTTTCTGGAGAACCACTTTCCGGACCACCAATTATATTCAGCAAGCACAAAAACGTTATACTACATTATTAGGGCTTGCCAATCGAAGATGTGGTGCCATTTTCGTTCAATAGACTGCCATTAGTAGATGTTATGAAAAACAAATTGTAAACATTTGTCATTCAGAGTAAGCTGTAGTTGCAGATACTAGTAGCTATTGTTGTGACTTCTCGTGAGCAAATTCACGACAGAAAAAAATCGATATTTTATATATTTTATAAAATTATTTAGCTATTTAGTTCTATGTATATTCATACGTTTTGGAAAGTATAATCAATTTGCTCTACCACAAAACATGTTCCATATAATATACTCCATGACAATGATCTGGTATGAACAAGTAACTTACACTCGCCCAGCAAAAATTCTGCAAAAAAACAATTGGCATATAGTCATTCCACCCGTGCGTCAAATTGTTCTATTGAGCCCCTTATACTTCATAAAAAACTGCCTTAGCCATTACTCTTCACATAAAATTAGAGAATAACTACATGTATCGACATTAAGACCATCTCGATCTTCATACAATACTGCCAGTGTTAGCTCCAATGTGGCCTTTTCACGCTCCTTGCAAAAATAATAATAAAATAAAAAACAATTTAAATTTAAATTCGTAAAAAAATACAATAATGAATCTATGTTCAATTGTGTTGTATATATCACAATTATATGATAACGCCCCTTCAAGTTCAAACCAAATTCGGCTCGTTATCTGTAACATTATGCATAGTATAGGGGAATTACTTACCCCTACCCCTCCCTATCACCCCATGCATCCGGAAATGCTCGTAGCGGAAGACATGCTCGTAGCGGAATAACCACGTGGCCCGCGATTTGCACACCGTTCACGGTTAGACACATGTTGCACCGAAACCAACACATACCAGTTGTTGACGGTGGTGGTACTATTTGTGGCTATAATTTACCCAACTGTACATCAAACTTCTTTAAACATGGATGATGGACGCAGTTTAATCCTATTTTACCGGGAAGTTAGGCCAAAAATTGTGGCAAAATTAGCATTTCTTACATAAAATTACGATTTCCGTGGTAACAGCCCAGACAATATAGTCTTTGCATACATTGCTATTTCCGCGGATATTTCCTTAATATAATAGACAACATTTTCAGTCATGTTTCTACATTTTCCATAGTAAAAAATCACCATATATGCAAGTCATAGCAAGAACATATGTATGTCTATAGCAGTGGTTTTACGTTTGCTATAGACATGCCCCAAAATCAAGTGAGTGTCTCCATGGAAACTAATTTTTCGGGCACTAATATGATTGACATCGCAAACATGTCCAGTCCATTTTGAAGCTAAGATATCATCATTTGAGAGACTGTATATTATATAATGTGTCAATGCAAAGATTCATTAAAATTTGATAAAACTTATATCGAGTAAGTATTTCAGGTCATAGTTTTCGTATAAAACCCGATTATCGAACAGTAATATGCAAATTGCGGAAACCACAACCGCTCATTTATGTAGACCGATTATCGCTGTTAACGTTTAAAAAAAATCAAGGTAAAATAAACCGTGTTTTTATGAAATAACTTACGACAACTAAAGACGATGTGCAAATCGCGGTCCATGTGGTTATTCCGATACGAGCATGTCTTCCGCTACGAGCATGTCCGGGTGCATGGGGTGCCTATACCTCACTAAAATGTGTACAATTTAGAAATACGCCAAGAACATATAAAAAAAATGCCATAAAATTCGAATGCGACACTTCTCAGATGGCAAACAAGCTTCAAAAGATGCAGAATCATCATCTATCATAAACATCTGGTGCTCTGACATTTGTTCATTTTTATACGCCCGTTGTTCTTCGGTCACAACTCCGGATCCAGGAGGTGCTTGATGAACCCAGCTTAAACTGTTCGATGAAAACAGCTCCACAAAGTGACGAAATGCTCGATGCATTGTGAGAATAAGCTTCAATGTTTCATTTTTGCTTGTTTTCTGCTCCAAGTTGAGTGCGTGGTGATAAATTTGGACAACGTTGTCAACGTTCCATTGATATCGACAGAACATTGATATCGACAGAATGTGAACTAAATCTGCATAATTAAAGATGAATAATCCGAATTAAAGACACGGTTGGTCTTGGCGGTGGGTATCCTGTGAAAATATCTCCACCCGTCAAAAACCGCCACAAACAGAAAGAACATCAAAATGTAGATAGACTTTGTCCGTATACAAATAAGAAATATCGCATAAACAGTATGTTTATAATGGTCATATGTTTGACCATTCTTATGTAAACAAAAGCATAAAAAGTTACTTTTCTGGTGTTTGTTTATATTATGATGGTAAACATAAAGAGAGTTCTTTGTTGGTGAATACCTGATATGGAACTAATAATTAAAGAGCGTTTATGCCATTTGTGTGTGATTAGCCAGTAGCATTGTGCTGTCTTCTGTAACACAATCAGACTCTTGCTTAGGTAAAATATAGTAGGTATTTATGATAACATGCTGTTTACGCGATGCTCATGGTATATATGAACGGAACTGTATGCGTTTTAATGTTTTTCTGTTTACGGTGTTTGGAACAAATATGAATATTTTCGACGGTTAAGGCCGCACGTGCCTTTAACGCTCGCACATTACTATTTCAATGGCTTCGGGGGTAAAAAATATTTGATTGGAGTCGAGGAACCCACCATCAAGGCTCAGAGTGATCAGTATCGATATTTGAAGTTTGTTATTTCTCGAGATATGCAATTATTTGTGGTCCAGAAACACGTCGTCAAACGGACGGTCTCGGACAAAATTGCGGATGAAGATGGATAACACTAAAATAAAGTGGCAATACGGCCAAATTTCGTGAAACTCAAGTGATAATACGGCCATATTTAGTTGAACAACATGTTGATAAATAACACGTTTTGGGAAATTTTATACCATAGTTTAACAGCGGTTCGCATTATTTTGTAGCAATTAATCGATTCTGATAACTAAAGCGTGTTTTGAAGAAATGTTGTTGTTGTATCTTGATGATATGGGGATCCTCTGATCGGATTGAGTACCTTTAAATTTACCCCGAATTTCTGAATGCGCTCGACTAAGATTTTGTTTTTCTTGAGAACTAATTACTGATATCTGAATTTTCTCTGAACTCTATACTGTCAACGCATAAATAGGCATTGCCTATCATATACATCTTTCTTTGGTTGCAATTGTTGGTACAACTTCTAAATTGACTACTTTTAACTAATTAGACTAGCCCTGATATGGAAAACTCTAACTGTATTATATAGTCCGATGTGCATGCGGTTTAGGCTACGTTCATACGCTGGCAAGTTTGCACGGTATGTTTTTGCAGGCATTTCGTCATATAAAACCACATGGTGACAGAATATGAACGGAAACGTGCACATAACATGCATCTTTACTAAAGCGAAAGACATGAGCAGTAACATTTATCTAATTCCAATTGTAACAGTGCTATTGGAATTTGCCTTCAAATACCTGTATGATTTATTCTTGCGAGATAATTGCATGATATTTACAGGCAAATTCCGGTAGCATCGTTACTAGTGGAACTACGGATATTTTACTTCGCACGTAGTTAGCTGTGGCACAGAATTCCACAGATGCACTCTATATGCTTGTTTCCGTTCATATTATGGCACCATATCGTTTTCTACGACAAAATGCCTGCAAACCATACCGTGCAAACTTGCCAGTGTATGAACGTATCCTTACTGCATGACGCCCGCATATCGGTTTACTGACCAGCGTGTTCATTATTTCCGATTTTCAATATATAAATATACCGTTTTATTCCCAGCGCTATATACTTCAATCGCCATTCCATAACTTATATTCACATGCGAACGTTTTGAGAACCTAAATAAAAAAAATCCCAATATAAAAAACTATTTGTCCCAAAGTCAATTATCCTCTCAACCCTTATAAACAGAATGATGACGTCAAAAAAATCTCCGAACGTATACGCTATACATATAATGTGTGACTTTAAATATACATACTTGGGTCACAACATACCACGAAGAACGGATATTTAATTTGAATCCCTGGTAACGGCATCATATAATTCACAGAAACGTTGAATGTGATTAATATCCCAACCATCGCGACACCTTAATGATAGAAAATGGAAAGACAATCACCTGTCGGATGTCATATACCCACGCAATGCGTCATTGCATGCGTATATAGATACCCCGGTTCGGTATTTACAACAATTGAACAATGCAAATGAAGGCAAACAGAATTACAAACGTTTTCTACCAGTTTAGGTTACTTTTGTTTACTATTAAACAACAAATCCAGGGATTATGTACGTGTTTACAAGAGAAGATGCGGAGGTTCGTGGCCATAAGGGGATATAACACAGATAGACTGGTCCGAATAGCATCTGATTTTATGTGCCCTTCGAATACTTTGTTTAATCAAGAAACAATACTGCATTGTTCTGCGCATCATGTCCAGAAAGTAGTTTATGGTTTTTATAGATATATTATATGTGACCCGCCATATCAAATCCAGTCGTAAGTCGGGATTGTTTTACCCTGTGCCAATGCATTCTCTTATATATGCTAGTCGACCATAGGTCGCCTCGCATATATAAGAGAATGCATTGGCCTAACAATGTTTTATCATGTTTTTTAAATAAATGTTTCTTACAATTTTTAGGACATAAAATAAAAAAAACATCCATTACCCTGCAGGGAGCCCCACAAATATATAGAAGCACCTAGAAGAGTGTCGTCTGCTCATGTTTGTCTGGGGCTCTGTATGGGTGAAATTATAAAATTGTTAAAGAATACAAGAACAAATTATTAAAATTGTAAAAAATTGTTAGGCCAATGCATTCTCTTATATATGCGAGGCGACCTATGGTCGACTCGCACATATAAGAGAATGCATTGGCACAGGGTAAAACAAATCCCGACTTCCGACTGGATTTGATATGGCGGGTCACATATGCTTATTTCACTACCTCAAACTGATTATGTTAAGATTAGTACAGCCACTACACCCATTCGACAAATGCGCCATTAAAGGTACTCAATCCGTAAAGAGGGTCCCCATCTCAACAGATTCCAACAACAACAATCCGATCAGAGGGTCCTATATTACTATTTCTTTGGCTTTGGGGGGTAAAAAGTATTTGATTCTAGTCGAGGAACCCATCAAACAAAGCTCAGAGTTATTAGATATTGATTTTTGAAATTTGTTATGTTCTCGAGATGAGTACTAATAATTGCCGTCAATTTCGTATCCTGCTCGAGATTTAACACCAAAACTCTATTCAAACAGACAAGGATGGATAACTCTCTAGGCTAAAATCAAGTGGTAATAAAAACGCAATTTTGCATGAGAGCTGGGCCAGAAAGTATTCCCGATAATGAAAAATAATAGATTTCTAAAATCGATATCTAACAAATCTGAGCTTTGATGGGTGACTTCCTCGACTCGAATCAAATATTTTTGACCCCCGAAGCCATTGAAATAGTAATTGAGAGGAGTTTTATCGGATTGAGTACCTTTAAACTAGCATTGACAAAATATTCAAACAATTGGATGTGCATCTGAACTGCGCAATAATGTAAAACGCCGATAAACAAACGAGTATTATTTCACCTATCAGTTTCAGGAAAGCAACGTATGACATAATTGGTACTTAAAATAGTCTCAAGTTCAGACTTCAACCATAAGTGTGTTTCACGAACAATGTCTTTACTTAAGATGGTCTTAACTTTAAGTCCGGCGGTAGGTGACTTAAGATCGCCTTAGCACATGCCCCTGGGGGAAATTACTCAAATACAATATATAGACTATACCAGTGACAAGGTTCAAATGATCGATTTTTGGCTAAAACCACACAAACTATCTAAGCCCTAATAAATTATAGAAATCGATAACTGCAGCCAAAATATCCTCAGATGTGTCTTGTTGGTAATAAAATTCCCTTTCATTTGACATATAACTCGGCGAAATTGAACGAAGCGAAGTCGAGATATCGTATCGAAAACTACCCAGTCCAGTCAAAATACGAGAAGTACGGTCTGACCTAGACACAATTTGTACATATATAAATTATGTTCATGGTGTGTGGGGACCTTTCCCACCACATATTAAAAATCCTCTGCGAGATCTGTGCGCAAAATATGAAAAATGACATCGTTTATCACAGTACCCATGTGAGTTTTAGGTGTATTCTGTTTGGGGATAGGGTTAAATAAAACGGACCAACATGACGTTTGCTTGGAGCATGGGGCCATGTCATATATCAAAATGATGGGAATGAATTGCCAATTGTGTCGTGATAGGCCATGAATTTTGCTATATCGATCGCATGGGCAAAGGGTCACAGAGTGCAAAAAAATCGATAGTTTGGTCATGATACGTGAAATGATGGGTTGACACGGAAGAAATTGGTAAGAAAACGATTATTTTGTCAAAAGACGCAGGAGAGTCTTCAGTATAACATATCTATAATCCGCTATAATCCGCTTTGAGGAAACTTGTTATTCAAGATTGCGTCAAACATGCGATATGGTTGTCTATAAAATATCAGTTCTTAAAAATAAGTCAATATACGATATAGTGTTGTATATAGGAATTACGCAGTTATTACGCCCCTCGGGTGTATTCTGGTGTAGAAATTATTGTATCGCATGGGTGCATGGACGTTTTATTTATAGAAACGGGAATTTTTGGTACACACTAAATGTTGTAGTGCGACGCCGATGTCGACAAATTGCAGTAGGTCCCCTATTTGCGGAAGTCCATTTGCGAAAATGTCGAATTCGCGGAGGTCCCTTAAAAGGGTCGAAATATGTTGATTTTAAAGAGGGAACGGGTGCGTATATCTCAATTGATACGTATTTTAAAGAGATTAGTGAATCAGCCACCGGTTCGTTAATTAGGCGCTGATCGGTGTGACAATTTGCAGTAGGTCTCTATTTGCGGAGGTCCCAGAATTCGCGGACGTCCCCTAAAAATGGTCGAAATAGGTTTATTTTAATGAGCGAACGGGTGCTTATATGTCAATTGATACGTATTTTAAACAAATAACGACACGATCATCATAATAGTGGTTTGTTCTATCAATTATATCATCATCATCACCATAATACGGAATAAGTCTTGCGACTTTTCGTCCCAATAACATTATTTGCAATGTTTGTTTAATTCCAAATATATGTGTCGTCATTCGATATTTTCTTGTGAGTCACTTGAACATATTATTTGCCGTCGAACTCGTATTTTATATAATAACAGAATGAGTCTATGTATATTTTGAATTGATCGAGTGTTGGGGCCTCAACAGCGAAGTCTGGCAAAGAGTTCCAGATATTTACCACCCTCTGCGTGAAGAAATATTTTCCTATGTCATTGTTAACAGTGCGCATCTGTAGCTTTTTATTATATTCGCTTGTTCTTCCTGTTGAATTTCTTTCTAATATGTCACAGGCATTGATATGGTAATGACACTTCAACAGTTTATATACCTCGATTAGATCTCCTCTATAAATCTTCGATATTTTAAAGACATCAGATTGAGTCTTATCATTCGGTCTCGGTAGCATAGAGATTTGATTTGACGAACTAGTTTCGTTGCTTTTCTTTGTATTTTCTGACACAATGCTTTGACATTTGTGATGTGGGCTCCATGCAGAGTTACATATTCGATGATAGGTCTGACCATCTTATGTAGAGCGATCGGAAAGTGTCGATGTCCAGGTTCTTTTAAATAACGTTAAAGCTACACATAACCATTAACACAGATCCATTTGAAGTATTTATTAGTCACTGCAACGCAAGTCAAATTCAAGTATTTACGTCTTTAAAAGTTCTGGTTTTCTGCTTAGAATACACCCAACCGTCGGGTCAAAAATAACAATTTCGTATGGGAGACCAAATTCACATTTAATAATGAATTGCGCTTAAGCGCAATCAATTGCGCTTAAGCGCAATTCATGGTTATATGTAACTAAACACCCCTGGTGAATAAATAGGTTCATCCATAACTTAACCTTAACTCCTATTGACATATCACCTCTTGTTTTCATTGATTTTGATGGGTAGGGAGCTTGCCCAAATTCTTTATCAAAATGGCTGATTCGCAATAGTATCACCTTCTGTTTTAGTTGGAGCGACTCATGATAGCATTATAATATCTTCAGTATATATTAGTTGGGGCTACTCGCAATAGCATTACTTTCTGTATTAGTCGGGGCGACTTTTATTTTCTTCAATATTCGAGTATACAGGCACACCATATGAGGGAAGCAAGCCCTCGGTGACACCACATTCACAATATATGACCATGGCAATACTATAGATTTGTGCAAGAGATGCTGATTTAATAAAAAAAACTAGAGCTCGAGGACTGAGACACCAAAGCTCCAGGAATGAGACACCAATTTTTTGGAACAGGGATGCTGATAATATGAAAATAGGGTTTTCCCCTGATTTAAGTCAATAAGTAAACCATATGACGTACGCAAGCCCCCATGCATGCAGTGACACCACACGCATGCTATAGTATATGACCATAGTAATGGCCCAAATCTGTGCAAAAATACATTAAAAAACATCATATAAAAATTACTAGAGTTCCGGGAAGGAGACATCAATTCTTTGGATATAGGGATGCTGATAATATGTAATTAGGGATTATCATTGTTGAACACACACTCACATTTGACTGTTGAGTACTCAGGCTAAACAGGTTAAAATTAGCCCAATGCTCCTCATGTGTTGCTAGGTGATACACCAGGTCATGCCAATAGTTTATGGGTAGGTTAGATATTAGATAGTAATTCATTACGCTTAAGCGTAAATGCCCGATTTGTGCTTAAGCACAATATGTGGTATTTGCGCTTAAGCGCAATTGATTGCATTTAAGCGCAATTATTTGCGCTCAAGCGCAATTCATTATTAAATGTGAATTTGGTCTCCCATAATTTCGGACATACGGCACACGAAGTAATGTTTCGACACACATTGCGTGGTAGTTTAATTCGGCACGATGATTAATTACTGAATGTAACGCAGAAACTAAAGTGCATTCCCTTGCAGTATAACTATATTACAGTGATATTTCCGGAATGTTCAACACTCTCCGTGATAATAAACCACGTATACGTATGTCGCAATGCTTATCATACTGTAAAGAGTCTAAAGACACACACGTTTATACAATCGAGTAGCACCACATCCCACCAGATCAAAGAGACGGTATACATCGTACACTTTATTTAAGACTAATTTTCGTGCGTCTACCAAGATAGTTTCTTAGTAGACAATTTTGTTCAAATTACTTCAGTCGGAACTTTACAACTGGAACATGCTACCACACATTGCACCATATTCGTTTTCAGTATCTTCTTGTTCGAAAATGTCTTGCCAATATATACCACCATGTATACTTGAACTAAATATCAGGTTGTCAACGTTCAAAGCTATATTATTTCTGCATTGGCCATTCACCCAATGTTGATGTTTACGGGTTTTAATGCAGCATATATGTGTTACACGTGGGTCACCAGTCGTAGAATATTATTGCGCACAAATCAAAATGGCGTCCAAAATGTACAAAATCGAATAAAATTTAAATGGCATTATATGCGAGGAAGAATGCATGCAGAGTATATATAAGAGACATTATTGATCACGAGTATCTCACGAGAGAGCAAGCGAAATCACGGTATCATATATAACGGTTAAATTTGGACTTTTTGGCGTCCAGAAACGGAAATATAACGCAGTTATATTTATTATAAATTAATTGTACGACGTATACCGTCTCTTTGATATGGTGGGATGTGGTGCTACTCTATTGTAGAATGCGTTGTTATCTATCCGTTTACTTAGAGAGAATTCATACGTATCTGATAAATAGGGATCGTCCCTCGAGAGTTGCCGTGCATGTGCTAGCTATATAGGACAGGAACGACAAACTTATTATAAAAAGGTATATGGTAGATTTTTTGGTACAGTACATGTCCTGCACTATATATATATTACACACATTCACGGCGCCGATTTTTAGAAGCTATATGCATGTGTTTTGAGACCAATGCACACTTTGTTTGATTCGATGGGATTCCATCGAAGTCCGGTCCGTGAAGGCGCGCTCGCCCTTCCACTCAAATTATAGGGGTCGCTTCGATTGACGTCGGACATTGAGTAGCAAGACGCGCTCGCCGTCACGGGCCGGGGTTCAAATCCCACCCAATCCAAAGCATGTGCATTGTCTCAAAAACACACGAAGCTATTATAGAAAAGTAAAAGTACAAATCCAGCAGTTTATTAAATGCGCAGTGAGATGTATGCATAATTCCTTAAGTTGTTAAATAACTGACATTTTCTAGAAATTATACTTCAAATATATGGCAATCAGATGGGGCAATAACTAGTAGTATTCATCACTCAAATAATCGATTACATGAGTACATGTATTTGACTCTCATTCTTGGTTCATATTTATTCTTTTATTTGATATTTTCTGTTGAGTATATAGTAGGAGATGGTCCTATAAATGGCTGGATTTAGGTATGCAGTCTCCTTTTAAAGTTGTGAGATCAATGGCTGGAAAACACACTTCTCACTGTTAAGAAAACCTGTTTCTTGTTTTGACAAAAAAAAATTCTAAGCGTTTCTAAATCTATTACCACTTACTTGATATAAGAAATTAACTTTTCTGAACGTTAGAAATTGCAAGAAACATATTTTCTTATATTTTCTAGAAATTTGAGAATATTTTTCTTATGTTTACCTAGAAAGTAAGAAAGTGTATTTCTTAAAGTATTAGAAATAATTTTTAGTTTTACGAAAATATTTTTCTAGATATAAGAACAAGAAATTTTTCTAAGTATACTCCCAAATTTTCTAGTCTTTTCTAGTTTTTTACGCTTGTGAGAAAATAATTTCTTGACATTTGAGAATTTCTTTCTTACCGTTTTCTGATATTTAGAAAATGAATTTCTAGGATTTAAGAAATTATTTCTAACTATTAAGAAATCATGAGAAAAATAATAATCCTTTCTTAGAAAATAGTAAGAGAAATATTCTCATAATTAGAATATACCTGGATATTTGCCAGACAAAATTACTTGCGTGTGCTCAAGAACCCCAAGATCGAGCGACTGTAGTGGCAACTATATATATACTTCGTGATTCTTTAATTTATTATAATGTTCCTCATTACAGTACATAACTGTTTCAAAAGACCCCACCCAAGGGGATACTTTATATATGACAAGTATACTACTGTGTTGTTGGAAGATTAGCCTGGTGATATATAATTATATATAGAACATCTTTAATTCTTCCATGAAATTCCTGAATTTTTGCAAATTGTGCCTCGCATATATAAGAGAATATATTGGCCTATCCATATCCATTGACCTTGTAAGCCAGTTCATTCTCTCAATTTCAATTCGTTTAATCTTTTTGACCCATAATACATAGGTATTAAGATAACATATAATACATTTTATGTACATGACTTACATAATAGAAATACAAATGATATACATTATAATATATGAAAAGTATTTACAATATAAATAATATACCTGTTTGCCATAGGTGCTGTCTGCTGACGCTATATACTATGGTGTCTTTTATGACTGATCCACACAAAGTGCATAGACACCCTCAATTATATTACCAGCGAGGTAATATAATTAAGAGTATGTATCCACTCTGGTTTAATCGCTTGCACATGTTATTTCGTGTTAGGTTCGTAGGAATACTGTGTCATTTACTATCTTTTTCGGTATCTACCCAAGCTTATCTGAATTTATAAGTTTACGATTGATTATTTTAATAAAGTCGCACAATTTCCGTATGTCTGTTGAATTGTTCTGGTTAAGTATTTCACTCATTGTGATAGTATTTTGTTTTTTGTTAGTAAATTTTGATAGTAATCGCTGTCTTTCGGGTGATAGTCTCTCGCATTCAAGAAGATAATGAAATTCATCTCCAATCTTTCTGGAGTTACAGAGTGGACATAGTCGGTTAGTTTGTTCAGGTTTTCGCCAGCGTCCTGTTTCAATAGGTAAATGGTGATTACTGGTTCTAAATTTACATAATGTAATCCGGTTTACTACGTTCAACGTTAGATACCTTTCAAAAGATAAGTCATGTTTAAAAATTTGGTATATCTTACCACGACTGGAGTTGTTCATATCAGTTTCCCAATTATCCGTGAATTGTGAAATTAAACTACACTTTATATACGAAACGAATTGGGCAGTATCCGGTATGCGTTCCATGTGCCATGCATGTAATTGGTTACAATGGTCTAATAAATCATAGATTCGGTGTAACAAAGGGAAATGATTAGCGTTGATATCGAACATAGTCTGTGCTAATTTCAGAAGTATTCTGGGATATCTCACCTCCTCACTGTTCATAATTTTGCACCAATATTTTATTATTCTCGTGTTTATATACACGTCAATTGGTAGTCTCCCACATTCCCCATACAGCATAAAGTTGGGAGTAGATGGCCTCAGGTGAAGAATATGCTTCATAAATTTTCGATGAACTTTTTCAAGAATATCATTGTTACCGAAACCCCAAATCTCGCAACCATATAATAAAATTGGCATAACGTGCAAGTCGAACAAATCAAGTTGGGTTTTGATCGAGAGACAGTGCTTTCGCGAATTGCCAATAACTGAGTACATGGCTTTGGTAGCTTTTTCTGCCAGGGCCTTTTTTGCCGTCGTGAATGATCCAGATTTGCAAAATATTATTCCTAGGTAATTAAATTTGTTTACTGTTTCGATTCTTCTTCCTTTGAACAGAAATTTTGTCTTTTTTGGAAGACTGGTCTTCGAAAAGTTGACAATTTTCGTTTTCTCGATATTCACTGTTAATTTCCATTTATTGCAATATTTTTCAAAGAGGTCCAGTTGTTGTTGTAATACTTTTGGGGTTTCCGCCATGATTGTCGTATCATCGGCGTACATAATCATGAATATTTTCACATAACAGTTGAGTCGATTCTCTATTTCTAGGTCTATTGTTTTTAAGCCCACTACGTCGTTATCAAGTAAATATTCTTGCAAATCGTTCAAGTACAGTGTGAATAGTAGGGGGGATAGGTTCTAACCTTGCCTAACACCAGCATGGCAGGGGAAGTAAATGGATTTACTTCCCTCTGCTTGAACACAGGATTTAATATGATTATACATGTTGGCAATAACCGTAAATATTTTCCCATTGATCCCATATTTCAAAATTTTCATCCAAAGTCCTTGCCTCCACACCATGTCGAATGCCTTTTGGAAGTCAATGAACGCACATAATAATTTCTTGTTTAATTTTCTACTTATTTCAAATAATAAATTTAAAATGAAAATGTTGTCGATAGTCGAATAATTTTTCCTGAAACCGGCCTGATTTTCTGATATACGTCAAAATCGTCAGTGAATTGTCCCAAACGGTTGGATAAGATCTTAGTAAACAGTTTACCAAAACAACTCAGAAGGGTGATCGGCCTATAATTACTGGGGTCGGTCGGGTCACCCTTGTTTTTGTAAAGAGGTACAATAGTACCTATCACCCAATCTGCCGGTATTATCCCCGTGTTAAATACTATGTTAAACAATTTGCAGTATATGCCGATGAAAACATCTGAAGAGGCTTTGATATAGTCATTGAGAATGAGATCATGGCCGCTTGATTTGTTATTTTTGAGACCCTTAATGGCTTGTCTTATTTCCTCTTCGGTGATCGGTCGGTTCAGGTCGGTATTCGCGTCTACGTTAAATAGTTCAATTATGTCCCGTTCTATTAATGGGTCGTCATCGTGTTTAGTCGCATTGATGTTCTGAAAATAATGTGTCAAATCATCGAGAGTAGCTGTCTGTGGGAGACTCAGATATATAAGAGAATGCACTGGCACATGATATTTAATGCTGCACCAGCGAGCTCCCGCCACGAAAGCGTTAATAATCGTCATACCAATGGCAGAGAGCAGAATCTATAGTTCATTGATATACATTGTACAAAATGACGTTAGGGTAAAAATAAATACAATTCCATACCTTATAACTGTCGAGGTCGGTTCGCATTCCGCGCAGTTGTTTGTCATCTTAATCGATTACGCCTTTGTAGTCTGACCCCCACATTGCTGTCATCCATTCCACAAGTATTCCTACGTATAGTTCACTCAATACGCGTATAGAAGCGTGCAGGGAAACGACGATGGTGTCAACTGCGGAATCGCAACATTTTCCGCAGATAACCTACGAATAATTGGAAATAAAACCGAACGACCTACATACGCATTCACGAGAAATCGGCGTTGTCACAAATACACACGCTCTCATAGTAAGAAATCGATCGGATGAGATTTGATGCAGTGAGCCACTCGCCGGCTATATTCTTCGATAGACCCCGATTCCAATCGATCGTCTGCCAATGTTAGTTCCTCTGAGAGAAAACCCTAAGCCCAGACTTCATCAGCATTAATTGGACTTTTCCGACCGATACTATATATAAAGCTGATTTCCTTATCTCTATATGATATATATAGTGTATTAATTATCGCACTTTCCTTGTTAGGTTTAGTGTTTACATGTGTACATTTTTTTTCAACTTTCAAATCTTATGTTAATGTGCTCCGTTTACACGGAAGCAGCCTGTTTAAAGTTTGATGAGGCATCCATGTCGTTAATTCAACAGACCGTTCCTTGAGCCCCGCCTAATCGGTGGTCCCACCATGCAGGAACGTGACTAGAGACTATAGAGAGCCCTCATCCCATACCGCTCAAATTATAAGCAACTTTCCTATATATTATACGGAGAGATCATGGCACAGCTGATATATAGTTCTTAACATATCACATGTTTGCAACGCGTATGTATTGTAGATAAATTGCAGCCGACAGAGACCTGGCGACAGGGGGTTTGAGGGTGAGAACATCAACCTTGGCAAAATTTGTCAATTCACCCAACAGCATTATAGTTGGAAATTTCAGACCAAAAGTATGTTCAATTCCGGTCTCATTGAAAGGCCGACGAAAATAGTATCAAGGTTTATAATGGTGTCAACCCCCGTTATTGGTACGCGGGATTCGTGCCATTTTCAGGCGGCATGTGCACGCGTGACTCATACCCCGCTATTAACCGGTATTCAGGATTCGTACCCATATGTTTTTAAAATGGGTGGTACGCGACTTTGGTGACGACAAATTGGGCCTGTTTTACATTTTAAGCCTTTACCAGGAAGGTCTCGTTCTGTTAATCGGGCGCTTTAGGTTACACTGGTGTAAACTTTTCCATAGGCTTCAATGCTAACGTTTGTTGATCTGCATCAGAGGTCAAATAGAAACTGTTCAAACTGCCTTCGGATTATGTGAGTTTGACATCTGTGGAAACTTTCCCAATAAAAAAACCAACACCGTCTAACAGGGAATATACTTCAAATTTTCGTGTTTTCATAACTAGTGTCAGTTCCGCACTAAAAAAATATTGTCATATTTTGAATAACACTTCAAATTTCTAAAAAGCCACAACATTCTTCACCTTTAATGAATGGGCCTCTTGGCAAATGAAGTTTGTGGGAGGATGATTCTTTGAATTTTTGTCAACATTTTTCTTTCTGTTAATTCATGCAACCAATCACAGCCCAGAGTGTTTTAACTGTGATATTTTTTACTTTTCCCACAACCGCACACATCAATCGTGTCGCACCTGTCATCACTGTGCAGGAACATGCAGAGTAATATGTTGCTATCAGAGTTTATTTTTATTTCAAGGCAGAGTTCAGTCCCGCCCTACCTGGTATGGCCACTGCCATCACTTATATTTTCGTAATTAAATCTAGAGTCTGTAAGAGTTTTGTCAGTTACATTTAATTCTGGCTTGATCTATCCAAATTTCAAATGAATATGGACAATTTGGTTTCTCATAGCAGAATAATGGATAATGAAGTGTAACCGAGCAATGACTTAATTAATAAAAAAATGAAATATTTCCTCACATTCTGTGTACGAGGTGACAGTGGACATGACAGGGGACTGAACTCTGCCTTTCAGCTTGGAATTTTTGACTTAAGGTGGTACACTTAAGGTGGTACAGTTAAACCGGGGACGAAACCCCGATTTTTATTAATGCTTGTTTTAACGTATATACATTTCTCTCAGTGGATTGTGGTGGTTTAGGATACCCTCGTGAAGACTCAGTCTTCTGCAGTGTCGAAAGCCTTGATTAATTTTGAAAAATCTAGGCCAATGGAATTGCCACAAGGAAAGGCCGGTGGTCCCTGATGATACATGAATGTATTATTCGAATGCCTTATTCGAATGCCTTGTCCGACCCATTGGTTAAACAATTATCATGGTTCTCCGCTGGCCTCATCCACGTATCCATATCCACATGCTTGTACTTTACATACCATATCACAA
Source organism: Siphonodentalium dalli (assembly GCA_032622095.1). NCBI lineage: Eukaryota > Metazoa > Mollusca > Scaphopoda > Gadilida > Siphonodentaliidae > Siphonodentalium > Siphonodentalium dalli. The sequence continues at coordinate 131,671,295 of CP136062.1, read as the reverse complement.
TCTGAGCGATGAACGACAAACGAATTATACTATTATTTATTAAAAAAACAGACATTTATATACCAATGTTTAAAGTTAACAAGACAAAACCTAGATAAAATAAAATTATTATTACATGTATAGTTATATTACTTTTCAACGGGGACGGCAGGTAGACAACCTTCTTGGTTATGCTGTCCCCGATAGCTCATTGAATGTTATACTATTACACTGTGTATATAATTGTATATATCATATGAATGAGTTATGAATAAATAATCATAGTCATAGTCATAGGAAATGGTATTAAAACATATACTGGGCACACTGGTTATGTTTTCTTGATTAAATGTGATATATGTTTGCTCAATTAAGGTTGCCACCAAGGAGCGGAAATCTATGTTTAATTAAATTTTCACAAATTACCCTCAGTTTATGAATGCGATGCTACATTGGATGCAATAACATATTTACGAAACTAAATCGTCATTCCGAAATTAATTATGTTCTAATAAAGTATAATAAAGAGAGTCATCTTATATGAATAATGTGACGGTGTAATTTAGCCCTAGTTTATATACAACTAATACAAGTTAATACTGACAACTAGCAGCTAACATATTCATCCATATCACCGGTATTTACGACATCCCGTTTACCCTCTCAACTTTGCTGTATTCGATCCGTCCCTGTCTTATCACTGTCACTTCAGCCCAATGCTAAACGCTCTAGTATCGCTACGTCAACTAGTACAGGTAAGCTCGCAGCTGATTGGATGACACATGGTCGCGCGTAAATTGTCAAAGGTCAATCTTGTTTCGCGGGGTTTTAGATTAGTTTGTCAGAAAGTAAAGTTGTCTTCGGAAAGTTATTGTCTTAAAGTCTTAGTTTATTTTGTCGTCAAGTTGTTTAGACTATCGTTGTATACAGATCCTGACATAGTGGCCTATGTCTCATTGAACTGGTATGTTCACAGTTTCTATATTTTATCGTTATAACATGTTTTTATTAATACTTTTGTCTTCAAGTAAATCACCATAGAGTTTGTCCATTTTGACATAAAGTATATTTCCTATTTTAATTATATTTTAATGTGATGACTTTTGTGAGGTTATCTCCCGATAACGTGAGATGCCAGTTTGTAGATATCTCAATTAGATAGATTGGATATCTGGCATTTCTTGTATTTTCAGGAACTCCTCAAGTTCCTTTAACATATATTTGTGTATGCACATATGCGTGCTTATCATGCAAATGGTAATATATTTGCATTTGGTTGCAGGGCCTATTCTATGCCTATAGTGATGTATGATAACACTCTCTGTGTTATGTGAACATACTATGCCAGTCTGTGGATGATGTTTGATTGTATGTGTTGGTGGTGATGATGATGATAATCAAGATGTGTTATTAAGATGAATAAATGCTATTGAAGACTACAAAAGGTAATATGAACTTTCCATAGACCCTGCCCACTAAGACTGAGAATTAATTGACGGAGCCCATACTGCCAAGGCTAACTATATAAATTTAATGTCAAAGGCTCAAGGACATTTAATAATATAAATGGACCCATAGTAACCCTATGACATTTGGCGCTCACCGTGGTAATGGCAGTGGCTTCCAGAACTCTTGGAAATTCGAAGAAGTTGTGTTTCTTTAAGTGAAACTGGTAAACCAGCCCAAAGATAACTGTTGCTGGAAACTGGGAAATCCCAACCTGTCAACTGAGGACGCGCACGCAGTAACAACAATGTGTCGCCCGTGCGATCTATTCGTTCAGTGATTGTTTGATCCAGTGCAGTGTGTAGGCAAACTATTGTGCTATTCAATTATCGCTTGACCAAGTCGCGCATCGATGGAGTGATGACCTAGATTCGTAGACAAATACTACAGTGTGTAGAATCACAAACTGTGACGTGCTAAATTGTAAACAATTCACATTCAATTGGGATCTGATGTCAATTATTCTCAAAATGCCCATTGTTTATTTATATGCACACTTGTTTTGTTTATATGCACTTCTGTTCATTCTGATTTGAGCCATGCATCATCAATAGCTTAATTAGTTTATTTAGGGTTGTGAGCTTGTGTATGCAACTTTGGTGACGTGACCCCGGTCATGCTGTCAAATGTGCCTGTATAATCTTATAACTAACGTGTGTCGTGTATAAAGAGCGTTCTATTTCTTATTCAAAGCAGTGTCTATTTTCTTCAACGCTCAATAAAGTGCTCTGTTTAGTAAACCCGACACATAAATAGAACTTCCGGTTTTGCGTTGTAAACATTGACACATGGCTTTTTGTTGACATGTCAACGTGAGCAGATCCGGACGATTTTGTCATTGTTTTTCATCAGTGCCAGTATTTTTGTAAGTGTAAGTTGTTTTCATGCAAACTATAGACTAGTTAATATACTGGTAATTTATTTTGAGGCTCATAGCATGTTCAAAATGTTGTATTTGATTGAGTATCCAAAATTGACAACAAAATTTGTCAGGCCACTTTGTCAAATTTCTCATGTGCCAGAATCACACTGCTGATTAAGTGATATTTTTCCAAAGCCGGACTTGTTGGAAAATATTTGAATTTTTCCAAACATTCCGTGTTTTCTGGTTGTGTAAATTTAATCGCTTTCTGCGGATGCATACTTAACTTAGTGCATCATTTGTGTTGGCATTTTGGATGCAAATAATTTTTGCATCATCCCGGTAGTGTTTAAGCTGGCATTTGTGAAAATGGTAGTTTCAGCTTGTTTTCCATCAGCGTTGTTGTTCGACATTCTTCATTCTGCTTCAGTGTTTTTGTGTTATGTTCAGTAGTCGCAGATAACATAAGACGGTAAGTTTAGTGTCGTCCAGTCAGTTGGCCAATAATATTGGTCACGGTATCTTGCCCATACATCGACTTGCCCCGACCTACATTCTGACTTGCCCACTTGTCGCTTGACATTTCAATCTTTTTGTCGTACAATACCGTGCGCTCGCATCATTTCATATCATAGCATGAATTAAATAATTCAAATTAATAATGGTATAATTAATTAACTAAGCTAATTATATTATTATGTCTACGTCAGATTAGTGAAATTAGGTAACTTCGCCCGTCTTGTAAAAAATTTTCAGATTTTCCGAAGACGGTGGCCGCAGTACATTGAAAATAGGACACTTAGAATTTTTTTCAGTTCGTTCGCATTTTAGTTCGGATATAGGTGATTAGTTTCGACTTTGAATTTTTTCAGCTCGTCGTCAGACATTATTGAAGTTAGGTGACTTGTCCCGACTTAGATTTTTTTTCAGCTGTTTTTGCATTGAAATTAGGTGACATGGTTGTACTTTGAAATTTGTTTTGTAGACGGTAGCCGATTTACATCGACATTAGGTGACTTCATCGGACTTAGAAATTTTTTCCAGATATTTCTGCGTTATCGTACATACAGAGATTTATTTCTTCTTTTTATGCTAAAGCCGTAATTTATTTACAGTGAACTTAGGACTTGAATATTTTTTTCAGATTTCAATTAGCAATTGGACTTGAATATTTTTTTCACATGTTACGATAGTCGATAGTTATTAGATAGCTGATCTTGAAATATTTTTCAGATATTCTTCTGAATAAATTATTGGTTAATACATTACTTTAACCACAACTTGCTGATTCATTTGAATAATTGTGTTTATTTGTATTATTATTTCCATATTGTTCATTAAATTGAATCATGATGGCCGGTGTTGATGACTTACAGTCAATGGAGCGGAACGATGAGTTATTAGATAAGATTACAGCTCAGATTGGTAAATTAAGGAAACAGATTGATAGACTCCAGGAGGAGCAGGAGATGGAAATGCAGAATGAGAATGCCTATTACACCAATTATTATAATAATGGTTATGATTATAATAACACTTATTCTAGGCGTAGACGGTATAAGCAGAAGAGGTCACAGAACCATAAAGGTTCACAGAGAGATGCTCATGAAGTGAATGATTTTAATCATCCTTCTAATGACAGGTTGCAAGATGATATAAATTGTTCCAGACAATTTGTAGGTTGTTATAAATGTGGAGAGGACTCACATTTTTCTAGAGGTTGTAGGAATTTCAGGTACTGGAATAGGGGCAGAGCCAAACAGACTTATAATAGTCATTCTTCCAGACCTCAGCAGCAGTCCATGAATCTTAATTTACAGGATCCTTCTGGTTTAAGTGGAAGTCCCACAGAGACTGAAGTTCAGGTAGCTGGCTTTAATACAAAAGCACTTCTTGATACAGGGAGCACAGTCAGTACTATTTCAGAGCGGTTTTATACTTCATTTTTATCGAAGTCCCCACTTCAGCCTCTAAACCAGATCCTGAACATTGAGTGTGCAGATGGTAAAAGTCTTCCGTACCTAGGGTACATAGACTGTCCAGTGACAGTTTCTGAGTTTACTCGGAATGCGACAAGAGATTGTATTTTTCTTGTAGTGCCAAATAGCAATTATAACTTTTCAGTTCCAGTGTTGTTAGGTACTAATGTGTTAGCTGATTTCATGGAGATATGTAAGCAGCAGCATGGTTCCAAGTTTTTGCAGGTATCTAATCTGTCTTCTCCATGGTATATGTCATTCCGCTGTATGACATTCAGAGAAAGGAACCTTGCAAAGAATAATTTTGTTTTAGGGCATGTTAAATCTGCAGAGAATCAGCATGTGATCCTTCATCCAAACACAAAGAAAGTTCTTTCAGGTTTTATTGATCACAAGATGCCATATCAGCCTACATGTGCAATTTTGCAACCACTTCCAGATGATAGTCGATTTGATTTTTTAGAAATATGTCCGTACGTTGTTAAATATGATTGCAAGAGTAATGATTCGATTGATGTTCATCTGTCCAACATTTCTTCCAGAACCATTAGCATTGCTCCTAACTCTGTAATATGCCAGATTCAACCTGTTTCAGTAGAGGATACCGAGGAGTCTAAGCCTGGTGAAACAAGTTCTTCATTTACAGATCAACTTCAGTTTGACTTATCTTCTTTGACAGCTGATGAATTTAAAGCTGGGATGAAACTTATTAAAAGTTTTTCAGATGTTTTCTCTCAGAGTGACTTGGACTTAGGTTTTTATAACAGGATTAAACATCGGATTGATATGTATGACAGTACACCTTTTAAGCAGCGTGCAAGACACATTCCACCTAGTATGATTGAAGAGGTCAGAAATCATCTTCATCAGTTACTTTCAGCTGGAGTTATTAGAAGATCCAGGAGTCCATTCTCTTCTAATGTTGTGCTTGTTAGGAAGCGTGGTTCTAACGCTCTTAGACTCTGTGTTGATTACAGGCAACTCAATAAACAGACTATACCTGATAATTATGCTTTGCCTAGGCCAGAAATGTTGTTTGATTCTCTCAAAGGTGCCAAGTACTTCTCTGTGCTTGATTTGAAAATGGGTTTTCATCAATTAGAAATCTCTGAGGAACACAAAGAGAGAACTGCTTTTTCTGTTTCAGGATTAGGATTTTACGAGTACAATCGTTTAGCATTTGGACTTAACAATAGTCCAAGTTCATTTCAGAGAATGATGGAGGATTGTCTCGAAGGTTTAAACCATAATATCTGCAATATTTATATTGATGACATCATTATTTGGTCGCAGACTGTTCCAGAGATGATAGAGCGACTTGAAGCTGTTTTTGACAGATTGAGGCAGTGTAATTTGAAGCTTGCCCCTTCAAAATGCAAATTCTTTCAACGTAAATGTACTTATGTTGGTTTTATAGTTTCAGAGCACGGAATTGAAACTGATCCTGAGAAAGTTGACAAAATTGTCAATTGGCCAGCTCCAGAGAATCCAGATCAGTTGAGAAAAATTTTAGGTTTCTGTGGTTTTTATAGGAAATTTGTCAAGAATTTTTCTGCAATTTCTAAACCCCTTACAGATTTACTCCCACCCACTAATGTTAAGAAGTCAAAGAATAAGAAGAAATCATCTTTTACAGGTAAATGGAAATGGGAAAGTGAGCAGCAGTCTGCATTTGATTATTTGAAAGATCGTCTTTCAAATCCCCCCATTTTAGGCTACCCCGACTATAGCAGACCATTTGAAATCCATATTGATGCTTCCCGACATGGTTTAGGTTGTGTCCTTCTCCAGGAAGACGATGGCGTGATGCGGGTGATAGCATATGGCAGCCGAGGTACTACTGCCGCAGAGAAGAATTATCCCGCCCACAAATTAGAATTTTTAGCTTTGAAATGGACAGTGACGGAGAAGTTTTATGATTACTTATATGGAAATTATTTTGTTGTGTATACAGACAATAACCCATTAACTTATGTACTTACTTCAGCTAAATTAGATGCTACAGGTCAAAGATGGTTGTCAGCCCTTGGTGCTTTTAAATTCGATATTCTCTATAAGCCTGGTAAGACCAATACAGATGCAGACGTTTTATCTAGGTTGGATGAGCCTTCTTCAGCTTTTAATCATGAATTCATTCCAGTTGAATCCGTAAAGACTATATGTAACTCTTTACAGGTTCAGCAGCCTTTTGTTGAGAGTTTATGTGTAGACTCTGATGTATTAAAACCAGTTGATGAATTAGGTTATGATCTTGATGAGATGAATTACAAGGATTGGAGGAGAGCACAGGAGCGAGATAATGTTTTATCATTTTGGATGACAGCAGTTAGGCAGAAGAAATGTCCGAATAGAAGGTCTTTGCCTCCTTCAAAGGATCATTCTCCTTTTTTCAGGCATTTTTCGAAGTTGAAGTTGCAGAGAGGTGTTTTATATAGAGAGTCAACTTTTAATGGTAGTTCAACGTCTCAACTTGTATTACCTTCTTCTTATGTTAGACTTGTATTGAAGTCATTGCATAATGACATTGGACATCCCGGACGGGATAGGACTATTTCTCTGGTGAAAGAAAGATTTTATTTCCCCAGCATTGACAGTATAGTAGATAACTGGATCAAGAATTGCCATAGATGTATAAGGAGAAAGACTTCTACAAATTTTAGAGCTCCTTTAGTTTCAGTTTCTACTTCACAGCCACTCGAGTTAGTTTGTATTGATTTTTTGTGTTTAGAATCTTGTAAAGGTGGTTATGAAAATGTTCTTGTTATTACAGATCACTTTACTAAGTATGCTCAAGCTTTTGCTACCAAGAATCAGACAGCCAAGACTACAGCCGATGTCTTATTCAATAATTTCTTTATTCATTATGGATACCCACAGCGTATACATAGTGATCAAGGTGCAAATTTTGAGTCACAAGTCATTTCAGAACTCTGTCAGCTGTGTGGTATACAGAAGTCCAGGACTACGCCTTACCACCCCATGGGTAATGGCATTACAGAACGATTTAATCGTACACTCATAGGAATGTTAGGTACTCTTCATCCTGACCAAAAGAAAGATTGGAAATCCTTTATTGGCCCACTTGTTCATGCATATAATTGCACACGTCACGAAACTACAGGTTATGCACCATATTTGTTAATGTTTGGCAGAGAACCAAGGTTACCAATTGATGTCATGTTTGGTTTGCATAAATCTGAATCTGATGATGATCGTTCGTATTGTGATTATGTTACTGACCTTAAGCACAGACTTAGAGAATCTTACAGGTTAGCTTCCAGTGGTATGTCTAAGTCTCAAGAAGGTCATAAGAGGAATTATGACAAGAAAGTGAGAGGCGCTACTATACATGTAGGCGACCGTGTACTTGTTAAAACTTTAGCTTTTGATGGCAGGCATAAATTGGCGGATAAATTTGATCCGGATGTGTATGTTGTGAAAGAGCAACCGAATAGTGATATTCCAGTTTTTGTGTTGCAGGATGACTCAGGTAGAACCAGAACTTTACATAGGAATCATTTATTACCTATTGGTTCAATTCCTTTTGATCTTCCAGTTGATGATCCAACAGTTAAACCCGATTCTTTTAAAGGTGTTGATGTTCCAGCTGGACAAGATCCTGTCAGACCTGTCCCTAAACCAAGAACTGTGAGGAAAGATTATATTCCAGGCACTGTTGACAAATCTCATAAAGAGAACAGACTTAATGGTCATGTTAGTGATAGTGATGAGGAGTCAGTGATTATGTTTACTCCGCAAAATGTTCCAAGTGTCTCATTTGTTTCAGGTAATGCGGATAATGGAGGTCCACCTCGTCCTGATGACGATCGGCGTTCGAGGATGGATCCTGGTATTTCTTCCAGTGGTGACGACCGCACTCCAAATAGGGAGCCTAGTGAAGATAATGTGATAGAATTTGTTTCAGATTATGATACACATGAGCCATTCGTTCAGACAGAACTTAGGTCCACAGGTGTACATGTAGAGGCTGAGAATAGTGTTGAGATTAATGATATTGTTCCTTCTGCAGCTGTTGCAGATGATGGAGAACGAGTTAGCGGAGATGGTGATAGAATTGTAGCTTTTGTTTCAGATGATGTAGCCTCAGGTGTTCGTTCAGATGTAGTGATTAGTAGATCTGGTAATGAGGAAATTTCTTCCCATATAGATACCAGTGTGCCAAGTCCAGTGCCTAGGAGATCGACAAGAGAAAGGAGTAAGCCATCGTGGATGCAGAAAGGAGACTTTGTTGTCAATAAATTGCAACCTATTTCAGGTAGCATGATCGACAAAAATGAGTTAATTAAGAAACTTACGGACAATCAGTTATTTTCCAGAGTTTCTCCCGATGTACTACAGTCAATATTTGAGTCAATACTTAAGTGAACTCTTGTTTTCAGGTGATATTAGTTCATCTGTGCAAGATGTATCCTTATTCAGTCTACTCATGTGTTTATTTCACAGTCAATTTTCAGAACATTAATATTTCCGGTTAGTTACAGTTGTGTCTGTGACTATCTATCTTTACAGTGCTTTTATCTGTAACATGGCATCCACTGCCTTGTTAGGATATCTCTCACGTGTAATGTGAGCATTCAATATGTGATGTACCTTGAACATATGTTGTGTCATATGTCAGATATTGTTGTGTCCATTGATTATCTTTTAATATGTATTGTGTACTGTTAGGTATCATGTGTCAACTTCGTACGATCAGAGGTATAACTAGTTTTCCAGCTGACGATCCAGTGTAGAGCTACGACTCATTTGAGGTACCAGTTTTCAAGGAATTCTTTTTCTTTTTTCTTATATGCTCTGTGAGGTGATATTATGTTCCTTTCAACTTATGATTATGTTTTTAACATTTGTGTTTTTGTTTACTCATTGAAATTTCAGATGGACCAGTGTGAATGTTGTCTACTTCAAATAGTGAAGCAGATTATGACTTTTCAGCTGATTATTTACCAGCTGTCTTGAATTATTCATGGCATAGTTTCAGTTATTAGCAGCTCGATAGTGGTGACTTTAAGTTTGATTTGATTAGTTCATGGATTACTTACAGCATTCTATGTTCAGTTTATTTCGGTTATGATAGTGTTACATATAATCTCATTATTGCAGAGATACACGACAAATTTTCGACTGACGATCCAGTGGTTTAACTATTTGAGGTTCCAGTTCTCCAAGAAAATTTTGTTTCTATTTATATACTCTGGTGATATATAGTGTTCATATCATTTCTCTTTCAGCTAATCGGTTTCGAGATTAGTTCTGAATTCAGTTTTTGAACTCTGAATTTATTACATCGTGGTTTAGATGGTGCTCTACTATTATTATTCAGAGTGTGAGAGTTTATTGATATTTTGTAGCTTTCAGTTGAATGATGCGGAGATCATTCGCCAACAGGAGGGAGAGTGTGACGGTGTAATTTAGCCCTAGTTTATATACAACTAATACAAGTTAATACTGACAACTAGCAGCTAACATATTCATCCATATCACCGGTATTTACGACATCCCGTTTACCCTCTCAACTTTGCTGTATTCGATCCGTCCCTGTCTTATCACTGTCACTTCAGCCCAATGCTAAACGCTCTAGTATCGCTACGTCAACTAGTACAGGTAAGCTCGCAGCTGATTGGATGACACATGGTCGCGCGTAAATTGTCAAAGGTCAATCTTGTTTCGCGGGGTTTTAGATTAGTTTGTCAGAAAGTAAAGTTGTCTTCGGAAAGTTATTGTCTTAAAGTCTTAGTTTATTTTGTCGTCAAGATGTCGTCAAGTTGTTTAGACTATCGTTGTATACAGATCCTGACATAGTGGCCTATGTCTCATTGAACTGGTATGTTCACAGTTTCTATATTTTATCGTTATAACATGTTTTTATTAATACTTTTGTCTTCAAGTAAATCACCATAGAGTTTGTCCATTTTGACATAAAGTATATTTCCTATTTTAATTATATTTTAATGTGATTACTTTTGTGAGGTTATCTCCCGATAACGTGAGATGCCAGTTTGTAGATATCTCAATTAGATAGATTGGATATCTGGCATTTCTTGTATTTTCAGGAACTCCTCAAGTTCCTTTAACATATATTTGTGTATGCACATATGCGTGCTTATCATGCAAATGGTAATATATTTGCATTTGGTTGCAGGGCCTATTCTATGCCTATAGTGATGTATGATAACACTCTCTGTGTTATGTGAACATACTATGCCAGTCTGTGGATGATGTTTGATTGTATGTGTTGGTGGTGATGATGATGATAATCAAGATGTGTTATTAAGATGAATAAATGCTATTGAAGACTACAAAAGGTAATATGAACTTTCCATAGACCCTGCCCACTAAGACTGAGAATTAATTGACGGAGCCCATACTGCCAAGGCTAACTATATAAATTTAATGTCAAAGGCTCAAGGACATTTAATAATATAAATGGACCCATAGTAACCCTATGACAATAAGACCATGTCATATCATGTGATAAGACAGATCATATACTACTAATAATTTGACGCAAAACAGGTTTGTTCTGTGAATGGATCTCTCCACATAATCTCACATGTAACTATATCAGTCATGAAACAATGAAGGAAAGAATTTTCAAAGGTGATTCGTCTATTCAAATAGAAAAAGATACCGTATATAGACACTCGCGACTCCAATATAAACTCTTTTGGTGTAAATGAGCCAATCCTTCAAATATTTGTTTCTTTCGCCCATCTGATAGTATAAATGTCCTCTCTCGGCTGTGTTGATTTGCAGCGCACATATCATATCTGTCATTAAGATCTTCACACCGACGATATCTAATTAAGCGAAAACTAATTATAATTCTGTTTGGCAGTTATATTGCAAAACTCCAAAGAATCGGCAAAACAAGTAATGGCCTTGATGTTGCATGTACATACATATACTACGAACTCTTAAAATATAATATCGATATGGTTGGCAATTTTTAGTTAGAATAGTCACAATGTCCCATGCTACGTTTATTGCACAAGTTGAAAACGACAAAATTCTAGATATCAAATAACGGAGAGTCATGCTACCTCTATCATTGATTGTTATGAAAGAAATTTAAAGTCTGTCGTTTGGAAGTATCCTGCATTGTTGTTTATCTGCATGCAATCGTGTTAATTTTATGTCAATATATTGTATTAACCGGAGAAGACATATAAGGCTGAAATCTCTAATTAGCTGGTTCATTTAATCACTCAACATACATGGACCACCGTAGCCTGCGTCATTTGAAAGCTACTCTATCACCGAACAGCCACTAAAGCAGTCATGCAACTCAACTGCTTGTGTTATGATTGACTTGACTTGAAACATATTTTATTTGCATAATATACAAAAGGGATTGGGGCACCAGTTTTTTACAACTTATGAAGCCCCACTCCCAATGATTATGAAGAAACAAATTGCTGTGAAACTGATTTTCTTTTTTCAAAGTTGTCATCTAATTTAATTATCCTGACTAAAATATTGAAAATGTACAAAAGAGAGCCACCAAACAAATTCCAGGACTGAAGTATGAAGAAAGATTAAACACAATTAAAACTATCAACGGCCTCATGAATCATGGGGAGGGGGTGACACCCTCATATAATGAAATAAAAAAAATTGCAAATGTCAAGCCTCAGAAGCCTGTACATTTGCTGTACTATTGTGACACATTAATGTGGCTGCATGTGCAAGGATCTCATCATTTATGCATAATATAGGAAAATGTTGGTTCGATATCGTCATATTTAACTAAAATAGTCAAATTTGGGATGTGCATGTCACGCGTGGTTATCAAGTTACCGGTACTCGGCTTGCATGTACACGAACAACATGTTGGGAACAGGTAGTGAAATCTACAATTCATTGACTAGTATATGCATATTCTTTAGTATTATACACACTCCCCCCAAATTTGTAGTTAGTGGAGAATTTGTTGTTTTTAGACCAATAGTCACATAGTTTCCTATTTTTTATGGTCCAAATCTTGAACTGAAATGGCTATCAGTTGTAAATTTAAACAACTATGAACTAGTTTTCGACCTTATAAGGTTCCCTGTCAAAAGTTCCAACGTTTTGTACTGGTGGGATATGATCTCGACGGGCGTTAGCCAGAATACAGATTCATGGCATGATCTAATTTTTTCCTTATTAAACTTTTATAAATATGCATATTGATTGGAAAACATTTGCATCAGACCATGTTCCTACCTCGAACCACCCACGTTTTCTGCAGACCCCCCCCCCCCCACCCGATCAGGGCGTCTTTAATTGACAAAATAAACTCTATCTATAGTAACACATTGGAATTTTAGAAGGGGATGCCCCTAAGTCCGACATCGCAATGCTGCACACAATACATGATGAACAACACTATAATTATGTTCTCGTAAATTCATCAAATGTAAATAATTCGAGTCAGAATTTGTGTTTGTTGGTTCGGTTATGCCTAGCTGTTGTTTATATCAGCCATAATCGGACGGACCATCATTGATTCACATATTATATTCTCCTGCAAATCACAAAACTAGTTCTCTTTAATCTGTTTTGACAGAAAGCCGTAACAAAACCGAAACAGACCTTAGATATTTATAAATAGAAACCAAAATAACACCTGCTTGGCACAAATGCATGTGGGAAAAACCCAAGATGGACACTTCCGAGAAAAAGTGCTATGATAACAGCCAGCGAATTTCTCGGAAATTGATAAGCAATAGGAACCAGTTTCATCGGGAATTCGTCTCGATTTGTTGGGTTAGTGTTCACTTGGGGATTTTAAATTCATATGCAGGTTGTTGTTTGTGTTGACACTTGCAAATGTAATGTAATAGTTTAGTCGATAGTTATAGCTGTAAACTATTTCAACGAGGCCGACGACCAGCGTTCGCTATCGCGTCTTGAACATTTTAAAAACAGTGTTTAAATTCATTCGATAAAAGGACGGGTGTAAATAGAGTGTACTCTACCTACCAGTGAGTTATTAAAGGTGAGTCCATATTTCGTCATAGACTATTACTAGGTTAGTTTATTTGATTGGTGTACTGGTGTTTATCTTCGTTTCAGCCGCTAGACCATATCACGACGTTGTCAGTTTGACCCCACAAAGGGTTAATATCACCGGGAGATTACCCACCACAAGTACAAAGTAGAAACGAACGCGTTCCTCCGGAAATATCTCAGATGCACCAATACACTCTAGTTAGTCCAACTACACTTAATGCCATCTATGAGGCGCCGTTCTTCTATTTATTACCTGTTTAATGAATTTATGATATCACTAAATTAATTTATCATATGATATAATATCTAAATATGATTTCACACAAAATCGAATATAAGATACAATAAATTAGTAAGCATTTATAGTGATATCACATATTCGATTTTATGATATTATATATTCATTTTGTGATATCCTCCATTATTATATGCTAAGGCTTAGCATATAATAAATGGAGGATATCACAAAATGAATATATAATATCATAAAATCGAATATGTGATATCACTATAAATGCTTACTAATTTATTGTATCATATATTCGATTTTGTAGCCTAAGCTATCAAATACATGTAGTACTATTTTTTGCATCAGATAAAAACCGTTATCCGTCCAATGAGATACTGATATCTCACTCCTATCCATCCGCGCTAAAATTGAAAGTGATTCGGTTCTTGGTGGGAGACTGTGCTAAAATTCAGTTCTGGGTAAACCCCACTCGAATAGCTACGCAATATACTTGGTCTGGAGAAAATGCCCGTGTCTTCTATTACCAAATAGCTCTGTGTTGATATTAATAGCTTCTCTTGCAACCCATGCATTATGACACCACAGCACATATATAGCTTTACCAATGACAGATATCGCCTGTAAATTTATTATCCGATGCTTCAAACTGCCGCTATTTTTAGTTATGTGCAAATCTGCGACTGTATAGAGATGCCAACACTCGTCCGAATGGCTATATCACTTTGTTTCAACAAGAACTGGTTCAGGTTGAAAAAATGTAATATGTGATCAATTCGTTTTTGTTCAAAATACATACGGTACTATGACGTTAGCCCCCTTTATCCCTCAACCAATCGTCTGAAAAAATGGAACAATTTTTATATTCACAGGCTCATTACCATGGCTGTGCTTGGGTATACAAATTTGCACTTTTTACTCATCCTTCCAGATGAGCCATGGGCCAACTGAGTGGAGGATATAATAAACAGAACATCCACACTTTTTGGTTGGATTATGGATATGGTAGCAATCTCATTCGTGATGAAATTCATTTTCTGTCATCACTCATGAGATAATTCCCACATCCAACCAAAAAGTGCAGATATCCTCTATATATTCGAACTTCAAACTATTTGTGATATCGATCATATATTCATTTTGTGATATCACTAATTCGGATGAAAAGACTATGGATATCACTATCCGGATATATAGTATTAATTGATATCATGATTATCAACACAGAGTAGTAAGCATTTACTATGATTTATAGTGATATCATATATGATTTTACGATATCATAAATTCTTTTTATGATATCACTAATTCGAATTTGGGATATCATATATATTTGATTTTGTGTGATATCAATAAATTATAGTTACTTTGTGATATCTCATATTCGATTTTGTTAGATCACTAATTGGACGTCCTTGGTATCTGGAAGAAATTATGTGATCACTCAGATCCAAGAGACACTACCCCCACCAGTGACAGCCCTGCCACTACTGCATTGATTGTGTATGCACTACAGGGAACACTCTTGATTGTGTATGCACTACAGGGAACACTCTTATCACATGGAATATTTAAACGACAACACATGAGTGGGGTATGATCTCAGCTTTAATGCAACATTATAAGCTTGTCCTGCAGATAGCCCATACGCATGGAAACCAATTAAGCAGAGCCTTAGCTCTGACGAGAAGCCGAAGCAGAGAACGCTGAAGAAATACTTCTGTACAGCGCAGGCATGAGCATGGCCCGACGAGCAAGGTACGATTCGGAGCCGGCGCCCAAGAATTGCTATGAGGCGCCCTAAGCAATAAGCACACACGGCCAACAGGGAGAAGCCCAACGAGTGCGACGCAGGAATGGCAGTAGAGACCACTGGACAGCCCAACTCCCTATGGCTAAGCAACGGCCTGGAATATTACACTCAGGCTACAGTTCGAGAGCACTCTCGAATAAGCATAAGATGACCGCGCAGTCATAAACATACTAAGCTACTATTGATAAGCCACCCATCAAAGTTACCAGACAGGTTATAACGCTATGGCGACACTACCACTACCACTATCTGCAGGACCGCCATAGAGTGCGCAGCACTCCCCCAAACCAGGAGCTCCATGCCCAATGACATCAATGAAACAGTTAAACCACCGGGAAAACCATAGTGTCAGATGCCAGGAAGGTCCACAGGGCGTCCTGGAGACTATTCAGGTAGAGAGCGTTGCCGACGGGGGAGAGATGGATCCCATCTGAGGTTGCCGAACCTGGGGCGTCATGACCAGCATCCAAAGGGTTAGGGTCGATGGTCTCCCAAGGAGTAGCAGTATTCCCAACCCACTTCAACCGAAATTGGGTATCGTACACCTGCCAGGCAGATCCCCCACATTTAGCAGCCGCCCAACGAATTGTGCGCAGGTAACGCAAAAGGGGCTGGGCCGACGATTCAGGGTGAACGTCGAGGTACACCGAAACGAAAGTGAGAAAAGCATCGGTCCACGAGTCAACAGACGTTATTGGAGCAGCATGCCCGCTTGGCGCAACGCGGATTTGCCCGGAAGCAGAGACAACCAACTGACGGGGGTCAGCTGTATGAATAGATGAGGCGGGTTCCTGCAGTTGATCCAAATTGATAAAATCGCACCCGGAAAATTTTGTCGCGAATAGACCTGGAAACGTGAGAGCCAAAACCGTCTGCCGCCGTAGGAATCGGCAAGGGGGCGTCCCAATGGGAGACCAGTGAGGATGGTAAGCTAAATAAGGGATTACCCGGATCAGTTCTGTCTCTTGCCGGAGCGTTCGGTCGGTGTATCACCGATGCCACACGGGAATCCTCGCGGCGGCGGAGAGAAGTGGAGCTGTCGTCGGAACTGCTGCGTCGACGTGTCGACAAAGTAGACGCTGATGGCGACCTGGATTCATAGCGCGGAAACTTGGGGCGCGGAGAACCATCCTGTCTGCGACGAGACTGACGACTGGGCTGACGACGAGGCTGACGAACAGGATCGCGGCCGCGTGAATGTGAAACCCGGCCACGGGAGGCGCGGCGTCCCCGGCCAGAGCCACGGGCAGGCCTGCCGCGCGAATGCTGTCCACGGCCACGCACCCGTGAATCAGCCACAGATGACACACATGCCGAAACCCGAGAAGAAGGCCTAACACGATCACTGGAAGCAGGACCAGCACGAGACGAACTGGCAGATTCATCCTGTCGACTGCTACGAGACGAACGGGCGCGGGCCCGACCGCGAGATCCTGTACGAACCATAGGAGAACTTTTTGTAGTGCCACCGAACGACAAACACTGAAACAGGGAAACACGTGCGCGACCCACGAAAATAGGTAACGCCGACGGAACAGGACGCAGACAGAACGCACAAGGAACAAGATGATAGACGAATAAATGAAGGCTGGTGAAGAAACACGGTGACGGATGGAAACATATAGGAATTGACGACACACAACCGAGCGCGATACGTATAATTCCAAAGTGACTTGCTTTTTCCGTTACCGGAAGGAGGCAGCATTCCGGGCGGATGTAAAATGCGGACTTAAAGTTCGGCCGATACGGAACGGATCGTACCGAAAAACCGGAATGTCTGCCGGATGACAGGATCAAAGAACCACATAAATCACCCCGAACCTTATCGGCCCTGGGTGCATTAGTACATTTTCTTGATTCAATTTGACTTATTTGATAATCTATAATTCGAATTATTGATATCATAAAATGTTGGGGGAATTCAATAGTGATATCACAAAATGATATCGCAAATTGGCATTAGTGATATCATAAATTCTTTTTTTGATATCACAAAATCGAATATGTGATACCACATGTTATACTATAGTAAGCATTTAGCGATATCAATAATTCGATTTTATGATATCATAAATTGATTGAATTGATATCACAAAATATTGAATGAATAGTTTAATGTCATGTCCAGCTATGCAATTTCTATCTATTGATATCACAAAATGAATTAGTGATATCACAAGTTAAATTGTTAAAATTTTATGATATCACAAAATCGAATCGTATCGATGTGAATTCCCATGCAGATCTATTTCACAATGTGAGAATATTATGACTGTAAAGTCTGCATGGTGTATCTCATCACCTGTAAAGTCTGCATGGTGTATCTCATCGCCAACTGGGGGGGGGGGAGGGGTATAATGCATATTTATTGATTTTTGATGAAAGTTGAAACTTAATTGCCATCGGAGAGACCATGCACTGTCACACTGAATCAATATTTAGCATTTGGTATATATTTCCGTAATTGGATTGGCAATGAGTTTTGTGTCGTCGGCAAAATTAATATCCTGCAGAGGCATATCTAACATTTCACCACCTATCGCTTCTCTTTGGAACAACAAGGACATCTTGATGTGATTTTATACATTTATCGTATAGAATGGGACCACAATAGGATAGGATATTTTATTTCCAATACATAGAGGATATCCACACTTTTTCAGTGGATATGGGTTATATCTCATGAGTGATGACAAAACATTGAATTTAACGAGTGGCTTTAGCCACGAGTGGAAATTCAAATGTTTTGTCATCACGAATGAGATTTAACCCATATCCACTGAAAAAGTGTGGATATTCTGTTTATTATATACTTTAGTTACTTGCCTATGGCCCCCAATGAATGTCAATACATCAGAAATTTCACCAGTGGAATATCACTTATATCTCACTAGTGGGATATCACTTATATATCACTGCTAAAACCTTATAATTCATGGGCAAGTATATAATAAACATATATATTACATAATAATGATGAAAATTATGGATAACTCTGTCGTATATTGTGGGATGGAATAATCTGGCAGACTGGCAAGATTGTCTTCCTTTCCTGACAATCCTAGGAAATATACATTTCTGGCCGGATATTTGTGTCCGATATCACGTTTTTCCAAATGCCGGTGAAGTCCAATCCATGCTAATAACGCAATGTCTGTTTCGAATTAGTGGGTGTGATTGTTCTTATAGTTCCACCGATGCATTATATATGAGTAAGAGATACCCGTGCTGGGATTCCTCTCACACACTGAGTTGAGGAATATGTACAAGTCCATAAATTGAAACATCGCCGAAAATAGCTGATTTTCATATCAGTGAGCGTTATTGTCACAACTCCATTCAAGCTTACTGAGTTGGGAACACAGAGGCAAAGTACTGTCCTTAAATTACATCGAACAAAAAATCCCCCATATTCAAAATGGCGCCCAATGGTTTCCCAAAAATCGAAGATGGCGGCCAATATGGCGACAGAAATTTAAAAACATGCCTATATTCCTTTACCTTCGTACAATGTGCATTATTGCTAAGCGACGAATTATACCCAGATTTAGATCTGGGTAGGGAACAATGGCACGAAGATTTGTTGTATTTGGGCAATTGATACTCACAACCAAGATGGCGACAAAACTGGTTGCCAGAAATTGAAAAGTCAAATTAGTCAATATTTGTGAGTATCAATTGCCCAAATACAACAAAATTTCAACTTTTTGTCATAATATCGAAAAGTAATGACGAAACGGTACACAAATCTTCATTAGTTCAACCTTAAAACGTCACAAAACGCATAACATAGCTCGTAGCCTTCTGGAATGACGAAAAGCAACAATTAATAATCTCCGCTAAGCGCGGATAATATTGCAAGATTCAGAACAATTACATGTGAACAGATTCTGATTTATACCACATCCAGAATTATCTAGAATTAGCCATTCCTCTGTCTAATGAATCTAGATAAGATCACACCAACAAAGTATTCTACACTCCCTGCGACCAGGGTCCCTCTAATCAGAACATTTCAAACAATTAATTTTCGGATGTCCCGCTCCCGATTTGAAATATCTGCTAAATATGGGATATGTGCGCCATCTTGAACTAGAAAGGCATACGGTCGATGATTATACTAGCTTTCAGAAGGTCATCTCTATGTACGTCTTTCCCGTACCCCGTGGGGCTAACCATGTGTACGCCTGGTGGTATCCCCAGTTAGCTAGCCACTTGTCAATAGATGGTTCGTAAACTCACAAATTCAGCGAACGTATTGACATACGTGGACAACTTTGGCGGTGTTTCGAATATTGCTAGCTCTTTCATTCCCTTGGAAATAACAATACACGCGGTGCTATTGTGGACATGCGCCATGATAGTGGGAATGAGATGGGACCACGGCATACACCACCCCTACACAAGATAGGTGTGTTTCAGATATATAATGTCATGTGTGTCGGTGTTTTTGGTGTGGTAAGATTGTATTTCCACATCCGTTTCGAAGCCGTTCGGAATCAACTGGACCAGGCGTATACCTTTGTCTGGATAATACTATGCTAGCTTTCCCCAAAACAGTCGTATAATATACAAGACGATGTCTTTGATAGTTTGGTGGTATGCCATTAAAAGACTAAGTTTAAGGAACGTGTGGTTATCATCCTCACCCAGGATTAGTATCAGTACGTGGGTGGTATATATATATATATAAATATATATGATTCAAGAAAATGACAAACTGTGGTGCATTTATTTCATTGTGTTTGTTTCAAGAACAAGTTATATTATAGTCTCGATAGCAATGGCTGTGCAGCCTAGGTTGGGGAAATGCTTCAAGGTCGAACGTGACCATTGTGATCATATCTGAATACAGCCGCACTTGGTCGGAATGGTGATGTTACCAAGAGACTGCTTGGTGTATATACAACGTGTGTTGAACTGATTGCAAGATTTCATCAACACAACATTCCACTGGCTGTTCTTCGCGTTGAACATGTCACCCTTGCGTTGATGACTTTCGTATTTTCTTGAACCAGGTCGTCCATCACCCAGTGCGAGTATGACATATCACCAGACTATCATAGGCATCGTCTTTAAGTCTACACCCCAGTTATGTGTGAGGGTGTGTGTGTGTGTGTGTGTTGGGGGGGGGGGCTTATACACTGTAAAAAGGACTGTGTGGCAGCTTCCACACAATGACTGTGTGGAGGCATTATCTGAACATAAATGTGTACACAATACACACATATGTGTGTATCACCCAATATCCACACATATATGTGTACATCACCACACATATTTGTATGTGACGTCGGTTTTTTTTAATTTCACGTGGTGGTCACGCGCGCGTCGTTGTTTCGTACAGGCTCACAGGCTGCCGTAAAGTGTACACATGGAGTCTTGTTGATTGTGGTGGATCTCGAAATTCGATATATTGGTCGGTCTCTTCGATTATTTCTATAGTTAAGGTAAGATTATATTTAAATTGGCAAGATATTCACCTTTGTGAGAATTTCCGTATCTATTTTGTATAAAACATGATTGAACGAAATAATAAACTTGATTTGGATTTTCTGATTCATCAATTCCCTGTCGCATAGTCATATATTTACATTTTAGAGTTGTGCGTTTATCTGGGTTTATCTGTTGTTTCTGTAGTCTATATGATACACATCTTTCCGAAGCACAAAACCTGCTCGAAAATTGTCTTTATGTAAATTGACAAATTCAACTGTGTGGTGAAGACATTTACTGAACAAATGTGTGTTCATCACATACACACTATATATTATACAGCGTGCTTTAAACCAGAACCACAATTTTATTATTTTGCACGGTAAGGTTCTCATGTTGATAAAGTAACGACGTTTTTTGTGTTTATATGGAATGCAGATGAGAGGAAATATATACTGAGACCAGTGACGTGTCGACAGGGCGGATATTGGGAAGGGTGTGTCTATAACCCTATCCCAAACCTCGGTAAAATTTACTAAGTTTTACACCACATGCATTATAATAGGTTGAAAATGTTCTCTTTGTTTGATTTTTCAACCAGTAATTAGTGGGAAATTTATAGTTTTTTTTAGACAAACAGTAGTATATTTTTCTACTTTTGGTAAAACAAAAATGGCCTCAAATGGCCATCGGGTGGAAGACTTCCATTTGGTTGGAAATTCTAATAGTTGGAAAGCTTGAGGTACCAATTGGAAAATTCAGAACGAGAGGGGGGTGTGCAAATATAATTCTACAAATATGGTTCAAGGGGGATGGTGGGGTGTACTTCGACATTTGAAGGTGGACACCCCACCCCCCCCCCCCCCCACCAACGGCGACCACTGAGCCGCGTCCATGAATGAGACTTGTGGCTGTCACTGAAATGCCCTAGTCGCATACTACGAAGTTCTATATGACATGTGGCACCCGGAATCACACAAAATGTGTGAAATTGGTGTTTCAAATTAATTTCATTTGAATACGATGAGCATCACTGTTGCAATAAACCTTGAAATACCACAATGGACGATCAATGTACCAAGGGAAACAAATTGTTGGGTGGATGGGGTATTTATTTGTCAATTATATTGGTGGTTTACCAAGACGATGTGAAAAATTAGCATGCATAATTTGGCTCCTCTGCTATGTATAACTTGCGTAAATTTGGTTACCGAGGGAGGGGCCCGGGGGGGGGGGGGGGGTGATGTCGTATATATAATACATATGTAGCCACCGTTTGTGTCCAAAACTTTAAATTGTGAAGAATATTATGTCATTCAATAAATGTCATAGCAAATAATGAACTTAGAAATAATCTAAAATTATAAATACTGCAGAATAGTGAGATGTGTCATTAAAGTATTATTAGCATTTGGACTAAGTGACGTACATGGTGAAGAGTTATCGTTTATACTATAACAAAGGGGTGGGGGGCTTATTTTCAAACTCGCCATGTTTCTCATATTATAATCCTTATATATGAATGTATTGTGTTATATATAGCTACAATTCCTTATGTAAAATTGCAAATTTCCCGTGTCAAGATTGCGCTTAATGAGGCATCGATCTGGCCATATAGATAAAGTAAAATATATTTATAAATTGTCCGAACATTCATTATGTGAAGCTATAATGATTAGTACATGTATATATTTAGTATCATTCAAAAACTATATTCCTTTCTGAAAATGCGCTCTTTAATGTATGAATTATAATACTGTTATAGATGTACATACAATGTATACTGTAAATAATATTCCCAATGGCATGTTATAAACAAAATAACTTCTCTGCTTACAGGTTCAATGGTGAAATCATGGCGGTCACGCGGTGTAACGTCGATGTAAATAACAAGATATGGACATGGCTGCCTTGTCAACGACGCAGATAAACTATAATCAACCAACCAAGAACCACGGTGGAATGTATGAGTTAGACACAAATTCCACAATCAATGATTTTGGTATACATATGATGTCATGTGCTGTAGTTTGGTTTCTGTGCAAGAGGCGATTACATTCAAAAAGACTATCCTCTTTGGAGCCCTTAATTTTCTTGTATAGTTCAAGGGATCTCAGAAAGCTTCAGTTAGTTTTAGAGCTTGTTCTTCTACACACGTGAGGGTGAGTCTGATGTAAGACAGCCAACCAGTAGCAATATATATGTATATATAGCAGAGACTGACTTTCGAATTGTTCCAATACATTCAAGTTGAAGGAAAATTCTAGTTATTGATGTGAAACCCATTAATGGAACTGAAACATGCACGCTTATATATAGTTTAAAGGATGACCAAAATATTACGTGAATGTGTTAAACGGCTGTTTGTTTTGTGTCTTTGTATTATTGAAATTAGAGACTATAGCTATACTATATCATTCGACAATCACGATTTCTGCTGTGTACACAAAAGAAGGCCGCGGACCCCCGGGATATGCATGTTTGCTGTTTGATAAGTTAATATTCGAAAACGTCCAGCGCCGCACGTCAAGCATCAGTAGACTATAACATTTCATATGTATGGCGGGGAAAAAAGGTCCAACGATAGCCGAACTATATGTTTGGCCAATAAATATCGGTAAACACTCTTCGTTGAATATGATTTTTTTTGCAGGATTAGCAGCCTATTGTTTGGATCGATCACACAAATTTGTAGTTTTTGTACACATGTAATGAACACATATGTGTTGTCTTGCCCAACAGCATTGTGTACAAGAACAATACAAAATAGTGTATTGGCGGTGAACACTATTGTTTGGATCAACCACACAAACGTGTACGCATGTGATTAACACATATGTGTAGTCTCACTCAACAACATTGTGTACAATAACAATACAAACGTGTGTGGTAGCGGCGAACATATTGTTTCCTTAGTGCAAACATATTTGTGTCCATTCAACGAACAAATACATGTGCTGGACCCAAACATCTTTGTGTGTGTCAACTACACAACTTTGTAGGTCAGTTACCACACATAAACTGTTCATCTGCATCCACACAATCTTGTGCGCAACTTAGCACACATTTAATGTGTGCCTACAAAGAACAAGTTGTTTTGGTCGATCCACACAGTATGTTCGCCACCACCACACAACAGATGTGTGGTCATTTGCCACACAATTCACCACACAATGTTGTTGTCGATCAAATGGCTACACAAACTGTGTGGTAACTGTGTGGTTCTACCACACAGTCGTTTTAAGAGTGTATACTATACGCCTGATTTAGTTGATTAAGAACGGATTTCAAACGGGTAGGGAAATACAATCTTGGAAAACAAGGAAAGCAAAGCCACGCGCGAGACCCTGTCTGTATATATCTGAAAGATACCAGATGAAGGGGGCGGTGCAGTCATGGTCCCATTTCATTTCCACTATCATAACACATGCCCAGAAATTAGCATGCGCTGCGTGTATGTATTGTTATTATCTACTTGGACCTGTTCGGCGAGACGACTGCTGGACGTCGCCAATGTTGTTTAGGATCATTGTCAAGAAGTGCATGTGGGTACATTTATTTTATAATGCATTATGATCAGCTGGAATATATATGGTGCATGTTTATTGTAGTTCAAGAACGATGTGATAGATGTCTATATAATGTCTATGCCCCGAAAATTGCCACAGTACGTATGCGCGGATGTGAAGTCGAACTCCGCATACCAGGAAATCAGCCAGTCGTAATTCTCGCGTCTGGTCTCGAGAGATAACCGTCTAATAACGCGTGTACTAACGAACTCTTCGTGGGAACATTCAAATAATATTAAATGCATATATATAAGCCCCGATCGACATTCGGTTCAGAGTGGGCAATACTTTGATTTACATAGTATATTTTATATATAGTGCATCCGATCTGCATACATAATATAGGCTTCAAGCGTAAATTTTTTGGAGTACGACGCAAGCAGCCTATATATAGCTTGTATTGGAAACAAAAGCATCCTATTTTTGTCCATATGGGGAAAACCTATAGAGTTATTAGCGTTAAAAATAACTCTTATTAACTGAAGTTTTTCAGAAAGGTATAAATTTTCAAGCTTGATCCAGTTATATGTCTATTTGTGGTGTCCATCTCTAGAAATGGCAATTACTTCGTGAAAGTGGCTTTTAATAAAATCGCGAGCACAGTTAGAGTATTGTTCGTGTCTGTTTTTATAGCTGTATAGTGTTTGTCCGCAGGAACAGGGCGATTGCCTTTGTCGTGCATAATGCGAAATATTTATAACATTTTAAATGCGTAATAGAAATACGTTTAAGTGTAATCAATTACGCTCAATCGTAATTCAGTAATACATGTAAAGTTGGCCTCCCATAGCCCTTGACTATTTATGCCCCGTAATAACAAACAGCCTTAAAGGGACACAATTTTAGGCACTCGGTCGCAGTGGGTAAATGTGTAAAAGATATAAATGTCTGTAAAATCATCACCACTAATAAGAATATGGAGAAATAAACAAACTTTTGTTTTTATATTCATTTTCGGTAGTTCTCCGGTTGAAACCATTGTTATGTGTAAACAAAACTGTCACAGTGCTTTGTCAACAAACATCGCTAATCGTGTAGTACGTATATAAGTTCAAATATTTTAGTCTGAATTTTCATAATATTATTCAATGCTTTGACATTTTCCAATGTTTACCGTTAAAGGTACTCAATTCGATTAAACACCCCGACACAACTATTTATTTGGCTTCGGGGGGGGGGGGGAAATATATGATTCGAGTCGAGGAACCTACCCATCAAAGCTCAGAGTGATCAGATCTCTATTTTTGAAGTTTGTTGTTTCAATTGTTTGTTTTCCAGAAACACGCCGTCAAAAGGATGGTCTCGGTCAAAATTGCGGATGAATATAGATAACTCTAAAAACAAGTGGTAATACGGCCAAATTTCGTGAATACTCAAGTGATAATGTGGCCATATTTCGTAGAACAAAATGTTGATAAATAACACGTTTTGGGAAATTTGATACCATAGTTGACAGTGGTTAGCATTATTTTGTTGCAATTAATTGAGTCTTAACTAAAGCGTGTTTTGAAGAAATGTTGTTGTTGTTGTTGTTGTTGGTGGTGGTGGGGACCCTCTGATCGGATTGAGCACCTTTACATTTTGGGGTATGTTATTGGAATAATTAGACGTTTGTCGGTAATTCGACTGTATCAGTAATACTTGCGCAATTATGGTTTGGCATGCGAAAGCAGCGAAACCTCATTATATTATTATAATGGAAATAAGAACAAAGTCAATCTATAATTGCTTCACAGACTGTTATGTTATTTCGCATGAACCCACTACGAAGGCTTTGACTACCCTTAAAGGTACGGAAACAAAATATACATGTCAGAGTTGTCTTGCGGGTGCCACAAAGGACACCCGCCGACGTCCAGTAGCACCAGTATATATAGATGATACCAAACTATAATGGCCAGCAAGGGCTCTCGCGTGATGCATGCTTTGTAATGTAAATAAGATATTTCTTTTGTGTGCAATTTATTAGATTTGTAGAATGTCCGTCATAAAACACCCAATGCACCAGCTCATTGTCTTGGCTCTTACAGAAAAGCCAATAGTTTCCTTCGAAATATTGATTTTAAAGGTACTCAACCCGATAAAACTCCTCTCAATTACTATTTCAATGGCTTCGGGGGTCAAAAAAATTTGATTCGAGTCGAGGAAGTCACCCATCAAAGCTCAGATTTGTTAGATATCGATTTTAGAAATCTATTATTTTTCATTATCGGGAATTCTTACTGGCCCAGTACGTAGTCAATTATTACCACTTGATTATAGAGTTATCCATCCTTGTCTGTTTGAATATAATTTTGGCGTAAAATCTCGAGCATGTTACCAAATTGACGGCAGTTATAAGTACTCATCTCGAGAACATAAGAATTTTCAAAAATCAATATCTAATAACTCTGAGCTTTGTTTGATGGGTTCCTCGACTCGAATCAAATGTGTTTTACCCCCAAAGCCAAAGAAATAGTAATATAGGACCCTCTGATCGGATTGTTGTTGTTGGAATCTGTTGAGATGGGGACCCTCTTTACGGGTTGAGTACCTTTAACTTTTGAACACATTAGATTATATATACCCCATATATTATAACGTAAAATACACAAACTAAGCATATACCCCTGGCTTTCCTAGCCCGGTGTAAATTTTATACGCAGGCATATATGTAATGTCAGGGACGTGGTTATAGAGGGTCTTCGTTGGGGGTGTCCACCTTGAAATTTGCAAATGCTGTAAGTTTAAAGAACAGTCGTATACATATCGGATGCAGGGATTGTCGTTGGATTCAAATGGCTAGCGGCCATGTTTTTTAACGAAGTTTTGCAAACATTTGATGGTTCCCATCTAGTGGTCGCACCGAAGATCCATATGAAGTATTTAGTCACAATCGGACGGTGGATATCGCATGTAGGGTATGACAACGTAATTAGTAATGCAAAGAGTAGAACCCAACTAAATTCGGAACAAGTTGATGGCTCCCCATCTAGTGGTCATCCAGAAGATCAACATGACGTGTGGTGACTGACGATTGGATAAGGGATGTGTTCTGTAGGGTGTGCCGAAAGATTTAGTCACGCAGAGTAAAATCCAAGATGGCTGCCGGCGGCCATATTCTTCATAGAAAATCATTCAAATTCGATAGCTCCCATCTACAGGTGACCATAAACATGCCTATTCATTACCAAACAATTATCAGATAAATGCGGGCTACAGGGTGTAATGATGGATCCGATTTGAAATCCAAGATAGTTGCTAGCGGCCCTGTTTAAAACAAAATCGGAATGGCTCCCATCTTGAAGCCACTATGAAGATCCATATGTCAACGAATAAGTCATGCTAAGAGTAAACTCCAAGATGGCCGCTGGTGGCCATGTGTTTAAACGAAATTCGGAAAATAATTGTTGGATCCCATCTAGTAGTCATCCAAAAGATCCATATGCAGTTTGGTGACGATCGGATGAGGGATGTGGTCTGCAGGGTGTGCCAAAATATTTAGTCACGGAAAGTAAAATCCAAGATTGCTGCCGGCGGCCATGTTTTTGTGTCGAAAATATATCAAATAAAACAAACTCACATCTAGAGGTGATCCTAAATATAGGTGTCAAATTTTAAAACAATTCTCCAACAAATGCGGCCTGCAGCACATGTGTGCCGATAAATTCAAATTTTAAATCCAAAATGGCTGGTGGTGACCATATCGATGACTCACACTTATAGATGTCGCTCTAAATATCGATATGAAGTTTGGTGACGATCGTTTGAGAGAATGATGTGACCTGTGGGGTGTGCTAAAGGAAATTGTTGACGGACGGAAGTAGGGCCGTCCTATATTTGAGGGTAGTTTTTCTTGAGTGTTTATAGGGCCAAGTGGTTGCTTCTTAATTGGGTGGTTAAATTTTATGAAAAAACAACAGTATTTTACGAGTAACTTTTGGCGGATATGTAGAAGAATGTGCTCGATTCGAGCATGCGCATTATTAGAAACATCTTTCCGTTTACGGTACGGAAATGAAAAATGTTAGACGAATGGAAAATAGTCCATATGATGTATGCAAGGGAATTAACTCCAACTGTCCAGACTTATATGACAATATTCAAGATGTTACAAAATGCCACTTTACGTCTTTCTGAACACACAGACAGTGTCCAAATTAAGAGGCAGCCACTTACGAAAAAATTACCACTTAATGACTGGTTTATCATACAAAATACCACTTAATATATACCCACATATGCGCAGACGAACGGACAACGGACGCCAAACCATGGCAATAACTGAGCTAAAATGTTTTTTTTTAAAGTTTCTACTATCAAAATAGAGAAACAAATTAAGTGGCTCTTAACTTATTTCACTCCTGATCCGGGGGGGGGATCTGAAGTAAAAAACCATAACACAGGGAGCATTGGGAACAAAATAATCAAAGATTGATTAAAGGGGTACTGTATGCCATTTTCAATAAATTCCCGGTGATAACAATGATCTAATACTAGTACCGATAATAGATAGAAAACTAAGTAATTTGAGTCGACGATGTCTTTTGTAAACGTTCAGGTTAATAGGTTATATTAAAATAAAAGTTAATACTTTGATCTAAATTTAATTTATGGCTGGAGCCATAAATTAAATTACGAATTTCCGTGTACAAGTTTTAATCAAAATAATTCACGGATATAGTAGATTGGGCAACGCGTGGCACACATGATCGTGTAAAACATTATGTCGATACAGGGCGTATAAACTCAAGCTAGTCACTGACTAGTGACTATACAATGACTTAAATGAGTATGTGGGACTAGTATGCATATAATATAACATTTATTTGATACGTTTGCTTGAAAACTGTCCAAATATTACTCGACAACGATAATTGGTACTTTCGCCTTCCGGCTACTCTGCCATCCGTAACATTACTTCGTACTCAACAGACTTTCAAATAATGTAAATCTGGTTACCTTATTCTACGACATTTGAGTACAGTATCCCTTTAACTGTTGCATCATTTCTGAGTATGATATGCCCATATTGATCGATGGTGACTAATGACTATAGAGAAAAACGTATGCATGATCAGGTTGGCTACTCATGATTATATTATACCGGTACGTGCAGCCCAGCTGTTGGGATGGCTGATTGTTTAAAGATACATATTTACATAGCCCGTCTGCGTTACAGTAAATCATGTTCGGTGGTTGGCCAAATTCCAAGTGGTTCACTTTTATATATCACAATAAAACACAGATTGTAACACGAACACGACGTCACAAATTGTTGACCTAATCACTAAGTTGCATTGAAGCCAGTTATTTATTTCGATCACGTGATCGTTACTAAGTGCTTGGTGTGGCGGTCGCAAATGTTATCGAAATCGCCGTGCTAAATGTCCGTTATCAACAGTGGGAGCAAAACAAATGTATCATTACAATTAAAACATAGCTGTGTTCCATTGAACTTTTCAGATCACTTAAATCATGGCAATTTATCATTTATGACATTTATAGTACACTTATCACACACACACAAAAAAACATTGCCAAGTTCAAATGCATCGCCCGTGGCATCATGTGACCAGAGCACGGAAATCGATCGATAATTCACAGGTGAAACTCGGGCTAATATTGGGCTGACTTACAGTTCTGTGCGCAATGGGCCAGTCTCAAATTTTCGGCAGATTTTATGAAATTAAATGAGAATACTTTCAGCTCTTTATGGGAATAAATAATTAAATAGCTATATAAATATAAGAAATGAATGTAGTGGGTGTGTGTTATTGAGGGATATGGCGCTGTGGTCGTTTTCGCGGTTTACGCACTGTGCCCCAACGACAACAGCGCCGTATCTCCCAATAACACACCCACCCACTATACAATTCATTTCTTATTACCAATAAATACTTACAACAATACCAATCACGATATCGTATTTGCCGAAATGAGCGAATGTGGTTTACAACATTTATATATTGTGATTCCTAGTTCAAATTGGAATTCCCCATCATGTGTTGTCACAATTGTAAACACATAGTATTTCCACGTGTAACCGGCATGGTGCCATATAACTTGTATATTTGCATGAATAAAACATGATTACCGATTCGTAAATAAGTATGTATATATCAGGGTTTCCGCTATACCGACAGGGGGTCCCATTGACGGCCCCGTTCCCCTCGCCAAGTTTTCCCCTCCTGCCATACCCCAGGACATACTGCATGTCTATAAGGTATACAGATGTTTAAAATTTCATAATTTTGTTGGAATAGTACTAAGGCATTTTAAAAGGTGAATTTATTTTATATCTTGTGAGTGTACACACTCTAAACGCGTTGTTATACTGAAAATTGAAACAGGAAGTGATCGGAACTGACATCGCTAGAAGCTATGCCTTTGAGGTTGGTTAGTTACGTTGCGGTTAGTACCCGGTTATGTTATGCAAAAGAGCAGTATTTTAATCGTATCTGCCATGTTTTATACCGCAAAATATACTGTTCACTTTGTAATAGAGCGAGAGAGAAATGTGGGAGTAGCCGCACCGGGCATCAAGGCATCTTACCACTGCCCACAAAGAATACTCATCGGCGAGATATGTAATCAGCCTTCTATATTTACACTGCAACTGCTGAAATATATTCCGATTACGTTATGCATCCGAAATATCTGCTGGGTCTTCCACAGTGAGTCTTTTAACATTAACGAGCACGTTTAACTCGGGATCCAAATTACTGGTGTTCTGTACTTCGTAAATTAATTTATATCTAATAAATTTACTAGTTTTAAAGTTACAGGTACATGTATAAGGTTTGATAGCTTGGCACTTGGGCAGAAATGGAACAATACAATCTGCCATTTCTACTCTCACACGATTCTATTGGCCGATATAACGAAAGTAGTTCAACCAGTGCTAAAACAGGCTACTTTTACCTGGATTTTTCCCCTTGACGGCTACCGACCCCATTCCCCTACCCCCTAGCGGAAACCCTGATATATGTATCCGCATATCAACTATCACGACATGCCGTATTTTTGTTGATGGTGATACTTTTCATCGTATTCTATTCCGAAATTAATTTGGGTCGACACTGATCGCACATGCATGGAGCCGCGATATTGCGTGACCTCTCGTAACGACGTCCGCGCATGTGTACTATTTCTGGAAGAAGTCGGTGAAATTTTTGCCACACCGCCAAATATTGCAGGCGGTGAAAAATAACAGATTTAAAAAATCGAAATCCTATAACTCTGAGCTTTGGTGGATTCGTTCCTCGACTTATTCAAATATTTTTTTTACCCCGAAGCCGAAGAATTGGTAATTTAGGGGCGTTAAATCCGATTATGTATCTTTAAGGGGGAGGTCAAGTGAACAATTTTGAATGGGGATTTTCCATGCAAATCTGCGGAGCAAAGGTTACAGAGTTGCACATACTTCTGAGTGTATATATATCTTGAATTCCTCCATTTATCTGGCGGGTCCGCTTGGTAAATTATAAAATTTTGCAATAAATATATTTTTGAGAATTCTGTTCTTGAATTACATCACTTGACCTCCATTTGAAAAAAATCAATATAAACTTCAAAAATAAATACTCCAACTTATAATGGAACAAGTTCCAGGCGGACCCGCCAGATAAATACCTGTTGTTTTCAATACCACATCAAGTCACACTCAGAAGTATGTGCAACTCTGTAACTTTTGCTCCGCAGATTTGCATGGAAATGCCATTCAAAATTGGTCACTTGACCTCCTCCTTAAGCTACTTCTGACAGGCAACAATTCATATAATTTATTTTCAAAGGCACAGGTATTGAATATTATTGAGCCGATATTCCCCTCGCAATACTATATTACATGTACTTCAGGCAGTGTAGCTATCAAGGTCTTATTCTTTCTCAGTATTTCTATACTAGTTGATATTCAAGTCAATACGCCTGTACATGTACCAGCAGTTCTATACATGGCTACATACATTATATAAAATATAAAACCCATTTAAAGGGCTATTTTGGCAATCAAAATATGTAATTACTAGACCTGAAACAATCATTGGATACGCCCCTGTATTCTATATACCTTAATTTTGACCTTTGACATTGATACTAAAGTGTCAAAGGTCATAATTAAATAGTACTCAAGATTCATGAATATTTCCCACAATACCTTGATCCATATAAATGCGTTTCGCGCCCAAATCTAATTCATATCGACTCGACATTTCGAACTGTCAACATTGGCAAAAAAAATTCCCACCCTCCCATCCCTATATATATATATTAAACTGCGGGAGGCATTATTATTCCTTATATAAATGGTAATAGGCTTACATATAAGATTAATGTTGAGATAATTTCGTTTGTATAAAGCCTTAGACTAACATGTAAAAGCTTAAAGTGGGTCTGAATGAAACATAATGATATCTAGTATATGGCTATGAATTGAATAATTTATTTTATAATTTATTATTGTATAGTCAGATAGCTATCTGTGATAGCGAATAACTTGATGTTTTGTAAAGCGGTTGAGAATCACAATCATTATCATAATTCATGTGTATATGGATGAGTGTATGTGCAACAGTGAGAGTAAGGAGAGTGTAAGTATTCATATTTATTCATATGTTATTATTGGAGATTTTATCTCAATAAATAATATTATTGCCAAAGTAGTCTTTGTTATCACACACCTGAAGTCCTATAATATCTTAAAGGGGTACTGTACACAAAGATAGGAGATTTTTGTATTTACTCCCATTGAAATAACTTTCAAGTTAGATTGTGTTCGTGTTATATGAGTTTCGTATAAACCTAATTTAGCGAAGAAAATATTGATCTTGGAAACAGAAATATTACGATTTCAAACGACGCGCCATGTTTTTGACCTTCACCGGAGAAGACGCAGGTCGCAGGAAGCACCGGAAGTTCATTGCTCACAGCTTCGATTGATGCATTCAATCTCTTCCATCAAACAATCTCACTCCCTATAAAATACTTGACGCTTTATGACTCTCGTTTCTTTCTCCTTTTTTTCCGAATCGGTTATAACGGGCCTTCTTTTGCAGGTAACATGTTTTGTTTGCAACTCAATAATGTTCGCGAACGGCCGTCGATAAAAGACACGCAACATATGCGATTTCAAGAACGGTAACTCGTAATGGCATAATTCTCCATTTTATGACTCCAGCCATAAATGAATTTATATTAAATAATTCAATTTTACTTTTACGATAGCCTGTTAACCGGAACGTTTTAAGTAGACATCGTCGGCTCAAATTAGTTATTTTATAATATAATATCCATATTAGATCGCTATTGTCACCGGGAATTTATTGAAATTGGGGTACAGTACCCCTTTAAGTGAAGGGTGTGGTAATTTGACAAAATGTCAACAGTATACAATTATAACAAAGTATTTGCAAATATCATCTTGCCCTCTTAAGCATTTTACACCAGTCACTGGTTACCAAAACCATTTTATTTTGTTTAGGATGGTACATCACACATACGCAATCAAACAATCACTGCCATATTGTCCAGTCCATTAGGATGCCACATGGATAGCATTGACCAACAAACTTGAACACTGTAGACCTGTGCACTTGCACCATTATAATCGTGAGGTGCATATTATATATATATACTCACTCAGAAGTATTTCAATGCTGGCTAAAAGATGGGAGGCTGATACCTATACGGGAACTGTTTTTTTATGGTTTGCTTTCAATCATGCTACTATATCCTTCCAATGTTTTGGGTTGTATTAATGTTGGAATATGCTAAATAGTATTTAATTGCATGCTAGAAAGAAACAGGATGATATAATTTGTTTTCATAATATTCTGAGTTATTTACAAATTTTTGGGGTGTGGGTCTAAAAAATTCGGACTTGAAAAACAATTTGCACAGAGGTTGAGGGTGTGTGGTCAGGTAGCGGAAATAATTGTTTCGACCCTTATATCACAGTGGCTAAAGTTAAACCGTACAAACATATAATCGGAAGTTGCTTTCGCCAAGACGAAACATTCGATTTTTAGAACATAAATACTACTGAAGAATCAAAACAACACCATAAAAACAAGTTTTCAGACCGGATAGACGGTTTCCCCACAGCAATAAACGTAAGTATAAATTGCACATACCAATTTTCCGATCGAAAGGAGGCTCCATTTGAGCGAAGGACTCTTTTTTTATAGATAAAAACGGCCTTTGATCACTTCAGAAAATAATTTTCTTGCAAAATTTCCCTCTTCAAATGTCATTTTAACACATATACAGCATCTGCCGGAAATTCAACTATATCGCAACGGAAAGGCAGTTGACATTACTTTGGCTCGGGTGTCTTCACAATCTGAAAGTAAGATATTATTTATTTGGACACCCCACTCGTCAGTCTCTGTACGCCTAGTTGTGCACGACGACAATCGCCAGTTGTGACGTTGTACGGGAATCGTACAGTAATGATATGTTCCATTCGACCCATTTAAACAACTATATCTTCGAAGTGTCACGCCATTGAACTTATATACTCTGTCTGAATCAAACAAGGTATTCGTATTAACATTTAGCGACTTTTATTCGACTCCGCAAGTAACAACACTGCATTTGGGAGTGGGGGCTGTATGTCATATTCTGTGATGAAATTGCGTATGCGTGGGAATTTACTAATAAAAAAACTACAGGTCGTATGTGCACCATCGCCTTATATTTACGGTGATGTGACGAAGGGGTCGTGACTGCGAGTGCCTCCTTGGGTATCACTACATGAATATTGAATGGCTAGTCCCGAAATGCCCTACAAGTACCAGCTTCGAGTTGCACCTCTTGGGTTGGAATTTTCCGGCCGATCGAGACTCACAGACAAACGAATCACGATTGGAGAAAATTACCCCCCCCAACCCCACCCTGCCCATTGGTTGTTCGATTTAGATTCATATTGAAAACCCAAAACAATGGGGGGGGGGTATATTGCGCTCGCACATCACAAAGTCCCTGAATACAGGACCATATATATGCCCACATTTTAGACACAGTATCTCCAATAAAATCACATATGTCCACAGAAGTAAACTTGGCTAAGATATGTGTGGATAAGACATATTGTCACAATTGGGACGACAATATCGAAATCGTCTATGTTCGTTAACTGGAGAAACAACGATATATAGACTGTATTTTACGGTTCACTGTGCCTAAACGTGTCTTCTGATCATAATATATATCGATCTGAAAAGGTGTGCTATGTACGGAAGTACCCCGTTAACCCTTTACCCAACAAAACGGCCAAAAACGCCCAAATAAAGCTTCAACAGCCTAAAATATCTTCAGTCTGTCTCAACACCATACAAATGTGGATATCACTGGAACCGGTTCATTGACCACATTGTGATGGTTACAGTTATGCCCTGTGCCAATGCATTCTCTTATATATGCGAGTCGACCATAGGTCGCCTCGCATATTTAAGAGAATGCATTGGCCTAAAAAAAACACTTTTTACCATTTTTTCTTACATTTTTTATCATATTTTTCTACATTCTTTGACAATTTTATCATTTTTAATATGTGTTAAGCCAATGCATTCTCTTATATATGCGAGGTGACCTATGGTCGACTCGCATATATAAGAGAATGCATTGGCACAGGGCCGTTCTGTTGGGTAAAGGGTTAAGAGAGATGTCATGGGATGTCGATTTTGGTTGTACATGCATATGTCAGTTTCCTGTCGCTTAAATCAACCAATCACTCCAAGTGCTGATAACGAACATTCAAGACTTTTCAAGGTTTTATGTTTTTCAATAAGTATAATTCTACATTATTATATTATGTTTACTTAATTTATTTGAAATGCTTTTGGTACTTATGTTGAAAAGATAGAGCTTCATCTCTCGAGTCACCGGAAAACTTGAGAAGTAATATGCATGATATGTATACATACATGTAGATCAGAAGTCTTCAATTACGTACCATGCTTTTCGATGAATTACATCAAGTATTTCAATGTCATACTACATTTTAAAATAGATTTCAAATACACTTTAAGATTTCAGCACGGTATCTACTGATAAACATAGTTACGTTCGGCGCTTGAATATATAAAAACAAATTTGGTCGAGAAATCGGAAAACGGATGTGGAACGATACAGTGCCTTCGTCGTGTGATTGAAGGTTAATAATGACCATCGGGAGGCAAAACATGTCTAATGTGGAAACCTAGCTAATTCACGGTTTCGTCTTTGCACACAAATCCCATCATCACAACTTGACGTACAGATTGTTGACAACAGTACAAAGACTGGCGAGTGGGGTGTCCAAATAAACAGTCTCTACTTTCAGATTGTGAATGCACTCGAGCCAAGTAATGTCAATATATGTTGCACACATAACGGCCTTTCCGTTGCAATATATTGGGATTTCCGACAGATTATGTATATGTGTTAAAATGACATTTGAAGAGGGAATTTTTGCGAGAAAATTATTTTCTGAAGTGATCAAAGGCCGTTTTTATCTATTAAAAAGAGTCCTTCGCTCAAATGAAGCCCGCTTGCGGCAAAATGGCAAATGGGTATGTGCAATTTATACTTACGTTTATTGCTGTGGGGAAACCGTCTATCCGGTCTGAAAACTTGTTTTTATGGTGTTGTTTTGATTCTTCAGTAGAATTTATGTTCTAAAAATAGAATGTTTCATCTTGGCGAAAGCAAATTTGTCATTAATTTTTCCACTTTCCACGCATATTGCATCTGCTCATATTCGGTGCGAGTTTGGAGAAAACACCATCTATAAATCTCAATGTTTCAGTTTAAAGTTTAACAAAAGTAGAGCCCTGAATATTCAACGTGATCCAAATAGAAACCAGGTTACCAATACTATTGTAATACTACCCAGCTCACATTGGTAATTTACCCGAGAGCTGCATAATATCATGTCACCTATAGAGTTCTAAATTATTCAAAGTGTTGTACCCAAAGTACATGAAACCCGATGAAATACATTCAATGCATGAATTAACAGTCATAAAAGAGCACTGTACACATTGTCCAGTTATTTGTTCAAATCAGACCAATCAGATCCATTGATATATATGGAATTACTTCCTGGTCGGTATCTGGTCGTATTTTATCGGTTTCACTGCATGAACCGGCCTACCGGAATAAACAACACTGATAAACTATATACGCACAGGACATCGAGAAAACAAAATACCCGTTCCTGGTACCGGGTCGTTACATGGAATGTTACTGTTTATATCGATTTGATATATAGCATGGATTCCACAGACGGCCTGTAAAAATAGCCACCCGGGTTTAGAATTCCCAGAAGCCAAACTAGTCTACCCAGGAATTACAGAGCAATGATGTGGGAGAGTACAGCCTTGCAATACTCTTGGAATATCCACCAAAGGACTGCACGAGTCAAGGTTGATCCACAAGAGGTTGGGGTGCAGCATGCTAAATGAGCGGCCCTCAAAATATAATATAATATAATATTATATTTTGGTGAAGGATAATTATCTCATGTTATATAAAGGGATATATAAAGTCCAGATTTCCTTTTACTGTGAGTAAAACGCTTGTTCCTTATTTTGATCGAGCCAGTATGTGGGATGGCATTTTCGATTCTGATATAACGCAACCCATACATATTACCCGGCTTGGGAATATAGCCATGCACATGCACGGGAAAGTATTGAGAATTATTCCCAAAGGTCCAAAATGTCTCAGAATCACAGGTTGTGCAATTCTCGTTCAGTTGGTGTGATTTCATAGTTGTCGAACGTGTGGCATGCCGTGAGCTAACTATAAAGAACATAATTTAACCATGTCCAATAATGACTGCGATATAGAATCAAGATTCAAAGTTGGCTGACATGCAGATGTAAAGTTATTTTCACTCTATATATAAGGGTCATAACTCTGCATGCACCGAACTAATGCTGATGGGGTCATTGCCACAAGGCTCCTGTCACATTCGTAGCCAGCTTTTTAAATCGATCACAAATGTAGCCAGCTTTTCTACGGCGATCACATTTGTAGCCAGCTTTTCATATTCATGCGAGCCTCAATGAACAAGATTAGGTTTGTCTCATTTTTTTCTGAGTTGATGAATGAAAAACAACATAAATTTTAATTTGATATCAGTTCATATAATAACCTGAGGTTTCCGATCAATGTCGTTAGATGCTCGAATTATATTCCAATATAAGTTGATAAACGAAGTCAGTTTTGGAGCATGACGTCGATATGTTAGTCACGAACGCGATGACGTCATATTTCGCATGGAATTAGAAAAGCTGGCTATAAGATAAGATAAGATAAGATACGTTTTAATGGTCTTTAAGACACACATTTGTGTAGGACAACCTACATGTATAGATACAAAACAGGAATATATGGTATATATGTGATATACATGTGACAAGTGACAGATTAACACAGATTGTAAAGATATAGAAATTAGAATATCAAATTATTTGAGTTATTACTGGACATTGGTCATCTACGGAAGGATGTGTTGTACCATGTGGTACATCACCACCACCGTAGCTGACCAATGCCCAGCATGAATATGGCGTTTATATAGGGTATGAGCCTGTAAAGGAGATGTCCGGCACTAACAGGTGACCAAAAACCATCGGGGATAGCATAAGAAAACAGTCCTAAGACCATTTATTTCCATTATGGCCCCCAATGGATTCAGGCCACATGAGAGACCGGAACACACCCGTACGCTTCCTACCATCACAAACTACTGGTTTTAAAATATATTATGTTATAGTTAACCAATAAGATGTAAACGGTCAGTTCAAATTAAAGTCACGATAGGTGACAGTGAGCTGAACGGCACAAATTTTCCACTAGAGTTAAAAAACACTGGAGAGATATATGGATTAAAATCGATTAAAACCTACTGTGTAGGTTCAGTGGCTATGTGGTGATGATAAGGCTAGCACCAACTTATCGTAGTGTACCATGGACAGCATCATGCATAGATTAACAATCTACTACAGTAGTGCCCAACACTGGTATGAGTTGAAATCATTAACCCTGGTCATCAATGTTATGTTTTTGGGATATTTTTCATTTAATAATTTGCCTGTTATATCTCCAGGTTTCTCCTCTTTCACTTGCATGGTTTTTGTAGTTAATTAAAAATTAACCATTCTCAACATTCCTGATACTTTAACAGAAATACCTTTCATCTGATATATCTCATTTTATATTGGATTATTTTGACACACTTTTTCCCCCTATTGATTGATTAATTTATTTTGTTTTAACTAATCCCACCAATCCCATACATACATGCTATCAAAATTAACTGTTTCTATACTTCTTCCATGCAGTTGAAGAGAATACAATATTTTTCCAATCATGTCCGCGTCATGTACGTATTCAGTTGTATATATAATATAGTTCTAGATTGCTAATTTCAAGTTGAAAGTATGGGTCAAACATCTGCCGGTCGTGATCGGCCTCTTGTTTTTTACTGCCCCCAGAGCCGTAATTTCGCTAAAATCCGGATTGAGAATCCAAAGCCGATTACGGGGGGCGGAGCTAATTTCGGATTCTAGGTCAGATTTTGAAATCCACGTGGTCTCCGAAACTCTCTCCCAGCGTCAAACATGGCTCATGTATTTGACACAAGTATCATTTGTATCTTATATTTATAAAGTGCATGTTTGTTGTGAA
The DNA here is from genome assembly GCA_032622095.1 of Siphonodentalium dalli. NCBI lineage: Eukaryota > Metazoa > Mollusca > Scaphopoda > Gadilida > Siphonodentaliidae > Siphonodentalium > Siphonodentalium dalli. The sequence continues at coordinate 131,631,229 of CP136062.1, read as the reverse complement.
AGTCATGCTTTTCTTCTATGTGTGTATACACGGCACATAATTTGCTGCCAATCCGACTTAATCGCATCTTTTTTTCAAGTTAAAGTGTGTTTATTGATGATGGCAAGCATATCTAAACATGACAGCTCTAGGCCTCCTGAATCAAATTCCGAAGATGTTGTGAAGAACACACGGAACTTGTCAGTTGAACAGGGACGTGACGACAGGGGTTGATTGGGTGTCTCGACCCCCACCCCGAACTTTGGTACAATTTGCTAAGCTGTGCAGTCATTCATACGTGAGGAAAATCAGGATTATTTTGACTAACTGTTTCAAATAAGGATACGTACAAGCCAACAAACGCAACAAACAAACAAACAAACCCGATTTTAAATAAATACATATACAAAATTATGACTAACTCGGGAGAGGGGGTGTCCAGTGATCTCTATATATGTTCAACTTGTTTTGGTAGTCATGTACGTTGCTTTGCCATTACTAATTATTTATTTTTTCAGTGTAATAACATTTGGGAGAGGGGGTACCCTTAAGTGAGTCAGTACTTGTCCCCCAATTCCTTTGTATGTATAAACAAATGTATGTGTTATATATCATGTGTTATCTAAATTTGACATATATTTGAAATAAATATATCTAAACTAAACTTTGGTACATTCCAGCAGTCGGAAATTTCATGCATGACACAACATTAGTTGGACATTAATTTGACACCATATATAGGTTGGCATTGTTCTCATTGTTTGATTTTTTTCAACCAGTAAAAGTTGGTAATTTTCCAATCTTAGTGTTTGTCAGATTGGATATTTCCAAGGGGAGCAAATTGAATTCTGCGAACCTGTGAGATTGATGTTTGGTTCAAGGGGGGGGGGGGGGGGGGTGCAGTTGGTCGTAAATTTGAGGAAACTTCTAGCCACGTCCCTAGAACATGTGTCTGTTGTCTATACAGAGACTATTGTGCAAAACGACTGCATTTAACGAAACAAAACATGTTAAACATGAAATTGCTATAACATTAAGACTAGATGATAGTACATACGTGTATCTGATAATCCATCGATACCATATAATCCTACTATTTCTTGAATAAGAAGAAACATTATAATAACGAACACAGCAGAAGACATATCCATGCAGGTGCATATGAACTCGGTCAATGGTGACGTATCCGCCGAATTCGAAATCGACATGCGTTCGGGCGGTATTTTAAGGATGGAATTATGAAATGGACATATGAAAGTGACAATCAACAATGAATTGCAATTTCTTCGCCATCAACCGAAGTGCTCCCCCAGCGTTACTATCAATAGCGTTATTATTTGGCTAATTTCAGTAATATTCTCCCAGTTTACATTCAATAAAACAAATTTGTCTCCGCATTTAAAATTCTTTGATATAGATCGTTTATATTCTGCAATAATTTGTACACAAGAGACGGATTCTTATGTTTTATTGTGTTTTTAAACTCTGAGGTGGCGAAATCTCGGTTTGTTTACATTACGAACATTTGAGTCCGTAATCGGAATCCGAATCCCTATCGGATTCCCACGAAATTAGGATTACGGTCTGTTCGTTTACTGATTCTGGAAATTTGTGGTCTGTTCTTTTGCCGAACCAAGTCGTACGGGGACAAATCTGTAATCTGAATCCAGAATCCAAATCGGATTTTAGCGAAATAACGCCTCTGGGGCTGCTGCCGGGTGCATTTTGTGAAGATGTTTTGGCTAATGCAATGTGCAAGTCATGTTACCTGATGTATCAGGCATTAAAAAAAGGAAATAGTACTAATGGACATTAACATAATAATGCTGGGGATTCGACTCGGTGGATGTACGACATCATCAAGATAGCTGTCATCCAAAATTTCAGAGCAGGCACCGAGTCAGTTAAAGGGACTCAACAATCATCGCCACCGTGTTGTTGTTGTTGAAACAGCTGTTCACTGCCTGTTCCTAACGCTTCTGAAAACTGCATGCATGGTTTATCTCCCCTGATTTCTATAAATAGATTGGGGGTATTCCTATGTTTTGAGTGACAGCAAGCATGGTTTCAGGATATCGTTAGAAAAAGACGATATTTATTGAGCTTAAATTGGCAAAATGCGATCAAATAAGACGTTTTTGTCAGCGCGAAGATGCCGAAAAATTGGAAAGAGCAGCGAATGGGGTGTCTTCCGCCATGGATTTTGGGAAGTTCACGAATGTCAGTGGATTTCCATGCAAATCTGCGGAGCAAAATTCTGAAAGTTACGGAGTTGCACATACCTGCATACTTCTCAGTCTTCTGAGTGTGACTTGATGCGGTACTATATTATAAGAAACAGCAGGTATTTATCTGGTGGGTCCGCTTTGTAAATTATAAAATTTTGCAATAAATATATTTTTGATAATTTTTTTCTGGATTTACATCACTTGACCTACATATTAATTTGTCAGATTTGAAATATCAATATTGAATATAAAATTCAAAAATAAATACACTAACATCTATTCAAGTTCCAATCAGACCTGCCAGATAAATACCTGTTGTTTTCAAATATACCACATCAAGGCACACTCGGAAGTATGTGCAACTCTAGTTCAGTCATGATCAACGTAGTGCGTATCCTTCCTTGCTGGAAGCAGCAATCTGCGAAAGCGGTCATGTTGACTTAAAGAACAAATACAGAAAAGAACAAATACAGACGAGATGATGGATCAGTCACAGGCATGCTGTTTGAGGTAAAGCTACCACCCCTCGAAGAATGAAGGAAAGAACAGTGACTGGTTCAATACCACAAAATAGTCAAGGGGTTGGTTTCAGCCCTGCCTAAAGCCTGATTATCTAGAACACGAGAAGAAAGACACAAGGGAAATACAGCCAACAAAATTTTAGGACTGTGTCAGTCAAAATCCGGTGGAGAAGGAGGTGTGTAACAACACAGAATCGTTCCAACTTCTGCGTACCAGCAGCTCACAATACGAACACTCCTTATTTGTTAAAACAACTGTGGAATTGAACTACCTGGAACAGACTTCAGTCGGTTGTTGATGTCAGTGATATTGACGGTTTTCTATCTGCTCTGCGAGGGGAACAACAGTATGGAGTGTTTTCAACGGGTCCTACTAAACAACGAACACAAACGAACACAAACGAACACAAACGAACACAAACGAACATAAACGAACACAGGTCCAAAAAGCGGAGTAGAAGGGTGAAATTTGGTTTGTGGGTACGCGTGGGTCCATTCTATGTGTATGTGGTGTTATTTCCAACTTTGATGACTTATTTTTTTAGTTATTAGCATTATTTTAATACAAAACTACTAAACAACGAACACAAACGAACATAAGATTAGCGGCAGTGCAGAGGCTACCATGCAGGTGTTAATTAACAACGGCTTACTCTGTCTCCTTGTTTTTACTGCAAGATGATTGTCAATTTTATCACTGATGGCAATAAAAACACGGGGAAACATCAGAGGTCGGCGTTTTAATGCATAGCTAACAAAACATTTGAGTCAATAAGATGGGAAAGTATTCAATAGCGAGAGCGGCTTGGAAACAATAGAAAACAAAATCATTTATGACGAAATACAGACAGACATAATTGACAAATATTTGTGACAACAGACGATACCTTACATTTATGGAAAGACTAAAGACGAAAGTTTTCAATGCTAGAAAACAAATTTCAACAATTCAGAAATGGACAAAAACCGACACAAAAAGAAAATGTAGACAGTCTTAGACAGACTTTGTCCATATTCAAATAAGAAATATCGCATAAACAGTATGTTATTGTCATATGTTTGACCATTGTATAAACAAAAGCATAAAAAGTTACTTTCCTGGTGTTTGTTTATATTATGATGGTAAACATAAAGAGCATTATTTGTTGCTGAATTCCTGATATGGAACTAATAAAGAGCGTTTATATCATTTGTGTGTGATTAGCCAGTAACACGTATACTGTGCTGTCTTCTGTAACACAATCAGGCTCTTGCTTAGGTAAAATATAGTAGGTCTTTACGATAGCATGCTGTTTACAAGATGAACGAAACTGTATGCGTTTTAGTGTTTTTCTGTTTACGGTGATTGGAACAAATATGAATATTTTCGACAACTAAGGCCTCCCGTGCCTTTAATAATATAATTAACAATTTTTTTTACTGAGTTTACAGACAATTTAAATGAAACAGTGACTGATAACTGCGTGACATTCGAGTGGAGGGGATTTTACATTATCAGGCATTGCATCATCTTTGGAAGTGAGATACGAAATTTGAACAAATATGACGGTCGAACAACGAGACAGACTAATGCGAAGACTTCTTAATTTTGTTAGTGACAATTCCAAATTCCAAACTTCAACTGACGACAATTAACTATACCCAAAACTACCGCTCTCGCAAAAAAACCTGGACAAAAAAAAGTTAAAGTGAAAGAGTGAAGGCATCAAAAACCAAGACGATCACCAATAAACGACAGAAAGTTAGCATATAGTATGCAAATATACATAGAGGATCTCACATGAGTTTCTATTTTATACGGAATTTATCAACCGAGTTCACTAAATTCGATTTGAGCCGAGGTTTACAAAATAGAATTTAGTGGACGAGGTTGATAAATTACGTATAAAATAGAACGAGTTTGAGATACTTTTTATCACATGGTCATATAATCGCTTAAATTTTATCGAAAACAACAATAATTAACAGGCAGAGAACTTTGTCCCAAAGAGCAGCGTGACGTCATTGCACGCGACGATATTACACGTGTCTATTACGCCCGAATATTACATAGGAAAATAGTGGTAATCATGTGATAAAATAACATATAAATATTCGATTGTATATAAAACAAACTTTGATTCTAGTACCTGAAGCTCTACTGAAAGAGCAGTGTGATGACAGGAAAGTTAAACGAAGTCATAATAAGACAAATTAACAAAGTCAAAACAACTCAGTGACAAAGAGACAGAGTATATATAAGCCATAGAGAAGGCGGTAGTTAATTAACACCTTTATTAACACCTTTGCAATACGGCTAATCTCATGTTCGTTTGTGTTCGTTGTTTAGTAGATTTGCATTCAAATAATGCTTATAACTCGAAAAATAAGTCATCAAAGTTGGAAATAACACCACATACACATATAATGGACCCACACGCACACACAAACCAAATTTCACCCTTCTATTCCGCTTTTTAGACCTGTGTTCGTTTATGTTCGTTTGTGTTCGTTTGTGTTCGTTGTTTAGTAGGACCGTTTTCAACAATGCTAACAAGGAGCTATTGCTTAACCCTTTGAGTGCCAGGGGCCGATCTCATCGGCCCTAAACCTACAAAATAAGTCTGTTTAAGAATATAAGAATAAATTATTAAAATTGTAAAAAAAATTGTAAATTTTTTTTTTTTTTAGACCAATGCATTCTCTTATATATGCGAGGCGACCTATGGTCGACTCGCATATATAAGAGAATGCATTGGCACAGGGTATATGGGTTGATACAAAAATCGACCTGGCACTCAAAGGGTTAAATATTTAAAAATTATGCTTGTTTATCATATATAATAAATTATTTTTCAATTATTTCGCTTGCTGCTTATATTTATACTCCAAAATAATTTTGGATGGCTCAAACAACAACATTATCATTGCATATATTAAGTACTATATGGGAGATTAATCTAACATTTAATGGCTGATTTAAACGCTTAAGCGTAACTCCATTACGCTTAAGCATAATTGGTTTGTATTGCCTTGCAACGTTATATGTAATGGTAGGCCTACATGTATCTAACTTAGTAAGGTTTAATGTTCTGGGCGGATGGTAAGATTACTAGCATCGTAATTGACTGCATCAATTTCAGCTTCAGGGGAGTTTTTCCAATTCTATTACGCTTTACTTTAGCGTGAATGCATTATGTGTGATCGTAAATGAATTACGCATAAGCATAATGTAATACGCTTAAGTATGGTATAATGGAAATCTAAATTACACTTAGGCATTGCGAATTAAGCTTAAATTCATGCTTAAGCATAATGATTTACACTTAAGCGTGATTGGCAATTAAATGTGAATTTTGCCTCCCATATGTGTACTATTGTTGTTTCATACACTTTGCCCCACGTGTTTGGTTGTTTCGCACCATATATTTGGCCATTTCTCACCACATGTTTTGTCGTTTCCCACAACTGTCATGCGTTGCTTTTGAAAAAAATCCTTTGAAAAAGAACATACAGTAATACCCAAAGTAATGACCCCTTAACCACACCAGGATTATGGAAAATAATTCAGGATTTAGTTGGAAATATGGCTTGTTGCTATTCGTTGGAAAGCTCTCGTCGAGAGCTTTCCGATGAATGGCAACAAGCCATATTTCCAACTAAATCCTGAAAAATTACCCATAATTCTGCTGTGGTTAAGTGGTCAATTACTTAATTACTTTGGGCATTACTGTATTAAGTTATCTGATGACAACGCGCCAATTGGACACATTTTATTTTTTTTTAAATCCCAAATTGTGACAAAGTTCACGTTATTTAAAAAAAAACATATCAATAGACCCAGTCTAAATAAAATTAGACCGTGTTTCATTTCTTTCTTTAATACGAGTCTGGATATCTATCAGACTGCAATATACCTTATACTAAATGATACGATTCATCCAGATTATACCGGTATGAAACTGGCCACTTGGAAGGAAACATTTATGGGGGGGGGGGAGACAACCCCACTGTGACATCGTCGCCACCTCGCTGACAGTCTGAAGTTAAAATGAACCTGGTTCTCTATGGATGAGTGATTCACCGATAATTGTTACTTTTGGCCTCTCATAACAAAATGCATATATACACAAGCGTATGGTAATAGCATATATGAAGACTGGAGAAAATTTCATACTAAAATAGGTTATCAGTACATACAGTAATGCTCTAATTAATCGACCTCTTAACCAAAGCAGAATTATGGGTAACATTTCAGGATTTAGTCGGAAATATATTTCCGACTAAATCCTGAAAAGTTACCCATAATTCTGCTTTGGTTAAGAGGTCGATTAATTAGAGCATTACTGTACATGTGTATATACCAATCACATGTATATTGAGTTTTAAAAAAAAGTTTCTGAACCCCTTCGGTTGTAAATAGAATGCACTCAGTGATTCTGACTTCAAACTTGTGCCTCCTAATTATATAGGTTGATTGAGTTGAAAGGTTAGAAAATCAGTGCCCTCTCTTGAAATTATTTCTTAAGGAATAATCTCTGTTTCATATTTTGATTACAGTTTAAAGATGGTCTATATATTCTTATTACAAGTTTTATATATTTTCCTGGGTATAAAATAATGTCCGGAAATGCTTCAATCAATTACTGTTCATTCTATTTTGAATTTTCTGGTATATATACTAGTATACCTACAAATAATTTGTGACATTTTACTGCTTGAGGAAACGTTCGGAGCATAGCAAGCAGGAAAATAGTAAAAAAAGATTGTCCCAACTGATTATCAATCAGTTGTAATATTAAATGATAGAAGCGTTTCTGGACTGGTGTCTTTGACAACTTGACTTATCATTATTATTTTATACCCTAGAAATTATAGAAAACAATTTAGGAAGAGATGATCCATCTTTAAGCCAATCGAGCAAAGTTGATCTATTTCTCCATGTTCTTCTAATAGGTGATGTTTTTATCGAATATATTTGCACATTTTACCCACTGCCGCACTGCGAGTGCATTGGTCCCTTTAATATTTCATGTAAAAGTGGTGAAAACTAATATTAAACAAGAACAATAGCTTTAGTTAACACAAAATTCACTGAAATATTTTCACAGTGGGGTTTCTGTGAGGAAAAAAATATTTGTTTTCCTCATAGAATCTCCACATATATATTCAGACAGACAGATGAGGAGGGGTGTTGAAAAATGCTTGGGGAAAACAGTTGTAAAGAGGGAAAGAAATTGGTTGCGGGGCTGGGTGAATTGCAGAAATGGTCAAAGGTAAAAAAGTAACATACGTGTCTGAATATATATTAACACCCCCCCCCCCCCCTCCAGAGCAAATTGAAATAATTTAAATCCATATACCCTGCTTTTCTCATGGCATTTGTTTTGGTGTTTTTGGTGATTAAAATTAACTTATGACTGAGATTAATCCTTCAGTCATGATACTTTTCCAAAAATGACATTTTTTTGTATTTTTGTCTGTTTAACAAATGTTGGGGCATAAATAGAAAAAAACAATCAGTAGAGAGTGCACTGGCTTAGAAGTTCAATACAAGTATTGTTAGCTTAATGCATTCTCTTATATATGCAAGGCATCCTATGGGAGACTCGCATATATAAGAGAATGCATTGGCACAGGTTTTCAAAAAAATTCATGAAGCTCCAGTTATGGAAGGATTAATCATAAATAATGGTCTCCCATATGGCACCTTGTATATATAAAAGAATGCACTGGCTTGCATAGTCAAGATAAATGTTGTTAGGTCAATGAATTCTCTTAAATATGTGAGTCTGCCAATGGGAGACTGGCATATATAAGAGAATGCATTGGTATAGTGTTTTTGCAAAATTTCAGGAAGCTCCAGTCATGAAATGTGCAAAATTATTTGAACTTTCCTCTTAGAACACTTTAAATTGTAAAAATATAGCATCGCAAGGTGTTTGGAAATCCCTTCAGTTTGTAAGTCTAACACACAATTTGTTCAAAAATAGTTTTGTCTTCATCATAGACTAATAAAGAAATCATGTTTTGTACACAATCTACATTGTAGTCAGAAAATTACTAAAACAATGAAAAGGCTGTACAAAATTTTTCTAGTTTTTGAAATATCTGACCATCATATATTGAATTTGGCTCAGTGTGATACACTCCCATTCTTGAAAACACACAACTTGAAAAATCCTTACTCTAACAGATGGATTAATAATTATCTCTTTCTGTAACAATTATTTTATAGTTTCCTGTGTATAACATAATAAATATGAATCGAAGACCCTTGCCTGGAAACACTTCTATCAATTAGTATTATAATAGTATACAATCAATTTCCAGTATTTTAATGGTATCTCCGGCTTATTTTTATAATTTTATAACCAGTAAACTATACAACACATGTTAGAGGAAGAGATAATCCATCTTTAGTGAATCCTGGAAATTTGTAAATGATTAAATTTCTTCTGTAAAGCAGGAAAATAAAATCTACAAAACATGCAGTTGGAAGGACTTGGGAGACTCGAATATATAATATAACCATTTCTTGATGGGAACTGCGCTGGTGGAGCAATGAATCATGTGCCAGTGCATTCCCTTATATTTGCAGATACCATACTAGGTAGCCTCACATATATAAGAGAATGCACTGGCTTACAAGGTCAAGGTAAATATTGTTAGGCCAATGTACATGTAATGTATTCTCTTACATATTCTAGGATCCCTACTGGTAACTACCATATATAAGAGAATGCATTAGCACATGGTTTTTTCGCAATATTTCCAATGCTCCAATCATGGAAGGGTGAATGCTGCTCCCATAATGAAAGGGTTAATTGATTTTATTCCAAATAGACATTTTTTGTTTTAGTTTTAGTTCCGACCCTCCAGGTTTGGTATTTTGTCTCATAAATGAACCACATACAGTAATGCCCTAATTAATCGACTGCTTAACCACAGCAGCATTATGGGTAACTTTTCAGGATTTAGTTGGAAATATGGCTTGTTGCCATTCATCGGAAAGCCATATTTTCGACTAAATGCTCAAAAGTTACCCATAATTCTGCTGTGGTTAAGGAGTCAATTATTTAGGGCATTACTGTACTATGATGGTGGTGGTTCTGCTGAGTTTAGTAAGGCCAAATCAAATTAATGTTCTGTTTCTGAGACACTGCCACTTCATTATTATATGGGAGAGATTTCCGATGAATGGCAACAAGCCATATTTCCGACTAAATCCGGAAAAGTTACCCATAATTCTGCTGTGGTATTGGAGTCGACTAATTAGGGCATTACTGTAGTTTTGATTACTCTGACTACTGATGGTATACATGTACTAGCACCTGCCATAAATCATGAATAACAGAGGTGAATCATGAGTACCGGATACAAAAAATATAGGATAGAAGCCATGGTTATTTCACACTGTTATAAATATGAAAATAATTACATTTTTGCTGCTGAAGTATTGTCCATAACTCCAGCTCATCAAGAAGTATGAGACTGAATTATATCAAAATATGTCATTTTGACAAAAAATAATCAATTTGATGCTCAATGACAATTATTCTCAGTGAGATATATCATACAGTTCCAGGAGATTTCACTCCATTGTCACTATCCATATTTTCTTATCTGGTACCTGCTGGTACACAGAAAAATCACCTATTTGTTATTAGTATTCAGAATAGGAGTCTGGGGTCCGCCATGGGAGGGAGGGACATCATCAATATCATGAAGAGATATATTTAAGAAGACTTATTTTAAATGATTTATTAATAAGGTACTTAACACAATAACACATGTATGAATTTTCACTAATGAATTAAATTTAATATAATTAAAAAGTCTGTTAATAACTGAATATCACAATTGACTGTCACTAGCTGTGATAGACTTGCAATTGAATTTATTAATTGAGTAACTGGCAATCATGAATATTTTTGTGGGACAAACCCCAGCTTCTGGCATGATTTAGTCCTTGTTTAAATTATTGTTGAATGTTGGGTCAACAGCCTGGAGCTATCTAGTTGAAATTGAAGAAACCCCCTCCCCTAGATCATGCCATGAATCTTTACTCTGCTTATCGCCTGTAGAGATCTTATTCCATCAGTACAAAACTTGGGAACTTTTTTATGTTTTGATAGGGAACTTTATAACATTGAAAAAACAAGGCAGGGAACATATTTATTTGTTTATAATTGTTCCTCGATAATCAACTTCAAAGTATGGGGGAAATTCCATGATTGTAAGTGCGCATAGCAAACTCACCCGTCAAGTCTGTTAAATAATGTCATCTCGAGCTGGCACTTTCGCCTACTTATGAATAAACTGTTAAGCGACAGGTATTAACAAAGAAATATATTCCCGTGTTATTTTTTCAGCTTTATAAGGTTCCCTATCAAAACCTCAAAAAGTTCCCAGGTTTTTCATTGGTACAATATGATTTCTACGGGCATTAGCCTCTGGGAGGCCAAATTGCCATTTAGTAATGAAGTGTGATTAAGCGCAATTAATTGCACTTGAGCGCAATTAATTGCACTTAAGCACAAATAATTACACTTAAGCAGAATTACTTGAACTTATCATTGCTCTTAAGCGCAGTCGATTGCGCTTAAGCATAGTAATTTGCTCTTGAAAACATAATTATTTGTGCTTAAGCGCAATCAATCTTGCTGTGCGCAATCAATTGGCTAATCTTAAGCGCATTTCATGGTTATATGTAACTATTATATAAAACACCCCTGGTGAATAAATAGGTTTATCCATAACTCAACCTTATAGTTCTTACTGACATATCACCTCTTGTTTTCATTAGTTTGGATGGGTAGGGAGCAAGTCTAAGTTCTTTATTGATATGGTAGACTCGCGATAGCATTACCTTCTGTTTTAGTTCAGGCAATTCGTGATAGCATTGACTTCTGTATTAGTTGGTGCAACTTTGATTTTCGAGTATATACCGGTATACATGTGCACCATATGAGGGAAGCAGGTCCTCAGTGACACCATATTCGCGCTACAGTTTATGACATGGACATACTACAAGAGACGCTGATTTAATAAAACTACCAGAGCTCGAGGAGTGAGACACCAAAGCTCCCAGAATGAAACACATATTTTTGGGACAGGGATGCTGATAATATGACAATATTTAGGGTTTTTCACACGATTTAAGTAAATAAGTAAACCCTCATACAGTGACACCACATTATTGCTATATGACCATAGCTATGGCCCAAATCTGTGCAAAAATTCTTTAAAAAAAATATATTAAAACATACTAGAGGAGACATCCATTTTTTGGATATAAGGGATGCTGATAATTATATGACATTATGGATTATCTTTGAATGTTGCACACATACAGTTAGAGGTAACTGTACTAGGCTTATTTAAAAAGGTTAAAATTAGCACATGCTCTTCTTGTGATGCTAGGCGATACTCCAGGTTATGACAATTAATATTTTATGGGTAGGCTAGATAGTAGTTACAATTAATTGCACTTGAGCGCAATTAATCATGCTTAAGTGCAACTCATAATGCTTAAGCATGAATGCCCTATTTGTACTTAAGCACAATATTTTATCGCACTTATGCACAATCGTTTGCCCTTAAGTTCAATAAATTTTGCTTAAGCGCATTCAATTGCACTTAAGCGCAATTCAATGTGAATGTGGCCTCTCATAATCATATTACCCAGAGTAGAGATCATTCATGGCATGATCTACACTTCCCCCAACAAAAAAATATATCTAATATTGGGCCACACATTTTGAAATTAGTCATTTTAATACTATACGGGTCACTGTTGAGACTTGTTGAATTTGAATCTGCAGGGTCTGTATGTAGTCAGTGTAGGCATAATGCAGCCAGTCCAATCCAAAGCCATACATGCATATTAGTACATTTCAGTGTCAAATTGCACTTGCTACATGTACATTTGTCTGACGCTATCTACCCACACTGTTTTTTTTAAATCTGCGTGTTTGAACGATTGGTTCTCCAACAGGTCCCATTGAGACCCGAGTCACTCGGCTCCTTGGTCATCAGGCTGAGAATTCCCGCTGTTGACAATATTCAATTACAATGTCAACAACACACGAACTTATTCGAAACGAGTTTTGACCAGTTTTCCAGGCAATAATCGTTGAATTCATATGTGACGACCCAACACTCAACGCACCATACACCGAGTTAAAACTCCGATAATCTAATTCAAATATACGTTCTAACTAGGTTTTAATTAATTTACTTCGTCTTGAGAATGAGAGTGATTTATTATTCCAAAGTCGTAAAAACAATCGTATCAAATTGGTGACGAAAGGTCGCCGACCAATCGGATCGTGCGGATGGAATTGTGGCTAAAAATAGATATCTGCGGGATTCCGCCTTATCATTGCTTCAGTCAATGGGGGTATATTGGTGAAGATTGTTGTGTCACTTTAAGCAATAGCTGGGAATAAATTTATGACGCTATTACGCTTGGCTTCCCCTTGACAGGCAAATAGTCCCCATAAACCAAGATGGTCGCCAATTCGGGAAATTGATGATTTTCCCCATTCACTTGCCTCTTCAAGTTATTCTCAAACCATTCGCAGCTGTTTGAAAATGCCACCAGGGACGTTGGTAGGAGGTTCCAACTGGGGTGGGTGGGTGGGGTGGGGGTGGGAGGGTGTTAGACCAATTTCCAACTATATAGGATATGATCTAATAAAATTTCCAACTATATAGGATTTGGTTTTGAGTAATGAAAAATTCCATTATTGGCTTAATGGCTTCATAATATGGGTTTCTATATGTTCTTTTTACGAGTATGGACTGTGTAAATAAAGATACTAGCAACAAGAATGACATAGCATTGAACCATCTTCTATGTATTGAGTGTTTGTAATTGTTGATAGCGAGGGATGTATCAATTTTATGGAAATATATTGATGAAATCTAGATGTTTTTGAACAATACTGGGATTATAAATTTTAAGAAATAACTCTTGTTTAGATTAAGGTATGAGTTATAAAACCAATATTTAAAGACAAACGTGCATATATTATAACATGCTATACGCATTATAGAACTAATTTGTCTTCAAACTTTTCAGCAATAACTGTAAAACCTTTATCGAAACAAGAGTTATTTCTTAATTAATTATAGATTTCCATTATATTGATAATTCAGAATTTATATATCTAGAAATGCATATATGGATATCTTAAAGCAAAGGAATGTTCATAAAGAGTTGTGGATATCCATAAATATGCATATTGGAGCAATGTCAGATGCCACATACCACTGTGTTAAAGGTACTCAATCTGATTAAGCACCCATAAATTACTATTTCTTTGGCTTCGGGGGTAAAAAATATTTTATTTTATTCAAGTCGAGGAACCCACCCTTCAAAGCTTAGAGTAATCAGATATAGATTTTTGAAGTTTGTTATTTTTTGACATGTGGTCCACTTCCACGCGCTCAAACGGAAAAATTACGGCCAAATTGCGGGTGTAAGATGGATAACTCGAAAATCAAGTGGTTACTATTAACAATAATAACCACTTGATTTTAGAGTTAAGCATATTACACCCGCAATTTGTCGGTAATTTGTCCGTTTGAGCGCATGGAAGTGGACCACATCTCAAAAAATAACAAACTTCAAAAATTGATATCTGATCACTCTGAGCTTTGAAGGTTGGGTGGGTTCCTCGACTCGAATCAAATATTTTTTACACCCGAAGCCAAAGAAATAGTAATTTAAGGGTGCTTAATCGGATTGAGTACCTTTAATATATAGACCTAACAACAGATTGGAAATTATAAAATCCACATTATTTTTAGGGAATGATGCCGGACACACAACAGAGGCGTAAACTGTTGATGCCACAATGGATCGAGCTCATGGTGGATAAAAGTAATCTTCCAGGTGTAGAGTGGATAAACAAATCTGAGAAAATATTTAAGCTGCCATGGAAGCATAACAGCAAGAATGACTGGAACCAAGCATATTCCATGATATTCAAGGTATAATGCATAATTACATTCATTGTGTATATGGCTTGTTATGCGCTCTTCTGCCAACAACCCAGTCCTCCCGGGTCCCGACCTCACCACCCGCCTTTATGCACCATATATTTGCCTGCTTTACCATAATGTAAAGCAGATGCATCTATAGGGGATGGCAGATAAAGATGGGGGGTCATATCGGAGCAAGTTTTTGCTTTTGGCGAAGAACATCTTGCATAATGGATGAAAGCGAAAGAGGCTAGGGCATTTTATAATGCGAAGAGGAATTAAGGCAATTTGGTGATCCTGAACATGCCGTACAATTTCAAAACAATTCTCCAATAAATGCGCTCTGCAGGCTATGCTGATGGATTCAAATTTGAAATCCAAGATGGCCATGTTTGTTTTAACAAATTTCGGAAAAAAATTAATGACTCCCATCTAGGTGTCACCCCGAAGATCCATATGAAGTTTGGTGATGATCGAATGAAAGATGTGACTTGTAGGATGTGCAGACGGAAATTGTGGATGGACGGACGACCAACCCATAGCAATAGCTCAAACTTGACTTTGTCAAGTTGAGCTAAATATGGTAAGCTATCTAGAGGTCACCCCGATGATCCATATGAAGTTTGGTGATGATCTGATGAGGGATGTGGCCTGTAGGGCATGCCAAATGAACACATGCATGCACATACAGACGATGGGCGACCAACCCATAGCTATTAATAGCCTAAACTTGACAAAGTCAAATTGAGCTAAAAAATACGCCTAATAAGGTCACTGCATAACAACAGACTTGTTGATAAGTTGTATCATAAATGTTTTTTTTTAATAACCCCTTAATTTTTACGATTCCTTCTAATAGACTTCTAATGGTTTCTCCCATCAGTTATAGAACATAACATAAGGATGGTCTATTATTGGGAGGGATGTTTAGAAAATATAAGCATATGACAGACAGATAATACAAGTGCAGAAGGATTTCGATTTATTGGTGTGAAATGTTCAGATAATAGGTTCAACAAATGGCCTATTTGTTGAACTTATTATCTGAACATTTCCTAAGGGAAGTACAGTAATGCCCTAAATAATTGACTCCTTAACCACAACAGAATTATGGGTAATTTTTCAGGATTTAGTCGGAAATATGGCTTGTTGCCATTCATTGGAAAGCTTTCACTGAGAGCTTTCCGATGAATGGCAACAAACCATATTTCCGACTAGATCCTGTGGTTAAAGAGTCGATTATTTAGGGCATTACTGTACTTGTCAATGAGTATTTAGTAAAGAACATCAGAGAGTTTGACTGAATAAAGTTCTGTCACTGTTGAAGGCGTGGGCAGAGCACACTGGGAAATTTAAAGAAGGCAAGGACAAACCAGACTGGCCTGGCTGGAAAACAAGATTCAGATGTGCCCTCAATAAACTGCCAGAATTCGAGGAAATGAAACATCTACACAAACTGAATGATAAAGAACCATACAAGGTCTACAAAATCACTACAAAATCAGGTATTTAATTACACTTTATCAGATAAAACTCAACCCGACATCGCTTATTTGAAATTATAAATTATGTATACCTAGTTTAGTGTAAACAGTATTTAACATTTAATGACTGGAGCTTCCTAAAATTATGTGAAATCCCTGTACCAATGATTTTTCTTTAAAAATGTGAGTCTCCCATAGGGACCCTCACATATATAACTGAATACATTGGCCTAACATTATTTACCTTGACTTTGTAAGCCAGTGCATTCTCTTTTTGCATGAGTTTCCCTATGGGAGACTCACATATATAAGAGAATGAACTGGCACAGGATCTTTAATGCTGCACCAGCGCAGCTCCTGTCGTGACAGGGTTAATCCATATAATTTATAGCAAAGTAATTACAATTTTATAAACTGATATGATAAGAAGGGGATTACTGTTAATTAACCCTAATGCATAAGTACCTAGAGAAATCAATACGACTCATGCTAACATTTGCAAAGAAATGAAATTTGAAACTAACATGCAGCTCTTGTTACAACCAAAATATATCAAGAACGCGCACTGCTGAGTGCACTGTTCACTGTCCAATCGAAAGCGATGAATTGATGACACCACTAGATCAATCGATAATTAGCTGTTTGAGTCAAGCCTTGAAATAGAGTGTCTGTTATTTGCAGAATGAGGTCACCAGAGGGTGAATTTAGTGATACAACTCAGCAGAATGAGGTTCCCAGAGGGTGAATTAGGTGATGCTAACCCGCTATGCGGGGTAGCATAACTAAATTCACCCTCTGGGGACCTCATTCTGCAAATGACAGACACTCTATTTCAAGGCTTGGTTTGAGTAACAGTGTGTCTAATTCAACTTTATGTGTCTTTTTCATCGGAAATAATCTGAAAGTGTTATGCTTACTTTACTTCTACATTCTACTTATTGTGGTTCTCCTGTGAAATTATGGACTAAATTATAAAAAATAATTCTTGTTTAGATTAAGGTTATGCAGTTATAATACTTATTTCTTATAATGAAATGAGCATGACATGTGGCATAAAATAATATGTTTTGAACATGAGCGCCATGGCCATAGTTTGTCGTCTTCCTGCTGCCCCTAGTATGATATAACAACACCCAATTGGTAATAAGATCCCATGACCTGTATTTTGTGCTAGTAAACTAACATTCGAAATATTTCATTCCATTCAATTCAGACTTACTATAATTATCATCCAAAAACGAAAATTAAGAGCAAATTCCAACAAAAAGGGCGGTAACTCTGGTAAAAATTGTGGGGCGGAACCCAAATTTGAACTTGACCTGTATTTTGTGCTAGTAAACTCATATGCCAAATTTAAGTCCTTTCATTCAGTTCAGACTTACTAAAGTTATCATCCAGAAATGAAAAAAGCGAATGGACGGACAGATGGATGGACCAATAACATATTTAATATAAAAACAGGTCTCCGGACACTTTTAATATCACATCTGACATAAAAAAACTGAAAAATGTTAAGTTGAGGACTCATATGGCTGAACATCTTTCTCCAATTGGGTGTAATATCAGCAGCTCTAGAGCATTATTAGATTACCCTTGTCTATACTAAATGGATTCTCCCACTCAGTTAAAACTGTGTACATGGAATGGCCTATTATTCATCTGGAGGGGTTTTTAGAAAAAAAAGCAGATGACAGATCATAAAAGTACAGAAAGAGTCCTATTTATTACAGGGAAATATTAAGATAATAAGTTCAACAAACATTGTTGAACTTATTATCTGAATATTTCCTATGGGATAGATAACTACTCATTAATGATACTTTAGTATAGAAAGGGTTAAAGATACGGTTAGAGTTGACTGTGCGTATATTGCTGTTAAAATAGTCACATCTGTTAAATCCGCAATAAACAGAAATAATATTATATATTATAGACAAATGTTTTTCTTATACCAATCATAAATAGCTCATAAATTGCATTTTATTGTCATGTTAGTGCTGTGTGTTATGTAAACAGATAGCATGTTATGTAAACAAACATTTAATAGGTAAAGAGTATGCAATAAGCAAAACAATCAACACCTGGAGGACCCCACTAAGTGAACGGTTGATAGGTTGGATATGCCGCCAAGTTGTTTAAAACATAATGATATATCGCTCGCTAATCCTCACCTCTCAAGATTTTGCTGTTGGATGGGTCACCGTAAATCACTCTCATAAAAAAATTGCCATGGTCTTGTGTGTTTTTCTTATCGCTCACTATTTACATGATGTATGCAAACAAATGCTCGGCTGACACAAAGTGTGTTTTATGGATAATATCACATTCATACTATCATTATACTATACTATTATTATATTCTTGATGATGGGGGACTAAAGTCACCCTCTGTGGACCTCATTATGCAAATGAGAAGTATATCCAGGCTTCTATGGCATGGCAAAGAGGGAAGAAAGTGCAATTGTGGTAAAAATTCATAGAATGACAAGTGAGTCATGTGAAAAATGGTTCAGAAACTCTGTCAAAATCTATGGAAAAACTCGAAAATGACTGATATATCTAAGTGTTTCGCCAAAATGCATGAAAGTATCGGCAGCAGGATAACAACGAAAAAAGTGACACCAAACCATTTTCATAATTTGGCAACTTTTATTTCT
Source organism: Siphonodentalium dalli (assembly GCA_032622095.1). Classification (NCBI taxonomy): domain Eukaryota; kingdom Metazoa; phylum Mollusca; class Scaphopoda; order Gadilida; family Siphonodentaliidae; genus Siphonodentalium; species Siphonodentalium dalli. Next base: position 131,612,387 of record CP136062.1, on the reverse strand, counting down.
AAATTATAACCTATAACGAAGGCAATGCGTGCCTTTATACGAAAGATAACAAAACTTCATGAAATATTGCCAGTGCTCAACTGCACCAATGCTTATATATCCCGTTCTTTACTGAATGGATTCTCCCATCATGAATTATACATCGGAGTGGTCTATTAATCATCTGGATGGATGTTCAGAAAACAATAAGCAGACGGCAGACAGATAAACACATATATATACAAGTACAGAATTATTTCAATTCATTGGTGGGAAATCTTAAGATAATAAATGACCTATGGCTGTTTTAATGAACTTATTATCTGAACATTTCCTAAAGGTAACTACTTGCCAATGAGTATTTAATAAAGAAAGGAATATAGACTAATGAATTATTAAAGGGATACTATACACTAAATCCAACCATTTATGGGACCATCTATTTTTATACTCAACAGGCTATATGCAATAAATGAATGAATTTGAGCCATGGATTAGTGCAAAATACACCCATGTATTCTATGAACAATGTAAATAACAGGGTAATTATAAAGAAAATGAGTTAATGACTCGAGCCATAAACTCATTTTCATTATAATTACCATGTTATCATAAATATCATAAATTAAATGAGTGTATTCTCATTCACCCATGACTCAAATTCATTCATTTGTCGCATATATTTGTTTTAGTATAATACGAGATGAACGATGCAAAAAACATGGTAATTATAATTAAAATGAATAAATGGAGTCATAAATTCATTTTCATTATAATTAACATGTTGTTTGCATTGTTCACGAAGCACACTAGCGTAATTTGCTTTAATCCATGGCTCAAATTCATTCAGTTGTTGCATATATTCTGTTGAGTATAAAAGGAGATGGTCCGATAAATGGTCGGATTTTAGTGTACAGTACCCCTTTAACATTTCCGCTGACAGAAACTGTTATCAATTTCAATCTTCACATTACCAAAGCCATCTCATTCTTGAAACATATAAACGTTATTTTGTATTTAGTAGAGTCGCTTATGTCAGATTTTGGGCTCCCGTGGGAAATTCATGAACAAATATAGAGACCATGTTCATGAGCCAGTATATGGTCTCTACTTCAGAAAAAAATTTGTTAGACCCCATGGGGTCGTGACTGGGTGGTCTGATGACGTCACAAAGATGGCCGCCATGCTCATTTTTTTAAGTTCGCCATTGTTAGATATCATGATAAAAATAAAATTTTGATATAAAATAAATGACAATCCTTTTGTACCGTGTATGGTGTGACGCCATGTTATATTTTTATATAAAAATTTGTCCTCTCGATCAAAGATGGCCGCCAAAATGGCGACCGGAAATGGGGAAATTGATGATTTTCCATACATGTCGCCTACATCATTTCCGATTGTATTGAACTGGTGACGATTAGGGAATATACTTCTCTTCAATCTTGATAGCAGCTCACTTAGGCATCACATTAGTTGATTTCTTGAATCATAACCTTGATTGTCTTCTCCAAATGCGATAACTTGAAGGAATTGGTATGACTTTCGCCAAAATAAACTTTTTTTTCTTCTAACTATATCCTTATAGAAATTTAGAAATAATCGATGATGGAAATGAGTATGATCATTACATAAGGTATTTACATCTAACTGGATCCAGAAACTGTCAACTTAATCCAAGATGGCTTCCAAGATGGCGGCCAAAATACGATAATACGCAATTTTTACCCTTTTTAATCCAATTACGTTTATGTCATGTAGAAGGTGGATGTAGTAGACTAATTTGCTTCTTCCAAATAAATATTCGCCATGTTACGGAACATTCATAGTAGTTGTCTTTCCGCAATGACTCAATATGCGAGTTCATATGACAATTATTGTCCAAATAAGCATCGTGAAAATTCGCCAAACATTATATTTGCACACGTCAAATAACATGTCCACAACAGGAGAACGATATCTCGGTGTTAGATATATGAATGAATGTACTCCGATTTAGATTATCCGGAGTTATTAATATCTCATTGTAATCGAGATGGCCGCCAATGTGGCGGAAATGGCGAAATTTGACATTAAAATAGATATATTTCCGGATATATCACAGCGTGCAAGAAAGGTACATACGCATATCATTGCCATACATGGGCTTTCGGTGAGAAATATATAAAACTGAAATATATGTTCAAGCACGTTAAGTATATGGATTTGTGCCAAACTCGATTCTGATATTATATAAATAATTTATTAGAGACTTACGTGGTATGTGGAGATAATAGTGAAGTTTCCAACTTCAGGCGATTTCAGCTACCAATGATCAAATCATGCATGTGATCGCCATACGTTCTTGCATATCGATAACGATTGAGTTTATCTACTCGTATACTAAAAGGTCTAGCGACGGACTCAATCAGATTACTGTATATAGCTAACGGTTAGCTGGCTTTTGAAGCCTGAAATTGAAAATATAAACCAGGAGATCGCCCGGAGCCTTGTTAAGATATTCTAGCTATACTTTATTCTTTTCCATTTCACCATGATACATGTATACCGCCAGTATAGTCTTGTAGATGAACGAGGTTGGATAGTCTGTCGAAGTTACACAGACGTTTTCTGACATAATATCCATAAAAGTCCATAAATATCCGTAAAATCAATCCTTGTATGGGTACTCTTGGCGATTGCAATGGAAAATCGACACAAAATTATCAGAAACCCCATTCTACCATTCTGGCGAACATATGTGCAGGAAGAAATGTTGATGATTGCTTCATGTTTAGACTGCTTCTTGTTACCAGTTCATACTAAGTACCGCTACATTTCCACACGTGCATTACTATGACGACCAAGATGGGATCTTGACAAATTTGAACTAGAACTTAAGCAATATATTTACTTGTATTATAGCGATATTAGCATATTTATGTATCACTGCATATATGTACACATGTATATAATTAGTTTGTCTCATATACAAGTAGCGCAATGTGTATCTGGACCATAACACTATAGTTAGGTGGGGTGAGTATAAAATGATTCCCGGAAATTACTCACATAAGCCTGCACAGTTGATGTCGAATCCGGTCCACGATTAAACGTATACTAATAGTTTTTGTATTATTCATGGAATAAATACTGTTTAAACTAAAGTCTATCGGATCAAACTGGATTGATTTTCACGTGAACATGTATGTAGATCTGCGTACAATAGCCTCACCATGACAGTGTTCTGCTGAAGTTAATCTATATATGCCACTTGGTTGGTGGGATTATCAAGATGCATGAATGCAGCATGATATATACAATTTATGGGATATAGCCAGACTGATCTGATAACTCCTAGTCGAATAGAATTAGAACAGTTTGAGTCATTAGGATATATATGGATCGGCCTATATAATATGATCTGAAAGATGCCATTATTATTATAGTGAACCATGGCCACCTCCGTAGTTACGCGTGCAAATTAAACTTCCTTCATTTCCACATTTCCTTTGGTTCATGATAACGTTATAACCAGAATCAACATGGCACGTCTTGAACTATTATTAACTCCAAATATTACTTCACATTATGTTGTAAGAAGTTAGAGGACTGCGTTGCCCCATAATGTCATTCAGTATTAAGAACCTGGATTTCAGAGTATATTGGACATAATAAATCAAACTGATGACATGAGACCGGAAGTCCCATCACTACCAATGGACGTTTCACCCGTTTCTCACCGTGTGGTCGTATAGTTTGTCAAAACGCGGGAATTAGTATCATAATAAGTATCGCCTGTCTATTTTTGGCTCGTATCTATTGTGCTTACCTTTCACATTCTTTTGTCATGTAAGCTGCATGGTTGGATATGCAAAGCAGTTGCGCAGTCCCTGTTGATTTCGATAAACTTCAAAATAACCGCTAATCAAGTGCGACCGGCAGCACAGTCATAACCATTGCCCAGAACCACTTTCCTATTAAACTGGTGTACAAACGTAATGCATTGTCTCACTAAACTTTCCACATGCCTATATCATAGAAATCAATATGGGATATTAGTTTGCTGTATACTATCAATGGTCCATACCAGCCTACCGTGTTCATGCCAAGCCACCTTTCGTGTATTGGGCGAATCACTTTGTGTGGCTACCACAAATTAACTGAACACGAGGGAAGCCAAGAACCAGACATACCACTTCGCCCGTGTGTGGGGATCTAGCCTGGTGTATGGCAATGTTCATTTCAACTGAATAACATGTCCTGTGGGGTCACTAACTTATATTAACTTTTCAAAACTCCACATTTGCAATGAAAGTGGTTGGACTACTTTGGTGAAAACAATCATCCAGATTTCAGAACCTGGTATTCACAATATATCACTTTAAGCTTGATACGGGGCACTACCACTTATACGGATATATTACCCACCTATAGGTGTATATTCTATTTTGATCTGCCGTGGTTATCAATACGATTGAAACCTGCTAAGTTCAGCTAAACGAGGTTCAAATGGTGTTACCATGCAAATTTAATTAAAGGTTACAGCGCAACTAACAGTAAGACAAGCAGGCCAAATGACAGCCATAGCATTAATTCTACTATTGTTTGTGTTTTATAAACAAGGATGTGTTGTTTCTTGCTTGCCAAGATTCATAGTATAGCTGAGAAGTACAATCCCACTTCATAGCTATCACGATAAAAAATTGCGTATTGCTACCTGCTATGATACACTATGCATTTTCTACCGATATGTCACTACAACACTAACGATTAACTGCATCGTCAATTACCACATTTGATATGGTAACCACCAATACTTCTCACTTAGTACTTTGGCTTAGAGTATAGCACAGAATTATAGACATTGGAATAGTAACAATTGCCTACCCCAAGCTAAGTTGGCGGTCTAAGATACTTTCTAATTTCACATAGTGAGTTGGATTTTCTCTTCAACACCCTCCTCTCTTAATGTCAGGAAATTTGAAGAAATGCCGCGTATGCCGTATAGGACATCGCTAATGTGTATAAGAAATTAAAGCTATGCGCATTTACTTAAAAGTAGCCGATTAACCTAATTCACCATGATGGAATGCCAGGGCAACATTTGGTGATGTACCGTAACGAACACTGACTTTTTTTTTATTTTGACTGCCATTTTGGTAGCCATCTTGGATGAAATTGAACAGTTTTGTTGAAGGGTGATAATAATTCCGTATGTGTCACGAATACTTCTTTCCCATCACTGAATGCCGCTCATTTCTTTAAATCTATTGCTACAATATCGGAATTAATTTTTGACAAGATGCTATAATTCGATTGTCTAAAGTGGATTTTTGACAGATCGAACATGTTTTGTACAATACAATTGGTCACCACATTGCTGAAGCAATAATTAAACACAGAATTGTCACAATTCGCAGTCGATACCAAACGGTAGGTCATTTACATGAGATTCTTGAAAATCGCTAAATTGTTTATTTTTTAGTGCCATTTTGGCAGCCATCTTTGACTGGAATAACATTTTCCCGTGAAATTGGGTACTGTACTTCGAGAACTACTATTGTTGATTTGCCCTAACTGAAAATAATGTATAACTATTAAGAAATATGCGCTGAATTCGTCAGTTCTTATGACAACCCTACATCTGAACTGAACTGACAATGACGTCATCTTTGTGACGTCATAATTCTCTCCAGTCGCGGACCCATGAAGTCTAACAAACTTTTTCCGACAAAGTAAGTGATACCCTATCATAATATCATAGTCTCTACATTTGTTAAAAAAATTCCCACGAAAGTACATAAGCGACTCTACTAATTAACCCTTTCTATACTAAATACTCATTGACGAGTAGTCCCATCAGGAAATGTTCTACAAAACAACCAGTATATCTATTTGATTTTCTGTCTGCTTTTATTACTATTAACACCCCTCCAAAATAATAATAGACCATTCCAATTAATGTATAATGTTGTAACAGAATGGGAGAATCCATTTAGTATAGAAAGGGTTAAAGGTACTCAATCCGATAAAACTCCTCTCAATTACTATTTCAATGGCTTCGGGGGTCAAAAATATTTGATTCGAGTCGAGGAAGTCACCCATCAAAGCTCAGATTTGTTAGATATCGATTTTAGAAATCTATTATTTTTCATTATCGGGAATACTTTCTGGCCCAGAACTCAGTCAAAATTGCGTTATTATTACCACTTGATTTTAGAGTTATCCATCCTTGTCTGTTTGAATAGATTTTGGTGTACACATCCCGAGCAGATTACGGCAGTTGAAGGCAATTATTAGTACTCATCTCGAGTAAATAACAAATTTCAAAATTCAATATCTAATAACTCTGAGCTTTGTTTGATGGGTTCCTCGACTTGAATCAAATATTTTTTACCCCCAAAGCCAAAGAAATAGTAATATAGGACCCTCTGATCGGATTGTTGTTGTTGGAATCTGTTGATATGGGGACCTCTCTTCGGATTGAGTACCTTTAACCCTTTATCCATAGGTCGCCTCGCATATATAAGAGAATGCATTGGCTTAACACATTAAAAATTATAAAATTGTTAAAGAATGTAAGAAAAAATGGTAAAAAGTGTTAAATAAAGATTTTTTTTAGGCCAATGCATTCTCTTATATATGCGAGGCGACCTATGGTCGACTCGCATATATAAGAGAATGCATTGGCACAGGGCATAACTGTAACCGTCACAATGTGGTCAATGAGCCGGTTCTAATGATATCCATATTTGTATGGTTTTATTGAGACAGACCCAAGATATTAATTTAGGCTGTTGCAGCTTTATTTGGCCGTTTTTGGCCGGTTTGTTGGGTAAAGGGTTAATAGGTCTAGTTGTATGTGAGATATGGTTTTCAGTGATTTATTTTCATTCAGGTTTCTTTGGAAGATGTGAGAGAACAAAACTTGCAAAATTGAAGGTAAGTATTAACCCCTTTGAGTGCCAGGGGCCGATCTCATCGGCCCTAAACCTACAAAATAAGTCTGTTAAAGAATATAAGAATAAATTATTAAAATTGAAAAAAATTGTATAAAAAAAATAAAAAAAAAAATTGTATAAAAAAAAGAAGCATTCTCTTATATATGCGAGGCGACCTATGGTCGACTCGCATATATAAGAGAATGCGTTGGCACAGGGTATATGGGTTGATACAAAAATCGACCTGGCACTCAAAGGGTTAATAATCATAAAGAATGGGAATACATGTATTGTGAATATGCATCTTTGCCTTCTGAACAAGCCTGGAGAGAGTGTGTCTGACATTTACAGAAAGAGGTCACCAGAGGGTCAATTTAGTGAGCTTATCGCTCATAGCAGGCTAGCATCACCAAATTCACAATCTGGGGACCTCACTCTGCTTAGACCTCAACTGCTATGCTAAGCAGAATAAGGATACTAGATTGATAATTTACTGATGCTCATTATGACAATTTTTTGAAACAGGACAGTGTGCTCTATGGACATTGTTAACAATCATAATTTCAACACCGTGGACTTGATTTTCAAGTGTTATGTTGTACTATTTTCTAAACTAAGCGATGTATTCATGTAAATGTCTATGCATGAGAACTGGACCGCAGAGGACTGGATAAGACCAGACTTCTTTGTCTGCATCACTACTTCACTGGAGGGTCTTCTTTGGAGGGGTGGTTGCAGCTGGAAATTTGGAAATTTCAAGGTGGACACCCCCCATAACAGAGACCCTATAGCCATGACCATGACCCCTGATTTCAATTCACACAGTTGCCTTTATTAAGTGAATTGAATCAGACTGACCCACTCATACTAACGATGCGACATTTTTAGAAACATTTAAAAAAATTACTGTAAAATTAATTGTTTCCAGGTTTCCTGTCTTATCTATACATTTATTATATCTTTAAAGTTTAATAATAGACTATGTTTTTAATTCTTATTATAACATGTTTAATCTATTGTTAATATATTAGTTGGTACTTTATTGATTAAAGTTAATTAAAGGTACTCAATCCGATCTGACAGTCCCCATACCATCAAGATACAACAACAACATTTCTTCAAAATATGCTTTAGTTGTCAGAATCGATTTATTACAACAAAATAATGCTAACCACTGTCAACTATGGTATCAAATTTCTCAAAGCTTGTTATTTATCAACATTTTGTTCAACAAAATATGGCTATATTATCACTAAATTATCACAAAATTTGACCTTATTACCACTTGATTTTAGAGTTATCCATCTTCATCCGCAATTTTTCGAGACCCTCCGTTTGACCACGTGTTTCTGGGCCACATATTACACATCTCAAGAATTAACAAACTTCAACGAGAGGCCGATCATGATCGGCAGATGTTTAACCCATACCTTGGCGATAGCGATTAGCTATAACTGATAATTTTTCAAAGATATGATCACAGGAATCCATACGCTAGTACCCAACTTGAAATCAAAAGTTCAAATAATTTGTCTTAAGAAGGGGTTAAAGTATTTGGGGTGGGGAGGAGTAGTTATAAATATCATAACTCTGTCCCTATTCACCCAAAGTCCTCTCACTGTGAGTTCCAATGGTTTAGTGATTTCGGAGGATATGTTTAGGAGTTTAAGTTAACTCATTGGAAGCGAAAGTGATAAATCCCTATCACTGCCACTTTTGACATGCCAGATATTATTTTTTTTTTCACTTCTAAAGAGAAATTATAATTTGTTGACAAGCCAGACTGCTTAGAACAACATACATGTATGGGATTCCATCTCATATTTAAATTGTACTTTAATTACTACCCCCCATTCTCCCCAGTTGTTATTTGTTCATCAAACATGGACAGATAAGATCATATCTGACCTGTGTAATGAGGAATGCTTATATTGTTAGGTACATGCAAGATTAAGTGTTTCATAACAGGGGTGTATGGTTTTCAAAAATATATGTAGTTTATAAAATACAAAAGTGTTGTCTATATAATGTATGATGAGGATGCTGGCCCCTATGACCCCTGAATCAGAACAGATTACCATAGTTCATATAAAGAAAGTAAGTAGCCCTCAATCAAATGGTTTCGCACATTACAATGTTTTACAAGTAGCTTGGACACTAAAATCCATAACCTTCAATGTTAATCTTCTAAGCGCTCTAAAATTTATCAAATGCTATGTATATGAATGGTTCTGATGGGAGTTTGTGGTATTGATTGAAAGATGAATCCTTCGCCGATACATCCGTGGCTATATCGTTAGCATTACTGGGGTGAATGGGCTAAATTTGTCCGATTGCCGAGCGATGGTAAAAAGGTAAATTTCCACAGTTCCCCTTGTCTCTATAATACTACCATTAACGTGAAGCAGGCGCGTATATAGAAGCGGTGTATATGGGCAGCGCAAAAGGGGGGCGGACAGCGGAGCGCGTTACAGGCCCCTGTGGTCTGATTAGATAATTGTATGCTTATATAACACTTTGATTGAACAATGGTGACTTCTCAGATAATACAGCACAGACACTATGTTTTTACATCAATCATTGAGCTGACTTGGACTCTTATTATTATGAACACTGTCCAAACTAAACACTATTTAGTTAAAGTACATGATGGTAGTGTATTGTCATCAATAAAGTTTTAATCAACCTGTCACAACGAATAAGCCGCCACTCAGAGTTGAAGGTATTGACCAGAAATTTAAACTTATAAAGGATCCCCAGTCTACACTTTAGAGCCAAAACGAGCTCAGCATCAGGTATGTCAAATCTATCGGTTTCCGCGTTTGGATTTTGTAGGTAAAAATTAATGTATTCTTTCGCTTTTGGACTATAGAAGCCGTGCGATGTTCGGAATAGAGAGTTTCCGGTTTATAGAGGTAATTTTTTAGTGAGAATGCACTTGGGTAAATTCGTGACCAGACAACTTGTTCAGTATGGAGAGGGATTCGGTTTATAGAGGGTCCAGTTTGGAGAGGTTTTACTGTATGCAACTATTGGTCTAAAAACAACCAACTACCCTCTAATTACTGGTTGTAAAATCAAACTCAGAAGAATTTCAACATATTTTTGGTGTGAAATTTCAAACTAAATGTCAAGTCAGGAATGAAATTTCCAAAAAATTAGACCCCATGATTGAAGAATAATAAGTCTCAATGTTATCTCTCATATTATTCGTGTATCAGGAAATGTTAGTAGGGCAATGATATTATAATCGTTGATTGTTAGTTAAACCCAGTATATATTTTGTTCTGGTAGGGTCCATGCAGGTCTCCAGAGTACAAGAAAGACATTCCTGAGGTTGGTCCAGGAGTGCCACAAACAGTTGCTCTATTAATGCATAATGGTAAGCAATGGTTTATTATATGGTTAACCCTTTCTATACTAAATATTCATTGATGAGTAGTTCCCTTAGAAATGTTCAGATAATAAGTTCAACAAACGACCTGAACAGTTCCCACCAATGAATATGAATCCTTAACTTGTATTACTGTAATGCTCTAAATAATCGACTCCTTAACCACAGCAGAATTATGGGTAACTTTTCAGGATTTAGCCGGAAATATGGCTTGTTGCCATTCATCGGAAAGCTCTCACTGAGAGCTTTCCGATGAATGGCAACAAGCCATATTTCCGGCTATGAGAGGTAATCGACTCCTTAACCACAGCAGAATTATGGGTAACTTTTCAGGATTTAGTCGGAAATATGGCTTGTTGCCATTCATCGGAAATCTCTCAGTGAGAGCTTTCTGATTAATGGCAACAAGCCATATTTCCAGCTAAATCCTGAAAAGTTACCCATAATTCTGCTGTGGTTAAGGAGTCGACTATTTAGAGCATTACTGTATCTGTTCCCAGTATTCCAATGTATACTTTATAATTGATGTAAGCTCAGAATCTGAAAAAATCCAAATCAATTAAGGATAATAACTCAGTAAAAATTGGCAGGGAAGCATTATTCAGTATGTCAAGTATAAGGCATGTGATGGGGAAGACACACCAGAAATACAAAAAATATAGGCTTATAGTTGTTAAGCCACAGTAATGTCCAAAATAATCGACCCCTAAACCACAGCAGAATTATGGGAAATTTTTCAAGATTTAGTCGGAAATATGGCTTGCTGCCATTCATCGGAAAGCTCTCACCGTTTTAACAGATGTATAGTGTTGCATTTATTCCTACATTTTGATATATTTTGTCGTCTGCAATGTTACCACATATACAATTCCTTTATGGCTATGAGAGGTAAATCTAGTGTTCAACACTAGTGTCCAACGAAACGTAAGCTAAACGTTAAATTCAATTGTTTCAGTATGACTAGAAGCTTAGGTATGGAATGGTATGCTATTGGAAATGAGAAATGGAATTATCATTATACCAGACCACCATTCGTCACTGCTGGTTAAAATTTCATTTTTTTTTTATCCCCGCCCAAATTTAGCGATGGGTCTGGCCTGTCTGTTGGCCCAAAAAGTTGTATTGAGGTTATGTCGATCAATTATCAATGGATTTAACAGATTTTTGGTATATGAGTTCACAAGGGGAATATCTGAAATGAGTTCGCAAACGAGGCCTGATCGGACATTTCACCAGAGTTACGGCCCTTTGATTGTCATTTTTTTGCGTTTGGCACCCACAAAAAGTTGTCCAGGGGTTATTTTGAACAATTATCAACGGATTTCAAAGATCTTTGGTGTGTGAGTTCACAAAAGGAGTATCTGAAACGAGTTCACAAACTAGGCCCGGTCATGTAATTTTACCAGAGTTAGGGCCCTTTAATTGTATTTTTTTGGCATTTAGCACACATTTGTCAAGGGTTTTTTTTCAAACAATTATCAACGGATTTGAAAGATTTTTGGTATACGAGTTCACAAGAGGAGTTTCTAAAAACATGTTCACCAGAGTTATGGCCCTTTGATTATCATTTTTTGGCATTTAGCAACCATGAAAAGTTGTGCGGGCATTATTTCGAACTGTATAATCAACAGATTTCAAAGATCTTTGGTATATGAGTTCACGATTTCGTAAACTCGTCCTGGCCTTACCTTTTAACCTGAGTTACGGCCATTTGATAGCATTTTTTTAGCATTTAATATACTTTAGTTTATTTTAGTATAAAGTTATTATACAATGTTGTGTACAGTATGTGTTTTTCTTGCATGAGTCCAGGTTGTGGTGAAAAGTCATATTGGATGAGATGCGCAGGAAAAGTTGTCCGGAGTTTATTTCGAACAATTATCAATGGATTTGAAATTGTTTTTGTAGGAGTTCACAAGGGGAGTTTATGAAACGTGTTCGCAAACTAGGCCTGGCCAATCATTTTTATCAGAGTTAGGGCCCTTTGTTTGTATTATTTTGGCAATTAGCACCCACAAAAAGTTGTCCGGGGTTTATTTCGAAACAATTATCAACAGATTTGAAAGATTTTTGGTATGTGAGTTCACAAGGGGAGTTTCTGAAACAAGTTCATAAACTAGGCCTGGCCAATCATTTTTACCAGAGTTGTAATTTTTTGGTGTTGCAATTTAAATTTTAAGCCCGAACTAAAACAGATATTAACCAATTTCAAACAAATATTAACTGGTTTCAATTAATTTTTAGTATCTTTTGAAAATGCCCATCCTCAACTCAGGCAGGGGATACTGCTGTCATCGACTGCTTGTTTAAGTCTGATGTAGGGCCCTGCAAATCTGGGATTTTCATTTCGAATCAAATTTTGTAACAGATTCGAAATCGCATTGAATTTCGAATCAAATCGTTATATTGAATGTATCAACAGTGAAGAGGTGGAACAGTTCGGGTAACACTTAAATTGGTAGCTGTAACGAACCGAAAAGCTCTATATAACTCATTATCAATGGATTTTATATTACATAAGCATATTAATGCTTCTTCAGTGCAATATGCATGCATATAATTTTCCGCATAAATACTGATGTATGTCAATCATTGATGCGATGAGTGGTGGATGGGGAGTAACTCTTTATAATGTGCTTTCGTACTCTGCAAACTTAGTCAATCCGTGTGTTGTACTGAAATCTGCCAGTTAAATGTAACATTCTGAACTCCTTGACCTATGGCAGTATATGGAATGAAGACGTGAGATTGTCGAATTAGTTTGGCTTTAATTCTCTTGTGACATTCAACTCCTGGAGTTCCTGGAGATAATAATGAATTAAATAATTGGGTGGTCTATTTATAGAATGTGCATGTCTTTGCTAGTTTCACCAAGATTCTTAGCACAATAACCATGTTGTAATTTCTCTGTATTCTATAGAAACCAAAGGCATGCAGTCAATGCACCTGAGAGAACAGATTCGATAAAATTTGAAGCAGGGCAACTGATTTCGAATCGAATCATATCTGACAAACGATTCTGAATCACATCCATTCAATTCGCAGGGCGGGCCCTAGTCTAAAGTGAATCGCATAATCATATTGTATTGTGAGCAAAATTTGTGATTTGTAATATCATATCGTAGCAGAGGTGTATTGTTACAGACCTACTTCAGATGCACAGATTGATGCATTGAACAGACACATTAGTAATCCTGAGTATACCCCAATCTTCTAGTTGGTGCGTAGTTTTTCCACCACAATTCCGATCTTTAAATTATTTCAGATATTGAGGAAGAAGTGTATTCAAGAGCCACAGAACCCGTGAAAGAAGAAGAACCAGAAATAAATAAGCCAAGTTGTCAGCGATGTGTTTCGTTAGCATCCGATCTGAAATGCATTGACCGCGGTGATCTGTTTAAGACATCCGAGTCAGAGATGGACCTTTCTGACTCATGTGGTAAGTTTTTTTTGGGGAAAACATATTTTATTGTATATATGCATAGCAAAGGGATTGAGCCCCAAGTTTTTCAACTTAATACAAAGGGTATCGCTGCCCACATAAATTTTTCATAAATTACATGTTACACAAAAAATATGAGAATTTATATGTATGATATTGTTACACAAATATAAGATAATCTTAGCATACCTGGGTAAATCTATGAGTTGCCATACGGATGATAAACTGAGTTATTTTCTCCTATAAAACAGTTTAATGGGACCCAATGTCCCACCAATGAATTGAATCCTTCAGCACTTGTATTATCTTTGTGTCTGACTGTCGCCTGCTAATTTATCCTGAAGACCCATTTAAATGAATAATATACCATTCCCATATATAACACTATAACCGAATGTATAGAAAGGGTGCGACTTGAATATGTGCTACTCCAATCAGGTCCAATTATAAAATTATTGTGTTAATGCAGATTCATTGGCAGAGGAGAATTGTGTTGTGGAGCAGGCAACATACCCGACCAATGCAGCTAATGGTGCACCGATGGACACACTAGAAGACACAGAGCATATATTCACACTGACTAAGTTATCTGCACTGACCACACAAGACAACAAAGCCAGTGAGTTTCTGATATCACTTGAAGGGGTAGACAAAGTCTTCTCGATCTACAACAGCTTGGGATATATCAGTTGGGATGATGATGTTTTTGGACCGAGTCCCGCCGCGTTGCTCTTCTATAATGGATGTTCATTCAAAAGACGTAGTACATGTAAACGTGGAGCCCAGGCATTCATGTAATTCCTGGAATGTGGTTGATCACCTCACATGTCCACAATTAATCTTTCTTCAAAATGATATATCATCTACCGTGATGGAAAAAGTTTTAGTGATGATACAATCATTTAATGTATTGTTTACATCCCATTTTCTGATAGCGCGACAAAACGAAATTCTCTGGAAGATTAGGCTTTGTTTACTTATACATCTCATTGCTTTGACATTTAATGGACCTCTGATATTATAGTGATATATACAATGTTTGATATCATGTTTGGGAAAGGCGGCCCTCTATGTTCATACACGCAAAGCTTCCATTTGACCTAATCCGAAGACATACAAACAATATAACTCCCCCCCACGATTCTGGGCGTAACGTCTGTTATAGAAGAGCAACAGGGCAGATCTCAGTCCAAAAACAGCATTATCCCAACCGATATCCCAAGCTGTTGAGGACCAAGAAGTCTTAAAATTGGTCTATTGAAGGGGGGGGGGGGGGGGGGGGGTTCAAGTGATCAATTTTCATATTTGATTGATTGATGAGAACAATGTTGAAATGGAGGGATTGGCAAAGAATTCCTGTTTCAAAATGATATCATTCATGCCTCGCAATTTTGATCGTAAGCAAAATAGTTGACCTGATTTTCATAATGTGTATGAAATCAGCCTAAGTTTAACTACAGAACCGCATATAAATAGTGGGTCTGATTAATTGACACAGATTTTCTATTCCCTGAACCACGGGATTCCATGTCAGTAGTGCCAATTAGAATGCACTATTATTAGCACAAAGATAAAAATGTCCAATCGAAACTATTAACGTTGTGCAACATGACGTAATTTGGAGGATAATGATCACAAACATTCCGAAAAATAAAAAGTTGGCAGGAATAAGATAGACTGTGTATCATTATGAATCTGAGTGTATGTTAACGTGGACTGGTATGACATTTGCCAAGGTGGGGTTGGAATGACAGCTGACAGGGTTTACCAGATGCATACTACCTTAACTTTTCCAAGACTGGAGCTTCCTGAAATTTTGCGGAAACCCTGTGCCAATGCATTCTCTTATATATGCGAGTCTTCCATAGGGAGCCTCGCATATATAAGAGAATATTTTGGCCTAACAATATTTACCTTGATCTTGTAAGCCATTCAGTGCATTTTCATATATAAGAGAATGCACTGGCACAGGATAATTAATGCTGCACCAGGCAGCTCCCGCCATGAAAGGGTTAATAGAACCAGACACTCTTATTTCAGATCCGTTCATGACAATAAAGAGTTACTACCGACATAAGGAAGTTGATGAAATCACTGTCTCTGATCCAAAAGGATGCCGCATTTTCTTCACTGCAGGGAATATATCAAAGAATCTAGTGCCACCGGTGAGTACAAATTTACATAATTTTGGGTTTATTGTTGTTGGAGCCGATAGGCGATATCTCAACATTATCAGTTTTACAGGTGAATGAGTGAACATGCAAAGGGTTAATTTCACTGGGAAATCACTCTACTGCACATAAATACCACTGACACCTGGAAGCAACTGACAAGCTTGTCAAGATACACGAATTAGTATACCTTCCATTTGCATGGATCACAAATCCTTGTTTATTGTGAATCGAACCATCTTTGCCATTATGTTGGCTTAATGCATTGTACACCTTACCAACTGAGCCACCATCGGCCATTTACTACTGTATGTAGACCCCGAAGCCACGACAAATAGTTTTCGCGACTGGCTCAACCGATTTCGTGGCTGGTTAACTAGCTTAGCCGGCTCAGTCCCGACGTTTGTGGCTGACGAAATATGGCGGCTCAGCCAGCTGAGACGTTATCAATCAGCGTACTTTCGTTTCCGAAATATTCCTAATCCCCGGTACTGACCCCGTTTGTATTAGCGTTTGTGGTGAACCCGTGGAATTCCAGACCACACGTAATCTTTTGATGTTGGGCTTTTCCACTATGGCAAAAATACCCGCATGGATATACTATGTAGTTTCCCATCTAATCGTTATAAGTTACATTGGGACTTCTGTCGACTTCAGACTGCTATCATCACTGGCATCTTGTATCATTGCATCATTGCATGATGAATCCGATAGTAATGATATATTATATTTCAAACTATTTTCTATTCTCTTCTACAGGTTATGTGCATATATTGACAAATGCCAGCGATGTCTGAGACTGGGTCGTGTCGATATAAACAATTTATACTTTAACCCTTGCAATACCGAATGGATGCACCCATTCAGTTGTATGAAAGCATGCATTGGGATAGTCTATTCCACATTAAGGGGCCGGTGTTCTAATAATATAACAACCATGTATGTATGCCAATATTAGGCAATGCGGTTTAGTTCTTTTCTATTCACAGTGCAGTTGAGCTTGACATACAAGCCCATGCACACGGCTCAGCCGTTTTACAATTCCGGCAGCGGAGATTTTTTTATGTGGCTGGCGTTAGAGATAATATGGCTGGCGGCGGCTTGTGGTCAATATGGCTGGCAGCGGCGGCATGCTATGGCGGCTTCGGGCTCTAACTGTATGGGAGGCTTTTTTACATTTATCCATTATTTGAGGGAAGCACATATCCAGATATTTATTCTGAAGTGTAACTCATTTGCACTAAATCACAAATAACATATGCTGAAGCGCAAAACATTTGTGCTGAAGTGCAAATCATTTGTGCTTAAGTGCATATCATTTGCGCTGAATCGCAATTATAAAAAAGAACCAATACTGAGACATCATGATGCACATGCTTCCATGTGTTTGGGCTTGCATTGAAAATAGAATTTCTCTGTTCAGTGTGTTTATGGATAGATATTGCAGCCGTCTTAATGCCTCATGCAGTGTTGTTGACAAGATTCTGATTTCAATGTAATGCTCAAACACACAATGTAACAGATTCATATAAACCCTCCTTAGGTATGACAATGATGCCTGTCTGAATGTACCAATGATGAGAGTAATTTGTTCAGCAAGGGTATTTGCACTTTTATTAGCTGAAAACCCCTTTGCAGTCTTTCACATGACTTTGAAAATGTTTTTTTCGAAATAAGAATATAAAGTATATTAATTGCAATCACTTCCTTAATTACATTCACTCTATACATTGCAATCACTATTTGTGCATTTTTAGCTCAACTTTACAACGGTAAAGTTTGAGCTATTGCCATCAATTGGCATGCGTTCGTGCATCAACAATTTCCTTCGGCATGTCCTACAGGCTGCATCCCTAATCCGATCTTCCCCAAACTTCACACGAAGCTTCAGACCTATAGCTGGGAGCAATAACATAATTCTGAATTTCAATGAAATAACATGGCTGCCAGCAGCCAACTTAGATTTAAAATTGAATCCATCAGAACACCCTGCAGCCCGCATTTATTGGATAATTGATCAGAATTGATTTGAAAATTTACAGGCATGTTTAGAATCACCTCGAGATGGGGGCTGTCAAATTTGAACAATTTTCAATGAAAAACATGGCCGCCCACAGCCATCTTGGATTTTACTCTTTGCATGACTTGATCCTTTGGCACACCCTTCAGACCACATCCGATCATTGCCAAACTTCATATGGATCTTCAGGGTGACCTCTAGTTTACTTTCCTTCTTCTTTATCATTCTATTCATTGCTCAGCAAAACATTAAGTCCTTCCCAAGTTGAGCTAGAGTGTCATTGACACTTTCATTCTTATACTTGTAATTGTTTTGAAGTGCGTTCATATGGGGACCCAAGTCTCTGGCTTCCCACTTAATCTGAAATGACCAGATGATCCCAGGCCATCTACAATTTGAATCCTAGGTACCTTGTACCTTGGGGCCTGCAAATAGAATCTTGAATTAAATCAGGGATGAGATTTTCGAATTAAATGAAATCTTGAATCATATATATACATGAGCCAAACCTGGGTATCAAAATACCAGTTTCAGCGATCCAGGTAACATAATCAGTTTTGTGAACCTGCGAAATTTAGTGCCCAAAACTATGGGATAAAGATCAATTCAGCAGTATTACTATGTGAACATTTCTGGAAGTTTCAGTCGCAAAAAAATCTTCTCATCTTCAAATCATAAAAGTTGGTATGGTTTTTTTTCAAATATCCTGAACATTGTAACTCTACAAGTACATTTAAAGAATGCCTAATCAAACATAATTATATCTGTTCAAGATAGGAGCTTAGTGGTTAGCGTGACGGACTTGTATTCGCTGTAAACACATCGATATGGGTTCGCGGCGCGCCGCCGGTCACTGAGTCTCCACACACAGCAGTGGCTTGGCTGCTTTGAGCGACGTGCAATTTTCCGATTGCTCGCCGTTTCAAAACCCGTGCCAAGTTGTGACTCTTGAGCAAGGTCGCTCGTACTGTGTCGGCTTCGCATCACTCATGCGTTAAACGAGTACCAATCAGCTTGTCATACTGATGAGTATCAGAGCATGTTCTGATCAAACTAGAGCAGCGCCTGCAATGGCTGCAGCCGGTTCATTGGTTGGCTTGTACAAATAACTGGGGCAATATTGTACCAAGCGTGTTAGAGCAAGTAATTGGTTAATCGCTATATAAACTGGTCATTATTATTGATCGCATTCATAAAATGTTTTCAATATTTCCAACGACACCCAACATTTGCGTGAACAGGTGAGAAATACACTGTATTGCTGTTACATCGTTGTGAGTTATGGTACAAATCAATGCAGCAAGACAAAAACAGGAAGTTAGGTTAATTACACTTCACGCTTTATTCTAATAGACATATAGTTATATTTGAATTTGAGAACAAGGCATCTTCAACCTCGTGTTCTTTTTCAACCGCAAGAAAGCCTAGAAGTGTGAATCGTAAATATTTGAATCCTATGATTGAATCGAATCGGAACCCCGAATCGCGATAAACTTAAATACTATATCCACTAGGAATTTAGTGGCATTCAGTCTTCCAGAGATTTGGTGCCCAAACCTATAGCAGCTATCAAAACAGTTCTGGATCGGCCCTGACCACATTAATTATCATTTGTTCCTGTAGATGCCTGCAGATCTCGAGAACCTCGGTATGACAACATACTACTTCCCGAACATGCTTCATTCCATACAAAGTCAGAAGCAGAAAGAAATGACAGCACATCTGTTAGAGCACATGATGCGGGGAATTAAACTGGAGTATGACAACGGTGATATATATGCATCTAGATTCTCCAGGCAAGTAGGCATATAATCCAGTCCTTTGATTTGAGGCACACAATAGTGCTTGTGCGCCTCGTGCACCTAGTTTGAAATGTATATGGGTACAAAAAACTGTGCATCTCGTGATCTTGGTTGATTTGACATAGGACTTTCCTGAGAAAATACAACATAGTATGGACGGATGGATTTGAAGAGAAATGAGAGCATTAAAATTTCAATACCGGTGTCGATTTGAACCCGTCTAGCTATTAAGGAGCTCACGGCACAACATACTCTGTTTCATTTTAGATTCTAATTAACCCTTTCAGTGCCAAGTCTGATTTTTGTATCAACCCATCATTTTTCAAATTTATTGATTATAATAATGTGATACATTGATGGAAAGAGCTCTTAAGAGAGTGAGGGTGAACTGTTACACTCAAGTAACTATCTCATATAATATGGACCATACTATGTTACATTTCATGCCCCACTGTCGATTAATGATGACAGCAAAGATAGTCACATGGACTGTGATTGGAAATATGACATAGCTGCCTCACTATTGGATGCACTTGTTGGATTACCCGGTGCCATCTGCTCTTACTCCCATCTTGCCTTCATCTTCTGATAGATTTAAGTCCAATAATTTTTGTTTTATGATGCTATCTCCTGCTTTCACAATCTTTAGACTGAAATTTATTTGATGCCATGCTGTAAAACCATTGCATTTGGCAGATGTCGATTTCCAGTGTATTTGTGTAGTAAAAATTATAACTCGCTGAAACAGACTGACAATTACCGAAAATCTGAAAAATACCATGTAATGCAGAGCAACTGGACTTCGCGACAGATGTGATAATCAATTGATTGTTCATCACTATCATTAGATTGAATTATCCACATGCTACGCTCCGTATGAGCGCGAGCCATAAAATGTCCCAAATTGATTGTATGTATATTATTCCAGAAAATTTGAAATAAAATCTATTAATATATACTGTTTTATACCCAGGAAACTATATCAATCTTGTTATATGAAGAGATAGACCACCTTTAAAGTAGCTTATCTTTTCAAAAGCATGTTATATTATGTCTATTTAAATAATATTATATTTTCAGGTGTTCAGTTTTTTACGGCTCACACAACAAGGATAGCAAAAAGTTGACTCGTGGTAATAATTCAAGAACAAAGATATTTGACTTCAAGATTGTTTTTCACATTGCACTGCAAAGGTATCTCGCTGGAAATGGACCGAAGCCATCGGCAGAAATTACGCTTTCCTTTGGCCAGGATTTAGGACAAGAGAAAACCCCTCTGACTAATATTCTAATCAGCTGTATTATCACACATCAAAAGGCTCAGGGGCAAATCGATACGGTAGGTTTCACATCATTTGTAGAACCACTCACTACATGATTTACAATGCATGGGAAATTATTTTGTCTATTTCTGAATTTTTGGCCATTTTGCAAAACCTTTGGCTACAAATCCAAAATACACATAACAATAGGTCAATCAGTGTCCATTTCTTTTGATGCAATACAGGCTATTTGTTATTAGTTTGGTTGTCATAGTGTTCTTATATATGAACATGAACATGAACATTATGACAACCAAACTAATAACGAAAGATGTCATTCTGTTGCCATGAATCAGTAAAATATTGACAATTCTGATTAAGTAGCAAAATCATTGTTTTGATAAGTAAGGATCTCAATTTTGAGACGAAGGAGGGACGTTATTTATTTAAATATTTTTCACAAAATCTGGAAAACATACTCCAGAAACAAACAAATTGTGCATTTTCGTTTCTTAACACTTCCATGAGTGAACTTCCTGAAATTTTGCGAAAAACCCTTGTGAATGCATTCTCTTATATATGTGAGTCTCCCTTAGGGAACCCAACATATATAGGAGAATACATTGGCCTAACAATATTTACCTTGTAAGCCAGTGTATTCTCTTATATATGCGAGACTCCCTGTGGGAGACTCGCATATATAAGAGAATGCACTGGCACAGGATCTTAAATGCTGACCAGTGCAGCTCCAGTCATCAAAGGGTTAAATCCAATATTTCTAACAGAAACTATTGAAAAAAATGATTGACAAGGCTTTTAAAAAGAATATTCACTAACAAGCCATATTTCTGGCTAAATCCTGAAAAATTACCCATAATAATGCTGTGGTTAAGGAGTTGATTATTTAGGGCATTACTGTACCTGAGAACATGGATTTATTGTTTATTTGGCCTTACCTGCAGTTATCAGCAATGTTGTTTATGTTATAAATAACACACAGATACACAACACAGATACACTGTAGGTGCATGGTTATCAGGAGTATTGGATTCTTCACTAGAGGCGCTTTGATCGGTCAAAGCCAGGATTCGTGCTGCCACTTGCCAAATTTGCCAGTGGCAAAATTAATTCACATTTGGCAAAAAATAGTTTCATTTGGCAAAAGTTGTGGCAGGTCATTTTTAGCTCTACTTTACTTTGTAAAGTTTCAGCTATTGCTGTGGGTTAGCGTCCGTGTGTCATCAATTTCCTTTGGCTCTCCCAACAGGCTGCATCCCTCATCACCAAACTTCATATGGATCTTCGGGGTGACCTCTAGATTTTGGATTTCAAATTTGAACCCATCGGCACACCGTGCAGCCCGCATTTTTGGAGAAATGTTTTGAAAATTTACAGGCCTGTTTAAGATCACCTCTAGATGGGAGCCATCAAATTTTAGCGATTTGCATGACTAAATCCTTTGGCACACCCTACAGACCACATCCCTCATCTAATCACCACCAAACTTCATATGGATCTTTGGGGTGACCTCTAGATGGGAGCCATCATTTATATCCGAAATTAGTTAAAAACATGCCTGCCAGCAGTCATCTTGGATTTTACTCTTTGTACATGACTAAATGTTTTAGCACACCCTACAGGTCACATCTCTCATCCGATCACCAAACTTCATATGGATCTTCGGAGTAACCTCCAGATGGGAGCCATAAATTTGTTTCGAAATAAAAAAAACATGGCTGACAGCAGCCATTTTGGATTTCAAATTTGAATCCATCGGCACACCGTGCAGCCCGCATTTTTTTTGCAGGCATGTTGAGGATCACCTCTAGATGGGAGCCATCAAATTTGAAAATGTTTCGATAAAAAACATGGCCACCAGCAGCCATCTTGGATTTTACTCTTTGCATGACTAAATCCTTTGGCACACCCTACAGACCACATCCCTCATCCGATTATCACCAAACTTTATATGGATCTTCATGGTGACTTCTGGATGGGAGCCATCATATTTTTTCCAAAATTATTAGAAAAACATGGGTGCCAACGGCCATCTTGGATTTTACTCTTTGCATGACTAAATCCTTCAGCACACTCTACAGGCCACATCCCTCATCCAATCGTCACCATACTTCATATGGATCTTCGGGATGACCTCAAGATGGGAGCCATCGATCATTAAAAACATGGCTGCCAGTGGCCATCTTGGATTTTACTCTTTGCCTGACAAAATCATTTTGCACACCCTACCGGCCACATCCCTCGTCATCAAACGTCATACGGATCTTCAGGGTGACCTCCAGATTGGAGCCATCGATTATTTCCGAAATTCGTTATAAAACATGACTGCCAGCACTCATCTTGGATTTCAAATTTGAATCCATCTGCACACCCTGTAGCCCACATTTATTGGTGAAATGTTTGAAATAAAAACAATTTATTCCACACAATACAAGACCTTTACTGTAACTGTTTGGCTTTCCTTCTTTATGTAATAAACTCATTCCCAAGTTGAGCTACAGTGTCATTGACAATTTTATTTTATTCCTCAAGAAAGTTGAAAAATATTGGTTAATCAATACCATTCATTTCAGGAAACTCTCAGTTTAATTATATTTATAGTGGTGTTTTATAAGGTTTAGGAAAAGTTAACGCCTCTACGGCAAAACAATACAAAACTGGATTTTCCAACAAAGGACCAAATATCCAGAGGGCATGAACAGGTCATCCACCTTATGGTGAATAATATTAATCGCCTCTAAGGTGCAGTCAATCTGATAGCATTAATATCAATTGGTGGAGGGATTACTCATATTTAGTGGTGGTGTTTACATATCTAATCCCCTTGTGATGTGCCCTTCTGATGAAGCAACCCTTCTACCATTTTATTGTTCGGTGATTGGTTTATTGTTGCATGATAGAGATGCAAGTATATTATTAACTGCTTTCCTATCGATAACAAAAGTCGTTCAAACCGCGTATATCGAAACATAAGACTCAAGGTTGCAGGAAAGGATACAAGCAGGGATAGTATTTGGCAAATTCTAAAATAATTTGGCAAAGCACTCTACATCTGGTGACTGTTGTATAAGCTTGGAACATTTTGATGATGCAAAAACTGACTCACAATATTGCAAAGACGTAGGGCATTTATGCTAGGATTCTACCTGTTCTAAATCAAAAATAATTCTCAACAAGAAGTTGCACTTACAGTAATGCCCTAAATAATCGACTCCTTGACCACAGCAGAATTATGGGTAATTTTTCATGATTTTGTCGGAAATATGGCTTGTTGCCATTCATCGGAAAGCAAAATGCAAAAAACGTCATTGAGCACTCTCCTGAAAGCAGTCATGGTGGCGAACGAACCTCCATACTAAATTTCATTGAGAACCTAATAACCCATGGCTGCGATTTCTATGCAGATGCCCCCCCCCCCCCCCCCCCCCCCCCGCCCCTACAAAAAAGAGGATTTCCACATAAACAAAAAGGATAACTCTAGAATGGAAAAAGCAATTTGGAAGCCTCTTTTGGAAGCACTCTTGATGGCAAACCTTTATATAAATTCCGAGACCAGATCCGATAACCCATGGCTGAGATATATGCCCAGATGGACGGAAGGACAAACAGATCAAGTCGATCTAGTATACCCTCCTTTTTTCAGTGGGGGTATAATTAGAGGATACATGTCAGAAGGAATGCTCATCTGAGCAGCAGCATATCTGTTGTCAAATATATTATTTTCCAAGCTTCTTATAATTTGTTATAATCAAAATTGACAAGAATATCAAGAAATTACAAATTATATCCATCATGGATCTGAGCAGTGATATTTTATGGCTAAAATTGAACACGACACACTTCTGATGTGTGGTGCCAATTGTCAGATGACTATGACTATGATGGCTATTCATAACTGATCGACCAATGAAAATTCTGAAAATGAAGTTTCTCTTAAACTGTAATACAGTATGCATGATTGACAGGTGTTTATTCCCAAGGCATATTTGTTGATGGATATATATTGGTTAAAACTAGATGTTCTTGACCAATAATGGGATTAAGTTATAAGAAATAACTCTTGTTTATATTAAGGTCATGAGTCATGAAATGTTTGAAGACGAATATAATATAACGTGCTACAAGTTTCAGATTTTGTCTTCAAATGTTTTGGTTATACAGTGAAACCTCTCCAAACCGGACCCTCTATAAACCGAGTTCCTTTCCATACCTAACAAATAGTCCGGTCCGGAATTCTCACTAAAAATTAATCTATTCTGAACATCAGACAGATTTTTAGTCCATGAACAAATACATAAATTTTTACCTCCGAAATCCGGACGCGGAAGGCGATACCAACCGAAAGCATGTGCGGTAGATTTGACATACTTGATGCTGAGCTCTTAAATTGTTGGCTCTGGTGCAGGCTGGGGATCTTTTAGAAGTTTATATTTCTAGGCTATTAACTCTGAGCAGTCGTTTTCTTGACCTCTCATTCATAGTGATAGGTTGATTAAAACTGTATTTGTGTACTTTGAGCAAATTAGTGTTTACTTTGGGCAGTGGTTGTAAAATTAAAGAGTCCAACTCAGCGCAATGATTGATGTAAAAACAAAGTGTGAGTGCTCTAATTCTCTGTGTTGAGGTCACTGCTGTTCACTCAATGAGAAATGAGCATAGTTATCTAATCAGACACCTGCTGTTATATTCCGTTCGCCAAACAAAAGACGGCTAATTAAATTGGTACGCATATGCAAGAGTAAGAAATCTGTGCTACTAGATCAGCGACATTTTCAAAAACCAGAATCACCATAAAATTTATCGCTTCCATGTTTCCATGTTATCAATAATGAGTTGGTTGTGCTTCGACAATGCTTTGTAAGGAGGGCAATACATTCCGATCGTAGTGCGATTTTCTATAAACCGAACAGAAGTGTCGGTCCAAGGGTGTTCGATTTGGAGAGGTTCTACTGTAACTACATATAACACAAATCTGAACAAGAGTTATTTCTTAAATAAACTTAATCGAAACAAAAGTTATTTCTTAATTACCGAATTGCGAAAAATTTGATAAAGACCTCACCAGTTTCATAATACTTTCAGATTTGTTTATTGAACTCGCCGACATCGCCGATGCTGCATATATCCAAACCAGACAGCTTTGAGAGAGCCATAGAGAAGTCTTATGGAAACCGAAAAACAGATTGAGTTTGTCTAAGCAGCATATGTATATTCAATCAGCATGTGTATAAACACGGCTGCATTCAGGTCTCAAAATATGGCGGTGGACATTTGCAGATTGAGGTCCCCAGAGGTGAATTTAGTGAAGCAGAACCCTGCATAACGTGATTCTGCTTAGGCCTCATCTTCTCTGGAAAGTATGTTTATTATCAAATTAACAATTTATTTTAGTTTCTAAACTTCTTGAGAAAGTTTCTTTTTCTTTTTTTAGTTTAGTTTCTCTATATCCCCAAATTGGCAGACAACACAATGCATAATTGAGGTGCCCAATAGATGCACATCACCATCTGGGAACTTAATCTGTATCTAGGTCCCCCATAGCTGATGAAGCCATGCAAAATGAGGTCCCCATAGGATGAATGTTGTGATGCTAGCCTGCGCGTCACTAAATTCACCCTCTGGGGGCCATCATTCTGCAAATGTCCACCAGCATATTTTGAGACCTGACTGCATTCACAATTCATAGAAATTCATTTTTTTATTTCATTTATTCACTTGTGTATTTATGCTATTCTTCTGAAGTTAAAGATCCGTTCTCCGATTTGACACCTCTAAATTAATATTTCTTCGGCTGCAGGAGTAAAAAAATATTTGTTATGAGTTAAGGAAAATAAATTTCGAAGCTAAATGTTCTTACATTTCTATTTTTGAAATCTATTCATTTTATCCATCTGGAAGTTTTGTCCAGCACAAAATCTACTGGATTCTATCTAGAAATAATATATGCTGACATGTGTGGATACCATCGCAAGATTTTGAGAGGCCATGGTTCTCTGTGGCTTCAGTGATCGGAAAAGACGATGAAAATTATATATTTCTAAATCAGTAATAATGTTTTGGTAATGAAAATAGACAACCATGCTGAGTACATGTGAAAGTGGATGTTTGTTTACATTTGGACACGTGATGGCGAATTCCAGTTCGAACCAGGTATACCATAATGGAATTTGTCAACCACACTGACACGCTGTTTAAACTTCCATGAACCATATTTTAGTATATGACTTTTTTGGCAACTGGTACAGTACTTGGTATTGTTGTAAGTATTTATTGGTACCGGTAATAGCTAATTTTGATCATTAAAGTGGCTTTTGATGAAATACAATAGTTGTTGTATCTGGATGATATGAGGACCCTCAAAACTGGACAGTGGATCTTTAAAACAAATTAGGTTGTTTGTATTATAGAGAAGATTGATCTTTACTAGTCATATCTTGATAATAGGATAACTTTGATAGATATTCTAAGATAATTTGTTGAGAGTCTAGAATAATTTTGATAGGTATTCTAGGATAATTTTGATAAGAGATTCTAATACAGCTGTGATAGATATGCCAAAAGAATATGAAGTGAGTGGTATGTGATGAGAGAGGAAAAAGCTAGCATCATCATTTTCAAATGGTTATAAAACCACTGAGTGGAAATACAGTCATAACCTAGTCTCATTAACCCAACAGAACGGCCCTGTGCCAATGCATTCTCTTATATATGCGAGTCGACCATAGGTCGCCTCGCATATATGCATTCTCTTATATATGCGAGTCGACCATAGGTCGCCTCGCATATATAAGAGAATGCATTGGCTTAACACATATTAAAAATGATAAAATTGTCAAAGAATGTAGAAAAATATTATGAATATTTTTTAGGCCAATGCATTCTCTTATATATGCGAGGCGACCTATGGTCGACTCACATATATAAGAGAATGCATTGGCACAGGGCATAACTGTAACCATCACAATGTGGTCAATGAGCCGGTTCCAATGATATCCATATTTGTATGGTTCTATTGAGACAGACCGAAGATATTTTAGGCTGTTGAAGCTTTATTTGGCCGGTTTTGGGCGGTTTGTTGGCTAAAGGGTTAAACAGCCGTTGATAGTCTTTAGATTGATGTTTCTGAAAAATCCAATTCAAATTTGATGTCTCTATATTACGAAATCTCCATCCATCAGTTAGGTACACACTTCATCAATTTCAATCACATGAATGATTGCCTTTGCCTGCATTATTCATAATTACAAACAATGCATGATGATTGGCTATATTTAAATTGTGACATCACAGATCAATGACCTGTTGAATTTTACCCACCCCACAGTGCTTTGTAAGGGAGAATAAAACTTGAACACCACCCAACATCTACATAGTTGACTCCAATATAATTACTTATTGTCATCATGTAGTTTTTATTAGCCAACACTTTTACTTTGTACTGGTTGTTTTTCTCATTTCAATGTTTTGATAAATACAACTGAATACTGTGGTTCACGAATTATTTATTATGCAATGGTAGTTTGGGCCTTTCAAAAATTCTAGATTTGATTTGATTAATGATTTGGGCGGCTGGTTTGATTTGAATTGATTTGATCATAAGAATAAAATAATTTCGAATTACACTTCTTTCCATCCTTTGCATGAAAAAGAACACAAGGTTGAAGTCTTGTTCTAAATTTCATAATTAACTAGGTAAATGAGAATAACGCCTAAAATTTTATCCAAACTCCCTGATTTTGCTATAGATATTGCTATATTGATTTGTACCACACATCCCCCCTTGTAAGGAAAAGAAAGATAGTATCATTCTCACCCGATCAGGCAAATATAGGGGGTCATTGACAGGGATGGGTCAATTACTTACCCAAAGTAATTACATCTAATTACAATTAATACAGTAATGTCCTTAGTAATCAAGTCGGAAATATGGCTTGTTGCCATTCATCGGAAAGCTCTCAATTATTTAGGGCATTACTGTACAATGACTTAATTGAAAATATTGAATTTTTTTTACTATAAACCAAACCCATGCTATAAAATATATTTTGGCCACCTTTGTCTCATCCTTCTTAGAAATGTGAACAGGCTTAAGAATAAGGTGCCTGTCATTTGCAGAATGAGGTCCCCAGAGGGTAAATTTAGTGACGCTATCACGCATAGCAAGCAAGCATCACTAAATTCACCCACTTGGGACCTCTTTCCGCTTAGGCCTCATCTTCTCTGGAAAGTTTCTTTATTATAAAATTTCTATAGAAACATATTCTCATAGATTATATTTCTTTTTTAGTTTAGTTTCTCTATATCCCCAAATTGGCAGACGTCACATTGCATGATCGAGGTTCCCAATGGGTGTACATCACAATATTCACCATTTGGGAAGTTCAATCTGAGTCTATGTCTCCCATAGCAGATGAGACCATACAGAATGAGGTCCCCATAGGGTGAATTTGGTGATGCTAGCCCACTGTGCGTGTTAGCATCACTAAATTCACCTTCTGGGGACCTCATTCTGCAAATGACAGGTACCATATTCTCAGGCTTAAATGTGAATTGCATTGGAATACTAGAGACTTTAATCTGAAATACTATGACATCTGCTTTGAAAGAGAATGAAAACATATCTATTTCACACCTTGCTCTGATTTGAGGCAAAATTGTAATATTTTCTTGTAAGATAGTTGTTATAACTTATGTTATTGGCTGGATACCAAATGTTATTGGTTGGAAAACAAATATTTTATGTTCACTCTTTTATCATTGTATATACATTATTAAAGTACACATTTCACATATTGATGATTTGATTTCATCCCATTGACACTTTGGGTCTAGTAATGTCTGAGATTTGAATGTCATATAACAAGGGTTGCATATAGAAGTTGGCACTTGTCAAGTTTTTTGCCCATAAGAGTGAATCTGTCTGACAGATAATCACTAAAAATGGACAGGCTAAGGAACCATAACTCTGGTAAAGACTACTAAATAAAAGGATGTTATTTATTTGAACTAAGGGCCATAACTCAGGTACAAAAACAAATCAGACAAATCTGGTTTTCAAAATCTATCGAGATATTGCTGTGAAAGATACATATTCCAAATATGTATGAAATTTGTTGACATTTATTTAGGTTATCGTTCCATAGGGAGCCTCGCATATATAAGAGAATACATTGGACTAACAATATTTACCTTCACATTGTAAGCCAGTGCATCCTCTTGTATATGCGAGGCTCCCTATGGGATATGGTCAATGCTGTCAACATAATGTAAGGACAAGACAAATTCTTTTTTTTAATGTTCCAAAATCTTCTGTATTTTGTGGATTCAAAAATTTAACCAATGGTTGTGCAAAAAAAGTAGTTACTGATCCGCTGAGTCAAGATCTCTAGAGTCTCCTCCAACAACCTGCATTCAGAATATCGCATCCCCACAATTGAGGGTAAGTATCTAGAAAATGACAAGGGAGGTATGTTTAGAGTGTCCCTCTCATAATTTCTGCTGTCGACCAATGAGATATACCCTGTGATACCCTCTGATTACTACATATTTTTGTGTTATGTGTTTTTTCTTGAACTTTCCTTTACAAGTGGCAGGAGACTTTGGACTCTATGGAGCACATTTTCATGGCTTGAGGCGAATTGACAGATGTGAAGGTACTTGCGTATCCACTGGCCAGCATTCTAATCTGGTCATTCCAGGGATGTATCTGGAGGGTTCCCTCTTCAAATTCCCAACCGCACACCCCCCTCCTTCTTGATCCCGACCAAACTAGTTTTTCAGAAATTTTAATATTTGCACCCTCCCCTTTTGCAACTGGTACCTCAGACTTTCTAACTGTTGGAAGTTTTCAACATTCCACCCACTTAAAGTTGGAAAATTTCCAACTAATGGTCATTTCAGACAAAACTTTTGACCAAAAGTAGAAAAATATGCTACTGTTGGTCTAAAAAATCAACATTTCCAGATAAACAAAGATGAATAACTCTAGAATGGAAAACCCAAACAAAACGATTGAACACTCCCCTGAATGTTCTCACAGTGGTGAACAACCAAACCAAATATCACTGAGATAGGACAACCTGTGGTTGAGATATCTGCTCGGGGTATAATAACAAAACACACCTATCATTTACCAGCCACTACCTTTCTTCTCAGCATATTTGTCATACATCTCTCGAATATTCTTCAACACTTTATCTATGTTAGTCCTATTCTTTGCAGAAATTTCGAACACAGGCATGTCAACATGTTTCTTCAGTTCCAGCAAATTGTCTTTGGCTTGGGGTAGGTCTATCTTATTTCCGATAATTGCATGGGGCCTCGAAGAGAGTCCGTCCATGTACTGATCTAGTTCGAACTGAAGATCGTGTAGCTGAGTTTGTGGGTTCTCAATAGATAGGTCTATCACATATAGTAAACAGGCACAGCGTTTGACATGCCTCAGGAAAGATATTCCGAGACCTCTGTTTTTGTGAGCTCCTCGAATCAGTCCAGGAAGGTCAGCAACTGAAAACATTTTATTTCTATATAAGTCAAAGCAAAATGAAGAAACATTAACCCTTTCATGACGGGAGCTGTGCTGGTATAGCATTAAAGATCCTGTGCCAGTGCATTCTCTTATATATGTTAGTCTCCCATTGGGAGCCTCGAATATATACGAGAAACCACTGGCTTATAACGTCAAAGTAAATATTCATTTGCAAAGTGTTTTCGCAAAATTTTAGGAAGCTTACAAGAATTCTTACAAGGTCAAGGTTAATATTGTTAGGCCAATGTATTTTCTTATATGTGTTATAACCACAGCAGAATTATGGGTAACTTTTCAGGATTTAGTAGGAAATATGGGGAGAGCTTTCCGATGAATGGCAACAAGCCATATTTCCACCTAAATCCTGAAAAGTTACCCATAATTCTGCTGTGGTTAAGAAGTTGATTACTTAGAGCATTACTGTACTTCTATTAAGACTATACAGTCAAACATTGTTAAGTCGAATGTCGATCAATCGAAACACCCACTTGAGTTGAAGTCATTGTCTGGCCCCGGCTGAGCTTGTGTACAAAGTCAATAAAATAAACAAAGTTAAGTCGAAGTTGAAATTCCTGTTTAAGTCGAAACGAAATTTGGGCCCACCATCCAGTTTATAACACTAATTACCATGGTTAAGTTGACATGTCATGCATCGTCATGTGATTATCACTAGGTGTGCTTCCATTCAATTGTCAGAAACAGCTGTGAGGTGTGATTGCAAGTTTCCTGGAGTCTTTGTTTGTCTTAATGCAGTGGTTATTTAACATATTAACAAGGTGCCTGCATGGGTCAATTTCCACAATTCGTATTTTGGTACAAAAATACAGGTACAGCGTGAGGATTAATAAGTGTTGACATGGTGGCATACAAAATGAAAAATCATATTGAAACCACCTGATATAGAGAATAAGTGCATATCAGTCACGTCTTCCCAAAACGAAAACGATGTTCCAAACAAAGAACTCTTTTGGGGGGGGGGGGGGGTCTTAATTCAAATGGTGTCTTAATCCAGGCTCAGATGACTGGAAAAAACTTGTTGCAAGTGAATATCCTTCATCTCATTGCGGTTCATAACTATACCAAAGATTGTTCAAGGAATGGACATATTTTACAGCCTAAGGGCCATAACTTTAGAAGAAATGAATGGACAACACCTGTTATATGTGGTTATAATTCCCTTCATGATGCCTCACATGCATACTAAAATAAACTCAACAATAAGATAATTGGAGAAAGTAACCAAGGAGTTAATGTATCTTCCACTGTGAAAATATATATTATATGTTTAATCAGCAAATGCTGTTTGACTCAGAATAGTTTTTGTGATTTGTTTCCCACTGAATCTTCAATATAAGAATAGAGCTTGTTGGCAGTCACCTATATTTCCTGATAAATATATACTTTTGATGCTAGTTATAAAAAAAAGGATGCAAAACAAAGGAAGAGATGTATCCTGCATATTGAGAAGTCACACCAAAGATCCTTACCCACAATCGCACTTTGTGTGAGCCGAGCATTTGTTTATATACAGCATGTAAAGGAGTGTGCGATAAGCAAAACACTCAACACCGTGGCAATTTTTTTGGGAGAGCGATTCACAGTGACCCATTAAAAACTAAAATCTTGAGTGGCGAGGATTAGTGAGCGCTATATCTGTGTGTTGTGAACAATATGGTGGCAATTTTAGCCAAAAGTTATTTAGTGGATTCTGCTTGGTATATTACATATCGCACACTCTTTATGTACTGTACTGTATCATAATATGGCTTTTGTTTACTAACACCACATATGATCTTGACAATAACATGTTATTTATGCAATACTTGGTATAACAACAAAATCTGTCTATATTTTATTTAATATTCTTTCTGTTTATGGCAGTTTTAACCAATGTGACTGTTATCAGCAATACCCATCGCAAAGTCCATCCATAACTTTAATCAGTGAAGGTGAAATCACAAAGTTTTTTTCATATTTCTATAGTAAAGTCAGGTCGATAAAGTCATTCGAATCAGTTCAATGGAACTAAAGTTAATATCTGGAAATGAAAGATGAACGGTGAGACATATTAAAAACAGCATCGCTATGGTGGCAAAAATACGCCCTTAGCCATTTTGAATTGTACTACCGCAATATATTGTAAAAATTTGAGCTTACAAAGAATATATGATATACCCATAATTTCAATGCCAAAATACGGTCAAATTCTAAGTTGAAAAAGGGCCGTAACTCATGTGAAGATAATTAGACAGAACCCATGTTCGAACTTGGCCTGTATTTTAGCTGGGAAACACACATACCAGCTTTGGTTCAGATCAGATAACCCAAACTGGAGTTATCGGTCGGAAATAAAAAATTTTAACGAAAGACAGACTGATTACATATTACAACTGTTTTTTTAGGGCAAATAAAAACTGGCATAAAAATTATGAACATACCTGCCACTTGTTCATAGTCATCATACAGAATCATGCCCACATGAGGATTGAGCGTAGTGAATGGATATGCAGCAACCCTTGGTCGCGCCCTGGATAAAGCCCTCAATAATGTGGACTTGCCTGCATTTGGAAAGCCTATCTGTGGAAAACAAAATAATTATTAAATCCGAACTTCTCACCCAGAGCAATTTAGCACTCTAATTGTAATATTTCTATACCAAACAAACAATAAATATACAATAACCCTTCCATGACTGGAGCTTCCAGAAATTTTTGTGAAAACCATGTGCCAATGAATTCTCTTATATATGCGAGTCTCCCATAGGGAGTCTCACATATATAACAGAATACATTGGCCTAACAATATTTTACCTTGACCTTACATTAAGACTTTACATTAAGAGAATGTACTGACTTACAAGGTCAAGGTAAATATTGTTAGGCCAATGAATTCTCTTATATATGCGAGTCTCCCATAGGGAGCCTCACATATATAAGAGAATACATTGGCCTAACAATATTTACCTTGACCGTGTAAGTCAGTACATTCTCTTAATGTATATATGCAAGGTTCCGTATGGGAGACTCGCATATATAAGGGAGACTCGCATATATAAGAGAATGCACTGGCACAGGGACTTTAATGTTGAACCAGCCAGCTCCCATCATGAAATGGTTAAACCAAACTGAAGTTAATTCAACCTGGAATAACAGACACAGAGAACAAAAGTTGTGATGTACATACACAGATGAAAGCAATTTTACACGCTAGGTGCCATAGCTCTAGAAATCAGGAATGAGCAAAGAATCTTGCATGATGATATACTCATGAAAATACCAAAGATCCTTCAAATCTGATCTATAATAATAGACCGTTTTCACAATCGACCACGAATTATCTCCCCTCGTGTGACCAGATGAAGGTCAGAGCGAGAGCGAGGCCAATTGTGTCATCATTATTTCGTTTTTGTTTACGCTGAACTCAGCTCTGAACTGAGTAATTTGCGTTGTGACTTGGTTCATATAAAATAAAGCTCCCATCAGCTTATGTCTATATTATTATGTATATGTAATTCATAATCCAAATAAAACTATTTTAATGATATTTGATGGACAAAAGTCTAATTAAATCGCATAGAAAACAGCGCGACGGATACCAAGCTGCGGCTTGGTGTTTGGACATTTTGCGTTGTGGCTTGGTTCGTATAAAATAAAACTCCCATCAGCTTTTATCTATATTATTATGTATATGTAATGTTTATATGACCAAATAAAACTACTTAAATGATATTTGATGACCGAAAGTCTAATTAAACCGCCTAGAACACAGCGCGACGGACACCAAGCTGCGGCTTGGTTTTTGGACATTTTGCGTTGTGGCTTGGTTCGTATAAAATAAAACTCAGCTTTTATCTATATTATGATGTATATGATTTTTTTTATTTTTGAATTTGTTTATTAGCTCATAATAATAATAATTATATTTAGCTATATATAGTTGATTAGATGAGAATGAGAAACAAACACAAGTGACGGTGAAGAGTGAGTGTATATATAGATGGGCGAAATATTTTTTATAAAAGGTTAGAAAGGATAAGTATTAGTAACCTACTAATAGAGTATTGTGTGCACCAATACATATTATTATGTGACTTATATAAGGTATGGTCAGAAGAAGATATCAAATATTTGTCACATATGAAGTATGAAGTACATGGCTAAATCAAGTTATTAAAATAATCAAATAGCAAAAAGCAGGTGCATAGAAATGCATTAATGATTGAATATTCTTGCACTGGATTTCAGTTAAATAGTTCTTGAAAGGAAATGGCTAAATTAAATTCAATAATGAATATATGTGTATATGTGCTGTTTATATCTCCAAATAATACTATTTTAATGATATTAAATATCATTAAAAATTTTATGGACAAAAGTCTCATTAAACCGAAATCATCCATTCACAAGTCTTAATTAGTAAACGGTAAGCTGATTAGAGGTTTCACTCTTAAATCTTAATTACTAAGCGGTAAGCTGATTAGATGTTTCTTCTTACTGTTATTGCGGCAATTTTAAGTGTGAATTGTTGTTGATGGCTGTCACCTATTGTAGTTCAGTGTTTTGGCATTTAGTTGCAATCAGACATTTTGGCACTGTATGGAAAGGTTGGTTATTTGACAAAGACTTTACTACAAAAACTCAAACGTGAGCTGATTTGGACTTGGCAGGGGATTATGTTGCTAATCCCATCTGTCGCTGCCTTGGATAAACTGCGCATTGTGGATATCCTTAGCTGGACACTTACCCAGGCTAAGGGAGGCAATGTGCGTTTATCCATGGAGTACCGGACTGTTCCAGTAGTACCCTCTGCTGGCGGTACATCGGAAGCTGGATTCCACCAGCGACCTACAATCCGGTACGGGGATCTGGACCTCTGGGATCAGAAGAGAAAGAAGAGGTGGAAGAAGACCCCCTCCAGGAAGAGAAGGGACGCCGAGAGAAGAGCCAAGTGGATACAGGGGCGAGCTGAGAGACGCCCAGCTCCCCCCACTTGGTTGCTGACCCGGTCGTCGACAACGTCAAACCAGCTAGCAGGGACTCCGTTGATCTGCCGAAGGTCCCTGCTGTCGTCACGGAGGCAGGCGGAGACAGGGACGCCGACACCACCAGGGACGTGCCTGCCGCCAGCTTCGCAGTGGAACTGGATTCACCACCTTGCCAGTTTTCACCAGGAGCGGATTTCACCACCACCGCCCTGCGACGCCGAGATACCACGAGGAGCCGGCGTCGCTCACCGAAGAACAAAACAAATACAGAGAAGAACAAGCAGCCGAACATCAAAATTTCTTGGAAGAACTTAGAAGGCTGAATGAGGAGTCGAGAGAAAAATATAAAAGAGACATGGAAGAACATCAAAAGACAACAGAACATCCTGTGAGACAACAACAATTGACATCTCCTCCATCTTCCGGGGAAAAGTAACACCCCAAGAAAAAAAGCAAAAAGAAGAAATGAAAACTCTATAAAAATAGCTTTTTATTTTTTTTTATGTATTTATCAATTAAAAGCTGAAAATGAGGGGTTAAGGAAAGGGCCATTCGGCCCTTTCGAAGATTCCGGGGTTAGCCCCCCAAATCACTCTCCCTGCTTCATACCACGACAAAAATGTAGACATAATACCACCACTTTGGACGAACAACAAATGCGAAAGTAAGAATAATGTAATCAAATTGGAGAATAACTGGAAAGTGTTAAAGTTGCCCGATCTAACAGACAGATTGAATGATATAGCAAATGACCAAATGCAAGATGTAAGAAGTGCCCTCTATGGTGCAGGTAACTACCGACTGACTGGCGACGCAAGGAAATTATTTGTAAAACACGGGACATGGATTAATTTGACATATGAACAACGCAGTCGACTATTGAAGAGACTTTTGACCTTCGTCGTTGACAAGATCGACGGCCGATTGACAATTGCAAAAACTGCGACCATGGCCAAGAAACCAGGTAAAAAAAAGAGGGCAAAATCCTCTAAAACGAACTCAAACAAACGCCAGAATTTAAATTTTCTTATTTTCAATCATCAATTTTTTCTCTCAAATTTTAATCATCAATTTTTCTCATATTTCAACTATTTCAAACATCAATTTCTCTACAATTTCAATCAAATTCAATCTCTGCCTGCTTAATTTAATTAAAATTTTCTCTATTCCAATCATCAATTTTTCTCAATTTCAACAATTGGTTTAAACAATATTTTATTTGAACTAAACAGAACAGAATTACAAACAATACATACTTGACACATAATTATAAAACGTTCAAAAGAGGATTGGGCAACAAGCTTAGGGGCTTTTGTTAAGTCCTATTTCAACAATTGACTCAAGTGTCGCAAAGCGCAACGACACACACTCCCCTTGAACGCAAATTGTTCAAACACCAAGCCGCAGCTTGGTGTCCGTCGCACTTTGTTATATAGGCAGTTTAATGAGACTTTCGTCCATCAAATATCATTAAAATAGTTTTATTTGGTAATATAAACATTACATATACATAACGAGAGGCCGATCACGATCGGCAGATGTTTAACCCATCCCTTGGCGATAGTAAATTGTTATAATCAGAATCATAATCTTTTAATGTTGAATTATAGAGTATACTGTTATGATATGAAGTAGTATATGGCAAATGTACATAATAACCAGTAATAACACAAATTATTGGAATGTATGAGTCAATATAGAAGGGTTAATATAACGTCTAAACTCTAGAGCCTGTCACCACTATCATAGTATAAGCAGTTCTATTCATGTTGTTGCAAATTGCCATGTGAGATATCAAAATAATATAATTATTTATTTAATGGAAAAGGTTAAAAGACATGAAATGGGTAAAAGGGGTTAAATCACCTATCTCTGCCCTGTTTGATCCAATGTAGTCCCATCATCCAAGGACTTAGAGAGCTCCATTGGTCTAGTTAAATAAATTCACATTAAGTTGTGGTTAATAAGATAGCTAAATCAATTTATCCAATAATTCACTAATTTGTGTCTCTTATACAGAGGGAACATACGAGGGCTATAAATAACTCTCAATAAACCATGTCTTTTTATCTCTCTCACAGAGAAGCTGTGAGGCTGAGGTATTCATTAATTGTAAGTTACTTGGGTTATAATTGGATAATTCTTAGTTGAAAAAGGGCCATATCTCTGGTATAACAAATTGGATCTAACCCATATTCAAACTCGTTCTGTATTTTGAGTTGAGAAACTCATATACCAAACTTGGCTCCTATCAGATGAAAAATGGTTGCTTTATCGAAGTATGTGTGAACTATATGTCAAAGGACCATAACTCCATTAAAAAACATCCGATCAAACCCATATTCGAACTCAATCAGTATGTTGGTCTGAGAACCTCATATACCATATTTGGTTACAATCAGATAAAAAAATGTTTGAGTTATGGCAGAATGCGTGAATTCTAAGTCGAAAAAGTTCCATAACTCAGTAAAAAAAAGTCGGATCAAACCCATATTCGAACTCGATCTGTATTTTGGGCTGAAAACCCCATATACAAAATTTGGTTTTGATAAGGTAGAAAATGTTTGAGTTATCGCATTACACGTAAAGTGTCTACGGACGGACGGACGGACAGACGGACGGACGGACGGACGAACGACGAGTGGTCAATCCGGATAACGACACTATGTTTACCATACATGGTATGGGTAAACATAATAATATATAGATATAAGCTGATGGAAGCATTATTTTATATGAACCAAGCCACAACGCAAAATGTCCAAACACCAAGCCGCAGCTTGGTGTCCGTCGCGCTGTGTTCTAGGCGGTTTAATTAGACGTTCGTCCATCAAATATAATTAAAATAGTTTTATTTGGTAATATAAACATTACATATACATAATAATATAGATATAAGCTGGTGGGAGCTTTATTTTATATGAACCAAGCCACAACGCAAAATGTCAAAACACCAAGCCGCAGCTTGGTGTCCGTCGCGCTGGGTTCTTGGCGATTTAATTATACTTTCGACCATCAAATATCATTAACATAGATTTATTTGGTCATATAAACATCGCATTTTTTGTCACTCATGATT
This sequence comes from Siphonodentalium dalli, assembly GCA_032622095.1. NCBI lineage: Eukaryota > Metazoa > Mollusca > Scaphopoda > Gadilida > Siphonodentaliidae > Siphonodentalium > Siphonodentalium dalli. Next base: position 131,572,785 of record CP136062.1, on the reverse strand, counting down.
TTAGCATGGAATTCTTGGAATATGTATACACAGAGAGCCTCGCTTTCGCTCTGCTAGACAGGGGACATAATTGCTTAACTCGATTGTGAAACTGGCCTGTTGAGAAATGGAGATAAAAAGTTTTGACTTAATCAATTCAAGTCGATAAAGAGCAACAACTCAATGAAATTTAATTTTTCCTTATCTGTATACATCTAGTGATGTTCTGATAATGAACAAGAGCATTACTAGGGTGTGGCAAAATACGTCCGTGGTATTTTCAACAAAGGGCCATAACTTTTGTGAAAATTGGCGGGCGGAACTCAAATTCAAATTTGACCTGTATGATGCACACATGATAGATGTTGCCCTGTTTATAGATAGTATATCTCTTCCAGGCCACAATTACAACAACATCATTTTTATAAATCCCGATTTAAAGACTGCTAATAGCTATTTTGTGAATAAAATACAGATAAAACTGAAGACGGGGTATCTTATTTGTCAATAAAGGCATAATAAAGTGGTTTATTATACTTCCATGGTTTTACCATGCAAGTATATTGTTATTCAAATTTGTATATTTTTCCCAATATTATTTATAATTATTCTTAGCAATTTTATAAGGCTTATTTCTCAGGAAGTACTAGAGATAGAGAGCTGGAATTCCATATGTGTATAGCCCTATAATATAGTTCTAAGTACTCGGGTTATACATGATTTTGTCCTAACTTGCTTCACATAGTTATCTCCCCTTGAGTACCAGATACTAAAAATTTGGACCACAGGTACATCTCATTATGCCCTATTGGGTCCATACGTAAAAATGTATGTCTGCGCTTTCTCTACAGAGTTGTCGCCCATGGTTCGCAAAACTCGATTTATTTCAGATCCAGTGTCTGCCTATGGCAGATTTGAGAGCTGCTATGCAGTAACTGATTAACAACTTGCTTTGAAAAAAAGTTTTGAACATGGACGGTCTTATATTTTGAGGGTTTGGAAGGGGGGGAAATATTTGCAATATTTTTTTTGCGATTATTTCAACCACTTTTACTGTCATCTATCTATAGGGCGTACTAATGATCCTCCTGGAAGAATTTTTTTAATCGGTTGAGAAATGTCCAAGTCATAGCCCATCAGAAATTGTATACATATATCTATTGTGGAGAAAAACTCCTCCTAGACGATGCACATCAGCTTGATTTGTTTATGTGAACATGTTAAACATAGAGAGAAGAACTGGGAATTTTTTTTACCAAGATCAGACCACATATGTCTGCATTGGGGAGGTGGCAAAATTTTTCATTTTATGTGTTGTCTCCGAATTTTGTAAATCAGTTGAGAAATGTCGAAGTTATAGCACATCGAGCATTATATTCCTAAATATCTTGTGGAGAAAGTGCTTGTTTAAAAATCTTCTCCCAGACGAAGCACAACCACTGGATTTCGTTTAGGTTAGAGTGTTTAAAACATGGACAGACAACAAATCAAGGAGTTTTTGACTTAAGATCTGCTCACATTTGTCGGTGTTAGGGAGGGGTCAACAATTGTCAATTTTGTTGATTTTTGCTGATTCGAACCAAAATGGTTGTGAGGTATATATAGGATGTGATGAGGGTCTTACTGAATGAATTTTGTAAACCAATTGACAAATTTCAAAATTACGACCCTTTCATTCTTATCAATGTTATACAAGATGCACCATATATGTAAATTCCTTCAACTCATCCGTTGACATTAATTTTGTGAGAAATAAAAAATCTGTTGAGATTTGTGGAAATGAGCCCTGTGACGTCGTCCATTTGCACAAAAAAAAAAACAAAGTCCAATAAGTCCGCTGAAAATATCCGGCCGGACCTGGTTTGCGAACTTGTTCCAGATACTGGTCAAGTGAACTCATATACCAAATATCATTGAAATCCGTTGATATTTATGGAAATGAGCCCTGTGACGTCGTCTATTTGCTATTTGGTAAATTCAACATAAATAATAAACAAAGTCTGAAAATATCCGGCCGGATCTGGTTTGCGAACTCGTTCTAGATACTGTTCATGTGAACTCATATACCAAAAATCTGTTGACATTTGTGGAAATTAGCCATGTGAAGTCGTCCATTTAAACAAAGTCTGAAAATATCCGGCCGGATCTGGTTTGCGAATTCGTTCTAGATACTGGTCATGTGGACTCATATACCAAAAATCTGTAAAATCTGTTGATATTTGTGGAAATTAGCCATGTGACGTCGTCCATTTGGACCAAAAATAATAAACAAAGTCCAATAACTCTGCTGAAAATATCCGGCTGGACCTGGTTTGCGAACTCGTTCTAGATACTGGTCATGTGAACTCATATACCAAAACTCTTTGAAATCCGTTGAGATTTTTGGAAATGAGCCCTGTGACGTCGTCTATTTGCTATTTGGTAAATTCGACAAAAATAATAAACAAAGTCCAATAACTCCGGTAAAAATATCCGGCCGGACCTGGCTTGCTAACTCATTCTAGGTAATGGTCAGGTGAACTCATATACCAAAAATCTTTGAAATCAGTTGACATTTATTTGTTCAAGTTATGATTCTTACAAATTCGGGACGGACAGTTAGACGGCTCGACGGACAGACGGACGGAACCCATTCCTATATCCCCCACAAATTTCATTTGGCGGGGGATAAAAACAGCCCATAAAACTGTCATAAGAAATTTTAATTAAAATGGATATTCATTGATAGAAGCTTTTCTGGACAGGTGTCCTCGATTCATATCAATTATTTTATACTCTGGAATCTATATAAAACTTGCTAAGAAGGGACAACAATCTTTAATAAAGTATTTTATTCTCACTCACCATCCCTGCATGCGCCATAACTCGTAGCTCAATTAAAAAGGCTGTCTCTTCTCCTGTGGCACCATCCTCTGCATAGGCAGGAGCCCTTTCTTCGTTGGACAGAAAGAAGCGATTCCCTTTTCCACCGGCTCCCCCTCGTGCAGCTACATAACAAGATCCTTCAACTTCTAAGCTTGATAATTCTTCTCCAGTCTCTGACCTGATTATTGTGCCCAGAGGAACCTGAGAGAAAAAAATTGACTTATTAACCCTTTCATGACTGGAGCTGCCTGAAATTTTGTGAAAACCCTGTGATGATCATAAACATGTCTGTAAATTTCCAAAAACAATTCTACAACACGCAGTCGCAGACGGCGGTATCCCCTGCCGAAATGTGCAGTTGGGGAAGTGCATTGTCAATAATGTTTGCGTTCTCTGCCGAAATGTGCAGTTGGGGAAGTGCATTCTCAACAAGAGGTGGGATTTTGTCAAAAAGCCTGGCTTGGAAACTCATTTTAGGACTGACATTTGTGGAAATTAGCCATATAACGCGTCCATTTGCACTAAAAATAATAAACAAAGTCCAATAACTCTGCTGAAAATATCCGGGCGGACCTGGTTTGCGAACTCGTTCTAGATACTGGTCATGTGAACTCATTTACCAAAATTCTTTGAAATCCGTTGACATTTGTGGGAATGAGCCCTGTGACGTCGTCCATTTGCATGCAAAATAATAAACAAAGTCCAATAACTCTGCTGAAAATATCCGGCTGGACCTGGTTTGCGAACTCGTTCTAGATACTGGTCAAGTGAACTCATATTCCAAAAATCTTTGAAATCCGTTGACATTTGTGGAAATGAGCCCTGTGACGTCGTCCATTTGCACGCAAAAAATTAAACAAAGTCCAATAACTCTGCTGAAAATATCCGGCCGGACCTGGTTTGCGAACTCGTTCTAGATACTGGTCAAGTGAACTCATATTCCAAAAATCTTTGAAATCCGTTGACATTTGTGGAAATGAGCCCTGTGACGTCGTCTATTTGCTATTTGGTAAATTCAACAATAATAATAAACAAAGTCCAATAACTCCGGTAAAAATATCCGGCCAGACCTGGCTTGCGAACCCATTCTAGGTAATGGTCAGGTGAACTCATATATCAAATATCTTTTAAATCTGTTGAGATTTGTGGAAATGAGCCCTGTGACGTCGTCTATTTGCTATTTGGTAAATTCGACAAAAATAATAAACAAAGTCCAATAACTCCAGTAAAAATATCTGGCCAGACCTGGCTTGCGAACTCATTCTAGGTAATGGTCAGGTGAACTCATATACGACAAATCTTTGAAAACCATTTACATTTGTTCAAGTTATGACGCTTACAAATTCGGGACAGACGGACGGACGGAACCCATTACTATATCCCCCGCAAATTTAAAATTTGGCGGGAGGATAATAAATGTGGGCAACAAGGTGTGCCGATGGATTCAAATTTGAAATGCAAGATGGCTGCTGGTGGGATTTTAAAAAACAAATTTCGGTAAAAATAGGAGGCTCCCATGTAGAGGTCACCCCCAAGTAGTCCAAGTCTTCTCGTACTAAACCAGCTAAGATATTGGTATGGTGAGATGCTGGATTTAGTCCAAGCCCGCCTGCATAGGCTTCTTATAACACGACTTACGCCCAGGAACTGTGGCGGGAATTTGTGGTGTATTTTACTCGATTAACCTAGCAAATCAATACGTGATGCTATATGCATCGGAAAGGGTGAAATCTTATGGTCATAATGGTGTATAATAATCTAACTTTAATGTTAAATTACACATAGAATATACCGGTTGATTGCCACAAACATCGCTTTGTTTCTCTGTTTGTTTACGTTTTAACTGAAAGCCGAAGTGGTCCGAATAACTTCGGCATAATCAGCTAGGTATTCTAGTTTCCGTTTCTATATATAGCACAGGGGGGTTTTCCGAACAAAATGGCGAAAACCGATCGCCCCAAAGTCCAGTTTCCTATGTGCTTTGAGAACAATTCCCGCACTAAAAACTTAATGACATAATGGAGGATCAGAACGGTAGTTTTGTTGACAATTTTCGCAAACAACTTGTCAAAATTGGAGCAAATTAGAACTCTTATGTCTGACTTGCCATGCGTGTGATGTGCATTTTGACTTTTGTGTTGATAAAATAATCGGAGAACCGAATCACACAGTTTCGAAATATAGTTCTTCCGTTTTAGTGGGACTTTTCAAACTTAAGGTTCAAAATTTATATAAATTTTGTTTGATTTTTTGTGTGCTTAACAAGAGCAGTATATTGCCCTGTTCGCTTAGTATATATCTTAATTTCGAGGAAGTCCACCAAATGTGGCACCATATAAGGCATATTATTTATTCTAATGCTCGTTGTGTTTACACTGTTTTAAACTTTGAGAGGGTTGTAATTCCCGTAATTTATTTAATGTATTACATTTATATCTCCAATGTTTAATTAATCTATTTATTTTTTATTTATTGACACACATAATTACGATTACAATGGAGAATTCATCGTAATTTGCGTTGTTAGTCCAAAATCTACGGAATATTTTCAACGGAAAATGCCGAACACAGTTCGCGAGGTCAACTGAGTTCGCATACTTTTTAAAAATTGCAAACATTGCGGTAAATGTCTCTTTTCGCATTAAATTACCGCTTTCAATTCACAACTGATGTGGGTTTCAGATCAAATAGCATGTCTTCTGCGGAAATTATCCATTTATTGTCGCAATTGTGATATTTTATTTCATATAATTGTGGTTTTATTTGAGCGGGTCACTAACACTTAAGTCGTGTCATAAGAGAGCATACCGGACGATCTCGGACTAAATACCAGCATCTCCATCCCAATATCTTAGCTGGTTTTAGTACGAGAAGACTTGGACTACCCCCAAGTTCCATATGAAGTTTGATGATGCTCAAATGAGAGATGTGACCTGTAGGGTGGTGTGCTAAAGGAAATTGTTGATGGATGACAGACGGGTGACAGAAGTTAACCTATAGCCAATAGATCAAACTTGACTTTGTCAAGTTGAGATAAAAGTGTTTGCATAATAAATCTGGCCACGCGTAATTGAAAAATGCTATATTCCGAAGTATCCGCTATCTTGTTTGTCTCTTTGATAAAGGTCTCATGCCGATAGGGAGAGATTTGGAAATATTGGGTACTATGATGAACATTTCAAAGACCCTGAGTAATCAAATCAACGTTTTGGAGATCCATTGTACCCTAATCAATGAAAACTTTTGTTGAACTTATTATCTGAACATTTCCAACCAATTAATAGAAATCCTTCTGAACTTATATTATCATTTCATTTGTATGTCGTCTGTTTACACTTCCTGAACACCCCTCGGCATAAAAAATAATCATAATGATCCATTCCAATGTATACTTTTATAACTGATGGGATAATCTATTTAGTATAGAAAGGGTTAGAATTCAAACAGTACTCACCTCTATAGTTCTGTGCTCTGCAGATTTTCCATAACAATTCTTTGATTGCCCTTTTTCACCATGCTCTGCTATCATAACAGAATCCAAGTTGTCCAAGGATTTTCGATTTGTGGTTGCTGTGGTTCGAAGAAACAAAATCATTTCCGAGTAGCACTTTTAAGCAAGCTACCAAATATCTATTGCAAGTCATCAATGTGTTACCTCAAGAAAATACGAAGTTTTCATTTTTAATTATAAAGAGAGTGACTGCTTCCATTCCAAGGAAGTAAGATAACACTTCAACAACTTTCATTATACTCTAATAGGAAATTGTATATATCACAAAATGCCTAAATTTATTAGATGCTACCAACATTGTTGTCTATCCGTTGATATTTAGCTCAGAAATGGCTATGTATTCCTTTCAAATTTGAAGATGAAATTTCATTAATGCCATAAGATTGGATTTCACAATTGAGTTTTAATGCTTTCAAGTAATCTGCAATGCTCATATACAGTAATGCCCTAAATAATTGACTCCTTAACCACAGCAGAATTATGGGTAACTTTTCAGGATTTAGTTGGAAATATGGCTTGTTGCCATTCATCGGAAAGCTCTCAAATTCTGCTGTGGTTAAGGAGTCGATTATTTAGGGCATTACTGTATTCATATTCTGAAGTTGGGAATAATTTTATTAAATTTTTTAGTACAGATCAATCAGCAAAAAAAAAAACACTTGCTTCAATTTTACATTACGTTTAACTTTTAATAGAAAATGCAAGACACAAGGAATGTTCTTGAAAACTTTGTACTTAGCTTGGTTTTAAATCTTTTATGAGGCAGATTTAAACAATTACTTGATGAGGCACTGCCAAGCCCAGTTAGAAACAAATACATAATGGACACTGATAATTTAAAAGACCACAATAGGTACATGCCTTGTTAATTCTTTGCACATAACTTACACTTTGAGCAGGAAAATTATTCCATTTTACAAGGTTTTCCTTTTGCTAGTACCAACTGCACTTGATAATCCAGAATAATTTATGAAGCTGTGGGAAGCCAATAAGTATGAAACTTTTATGTTCTTTCTTTACTAAATACAAATTAACAAGTAGTTCCCTGAGGAAATGTTTAGATGATAAGTTCGATAAAATAGCCAAAGGCTGTTTGCTGAACTTATTATTATAATTCACCAATGATTAGGAATTCTTCTGCACTTGTATTATATTTTCGCCTGCCTATCATCTGCTTATACTTACTGAACATCCCTCCACATGAATAATAGACCAACCCAATGTTTACTTTTATAAACATATATATACCAATGGAAGAATCCATTAGTAAAGAAAGGGTTAATGTACCAAAGAATGCCAACAGTACCAAGCTTTCCAATAGCAGTACATTCTCATAGGCTCCTGCGAATATTCGATATTCGATTCGAGATTCGATTCGAAAGTCAAATTCGATTCGAATTCGAGTCGAAATTGCCAACTCGAAATTTCGAATATACTCTGACAGAAAAGTAGGCTGTTTACGGACAAGTACACACGTCGATCTGAGCTGTTTTTGTGGCATTTAATTCCAGAAAATTATGTATATAACTATATATACATCTTATAATTCTTATTCTACATCGCGGATGTTCGCATGCTATTAAATATAAGTATAGCCAGCAATTAGCCACTATAGGACGACTAATACGACGGGAATTATAGCATTAAAATGGTAGCAAAAGCTTGGAGATTGCCGATGGACCGACGACGCACGTAGCTATCGGTTGCTATGAGTCTGAGCAACCGATAGCGTTATCCATCGTCTATCCGTCTCAGATTCCGCGTTATGTAATATCGCTGAGACTGTAAACAACACGTGTTCCAGGTGTTGAAAAGTGCATTTTGCCGGTGTTTTCTTTTGAATTGACTTTCAGTTTCGGAGCTTTCATTTACACTGGACAAAATGTCGTCAGTCATTCATGTTTATGCAGGGACTTACACGTGTGATGAATGCAACATGGTGTAAAAATCGCAAGCATCTGGGACAACTACCCATTTATGGAATCATCTGTTCAAGAAGCATCCACCACTACATGTACATAAAGAGGCTACCCTGCGACTGTTGTTGCGTCTTCAAGTTTATAACAACGGGTGTTTCCGAATGCCGATTTGCAATTTTGCATGTACATGCAAACTATATAAATTCCGTTTGATATTAGTTCCGATAATCCGTTCCGATAATCGTTGTGATGGACGTTTTATTCTTGGTTTTGTTCTCGACAGTTATCAGTTGAGTTAATAGTATCTCAAACGACGGTTCATCGCCACATAAGTTGTGATGGAACTTCATGCATGTAGTTCATAGAACGTTTCACAAATCGTCTAATCGTTGACAAAACATGCCTAATTGAGAATGCAACACAGATATGATTCGATTCGATATTCGATTCGATTTCGTGAATTCGATTCGATATTCGATTCGATCAAAATATCCAATTCGCAGGACCCTACATTCTCATTCATATATCAGGTCGGGAACAGGTGCCAAATTAGCTAATAGCCCATTTGAGCTCATGTAGCTAAATTTTAATGTTATTTAAATCCATTTCGTCAGTTCAACATACATGTATACCGCAAATTATCGCGGCAGGAATTGACTTTCATTAGGACGACCCCACATCAAGCTTCACAGAAACATCTTCAGTTCAACTAATTAAAACAGCTTTGGTGAGATTAAAGATGATTTGATTAACACTTTTTGGAGATTGTTCAAACTTCTTATCGAATATACGAATTGTGTATGAGAAAACTGCCACTTCTACATATGAATTTACATGGAATGCATTTCTGAAGGTTAAGGACACATGGTTCTAACGTCTTGTCCATTTGGATACTCTGTTGGCATCCATTTACGAGAAAAGTTTGTCAAAAGTAACTGATCTTAAGAGAAGAAGAAATACAAAAGCGCGAATGGTCAATATATACGTATTCCACTGTATAATTTAATGCATCACTAACTGTGTTTTCTATTGTGTCGATATGGTTAAGCATGTGGCTTGCCATATGTGACATTCAATTAAAATCATACACATAAGCACATAGACAGAGGCTGTTTTGAGCAGCCAATCAGAACATTTGTTTAATTGTATCTTAGAATGAGCTTAAAGATGCCAGAGTGAAGCTGATACGGCAAGATTTACCGACTGAAAAGTTAATTAAAAACTAATTTCTCTTAAGAATTTTAATGCAAACATATGGATAAATCGTTAAACAAATATCAAGCAAAAGTTATCAAGACTGTTGTGAGTAGATGAACAAAATGTGTTTTTGTGAAACTCATAGTTAGGTTGGTCCAGTAGAGGTTAATTCTTGCCGCGATAATTCACTGCATATGTTGAACTGAGGAAATAGACTTAAATCACATTAAAAAATTAGCTACGTGAGCTCAAATGAGCTATTTAGTTAATTTGGCACCTTTGCCGAGTTGTATATGGATTATTCTATGTCTTTAATACCAGAATAAAGATATGGATGTTCAGACTATTCTATATATACCTTGGAATATGACATGGCCACCATTTCCTCCATCTCCTCCATCAGGCCCAGCCCATTCATTTCCATATAGACTTAAAAATGACAAGCAGCCATTACCTCCATTGCCACCAATGACCCTCACCTTCATAAAATCAACAAACTTCTTTGCCTGAAAATGGAAAGTTAAATGTCTAAGTAATACTAGATGTGAATATGAAGAGATATATATCAATTAAAACCAAGATGGCCACAGGCAGCCACGTTTTTCAACAAAATTTGCAAATATTTTAGGGCTCCCATCTTGAGGTCACACCGAAGATCCATATGAAGTTTGGTGATGATCGGAAGATGGATGTAGTCTATAGGGTGTGCCAAAGGATTTAGTAGAGTAAAATCAAAGATAGCTGCTGGCTGCCATGTTTTTCAACGAAAATCGGAATAAAATTTTATGGCTCTATTCTAGAGGTCACCCCGACGATCAATATGATGATGTGGGACGTGGTCTGTAGGGTGTGCCAAGGATTTAGTTACGCAAGAGTAAAATCAAAGATGGTTGCCGGCGGCCATGTTTTTCATTGAAAATTTTTCAAATTTGATGGCTCCAATCTAGATGTGATCTTAAACATGTTTGTTCTTTTTCAAAACAATTCTCCAATAAATGCAGGTATTGTCAAATATTTGAGTTAAAAATGTGACAGCAAAGCGATATTATGGCAGAAGGTTAGCTTATCTATAGAAACTTTTCAACTACCAGTGTGGTTTTGAAATAAAAGAAGTGAAATTACTTCCACTTTGTTCTGGACAAACCTTTATTTCTGTCACACTCTTCGTCTTCCGAGGTGGGACCACTTGAGCAGACAGACATCGAAATTTTAAATGATTGCTGCAGTTCACAAGAGAATGGCAACTGTTTACTGATCCAAAATAATGTTGGAAGGCGACTCTTCTGCACCAGTTCATCTGAGATATTGCTACAATGAAGAAAGGAATTTTTAGCAGCTTGTCAAAGGGGAAACTGTACTGAAATCAATATATGTCATATGACAAATGATGACTTTAAATTGTCAAAAACATGTGCTGTCTGTTTCCGATTCAGTGTGGGGATTACCTATGTTGAGAGATAGTAATTTGGGTGGCTGGCCCGGGATTCTCGAAAGGGCCGAATGGCACCTCTCCTTAACCCCTCATTTTAATGCCTTTATTAGATCAGAAAAAAAAATAATAATAAGCATTTTATGATGTTTGTCTTTAACGTTTCTTTTTCCGCTTTTTCTTCGAGTTTGGTTTCTCTGTTGAAGAAGGTGGAGAATTCTGTAGTTGTTGTAAGAGGAGTTCTATTTTTTCTTTATGTTCTTGCTGTTGTTGTTCTATTTTTTCTTTTTCGATGTTAATTCGGTCTTGCCCTTCTTTCTCCACTAAGTCGGATCTTCTTATGCAGTCAGCAACGATTTCCTCCGCAGACATGGTGGAGACTGCACTGATGTTGTTGTTGGTGCTGGAGGACACCGGGATGTTTTGGTAATCCGGTGTCCGAGGTGTAAAGTCCAGTCCCACGTCGAAGCTGGCGGCAGGAACATCTGGGGTGGTATCCACGTCCCTGTCTCCGCTAGCCTCGACGACGACAGCAGGAACCTCCGGCAGATCCACGGAATCCCTGCTAGTTGGTGCTATGTCGTCAGTCTCCATGCAGGTCGAGTCGTCTGGGCGTCTCTCAGACAACTTCGACCCGCCGGCTATGACTTTGGACGGCTGAGCCACACGGGAAGGGGCGACTGGCCGATCAACAGTCACCCCCTTCTGCTTCTTCCATTTCGCCCGTCTGGCAGCGTCCCTTCTTTTCTGTGAGGGTGTCTTTCTTTTAGGAGGCCCCTTCTTCATTGTACAGCGGGTCTTGGCGTTCCTGTTCACGGCAGAAGACTTCTGGGTACCAGCTTCTTCTGTCCTGAATTCTACACAGAGAACCAGAGAGCCCCTGTTAGCTTGGAGTGTCCAACTAACAGCGTCAACTAACCGGCTTTTCTGAATAGCAGCCAACGCGGCCTCAGGGATTAGCTCCATAATCCGTCCTGAGCCTAATCCAAAACCATCTCAGTCTGGCGTCTTCACGAGGGCAGTTACAACCTGGGTCGCGACCGCACAACTCACTCGTGTAGACGCTCTAGCCAACGAGGAACTAATGGAGCCAAATAAAATCTGACTTGTTCGCTCCACTCGCACCTATGTTTCTAAATATAAACAGCTTAAATAAAGTGATGTCATTTCAAAGTTCATTCTCTGTGTCAGTTAATGAGTACTAATAATCTCAGGCCCTCTAAATTCACACAATTAGCACCTGTAAGGATCATTACAATCACCATATGGTTTACAAAAATGTTTCCGAGGTTCACTAACCAATAACTGAAGCATCCACTTCATAACAAGACAGTCAAAGAATGTGGGGTCGCTCACCAGACTGCAAAGACTGATAAGACTGGGACTTTGGAGACCACAACAGTCAGAACTTTTCATAATCACTTTAAAAGAAGTAGATCTAAACAGGATATGTGGTTAGAGAGGCTTCATGAATGTTGATAAGTGAATATCAAATTACCAAATCTACAAAATCTACCTTGAAATTACCAAATCTAACTTGAAATTACCAACTGTACACTAGTGATCACCCCCTCCTCCAGCTCAAGAAGTCCCCTCTCGCCCGGGGCCCAGACTCCCAAGTCTTAGGTTGAAATTTCACAACCGACATCTCAAACTTTCTCAATTGTTGGAAATTTTCAATCTCACAAGCGCTTTATATAAAACCATTTAGACATGTTTAAAGCCCAATTATCCATGGACCCAAAAACACTATATGTATGTCAGATTAATCAGTCAGGTAGTTCCAAGGTAGACGTTTTAATGAATTTTGTATTTTAATGATTTTTTAGACACAAAAGTCTTAAGTCCCCATAGTCCTGTCATTTCTTAATGGGTTGACCTCATGTTAACAGATCTGAATCTCGGTCACTAAAGGATCCTCCATACTATATGGTCCAACCTCTCTTGAGAAGAGATAAGTATTACTATAGAGACATAAAGTTATGTCCCTGGTCCCACCCTATTTAACCTGGTGACCCCAACTGCATAAATTTGAATCACAGACACCAAAGAACCCTTCATACTAAATATCAGTAAAATAAACCTGACGGTCCGTGTAAAGGAAGCATATTAACAGGAAAACTGTCCTTTGCTTTGCCCCTATTTGACCAGGATGACCCAATTTGAACAAATCTGAACTACAGTCACCAAAGGACCCTTCATACCAAATATGAACCAATTCAACCTGATGGTACACGAGAAGTCGTTTTTAAGAATTACTATGGAGGGCAAGAGTTATGGCCCTGGCTTCACAACCATTTGACAGAGTGACCTCATTTGAACAAATCTGAATGTGAGTCACCGAGGGAACATCCACACCAAATATGAACCCATTCAGTCTTATGACCTAGAGAAGATGTTCAAAGAATTGTTGACAGATGGATGGACGGACAGACAGATGAACAGGTGACAGATGAGAAGTGATGACTATAGCTTCTTCTCATAAGAGCTTCAAATTTACATTTCATTGAACAAATCTGTCAGTCACACCCCCCCCCCAACACTGTGGGGACATCCCTGTGAGAATATGACATACAACATTTATTTGACTACATTAGCTTAACAAAATTCCCATGACCTTGAGAGCAAGTGCATTCTGAGAATTATATTCCATTCATGAAACCATCAGCTACCATTGTCTGAGAGGTGTTGACATAGATTATTAGGTTTTAACGACTGCACACACAGCTTTTTGATACTCCTACAGCTGTGATCAAAACAAGGATTTTAATGGGGTGAACAAGGAAGAGATAACATGGTATATGATACAGTGTGGTGTGGCAGGGACAGGATCAAAGGTCAAAATGCAAAAATGTTATTTTTTTAGAGTTATGTCCCTGGCTCTGCCCCTATTTGACCCAGTGACCCCATTTGACCAAATCTGAACCCCAGTCACCCAAGGTCTCTCTGTACCAAATATAAGCTAAATCGGCCAAATATTTTTTAGAAGAAGTCATTGTAAGAATTACGAGTTATGGCCCTGGTTTCTCAACTAATTGACCGGGTGACCTCATTTGAACAAATCTGAACACCAGTCACCCAAGGACCCTCCATACCAAATATTAGCTAAATCGGCCCAATGGTTCTGAAAAAGAAGTCGTTGTAAGAATTACTATGGAGGAATAGAGTTATGGCCCTGGCTTCGCAACTATTTGACCCAGTGACCTCATTTGAACAAATCGGAATGAGAGTCACCTAGGGAACATCCACACCAAATATGAACCAATTCGGTCTTCCGGTTTCAGAGGAGAAGATGTTCAAAGAATTGTTGACGGACGGACGGATGGACGGACGAGGAGTGATGACTATAGCTCCACCGGAGACTTCGTCTCAGGTAAGCTAAAAAGTGATGAACCACTTATGTCACTTCAAGCCGATCATGTGTACTTACTCGCTGTGTGTTGTTATTGGGAGACTGTGTTGGAATTTGAATAATATGTTACTTATAATTATTTTGGTAGTTTGAAAAGTTGTCCATGATATTACAATGTATTGTTCTTTTAAAATGTACTGGTACATGTGTATGATTATAAGGAATGACTTGAAGATCGATCAATTGGGGTCATTGGTTTTGACCTTAAGAGTAGTTACTAGTAATCCCAAACACTTTGTTTAACTACTCTGCCAATGAGCCCAGTCGATCTTTATGTCATTTCATAAATGCAACCCCATACTGCTACAGATATTATGTCATAGATTATGTTTCAAGAAATATGATGGTAGCGGTTATCATTGACCTGAAATCAGGTTATAATATAGAATTATTGGTGCCTAAACAACGGTTCTGTGAATGCACATATATATACGTGTACCTATACATGATGAATATTCTCATTAGGATGTATACTTACTGTCCTCTGATTTATGGTTGTATCTAATTTCATTCTCAAACACAGTACTGCACAACAAAATCATACAACCGAAAACCAATTAACGGCCGATTTATTGCTGAACAACCCACATCGGCAATATTCACACAACCCACATCTGCGAGATGCTAGTTAGCCCTGTAACACCAAACTATTGAGGTGCTATTCGATCCTTGGCCAGTTGGGTTATTTCAATATTACTCGGAGGGAGTTACTCATTAAATGCGTCAATAATTGCCCAATTCAATTGCACTGAGGCGCAAATAATGTTTAATTGTGCAATTGGATTATGCTTCAGTACAATTGCGCACTGCAAATTGTTTGTTTGGTAGGAAGAATTTTTTTTTTTAAATCAGACAAAGTTACTTTTGCTGGAAGGGTGAGATTACTACATTTTCGGATTTTTGGAACAAGTACCAGTCTATGCAACAAGAGACATTGAGTGTGTGCAAATAAACATACAAGACACCAATGAGAGGGTGTTTTAGTGCAATTCAATTACACTTAGGCGCAATTACTTACATCTCTAACCAATTGGGTTTAAGTGCAATAGCCATAACAAGTTTTCACCCCTCGATGATCAAATGAGGTTCATAATCGGGTTGGGATCGTTGTTTTATGTTTTCTAAAATAATCTTACAGTAATAACTTCTTGACTGCATGAGTCGGTGATAGAAAACTGCACAGTTTTATGCACACTTAATTGAGAACTATAATTAAATTACTTTATCTGGTATTTATTTTAAATGTTACATTTTAGTTTGCGGTTGATAATAGTATTTGGAAAAATGACCGTGTTGTAACTTGTAAGGCAGTCGCAGAAAATACAGCGGTGTACGACTGTAACAGACTAGATTACCGCGATGACTTTCAACATGACCGTGGGTCAACTGCGGTGTCTGGTGATACTGTTTGAAATATTGACATAGGCGATGATATGCCTAGGTGTGGTTTCACGGGAGAGGTAGCAAAATAAACTTTACCACATATCCGTCTTAAAATTAATGCTAGGGTTGTGAATGACTTAAAGACATATTATGTATTTGTTCGGGTGCGTGAAACTGATAAGTTAGTATTCAGGCGCTATGACAACCGGAGGAATGTAACATTCTACTAACATCACCGAAAATTTGAAGCAAATCGACAGTACCACTCCATAGAAAACATTGTCAGAACTACGCTCAATTGTAAATATTTACTACTCGATTCGGGACGCATCTATCGGCGATAAACTAAACGATTTCGCCATCGAGAGTCACTGTATTTAATTCATATGTAAGAATGACGATGTGTATTGTCATTTGGATATACTATTTGTAAAAATTAATACTTTGAACAAGATTATTCTCAATTTCTATTTGATCACCATACATGAGTGTTTCACATCACTTTAATATATTCCAGTTACAAACCAAATGTTGACGAAAATAATACAAAATAATTTTTCTGCATTTTATCACTCTTTATGGTTCGTTTTTACTATTTTCCCACTGTCAACTGACATGACATGTGAACTGATAGAGACAGATTGTAAGGGAAGCAAAATTTACATTTAATAAATAATTGAGCTTAAGCGGAATAAGGAATCTCTAATTGCGCTTAAGTGCAATAAGAATATTTCCTATTGCGCTTAAGCGCAATTAGAGAATCCTTATTGCACTTAAGCGCAATAAGATATTCCTTATTGCGCTTAAGTGCAATTAGATATTCCTTATTGTGCTTTAGCGTTTAAGCGCAATATGATCTTCTCTTATTCAGCTTAAGCTCAATTAGATTTTCCCTTATTGCGCTTAAGCGCAATTATGGACTCCTTATTGCGCTTAAGCACAATAAGATATTCCTTATTGCCCTTAAGCATAATATCTCCCTCATGAGATCAGCCCTCTGCAAATAGAATCCGAATAGGGCTACATGTGGACAGTCACCAGGTCACCTCACCAATAAACTCCACCCATCGCATTATGGATTACAACATTTTGAATTACAGGGAGTTTATATGTAATGTGGCTAAAATTGCGCTTGAGTGCAATAAGGAAGATTTTTAATTGCACTACTTATACTATTAGTTCTTACTGGTCGGGCACAGGTGCCAAATGAGCTAAATAGCTCATTTGAGCTCACATAGCTAAATCGAGCTAAATTTTTAATGTGATTTATCATTTAAGTCCATTTCCTCAGTTCAACGCGTGCATCAAATTATCGCATTGCGAATTTATTTCTACTGGACCAACCTAGTATTGAGCTTCACAAATACATCGTGTGCTCATCTACTCACAACAGTCTTGATATCTTTTACGTGATATTTGCTTAAGGATTTATCCATATGTTTTCATTAAAATTCGTGAGAGAAAATAGTTTTAAATTGACTTTTCAGTCGGCAAATCGTCTAAGCTTATCCTAAGATAAAATGAAACAATCGTTCTGATTGGCTGCTCAAAACAGGCTCCGTCTGTGTTTATAAGCATGATTTTAATTGAATTTCACTGGTTGGAAGATACGAAAAGCCACACGCTTTTACCACATCGACACAATAGAAGACACAGTAAACGATGTGTAAAATATGAATGTACTGACCACTCGCGCTTCCGTATTTTTTCTTCTCTTAATGGCAGATCAGTGTACATTCGGCAAACGATATATTGTAAATCGATGCCCGTGGTTTATCCAGTCGGACAAGACATTGTAACCTTCAGAAATATATTCCAGGTAAATTAATATGCAGAAGCGGCAGTTTTATAAACACAATTCGTATGTTCAAAAAGAAGTTTAATCATTCTCCTAAAAGTGTTAATCAAATTGCCTTTGATCACGCCACTGCTGTTTTAATTACTTTTACGGAAGGAGTTTCTGAGAAGCTTGACATGGGGTCTAACTAATGAATGTAAATTCGCAATGCGATAATTTGATGCATTTGTTGAACTGAGGAAATGGACTTAAATCACATTAAAAATTTAGCTCGATTTAGCTATGTGTCTATAATGTGAGCTCAAATGAGCTATTTAGCTCATTTGGCAACTGCATGTCACCGACCTGTCTTAATGGAGTCTTATTGAGCTTAAGTGCAATAAGAATATTCCTTATTGTGCTTAAGCGCAAAGAATATTCCGTATTGCGCAATAAGATTTTCCTTATTGCGCTTAAACTAAGTTAAAGATATTCCTTATTGCGCTTAAACTTAAAGTTAAATGCAATTACTGAATTAGATATTTCCTTATTGCACTTCTGAATCCGGTACATTTTTCCTCCACTAGGCATTTTGTAACAGTGTTACAAGTGTTACAAGTGTTACAAGTGTTACAAATGATTTAAAGTCCCAGTAGAAAACCGCAGCCTATTTTTTTCTACCGTGTTCAGTGTAGCGACATGTTACAATGTGTTACAAGTGTTACATTATTTCTGAGATACCAGAGAGACCGCTATTGCATGAATCCGGTACATTTTTCCTCCACTAGGCATTTTGTAACAGTGTTACAAGTGTTACAAGTGTTACAAATGATTTAAAGTCCCAGTAGAAAACCGCAGCCTATTTTTTTCTACCGTGTTCAGTGTAGCGACATGTTACAATGTGTTACAAGTGTTACATTATTTCTGAGATACCAGAGAGACCGCTCGTAGACGGGTGTTACAAGTGTTACAAATGTTACAAATGATTTAAAGTCCCAGTAGAAAAACCGCAGCCTATTTTTTTCTACCGTGTTCAGTGTAGCGACATGTTACAATGTGTTACAAGTGTTACATTATTTCTGAGATACCAGAGAGACCGCTCGTAGACGGGTGTTACAAGTGTTACAAATGTTACAAATGATTTCAAGTCCCAGTAGAAAACCGCAGCCTATTTTTTTCTACCGTGTTCAGTGTAGCGACATGTTACAATATGTTTCAAGTGTTACATTATTTCTGAGATACCAGAGAGAACGCTCGTAGACGGGTGTTACAAATGTTACAAATGATTTAAAGTCCCAGTAGAAAACCGCAGCATATGTTATTCCTACCGTCTAGGGTAGCGACATGTTAGAAAGCGTTACAAGTGTTACAATATTTTCTGAGATACCAGAGAGACCGCTCGTAGATGCGTGTTACAAATGTTACAAATGATTAAAAGTCCCAGTAGAAAACCGCAGCCTATTTTATTTCTACCGTCTCAGTGTAGCGAAATGTTACAAAGCGTTATAAGTGTTACATTATTTCTGAGATACCAGAGAGACTGCTCGTAGATGGGTGTTACAAAAAATTTAAAGTCCCAGTAGAAACCCGCAGCCTATTTTATTTCTACCGTCTCAGTGTAGCTACACGTTACAAAGCGTTACAAGTGTTACATTATTTCTGAGATACCAAAGAGACCGCTCGTAGATGGGTGTTACACGTGTTACAAATGATTTAAAGTCCCCAGGATGTTTTTGTTGTGTGGGAAAATGGAATCTCGTTTCTTCTCAAAAGGAGAAAAATGACCGGAGATAATCAAGGCAATAAGTGTATAAACGCTCTTTATATCATAGACACACGCTCTTGTGGTCATGATTTGACCCGTCCAAAACACTCCCCAGACAAAAGTACAGAAATCCGCCAGTTTTACCCAATTTGACCTTGAATTGACCAGTTTGAAGGTCAATGTCACATCGGGGTCACGATTTGACCCGTCCGTGACACTTTCGGGACAAATGTACCCATAGGTAGCAAGTTTGGGCTCAATCGGTTGACCCGTCCCGAGTTGACCATTTTGCTTCCATAGAATTTTTAACAGCTTAGAAAACACAAAGAACAGCTGAGCCCCAAAATTTACTAACACATGATTTCGCATTCAAATCGATTTATGTCGATACAGAGATATAGTGCAGGAGTCAAATCGCATGGGTGTCTCCAAAGATAAATTCATTTTGTCTATGTATATCCAACATAAGCTATGTATAAATCCCCCCTCCATCTTTTTCAAAATAGTTTTAACAGGCATGGCTCATTTTGAACATTGAATAGGTGTGAAATCGCATGGACAAGGCAATGAGAGAAGAAACTCTCTTCATATTATAGACAAATGCTCTTTATATTATATTAACTTTTAAATTTTAAATCTGGCCATGTAAACATAGAGATATAGTGCAGGAGTCAAATCGCATGGGTGTCTCCAAAGATAAATTCATTTTGTCTATGTATATCCAACATAAGCTATGTATAAATAATACCCCCTTCATATTTTACAAAATAGTTTTAACACTGAATAGTATATAATGGGTTTATGTAATATATGGGTACTCTGACCTTTACTACAAAATATAATTAAACCCTCACACTTAAAATGAACTTCTGCAGACCTTATAGAACTTATTCCAAAACCTAGCTGTGTATCACTGCAGCTTCATTATCTCAAACCCATTAAGGGATTAAGGGATTAGGACTTTTCTGCAGTGTGTCTACACAATAGATATCATTCTGATTCATGAATGGCCTAATTAGCAACCATTCCAGGTGTGTGAAGTGATTGCTGGAGAGACATACCAGTGTATAATATCTTGAGAGTCACCTTCCCTGCATGTGGGTTGCGTGGTTTTTTCTTGGTTAACAGTGTGTAATCATGCAGGATGAAATGAATAATCCAAATTGTTTAGCCAAGTCACCTTAGATCGGTATGAAATGCTAATCAGGTAAGCACCAGAAAATCACAAAACAATTATTAACTAAATTTGTCAATACAGTTCAGCATCCTATGGGAAGCCATATTGACATTTAATAAATAATTTGGCATCCCAAGCATCCATACCCATATGGGATGCCAAATTGACATTTAATAAATAATTGAGCTTAAGCGCAATAAGGAATCCCTATGGGTATATGGGAAGCCATATACGGGAAGATCTAATTGCACTTGAATTAGTCAGAGCACTAGACCAATAAAACTTCAAAAAAAATTATAGGAGAGGTTTGAAAATGGGTAAGGTACGTTCGATGCCCTTCCCATTGAAAAAAGAAGAAGTTATCTGTGTCTAGTCCAATAAAAAGTTTTGGGTAGGCAGGGGTAGGCACCTTTTTCTAGGGTAGGTAGGGAAACCCTAAACACAGGTATTTTTTTTTTGCCTAAGCGCAATAAGGAATCTCTTATTGCACTTAAGCACAATAAGGAATATTATTATTGCGCTTAAGCGCAATTAGATCTTCCCTTATTGCGCTTAAGTGCAATAAGGGATTTTTAAGCGCAATAAAACATTCCTTATTGTGATCACCCCTCTGCAAATATTAGAATTATCCTATATTTGCTCCACCCATTGTACCATGGACTACACTATTTGAATTATAGGGAGTTTATGTAATGTGGCTAATTGCGCTTAAGCACAATAAGGAATATTCCTTATTGCGCTTAAGTGTAATTAGCTCTTATTGTGCTTAAGCGCAATAAGAATACTTAAGTGCAATAAGATATTACTTATTGTGCTTAAGCGCAATAAGGAATTTCCTTATTGCGCTTTAATAAGCACAATCAGATCTTCCCTTATTGCGCTTAAGCACAATAAGGGATTCCTTATTGCGCTTAAGCTCAATTATTTATTAGATGTCAATTTGGCTTCCCATATACCCATAGGTTACCCACATCAAATATGCGACAAAGATGTGCATGTACAACTGCATATTCTCTCATGTTGTGTCGCTGCTCAGCCACAACCCCCAACCACACTACCCTTAGTACGCCATACATGTATAGCATATTTACCCCCACCCATAGATGGTATGCACCGTACCTACTATTATATATGTTCCTGCTTTGCGTCGTATACATGAGTATGATGAGGTACATGTATAATACATTATGTATAGAGCAGGCACAAATATATCCTATAGGGACGATGCATAAGGGCAGTGCGGGTTTGGAAAGGGGGTGGGCAATGGTGTGAATTACAAGCCCATGTGGCAGAAATAGTAATACCGAATTAAAATGTTGTCATCTCAAAGATGAATACTTGTTTTGAAATAATTATCATGTTATGTTCAATTACTCAGCTTTTCATTATATCGGTAGGTATTCAATGTCCCATCTATCCAATGATGAACATCCTACAATAATACATGTTCAGGAAATCTGTTTTATCATACCATTTAATTTAACAGAAGAATATAATGAGCTGATATCGGCATTGCAGCTATAATTTAATGTAAAATACATCAATGAGAATTGATGGAATCTTTTATTTTTTCTCGTAAGAAGCGGAACCCACCCCATGATATTGTGTTATAAAAGAACAATTATTGGGTAAATATTGAAATTAGAGCCCCCTTCACTAGATTAATGCTTCATATTTGTCCAGTTTATAAGTCTGTACATTTAAAATCATTTTAGTAGTCATAATTTATCTTTAAACATGGATTTGGAGAAACAGTTACATGGCAATCAAAAATCTGCTATTGGCATTCATAAAAACCCACCCACCTGGTCCTTGTATCCTGGTGTTTTTTCCTGCCTGCACTCTGTGTTCTCAGTCAATAATATATGAAAAATTTGATGGGGTAGGGAGGTTTTTATTTGCCCATGAAATATACAACTATATATATGAACAAATGTTTGATGAGGGAGTTACCTGCATGAGAACATGCTTTTAATCACCCGCCTAGTTGGGCAAAGTTGGGGACACCAGTCTCCAGAAAAAAAATGGGGATAGGCATTTTCAAAATATACTAAAAAATAATCTAAATCCGTTAATATTTGGTTGAGATTGGTTAATATTTGATTTAATTTGGTAAATTGTAATGCCTAAAAATTACAATAAAATGCCATTACTGCACTTGTAACTGGTAAACATGTATGGCAGGGCCTAGTTTAGAACTCGTTTTAGAAATTCCTCTTAAAGTGAACTCCGTGACTCACACAGCATATCAAACAAGTTAAAAACAACAACAAACATATATATATAAAACGCAACAGAAACATTTTTGGATGAATTTAGATATTTTCACAATGAATAGGGTTTGCATTCATTCAATTTAATTTAGCCTGGTCCAGTGGGGTAAGGAATAAAAATATTGATAAAAAGTTGAAATTTTGTTCTACTATTTTAGGACCCACCATTCTTGGAACACCAATAGTATTACATCTTGCCATCCTTAAAACATCCTAACTGTTTCAGTCCAGATATCTGATATTTCAATTGAGTCCAATATTACATGGTGTTTTGATTACAGTCAGCACAGACATGGATTAGCCTCTGGGTCATCAAGAGATTAGTTGACTTCAGACCACATTCACTGACTAAACAATGGCACCTGCAGTATTAAGCTAATTGGTGATTCTGACAGACCGTTGATGAACTATGATATGATATCTCAATATTGTGATATATTACCAGCCAACAAACCAGTGTAACAGTTTCTCACCCTTCACATCCCTGTGAGGAAAACATTGGTTACACCCCCGCCCACCCTGATCACACCCTTGTCTGATTTTTCTTACCTTAACATGTAGAAACCAGATACTCTCATTTTATCATTTAATATGACTCATAAAAAAATTGTCATTGGTCAGTTGGTAACAAGGAAGCCTGATTTTCAGCAGAGGCATTGGATTTTTTGTACCAAGTTTACTGACTATTTTCTCCCTTAACATCTAATGGCCAGTGGTAGGGAAGATAAACTTCATGTAGGTAGGACAATTCTCCAAACTTCTATTATTGTATGATGAAATTCGAATGGGTAGCCATTAGATGTTAATTAAGGTAAACAAAATTCAGGTCTGGGGCTGGGAGTGATCATATGGGGGGTGCAAGGGTGATTGATATATTGGTCTCGTGGTGAATAGGATCTCAACACCAACAAATACATGTATGTTACCAGGCATTGGCGTGCATGGGGCAATTTAGGTGATAATGTAAGAGGTACCCATGGGCAAGATTCACTGGGTACCCCATGTTGACTGATACTTGGGATTCATATGTCCAATTTGACTAAAAGTTAAACTCAGCAATATTAAGGCTAGTACATATATGCATATAGCCCCAATTGTTTCAAATGTTACTGAGCCGAATGAGAATATTTTATAAAATTCAATCTCACACAACCCCTGGTTAAGTGGTCCAGTTAATTTGCTAAGATGACGGTAGGGCAAGACTTTAACTGTGGTTAGTTTATATAAAGTTTTTATTTACTCGACGTTTGGCTAATCTAAACGTATCAAAGAAGAGCTGTTGTGTGTGTAAAACATTAAAAAACATATACCGTTAATCTCAAATATTATATTATGGCTGCATTGGTTAATTGTTACAACCTGATCATAATAGATGCATTTCACAGTAAAGTATAGTTTCAATGCGCTTTACGTGGTTATTACCCCTGCCACAGGGCATTGACTACACCCAACCACGCTTAGAGCTTAGCCATCCAAACAGCTAATGATTGCATCAGCATTAGCATACTGACAATATCTATCGACTCCCAACTGGGTACTTGGTTAACTGGTGAGTTATCATCGACATCTGTGTATTTTATCGCTTGCCAAAGACAACCAATACAACATTTGATGTTCAATGCCAGAGAGCAGGATTCGAACGCGTGAAATAATAACCCCACCATACTATGAGTCAAGCACTCTAACCACTGGAACACCCTGTCATTATAAACGATGGATATCGCTGTCATTTTACTAACACCATGCAGCAAAATAATTATTATTTTAATATATATATATGTTCTCGAATTTTTCATATAAACACTGGGTTTTTCTCAAATCTCTTGGATTAGCAAACATTCCGAAAATGACAACTTAAAAAAATAACAATACTTTTTCTTAACAGCATCATTTTTCCCTACAAGCTGCATCAAAGGAATTCAGCAAGAATTGCCATCCTCACAGCTTATTAACATGACCACTTAATCAGAGCTAGGTTATGGACATTTCTAATTACCGTAATGATGATGGATATTAAAGTTATCATATTGTGTAAGCACACTTTGGGAGAAGGGATACACACCTGGCTAAATTTCCAAAAACATTACCATTTAACGTGATGGCCGCTGCCGCAGAAAAAAGTGCATGTGGCAGGGGGGTGGGTATAAGGCTATATTCTCGGATATGTTCCCACCCCTCCAAGTGGCCTCAATGCAAGTTTTTTTCCCCATGGGGAATTGGGGACCCACTCACAAAAGTTTGATGAAAAACTGAAATTAGCAGAATAAGGACCAGACATTTGGTGTGAAATGTTTTAAATAACAATACGATGGAATGTCAATCATGTAAAACACTTGTTAATTAAACTTGTCAAATAAGATTTAGCATCCGTACCCATTGGTTACTAGCATCATTATATGCACAGCAGGTTATTCTCTCGCATGGTGACTATAGCCCAAGCTAGATGACCAATATGGTCGCCCAGTCCGTTTTAATTATGTAATTTTCCATCTGTAATCTGTTTCATTAAAGACATATTATGGACTTGTTCGGGTATGAGAAACTGATGAGTTAGTATTCAGGCACTATATATGCCAATAGGATGAATATGTAGCATTCTACTAACTTCGCCGAATATCTAAAGCAAATCGACTGTACCACTCCATAGAAAACATGGTCAGAACTACGCTGAATTGTAAATATTTACATCTCGATTCTGGATGTAACTATCGGCGATAACCTAACGAAAACAATTTAATCATCGAGAGCCACTGTATTTAATTAATATGTAAGAATGACGATGTGTGTTATCAATTTGGATATAATATTTGTAAAAATAGCTACTTTTAGAAAGATTATTCTCTATTTATAGCTGATCACCCTACCGGAGTGTTTCACATCACTTTAACCAATAACATTTCATTGAACAATACATTTAATTGAACAAAATTCATGTATTCTTTGCAAAAGGCAGAAACACAGGGGCTTGTAATGTACTCGCTGATCTGCCACACCCCTCTCCCAACTGCACTTTATGTTCTATACCGATATACATGCTTTACTTCATGATAGTAAACATGGGACTCATTTATACTACCACAATATAAAGCAAACACGTATATACTAATAGGGATGGTACATATTATAAGGGCAGTGTAGGTTTGGAGGGGACAGTGTGGTGTGTTACTTTTAAGCCATTGTGGCAGAAATTATAATCCCGAAATCAATATGTTCAAATACTCAGCTTTTCATTATATTGTTAGGTCCCATCTAACCAAGGATGAACATCATACAGTAATAAAATTATTTTGTATATCTTTCAATATCCATACCATTTAAAGAACCGGAAGAATTAATTGAACTGAATTTGGCATCACATGGGTATTAAATTGAAGGTAAAGCATAACAACGAAAACCTGTGAGAACTGATTGAATTGCTTTTTTCAGTGCAATTCTTTCCTCATAAGTGGGCATGCAAGTCTGAGTTTAATGTGCCTGTCATATGCAGAATGAGGTCCCATAGGGTGAATTTAGTGACGATATTCTGCATAGCGGGCTAGCATCACAAAATTTACCCTCTGGGGACTTCATTCTACATGGCTTCATCTGCTATGGGAGACAAACATGTAGACATAGACAAATGGTGCATATTGTGATGTACACCCATTGGGAACCTCACTTTAATAAGCAATGTATCGTTTGGGATATAGAGAAATTTAACTAAAAAAGAAATAAAATCTGTGCGAAAATGTTTCTACAGAAATTAGATAATAAAGAGACTTTCCAAAGAAGATGAGGCCTAAGCAGAATGAGGTCCCCAGAGGGTGAATTTAGCGATGCTAGCCACATAGCGGGCTAGCATCACTAAATTCACCCTCTGGGGATCTCATTCTGCAAACGACAGGCACACTAAATTCAGGCTTGTAAGTGGGACCCACCCATGATATTGTTTTAAGATAGAACAAATATTTAATAAATATTTAAACTAGTAGCCACCTTTTCACTTGATTAATGCTGTATTATGGTCCAGTTTATAATCCTGAACATTTATAAATAAGTTTATTTGTCATAATTTTTTTTTTAATTTGGAAAAACAATTACATGGCATTGGAAAAATCTGTGATCGGAGCTCAGATTCACCCAACCACACGGACTTTGTAACCTGGAATTTTTTCGCAACCCTCCCCTGCCCTGCATGCGGAAGGAATAACTAAAGTAACCAAAAAAACTGGACAATTTTCTTAGCATTTTGGAATCTGATAGAGCCAATAGATGAACATTTCCCAGATATTCTGAATGCTACTTTTCCACTTTAATGTTTTTCCTCAAGAACTCACATACATCTTATTATCGACTAAAAATATAATTTCTATGTATCTACCTGGCAGAAGGAGCGATAATTTAAAAGTTTTGAATTGCACTTAAGCACAATCCCTTTATTTGAGCTTAAGTGCAATTTATTTATTTGCACTTAAGCGCAATTAACATTAAATTTATAATTTAATCTTATTTATCAGAGAAAATAGTTATAAAATAAGGCCAAGTAAAAAAATACTGTGTTCTCAGGCGCCTCCCTCGTCAGTGAAATTCTCTTTTAAAAATCTTCGTCAAACATTTCAAAAAATATTTTCTGTTAAAAATATTGGATTGAAAAAAGAAAAAACTATTTTTGGAGTTTGTTTTCCAGATTTTGAGGAAAAATAACAATTAACAGTCTTTCTGATCTAAATATTGAAATCTAATTGCCTGAGAAGTGAGAACACAGATATATTATTTTAATGGCCGAAGTAGTATTATATAGGGAGAGGGTCACACCCTCGTCAAGTAGTACCTGGGATTAGGGCAATTTATATGAGGTATGTAAAATGCACAAAGCCACCACCTAACTGCACCATTTTACTAATACTTTTTTAAAATGTTGGCAGGGACGTGTTGACAGGGAGATTGGGGTGTCACCACCCCCCCCAATTTTGATGCAAATATTCATCACCTTGATCTAATTTATGAAGCTTTGGACATCATATTATCTTACAGCCAGCTATCCTGTGTCAAATGTCCTCAATATTAAATAATGGTGCAGGCGGGGGGGGGGGGGGGGGGGGGGGGGGGGGGGGGTCTGCAAAAAAAAGGCAATGCCAGCAGGGGGGGGGGGGGGTCGGAAAAAAATTCCAGGCACGTATGATGATTTTTATTTTTTCCGGCCTCGGGGGACCCACCCACCCAATTTCTTCCGTTTCCGGCCTTTTTTTCCAGGCAATTTTGGACACCCACCCTTTTTTTTCCGTTTCAGGAAGTTTTTTCAGGTCAGTTTTGGACACCCACCCCCCCCTAAATTTGAGAAAATTATCAATTGAGCAACCAAATAGCTGATTATCCTGCATTATCATAATTTATTGAACAATATTTGAATAGAACAGTGCATAATGAGATAACGATACTATTTGAATTTATCATATAAGTGTCATTAATCAAGAAATGTGTCAACATAATCACATTTCAAGGGATATATAGGCAGAGTGCCAAAGTTTTTATTAACATTCATTTTCATAATATATAGTCACATGATCTAGTCACATAATCACATTTGAGTATTCTACATAATACATGGTACCGGTACAACAAATTTCAGATTATTTGATATTTGATATTTGCTATGTGAAAAACAGTAATGCCCTAATTAATCAACTCCATAACCACAGCAGAATAATAGGTAATTTTTCAGGATTTAGTCGGAAATAGGGGAGAGCTTTCCGATGAATGACAACAAGCCATATTTCTGACTAAATCCTGAAAAATTACCCATTATTCTGCTGTGGTTATGGAGTCGTTTAATTAGGGCATTACTGTATTGCTGGAATCAAATTGTTTATCAAAACATGTGGAAATACAACTGTTCATCCCAGTTCATCCCAGTTATAAGAATAATGCTAATACCAAACAACCATGATATACCCGCGTTACTCTTCTTGGGGCATCTCAGAAACCAGAACTGAGGAAACATGTTATAGCGTGTAATGGCAGGCTGGTAGCCACTGCCTGAAGAAATAGGCTTCGTAATAATTGGGAATAATATGGATGGATAGCCCAATTTCACTTCATGGTCAAGTGTGCTTTCATTCTATTACTTATTTTCAGCTGAGTTCTGCATAGTTATTCTTATTTTGTTGTATCAGTAGATGGAATCCTGATTAAATTTTATTTTTCCAATGACGCAGTTTCTAGTTCTGTCAAGTTGAATTTGGGTTATTGTTGGCCATTGTGCAACTGATCCAACTTCTGATAACCTCTATATGTAGTATAGCATTACTATTAACTATATATGACCCGTTTCTGTTCAAAACACATCAAAATAAGTCTGAATAGCAGGAATGAAAATTTTGGCATATGGAAAAAAACTGCTTTTTGGACCCAAGAGACACCCACCCACCCCATCAAACGTGCCTGGAAAAAATTTCCGACCCCCCCCCTGATGCCAGAAGCCAATATAGAATTTCATCCAATTCTAAACCAATGCATATAGAAGAAAAATGTCGATTTCAAAGGCTGCAGTACTTTAATTAGTGGCTGTGAAGGGTAAATTCTGCATCCAAAACCAGTGTCCAACTAAAGATAAAGGATACATTCAATTGTTTCAGTGTGACCATATACTAGTAAGCTTATGCATGGAATGGTATACTGTCAGAAATGAGAAATGGAATTATTATACATGCACCAGCTGGACCACCATTCATTACTGCGGTTTAAAATTTCAATTTCAATATATGAATTAAGTCTAAATTTTAAGTGAATCGAGATAGACATATCGTATGAGCAAAAATAACAATAGTTATTGTATCATAACAGGGGTTTTACCACTACTGCCTATACATGTATGTTCCGACACGTTCTACATACTCCACTCCCACTTAAATAACTGCATATGATGTCCAGGAGTCAGAAGGGTAGGGGGTGATGCATATTTGGGGGGAGAGTTAACAAAATATACCCTCATGTATAAGGAGAGATAATTTAAGATTTTATTTGCACTTAAGTGCAATTAATTTATTTGTGCTTAAATACAAACCATCTAAGTGCAATTCATCCATTAGTACTTAAACGTACTTGTAAATCAGATTGACTTGAAATTAAAAACAGAATGAAGTGGCCTCTGAGAAAGGAATTACCAGTAGGTGGACCAGTCCTCCACGAAAAGCTTAAGCGCAAATAAAAATTCTAGGCAGAGCATAATTGAATTGCATTTAAGAGCAAATAACGGATAAATGTGAAAATGGCCTTCAATACATGTACATCCATAACCCATTCCTTTCACCTGCCTCTGATGAAAATGTTTTGGTTGTGGCCTTTGTATAAACAACCGATGGGTTTATTCACAACATGTGGCCTTTGTTAACATTATTTGAAATTTATGGTTTATTGTTTATATAATAAAGAATGCTTTATTAGTTTTACCCCCAATTTGCCTCAAACTTTAATGTAAAATGATGAAGCAATCCATATGTAGATAGAATTGATACATTATTGCATTATCCTCCCTAACTTCAAAACTGACCAGTATAAATAGAGAGTTTACAATGAAAGTCTTCTAAAGACCATGAGCTTACGTTTCATGCAGGCCAGACCTATCGTTCAAAATATTCTATTTTGACAGAACATCACCAGTTATATGCATACACAACTGCAATAGTTCAAATTGAGACAAGATAGCAAGCTGCGCTTTTCTACTGGGGACTTTATATCATTTGTAACATTTGTAACACTTGTAACGCCCGCCTACGAGCAGATTCTCTGGTATCTCATAAATAATGTAACAATTGTAACGCATTGTAACATGTCGCTACACTGAGACGGTAGAAATAAAATAGGCTGCGGTTTTCTACTGGGACTTTAAATCATTTGTAACACCCGTCTACGAGCGGTCTCTTTGGTATCTCAGAAATTATTTAACACTTGTAACGCATTGTAACATGTCGCTACACTGAACACGGTAGAAAAAATAGGCTGCGGTTTTCTACTGGAACTTTAAATCATTTGTAACATTTGTAACAGTTGTAACACCCGTCTACGAGCGGTCTCTCTGGTATCTCAGAAATAATGTAACACTTGTAACACATTGTAACATGTCGCTACATTGAACACTGTAGAAAAAAAATAGGCTGCGGTTTTCTACTGGGACTTTAAATCAGTTGTAACATTTGTAACAGTTGTAACATCCGTCTACGAGCGGTCTCTCTGGTATCTCAGAAATAATGTAACACTTGTAACACATTGTAACATGTCGCTACATTGAACACGGTAGAAAAAAATAGGCTGCGGTTTTCTACTGGGACTTTAAATCATTTGTAACATTTGTAACACTTGTAACATCCGTCTACGAGCGGTCTCTCTGGTATCTCAGAAATAATGTAACACTTGTAACACATTGTAACATGTCACTACATTGAACACGGTAGAAAAAAATAGGCTGCGGTTTTCTACTGGGACTTTAAATCATTTGTAACATTTGTAACACTTGTAACACCCGTCTACGAGCGGTCTCTCTGGTATCTCAGAAATAATGTAACACTTGTAACACATTGTAACATGTCGCTACATTGAACACGGTAGAAAAAAATAGGCTGCGGTTTTCTACTGGGACTTTAAATCATTTGTAACATTTGTAACACTTGTAACATCCGTCTACGAGCGGTCTCTCTGGTATCTCAGAAATAATGTAACACTTGTAACACATTGTAACATGTCGCTACATTGAACACGTTAGAAAAAAATTGGCTGCGGTTTTCTACTGGGACTTTAAATCATTTGTAACATTTGTAACACTTGTAACATCCGTCTACGAGCGGTCTCTCTGGTATCTCAGAAATAATGTAACACTTGTAACACATTGTAACATGTCGCTACATTGAACACGGTAGAAAAAAATAGGCTGCGGTTTTCTACTGGGACTTTAAATCATTTGTAACATTTGTAACACTTGTAACATCCGTCTACGAGCGGTCTTTCTGGTATCTCAGAAATAATGTAACACTTGTAACACATTGTAACATGTCGCTACATTGAACACGGTAGAAAAAAATAGGCTGCGGTTTTCTACTGGGACTTTAAATCATTTGTAACATTTATTATCTCTGGTATCTCAGAAATCATATGAAGTAAGATGCCCAGAATATGCATTTTGTAACACTTGTAACATTTGTAACGGTGTTACAAAATGCCTAGTGGAGGAAAAATGTACCGGTTTCATGCAGTATCTATTGCACTTCAGCACAATTAGACCTTCCCTTATTGTGCTTAAGTGCAATTAGATGTCAATTTGGATTCCTATAAGATTTTAATAAGGAAGTGAGTCGAGATGAAGTACCGTACTGTATGTCCAAATAAATTAATTGAACGAGACGACTGTGGTACGAAATGTCCGGCACACTCGGTTGGCGATTATCGCAATACGATAGGGGAACACTGTGTGCGTAACGTAACTATCACAAGTATAACGTACTCTGATAACAACTTATCGCCAAATTCATGCTTCAAACATTTTAAACATGTCATCTTCGGCTTCTTTTATTTTATTTTTATGAAAATGAATAATAAATGGGGTGATAAATATGTATATAACGACAAATAGAATCAAATTAGCCATTTTCCTGTGAAACTTAGGACAGGCAAGCCAGGTACAAAAATTGGTGAAATATGAGTACGAACGTCAAAGTGTTCCCCTATCGTATTGCGATAATTGCCAACCGGCACACTCAAGGCATGCCGTAGTCCCGTACGTCGACAATAGGAAAACATATATATTATCAACTAGCCGCAATCATATAAGAAGTATAACATAGTATGTACAAACATATATGCCAATATGCAAAGGAGTATTTTATAAACAAAACGCAATAAGGAGAATCCCGTACAGAAAAGTTATCCCACTTTTCAAGTTCGGTAACCCTAAACATAATAAATACTCCACCGGTGAATGTGGCGCTTTATTCTTCCCGCAGTTTGCTTGGCGGTAATTGTGAGATTGGTTTACGATTGTACATCACATTTTTGATCTTTCTAGATCATATTTTGTTATTTTGTTTACTGTTCTTCCCTCACTAAAACCCCCAGAAACAGTCGAATGGTACTCGATTGGAATCGGTAAATCTCCACTGTATAAGATCCCAGATACAGGAGGGATAACTCCAAATTCACACAACGCAACACATACCTAAGTATTTTAAAGGTACGGTTGGCCTTGGCGGTGGGTATCCTGTGAAAATATTTCCAACCGTCAAAAACCGCCACAAACGGAAAGAACATCAAAATGTAGACAGACTTTGTCCGTATACAAATAAGAAATATCGCATAAACATTATGTTATTGTCATATGGTTGACCATTGTTATGTAAACAAAAGCATAACAAGTTACTTTTCTGATGTTTGTTTATATTATGATGGTAAACATAAAGAGCGTTCTTTGTGGATGAATTCCTGATATGGAACTAATAAAGAGCGTTTATGCCATTTGTGTGTGATTAGTCAGTAGCATTGTGCTGTCTTCTGTAACACAATCAGGCTCTTGCTTAGGTAAAATATAGTAGGTCTTTATGATAACATGCTGTTTACGCGATGGTCATGGTATATATGAACGAAACTGTATGCGTTTTACTGTTTTTTTCTGTTTACGGTGATTGGAACAAATATGAATTTTTTCGACAACTAAGGCCTCACGTGCCTTTAACCGTATAAACTAGGTTTTAAATATTTATTTTAACTTTTATCAATGTGAAAAAAGAGGGATATCCTGAACACAACAGAAAAGAACTTAATGTTAATTTTCGTTAGAATAACGTTGCGTTATTCTCTGGGGGAAATCAGTCAGAATTTACTGACGAACACCACGACATACCAAAACTATTTTAGAGTTGGGTTCATAAAAACTGTGTTCTAGCGCGCTATTTGAGTATGATGTTGTAGCGTAACTGCCGTTTATATCGAGTCCGAAATGTGCGTAGTTAGTTTTTTCGTGACTTTAATTATTTGTATATAGGAGAAAAAGCACAGTAGCAATGTTATATTTTTATGCCTCAGAAACATGCCGAGCATTGCCCTTTGAACATGCTTTGGACTATACAACACACCAGGCGCCTATTTTTAGAAGCAAATTTGATTTTTGAGATAGTGCACCGTCTCAAAAATCAAATTTTAAAGGGCAATGCTCGGCATGTTTCGGAGGCATAAAAATACTGTGCTATATCTCCTATATATATATACTATAGAGACCTTAAAATGTGCATATAGTGTACGTCCTAAGTGCGACGTCGGAATACAGCGGCCATTCGAGCTTCCTTTTTTGGGGTTGCATCGGTGGCCGTGTGGTATTGACGTCGGACTTTGAGTCGCAAGGCGCGCTCGCCGTCGGTCGGGGTTCGCATCCCACCAAATCCAATTTTTTTTTAATTATTTGGATCACGCTGAATGTTTGGCTTTTATCCAATAAACAATTGAATTGAATTAATACATTTTATTTCATTAAAAGAGTATTCTTTAATTAATTTCATACATTTGAATCTGAAACCAAAATTAAATACTAGCCTGCAACTTAATATAGTTAGACTAGACTCCTGATTTACTGAAAAAAAATTAAATAATATTCAGTATTTATATGATATTTGTATATCAATATTAATATTATTTGAATATAAATAACACGATGATTCTAGTTTCTGCATCATATATAGGCTAAAATAAACCAACGTCCGATAAATACTATTTAAAAGCGCAATATATCGGCACTGCTTGAGTTAAACCAGCAGTCTAGACTAATTATAAGTTGCAGGCTAGTAATATTTAATTTTGGTTTCAAATTCAAATGTATGAAATTAATTAAAGAATTCACTTTTAATTAAAAAATAAAAGTTATTAATTCAATTCAATTGTTTGTTGGATAAAAGCAAAATATTCAGCGTGATCCAAATAATTAAAAGTCGCGAAAATACTATCTATACACATTTCGGACTCGATATAAACGGCAGTTACGCTACAACATCATCATGCTAAAAAAACTTGCGAGATCACAGTTTTTATGAACCCAACTCCAAAATAGTTTTGGTATGTCGTGGTGTTCGTCAGTAAATTTTGACTGATTTTCACCAGAGAATAACGCAACATTATTCTATCGAAAAGTAACGTTATGTTATTTTTTGTTGTGTTCAGAATATCCCCCTTTTTCACATTGATAAAAGTTAAAATAAATATTTAAAACCTAGTTTTTATTGGTAAGATGATCATATATACGGTTAAAATACTATAGGTAAAAGTTGTGTTGCGTTGTGTGAATTTGGAGTTATCCCTCCTGTATCTGGGATCTTATACAGTGGAGATTTACCGATTCCAATCGAGTACCATTCGACTGTTTCTGGGGGTTTTAGTGAGGGAAGAACAGTAAACAAATAAAAAAATATGATCTAGAAAGATCAAAAATGTGATGTACAATCGTAAACCAATCTCACAATTACCGCCAAGCAAACTGCAGGAAGAATAAAAGCGCCACATTCACCGGTGGAGTATTTATTATGTTTAGAGTTACCGAACTTGAAAAGTGGGATAACTTTTCTGTACGGGATTCTCCTTATTGCAAACAAAACATGCCACTAAAATTTTTTATCTACCGCGATAAAAACAAACTTGAATTTTGTAGGGACACACTAATAGTTGTAGTCCGAGCCCGAGTCCGAGTCCAGTAAAATGTGTAGTTGGGATTTTCAATTTCGTTTATTGTCGTTAATATAATTCCAATAGTGATGAATTTTGGTTTGTTGTAAGTTATGCCAATTACAAATAAAAAAAACTAAAAAGATAATTTGTAAGTCTTATATTTCAACTTTTATCGACAATTTTCGTTCTCCAGCACACTAAAAGTTGTAGTTGGAATCAGCCGAGCCGGCCACCGAGTCGCTAATTAGCTGTTAATTGCTATTGTTAGGCGGCTGATTGGATTAAGTCAGTGGTGGGTCGCATGAAGATCAAAGGGAAAGTAGTGGGGAATAAAAACAAACAATTACTTTTTATTAAGCAATATATGAAGGTTTAGCAATTTTAAAGATTACTCTTTAGGAGAAAGTGTGTGGCCCTTGAAGGAAATGTGGAGAAGCATTTCTGTTCCAAACAATCTAAAAGGTGTTGGCGTAATTTAACATTTATAAAATGTATTCTTGAAGGCGATATATCATACCCGTTTGAAACGTGATATGATCTCACTTATAACAACAAGTAACTGTATAAACAGTACTTTGATTATATTTCACTATAAGTTGCAAACACTCTTGTCTTAACTCATAAATCCATTGATTTGAGCCGCCAACATATTCCTAACAATAGCAATTAACAGCTAATTAGCGACTCGGCGGCCGGCTCGGCTGATTCCAACCAAGTACGTTAATCCATTTGATAAAGGTACATGTTCCAACTACAACTTTTAGTGTGCTGGAGAACGAAAAATGTCGATAAAAGTTGAAATATAAGACTTACAAATTATCTTTTTATTGTTTTTTATTTGTAAATGGCATAACTTACCACAAACCAAAATTCATCACTATTGGAATTATATTAACGACAATATAACGAAATTGAAAATCCCAACTACACATTTTACTGGACTCGGGCTCGGGCTCGGACTACAACTATTAGTGTGTCCCAATTTTGTACCGCAAATAATCGTACCAATTTACCAAAACAATTAAAAACCTGGAATAACATTTATAATTATATGTAAATTTGTTTAAGAAATGTTTTTGTATTGTGGTAATCTTAACAAAGATTATTCTAGTAAATCCTGACTAAATCACAAATCCAGCAAGTTTGTTGTAACAAGCACCCATTCGGCAAATATTCCGCTTCCGCGTTTAGAATTTCGGCCGTCGCTTCCGATCTTGACCCCGGAAGCGAATTTTCAGCGATGTTGAGCACCACGGAAAAGTTTCTAAAAGTTGTGAGTTAATTCTGTTAAAACATGTATTTTCGAACGTTTCATAACAGATATCTCTGTAACGCCAAGTTGTCATGAGAGATGCATTTTTCCAATATCTGATCGTGACTAATTTCGACCTGAGATTCTAGTGCAAACTCGCTCAGAAAACTTATAAATTGTGAAAAACAATGGCGATGTATAATGGTTCAGCAATGCCAGCTGATCGCATGCAGATCCAGAATACTCTGGAAAGAGGACTTGTTGTTACAATTTTCTTTAGCAAGAAGAGACCTGAGAGAAGATCAACACGCATTCGACTTGAGTCAAGGCAACTAATCTGGGTCAAAGCTCTAGGGTTCAGGCCAGAAGGCGTTGGTGAGTTTACCTTTTGTTCAAATTGTTGCGAATGAGTTTATTTGTCCCCAAGGAAGCTCAGTTCAGGCGTATTTCCTCTATGGTCCTGTGAGTCCGATGTCGATGACATTAATTTGACCAGATAAATTTGCCATTTTAGCTATTAGGCCTAAAAAAAAAATAACTTTGTTTCCCCTAACCCGCCCACACCTATTAAAACCTTCCGCACCAAAAAATATATATATATATTTTTTTTTTCCAAAATAGCTGCCGACGCTGTTTGTCTCAGTGCGTCGCTTTATAATAGGCTCCGTTTCTAATGACTCGACAACCGGACGCATTTCATAAAATGGTGGCGCCCACGGAAAATAAAAAATACATCGTTTTCGTTTAAATCTTCTAGTGATGAGCCGAGACAATAAACTGTTTTAAATATGACGATGTTTTGTTGAATAAATGACCATTAAACATGGGGAAAGTGATTTACCAAACACAAACTTGATATACAGCCATCTCCTCTTCAATACACCGGCCGTACCTGGGTCTATGTTTGAACAATATATTACAGTGGGGATCGCCGGGAAGAACGCGACACTTTGGGTTAGAGCCAGGCTGCGATGATGACGCCGTGATAGCGCGTAATCATAAAGTATATGATGATGTACACACATTACATATCATGGGACTCATGTACGCCGATACGTAACTTTATTGTTCGTCAACGTGTAGACATTTTGATTTATGTGTGTCAGACTATAAAAAATCAAAATGTATGCATACGCAGCACAACAAATCTATCTATATAGTACACACAGCGTAAAACAGGTATAAACTGTATAAACCGAAAGTGCATGTCACGTGACATTTAATTGCGCAGCTGACTTCACTGTTTGTTCAATTAAATTGAGCATATTATAACATGTGTATCAGTTGTCAGGACGCAGGAATAAAAACTGTACAAGCATTAATAGTCAGATATTAAAAAGAATTAAAGAAATTTATTTATTAATTTTACTATCTAATTAATATTTTCAAAGTCTTTCACCCAACACAACTTTCCATTAATGATTAACTTTAAATAGCCGAAGACAATGTCATTCCATCCAGTCAGCCTCGTGTGACGTCACGTATAGGTCACCACCACTGATTATTTTAATGACCATGCCGAAATCGACAATCAAATCGTGTCTGCGAAATTGACATGAACATGGTGTAACTTGCACCTAGTTCGGTCGGGTCATTTCCTTTGATGTGATGTCTTTGAATTGGGATCAAAGAAAAATGCCGTTTGATGAATTGTTATCAAAAACGGGCCGTGGATATGTCGTCATGCACGTGACTACATCAAACTTTCAAACTATTTGTTGTGGAATAGCCTAGAAT
Source organism: Siphonodentalium dalli (assembly GCA_032622095.1). Taxonomy (NCBI): domain Eukaryota; kingdom Metazoa; phylum Mollusca; class Scaphopoda; order Gadilida; family Siphonodentaliidae; genus Siphonodentalium; species Siphonodentalium dalli. The sequence goes on along the minus strand of CP136062.1, from coordinate 131,534,437 downwards.
ACATGGGTAAGTTAATGCATTGCATCGTCGATTCGTCGATACAATACATTACAATAAATACACAGAGGCCCCGTACTACAGCCTCTGCATGACATCATACTGGACATGTGCCTGTATTCTATCACAAGTCTGCCCATACCTACCTATATACTTACCCAAACGTATACTTATGTATACTGTGTACTGGCATATTACTATGGTTGTTGTTTGCTTCTAATTCTAAGTATTATAACACATATAACATATTCTGGTATAATTATTACAATAATCTGAATCGGCACCTGAATCGGCCGATTGTGATCTCAAATAATCGGCGCAAGGCTCTATTTGACAATCGGCTCATCACTAAAATCTTCCATCAAAACAGGAATATTCACCTATGTCATGGCGTCACTACGGAAGCGTAGAGGCGCCAGATGAATTATACTGGCATCTTGCTGCAGCAAGTTAACTATCTTGCTGCAGCAGGTTAGCTATCCTGCTGCAGCAAGTTATTATCTTGCTGCAGCAAGTTAGCTATCCTGCTGCAGCAAGTTAGCTATCCTGCTGCAGCAAGTTAGCTATCTTGCTGCAGCAGGTTAGTTATCTTGCTGCAGCAAGTTAGCTATCTTGCTGCAGCATGTTAGTTATCTTGCTGCAGCAAGTTAGCTATCCTGCTGCAGCAAGTTACTATCTTGCTGCAGCAGGTTAGTTATCTTGCTGCAGCAAGTTAGCTATCCTGCTGCAGCAAGTTAGCTATCCTGCTGCAGCAAGTTAGCTATCTTGCTGCAGCAAGTTAGCTATCCCTACATAACCTATAGGGGCGCATGCGGTGCATAAGATACTATGGGAGGCGGGATGGGTGGTGGGTGTGTACTACATACCTAGGGGCGCCTGCGGCGCATAAGATACTATGGGTGGCGGGATGGGGTGGTGAGTGGGTACTACATACCTAGGGGCACCTGTGGCGCATAAGATACTATGGGAGGCACCCCTAGGTATGTAGTACCCACTCACCACCACTAACTGCAGCACGTTAGCTATCCCTACATACATATAGGGGCGCCTGCGGCGCATAAGATACCATGGGAGGCGGGATGGGGTGGTGGGTGGGTACTACATACCTTGGGGCATCGGCGGCGCATAAGATACTATGGGTGGCGGGATGGGGTGGTGGGTGGGTACTACATACCTAGGGGAGCCTGCGGCGCATAAGATACTATGGGAGGCACCCGTAGGTATGTAGTACCCACTCACCACCCCATCCCGCCTCCCACGATATCTTATGCGCCACAGGCGCCCTTAGGTATGTAGTACCAGCCCACCACCCCATCCCACCACCCATAGTAACTTATGCGCCTCAGGCGCCCCTAGGTATGTAGTACCCACTGACCACCCCATCCCACTTCCCATAGTATCTTATGCGCCGCAGGCGCCCCTAGGTATGTAGTACCCACCCACCACCCAATCTCCCATAGTATCTTATGCGCCGCAGGCACCCCTAGGTATGTAGTACCCACTCACCACCCCATCCCGCCTCCCATAGTATCTTATGCGCCGCAGGCACCCCTAGGTATGTGGTACCCACCCACCACCCCATCCCGCCTCCCATAGTATCTTATGCGCCGCAGGCGCCCTAGGTATGTAGAGATAGCTAACTTGCTGCAGCAGGATAGCTAACTTGCTGCAGCAAGATAACTAACCTGCTGCAGCAAGATAGTAACTTGCTGTAGCAGGATAGCTAACTTGCTGCAGCAAGATAATTAACTTGCTGCAGCAAGATAGTAACTTGCTGCAGCAGGATAGCTAAGTTTCTGCAGCAAGATAACTAACCTGCTGCAGCAAGATAGCTAACTTGCTGCAGCAAGATTGTAACCTGCTGCAGCAAGATAGTTAACTTGCTGCAGCAAGATACCAATATAATTCATCTGGCGCCTCTACGCTTCCGTAAGTCACAAACCATGGTTAGCAGCAGTGTGTTAGGGCTAAAGTTTCTAAAATGTTCTCTCATGGACGTGGTAAACAAATTTACCGTAGTTTTTACACGTGTTTCAAGAACACCATACAGGTTTTGCGGACAACATTGTCGTTAAATGTAGTTTGGACATGGATTCAAAGGAAATGTTTAACGTTGAAAAGGAGTGTTTTGTTGGCGATATTTTAAACACTTTTAAAGTGAAAATGGTAGCATATGTTGGTATAGGATATTTTTGATTGAATTGGTATTGAATATTTACTTTTTATTGTACTTTGTGATTTTAAATACAAATAAATACTATGCTATTCTATTTTATGCCTTGTGAAGTTGTGTCTTGCTGATCTCCTTCCAATGTCATAATATGATGCTCCCAGCATTCAAATCACACCCGACATGTATATATACATGGGAAAGTGAGAACTTTTGGGAGATTTCCCCCAAAAAAAGCTCCGTTAGGGGAAACAAAGGTATTTTTTTTTTAGGCCTTAGTATTGCTGAATAGGTCATTGTCCATGGTTTCGAGCAAAAAGACACCCAGGATCTCTCAAAGAGGCAAAAAGACACCCAGGATGTCCCAAACAAGCAAAATGACACCCAGGATCTCAAAGTCTCACCAAACAACAGGAATTTTGTTTAGTCGTCTGCTATTATAATTATTTGTTTGTGATCGGAGTGAAATATCAACGAAATTTAAATGGGCTTTGAGTCTGACTGGCAGCGCAGTTCCATATCCTTGCTAATTGGGCCAATATTAATAGCAGACGACTAAACAAAATTCCTGTTGTTTGGTGACTTTGAGATCCTGGATGTCATTTTGCTTGTTTGGGACATCCTGGGTGTCTTTTTGCCCGTTTGAGAGATCCTGGGTGTCTTTTTGCTCAAAACCTTGCGACAATGACCTAGACAGCATTAGTATTAGGACAGTCCATCGATTTTGAGGCACACGATTGTGTTTGCACACCATAATTCACGCGGAATCAAAACAAGCTGCGCAATGGTCCAAGCAACTCGGAAAACATGCGTGCAATAATGAGTTATCCAGGTCTTAAGATTCGATGAGAATCACCAAATCGATTCTCGTAAGGCCAAAAACGAAGAATACCTGTGTTTAGGGTAACCCGCCCGCCCCTACTCAAAACATGCCGCCAAATTCCATTTTATCGTTTTTCAAAAATTTCCTCCGACTTCATTTTATTTTTTTGTAATTAGGAATTCGCGACTACGAATTAGCTTAAACAAGTAAACCATTTCCTTGCAAATATAGTCAATTCACGAAAAACAGAAGTGCCGCCATTGTTGTTGGTAGTATATTCGTATTACCTCGTCATTGTTCGGCAAACCTCGTCCATTTCTCGAAAGCGGAAACCAGAAAACATGCGATACTTGTGCCGGAATATGTATTAACTAGCAAATCGAAAGTAACCGGATATTTTGCCGATTGCACATGTCGATTGAATATGGCGGAAACACTTCCGTGTGCGGATAGATCCTGAGTTTTAGCTATTAAACTTCACAAATGCGTTCATATGAATCAGAATAGAAACATCATGGCGCATGTCAACTATAGCACAGACATGTTGTCGTGCGTGAACCGGTACCACACGGATTCTGAACTGACAGAAAAGGACATAGTAATAAAATGTCGGATTAAATATAATTCTGACACTTTTGAATCGACCCAAAGCTCAAAATTCCATTATTATAGTTTATCCACCTCTCACCGCATCCATCCTGAAAATAATAAGCCTGACGTAACATTGAGTCTGTATGTACCCATGCAGTAGGAGTGGTATGTGCCTGGTAGAACTTAATTTTTTCCTAGTAGAACTATTTCTCATTAAATATTCATTAGTTCTACAGAAAGCCGGACCCGATGAATCAACATCTTCTGTGTCGCCCTGATCCGAATGCAACAGTCATAGGGTAATCAATGCACATATATTGTTCTTGGTGCTTACTTTGTTTTACAGGTGTTAATGCCACCACCGCTTTACATATTGATTATGTTATGTACGTCACATTGGCGTTGCCGCATGTATGTGCCATTTCCAATGGAGGAACTCTTTTTAATTCACCTTCTGAGTTGAATATTTCAAAAAATTTCTTAGTATTCGAGTCGGTGGATAAACAAAATGTCATAAGTGTCTTGTGTGGGAAATTGAAAAGTAATATGTCCACTCGTAGGATTTGGCCTGTAATATCCGAGCTTCAGCGTGAACATAAACCGTTTAATTTCCAACACTAGACACTTATTCTATATATAATATCATTTAATATCACGCTGTATACATGTCATTGAACTTCTGCAACACCATTAAACTTATTAAAGCTACCATGACATTGATTAGTGTGACAATGACTTGCCCAAGCTATATACGAGTGACACTGGCAGACGATTAGAAGGCACGAATACTTAAATACTATTCCCTGTGAAAAATAAAATGAAAAAATAAAATAAAATGAAGTACCGCCCGCCCGCCCCTGTTTTTTTCCCTCATGTTACCCTAAACTCAGGTATTCTTCCTTTTGGCCTAATGATTCTCGCAAAGCTTTTCAATTTTCAGTGCTTTATGACTAACTTAATTCAGCATTTGATTCTTGCAAAATTAAATGTATTTTGAGCCCTGGTTATCTGAGCCAATTGTTGGCACTGGCACCTGTACTGTACATGGCGTGATATTTAGTACTGAAACGGTTGACTTATTTTTGTAGCCGGCTGGTTAACCCGCCACGCGTAACTGGATCATATCCCGATATCCTCTATTTTCAACCTATGACTTTACACTCATTTAAATTTACACCATACAGTCCTTCCCAGGAGACGGTCTCCCGAGTGATTGCTCTCGCACCCGTACACACTTGTAATTTTCAATTCATATGCTAAAATTCGCACCCGCCCCTCTTCTCAAAATACTAATGGAGACTGTAATTGTTGGTTCAATAGTGAACTATTTAAAGGTTTATTTAGATCCTTTACCATCTCAGTTCAACTATGGCATATTAAAATGTAACAAGACATATATATAATAGATCTATTCCACAATGACTTTGTTTGAGAAAAACCAACCAACTTACAATTATAGTATCCATGGGTGCAATATTACACCCGTCTTCTGAATTACTGGAGCAAATAAATGCTCTCGCTGTGTTTTCCTCGTGGGAAGGACTGACCATAATATGTACCAATTTATCATTATAACTTGTTTTATTAACAATATGGCGAACTGACATGATGTTTAAACAGACAGAGCTTATATTAAACGAGTGTAAATCACCAAACACGAACAGTAAAAAACAATGTGTTGACAACTTGACAGACACATTGAACTAAAATTCGCAGTGTCTATAAATATGGTAGATGTGTCATGCTTGTATGGAAAGCCAAATTGACATTTAATAAATAATCGAGCTGAAGCGCAATAATGAATGTTGCCTGAGGCCAAAAAAAAAGACAGGCAGGCATGGATTTTTTTTTTTTAAATCCTTTCAGCAATAAGCGATATAATAGTGTAGTCACAGTGCCATGGAATATGGTAGATCCATGTGTATTGAAAATAAGCCAAGCATGTTGAAATCATTGGATAAAAATATGTTGTCCCTTGTTCATTCACTCTGCAGTAAGATCTCTACCAATCTTGAGCTTAATAACCAACTTATTTTTGCTTTTGGGATTGTGAAAACGATAAATATTCACATTGACTAACAGGTAACTATATAGACTAGTTTTCTGGAGAAATCTTTAAAAAAGAAATTGAGCAGGCAAAAAAATCTTTTGGCCTGATTCATTGGTTTTCCATTAGAATTCTGTTAAATGTCAATCGTTCCATTATTTTGAATAAAAAAAATATAAACAAACAACATGGTAATTATAATAAAAATGAAATTATGACTGGAGTTATAATTGTTTACATGATTCAAAGAGCTCCTATATCAGGCAAGGTGACGAAAGGACATGGGGCAAGCACAAGCTATACCAAAGCACCATGTGCTGGGATTGACGTACATGTACATGTATACCACCAGTCGTTTTTTCCACGTTCTACAAGACATTTGAACAAACTGTCTCAGGAAACATGCACACCAGAAATGGACACGAAGAGTTTCAGAGTGGAGTTTGACAAGCTACCGGCCAGCCATCCAGCATTCACCACTGACAAGAAAAAGAACAAGTAACTCCAGAGCTGTTTTTAACTGTTTTATCATGCATGCGCCAGGCTTAAAACACTCTATATAAGAGATTTGCCTTATGCGGAAGAATAAGAAGAGCACACTTGTAGTGTATTTTGTGCTCATCCATAGCTCAAATTCATTCATTTGTTGCATATATTCTGTTGACTATAAAAAGAGAATTAGGAGATGGTCCCATAAATGGCCAGATTTAGTGTACAGTACCCCTTTAAGTTAAAATGTCAACTGTTTTGTTTGTGTTATCTGTTATGCCTTATGTTATAAAGCCTGTGTAAATTTCCTGGCTGATTCTACCTAGCTGAATCTTCCCTTGGCCGAAAATGAACTAGACAAATCTTCCCACGGTCGAAAATTAACTAGCCAAATCTTCCCTCGGCCGAATCGTTCCATTCCCGATCAGAATTGATCAGAACTACTTGTAATTGTAGACAACTACTGGTATCTTCAAAGTAATTGACCTGAAAAAGCGAGTGATACCCCGGTAATGACTGCAGTATTACTGGCAGTATATGGTATCCACCATGGTATAAAATGGTCACTGTGGTGGAGCTACGGTACCGTGCGGTTTTGATACGCAGTCTATTAGCGGTCATCAACACCAAAAGTTGAAAAATTAATACGACCACAATGATCTCGTTAAAACTTAAAAGTTCCACAGATGCTTGTATAAAATGAATCACTAAATTTTATTTTCCTGCCTGCTTGTGCCAGTCAAAGCGGACTGGATGGGTGGAGTTTATAAATTGACAATTTGACAGCCAAAACAATGTCGGCAAATTCAAAGTTCATGACATGCTACATTTAACCCCCTTTATACAAATTTTCCATCAAGTATTCTCATGTCCTATACTTGGAATACTGTGAACCGATGTACATGTATTATCTACCACACACATGGAACAGGCCTTGACTTAGTCTTAGGCACATGGAGAAATAGTTACATGTACATAAAGCGATAAATAACACAAAGCTGCTTACTACAGTAACGCCCTAAGCAATCGGCCCCTTAACCACAGCAGAATTATGGGTAACTTTTCAGGATTTAGTCGGAAATATGGTTTGTTGCCATTCATCGGAAAGCTCTCGGCTAACATCACCAAAATACACCCTCCAGGGACCTAATCTGCTTAGTCGTGTGCATTACAAACTTCAACTGTAGAACTTCAATCTGTTCCTAGGTTTCCCATGGCTGTTGAGGCCTAATCAGACTGAGGATAAATCCGGTGATGCTGGCCCGCCTTGCGGAATAGTGTCATTAAATTCACTTTTTGGGGACCTCATTCTGCAAATGTCAGACACAATATATTCAGACTTGGCTGGCATATTATTTTAAGCTACATAAATGCATGCTATCAAAATTTATTTGATCCATTTTAAATACAGACATCTTGAGATTAATTGAAAATGATCCATTATCTGGGTGATATAGAATTGGCATCAATCACCATACACTTGGTCTCTCAGATTAAATAAACAATAAATTAGAATTCATTCTGCTAGTGGGCAGCCCAGGATTACTGTAATTGTGTGTGCCAGCTGTGGTATTTGTTTATCAACACATTTGAAATATTAGCATTGTATCTATGATACATTCAAGTGACATACTAGTACTGGGTACAGTTCCATCATTTAATGGGTTACATGTATTAACCCTGGTCACCAATTTTATGCTTTTGTGATATTTTTAATTTAAATTCTCAGATTCTATCTCCAGGTTTATAATGATAATATTCCACCTTTACTTGCATGGATTTTGTTTCTAAGACTGGTGACATCTTTTTTAGCTCACCTGAGACGAAGTCTCCGGTGGAGCAAAAGTCATCACTCGTCGTCCGTCCATCAACAATTCTTTGAACATCTTCTTCTCCATATCCATAGGACCGAATGGGTTCATAATTGGTGTGGATGTTCCCTAGGTGACTGGTATTCAGATTTGTTCAAATGAGGTCACTGGTCAATTAGTTCCGAAGCCAGGGCCATAACTCTTTCCCTCCATAGTAATTCTTAAAACGACTTCTTCTCAAGTGGCATCAGGCCAAATGAGTTCATATTTGGTATGAAGGGTCTTTGGTTTACTGGGGTTCAGATTTGTTAAAATGGGGTCACTGGGGCAAACATGGGCAGGGTCAGTATCTTTAAAAAAAAAAAATTTAATTTAAGTTTTTAGATTTAACACGTTCACTGCCGAAAACCAATGGGTAATTCCATCCCATATGCCGACATGGGATTTGATGTTTTGCCGATAGTAGATGATATTTTACGTATGTATGAGTAATGGTTGACCAATATCGGGTCATATGATGCTGAAACATGTTATAAGTCGGCACCTGGGACGGAATTTATTAATGTTTCATCCCTGGTGCCATGCAGCTACGAGTTATCTCGTAGGTAACTACAATGACGTTGTCAGTGTCTTAGATGACGAAGAGTGCTATACATGTACAAGCATATCGTATGTAAGACATGGTAAATGAATTTATATATGATAATTGGTACGGACTACGTCGAATAAGACGTCAAAAAACATTATATGTATTTACCTACGAGATAACTCGTAGCTGGCACCAGCGATGACCACTGGTGAGTTTCATCCCAGGTGCCGACTACGAGTTATCTCGTAGGAGCTTTATAACACGTTTTATCTTTCATTTGACCCGGATTTGATCGCCAATTCCTTTATATATACATACTGTGTCCTGGAATGGTCTAGTTGCACATGTATATCAAGGTTCAGGGACGTACAGAAGAGGTGCTGGTGAATTGGAGTATCCTACCAAGATTTCTATCTGGACCCCACCCCTTGTTCGGGCTGTGGAAATCATTGTATCTCAAGCCATCGTAATTATACATATATAATCGATCAATGGGATCGTTGGGCATGTATTGGCGCACACAGCAACATTGCTTGCCGTTTGTGTTATTATTTATGTGGTATGAACATTACTACGGGTTAACTCGTAGTAGCAGTCCCCATGGAACCGTTTACTACGAGTTAACTCGTAGTGGCAGTGAACGTGTTAACTCCTTTTGCTAAATTTAACAAAATACATAATTTTTAAATGAAAAAAAAACCCAGTAAATTTTACTCCTTGCTCAATTTTTTTTTTTATGAATTTTTTTTTCAATTTTAAATTTTGAAAAATAAATTATGTTATAACAACATACTGACTATTGTAGTCTTCAGAGTCCCAGTCCTCTCCGTCTTTACAGTCTGGTGAGCGACCCCACAGTCATTGACTGTCTGTTTGTCATAATTTTTATACAGATTTTCTATAAATTGGAATTTATGAGAGTGTTCACATGCCTGGGATAAAACTGTTTGCCATTTCAAAGTCTGAGTGATACTCCCTGATGAGGAACAATAAACAGATCACAAACGACCACCAGTTCTGCCCAACAGAAAATAATTTATCAAAGATAACTGTTATCTAAGATGTCTTTTTTTCCAATTTGGCAATTTTTATGGCTATCTTGGATAAGGAGTTTCATTAATGTTGTTTTCTTTGTCAAAATAATGCCTTATTATAAATGAGATGAAATGACCAATAGTCCACATGAGGGATTGTAACTAACCATGACCATACTAAGCACATATTCAAACGGCTGCCATATTGAACACCATCTTGTGATTCTTGTCTAGTGCCTACTTTAGATGTCCATTGTTTGTGCTTATTGGTATCTGAACTGGTTTGGTGAAATTAACTCATTTGGTGCAATGTTTCGTCAATATCACATGGACTATATTAAAAGTTAAACATCTGACAGGAGGGGAAGGGTACCAAAACGCCCCTTCTTATCTATAAACGGCAGGATTTTTTTTTTCTTGAGTTATGTTTTTATCTTTGAAAGCAAGCATTGGTGGAAAGCCCAAAAATTGTTGATGTATGCGACAGTGTAATTGAATTTTTTTTTTTAATTTTAAAGCACCCCCAGCCCCAAAACTCATGATTGCGTAACTTAAGAAATAGGTTTTCTGTGATGGTTCAAGGGTGATACCAAATCAAGGGCATAAACCTTTCATATGTGATAGTAAAAAATGTAATTGAAATCGACTGGGCTCTCTAACTTATTGGAGATGTGTTCAGGGTTTCCAACCCTAAGCTATGTCAGAAGGTGGAAAGTTTAGACAGACCTACACTGAAAACTACCTACCTTAATCGTTTTATATTCACGCAGTACTATTTTTTGCGCATCCATTGGTGCGCGAATTTAAAACTGAGTGAAAAATAGTACTGCTCCTGAATTTATAGCAAACCACAGGGAAAAGCAGATGGATATGTTGATGAGTATATACGTTATGGAAGGCTGGACTGAATTTTGACAATTGGACCTGCTTTTATGGGGCTATATATTACATGCAGGCGACCAACATAAAACTGTTGCTCATAATTATGTAAAGCAACAAATTATGACAACAATGTCGGTGTTGAAATACTGGTAAGAAATATCATTGTGCCAGGATGAAGTGCATGAAAGTGCGCCCCCTGTTATCAACACTGCATGGAGTGACACCATGATCAAACAACCTGAATTATTTGTGCCAACACAGCCAAGTGTTGATTTTTTCCTGAAGTCTGCTGCCAAGTATGTGGTTGCGGTTTTACTTCTTTCGAGTTCATTCCAATGAGGTATAGAACTATTTCAACTGAATAGTACTGAGAATAATTATTTGGAGCATATCGGGTATAAACACACATCTTCTCACGTGTTGACAATGCAGTCATGTTTTACATGTACATGCACAGTGTAAATCAGTCATCATAATTGTGTTTAATATACACATGTACTTTCCTTCAGAAACGATTAAGAAGTGAAACTGTCATCAGATTCAAAACTTTTAGGAAAATATTATTGTCAGTTTTGAATTTGCACAGGTAAGTTGCGTGAATTCAAAGTGCGCGATTTCAAAACTGAGTGAAATATAATACTGCGCAAATTTAAATACGAGTAAGGTAATTGCTAAGCTAATGCACCACCTAAAGGAATATAGGCTATCTGAAGACCATAGCAAGGATATTATATAACAATAAAAATGTCAAAAAGGTGACTTTTATCATATTTTTAGAAGGGAAATTTTGGGAACAGCCTTGATTGGAAATGAAATTTATCTTCTAGAAGAGACCATTATCTGAACTATCTCTTATCACTGTGGCCTATTTCTGGTTGATTGCTCCATGCTTTTGACTAAACAAATATAAAGAAATTTGTAATTAAGGTTTCTTAGTCTGATTTTGTGGGGGAAAATGTCCTGAATCACATATCTAAAATCCGCTTTGAGTCAAATTTTCCATTAAAAAATTTATTTAAATATACACAAACGATGAAGAAAGTCTGTTCCAAAATGGCCACCAAAATGGACAAAATCATATGAAATTTACAATTATTGGAAAATTGAATAGCTAGTCATACATGTATAAGAGTGAACAAACGCTTGATTTATGCAAGGAAGAATAAGTGCAGTCTATTACTATAAGGAAAACTGTTGATAAGAGATGTACAAATTCTCTCTAATGTATTTCATGAGACAGCAAGCGAAAGCAGTGTCTCATACAATGGTTAAATCTGGACTTTTTCGGCACCCCGAAACGGAAAATAATGCAGACTTATTTGTATTGTTTATCTTGAATTGTGTGATATATATGTAATGCTCTAAGTAATCGACTTCTTACCCCGAGAGCTTTCCGATGAAGGGCATCAAGCCATATTTCCGACTAAATCCTGAAAAGTTACCCATAATTCTGCTGTGATTAAGAAGTCGATTACTTAGAGCATTACTGTATGTAATTAATCAGTTAAATGGGATTTAATAGGGATGTATTGATTCTGTAACTTTTTCTAGAAGCGGAAATATATGTACTCAGAGTTGTCTCACGAATGTGACAATCATAATTTATTTTGATATCTACAATATCGAACCTGTCAAAATTCACTGCTAGAGAACAGTATGAGAGGTAGTCATAGATAACTGGGTAAAATGTGTAGATCCTATTGCCCGTGTCTTAAAATAGTAGTCATATTTGCCCCGGTCAAATGATGAAACACTAATATTTCACTTTTATCACACAAATGCATGGTGGTACATGTATACAATGAATGCAATTTATCAAATAAACAAAGGAGTACCATTGACTATCTTCAATAAATTCTAAACGTAACAAAAATTTCCTACATACTCTGTGGCAAAGACTATGTTTGTACCTGGATATTTATTTGGTTGTATTAGGGTCCGGCGAATCGGCGATTTTGTTTGAATCGAATCGAATCAGACACGCGGATTTCACATCTATTCGAATCTCGAATCGAATCTTACTCCCCGTGGTAAATCAACAAGAACTAGATTTATGTCGGCGATCCCGCTGCAGCGCGAGTGTCTCCCCATACCATCACCTGTGCGTGTTTGGCAGCTTGCCGTGTGGACCTGCGTCACAATAAAAAATATTGAGAACGGCACATGAAAATATGACGAGATAATCGTACTCTGTCGTACTTTTTTTTTCTTCAGGGCCCAATTCTTTCTTCATCGTAAAGGTGGCTAGTGACAACTGTTTCTTTTTAGGGGCTCGCCCGCATCGTCGCTACGTGTTGCCGGTTAATTTTCGTTTTGAGTCTTTCTTTTCTTTTGCCCTTATGGTGGATTGCAGGATGACTGCGGCTAAGGTGTGCCCATAAGTGGGAGGTAGTGCCCGTTTTCTGAACTGATAGTACAGTCGTGCACGATTTGCACCTGAATTTGTTAACGCTGCATTCAAAATAACTTTTAATTTCCGCCATTATAACTTTGGATAAATAAAAAGTAGGGAAGGGCACAAGATATGGATCGATGATATGGATATTTCGCCGCCACGACGACCCAAGAGCAATAATTTACTGAACGAAACAGGACTGCATCTCATGCACCGACGGCGTTCGCAATGACATCTGCGTGCGTTTGTTTTAGAGCTTTTGTAGGACACGCTGTTCAACAAGTTCGCACATAATGAGGTTAATATGGTGATTCGAACTACATTCGAATCACACGATCGATTTCGAATCGAATCAGTAAGACGATTTCGAATCGAATCGAATCTCAAAGCTTCGCCGGACCCTAGGTTGTATTCACTAAGGCCACATATACCCGAAACGTACTAAATTTTCTGCAACCGTATCACCGCATTTACCCCTTCTTCCTAATGACACATATCTGCTACACATAAAACCATACATCGCAGCACTGAGTGAAATGGTCATTGTTGAAATAAATAACTATAAATGCTGATCAACTGATATTTTGCACAAGTACATGTCCACGGGTGGCATTGGTAAGATATTTTCAAACAACATGATACTGAAAACTAATATTGTGCATTGTGTGGTAGCATATTCCAGTTGTAAAGTGCCGTCTGAAGGAGTTTGGACAAAATTGTCTGCTAGAAAACCGGTTTGGTAACAGCATGAAAATTTGTCTTACATAAAACATTTGAAGTACCATCTCTTCTATGTGTGAGATGGGGTGCTAATCTATTGAAGAGAAGAGTGTTTTTTTTCCAGTTTAATAAGCATCACGACAAACGTGTATTGTTTATTATCACGGAGAGTTTTGAAATTCTGGAAATGTGACTAGTATTTATACCACAAAGGTGTGAACTTCAGTTTCTGCGTTACATTCAATAATTAATGATCAATCCGTATGAAACTACCACACTGTGTGGCAAATCATTACTTCTTGTGTTCCATGCAGAAAATTATTATTTTTGGCCCGACTGTTGGATGCATTCTATTAAAGCAGAAAACCCGAACTTTAAAGATATACTAGTAAGTTGTATTGCAGTCAACAACAAATCATTCAGATGGATCTGTTTTAATGATATGATATACCTTTTATAAAGATATTTAACAATATACATGAACTTGTAAATTATCAATACATATTTTCACTTCCAGGTGGTTATCTAACTTATTCAATAGGTTAATTTCGTCGTGACATGACTTGGAATTGCGGCCATTTTGACAGCCATTTTGCGATTGCATTATTTTCTGTCCATGTCATTTTATTTGCCCCATACTCTAATTTCACACAAACTGACAACTGTTAAATATCGCATGGAGGAGTAAGGCATTCAGATGATGGATATTGTCGAAAAACCTTCTTCCCATGGCCGGAAAAATGGGCATTTTCAAAATCGCTGTAAAAATATTGTTCAAAGAGTCTATAACATTGCTCAAGAAGACTACTGAGCCGATAGTCTCAAAGGAAACTAAATCTATTTGTACATTTATAATGCAATTTTATCAAATTTATTACAGTTCAGTGGTGAAATCCATTGTATTTGTATCTTTTTAAACTTCCAGGCTGTCACCCTGCAATACGTACATATACCATACATCATATGCTTTTTATTGTTATAAATTATATTGTTAAAAGAATTTTGATTGTGATGAGAATGGATAGTTTTTATATAGCGCTTAATCACATGAGTATCTAAGCGCTGTAACAGTTTCATTATTATCACTGTTGTTGAGCCATGCCGAGTCTAATATATGATGCCATTTTATAGTGGCGAGACATGCATATATGCACACCTTCACAAGAACTTACACTTTCCCAAACCCACCAGGTACCTTTGTTTCTTATCTAGGTACGATGAAGCCTCCACAGTACGAGTAACCTTGCTAATGGGTCACAACTTGGCATCAGATTTGAACATTATTTGACTCAACAGTCACCTACATCTTAATCCGACCAGGCCACTTTTTGGGGAATCTCAAAAGTCAACTGGCTGGCATGAACTCACAATGCTGTGTTGACAACAACTGTTACCAGTCGAACATGCTAACCACATGGCTATCGAGCTCCCTCCACATACCGGTAGTTAATAGTACAGGTACATCTGTGACACATGTATAAGACAGACATAATTCAATTATGATTTTTTCATCAATAAGTCTTTGAATAAAAGAGATAATGATAATGAGCTTGTTTGTGGTCTGTAATACTGTTAGCATCAATTGCCTTTTATTAAAGCATGTTGAATATACAATCTATTATCCTGGTAGTTCTGGCCTACAATGTAACTCAGGTTGTTTATAGTTAAGGAGTTAAGGCTAACTGCACACTGTGACTAACATAAAGTGCTATGTTATGTTAAATGACAAAAATGCATTTTGAATGTCAATATAAACCTGCTTATGCTATTATGTGAACCAGCAAGCCTTGAAATAGCGTGTCTGTCATTTGCAGAATGAGGTCCCCAGAGCGTGAATTTAGTGATGCTACCCCGCATAGTGGGCTAGCATCACCAAATTTACCATCTGGGAACCTCATTCTGCTGAGGTGTAAGCAGAATGAGGTCACCAGAGGGTGAATTTGGTGATGCTAGCCCGCTATGCGGGGTAGCATCACTAAATTCACCCGCTGGGGACCTCATTCTGCAAATGACAGGCTTGTGAACCAGGAAGTTCTTATGTTAAGCCTTCTTCTTTGGGCATACATGTACTTTAGGTATCAGGTTTACTGATGCTTGGCTGCTTGTCAACAATTAACTTTTTTCTATAATCATGTGTAGTGAACATATTGAGTGCCAACTTCGAGTAATCTTGTACTTTTTCCATGTAATTGAATGGGAGCCGACACTCAACGAGTTAAACAGATTTGTATAACGCAATTATCTTTCTTGGTTCATATGTACCAGTAGGTAAATGGCTATGTAGCAAAACAAAGATTTTAGGCCATGATAAAAATATGCTTTAATTCCCCTGACCCTAGTAGGGATGGGTCCATTACTTTGGAAAGTAATGCATTATCATTAATTTCTGTTTGTTTTGTTATAATTATCGTTACTTTCAAAATTAAAAGTAATGTTGACCATTACAAATAAAATTTTGTCCCAAACCCAGGTTCGACAGGTGTACGGTAGATCCAGTCTCTTTGAAAAGCCGGTAAAAATCGTAATGGAGTACGTTTCTAGATTTGTCAATTATATTTCATTTCTATTTTTTGACAACGTGGCATTCCCAACATGATGTAATAAACCATTTCCAAATATGGAGTGCATTCCTGGCAGAGTAAATGTTTGTGAGAATCAGAGTATTTAGAAATAGTTATAAATAATACAAGATGCGAAAGAATAATCAGTCATGAATATCATTGACTGATAAAAACTCGAAGATGATGTCTTCTATATTCCGATGAGTATAATGAATTTTGGATATATATATCGCCTGTATTCAGTTTTTCAACATCAGTTTGTGTTTGACAATGTGTCGGAAAATTGTCAACATGTAATTGACCTCTGATCTGTGAAGTGATCTGTTATGCCATTAACCAATGAAATCACACGTACTATGCGCCACTCTCCAATGAAATGGAGGGAATCCCATCAATACAGAAATTAATTTTACACGACAAATCTGGAGACATATAGTGATGCCCTAAATAATAGACTCCTTAACCACAGCAGAATTATGGGTAACTTTTCAGGATTTAGTCACAAATATGGCTTGTATTTCCAACTAAATCCTGAAAAGTTACCCATAATTCTGCTGTGGTTAAGAGGTCAATTATTTAGGGCATTACTGTAAATCCGTTATGATTTTTGTTGGCTTTTCAAAGAGACGGGTGTTGATCATGTCATGAATCTCTGGCTTACCCTCATAGTCTAGGCTGTGCTGGGGGGTGATCGTCGCACATCGGGGGAATTTATGCGACCATCATTTTCTTATGGGAAAATTACTCTAGTTTTCGAATTCAGAGGGCGCCGAGCCGAGATAGGTGACAAAATATAACTTTTCACTATTGTTTGATAGGGTACCCTACCTAAAAAATGACATATTTTCAAAGGTTAACAGGCATTAGCCAACTGGTTAACAGGGCAGCAACATCGGAAAGATTGTAAACATATATGCAAAATATGGAACGAATATGGACACTTAATCAGATTCAACATCGTTTTTCTGCTTTCGTTCTGATTTCGTGAAGTCATGGTAAAATATGTAGCGTGACGCGTCAAACATTCATGGCGATTCAGACAAAGTGTTGTGCGTCAACTCTGTGCAAAGATAGCATATCTGTCGAATTCTTCCAAGTTATATATTTTTGGAAATGGAAGGGTACCCCCTATATAATGATGTTCATACTTACATTATATCTTTCCAAGTATTGACATAATAGACAAAAACTTAACCCTCCCCCCAATTTCACAAATAACCACATATGTGTGTCCATGCAGTTTGTGTCCACCAAATAAATTGACAATGCACAGTTTACCTTTTCATATTGTGTAGAATCTTACGGCGCCACTGATAATGTAAACATCGTTCAAATCCTAGATTAGGAAGGTAATATAAAATCCAAGATGGCGTCCAAGATGGCCGCCAATTTTTATATTGACACTCTATACACCAGATGTATGGTAACCGGACTAGATCATCAACTCTGTGCAAATATAGCATATCTGTCGAATTCTTCCAAGTTAAATATTTTTGCAAATGGAAAGGTATTGCCTACAAAATGATGTTCCTATCTTTATTATATATCTCCAAATGGTAAACTAACCGAGAAAAGCTTAACCCTCACCCCAATTTCACAAATAGCCACTTAAATGCACCCATGCAGGTTGTTTCCAATAAAACATCGACAATGCACATTTTGTAGTGTCATATAGGGCAGAACCATCCGGGGACATGGAGAATATAAGATTCCGTTCAAATCCTAGATTATGAAGGTAATAAAATCCAAAATGGCGTCCAAGATGGCTGCCAAGTTTAATATCGGCACTCTGTGCACACTGAGTGTGCACACCGGTTGTAACTGATCTTTATTTCATAGAGGCTGTATTGTAATATGTATAAGTCAACTGGTTACGTAAAACCAATGATGGAGACCAAAATGGCCGCCATAAAACTAAAAAATGTTCCGATAAAATGACCTGCTTCCGAGTTGCAATGTTATGTCAACTGCATGTTATGAGTTTTGTAGCTTATTCGTTCGTGCATATATGTCTCTTGATAATGTGATCAGAATCCAATAAAACTGTTGGCATTGAGAAATTAAATGTTCATTTTATTTCTCAAAATCGACATGCAATGCCAAATTGCCACAATGGGATAGTGTTTCAACCTGACATCCATTTTGTGGTATACAAGTCAACGTTCTGCTTGGTGGTGAAACTGCTGACTTTTATATTAGTACAATAAGAATTGAAGCTACAATGCCGACTAAATATACATATTCAATCCTCAATAACCAATGTAGGTGTCCACGGTAATGACTCATTAGACCCGCTTACACAAACCGTCAAGCAATAACAACCAATTTAGAATCCTGATAAGTGCGGGTATGCAAAGAATGGACAATTTATTTTATATATCTCATCAATGTTGTCAATGCGTACTGGGGTAATTGATTTTCACGTTCATTGGAGTGATGTTCTATTGAAATAACCGAAACAAATCTCAAACAAATCTGACAAAATACGTATCTGTGTCGTTATATTCTGGCTATGGTCCCATCAGACGTGGATTTATGCTTATTTACTTAAGCAGTTCATTTGAGTATTTGCTTATCTGTACTCAATTCTATGCCGCTTGATATGCGTGGTTGCAGGTGTATTAATTATTTTTATTGAATACACATTGACGACCAATAGTATAATTGTTGTCCTGCTAATGTACTATAGATCTTGTATGTCTGAGTAGTGGCTGATGCCTTCGGCGAGTTATATATATGCATTCGCTTCCATATTATTTTAATCTACCCGGCTGTCCAGAATTCGCATTGCTATCACAATATATTTAAACACATATTATGCATTCAGTATTTAACTTCATACAAGGCATTGGTCATTTTAAATAATATCAAGTTACTTGGAGCCAGGGTTCGCGCTGCCACTTGCCAAATTTGCCAATGGCAAAAATAATTAACATTTGGCAAAAAATATTTTCGTTTGGCAAAAGTTTTGGCAAGTCACTTTTTAATTCTTGATGAAAGCTGAAAAAATATTGGTTAATCAATATCATTCATTTCAGGAAACTCTTATACGATATAATTATATTAGTGGTGTTTATTTGGTTTAGGAACAGTTAACACCTCTATTAAGATGAATTAATCTGATAGCATTGGTATTGATGGGTGGAGGGATCAAATCAAGGTTGCAGAAAATGATACTATCAGGGATAACATTTGGCAAATTCTAAAAGAATTTGGCAAAACATATTTTCATTTGGCAAATAATTTGGCAAAAGTAAATTTTTGTCCAGCGCGGACCCTGCTTGGAGCTTGCCCCAAGAATGTTGCACAGAACCAACTTTCAGGTTTGGGTGGAACAGGTAGAATATTATCAAAACTGACCCCTCATTTGTAAATACTAATGCTTTAAATGATAACGGTAAACGTGAGGCCGTGGTATTGATTGTGCTAAGTTCCATGAAATTTGGATCCATGAAAGTTGGTCTCACACTGTAGGTATCACACGACTCTCCGTCACACGTACCCAACTATGATAATCACGTACAGTACTCGAATGGGATAAAACTATATCATCCAGTTTATATATCAGTATGGAGCAATCTCGGCAATTAACCAAAGATGAAAAGTACAAGGATTAGAAAGCCACACAGTTAGAAGACGTGCTCAAAATGTCATATACTCAGTTGCTCAGCATTAGAATGATGCTTAATTGTCATGCTAAATGTGTCCCTTTCACTGATGCTGATCCCTTTCAACCAACGGGATGACAACTCGTTGGTCACATGTTAACAGCCATAGCCGCGGAATTAGTTTTTAATCAAAATAGAGTATAACCGCTACAGGTAGGACATTCTCAAGAAATATAGTAGCCGTGGAGTACTTTTAACACAAACAATAATTAGCAGCTCCTTTGCACGATCGCCAATTTTCTGCAATGGAACAACCTACGTATCTGATATATGTCAAATATTCATGATTGTGGTAATTGTCTCCAGGATACATTTTACGATATGCGTTATATGTATCTGACCGAAAGCATATATGCAAGCATGCGATTATCACAAATATCAGATAATGTACATAGGTGTGGTAGTTATTGCGTGCATTCATCTAAGTAGACGTCCCAGAAAACAATTAATTTAAATCCTTATTTTAGCTTAATATTGAGGAATTTGAAGCCGTGATGGGTCGGTATATTTTGAGTAAGTTTACCTTGTGAGCACCATACAATCAAACCAGGTTCCATCGTTGCATGTGGCGACGGTCCTATATTCAACAATGACACACGTTCTTGTTTGAATGTTGGATTGAATGTATGACATATATAGACAATCGCAGTCGGACATTTGATGGCTGTTGGACCTATTTGCTCATAATATGGATTCTTCTGCGACATGGGGCAAGGCATATAGTAAACTTACACATCGTATCCCACACATATGAAACTTCGAAAGTAGCAACACCCTTTGCTTCCAGCATATTAAATTAGTAATCTCTCTACTTTCTTATGTGTACACCTGGTAGGAATTTAGATCGAGATACTTCATGCTTTGAGTTATGGTAATGTACGTGTAAAATTGCACACAAATAATGCAATCATATTTGTCCTTTGAAAACCAGTTAAGTGTTACATTTAATAAATGGATCTAGTCTCGACTAAGGTTATGCGATTGAAGTTAATTTGTCTTCAAAATTGTCGATTCTAACTCGCCACCTTATTAAATCGAAAAAAGAAATATTTCTTATAATTTGAATTTAGTCCCAATATTAATAAAATTCGTCCATTTTTCTATTATATATACCCATGCCATTCAGTGCCATTTATGAATTACTTATGATAAACAATTACTTGTTGGGAACAATCACGTATCCAGCTGAAGAGTAATTGGATTGCATCATATGATTGGTCAGGTCAATTTAATCCAACAATACTGTCACAGTGAATTAACTATTGCAACTTCTCGGCTTATCGTACTTGGCAGAAATGCCCGCGCACATGTGCCAACCAACTTTTTTTTATAGTGTTCCCCGAGTTGACAGCTAATGATTAAATTAGGTTCACATAAGACCAGAACATCAACTTAATCGTGTCACCGGCTGTGTAGATCCGATAGATGTATGTTACTCATTGCTGATAAGTACCAGCATGATGAAGTCATGTTATCGGTGGTTAAATGTCTAACGAAATTGTCTACGAGTGGATAGGCCTTATCCAATATAAAATATGGCAGGAACTTATTATTTCTTCGTCTCTTGACGAAATGGATGATCATCATAACAAAACGCTCAATAGATGTATTAATATATTGCGACAGCGACGTGAAACCTGAACTGCAGGTGTGAAATAAAATGATATGGAAGTGAGGGCATAAACCTGTGAATTAACTCGTCAACCACCCATGACTATAGTACGTTGGTGGGAAATTGATTTAAACTATCGGTTGCAACTGCGAATAGTTCATAAAATGAGTATTTGCAACGAACATGTAACCGTTTATTGTTATCTAAATCTTCAGAGTTGAGAAGTACTAAACAAATACGAATTAGAACTGCTTATGTAAACACCCATTTCCGTGCGGGGGTGGCATCCCGAGGAAATGTCGAGAAAACAGTTTTAGTTCGGTCTAAATTGCTGGTGATTATTGTCCGTTATTACATTGGAACATCGCTTCTTTGAACGTAGAAACCAACTACCATGGTAAGCAGTTGACGACATTAGCGGGGGTAATGTGAACACAGTTGGCCAAAATTTTCGTATAAACAAAATATCCGCAATTATTGTAGGTCCGTTATCTCCAGACGGTTTACGATTGCGGGTCTAATGTGCTACTAGCATGGAAAAACTCATTTATTTATTGATAATTGAATATATAACTATTAGTGCATACACTGCATAGGCATGTTTAAACAAAATCGGCATTGTGGCTTCCATTATTGCTATACTAATGTGGATGTTTGCAGAGTTGTAGCATCGTGTAGCAGAACATTGACATATATACCATCAAATGATTGGATGTCAGTTTGAAATTCGGTCCTAATTAGGCAATTTGACATTATGTGATGTCGTTATTTTCGAGAAATTAATGAACAGTTACTATCTTAATGTCCCTAGTTTCTTCAGATACGGATCATGTTGGACACAATGACATATATGTACGAACAAAAAAGCTAGAACAGTCATACCATGTGATTTTATTGCAACTCAGAAGTTGGTCGTTTTATCGGAACAGTTCTGTTTATTTTGGCGGCCATTTTGGTCTTCATCATCGGTTTTACGTCGCCAATTGCCTTATACGTATTAAGATACAGACTCCTTCCAAGACAAGGCCATATTACATAAAGCACTCGCGATGATCTAGTCCGGTTACCATACATCTGGTGTATAGAGTGTCAATATAAAAACTGGTGGCCATCTTGGACGCCATTTTGGATTTTATTACCTTCCTAATCTAGGATTTGAACGATGTTTTACATTATCAGTGTCGCCGTACGATTCTACACAACATGAAAAGGTAAACTGTGCATTGTCAATTTATTTGGTGGACACAAACTGCATGGGCACATATATGTGGTTATTTGTGAAATTGGGGGAGGGTTAAGTTTTTGTCTATTATGTCAATACTTGGAAAGATATAATGTAAGTATGAACATCATTATATAGGGGGTACCCTTCCATTTCCAAAAATATATAACTTGGAAGAATTCAACAGATATGCTATCTTTGCACAGAGTTGACGCACAACACTTTGTCTGAATCGCCATGAATGTTTGACGCGTCACGCTACATATTTTACCATGACGTCATGAAATCAGAACGAAAGCATGAAAACGATGTTGAATCTGATTAAGTGTCTATATTCGTTCCATAATTTGCAAATATGTTTACAATCTTTCCGATGTTGATGCCCTGTTAACCAGTTGGCTAATGCCTGTTAACCTCTGAAAATATGTCATTTTTTAGGTAGGGTACCCTATGAAACATAGTGAAAAGTTATATTTTGTCACCTATCTCGGCTCGGCGCCCTCTGAATTCGAAAACTAGAGTAATTTTCCCATAAGAAAATGATGGTCGCATAAATTCCCCCGATGTGCGACGATCACCCCCCAGCACAGCCTAGACTATCATGGAGATCATATTCCATCTGTTTCTAAACCTTGGAATTTTGTATGTTCTGATCTGTTCTGATTGGGAACTTTATAACATGGAACAAACAATGCCAGGAATCAGGGCTGCTGGAAGGACTGAAGGGCAGGGGGAGGGGGGTTGCAAACATTTTCTTTGGGGTATATTCTGTGAAGATGCACCTGGCACAGTCACAGGTAAAATGCTTATAGCAGCGACTTCACAATGGCTGGGATATTGCGAATGCTAGCACGTATAATGTGCTCGATGCTCATGTACTTTATATAAATCAATAGTCATAGAGTTCAACACTTTACACAATCTATTGAATCTAACATCAATAAACTCAGTCTCTTTAAAAGCTGACACAATCTCGAATCTTCGATTTATGTCTCTGGAATTAATATTCAAAAGCTATCACCAGACACACGGAATTCCTTCGTGCATACCTCTGTAGTTCGTCAGGTACATTTATATTTCCTTGAATGATGTTTTTCATTGGTCACAAAACGATAATCAATATCGATCACAAAATTCCCAGGCGGGGCTAAAAATTTAGTCAGGCTACAATGTATGTCTAACATACATAACTATCAATAGAAAGCAAGCATGATTTTGCATTGTGTAAGACACGCTGAATTTTTCTATAAAACAAATAAGTTGTTCCGAAGACCGGAGCTACGAGAAATAATTTTATACTGTAGACAGGTCTCAGGTCTTCTTCGCAATTGATGCATAACAAGAGCTGTCATGTGCAGATTACGACATCGGCACTCTGTTTGAGAATGGAGACTGATAAATAAATCGAATCAATTACTATAATGTACATGTATATAACTATAATTGAATGATTTCATCATCATCATTGTTTTACACATAATCCACTCACACAACTAAAATGCTGCGAAATATCATCTCTGGTTGGATGTCTTACTCGCGAAAACTTGTGCTGTTCACTTTGTCTATTAGCCCCTTTTTGATTGTCTCGTAACGTCAATGCAACGTAAACGACATAACGTCAATGAGGTGGTTTGCTCCTGACATCGCACGGACATCGCATTCACTGGCACACTACAGGCTGTTGGTTGGTAATTTTTCAGTCAATAGCATAGACCCTTCATGTAATCTTTTGGTGACTATTCTTGCACGTGGGGTCTTCACATCTACTGGCAAACTCAAGCCAGTCAGTGATTCTGTCTTCTTGACAATTTTTAAGAATTCAATTTCACTCCACATTTCTTGGAGCTGCTGGCTAGATAATCCCACAGAAAATGGCACACAATCCGCTGACATATCAACTCCCTGTAGCTCTTTGGACAGTTTTTCAAAGATACAAATATGTCCCGGAATGATCTTAGCTGTATCATGAGTCCATCTATTTTGGCTTTTGTTTCAGCTTTAGTTGTGGCATCACTTCTTATTGCCGTCATGGTATTTTCAATAGATTTTTTTAAGATTGCATGAATTTTGTGACTTTTGTGAGCCGCTATCGCAATACATATTAAATTGATTACCTGGGAGAAATTCCATGATTGTAAGCATTACAAAGTATAACTGGCTCTTTAAAGTCCCCTAAATCATGCAATCTCGAGATGGGACCTTCACCTACATTGTTAAGGAACATGTATCAATTAAGAATTATACGTTTATTATCTGCATTGTCATAAACTTCCCTGTCAGAACATCAAAGAGTTCCCAGGTTTTGAACTGGTAGAGTATTATCTCTATGGGCATAGCCAGAGTAGAGATTCATGACAGGATCTACCACAGATGCTGACTTCCTCAATCAGTATTTTATGATCAAACAATGGAAGTAAGTGGGACTCAGTTCCTGTTTTTGCTTGTGTTTTCTGACCTTTGGGCATCCCTTGTGGGCTACTGGCATTTCAATTAATAACAAAGTAGTGGCTCATATCTGTGCCAAGGGACTGTTATAATTGATTGACTGTATGCCTCATCCTGTGATTTCCTTGTTTCTGAAAGTTTATATACATGCATTTATTAACCCTTCAAATACTGAATAGATTGTCCCATTCAGTTCTAAAAGGACACATTAGGATTGTTCATTCTCCATTTTAGGGATGTTCACAAATGAGCAGTCAAGAATAAGAGAAACACCCCAAGGGTCTAAATATTTCATAGGATGTTCTGCTAATAAGTTAAGATAGAGGAGACCAATTTCACCACCCTTACCGATGCCCTCATAGACTTAGTTCTCCACAGCTGGAATTTCAAAGGATATGATGCCACTGATTGCATTCATAGACAGAGAGAGTAGTTGGTTCGCGTGCATATCAAGTGATCTTCTACTTCACCCCACATTCATAGTAAACTAGACTGATCTATATTCATGTATAATCACTGTAGAATTTCACTTTAGGTAGATTTGTGAGTCAGAATTCAGTAACATATTATTGATTAGAAAAATACTTGTAAAAAAACTAAATAAAATTGAGCTGTAGTTGAATCCTTAAATCATAAAAAAAACCTGATGTTTGTATCTAGTGCAGTCATTGTTTTATTAATTATCCCCCGCAAACAAATTTTGGCTGGGGAAAAAGAAATGGGCTCCGTCCGTCCATCCGTGAGTCTATAGCCATCCGGCCTTCTGTCTGTAACAACTTTGAAGCTCTATATCTTTGTCATCGTCAGTTGATATTAATGATCTTTGGTATGTTGATAAGGCAACATGGGGGGAAAGAGTATTGACAAACAGCGGGTTACGTCCATTAATTTTTTCCAGAGTTATACTCTCCTTATGTAAATGGGACTTGGTGTGAAAATGGAGTTTACTCTTTGCATGACTATATTCTTCGAGACAACCTACTCGCCCTCATCCAATCATCACCAAACTTCATATGGATCTTTGGGGTGGTCTCTAGATTGGATCTGTCCATTTTGTTCTCACAATTTTTAAAACAAAATGACCACCAGCGGCCATATTGTTTTTCTGGTATTGTGGTTTTTTGTCCATCCATGCATATATCTCAAAAAACCAATGGTTATAGGATTTAAATGCAATTTAGTATGGAGCTTCATCATCATGACTGCTTACAAAATAGGGGCAGATATGGAATCCTATTAGGGCCACTTGCTAATGGCGCTTGCGGCACGTGCCGAAAGCGACAAAAAGTGCGCCATTGGTAGCGCATTTTGTCGCTTTCGGCACGCGCCGAAACATGCGCTAATGGTGCACTTTTTGTCGCTTGGCGCACATTTTGTCGCTTTCGGCGCATTACTAATGGTGCACTTTTTGTCGCTTTCGGCACATTAGCAAGTGGCCCTAATAGGATTCCATAGGCAGATGACGTTGTTCCCTTTTTCCATTTTAGTGTTATCCTTCTTTGTTTATCTGGAAATCGTTTCTTTTTGTCTGTTCAAGCAGATATTCCAGCCATGTGTTGTCAGATCTGAATGAAATTTGGTATGGATGTTTGCCATAATGAATGCTTTTAACCCTTCCATGACTGGAGATTCCTGAAATTTTGCCAAAACCCTGTGCCAATGCATTCTCTAATATATGCAAGGCTCCCTATGGGAGACTCGCATATATAAGAGAATGCACTGTCACAGGATCTTTAATGCTGCACCAGCATAGCTCCCGTCATGGAAGGGTAAAAGGAATGCCAAATGGCATTGTTTGCATTTTCGATTTGTCTCATTTACATGTATCGACTTTAGTTTGTCAATTTTGTGCAATTTTGGTTTATCCCGCTTGATAACTTAAACAAATATGAACTGATTTCAAAAATCTCTGATATTCATGCATGTCTTATTTGGTTATCACAGGCCAGATTAAGACATCTTTTGAATTGAGCCACATCATAACATTTAAATACCTCATCAGAAAGCCACCATGTCGGGGGGGGGGGGGGGGGGGGGGGGACTCTGGGGAGTGCACTTGTTCAAATAGATCCGAAGCGACCCCAAAAAAGGAAGCTCAAATGGTTGCTGTATTCAGACTTTGCACTTAGGACACTGTATCCACATTTTAAGGTCTCTGTTATATATATGGTAGGTATTTGCAATCTTCAAAATTGGCCATGCCAATAAGAAATGCCATGGCACCATGTGGAATCTATAACATGCCACAGCATCAAATTTGCCATGGGACATTTTTCCCAATTTGAGGGCTGTATTTGGCACAGGTGCATGTTATATGTATGTGTATCGGAAACATGCCAAGCATTGCCCTTTGTACATGCCTGGGACCCATGCAGCTTCTAAAATCACATCATATTCCTTACTTCTTATCCTGCAGAAGTGCATGACTTGTGATAAACCATACTGCCCAGAATGTACATGTACACGCAGACCCCATCAGAATTCTTCAGTATTAACCAACTACAGTAATGCCCTAAATAATCGACTCCTTAACCACAGCAGAATTATGGGTAACTTTTCAGGATTTAGTTGGAAATATGGCTTGTTGCCATTCATCGGAAAGCAACAGACTTTGCAGAACAGTCCAGATGAAACGTAAACACGTCGGTACCTTAATAAAAATAACATGTTCATACCGGGTAGCTTATTACACTGAATAGGTTGATACAATGTTTGGAGCTTCCTCTTTCAAATGGTATATAATATGGCATATATTTTATATATTGTGATTTGGGGGTTCGAAAATTAAGTGAGCCTTTTATTCTCTATATTTTTATTTCACACTTTACTGCACTTCAATACTATTGTAACGGCATGCACCTATCTACCTCAACCTTACTCCTGATGGGTGAGATAGGCACCAAGAGGGCTAGACACGTATTAACTGATCGTACTGCTTCTACATGTAGTTCATTTTTGAAGTTTTTTCAATAAGCTTAGATGTCTGGCATTACATTTACTAGGTAACTATATTGAGAGGTGCAAATAACTGGTATATATAATAACTATTCTTCTGTCATTATGTTGTAAGGGTGTACCCGGATACAAGCCACAAACAAAAATGTGTTATAGGCCAAATTAGAAACCTGATGCCTGAATACTGTTGTTTATGGTTTACTTGGTCTACTGCCATACATCATGCATCACTAAACAGTTCTAAAGTGATACATTTTAGTATCTGGCATGATACTTAGGTTACATATGGCTTTGAAGAATAAAAAAAAGTTCTATAGCTTTATGTCATTGTTGCAGTTTGTTGTGAATTTTACTGCGCATAATCACTGGGTCAGATAACAATGTACATGTAAGTTGGATACTGAGCGGCAATTTTGACACTAATCTCATCTTATTGGACATACATGTAGTGTGTAAGATACAATCCTATACACTGAATTCATTGAACAATTGAGCTACATGTACTTCATGCCATCATGCAGAGGAAAGTTTATTTGTTTGACAAATACACAATCAAAGCAGGGACATATCCAGACCGGTTTTCATACCGTTTACTTATTTGGGCACCACCACTCCAGGCGCCCAAAAGAAAAATTGAAATTGTTTTTTTTTTCTTTCAATTCACGTCCCAATTCATATCATAACAAGATACAAAACAAAACATTTATTTATATATATTGACATAAGACATTTAAGTTTACTAAAAGATTTAAGTTCAACAGTTGAAATCAAACTGTAAAGTATGTTTGGCTTTATCTAGCTTTCATCTGAAAACTTCAAGCTTTCGGGATATGCCATCGGCATATCATTGCCCAAAAACAGGTGTCCTCAAAAAAAATCCCTGGATCCTTCACTGCAAAGCAATTGTATCCCTTCCCTGTTGTAGTCACAGGTCCCCTTGTGCGACAACCCCACCATACATGTACCTTAATAAGGTATATATACTCATGGTGGGGTTGTTGGCAGACCTGTTGCACCAGGGGACCTGAGGTTGTAGTAAGCTTATTACATGTATTAGATGTTCCTACTATATGTTCCTACTCAATTGCTGACATCTGTCCTTCACTATTATGATGATACTACTAGTATTTGCTAAGTGTGTACTTACAGATAGTACCGCTGGTTCTTAGAAACTCATTCAGTTGGCTACCCTGTGTATAACACTTTGTTATGGCCCTGTTTCCTTCGCCTTCATTAACTGGCATCTTTACAGCTGAATACCAGTTGAAACGATATATTGCAAGTAGCCGGTGCAATTAATCTTGATATTTTGTAACACTGTCACACATGTCATCAATTTTATAACACACACCTCTAACATAATGTTGAGATTCTTGAAGCAGTATTGAACTCAATGTAATTGCCATTGGAGCCTTTTACTTGTTCAGATCATGTACAAGCCTTGAAATAGTGTGTCTGTCATTTGCAGAATGAGGTCCCCAGAGGGTGAATTTAGTGATGCTACCCCGCATAGTGGGCTAGCATCACCAAATTCACCCTCTGGGGACCTCATTCTGCTTCCATCTCCGCAGAATGAGGTTCCCAGAGGGTGAATTTGGTGATGCAACCCCGCTATGCGGGGTAGCATCACTAAATTCACCCTCTGGGGACCTCATTCTGCAAATGACAGGCTCACTATTTCAAGGCTTGATCATGTACTGTTATGGCAGTTCTTCATTTTCACTTAATTTGTATACTTGCTGAGAAGGCACTTCCCAAAATTTCTCTTCTAAAACCATGCTTAAAGTCATCTTTTTGTCATTTTTATGTTTACCCATACCATAGTATGGTAAACATAGTGTCGTTGCCCGGATTGACCACTCGTCGTTCGTCCGTCTGTCCGTCTGTCCGTAGACACTTTACGAGTAATGCGATAACTCAAACATTTTCTATCCGATCGAAACCAAATTTTGTATATGGGTTTCTCAGCCCAAAATACAGATCGAGTTCGAATTTGGGTTTGATCCGAGTTTTTGTTACAGAGTTATGGCCCTTTTTCAACTTATAATTCACGCATTCTGCCATAACTCAAACATTTTTTATCTGATTGGAACCAAATTTGGTATATGTTAGTTTCACAGCCCAAAATACAGATCGAGTCCGAATATGGGTTTGATCCGATTAATTTTAAAGGAGTTATGACCCTTTTTCGCGAAAAATTTTTTATTTTTTTTTAAATTTTTTTTTTAGATTTAGCTCCTTGCTAAATTTAGCATATACAAATATTAAATTTTGTTTGAACTTTAAATAACAATAAAAAAAAATTAAATAATAAAAAAAAATTGACACTTTCATTTATTTTAGTTTTATACGATTAATTAGGTGTGATATCCTGTTTTGAAAATATGAAGATTTTATTGCAATAGTTTCATGTAATATAATGATATCAATAAATTACCATGTGATCATCCAACATCCAGAGTATATGAGAGGATTTTTATAGATGTTGTCATTCCAAGTGAAATCTGTTATGAAATGAGTGATATATATCTTTATTGCCTCCTATATGGAGAGATTATATTACACAACATAACAATTAATGGAGAAATAATTAACCCTTTCCAAGGTTTCCATAGACACATGCTATAATGTACATGGACTCTTCCTCATATCTCTTAATATCTATTGGGTATCTTTGCACACTATTCACTTTTATCAATTTTGGTATTGACTGATTAATTAATTTTTGAAAAATATATTACCCCTTCAGACAGGTGCTTTCAATTTGAAATTAAAACAACAGCTGATAGCCAATATGATTTATCTATGCAATGGGAAACAGGCAGATAAATATACATGACTATTGTAAGTGATGACTTGTTTTGAAAATCAATATGGTAGATGTTAGTATTTCCAAGAACCTTATTTTCCCATTTGTTCACATTTTCATGGTTGATTGAATTTTAGGGGCCACAGAGCACTTAGAAGATTAACATTGAAGGTTGTGGCTTTTAGTGCCCAAGCTACTTGTAAAACATTGTAATGTGTGAAACCATTCAAATGAGGGCTAACTTACTTTCTTTTATATGAACGATTTAGTGGTCATAGGGGCCAGCATCCCCATCATATTATGTCTGTATAACATTATATAGATAATACTTTTGAATTGTATAAACTACATATATTTTTGAAAACCATACACCCCTGTTATGAAACACTTAATCTTATTTAATACACAGGTCAGATCTGATTTTATATCTGTCCATGTTTGATAAACAAATAACTGGGGAGAATGGGGGAAGGGGGGGGGGAATTAAAGTACCATTTAAATACGAGATGGAATCCCCTACATATATGTCGTTCTAAGCAATTATAATTTCTCTTTAGAAGTGAATAATCAATTTTGAATATCTGGCATGTCAAAAGTGGCAAAGATAGGGATTTATCACTTTTGCTTCCAATGAGTTAACTTAAACTCCTAAACATGTCCTCTGAAATCACTAAACCATTGGATCTCATAGTGAGAGGTCCTTGTGTGAATAGGGACAGAGTTATGAGATTTAAAACTACTCCTCCCCAACCCAAATACTTTAACCCTTTTTTAAGACAAATTATTGGAGCTTTTGATTTCAAGTTGGGTACTGATATATGGATTAATTCCTGTGATCATATCTTTGACAAATAATCAGTTATGGCTAGTCGCTATCGCCAAGGAATGGGTTAAACATCTGCCGATCGTGATCGGCCTCTCGTTATTGTTATATAATATGCTTGGATGTGGTTTTCAGATAGCATATATTCTTTCATGTTGTGTACTACAGTAATTCCCTAAATAATCGACTCCTTAACCACAGCAGAATTATGGGTAACTTTTCAGGATTTAGTCGGAAATATGGCTTGTTGCCATTCATCGGAAAGCTCTCACTGATGAATGGCAACAAGCCATATTTCTGACTAAATCCTGAAAAGTTACCCATAATTCTGCTGTGGTTAAGGAGTCGATGATTTAGGGCATTACTGTAGCTTAACAATTAAGTAGTTTTCTGTGTACGGCCATCTAAACTTTCCACCTCCTGACATAGCTTGGGCATGGAAACCCCTTAATATACAGTAATGCTCTAAATAATCGACTCCTTAACCACAGCAGAATTATGGGTAATTTTTCAGGATTTAGTCGGAAATATGGCTTGTTGCCATTCATTGGAAAGCTCTGTGAGAGTTAAGGAGTCGATTATTTAGGGCATTACTGTACATACGTACTATTCTCAAAGATGTTGGTTAACAGACATGCTGACTACCACAAAGATGTAGTGAAGTGGAAACGTCTCTGCAATAATTCCTGCATGAGTTCGAATCCATTCTTGAGTGCAAAACTCAAATTGCTGTGTCTAGACAGATCAAAATTAATGCAGGAATGCCTCCCCTAACTGCTCTGTGCAGGTTGGTGCTAGTATACATGTATGTCACTGTCAGATCAGGTTCAGATGTTATGGTTGTCCTGTGTGCTACACATACATGTTCTCAAAGTATTATCTGCATGTTAAAGAACATACGACCTGGCAAAAAATGATAGCACCAGTTCTAATGAAAATTAGACCCTTGAACAAGCTACATGGTTACAGAGTCTAAAGAAAATAACTGTGAACTCCATTACCGTGCTATTAATAGCTTCTGAATGCAATTCCTGCTGTATATGTCCTCATATAATAGTAAATAGTTTTATGATCAACAGACTGATATCTCCTTTCGGTTTCCATTTCGGTTTAGCGAATAACAAACTGGGTGTAAACTGTTGAAATTTTTGGACACACTTAATTCTTTTTCTCCTTGCTTGGTATTATTGCTAAATTCTGGACTCTCCATAAATGCTTTTTAGTGTATAATTATTTGTTGTAATCTCCAAATTTTTAAATACTGTGTGAAATGAGCAATGTGATCGGATGTTTATTACGCTATTTAGCTATGTGTTGAGAAACTGCAGAGTCACGGAAATTCAACAATGGCCTAATTGATTTTATCACTTTACTGTTAAGTGTTGTGATTGGCTGACACCGGTGTAATGATTCTTGGTGGTAATGGAATTCCCAGCTATTTTCTTTAAACTCTGTGATGGCGTAGCTTAATTGTTCGAGAGTTTAATTTTAATTAGAACTGTGATAGCACATGACCACAGTGTAAATAAGGCCTAGCCTTTACAGTGTCACCTAAAGTAATGCCCTAAATAATCGACTTCTTAACCACAGCAGAATTATTGGTAACTTTTCAGGATATAGTCGGAAATATGGCTTGTTGCCATTCATTGGAAAGCTCTCCCCGAGAGCTTTCCAATGAATGGCAACAAGCCATATTTCCGACTAAATTCTGAAAAGTTACCCATAATTCTGCTGTGGTTAAGGAGACGATTACTTAGGGCATTACTGTACATGTAGGTCTTCAGACCAAATAATCTCACTCACTCACTCACAAAGGAGGTTTCCGCACATATTCATTATTGGGAGGAGATTATTGTTACTGGGAGACAAGAGATCTGCAGATTAATTAGTTGTACAGCACCTGTCATTATGTTATGTTATGCACCCCAGAACATACATTCATTATCACCTTAATGGGAGCTGCGCTCGTGCAGCATTAAATATCCTGTTCCAGTGCATTCTCTTATATATACAAGTCACCCATAGGGTGCCTCACATATATAAGAGAATTAATGCACTGGCTTACAAGGTCAAGGTAAATATTGTTTGGCCAATGCATTCTCTTATATATGCGAGTCTTCCTATGGCAGAGTCGCACATATAAGAGAATGCATTGGCACAGGGTTTTCGCAAAATTTCAGGAAGCTCCAGTCATGGAAGGATTAATTGTGAAAAATATGACAAATTTCATCCAATTGGAAAACAGTGTTAATATAATCATGAATGAATAATTTCAGTACATTAAGATTTGACAACAAAAAAGTTGTTTGAAAATAGGCAATTTAACATTGAAAGTATGCTCGGATATAAATATTAGAGTGAACAAAGAATTTTAAATGCAGCAAGCGACTGGCTCTGTTGCTGATTTTGAGCGAGTTTATTTCGCTGTGAGCCGCAGTAGAGGGTTTCAAATCACTTTAACTGTTCACACTGCTGCTCAACGCAGGCATTTCAATAAACTGCATATCAAAATGACCAGCACACAATGTCATTCTTTCATTAATACAGTAAATAATATACTGTCGTTGGCAAAATCATTCTCGTTTGTTTATCATGATTTGTATGGGACGAATGACAGACTTTGTTTACATTTCTGCACAGGTTGGATGTCGTATTTTATGCACAGTCACAGCCGATGTTATTGAATATTTTGCCAGTGATACATGTAGTTTAATGGTGCTTTCTTGAAATGGGTGTAATGGCTGAGTCACAAAATATCAGCTTGAAGTCACATAATACATGTACGTCTTTAACTCAAAATTGTGTTTATTATATTTTCTACACATGTTTTGTTACGCCCTAAACCACAATGAAACACATCATTAAGCCTACAACTTGACCAACCTTTTCAAGAGCGGTGAGTGAAATATCGTATCTTTCCAGACACGAATGAGATGTTTCTGGTATTCAAACAAAAAATGTAGGTGTTCTTATTATATGCGCCTTACTACAGCAATGCCCTAAATAATCGACTTCTTAACCACAGCAGAATTATGGGTAACTTTTCAGGATTTAGTCGGAAATATGGCTTGTTGCCATTCATCGGAAAGCTCTCACTGAGAGCTTTCCGATGAATGGCAACAAGCCATATTTCCGACTAAATCCGACTAAAAGTTACCCATAATTCTGCTGTGGATAAGGAGTCGTTTATTTAGGGCATTACTGTAACAAAATCATATTTCACTGTTGTTTTTTAGCTCACCTGAGACGAAGTCTCCGGTGGAGCTATAGTCATCACTCCTCGTCCGTCCGTCGTGCCGTCTGTCCGTCCGTCCGTCAAGAATCATCTTCTCGTCCCGAACCGTAAGACGTAACGTGTTCATATTTGGTGTGGATGTTCCCTAGGTGAATCACATTCAGATTTGTTCAAATGAGGTCACTGGGTGAAATAGTTGTGAAAGCAGGGCCATAACTCTATTCCTCCATAGTAATTCTTAGAACGACTTCTTTTACTGAACTATAAGGCCGTATGGATTCATATTTGGTGTGGATGTTCCCTAGTTGACTCACATTCAGATTTGTTAAAATGAGGTCACCAGGTTGATTAGTTGAGAAACCAGGGCCATAACTCTATTCCTCCATAGTAATTCTTAGAATGACTTCTTCTTTTGAACCATTTGACCGATTTAGCTTACATTTGGTGTGGAGATTCCTTGTGTGACTGGGGTTCAGATTTGTTCAAATGGGGTCACTGGGTCAAATAGGGGCAGAGCCAGGGCCCAGGGACATAACTCTTAAATTTTTTTTTATTTAAATCCTTGCCCCCCACCCCCCACCTCCCCCACCACCACCACTGCATGTCCCTGTCACCCCACACCAGATCCCTGCAAGGTTCACCCCATTAAAAGCCTTACAATTTAGTTATATGACATGCCAGGAACTGACCAGCCTTACTTCTCACAGTTCTCACAGCTGTGTGTCCAGTCATTATAAAGTAATTAACTTTTATCTCAATATCCACATTTATCAGGCTAAGAGAGAAAGAGGTGTTCGAATGAAATTCAATCCTATGTGTTTACAGCAATCTCATATACAACTCTAACTGTTTGACAGTTTACACATTTATTATTAGTATTAGTATTAACCATTTCATTACCAGAGCTATGCTGGTACAGCAATAAAGACCCTGCACCAGTGTATTCTCCTATATATAAGAGAATACACTGGGGTTCAAGATCAAGAAAATATTGTTAGGCCAATATAGTCAGACATCCAAATAAATCACACATGTCCTATTCTCGCAGGGATGTCCCCGACATATGTTTGGGGAGGGGGCAAATTTCTCAGATTTGTTCATTGAGATGTAATTTTTTTCCAAAACCAATTACATATACTAAAATAAAATGAATATAAAATAATAGACCATTGATCAAGAGAAATGAGCTCCTAGTTTGAATATTTGTCTAATATTTATTATTTTATAACAAGGTACTAGTATCATGCCAGTGCATTGTCTTATATATGTGAGTGTCCCATAGGTAGCCTCACCTAAGAGAATGCACTGGCTTTCAAGGTTAAGAAAATATTGTTAGGCAAATGTAGACAAGCATCCAAATAAATCACAGATGTCCTATTCTTGCAGGGATGTCCCCATGGGTTGAGGGGGTGGAATTAGCAGATTTGTTCAATGAGATGTAATTTGTTTTCTCAAAATTAATTATTTAGACTAAAATGAATATAAAATAGTAAACTACTTAATTTTTTAACCCCCAGATTACATTATATAAAATATATGCCATATTATATACCATTTGAAAGAGGAAGCTCCAAAACATTGTATTATCAACTTATCCAGTATAATAAACTGTGGACATGTTGTTTTTATTGAGTTGCCAAAGAGTTTTGTCATCTAGATTGCAGTAAAAAGCAAAATTATTTTCAATGCAGGGGGAATAACTCTATGTATTAAAGATGGAGTTCTTCCCCTTCCATTAAAAAAGTTTGAATTCTGTTGCATTCTGGGATCCAAAGGGGGGGGAGTCATTCTATAATTTCAGTAGTTTTTGGCTCACCTGAGACGAAGTCTCTGGTGGAGCTATAGTCATCACTCCTCGTCCGTCCGTCAACAATTCTTTAAACTTCTCCTCTGGAACCATAAGACCGTATGGGTTCATATTTGTTGTGGATATTGCCTAGGTGACTCACATTCAGATTTGTTCAAATGAGCTCTATGGGTCAAATGTGGGCAGGGCCAGGGACATAACTCCAAAAAATATTAAAAATTGCAAGTGAAGTCTGACATTTTTATAAACATTTCCTGGAGATCTGCTAGAGGTCATTAATTCCCAATTACAACATCAATCTATCATATGTATTGTTCAAATCTTTCAACAGGACATTTAACTCTCCCACACCCACCACTTCACCATCACATATTTGGCAAACTTGAAAAGTATCTTTGAAAGAACCACCAGCTCTATTTAGTTCACATTTAATATTGAGGCTCCTTTGGTGATATGTGATTCAGATTTGTTTAATCAGGGTCACCAGGTCAAGTAGGTGCAAGGCCAGCTACATTACTCTTTCTCTCCATAGTAATTCATGATACGTCTTCTATGCAAGAATGAAGTGGCCTATTTTGCTTATATTTGGTATGAAATTACCATGTGTGACAGATTTGTGAAAATGGCATCACAAAGTCGAATAAGGGCATTGCCAGAGACATAACTATTTCACAACATAGTAATTCTTAAAATATGTATGGAAGAGCCAAGAACTAGTTGGCTTATTTAGCATGGAATGTTCTTGTTTGACTGCAATACAGATATTTTTAATGGGGTAACCTGGAAAAATAGGGGCCAAGCGAAGGACAGTTTCCTTCTTAATATGCTTCCTTCACAAGGACCATCAGGTCTATTTTATAAAAAGGCGCTTGTGAGATTGAAAATTTCCAACAATTGGGAAAGTTTGAGATGTCAATTGTGTAATTCCAACCTAAGACTTGGGAGTCTGGAGCCCAGTCGGGAGGGGACTTGTTGGGGGGGGGGTGATCAGTAGTGTACAGTTGGTAATTTGGCCACATATCCTGTTTAGATCTACTTCTTTTAAAGTGATTATGAAAAGTTCTGACTGTTGTGGTCTCCAGAGTCCCAGTCTTATCAGTCTTTGCAGTCTGGTGAGCGACCCCACAGTCATTGACTGTCTTGTTATAGATTCATTGGACTATTTACGTTTCTGTAATTTTCCTCTATTTTATAGGCAATCATATAATAAATTATTTTGTTCTTGAAACTACTGTATATCTGTATTATTTTCAGTCAACCTAAGAGATGTTAAAGAGATCAGACCAGGGCTGAAATCTAAAGACTTTGAGAAGTGGCCTGAAGAAGTGAAGAAGGATAAGAATCAGGCCCTGGTGCTTTACTATGGCAATAACTTCAAGCTCAAGAGTCTTTCATTTGTCGGTCAGTATATAGTCTGTACATGTATTACTAGGGGATTGCCTGTCATAAATGACAGGTCAAAAGTGTTTGATCGGTTTACTGATTGAGCGGCATAACTCAATGGTATACACCGGTATATCATGCACATGATATAGATCGCTATAGTGTTCTCTCAGTTCTCTCAGTGCTCTCAGCGGCACCCATGCCTTCATTTGCTCCTACGGTGATGGAAATTTCACAATCTTGACCCTTGGAAAATGTGCTACACATATATCTGAGGCCATCTTTAACCGATCAGCCTGACAATGTTATATATCAGATAAACCATGAATGTTCCCTGAAATTTTCAGAGGATTATTATAATCAGCTGCTTCTGTATGTCCATGCATGTGTACATGTGTCCATTTAAATTATCCAATCTAAGAGGAATGTACATCACATGATATTGAGATCAAGTTTGACTACATGTATGGTTCCGGTATGATGATTTTTGTCGGATTTATGGCCCTTATTTGACTTAGAAATTGTGATTTTCATGTTGTCTGGAAAATATCTCCGGATAGTATTATCCGATCAGAATGAAACATACTTTGAGTAATAAACATCACATTATTGACGTGAAGTTTGGATATGATCCTGGTCAGATGATTTTTATCAGACTTATGGCCTTTTTATGTTTACCCATACCATAGTATGGTAAACATAGTGTCGTTGTCGGATTGACCACTCGTCGTGCGTCCGTCCATCCATCCGTCCGTCTGTCTGACGTACCGTAGACACTTTGCGCATGGTGCGATAACTCAAATAATTTCTATCTGATCGCAACCAAATTTGGTATGTGAGTTTCTCAGCCCAAAATACAGATCGAGTTCGAATATGGGTTTGATCCGACTATATTTTTAACTGAGTTATGGCCCTTTTTTGAAAAAATATATTCACTCAAAAAAACAAAACAAAATTTTAGATTGATTTCCTTGCTCAATTAAAAAAAAAATGAATATGAATAAATAAATAAAAATAATATATAATAAAATATTTTTTGTTTAAATAATTAAAATAACAAAATTTGAAAAACTAACACCATTATAACTCTGCCAAGGGTACCCCGAGTCACCACACCAAATTTGGTTTTCATCGGTCCATAATCTTGTGTTATGTACTGGTAAATTTGTTTGGAGCGACTTTAAACCCAATTCATCAATTCCATCCCATGCCTTTGGACTACTTAGCTATTGATAAGGCTATATTATTTTCTGATGTCTCTTATGCCAATTGATGTGCAAATAATCTGATAAAGAAAGCTATGGTATCTAATTTAAAATAAAGATTCAACAATAAACATCACATGGTATTAGCAGTAGACTTGGACATCTGTGCTGTAGAGTGATATCTTCAGATGGTCTGAGGTCATTATACCGGTAATTGTTATTGGTTTAATAGAGAAGTCAGTGTTCAACATAAACAATTCTAGTGATTTGTTGACAGCTCTGCTATATAATTGATATTAATGGGTCAGCAGTGAGGTGGCTTATCTGTATACTATATTGTTGGTAGAATTTGATACATTATTATTGTAAACTTAAATTGGACTCTCTTAACCCAAGTATTCCATGTCCAGACCACCTTTCACATTTAACCCAAGGCTGTGGTGGTTTAGCTGTACCAGTGCATTCTCTTATATAAATGCGAGTGACCCATAAATTCCAATAATTTGTGTTATGTACATTTGTCTATAATAGTACATAACAGTATACTCTATAATTCAACACCAAAACTCTCATTTATGATTCCGATCATAGTAATTTACTATCGCCAAGGGATGGGTTAACATCTGCCGATCGTGATCGGCCTCTCGTTTGACTTTGAAATTGCCATTTTTAGCGCAAGTTTTGTAAGACGCATTGTAAGCTTATGTGATCATTATATAATTTGCATTGTGTAGAAGAATATTCTTCAGAGTTATCAAAGTGAATTAAGACTTTTCATGGCGAATTTCAGATCAGGGGTCTTTTGTTTCATGGAGTGTTCTATGTGGGGTATCATATTTAATATGTTCTTAGTCTGATAAATGGCCAATAAATCCATTAGAATGTACAGTAGTATGTTTTGTCAAAGCTGTAGCAAATGTTCTGTGCATAACTGTATACGTATCAAATTTCTGGGACAATGGGACAACTTAGCAACTGGAGGATATAATCGGTACAGACAGAACAATAGAGCTGGTAAATCTTTGATTTTAAATTTGAATAAATCAGCACACCCTGCAGCAATCATTTATTGGAGAATTGTTTTGAAAATTTACAGACATGTTTAGAATCACCTCTGGATGGGAGCTATCAAATTTGAAAGATTTTCAATGAAAAACATGGCCACTGGCAGCCATCTTGGAATTTACTCTTTGCATGACTAATTTCTTTGGCACACACACTCTGCAACACACATCTCTCATCCTCTCGTCACCAAACTTCATATGGATCTTCTGGGTGACCAATAGAATAGATAGGAGCCATCAAATTTTGCAGATTTTCGTTGAAAAACATGGCTGCCAGTGGCCATCTTGTATTTTTCTCTCTTTCTATTCTAAATCCTTCTGCACACTTTTACAGGCCACAGCCATGACAACCCCCATTAATCCCAAACTTCTTATGGCTCATAGGGCTCACCTCTGGTGTTACTTAGACATTTAAACTTTCTGCATTCTTTATCTCTCCATTAACTGTAATCTGAATGATGGGGGAATACTGGATTACATGCACCCATTCATCTGTCGGGAATGCTTCTGGCCGTCCCCTCATATACTAGTACATGTATCTCAACCATGGGTTATTGGATCTGGATACAAAAATACATATTCCGATGACATTCGTTTGCAGAACTCTTCCTCAAGAACAGTAGATAGTATCATACAAGTAACTCTATTATGATGACAGGTTGTTTTTGAATGTGATAGATACAAATGGTATGCAAATTAACATGCTGCCTTTTCTGACAAGGAATTGTATTACGTGGGGTTTATAAGCACTATGCAGATGTTTGCTATTGTGGACGGTTGTTAGAAGTGAACTATTTCTTGAATAGAGGTACCCGTGGGAGTTCGTTGTGCCATACATTGGGAGACATGACCATTCTGGATTACGAATGTCGACTTGTGGCATAAAGCATAGTATAAAATGCCCATTCTGAGAAATAGAAATCGAGGCAGAACAAAGGAGCTGTGTTTTAAGTCAGGATTAATGGAAGAGCTACTGGACATTAGGAAACTAGATGGGCGACCCCCGAATTCAAGAATGAAAATAAGTCAATCCTGAAAATAGACCTACTAGGCACACATAATCCATTTTCAGATTACTTTTAACAAACACAAATTGTAAAATGACATAATGAATGAATCTAAAACACAAGAAAGAAAAATATATATTAGCATACTTTTCAGTGATTTATTTACTGATCAAATTCTAGGCCACAATAACGGCAGGTAGTTGTCGATAATAAATCTTGAACTTCAGTTACTTGACATACAATGTAGTTTGCTTGCAATCGTTGCTTTAAGGAAGACTGTACCTAAATTCAGTCACTTATGGGGTCACATATCCTACTATACTCAATTAGAGTCAATAAAGATAGTTAAATTCACTCACATACACAAAGAACCATGTATAACAACCTGATCATTTTAACAAAATTAAGTAAAAGGCTGAAGCCATTTACTCATTTTCGTTACCGGTACAATTACCATACATCGTTTATGGAGTACATTAGGGTATTTTGCACTCACCCCTGACTCCAATTCATTTATTTGTTTCATATTTTCTGTTGAATAAGGTAGGAGAATGATGGCTTATACATTGGCTGGATTTAGGTACAGTCTCCCTTTATTATATACCATAAGTACTAATGACCCATGTGATACTACATTCTATTACTAGCACAACTCAAATTTTTGGCCAGCATACCATTTTAGAAATGGCCAAGACACACTCAGTTTTATTGGTGGAAGAAATCACAGAGGGTTAATTTCATAGGAAAAATTACTCCATTTCACACAGAAACCACTGTTCCCCAAGGTTTCCCAGTGAGAATCTAACAAACGATACGGTAATGCCCTACATAATTTACTCCTTAACCACAGCAGGATTAATGAGTAATTTTTCAGGATTTACCCATAATTCTTCTGTGGTTAAGGAGTCAATTATTTAGGGCATTACTATACATGAATGAGTTAACCCAGCCCCTCTTTGTGTGGATAAAAAATATGCCCTTATGTTGGAACCGAAGCAAATCCGGTATAACAGTCCCTCCCCCTGCACATCTTCGACTCGCTGTTGATGCAGCTGATGGTCTATACAAATGATACTGGAATCCCTGGAATCAGATATCGAATCTATTCTTATGCAAGACATGGGATGTGTTTCTCTCTCAGACGATTTGTTATACAATTTGTGTTATTTCGCATTAACCAACTTCGAAGGCATTGAGTTTCTTTAAAGGATACCCGTCCTAATACTAAATCTGAACCAGTGAAAAAAAAGAGACCCAATCGTAAAATCCCCTATGTCGCAGACCAACAACCGAAGTCTAGAATTGTCTACACCTCCATCGTCGCCCCTTGAATCACAATTTTCCAACTGTTGGAAAAATAAAATCTGACACCTCTTATGGTTGGAAATCATCCAAATGATTGTTTTTGAGCCCCAAATAAAATAGGAATTTGGAATATATTCGACTGTGATCTAAAACATAAAATTTCTCTGTAAATACAGGTTTGAAATCAAACTATCAGAACAATTTGCACACATATTTATTCTAAAATTTCCAGTTGATAATGACAGGCGTGAATATCCCTGAGAGTCCCTTTCACCTCCCGTAGCCCCAAATCACCTGGCATCAGTATGGTTTGTAAACATGATCCCGATTGTACATATATCATCTTATTTAATTTTCATTTTTGAACGAATTTTGGTGAATGTCCATTGACCATTCTCTAGCTGTTGTGTTTTATCGTAATTTGCTGTGAATTTGAAGTCGTTTCAGTTCCAAAAGTCCAAACTTTTATGTTGTTGGAGACCTTCATTGTTTTTTGTGTTGTTAATTCTGTAAGTGTAGGATCTAGTTTTTATGATAATCTTATCTGATACATCATATGCCAACCCCTACACCTTCAGTAATTCACCATCATCAAAACATGGTGCATATATTCGTCATCTGTTGACTGATTAATATGACTGATACATAGATGGACGTGGGCATGTTTACTCACTCCAACCGCTGCCAATACGCGGTCTGATTTTATGTTAAAAAGCAATAGTTACACTTAGAAGTGATAAAAATTATATTTCACGTCATTTTTGTCCACATTAAAATTGTAGCTGAGCAGTGTGTATATTCAGGTTGTCGGAGATAACTCACCACAGTTTTGATAAGGAGAATCAATGGATATACAGTAATACTGAAAGCTTTCCAATGAATGGCAACAAGCCATATTTCCAACTAAATCCTGAAAAATTACCCATAATTCTGCTGTGGTTAAGGAGTCAATTATTTAGGGCAGTACTATATTTATTGTTTTTCGCCAGTAAACAGTTAAGGAAGTTGTCCAGTTTGTTTTGATCATTCAAACTGGGTCACTACTGCGCCGTCTGAATGATGTTTATGGCAATTGTAATGACAAGTTCGTGTGAGCTTATTTACACAACTGATTTTGCATTGGTTTAACATGCTTGACACGGAGATCAAGCTTCACTCTACTCTTGAAGTTCCACTTTGTATCCCTCCCACCCACCCAACCCATGATTTGGAGATGCTTCTAAGATCTGTAACACGGTAATATTTGTCATAATGTCTTCTTATTTGTTATATATAACTGATCTTCTGTGAACAATATTTATCGCTACACTTCAGGTCTGTCCATTGAAGTTTACATATATCACCATGCATTCGTTGTAGTTATTCCATAAATACTTTGTTTGGTTGAGCTACAAGCAAGTTAGAACATAAAGGGTTAAGAAACCCTTTAATAAGAAACCCTTCAAAATATGCATAAAAAGTGAAGTAGGAGCACCAAAAAATAGACAAACCTGCTGTCCAAAAAATATGCTTGCAGACGAACCCGGAAGTATTCTACCCATACACCGATCACGTGATTGTATACAGTGTTATCTGATCTCGATGAAATTTAGTATGCAGTTTGGCATCAAGAGGGCTATCAAAAGAGGGTTCATTGATCTTATTCACAATTTCTGTTTAAGAGTTATCCTTCTTTCTTATCTGAAAATGTTGGATTGCCGTCCATTGTTTGTTAGAATATCAAGTAATTTGTTCGTTTATCAAATTTGATATTTTAGTTTCCAAACAAAGCCAATTCCCCCCAAAAAAGCCACCTTTTTCTGGGGACGTGGTGTCAGCAACCTTTTATTTTATTTTGCAACGAATGAATATTTTTATTATATTGAAATACTAGTATGTAATGTTAGTCTGTGTAAATATACACTCAGAGCCATACTGACATACTGAGTCTATCAGAGACAAGCCTAGAGGTTTCAAATTGAGATAAGTCACTTCTCCCTGTTTGGTTTATATTAGGGAGAAGTGG
This sequence comes from Siphonodentalium dalli, assembly GCA_032622095.1. Taxonomy (NCBI): domain Eukaryota; kingdom Metazoa; phylum Mollusca; class Scaphopoda; order Gadilida; family Siphonodentaliidae; genus Siphonodentalium; species Siphonodentalium dalli. Next base: position 131,489,783 of record CP136062.1, on the reverse strand, counting down.
ACTTTATTAGGGAGAAGTAACAATGGCTGAAGTTCGAGTTACTCCCCAACATCACCCTTCTTTTGGATCCAATAAGTATTATGCAACCCAATAGTCCATTCATAAAACCATTATAGTGAGTAAGAACACATGAGAAGGAAGTCACTTCTCCCCAAAATAGGGAGAAGTGGCACATTTTAGGGAGAAGATGTCTCCCAAGTCGCCATATAGGCTGGTCCCTGTCTCCCAAGTCGCCCTCTAGGCTGGTCCCTGTCTCCCAAGTCGCCATATAGGCTGGTCCCTGTCTCCCAAGTCGCCCTCTAGGCTGGTCCCTGGAGTCTATCGTAGTCTCGTTGACTTGTCATTTCTCAGAAGTGTGTGGGCTTCGCCAAATTACATCAGACTGTGTAATGTTAATTGTTCTCATTTGATGCTTTTATCTTGGAGCTACTAATAGTGAGTTCTAATTAGTGCTAATGACTCGGAAAATAAAAAGTCTACAACAGGTAATCAGACCCAGTATTATATGTGGGTCTGAAGTTAATTGTGAATGATGTAACGTTAACGTGGATAATGTTAGCATATATCGGTAGGACCTAAAAGTCACTTTGACACAAACAAAGTTAATTACACAGGTTAACACGTTCACTGCCGACGTCCATTCAGTTACATGCAAAAAGTATGAGATAACTCATAGTTGGCAGAGAACATGTTAAAATGGATTTGCATTTCTCGAGAAAAAAAACATTTTCCAATGAACACTTGGCTTTGGTAATAACATGCACAAAATGTGTAGGAAATTGAGGTAAACAATGGGTCTTGACTTCACACTATAAAGAAATGTGAGTAATATATCACCAATAGCTGACATACTAGTAGGTACCTCAGCATATATATATGTGTGATAACAAATATAAAAATGTAAGTCATTTTTTTGGCTTTTTTGCCATGTTAATTTCACAGAAAACACCAATAAATTCTTCTGCATCTATGCCCCAATAATTTAATGATAAGCTGTCAATCCACATAATAATGTAAAACCATTGGCTATCACACATTTAGCTATTAAAGTTATTTCTCGATAACCTAAATTTCTTGATTACTTTCCCCGCTACAGAAATGACAGCAGCGTTGAGTGACCACACCTATACCGCGTGCCTAAAAAGATGTACCTGGAAACTGTTCGATACTTCCTACGATTTAACATGAAATTTCGGTGCTGCATCAAAATTCCTTCGGGTATGACTGTGTTGACAATAACCATACTAGATGCTAATATTCAGTGCACAAGTAACCAGACAAATCAACAAGATTGAACATTGCAAAGAAGTGAACACTGAGATCAAAACCAACATGGGTTTGTGTCACCATGTCGAATATATCAATACCAGTGCAACTATACAGCTGCCTGGCATGTGATAAGTTGTGAATAGCCAATCAAAAATGCTGAATTGCAGATGCGATGTCATCACTCGATGAGCAACAGTTTTGAGTGACAGGTGTCTCTTTCAACTTAACGTATCTTTTTTGTCGGAACTAGTCTCAATGTTATATACTCGTTATGCTTCCAACTTCTACTTTTTGTTGGTTCTCCTGTGAAATGACGGATTAAATTATAAGAAATAACTCTTTTTTTCGATTAATGTTACGAGTTAGAACTGAAAAGTTTGAAGATAAATTTTCTATAACTGCACTACGCACGTTATAGAATTTATCTTCAAAGTTCAAACTTTTCAGTTATAACTCCATAACCTTAATCGAAACAAGATTTATTTCTTAAATATCATCCATCTCAATCCTGGGTGGATTGAATCAAATCTCTATTTTGAATAAATATTTAAACCAGGGACCAGTCTAGACCAGATTTTCTGGGCGAAATGACAACGCCATACTACTAAAAAGATTTTAAACAGATGTTAAATATTCACAGGCCCCTAATACCTTAGCCCTTTCTTTATTGAATACCCATTGATGAGTAGCACTTTCCCTTAGGAAATGTTCAGATAATAAATGTTTTGTACTAAAGCTTATTACTAGTATTTGAACACCAATTAATAGGAATCCTTCAGCACTTTTATTATCAGTTTAATAGTCTGCTTGTTGTCTGGTTATATTTCCTGAACATCCCTCCAAATTAATATTAGGCAATTCCAATGTTTACTTCCAAAACTGGGTGTGAGAATCCATTTAGTAAGGAAAATAATGAAACATTATAAAAATGTTAGTTCTTGACTACTTTTCCAGCTGATAACATTGATGAATATAGGAAATGGTGGATGGGGATCAAGTTCCTGGTGGAAGATACAATTAATGCAGAATATCAACTACAAGTTGAGAGGTGAGTGCAAGTTTAGCTTAGCAGTTATTAAGGAACTCTATTAGAAATCTTCAAACCAGGATGTATGTACTGTAGTATGCAATCCTGAGTTTATTGTGCCTGTCATTTAGTGGGTGAATTTTGTGAAGCTTTCCCACATAGCGGGTTAGAATCATTAAATTCACCCTCTGGGGACCTCATTCTGCTTAGGCCTCATCTTCTTCTTTATTGTAAAATTTCTACATAAACTTCTTCAGATAGATTCTATTTCTTTTTTAGTTTAGTTTCTCTATATCTAACCCTTTGGACCCTGGCTCCCCATAACGATCGACACCCTGGGCTCCCAGTGGTGTTTTGACTTATTGTATGCAGGGTTTAGGGTTATGGTGTTGTTTATGTTCAAGTGGTGTCCCATGTCTGAAACTTTAGAGGTATGTTCCCCATGGACCATTGATGTTTTTAAGATCGGGTTACATTGCCACATGGACACTCCCTGGTAACGGTTGCTAGGCAACTACCCAATATTGAAAGTAAAATACAATTATAGCTTTTATCGTCGTAATTCAGCTCAAGGAAATGGTGTATAGGATGATGTCAATACCCAATGGTGAAATATGAGATATATCTGGCCAGAAGAGTGAACCTAACTTGTATTTAACGGTAGCAACGGTTGCTAAGCAAATACACAAAATGATCGATTGACACCATTGCCCTGTCTATTCAATTGTATTATGCCCCAATTTAGACATTCCTTGGCATGCACATGGTGATTGTTATGTCCAAATGGTGCCACAGGTCTGAAACTGTACAGGTATGTTCCCATAGACCACTGAGTATTTTAAAGATTAGTATACTTTATCACATGATCACTCCCTGGTAATGGTTTCTATGCAACTACTATAATATGCAATTATAGGTTATAGTGTCGTAATTCTGTGCCAAGAAACTGCGTTTTCTATGAAGTCAATACCCTATTTTGAAATTTGAGATATATCTGGTCAAACGAGTGAACCCAACTTGTATTTAACAGTATCAATGGTTGCTAAGCATATGCCCCAAGTGATCGAATGACACCTCTTCCCTGTGCATTCAATGGCATCATGTCCCATTTTAGACATCGACTGGGGCATGGTCATGGTCATAAGCAAATGGTGCCACTGGTCTTAAACTTTACAGAATTGCTCAATAATGCACGACTTGACACGTGTTTTAATGCGCACGCGCAAGTAGATCGAACTAGATTGTGTATTGTGACCATGCAAACCCTTTCCACAGAACTACTCTGGTTCAATGTCGAAACGTGCAACTGCATAATGCAAATTGATAGACTTTTTTATGGGGATCCTTGATGTGATTGCATCATTACGCAAAATCCCATACATTTATCATTGTATCCTATGCTCATGCGCAAACAAATCGACTCAAATAGGTGACTACGCCTTCCTCACATATGCTAGAACACTGATTATGTATACAAATATAATTTAAACCCAGAAGAGTGACCGAAATGGTGTCTTTCTACAATCCTGCAAACCGTGCAACAACATAGAGCGTTACGCGAATCCCTTCAAATAATGTACGTTTGTTGAATTGTGTGCATGTGCATATTTTCCTACCCCAACTAGTCGGCAACAAACACATACACATGCACCCATGGCACTGCTGAAGTTCCTGGGGATCATTCACATAGATATAAGTGCATATACCAATGGTTATAACAAAAATAAACATGCTACATATGTTTATGATGTCACTGAATGCTACTGGCCGCAAAAGCGGCCAGCCGGATATATGAATGTTTTCTGACGGGCCGCAAAATTTTGCGGCCAGTCGGGTTCAAAGGGTTAAATTGGCAGATGACACATTGCATAATCGAGGTTCCAAATGAGTGTACATCACAATATTCACCATTTGGAAACTTCAATCTGGGTCTATGTCTCCCATAGCAAATGATGCCTAAGCAGATTGAGGGTCCCAGATTTTGAATTTAGTGATGCTAGCCCACTATGCAGCATAGCGTCACTAAATTCACCCACTGGAGACCTCATTCTGAAAATGACAGGCACCTTAAACTCAGTCAGTCTTGGTAGTATGTTATGTGAGCAAATTTCTTTCACTAATGGGATAAGAAATTCATCAAATGTTTTGAAACAGACAATAAATGAAAGTTGAATGAAAGTCGTCTGAGTCACATGACCATTGAATGGAAGTCGTCTGAGTCACATGACCATTGAATGGAAGTCGTCTGAGTCACATGACCATTGCAAATGCAAATACCGGTACATGGTTATTAGATTATGACTTTTGGGTTGATAATAGTCAAAATGATCAAGTTGCACTGTGGATTCACAAAATGATAGAATAATGTCAAGCAACAATACCACATCTCTTTATCGCATTCCAATATTGTCAATGATGATGTCCAGACTTGTAATGTACTGAACATTACCCTCCAATAAGTATGACTTTTTCTGTACTTGTATTATCTAGCTGTTGTCTGCTTATTTTCCCTGAAAACCCATGCAGATGAATAATAGACCATTCCAATCTATACTTTTTAACTGACTGCGAGAATCCATTTAATATAGGAAGGGTTAAAATTAGATGAGATGCAATGACTCATAGGTTGAATATTAAATCATGTAAATATTTATTATAGAATGGGTTAATGTTAATATTTGATAATTCACAGGTGGTTGAGGAAAGAATTCTCCCTTCTAGAGAAAGCAGGCAGTGAAAGGTGAATAGTTTTACTTTGTTTGATAGATTATTGCAGCCCTTGAAATGTTCCAAAATTCTTCTTGCCATAAGGAACCAGTAAAATTTGTCCCTACTTGTCTCATACAGTAATCTCCTAAATAATCGACCCCTAAACCACAGCAGAATTATGGGAAATTTCTCGGTGAGAGCTTTCCGATGAATGGCAACAAGCCATATTTCTGACTAATTCCTGAAAAATTTCCCATAATTCTGCTTTGGTTAAAGGGTCATATACTTCGGGCATTACTGTACTTGTGGGATTCTAAGATGTCTTTGAGGGGTGGTCAGATCAGATAATTCATTACATATGAATAATTTTCTAATTTTGAATAGTGCAACTAGCCATAACAGTAATATTATTGTGATTTTAATATTTGAAATTATGAAATTTTCCGAAACTGCCTGGTAAAATTTAGAGATATTGATTGGCAACAGTCTAAAATTCGAAATAAATCTCAGTATAATGGTATGAATATATCAAACTCAGATCAAGGGATATTTCATAGTATTGGCCCTATCATTCTACTTTCCCTGACAGGAGCCTGCAGAGTACACTCACTTGTCATAGGTGACAGGTAGCATAACACTCTATTTGTCACCCAGAAACAATGACCTGTCAGAGACAGGTGAACATATCGAGCCCTGCATTTAGCCCTTCCATAACTGGAACTTCCTGAAAATTTGCGAAAACACTGTGCCAATGCATTCTCTTATATATGCGAGTCTCCCATAGAGCGCCTCACATACCGGTATATAATAGAATACATTGGTCTAACAGTATTTACCTTGACCTTGTAAGCCAGTACATTCATTTATATATGCAAGGCATCCTATGGGAGACTCGCATATATAAGAGAATGCATTGGCACAGGGTATTTAATGATGTACCAGCTTAGCTCCCATCATGAAAGGTTAATATTATTGATATTGCAAGATTTTCATCTTGACATAATTGTTTTTAAATAGTACACTTGATCGTTTAATACATTGTGCAGTTGCCTTCTTATGTCATGTGTGTATTTAACTCATTCAATGCCAAGCCCGGGCAAATTACGTTGTCTGGCGTCAAGACCCTTGCGCGACATCATGGTATCATATATTGTTTAACCATCAGTCGGCTACCATTTTGATGGCAAATTTCTGGCTTCAGAGCCACAATTGTTAAGTAAATAATCTTCACTACATATGTTGGTTTAACAGATTGAATTGCCGATGGAGTAGTTATCAAAGTAAGTGTACTGGTAGGTGGCGTCTAAGTCAATGTTAGTATACAGATCTATGAAATTGTATGGTTGGCCTATCTTATTTATCAGACACCTTTACCCAACAAACCGGCCAAAACCGGCCAAATAAAAATAGAACCATACAAATATGGATATCATTGGAACCGGCTCCTTGACCACATTGTGGTAGTTACAGTTATACCCTGTGCCAATGCATTCTCTTATATATGCGAGTCGACCATAGGTCGCCTCGCATATATAAGAGAATGCATTGGCCTAAAAAAAATCTTTTTTTAACACTTTTTACCATTTTTTCTTACAATCTTTAACAATTTTTAATGTGTTAAGCCAATGCATTCTCTTATATATGCGAGGCGACCTATGGTCGACTCGCATATATAAGAGAATGCATTGGCACAGGGCCCTTCTGTTGGGTAAAGGGTTAATTGGTGAATGTGCTGGTTTGTCATAGACTTCCATGTATAACACCTTAAGCAGTTGGTCATCATCTGAATGGTTGTTCTATTTGGACATTGCTATATACTGCAAGTTGTAACTGCATCTTTGCCATAAAATAAATATATTTGTTCAATAAATAATGTCACTGAACAAGTTTATATTATGTGCGCTAATTATTTCAGACTGTCATTGTTATTATAACTCAAAATAGAAATAGAGCCAAAATTTAAACTCACCATCCAAGATGGCCGCCAAAATGGCCACCGGAAGTTGAAAATATAACATTTTTTCACAAATATCTTCTAGATCAATTCATGCTGTTTGGAACTGGTTGAGTAATGCAACTTTATTTTGTGTTTTGTATATTAACTGATCATTGGAGCCAAAAAATATGCAATTATTGAGGTCCTAACCCCTTCCGATCCCTCAAAAATTCGATTTTACAGAATGCGGTATAAAATTTCACAAAAAATCACAATTGGGATTCTAGTCATATTTCAACAAGAAATGAACAGAACTTTGTAATGTAAGTGAGGCATATCATTAACTATTAATGTTCCAAATCACTGGGACCAAAATTCTTACTTTGGCTCAAAATGGCTGCCAATATGGCCGCCAAAATATGGAAAATGGTAAATATTACGCCAGCGTGTCCTGCAATCGCTTACAAGTTGTGGTTGATGTATACAATTGGCTAATCTGTATTCTATACATTGCATACTAACATGTTTAATGCACCATGGATCATTTTTACTATTGTCACCACTGACATCACCAGAAATATGGGATTTTTCTCTCACAAACTTGACAAAAATATTGGCAAAAATTCACTTTTCAGGGTTCGACCATTTGTTCAAGTAAACTGCAACTATCTTTGGTAGCAAATGTGTTTATTGTTTTGGTCTATCTTAAGTGTGTCACACTGTGATGTTTAAAGACTGAAATGCTCAAGATGGCTTCCAAAATGGCAACCAAATTTGTAAAAAGTTAAAAGTTAACATATCCCGAACATTATTCTCTGCGTTATCCGAAAAAGATAGCAAATTGTGACTCACTTGGTTATTTTACGTATTAGTTAATTAACTGACAAATGCGTTCTATTATATTTGTTCCAGTTCCGTATGGGGCATGACAAATTCATTTTAAAGTTGCAGTATGGAATTTTGCGGAGAACCTCTTTTGTGATTCTGGCCATATTATTGAAAGGAAATGAGCAGAACTTTGAGACGGAACTGAGATTAATATGTTTACCTGGATTGACTATATGGTCATGTGTATGGCGAATAGGTATACATGTAGCAGCTGTATGGTCCATGGTGAGGTGAATATGTATACAATGAGTGACTGTATGATCGTGAATGTAGTGAATATGTATACATAGAGTGACTTTTTGTCATGCGTCGGGTGTAGGTGTATACCTGGTGTTCATGCATGGTGACTCGTGGCTGTATCGTCATTTGTGGTATGTACGGGTATAACCAAGTATGGCTGCATGATCAGGTGTACGTGTATAAAGTGGGTTACTATGTTGTCATTTGTGTGGTGTTTATGTACATATGGAGTGACTTGGGTAATGGGTGGGTTATATCTTGGTGGTAATGGGTGCGTTCTATCTTGGGTGGCTATCGCCTTCTACAATAACTCAAGGGTATGTTAATCAATAAAGAGGTCATGTCAGAGAGTTCTCCATCTTGATGATGTTTATGTAGATGGGGGGTGTTAAGCGTGGAAAGTGATAGCCACCCATTAGCACACAGTCATTACATATATACATAAACACCACAGACATAACAATATAGTGACCCACTGTATACGTGTACACCTGATCCATGACCATGGATGACCATACAGCCATGCGTCACAATGCAGGCACACCGGGTATACTCCTAAACATGACCCATAACCATATAGTCACTCCATGTATACCCATTCATCTCACCATTGGCCATAAAGTCACCCCATGTATACCTATTCTCCAAACGCATGGTCAAATAGACAATCAATATCTACATCAACACCACAACAATGGCCATAAAATCATTCTGGTATACATATGCACCTCACCAATGGCCATATAGCCACTCGCTTCATACTCATACCCTCACCCATGTCACCTGGTATACTCCTTCATCTGACCTATGGCCATATAGTCACCCTGTGTGTACCTATTCAAAACATTCATACATGATCATGGTCAATCCTTGTATACATATTCGCCTCAACATTGGCCATGTCACTCCTTGTATCCCTATTTGTCACACCATAGCCGAATAGCCACTCAAGATATACTAATACACCCCACCCATGTCACTATAGTCACTCCATGTATGCATGTGCACCTCATCCATGCCCATGACAATAAAGCAACACGTGTTATACTGGTATAACCTACACATGACCATACCGCCACGAGTCACCAAACAGGAGCACCAGGTATACTCATACGCCTGACACATGACCATTTAGTCACCCCCTGTATAGATGTTCATTACATTTGTGACCATACAGTCACTACTGCCTTGTATACCTACATGTTCTCATCTCACTATTAACCATACAGTCACTACTTGTATACCTATTTGACACACATAGTCATATAACCACTCGATATACATATGCAGCTCACCCTAGACTATAGATTTACTCCAGGTATACATGTAAACCTCACTAATGGCCATTCAGCCCTTCCAGATATACAAAAAAACGCACACACGACCACTCAAACACTCCATACTTGCATATACACCTCACACATGACAATTCAGCAATTCACTGCATAATCATACACGCCATCCATGATAATACAGCTAAGCCTTATACACCCACAAATGATAATACATCCACGAGATATATAAATATACATCCCACCATTGCCACACGGACACTCCCTATATAACCACACCCTCGATAATGTCCACCCAGCTTACTCCAGGTAGACCGTACAGTTATTCCATGTATACCTGTACACATTACCCGTAACCATAAAATCACTCCCTATTTATCCACACACCCCATCCATGATCATACAGACAACACATGCACATACCTCCCAGGACCTTACAGTCACTCCATATATACATAATCAACACATAGATGACCATGTAGCTATATCCATACACCACACCAATGACCATACAGGTACACCGGTTGCACCCGTACTGAATATACACAATCATACACCATAGAGTCACTCCATGCATACCGATTGACCTCACACCTGACCATGACCTCTCCCTGTATACCTAGATGCATCTTACCATGGACAACCCACTAATAACCATATAGTCACTCATTGTATACCTACTCACATCAGTCATGACATACTATAACTCCCTGTATACCTATTCACCTCACATATGATCATAGAGTAACTCCCTGGCTATGATCTTGGCATCCACACTGTATCATGTTGACATTTTTTTTTATCATAATGGACCAGAATAGCCAAAGATTATGATCCATCTCAGTTCTGTATCAAAGTTCTGCCCATTTCCTTTCAATAAATGTGGCCAAAATTACAAAAGAGGTTCTCAGCAAAATTGCATACTTTAAAATGAATTTGTCATGCTCCAAAAGGAACTGAGACAACCAGAATAGAACATGTAGTTGTCAGTTAATTAAATAACATGTATAATAACCAAGTGAGTCACAACTTATGCTACCTTTTCGGATAATGCAGAGAATGTTCGGGATATAGGTAAAAAATTAACATTCTACAAATTTGGTTGCCATTTTGGAAGCCATCTTGAGCAATTCAGTCTATAAACACTGTAGTGTGATACATTTAAAATAGACCAAAACAATAAACACCTTTCAATCCAAAGATAGTTATATTTTACCTGAAAAAATGGTCCAAACCTGAAAAGTTAATTTTTGCCCATATTTATGTCAAGTTTTTGAGAGAAAAGTCCAATATTTTTGACGATGTCAGGGGTGACAATAGTAACAATTAACCATGGTGCATCAGACATGTTAGTATTCAATGTATAGAATGCAGAATAGCCAATTTTATACATCAACCACAACTTGTAAGCGATTGCAGGACACGCTGGCGTAATATTTACCATTTTCCATATTTTGGTGGCCATATTGGCAGCCATTTTGAGCCAAAGTAAGAATTTTGGTTCCAGTAATTTGGAATATTAATAGTTAATGATATGCCTCACTTACATTACAAAGTTCTGTTCATTTCTTGTTGAAATATGACTAGAATCCCAATTGTGATTTTTTGTGAAATTTTATACCGCATTCTGTAAAATCGAATTTTTGAGGGATCGGAAGGGGTTAGGACCCCAATAATTGCATATTTCGTTGCTCCAATGATCAGTTAATATACAAAACACAAAATAAAGTTGCATTACTCAACCAGTTCCAAACAGCATGAATTGATCTAGAAGACATTTGTGAAAAAATGTTATATTTTCAACTTCCGGTGGCCATTTTGGCGGCCATCTTGGATGGTGAGTTTAAATTTTGGCTCATAAATGTGTCATTATGTCTCAGCTTCACGAAAATATATACATTTGTATACATTTTACAAGATTTTCCCGCTATAATTTGCATAAACTGACTTAGGGTCTGGGCTGAAAAACGGCGGCCATGATGGACGCCATTTTGTCTAGAGTCTACACAGCCACTTTTTTTTCTTGTTAACATTGCTTAAAAGTTGAAGGACATAATAAGGAACAAAATGAGTGGGGTGAAGTTAAGTCCCAGGGGGGGGGGGGGGGTGCAAGGGTACCCCTATTAGCTCCCGGACTAGGCAGCCAACATCATGATGTCAGAAGAGAGTTTGCGGCAAAAATTTGGCAAAAAACCCCTGTGCCAATGCATTTTCTTAAATATGCAAGTCTCCCATAGGGAACCTCTCATATATAAGAGCATTCATTGGCCTAACAATATTTATCTTGAAATGTAAGCCAGTGCATTCTCTTATATTTGCGAGGCTCCCTATGGGAGACTCGCATATATAAGAGAATGCACTGGCACAGGATCTTTAATGTTGCATCAGCGCAACTCCCATCATGAAAGTGTTAAGAGAAATCAGCATTTGTTTTATGTATATATCAAAATGGTGGGAATCATGTGGTTTCGAGGTTGGTGAGTACCACGCATTCAAAATGTGCAAACGCACAAAAACATAATATACGAGGTACTGACACAAAACATAGCAGTTTGACTGTTACGAGCATATGCAAGTTTATTTTTTAAACAAGTTGATACCTTATTTGTTTGGAAATACTCTGTAGTTTTCTATAACATTCTGACCAAAGTTGCCAGTCAGAGGTTCGTAGAATACACAAAATCCATACATCTAGTAGAATCCTTCAACTGACAACTTCGGTCAGAATGTTTGAGCACACAACTGTGAGTTTGGACACAAATGAGGTATCAGGTTGTTTGAAAAATAGTATAGCATATGCTCGAAGCTGCCAAAATACTATGTAATATATCATTATCCTAATATTTTATTACCTTTTCTTCTCGTTTCTGGTCACGTTTATGCTCGGCCATTTTGAATGCGTGATACTCAACAACTCGAAACCATGTGATTCCCCACGTGATCAATCTGTGTTGTATCTATGTGTAGAGTTCTTTTGTCATATTCAAGATATGGCATATTATTTCAGAGAAACAATTCTTTAGTTTTAATATCATTGTATATATTTTTAAAAAAATACAATTTTTGTCTTTGACTGATTGCTAGGAAAAATACTCTTAACCTGTTCACTGCTGAATGACATAATTACGTTGTGTCCTGGGCTGTTGATATGGCCATTTTCCAGTGGAAAAATATAACGGGAATATCCCTAAAACTATAAAACTTGATTCCATTGAAAGTTTGTTTTCATTCATAATCATGGAACATAATACGCTCCTTCAACATCGAGATACCGTTGTTCCGATGCAATCATTTCTGAGTTCAGGTTATGAGTAATGGCCAACTGCTAGTCTCTGAAAGTAGGTCTGTACTCAGTACAGATGTAAAGCTGACTAACAGTTTATGTCTGTACTCAGTATGGACGTATAGCGGCCAAAACGTTAATCTCTTTTGTTTTTAAACTATAATATTTTATCTAATTTTTCCAGTGTGACCCTGAAAAATATGAAAGGATGGATGCCCAGAATCAACATTAAAATTCGAACAAATAAACTTCATGAGAAGTTTCAGGTTAGTTGCAGATTATTTAAGGTTAGGGTTAAAGAGACCCAAGCCACTCGCAGTGGATAAAATATAAAAGTCGTAAAATCATCACCACTAAGAAGAACATGGAGAAATTGATCAAGTTTGTTCTTATATTCATTATTGATAGTTCTCCAATAATGAAATTTCACATGTTGATACCATTGTTATGTAAACAAAACAATTACAGAGAATTGTCAACAAAATTGTATAGTAAGTTCAAATATTTTAGTTTGAATATGATTTTCAGAATATTTTTCAATACTTTGACCTTTTCCAATGTTTACTGTCAAGTTTTGATTAAACTTTGGCATCTTATTGAACGAATTGGACTTTATCGGTAATTAACTGTAATGTTTAGATAACATTAGTTTTGACATGCGTAATCTCACTATTAGAGAGTTATTTATAATGAAAATAAGAACAGTCAATTAATTTTTTTCATGTACAGTAATGTCTTAAATAATCGACCCCTAAACAACAGCAGAATTATGGGAAATTTTTCAGGATTTAGTCCGAAATATGGCTTGCTGCCATTCATTGCAACAAGCCATATTTCCGACTAAATCCTGAAAAATTTCCCATAATTCTGCTGTGGTTAAGGGGGTCATATATTTTGGGCATTTCTGTACTTGTTGATGATATATATTTTACAAAGTTTTATATTATTTAGCTTGAACCCACTCCAATGGCCTTGAGTCCTGTTAATAAGCCATATGATGTCTAAACTTCTTTATCCTGCCTAGTTTTCACCTGTTTTCTCCCTAGTTTCTCATCTTGATCAGCTTGTCAGAAATATTCTATTGAAATCTTGAAATTGATTATATGTCTAATCCACAAACCACCGGAATTTGGCTCATCGCTATAGAAAATATAGAAAAAATTATTTGACGTCATCGTTCACCTGTGCCAAAGGTATAAGCACCAACATGTGCTTGTTGTTGCTATTATCTGAAAATTTTCCACCTGGGAATAGGAATCCTTCTTTTCGTACATCTTACGTCTGGTCTTATATCCTGAACACCCTCCAGATGAAGAATAGACAATTCCTATAAATATTTTTATAACTGACAGGAGAAGAAAGGATAAATCATGATAATCATCTCAGTAATTAACTGGTAAATATCAGCCTCCTTAGTTTTAATATGAATCATACGTGACACGTAGTGGAGCAACCACACATGATGTGCCTCAAATTTGCCGTTTTTCAGTGACATTAGGCTAAGAATAATTTATGTAACATCATGCAGTGGTCACGACGGAGACGACCTGCCAACTTGACAAGACGTGTCGTGGATTGTAAAATCTTGTCTGGATTCTCGTCTATATTATACTAATAGACCTAAATCACACGTGAATTCTTCGTAAGTTCTGAAGTAGTTACTATCATTTTTATCGCGATGATTCATTCCCAAATTCTACGTTTTTTTTAATCTCCACACGGTTGCTAACCGGAAGTCGCGTGACAATTTCTCCAAAATCCATACCCGCCATCTTTGAAAAATCACTGATGGATATAGAAAAAAATATATGACGCCATTCACCTGGGCCTAAGGTATAAACAACCACCTGGTGGTTGCTATGATTGCTCAAGCAGGGTATAATTAAAATTACTGCATAAACTTTCGCTGACTCTTCCTTTGCTAGTTCAAAATAAAATCTATAATCAATTGTCCACTTACAGGAGGTAGACAAAGAAGAAAAGGGAGAAATTGTATACTTTCAGTTTGCTGAATTCTACAGAAAATTAGTCTATACACCAAATGTAAGTGCTGTATTTTGACTAATGTTTTATGCTCTATGAAAATAAGGCACAGAGAATTCCATACAAGAGTTATACATTGTGGCCCAATATTTTCAGCTTTGTTTTTCAGCTTCTTTATGAATTTCAGAAAGTAATGTTTAGCTCATGCACCCATGATAATGTGGTTGTCTATACTGTTAGAACAAATCTTAACATGAGGCTTTCTTTATATCCAACTTCTACATATTTCATTTTCATGGGTAATTTAGTTGCCTAATATTTTTATATATATGGCATAACAAACATACTAGTTGATAATTAGCTAATACTTCCCGATTGGTCAGTAGCCTGTGTTCCTAACATCCTATGGGTATATTGATGTCGTCTTGTGGTACAATTCTAGATATTCTGAATTCTACCACAAAAAATGTGGTACCTTCAATGCAAATTGCAATGCTGTCTATGCCTAAAACTTCTGGATGCTCATAGTATCTTGCTAGACTGAAGAAAGAGACCAATAATGGCTACCGGTATCTGCTAATACTGGATTTCATTTAAGATAGAATAATAAGTCTTGCCTGCAAAATTTTGCCAGAGAGGCAACGATAAGGAGTTGCCATTCAATAGTGATGTCAAGTTTAACATTACAGTTCAAAGAGAAGAACTGTTTGGTTGAGGAAAATCATATCATGCATATCAAAACTGGACTATTATAACGCTTTCTGAAACAAAAATCTGCACACAGTTGTCAGTACAATTTCGACGAAAACATAGTCAATTTACAAAAGAAATAAATACACTGCACATTGGCCTTAAGCCTTATTATATACCTGAAGAAAAATGGAGGGTATACTGGATTGACTTTTTCCATCTGTCCATCTTTCCGGGCACATATATTAGCCTTGGGTTATTGGATCTAATGAAATTTGTATGGAGGTTCGCCACCATGACTGCTTTCAAAAGAGGGGCAAATGACATATACGTTTTCCGTTCTTGAGTTATTCTTCTTTATTTATCATGAAATCTGGGTTTTTTGGCCATGCACACAGATATCTCATCAATGGGTTATCAGATCTGAATCGAATTTGGTATGGAGGTTTACCATCATGTCTGCTTTCAAAAGAGGGGCAAATGATGTTCACATTATCCATTCTAGTGTTATCATTCTTTGTTTATCTGAAAATTACGGGTTTATTTGTCTGTCCACGCAGATATCTCAGCCACGGGTTATCAGATCTGAATGAACTATGGCTTGGATGTTCGTTATCATGACTGCTCTCAAAAGAGTGCCCAATGACGTTATTTGCATTTTCTGTTCTAGAGTTATCTTTCTTTGCATATTTTAAAGTTGGTTTCCATCCTGCCCATGTTTTATTGATCTTATTTTATCTTATTGCAGGTTGTTACAGATCATTTCAAAGATTATTTTAATAAGTATTCTGATGGATTGAGGTAAATAAAACAATAAGTGAGCTTTTCATTTGGTATACCTTTAGATAGATAGAGAGTAACACGTGAAGAAATTGATTTTGTATGTCAGAGGAATGTCCTAGTGGATATTTGTCTAAATATAGAGTTTCAGTGTCAACAGCGCTTTTATAAAGAAATATTGACAATGTCCGTGTTTTTGCACACTAATTCCTGTTTGTTGGTTGGTCGATTGTGTATTGGGTCATGTGTTATACCTCAATAAAACAAATCAATGTAACATATTATTGACCTAAAAGGCAGTTTTTAGAATAAATTGACTTTTTTAAATGCTCAACCATAGACTGTCCATAGATGTATTGATTGTTTACTATCAAAATGACAGTATAGAATATAGACATGAACTATAACGTTATTGAATTATTATTATTGATTTATTTACTTTGTTTTCAGGGAGATGACATTAGAACATTTTAGACATTTCCTGATAAACCAAAAGGTACATAGCATTTTTCCATTTTAATTACCCTTTCTTTACTAAATGGTTTCTCCTACGCTGTTATAAAAATATACATTGGAATGGGATATTATTATTTTTGAGGAAATTAAACAAAGATAATACAAGTGCAGATGTGCAGACAAGTTAAACTGATTAATATCTAACTTTTTTTTGCAAATGCAAACATTCTCAAACATATAATAATGCTTCTCTGCATGCAGCAATGTCCTCTTTTCGGGGTATTGAAGGATATAGCATTTTAACATCAAGACAGAACATGATCGATTCAACTGGTATAGTACATTTAATCTGTGCCAATTTATTAATAAAATCAGTAGTGTCCCGAACATACAGTAATGCCCTAAATAATCGACTCCTCAACCACAGCAGAATTATGGGTAATTTTTCAGGATTTAGTTGGAAATATGGCTTGATGCCATTCATCGGAAAACTCTCACTGAGAGCTTTCCGATGAATGGTAACAATCCATATTTCCGACTAAATCCTGAAAAATTACCCATATTTCTGCTGTGGTTAAGGAGTCGATTATTTAGGGCATTACAGTAGCTTGGTGCTGTCTGAGTTGTCTGAGAAGCTTTTTGCCTTTACAGGATGTGGAAGATCTTGCTTCATCAACCGCGAAACCAAAAGAGATGATGATGGCATTTCTTGATAATCCAATCAGAGAAGCTGCCGGTCTACATTTCACTGAACAAGAGGTATCACATTTGATATTTGAATACTGTTTGTTCCCATGACTGTTCCATCTGTACTAGTTTAATTCCAGTTGAGCTAAATTCAAGAAGGAACATGCGAGCATAAGTAAAAGCATCAACATTCTTTGAAACCCTAAATGAGTGAAAACAGCAGACCTCAAAACTATATAGTACAGTCTATGCGGAAAATACTTCATTGCACACACACACATAATAGTAATAGGGCGCGAAGCGCCCAGGATGGTCGAAAAGATTGAGAGATCTTCTCCTTCACCCTCAATTTGTTGTTTTGATGTGATCTTGCGTAACAAAAGTCTATCATGTCCGACCGTGACAAATTGTTGATTGGATAGAGCCCACAAGCTTTAATAAGGGGTGGAGGGTACCCGAGGTGTCCCTGCTGAGGTTGATGATGAAGTTGATGATGAAGCTGAGCGAGCCTGGAGTGGTGCGCTGAAACGGAGAACGGGGCCCCCGTTAAAAGCATGTATTAGTTTGTTAGTTAGTTAAAAGTATGTATATGTATAAACGCAAGCAGGAAAACAATTGCTATGCAGATTGGGCCCGCCAATTTCACTGAGAGAGTTTGCATTAGCTGTGGCATGTTGTTGCATTTTTTTGGCCCGCCCTACCTCCCCATGGCACAGGCGTAGGTGAAAGCATATTTTGACAAGTTTTATATACTGCAGTGTTATTTATAATTTAATAGCTGAAATTAATCTGAGCGACAATGAACAAGAGAGGATATACATCTATATATATGAATAATATACAGTCAATATATTTTTTCGGTTTATATGATTTAAAAAAAAAAAAAAAAAAAATTCTTTTTAGTAAAATGATGTATGTACAGATTGGATAATTACAATGTGTTCTTGATACGCCGTCCCTCGCCTCCCGAAGAAAACGCAGAGCAGTAAGTGGGCCGAACATATGTAGGTATATGTCTTGCCTAAACTCGATGAGAGCTTTGATGACCACTTATGGGTCTGAAGTTTCCTTGCACCCCACCCCAAGCTAAGTGCTGGGTCGGTTTTTATGCCGGGTCCCGCTCGGTAGGTGCTGTCGGGTGAGTGGAATGTGTTAGACACGAGCGCTAGTTTCTGTAAAGGAAGGTTACAAGATAGGCAGTTAGTTAGTTGGTTTGGAGGAGATAATTATTCGATGGCTTTTACTACGGTCACCAAAAGGGTATCTACACCACCCGAGGACATTCATCAGCGCCCAAGGAGCCATCTAGGGCCTGAGCCCACTAACCTAGTCAATTTGTAATAATGACTATGTTTTTCAGCATTATGGTGAGATAGGCAAAGTTTGTTAGTTTTTTTTAGAGGAGATAATTACTCAATGGCTTATACTACGGCCACGACATGCGTATCTACGCTGCCCGAGGACATTCATCTGCGCCCAAGGAGCCATCTAGGGCGTGAGCCCGCTAACCTAGGTTTTATGATTGGTGTTAGTAATGATGTCGATTATTAATATAGCAGATGGTTTCCTCGTCGTTTGCTGGGGGTTATCTCAGCTCATAGATTAGCGTTTAGTGAGGATGGTCTTCCTAATGCTAAGTTCATGCATGAGGATCGAGCCACTTAATCTATTCATTGTTTCTTCAGTTAGGTAGTTTAGCCTATCTTTTATAAGGGGAATGTCTGCAGTCAGGTGGAGTGCCGTTATAGGGGTTCTATATGACGCTTGAAGTGACTTTCTGATGGCCATGTTCTGTGCGACTTGTAATTTATTTAGCAGGGAAGGTTTGCAAGATGCTGTGATAATTGCCCCATATTCCATGACTGGTCTGATGAATTGTTTGTATACTTTGGTGAAGATATTGGTTAGGTGCTTTTTAAATTTAAGGCGTGAGTCTAGAGTGAATCCCAGGAAAGTGGCTTCGTTAGATTGCTTGATGGGTGTGTCAAAAAGAGAGAGTTTGGGTTTGGAGTAATTGCGTTTATTCCCAAATACGATTAATTGAGTTTTCATTGGATTTAATTTGATTCTCCATTGGAACACCATTTTCTAGTCTATGAAGCTGGTTCTGAAGTCTATGTTCTATATATTTTACTGATTTGCCCGACGTCCACAGTCCAAGGTCATCAGCAAATTGAGAGATTTGAACACTTGATGTAGGGTCATTGGGTATGTCATTAACATATATTAAAAATAGCAGAGGACTGAGTACTGATCCTCGGGGGGGTCCCAGCCTTTAAAGAGACGTTTTCTGAAAGTTCATCATTTATTTTTACTTTTATAGTTCTATGTGCACACTATCACAATGCAATTTGGCTTCCCTTGCAAAATTGATTTCTTGTAATCTTAGAATCATGTTTTCTGATATTGTGGTTATGTAGCATATTTTTCCGCTAAATAAAGCCCTCATGATGTAAATATATAGTGGGAGCGTGAATGCGTGACTAATCGGGCAGGTACATTATACATCGGCGATGCAACCAAAAAGTTAACCCTTTCCTACTGTGATTTTACAAAGCAGGACAGATATCCATATAGATAAGTTTTTGGCTTTCTTTAAGGAAAAATGTAATATGAATTGTACGTGACACATAGTGGAGCAACCACACATGATGTGCCTCATATTTGCCTTTTTTCGGCGACATAACACTAAGAATAATTTATGTAACATCATGCAGTGGTCACGACGGAGACGACATGCCAAATTGACGTGTCGTGGATTATAAAAATCTTGTCTGGATTATTGTCATGACTTCTTCATTTTTCGTTGTCTAAATGAAATTAATAGACTAGTAAATTGTGAAGTAGTTACTTTCATTTTTATCGTGATGCTTCATTTCCAATTCCGCGTTTTTTTGCAATCTCCACACGGTTGCTAACGGAAGTCACGTGACAATTTCTCCAAAATCTATACCCGCGATCTTGAAAAATCACTGATGGATATAGAAAAAATTATATGATGTCATTCACCTGCCTTAGGTATAAGTACCCTTGGTGGTTGCTATTATACTTATAAAAATAATATATTTACATCATCAAACTGAATTAAGCAGGGAGTTTGGGCACTATTTCTTTCATTCCTTTCATTTTTAGTTTCTTTACTGATTATGATTCTAATATGTTTTCGAACTGATTGCATTTTCCAGACATAAAAACCCCAGCTATTGCTTGATGTAAATATTATTTCAATTTCAGTTTGTTGACTACATGTACTCAAAAGACAACACAGTATTCAAAAAATCAGTTTATGGCAAAATACACCAAGATATGACACGGCCCCTGTGTCACTACTGGATTGCCTCCTCACATAACACGTAAGTTTCACACTTTGTGCAATTTTTCTTCATAAATGCAACTGATATTGTGATATGGCATATATGCTTGAATGGTGCTGAAATTCAAACCAATTCATCACACCTTTCATTGGCCCCTCTTCCAGTGCAAAATTTTAGCCTAAAAATTCCCAATCCCATTCTTCCAGTTTCATCTAGTGTCAACCAAACCAGCAGATAGTGTGTCTGTCATTTGCAGAATGAGGTCCCTCAGAAGGTGAATTTAGTGATCACCAAATTCACTGTCTGGGAACCTCTTCTGCTTAGACATCAAATACTATCAGAGACCTAGGATCAGGTTGAAGTTCCCCAGTTGAAGTTGGTGATGTTCACCCATTAGTCACCTTGTTTATGCATCTTATCATCTGCAAATTAGGGGATATAGAAACTTACCAGAAGGGAAAACGTTACTAAATGTTAATTTGAGACTATCGATAATTCCCAGAAGATGAGGCCTAAGCAGAATGAGGTCTCCAGAGGGTGAATTTGGTGATGCTAGCCCACTGTCACTAAATTCACCCTCTGGGGACCTCATTCTGCAAATGACAGACACACTATTTGCAGGCTTGGTGTCAACTTTTGGTTCATTAATGAGTTATTACTCTAATTAACTGGTGAATCTTTGCCCGCAAATCTCTTCAAATGACAAACAAATATCCCCATAACACAAATCAACAACACCACAAAACCACAAAAATTTAAAGGCAATTTTTAATCAGAATAAAATTAAGTTTGTCAAGCTAATGACCCAAGTTACGATTGTAAACTGAAGTTTTTATATGTCAGGGTATGGATAAATATAATCTGAATTAGTTTGGACATATATTATAAGTTACAGAACGAGTTGTTTTGAGTGACCAAAAAATGTAGGAATAAAAGCTTGGACAAAGGTATACCTTCGCCCAAGCTTTTATTCCTACATTTTTTGGTCAATTATTTTAAAACTTGGCATAGATTTTTAGTACCGTGGGAATCTATGCACCTGCGATTATGAGGTCTGTCAGACTTATTTTTTGTGGAGTTATCCCCCTTTTTCGACTTAGAAAATATTCAATACTGTGTCCGAGCTTTTATTCCTACACTTTTTGTTCAATTTTTTTAAAACTTGGCACAGATATTTAGTACCATGGGAACATGTGCACCTGCCATTATGAGGTATGTCTGACTTTTTTTTGTGGAGTTGTCCCCATTTTTCGAAAATTTTCAATATGGGGGTATACCTTAGTCCCACCTGGGATAGGCCCATCTCTAGTTTACAACATGGAACTTGTGCTCTTGAAATCCCCGGATCTCACCTTGGAGTATAAGGTAATTATTATTGAGCATATGGCCTTAAAATTTCCAATTCAACCCTTCACCGTGCATTTTTCCCAATTGTAAGGGCCCCAGACCCATTGATTACGATAGCCTCTGTCACTGCGACCAAATCCTCAAGATGACGGAAATTTCCAAATACACATTTCGCAACTGAATCAGAACTTACATATAGTAAAATTAACTGTCTTTAAATTTTTTTTGAATGGTTTTTGGCAAACCAAATGTTCTTAATGTAATCACTGCATACAAAGCCATCCATTTGATCATGTGTCAACTTACCTACTGACCAGCATCATACGTCTAATGTTCAACAGTGAACAGTGTTGACAACAAACTTTTTTACCTGAATGATTTATGTATTTCAGGTACTTGACTGGGAACCAATATAATAGTGATTCATCGGTCGAAGCTTATGCCAGAGTATTACGTAAAGGCTGCCGCTGTATTGAGTGTAAGTCATATTATCAACAATGGGCTAAATCATTCCTTTGTCTAGAAGTTTTTTTTTAAATAAGCATGTCAGCAAATTTAACTTTTCATTGTCATTGTCAAAATGTCAATGAAACAAAAGAAGAAATTGACCACTCTATTTCATCTAGTTGCTTGTCCTTAGCTGAATTTTAATCAAAGATAATGCAGATGTTTGAAATTACACATTGACTGTATGTTTTTTAAAAAGGGATCAATGCCAACATAATGGTTGTTATTGAAAAACTCTTTGATATTGATAGTCACATTTTATTGTATTTTTTAGGATTTTGACTTAAAATTTAATGAAAAAAACTCCATATATAAATCATTGTTGTTTTGTTTAACCCTTTCATGGCGGGAGCTGCACTGGTGCAGCATTAAAGAACCTATGCCAGTGCATTCTCTTATATATGCGAGTCTCCCATAGGGAGCCTCGCATATATAAGAGAATGCACTGGCTTACAAGGTCAAGGTAAATATTGTTAGGCCAATGTATTATGTTATAAATACGAGGCTCCCTGTGGGAGACTCATATATATAAGAGAATGCATTGGCACAGTGTTTTCGCAAAATTTCAGGAAGCTCCAGTCAAGGAAGGGTTAACTTACAAATTATAATATGCTTTATTATTACATTTCAAGCAAGTGCTCTTCTCTTATTTTACCACAACTTCTTATTTCAGTGGATTGCTGGGACGGTCCAGATGGATTTCCAAACATTTGCCATGGTTTCACGCTCACGTCAAAGATAAAGTTCCTAGATGTGCTGAAAACTATAAAAGAGCATGCATTTGTGGCATCTGAGTGAGTTCATATGGTTTTGGACTTTGTAACTTTGTCTAAAATTTGAATAGCTAGCTGTAAGAACTTGAACTTAATTTACCATGAAGCAAATCTTGTTGGAGACTGATGTACTAACCTCCATTTAAACGGACATGGATCATTTATACATAATCTGGTAAGAGGTATCTCAAAACATATGCAGAAGATTTCCAAGCAAATTTGTCGATATAGCACTGAAAATATGTGTTTTGTTTCTTATATTTTTCTAGTTTGTTTCATTTAAGTGCCGGTTCAATTATTTGTCCATGGTCACAACTGTAGACCCTGGTAAGAAAATTTAGAACTGCCGTCGCTCTGAACCGTTTATGGTACCACATAATTTTTATGATTAAAA
Source organism: Siphonodentalium dalli (assembly GCA_032622095.1). Lineage (NCBI taxonomy): Eukaryota > Metazoa > Mollusca > Scaphopoda > Gadilida > Siphonodentaliidae > Siphonodentalium > Siphonodentalium dalli. The sequence continues at coordinate 131,466,208 of CP136062.1, read as the reverse complement.
TGAAGAGAAAAGCAGTGTGTGAAGTTTTTAAATAGTTCAAGTTAAGATAAAGCAATATACCTTTTCTGGACATACCGTATCCAATAAATACAAATGACTGTTTATGATTGGGACCCAATCATCTAGATCAAATTTGTATTTTTTATGATTTCAATCCATCTATCTGGGACATATAATGCTTGTAGAAATGTAGTGGAGGTATATATCAACCTATTTTAATACCAGGAAAAAATCAAACAAATATTATTATGTGTATTTTGGAGCGCAAATCGCCATGTGGATACAGGTACATCATCAAATATTAAATATATTTTGGAAATGCAATTTCAGAATGCAAGGATTCCCAGGAACAAAGAAATACAACAATAAAAATAAATAAAGTGACTACAAATGGATAATACTGTAAAAACAAACAAAACATTGTTTCAATGTGTCATATTTTGTGGCCATTTGCAATATTTTTTCGGGGCATTATATATTTTTTTTCGGTCTTGAATGTCCTCCTGCAGTGTGAACACTGCACACATATATTTGTCTGCAAATATTTCATTAAGATTGGTCCGAATACATATGTTGTGTTTTGCAAATAATTTCACAAATTAATTAACATACTTGATGTCATTATGATTTTCAGATATCCATTAATACTGTCCATAGAGAATCACTGTACCCTAGGTCAACAAAGAAACATGGCAACAGCTTTCAGAGATATATTTGGTGGTAAGATGATCAAGTTAACCCTTTTATGACGGGAGCTGCACTGGTGCAGCATTAAAGACCCTATGCCAGTGTATTCTCTTATATATGCGAGTCTCCCATAGGGAGCCTCGCATATATTAGAGAATGCACTGGCATACAAGGTCAAGGTAAATATTGTTAGGCTGATGTATTCTCTTATATATGCGAGGCTCCCTATGGGAGACTCGCATATATAAGAGAATTCATTGGCACAGTGTTTTCGCAAAATTTCAGGATGTTCCAGGAATGAAAGGGTTAAAACTACATGTGCATGATATGTACATCATTTATGACAGAATTTGTTCATTGATATCAATTGTAATTTGCGAGCTGAATCAATATGATCTTTTGAGCTGAAGGAGAAATTTATGCCAAATTAATTCAAATTTAGTGAATTTGCTGGATGTGTAATCTGAAATAGTTATTTGATAATTTTCATTGGGTTGTTACTGTAAAAAAACAAAAAAAATTGGAATAAAAGATTGCTCTCAGGGAGAAAATATGCGGAATTTTTCTACACATTTAAACCTGGCATAGCATTATGATGTATCTGTGAGTTGGTTTATATAGCAAATGTTGAAACATTTTCCATGACTTCCAGAAATAAGCCATGTGTTCACCACATTGAATTGAGATAGTTAGTTTCATGCTTCATACTTATGCATTTGTAGATATGTTGCTTGTTGATAAGGTGAGCAAGGACGAGAAGCATCTGCCGTCCCCAGCACAACTCAAGCATAAAATCATACTCAAGGTACCATCAAATTCTATTACTCAAATTTAAAACCATTTTAAATAGACATGGTCCATATGAATCTTCATATAATATATTTGGAAATATATGTAACCGGGTTCAGCAAATATCAGAAGATAACTATGACATGTGACAGCCAGCAAAATTCTGCACCTCCTTGGGTAATTTCCAAGATGGCCATGATCATTACTTTCATGTTTCAATAACTGTTTGGGAATAGGTATCTCCGTCAAAGATATCTTGTACACTGAACTATTGGTTATATCCTTCTTGCTCCTCAATAATAGAAGAATTTTTGAAAAATCGCTAAACCATATTTATTCGCATACTGGTAAACGCCTAGAATTATTTCCCAATTACCAGTTCCCTATCATCAACCGAACACCGGCCACATGACCAGCACTTTCGATAAAATCAGCTGCAGGGATATTCTCGGGCTCATCATATTTTCTTCTATCCGCAAGAAAATGACAACATGAACAGTAAGTTGATTGCAAGCTCTGAGAGACAAAGGTTGGAATGGGATGGGAAGCTGGACAGAATGACAAACTACAGAACGGAATTTGTAATTTCGTGTGTCAGCCACAATCTTGATGAATATAGCTAGGACGCCATTATTTGGCAAACATTTCATCTATTATGAAATTGTTGAAATCAAGACTGGGACAGCTGTAGAACTGCATTTTAAGGGTGAAAAAGCTATGGCAATAAGAAAACTTGGCATGAAATTTTGAGCTCGGAGGGGATGTCAAAATGATTCTCGTGAATGTGAAAAATGTGGAAAAACTTTTGACGTAAAAGAGCGAGACTGACCATCAAAGATCGTTAACGTCAAAACCACAACAGAATATCAACAACAAAAATATCAACTTTTAAAATGTGGAGAGGGATAATAACGAAAATTATATAACATCGATGCCATGTGTTTACTGTTTATAAATTCACGCATGTATATATGAAGGTAAATACTGATTCATCGAACATTAATAAATTTATCCTTTAATTACTGTCTAGTCTGTGAGCACGCCATTCTAAAACAGTGCTACCGCTATGCTCTGATTTATCAGATGTCAGCTAAATCTGATTGGCTGCAATGTGTGAAGAAAAATAAAGGACATACAAAGACTTATATGTGGTTGACTCTCAAACAATGGCTTGACATGTTGACTGATTTTATAGCGATGAGTTCTCATCAGGCTTAATTAAACACTAGATGACTCATTCAAATCTGTGAAGTGTGTGACATTCCGCAAGAAAGCAACACAAACCTATGATGTATAAGAGTCCGACACAACTATGTCTGAACTGTCTGACAATGTTTGTTATTGTGATGGTTAACCCACTGGCTAAATGAACATTTGACGATAAAATCCCAGATCAAACGACTCTGTGACTGTCTTAATAAAATCATTTCAATCATAGCTACGAAATGATCTGTTATCAGCAGAAAATATGCTTGTTAGACAAGAAGTTTACACAAGTGGAGATTGCAAAGAAGTCCAGGTATCACACATCCAAAATAAAAAGATGAAATCAAACACATTTGAAACCAGCAATTTCTCATCTAACATCCTGCAACCAATCAAATGGTTAATAAAGTTATACAAAGGGTTTCAAGCAAATAAAACTGAATTCCCACCATCAATATATTGATCTTGTAGCAAATAAAGTAAAGAACCACGTTATCTAAAAAACAAGTTGAAAAAATTATGCCTCGAGAAAATTCACCCTATTATGTGGCCATTTTCACAAAGATACAACAAAGATTATATATTTGTGTTCATTATCAATATTGTGAATGAAATAATGCATTCAATGTGTTAATAAATTGTTTGCATTGGTTTAATTTGGCAAAATAACTTGCAAAACCAGGAAGTGCATTTCATTGATGGAGCTGATGTCATTTTTGGGCAGCGAACACATGACCTGTTCCATTAAAACTGCAGTTTTGGTTGATTCACCAGGACAGAACTGTTACAGAATTGTGCTGTCAATAAAGTGAATAAACCAGACACCAGGTGAGATACAAGGTATCTTCGAAATGAACCGACACAAATTGGGTCTAAATCAAGAATTTGTAATATGTGAATTCTATCTCAGCTATCTAGTTTTAACCACTGTTCAGTTTTCTATCAATGTATTTGGCCAAAAAAAATAAAAAATTCAGGTTGTGTAAATTAATATCTTTTATCAAATCTGTGCTCTGTTCCTTCCAAGAGAAATGCAGTGATGCTTTATGGTTGAACTAAACGAACAAATGCCTCTTTTTTAACAAATATAAAAAAATAATTCAATTCCAATGCATTATTTCTAATTTTAGCAAAAGAAACTTACAGATGGTGGATCTGATTCTAGGAGAAACTCGACTGGGCTTGATGAAGGTATTATGGCAGCAATACACAATTTCCAGCAATTTTGGCTAACTTGGGAGTGGTTACTGTACTTCAAATCTATGCTGAGCCATTATCATTGGCATAAGCACCACACAAATATAACTTTTGATTAGCTCACATGAGACGAAGTCTCCGGTGGAGCTATAGTCATCACTCCCCATCCGTCGTCCCTCTATCCATCCATCCGTCCATTCGCCAATTTTTTTTACTTATGCGGTGAATTTGGGGAAATCGTGCGGACAAATTGGATTTGTGAGGTGATTTTGCACTTGTGGGTTGCAGCTCACAAATCATCACTTTGAAATGGTTTAAATTGTATTTTTTGCAATAATATATATTTTTTTTAATTAATTTTTAAATTTTTTTTATAATTTAACTCCTTGTTTTAATGGGGCCAGCTTGACATAAAGGTGTTGTATCTCACTTCCCACTAAATTGATTCAACATGCTTATTTCAGTTGCTATAGTGTTATGCATAAAAAATTCTGACTTTCTTGTGAACTTTCACAGAGTTGTAAAATAAATGAACCACCAAACCAGTAATGCCACATTTAACACAGGCTACACTAGAAGTTATGTCTTCCAGATGCTTATTTTTCTATTTTTCAGGCCCCCTACAACCTGAGAAATCATGTTCAGCTACCTATATCTTTAGCGAGGATATAGTGAAGGGCATAGTATGGCTGAAGGCGTCACTCTGACCTAAACAATTTGTAAATTTGCTGAAGGGTTCACAGGGTTTCTGATCGGCACTAACACAGTTACTTCAACTGAGTTCTTGAAAGTCTGTCGCTCATCAGTAGTTTGTTTTCAGTTCATTTTAATTATCATTGGATCGTAAACAATTATTCTCTAACAGAAATAATGGCAGACACGAAAACTAAACGTCATTTAGAATGAGATTTCAAAACCTGTGTACCCTTCAGCACATTTTCAAAACCTGTGTACCCTTCAGCAATTGTTTTGGGGAGAGCGATCCCCTTCAGCCATACTAGACAACACCTTATTGATTTATTTAATTTAGAAGTCATAATATTTTGGCTTTTTTGAACTGGGAAACAGGCACACAGTCATAAACTTGCATTAGCAGTCTTTAGTAACAAATGCATAGTTTGGGTTCTCTTGAATTATATTCAGTTTTTAGCAAAGTATACAGTTAAGTTCCAGAAGGTGTGATGCCTCACTAAGGAGTGTTAATACCAAGTGAAACGAGACTAATGATGATGTTTGTGAATTTTCCATCTACTCCTCCACATGCACATATTCCTGATATACCGAGCTAACACATATTAATGTTTATTTGACCTTTGGATGACTTCTAAATTATTTTCTAACATGCATGTTTAGACCCAAAATTAAGTTAATATTTGACTAAAATTTACCTGGTCTTCTGTGATTTGGACTTATAACCTTATATAAAAAGGCTTTGCTTCTAGTTGTGCACACACAAAATATAGTTATGGCTGGTTTCTAATAGAAGCGCTATAAATAAACAAAAGGCATAAATTTCTTGATATTCATCAGAATCGCGCATTTTCCCTTCAGAATTATATCTCCGTTCTACCTTTTACTCTCTTCATTTATAATAATTATAGTGATCCTTCAGTTGAGTGTCGTGATAAACCGAAGAAAAAAAATTAAAATGATATATATGACATGACTTGAAATTTCAAATCATTCTCTTTTGTATATCATGATTTCAATTACAATATAAAAGATTGACCGATTGCCTGTTTAGAGCGTTTTGATGCTCGTTGATGTAAGTAGAGCGCAAACGTGTGAAGGAGGATATGCTTGAATGTATGTGTCAGATGAATGTTCTCTATTGTATCCAACATGTATAACCATTCTTTCTGTATGTAAAATCATCTGACTGTTTCAATAAAAATAAAAAAAATATATTTATATAAATAATTATGGCCCTATTATGGAAAAGTGTCTCTGTGACAACACTACTATGCATACCCAAGACGTTCTATTGTTTTCTCGGTTGCTATTCTTGTTGGGCTCACGTTTGACCCTACTGGTAAACTTTATTCACTGTAAGTCAATTTGTTACTATGTGTGGTTTGATTCTGTTTTGTTTTATCCACAGATGAGAGTTCTGGTGACATAAAGAGTGGGATACTGTTTGTACAGGATACTCTCGGAGATCATGTAAGTACACTGACTTTTCTTTGGGGTTTATTCCACACCCATACCTGAAGTATATGACCATTTAACCACAGCAGAATTATGGGAAAATTTTCAGGATTTAGTCGGAAATATGGCTTGTTGCCATTCATCGGAAAGCTCTCGGTGAGAGCTTTCCGATGAATGGCAACAAGCCATATTTCCACCGAGAGCTTTCCGATGAATGGCAGCAAGCCATATTTAGGGGTCGATTATTTAGGACATTACTGTAAGATTTCAAAACGTTCAATAAAAAAATGTGCATTGTCCTTGAACAATACAAAACAATTAGGTCAGCAACGTCATTGGCGATGTCAACTTTAACGGAACATTTACTCACTAAATTATGAGGTATAGTCTACATGCAGCTCATTTGTTCAATTAAATAAAACAATATCGACCAAAATTTCAGTATATTGCAAGGTACAATCTTCAGTTTGCAATAAACATATAACAACACTGTTGTGTGAACAATTTAATGTTATTGCACGCGTTTGTTGGTTCTCGTTTTACCATCGCATCACAATAAACTTGTGCAATAACGTTGACCAGTTCACACACTTTTGTCATTCTATCTATTCACAAGCCCGTATTCAGTCCTACTTCCCTTGGCAGAAGATCACAAATCCATTTTCACTTATTCATAGACTGGTTTCCCAAATGTAAAAGTGAACTTCTCTCTCCAAAGTTTGGTTTCCTCCACATCTACTCAAAATATAGCCTTGCTGCGCGTTTGTTAAAATCTTGCAGCTTATCTCTGAAATGAAGAATGGATGGATTATGAGTGGTTGGTAGTGATTTGGCATTAAATCAAATTAGGCATAAAAAAAAACTTATGTGTTTCCGGTTTCCCGTCCTACATGGAAATTTTCGTGCCACCTGGAAAAATTCCCTGTCCAAATATGCAAAATCATCTTTCATTTTCTATTAGTTGCAGTCATTAATTAAATTAAATGAGTCATTAACCTAATTAACTGTGAAATCATGCTCACAAATCACATCAAACCAGGGTTAATGGGCAACAAACACCCAAAAAACTTGAATTAACATCGCAAAAGGGACTACCTTGGAAAAAAGGGAACATTAAAGAAGATTAAAACAAAGTCTTTTAGGCTTATGGTCAATGTTTGAGCCTATATACATTCATTAACTCAATTTGATGTGTGAACAATGAGGTATAGTCTACATGCAGCTGGGTGTTGGTTAATAAAATTTAAATGAGTTTGGACATATATGACAAGTGATTATTTCCTAGAAATTAGAATTTGTTGTTAAATTTGAGTGATAGGTAGGCGTTAAAAGGTGTAGCATTGGTATTGGTTGCAAACATTTATAGCATGTGTGAGGATTTTTATAGCAGGTTGAATATTGTTCATGAAACTCATGCTTAAGCACAGCATGCTATTATGGGATAGACACTGCAATGCAGCGAACTTTAAATACTCACTTTATAATTACAGGGTATCATTATTTATATTAGATTTGGGTATATTGTCAGATATAAAGTTAGTTTTCTTTCAGAAACTTCAGCAACTGGATACAAAGGTATTGAGAATACCAACTTTTATCTTGTTTTCAGAATATGGTGCATTTTAGATGCTACAAACTTTATTTAGATGGATTTGAGAAAAAAATTGCCAAAAAAAAAAAGATCCTACCTGCCTACCTGGATTTTTTTTGCTCAAGAAATCGGAAACAGGCAAGTTTTTTTTTTGGCCTTAACTCTTTCATATTACTATGTCTTTACTTCCAGCAATGGCATCCTCGATATGTAGTCCTCACACCAACAAACCTCAAGGTGTACTACACTGACGAGAATTCGGAGGAAGATCTCGAAGAGGAAAATGAAGAAGAGGAATCTAATAACACAGATGAGGTTTACTTTCTGTTATGTATATAAGTCACACTTGATTAATCTATTTATTCCTATACTAAAAGGATTCTCTTACTCAGTTATAGAAGTATACTTTTGAATGGTCTCATATTCATTTGGAGGGGATTTCAGGGAGAAAAAAAACAGATGACAGATAATACAAGTGCGGAAGTAGTTGCTCATAGATCGCCTCGCATATATAAGAGAATGCATTGGCCTAACAAATTTTATATTTTTGTTTTATAATTGTTAAAGAATGTAAGAATTTTTTTTTTTTAAATGATAAAAATTGTTGTAGAATGTAAGAAAAAAATTATAAAAATTGTTTAAGAATGTAAGAAAAATGATAAAAAATGAAAGGAAATTGTTAAAGAATGTAAGAAATATTGATAAAAAATTGTTAGACCAATGTATTCTCGCATTTATATTAGAGAATGCATTGGCACAGAGTCTTTAAAGTTGCGCCACCGCAGCTCCCATGATGAAAGGGTTAAGAATTTAACAATAGGAATATATTAATTATTTTGGAGAATAACAACATTGTATGCAGTTAATTAAAAAAATTAACAGGGATATGTTTCTTCCCAATATTTAGTGTAAATCACGGAGCACCTCGGCCATTTAGCGACATCGCCATCCAACAGCCTGGTGGAGGAGATAATATGGCCCAAACTATAATTATCAAATGGCATATGGGAAAGAATTACGTTACTACAGTGATATTTATAATGAGCTTATCAATTAATAACTATGTTTTTACTAGTTTTGCATTCCAGCTTATTTGCCATCTGTAACATTTCTTCGTAATCAGCAGACTGTCAAATAATGGAAATCTATTTACCTTAATTATTGTACGAAACAGTGAATATAGAAACCAGAAACATGAAACTATTAAAAAACTTCTTTGTTTTAATCATCAAAATTAAGTAGTACTATAAACGTTTCAGAGCGAATACAGCTCTAGATTTTCCAGATCTTCTACAGGTGCTATTTTTACAAGACTGATGATTAAAAAAGTCAAACCGGCACTAATGAAATGATCTCAAATTTTTCCCAAAATGTTAGAAACAAAACACATATTTTCCGCCATATATCGACGAATTTGTTTAGAAATGTAGATATGTTTCAAGATACCTCAAATTATGTATACATAATTTTGGGGCACGACAATCCATGTCCACTCCTTTGAAATTGAGTGAAAAATTATCCAACACAAAATACTTATTACCGCTGAGTGTTAGAAGTCATTCAGAACATCTGTTGTCCGCAGAACAAGATTCATGAGAATTGAAAATATCATGTCCATGTAATGTAGGGATGTCTGTTATCTTAAAGAGAAAAATAAAAAAAATCACTCTTTATCTGATGCTTTCGGCCATCACTGCCTTCATCAACGGTACAACACAGATGTACAACTTATTTAGAGACTTCTATCACATAAACAATAGATCCATTACTGTAAAATGTTAAAAAAGATTTTTTCAAATAGACTGTGAGAAATTCAGTTAGAATATGGGAAATTTTATTCAAACATCCATCTAGGCTTCAATAAGCTACAAATTTGAATCTTATTGCACGAATTAAATATGAGTATGGTGCATAATTCAGTTTCAAGCATTAGCTCACCCAGACCATTTTACTATACTTCAAGCTTTCTTCTCTTGCAGAATCGCCCAAGTGATGAGTTGCATTTTGGTGAGAAATGGTTTGTCGGCAAGCTTCCTGGAGGACGTACTGAAGCCATTAACATTTTGCTGAAAAACAAGCATAAAGGGGACGGAACATTCCTCGTTAGAGAGAGCGACACATTTGTTGGTGATTTCTCGCTGTCATTTTTGTAAGTAGTTGTGATACAACAAATGTCTAGAATCCTTAATGAAAATAAAAAGCCTGAATCCCTCCCTCATAAAGTTTTCCATATATAATTACCTGAGAACATTATTTATTTTTGATGGTCATATTTACAAGATTTAAAATTCAACATACAAATATGAGTTATTTCATCTCATCTAATTTTAATCATTTCTATACTAAATGGATTCTCCCAATCAGTTAAAAAGTATACATCAGAATGGTCTATTATTGATTTGCGGGGATGTGCAGGAATATAAACATACCACAGAAAGAGTCGTATTCATTGAGGGAAATGTTTCGATAATAAGTTCTTGTTTGCTGAACTTATTATCTGAACATTTCATATGGGATAACTACTCGTCAATAGTGCATTAGTATAGAAAGGAATAATGCTAACATTTCTTAAGAAGCAATATCATCAGGATTGTATACAGCCCAAAACATCCCAATATTTTATTATCACATGAAACCCCTATTATATCCTTAAAACAACCATTACATATATATATATATATATCACATAGTGTATATCTCACTAATGACTAATAAGAACATGCTTCCCACCAATTTGGCAGCGTGCCAATAAAATTACTTTACATTGATTAGGCAGATTAAAACTATTTTAAAAAGCCACGTATGACACCAAAACCAGACAATACATAAAAAGTTGATTTGTTCATCAAAGTAAAATTTCTTGGCCAACTTCATTGCACTAACAAAAATAGACACAAAAACAAAGAGGCAAATTGGGGGACTATATTTTTCATTGCAATCATGAGCGAGCAACTTTCATATACAGTTGTGAAGCATCTCAGCCAACGATGTAAATGCATTTTTAAGCTTCTTTAAGGATTTTGCTTTGTTAAAATGTTGCTTTGTTGCTTTGTTAAAATGTTGCTTTGTTGAAATGTATGCATTTTTAAGCTTCTTTAAGGATTTTGCTTTGTTAAAAAGGCATAAAGCTCCAGTTTTTTCATGCGATATAAAAGATCTTCAACTTGTTATGTTTGGATATAAGATTTTATCAAACCTGTTTCATAAAATCTTATATCCAAACATAACTCATTGGAGATCCTCTACATCCAGTGTAGTTCTATAATAACACAACAAAGCAAAGATACAGTAATGCCCTAATTAATCGACTCCTTTAACCACAGCAGAATTATGGGTAACTTTTCAGGATTTAGTCGGAAATATGGCTTGTTGCCATTCATCGGAAAGCTCTCCCCGAGAGTTACCCATAATTCTGCTGTGGTTAAAGGAGTCAATTAATTAGGGCATTACTGTATCTTGATGTTCATGCAAGATCCACAGACTGTTGAAGAATAACATGTCACAAATCATATATTTTGATGCTGTGGGTCATATTAGTATAGCACTGATATTTTGGTATTGATCAGATGTGTCATACGGTTAAGATAACCTGGCAGTGACCACAAAAGTGGTGGATTATTGAATTATCAAAGCTGTGGCATACTCGGGTCTAACACCTATATAGCAGGCTTTAAGATACGGTAAGCATTGGCAGTGGATATTGATATTGAAATAGTCACATCTGTTAAAACTGCCATAAACAGAAAGAATTTTTCCGCTAAAGTGAGCCTTTCATACTGAACTATATGGATTATATCTCCAGCTTTGTAACTACAGGAGGAAAGGGTTAACTTTTGCTCGCCGAGAATCTACCTGCACGGATTAGTCATGCATGAATGCTCCCAATATAACCGGCTGCACTCGATTGGATTCCTCTGTTTCTTATTTCCTCCTGACGTAGCAGGATGGTCTTTTCTCTCTGAAGAAGTAAGGGAGTATCTTTCTGAATTTTGCGTTTATCAACTCAAAATTCATTTGTCGATAACAATTTAGCTTTTTCTCGCCAACAACACCATTTTGTTAATAATTATACAAGGCATTCGGGGAACGTTTCGCTTCCGTACACGAACATGTTCCGCGTTTTCATAAAGCCACTTAACAATGGTGTCCCTTCTTAATTTGATCACGATGACCACATGACAAATATTCTCAGATTGCCATTGGGACAATGACAAAGGTCGCACATAGATTACTTTTGGAGCAAATCTAAGGAGTTTGTGTGAAACCTATACTCTGCGATGAAATTGATACAAACTCAGCCGCCGCATGGTCCGGTATGTGGAGTCTCCTAATTTTGTGCTAACATTATTACAAACTACACACCGTTTATTTATATAATTTCATCGCTATTTTCTCTACATGCTGTTGTGGACAGCACGCTGTCCCGTAATTTTGGGTTTATGTTTCCATATTATGATGTCTACTGCCAAAGCCTGAAGTCATAGACGACAGCTCTGTTGGTTAGCGGACTCGGGATCATTTTCTCCAAACCAAAATGTTTCTTGGCTCATATTATATTAATTTTTAAATATGAAGTTAGTAATACAACAGTATTGAGAACGTTCTTCAACATTTATACCCATAGTTACACTTCAATGGCTGGGTTGGTATATTCAATAGTGTCTCCTTCCGGAATACAAACATACCTTACAGTTTTCATATATATTCTGAAGACAGCTGGGGGGGGGGGGGGGGGGGGTCGGGTTGCTACAATTCTGGTGACTGGCATGATTGGAAAGGGCCAAAACCTATTCGGTTAATTTGGCAACTCATGTCATGATTTTCTATGTTATCAGTCCTTCCCGGGAGACAGGAGCATTTGCTGTCGCACCCGTATGTACTCTCAATTTTCCTACTATTTGCACTCTTTCCTCTTATTCAAATTCTTAAGGTGGCTATTGAATCGTTGCTTCAATATTTACATAATAATTTTCTGTCTATTTATATTTTTGCGATTATGAAGGATATTAAGCTCTTTCCCATCTTGGGGTCAGTTATGTGCATGGGAAAGGATACTGGGCGATATGACTATCCCACAACGATATGTTCAGAACAATCAACCTTATAATCTTTTTACACCTCTCTTATGAGCAGAGGGAGCGATTAGGTGCTCTCGCTGTGTTTTCCTCATGGGGGGGGGGGGGGGACTGCTTCATGTGTTTGACAGCCAACAGATTTTGTCTCAGTAACTTTAAATCGCTTATTGAATGAAACATCGCTATTAAACTGTCCTCGGTTGGTTTGCATGCATTCCTTGTCTCTCATTGAATACACTTTATATTATTCATGATCCACCGCGCACAACTTTAGAATCGTGGTACCTGGCCCCCTCCAGTGACAAAGGTCGCACCGCAACCATAATGCTGTGGCATGTTATATTCCACATATATACTAGTATGACCACGGCATTTCCTGTGGCATTGCTTTTGCCGCGGCCGGTTCGGGGGACTGTCTACATGTGATTCCACCCATGGTACAGTAAGGCACTATCTGAGACCTCTTGGATGTTCGTCTGACTGAAGGCCCCAAATGCGAAATAACAGTGGTATTCCAAAGGGAGATAAGACCTTATTTATGGCAAGTAACCATATTCCATGTAACATCATGCCAATTAGCCTTCACACAAGAATAAAGTGCAGTTACACGGAAAGCATTTATATTGTCAAGTGCCCAATGACCACTGCCAATAGCCTTTCCGAAAAGACTCCAAAACATTGGCTCTTCTTCTATTGCCCCAATCTAAAAACAATTATTCGGCAATTACAACAGGCGGGACGTCTGCGCTGTCCAGACTGTCTTTTCGAGCTCTTCGATCAGCGACTTGAACAATTTTCCCCGTGGACAGAGGTCCACCCCTGTGAGAGAGTGGATCCGGACCCCCATGGCAACCATACGCCCCAATCTCAGGGACAAGCCATGCTGCCAACTCAGAGTGTTTCGGTATACACAGTATTTGTCCTCTTCCTCCTTAAAATTGCCTTACAAAACCACTTACGACGGGGGAGGTTTCTCTCCATCATCGTGGCTTCTTTCGTTTATAACAACCTGGCTATTAAATTCCCCCGCTATGGTGCACATTTTAGGATGCATGTACGTTACTCGACATTTGTATCAAAAAATATTGAATTGTTTCTCTTGGCCGCCATATCCGGAGAGGGTCTTCCCCAAGATCGATGCATGCATCAAACTAACCTAATAATAAAACACCTAGGTTGTTCTGCTGCATGTCGGAGACAGAGACATCATTCTGTTCTGTACCAAAGCCTGAATACGATGTAGGGTGACCAGGTCAGTGTACGTGTCGGGTTTATCATATGACTACATTGTACCTTACAAACATTAGTCATGATTTTGGTTTTTCGACTTTTAAGGATATTTTCACAATCATTTTGCACATCAAATTTATTGATTTCTGACAGTTTGAAACGATATCGGCTGCTATTGATATATCACATTCACTCGATATGTTCTGATTGATATATCACATTCACTCGATATGTTCTGTGCGTCTCCGCTTCTCGACATCAGTTCGTGATTGGTATTCCACTGGGGAAGTGAACTGCTAGTTTACTTTCTTGTTTACTGCACTGGTCCCCTACGATCTTCAGTCCTAAGCACTATCAATCAATTGTGCTTATGGCTGTTAATCACGCTCTCAGTGGTATTGTATATATCTTAGTGATACATTGGATCTTGAAGGGGATCCCTGCCCTGGCTTCAATCATTGGGGTGATGGGCTCGGCTTTGGTAGGGCTTTCTAACATGATCTAATCGGGTTATTTTATGTGTATACAATGTGTATCATGGGGTTTCTGAATGATATCTTATGATACTTGCCACAGAGACATGTGATAACAGTTCTAAGAAGGATGATAGGACCACACACGCTCCTCCGATCGTGTTTCAGCCGGGGGGGGGGGGGGGGGGGGGGTTTACATGGATACACATCGCAATTTGCAATGCGATTTCCAATTTCTGCCAACCAATTTCATATGAACAGACATGTATTGGTAGGGAATGCTATTCAAATCTACCCAGGGCTGTAAAATGCTATACAAATTTAAAACATTAAATCAACCCTTGGTTTAGGCAGTAAGATTAATCAGTGGGGATGTGTCTGGTAGAGAAGACAAGGTACTTGGACCTCCAGGAAGTTTTGTCCCCTGCCGGCACCTTCGGCAGCTTGGCACATGGCAGTTGCCCTACCCATCGAGGTAGCAAGTGCGGTCCCCCTGGCCACACATTCTCACTGAGAAACAGGCTTTGCCTGCCACTCAACCTTCTTGGGGTCGGAGAACAATGAGCTCTCCCCACCCTCCAGCTTGGCCAGGATATTCAGCTTGGTCAGGACCACCTGCACTTGGTGGGGGGGGGGGGGCTCCCTCTGGTCCGATGGCTCCACCCCATATAATTGCTTATCGAACCTCTTTTTGGTCATGGGTTCTCAATTTACTCCCTGTGCAACAAATTAGGCATCAGGTTAACAGCCATTTGCTTCGGCGAATGGCGGTTGTTGAACCTCTAATGCAGAGGTGTTTACGCCCAGGTCTAGCCAATTTCAGAGTGGGCCCTCCTGTGTTTTGATGCCCATTAAGGTGCAGGTTGTTCTGTCGCTGAGGCGGAGAGTGAATTAGTCTCCTTGCACTCTAGGGTGTCTGAGACCTTAGAACGAAGTGAGAAAGAAGAGAAGACGTATCTTCTTCCGTTATACTTGTTGGCTCGTGAACATGAATTGGATGGCACCACCTGGGATGTGTCTTCAAAACACAAGGGGGATGTCAGTTTGAGCAATGTAAGACTCTGAATATGAGTTAATTTCACATAACAAATCATTAAACTATTCTAAACTATTCTATTCACAGCCTATTCATGAATTCTGCTTTGAGAGAGTACATTACCTCAATTTTTGGATATAACTTTATTGCTCGTGCCTCCTTCTGGGCTTGCATTCTAATCCATATAGTTCAGTATGAAAGGCTCACTTTAGCGGGAAAATATTATTTTTATAAGTATAATTAATTTTTTCTTAAAAAGAGCCTGAATACTGAACTATCATATGTCCCTCCCATGGCGGTGCCATTCCCATCCCCGCAACTCGCCAATCTCCTGATTGAGTCGGAACCAGCCAGTTATATTGGGAGTGTTCATGCGTGACTAATCCGTGCAGGTAGATTGTCCGCGAGCAAAAAGTTAACCCTTTCCTCCTGTGGTTACAAAGCTGGAGATATAATCCATAATAGTTGAGTATTCAGGCTCTCTTTAAGGAAAAATTAATTATACTTATAAAAATAATATATTATATTATAGACAAATTTTGTTCCTATACCAATCACAAATATAGCGTAAATTGCTTGCTATTGTCATGTTAGTACTCTGTGTTATGTAAACAAATGCCATGTTATGTAAACTAACAGTAAAGAGTATGTGATAAGCAAAACACTCAACACCGGGGAGACCCCACTATTTTAACTTTGGTTAGAAATGCCACCAAGTTGTTTACAACAAACTGGTATAGCGCTCATTATATCCTCGCCTCTCCAAGATTTCGATGTTTAATGGGTCACCGTGAATCATTCTCCTAAAACAATTGCCATGGTGTTGAGTGTTTTGTTTATTGCTCACTATCTATGTGCTGTATATAAACAATGCTCGGCGCATGCAAATTGTGTTTTATAGATAATATCGCATTCATACTAGCCTTATACTATACTATATAAAGTATATTCTTGAGGAAATTTTCATAATTTGGTAACTGTTATGTCTTCCTTGTGCTACTGTCATGTTCCCTTGGAAATAACCAAATTACTCAAACAAATATTTGGCATTAGTGCGATGCTAGAGATTGGCCTGCACATTTATTAATTAAACACACATAAATGTGAACAACAATAATATCAAATAATATTTCATTATTTTTGATTATACATGTATTTCGAACTAAATTCATATCACGTAAAAGCGAAAGGGCATTCAGGCATATTCAGGCTACATCACACTGTAAGCGAAATATACTTCATGCATGCAAATTATACTATGTGAGATCAACTATAGGAATAAACAACCTTTCATTGGCCGTGAAACCGCTCAGGAAAAACCGGATGCATTTTTTTGGTGGCCATATATTTCAATATGGCTTCTTTTGTTGGCTCCCGGAAACCTGCATCCGATACTCTACTACATATACATAATACTCTGTAGCAGTGCTTTCAGCCGGCCTCAAGATCAAGAACGTCTGAGTCGTTCAATGCTTTCCAATGATTACCGTTTGAAATGATAAATCAACATTTGTTTAACATTGTTCTTTTGAAAATATTACGTTTCATATACAAATTATTAACTTGTGTTTTGGAAGATTATTAAAAAATAAATAATTTCATTGAAAATTACAAAGTGTTCTCTGTGATTTGTAAATCGCAGCCGATCCGCGGTGTACGTCGACTAGAGTGACAATACATAAAAGAGCGAGTGAGTACCACTTCACAAGCAACTCAGCCTTGTACGACTCAGCGTGCATGCATTCACATAAACCCATATCGCACCGCACCGACAATAATTTCATGCTATGCTGCGCTATAACGCTAGAAATAATATGTCTTCCCTGTGCTACTGTCATGTTCCCTTGGAAATAACCAAATTACTCAAACAATTATTTGGCACTAGTGCGACGCTAAAGCCAAAAAGAAATGGGAAAAGTGATTTATATTTTGTTTCTTCCGATAAAATTAGTAAAAATTGATCTTTACTAGCTGTATGTTTTCAAATTTTGCAAATTTATTATCTCAAATGTAACTTCTTTTACAATTTTCAAAATACATTTCTTTATTGTAACTTCAATTTACTTCATCTGAAAAACATACTCCAAATTAATCATCTGTTTCATAAACAAACTGTTGCCAAATAATGTGGCAGTACTCGCAAAATACATATCATCAAAAATACAAATCACAAACCTAGTTTTCTGGTCACATTCAATCTGCTCTCCCATAACCGTCCTTTGCGGTTTTGGACTTCCAACGTCCGTGCTTTTTTAAACATATCTGACACGCTTGAATTAGCACTGTCAGTGGCACCTCCAGCTCAGAAAGAGTGGAACCCGATGTTCATCAGACCAAAAAAGCCACGTAATCTACCTAATATACACTATCATGCTATGGTGTAAATCAATGGTATATTTCCTTAACGATATTGGTCTTAATGATATGTCTTACTGTTCTCTATCATTATTCTTTTGAAATCGTTTTCAAATGTGATATCACATAATTTCAGATTTACAAGTTCAGAGAACCTCAGAGAACCGGCAAAAGCGAGAACCGACATAGCTAGGTCTCTAATAATTGCCAAATCTTTGCTTTCCGCATGAATATCACAAGTTTGAATTAACATATCTGAACTGATTGGGTCTTTCTTTGAAACTGGAGGATTATGTGCCTTTTCAAGATTCAACTATGTTTTTGACGAATGAACTAGATGTAGGATCGTTTTTTCCCCAAATGTCATGATACCATTTTATGGCACACGATGCTGAAATCCAACAGTTCTGTGAGATACAAAGCGATGTGAATATGCGCAGCAGGCAACCGGCATCCCCTTTCGTGAGGATGAAGTCTTTCTATTTCTTATAAGCATAATGGTATTTCGTCACAGTATTGTCACTCCTGGATGCGATCAGAAGATCAACCATTTTCACAGCCAACTGCTGCAGCTCTACATAGTCTATTCCAACATTCCCCAGCTCCTCCATAATCAACTCTGTTATATTGACATCTGCAAAAAAACAATAATCGTTAAACCGAATTCAACAAAGTTCTCGGAAGTCTATATTTAGTATAGCCAATTCTGTTTCCATGTCTCGACTTGAACAAACCACACAGACTTGCATCCTGCATATGACATCACCCATAACCATGACTCCTTTCGCAAAATCATGAAATTGACTTTGCCTTTATAAATCATTGGCCAGTATGCCGCAGAAATCAATGCGGAACCAAAAGCGCACTGAAAGCTGCCTCTCTCTCCATTTTTCTCAAAACATGAGGAACCATTTTTGGAGAAGGAACTAACCAATTTATCACACCAGACCACGACTGTGTAAACGCGTTTATACCGCTTGTTCCTGAACATGGATATTTTGAATTAAACAATTCGCATTTCGTGTTGTTGCTGTCCGCGAATATATCGACTTCATGATTACCCCATTCAAAACTGACAATATTGAACACTTCCAGTTTTATGGCCCAGTTATCAGAGTCTCACGACTTACTGAGCTCATGACATCACCCATAACCATGACTCCTTTAGCAAAATTATGAAATTGACCTTGGCCTTTATAAATCATTGGCCAGTATGTCGCAGAAATCCAATGCAGAACCAAAAGCGAGCCGAAAGCCGCCTCTTTCTCCATTTTTCTCAAAACGTGATGAACAGTTATTGGAGGAGGAACTAACCAATTTATCACACCAGACCACGACTGAGTAAAAGCGTTTATTCCGCTTGTTCCTGAACGTGGATCTTTTGAATTAAACAATTCGCATTTCGCGTTGTTGCTGTCCGCGAATATATCGACTTCATGTTTTCCCCATTCAAAACTGACGAAATTGAACACTTCTTGTTTTATGGCCCAGTTATCAGTGTCTCTTCAACTAACAGCTCATCTGCTCTGATGTTTAGAATGCAGGGTATCCACATCACAAGCAAATGCATGTTAAAATTTGTACGAATTTCATCAATGTCTAATGCAATTTTATGTAAACCTAAAACTTGGCTATCTCTCGGACTAACATACATGTATGCCAAATTTCTGTTTCACAAAGAATGCTGCACCCTTTAAATCGAGTACCGAAAGCGATCAGCTCCCACTTCAAAGCTTCGGCTTCTCTCCATTGGAGATTTTATACGATTCAATTTGATTCCTAAAACCAATAACTTGGTCATCAGTCAGGAGGGGGCCGTAAAAAGTTGGCGAGACGTGGGGGTCTTTTTTTTACATTTCCATTTTTTTACACCCACCCACCCTTTCTTGCATTTTTTTTTCATAAAATTTTAGACACCCACCCCAAAACATCAAAGCTTTATGTTGGTCCCCTCTGTAAAAACTACCAACCGCTCTATATTGGTCCCTTCTTTGAAAGACCAAATTAAATGTTACTTCCTGTTAACAAACATGTGCAAAATTGAACTCTAAGCAATCAACAAAGGTAGAATATTATGTGATTATATTGGTAAATTTATAACCCAGCCTATTCATCTGTGTGAGTACAGCTGGTGAGTAGATGAAAAATATGTTGAATCCCCTGGAATGACAACAAAAATAACTAGGGCCAGTGTTAGGGCCTACAGTAGAATAAAAAATTACACAAACTTAAATTTATCTTTTTTCAGACATCAACCAGCATCAACTAGTAGGCCTAGAGCCTATAGTAATACCAAAAAGGAAAATGTGCATATGAACCAGTGTACGAATTAACTTTTATGTATGCCTGCATGACCACCGACCCGACCTCGCATTACGACTTAGAACTAGGCCTAAAATAATGCTTAACCCTTTGAGTTTGAACGTTGATGGTCAATTTAGTGCCAAATCCATATACACAGATGTATATTACTGAGATTCATTTGGACAATCAGAGCTGAACTTCGGTCATGTACTGGATGGAGTTCATGTGCAATAAGAAATTCACACACATTCTGTACATGACCTTTATGTGTGCCTTCAAACTAGACCTTGCATGCACATCATCTTATAAATATACAATAATTAAGTAAATTAATTTTTTCTTCTTTGATAATTTTCAAATTAGCCTGAATTAGACATTAAGTGTCATTTACATACTAGTATATGCAGGTAATTATGGGATATACTAATTACAAGTGAACAAAACTGTAATGTGTCCTGGCCCCTCTTCACATCTATTTAAATAATATTTTTATACTTTTCAGAAGACTATCCAAGGAAGGTTATATTTTTGTTTCTTTCAATAAATGTTATTAAAACTTTATTTCATGTCTACTTATTTACTTATTGATGGTTGTCAACAACACTGAAACAAATAATTTGACAATTCAAATAATTATTTGACAAAAGTATATTTAAAAATCAATTTAGTATACAAACACTGATACAAATATTTAGTTCATACATTACACTCATGCATCAACTAACTGTATGAGTAAAGTATAAGAATTATTGTAATATTCTGTCATGAGTTGTTAGCTGATATTGTCAGACTGCATTAAGTTCACCCTACCCTAGAGCTATCTGAGGTATTTTTTTATTGATCTACACCGTGAACTAGACAATTTTCAATATAAAAACTGCCAAGCAAGCTGAAACAGACACAATAAAACAAAATTGCGCGCAAATAAAATCAATGAAAATTTTGGGACCCACCCCCACAATATTCACTATTTTTCCATTTTATATCAACTTATGGGGGTAATTATAACAATATTGAATGTATTAGTGCTTCTCATATTGCAACAAGCCACAACAAATAAACAAATATGTTTAAAACAGTTGAAAATATGTCAATAAAAAAAAAATGCAAAAAAAGTGGTCAAAAACTGTTTCCGGCCTCGGGTAGCCACCCACCCCCCCCCCCCCCCCCCCACCTGATGTCTCGTAAAAAAAATTCGCCCCCCCCCCCCCCCCCCCCCCTGCATCAGTGGCACAAATTTAGCATTTTTTGATGCCGCTGAACAATTTTCGCACTCATCAGGACTTATTGGATGTTTCTTCGAATCTAAACGATCCTGCGAAACAAATTCGAACTGATTTTCAATTAAACGGTTTTGGCTATCGAATTGCTGTCCGATATTGGCACAAAAGTCTAAATCATCAAGTGAATTGCCTTTATTTTCTGAGTACACGGCAAAAAATCTGATCCGTTTTCATGTTCGTAATTTGCCGAAGTATTGCGAATAAACTCGCTCTTCAACGTAAAATGAACATTATGCTTTGTTTGATCGTTGGGAAAAAAATCCCAATTGGAAATAAATTCCGCATTCCCCCGGGGTCAATGAAGTGACACCCCCGATAAATGGTGCCAATGAACTGACACCACTGGTTCCTGGTATCAATGAACTGATAATCTCGGTATCCGGTGCCATGGAAGTGGCACCACCGATTATTGGTATCAATGAACTGATTCCTTCAGCACCTGATGTCAATGAACTGACACTACCGTTTGTTTGTGCCAATGAACTGACACTCCCTGGCGAAAACCCTACTTTACAACCAAAGTTTGGCTCACGCTTTGATGCCTGTTTTTCTTGGGTGAAAATACCCTCATTGTCATTTCCATGGAATGTGATAAAATATGCACCGTATCCCGAAGAGGAAGCATTGCTAAAGAATGTGTAATCAAATGAAATTGTACGTCCGAACATCGACATATTTAATTTTATTAAATTCGATTTTCTAGAACAAAAATTCAGTGAAAGCATCACGTCTGACTGTAACACTGTCTTCCCAGTGTCTGTGCTCATTAATTGTAGCAAATAAATATCTAGTATAAAAACTAATGAGATTTGGCCAACAATGCTACTCAGAAAACGCACCTTTACTGTACATTTTCAATTGCAAATACATCATGATTGTATCAAGTATTGTTTTGATCCTGATTATCTCTCTGTGATCATCATAGAACCCACTTCCATATCCAAATAAATTCCCAACCATGACAATGTTTGGGTAGGCTCCCATTTACATTTCTCTTCGGCTATCAAGAAACCGAATGTTTCTAAATTATTTTTCAAAATAGCACTAAGCTGTTTGGCATCTGACCTAGTGGCTACACCGGCTAAGCCGTTGTCCAGGTATATTATAATTTTGATTCCTCTTTGGCGCCAATATTTTACAATCTCTCATTGGTTTTGAAAATACACAACCGGCAGAGCATAAACCGAACGTAGAACTTCAAAAAGTATTTTATGCCATTTTTATTTTAATCACAATTTTCTTAATTCCAACTGAATCCAACATATTGTTTTCTGTGCTTCTGAATATATATATGTTGATATGCAATTGTGATATCAAAAGAAATAAGATAATCTCCTTTTTGAAAATTTCTTGTGCTACATTTTAGCGTATTCATATCGAAAATATTGTTTAAAAAACAAATGTATTAACATGTCGACAATCTAATACCAATCGTGACTTGCCATTTCTATTTTTGGCACTGTTAATGGGTTAACAACAGTAGGTACTTTGTTCACTTCAGAAATACAACCTTCAGCTGACAATTTTTCGATTTTCGGATTCCACAAGATCTGAGTTTTCAATTTTGGACTTATTGTTGCGCAAAACATCACTCTCTGGCCTCATAATAAAGGCGATTGCATAACCGTGCTCTAATAAATTTATAATTCCGCACTAGAAGGAATATTTTTCCATCGCTCTAAAGGCTTCGCTGTTGCAACATTTTGTTGTTTAACAAACATGTCTGGTGTACATGCACTGTCAACCTGCTCTTTAGATTTCAAAGCATCTAATTCACATATAATATGAGAACAAATACTTATCTGATTTCTCTGTTCTGAAGCTGCAGTTTAATACTGAATCAGAATGTCCTTCATCATTTCGTTCAACTCGAATTCAGCTTCATACAGCTTCTCCACTGCTTTCAACCCTGATTATATATATCCCTTGTTCCTTTCACTTTGAACTGGTGAGTATCTGAACGTTGACCGCTTGATAATTCATTTGGTTCGCCTGAACATAATTCTGTAATTCCATCATCTGGGAATAAATCAGGTTCTTCATACTGTCCAGTAAATAATTAATTTGCAGTTTTATTTGCTCAGCGATTCTCGGATCCAATGCCATTTTGTAAATCGCAGCCGATGATGCCGATCTCGGGTGTACTTCGACTACAGTGACAATACATTCCACAGTATGTCACCACATAAACGAGCGAGTGAGTAACACTTCACAAGCAACTCAGCCTTGTATGACTCAGCGTGCATGGATTCACATTAACCCATGTCGCACCACACAGACAATAATTTCACGCTATGCTGGGTAACGCTAGAAATAATATTTCTAAACTAAAACCTAAAACGAAGGTCATCCATGCCTTTAACGTCATATTCATTATCACATACATTGTAACTTTGTTCTTTTGATTTATTGCAGAAGACAAGGAGCAGTTAATCACTGTCACATTAAATCCCGGCCTGAACGGGGACAAACAAAGTATTATCTGCTGGATTCAATGCCATTCAACAGCTTATATGGTCTGATAAATCACTATAAGAGCCATCCGCTGCGCAGTCAGGCATTTACCATGAGTCTAAAGGACGCAGCCATGCAGCCTCAGAATCACGAGGACAAGGAGTAAGCACACTTGTAGTTAACCCTTCTATTAAGGGATGAATTCTTCTACTTAGTTATACCCCTGCAACAAAGTTGGGCATGGGTTTACTGGAATCAACTTGTCTGTCCATCGTCTAAACGTCTGGACGTGGACACAAGAGTTTTTCTCAGTTGATTTTTAATCATTTTCCGTGAAACTTGGCACAGACATCAACCACCATGGGAACCTGTGATTATGACGTCTGGCAGACTTTTTTTGGTGCAGTTATCCCCCTTTTGCGACTTAGAATTTTTTTTGCAACATATATAATTTTTACGTCAATTTTTTTAAAACGTGCATCGGAATAACTGTATCTCAAAGTTTCAAAAAGTGTAAGAAGTTCCACGATTGTGAATGATAATAGCCTTTCAACTGAGTCAGTTTTATAGTTCTTGTGATATTCCCATTGTATTTTTCCACTGGAAAATGGCAATAAGTCAACAGCCCAGCACACGATGTCATAAAGTATTTTTAGCAGTGAAGAGGTTAAAGTATACAATGACATGGTCTATTCTTTATCTTGAGGGGTTATCAGTAACAGAATCATGAAGCCAGGACTAAGTGGGCTTGTAGTTAACCCTTTCATTACTGACTGGATTCTTATACTCAGTTATTAAAGTACAGTAATGCCCTAAATAATTGACTCCCAAACCACAGCAGAATTATGGGTAACTTTTCGGGATTTAGTCGGAAATATGGCTTGTTGCCATTCATTGGAAAGCTCTGACTGAGAGCTTTCCGATGAATGGCAACAAGCCATATTTCCGACTAAATCCTGAAAAGTTACCCATAATTCAGCTGTGGTTAATGAGTCAATTATTTAGGGCATTACTGTATACGTTTGCATTGCCTATTCATCTGGAGTGGTTTATCATTCACAGAGTCATGATAACAATGACTTGGCGGGTCTGTAGTTAACCCTTCATTCCTGGATGCATTCTTCTGCTCAATTATTAACCCTTAGCCTTAGCTCAACACTGCTGTAAGGCGTGTTGTAAGCTTTATGATGAATATAGAATTGGTGGTGTATAGAGAGATTCTCTCAGAAGTTTGCAAAGTAAAATTAAGCCGTTTCATGGTGAATTTCAGACCAGGATTTTTTTGTTTCCTGATGAGTTCTAGGCAGACAATCATATTTTGCTGTTAGTGCGATTAATTCTTTCACGATTTGGCCATTAAATGCTTTAGAAATAAGAAATCTCAGTATATTTTGTTCATATCGATCACATGTGTTTAGTGCATAACCGTACATCACCTTGGAATATATATTATGTGAATATTCACACAAACAATAGATCTGACTATGCTATAGAAATTGACAACAAAAGACCTCGCCATGGTTTAGAAATTTACCACAAAAGACTGGATGCTGCGAGGCTGATATCGTGACAAGATATGTGCATGGGCCTAAATTACTTTTTTTTTAAATAAGTAAAACCTTAATAAAAAGAAAACAGTAAGACAAATAGTTGTGTTTAGATAATTTAAATGGACATTGCTCAAATTTAACCTAAAACTTTCGCATACGTGGACAATATATATCAATAAATAGGCCTACACAAGATCCTGTTATATAGACTATATACCTGTATATGTTCTGCACAAACTCAAAAGTTCTCCAAAATTACCAAACATTTCACTAGAGCGGCTTATGCTTTAACAACAACCAGGTCCCTATTTCTTGACGAAGCGAGCAAAAATGACCTTGCCCAAGTGTCACAACCTGGTGCAAGAACTAAACAGCATGTGGCTCTTCAACACACACATCGCTTTATCCGACCAAGCCACTTTTGTTGAGACAAAAGTCCACAGGCGGGCGCAAACTCATGCCAGTGCGTTAACATCATTACAAGTCTGACACTCTAACCGCTGGACTACTGAACTCTGAACACTACAGTTAATGTGACCTCTTGTTTCAGATGGTACAATGAAAATATGGACAGGAATGGAGCGGAACACATCCTGAAGCGAGTTCCTTTTGACGGAGCATTCCTGATTCGTCACACATTACCCTCACCTGACTCACCCCATCCGAGTGATTACTATGCTGTGTCTTTCAGGTTTGTAAATACTAAATCCCCCTTTGTCTGTAATATATTTCCCTGACTGTATACCATATATCCCCCCATCATAAACCCCACCCTTCTTCATAAATGAATGCATGCCATGAATATCATATGATATTCATTATTTCCTTCTTACTCATCTACCCTTCAGACCAAATTCACAATCTCATCCATGTATTTCTGCATGGATGAGAGTAATTCTCTTAATATGGAAGGAAGAAATATAAGGGACTAAACTTCCCTCCCATGTTTCTTCCCTCCCAGTTCTAGCTATCGGATACCACAATTGACCAGCCATTTATTTATTTTAGCTAAACTATTATAATAGTATATCTAATTAACAAATTAGTTAAAACTATTTACAACAGTTTACTAAAGTATAGCATTTGGTAGAATAAAATTTAATAAATTTTGCATTGGCGTGGGTCATTTTGTGGTTGAGATTTACTCATTCAACAACAAGCACCTGGAAATTATAGTGCCTAGCTGGACTCCTGTTCATAATTTTTGCTGGACGCCGACTACGAGTTATCTCGTGGGCAAGTCTGGACACATTTTCATCATGTTTATGACATATGTACTCACGCAGGTGTGAGGATAGAAATAAAATATATCTGTCCGATGTGTCCAGGCCAACCGGCCTTGTGTGTTGATGGTTGTTTCTAACTGTTCCATACTAGCAACTTATGAATGTTATATGTCGTATTTGATCTACCGTTTGATCACAGGCACTGACTGCTAATGATATTCTGTTCTTGAGTTACCGTTTGATCACAGGCACTGACTGCTATGTATATTCTGTTCTTGAGTTACCGTTTGATCACAGGCACTGATGCGATGTATATTCTGTTCTTGAGTTACCATTTAATCACAGGCACTGACTGCTATGTATATTCTGTTCTTGAGTTACCATTTGATCACAGGCACTGACTGCTATGTATATTCTGTTCTTGAGTTACCATTTAATCACAGGCACTGACTGCTATGTATATTCTGTTCTTGAGTTACCGTTTGATCACAGGCACTGACTGCTATGTATATTCTGTTCTTGAGTTACCGTTTGATCACAGGCACTGATGCGATGTATATTCTGTTCTTGAGTTACCATTTAATCACAGGCACTGACTGCTATGTATATTCTGTTCTTGAGATACCGTTTGATCACAGGCACTGACTGCAATGTATATTCTGTTCTTGAGTTACCGTTTGATCACAGGCACTGATGCGATGTATATTCTGTTCTTGAGTTACCATTTTATCACAGGCACTGACTGCTATGTATATTCTGTTCTTGAGTTACCATTTAATCACAGGCACTGACTGCTATGTATATTCTGTTCTTGAGTTACCGTTTGATCACAGGCACTGACTGCAATGTACATTCTGTTCTTGAACTCATATAATGAATTATTTCCATTGATTCAGATGATTACTAGTTTCAAAATGAAATATATTCTTTATTCATCCTTCTTTCATTTTTATTCCACATAATATGTGGAAACATGTGTTAACTATAGTATTTATATGATCCTTGGATCAAACATGGCCAATTTTCATCAGAATGCATTACTCACAAATTTATTTGGGAATGACTTGCGTAAAATAACAGGAGAACATTTCCAAGCTCTCACTTATATTTGAATACTTTGTGATTATCTCATAACGCTGTACAAATGGTACCTATTTGTATGTGGTTTGCTGAATCCAGTAGTCGAGATCATAATTCCCATCACTCGTCCCCATATTTATTTATAAGACATGTACATGCATCTATTGGTTTTCATCAATGTGCATTTCAACCACATGCAGCACTGTTACTACTGGTAGGCATTTTATAATATGGCTATCGTCATCAAAAGAAATTATTAAAATGTTCTATTCAGGTTCACTAACCTTCAAAATTTATAATAAGAATCAACCAAACAGTTTATATATTCAACCATTGCCATCTAAAATATCTTCATGTCGCCCATTCCACCCGAAAACAGTCACCTGGAACATCGACCCTTCTGTATTATAGAAGCATGAATTAATAATGAGGATCTCGATATTATACCTTCACTTTCGAAGAAAATGGGGGGGTATACTGGATTGACTGCGTCTGTCCGTCACACTTTCTCCCTCCGTGTGTCCGTCCGTCCGTCCGACCTCATAACTCGAACAACTATGAACCGATTTCAATAATATTTTTTATGCAATCGCCTCTCCACATGATGCTAATTGCGGTGCGGTCCGACTTTCTTTTTTTAAGTTACGCCTTACTTTTCGACTTATTTTGACTTCCGTGTGTTCGTCCATCCGTCCGACCTCATAACTCGAACAACTATGAACCGATTTCAATAATTTTTTGTATGCAATCTCCTTAGGACCGCCTCTCCGCATGATGCTAATTGCGGTGCGGTCCGACTTTCTTTTTTTAAGTTACGCCTTACTTTTCGACTTATTTTGACTTAGAAAATTCTGTCTGACTTAATAACTTTAACAAATATGAACCGATTTCAATTTTTGGTATACATGCTTCTCACAACACCCTCTCTACATGATGCGGCTCAGGGTTGACTTGGACTGTTTTTCCTAACATTACACTTCATTTTCGACTTATTTTGACTTAGAAAATTTGGGGATTTTTTTGTGTGGATGCTATATCGATATTATTAATCCAAATTTTTCTTTAAAGTTAAAAATCTTTTTTGTTGGGTTTATGGATAATGCGGGTTGAATTTGCCATGGTGGGGGTATGCTAGCACGCGAGTGCACAACTCTTGTTTATTATGCAGGACATCTCTGCATCCGTAGACGTTGACTTCTAGCATTATCTCCCGTTATTTTGTAAAATTACAGCCTGAGTCCATTCAAGTAGGTATATGGCAGCTACGAGTTAACTCATAGTACCAAATACTGCTACACCTGGTACTTCGAGACAACATGGAGTGGCAGACAACATGTTAATCATTGTTCGTCTACCATTTTGAGTACGATTTTCTGGCTTTAGAGCCACTATTTTTAAGTAGGCCTGACTCTTCACCACATATGTTGGCATTATAATTGAAATTGCAATGGTTATCAAAGTAAGTGTCTCCGTCATTGTCTGTTGTCACTGTTAGTACACAGTCCCGATATACAGTTCTATGAAATTGTACCATATTTATCAGACATCCAATTTCCAATTGATGAACATCCTGGTTTGTCGTGGACTTTCATGTGCATTAAGGTCTCAATTGTGTCACTGATTTTGTCAAAAACATGATTGTACTAGAGTTAATTTCAGTACAACTGTATACAACTGTTGAAGAATGAATAAAACAATCTTGTTTGACAATTTCATCAGTCGATGCTGAAGAGTTTTCGTCGTCAATGGAATGGTTGTTCTATTTGGACATTGCGATAAGCAAAATTGTTGGTTGCAACCACATTTTGCTATACCGTAATGTAAATTTAATTTTCAACATATAGTGTCACAGAACAAGTTTAAATTTCTTATGCTAATTATTTTAGTGTCATTGTTTGTCATTACTCAAAATAGAAATAGAGTAAAATATGGGATAGGATCATGGTGAAAACGTAATAATGAGCGACAAGATATCTCGTTGCCGACTTCCAGAGATTTAAGGTCCAGGCAGGCTCTGAAGATTAAAATTGAATTATATCGCTAACTACAGAGCTTTTATACTTCTGACACTAACAGTGCATTTTCCAGGATAAATTATAATCACTGGTGATCTATATACATATATATATCACAAATACAGGTACAGTAATGCCCTAAATAATCGACTCCTTAACCACAGTAGAATTATGTGTAATTTTTCAGGATTTAGTCGGAAATAGAAAGCTTTCCAATGAATGGCAACAAGCCATATTTCCAACTAAATTCTGAAAAATTACCCATTATTCTGCTGTGGTTAAGAAGTCGATTATTTACGGCATTACTGTATCATGTTCTTCTTGGTCTATGTTTTCAGCATTATAAACTTTCCTCTATTTTTACAGATATGACAAGAAGATTGTCCACTGTAAAATTACACAAGAAGGCAGATTGTTCTTTATTGGTAGCTCTCAGTTTGAAAGCTTGGTTGACTTAGTAAAGTATTACGAGAAACATCCATTATACAAGAAAATGAAACTGAAGGTTCCTGTTAATATGAATATTTCTTATGCTGTAAGTATAAAGAACCTGAAATTGTTTTGTGCTTATTTAACCCATTTATGACTGGAGCTTCCTGACATTTTGCGAAAACCCTGTGGCAATGTATTATCTTTATATATGCAAGTCTTCCATGGGAGCCTTGCATATTTAAGAGAATACATTGACCTAACAATATTTGCCTTTACATTTTAAGCCAGTGCGTTCTCTAATATATGCGAGCTCTGTATGGGAGAATCATATATGAGAGAATGCACTGGCACAGGATCTTAACTGCTGCACCAGCGCATCTTCCGTCATGATAGGGTTAATATTCAATTCTCGTTTTTCTGCTGTTAGCAGCACAAAAAAATGGACATAGAAAGAACGCAACATGCATCTGATAATCAAGAATCATTTATCAAATGAGTCGTGTATGTCACAACTATGTACTGTTTGCAACGAGTTTGATCAAATATTTGGGATTATGATGCAAGTTGTGTTCTCTGTATTTATTTCACACCCTTGTGTTGGGTTAATTGAATCGTTGACTCTGGCCGCTTCCATCGATATAATTACCTAAATTGTTATTCAAGTCTAATGAAAAATCGGTAATTTTTTGGGCATCACCAGAAACTGGTCGTTGACGTAATGTACATCATCGCTATTGGAAAAAACGTCAACTCAATGTACAGTAATGCCCTAAATTATCGACTCCTTAACCACAGCAGAATTATGGGTAATTTTTCAGGAATTGGTCGGAAATATGGCTTGGTGCCATTCATCGGAAAGCTCTCAGTGAGAGGCTTGTATTCAACATGTGGTATACAACAATATGTAATCAATGGCTGCGATTCAGTTGAATACATGTGCCTCACGCCAACAGGTGTAGAATACAAAATGAATATGACATACCAAACATTAGCCTAAGGAAGAAAAGAAACGAAAAATTCTTGGAAAATAACCCTGATTTCTAATTAATATTTGGTAATCTTTATACAAATGGGCAATTCTCTTGACTGATAATAATCTTCTCCCAGTGCTCAGTTGTGATTGTCTCTCACTGTCATGCTGCTGATTGATCAGCCATCTAAGTTGTGACATTTCATAATTTTCTATGCGCTGTTCATACATTTTCAGTACATTTAATGCCGGCACTCAGCTAAATGCTTTAAATTTTTTAATTTGATCTCCAATTCCACTGAATAAACATCTAGAAACTTATTTGGATCTTCTCAGTTGCAAGGATTAGGGGATTTTATGGACCTGAAATTTAAAAATTCGCATTAAAACGGGCAGAACTACAAAAATTTTAACCCTAGCAGAAAGACTGATTTATAGTACTTTCCATCTGATTCAATATCATTTGTCAATTTGTCAATTTACGAAGTTTGCTTTTTTTGAAGCGCCTGAAAGCCCGAAGTATGATGTAAATCAGTGATGATAAACTTGATACCGTTAATGTTGACCGTTCAGAAATTGCATATGATGCAAGGAACTTTGTAAATATTAAAATGTGAATATTATAAAAACTTGTAAGTATTTAAAATAGCTTATTTTTCGCCAATCCACTTCTCTTCGTTGCATTCTATGATTCTATTGCCATTTGATTTATGTGGTTTTTATTTTAAATATTGTCTACCTCTGTCATTGGGCAGTTATGGCCCTTTGTTTGTGTTTTATCGTTTTTACGACTGAGATATTAGCTGCTTATTCGAAGAAGCAGCTAGAGTTGATTTGCTGCATGGCAAGCTTTTGCTAAATCCATATACATCAGGTAAATTTAAGGAAAATTTACATGAGGTGTAATCATATTTGATTACCCATGCATGGTTATCACTTTAACATGCTCCAACGTACTTATGCAGAATTGCGAAATTTACTTCCGATTGTTTTCATGTCATTCATGTAACTTCTAATTATGGGGATCAAACCAAGCCTGATTATAGTCTGTCATTTGCAGAATGAGGTCCCCAGAGGGTGAATTTAGTGATGCTATCATGCAAATTGTGCAAGCATCACCAAATTCACTCTCCAGGGACCTCATTAGGCCTAATCTTCTGGGAAGTATCACTAGTCTAAACTTAACATTGTTATACCCCCACTTTCGAAGAAAATGGGGGGTATTCTGGATTGACTGCGTCTATCCGTCCGTCACACTTTCTCCCTCCGTGTGTCCATCCGTCCGTCCGACCTCATAACTCAAACAACTATGAACCGATTTCAATATTTTTGTGTATGCAATCTCCTTAGGACTGCCTCTCCGCATGATGCTAATTGCGGTTCAGTCCCACTTTTTTTTTTAAGTTATGCCTCATTTTCGACTTATTTTGACTTAGAAAGTTCTGTCCGACTTAATCACTTTAACAAATATGAACCGATTTCAATAATTTTTTTAATACATGCTTCTCACAATACCCTCTCTACATGATGCGGCTAGGGATTGGCTCAGACTGTTTTTCGTAATATTACACTTCATTTTCGACTTATTTTGACTTTGGATGATAATTCAAGTTAGGATGTCCCGATCACCACCAAACTTGATATATGTCTGAATTGGCTTAAAATACCAACCTAGTGCGAATCGGGCTTAGAATTCATTTGTTTTTTTGTTTTTTTGAATATGGGTTCAAAAGCCATCTTAGATGTTAAGGTTACGTATCATTTTCTACCCTTTTTTGGGGTTTCTGCAATCATTCGATCAAATATGAACCAATTTGAATAATTTTTTCTGTACAAGCTTCTTGTGACACCATATCGATATTATTAGTCCGAATTTTTCTTTAAAGTTAAAAATCTTTTTTGTTGGGTTTACGGATAATGCGGGTTGAATTTGCCACGGTGGGGTATGCTAGCATGCGAGTGCACACCTCTTGTTTTCATTGTTTTTAGTTACTTTTTCCTTCTGGGAAGTTTCTATATCCCCTAATATGCAGAAGATAAAATGCATAGTCAAGGCGACTATTGGTTGAACATCACCAACTCCAACTAGGGTACTTCAATCTGATTCTAGGTCTCCCATAGCAGTTGAGGCCTAAGCAGAATGAGGTCCCCAGAGGGTGAGTTTGGTGATGTTAGCCCACCATGCAGGATAGTGTCACTAAATTCAGCCTCTGGGGACGTCATTCTAAAAATGACAGACACACTATAATCTGGCTTGGAACAAACCAAATGATATATGCCGTAAACCTCAAGCATTTGAAGAGCGCTTGAATAAAAGATTTTAAAAAGATTTTAAATTAAATATAGTTTTGAACAATCTTTTAGTATTGAAATCAAGCAGTCAAATTTTCCAGTTCTTTTCATTTTCAGGCTCCCACCCCTGTGTACAGTGTTTGTGATGTTTCAGGCACTCACCCCCGATGTAATATGATTACCTCCGTGGAAATACACCTTCAGTATGCTTTTCAGTTTTGTAGGACAGCTTGTCAAGCTTATGGTATCTACATGTTCAAAGGATTGATCAGGTCACTGAACAACTCAATTTGATTGACTTCAGGCCACAATCCCAAAAGTCCCTTACCAATTTACTTGAACAATTGACATATGGTATATCTACAATGAATGGATGAAGCTTATTATTCCGGCCAGAACATAATTGCATATACATCCTACAAATGTAATCTCGCGTTTTATATTTCGATAAATACTTGATGGTAAGAGTTAAGAGTGGGCAAAATATTTATTCACTATTTAACACTTTCATGATGGAGCTGTGCTGGTGCAGCGTTAAAGACCATGTGCCAGTGCATTCTCTTATATGCAAGTCTCCCATATATAAGAGAATGCACTGGCTTCAAGCTTCAAGCATTCTCTTATATATGCGAGGTTCCCTATGGGAGACTCACATATATAAGAGTATGCATTGGCACAGGGTTTTCGCAAAATTCCAGGAAGCTCCAGTCATGGAAGGGTTAATGTGAAAATCAGCAAATGACATCACAGGCCTTGAATGTGGAAAATTAAAGGGGTACTGTACACTAAATCCAGCCATTTATGGGATCATGTCGTTTTATACTCAACACAATATATGCAACAAATGAATGAATTTGAGCCATGGATTAGTGCACAAAGCACTCGTGTGCTCTATCAACTATGCAAAAAAACATGGTAATTGTAATGAAAATGAATTTATGTCTCCAGTTATGAGCACACAAGTGTTTTGTGCACTAATCCATGGCTCAAATTCATTCATTTGTTGTTTTTTTGTTCCAAATTAAAACTGCAGACGTCATAGCGCTATGTGTATGATGAAGTCATGCCATAGATTTAAGTATCAGGGCTATATTAAAGGTGCCATAAATGGAGACACGTCTTTTGTTATTATTATTATATAATTTTCCTACATTTACTCATGAGTCAGCTGTTTTCAGGATCAAGCAGCCACCTATGAAGCAATTTATGGCACCCCAGATGTCTACGTTAATCCAAATGATGTGACATATAAGGTAGCAAAAAAATGGTCATCACAGTCATGGAATGGTGCATCATATAACCTTCAATGTGCTTGGCTTTAGGTGTGCTTATGGGTTTTGCTTGGTTTTGTTCGAAATTCTGAAATGCAACCATGAGCAAACCATTATTTATGGTCGTCTTAAAGGCCCACATAATGTTTCACTTCCTAACAATTCTATAAATTTATGTATAATATACAGTAATGTTCTAAATAATCGACTCCTTTACCACAGCAGAATTATGGGTCACTTTTCAGGATTTAGTCGGAAATATGGCTTGTTGCCATTCATCGGAAAGCTCTCCACCGAGACATTTGAGACTGGGGAATATTTTCATGGTTGCAATTTGGATTATTTACATTAACTTCTCGGCCTTGTTATATTTTGTTCCTCATTATGGTTGACCTATTTTAGCATATAGCTATTTTACTCACTAATATAAACAGCAATTTCCAAACATGAAGCCTATATTCCTATAACTTTCATGGATTTTATTTTAACATTTGCTTACTATTTAAGTTTTAGCATTTTTTTTAGCTCAACTTTACTTTGTAAAGTTTGAGCTATTGCCATGGCTTTGTCATCCGTCGTCCGTTTGTGTGTGTGTGTGTGTGTGTGTGTGTGCGTGCATGATTCGTCAACAATACAGGCTACAGGTCATACCTTTGGTCAGATCATTATGAAATTTGTCATAGCTGTTGAAACATTTAGACCGGAACGATTCATTTTGGGGTCATTCGGAAAAAAAACATGGCCGCCAGTGGCCATCTTGGATTTCAAAATTCAATCCATTAGCACGGGCTAAAGGTCCTACTGTTCGTCTGATCATCATGAAATTTGTCGTGGATGTTAATATTGACATGTAGATGGGAACAAGTCATTTTGGGGTCGTTTCGAAAACAAACATGGCCACCAGCAGCCATCTTGGATTTTACTCTTTGCATGACTAAATCCTTTGGCACGGGCTACAGGTCACAGCTTCGGTTGTATCATCATGAAATTTGTCATGGATTTTGACATTGACATGTAGATGGGAATGAGTGATTTTGGGGTCAATCGGCCAAAAAACATTGCCGCCAGCAGCCATCTTGGATTTTACTCTTTGTATGACTAAATCCTTTAGCACGGGCTACAGGTTGTACCTTTAGTCTGATCATCATGAAATTTGTCATGGCTGTTGCAATTGGAATGTAGATGGGAATGAGTGATTTTGGGGTCAATCGGCCAAAAAACATTGCCGCCAGCAGCCATCTTGGATTTTACTCTTTGTATGACTAAATCCTTTAGCACGGGCTACATGTCGTACCTTTGGCCGGATCATTATGAAATTTGTCACGGCTGTTGACATTGACATGTAGATGGGAACGAGTTAATTTGGGGTCATTGGGCCAAAAAACATGGCCGCCAGCGGCCATCTTGGATTTCAAAATTCAATCCATTAGCACGGGCTACAGGTCCTACCGTTCGTCTGATCATCATGAAATTTGTCATGGATGTTATTATTGACATGTAGATGGGAACGAGTCATTTTGGGGTTGTTCGGCCAAAAAACATGGCCGCCGACAGCCATCTTGGATTTTACTCTTTGCATGACTAAATCCTTTGGCAGAGGCTACAGGTCGTACCTTTGGTCGGATCATCATAAAATTTGTCATGAATGTTAACAATGATATGTAGATGGGAACGAGTAATTTTGGGGTGTTTGGCCAAAAAACATGGCTGCTGGCAGCCATCTTGGATTTTACTCTTTGCCTGACTAAATCCTTTCACGCAGGCTACAGGTCGTACCTTTGGTCAGATCATCATGAAATTTGTCATAGATGTTAACAATGACATGTAGATGAGAACGAGTCATTTTTAGATCATTCAGCCAAAATCATGGCCACCAGCAGCCATCTTGGATTTTACTCTTTGCATGATTAAATCCTTTGGCACGGGCTACAGGTCGTACCTTTAGTCGGATCATCATAAAATTTGTCATGGCTGTTGACATTGGGATGTAGACAGGAACGAGTCATTTTGGGATCATTTGGCCTTAAAACGTGTCCACTGGCAGCCGTCTTGGATTTTACTCTTTGCATGACTAAATCCTTTGGCACACCCTACAGTCCACTTCCCTCATCCGATCATCTCCAGACTTCATATCAATCTTGATATTGATCTTACTAGATGGAAGCTATCAAATGTTTTTGAATTTTATTGGAAAACTTAGCCACCAGCAACCATCTTGGATTTTACTTTTACATATATATATCTCTTCATGTTGATAATCTAGTATTACTTAGACATTTCAACTTTCCGCATTCCTAATCGCTCCATTGACTGTAACACATTAAATACTTCCCTTTCCAAGTTGAGCTACAGTGTCATTGACACTTTCATTTAGCTTTTTTATGACTATTTCAATCCTATGTTTCAAATGAATTGATTTTTTATTCTGTCAGTCAGTTGATAGTTTTAACCAGCTCACTCCTATCTTTTTTTGGTTTTAAAACTTTTTATTGGAATCTTCTAGTCTTTTGCTGGGATGTTTAGACAATATAACCAGATGAAAGGCACAGATCTACCCTATTGATTGGGAATGAATAAATATCTAATAATAATACTAATTCCAATATTGACAATTTTACCCTTTCATGACAGCAGCTTCCTGAAATTCTGCTAAAACCCTGTGCCAATAAATTCTGTTATATATGTGAGTCGCCCATAGGGCGCCTCATATATATAAGAGAATGCATTTTCTGACAATATATACCTTCATCTTCTGAACCAGTGCATTCTCTTACAGTATATATATGAGGTTCCCTATAAGAGAATGCACTGGCGCATGGTCTTTAATGCTGCACCAGGACAGCTCCCATCATGAAAGGTTAATTCTCACTTTTGTTACATTTCTGCCCATTTCGGTCCATAAATGCATGAAATACTTTGAACTATTTCTATACTGAATGGATTCAGTTATAAAAGTATACATTGGAATAGTCTATTATTCATTTGGAGGTTTGTTCAGATAATAAAAGCAGACGACAAACAGAAAAACAGATATTATAATATCAGAATGATTCACATATTCACTGGTGGGAAATGTTCAGATAATAAGTTCAACATATGACCTATGGTGATTTGTTGAACTTATTATCTGAACATTTCCTATGGGAACTACTTGTCAATGAGTATTCACTATAGAAAGGTTAAAATGTTCATTATATGCTTTCAAAAGACTTTTTATAGTCCTAGAAACAAATAAGGGGAAATAAGTGTAATTTTTTCTCCAATTGGTTTTGCATGAAAATCACACATAAAATTATAGGAAAGAAATCACATTCTTGAGCTCCAGATGGAAAGGTTCAGTTGAAAATATTCTGTGTAGGTATATTTCGATAGCCCTCCTCACAAATTTTGAGGTTCAAATGAGTCATCTCCCCACTGGTTCTTTTGATTTTGTTCTTTTATCTGTTTCTAGTTTTGTTCCTGTTATGTTTAAAGTCGCTTGGTGGTTTGCGCTCCAAAATACACCTAATAATATTTATTTTTTTATTTTTTATTCGATATCAAAATAGGTCAATAAATAACTGAACTAACGCATTGAATTCCTACAAAATACAACTTCAAACACAATGTATGGGCCCCCGTACAAAAACAGTGCCATTTTCATTCATCGAAATTCTTTTATCGGAAAATAGAATATCTGAAAATGGTATGAAACTATTTAAAAACTTCACAAACTTCTTTCTCTTCATTTTAGTCATCAAAATT
This sequence comes from Siphonodentalium dalli, assembly GCA_032622095.1. Taxonomy (NCBI): domain Eukaryota; kingdom Metazoa; phylum Mollusca; class Scaphopoda; order Gadilida; family Siphonodentaliidae; genus Siphonodentalium; species Siphonodentalium dalli. Next base: position 131,427,800 of record CP136062.1, on the reverse strand, counting down.
ATATAGCACAGTAATGCCCTAATTAATCGACTTCATAACCACAGCAAAATTATGGGTAATTTTTCAGGATTTAGTCGGAAATATGGCCTGTTGCCATTCAAATGAAAGCTCTCAGTGAGTGCTTTCCGATGAATGGCAACAAGCCATATTTCCGACTAAATCCTGAAAAATCACCCATAATTCTGCTGTGGTTATGGAGTCGAATAATTAGGGCATTACTGTACCATGAACATTTCAGAGCAACGTCAGCTCTAGATTTTCTCCCAATGGTCTATAGTTGCAATGTTTATGCTGACCACTGACTAATATATATTGAACCAGCACAAACAAAATTATATGAAATATCTAGAAAATTATAAGAAACAAAACACCTATTTTCAGCACTATGTTGACAAATTTGTTGGGAAATCTTCCACATTGGTATGTTTTGAGATACCTCTTAAACAAATTATGTATACATAATTTTGGTGTTCGAAATAGCCATGTCCGTTTAAAATATGGTGTCAGATATAAATTGAATTCAAAGTTAACTTTAATTTTGCTTCTCCTGCTATTCTTATCTGTAATTAGAAACCATGACATTACAAACTGGACTGAACATTCTGAACACAGAGGCCTTTTTGTCCAGCATTTGATTCAATTAATTAGTACAGATTGAACAGTGAAGGATCATGAAACAATAACAGCCTGTGCTGATTGTTCCATACATCCAGTAATTCCAGCAAATGGAACAGGAGTTGAAATATATTATTGAAATCTCATCGAAGAATAATCAATTTAACCCTTTGAGTTCCAGGGGCCGATCTCATCGGCCCTAAACCTACAAAATAAGTCTGTTAAAGAATATAAGAATAAATTATTAAAATTGTAAAAAAAATAAAATAAAATAAAAAATGTTAGGCCAATGCATTCTGTTATATATGCGAGGCGACCTATGGTCGACTCGCATATATAAGAGAATGCATTGGCACAAGGTATATGGGTTGACCTGGCACTCAAAGGGTTAACACAAATGGTTTGCCACGCTGGTTGTTTCAAGTTTTACTTGGCACTTATAAGGATAAAATATTTTTGTTCCCAGATTTTTCAATATTCGGCAGACTGTGGGAATAATCTTCATCTTTCCTTCTGCCCCCCCCCCTGGATCGTGTGTCTGCCTATCCTGATTTACAGTGTATTCAACTCCTCCTATGACTTTGATTCTGGAAGATTCAATCTTTGGGGGCGATTGTTCCTCACATATTTTGGATACTACCACCCATAAACCTTAGAATCAAGAATCTGGCTCTAAAAGGACATAGAATCCAGGGTCCAGTTTAAGAATCTTAACTATTAGGAATACAATGTACCGGTATATGCATTATTTTTGGAGAAAAACAACATTGTATGCTGTTGATTTAAAGCAGTAAGAGGGATATTTTTCTTCCCAATATTTAGTGTAATTCACTGAGATTGTTGGTCATTCAGTGAGATTGTTGGTAATTCACAGAGAATCTTGCTCATTCAGTGAGATTGTTGGTAATTCAGTGAGCTTGTTGGTCATTCAGTGAGATTGTTGTTCATTCAGTGAGATTGTTGGTCATTCAGTGAGATTGTTGGTCATTCAGTGTAATTGTTGGTCATTCAGTGAGATTGTTGTTCATTCAGTGAGATTGTTGGTCATTCAGTGAGATTGTTGTTCATTCAGTGAGATTGTTGGTCATTCAGTTAGCTTGTTGTTCATTCAGTGAGATTGTTGTTCATTCAGTGAGATTGTTGGTCATTCAGTGAGATTGTTGTTCATTCAGTGAGATTGTTGGTCATTCAGTTAGCTTGTTGTTCATTCAGTGAGATTGTTGTTCATTCAGTGAGATTGTTGGTCATTCAGTTAGCTTGTTGTTCATTCAGTGAGCTTGTTGGTCATTCAGTTAGCTTGTTGTTCATTCAGTGATATTGTTGGTCATTCAGTGAGATTGTTGGTCATTCAGCGAGATTGTTGGTCATTCAGTGAGATTGTTGGTCATTCAGTTAGCTTGTTGTTCATTCAGTGAGCTTGTTGGTCATTCAGTTAGCTTGTTGTTCATTCAGTGATATTGTTGGTCATTCAGTGAGATTGTTGGTCATTCAGCGAGATTGTTGGTCATTCAGTGAGATTGTTGGTCATTCAGTTAGCTTGTTGTTCATTCAGTGAGATTGTTGTTCATTCAGTGAGATTGTTGGTCATTCAGTTAGCTTGTTGTTCATTCAGTGAGCTTGTTGGTCATTCAGTGAGATTGTTGGTCATTCAGCGAGATTGTTGGTCATTCAGTGAGATTGTTGGTCATTCAGTTAGCTTGTTGTTCATTCAGTGAGCTTGTTGGTCATTCAGTGAGCTTGTTGGTCATTCAGTTAGCTTGTTGTTCATTCAGTGAGCTTGTTGGTCATTCAGTTAGCTTGTTGTTCATTCAGTGATATTGTTGGTCATTCAGTGAGATTGTTGGTCATTCAGCGAGATTGTTGGTCATTCAGTGAGCTTGTTGGTCATTCAGTTAGCTTGTTGTTCATTCAGTGATATTGTTGGTCATTCAGTGAGATTGTTGGTCATTCAGCGAGATTGTTGGTCATTCAGTGAGATTGTTGGTCATTCAGTTAGCTTGTTGTTCATTCAGTGAGCTTGTTGGTCATTCAGTTAGCTTGTTGTTCATTCAGTGATATTGTTGGTCATTCAGTGAGATTGTTGGTCATTCAGCGAGATTGTTGGTCATTCAGTGAGATTGTTGGTCATTCAGTTAGCTTGTTGTTCATTCAGCGAGATTGTTGTTCATTCAGTGAGATTGTTGGTCATTCAGTTAGCTTGTTGTTCATTCAGTGAGCTTGTTGGTCATTCAGTTAGCTTGTTGTTCATTCAGTGATATTGTTGGTCATTCAGTGAGATTGTTGGTCATTCAGCGAGATTGTTGGTCATTCAGTGAGATTGTTGGTCATTCAGTGAGCTTGTTGTTCATTCAGTGAGCTTGTTGGTCATTCAGTTAGCTTGTTGTTCATTCAGTGATATTGTTGATCATTCAGCGAGATTGTTGGTCATTCAGTTAGCTTGTTGTTCATTCAGTTAGCTTGTTGTTCATTCAGTGAGCTTGTTGGTCATTCAGTGAGATTGTTGTTCATTCAGTGAGCTTGTTGTTCATTCAGTGAGATTGTTGATCATTCAGCGAGATTGTTGGTCATTCAGTGAGCTTGTTGGTCATTCGGCGAGATTGTTGGTCATTCAGAGAGATTGTTGTTCATTCAGTGATATTGTTGTTCATTCAGTGAGATTGTTGGTCATTTAGTGAGCTTGTTGGTCATTCAGTGAGCTTGTTGTTCATTCAGTGAGCTTGTTGGTCATTCAGTTAGCTTGTTGTTCATTCAGTGATATTGTTGATCATTCAGCGAGATTGTTGGTCATTCAGTTAGCTTGTTGTTCATTCAGTGAGCTTGTTGGTCATTCAGTGAGATTGTTGTTCATTCAGTGAGCTTGTTGTTCATTCAGTGAGATTGTTGATCATTCAGCGAGATTGTTGGTCATTCAGTGAGCTTGTTGGTCATTCGGCGAGATTGTTGGTCATTCAGAGAGATTGTTGTTCATTCAGTGATATTGTTGTTCATTCAGTGAGATTGTTGGTCATTTAGTGAGCTTGTTGGTCATTCAGTGAGCTTGTTGTTCATTCAGTGATATTGTTGGTCATTCAGTGAGATTGTTGTTCATTCAGTGATATTGTTGGTCATTCAGTGAGCTTGTTGGTCATTCAGTGAGATTGCTGATCATTCAGTGAGCTTGTTGTTCATTCAGTGAGCTTGTTGGTCATTCAGTGAGCTTGTTGGTCATTCAGTGAGATTGTTGGTCATTTAGTGAGCTTGTTGGTCATTTAGTGAGCTTGTTGGTCATTCAGAGAGATTGCTGTCCAACAGTGGCAGAGATAATATAGGCCCAAACTGGTTGTTTAATGGCATATAGTGTAAAGGAATAAGTTACGTTACTTCAGTCAGTCATCATTATAGTGAAGTTATTAACCATTTCATGATGGGAGCTGCGCTGGTGCAGCATTAAACGCCCTTTGCCAGTGCATTTTCTTAAATATGCCAGTCTACCATAGGGAGCCTCGCATATATAAGAGAATGCACTGGCTTACAAGGTCGAGGTAAATATTCTTAGGCCAATGTATTCTCTTATATATGGGGGGGGGGGGGGGGGGGGCAGGTAGCCCCATTTTGCTATCAGCTGAATATTTTATTTTTCCCACTCAAAAGTTTACATTGGAAGAATTCATTCTCTAATTGTAGGGATGATTAAAGAATAAATGCAGATCTCATAACAGGTTTGCTCAAATTGCATTGAAGAAGGGGCAGTCTTTGCAGAGTTAATACTCTGCCTTCAAATTAATTGAATTAAGAATGCGTATGTATCGTTGTGGATAACTATATATTTTGAAGTAAATTTGACAAGTCTTCACAGTCCCGGTCTTCTCAGTCTTTACAGTCAGGTGAGCGACTCCACAGTCATTGACTGTCTTGTTATAAATACTACTAAACACTAAGATTCCCACCAACATTTACTACACCATGTATGCATTCTGTATTTGGAAAAAATTTCTTACATCATCTTGGGAAAGCCCTGTCATCCTATAAATCAAGTCTTTGTCACTGTTCCCAAGCCTGACTTTAGTGTGCCTGTCATTTGCAGACTGAGGTTCCCAGAGGGTGAATTTAGTGATGCTATCCCGCACGTTGGGTTAGCATCGCCAAATTCACTCTCTGGGGACTTCATTCGGCATTGGCCTCATCTGCTATGGGAGACATAAACTCGTATTGAAGTTCCCAAATGGTGAATATTGTGATGTACACCCATTGGGAACCTCGATTATCCAATGTGTTGTCTGCCAATTTGGGGGATATAGAGTAACTAAACTAAAAAAGAAATAAAATCTATGTGAAGAAGTTTTTATAGAAATTTTATAATAAAGAAACTTCCAGAGAGATGAGGCTTAAGCAGAATGATGTCCCCATAAGGTGAATTTAGTGATGCTAGCCCACTATGCAGGATAGCATCATTAAATTCACCATCTGGAGACCACATTCTGCAAATGACAGACACACTAAACTCAGGCCTGAAGAGACATATATCTGTTATGAATATCGTCAGGTTTTAAGGAGACAGCACACAGCCAGGCCTCGAAATATGGTGCCTGATATTTGCTGAATGAGGTCCCCAGAGGGTGAATTTAGTGACTCTACCTCACACAGTGGGCTAGCATCACCAAGTTCATCCTCTGGGCCCCTCATTCTGCATGGCCTCATCTGGTATGGGAGACCTAGACTCAGATTTAAGTTCCCAGATGGTGAAGATTGTAGTTGTTTGCCAATTGGCGTTATAGAGAAACTAGACCATAACAAAACGAATGTTTCTGAAGAAGTTTCTAAATAGATAGAATATATGAGTAGTCAGTATCGGTGGTCATACTGATTTTTACAACGTTGTGTGGCATGTCTAAAGCATCTGTATTAATAACTAAGCATAGTGAGTTGACTTATTGTTTATATATGAAGTAATTATATGTATTATTATTCAGTTACTGATTACCAACCATGTATACTCAAACCCTCTAATATGCTACTTGTATCCTATTGATCATGGGTATGTTGACTGTTATCCCTTTTTCTACTGAACCAATTCTCCCACTCAGTTATAAAGGTATATATTGGGATGGTCTCTCATTCATTTAAAGGGGTTTACAGGAAAAATATGAGGAGACAACAGATATGAAAAGATGATATAATTGCATAATGGTTCATATTCTTTTGTTGGAAATGTTCAGATAATAAGTTCAACAATGACCTATGTTTGTTGAACTTATTATCTGTACATTTCCTAAGGGAACAAACTTGTCAATGAGTAATTAACTCTTTCATGACTGGAGCTTCTGAAATTTTTCGAAAAACCCATGTGCCAATGCATTCTCTTATATATGCAAGTCTCCCATAGGGAGCCTTGAATATATAAGAGAATACATTGGCCTAACAATATTCACCTTGACCTTGTAAGCCAGTGCATTATCTTATATATGTGAGACTCCCTATATGGGAGACTCGCATATATAAGAGAATTCACTGGCACAGAATCTTTAAAGCTGCACCAGCACAGCTCCCACCATGAAAGAGTTAATACAGAAATGGTTAACAAAACCAGAGCAAAAAAAAAATAAGATGAACTTAAAAATAATAAAAAATGTAAAGATGGCTCGAATTTCAAAAATCTAATTTATTCTACCGTTGAGCTGTTCTTGATATATTTTGCTCTCAATCCACATACCCACTGATCTATCCTTTCCTAAGCATTTGTAAAATAATTATGAAGAATCACTTCTGTCAAGTTTTTACCCTTTGATTTCTGATTGGATATCAAGGGATGTTTTGATAAAGCTTTCGGAAGATATAGGATTCATACTCATTTGGAGAGAACGTTCAGATAATAAGTTCAACAAACGGCTTCGGGCCATTTGTTCTAAATAAGTGTTACTACACATGAGTGAGTATTAATATTCATCAAAGGGTTAATATTGTTCTCAGCATATTATTTTGGCAGTCTTTCACATATACAACAAAAAGTAATCATGCTTCAGCTATGTTCCGAGATTCATGAAATCTGTTGAGAACTCTTCTCCAAAGTGCAGTAATGCCCTAAATAATTGACTCCTTAACCACAGCAGAATTATGGGTAATTTTTCAGGATTTATCGGAAATATGGCTTGTTGCCATTCATTGGAAAGTTCTCAGTGAGAGCTTTCCGATGAATGGCAACAAGCCATATTTCCGACTGAATCCTGAAAAATTACCCATAATTCTGCTGTGGTTAAATAGTCAATTATTTAGGGCATTAGTGTATAACAATTTCAGCAGCCCATTCTGATTACAGAATTTGAGTTGTCAGCAGTGATTCTTCTCTTGTAACGCGTTGTTACAGATTTGTGATTTGCTTGCTTGTAACTAATGGTTACGGGTTTGTGATTTGATGCATGTCATTTGCTTATTTTATATAGGGTGGCGCTGGTGAACAAGATGACATCGATATATACGGTGGTGGTATTTATATTGATCCTTGTGATCTGAAGGTAATGTTATATGATCTTATTCTCAGTTGATTCCAATTTATAATTGATATAAGAAAAATTCAGTTCAATTTGAATTAAAGGACATCTGTCATACATGGATTAACATCTTCATTGCTATATGAGTGAAATGAAAACAGACATAAATTGTGATATTTAGAGGTTATAACTTGGTAAGTTTGATATTGTCCGAGATATATCAGTCCAAGATGACTTCAAACCGACCTTTGTCTCAGGCTGATATGAAGTTACCAAGGGCTGATATATCTTAGCCAAAACATTATATAAATTATTCAAACTAGGAACACTTGATTCCATCTCTATGGCACAAGCATCGCGAAACTCACAAATCATCCATCAGTTTTACAATGGAAATGCGTACAAATGATCATATTTGAGAACATCTTTATTATCTACTGCTTTTTGGAAATGAAAGCATGGACATTCTTTATCAGAGATGATCATTGGAGTTTTTACTAGCCTGACATAAAAAACATGTTAACACTTCCCCTGTTAAAATTCAATATCTGACAATCAGAACCTTGTATTAGTGTGCTCATTGCCTTGACCTAATTATATTCTGGTGTATCAGTAATGCCCTAAATAATCGACACCTTAACCACAGCAGAATTATGGGTAATTTTTCAGGATTTAGTCGGATATATGTTGTTAAGGAATTGATTATATAGGGCATTACTGTACATGTTTAAACCGTAACAATGGTTGTTTGGTGGTGTCAAATCGGTTTAGGGCATCTTTAATGTTTAGTGAGGTTTGATATTAAATATATTTAACCCTTTATTTACTGAATGGAATCTATAATGAGTTATACATGTATACATTGGAATGGTCTATTATTCATTTCGAGGCATATTCAGGAAATATGAGCAGACAACAAACAGAAGAGCAGACAATACAAGTGTAGCAGATTGCTAATCATTGGTGGGAGATGTTCAGATAATACATTCAACAAATGGCCTGTGTGTTGAACTAATGGAGTGTTCAGGCGAATCAGTTGCATACGTTGCGTTGAAATTGGATTGCATTATCACTAAGGCATTCTAACGGTTGCAATACAGTAATGCTCTAAATAATCTACTCCTTAACCACAGCAGAATTATGGGTAACTTTTCAGGATTTAGTCAGAAATATGGCTTGTTGCCATTCATCGGAAAGCTCTCAGTGAGAGCTTTCCGATGAATGACAACAAGCCATAGTTACCTATACTGTATATGAACATTCTGCCTTATAAATAATGTGTAAATTCTCACCTAAAGCAGAACAGAAAGCTATCTTTGGCACATATTAACTCTTTCATGACGGGAGCTGTGCTGGTGTAGCATTAAAGATCATGTGCCAGTGTATTGTCTTATATATATGAGAGTCTTTCATAGGGAGACTCACATATATAAGAGAATGGACTGACGTACAAGGCCAATGTAAATATTGTTATCCAACAAATAACAACGTAACACTCTTATTAGAAATTTTCGGCCACATGGCGTTCTTCAGCCAAAGCAAGTTATACAGGTACAATCAAACGTCGAAGCAAAAGTGTGACTATTGAACAGACTTGTTTAATTGGAGTCAATATTACTATTGATTGTACCTGTATAACTTGTTTTGGCTGAAGAAGGCCATGTGGTCGAAAATTTCCAATAAGAGTGTTACGTTGTTATTTGTTGGATTACCATGAAGTCCCTTTGGGCTGGACTATCTATTGCATTAAATATTGTTAGGCCAATGTATTCTCTTATATATGCCAGTCTCCCTATGGGACAAGGTTTTCGCAAAATCTCAGGATGCTCCAGTCATGGAAGGGTTAACTGATATGAAAATACCCTGAAATTCTGGTTCAGAAGTAACATGTGGAAGAGATGACTTTAAAAAGCACCCTGCTTGTTATCAGATCCTCCATATCTCATAATTGAAAAGCTCACAAAAATACAATACCAACATGGCAGTCCTTCGATTTTGAAAAAAGCTGGTGCGCAGTTTAATGATTTGGATCCAGGCGCACAACTTTGCTTTGGTGCGCCTAATGGGAAATATAAGTTATTATTATCCTTCCTTTAACTAACACTATTTCTGATTGGGCAAAAGCCGCCACGTGATAATCCGGGGAAAAGTCATATTGGACTCCTGAGTGTCATATTGGACTCCCAAGTGTGCAATATGACTTTTTTATCGGGACTCTGTGACGTCACAAATTTATTTTTGCGAAATGAACTTGAATCGGTGAAATTGTGATGCGCGCGCAACACTGGTGGATTTAGCAGACATTTCACTTCCGCATTGAGTTTTTTTTTCATTTCCGTATTTACTGTTCCAAATCATGCTTTCTGATGATCAAATAGAGGCTTTTATAGAGAATTAAGTGCCGACAAATACCACAAATAACCACTAAAGTTTTATTCCCAAAATTTGGATAAACATCGTCAAGGTTGTGGTGAAAAGTCATATTGGACTCGACACTCTGTGTATCATCCAATATGACTTTTCACCACAACCTGGACTCGTACAAGAAAAACACATACTGTACACAACATCGTATAATAACTTTATATAACTGATGCATTGCTTTGTGTTATTTTAATACAATAGATCTTCAAACAAAATGTTTATTATTGGTTTACTTCTACAAAACGTTCCTTCCTGGGATCGTTTTGTACACCTCTGACTCAAGGAAATATATTCCCTTGGTAATTTGTACCGTTCACTCTTTCCTGTTTCGTAAGGAGTAGGACTGGTGTCTGTTCAATTGTAATGCGGAACTACATGTATTACCACATGCTTACCAGTATTGAGCGATGACGTAATATATTTGATTGTTTTGACAACGTCTCTTTGATTCTATTGATGTTCTCTTTGATTGTCTGCAACACACACATTGAACAGTATGCACAGACCATTACGGGTTAAAACCTTTATGCTATGACTTTTATGACGATCATTGTTATCCAAACCATTACTGTTTGCATTTTATTAAATCATTAAGTAAACTTAACCCTTTGAGTGCCAGGTCTGATTTTTGTATCAACCCATATACCCTGTGCCAATGCATTCTCTTATATATGCGAGTCGACCATAGGTCGCCTTGCATATATAAGAGAATGCATTGGCCTAACAATTTTTCATCATTTGTTATTATTTTTTACAATTGTTTACAATTTTAATAAATTGTTTTAAATCTAAAAAAAAAATTTTAGGGCCGATTTTACAGACCGTAAATTAGGGCCGATGAGATCGGCCCCTGGCACTGAAAGGGTTAGATCATGGGCATGCAACTATTTGCGCGATACTTTTCAATTCCAGGTGCGCTATGGCAAATTGTGCACCTCAAAATCGAAGGACTGACATTGATGAATTATAATGTTCTTCAACTTTTATTTACTAAATGGTTTCTCCCATTCGTTATAAAAGTATACATTGGAATCTATTCTTCATTTGGAGGGGTGTTCAGGAAATGAAAGCAGACAACAGACAGAAATAATACAAATAATACAAGAGCAGAATGATTCAGATTCATTGATGGGAAATGTTCAGATAATAAGTTTATAACAAACAACTTATTTTCTGAACATTTCCTAAGGGCACTACTCGTCATTGAGTATTCAGTATAGAAAGGGCTAAAATGTCAACTTGTTATAGTCATGCACATACATGTATAAGAGCTAGAATGAAAATATTGTTTACCCCAACAATCTGCCTCTGTGGTTTCATTTGTAACTAAAAAATTTAAATACCTGGCTGGCTTATTTGCTCTGCTGGTGTGATGGTTTGAAATTTGTTTGGTATATTTACATCATTGTGTTTATTTACTGATGGGAAGAAGAATCATATTAAGACAGAATGATTTATTCATCTTTTGAAGCAACTTCAATAAAGCGTTTGTAGGCCTCAAAATATGGTGCTGGACATTTTCTGAATGAGGTCCCCAGAGGGTGAGTTTAGTGACACTACCCAGCACAGTGGGCTAGCATCACTAAATTCACCCTCTGGGGACCTCATTGTGCTTTGGCCTCATCTTTTCTAGAAAGTATTTTTTTGGTCAAATTAACAAGTTTTTTTTTAGTTTCTTTAGAAACTTCTTTAAAAACTTTCTTTTTCTTTTTTAGTTCAGTTTCTCTATATCCCCAAATTGGCAGATGACACAATGCATAATTAAGGTGTCCAGTGGGAGCACATCACCATCTGGGAATTTAAATCTGTGTCTATGTCTCCCATAGCAGATGAGGCCATGCATGCAGAATGAGGTCCCCAGAGGATGAATTTGGTGATGCTAGCCTGCTGTGCTGGGTATCATCACTAAATTCACCCTTTGGGGACCTCGTCCAGCACCATATTTTGAGGCCTGTTTGTACATGGGATGAGACAAACTTCCAGCTAATCAGAGTTAAACCTTCCATCACTGGAGCTTCCTGAAATATTGCGAAAACCCTGTGCATTCTCTTATATATGCTAGTCTCCCATAGGGAGCCTCACATATATAAGAGAATACATTGGCCTAATAATATTTACATTGACCTTGTAAGCCAGTGTATTCTCTTATATATGCGAGTCTCCCATAGGCAGCCTCACATATATAAGAGAATACATTGGCATAACAATATTTACCGTGAGCTTGTAAGCCAGTGCATTCTCTTCTATATGCGAGGCTCCGTGTGGGAGACTCGGATATATGAGTGAATGCACTGGCACAGGATCTTTAATGCTGCACCAGCGCAGCTCCCGTCATGAAAGGGTTAATAGAAACCAAATAAATAGTGATAAGATAAAATTCAGTATAACCTGATTCCCCCCATAGTTTTCAAGAAAAACTGATGATAATCCGGGTATTTATTTTTATAGCCTTAAAGGCCTACTTAATTTTTGAATGACCAGATTACATTATACACAACATATCCCATAGTATATACCATTTGGAAGAGGAACCAAAAATATATATATTCCACCAGGATACGGAACAGCTGTGGCCTTGGAGTGTCTACCAAGTGATAGAGATTCTCAGATTCATTCCAAGACTTCCCCCCTTGTCAACCCAGAATGCATCAGAACTCAAACTAATAGTGTTATTCCCCTTCCATTGAGAATAATAGACTTTATAGTACAGTCTGGATCAAAATTAATCACAGAACACACCTCAGTAGCTGGACAAAAACAATATGTTCCCAGTTTATTCGACTGGATCAGTTGATAACACAATGTTTTGGAGCTTCCTCTTTCAAATGATATATAATATGGAATATGTTGAGTATAATGTGATCTGGTGGTTCGAAAATTAAGTGGGCCTTTAACTATTCATATGGAAAATGTCTGCAGTTATTCTAATATTGTTCTTGGTTTTTTAGTTGCAGGATATCAGCTACTGTGATCTGATTTTAAAGATTGTTCTGTATCTTTCAGTTAAGGGTTCGAGCATTGCACGACTACCAGGCAAATAGAGAGGATGAATTGTCATTTGTTAAAGGTGCTATCATTACTAATGTTGAAAAGAGTGATGGTGGATGGTAAGTATTTTCCCATAATTGGTAACCTCCATTTTTATACCCCTGTTGAAAAAATCCACACCCCCATTTTTGGTTTTCAGATGATAGCTTAAGTATTCATATTTTGATCAACTAAACAACTTGGTATTTGGTTTAACATGTTCACTGCTGACACCCATTCAAATACATGCAAAAAGGATGGGATAACTCGTGGTTGGCAGTAAACGTGTTAATACTTTGACCAGTGAGTATGTCATATATGACGTCATATCTATGGGTGAATATATTTTACCAAATAAACCCAGTAATATTGTAATAATCACATATTGTAACAAATAAATCATACAAACAACATTATTAAAACCTTGAATCAATGTAAATAACAAAAATAGTATTCATCCACATTATATCTATGATAAGTTTCCTTTTAGAAGATTAATTTTCCTAAGTTATGTACACAGTAACATAATATTACCCTAAATTTACCGTAAATGATATAAATATTGTTCCACCTGCCTACCATACAACGACATAAATGTTGTTTACCCACCAAAGGGTTAATCACAGGAATACACAGGTTAGATTCAAATATTGTGTCAGTACAACAAATTTAGCCTGAGTTATAGGCCTATAATTTAGTCATAAGCTGTCAATCCACATAATACTGTAAAACCATTGGTTGTTGCACATTTAGCTATTAAAGTTATTTCTTGATAACCTAAATTTCTTGATTACTTTCCCTGCTATAGAAATGACAGCAGCGTCGAGTGACCACGCCTATACCACATGCCTAAAAATATGTACCTGGAAACTGTTCCATGAAGTTTCGGTGCTGCATCATAATTCCTTCGGGTATGACTGTATTGACAATAACTGTACAGGATGCTAATATTCAGTGCACAAATAACCAGACAAATCAACAAGATTGAACATTGCTAAGAAGTACACTGAAACCAACACGGGTTTGTGTCACCGCGGTCGAATATATCAACTATACAGCTGCCTGGTGCATGATAAGTTGCGAATAGCCAATCAAAACTGCTGAATTGACGACGCGATTTCATCACTAGATGAGCACCAGTTTTGAGTGACAGGTGTCTCTTTCAACATAAAGTGTCTTTTTCGTCAGAAATAGTCTCAATGTTATACGCTCGTTATACTTCCAAATTATGCTTTTTGGTGGTTCTCCTGTGAAATGAAAGATTAAATTATAAGAAATAACTCTTGTAAGAGAATACATCGGCATTACAATATTTACCTTGACATTGTAAGCCAGTGCATTCTCTTATATATGTGAGGCTCACATATATAAAAGAATGAACTGGCACAGGATGATGCACCAATGCAGCTCCGGTCATGAAAGGTTTAAGGCCCATACAGATGTCATTGGGAGCAGTGTGTCATCTGCAATTTCTGCATCTTCTGCTAAATTTGAATAAGCGTAACATTATTGATGTATTCACATGATGCATGTTGTGAGCATTGCGCGTGGTGTGCAATACATTTACTCGAATGTTTCCGTCATTTATCTTTAGAAGGTAACGGAGATGCTGGAAATGTATTGAGACTGTCAAGGTTGTTCTGAAACTTGTATGTGTAAACATTGTGGTTACTTCAAATTAACCCTTCAATGACTGGAGCTTCCAGAAATTTTGCAAAAACCCTGTGCAAATACATACTCTTATATATGACAGTCTCCCATAGGGAGACTCGCATATACAAGAGAATACATATACATCATTAATATTTACCTTAACCTTGTAAGCCAGTACATTCTCTTATATATGCGAGGCTCCCTATGGGAGACTCGCATATACAAGAGAATGTACTGGTACAGGATCTTTAATGCTGCACCAGCACAGCTCACATCATGAAGGGTTAACTTTTGATTGACAATATTGATAATAGCCCTTCATTATCAGCACATTTACACAATAAATACAAACAAAACATTAGGCCAGAAGTATGTCACATAATTCATTGACAATCAACTTCATGCTTTAAATTTGATGCCGACACTACAAGCAGAAAACTTACAATGCCTTGTGCATGGGATTTGACATCACGTCTAAGTTTATTGTGCCTCTCATTTTCAGATTGAGGTCCCCAGAGGGTGAATTTAGCGATGCTATCCCTAAATTCACCCTCTGGGGACCTCATTCTGCTTAGTCCTCATCTTCTCTCAAAAGTTTCTTTACTATCAAATCACTAAATTCACCCTCTGGGGACCTCATTCTGCTTAGGCTTCATCTTCTCTGGAAAGTTTCTTTATTATCAAATTTCTATAGAAACTTCTTCACATAGATTCTATTTCTTTTTTTAGTTTAGTTTCTCTACATCCCCAAGTTGGCAGACGACACATTGCATAATCGAGGTTCGCAATGGGTGTACATCACAACATTCACCATTTGGGAACTTCAGTCTGAGTCTATGTCTCCCATAGCAGATGAGGCCTAAGCAGAATTAGGTCCCCAGAGGGTGAATTTAGTGATGCTAGCCCGCTATGCGGGATAGCATCACTAAATTCACCCTCTGGTGACCTCATTCTGCAAATGACAGGCACACTAAACTCAGGCTTGTTTGACATTTGTTTACAGGTCCCGTGGCGACTATGATGACAGGAAGTATCAGTGGTTCCCGACAGATTACACAGAAGATCTCGCGGCTGATAGTGAGAATTCTGATTCTTCGTCTCCTGGTGCCATCCTACAAGGAAACTATGACATCAGAGACTGTATAGCAGGTATGTAGTCAATATACTTTTATTGTCCTTCCAAAATATATTTTCCTTGGCATTATTGACATAGAGTAATGGCCTAAATAAATCGACTCCTTAACCACAGCAGAATTATGGTTAACTTTTCAGGATTCAGTCGGAAATATGGCTTGTTGCCATTCATCGGAAAGCTCTCAGTGAGAGCTTTCCGATGGATGGCAACAAGCCATATTTCCTACTAAATCCTGAAAAGTTACCCATAATTCTGCTGTGGTTAAGGAGTCGATTATATAGGCCATTACTGTAACTTGTGTCTGTCCATCGGTCTCTTTGTCCATTCCATGTGGGATGGCGTCCGTCATCTGTCTTTCAGGGCATCTGTCCGTCCATGCTTACATTTGAATATTTATAATTGTGTAATCACTCAAAAGTTGGAAACAAAAAGTCCATATATTTAGACATCCATGATCTGTAATCTGTGAAAGATTAATTGGTAACGCATTTCAACGACACTGATTTTCCCATATGTTCTTATTTTGAAACCAGTAAATTATTGCCAATTAATTAAAGTGATGTGAAACGATCTGTTAGGGTGATCAAATAGAAATGGAGAATAATCTTGCTCAAAGTAGTTATTTTTACAAATATTAATCCAAATTTCCAGCACACACACCGTCATTCTTATATATTTTAATTAAATACAATGACTCTCTTTGGCGAAATCAATTGCGTTAGTTTATCACTGATTGTTGCGTCCCGATTCGGGATGTAAATATTTACAATAATGCGCAGTTAAGACGATGATATCTTTGGAGTGGTATGTCGATTTCTTTGAGGTTTTCAGTGATATTAGTAAAATGCCACATTCCCAAAGTTGGCATATCGCCTGATTACTAACTTATCAGTCCATAATATGTCTTTAAGAAAGGATGTCATTCCAGGCAATTTCTAGCAGCATTGTTTTGTCAAATAAGCATGTGTGACTTTTTAGTTCAAGTTTGAGCTATTGCCATGGGTTGGCGTCATTCACCTGTCTGTTGGGGCGTTTGTCCGTCCATGCTTACATTTGGATGCTTATAATCGCTCAAAAGTGGAAACAAAAAATACATTTATTTAGACATCCATGATCTGTCAATAGGAGTTGTTATGACAGTCCCAGGAGACGGGAGTGATTGCTCTCGGACCCATACGCACTCGTAATTTTCAAGTCACAGGTGATAAAATTCGCACCTGTCCCTCTTCTCAAAATACTAATGGAGACTGTAATTGTTGGTTCAATAGTGAACTATTTTAATGTTTATTTAGATCCTTTACCATCTCAATTCAACTATGGCATATTAGAGTGTAACTAGACATAGGTCTATTCCACAATGACTTTTTGTTTGATAAAAACCCAACTTACAACTATAGTATGGGTGCAATATTACACCCGTCTTCTGATTACGGGAGCAAATAAATGCTCTCGCTGTGTTTTCTTTGTGGGAAGGACTGGTGGCTAGTTAACCAATCATGGACCTGTCAGTTTCTCCTATTCCACTGTCCTAGTTGCTGTATACAAGTTTTTGAGTTTCAATCAGCTACTTCTGCTATAATTTCTACATTTTCTGATTCCATAATTTGAAATTTTATCACTATAAACTACCTGATAGCCACATAAAATTTTATCAACTACTTCATAGGCACATCATTTTTTTTTAGATACATAATTATTTTAGCCACATAACTCAATACCACATATCTACCCAAATGTTTGTACGTCCGTCCATCAACAATTTCCGTTAGCACACACTACAGGTCACATCTTTCATCCGATCCTCAGAATGATGTTCCCAGAGGGTGAATTTGGTGATGCTAGCCCGCTGTGCACGATAGTGTCACTAAATCACCCTCTGGGGACCTCATTCTGCAAATGTCAGACACACTATTTCCAGGCTTGATTGTCACAAAAACCCTTTTTATTGATCCTTCCTGTTAAAAACATATTATGTACTTGTTCGGGTGCGTGAAACTGTTAAGTTAGAATTCAGTTGCTATGCCAATGTAGCATTCTACCAGCATCACCGAAAATCTGAAGCAAATAGATCATACATACCACTCCATAGAAAACATCGTCTGAACTACGCTAAATTGTAAATATTTACTACTTGAATCGTGATGCATCTATTGGCGATAAACTAACGAAAACATTTCGCGATCGGCAGTTACTGCATTTAATTAATATATAAGATTGAGGGTTGTGTTGTCAATTTAGATATAATATTTGTAAAAATAACTACTTTGAACAATAATATTCTCCATTTCTATTTGATAACCATACCGGAGTGTTTCACATCACTTTAAAGGTCCATTTCTTATTTAGGGTTTATCATATTTTGTTGACACAATTGTCAGTCTGTAAAGTAAGTCATCTGGCATTTCTCAATAAGTCGATACATTGTACTCACTAGTCTCTCAACCCAAATTTCAAGGGTATAAATAGACCAATACAGTCAATCATCTATTTCCTTTCTGTCAAAAAGTTTTGTTTTGTTCATCCGTCTGTCTGGAGCTTTGGATCTCTCTTTGTCAGTCACCATGGGAGAACAGATATCCACATGAAACAGGTTTCGTCCATTTATTCGCTGCAAGGTTATGGCTCTTAGAGTGGAAATACATCTGTGCCAACTACGCTATCTCCATATATCAGTCATCATATGTCACAAGGCAGAGACCAAATTTTCCTTTGACTTCATCAGCTAAGGCCAAAAACAGTTTATATTCTATTTCCTCTCTGTCAATACATTTACTATTTTCATGCATGGATATCTCATTTTTTACAGAACGACTCCAGCCAACACCAGACAGGCCATATGCCTACAGTATTCACTCTAAATCATCCCCCTGTCCAGTGCTGTTTTCCTGTGATACTGATACTGACCTTTCAGATTGGATAACCCTGATAAAAAATTGTGCTTCCAGAGTCTCACTCAAGGTATATTAATCTAATATGAATCGTACATGACACGTAGTGGAGCAACCACGCATGATGTGCCTCAAATTTGCCTTTATTCGGCGACCTAACGCTAAGAATAATTTATGTAACATATGCAGTGGTCACGACGGAGACGACATGCCAAATTGACAAGACGTGTCGTGGATTGTAAAATCTTGTCTGTATTATCGTCATGACTTCTTCATTTTTAGTTTTCATTAAGCTAACCAACGACATTGGTCTAAATTAAATTAATAGACTTAAATCACATGTGAATCCTTCGTAAGTTGTGAAGTAGTTACTTTCATTTTTATCGCGATGCTTCATTTCCAATTCCGCGTTATTTGCAATCTCCACACGGTTGCTAACCGGAAGTCACGTGATAATTTCTCCAAAATCTATACCCGCGATCTTGAAAAATCACTGATGGATATAGAAAAATATATATGACGTCATTCACCTGCCTCATGTATAAGCACCCTTGGTGGTTGCTATAATGTAATCATAAGCTCTCAATTCACTGAATACTGTTAACCCTTCCATGACTGGAGTGTCCTGAAATTTTGTGAAAACACTGTGCCAATGCATTCTCTTATATATGTGAGTCTCCCATAGGGAGCCTTGCATATATAAGAGAATAAATTGGCCAAACAATATTTTCCTTGACCTTGTAAGCCAGTGCAATCTCTTATATATGCGAGGCTCCCAATGGTAGACTCGCATATATAAGAGAATGCACTGGAACATGGTCTTTAATGCTGCACCAGCGCAGCTCCCGTCATGAAAGGGTTAATTACCCACTAAGGTTATTTTTCGGTAACCTTAATTTTGACTGATTGATGTAGTCATTCTTCCAGGAAGCAAAGGCGCATATGGACATTAGCTCACACATGTTTGGCAACATTCCAGCCTTTTCAATTTCAATTGATCAACCAATGAACAGTGACACCTTTGTTATGGATTACATAGCCAATAGTTGATTCAGTTTGGTTATTCTAGTCATATTCGATTGCTCAACATGGGTTGTCTATAAATTTCTTCATCTATACTACCATTAAAAAAAATTCTCACACGTACAGCCGAGATTGTTATAGAGATTGCTTCATATTTTAACACATGAGTCAAACCTAGTGACCCATATTGCACTACCTGGAAGCTCAGTCGATTAAAACATTCACTGTAAAACACGAACCTTAATGCTTGTACAGCGCAAATCCAGTTTGATTCTCATGATTTTTGTTGTGCGAATATTTACACGAATCTCTTTATCTCACTTCTGGTATCTGTTGTGACACAATAACGAGAACGTAGTGCAAATGCGTTCAATTTTGTTGAAAATGCTCAACATGCTATTTTCACCCTATACCAGACCTGTTAAGTTTTGAAAATGGCAATCTGGGAGATTTTTGCAGGAAGGTATGCCCAAATATGTTCATGTTCCAAAAATCATTTTTATGATGAAGATTACGTAGTTTTTATGAGTTTCTTTTTGCGTTTATTTTATAAATATATACACTTAAATAAAATGGTAATGAATGTCATGTTGGTAATCGTAATAGAGCTGCTGTGAGTGGGAGATGCATGCATGTTTATATAAAATAATACACATCAACATTGCTGGCATGCCAACTTTCTGTTCTAATTGCTGTTAAAAATATATAGAGTTTTCTCCCTTCTATTGTATTATATTTGCAATGCATTGACCCAGTGTCACCAACATAATCCTAAGTCGTGTTATCAAATCTATTTTGAAAAATTCACGAAGATTTTTTGCGGCAGTTTTAATTGACATGTTGGGTTTCAAAATAAAATTATTTTTATTTTAATTATTTATTTTTATCAAGTACAGAAATATAGCACATAACATGAAACACAAAAGCACAAACATGGCTCACACTGAAATGTGCATTACACACTTTGCAATATGCCGTAGTTTCATTCCTATCACATTTCAAAATCCATGGCGTTTATTTTATAAATATATACACTTAAATAAAATGGTAATGAATGTCATGTTGGTAATCGTAATAGAGCTGCTGTGAGTGGGAGATGCATGCATGTTTATATAAAATAATACACATCAACATTGCTGGCATGCCAACTTTCTGTTCTAATTGCTGTTAAAAATATATAGAGTTTTCTCCCTTCTATTGTATTATATTTGCAATGCATTGACCCAGTGTCACCAACATAATCCTAAGTCGTGTTATCAAATCTATTTTGAAAAATTCACGAAGATTTTTTGCGGCAGTTTTAATTGACATGTTGGGTTTCAAAATAAAATTATTTTTATGTTAATTATTTATTTTTATCAAGTACAGAAATATAGCACATAACATGAAACACAAAAGCACAAACATGGCTCACACTGAAATGTGCATTACACACTTTGCAATATGCCGTAGTTTCATTCCTATCACATTTCAAAATCCATGGCATTTCACTGATCCATGAATATTTAGACTTAAACTCATATAAACGGGCCGTAAAAACTTAAACTCATATAAACTGGCACGTTTTTTTGGAGAGTGCGTCGGACAATTTGAGATGTATACAAGACAGATATGATAGAAACTCCATCAATTGGATTAATATAGGCCCCTATGCATTCTTGTGAAAACAACATTATCACTAATCAGTGAACTTAGCCGTTACTTAGAAATCATGCACGAATATTTGAAAAATAAAATAACATCGTTTTTTGGGGGGATTTTTAATGTGGGGTTTTGCTGAATTTGTGACAAATTTGCAGAATTCAAGTGGCAATCTGGAAGTCTCACGGACAATCCTCGAAATTTAACAGCTATGCTGTATACACAAGAATACAAAGTACAAAAATATCAGAGACAGGCGATTTTTTTTTTCTGGGTGGGTGCTGATGATAAGGCAAAAAAAAAAGAAGTTTTGGTTCTCAGGCCCCGCCGCATTGAATAAAAAGGGCCGCATTAGGCCTTTTTATTGCAATGCCTGACAAAATGTTATGACAAAAAAACTTACGAAAAAAAACCAAAACAAAAACAAAAAAATTATTTTATCAACATGTCCATAGTAGATATGTGTTGAATATTAGTGTGCATTAGGCTCTAACATGTAATGTGTTAAAAAGTGACTTGAAGGCTTACAACATGAAGTAGATGACTACAATTAAGAAAATGATTAGCTGATCCTCATGCTCTTCTTACAATTAGTCATTGTGAACAACTTACACTAATTGTAACTTTATACAATTGAAAGGCACAGGACTAAATTCAGGATCACATACCGGTATTAGAATGGGGAGGTATCAGTTTTTAGACAACAATAACAGTAGTTAATGTCAGGGGCATTATATAATGTTAGGTAATCCCAGTCATACAATGGTAGTACAATGTAATTTTTATATAAGACTAAATGAGTTTATATGCATAACAGTTCCCTCTACATTTCTGGTTATTACTAGACAGAGGAAGGTATCTTTGTCCATGCTTACTATGCGCAGTAAAAAATAAAAATAAAACCCTCCCTCCCTCATTGATTTGAAAAAAAAATTGCCCGAGAACCAAAACACTTCTTTTTTTTGGCCTAAGTAATTATTCAATTTTGATAGGGCGAATGTAACATAGATACTGATTTCTTTTCAATAATTTGAAATTGGTAAAGAGTTACATTTCACTGAGAGTTGGCTCAGCTTTTGGTCTTTTGAAAGGAATATCAAGGGCAATCACATTGTCATCTGGTAGGTCTACTTGATTCTCACGCCCTAAGGGTGAGGCCGAGGAATATTTGTTGTCATGCATGTTGTTGTGATAATGTTGTCCATGTGCATTTAGACTTTGTACTTTGGTTCTGATGGAACTTTCCAAACTTAAGGTACAAAATGACCCAATTTTTTTTTTACATTTTGTGTGCTTTATAAGGGCAACATGTTGCTCTGTTCGCTAAGTATATATCTTAATATCGCGGAAGTCCACCAAATGAGGGTAAAATGTTGCCGTTAGCAGCGGCCTCACCGAGTCATTAAGGGAGGTATACCCTGCATGAAGTTTGAAATTCTTAGCAGGTAGAGTTCAATTGAACCAGAGTGGGTTATATATAGAAACCCATAGTACATTCTGAGAAAAGAACCAGTTTTTCTGAGAACTTGAAATTTAGTGTTGGTTTGTGCGTGGCTTTTACTTTGAAAATGCCCATTTTCATCCAGATTATATAATTAACCATATCTTCAATATTAAAAAAATTTAAACTCTGGTAGCTAGTTAGTAATTATTTTCACCCAGCAATTCATCATATTCTCCCACTGGTAATAACTGTTCTCCAAAATTTTCGTTTTTGCTAATGCAGAATTTAGAAGAAAAGAAAATAGAGACAAAGAGAAAAATATCCAAAGAACTTTCAGATATAGTGGTGTACTGTCAAGCGGTGCCATTCAACCCAGAGAGTAAGTATAGTAGCCTGAATTCATTCTCTTCTGCAGTTCTCTTTTGTTGTAATTATACCAGATTATACACCCGAAGAAAAATTTGATTGATTTTGTCCTTCCGGGCATATATCTTGGCCATGGGTTATCGAATCAGAATGAAATTTGGTATGGATATTCAGCATCGGCAGTACTTTCAAAAGAGCCCCAATGACATTGTTTGTGTTCTGTGTTTTTTTCTTCTGAATTCTGTTTTAAAACATGGCCATCTTGATACATAGACATACCAACTTTCCGAATTGCTTATCACTCCATTAACTGTGAAATTTGACATTGGCCTCTCTCCAAGTTGAGCTTCAATGTCATTGACACTTTCATCAAAAAACTGTTTTGCATTTGTTTGTCTGTCCGACCGTCGGGGCATGCATATGTACATCCGATGTCTGTTCATATCATACTTGGACAGTAGTGTTTGGATCTCAATGAAATTTGGTATGGATATTCACAATTATGATGACATTCAATGGAGTGTTCAACCGATTTGTTTGGGTTTTCTGTTCTAAAGTTATTCATTTTAGTGTATCTGGAATTGTTGGCTTTTTGTCTGTCCGGGCAGGTGTCTCCTCCGTCCGTTGTTGGATTTCAATGAAATTTGGTGTGGATGTTCACTACTATGAGTATATTTAATGGAGTATTCAATCATTTTGTTCGAGTTTTCAGTTCTTGAGATATTCATCTTTGACTATCTGGAAATGTTGGCCTTTTGTCTGTCTGAGCAGATATCTCCACCACCGGTTATCAGATCTCAATGAAATTGGATATTGGATGTTCACCACTATGAGAACAATGGAGTGTTCAATCGTTTTGTTTAGGGTTTTAACACCTGAAGATTTTAACCCAAGCGAAATCAGTAAACCTACTAAACTATAAACATAGTGAAGTATACCAAATACTTATTACCTAAGTTATCATACTTAACAAGCAATTTACTTATGAGACTCAACTCTACAAACGCTATACTAAGACAGTTAGGCTTCCCTTGCCAAATTTTAATCTTGTAACTAATCACCCCGACTACTTACTATATGACTACACAAATCACACCCGCACAATCATCCAACGATTTACGGCTCACCACAGACACAAAAGTCGGAACAATCCGACACAGGTGAACCAAACTCGAACAAGGATAATAGGAACGCAAAACAAAGGCGTGTCCTATCACATCCCGCCAGAAAACATGATACACCTCCACACATGGAAACCAATATCCCCCTTCACAAAAGTCCTTCATACAAGGCCAGGACCCATCACCTATCTTTTTAAACTCTTACAACAAGAATCCAACAACACATCAGGGATATACCAAATGCTCACTAAAGCTAGCCAGCAAACACATCTACCACTCACGTCATGTCACATGTCTCAAACACTGACTCAGACATCGAACACAATACTCGACGTCGGCAAAACAATATAAAACTGGATGTTCCTACTAAGGACAATATATCCAGAGGGCATGAACAGGTCAGACACCTTATGGTGAATAATATTAATCTCTACATTTTTATTTAATCTATCCACCTTGTGAGTCAAGCACTGATGTTGGAAATTATTCAACGATTATAACTGTATCTTTCATTTTGCATGACACTCATTTTATTTCTCACATTTAAGACAAGATCAAGGTATGTTCTTTTGTTTTTTCTATGTTAGGCACACACTGTAAAATCAATTGTATTAATTTGAACAGACGATGGCCTCTGCATTGTATCCTAGCAACTACCATAAACCTTTCGCTGTGACTGGCTGTGGACTCATACATTGCTTAAAATTAATCACTATGTTGATATTGTATTATGTTTGATTGGGTATAAATAATTGGTTGCATTAACTGATTTTCATGTTTTGAAATATTTTTGACAGAGCCGCTTTTCAAGATTTCAAGAAAAGTTATTAACTTACCACTTACATGTTGATGTGTTTCTATTACAGAGATTCCTGGTCCTTATTATGAAATGTCATCAATACAAGAAAAAATTGCAGACAAATGGACAACAAAATCGACTGCCAAACTTTTCACAGCATATCCTTTATTGTCATTTGATTCCAACCTTGAAGGAGGCAATAGGGTTACTTTTTTCAGAATTTATTATGTGAACCATGATTGCCTGTCAAAATTTATGTGATATTCCATAAAAAAATGACAAATGGGTGAAAGAGTATGTAATAACTATGTATTGTGTTTTCACTTGGACACGCTGTACTAAATTGACAGATACATTTCCATATATATTTTTTTGAGATGGGGGCCTCTGCTAATTGGTTTTAGCATGCAAGTTTAGTATATTTCATCAAACAATTCAAGCTTGTAGCATGCATACTACATAACTGTATCCCTCCTTGTGTCATTATATCTATGTATCCTATCAACTGGACCCATGCTGAACACTAGCTATTCAGCAGCATCATCCTAATCCAATTGTGAACTTGTGGTTGAAGCACAAATGTTTGGTGAAGTATATTTTAAGGGGAGTGACTTTTTCTGAGTGAACGTTTGCAGGGAAGAGTCAGGCACTGTCTTGGTATTGTAATGCCTGGAAATCACTTAATCTGGTATAACTATGAAAATTGACATTAAAGGGGTACTGTACACTAAATCCGGCCATTTATGAGACCATCTCATTTTATACTCAACAGAATATATGCAACAAATGAATCAATTTGACCCATGGATTAGTACAACATCATACACTCTTGTGCTCTATGAATGATGCAAATAACATGGTAATTATAATGAAAATGAATTTATGACTCCAGTCATAAATTCATTTTCATTATAATTACCATGTTATTTCCATTTGAAAATAAATTTATGACTCCAATCATAAATTTATTTTCGTCATAATTACCATGTTGTTTGTATCGTTCACAGAGCACACGATGGTATGTTGCACTAATCCATGGCTCAAATTCATTCATTTGTTGCATATATTATGTTGAGTATAAAAGCAGATGGTTCCATAAATGACTGGATTTAGTGTACATTGCCCCTTTCACCCTTTCATGAAGGGAGCTGCGCTGTTGCAGCATTAAAGATCATGTGCCAGTGCATTCCCTTATGAGAGTCTGCCATAGGGGCCTCGCATATATAAGAGAATACATTGGCTTACAAGGTCAAGGTAAATATTGGTAGGCCGATGTATTCTCTCTTTGGGAGACTCGCATATATAAGAGAATGCATTGGCACAGGGTTTTCGCCAAATTTCAGGAAGATCCAGTCATGGAAGGGTAAATTAACTGACCAATTAACTGACTAATTGGTAGAACAGAGCCTTGGGACAGAATACCTGAAATTAGTAATGTTGCAGAATGAGGACCCCCCAGAGGGTGAATTTAGTGATGCTATCCCACAGTGGCTAGCATTCAACCTCTGGTGGCCTTATTTTGCTTAGGCCTTATCTTATGGGAAGTATCTACTTTTCCCCTTTTGGGTAGTTTCTATATCCCTTAAATTGCAGAAGATAAAACTGCATAATCAAAGTGACCAATGTCAACTGGGGAACTTAAATATGATCCTAGGTTTCCCATAGCAGTTGAGGTTCCCAGAGGGTGAATTTGGTGATGATAGCCCGCTATGCAGGATAGCATCACTAAATTCACCTTCTGGGGACCTCATTCTGCAATTGTCAGACTCACTATATGCTGGCTTATTAGGCTACTATGTCATTCATGATACCCCCAATATAATTGAAGACACAATTTTTATACGCCCAGTTTAAAAAAAACGGGACCTTATGTTTTATTGTTCTGTCCGTATGTCTGGCTGTCCCTCTGTCTGTTTTGCTTTTTTTCATTTCCAGATGATAACTTTAGTAAGACTGAACTGAATGGAATAAAATTTGGTATGTGGGTTTTCTAGCACATATTTTTTTTTTAATTCAAATTTGGGTTCTGCATGCCAATTTTCACCAGAGTTATGGCCCTTTTTGTTGGAATTTCCACTCAATTTTCAATTCCGTGTGATAACTGAATGGAATGAAATATATTATGTGAGTTTACTGGCCCAAAATACAGGTTAAGTTCGTATTTGGGTTTCGGCTGCCAATTTATGTTACCAGAGTTATGGCCCTTTGTTGGAATTACCATGGTGTGTTTTGCCAAAATCTAACGATGCTCTTTTAACAGTTGAAACTCCCATGTCTGAAAAAACAGCAATTGGAAGTTTCAGATTAAAAACTAGCTTGAGATTGCTCTGATTTATAAGCAGTACTTAGTTGGTGTGAATATGTGTTTTTTTATTACCAAGAGTTGAATATTTCTCTTCAATTAATCAAACTTTAACCTATTAAGAGCTGATAAATGGAAAATTTCACACCATTGGATATTTTTTTGTTGAAAATTTCCGAGCTAGAAATGTTTGGTGCCAGTCGAAAAATTCTGACCAAGGTTGGTGAAAATTTAACAACCACCATTGAAAATTTGGTTCCTATGACAAGGTGTGCAGTTGGAAATCTTAAGTTAGTTGCTTCAAATAATGACACTTTTATAATAGCCTTGTTGTCTATGTGTGTGATAAAATTTGTTCGGATTCTTTATTGAAAATCATCTGATGCCAGCATAAAAAAAAAATTCAGCATTATCTCCTTAACATACTTCACTTACAACAGGAAGCAACTAAGTCGAGTCTTCCCCAATGGGACAAGATTAGATTCTTCTAATTATGACCCATTTCCATCATGGGTCTCGGGTTGTCAGATGGTCTCCCTCAACTATCAAACACCAGATCGTGGAATGCAGCTCAACGAGGGCTTGTTCATAAACAATGGAAAGTGAGTATCACATTTATTTTTACGATATTATTTGCAACGAACATTATATTGTCCCACGCTTTAAAGATGTATTCAGGGTTCAAGGGTAATTTTTATGAAACCAATTTTACTTTTTAGCTCAACTTTACAAAGTAAAGTTTGAGCTATTGCCATGAGTTGGCATCGGTCAGTCATTCATCCATTTGTCTGTATGTGCATTCGTGTGTGCATCCATCAACAATTTCCATTAGCACACCCTACAGGTTGCATCTCTCATTCAATCATCACCAAACATCATATGAATCTTCGTGGGTGTCCTCGAGATTGGTGCCATCGATTTTTTCTGAAATCTGTTATAAAAACATGGCCACCAGCAGCCATCTTGGATTTCAAATTTGAATCCATCGGCACACCCTGCAACCCGCATTTATTGGAGAATTGTTTTTAGCTCAACTTAACAAAGTCAAGATTGAGCTATTGCCATGGATTGGTGTCCATCTGTCCATCTGTGCATCAACAATTTCAATTAGTACACCCTACAGGTCACATCTCTCATCCGATCGTCACCAAACTTCATTTGGATCTTCGGGGTGATCTCTAGATGGGAGTCATCAATTTTTTGTCCAAAATTTGTTAAAAAACATGGCTGCCCTCAGCCATCTTGGATTTTACTATTTGCATGGCTAAATCCTTTAGCACACCTACATACCACATCTCTCATCTGATCGTCACTAAACTTCATATTGATCTTTGGGGTGACCACTAGATGGGACCTATCAATTTTTTTTTAAATTTCACCAGAGAAAATGGCTGCCAGCAGCCGTGTTGGATTTTACTTTATATGTTCTTCATGTTGACATCTAGTATTACATTTCAACTTTTCGCATTCCTAATCTCTCCATTGACTGTAGCATATGAAATTAGCCCTTCTCCAAGTTGTGCTACAGTGTCATTGACACTTTCCTTAAGGAATAGCCTTTCAATTTCTTTTTGTGTTGCTTTTAAGTAGACATAAATGGAATTGCTTGTAATTCTGTGTTGCAGGTGTGGCTATGTCCTACAGCCAGATTGTATGCTGAATGATGACTTTGAACCATATGACACATACACTCATAAGGGTGTGGAGCAACTGACAATGAGTGTCACGGTAAGGTCATTTACGCATTGAAAACTTATTGATTTCATATTGGTTAAGTTATAACATGTCATTTTGTGTGTATTGCCAAGAAAATACATATTGCATGCAGATGTAGGTCATAACTCCCAATGAGACCTTGATAAATCAATGCTATCTTCATCCGTATAGGTTGAGTGTGTGGTGGTGAGTTGAAAAGTGAGTTTATGCTTGTCCAACTGAATGAATTATACATTATTCCAGTTTGCCATTATAGAATTGTTCCGATGTGTATTGTGTATTTCACAATTCCCAATTACACTTTACTTGCAATTGTTTTCTGAATTGGGCGAAATGTATTCAAAATGTTAACTGAGGATGGTAGAACATCAGTTACAACACCTAGCAGTCTCCTTTGAAATATTCGATCGATTTTAAACAAAAATTTTCGAATCAAATATTGAGACTGAATCGAACATCGAATATTTGCAGTACCATACTTTTTAGCCACTTTCGCCACACTTTATTTCACTTTCTAATATGGTCTATCTCTCCCAGACCACAATTCAACACCATAACTTTTATATTATTTGTCTATAAAGTGGTTTATTTCGATCATAAGAGCGTGATGAAATCTATAGTCAAATTGCAATTTGCTGTGATTGAGGAGGTTAACAAGATAGGTTTCTCCTTCTTGGATTTCTGTTCTAAAAATAGCCCCTGAAACTTTCTCGCGAATTTACTAAGAAATTCTAAGTAAAATTTATATTAATTGATAGAAACTTTTCCGGACTGGTGTCCACGATTCATATGTATTATATTATACCCCGGAATCTATACTTTCTGGGAAGAGATAGACCATTGTTCATCCTTTCTTTACTAAATGGATTCTCCCATTTAGTTATAAAAGTATACATTGGAATGGTCTATTATTCATTTGAAGGTGTGTTCAGTGAAAATAATCAGATGACAGACAGACAAAAGGATAATACAACTGCAGAAGAATTCTTATACATTGGTGTAAATGTTCAGATAATAAGTTCATCAAAATACCTATTGTTGAACTTATTATCTGGACAATTCCGAAGGGAACTACTCGTCAATGAGTATTTAGTAAAGAAATGATTAATATGCCCTATTTTCATTGCACCTTGCAACTACTGTAGAAAAGTTCCCATCAATTAAATTTACCCCACTGACTGGCTCCTCACGGTATCATTAGTATTGACAAACACTTTTCTGGAAGTATGTCTTCATCTCTGTTGGTTTGCCATGCACAATGCGCAATTGTTTTGAGTTCGGTAAGGAGAATTAAAAAAAATAATTATCATTCACATTCGTGGAACATCATACACTGTTTGAAACTCTGAGATACAGTTGTTCCGATGCACCAGTCTCTGATTTCCAGTTATGAATATTGCTAGTGTGCTGAAGTAGGTTCGTACTCAGTACGGACGATAATCGCACAGCATGACATTTTATGACCGTACTCAGTACTGACGTATAGTAGCAAGGAGGTTAATAGAAATTAGTATAAAAATAAATCTTTGAAAATGTGCTTCTTCTTGCAGTTAATTGGTGCTAGACATGTTGGGGTTAAAGAAATCCGGGCAATAAGCTGCCCCTTTGTTGAGGTAGAGATTGCTGGAATCAAGGCGGATAATGATAAGTTCAAATTCACCATAAAAGGTAGGTCTCAACTGTCTCATAAACACAAGTTAAATTTGTTTGCTTTGCAGACTAAGTTGCCATCTTTGATCAAACAAAAATTTCAATTTCAACACAATCCAACACTCAACGCAATGGACGCAACAAAATTTGTCTTAATAGTTCTTTAATGATGCTCTATCTCTTTTTCGCAATACTACCAATGACGACATCAACAACAAAAAATTCCATGAAAGTCTTTTTCGAAATGCATTCTCATTATTATTCCCTAAATACACAAGAGAAACATCTGGTGTATAAATTAAAAGTGTTTTAACCCTTTCTATACTATATGGATTCTCCCAGTCAGTTAAACAGAGTATATCAGAATAGTCTATTATTGATTTGGAAGGATGTTGAGGTGATAAAAGCTGACGGCAGATAAATAAAAGTGTTGAAGGAGCCCTATTTATTAAGGGAAATGTTTAGATAATAAGTTCAACAAACGTTTGTTGAACTTATTATCTGAACATTTCCTGTGGGATAAATACTCATCAATGATGCTTTAGTACAGAGAGGGTTACACTTATTATCTGAACATTTCATATGGGATAACTACTCATCAATGATGCTTTACTATAAAAAGGGTTACACTTATTATCTGAACATTTCCTATGGGATAAGTACTCATCAATGATACTTTAGTACCATTTAGAAAGGGTTCAACTTATTATCTGAACATTTCCTTGGGATAACTACTTGTCGATGATGCTTTAGTATAGAGAGGGTTACACCTATTATCTGAAAATTTCCTATGGGATAACTACTCACCAATGATAATGAAAGAGATGACTTAAAAGAATAAAAGTTCATCTTGTTCAGGCCGATTGGTATATAGATAGAACCGCAAGAGTGTCTGGATTTTGACGAAATTATCGCACAAGATTTGTTGGCGTTCCGCCAACAAATCAAGTGCGATAATTCATCAAAATCCAGACACTCATGCGGTTCTATTTTTATTACATATCTCCGTATCATAGTAAGTTGACTCACAATCGTACATCTCCGGTACAGAAAATGTGAATTTAATTGAGTTTTAACGGCATTTTAGGGTTAACGCAACAATCTATCCGCGAGTGACCTTGACCCATCTTTAATGATGCATTTGAAATTAAATTCTGTGCCTCGACAAACATATTCTTGAAATGAAACTACTTGAATGAATCATCTCATTGATTGATCGCTAATTGTTTCTTTATTGTCGTGATTGAAAAAGTAAAAATAGTAACGGCGAGAACCAGTCTAACAACACTGAATGAAATAATTCCGTCAACAGATTGCACTAGTGCGATTCTGAGAATTATCACACGCCTGGAAACTCGTGCGATCATGCGAATTACGTTGATAGATATGTAATAAAAGCTTACGAAGGCTGTAGATCCATTTAATTTCTATTAGTCCAGCCGGTGGGACTTGATCTTTGATACATTGCACTCCAGAAAGGTTGCCCGGAGGCTAATATTTTGTCTTTTTGATGTGGAGATTGTGGATTGTGTAGTATAAGGCTATGTTAGCCTCACTGATCGCTATGTCCTGGATAGTGTTTCCTTCGTTGTTTATTCTGTTGTGCTTAGCAACATGACCTCTAGGAGGCTAGCTATATTGGAGTGTGGGGCACTCGCTAGTACAGTATCTGAGAAGCTTATACCTAGTACGGCAAGATTGTTTGTAGCAATAATAAAGCAACCGGGCAGGAGATAAATAATAAGCAGGATCGGAAAGTTCTACTTTCCCAGGGGGAAAACGCTCTGTTGCTATGTTATCCCTATTGTCTGATAATAATATAGCAACAGAGGGTTTTCACCCTGGGAAATTAGAACTTTCCGATCCTGCTTACTACTCATCAATGAGGCTTTAGCATAGAAATGGTTAAATTATAGATTTTTAATAAAAATGTTGTAATGTTCTAAAAATAGCAACACTCCTGTCCATGGTTGTGAACAAAATTCAGAAGAAAAAATTTATTTCCCAGTGAAAGAAGTTCCTGTTGATTGCTTGAATAGATCTTCGATTGAATTAGCGGCAGCTATCTGGAATTCTATTAGAAATAAATTAAATATCAAGTGGAGTTGCATATAAAAAATTACGGAAAATATTAATTTTGTGATTTTATGGAACACCTTTTATATATTTACTCTCACATGTGACGTCGCGCGCAGACCCCAACTTGCTTCTATTTTTATGTTGATGCAACTTGCACCGAGCCACAGGAATAATTTTGGAAATAGGCACTTAATGCTCTTGTAATCTGCCAGTTGACTCAGTTGAATGAAAATATAAGTAATGGATGTTGATTTTGTTGCATTCCATAGAGTATGGATGCAAGTTGGTCTGACATTTTCAAGCATTCCACACAAAATATCAGACCAGCTTGCATCCATACTCTATGGAACGCAATCATATCAACATCCATTTCTTAAATAGACTTCCAATTCTCATTCAAGTGCATACTGCAATATATATAGTTAATCAGTAATTTTCGTTGATATCACTCTAATGCTCCCCGAGTCGATGAATAAAATTAAATGCTTAGGCCAAAAAAAAAGAAGAGTTTTGGTTCTCGGGCAATTGTTTTTTTCAAATCAATGAGGGAGGGAGGGTTTTATTTTTATTTTTTTCTGAAAATAGTAAGCATGGACAAAGATACCTTCCTCTGTCTAGTAATAACCAGAAATGTAGAGGGGACGTTTATGCATATAAACTCATTTAATCTTACATAAAAATGACATTGTACTACCAGTCTATGACTGGGATTACCTAACATTATACAATGCCCCTGACATTCACTATTGTTATTCTTTTCTAAACACTGATACCTCCCCATTCTAATATGTGAACCTGAATTAATCCTGTGCCTTTCAATTGTATGGAGTTACAATTAGTGTAAGTTAGATCACAATGACTAATTGTAAGAAGAGCATGAGGATCAGCTAATCATTTTCTTAATTGTAGTCATCAACTTCATGTTGTAAGCATGCAAGTCACTTTTTAACACATTACATGTTAGAGTTCAATGCACACTAATACTCAACACATATCCACTATGGACATGTTTATGAAATAAAAAAAATTAAAAAAAATTAAATTTTTTGTTTTGGTCATAACATCAGTCATTGCAATAAAAAGGCCTAATGCGGCCCTTTTTATTCAATGCGGCAGGGCCTGAGAACCAAAACCATTTTTTTTTTTTGGCCTTACTGGTGTGACTCTTTAACCCTTTCAGTGCCAAGTCCGATTTTTGTATCAACCCATATATTCTTGATCATTTTTCAAATTTATTGATTATAATAATGTGATATATTGATGGAAAGAGCTCTAAGAGCTCTTTCCATCAATGTATCACATTATTAAATCAATAAATTTGAAAAATGATCAAGGAAATATGGGTTGATACAAAAATCGGACTTGGCACTGAAAGGGTTAACAAAAATCTCTTCCAGATCAGAATTTGCGGTTGCAGATAAAGTTATTTGAATAAGCAGTGTGATAGAAGTAATAACAAAATATGTTTAACCCTTTTATGACCAGAGATGCACTGGTGCAGCATTAAGGATCCTGTGCCAGTGTATGCTCTTATATATGCGAGTCTTGTCCGATAGTACAGAGATATCGGTTGATATATAATTAATTATGTTCCCAGTTATTGCTATAACGTATTGTACAGATAAACACAGCACATTGAGATATAACTAATAGAATAGATACAATCATAATTATCAAGATCATATTCTAAATTGGATGTGACATGTACTACCATCTTATGTGTTGGAAGGATCAGACCACAATCATTCCACCATAACGATGGTGATACACGTCACAGGTAGGTGTATCATATGCATTATACCTTATTAGGATGCATGATACACCATACGTTGTAATAACTACTGCCGTCGAGAGATACGAAAGACCACTCTCTCTCCGGCGGCCGAACGATATACCTCTGTTCACCTTTTACCGATGCTCCTGCTGTGTTTATCACTATGACTACGGACAGTTATTGTTATCAATGTTCCTGACACGGCCAAATTCAACATCTAAACCCTAGACACCGGGACAGTCTCCCATAGGGAGCCCCTATACATAAGATAATGTACTGGCTTACAAGGTCAAGGTAAATATTGTTAGGCCAATGCATTCTCTTATATATGCGAGGCTCCCTATGGGAGACTCGCATATATAAGTGAATGCATTGGCGCAGAGTTATCGCAAAATTTCAAGAAGCTCCAGTCATAGAGGGGTTAAAGTAACATTGTAACCTCTCCCATATCTTCTCTCCACAGCTGACAATGGTTTGAATCCAGTTTGGAATGAGAGTACAGAGTTTGACATTATTTGTCCGGATCTAGCTTTAATCAGATTCTCAGTTCTTGAGGAGGACATGTTCGGTGATGCTAATTTTCTTGGTCAGGCTACTTTCCCAGTGAAGTGTCTGCGATCTGGATTCAGGAGTATCCCATTGCTCAATGGATATGGAGATGAACTAGAGTTATCTTCCTTGTTGGTGTATCTGGATATGAAAAACCCAAGGGTATGTATGGTTTATAGTTTATAGATTGGTTAACCCTTTGATGTTGGGAGCAGAGCTGGTGCTGCATTAAAGATCCTGTGCCAGTGCTGGCTTACACGGTCAAGGTAAACATTTCTA
Source organism: Siphonodentalium dalli (assembly GCA_032622095.1). Lineage (NCBI taxonomy): Eukaryota > Metazoa > Mollusca > Scaphopoda > Gadilida > Siphonodentaliidae > Siphonodentalium > Siphonodentalium dalli. The sequence goes on along the minus strand of CP136062.1, from coordinate 131,392,851 downwards.
GGCCAATGTAGTATCTTATATAACCGAGGCTCCCTATGGGAGACTCGCATATATAAGAGAATGCATTGGCAAAGGGTTTTCGCAAAATTGCATGAAGCTCCAGTCATGGAAGGGTTAAAGTATATTTCCTGAACTAATATAGGGCTTCTGATTCATTAATAATGTTAAAACATCAAGATTATACATATTGACCTTGACACAGGTTCCAATGAACCCATTAATAGGTGGTCCAGATAGTCAGATGTGGACTTTCAAAAAGAGAAGTTTTAACACATTGCGAAACTTTTTCAGGGTAGGAACAATTCCAATTATTGTCTCTGATAAATATTGTCCATGCTTTCCATTCCCAAAAACAGTGGACACAAAAGAGCATTCTCAATTATTGACTTTTATATGGTACTCATTTTCAACATAAAACTAACTCATAATTTAGTTGATTTTCGTGATGCCTGTGCAATCCAATTGATGCTACATGTGTAATTGCAAGTATTTTTCTCTTTACTTTTGTTTGAAGAGCTGAAAATTTTGACTAATTTGGTGTCAATTTGAACTGTGGGTCTTTAATCATGTCCCCCTACAGAATTTGAAAATAATAATAAAATGAGCCTAACCCTTTCTATACATGTACTAAATGGTTTCTCCCATTCAGTTATAAAGGTAATAATTGGGATTGTCTATTCATTTGGAGGGGTGTTCAGGATAAATTAGCAGATGACAGACTGAAGAAAAGATAATACGATTCATATTCATTGGTGGGAAATGTTCAGATAATAAGTTCAACAAATTACCAAATGGCTGTGTCATTTGTTGAACTTATCATCTGAAATATTTTTAAGGGAACTACTTGTCAGTGAGTATTTAGTAAAGAAAGGGTTGAATTGTTACCAGTATTTATTTGTAATAAAGTAATTTTGATAACTAAATTGGATTTTGGTCAAATTCCATTGTTGTAACTGGATGATATGGGGACCATCAAATCGGATTATGTATCTTTAATTTCCCATTTATCAGGCCAAAATATTTGAAAATTTTATATTTTATTTCTGGGTGACATGTCAGTTAAGCATTCCACCTCCACATCTGCTATCTCTGGGTATTACTGTTGTACCGTAACACGATATCTCCCCTCATGTGTAACTCCCACCAAGCATTTATTTCATGTAGATTTTGGTGAATCCCTTGTGGAATTCTGTTGAACCCTAATTAAATTTGAACAAATGTTTCGAATGGCTTGAAATACATTTTATTACACACCTATCCAGACCATCAATGCAAATTGTATGTATTTCAGTCAATCGCATTGTTGTGGATGTGTACTAAATACAGTACCGCACAAGAATGTGAATCAATCGAACATTATTACACACTCATTTGTCAGGCCGTAAGTTACATTTTAGGCACCTTAATCAATGTGCAGCTTTGTACATATATTCGCCTATGATTATCTTCCCCAGAGCAGCTACATATGATAAAAAATCAGAATATGATTTTATCGCTTATTTTGCTTTATATAGTCATGAAATGGCGAGAAATTAACTTTATTCCAGAAAAAATTGAATGAGTCGGGATTTGGGGTTGGGGGAGATACCCAGGCCTGAGTATCTCCCCTCCCCCCATGCAGCAGCTACATATGACATAAAATCAACTTATGATTTTATCACTTATTTTGCTATATGTAGTCATGAAATGGCGAGAAATTAATTTGATACGAGAAAAAGTTGATTGAGTCAGGATTTGGGGTGGGGGAAGACACTTTGGTTTGCAATGGAAAATACATCATAGTTACCAATTACAGTATAAGTGAATTGTAAATTTGAATGGGGGAAATGTGTCAGTTCGATCTCACTTGTATAAATAAACGTACCACAGTTATTTCATACAGATTACGAAATTTTCCGTCAATTTGAACACGAATAAAGAGGTTGCATGCACATGGTTTCGGGACCATGTGCGCGGCCATGAGAGTATCACAGAATTTGATAATTTGATAATTTCTTACAACAGGAAAGTGAAGACAGTGATATTTACTCATCTATTCAACAACTACGAGAAGTCTCAAATAATCTATCACAGCAAATAAGTGATTTAGAGACTCACGGCCAATCAGATCGAGCGACCAATATGAAGAAACAGCTTCATGATGCCCACTCTAAATTAATGGAAAAGAATGAAGAGAGACGACAGAGGAAGTAAGTATGTTAATTCCCATTGATAGTATCGCACTATTTTCATTCAACTTGCAATTGATGCTGCTAATCAATTTAATTTGATGCAAATCGGAATATGTTGTCTGATTCGGTTCAAAATTGGCATCCCGATTCAATTAGTATGCATCAGGTTAATTCCCATTGTTTCTAAAGACTTCTTATAGACAACGATATGATGCTATTCCGGATATTTTGCCCTATTCAATTTGAGTTTGCCCTAACTTTTATCGAGACACACATGGATAAGCTGCTGCTGGTCAACTGTTAAGATTTTACTGTAATCTGGAGTTTTTATGCCATCGTAACCGGAGGCTGAAAATGACAAACATATCAGAAATATATAAATAACAGTGCAGTCAACTTCATTTGAATGTCCCAAAGGAATGGCATTTTGGCCTCGGGAATAAAGAGTTTTAGCCAAGCCTGCAAATAGCATGTCTGTCATAGCGGGCTAGCATCACCAAATTCACCCTCTGGAGACCTCATTCTGCTTGTGCCTCATCTTCTGGGAAGTATCTATATTATCAGTTTTTAGTTACGTTTTTCCTTCTGGGAAGTTTCTATATCCCCTAATTTGCAGAAGATAAAATGCATAATCGAGGTGTCCAATGGGTGAACATCACTAACTTCAACTGGAGAACTTCAATCTGATCCTAGCAGTTGAGGGCCTGGGCAGAATGAGGTTCCCAGAGAGTGAATTTGGTGATGCTAGCCTGCTATGCGGGATAGCGTCACTAAATTCACCCTCTGGGGACCTCATTCTGCAAATGACAGACACACTATTTGCAGGCTTGGCTTTAGCTTATTCTACAGTTACCTGTTCTAATGATTTTCTTTACTTATATTTCTTCCTCTTGCATGTATTCTGATTTATTTTACAGCATCAGGAGCCAGAAAGGCAAGCAGGTAGTGTACAGGCGTACATTAAATCACTGAGACTGTAGTGTGTGGTGCACTGGCGGACATTAAAGAAATCACTGAGACTATGTAGTGTGTGGGGTACTGGTGGACATTAAACCACTGATACTCAGTAGTGTGTGGTGTACAGCGTACATTAAACCAAAGAGATGCTGTAGTGTGTGGTGTACCGCAGACATTAAATCACTGAGACGCTGTAGTGTGTGGTAAATATCAGACATTAAATCACTGAGACGCTGTAGTGTGTGGTGTACTGGCAGACATTAAATCACTGAGACGCTGTAGTGTGTGGTGTACTGGCAGACATTAAATCACTGAGACGCTGTAGTGTGTGGTGTACTGGCAGACATTAAATCACTGAGACGCTGTAGTGTGTGGTGTACTGGCAGACATGGAACCACTGAGACGCTGTAGTGTGTGGTGTACTGGCAGACATTAAACCACTGAGACTTCCCTAGTGCGTCGCATCCACACAAACATCTGAATGATGAGACCACTGTGTCGATATCTTTATTTGTTCAGGGACTATATTAAAAGGAAATTTGTTATAATAGCAGGTTTAGCCACATGTGCGTGTAACTTATAACGTGTGCTACTATGGCATTGCTATGGAGATGCTCTTAGTGTGAAAAGTCACATGAGTTCACGGAGCCAAACATACTTGGTTATAGATATAGGCCCAACTTCTATCAAAACGTGTAAACAATATTGGGGTGGTGAAGACAAGCTGCATACACTGCGACCACCATTACACTTAATTGGATTTAAACAGAGTTTTTTTTGTAGTACTGATCTCTGGTTATACTAAGCCATGGGACTTGGTTATCTTCCTCTCGGCACTTTCAATGCTGTACACTCAATTATTGCCATCACTTTTATACTTATATAGTGTACGTAACCACCAAGGAGCCGACCGTCTGGGATGAATCTACATTAATATTACTCGGGGTGTTACCTCTGGATATGTACACCCCAGGCAGAATGTGTTGTCACTGCAGGATCGGCAACACTAATAGGATAGGTCCGGATACTGCAGTATCTATTATTAATATACAGTTGTTATGACATTCATTCTGCAATAAGTTATCTATCTATTTAATAAAATAAGATCTTTAGTGCAGACAAATCCCATTCTCACTCTGCCTACATAGTGTAATGCCCTAATTTATCGACCCCTTAACCACAGCAGAATTATGGGTAACTTTTCAGGATTTAGTCGGAAATATGGCTTGTCCCGAGAGCTTTCCGATAAATGGCATCAAGCCATATTTCCGACTAAATCCTGAAAAGTTACCCATAATTATGCTGTGGTTAAGGGGTCAATTATTTAGAGCATTACTGTAGTGTTGGTCATTTTATCGTTTATTAGAAGATTGGATTATTCCTCTTTGTTACAAGTTTTGTATGCTACACGTTGGACACAACAGTTATATATGGAATGACTGTGTAGATGAAATGGTCACGTGAGTCAGGTAACCTTCGTTTACAATGGCAACACATAATAACCCATTCATGACTGGAACTTCCTGAAAGTTTGCGAAAACCATGTGCCAATGCATTTTCTTATATAAGCGAGTCTCCCATAGGTCATTGGCATTGGCCTAACAATATTTATCTTGACCCTGTAAGCCAGTGCATTCTCTTATATATGAAGACTCGCATATATAAGAGAATGCACTGGCAAAGGATCTTTAATGCTGCACCAGTGCAGCTCCCATCATGAAAGCGTTAAATATATTAAAGTGTGGTTAAACCTTGCTATTATTATAATTGGTGTACATCCTGCCAAGGCCACAGTTAAAATAATTTAGGTTATATAAACAAATAGTTCCTTTATCAAAGAATGATTTTTTCAAAGTGATGAGAGAGGCAAATATATGTATTTTATTATTTATGCCAAATTAATTTTTGTTACCTTATCATATATTTGGCTGTTGAGATTTTATTTTCTTATCCTCTATTCTCACCACATCCAATCAACTGTAATATAATAAAGCACCAAAAGATGGTATAAATGTGGTGTCGTTACACTATATTGTCAAGCATAGGTGGCCATACACAAAAAATAATATATTTAGACAGTATTTTTGACAGCAATGAGTATCTGATCATGTTTATTATACCAGGGTCTGTAAATAGTCTTATTTGGTTTGTGCTTTAATTGCCTATAAGCTTACATAATGATTTATGCTATTTTGATGCTGCTTCTTTTCATGAATTTTCCAGTGAAATACAAGAACCCATATTTTTACAATTTTGGGTCATATTTTGGCAAAATTTGACAAAAATCAGCTCAAATAAGAGTGAAAACAGGCATTTGTCAAAATCGCAGTCATGTGACATATTTTCAGGTTGCTACCTATTGTTATTGTTGCAACACATGCCAGAATAGTTTTTATGAACTAAAAATGGCATAGAACTGTTTGAAAATAGGTCATAGTCTACTAGACCTGAAATTTTGCTGTGGCTGAAGCCCAAACATGGATCTTAAGTACATGAATAAATCTATGGTTATTTTTAAATAGCCTTGATAATAGTGTAACAATGCCTGTGAGACATAGTATCAACAGCACATAATGTGAAATTTTGATTAAAAAAGCTTTTTCATTGTGCCTATCCACAGCATGGGATAAGTTCTTCTGATTTCGGTGGGTTAATTCTTTCTATACTAAATAGAATAAAATATATGTATTCTCAGGCAATTAGATCTCAATTTATATTTAAGGAAAATAAACTATTTATCTTTATTTTTTTCTCAAAATCTGGAAAACATACTCCAGAACAAACAAAAATAATCATTGACGAGTAGTTATCTTGGGAAATGTTCAGATAATTAGTTCAACAAAAATAAATGGGACTACTTTTGCACTTTTGTTATCTGTTGTCCGCTTATTTTTTCCTGAAAACTCCTCCAAATGAACAATATACCATTCCAATATATACTTTTATGACTGATTGGGCCAAATAAATAAAAACTGTTGTTCTCAGCCATCTCAGGCACCTCCCTCATCACTAAGTTTCTTTTAAAAAGCATTGTCAAACATTTTTTTCAATATTTCCTGTCAGAATTATTGGATTTGAACAACTAAGATGAATTTTTGTTTGTTTCTGGAGTATGTTTTCCAGATTATGAGAAAAAAAAAGTAGAAAAATAGCTTCTTTTCCTCATCTCTAAATTGATATCTAATTGCCTGAGAATACGTATATTTTATATTAATGGCCAGAGTGGTATAATTAACTTAGTATAGAAAGGGTTAAATGGCTATAACAGGAGCAGTTAGTTTATAGAAAGTGTTTAACAAAGGAAGCCTATCTATATTGCTATCCCGCTGAATAAAGTAGAGTAATGCCCTAATCTAGCTTTAATGGCTTGTTGCCATTCATCGGAAAGCTCTCACAGAGCTTTCCGATGAATGGCAACAAGCCATATTTCCGACTAAATCCTGAAAAATTACCCATAATTCTGCTGTGGTTAAGGAGTCGATTATTTAGGACATTACTGTATTCGTTGCTTAAAGGCCCACTTAATTTTCAAACCCCCAGATTACATTATATACAACATATTCCATATTATATACCATTTGAAAGAGGAAGGTCCAAAACATTGTATTATCAACTGATCCGGTCGAATAAACTCGGAACATTGTTTTTGTCGAGGTACTGAGGTGTGTTCTGTGATTAATTTTGGTCCAGACTGTACTATAAAGTCTATTATTCTCAATGGAAGGGGAATAACTCTATTTCTTAGTTTGAATTCTGATGCATTCTGAGTTGACAAGGGGGGGGGGGGGGAATCTTGGAATGAATCTCTATCGCTTGGTGGAGAGTCCTAGGCCACAGCTGCCTCATATTCTGGTGGAATATATATTTTTTTGGTTCCTCTTCCAAATGGTATATAATGTTATCTGGGCATTTGAAAATTAAGTGGCCCTTTAACTCTATCTTAAGAAACTACTCTTCAGTTCTAAAAATTAATTCAGCTCTGAGAATTCTGTCAGATAACATTTTAAAAAGAAGCCATCAAGATCGTAATATTAACGATTGTGATTCTCTCAATATTTTGCATCCTACATCTTATATCTACTCTCCATAGAAAATCCGATGATCTCTCAAATGCTGAAGAAGGACAGTGGTAAAAGTTTATTTCAATATAGTTCCTCTCAAGCCTGCAAATAGTGTGTCTGTCATTTGCAGAATGAGGTCTCCAGAGGGTGAATTTAGTGATGCTATCCAGAACAGCAGGCTAGCATCAAGAATTCAACTTTGGGACCTCATTCTGCTTAGGCCTCATCTTCTGAGAAGTATCTATAGTCTCAAATTAACATTGTTTTTAGTTACTTTTTTCCTTCTGAGAAGTTTCTATATCCCCTAATTAGTAGAAGATAAAATGCTTAATCGATGTGACCAATGGGTGAACATCACCAACTTCAACTACGGAACTTCAATCTGATCCTAGATCTCCCATAGCAGTTGAGGCCTAAGCAGAATGAGGTTCCCAGAGGGTGAATTTGGTGATATGCGGCATGAGTACACCCTCTGGGGAACTAATTCGGAAAATGTCAGACACATTATTTGCAGGCTTGGTTTCTCTGGCCTGGTTCCTTTATTCATCTGAATGCTCAATATACACCCCACTTTATCATCAATGTGTTCTTCATTTCTCATTCTTTTAGCCTGGTGACTATCCCTGGTGAATATACAGTAATGCCCTAAATTATCGACTCCTTATAACCACAGCAGAATTATGGGTAATTTTTCAGGATTTAGTCGGAAATATGGCTTGTTGCCATTCATCGGAAAGCTCTCACTGAGAGCTTTCCGATGAATGGCAACAAGCCATATTTCCGACTAAATCATGAAAAATTACCCATAATTCTGCTGTGGTTAAGGAGTCGATTATTTAGGGCATTACTGTATATCTCATTTTATGATATACGCCCAGTTCACTTTTGATAGGACGAAGCATGATCAATGCATGATCACGTGTTAGAGGCAAGTTTTGACTATTGCCCGGCAAGCATACTACTGCCAGGGCTATGGTTTTAGAACTATTACCTGCCTATTGACATGACGATTGACATGAGGCAAGAATATGTCATATATAATAAAACACCTATTGACTGCATTGGGATGGAATAGCGAGGTGGTGTCTTTTGAACAGCAAGCAGGACTATTGACCACGACACCAAGACAGTCAATAGGTGTATACTATAAATGTCTGCAGACTATTGTATTCTACATGTGTTGCAGGGAAATGGTTCCTTGTTTTCATGACACTAATGCTGATTGAGTCAGGTCAGCAGGCCAGGGACCAGTGTAGATTCCCTCAATAAATAGTGCTGCTTCTCCACTTTTACTTATCTGTTATCTGCTTTTATTATATGACTGTGAATATTCTTCCCTAAATACCACTATTGTTTTACGATCTAATCCAAATCATCGGATCACACTGAGTGAGATTTCCCCGGATCAAATCAGATCACACTCCTACGGAAATTGCCGAGATGTGCCAATTAACGATGACGGACTATTTATCCGTTGAAAATAAGAAAATTAAACTGCTGAAGTGAAAAGAATCGGTAATTAAATCAGATTAAATGGTTATTATTGTAAACTGGGCATCATATAACAAACCTTTTATCACAGGAGTGAGTTGATCCGTGTCATTGCATCACGTCTCGGTGAGGTAGGCAGATTGCCGGATCAAACTCGCTGCCTGTGGCAACTCGTTTGATCCAGAAATCTACCCACCTCAACTCGACATGATACTATGACAAGGGTCATGGAAGGGTTAACATCGGAAACATCCCTCCAAATGAATAATAGACCATTCTGATGCACACTATTTAACTGACTGGGAGAATCCATTTGGTATAGAAAGAGTTAATAACCACATGAATACAATGGAATAGCAGAGTGAAGTGACTTCTACCGAGAACATAAAGGGGGTAAATGGAAGCAGCATTTATTTAGATGACTGCATTGCGTTATGACACAATCTGTTGTCTGTGTTGTGTTATAATGCAGAGCTTCCCATTGTAACCGATAGGTCGGATATTGGAATGAGTGTAATATTGCAATTCAAATATATCTGATACTAGTATAAATGAATTCTGCGATAATGCCAAAACCAAACACCTAAATCTTTATTCTCATAAAGAAAGTCAAATTTCCTTCGCTTCATAGACTAAGACATCATCTTTGATCGATTGAAAACAATAATCACTTCATGACGAATGCTCTTTCATGCCATATGCGCTTGTGCTTGCGATGCATTGAAAATAGTATATCTCCATTTGGTGCTTTAACCCTTTACCCAACAGAAGGGCCCTGTGCCAATGCATTCTCTTATATATGCGAGTCGACCATAGGTCGCCTCGCATATATAAGAGAATGCATTGGCTTAACACATTAAAAATTATAAAATTGTTAAAGAATGTAAGAAAAAATGGTAAAAAGTGTTAAAAAAATATTTTTTTAGGCCAATGCATTCTCTTATATATGCGAGGCGACCTATGGTCGACTCGCATATATAAGAGAATGCATTGGCACAGGGCATAACTGTAACTATCACAATGTGGTCAAGGAGCCGGTTCCAATGATATTCATATTTGTATGGTTCTATTGAGACAGACCGAAGATATTTTAGGCTGTTGAAGCTTTATTTGGCCGGTTTGTTGGGTAAAGGGTTAACCGATGCAATGCAATGAACGTGACACAGCTGTCTTAAACGCCTTAGTGCTGTTGCTTATTTCCCAATTTTCAAGGCACAATGGATCCAAGATTTTTCCCATGTCTTCCTCTAGACAGGTCCTTGGTGTAAGCTGCTAGTTGTTCACAAACAACATTAAATGCAATAATATAATGAAATCCAATATGCAACAGTGTCCTCAAGGTCATGTATTAACCCCTGTTTAAGTGGTCCTACTAATTTGCTATGATGTTGGTGGGGCAAACTGATGCTGTTAAGAATAAGTACTGTTATTTATCTTTTGGCTAATCTGAATGAGTCGAGCCATTATCTATATAAAACAGTCAAGAAAATATATATTTAAAAAATATTTTAATAAAGGCTGCATTGGTTGTTGCAAACCATCCATAATCAATAAGGCTATTCTGATCATTTTTCAAAAACTAGCACAGCCATCATTAACATATTTTCAAATTTATATGTTCTTAACCCTTTTATGATGGGAGCTGCGGTGGTGCAGCATTAAAGATACTGTGCCAATGCATTCTCTTATGTATATGCAAGTCTCCCATAGGGAGCCTCACATATATAAGAAAATGCACTGGCATACAAGGTCTAGGCAATATTGTTGGGCCAATGTATTCTCTTATATATGCGAGGCTCCCTTAGAAAACCTAAAGGTACTTTGTCTTAAAACCATTGGTTTGGCTCACTGGCATCATTGAAAATCAGCAGGACCGACCAACATCATAGCAAATTAACAGGACCTGATGACCACTTGACCAGGGGTGGTAATATCATGTCAACTAAAACATGTCATGTATTGATGACAAGAATGTAAAGCATGACATATATGTTTAATCAAAGCACATTGTTTTATATATCAAAGATTTGTAAAAATAAATTTTATATACTCTATGCATCAAACGCATAAATTAAAACATCATCTGATGTCAATTTCATTTCACTGTCAAATTACATAATTATTTTCCTACATTTGTTCCAGTATAATATCTTTACCACCGAATGTCTATACGTTTCATTTTTTGTGAAGTCTCGCCTTAATTTCATGCATTTTACATGAGGCCTAAAAAAAGACCTTTGTTTCTGCTACCCCGACCGACCTTATTTCAAAGTCAAACCGCCTAGTATATACATTTTATTGAGATCTGTAAATTTAAATGGATTTCTTATTTTGTCAGTTTTTAAAAAGATCGTCTAGTTACAGTTAAGACCAGTGTCAGATGTAATCTATTATATTATAAAATAGTCGCACAAGGAATGACCCCTTTTGGAAACTTTATGTTAGATATTCCTATTTATGACAACAAATGAAAATATCTCTGCATGTACTTGCTTTCCTTCCTCAGAATAATCACTTGTTTGGCATGCTAAGTGTCTTGCTGATAAGAATAAACAAAAATACAAATAGTTTGTCTGTCATTTGCAGAATGAGGTCCCCAGAAGGTGAATTTATTGATGCTATTCCGCATGGTGGGTGAGCATCACCAAATTCACCCTCTGGCAACCTCATTCTGCTTAGGCCTCATCTTCTGGGAAGTATCTATAGAATCAAATTAACATTGTTTTTAGTTACTAGTACATTTTCCCTTCTGGGAAGTTTCTATATCCCCTAATTTGCAGAAGATAAAATGCATAATCGAGGTGCCCAATGGGTGAACGTCACCAACTTCAACTGGGAACTGCTATGGGAAACCTAGGATCAGATTGATATTCCCCAGTTGAAGTTGATCTTCTATTAGTCACCTTGATTATTCATTTTATCTTCTGCAAATTAGGGACATAGAAGCTTCCCCAGAAGGGAAAAAGTAACTAAAAACAATGTTAATTTGAGGCTGTAGAAACTTACCAGAAGATGAGGTCTATGCAGAATGAGGTCCCTAGAGGGTGAATTTGGTGATTCTAACCCGATATGTGGGATAGCGTCACTACATTCACCCTCTGTGGATCTCATTCTGTAAATGACAGATTCTATTTGCAGGCTTGCTGAGACAACTTGCCTGAGATTAAGGTGTTGATACTTGAAGGATTAGCACTGATAAAAAATAAAAATAATAAATATGTGTTATATACACAATGTGTTTGTATCGATTCATGTATCACGAAGAGGCTAGTTTTCGTGGCCATATAGCGACGAGGCGAACTTGGTCGCCGAATCGCTATGTGGTCATGAAAACTAGCCGAGTCGCGATACATGAATCATTACAAACACATTGTGTATATAACACGTTTATCTACCATTGGTGTGACAGAATCCACCACACAAATTACATTTTAGAAGTTTCGTAAATGCAAAAATTATTGGATATGTGTCAGAGGATTAGTTTTGTTGAGTAAATTCTCCCAACCTGCAAAGGTATCGGTGTCAGGCGATTAGCTCGCTTTGCTAAATTCTACCAACCTGCAAGTTCACGTGAATATGCCTAACTGAAATTCAATTCAATTTACAAAATCTCTTACACCTGCGTGTTTTATACCCATGATGGTAGGCAATCAACTAATGTTAAAATCTAGGAACTATTTGTTTATAGTATGCCAGAATATACCTTGAAATGTCGTTTGATTTTTCACGCGATTGATGTGACATCAGTTCATTCATGATTTTGAACCAGTCAACGACGTCACAAGCTCCTTGTATCACAACTGCAGTAATGATACAGATGTTTTTATCGCCAATTCGTTATCGCCAATGTTATCAGGGAATTTCATAGGAAATGGTAGATAAAACAAGTTATTGCCCATTAGCTGCAACAAAGGTCTTTTTTCTTTTGGCCTGGGCTGTTTTAAAAGCTATCTTGTTATCTGTGATTTATTTTGTGTTGAAGTATTTCGTTTTATTTTTGTATTATATACAAATGATATATATATATAACACTCATTGATGTAAAAATACCACTCGTCTTCTCTCCAACTATCTGATGTGGATATGATGAAAATATTTTTATACAGATATATCATATACCTCACTAACAAAGAAGGGGTCATTCTCACTTAAAAAGGTGCCGAAGGTAAACAGGTTTTGAAATCAAGTTTGAAATGCTGTTGTTTAGTTTTTGCATCTGCCTTGATTTGTCTAAAAATAATGTTTTTTTCCGTTACAGTGAAAATTAGAATAAATTGAAAAAAATTGCTGATGGGTGCCAGACTTTCAGTACACTGCGTCAGAGCTTGGGCCCTGAGATTCGATTCGATTCGGAATCTTTTGTCTGATTTGATTTGATTCGAAATCAGCTCTCCTGTTTCGAATTGTATCGAGTCATTGGCATCAGTGGCATTCTCAATGGACACCTTTGCTTTTTCGCGAAGATAGATTATGATATCAACGAAAGACCACACACACAGACTGAGTAGACTGAGCTATATTATATAGACCACTGATGCATTGCACAACTGGTGTAACTGATCTAGCAATATTTCATATAAATATTGTTGAACTTCAGCTGCGTGAATGTGATTGCTTACTGACTTCATTATTGCTTAAGATACTGTTTCATTATTTTATAGCAGAGATGGACACAACAACTGAACACTTAATTGGTCAAATGCGAATTTGATCCATTTATGGATAATATTTACATTATATACCAATGATCAGTTATCATCGTTACAAAGTGAGCAAATTGATACCGTTAATGTCACTCAGTCCAGTGATATCTATATCTTCACTCTTGATACCACTGATGCAATAACTCGATTCGAGATTCAATTTGGAATCACTTGGCTGATTCGATTTGAGATTCGATTCAAAATGAAAACTGCCGATTCATAAAGGGCCCTAGTCAAAGCCAATAGCAAACCCTATGTACCTTTCAGCACATTTTCAAAACGTGTACATTTGAGCACTTTGTTTTAGATGAGAATAACCCCTTCAGCCTCACTAACTATACCACTCTATCAAAGAGTATCAACCACCCATTTCGATAAGAATGTTTAAAGGGCCTCAAGATGTTAGCAGTGGTTAGTGCAGCTTAAAATATATACACTGTTTACAGTAATGCCCTAAATAATCGACTCCTTAACCACAGCAGAAGCTTTCCACTGAGAGCTTTCCGATGAATGGCAACAAGCCATATTTCCGACTAAATCCTGAAAAGTTACCCATAATTCTGCTGTGGTTAAGGAGTCGATTATTTAAAGCATTACTGTATATACACTGTTTATGTGTTTATTACCGAGAAGAACAAGAAAAAAATAGAACAAATTAGTTGTTAGTTTCATTATCAATAATCCTCTAGTGACAAAATTTTGCACTTTGAAACCATTGTTTTTAAACATTTACTGCAACAGTGCAGTCAGTATTATACTTTCCACAACAAAAAATAACTCTGGAATACGGGGCACTACTCCTCATTGAATTTTAGCAGTCGCAATGGCAGTCTCTTTAAAAAGCCAACGAAAATTTTACAATATTTACTTCTCTGGATATCTCATTAATAATCAGTTACTGAATTGATGGGATTCCTTCCATTTCATTGGAGAGTGGTGAAGCACGCGCGTGATATCATTGGTTTATGCCATAACAGATCACTTCACAGATCAGAGGTCAATGACATGTTGACAAGTTTTCCACGCATTGTCAAACTCAACTATTGTTGGAAAACTGAATACTGGCAATATATCCGTAACTCATTTTACTCATCGCAATATAGGAAACATCATCTTCGAGTTTTTATCAGTCAACAATATTCGTGACTGCTTATTCTTTTGCATCTTGTTTTATAACTATTTCTGATTATTCTTTTGCATCTTGTTTTATAATTATTTCTAAATACTACGATTCTCACCAAACATTTACTATGCCAGGAATGCACTCCATATTTGGAAATGGTTTATTACATCATGTTGGGAATGCCGCATCATTGTAGAAATGAAATATAATGGACACATCCAGAGACGTACATCTGTTAGGATGATCGTACATCTGTTAGGATGATCGTCGGCTTTTCAAAGAGACTGCCACTATGGCTGCACTTGAGTACAAGTCTGCAAATAACTTGTCTGTCATTTGCAGAATGGGGTCCACAGAGGGCGAATTTAGTGATGCTATCCCGCACAGTGGGCTAGCATCACCAAATTCATACTCTGGGAGCCTCATTCTGCTTAGGCCTCATCTTCTGGGAATTATCTATAGAGCTATAGAATCAAATTAACATTGTTTTTAGTTACGTTTTCCCTTCTGGGAAGTTTCTATATCCCCTAATTTGCAGAAGATAAAATGCATAATCGAGGTGCCCAATGGGTGAACATCACCAACTTCAACTGGGAACTTCAATCTGATCCTGGGTCCACCATAGCAGTTGAGGGCCTAAGCAGAATGAGGTTTCCAGATGGTAAATTTGGTGAAGCCAGCCCGCTGTGAGGGATAGATGGCTTTATAGACCATTCCAATGTATACATTTATAACTGAATGGGAGAATCCATATAGTAAAGAAAGGCTTAATTTTATGGAGACTCAGGCATACACATATAAACCCATTAAAGGGGACCGTACTCAAATTTTCTGTATTTAACCCTTTCAGTGCTAACAGCTCTTTTCATCAATGTATCACATTATTATAATCAATAAATTTGAAAAATAATCAAGGAAATATGGGTTGATACAAACATCGGACTTGGCACTGAAAGGGTTAAGGGATTTGTTTAGCCTGAAGTAATAAGAGCTTTACCAATAGGCCAAGTGTTAAATGGACATCGCTCTGGAATAAAACATATAAACAACCAAAATCTGACAACTTTCACTGTACTGAGTACAACTTGATTGAGTACGAATCAATAGGAATAATAATATTTTACAAATGGCAGCAACACCAGAATGCAATGAATAGAACGCTAGTCATCAAGATATTCTCGTACAAATTTCAGGCAAATGTATCAAATATGCATATTATCCCAAAAATTATTAGTTTTATTCAGTCAGTGGGTGTCTTGAGTTGAAGCCTGTCTCGCCATATATTTTTACACGACATGTGGTAAATTTAACCCAATCCACATCCGTTAATTAATTGTGGTTACATTGCATAATCGGAAATTTGTTTCTTAGTTTATGACTCCAGCCATAAACTAATTTTATTAAATAAAAAGTATTCATATAGAATGAAATAATTCAATCTGTATGCAAATTTTTTTTTTTTCCCGTTTTTTTATCGTAACATCAAGCAACAAAATAAAAACGCGGCACTTTTTATTCAACCCGAATGTTTTCAGCAGTCATCTTTGACTCAAATTAATTATCTGTTAATATATATTATCGATACTAGATCGTTGTTACTACAAGGACTATATTTTAAATTGGCATACAGGCTCCCTTTAACCACAGAAGAATTATTCCTGGAAAATGATCCATTGAACAATTCCTTGTCCCATTTTATTGAATGGATGAAAGCTATCTCTTAACTCACCAAAGTAAACACTGGTTAGAATCAATGAGATTAGTTTACTTAAGTGACATCCGCTTGCCTTTGATCCACAGACTTGTATGCTATATTATATAATTGCTCCCTGAGTAGCAGACTAAAACCAGACATAGGGTTGGAGCTCCACATTCTTTGAGAAATAAATACATGGTGCACATCTACTGAGTATGTGTTCTGTGCTGACAGGGATATGTGACTAGAGGGTCTCTGTTGCAAACCCCCCTTGAACTGGACCAAAATGAAATATCAAATTATCATTTGCAAAACAAACTCCCCGAGGTTGGAAAATTTCCAACTGATTGACATTTTTAGCCAAATTTTTTACCAAAAGTAGAAAACTAATTATGCTGCTGTTTGTCTGAAAGCATTAATTGCTGGTTGCAAAATCAAACAATGAGAACAATTTCAACCTATATGTGGTGCAAATTTTTAAACTACTATTGTGTCAGGCATGAAACTTCCACTATTGAAAATCTAAGACACCTCACCCCAACCCCCATTGCCACTTCCCTGTGTGCTCATCGTGTCAGTACTAATCACAACATTCGTCGAATCCACTAATGGGCTATAAATAAATAACGCTCTAACACTATTTGTGAATATAAATAATTAAAACACCATTTGACTGGTAAAGATCACAAAAGAGTTCAAAGCCACATGAAGATTTATGCTCCAGAAAACACCTACTAACATCTTTTGTATACACCCATTGTTAAACAATGGGACGTATCATGTTATTCGTCTGTCTATCAGTCCCATCTGTGCGTTTGCTTTTGTTGCTGGATGATAACTTGAGAGTCTCAACTAACTGAATAGAATGAAATTTGGTATGTTGTTTTACTGGCACAAAATACAGGTCAAGTTCAAATTTGGGTTCCGCCTGCCAATTTTTACCAGAGCCCGGTTATTGCCCTTTTTGTTGGAATTTTCACTTAAATTTTTGGGGCATATTTTGCCATGCCCTAGCAATGTTCTTGTTAATTTTTCCCAGCATTGAAATAGGTCGATAAATACCTGAAATACATTTCTACAAACATATAATCCAAAATGACGCATTGAAGTATAAAAAATATGACTTCGAACACAGTATGTGGGACCCAAACACTTGCTGCACCATTTGTATTCATTGAAGTTCACGTCTATCCAGAAAATGTTTATTGCACTATCTTAACTGGAAACTATATTACATGATCAGCCTTTTCTTCATTTTAATAATCAGAATTATGTAATACTGAAAAATACAAGAAATTAAAACTTTTTTTCCAGCAATATATATCGATGATTTATTTGGAAATCTTCCATTTTTGGTATATTTTGAGATACCTCTAATACCAAATTATGTATACATAATTTTGGGGAATCAAAAATCCATGTCCATTTAATATCTGATGTAGTGACATATATATGCTCACCTGTTAATTCCCAGCCTATTAGCTAGAGAATGCAACTAGAACACTATAATCAATGGATTCAATCTTCATCGTTAAGAAATCGAGATAATATAGAAATTAAAAAAAAATTAAAATACAAAAACTAGCATGCCGGTTTAATATTATGCATCATATCAGTAGATATGCTTTTGTTAAAGTGGCATGCTTATTTTATATTTTGATTCTTTTTAAGTTATATTTTTACTCAAATTCTTAGCAACAATAAGCTGCTCACCTTCTCGAAGTTGTGACTTCTGTCAACTTTTTATATGCCAATTTTTAAAGCAGGACATACAATTAACAGAGTTGAGGTTAATAGAGGATAAGTGTTGACCAACTAACTGTCCCCTAATGTTTCTCCAATATCCCTTCTTTGTAAATTGCTGTATGCTATATTTGATGGTGTCACCCCCTACCCACTCCTACTGCATTTTCATCATGAATATGAGTTAACAGAGAGGTTTGAATTCTGCTAAGCAGTTATTAAAATAAATAAAAGAACTATATTTCACACTAATTTTCATGCCTTTGTTGAAGTAATGTCTATAAATTCAACATGTTGCCAATAATCAAAATTTGAACAAATTGGTGCTATAAAATCTGCACACCAGCCTTTTTGTTGAATACGAGTTAAATTGTTAAAATGGGCAATTGAATCCCCTTTATACCAGTTATCAGATGGGAATGAATACTGCATATATCTTCACTTTCCATGACTGGACCGAAAACCCTGTGCCAATACATTCTCTTATATATGTGAGTCTCCCATGGAAGCCTCACATATATAAGGGAATACATTAGTCATTAGCCTAACAATATTAAAATTGATATTGTAAGTTAGTGCATTCTATCATATATGAAGGTTCCCTATGGTGGGAGACTCACATTCAGTAATGCCCTAAACAATCGACTCCTTAACCACAGCAGAATTATGGGTAACTTTTCAGGATTTAGTCAGAAATATGGCTTGTTGCCATTCATCAGAAAGCTCTCACTGAGAGCTTTCCAATGAATGGCAACAAGCCATATTTCTGACTAAATCCTGAAAAGTTACCAATTATTATGCTGTGGTTAAGGAGTCGATTATTTAGGGAATTACTGTATATAAGAGAATTCACTGGCAAAAAAGGGGGTGACACCCTCACATTTGATATGAAATCCTGACATGTGTTGTGAGCTACCTCTCAAACTTGGTATGCTTAGCTTTTATTACTCTTCCATGTAACCTATGTAATGGTCTCTCCCCCCCCCCCCCCTCCCCCCCCACCCCCTCAACTTCGGTCAAAACAGTGGAAATCGCATGTAATTGATGTATGTGTCATATATTCTTCACAGCTTTTTAGCCAATCTGATTTCACCCCCGTTCACAAAATACTACACTGAAGTTAATGAAATTTATTTGTTGGTGCTTCACTTCACAAATCCATCCCAGAGTTTCTATTTATGGATACATGTATTTAGATATATTCCACCTTCAAATGCACAACCTCTGGTGACTATAAATATAATGGTAGTTCTTATGTTCATTGTATATTACAGTATATACATTCATGATATGATGATGACATTTTATTGGATAAACTTCATGTAAAGACATTTCTGAGCTTATACTAATGTTCATTGTCGCTTTGTATGTAAATCACATGACCTAAATTGTATAGTTGTTATCCTAAATTGTATATAAGAGCATATCATACAATTTTATTACTTTGAGAAATGACGATTCTATGTCAGAGATAAATAAATTGTTTGTGAATTATACACCAAAATGCAGCCCCAAATGTGCTGAAATCTGCAATTTAATAAAAACATGAGATATACAAATTGAAGTGTTCATTCTTTCACTTTTATTGATTGCTTCCAAATATTAATTGATCCATAAAGGTAATATATGTTTTTCTGACAAGTGGATGTGGGACTTATTCCAGGTGATGTGGAAAGTGACCTGAGAGTTATGTGAGGCCAAATTCACATTTATTAGCCAATTACAATCAATTACTATTAAGCATGTATAAATTATGCTTGGGATAATTAAATTACACTTAAAAACGTAATTGGCTGAATAATCACTGTAGGAACTGTTACATCGGAAGTCGTTCTATCGCCGGTATTGTGATGGTTCTTGACTGATTTGTTACGGTTCCTTATGATTAAAATCACCCATAATTATATATATCTTAAATACATTAAACTTTCTTGAACGAACAGAGGCTGCATAAGTGCCGTTTTACCGAAACCTGAACTTTAGATCACAATTAACTCAGGCGAGTTAACGTGTAATTAACAACATGTAATCACTAAAAATCAAGCCTTGTAAACGTAATTTCTTTGTTTTCGGTAGCATACCGACTGAGAAACACATTCTGAAGACGAACACTGAGTATAAATTGTACCTGTGTTATTATTCTGTAAAATAGCTGAGGAAATATCCCGATGTGTTTCGATAATTTGGACCATTAACCTCCTAATCACAACTTATGAGTGTTATGGTTCTATTCCAAGGTAATCACGACTGTGACGGTTCTTTACATGATATTTATTCGAACGATATCTGTACTTTGGGATCATTTAGTTGTGTGTAACAAACGTTTTAAACCCGATAATGGTTGCCGCAGATGTTACCTACATAATCCAACAAGTGTATTAAGAAATAAGAGTATAGCTATCTATTATAACAAGATTAAGTGGCATTACCACTAATTAAGTGGATTAAGTGGCATTATTGTACATGTATCTTCGAATGGCAGATACAACATATTGAAAGTCATGTTAAGTATAGGATCATATATAATCGTGCACGCCCGCATAATTGACCCAATGAAATTAGACATCTACTCTCATGATATTCTGTTAATTTAAATGACATATGGCTCATTCAAGCTTCCAAATTTTGTCTAAGTAATTTCTAAGGATGTATAAGATTGGTTGCAAATACAAGAAATGTTGATAAGTATATATTCTGGCCTCATATGCTCTGATAAATACATAATGTGGTCAGAGCCCTATTCCAGCTGTTTTTTTTTCGTACAGAAGTGAAACAAAGGCTCTATATTTCTACCATATCAAGAATAGACTAACACGGAACGCTCTTTTCTGTTCCATGTCATGCAAACATCGGGTTCAAAGAAGTATTTCTCATGACTCCAATGTGTCTTTCTGTGACATTATTATACTGCTCATAGAAAGGTATTTCAAGTGTTTATCGAGCTATTTCTATATCGGGAAAACTTAAAAAGCGACTATTATTACGCGTATTTTGGAGCGCAAACCACCAAGTGACTTTATTTGATAAATGAAGGTCTGTGGTTGAAAGTTCCAGGTGGGATATGTGTTCACTTCTAGCCAGGGTTGGGGCGATTACATACCAAGGTAATCAATTATGTTTACAATTACTTTTGATTTACATGATTACGATTATTGATTACATTTTTATGTGTACCCATACCCTAGTATGGTACACATAGTGTCGATGTCCGGATTGACCACTCGTCGTTTGTCCGTCTGTCTGTCTGTCAGTCCATAGACACTTTACGCATAATGCGATAACTCAAACATTTTCTATCCGATCGGAACGAAATAATTTTGTAAAATCTGATTTCTCAGGCCAAAATACAGATCGAGTTCAAATATGGGTTTCATCCGACCTTTTTTTTACAGAATTATGGCCATTTTTCCGACTTAGAATTCACGCATTCTGCCATAACTCAACCATCTGATTGGAACAAAATTTGGTATGTGAGTTTCTCAACCCAAAATACGTATAGAGTTCGAATATGGGTTTGATCTGATTTATTTTAAAGGAGTTATGACCATTTTTCGAGAATTTTTTTTTTTTTAAATCCAATGCTATAACCGAAGTACTTTTTGTCCGATTGTGTTCATATTTGATATGTAGGTTTATAATGACACACCCCTCATCTGTATAGTTTTTGGTATTGATTGGTTGATCGGTTTAGACAATATTTAAACCCTTCACACACATGCTATCCAATACAATAAGTTGAATATATTTCTTCTGATCTGGCTCATATTTATTACCTAGGTTGTTCTTAGCATGTTCTTCATCTGTATGGTTTTTGGTATTGTTTAATTAACCCTTTTCACTCTTATGTTTACTTAGAATTCACCCAAGCTGCTATGACTCAAACATTTTTCATCTGATCAACACCAAATTTGGTATATGAATTTCTCACCCCTAAATACAGATCGAGTTAGAATATGGGTTTGATTCGATATATTTTAACAAGAGTTATTGTCCTTTATAATTCAAGTAATTAATACCTGTTTGCTGCTGTGAATTTGAAGAGAACATATCACACAGACCATGTGTGTTATTGAAATGAGTTATTTATTGCTCTGGACATTAGATACTACATGATAAGTCTGACAGTGGTGGCTGGCAGGCCTTGTTTATCATATGTCAAACTGTGATTGATGACTCTCTGGTCCAGTTCTGTTTTCTGTTTGGGTAAGATTAACCCCATATATCCGATTTTATAACTCAAATATTTCCATTGATTATGTTTATAGTTCTTGGCATAGTTTATGATAGCACAGCCCTAACCTGCATAGTGAGGGTCATTTTGGTTTATTTGCTTAAAATATTAACATCCTCCACCAATCCTGTTGACACAATGTGATAACTAAATATTTTTCACACGACCACTATATAAAGTGTGAATTGTTGAAACTTTTGCACTTATGAAAATGTTGGTGTAAGGATTTATAAAAATAGCTAATCGCTATCGCCAAGGTATGGGTTAAACATCTGCCGATCATGATCGGTCTCTCGTTTTCAAATGTAATTGATTACGATTACAATTACTTTAGTAAAATATAACTGACTACTTTTCGATTACATCTGATTACAATTTTTAGTTTCCAACCGTTTTGATCCCATAGGAATAAATAATGAAATAAATAAAATTAAAATATCAAATGTTATTTAATAACAAGAGCATCGCTAGGGCATGGCAAAATACGCCCTTTAGCCATTTCGAATTGTACTACCGCAAAATAAAATAATTTGAGCTTACATTTGAAGAAAATCTGATATACCCCTAATTTCAATGCCAAGATGCGGTCAAATTCTAAGTCGAAAAATGGCCGTAACTCATGTGAAAATAATTAGACAGAACCTATATTCAAACTTGGCCTGTAGTTTTTGCTGGGAAATACACATACCAGCTTTGGTTGATATTAATAATCAAAACTGGAGTCATCGGTTGGAAACCGAAATGTTATGAAATTGGTCCAAATTCTAAGTCGAAAAAGGGCTGTAACTCATGTAAAAATAATTGGACGGAACCCATAATCGAACTTGGCCTGTATTTTTTGCTGGGAAATACTTATACCAACTTTGGTTCATATCAAATAATTCAAACTGGAGTTATCGATCGTAAACCAAAAATGTTAACAGACGGTCAAATTCTAAGTCGAAAAAGGGCTGTAACTCATGTAAAAATAATTGGACGGAACCCATATTCGAATTTGGCCTGTATCTGTAGCTGGGAAATGCACATACCAACTTTGGTTCAGATCAAATAATCCAAACTGAAGTTATCGATCGGAAACCAAAAATGTTAACGGACAGGCGGACGGACAGACTGATAACATAATACAATTTTTTTTCAAAAGGGTGTATAACAAACAAAAAACTATATAATACGTAAACAAGGAACGACTGAACAAATAAAACAACCAAGAATAAGCACATAATTTTTTACATTAATTTGTGATGTTTTGTCATGTTGTTGTGCACCATCATATTGGGAATAGACCATATTTTATGTGTATTTATTTAATTTTATTAAATATACTTTTCATTTCGCTCAAACCATCCAAAATATCATCGAGTGAAATGGTAATACGCTCGTATATGCTTAGCTGCTAATATGTGTACGAAGCATTTATATAAATAACCCAAATTGCACAAGTAAGCCCAAAATAGAGTTAAAACGACCTTAATTACAAACTATATAAACGTGACACGGACTGGCTAAATCGACTCGCACTCACTTTAGTGTTCATACTGCCTCAAGGTGAAATGACAACTGTGGACAAAATTAAATTAAAACGTGTCCACAAGACACCATAAAAACTCCCCCCCCCCCCACCACGATCCAAAATATGAATTTGGATCGGGTTTGTGATGACTCTTTAAGGCGTTATGTGGGAGGGCAACTTACAGCAAACTTTGTTTTACCTTAATATATAAAGGAACCGAGAAATTTTATGGGTCACCTATATGAACCCCTATGCATGGGCGGCGGCAATGTTCGAATACGGAATGGAAGTCACGTGGTTCGTATAAGTTTAATACAAGCTAAAAAATGCGACTTTTTGATAGAAAAAAACGGTAGCGGCCATTGTGAAAACAAAAGTGGTGGCCATATTGAAAAAAAGTGGCAGGCATTTTGAATCAGTCCACCATTATGATTGGTTTGTTGGGGAAAAATCAGTCTTCGCAGTTCACATTGACCATTAATGTCAAATTGCATGCTTTGCTTCACAATAAAGTGAACGATTCTGTTACTACTGTTGACACATCTACTATATAATTTGAGACTTCCGTATATATATGTGTATATATGTGGGTACTTCATAGAATCGAAAACGCGCAGACAGATTGAGCTAAAATTTCGTATATAAGTGTAAAAACCCACGGGGATCGCCGACGTCGCATTTTGGACAAGCTCTGAGCACTGATTCTCCACTCCCAATCATCAAAATCACTGCAAACGCCACTTCGGGGTTAAGGCATCAACGATCTTTATATTGATCATATACGGAGTTGTTAACGACGAACGCTCTTTATTGCAATCGACATAGCTAAAAGACTACTCCCATGCGTAAAATACGGATGCAAAACGAAACGCGGAATGCAATTATCTCGATTAAAAATGCAGAATGGGTTGTTGTGTCATATATGTCCTAGGAACAGGGGAATTTTTCATCGGGTCAGTCTTTGAGGGACGGGTACCATGAATTAATTCATGAAAAACAAAAAATGCGTGTTGTGCTGTCTTTCATAGGAAGGGAAGGGGGGATTTCATCGGGTCAGTTTTTCCGCCCGATAACAATCGAAGCTGCTAAACGGCTACCCATGCGTAAAATACGGATGCAAAACGAAACGCGGAATGCAATTATCAAGATTAAAAAGGCAGAATGGGTTGTTGTGTCATATATGTCCTAGGAACAGGGGAATTTTTCAGCGGGTCAGTCTTTGAGGGACGGGTACCATGAATTAATTCATGAAAAACAAAAAATGCGTGTTGTACTGTCGTTCATAGGAAGGGAAGGGGGGATTTCATCGGGTCAGTTTTTCCGCCCGATAACAATCGAAGCTGCTAAACGGCTACCCATGCGTAAAATACGGATGCAAAACGAAACGCGGAATGCAATTATCAAGATTAAAAAGGCAGAATGGGTTGTTGTGTCATATATGTCCTAGGAACAGGGGAATTTTTCAGCGGGTCAGTCTTTGAGGGACGGGTACCATGAATTAATTCATGAAAAACAAAAAATGCGTGTTGTGCTGTCGTTCATAGGAAGGGAAGGGGGGATTTCATCGGGTCAGTTTTTCCGCCCGATAACAATCGAAGCTGCTAAAAGGCTACCCATGCGTAAAATACAGATGCAAAACGAAACGCGGAATGCAATTATCTCGATTAAAAATGCAGAATGGGTTGTTGTGTCATATATGTCCTAGGAACAGGGGAATTTTTCATCGGGTCAGTCTTTAATTCATGAAAAAAACAAAAAATGCAATGTTAAAAAATAAAAACAATATTAATTACAAACATAATAATTATTAAAATGTCATGTTTCTGACCAACCACGCCAGTGGCGGGCTAACCTGCTAGTCTCATATATATTTTGAAGACCTCTGTCTGTCTGTATGTTTGTCTGTATGTCATTAATACAAATCTACGATTCTCGACCGATCAGGACGAAACTTGGTACGTGTGTGTAGTTTGACCAGGCGGTCGTCGTTGTCATATTGGCGAGCACGTGCGGCGCCCGCTTCGCGCATGCGCAGACGAGATCTCGGAAACGGGTGGAGCTATCGACTTGAAATTTGCTACGTGAATGTATCTTGCCCCCCGATACGAATTTTATCGGGTCGCCGAGCCCGTGCGACGCCAGCTTCACGAATGCGCAGACCAGATCTCGGAAACGGGTGGAGCTATCGACTTGAAATTTGCTATGTGAATGTATCTTGCCCCGGATACGAATTTTATCGGGTCGCCGAACCCGTGCGACGCCAGCTTCGCGCATGCGCAGACCAGATCTCGGAAACGGGTGGAGCTATCGACTTGAAATTTTGTATGTGAATGTATCTTGCCCCGGATACGAATTTTATCGGGTCGCCGAGCCCGTGCGACGCCAGCTTCGCGCATGCGCAGACCAGATCTCGGAAACGGGTAGAGCTATATCGACTTGAAATTTGGTTTTTGAATAGCCCGGACAACGTCGGGCTGGGTAGAGCTATCGACTTGAAATTTGGTTTTTGAATAGCCCGGACAACGTCGGGCTCATCGGCTAGTCTACTATATATTTTGAGACTTCCGTATATATGTGTGTGTGTACTTTATATAATCGAAAACGGCTGCACCGATCGAGACCAAACTTCCCTTCTACGGGTAAAAAATTACGGGAATGGTCGTCGCGGCGTTTTGGAGAAGCTCCGAGCACCCGTTCTCCACTCTCAGTCACAAAACAGGCACTGTGGAGTTAATCGCGTTGATAGTTAAAGAGCGTTCGTATCCGCAGTGTCGTTGATAAAGAGCGAATGCGTGTAATGTGATTCATACGTCTGGGTCCGGACGTCAGCGTGACTGTATCCCGACATGAGCGTGTTGTGTGATTCTTACGTAGGGCTTCATAGGAACGGGAATCGGGTCAGTTTTCCGCTCGAGGTGATCTTCACCTTGAAACGGGTACCCGCAAATGATATATATGTATGTGTAGACTCGAACCGATTGAGCTCAAACTTGCTACCTACGGGAAGTGTCATGGACGGGTTAAATTATGACCTCGAACTAACCTTGACCTTGAAAATGATCAATTCAAGGTCAAATCGGGTAAAATTGAAAAATCTACTATATAATTTGAGACTTCCGTATATATAGACATTTTATTTAAATGAATTATTTTCTATAGACATGTCTTATATCAATCTTGGACCATATATATTACTGTGCACATGCTATACTAAACTGTGAAATATAAATATATATATACTAGCAGGTTAGCCCGCCACTGGCGGCATTCGTCCCATGGCTTTGTTCGAAGAAGCAATTGCAACAGGTTCCGAGACACTTGTGCTGCATTTGCAATCGTTAGAAACATGACAATTTTAAATTTTTCAATTAATTTTTAAAATTAATTTATGACAATTTTTCAATTTGTTAATTAATTTTTTAATTTAAATTTTTTGTTTTTCAATGAGTTAATTGTGCCTTTTTAATTTTTTAATTTAATTTTTTGTTTTTCAATTTTACCCGATTTGACCTTGAATTGATCATTTTCAAGGTCAAGGTCAGGTCGGGGTCACAATTTAACCCGTCCATGACACTTCCCGTAGATACCAAGTTTTTAACCCGTCCATGACACTTCCCGTAGACACCAAGTTTGAGCTCAATCGGTCCGAGTCTATAAATAACACACACATATATATCACTTGTGGGTACCCGTTTCAATGTGAAGAGCTTGTGCGAATTTTGTATACATTTTGGGTTCAAAGTGACTTAGTCGGACAGGTGCGTAACATACTGTGCCATCAGAAGTAGGCCAGCCATGCAGCCAATTCTATTTTAAAGAGCGCGGATTTGGGATAACTGCATTGTGTGAGAACGCAACATGATTCGCGTACATCTATATGCATTTCAGTAGGTTGCTTTCCCGAGTAATGGTACCTTTTTCTGTGCATATAAATAGCACCAAAGTGAACATAAACTATCTCACCAGCAAAATGATAAACAGCAAGATGTGTTGGAACGGAAGTATCAGCAAGATGTGTTGGAACGGTAGTGTACCATATACACAAACATGGCATGTCGAGCTTGTAAAATATATATTATTTTGAGTATACGGATATGAAAGCACGTATTTGACAATTTAATATGTTATTGGAAGTCTTCACCATCGTTATTCACACACAAACATAATTAAATATGTCGTTTAATTATGCTACATATAACGATCATCCATTTCGCAATAGCGAAATAGCGTATGATGACATTAAACTCTCTTTGCTCGCTTGCCTATATCGCGATTCCCCCAACAGTTGACGGTGTTTTATATTAACTAATAGAATGTCATGATATGGTAGGATTCTGGGAATGATATACACATGGCAGCTTATACATACACATTCCATATACAATTCGCTTAATTTTGGTGTGATTCATATTCTTGAATACACGCAGGTGGTGAATTATTTGGCGCTTTAAGGCATATTTGTGCTATAAAAATATACATATACAGATGTAGAGTTACCCTTCTTGGATTAACCCCTTCCGTGTTTACGGATCAATAAAATGATTGGGAGTGGAGAAATAGTGCTCTGAGCGTCTCCAAAATGCTACGCGGACGACCCCCGTGGATTTTTACCCTTATATACGAAGTTTGAGCTCGATCGGACCAGTCGTTTTGGATTCTATGAAGTACACACACACACACATATATACGAAGTCTCAAAATATATAGTATAGATATATATATATATATATTTGTCCTCTATAGACTCGAAAACGGCTGCACCGATTGGGCTCAAACTTCCCATCTAAGGGTAAAAACCCATGGGAATGGTCGTCGCGGCGTTTTGGAGAAGCTCAGAGCAATGTTCTCCACCCTCAGTCACAAAAACGGCACTGCGTGGTTAATATCGTTGATAGTTAAAGAGCGTTCGTATCCACAGTGTCGTTGATAACGATCTTCCATATTTGGGTTCGTTAACCGGTAACGCTCTTTATTCCCTTCGGCTTTCGCATACGGTTTTGTTTACGTTATCTGGAACTCGCTTCTGTGTGATTCTTACGTACTTAGGGCTTCATAGGAACGGGAACATTTTCATCGGGTCAGCAGGGACAAATATCTATTAGCCAGCATCAAGGCGAGTCTTGTGACGTATTAATTCAAATGCTTTCGACCAAACAATATTCTCTGTCGCACTCATATTTCGTCATCTCTACGAATCCACTGCAATCGACCTATTTTTAGAACGCAACACATGGTACCAAAGTTACGTCGCGTTGGTGATGGAGGTGCACGGCGGGATTAATTTAAATATGTCATGTTGGTAACAATATCTAGCCGAGAATTCCTCAGACCTACAGATGAATGCGACCAGCAAATTTCAAAATTGGTCACTTGACATCCCCATGAATATCTTCTGGGAAATTCCAGGGAATGCGTGCCCATTATCGGGCCATTGTGTGTGTCGTGGTCGCGCAATTTTAACACTTTCGAGGTAAATACACGTGGTTGTGAATTACGTCACGCCACGTGGATCCAGGCGGAAGTTAACCTGACCCTTCCGATGCCGCGTACGTTAGTGATACGGAGTTATAGCGTGCGCGTTATGTTTTTTGACTGACCGCAGTGCCCGATCCGCCGAATGTGAACATGTTATCAACTGTTACAGCAGTCCGTGGCCCACGGCAGTCAATTGCCGTTGCGAACATTGAAGCCTACGGCGAATGCCACGCCAATGCCGATTGCCGTGGTGAATGTGTGTCCTTTATAGACTCGAACTTGCTACCTGCGGGAAGTGTCATGGACGAGTTAAATTGTGACCCCGACCTGACCTTGACCTTCAAAATGTTCAATTCAAGGTCAAATCGGGTAAAACTGGCGGATTTCGACGAAACTTTATACCTAGGGCTACTTTTGTCCGGGGAGTGTTTGGATGGGTCAAATCGTGACCACGACATGACCTTGACCTTCAAAATGGTCAATTCAAGGTCAAATCGGGTAAAACTGGCGGATTTCGACGAAATTTGATACCTATGGGACTTTTGTCCGGGGAGTGTTTTTGACGGGTCAAATCGTTACCATGACCTGACCATGATCTTCAAAATGGTCAATTCAAGGTCAAATCGTGTAAAATTGGCGGATTTCGACGAAGTTTGATACCTAAGGCTACTTTTGTCCGGGAGTGTTTTTGACGGGTCAAATCGTGACCCCGACCTGACCTCGACCTTCAAAATGGTCAATTCAAGGTCAAATCGGGTCCAATTTCGCATGCGCCCGTGTCCTTGCTCATATACGCTCATATACGCTCAATTAGTCATGTTTCTGACAAAGGCATGGGACGAATCCCTATATCCATATATCCTTTATAGACTCGAAAACGGCTCGACCGATTGAGCCCAAACTTGCTATCTAAGGGAAGCCACGGGAAGTGTCATTGCACCGCTTCTGAGAACGTCCGAGCACTCCTTCGCCCTTCGCCCTGCCACCGTCGTTGGAATTGATGGGCTAAATGGTCTCTTTGGTGTGTGTGACCCGATGCAGGAAGGACAACTCTAAATTCACACAACGTATTGAATACGTATTGAATACGTGAAATTTGTGCGGTGTCGTTGTTAAAGAGCGTTTATATACACGACGGCTCAATCGACCGTCTCGGAAACTGGGGATATCGAGACGAAATTACGTACTTAGGGCTACCAAGAGACGGGGGAGATTTTCGTCCGCCTGACGTGACCTTGACCTTGAAACGGGTACCCACAAATTACCTTGGGCGATATCTCGGTCGCCAGCGGTGACATCGACGTGAAATTTCTTATGTATGGTCAACTCCGGACGGGGAATATTTTTGTCAGGTTATTTTGTCGTGCCTGTACGGGGTTACCTTGAAAAACAAAAATTAATGGATCGACCAAAGCTTAGTGGATCGATCAAAGCCATGGGACCAATCCCGCCAGTGGCGGGTTAATCTGCTAGTCTATTATATATTTTGGAAGATCTGTGTGTCTGTGTGTGTGTCTGTCTGTTCGCGATGGACTCGAAAACGACCGAACCGATTTCAATGAAACTTGGTATGTGGGGGTATTTTCGGCCGGGAAGTGACATAGGCCTATTAATTTGCCCGTGTGACGTGACCTTGACCTTGAAATCGGGTAATTTCAAGGTCAAACGCCCGAATATCACGGGATTTCGATGAACCTTGGTATGTGGGGTTGTTTTCGGCCGGGGAGTGGCATAAACCTATTAATTTTGCCCGTGCGACGTGACCTTGACCTTGAAATCGGGTCATTTCAAGGTCAAACGCCCGAATATCACGGGATTTCGATGAAACTTGGTGTCTAGGGATACTTTCGTGTGGGGAGTCTCATAAGCCTATTCATTTGACCGTACGACGTGACCTTGACCTTGAAATCGGGTCAATTCAAGGTCAAATCGCGAATTTTTATGGGATTTTCACGAAATTTGATACATAGGGTTACTTTTGTCCACTGAGTGTTTTGGACGGGTCACATCGTGACCCCGACCTGACCTTGACCTTCAAAATGATCAATTCAAGGTCAAATCGGGTAAAACAGGATGGATTTCGACGGGTACTTTTGTCGGATACTTTTGTCCGGGCAGTGTTTTGGACGCGTCAAATCGTTACCCCAACTGACCTTGACCTTCAAAGTGGGCAATTCAAGGTCAAAGCCCGGACGAAGTCGGGTCACCTTCTAGTAATTATATATAAGAAGGCAGTGTAACTCACCGTAATTGATCATAAGTGGTGTAAATTCAACATAATTGATATTTCGTTGTGCTCACTTGGTTATATTCACGTATACTTCCAAATAATAGTCATCGTATTTCCCGGACAGAACCGATTAAATTGGGAGAGAACCAACTCAATCGGGAGAGAACCCATCGAGATATCACAATTCGCAGTTTTCGTCATTGTTATTACTCGCACAATAGGATTTTCGTTATGTTTACGTTATTTGGGACCATTGATTATGAGTGGAATGGAAAACCTAATCGAATTATCACCTAGATGGCTCAAAAATAGCGTTTTAACTGTAAAAAAAAACTTGCGAAAATGAATAATTGGATCATCAGGAACAGTCACAAATCAGTCAAGAATCATCACAAATCGGCCATAGAACGACTTCCGATGTAACAGTTCCTACACAGTGTGAATAATGCTTAAGCATAATCATGACTTAATTTCTTACCTTGGATAAAGTAGTATCTAAAATGGTATCATTATTGGCTGTGCCTCGCCTATATACCCTTGAAGAATTATTTTGACTAAATAACTAAGATATTTCAAAGGTTTTTAGCGCACCTGAGACGAAGTCTCCGGTGGAGCTATAGTCATCACTCCTCGTCCGTCGTCCGTCCATCCGTCCATCGTCCGTCCATCCGTCCGTCAACAATTATTTTAACATCTTCTCCTCTGGAACCATAAGACCGAATGGGTTCATATTTGGTGTGGATGTTCCCAAGGTGACTCTCATTCAGATTTGTTCAAATGAGGTCACTGGGTCAAATAGTTGCGAAGCCAGGGCCATAACTCTTCCCCACCATAGTAATTCTTTTAAACATCTTCTTCAGAACGATAAGACCGAATGGTATCATATTTGGTGTGGATGTTCCCTAGGTGACTCACATTCAGATTTGTTCAAATGAGTTCACTTGGTGAAATAGTTGCGAAGCCAGTGCCATAATTTCCCTCCATAGTAATTCTTAAAATGACTTATTCTCAAATACCATCAGGCCATATGGTTTCATATTTGGTTTGAAGGATCCTTGGGTGACTGGGGTTCAGATTTGTTCAAATCAGGTCACTGGGTCAAATGTGGGCGGAGCCAGGGACATAACTCCAAATTTATTTATTTTTAGATTTAACTCTTTAACCAAATACAAAAAATAAAAAATTATATAAAAAAAAAAAAAAAAGGATATTTAAAAAAAAAAATTTTTTTATTCAAATAATAAAAAAGAAAGAAAAAATATGTATTTAACTCCATGATCAATTATATATATATCTATTGTTTAACATTTTTGGAAAATTGAAAAACTAATGCCATTACATTTCTGAAGGTTGTGCCCCCTGGCCCTTCACCCAAGTTGTGAACAGTATAGTGTACAGTTGGTAATTTCAAGGTGGATTTTCACCAATCTACATACGTGAAGTCTCTCTAGCCACATATCCTGTTTAGATCTTCTTCTTTTAAAGTGATTATGAAAACTTCTGACTGTTGTGGTCTCCAGAGTCCCAGTCTTATCAGTCTTTGCAGTCTGGTGAGCGACCCCACAGTCATTGACTGTCTTGTTCAACCTGAGGGGAGTTTTGAGAGAGGGTATTAAGCGTAATTCAATTACACCTAAGCGTAATTCATCATAATATGAAAATTAATTACGATTACTGTAACTGTGATATAATTATGCTCAAGCATGAAGCAAAATCTGGATTACGCATGAGTGTACTGGAATTATGCTTAAAGGTACTCAATCCGATAAAACTCCTCTCAATTACTATTGCAATGGCTTCGGGGGTCAAAAATATTTGATTCGAGTCGAGGAAGTCACCCATGAAAGCTCAGATTTGTTAGATATCCGCGCCTCCATATCTCTAATATATATATACGCCAGTAACATGTATCTTATGGTCACGTGTGCAATTTCGGAGGAAGTGTGTTGTGCTGTTCCAAAATAATGGTAGATCTTGTTAAAATATTTATGAAATTGAATTTTTTTTTAATCAAAATGGTAAGTGATCAAAATGTGTACGAAGCTCACAAAGGGGCCACTCCATAAATGATCCAAGGGGAAGCCTGTTTAAGATCAAAATATGCGTGAAGGGCAGAAAGGGGCCGCATACCCCTAGCACAAAGGAGCCCCAGGCATCAGGCCCCTCTGCTGTTGAATAAAGGCTCTCCTGTTTCAGCTAGTCTATCTATATATAAGAGTAGCATCTCTCTTTCTGTCTGTTCGTAATTTTTCTCCCAGACCCCTGCCGATTTCAACCAAATGTGGTGTGGTGACGTGGTGTACCCCCGAATGTTATAAAGGCGTAAGTTTTTCCAAATTTTGTTAATTTTTTAGTTTTTAATAATTTAAAGGTACTCAATCCGATAAAACTCCTCTCAATTACTATTTCAATGGCTTCGGGGGTCAAAAATATTTGATTCGAGTCGAGGAAGTCACCCATCAAAGCTCAGATTTGTTAGATATCGATTTTAGAAATCTATTATTTTTCATTATCGGGAATACTTTCTGGCCCAGAACTCAGTCAAAATTGCGTTATTATTATCACTTGATTTTAGAGTTATCCATCCTTGTCTGTTTGAATATATTTTGGTGTACACATCCCGAGCAGATTACGGCAGTTGAAGGCAATTATTAGTACTCATCTCGAGTAAATAACAAATTTCAAAAATCAATATCTAATAACTCTGAGCTTTGTTTGATGGGTTCCTCGACTCGAATCAAATATTTTTTACCCCCAAAGCCAAAGAAATAGTAATATAGGACCCTCTGATCGGATTGTTGTTGTTGGAATCTGTTGAGATGGGGACCCTCTGTTCGGATTGAGTACCTTTAACAAAATTTAAATATTTAAAAACTAAGGTTTTAATTGAGCAAGGACTTCATTCTGAAAAAAAATAAAAATATTTTATATTTAAATAAAAAATAAAAATTTGATAAAAATGTTTAAACAATCAAAATGTGCGCAAAGCACATAAAGAGGTCACCGCTGACTAAAAATGGGTTAAAAGAGTAGGATCTATCTGTCAGTTTGCAATTTTCTCCCAGACCCTTGACCGATTTCAACCAAATTTGGTGTGACTGAAGGTACCCCGGCGAATGTCATAAAGGCGTTAGTTTTTCAAAATTATGAGTGTTAAATAGTTCAAGGAGTTCACTCTAAAAAACAAATGCTTAAAAGATCAAAATGCGCGCAGCTGAATAAAGATTTCCGAAGTACATTATAATACAATATAAGAATACATTCGGCAAGATGTACGAATCTTGTGTATTATCCTCACGCAAAATATTGCTCGTGTCTTGTGACATTGCTGTTAGTGTAGACATGGCCATCATTGTCTGGCATGTTTGCTATTTTATGTCGTGATGTTTGATGGATCATTGAGGTTATACAGTATGATGCCCTAAATAATCGACTCCTTGTCCACAAGCCATATTTCCGACTAAATCCTGAAATATTACCCATAATTATGCTGTGGTTAAGGAGTCGATTATTTAGGGCATTACTGTATTATATTGACATTGAGAATAATGGTTTTTATTGCCCAGTCGATTTTGCTGTTGCATGATATTTCATGAAAATTGGACAACCGCGGAAATAAATGCTCTTTTCATTTTGGATTTTGCGCATTATTTTTCGCTTTCATCCTTTTGATTTCTGGTATAGCTACATAGACCTTATACAGTCAATGAACACGACATTATAATCACACGGTCATGACGTGCAGGCCAAAAAGACGATGATGGTGTTATCAAATGATACGGATAACCAATCGCCCAAAAACGCAACATGGGAGGGGGACCTACAGTGTCTTGTTGCAAATGAACGAACGAGTTTTGTGTGTGTACAATACATAAGCTCATACATCTCGCTGATTGTGTATCACATATATGTTTGGGGTGTTTTCTGTCCGCAGCTAACAGGTCAAGGTCTCTTTGCGACAATCACTAACCTGCTCCAATAAGCGAGCTCACTGAGTCGCTACCATATTGGATCCATCGAGCCCCATTCTGCTCATTTAGTGCTATACAGGTCAAAGTTCTGGAGTAGCATTCCATTTATGGAGATTTTGAATATTCATGAATTCCATATATGGAATGGATCCAATATGGTAGCGACTCGGTGTTCTCGCACTTATGCGAGAAGGACTATATATATTTATCAGGGTCATGGTATCATTCGATCAATGAACATTGTCATTAATTTTGTTATGTGGTTCAATATTTACTGATATAGTTAACTGCATGAGATGACATTATCATATGCAAAACGATATATGTTAGAGTGTTGGGGAAACTGAGAAGATGGGTTTGTAGAATCATAATGTCTTGCGTAAAGTTCAACTATTCAATCATAATTCCGGCATCCACAAGAAGAGTACTTACATGCAGATTCTTCCATTATACTCTCCGGAGACACAACTCATTGAATAAGAATGAGATATTTTATTGGCAGTGCTAAGTAAGAATAGAAATGCTTGCATTGTTCATTCAAGGAGACGAATAGAGCAATTAATTTTCCTTGGTGGCATGCAGTGGGTGCCTTAGCTATCAAGAATACTACGCTAATGTCGTTCAAGCCCCATCATGCCCCCATGGCAGTCTGAAGCCTTAAATTATGATCGTTTACATTACACCCTGGTCCGATTCCATGGACCAGATAGGTCTATAAATACTCTAAAGCCCTCTATTTGTTTTAAAGTCAGACACCAATTTTCTTCAGCATGGAGAGATAAAGATCATGCCATTCTAATATAATCCTGATATGAACAACCCTTTCATGATGGAAGCTGCTCTGGTGCAACATTAATTATCATGTGCAATGATTTCTCTTTTATATTTTATATGCGAGTCTCCCACAGGCAGCCTTGCAATCATAAGAGAATGCACTGGCTTAAAACATAAAGGTAAATATTGTTAGGACAAATTTATTCTCATATATATGCGAGGCTCCATATGGGAGACTCGCATATATAAGAGAATGCATTGGCACAGGGTTTTTGCAAAATTTCAACTCCAGTCATGGAAGGATTAAAAACAGCTGGATATGACCCTGGTAAGTAATTAAAGCCTATATATCTCTATTTTGTATATTTATCAACCTATCTTATACCCATATTCAGCACTTGTATATAATATCTGTTTCCAGTATGTTGTCTTGTTATATTACCCGAACATCCCTCCAACTGTATAGACCATTCCAGGGTATACTTTTATAACTTGGTGAGAGGATCAATGTAGTATAGAAAGGGTTAAGATGCATAATTTAACATGGTAATCCTGGCCTCAAAATATGGTGCTGGACATTTGCGGAATGAGGAACATGTTGGTGAATTTAGTGATGCTACCCTGCACAGTGGGCTAGTGTCACCAAATTCATCCACATTGGGCACCTCGACTCTGTAATTTTGGGATATAGAGAAATATATTAAAAATGAAAAAGAAACTTTCCAGAGAAACTTCTATAAAGAAACTAAAAACCTTGTTATTTGATAATAAATCTATATGATGCCTATATATAGAGGATCTCACATGAGTTTCTATTTTATACGGAATTTATCAACCGAGTTCACTAAATTCGATTTGAGCCGAGGTTTACCGAGGCTCAAATAGAATTTAGTGGACGAGGTTGATAAATTACATATAAAATAGAACGAGTTTGAGATACTTTTTATCACATGGTCATATAATCGCATAAATTGTATCGAAAACAACAATAACTAGAATGCACTCACTGGAGCTGCCTATACTTGCGCCCATTACACATTTGGCATGTGACGCAGTGTCTTACCAACAACAGTTTGAACAACGGGTGCTGGCCCCTCGTTTGAGAGAGATCAATAACAAAATTCTAGATATCAAATCTCAGTTCATCCATCGCTGAAATAGTTGTGTGGACATACAGAATAGCTCTGTTATCTCAAGTTGATCTATTATACTAATGCTATAGTCTTAGTAATACGTACGAGTTGTTTGACATATTTATAGAACAATATAGACATTGTTCATATAAAGGCCGTGAATACGATTGGTTGCCGATGATGCCATATTATATATATACCAATTGGGTTAAATTACTATTTTTACTATAGAATGACATAAAGTATGTATGCCAATGCACTTCAGTGGCAAAACCCATCAAAGTAAATTACAAATACCGACACAATTAAATAAACGGAGTGGCTAAAGAGCGGTATACCCCTCGTTAGCACTGAGGGATACAGAATGGTATGTATACTGCATGCTCTTTAGCGATGAGGGCTATACCGCTCTTTATAGCCGGACACTAAAGATCGTGCAGTACGGGTGATAACGAAAGACCGTTCTTTATCGCGCCAGGACCATGTATAGCTAAATAGCGGTGTAGACTGGTGTTCACCACTCTTGAATGAATGACAGGTACACCATTCATAGGCGTTTCTCACTAAATAGCAGTATACCGTTCAGTATACCGTTTTAGCATTTGTTAGTAAATAGCGGTATAGGGCCCTTTAGCCCCAAACGCTAAAGAGCTGGATACCGTTCTTTAGCGTGTCAGGCCCATACAGCTATAAAGAGTGGTATACCGCTCTTTAGCCACGGCCTTAAATAAAAGACACGCGACCATTGGCTAGCATTTGGATTAATAGTGTGTCGATCAATGAGAACATTCCATTAGCGACTGATCTACAGTCATCGGGAACTTATAATCAGAATGTCTATGAGAAAGCTTGTCCCATTTAATTAATACGGCATTTTAATAATCTATGTTTCCACATTCACATTTTTCATTGCAATTGTTTTTCAATTGAACCACGCGCTCGACTGTTTGGCCGGTCATGATTTATATGCACCAGGATGTTTCGAATTTGTTTTTAACTTTCTAGAATTATGTTCCCAACTCACTGTCTCTGCGAAAAAAGAAAACGATTCCGTACGCGTCTTTTAGACTTGATCTCAACTCATTTCCGCGAGATTCAAGTTACATAAAATAGGCTTATAATGGGCAGTACTATTGTCCACTTTGTTTTCATGCAGTATATATATATTTATAATAATACAACACGAAGTTGTTGGCAGATGGAATGGTTTTGCCAGTCCGTGTAACACGAGTCTCAGCTGTCTGGACATCGACGCAATCATGTCTGGTGTTTTGCGCGCCCATGTAGCTCGTGACGTCTTGATGTGCGTCGTGACGTCATGGCGTCTTGATCGGTTTCCAGAAAGAAATCATTCAAAAATGTTAATTTATGAACGATTTATTACCAAAATAAAACCAGATGGCGATGCAATTTAAGTATATATCTGTATTTAAATTACAATCGATGCAAGCATTTCATATTTTGCGTGTCCATTATTTACAGTATGTACTTCCGGTATGACGCAACATACTCGCGGAAGGACAGACAAAGATCCGAACCGAAAACTTACTTGCGTCCAGCATGGACTGGCGCAAGTAATTAACAGACAGAGAACTTTGTCCCAAAGACCAGCGTTACGTCATTGCACGCGACGATATTACACGTGTCTATTACGCTCGAATATTACATAGGAAAATAGTGCTAATCATGTGATAAAAAAGAATTAGGCATACATAGGATGCATTTGGTTCTATGTAACCAAACACCTCTGGTGAATAAATAGGTTTATCCATAACTTAACCTTAACTCCTATTGACATATCACCTCTTGTTTTCATTGGTTTGGATGGGTAGGGAGATATATCCTAACTTCTTTATCAAAATGGCTGAGTCACGATAGTATTACCTTCTGTTTTAGTTAGGGCGACTCGTGATAGCATTATATTATCTTCTGTATTAGTTGGGGCCACTCGCGATAGCATTACCTTCTGTATTAGTCGGGGCGACTTTTATTTTCTAAAATTTTCGAGTATACAGGCACACCATATGAGTGAAGCGAGCCCTCAGTGACTATATGACCAATGAAATACTATAGATCTGTGCAAGAGATGCTGATTTAATCAAAAATACTCGAGCTCGAGGACTGAGAGTCTGAGACACCAAAGCTCCAGGAATGAGACACCAACTTTTGAGACGGGGATGCTGATAATATGAAAATATAAGTCAATACATTTAAGTAAACCATATGTGGTAAGCAAGCCCTCGTGCAGTGACACCACATGCATAATAATGCTATATGACCATAGTAATGTATGGATCAGCATAGATCAGACAGTACAATCCAAAACTATTCCTTTATATTGTCATCCAGTTCATCATCTATATATTTAACTCATACCATTTCGATCATCCAATGGTGATCCATTCATATGACACGCTAACAAACCGTAGTTTTCACACATTAGAGAAGTAACAAATGTATTCCTCTACCAGTAAGTTCATTGATGTGGCTTAAGCACAATCAATTGCTCTTAAGCTTAATTATTTGTGCTTAAAGGGGTACTGTACCCCAATTTCAATAAATTCCCGGTGACAATAGCGATCTAATATGAATATTATATTATAAAATAACTAATTTGAGTCGACGATGTCTACTGAAAACGTTCCGGTTAACAGGCTATCGTAAAAGTTAAATTGAATTATTTAATATAAATTCATTTATGGCTGGAGTCATAAAATGGAGAATTATGCCATTACGAGTTACCGTTCTTGAAATCGCATATGTTGCGTGTCTTTTATCGACGGCCGTTCGCGAACATTATTGAGTTGCAAACAAAACATGTTACCTGCAAAAGAAGGCCCGTTATAACCGATTCGGAAAAAAGGAGAAAGAAACAAAGAGTCATAAAGCGTCAAGTATTTTATAGGGAGTGAGATTGTTCGATGGAAGAGATTGAATGCATCAATCGAAGCTGTGAGCAATGAACTTCCGGTTCTTCCTGCGACCGCGTATTCTCCGGTGAAGGTCAAAAACATGGCGCGTAGTTTGAAATCGTAATATTTTTGTTTCCAAGATCAATATTTTCTTAGCTAAATTAGGTTTATACGAAACTCATATAACACGAACACAATCTAACTTGAAAGTTATTTCAATGGGAGTAAATAAAAAGATCGCCTATCTTTGTGTACAGTACCCCTTTACGCATAATTATTTGCACTTATTTATGCTTAAGTGCAATTTATGGTTATATGTAACTAAACATCCCTTGTGAATAAATAGGTTTATCCATAACTCAACCTTAACCTATTGACATATCACCTCTTGTTTTCATTGATTTGGATGGGTTGGGAGCCAGATTAACTTTTTTATTAAAATGGCTGACTCGTGATAGCATTATATTTTCTTCAGCATTAGTCAGGGCGACTCGCGATAGCATTACCTTCTGTATTAATCAGGGCCACTTTGAGTTTCTTCAATCTTTGAGTATACAGGCACACCATATGGGGGAAGCAAGCCCTCATTGACAACAGAGGCGGACTGGGCCAAAAAACCGGCCCGGGAAATTAATATAATACCGGCCCATCTGTTCGGGGGTGTCCACAGTCCACCTTGGGAAATTCCAACTGCACCCCCCACTTGAATCAGAATCGGACCAAATATATGTTTTTGCATAATTCCATTTGTACCCCCTCCCCTTGAATCAGATGCAGACCAAATACATGTTTTTGCATAATTCCATTTGCACCTCTGGCCTAATATCCTATTTATTACACGCTTGTTCCTAGAAGTACAGTGTTAAATTGCCGTTCCATATTCACAAATCCGTATGCAACGTACGTTCCATACGCATCTCGTTGACGTAAAATGACGTACATGACGTTCGCCTCAACCACGAAACTGGAACTATTTAAATAAAAGAATCATCACACATGACAAACACGCCCTGTATGAGCCTAAATAAACCTCATATTCCTGTATTTTTAATGCACGGATTCTATAGGAAGCGAAGCGTGTAATAAACACAGAACGACACGATGTGTAAATGGGTTTGTCGATACGACACTCGTGCTGTCGCGGAAGGATAGAACTCGAGGCGCAAGCGCCTCTCGTTCTATCCTTACGCGACAGCACTCGTGCCGTATCAATAAACCCATTTACACATCGTGTCGTTCTGTGTATATATTCATAAACCATGGTTCTATATATTCCCGGTATGAGACCATTCAAATATTGTTACCTGAAAAATTGCATAAATTCTAACATCTAGCGGTCTAACGCCAGACAAATGCACACGGCTACGGACAAGAGACCAGGACACACCGGGCTGTTCATGGTTGTTCGGCCCGGGGTGGGAAAATTTTGAAAACTATACACGAAAATCGCGAATCCTAGCATCTAGACTGGCATCAACTGAAGAGTTCCTATTTTGTTGTAAATTTCAATTGGGGGGGGGGGAGGGGTGCGTGATTTTTTTTTTGGGATTTACAGCTGGGAGTTACCGTTAAGATCTCTACATTAACGGGGTCTTTACGTGGTGTTATATGATGCTGACAAGTTCATTTAATGACAAAATTACGATTAGCCAATTCGGCTGGTTAAACAACACATGTGGCGGCCCACATCCGGAATTTTCTCGGCCTCCCGATCGGATAGTCCGCCTCTGCCCCCTACCCCCACCGAACGTCACATTATACTCACATGAGGAACCTGCAAACTTCCCAATTTATATATTGGCAGTATATATACACATTATCCGAAGTAAAACATTTTGCATGTGGAATAATTTCCGAATGAATATATACTTGTTTAGTGACGGTTGCAAATATGGTTACAATCGGGACAATCTCAGACGCCGTCGTAAAATGGAATTCACTTCATCAATTTATGTGAGAAGAGTGCCATCTTATTGGATACACGGCTGGTTAAACAACACATGTGGCGGCCCACGTCGGTTTCACTTGCAGCCCAAGTTGTGGTTGGGCGGCCCAACCACAAATACCCCCCCCCCCCAACCGTAAATAAAACCCTCGGATTATCGCATGATATAAAATCACGTGGAATCAGAATTTTTCCGGCCTCCAGCCCATCGGGAAATTTCCCGGTCTCCCGATCGGCCAGTCCGCCTCTGATTGACAACACAGTCACCCTATATGACCATGGAAATACTATTTATCAATGCAAGAGATGCTAATTTAATTAAAATACTGGAGCTCAAGGACTGAGACACCAAAGCTCCAGCAATGAAACACCAATTTTTGGGACAGGAATGCTGATAATATGAAAATAGGGTATTTTCCCATGATTTAAGTTAATAAGTACACCATATGAGGTAAGCAATCCCTCATGAAGTGACACCACATTCATGCTATATGACCATAGTAATGGGCCAAATCTGTACAAAAATACTTTTTAAAAATTAAATGGAAAAATACAAGAGTTCCAGGAGGGAGACATCAATTCTTTATGCTGATCAAATGAAATTAGGGATTATCTTTGATTGTTGTACACAGACTCACAATTGACTGTTGAGTACTAGGCTAATAAAACAGGTTTTAAAATTAGCCACATGTTCCTCTTGTGTTGCTAGGTGTCAAATTCACCAGGTTATGCCAATAGTGTATGCCTTTATGGGAATATAGGTTAGATAGTAGTTAAAATTTTGCTTAAGCGCAATTCATTATGCTGAAACACAAATGCCCTGTTTGTGCTTTTAAGCACATGCAATATGTGGTATTTGCGCTTAAGCGTAATTATTTGCGCTTTTAACAGCATAATTCATTATTAAATGTGAAGTTGGCCTCCCATACTTCTTGCCACTGAAACTGAAACATGTATCTGAGCCCCTATGAGTAATTTTATGAAATTTCTGGAGTTTTTCATTAAACTTACATGATTGGCATTTCTTCCGCATGGCTATTTAAAAACATTTCACACTCTGTGTATGCCTTATCCTTCTATATATTAACCATTTTTCATCAAACTTTGGGGTTGGTCCCAAATTGCCTTCGAAAAAACTTGCGTTGTATCGTGGAATGTTTTTCTGAATCCCCCTCCCCCAGGAACATGACTATTTGAATTTGTTTGGGGGGTGGATAGAAGAGTGAGGAGATAAATTTGCCACACCTTTGCTTCATCGGTTTACTATTCTGCTAGCACATTGCACCACATATTGCTCCAGCATTAAATTTCAAATGTTTTCAGCCAACATATACCAGTAGTGTTTTTAAACTAATAGTT
The DNA here is from genome assembly GCA_032622095.1 of Siphonodentalium dalli. Lineage (NCBI taxonomy): Eukaryota > Metazoa > Mollusca > Scaphopoda > Gadilida > Siphonodentaliidae > Siphonodentalium > Siphonodentalium dalli. The sequence continues at coordinate 131,349,366 of CP136062.1, read as the reverse complement.
TATTAACTGTTTGATAGATCACATCAATCTTTATAATTAAAGGGATAAATAGATATCTTGGAGAATTGAATGTTGGCAATGTTGACCATACAGCATTTTTTAACGTTGAAAATATAACGTTGATTAAACGTTGGAAAAATAACGTTGATACAACGTTGGGAAAATAACGTTGATTCAACATTGGAAAAATAACGTTGATTCAACGTAGAAAATATAACGTTGATTCAACGTTGGAAAAATAACGTTGATTCAACGTTAGAAAAATAACGTTGATTCAACGTTGGAAAAATAACGTTGATTCAACGTTGGAAATACAACGTTGTTTCAACATTGATTTATTATTGGAGATATACCACAAACTCCAATAGCTCTTGCTAATTCCCTATTTCTGTTAATTTAACAACTCTAAATACAATGTTGGAAATGAAACGTTGATTCAATGTTGGAAAAATAACGTTGATTCAACGTTGAAAAAATGACGTTGATTCAACGTTGGAAATACAACGTTCTTTCAACATTGATTTATTATTGGCTACAAATTGTAGTAGCTAGCACTGGCTAATTCCCTATTTCGGTTATTATTAATATAACAACTCAATTGAATTTGTGTATAATACAAGTGTATCTATTCCCTGAACTTTCTGTATTGATTCTGATGTATATAAATAATAATTGTGAGTCATAGAGAGCAATCAACATAAGTTTCAATGTATCACAAGGAAACATTTTGTATGGGAGGCCAAATTCACTTCAAATAATTATTTGTGCTTAAGCACAATTATTTGCCCTTAAGCTCCATTATTTGTGCTTAAGCGGAAATAATATAATTTCGCTTCAGTACAAATAAGCTATTTAAAAATTATTTGCGCTTAAACACAATTATTTGAGCTTAAACACAATTATTTGAGATTAAGCGCAATTAAGAAAATTAAAAACCATTACCTGACACACCCTGTTGATATTGGCAGAGTCCCACACAAAGTATCATGGGACATTGAAATTCAAACATGGGGAATCATATTTTATTTTTGAGGGAAGATCTATATTGATGGGGAATTAACATACTTATCTGGTAACTTTATTTATTTAACTTTTTATTGACACAATATTCAGTTAGGTATCTAAAATTAAGTCAAGTCGAGTCCTTAAATCATTCAGTTCACCAGTGTATATCCCCACATTCAACCAAAATCAGGTATAGCGATTGCAGCGTTGGCAGAACGTTGGTATACCGTTGGTTGATTTACCGTTAGTTTTTCAACGTTTAACCAACATTTAAGTAATGTCGTGGGAATTACGTTGGAAAAACATTGTTGAAATAACGTTGGAAAAACGTTAGAAATCTAACCGTTGAATAACCGTTGGGAATCAACGTTGAATCTACGTTGATTCAACGTAGTGAAAACTAACCAACGTAAACTCAACGGTACCAACCAAAAACCAACGTAGAATCAACGTAGCGTTGCTATCTGGGAGCTAGCCTGCTGTGTGGGTAGCGTCACTAAATTCACCATCTGGAGACCTCATTCTGCAAATGCCCAGCACCATATATCATATATTGAGGTCTGGTTTGATCAAAAATATTAACATAAAACACTATTGTATAAACAAAAACCTTACTCAAATATAATCTTACAAAGAAATACATACGGCGTACCGGCCCTCTAGATTTGAACAAAATTGCATATGTTTGTTTTTGTTTTGGAGGGACGATTGTAACATTTGAATTTCTGTAACCATCTTGGATTTCAAAATTCAATCCATCAGCACAGACTACAGGCCGGAGTGTTCGTCTGATCATCAAGAAATTTGTCGTGGAAGTTAATATTGACATGTAGATGGGAATGAGTCATTTTGGGGTCATTCAGCCATAAAACATGGCCGCCGGTAGCCATCTTGGATTTTACTCTTTGTATGACTAAATCCTTTGACACAGGCTCAGTACAGGTCGTATCTTTTGTCGGATCATCATGAATTTGTCATGGATGTTAACATTGACATGTAAATGGGAACGAGTAATTTTGGGGTCATTCGGCAAAAAAAAAAACATGGCTGCCATCGGCCATCTTTGATTTTACTCTTTGCATAACTAGACCTTTCAACTTTCCACATTCCTAATCACTCCATTGACTGTAACTCATGAAAGTATTCCCTTTCCAAGTTGAGCTACAGTGTCATTGACACTTTCATTTCTATGAGTATATATTACGGTGAATGAACCCAGAATATAGGGCGACTATGCTCTTGTTAGTCTGAAACATTCCGATATCATTCGCATTAAAGGCCCACTTAATTTTCGAGTCACCGATTATTATTTTTTTTAATAGTGACTTGATATACGGTTTTAATAACAATCTATACCATAAAATATGATTAAAATACTATAATTCATCAGCATTTGAAACGTCTGTGCCTCAGAAGATGCCCATAGAAACAGAAACAGTTGAAATCTTAGAAAGATTACCCGTTTTGGCTCCCAGAATGCAACAGAATTCAAACTAAAGATGCATTTTCAATGGAAGGTGCATAACTCTATATTTTAAATATAGAGTTATTCTCCCTCCATTGAAAATAATACACCTTTTACTACATCTAGATGACAAAAACACGTTGGTAACTCAACAAAAACAACATGGTCACAGTTTATTTCACCGGATAAGTTGATAATACAATGTTTTGGAGCTTCCTCTTTAAAATGGTATATATTATGGCATATATTTTATATACGTGATCTGGGGGTTCGAAAGTTAAGTGGGCCTTTAATTACCCCCGCTATATAGGCTTTTCCCGTCGTATGACCACACACGGCTCGCATAAAACAATTCCACGCGACTATCTATTCAGTCATTGGTTGCCACTGAGTCCTGCCGTTGGTTGACACTGAGTCCTGCCGTTGGTTGCCACTGAGTCCTGTCGTTGGTTGCCACTGAGTCCTGCCGTTGGTTGACACTGAGTCCTGCCGTTGGTTGACACTGAGTCCTGCCGTTGGTTGCCACTGAGTCCTGCCGTTGGTTGCCACTGAGTCATGCCGTTGGTTGACACTGAGTCCTGCCGTTGGTTGTCACTGAGTCCTGCCGTTGGTTGCCACTGAGTCCTGCCGTTGGTTGACACTGAGTCCTGCCGTTGGTTGACACTGAGTCCTGCCGTTGGTTGCCACTGAGTCCTGCCGTTGGTTGCCACTGAGTCCTGCCGTTGGTTGACACTGAGTCCTGCCGTTGGTTGACACTGAGTCCTGCCGTTGGTTGCCACTGAGTCATGCCGTTGGTTGACACTGACATATCTATTCAGTGATTGGTTGCCACTGAGTCCTGCCGTTGGTTGATTGGTTGACACTGACATATTACTCTTTTGATAATAATGGGATTCCCTGTTCTTTGTTTCAGATATTGAATTGTTAGCTAAAAACCCGCGTGGCTGTTCAATAGTCTGAGTTCACTCAAACTGTGTATAATTGTCATCATCAACGCACACAGGCTATACCACTGTGTATATATCTGACACCGGAAATTATGCAGGAATTTTACCAATTTTGTCCTCTTGATAGTATACCACTATTAGAATTTGATCAATTTCATTTATAATGCGTAATCATTTTGACGAAGTCTCTCGCTGTATACGTTCGCCATACGATGGCCTTGGTGGGGTATCGACGAATAGTTGAACGGTTCAACGCACACGGAGTACTGTTCAATGATAGTGCGTTCCTGCACGGGAAAATGTCAATAATGAGAGCTAAGACGCCCCTTATTTAATACACACTCTTCAATTTTATTGAGTCATCAATCTGTTCCTGAAGAGATTGTACCAAAGAAGAACAGGGTGGTAATTTAGATGGCAATTGGCAGCGCACCCGCACACAATCATACGTAAACGTTAGATGCTATTGTACGGCAAATTACAAATCACAATATATTTACTGTCGTGCGAATTGGCGCTGCTGCCTTCCAGAAAGAAACAACTTTGTAGCCCAGAAATCGACTGATACTGTGTTTTGTTTTTCGACAAAGGTCAACGAACGAAATATATATAACGATCGACTGACAACATTTAAGATGAACTAACTTGTAACCCGATCCCCTGGTAGTTATTCGCTACAATGAAATGTGTTGAAACAAAGTCTGGCCAGGTTCTTTAAGGAGATCAATTGCTCCAGCTTGACTTGAAATTTATTTGATATCTATAATATACAAAAGGGGTTAGGGCAATTTTGTTTGCAACTTATTAACATTTCCTCGATGTTTTAGCTGCCCAGAAATCCTATAAAATTCAAATAAGGAGGGTAGTAATTGCTCTACTGCACGAGTTACATATTCGGCTCCTCTCAATTACATTTCAATGTAAGTATAATTTTTGCCTTCATATTGTAGATGCTGGTCAACGAATATATGCATCAATACAATATCTTGGTTCATATTTGCTCAAATGAAACAATATTGTTGTTTTCCTTTTCCAATAAACTTATTTGTGATCATAAACTTGTGAGCATGAAAGATATTCATCTATACATAATTATTCATCTATATAAATTGTTTATTCTATAAATTTTCTTATCATTTCTGAAGATATGGGATTATGAATCCCCTTGTTTGATTCAGCAATGCGACTCTTTTTGCAGTTGTCAAACGGCCAGGCCCGCTGCATCCTGAACAAATGTCAGTTGTTTAAATTGGACATACATGTAGATTAATGGCAGGGATGTGGCTAGAGGGTCTCCGCTGGGGGGGGGGTGTCCACCTTGGGAATTTCCAACTGCACCCGCCCCCCTTGAGTCGGAATCACATCAACATAATTCCATTTGCACCCCCCCCCTTGAGTCGGAACCACACCCAACACAACTTTTTGCATAATTCCATTTGCACCCCCCCCCCCCTTTGTGTCTGAATCGCACCAACACAACTTTTTGCATAATTCCATTTGCACCCCCCCCCCCTTGTACCTCATGCTCAGGCCTAATTTCCTATCTATATATTCATAAGCCATGCTTCTATTTTCCCAGTATGAGAACATTAAGATATTTTAACCTGAAAATTGCCCCAAAAAAAACAACTAGTGATCTAATTCCAGACAAATGCACACAGCTACCGAAAACAGACCATGAAACACTGGGCCGACCATGGTTGTTTGGCCCGGTGTGAATTTTTTTTGAAAACTATATACAAGAAAATCGCAAATCCTAGCATCTAGACTGGCCTCAACTGAAGCTTTCCTAGTATTGGAAATTTCAAACCTCATGCTCCCCCTCAGGTTGGAAAATTCTTCAACTGATGACCATTTATGTCTACAAGATTGACCAAATGTAGTAAAATATTGTTTTGCTAAACTAATTAGCAGTTTTGTATTGGCCATGTGGATGGGGCAATGACACACCGGGCCGACCATGGTTCGGCCCGGTGTGCGAAAATTTTGAAATCTGAACAAGAAAATCGCAAAATCCTAACATCTAGACTAACCTCAAGCCTTCCTACTGTTGGAAATTTCAAACCCACTTAGGTTGGAAAATTTCCAACTGATGACAATTCCAATGACAATGTTGACCAATTGTATGACAATATTGTTTTCTTAAATTAACTAGAAGTTTTTGACTGGCCACGGGGGAGGGACCAGGACACAAGCTTTCCAAATGTTGGAAATTTCCAACCTGTCACCCCCCCCTAAGGTTGGAAAATTTCCAACTGATGTCCATTTCTGTCAAAATTTTTGACCAAAAATAGGAACATATGCAAATATTGGTCGAAAAACAATAAATTCCCCCCAATAAATTGTTTTATAATCAAACTACAAGAACATTTTCAACCTATTGTTGGTGTGAAATTTCGTTGTGGCAGGTATGAAATTTCCAACTATTGAAAATATAGCTCTCTCCCCACACCCCCCCCCCCTCTAGCCACATCCCTGAAATTTAATGGGTTGGTTCTTGAATTTACATGGGGTTATCCTACAAGGACAAGTGACATAATTTTGCCATTGCGACACATTTCACGATTATTATGGATGGCAGTGAGCATCGGTCGGAGGGGGTCGGGTCATCAACATGTCTTTAAATATTCGCCGAAACAGCATGGGGCATGAACAAACGTGCGTAGCTGCCAATAATTTCACCAGGGTCTTACCACATCATTCATATACTGGGGTTATAATGGCCTTCCTATTTGCAATTGAGGTCAGTAATCAGATAACACAATGTCCACACCATGATGTCCGTTCAAAGCGATTACATGCACCGTGTACATGTACAAATGTCACAAATTGCGAAAGAGGTATTAATTATGTCCAAAATGTTATCATTTGAGATCGCACCCGCAGTAGAGTCTGTTAAGGGTGGACAACGAAACAACATGTGAGATATGCGGATTTAAAACTAAATATAACCTGAAGATACATAAATCAAGACGTCATGAAACCTTGTCGCCAAGTGTGTTACAACAACAATCACATGAGACAAACTCAGAAAAACACAATGTGTGTGGAATTTGTACATGATGGAATAATAATCGGCAGATTTCTAAGTGGAATCATTTGATATTTTTAAAGTCGAAAAAGGGAGATAGCTCCGTCAAAAATCCGCAGATCTGAACCACATTCAAATTTGACTTGAACAATGTGATGGATATTCCTGATGTCAAGATTAGTTGGGATTAGTTGATATTAACTGGAATTATCCGGACAAAAAATGGCAATTTATAGGTCTGAAAATGACTATAGCTCTAATAAAAAGCATCTTCCAGAACGGTGTTGCAACTCGACCTCAATAATGTAATGTTTATTACTCGTACCAAGTTTCGTTCCAATCGGATATTATTCACCGGAGTTATTATCCGGACATTATGAAAATAGCAATTTCTAAGTAAAACAAGAGCATCGCTAGGGAGTGGCAAAGTATGCCATATAGCCATTTCGAATTGTAATACCGCAAAATAAAATAATAATTTGAGCTTACAAAGAATATCTGATATACCCTAATTACAATGCCAAAATGTGGTCAAAAGTCGAAAAATGGCCGTATAACTCATGTGAAAATATTTAGACAGAACCCATATTCAAACATGGCCTGTAGTTTTAGCTGGGAAATATACATACCAGCTTTGGTTCAAATCACATAATCCAAACAGGAGTTACCGGTCGGAAACCGAAATGTTATGAAATCGGTCAAATTCTAAGTCGAAAAAGGGCCGTAACTCATGTAAAATAAAAGGACGGAACCCATATTCGACCTTGGCCTGTATTCTTGGCTGGGAAATAGACATATCATCTTTGGTTCAGATCAAATAACTCAAACTAGAGTTATCGATCAGAAACCAAAAATATTAACGGACGGACGGACGTCCAGACAGACGGACGGACTGACGGGCAGACAGACTGATTACATAATACGACATTTTTTTTCTTCAAAAAGGGTGTATAAAAGGGCCATAAATCATAGGAAAAAAATCATCGGACTGGAACCATAATTGAAATTGACCTTAATAATGTAATTTTCATTCCTGTACGAAGTGTCGTTTCGATCGGATAACTTGAACTGGAATTAACAGCCTGGCAAGGAATCGGACGTTCACACGAACGGACGCGCAAACGAACTGACGCCGCTGATTATAATAGTTCTCAGAAATTATCAGGGGGGGGGGGGGGGGGGTAAATAAACTTGAAAGTGAGGTTTTATCACAAATAAATATGTTTAGCATTTTCACTTTCTGTCCTTATGCAGGCAATTTATAATTTTAAAATGAACATCTACTTGCTGCTATTATCGAACTACATGTATAATGCAGATGTTACAATGGTGACATTTATAATGACACCAAGACTTATTTCACATAGTTCCCAGAACATTTTATTTTATATTTATTAAACCATAATTGTTGGCGTGCAGTTACTAACCAGTGCTGGTGTGAAGTCATACTTGGTGTAAACTAAAATTGACATCGAACATTAGTTAATGGGGGGTCTATAATCATTTATGCTCATTTCATTGTTTGACGTTTCGGGGAAATATGTATCATAACCATCGCCAAATATGATGGTTTGTGTTAAATTTCAGAGAGGATGTTCAAATTTATCATGCCAACTAGAATTCTGTTAGATAGCCCCTCTGATGTGATGTTAAATCTAAAAAACAAGTCACCATTGAATTGGTATACACGTGGTGTTACAATGAGCTGAAAAGCAACAAAATGACACAATCGTCATCATAATGATCTGTAATGAAATTACTCCCATATTGACTCAATTATTTGCCTAAAATTGACAGATATTGTTTGGGACTTGCAATATGCCGTACAGTAACAAAACATGCGAATTGAAAATTTGCACGACAGTTCTCCTGCAATTCGCCGTACACCAAATAATTATGTCTTTCGCCAATAATTTTAATAAACAGCCGAAAAACTCATGTTTGGGGCTATGTAAGTCATTGTGGACCTTTCTTACGCCATGTGCATAGCAATATGTAAACATGCAGGCGTTTTAGATATAAGAAAATCGGTGTTTATCAGACCAAGTTGCAGACGATCCGTACAATTTCACCTAATAATCGTGATTTATGAGGACGTACTTTCTATCCAGAATTGATAGATAGTATATTTTAGAAGTATAGTATAATCTACTATTATTCAGAGGGATTTTATTTTCCTGGTGTGTCATGGTTTTTAACAATCACGAATATTCGGTAAAAATTACGGCATATTGTGTAAACAAATGAAATATTCCTGCATAATATCCGGTGTCGGATAAACACAGTGTATACATTCACACACGCCACACTATCCATCGTTGAGCGACTGTATTTCGGAGTCGCATTGGCGTTTTGATCTGACTCACACAGTGAGTGATGCGATATAGTAACATGTTAATAGAGTAATTGTCTACTCGCGTGGAAACGAGTGAGACCATGTGTCAAAACTATAATTAGGATTAAGTCAAAGCGTGGACGTGAATCGCCCCACTCGCTGTGTGATCACAATGTTTGAGCCAGAACCTGCGTGATTGCGAGTGTGTTTACAAAGGAAATGTGACTGTGGTTCACAGAGTCCTGTCGTTAAAACGAGATATATAGAAATAATTTTTTTTTTAAATGAAATAGAGCGTGCCACTTTAACAAACGCATCTCTACTGATATTTAATGATAAATGCATGTAGTGTGTGTACTATTGTGGGATACAGCGCTGTGGCCGTTAATTGTGGCAATTGTGTTTGTAAACCGCGAAGCGGTTCTCACTAAATGTGCCACGTACCAACCACCACAGCGCCGTATCCCACAATAGCACACACATCCACTACATTTATTTCTTATATATATACTAGCAGATTAACCCGCCACTGGCGGGATTGGTCCCATGGCTTTGGTCGATCCATTAAGCTTTGGTCGATCCATTAATTTTTGTTTTTCAAGGTAACCCCGTACAGGCACGACAAAATAACCTGACAAAAATATTCCCCGTCCCGAGTTGAACATACATAAGAAATTTCACGTCGATGTCACCGCTGACGACCGATATATCGCCCAAGGTCATTTGTGGGTACCCGTTTCAAGGTCAAGGTCACCTCAGGCGGACAAACTGACCCGACTAAAAAAATCTCCCCCGTCCCTTGGAAGCCCTAACTACGAAATTTCGTCTCGATATCCCCAGTTTCCGAGACGGTCGATTGAGCCGTCGTGTATATAAACGCTCTTTAACAACGACACCGCAAATTTCACGTATTCAATACGAATTCAATACGTTGTGTGAATTTAGAGTTGTCCTTCCTGCATCGGGTCACAAACATCAAAGAGACCATTTAGCCCATCAGTTCCAACGACGGTGGCAGGGCGAAGGGCGAATGAGTGCTCGGACGTTCTCGGAAGCGGTGCGATGACACTTCCCGTGGCTTTTTACCCTTAGATAGCAAGTTTGGGCTCAATCGGTCGAGCCGTTTTCGAGTCTATAAAGGATATATGGATATATGGATATAGGGATTCGTCTCATGCCTTTGTCAGAAACATGACTATATGAGCGTATATGAGCAAGGACGCATGCGAAATTGGACCCGATTTGACCTTGAATTGACAATTTTGAAGGTCAAGGTCAGGTCGGGGTCACGATTTGACCCGTCCTATATACTCCCCGGACAAAAGTACCCATAGGTATCAAATTTCGTCGAAATCCGCCAGTTTTACCCGATTTGACCTTGAATTGACCAGTTTGAAGGTCAAGATCAGGTCATGGTCACGATTTGACCCGTCCAAAACACTCCCCGGACAAAAGTATCCCTATGTATTAAATGTCGTCGAAATCCGCCAGTTTTACCCGATTTGACCTTGAATTGACCATTTTGAAGGTCAAGGTCAGGTCGTGGTCACAATTTGACCCATCCAAAACACTCCCCGGACAAAAGTAGCCCTAGGTATAACATTTCGTCGAAATCCGCCAGTTTTACCCGATTTGACCTTTAATTGACCATTTTGAAGGTCAAGTCGGGGTCACGATTTTACCCGTGCATGACACTTCCCATAGGTAGCAAGTTTGAGCTCAATCGGTTCGAGTCTATAAAGGACACACATTCACCACGGCAATCGGCATTGCCGTGGCAATCGCCGTAGGCTTCAATATTCGCCACGGCAATTGACTGCCGTGGGCCACGGACTGCCGTGACAGTTGATAACATGTTAACATTCGGGGGATCGGGCACTGCGGTCAGTCAAAAAACATCACGCGCACGCTATAACTCCGGTATCACTAACGTACGCGGCATCGGAAGGGTGAGGTTAACTTCCGCCTGGATCCACGTGGCGTGACGTAATTCACAACCACGTGTATTTACCTCGAAAGTGTTAAAATTGCGCGACCGCGACACACACAATGGCCCGATAATGGGCACGCATTCCCTGGAATTTCCCAGAAGATATTCATGGGGAGGTCAAGTGACCAATTTTGAAATTTGCTGGTCGCATTCGTCTGTAGGTCTGAGGAATTCTCGGCTAGATATTGTTACCAATATGACATATTTAAATTAATCCCACCGTGCACCCCCACACCAACGCGACGTAATTTTGGTACCATGTGTTGCGTTCTAAAAATAGGTCGATTGCAGTGGATTCGTAGAGATGACGAAATATGCGTGCGACAGAGAATATTGTTTGATCGAAAGCATTTGAATTAATACGTCACAAGACTCGCTGAATATTTGTCCCTGCTATGTGTTGGGAATGTGAATTAAAATTGCCGTGGGGATGCCGTGGGGGTCTAACTTTGCCCCCCCGTTCCTAGGAAGCCCTAAGTACGTCACACAACACGCTCATGTCTGGATACAGTCTTACACGCACACGCCCAGACCCAGACGTAATAATCACATTACACACATACGCTCTTTATCAACGACACTGCGGATACGAACTCTCTTCAACTATCAACGCGATTAACCCCGCAGTGCCGTTTTTTGTGTGACTGAGAGTGGAGAACGGGTGCTCTGAGCTTCTCCAAAAACGCCGCGACGACCATTCCCGTGGGAATTTGCCCTTATATAGGAAGTTTGAGCTCGATCGGTGCAGCCGTTTTCTAGTCTATAAAGGACAAATATACACAAACATATATATACGGAAGTCTCAAAATATATAGTTGACTAACAGATTAGCCCGCCACTAGCGGCATTGGTCCCATGGCTTTGGTCGATCCATTAATTTTTGTTTTTCAAGGTAACCCCGTACAGGCATATCATATAACCCGACAAAAATATTGCCCGTCCCGAGTTGACCATACATAACAAATTTCACGTCGATGTCACCGCTGACGACCGAGATATCGCCCAAGGTCATTTGTGGGTACCCGTTTCAAGGTCAAGGTCACCTCAGGCGGACAAACTGACCCGACGAAAATCTCCCCCGTCTCTTGGAAGCCATAAGTACGAAATTAGATATCCCCAGTTTCCAAAAGCAAAAGATATGAGGTAGAATTTGTGAAATATGGACCCTGGTGCAAACACTCGCAGGGCCCTAAAATTTATTAACATAGGATTTGCCATACAAATCGATTTATGTCGATAAAACTCTTATTTTTCAAAATTTTAAGCTGAGACTTCGTGTGTCTGCGTGTAATACTTATATATTCTTAAAATGACAGAGTCCAACGCGTAATTATGTTTTAGATGGAAGAAATTAAATTTTTTCGATGCTAAATTTTAACATATCATTTCCCATTCAAATCGATTTATGTCGATAAAAGTCTTATTTTTCAAAATTTTAAGCTGAGACTTCGTGTGTCGGCGTGTAATACTTATATATTCTTAAAATGACAGAGTCCAACACGTAATTATGTTTTAGATGGAAGAAATTAAAAATTTTCGATGCTAAATTTTTTAACATAGGATTTCCCATTCAAATCGATTATATCGATAAAACTCTTATTTTTTAAAATTTTAAGCTGAGACTTGGTGTGTATGCGTGTAATACTTATATATTCTTAAAATGACAGAGTCCAACACGTAATTATGTTTTAGATGGAAGAAATTAAATTTTTTCGATGCTAAATTTCGAGCGATAACGTTGCGTTGATATTGTAAACAAACGCTCTTTAATAGCGACGCGTCATATACAAACGCTCATTAATTATCACGCGATTAACCCATCAATCCCCATTGCGGTGGTAGTTGAAGGGTGAAGGAGTTGTCGCACGGGCTCGCGAATGGTCCGATGACCATTCCCGTGGGTTTTTACCCTTAGATAGGAAGTTTGGGCTCAATCGGTGGAGCCGTTTCGAGTCTATAAAGGATATACACATAAATACGGTCTCAAAATATATAGTAGATATAGCTTTTTGATGATTTATTCCCATAAAAATATGAGTGTATTTTTTTTTTTTTTTTCACAAAATCTGCCGATAATTTGAGACCATCCACTGCAGCACATTAAGTCAGCCCAATAAAATCCAATCTTTGGTTCAAAACCTCCATATATATGTATCAACAGACCTAATTTTAATCTGCCCAATGGCATATTTGAATCCATATTTCCTTGTCTCTCCCCCGTGGCCTTGTAAATTTGACTGCAGTTAGACGACTCGGTGTTAGTATTTGTTCAGGTTCAAAATTTCCTCATACCGTGCAGAACCATGGTCGGCCCAATGGATTATGCCCCCTCTGGCTGGTCACCGCAAGACTACTGATCCATTCAGAATAGGCTACGATCCAAAATCAAAACTCAAGGGGGGGGGGGGGTTGCAAATGGAAATTTTGGTCTGGTTCAAGGGCGGGTGGAATTCCAAGGTGGATACCCCCCCCCCCCCCTCGAACGGCGACCGTCTAGTGAGGTCCCTGTATCAGACTGTGAGTTAACAAAACTTACTGTCTTCAAGTAATGGTCTGAACATTCACAGATATTGCGTCGATCGACAGTTAATATGATTAAATTATTCTCAGAAATCTTATGCAACAACTCATTATGCGCACAGGCGAAAACATATTAAATATTTCGAACGTGCGTTCAAATCGGCTTGAGGGACACAAACTGACAATCACTCAGGAGATTTCATTCCAAGGACAAATAAGCCATCGGCCTTCTATTTGGTAAGCTCACATTATTTGGATAGCAATAAGGATAGGCTTAGATCAATACATGTACATCCTATTGAAGTGTGACTTCTGAAAATGTTAATATATACTGCAGTATACACATGTGTCCGCTAACATGTTCTGACATGCATTTAGTGCAATAGCACCGTGACCTTAATTAATCAACGACCCATTAAAATATCCCCATCAATTGTTTGAAGTAGAATCATATTCAATAGACAGAGAAATAATTTGCAACGAGGCTCAGAATAGATAAAGCAACATCTGTTATGAACAAATGATGTGATATATAATTAACATTTGCTCAGTCCAAGTTTGCTCGTACTAAAACCAGCTAAGTTATTGGGAAAGCGAGATGTCAGTTTTAGTATGAGATTAACGTCCCCATGACATGAGTTAAAAAATTACGCCCAGGTATGGTGGTTGGTATTTTATATACTCGATTTTACCTAACAAATCAATACCTGATGGTAAAATATATCGGAAAATAGTGACATCTTATGTTCATAATGGTGTATACTAATCTTAACTTTCATGTTAAATTACACATATAATATTCCGGTTTATTAGGACTAACATCGGTTTGTTTACGTTTTAACTCAAAGCCGAAGTGCTCCGTAATGTACTCGATCGGCTAAGTTCGGCTTCTGTGTCGTCAATCGAGTACAACAATCAGAATCGAGTGCACCCTTATTCAAACATCGTGTCCTGTTAATATATTCCATCACTATTATGCATTTATTTGTATTGTAAGTGGTCCTCTATTACTTAAATAGTTCTTACATGGAACGTCTCGCTCGCGATATATATGCAATTTCTAATTTACAAATTACTCGGTATAAGTGATTTTCGCCGGCACATGCCGATGTCAGTGAGTTCAATTAAGTTCACATACTTTTAAAAATATGTAAACACTGTCGTAATTGTCTTTTTTCACATTAAATTACCGCTTTCAATTGACCATTGGTGTGGTGTTCAGGACAAATATCATGTCGTCTACGGAATAAATCCGTTTATTGTCGCAATTGTGATATTCGATTATATTTAATTGTGGATTTATGTGAGCTGATCACTAACGTGTAACTCGTGTCATATAAAGCCTATATATATAGGGACGTTCTCGTACTAAAACTAGCATCTCGCTTCCCAATATATTAGCTGGTTTTAGTACGAGCAGACTTGGACTAAAATTTACTATGCATCACCCGTCTGCAATCAGCAGATGCATGCAATCAACATATAGGCCTTGGGTCCCAAATGCCGCGTCCTAATAAAAGCCGACCGCACCTCCCCCAAATGTCCGAGCGAGATAGTGCATGCACTATCGTGCAGAATAGACCTGTATGTACATGTACAACAGTTCCAATCCCCAAGTCCATAGCTCGAGCGGAAATGACACTGTTAACCCCTAACTTGCGGCCGGTCCGCCAGGTACGCAAAATCAAAAAAGGCACCGACCGGCAGCACCTCCCCTAGCTGCCTGACCACGGAAAGAGGCATCATATCATGCAGCGAGTACCATATCGGGCAAGTCGCCAGCTTTACTTTAAACATATTTTATTGTTATATAATTCATTACAACGGGATTGGGGTACAAGTTTTAACAACTTACAATGTCCCCGCTCCCAAATACAATATATATATGAATTTAACAAGATGACAGAGAAAATATACATGATGAGGTTGCAAATTTGGTCTACAAAAGAGAAGATAACTTGTGTAAAGAGTGTGTGATAGTCCGGTTCTGTGTTTGTATAATACTAGCGTTCTGTCCGTCCTCTCTCTCTCTCTCTCCATGGAAATAGAAACTGAGAATAGTGGCCTTTGTTTTGAAGGGTATTATGTGCTATATGTTTGCATTTGTTGCATTTGTTTGGTCCGTAGCTTTAATGTAGTCAGACAATTATTTATTCAGTATCAGTATTGTCCGGTTCAAAACGCTTTGGTGCAGCTATATATGCCTGAACAATGCGGAACATCTTTTCATTTCTTGGTGGAGTTTCACTTGGGTTTCCCCAAAGTAATTGCTTGTAATTGTTAATTTTAAAGTTGAGGTCGTCCAGTTTACGGTATAGTTCTAACCTTTGTACATTATATAGGGGGCAATTTAGGAAAAAGTGCATATCACTTTCATATTCGTATCCACATTTACAGTTTGGGGTATCTGCTATATAATTTTCGAACATATCTAAGCGGAGATCACTGCAGGAGTTTCTTATCCTACAGTGGAAAATACTATATTTTCGGTTTCCTGATTCAAAATATTTAGGCGGCTTTCTGGTGGGCTCTATCATATTTAGGTTATCCTTAAAATCTAGAAGATTTTCAGCATCCGTTATATATGTGGGTAGTTTGTTCCATGAAGTTGCAACGAATGGGAAGAATGATTGCTTAAAATGTTCAGTTCTACTATAATATGAATGGAATCTGCCTGGGGTTCGCATGTTATAGCTGGAGACTTGTACCGAGCGTGGTGGGAGTAGGCAAGATAAATAATATGGAGTTACGTTATTTATAATTTTGAACATAGTTTGTAATTGGTGCTTTTCTCTACGAATGTTCAGAGAAGGCCAGCCAGCTTCGCATAGGACCGCGTTATTGGGAACTGAGCGCGTGAGCCCTGTAACTATTCTAGCGGCATCAACGTGAATCCGGTCAAGTTTATTTAGTAAATATGTCGGCGCGTTTTCCCAAATTACGTCCGCATAATCTAGGAGAGGCAAGATATAGGCCTTGTATATCTTATCGAGTGTTCTTCGATCTAGGTTGTACTTGTATCTTCTGAGTATCGATAGTCGCGGGACAACTTTTTTGACTATAGATTAAATTTGGATATTCCAATTTAAATTGCTTTGTATTTTGAGACCAAGGTGTTTATGCGACTCAATTATGTCAATTCTCTTATTTTGGAAGGTTAAATCTGGAGGAACCTCTCGTGGGGTCAGGGAGAACAATATTGCCTTAGTTTTGGTTGGATTAAAGTTTACAAGCCATTTGTTGGCCCAATCTGATATTTTATTAAGGTCTTGGTTTACACTTCTTTCTAGCAGCTTTATGTCATAGTATAGTGTTTGGACGTGAGACATGTATCATCTGCATACATTCTTGTTTCGGAATTTAAATTATCTGGGAGATCATTTATATATACCAGGAAAAGGAAAGGTCCGAGTATATATCCTTGGCGAACTCCGGCTGGAATGGGTTGGAAGTTGGAATATGAATTGTTTATTAAGACTCGTTGTTTTCGATTACTGAGGTAATCTTCCAGCCATTTCAATAACGGACCGGATATGCCGTATTGTTCTAGCTTATATATCAGTCCCCTATGCCAGACTCTTTAAAATGCCTTTGATATATCGCAAAAAAACTGAACATGTGTATAAGTCATTATCGAGAGTCTGACAGAGGTTATGATATAGATCTGTTAATTGGAAGGTCGTGCTATGTCCGGGAATAAAACCAGATTGATGTTGGTACAGTAGTTTGTTATCTTGGAAAAATGACATAAGATGTTGGGTAATTATTTTTTCAAACACTTTGCCGAGGCTCGGAAGGAGGGAAATAGGACGGTAATTTATACAATCGGCAGGATCATCTTTTTTAAATATGGGGATAACATTTGCTTTTTTCCAGTCTGATGGGAATTGGCCGAGCTCTACTGACTTTTTAAAAATAATTTCTAATGGAACAACAATCGATTCAGCAGTAGCGTGAATCATTTTTGGGCTTATGCCATCAAATCCATGGGCTTTGTTAACTTTGAGTGATTTAATTGCAGTAATGATCTTATATCGGGTGAAAATAATATTGGATAGCGATTTGGAACATCTACGGAGAAGGATTGGAATTTCGTGACCACGATCATCGATATTTGAATTTAAAATGAAGGCCTCGTTTAAACACTTCGCTTTCTCGCGATCATCTGTCACATATAGGTTTTTCCATCAATAGTGACATCTCCGTGTTGACTATATAATGGTGGGATGCATGTGGATTTCTTTTTGTTCAGCAAATAATTTATTGTTTGCCAAAAGTCGCGAGGGGATGGGGATTCATTTACTCGTTCTTCAAGTTTAGAGTGAAATTGTGCTTTCGCGTATTTCTTCATGTTGTTTACTTTATTTCTGATATCTTTATAATTTCTCCATGAGACATCTGAATTTCGTTTTATGGCTATTTCTCAATCTATCTCTGCGTCTGATCTCCCTTCTTATATCTGAGTTGAACCAAAACTTGTCATTTGTTCGTATCGTGACTGTTGATTTGGGTACTGTCTCTTCCATTACTGAGATGAATAAATTACAGAATCGGGAGACAGCATGGTCTATATCTTCAACTGTGTTTAATTCTTCTTGCCAGTTAATAGCATCTAACATACTGTTAGCCCTGATATAATCTCCGTGTTTATATTTCCATATAGTTCTCTTAAATGATGTAGTTTCATATTTTTTGAATTTTAATATCGCATAAACACCATAATGATCTGAGAAACCAAGATTTAGAGTGTCGGCGTCGTACATTTGTAAGTTATTGCTCACGATTATGGGGTCCAGAAGTGTTTGGGATGTGGGCGTGACTTTTGTTGGTTTTTTAATTAAGTCGCCAGCTGTAGCGGAAATGAATATATTAACCCATATACGCTGCTGTCGTATTCGCTATGAATGCTTGTATACACAAGAACGCCAAAAATAACATCCGCCGGAAGTACCGCCACCCGGGAACCGAGCGGGATGTGGCATTCATTATGGTGCAGAGTAGACCTGTATGTACCAACGTTCCAATTACCAAGTCGATCGCTCGAGCATAATCACTATAAACACTATCGACATTGGTTATAATAATTAATATATCATTACCACTGTTATCAAAGTAAATGGTAGATTCATTAATATCGTCATTTATTTATATTTCTGTATGCCATGACACTTTTCAACAAACTAATTAAGTGAGAAATATATAATAGGAATGTTTTCGTGTAAAATATGCGAGGGTGAGGTGTCCATATGGGGGGGGGGGGTGCAAGTGACCGGCGGCAAACTTGTCTCACAGACGAAAATTTCCCAACACCCTGTGGTTGTGTTTTGAATATATCTGAACACACTATAGCCCTAATACATTAGCGAATCATTCTGAAATGTTACAAGCATAATGGATACCACTTCCAGTAGACCTGAGCTATACAGTGTGTGATTGTAATTTATTTTAGATGAAAAACATTGTTGTTGGAAGGAATCTTGAAATTGATTCTTTGCATATTGATATCTAATGTATGGAATCCTATTAGGGCCACTTCCTAATGGCGCTTTCGGCGCGCGCCGAAAGCGACAAAAAGTGCGCCATTAGTAACGCGCCGAAAGCGCCGAAAGCGCCGACATCGACAAAATATGCGCCGTTACGGCGCACTATTTGTCGCTTTCGGCGCACTTTTTGTCGCTTTCGGCGCGATATAAGCGCATGTTTCGGCGCGTTACTAATGGCGCACTTTTTGTCGCTTTCGGCGCGCGCCGAATGCGCCATTATGCATACTATTAGGTCCACTCCCTAATGGCGCGCGCCGGAAGCGACAAAAAGTGCGCCATTAGGGTATCTTTCGGTGCACTTTTTGTCGCTTTCGACGCTTTCGGCGCGTTACTAATGGCGCACTTTTTTTCGCTTTCGGCACGCGCCGAAAGCACCATTAGCAAGTGGACCTAATAGGATTCCATACTAATGCCATATTTATTGGCCATCAAAATTGAAGTTGATTTACAACACTTTGAGTGAAATGTTGATACGCAAAAAGAGGCAAATGAATACTCACACAATCGACAAAATTATAATGCCCGAGAAGCAGGTGTACGAGATCACAAACATAGAAACACTCTTATGTTGAGATCAGTTCCAAGTTACCACATTAAAGTAGGCGCCACTATCACAAGTGACAAGAACGCTTATTTTCTCGCGTGATATCCCTCAACAACATTGATATATCGCTCGGCAATTTTCTCGGTGATCTCGTCTAGTACACCTGCTTCTCGTTCATTCTCTTTTTTTCTTTTTTTTCTGAGATTGAGTGAATCAATGTAGCTCTAACAGTAATTGCAGGTAAACAATGGAAACGAAATGCAGGTTAATGGTCTGAATGGTGACAATTTTCAACGCCAATCTTGGATGAACGGGAAACACCTTGTTCGTTCTTGCGTACAGTCATGTACTAAGCTTACATTACAAGTCCCGGTCATATATGAAAATAGTTAATATCTCCGACATAACTAACATGTCGTTGGAACTTTGGTATATACATGTGTATTCTGCACAATAATACATGCCCCATCTCTTTCGGACCTCTGCAGGCGGTATATATACGGTGGGCGGGTGTTATTCTCGGCGTTTTACGTTGTATATATACATTCATAGCGAATTCGACCGCAGCGTATGTGTTAATATATTGACTTCCGCTACAGCTAGCGACTTACCTGATCGCCCATGAACGCAGAGGGGTATTCGCTGCGTGATATGATGTCCCTTTCCGTGGTCAGCTAGGTATATAGCTAAGGAGTGGCGGTCGGTCCCTTGTTGGATTTTGGGTAACTGACGGAACCGGCCGCAAGTTAGGGGTTAAGGTGCCGTTTCCACTCCAGCTATCTGCTTGGGGATTGGAACTTTGGTATATACAGGTCTATTTTGCACGACATTTCATGCCCCATCTCGCTCGGTCCCCTGGTAGCTAGCGGTACGGTAGGTGGTTGCTATTTTCGGCATTTTGCGTATACATTCATATATCGAATTCGACCGCCGCGTATATATGGGTTACTGTATTCACTTCCGCTACAGCTAGCGAGGGGTATTCGCTGCATGCTCTGATGTCCACTTCCGTGATCAGACAGCCAGCCGGGAGGTGTTGGTGCCTTTTTTGGATTTTGCGTATCTGGCGGAACCGGCGGCAAGTTAGAGGTTATTGCCGTTTCGACTCAAGCTGTCGATTTGGGGATTGGAACTTCGGGTGCACCCGATCCGCATAGACTTATCAGATATAAATACGTAATGACGGAAATTCTTTACCATCTATAGATACGTAAGTGTGGACCGTATACGCCTATCGAGCCCACTATTACCATTTATATCTCTTAATGATGGTCTGATCACGGGCCCACCATTATGACATATAGAACACTAATTGTAACCTTATCCAGAGTCCATTATGTTTATCTATAAAACTGTAATAAAACCCAACCGATAGTTTTGTGTGTATAGCGTTTATGGTCATTGCCTTGTGTGTGTAGGGGTGGGCAATATCGGCATCTCTATGCATTGAAGTGTGCATATCTACATGTATACTAGTTAAAGAGTGGGTATGAGGTATAAACGAATCGATGCATGGATGTTTTTAAATGAATGGTTGAAAAGGACCCGTTTTGAGTACACGTCTTAAACTGATATACAGTACCAATATCGACATCAAATTAAAAAAAAATGTTGCGTATTTCCATGAAATCTTACGCGTGTATGCTTCCCAATCTCATATATATTTTGAAGACCTCTGTCTGTCTGTCTGTTTGTCTGTTTGTTTGTCTGTCATTAATACAAATCTACGATTCTCGACCGATCGGGACGAAACTTGGTACGTGTGTGTAGTTTGATATTTGGTATGTGAATGTATCTTGCCCCGGATACGAATTTTATCGGGTCGTCGAGCCCGTGCGACGCCAGCTTCGCGCATGCGCAGACGAGATCTCGGAAACGGGTGGAGCTATCGACTTGAAATTTGGTATGTGAATGTATCTTGCCCCGGATACGAATTTTATCGGGTCGTCGAGCCCGTGCGACGCCAGCTTCGCGCATGCGCAGACGAGATCTCGGAAACGGGTGGAGCTATCGACTTGAAATTTGGTATATGAATGTATCTTGCCCCGGATACGAATTTTATCGGGTCGTCGAGCCCGTGCGGCGCCAGCTTCGCGCATGCGCAGACGAGATCTCGGAAACGGGTGGAGCTATCGACTTGAAATTTGGTATGTGAATGTATCTTGCCCCGGATACGAATTTTATCGGGTCGCCGAGCCCGTGCGACGCCAGCTTCGCGCATGCGCAGACCAGATCTCGGAAACGGGTGGAGCTATCGACTTGAAATTTCGGGTTGGGTAGAGCTATCGACTTGAAATTTGGTTTTTGAATAGCCCGGACAACGTCGGGCTCATCGGCTAGTCTCATATATATTTTGAAGACCTCTGTCTGTCTGTCTGTCTGTATGTTTGTCTGTATGTTTGTCATTAATACAAATCTACGATTCTCGACCGATCGGGACGAAACTTGGTACGTGTGTGTAGTTTGACCAGGCGGTGGACGTTGTCGTATTGGCGAGCCCGTGCGGCGCCCGCTTCGCGCATGCGCAAACGAGATCTCGGAAACGGGTGGAGCTATCGACTTGAAAGTTGCTATGTGAATGTATCTTGCCCCGGATACGAATTTTATCGGGTCGACGAGCCCGTGCGACGCCAGCTTCGCGCATGCGCAGACGAGATCTCCGAAACGGGTGGAGCTATCGACTTGAATTTTGGTGTTTGAATGTATCTTGCCCCGGATACGAATTTTATTGGGTCGACGAGCCCGTGCGACGTCAGCTTCGCGCATGCGCAGACCAGATCTCGGAAACGGGTAGAGCTATCGACTTGAAATTTGGAACGTCGTGCTGGGTAGAGCTATCGACTTGAAATTTGGTTTTTGAATAGCCCGGACAACGTCGGGCCTCAGCTTCGCGCATGCGCAGACCAGATCTCGGAAACGGGTGGAGCTATCGACTTGAAATTTGGTTTTTGAATAGCTATCGACTTGAAATTTGGTTTTTGAATAGCCCGGACAACGTCGGGCTCATCGGCTAGTCTCCTATATATTTTGAAGACCTCTGTATGTCTGTCTGTATGTCTGTATATGTATGTATGTCATTTATACAAATCTACGATTCTCGACCGATCGGGACGAAACTTGGTACGTGTGTGTAGTTTGACCAGGCGGTCGTCGTTGTCGTATTGGCGAGCCCGTGCGGCGCCCGCTTCGCGCATGCGCAGACGAGATCTCGGAAACGGGTTGAGCTATCGACTTGAAATTTTCTATGTGAATGTATTTTGCCCCGGATACGAATTTTATCGGGTCGCCGAGCCCGTGCGACGCCAGCTTCGCGCATGCGCAGACGAGATCTCGGAAACGGGTGGAGCTATCGACTTGAAATTTGGTATGTGAATGTATATTGCCCCGGATACGAATTTTATCGGGTCGCCGAGCCAGTGCGACGTCAGCTTCGCGCATGCACAGACGAGATATCGGAAACGGGTGGAGCTATCGACTTGAAATTTTCTATGTGAATGTATCTTGCCCCGGATACGAATTTTATCGGGTCGCCGAGCCCGTGCGACGCGCCAGCTTCGCGCATGCGCAGACGAGATCTCGGAAACGGGTGGAGCTATCGACTTGAAATTTGGTATGTGAATGTATATTGCCCCGGATACGAATTTTATCGGGTCGCCGAGCCAGTGCGACGTCAGCTTCGCGCATGCGCAGACGAGATATCGGAAACGGGTGGAGCTATCGACTTGAAATTTTCTATGTGAATGTATCTTGCCCCGGATACGAATTTTATCGGGTCGCCGAGCTCGTGCGACGCGCCAGCTTCGCGCATGCGCAGACGAGATCTCGGAAACGGGTGGAGCTATCGACTTGAAATTTGGTATGTGAATGTATATTGCCCCGGATACGAATTTTATCGGGTCGCCGAGCCAGTGCGACGTCAGCTTCGCGCATGCGCAGACGAGATATCGGAAACGGGTGGAGCTATCGACTTGATATTTGGTATGTGAATGTATCTTGCCCCGGATACGAATTTTATCGGGTCGCCGAGCCCGTGCGACGCCAGCTTCGCGCATGCGCAGACCAGATCTCGGAAACGGGTAGAGCTATCGACTTGAAATTTGGTTTTTGAATAGCCCGGACCATCGACGTATATTGTATAGATCGATGCCCGGACAACGCAGGGCTGGGTAGAGCTATCGACTTGAAATTTGGTTTTTGAATAGCCAGGACAACATCGGGCTCATCGGCTAGTCTATTATATATGTTGAGAAATTTGTCTGTGTGTGTGTATGTCTGTCTGTCTGTTCGCGATGGACTCGAAAACGGCCGAATTCGATGAAACTTGGTATGTGGGGGTACTTTCGGCCGGGGAGTGGCATGGGCCTATTAATTTGCCCGTGCGACGTGACCTTGACCTTGAAATCGGGTCATTTCCAGGTCGAACTCCCGAGTATCACGTGATTTCGATGAAAATTAGTGTCTGGGGATACTTTCGTATGTGGAGTATCATAAGCCTATTCGTTTGCCCGTGCGACGTGACCTTGAAATCGGGTCAATTCAAGATCAAATCGCGAATTTTTATGGGATTTTGACGGAATTTGATACATATGGTTACTTTTTTCCACTGGGTGTTTTGGACGGGTCAATTCGTGACCCCGACCTGACATTGACCTTCAAAATTATAAATTCGTGGTCAAATCGGGTAAAACCGGATGGAGGTACTTTTGTCGGGTACTTTTGCCTGGGCAGTGTTTTGGACGGGTCTAATCGTGACCCCCACCTGACCTTGACCTTCAAAATGGACAATTCAAGGTCAAATCGCGCAATTCGCCGAAAAGCAGAGGGGAAACAGCCCGGACGAAGTCGGGTCCACCTGCTAGTTACGATATAAAATATGAGATTAAGGAACACGGACAACAAAGATTAGTTCCATTCCTTATTCCTTATTCAAAAGTTGTACAAGGTAAAACAAAGGGTATTATATGGTGCCCACAATGTACCCCCCCCCCCCCCCCCCACGCACCACCCCGATCCAAAAATGCCGTCATCCAGAGGGATTCAAATAGGGCACCAATGTAATTTCTCGGCCCCTTAACCGATTTAGGTCAAATAAAGGATGCTATAGATTGCACCAAATCACTCTTTCCAAACACCCCACCCTCATCAAAAAAATGGCCGCCGTCCAGATGAGTTCATATAGGGTACCCCTGTCATTTCTCGGCCTCGACCGATTTAGGTCAAACAAAGGGCGTTGTATAGTGGCTCCCAAGCCAATCTAAATATTTACCCCATTCAACCCCCGATTCAAAATGGCCGCTGTCCAGAAGAGTTCAAATATGGCACCCATGCCATTTCTCGGCCCCTTGACCAATCTAGGTCAAACAAATGTATTGTATGGTGACCCCATAGCGGTGTTGTAGGATGACTCACAAGCCTATCTAAATATGCACCTACCTGATCTAAAATGGACGCCCTCCAGAGGGGTTCAAATAGGTAGGCCTACTCATGCATCGGTCCTTTGACCGGTATATGTCAAACAAAGGGTGTTGTAGAGTGGCCGCCTAGCCGATCTAAATATTCACACCACACCGATCCAAAATGGACGCCAACCGGATGGGTTCAAATATGGCATAGGTCCCTTGGCAGATTTATGTCAAATAAATAGCGTTCTAGGGTGTCCTACAATCAAATCTTTGCACACACCCCAACCTGGTCCAAAATGGCCGCCACACAGAGGGGTTCAAATAGGGTACATATATATGCAATTTCTCGTCCCCTTGGTCGATTTAGGTCAAACAAATGGCGTTGTATGATGGCCCCGGCCAATTTAAATATTCACCCCATTCATCCCTTCCAGATTCAAAGAATCAAGAGGAGTTCAAATAGGGCTCCATGGCCATTTACCCGATTTAGTTCAAATAAAGGATGTTGCGTGTGGCCCCAAGCCAATCTAAATATTCACCTCGTTCACCCGACCCCAGTCTAAAATGGCCACTGTCCAGATGGGTTCAAATTGGGCACCATGTCAACCCTAGACCCTTAATCGATTTAGGTTTCATAAACCTATATCAAATAATAGGTTTTGTGTGGCCCTCTTTCTAATTAACCCGACGAACCCACTTCCATCCAAAATGGCCGCCATCCAATGGATATCAGATAGGGCACTCGTGCCATTTTTTTCGTTTAATGTCAAACAAATGGTGTTTTAGGATGACCCCTATCCGATCTAAATATTCACCCATGCATCCTGATCCAAAAATGGCCGCCGTCCAGTGGGGTTCAAATAGGCCACTCGCGCAATTTATTGGCCGATTTAGGTTAAACAAAGGGTGTAATTGTAGGGTGGCCCTACGCCGATCTAAATATTCACCACACCACGATCCAAAATGGCTGCCACCCAGAGGGTTTCAAATGGGGCATATATGCCGTTTATCGGCCCTTGACCGGTTTAGGTCAAATAAAGGGCTTTTATGAGTTCCCCTCAATGAACTCGTCATACATCCCACACACCCCATCCCGATCCAAAATTTCCGCCGTCCAGAGGGGTTTGAATAGGGTGCCCATGCCATTTCTCGGCCCCTTGACCGATTTATGTCAAACAAAGTGTGTTGTATGATGATCCACTTGTAGACCCAAATACAAGTGGGCGTTCCCATATATGGGAAAATAATTGCGCAAATGAATTGTGCTGAAGCGCAATTGATTTCGCTTCAGTCCAATTCAATTGCGCTTCATCAATTGCACTGAAGCGCAATTGAATTGCGCTGAAACGCAATTATTAATATATGTGAATTTGGCCTCCCATAGTTACATTGTGCCCCCTTCCGCCTCCCACAAGGAACTGTTTTCACACCCCATAACCCTATCCCAATCCAAAAATTGCCGCCATCCAGGGGTTCAAATGGGCACCCATAGACTACCGTAAGCCGGAATCTAACGAGTGAAGAAAGTCTACCAGAATCAGTTATCGGCTTGCCATAATATTTATTTGAGACGTCATGGACGCTGGGTGAGCTTGTCCACATCAGAATCAGGGATTTGCCAGCTCACGTGATATGTGTAGTCACGTGATTTCTCATCGTACAAAATGGCGTTTACCACGTTTACCCTTCACAAATTAAATTCTTGTATTTCACTTCACATCGGACGCAAACAAACGTACTTGAAGAACCAGTCGATGTTTCAGGATCAAGAAATCGGAGTGTAAGTATTTGCTGTAGTCAATAACTCAATAACTGGGAAGTCGGTAGTCCAACAAATTAGACGATTCGGATTAAGTAATTTAAGTCAAGACCTATTTTAATATTTGGACATTTATTTATGTGGCCTTAATGAAGTTAATCCCTTAGAAGGGTTAAGATAATCGTAAATGTCCAAATATGAAAATATATCTTAACCCGAATAGTCTAATTTGTTGGACTAGGAAGTCGGTAGCCGAGAGGTAGCGTATTGGTCTCTCGTGCTAGCGGACCGGGGATCGCAACTTGAACCTGGGCAGGGTATTCTGACAAAAATCAGAACTCGGTCAGATACCAAGTTTGTCAGGCCCCCCCCCATTACAACACTTGTCCAGGTAATAGGTATGTTGTCGTGGGTGCAGCCACGCTGTCCGATCAGGTGCGGACATTAATTTACTGGCTGCATGACCCGTGTACACGCCTTGGTGTGTGCACGTTAAAGAATGGTACTGGAGTCACCACAGGGTTATAAAGTTACTCGGCCGTGGTAGCACCTGGACCAGTGTGTCGTCTACAACCAGAATTGGTTCCTGCACTGTAATACATGTATCTACAGATACAGAACTTCGGTGGAACTCAATAGGCCTAGCAGGTCTGGCAATCGTGAATGCCCGTGATTGTGAAGTGGCGAAAAATCAATACAACTTAGTGTCGGCGCACACGATCTCGGCTGCCGGATAAATCGGGGACAACCGGGATCGTGTGCGCCCACACTTTGGGCCGGTTTTTGTCGGATTCGATTTAATCTGACCGATCAAACTGAGTTTGATTTCACCTGGAAAATCCGGCTCGTGACGATGGCAACACGCATGTTTTGCTTGTCGCATGACCGTCACGTGGCCAAAACCTCATTCAAAATGTCAGAATAGTTAGCAGCAACCGCTATTCAAAAATAAATAAAGAATTCTGATCAATCGACTCTTTGCATGACTAAATCCTTTGGCATGGGCTACAGGTCGTAGCTTTGGTCAGATCTTCATGAAATTTGTCATGTATGCTAACAATGAGATGTAGATGGGAACGAGTCATTTTGGGGTCATTCGGCCAAAAAAGATGGCTGTCAGCATCCATCTTGGATTTTACTCTTTGCATGACTAAATCCTTTGGCGCGGGCTACAGGTTGTACCTTTGGCCAGATCTTCTTGAAATTTGTCATGGATATTAACAATGACATGTAAATGGGAACGAGTCATTTTGGGGTTAATCGGCTAAAAAACATGGCCGCCAGAAGCCATCTTGGATTTCAAAATTCAATCCATTAGCACGGGCTACATGTCGTACTGTTTATCTGATCATCATGAAAATTGTCATGGAGTTTAAAGTCATTAGCTTCACTCCCGGTGGGTATATATTTCATGTCAGACAGAACTGTATCCGATATACCATAAGAAAGGTCATAAAAAACTAGAAATAAAACCCCAAGGTTGCATATTATTGATGCGGTATTCGCCCCGTATTAAATTGTTGAAAACTGCGGTCAGAGTAAGAAATCTTCTCAGATACAACCACATTTTCGGCGCGAATCATCGCGTGGAGGTCATGGAATTATATTCGGAAGAAATCGGAACCGCCCGAAAAACGACGATCGGCTGGCACGCACGGTTAAGAGAACAGCCAAAACAATAGCGGACATGTCGATAACCGAAAGTAGATTCAACAAAACACAAACTAGATAATGTGATTATGTCTTGATTTTTGCATCGATATCTCATGTTTTCTAATTGAAATGTCGAGAATTAATTGGCAACTAACAAAGTGTACACACTGTGTATATGTTATATATGGATTGTTTGCAAATTTAGGCGTGAATGGGTATTCACAGCATGCAAAATACGATTGGCGCACCTCCGAACCGATCAGCTGATCCAGGTCGTCATGCTTCTCATCGATTGAAAATAAACAAATCGGGGAATTCCTGCCCTTCTTATCAAACGTCAACACATTTGGTCGAATTTAAGATGAAGTTATCTGCAATGGCATTATTGACTTATGTAAATGGAAATTATTAGCAATATTTCAAACGCAGAGAGTGCATGAACCACCGATCGATCTATAAATTATAATAGCCCAATCGGGCTGAACTAGATCGATTGGTCTTCCTGGCATAGTGGTTGCTGCTGTAAGAGAGGGAACTCTAAATTTCTTAAATATTAAAATTTTGTTTGTTTTCAGATTTGTACAAGTTTATAATGAATATTACTAGTAAAAAAATATACCATTGTCTTTCATTAGTTTCAAAATAAATGAGATTTTTTTTTAATTGGTAGAAACAGCTGGTCGAAAGAACAATTTAGAGTACTCCCCTTATCCCAGATTCACTTTATAGTAGCTAATTACACTTAAGCATAAATTATTTATGCTTAAGCATAATTAACTTACGATCAGCGTAATACATTTGAATTACGCTTGAGTGTAATTGGGTTCATCAGCTATCTCACCTCTATGGGAGGAAGCCAAATTAACATTTAATAAATAATTGAGCTAAAGCCCCCCCCCCCCCCCCAATCAAGGAATCTCTAATTACACTTAAGTGCAATAAGAATATTTCTTATCGCGCTTAAGTGCAATAAGAAGATTCCTTATTGCGCTTAGAGATTCCTTATTGCGCTTAAGTGCAATACGATATTCCTTTTTGTGCTTAAGTGCAATAAGATATTCCTTATTGTGCTAAGCGCAATTAGATATTTCCTTATTGAACTTAATCGCAATTATATCTTCCCTTATTATATCGCTTAAGCTCAATTATATCGCTTAAGCTCAATTATATCGCTTAAGCTCTATTATTTATTAAATGTTAATTTGGCTCCCCATATACCTCATGTATATTGGTATAACCTGATGTAGGTTACTGGCATTAGTAATGCGGTTGCATCCATTTCAGCTTGAGGGGAGTTCAATGAGAGTGTATATGAATTACGTTTAAGCGTACTTCATTTACGCTTAAGCGCGGAACTCATTTACACTTAAGCAAATACCTAACTCCAACTGATTTCCTCTGTCTGAATAATTGAGTCCATCTCATAGTATATGGGGGAGTCTAAACCGATGTTTGATTGATGTCTTATTGCCAGAGTAAATTTGAGTTTAGAGGAAATCGCCTTTTCAAATATATTATTTATTAGTGTAAATCAATTGCGCTCAAGCGCAAAAAATATGTGTCTAATAATATATTGGCGCTTTAGCATAAAATTGCCATAAATGTGATCTATTATATGGGAGGCCCTTTTCACATTTATTATTTATTTACGCTTAAGCGCAAATAACCTCTATCATTTGCAATTAAGCAAATAGATCATATTTGCGCTTAAGCGCAAATCATTTGCACTTAAGCGCAAATAAAAATCAATATGCAATGATCCCCCCTGAATTAATTTTACATGGCACAGGCCTAAACACATCACTAAAGTTGATATAGCCCCACCATATGAGGGAAACAATCCCCCAGAAACCCCAAGATCTGTTTTATGACCATGGAAATGATATAGATCTGTGTAGGATATGTCTCTTTTATAAAATATACTATATCTCTGGGATGGCGACACAAATTCTTGGGGACAGGGATGCTGATATTATGAAAATAGAGGTTTTTTCCCCAACTTCAAGTCAATGAGTACACCATATGAGGGAAGCAAACCCCAGTAACCCCTAATTCCCTATTTATGGCCATGGAAATGGTATATATCTGTGCAGGAGATAATAAAATATACATGAGCTCTGGGAGTGAGGCACCAAATCTTGGGACACCAGGGACAGAGATGCTGATATGCATATGGAAATATGTTTTTTCTTCAACTTCGAGTCTGTATGGGGCTATTACTATGGGCCCATGCTAATATAATATGAGATGGACTCAATCATTCACATCAGATGGAGTGTTAGGTATTTGCGCTTAAGCGCAATTAAATTGATAGACACATATTTGTGCTTAAGCGCAAATGATTTACGCTTAAGCACAAATATTTGCGCTTAATGATTTATGCTTAAGCACAAATATTTGCGCTTAAGCGCAAATAAATAATAAATGTGAAAAGGGCCTCCCATACTATTTCCGCTAAAGAGCATATGATTTGTATTTAAGTATAAATGATTTGCTCTTAAGTGCAAATGATTTACACTTAAGCGTAAATGATTTGCGATTAAGCAGAATCAGAATAAATGTGAAAACGGCTTCTCGTATAATCGCTTAAGCATAATTCATTTATGATTAAGTGTAATTAATCTATCAATGAAAATAAATGACCAGTGAGCTTAAGCGTAAATCAATTACGCTTAAGCACACTTTAATCAATTACGCTTAAGCACACTAGTCATAATTATATTACTCATAGGAGTAATGCTTTATCTACATCATACGGTTAAGCGTAAGTGGAGTACGCTTTATATGTGTGCATTACACCTGAGTGTAATACATTACGCCTGAGTGTAATACATTACGCTTAATTGTAATTCACTTATGCTAATGTGCAATTAGCTAATACATGTGAAAAAGGCTTTCCATTATAGTTATCATCCATCAGAATGAATAGTGCTTACTAATTTGCCATTAAAAACATTTCATGGCCAATGAGCTAACAAATGTTCTGTACTGGCATATTGAATACCAATTATGTGTACTATTGTACAGGTATAATGTAATTAAACAGTTTTGAGTTAAAAAAGTAAGACAACTCTTTCTGCACGGTACTGTGCTTGCGGCCAGATTGATGTAAAAATTCGGTCAATGCGCTTACAATTTTCTATAAATAGTAACATTTTGGAATTATTACCTCTCGATCACTGTTCGATTATAATCTTTGCCACTAACTCGGCCAATGTTCTTCCGTTTGTGATTTCACGCAACAATTCCCTTTCTATTCCTTCCCTGTCGAATTGACTACCGATTGCGATGTCAATTTGTTTTTCGCTTTAATATTCTGATGTGCATGACGCTATTCCAGCGAACGGTCATCCTCCCTAGAAGCCATTTCTGAGAACGAAACCCGATTCAATCCCAATCGAGTCGGAAGTGCTCGGGCATTTCCGTGACTGCACAAGACAACGCATCGGTTTGTATTTTCGTGTTATTATGGTGAAATTAATCGGGACGATTGATGAATATAAATAGTTAGCCGAATGGCCGTATAATGTGTACAAACTGACTTCAGGATGGGGGATTTCGTGTATCTGAGTTATTTTATTCACTCTTCCCACAGAATGACGCAGGGAACTCAATTGTGAGGTTCAATTTACGTTTCACATCACTTTAACAATGACATGTAGATGGGAACGAGTCATTTTGGGGTCATTAGGCAAAAAAACATGGCCGCCAGCAGCCATCTTGAATTTTACTCTTTGCATGACTAAATTCTTTGGCACGGTCTACAGGTCCCTCATCCCTCATCTCTTTGTAACAAACTTCATATGGTACTTTTGACTGACCTTTAGATTGGAGCCATCAAATTTTTTCGATATTTTATTGAAAAACACGGCCACCAGCAGCCATCTTGGATTTTACTCTTTGTATGACTAAATCCTTCGGCACACCCTACATGCCTTCTGCCTCATCGGATCGTCACCAAACTTCACAGGGATCTTCAGGGTGACCTCAGATAGGAGCCGTTATTTTTAGCTCAACTTACTTTGTAAGTTTGAGCTATTGCCATGGGTTGTCGTGTGTGTGTCTGTCAACAATTTCCTTTTGCGCGGGCTACAGGTCGTACCTTTGGTCTGATCTTTATGAAATTTGTCATGGATGTTAATAATGACGTGTAGATGGGAACGAGTCATTTTGGGGTCATTCCGCCAAAAACATGGCCACCAGCAGCCATCTTGGATTTTACTCTTTGCATGACTAAATCCTTTGGCGCGTGCTACAGGTGGTACCTTTGGTCTGATCTTTATGAAATTTGTCATGAATGTTGTCATTGACATGTAGATGGGAATGAATTATTTTGGGGTGATTCGGCCAAAAAACATGGCTGCTGGCGGCCATCTTGGATTTCAAAATTAAATCCATTGGCGCGGGCTACAGGTCGTACTGTTCCTCTGATCATCATGAAATTTGTCATATATGTTAATATTGACAAGTGATTTTGGAGTCGTTCGGCCAAAAAACATGGCTGCCAGCAGCCATCTTGGATTTTGCTCTTTACATGACTAAATCCTTTGGCGCGGGCTACCGGTCATAGCTTTTGTCGGATCGTCATGAAATTTGTCATGGATGTTAAAAATTACATGTAGATGGGAACGAGTCGTTTTGGGGTCATTCGGCCAGAAAACATGGCCACCAGCAGCCATCTTGGATTTTGCTCTTTAATGACTAAATCCTTTGGCGCAGGCTACAGGTCGTAGCTTTTGTCGGATCTTCATGAAATTTGTCATGGATGTTAACAATGCCATTTAGATGGGAATGAGTGATTTTGGGTTTGTTCGGCCAAAAAAACATGGCAGCCAGTGGCCATCTTGGATTTCAGAATTCAATCCATTACCACAGTCTACAGGTCGTATCTTTTTTCGGATCATTATGAAATTTGAAATGGATGTTAATATTGACATGTAGTTGGTATTGAGTTATGATGGGGTCAAAAAAACATGGCCGCCAGCAGCCATTTTGGATTTTACTCTTTGTATGACTAAATCCTTTAGCACGGGCTACAGGTCGTACCTTTGGTCTGATCATCATGAAATTTGTCAAGAATGTTAACATTGACATGTAGATGGGAATGAGTAATTTTGGGGTCATTCGGCCCAAAAACATGGCCGTCGGCAGCCATCTTAGATTTACTCTTTGCATGACTAAATTCTTTGGCACGGCCTACAGGTCGTACCTTTGGTCGGATCATCATAAAATGTATCATGGATGTTAACAATGACATGTAGATGGGAACGAGTCATTTTCGGGTCATTCGGCAAAAAAACATGGCTGCCAGCAGCCATTTTGGATTTTACTCTTTGTATGACTAAATCCTTTAGCACGGGCTACAGGTCGTACCTTTAGTCTGATCATCATGAAATTTGTCATGGCTGTTGAAATTGGAATGTAAATGGGAACGAGTCATTTTCGGGTCATTCGGACAAACAACATTGCTGCCAGTGGCCATCTTGGATTTCAAAATTCAAATCCATTAGCACGGGCTACAGGTCGTACCTTTGGTCCGATCATCATGAAATTTGACATGTAGATGGGAACGAGTAATTTTGGAGTCATTCGGCCAAAA
Source organism: Siphonodentalium dalli (assembly GCA_032622095.1). Taxonomy (NCBI): domain Eukaryota; kingdom Metazoa; phylum Mollusca; class Scaphopoda; order Gadilida; family Siphonodentaliidae; genus Siphonodentalium; species Siphonodentalium dalli. The sequence goes on along the minus strand of CP136062.1, from coordinate 131,315,573 downwards.
AACATGGTTGCCAGCAGCCATCTTAGATTTACTCTTTGCATGACTAAATTCTTTGGTACGGCCTACAGGTCGTACCCTTGGTCGGATTATCATATAATGTCTCATATCTGTTGACATTGAAATGTAGATGGGAACGAGTCATTTTGGGGTCATTCGGCAAAAAAACAATGCCGCCAGCAGCCATTTTGGATTTTACTCTTTGTATGACTAAAATAAATCCTTTAGCACGGGCTACAGGTCGTACCTTTAGTCTGATCATCTCGAAATTTGTCATGGCTGTTGAAATTGGAATGTAGATGGGAGTCATTTTGGGGTCATTCGGACAAACAACATGGCCGCCAGCGGCCATCTTGGATTTCAAAATTCAATCCATTAGGACGGGCTACAGGTCGTACCTTTGGTCCGATCTTTATGAAATTTGTCATGAATGTTGACATTGTCATGTAGATGGGAACGAGTTATTTTGGGGTCATTCGGCAAAAAACATGGCCACCAGTCACCATTTTGGATTTCAAAATTCAATCCATTGGCGCGGGTTACAGGTCATACTGCTTGTCTGATCATCATGAAATTTGTCAAGGATGTTAATATTGACATGTAGATGGGAACGAGTCATTTTGGGGTCATTCGGCCAAAAAAAATGGCCACCAGAAGCCATCTTGGATTTAACTCTTTGCATGACTAAATCCTTTGGCGCGGCCTACAGGTCGTATCATTTGTCAGATCATCATGAAATTTGTACTGGATGTTAATAATGACATGTATAAATGGGAACGAGTCTTTTTGGGATCATTTGGCAAAAAAACATGGCTGCCAGCGGCCATCTTAGATTTTACTCTTTGCATAACTAGACCATTCAACTTTCCACATTCCTAATCACTCCATTGACTTTAACACATGAAATTATTCCCTTTCCAAGTTGAGCTACAGTGTCATTGACACTTTCATTCAAACTTCATATGGTTCTTTGGGGTGACCATCATGAATTTTACGCTTTCCATGGTGAATCCTTTGGCACATCCTGCAAGCCCTTATCCGATTGTCACCAAACTTAATATAGATCTTCAGTATGACAACCAGATCAGAGCCATAAAAAAAATTCAAATTTGTTTAAAAAATGGCCACCGTCTTGGAATTTACTCTGGATTATTGTGTACAAGGATTATTATTGTATGATTAGTGAAGGATTATTCATAATTTTGTTTTCATTATCATTAAGGATCCTGGAACTCAAAGAGCTACATATATATATATATATGGATAATAATGTGAGGGACCAGAATTTGATCAAGATATTATCCCAGAGATAGCTGAAAACTGATAAGGTATACATAATGTCTATCATGATATGTGGATACAGTAATATAAATGAATAATTATCAGGGCTGTTTACTGATTAAATTTGTTTATCTCAGATTTAATGAATTGTGGGACATCGATCTCCTGATAGTATCCAGATTGTATAACCTGGACATGTCAATAAGAAATGAGAGTTTGTTCAGGAACATGTGAAGATATCTTGGATATGGTGTCAAATTAATCGCACCCCTAAAATTCATAAGGAGTTGTGAGTTATATTCCATTGGCCATATTGAAGAGTGCCAATTAACTCTAGCAATTCCTAGGGTGGGTGAAGATACTCTGATACTTCGTAGCTAGGTACCTACGGTGAAGGTAACTCCACTCAAGTCAATGAGTTCGGGACCAGGATGATGAACCAACTAAATCGATGCTGGACGTCCCAGAAAACCCATTCGACTCGGTGAAGAATTCAATCATGACACTCCAAATTAAAATCAAATTAAATTAGATTATATTATTACAAACCCTAATAGTTATGGGAGGCCCTTTTCACATTTATTATTTATTTGCGCTTAAGCACAAATACCTAACATTCCCTTACTTCCCACTGATTGTGAATGATTGAGTCCATCTCATAGTATATTATTATGGGCCCATAGTAACAGCCCCATACAGACTCGAATTTGAAGAAAAAAAAACATTTACATATGCATAGCATATCTGTCCCTGGTGTCCCAGGAATTAGTGCCTCACTCCCAGAGCTCTAGTATATGTTATTAAAGGGACATCTCCTGCACAGATATATATATATATATATATATATATATATCACTTCCATGGCCATAAAAAGGGAATTAAGGGTTACAGGGGGCTTGCTTCCTTTTTATGGTGTACTTACTGACTTGAAATAGGGGGGGGACCTATTTTCATATTATCAGCATCCCTGTCTCCAAGAATTTGTGTCTCCATCCCAGAGATCTAGTATATTTTATAAATAAGACATATCCTGCACAGATCTATATCTTTTCCATGGTAATAAAAGGGATCTAGGGGTTACTGGGGGATTGCTTCCCTCATATGGTGGGTTTATATAGACTTGAGTGATGTGTTTAGGCCTGTGCCAATTAAAATTAATTCAGGGGGGAATCAATGAATATTATTTTTTATTTGCGCTTAAGTGGAAATTATTTGCACTTAAGCATAAATTATTTGCACTTAAGGGCAAATTATTTGCGCTTGAGCACAAATGATTTACGCTTAAGCGTAAATATTTGCGCTTAAGCGCAAATCATAGAGGTTATTTGCGCTTAAGCACAAATATTGCGTAATAAATATTCAACAATGAACGGATACCTGTCTTAATTTTCAAACTATTCCAATCTTCACGTCAGCAGTCACCTACCTCAGCAGAGAGTTTCTACTTAAAAAAAAAAATTAAATATATATAATTATACATGTATATTGACAGGAAACAGGTGCGATGATGAGCGTAATATATAGGCCTATAGTCGAGCGATGTGCCAGCCTCGCATTCGAATTGTCATGACATTGTCAGTATAGACCTAGATTTGCATATAGCGTATAGTAGTTCAATGAGTTGAGTTGTTCACTAAGTTTATAACATGTCACTAACGGTATGTGCACGTGCAGATACGCACAATGAATTTCGTGGTTTTTATCTAACACTAATAAGTAGATCATGCCATGAATCTCAACTTTGTCTACGTTCGTTTGACAGCTATAGTAGAGATTAATGACATGACCTAACTTATAAGTACTCGGGGCACAGGATATTTCAGTCGGGATGATTATTATGGCATACCCCAGTCTACAGTTGGGATATCTGCAATGGTCAGCAAGCCCAGGTCATAGTATAGGCCTACTATTATGTAGGCTATAGCTTTGGCCACCCTGCGTGTCACGTCGAGGGATCGCAGCACCTGCATCTATATAGTCCTATGGGTCGAAAAATCATGCATGCATGGCGACACCCTTGGCATTGCAGTAGCTAAGGTAGCCTATATAGGCCTATACATTATAGATCATTATAGGCCATCGTGTGCGTATATAATTTAGCTTTATTGTGCCTTTATATTTGCATCTGCACACTAACTTGTAAATAATGTACATAACTATATATACCGGTAGGCCTACATGTATGATAATTTTTTCACGCTCACTGAAGCAATTAAGCGCATCTGAAGCAATGGCACTATATGTAGACCTATACTGAGTCCGTGCTTACATTTCTCTGATATAAAAAGGCGTGGTTTTAGAAAAGATAAATTATATTAATATCACAAGACCTTTCAATATAAACTCATAGGCCCCTATTGTCATCGCATCGGGCGTCAGCCCATTAGTTTGCCTTTAGTTGGTTGGTTTAAACATATTTATTGTAACTCAATTTACAAGGGATTGGGGGACAAGTTTGTTGGTTTAACCATCGATCTATATTATAATATACGTCGATGGTTTAACAGTACTGTCTTCGAGGAACCGTCTCATTTTATAGGTAGGCTGTATACAGTCCTCGTCAATATACAATCATGGAGCCGCGAGACGATAGGCCTATATACTAGTACATGCAAACTTGAAGCATGGATGATGATTCGAAAAATTGCAAAACTTGTAGGCCTATCTGCACAATCATAGCCAGGCAGTCTATTTACTGCATTAATTTGCGTAGAGCTGGAGGTAGGCCTACATATACTGGTACGCCTATAGCTACCCCAGTCCCATATAGATACATTTTAAAATATAACATTGCACGTACACATTGCACATGCACACATTTAGGCCATAAGCAGCAATATCTGTCGGCATCATGGGGACTATATGCCTATGTAGATTATTTTTTAATTATATATGGCGATAGGCCTATTAAATTTGAGCTACACATATGTATAAATGTAGCCCTATGGCGATCGAGATACACGCATTTGCACGAAGTCAAGTTTGTATATTGCATGTCGCTACCTGTATATATGGGCCTAACTATATATGACACTGCAATAGATTAGTATAGCATTTAGTAACTATTTATGGGTTTTATATATATATAAATCATATTAACTTGTTTATATATATAACATTTTGTGGGTCCGTGAAGTTAGCACAACATTCAACATTCAACATTCGTTCAACATTCGCGTGAAGTTGGCACAACATTCAACATTCAACATTCGTTCAACATTCGAATTTTCTTGTACATACTGGTACATAAGTTTTTTTAACGTGAATGGATTAAGTGGGTCGTATATATAGCACTCATATATCAAAATTAGAGTATTCGATACTTCGATGCTCATTTTTGAGCAATTTTAACATTCGATTTTTCTTGTACATAAATTGTTTTAATGTGAATGGATTTAGTTCGTCGTATATATAGCACACCTATCAAAATGAGTATTGGATATTTCGACGCTCATTTTTGAGCAATTTCAATTCCGGGGGAGAGAGGTGGCACATCATATACGCATGATAGGATCGGGTCCATATATGCAGGGATTGTACCCTGATGGTACTTTAATTCTCCATAGGGCCCACGCCTAGCATGTGTGGTTTTCGCTGGCGAATGTTGAACAGAAAGAACATTCAACATTCGTTCAACATTCGCGTGAAGTTGGCACAACATTCAACATTCAACATTCGTTCAACATTCGAATTTTCTTGTACATTTGTTTTTGAACGTGAATGGATTGAGTGGGTCGTATATATAGCACCTCTATCAAAATTAGAGTATTCGATACTACGATGCTCATTTTTGAGCAATTTTAACATTCGATTTTTCTTGTACATAAATTGTTTTAATGTGAATGGATTTAGTGGGTCGTATACATAGCACTCGTATCAAAATGAGTATTGGATACCTCGACGCTCATTTTTGACCAATTTCAATTCCGGGGGAGAGAGGGGGCACATCATATACGCATGATCGGATCGGGCCCATATATGAAGGCATTGTACCCTGAAAACCACACATGATAGGCGTGGGCCCTATGGAGAATTAAAGTACCACCAGGGTACAATGCCTGCATATATGGGCCCGATCCGATCATGCGCATATGATGTGCCCCCTCTCTCCCCCGGAATTGAAATTGCTCAAAAATGAGCGTCGAGGTATCCAATATTCATTTTGATAGGAGTGCTATGTATACGACCCAATAAATCCATTCACATTAAAACAATTTATGTACAAGAAAAATCGAATGTTAAAATTGCTAAAAAATGAGCATCGAAGTATCGAATACTCTAATTTTGATAGGAGTGCTATATATACGACCCACTTAATCCATTCACGTTAAAAAAACTTATGTACCAGTATGTACAAGAAAATTCGAATGTTGAACGAATGTTGAATGTTTAATGTTGTGCCAACTCACGCGAATGTTGAACGAATGTTGAATGTTGAATGTTGTGCTAACTTCACGGACCCACATTTTGTAGGTCTTTAACTTTAGAAGGCACACATTGCAATTTTATTTAGTAAAACAAATTTTCTCGTTCTCAAAACTAGGAAATAAGCTGAAATTTTATAACCGGCTTGTGCAATACGTCACGCATTTTGCGTACACATGGAGCTGAAAATTTCACACGAATTTTTAGAAACTGTTATTATAAAATTGACGATATTAACCACAGAGGTGATGAACACATACTGACTGGGTGACAACTTGTTTCCAACCAACCAAAGAATGTACATGACGGGTGAGTATGTGTTATTATAGCTCGATGGTGGTGATATTCGACTCATAAATTTGAACCTAATTAAGTCACATAATTTCGTCGTACTTTTGATAATAATACTAGGTATCATGACTTTTGTAAGTTTGTCAGTTTGTGATTGAAGGTGAACATTTGACTTGTGAAATTGTGTTTCATGATAAAGAGAGTTCACTGAGGCTAATGGGGTCGTTGTCGTAACGTTTTACATAAATGCACACCAGTCTCAGGCTCGCGTAGTGTCACGTGACGGGCCATTGTCGTAGTATTTTCTAAATAAATTCACACGTGTTGATATTTTTTGTAAGTTATTTTCTTCCGTTCATCGATCAAACAACCAAGCAGTTCTTTCGGTCCCTGTTTAATATACGATCAATATGTTACCGATGATCAATTTTATTGCAGTTTCGTCATTGACATTGTGATAAAAGAATGACTATCAGAACTTCGGAAGAAAAATAGTTATGAATTGAAGCAGACAGCAATTATTTATGGCAACATTTCAATCTCGCGGTGTGCATTTATGTATAAAACGTTACGACAATGACCCCATTAGCTTCACTGAGTTTACCAATTGTCTGAGTTTTGTGATCTGAATCTGAGATCTCGCTATGCATTTCTAATTGTCTCCTCCCCTTGTAATAATCGATGCATACATGTTATCGCTGCAGTGAATTTATCTGCCAAGGCGAACCATCACGTCGAGTTGAAGAGGTGAGATCATTGTAACAAATAAGCCGCCGCAGGCGTCGAGTTTGATCAGCGATCAAAACTCTTCAACTGGACATGATGCGAAGCCCAAATCAATCCATTGCAGCAATAACAGGTTTATTATGGTATATGACATGATTTTTATTTAAAAAGCACAATTATGAAATGAAACCACATATGTAGGCCAATAGTAACAAGGATAAAGAAGGAACCATTGTTGTATAATAAATCGTCCGGCTTTTTTACGTCACAACCATTCATTCTTTGTTGTAATTTTAATAGTGACTTTGAATGTTTTTGCTTCTGTTTGTCAGAGCAAAGAGGGTCAAACAGTTTTGTCAAACTGGTTAGCACATCGGTGTCTTCATCGCTATGAAATCAACACAATGCACACCTATTACTAATTGCTCCAAGCACATTGGGTCGTATAACAGACATGGGTTTTATATTATATACGGATATACAGATTGGATCAGTTCTGTTGAACTTGAGTATAAGAGATGGCACCATAACTGGCTGGAATTAGGTATAGTCTCCCTTTAAATAACAAATAGATTGTTGTATATCATTTTCAACATAGCATATCAACACCATGACCAAAGTTATTTGTACTTTACATACATAATTTCATTCCAAAATAATTTATTTGCCCTTATCCTTTCAGAATGGTGTATATGCATGCAGTTTAATAGAGTTCTATGCACAGACATATAGGTTTTGGAACTGCTGGCTGTAAAATGTAAGTGATTATTCCTAGTTTCAAACACAATTAAAGCAGACATTCATGACAAACATTGGTGGATTTTATTAATTACTGTCAGCCTGCAATGGGCAAATTGAAGGAAATGATTATCCCAGACGAAGAAAATTATGAAATAAATATAGTTTGTTAGTGTACTTGAATATGCTCCAATGGGCCACAGTGTAATACTCCTCAATAGAAGATGCTCAAACTACATTCATTTCTTAAATTATTTTTATAATAAATTAGGATCAGGGAACAATCCAGGGCTGATTTGAAACCTGTTACTGGTGTGGGCGCCAGAACTCTGGAAGGCCAAATGTCCAGAAATTCCTAGTGGAGATTATTTATTTAATCTGAATAATTATGAATTATAATAATAATAATATAATAGTATGATACAAATAGTTTAAAGAAATCATGAGATTTGCCAGGTGTCATTGCCAGGTTGTCCCTGCCATCACTATATAATTATTGGTACCGGTGTAACAGGATATCTCCCCCCCTGGATATTTCCCCCCCCCCCCCCCCCCCCCCCCCCCCCATGTACGACTAAAAAATAATTTCACTCATTTGTTATCGTTTGGTTCTGAAATGGCCAGAAATTTTTTTTTTGGAGATTTTTAATTCAATTTTTGTCTTTTCTTTCAAATGTCCAGGCTTGGATATTCCACCACGCCCCCCCCCCCCCCCCCCCCCCCCCCAGCACCTACATGACAAAAAAAATCATCTTATGGTTTTTTCGCTTATTTTGCTTTATATATTCATGAGTCAGGGTTTAGGGTGGGGGGAAGATGTCCAGGTCAGGATATTTCCCCCCTCCACCTAAAGGAGATATCCTGACCTGGACATCTTCCCCCCACCCAAACCCTGACTCAAACAACTTGTTCTCAGAAGAAGTTAATTTCTCGCTGTTTCATGACTATATAAAGCAAAACGAGCGATAAAACCATAAGATTATTTTTTTGTCATGTAGGTGCTGGGTGGGGGGGGGGGGGGAAGATATCGTGACCTGGACATTTCCCCCCCCCCCACCCCAAACCCTGACTCAGACAACTTTCTCTTGGAGAAGCTAATTTCTCGCTGTTTCATTACTATATAAAGCAAAATAAGCGATAAAACCATAAGATGATTTTTTTGTCATGTAGGTGCGGGGTGGGGGGGGGGGGGTGGAATATCCAAGCCTGGACGTATGAAAAAAAAGGAAAATATTGAATTAAAAAAAAAATTCTGGTCATTTCATGAACAGACAATCAAATTCGTGAAAAAACTAATTTTGTCATTGTTTTTTTTAAATAATAAAACAAAAATTTAATCTCAAAAAACTTTTTTCTGGCCATTTCAGAACCAAACGATATCATATGACTGAAATTATTTTTTTAGTCGTACATGGGGAGGGGGACGTATGATGGGGTTGGTGGGTGTCTCTTGGGTCCAAAAAACTGTTTTTTCCATATGCCAATTTTTTTTCCCATTCCTGCTATTGAGTCTTATTTTGATGTGTTTTGAACAGAAACAGGTCATATATAGTTAATACTAATGCTATACTACATATAGAGGTTATCAGAAGTTGGATCAGTTGCACAATGGCCAACAATAACCCAAATTCAACTTGATAGAACTAGACACTGCGCTATTGGAAAAATAAAATTTAATCAGGATTCCATCTACTGATACAACAAAATAAGAATAACTATGCAGAACTCAGCTGAAAATAAGCAATAAAATGAAAGCACACTTGACCATATGTGACTTGGAAATAAAGATATAATAAATAATGGAATAAAATAGACTTTTGACAACATAAAACAAAATCTTAACAAATAAATTGAAGGCCAGCCGGGCCAGCTTGAACAATTTCACATTGTTTTCCATGTTAATGTGGATCAGCTTGTAATGTTAATCACAGTAACGAAGATTTTATCGTCACTGATATCGTGAGCAAAAAAGAAGTGAAATTGGGCTATCCATCCATATTATTCCCAATTATTTCGAAGCCTATTACTTCAGGCAGTGGCTACCAGCCTGCCATTACACGCTATAACATGTTTCCTCAGTTCTGGTTTCTGAGATGCCCCAAGAAGAGTCACGCATGTATATCATGGTTATGTTTGGTATTAGCATTATTCTTCAAACTGGGATGAACAGTTGTATTTCCACATGTTTTGATAAACAATTTGATTCCAGCAATACAGTAATGCCTTAATTAAACGACTCCATAACCACAGCAGAATAATGGGTAATTTTTCAGGATTTAGTCTGAAATTAAAATTAAATTACCCATTATTCTGCTGTGGTTATGGAGTCGATTAATTAGGGCATTACTGTATATCACATAGCAAATATCAAAATATCAAATAATCTGAAATTTGTTGTACCGGTACCATGTGTTCTGTAGAATACTCAAATGTGATTATGTGACTAGATCATGTGACTATATATTATGAAAATGAATGTTAATAAAAACGTTGGCACTCTGCCTATATATCCCTAGAAATGTGATTATGTTGACACATTTCTTGATTAATGACACTTATATGATATATTCAAATAGTATAGTTATCTCATTATGCACTGTTCTATTCAAATATAGCGCAATAAATTATGATAATGCAGGATAATCAGCTATTTGGTAGCTCAATTGATAATTTTTCTCAAATTTAAGGGGGGTGGGTGTCCAAAACTGACCGGAAAAAACTTCCTGAAACGGAAAAAAAAGTGTGGGTGTCCAAAATTGCCTGGAAAAAAAGGCCGGAAACGGAAGAAATTGGGTGGGTGGGTCCCCTGTGGCCGGAAAAAATTAAAATGATCATACGTGCCTGGAATTTTTTTCCGACCCCCCCCCCCTGATGTACTAATTTCTTAATTCCTGTTTTGAATAATGAGCAACTGTATTCTGTAGTAGGTCCGTACTCATACTGGTATAGTCTATATTGGTATTTTAGTAATTTTCCCCATGGGCCTGTTGTACTCACATGTAGCAGCCAAGAGATTAATAGATTGTATTTTTTTTAATCTTTCAGTTATTCCGAATATGACATAATTCACATGTTAGCTTGGACTATCTAGCATTATCACATGAGTCGGAGTGACAGAAAGAAAGGAACAGATAGCAACTCTCTTACAAGTGCGTATAATCTAATTGAATAATTCAGTACAGTTAAACTTCGTTAAGTCGAATTGCAAGGGACCGTTGGATTACTTCCAGTTATCCGAGTGTTCGACTTAACTGTTTTGACCATTTGGTGACCACAAATTCCAACCAGTTGAATTCATATCGATCCGATATGGCCCACGATGTGCTGCCTCAGTGTCATGGCATCGAGAACATTCAAATTGAGTTCAGCCTTCTTGTCAATTGCATTTCTTCGTTTGGAACATTGTTTTCGTTTTGGGAAGACATGACTGAATGAAATCATTCTCTGTATCAGGCCGTTTAAATATGGTTTTCATTTCGTCTGTCAACACTACTAATCCTCACAGGGGAAATTGACCCCCACACCTCGTTAATATGTTAAATAAACAATGCATTAGGATAAATAAAGACTCCAGGAACCATAGTAATTAGTGTTATAATCTGGCTGGTGGGACTAAATTTCGTTTCGACTTAAGCGGAATTTCGACTTATCCACCTTCGACTTAACCGTAATTATTCTAATGGCTTTGCTCACAAGCTCAGCCGGGACCAGGCGATGGCTTCGACTTAAGTGGGGTATTCGAGTTACCGACGTTCGACTTAACGAAGTTTATCTGTACTAGTGTATGGTATATATTGACAGAACACAACACGCCTCTTAAGGGGGAGATACATATTTTGCATAAATCCAGTCAAAAATGGCAAGAGATTTTCAACAAAAAATTTCTCTCGATCTATCTGGCAAAACAATCTTGAATTTCACATATATATGGTCATCTTCATTGTGTTCTGAGCAATTATTAAGACACAACAAAACAATGTATTATAACATAAAACATTTGAGAGGTTAAAAATATTAATTTAATTTTCACCCCTTTTGGTACCCAGAACTGTTAGAATAATTGTGAACCCATGACCCACAACTCATCTCAGCCCAATTGTTCATTGATCAACAGCCATGGCATGAAAATCCTCAAATATTGATAATTTTTTATGGGGTACTTTTCTTTCTTAATGAAAATAATCATTAAATTAAGTATAATAAAGTCTCATGATCTTGAGATATGGTCTCATGGATATATGAAATGCACTTTTGAAAAAAAACTATTTTTACAGAAGTTCTTGACACATGAAAACAGTGAAATTTTAAATCTTTTTCATGCCATATGGCATAAAAGTAAAGTAAATGAGGTTATAATATCAAATTGGTCGATGGTTCTGAAATATTGTGTAACAATTATCACTTAAACCAAATTTCACAGAGAAATTCCTACCAGATTTTGAGAAAATTGTATACCAGACTTTCATTTTTGAGGCACGCGATCGCTCTTGCGCACCATTGCGCGCCTGAAATTGAAAACCAGCGGGCGATCGATTGCACACCTAGGCCAAATACAGAGAGCGAAGTTGGCCGAACCTGATAACGCTATTTTCAGTGTCTACCCAGACGAGATTGGTTAATAATGTGTCCCATTTTCCGTTTTATTACCGCGTTGCGAGAATGCCTGTATGATGTGTCGCGAGATCAAAGGTGCCGCGACCTAGTTACCAATTCCACAACTTTCCATTCACAGTGCGGTGTCAATCAACCCGCCCGATGTTTGATCACCGACACCAGTAAATTATTTGAGGTCACACGGTGTCGAATGCACTATCTGTCTGGATGATTCGTTTAAGCTAAAAATACATTTGAATGATTTATATGTATGGCTTATGACGTCACATAAATTTCTGGAAAATCAAAGCAAGACCACGTGGCCGGGAGATGTTGATATTATTCTGTCAGCATGGAATCGGAGTATTAAATTGATTCTTTATTAATAATTATGAATTACAATTAATATAGGAGCATGTACAATATAAAACATAGTGTGTGACATTCACTTGTGCTTATGGATAGTGGATTAAGCAGTGTTAAACCATCAAAGAAATTCACTGGTCATCGATCGTGAGTTACATGTAAACTACCGGTAATTCAATTTACACGCCATTTATGAATGTGTTTCGGCAATCCGCTGTTTATTTTATCTTGATAGAAACTGCGCGCCTGGGCCCAAAACCCAGCGAGCGAGACAATGCGCGCCTACATTTTCTAAAAATGAAAGTCTGGTATACATAGACAGAATCCATTTTGAAATACCAGGAAATTTTGGCAAAATGTGCGCCTGACCCGTAATCAAGAATCTTTTATCGAATGAATTGTGGATGATGCATGGATATATTTCACGAAAGAGAAATATCCGCAACAAGTTTGATAAATGATTTGAGATTATGATACAAGTTGTGTTTGTATTTATTCTACACAGTTGTGTCAGATAATCAATGACTGTCACCTTCGTTGATACTGTAGCTACCTCTATTGTGATTTATGTCTGATGAATAACCAGTAATGATCGGGGCATCACCAGAAGCAGATTATTGAACTTATTTAAGCCATCTTACTTGGCGACAATGTCAACAAAAATAGTTGTAGAGGTATACAATACTATGCATTCAATAGCTGGGATTCCATTGAACACAAGTGCCTTATGTCAATGGGTGTGGAATAATTATACTAATAACATTTATACACCAATGCCATTTGAAAAACTGTATTATGTAATCAGTCTCTCCATCCATCCATATGTCTCTTTTGCCATCAGATGTCCTTCTGTGAACCTTTGGTTTCCGGATCATAACCCATGTAGTTCTTGAACTAAATGCTATAGAGGTCCAGGAAGCCCATTTTAACCAGAGCTTCAATCGCTTTTTATACACCAATTTGGAAAAAGGTCGTATTATGGAAATGGGTTGTCCGTCGGTCCGTCGTCCGTCCGGATGATAACTTTAGTTAGAGTGAACCAAATTAAATTTGGTATGTGGGTTTACTAGCAGAAACGACAGGTCAAGTTCGAATTCTGGTTCCGTCCGCCAATTTTCACCAGAGTTATGCCCCTTTTTTTACTTAGAAAACCCCTGAAAGTTGGTTTCCAGATGATAACTTTAGTAGAGTTAATCGGATTCAAACCAAATTTGGTATATTACTTTCTCGAAGCAAAACACAAGTCATATTCGAACTTGGGTTCTGCCCGACCATTTTTGGCAGAGTTATGCCCCTATTTCGACATAGAAAATTAAGTTTTTCTTGTTTTTTGGTTTCCGGATGATAACTTGATTTTTGATTGTTTATATGCAAAACCCGTTTTTTTGTGGATCACTTATATCAAAAACAGCTCAGTTTGGATTTCGGTTTAATCCGATAATTTTTGCCAGAGTTATAGCCCTTTTTTGTCTGCCGACCCGACATATAAAACCCCAAAAGTTGGTGTCCGGATGATAACTTTAGTAGAGTTAATCACATTTAAACCAAATTTGGTATGTGTCTTTCTTCCAGCAAAACACAGATCAAGTTCGAATTCGGGTGCCGCCCGCCAATTTTCACCAGAGTTATGTCCCTTTTTTACTTAGAATTTTTGCCAATTTGAGGTTTCCGGATGATAACTTTAGTAAATGTGTACTGAATGAAATTATATTTGGTATATGTAGGTTTACTAGCACAAAAGACAGATCAAATTCGATTTCGGGTTCCGCCATGCCAATTTTTATGCGCAAACAACGGTCGTATCAAGCCAACGCTTAGACGGCGGACATGAGGTCTAACAACCTTTTATTCAACTTAGATTTCACCTGATTTGCGGTTTCCGGATGATAACTTTGATTGAATCGAGTGAACTGAACCAAATTCGGTACCGGGTATGTTAGTTTACCACCCCAAAATACAGATCAAGTTCGAATATGGGTTTTGTCCGCATGATTTTGACTGAGTTATGCCCCTTTTTCGACTCAGATTTTACCTGATATGCAGTTTCCAGATGATAACTTTATATTGAATCGAGTGAACTGAACCATGTTTCAAACGAATGAATTAAACCGTGCCCCACTTTAAACCGTGCCCCGACGGCATGCTCTTGTTTAAATTTGGGCTTAATTTTGTTTCCAGGTGATAACTTATACATGTATGTTATATGATATGAACTGAATGGAATGAAATTTATGAATGTTGACAACCATAACATATGGGTCGACAAGTTAAATAAGTTAGAGACCTTTTTTACTTTTTTAGAAAGAGGAAGGTATCTTTGTCCATGCTTACTATGCGCAGAAAAAAATTAAAAATAAAACCCTCCCCCCCCCCCACCCCCCCTCATTGATTTGAAAAAAAAATTGCCCGAGAACCAAAAGACTCTTTTTTTTTGGCCTAAATATGATTATTTAATTTCTCAAATTAGATATTTTTCCCAAATAAATCAATTCCATACTTTCGAGTATTAATTGTATTGAAACAAAACATTTATCTATTCAATTCTATATTTTTCAGGAGCTGAGGAATGATGGAAGGTGTGACCTTCAAAGACATTTTACATTTTGAATCATGGTCCTTTTCAACAAGACTAAGGCTCAGCTGATATTCTTCATTCTAATGCAGTATGATCAATTTGTATTGAAATATTTTAGTTATGAATCACGTTGTATATTTGATGTTGATGTTTTTATAATGCAAATGACATGTTTACACCAGTGACTCAAACAAAATGCCCAGTAGAGTGTTTTGAGTAAATTTTGCAATGATGCATGCATGCATATGGTTGTTCCTATTAGGCCCAAAAAATACCTGTGTTTAGGGTTACATGGTGCAAAATAATTAACCTAGGTAGGTAGGGAATTTTTTTTCTTAAAATTTGTTTATTCTGCATTCCATTGGGTCACTGACAGTTCAATCTAGAAAGATTCACAATTCAGATTAATTGAAAGGTTCAATACCAAATATTGTTATCTTGAATTAGTCAGAGCACTAGACTAGTAAAACTTCTAAACATTTTTATAGCCTCATATATGTAGGAGAGGTTTGGAAATGGATATGATACCTTTAGATGCCCTTCCCACTGAGCAAAAAATAATTATCTGTGTCTACAGTCCAATAAAACTTTTGGGTAGGCACCTTTTTCTAGGGTAGGTAGGGAAACCCTAAACACAGGTATTTTTTATTTTTGCCCTAAGGATACCAATGTTAAGATCTAAAATTAAGATTTTATTAAAAAAACACAAAGTTATTGGTACAGTAGGAATATGGCCTCACTTGTAATTTTAATGGTCATGGATCGATGGAGACCTAAAGTTACTCTTTTACAAAAATATTTGCCAACACTGAAAGCTGAGTTATGAAGGCCATTATATGATAATTTATCTCACACCCACTATCAAAACTGTTTCCTAACAAGTTAGACTTCAGGAAGCCCTTTGTTTGACAAAAATATTTCAATTAGGACCCATTTAGCAATGTCATGACCGGATAGTATGTGTTTTGTTTTTGACTGATTGAATACAAGCTTTAATATGATCATACGCAAGCGTAATTAACAAACCAAAGCTAAAACAATCACGTAGGGGTTTCTGCATGTAGCGTTTAAAACAATTCTTGTCAAAATCGCTTTATAGATTCCCACCAAATAAGATTCACATGCAAGACTTATGTTTGGTGGTGTAATTAAAAATAGTTATATATGTTGTCGATAGTGCATGGAACTGAAACTAACGGTTGTATTACCGCTTCAGATACGCAGGCTGTTCATATCGGTCATAACATGTCATCATGTCGATTTCAACGATAGTCGACAAACAACGTCATCGTGTAACTTTCACCATTGACCGAATTTGCATGGAACTGAATGTATCTTCTGCTTTGTTCATAAGTATGTGTTTTCATTCTATTCAAGAAAATAGAATATATATGGATTATCAGATGCATGTAAGTATGCAGACTTGTGATAACAATCTAATCCATTTTATCTTATTTCCTTTCGCACAGTTAGTCTCTACAGAACCATGCAGTATTGATCAACTGCTGTGCATCAGTTGGAAAATAAAGCTTTGAGATACACGTAGATCGTGTTGAGTTGTCGTGCTTTTGGTTTATTAAAAAAAAATATTAGAACTCCCTAGGGTCCGATGATCTGATCCAGTAGAGTGCCTGAGTAGACCCGTTAGAAATTCATTATGGACATACTTTCCCTGATAAATAAAAACAAACAAATGATTTTATAATCTATTATATATTTTGGAAGATCTGTTTGTGTGTGTGTGTGTGTGTGTTCGCGATGAACTCGAAAACGGCCAACCCGATTTCGATGAAACTTCGTATGTGAGGGTACTATCGGTCGGGAAGTGGCATAGGCATATTAATTTTCAGATCCGAGGTCAACTTTTCACGTGCCGAGGTCAAATCTGTTTTTACGCCGTTTTGCGCTAATATATTTCAGTTCGGTGCTCACAAATCGATTCGATATAGCGCGAATAATAAATTGCCAGTCATATAATTTGCACGGTTAGAATCTGTGGTGCTTCCTCTTTCCAATGATGTATCACACGCCTGTGTACGTTTAAAGTTTCTACCTTAATTATCGGGAAGAACGCAGGACCATGCTTCGCTCGTCGAAAAACATTCCGTAAATATATTACGCCGTCAACAGATCATGACGTGATCGCATTTGACTCTTAACCGGCCGATGTCGTGTTAACTCATCACCGGCCGAGGTATCCGCAAATGACATTGGGCAATATATATATCTCGGAAACGGGTGGAGCTATCGAATTGAAATTTGGTATGTGAATGTATCTTGCCCCGGATACGAAGTTGACTTGTAGTAAACGGTTCCATGGGGACTGCTATTATGAGTTAACTCGTAGTAATGTCCATACCACATAAATAATAACACAAACCACAAGGAATGTTGGTGTATGCACCAAAACATGGGCACCGATCCCATTGATTGATTTTATATGTATAAACACAATGGTTTGAGATACGATTCCCACAGTCCGAAAATGGGGTGGGGTCCAGTTAGAAATCTTGGTAATATACTCCAATTCACCAGGACCTCTTCTGTACGTCCCTGAACCATGATATACATCATGATATACATGTGCAAATAGACCATTCCCGGACAAATATTGAGGGCTTTGGTTGCATAAATGCAGTAATCAGTTTGTTCTGGAATGTTCAGATTTCATTTGAAGCTATAGGCCTATAACTGATCATACACGTACCCATGGTTTGGAGGTGGGTGCAAGCCACTGGCAGGTCCACTAAATACATATTCTTTGCTATGTAACATAAAACAGAACTACACTTATATGTGTGTTGAGATTAGTTAGAATTTCGAACTCAGCACCTTGGTCGAGTGCGCTAATTTCTAACTTACCTGATTATCAGCTTAGGTTCTATGTTTATTACACATCTCTTACTAAAATACATGTAGTACTATAGTATTATCGGATATAGTGCCTGAGGCTTCTGGAAACTGCTGCTAGCCCTACTTCAAGTGTGTGGCCGCGCGATCAAGCAGATACACATGGCTTGTTTACCCATGCATGCAAGTTCATTTCCCTGTCAATGGGTGTAAAAGTGTGTATATATAAATGAATTATCATGCTTTATACAATATTTGTCGATCAAATTCGGGTCAAATGAAAGATGAAACGTGTTATAAAGCTCCTACGAGATAACTCGTTGTCGGCACTTGGGATGACACTCACCAGTGGTAATCGCTGGTGCCAGCTACGAGTTATCTCATAGGTAAATACATGTACATATGTTATTGACGTTTTATGCGACGTAGTCTGTACCAATTATCATATATAAATTAATTTACCATGTCTTATGCACGATATGCTTGTACATGTATAGCACTCCTCGTCATCTAAGCCACTGACAACGTAATTGTATTTACCTACGAGACAACTCATAGCTGGCAGCAGCGATGAAACACTAAACAATTCCGTCCCAGTTGTCGACTACGAGTTATCTCGTAGTAGCCTTATAACATGTTTCAGCTTCATATAACCCGATATTGGTCGAATCATTACTCATACATACGTAAAATATCAACTACTATCTGCAAAACATCAAATTCCATGTTGGCATACGGGATGGAATTACCCATTGGTTTTCGGCAGTGAACGTGTTAAGCCCACCGATCTACTGTACGACATTCGTGCTCCCCGAAATTCAAAACATTGTCGTATTAGATAATAATTGGTGACAAATCAGATGTAGTCTATCTACGACCCAAAGCGTCTGGCTTTGGTTCGTCATTATATGCCCCATGGGGTTCAATTTCCAAAAGACAAAAAGGTAGGTGGCAATTTTTGTTGCAAATTGTTTTGTTTTTTTTGCAAATAATTTTTTTTTATAGCAATTTGCTAATTGACAATCTGTACCACGAACCCTGATTAAAAGAAAATATGATTGTACATTGTAGTGACCACTGGTTGGTGTAAAAGACTCCGAGGGCAGGCGATATTTGCAAATAATTGTGTGACAATTTTATATTTTTGTCACATTGTGTCATTAAAAATGTTTGTTTGTAATTAATGCACACATAACCCAGTGGGACTGTTGGTCAGTATGTCAGAACATGCTTATATTCTTTAATATCTACTAGAAGAAATACTGAAAAAAGTTAAGACCTGCCTGAAAAACATGTAATTATGTTTGAAAGTGGACCAAATCATAGACTTAATGATAGCATTCCTGGTGCCTCTGTAATGACATGATACAAATGTTGTCTTCAAGTTTTGTTAAAGACATATTGTGGACTTGTTAGTTAGTACTCAGGCACTATGCCAACTGTGGCAATGTAGCATTCTACTAACATCGCCGAAAATCTCAAAGAAATCGACCATACCACTCCATAGATATCATCCTCTGAACTATGCATAATTGTAAATATTTACATCTCGATTTGGACGGAACAATCGGCGATAAACTAACGCAAATGATTTTGCCATCGAGAGTCATTGCATTTAATCAAAATATAAAAATTATTGTGTGTATGCTGGAAATTTGAATTAATATTCGTAAAAATAACTACTTTGAGTGCTATGAGCAAGATTATTCTCTATTTCTATTTTATTACCAAACCGGAGTGTTTCACATCACTTTAAATCAGCCAACCAAGTTGCAACACAGCTCAGTTACATGCACATGCTTAATATTAGTGTCCAACTTGGTGTCGCATATATATGGTTGTGTTCTTTATTCACTAATAGAGATAATCATACTCAGAAATGATGCAGCTGATGTAAGCTCAGTACGCAACTAATTAATATAATTAAAAAATATTTATTTCCTAATTAATCTTCGGCAAATTTGCTAATTGGAAAAAAATTGCATCACATGCTGTCTAAAATAGATAGAATTTGCCCAGACTGCTTCATGTTCAGACCAGGGATCCAGACATTTTATCAAGAAATTGTGGTAAACAATAATAGTAGAATAACTTAAAGGTACTCAATCCGATAAAACTCCTCTTGATTTTAGAGTTATCCATCCTTGTCTGTTTGAATAGATTTTGGTGTACACATCCCGAGCAGATTACGGCAGTTGAAGGCAATTATTAGTACTCATCTCGAGTAAATAACAAATTTCAAAAATCAATATCTAATAACTCTGAGCTTTGTTTGATGGGTTCCTCGACTCGAATCAAATATTTTTTACCCCCAAAGCCAAAGAAATAGTAATATAGGACCCTCTGATCGGATTGTTGTTGTTGGAGTCTGTTGAGATGGGGACCCTCTGTTCGGATTGAGTACCTTTAATTTACAAACCTAGAAGCATATCACTTGAAAAAATACTGCTATCTGTTCTGTAATCAAGATGGTTTTTTGAAATACATGCACTACCACAAAATAGAAGGACATAAGAACTTGATTTTTTCCCTTTTCTATTTTCCTTTTCTTGGTTTTTAAGATGATAATTGTTTATAATGGGCTTATATACTTATTCATGGAAAGAAAACTACTGTTGCAATTAGTTCCGAGTTTGGCATTTTCTTTTCATAAATGCACTGAACTGATTGGCTTGGTTAGATCAGTATAACTAGATTTTTTTTTCACATCACATATTTCAACTTTTTAAAATTTTCGGGTAATCGTATGGGCATGGTAGTTTTGTTAAATTTCAATCAAATAAACATTTATATTTTTCAATGAAAAAGCTTATGAGACTCCCATCTGGTATTTACATGTAAGCTTATGTGATGTCAAAGTAATCTATTAGAATATTGTTGAAGGTTCATGTATGCCCAAAAACTTTCAGTCATTAATGACAAAATCAGTAGCTATATATGACATGTTGCACAATCATAAAAAGCCAGCATATTTTACATAAATACTATATCGTGTGGCATACTTGTATGTGTCACAAGGTGCCAATTCATTCAGCCGGCCAATTTTCACCAGAGTTATGGCCTTTTTTGTTGGAATTTGTACTCAATTTTCATTTCCGTATGATAACTTCTGTAAATCTGAACTGAATGGATTGAAATAATGTAAGTGAGTTTACTAGCCAAAAATACAGGTCAAGTTTGGTTCCACCCATTATGTTTTGCCAGAGTTATGGTCCTTGTCGACTTAGAATTTGTCGATAGTTTCGGTTTCCGGATGATAACTTTAGTTGTCTGTCTGTTTTCAAATTTTGTATGTAGATTACATGGATTTGGGCTGCCCATATTTGCCGAAGTTTATGGTCCTTGTTGACTTTGCCAATTATTTATGGTTCCCTGGTGATAACTTTAGTTTCAGTTATCTGATTGTTTTCAAATTTAGAAAATGGATTACTCATATGAAAATATAGGTAAATTGCTTTTAAAATGAATAAAGACTTTAAGTTATACAATTAACAAATTCAACATATAAAATGAATTTACTGCTCATGATGTACAGATATGTGGGTTACTGATTTTCAAGTTGAATGAAATGGAAATGTATGATCGAAGGGAACCCTTATCAATGACTAAATTATGTTCAATATATTTTTCTGATATACCTCTTTACCGAGGTATAGAAAATAACAATCAATTTTCAGTGTATGATTTGCTGTTCCAAATCTTGACATTCTTGTTAAATACCATATTTACATAAAAGTTTAATAATGTACATAATTTGATATTCTGAAATCGACCGCAATGTAACAGAAGTAAGCATAATTTCAGGCTTCAAAATGCAATGATGTTTTGAAAAAGTTAATACATTTCATTGTACTGCACTTAGGTCTTAACAAATTAAGAAATACTGAGATCAATGACTAAATTACATTCTTCTCTCTTCTTTATCAACTTGAATGATGTTGTTGAATATTGAATAATACAATACTTTGATGAAGTAATAAAATCCTTTTTTGTATTATATTGTTTTTAGTTTGTCTTCATTATTCCATCAAAACTAATGCATGCAATACCCGTTTTGGATCAGGATATGGTAGTATATACTGCCATGAAATGTATCATGTATATATGGATTGTTGATAAGAGCAGGGTGGGTGGGGGTGATGTATATACAGATGTCAATATAGGGACATAGATTATAAATAAGGGCCCTTAGGCTATACATCTGTATGATGAATGATTACGTCATAGTACAATATATAGTAGGCAAATTTAATGATCACACGTACTCACTCATCATTGATATTTATCATATAACAATTTGCCATTATGCCATACATGTATATCTGGAGCAGGCATCTGTTAATTTGCTGCACTAGTATTTTCAAAGGTACTCATGCTGATCAGATGGTCCCCATATTACCACGTTACAACAACAATATTTCTTCAAAATACACTTTAGTTATCAGAATCCATTAATTACAACAATATAATTCAAACCACTGTCAATTGTGGTATAAACTTTCCAAAAATGTATTATCAACATGTTCTTTAAAAATTGGCTTTATTATCAACACAAAGCCACTTGATTTTAGAGTTATCTATCTTCATACACAATTTGGTCGTTTTGAAAATTATGGCTATACAGTTATGCTCTAATTAATCGACTCCTTAACCACAGCAGAATTATGGGTAAGTTTTCAGGATTTAGTCGGAAATATGGCTTGTTGCAATTCATCAGAAAGCGAAAAGTTACCCATAATTTTGTTGTGGTTGAGGAGTCGATTAATTAGAGCATTACTGTATGCCATGTTGAGGATTTAGTCATGTAAAAACTATATTCCAAGATGACTTCAATTATACTGTTTGGTGGATTCGCAGTACATTGCTCGAAAATGTTAATGACAATGCATATAATCCGAGAGATGATAGTGTAACCCTGATCGCCAGTGATTTAACCTCGCCATAATAATTTTCTTCCTTATTTTCCACTTCCTGCTGCCATTTTGGCGGCTTTCTTTGATGGAGAGTTCCAATATTAACCTAAAAAGGCACTATTATATCTTTGCTTCTTGAAGCAGCCTGCTTCACAAATCAAAGTGTCAATGGTACTGTAGCTCGATTTGGAAAGGGAATAATTTCATGTGTTACAGTCAATGGAGCGATTAGGAATGCGGAAAGTTGAAAGGGCTAAGTAATACTAGATTATCACCACGAGATACATAAAGTAAAATCGATGATGGTTGCTGACGGCTATGTTGTCCAATGAAATTCAAAAATATGTAAAAGCTTCCATCTAGTAGATCAATATCAAGTTTAATATGAAGTTTGGTGATGATCGGATGAGGGAAGTGCACTGTAGGGTGTGCCAAATGGTTTAGTCATGCAAAAATCCAAGATGGCTGCCAACAGACATGTTTTATGCCGAAAGACCCCAAAAATGACTCCTACCCATGTACATTTCAATGTTAACAGCCAAGACAAATTTCATGATGATCTGACTAAAGGTACGACCTGTAGCCCATACCAAATGATTTAGTCATGCAAAGAGTAAAATCCAAGATGGCTGCCAGCGGCCATGTTTTATGGCCGATTGACCCCAAAAAGATTCGTTCCCATCTACATGTCATTGTCAATATCCGTGAAGAATTTCATGATGGTCCGACCAAATCTACGACCTGTAGTCCATGCCAAAGGATTAGTGATGCAAAGAGTAAAATCCAAGATGGCTGCCAGCAGCTATGTTTTATGGCCGAATGACCCCAAAATGACCCATTCCCATCTATATGTCAATGTTAATATAAATGACAACTTTCATGATGATCAAACAAACAGTACGGTCTGTAGCCCATGATAATAGATTGAATTTTGAAATCCAATATGGCCGCTGGCAACCACGTTTTTTGCTGAATTACCCCAAAATAACTCGTTTCCCATTTACATGTCGATGTTAACATCCATGACACATTTAGTGATGATCTGACCGAAGATACGACCTGTAGCCTGTGCCAAAGGATTTAGTCATACAAAGAGTAAAATCCAAGATGGCTACCAGCGGCAATGTTTTATGGCCGAATGACCCCAAAATGACTCGTTCCCATCTACATCTTAATATCTACGAAAAGTTCATGATGATCAGACAAGCAGTATGGCCTGTAGCCCGTGCTAATGGATTGAGGTTTGAAATCCAAGATGGTCACTGGCGGTCATGTTTTTTTTACCAAATGACTCGTTCCCATCTACATGTCAATTTCAACAGCAATGACAAATTTCATAATGATCGGACCAAAGGTACGATCTGTAGCCCGTGCCAAAGGATTTAGTCATGCAAAGAGTAAAATCCAAGATTTTTAGAGGAACGACCCCAAAATTACACTTTTCCATCTACATGTCAATTTAAACATCCCATGACAAATTGATAATCAGACGAACAGTACGACTTGTAGCCTGTGCTAATGGATTGAATTTTACATCCAAGATGGCCACTGGCGGCCATGTTTTTCCCGAATGATCCCAAAATGACTCGTTCTAATCTACATGTCAATGTCAACAGCTGTGACAAATTACATAATGATCCGAATAAAGGTATTGCACGTAGGCTGTATTGTTGACACCACGCACACACAGACGACGGATACCAAGCCATGGCAATAGCTCAAACTTTACAAAGTAAAGTTGAGATACAAATATATAATTTTCTCACTAATTTGCATCCTTATGAAAAAAAACATGTCCATGTTGGACGCCATCCCATCATGTCTGGTGACTGTTCTGACACGTTTTGTTTCGTACAAACATTGCTTAAAAGTTGAGGGACTAATAAGGAAGAAAATTAGTGGGGTGAAGTTGAATCATGGTGGTACAGGGATACCCTATCAGCTCCCGGACTAATATTGTTTCAATTTTGGTCCAATTACCATTCGCATAATGCTACTCAGAAATATGCTCAGAATGCTTCTCAAGCTTCTACATTTTCCAAATTTTTCCCGGGGGACACCCCGGGCCCCCGCCTGCGAGAAGGGTCTACGACCCCTCTCGCGCATTCCCTAAAACCTAGCGTCGCTATTTTTTTTTTACCTCGTTACTATTCCCGCCCGAAAAAAATGCATTTTTTAAAACTGATTTATCATTTTCTGTGAAAAGTTTTGTGTGAAAATTAATACTGTAACAGCCGGTTGTAATGCTAACACCCTCTCGCGCACTCCCTAAATCCTAGCGGCGCCATTTCTTTTTCTATCTTTCAATCCCGCCCGAAAAAAATGCATTTTTTAAACCTAGCTGATTTATCATTTTGTGGGAAAACTTTTGTGTGAAAATTAATACTCTAACAGCCGGTTGTAATGCGACCACCTGTAGCATGTGAATTTAGTCATACAAAGAGTAAAATCCAAGATGGCTACCAGCGGCCATGTTTTATGGCCGAATGACCCCAGAATGACCCGTTCCCACCATCAAGTCAATATTAACTTGCACGACAAATTTCATGATGATCAGACGAACACTCCGGCCTAACATTTCTTAAAAGTTGAGGGACTAATAAAGAAGAAAATTAGTGGAGTGAAGTTGAATCATGGGGTGCAGGGTTACCCTATCAGCTCCCGGACTAATATTGTTTTAATTTTGGTCCAATTAACATTCTCATATTATGCTACTCAGAAATATGCTCAGAATGCTTCTCAAGCTTCTACATTTCCCAAAATTTTCCCGGGGTAAGCCCCCCGGACCCCCGCCTGCGAGAAGGGTCTACGACCCCTCTCGCGCACTCCCTAAAGCCTAGCGGCGCCATATATCGTTTCTTTTTTCTATTCCGCCCGAAAAAAAAAGCATTTTTAAAACCTGATTTATGATTTTGTGGGAGAAGTTTTGTGGGAAAATTAATATTGTAACAGCCGATTGTAATGCTACCACCTGTAGCCTGTGAATTTAGTCATACAAAGAGTAAAATCCAAGATGGCTACCAGCGGCCATGTTTTATGGCCGAATGACCCCAGGATGACTCGTTCCCACCTACAAGACAATATTAATATCATTGCTTAAAAGTTGAGGGACTAATAAAGAAGAAAATTAGTGGGGTGAATTTGAATCATGGGGTGCAGGGGTGTCCTATCAGCTCTCGGACTAATATTGTTTTAATTTTGGTCCAATTAACATTCGCATAATGCTACTCAGAAATATGCTCAGAATGCTTCTCAAGCTTCTACTTTTCCCAAAATTTTCCCGGGGGAGGCCCCCCGGACCCCCGCCTGCGAGAAGGGTCTACGACCCCTCTCGCGCACTCCCTAAAGCCTAGCGGCAGCATTTCTATTCCTTTTTTCTATGCCGCCCGAAAAAAAATGCATTTTTTAAAACCTAATTTACCATTTTGTGGGAGAAGTTTTGTGGGAAAATTAATATTGTAACAGCCGGTTGTAATGCTACGACCTGTAGCATGCGAATTTAGTCATAAAAAGAGTAAAATCCAAGATGGCCACCAGCGGCCATGTTTTATGGCTGAATGACCCCAAAATGACTCGTTCTCATCCACAAGTCAATATTAATTCCACGACAAATTTCATGATAATCAGACGAACACTCCGGCGTGTCTTCTGCTAATGGATTGAACTTTGAAATCCAAGATGGTCGCTGGCCCCCATATTTTTGGTGTGAAATGACCCCAAAATGACTCGTTTACATCTAAATGTCAATGTAATCAGCCATGACAATTTTCATAGGGTACGGCATGTAGCCCGTGCACCGTGCTTATGTATTTACATTTCTTAATACTCAAAAACAAGATGGCCGATAGCGGCCATGCTCTTTTTGCCGATTGACGCAAAAAATACTCGTTCTCTTCTTCATGGCAATGTCAAAATCCATGACAAATTTCATTATAATCACACAAATGGTATATACGGCCTGCGTGGCCAATTGATTGAATTGTGAAATTCAAGATGGTGGCTGTTGGCCATGTTTTCTTGTCGATTTACCTGGATTTACCCCAAAATGACTAATTTCTCATCTACATGTCAATGTCAACAACCATGACGAATTGCATAACGACCAGACCAAAGGTGCGACCTGTAGCGCATATATCATCCATGCTAATGGGAATGGTTGACGGACACACGGAGGACGGACATGAACCCATGGCGATAGCTAAATCTTGAGAAGTCAAGTTGAACTTCAAAATTGTATATATAGCGACCAGTTGGTTGCCCTCTCACAGTATGTATTTGCCCGACCGACGTCATAGCAATTCAGCAGGACCTCCAGCATCATAACATATTAGCAGGACCACTTGATCAGAGGTATAATACCCCCACTCAATTTTATATTCGTTAGGTTTTATTATATATGTATAGATAACCGCATAGCCAACGCTGTTAGGTTACAATTAGTGTTCTATATGTCATAATGGTGGGCCCGTGATCAGATCATCATTAAGAGATATAAATGGTAATAGTGGGCTCGATAGGCGTATACGGTCCACACTTACGTATCTATAGATGGTAAAGAATTTCCGTCATTACGTATTTATATCTGATAATTCTATGCGGATCGGGTGGGAACTTTGGTACGTATAGGTCTATTCTGCACGATAGTGCGTGCCCCATCTCGCTCGGACCCATAGCTGGGGAGGTGCGACCGGGTACGGTCGGCTTTTAGTAGGACCCCACTTGTATAAAGACCCCTCCTTATAAGTAGACATAGAAATATTAGTCCTCGAATATACTTGAACTTGAACAATCAGGAAATCCGGTCACAAGAATATTCTTTCTTAGCCTTCGTCCTTACAAGTATATATACGGAATCAATTGCCGGGAAACAAACAAGCGCTTCTCCAGTGGTCATTGTCACGACAATGATACGGTTATGCATGGCATATTGGATTTTGTTCTAATCCATACATACCAGGTGGATTGATTATACAATTATTGTCAGATTACTCTACTTGAACCAGGTAATTTAAACGTGAGTTTATATAGTCCGTGACAGACTCACGCTGAGTGGGATTGATTCTGGAAGTTGGAATCAGCTATGAGTTGACATTGGCAATGGATTGTAAATATTGGAGGACCACCCAATCATCTCTCATCGAGCAGTATACATATGGATAAATCGCGAATTGACACATTGTCCTATTTCCATGGCATGAGTTCCATAAGTATATAACTATTACACAATACCCCCGCTATAGATTGAGTTTCTGCCAGTCACAAGTGCACGCGTGTATACGTAAGAACTATATAGAAACGGAAACTCGTGCACTTTCTACTAATCTATATATATCTATCTATCTATCTTCTATACTATATATTTTGAGAACTCCGTGTATTCGAGAGATAGCCCACACCATCCGGACCTCAATGATATGATCGTGAATGAGTATTGATATACCCCACTAGACTTTGACAAACACCGGTAATGGTGTGTAGATCATTTACATATCTCACCTATATATTTTGATACAATCTATCTAATTTACATATCTCTCTTATATATTTATGTTTGTGTGTGTGTTGTACTTCATACAAATCTACGATTCTCGACCGATCGGGACGAAACTTGGTACGTGTGTGTAGTTTGACCAGGCGGTGGTCGTTGTCGTATTGGCGAGCCCGTGCGACGCCCGTGCAGCGCATGTGCAGACGAGATCTCGGAAACGGGTGGAGCTATCGACTTGAAATTTGCTATGTGAATGTATCTTGCGCCGGGTACAAATTTTATCGGGTCGCCGAGCCCGTGCGACGCCCGTGCAGCGCATGCGCAGACGAGATCTCGGAAACGGGTGTAGCTATCGACTTGAAATTTGCTATGTGAATGTATCTTGCGCCGGGTACAAATTTTATCGGGTCGCCGAGCCCGTGCGACGCCCGTGCAGCGCATGCGCAGACGAGATCTCGGAAACGGGTGGAGCTATCGACTTGAATTTGCTATGTGAATGTATCTTGCGCCGGGTACAAATTTTATCGGGTCGCCGAGCCCGTGCGACGCCAGCTTCGCACATGCGCAGACCAGATCTCGGAAACGGGAGGAGCTACCGGGTACAATTTGTTCTTATTGAAACGCGTGGAGCTAAAAATAAAAAAAATATAAACAAAAATGTCATGTTTCGGACAAGCCGCCAGTGGCGGGCTAACCTGCTAGTACTATATATTTTGAGACTTCCGTATATATATATATACTTTATAGAATCGAAAACGGCTGGCTCGATTGAGTTCAAACTTCCCATCTAAGGGTAAAAACGCACGAACACCGTAGTTGTCGCGTTTTGGAGAAGCTCTGAGCACCCTTTATCCACTCCCAAATCACCGCAAAGGCACGGCGTGGGTTAATCAAGTGATTATTTAATGAGCGTTTGTTTTTGACGCATCGCTATAAAGAGCGTCTGTTTACCATTCAACGTTATTAGCATCTGCAGAGAGATATACGGGAACATTGAGTGGTTTCCTATGCGGGGGAGATTTATTGGATGCCACAGTACTCTTACAACATCATTGTTATAGTATGTATGACACTTAGGTCAGGGCTTAGGGGGGGGTAGTTATAGGCATAATGCTTCTACGAAATCCCGGTTACAAGCCAACACTCACAATTTCGTATTTACGCAAACGTATACGGGAACAAGTGCTTCCCTATTTTTAATTACGTCGCGTTGGTGATGGCGTTCACGACGGGATTAATTGACATCCGCTCTTTGCGAGGATGGGGTTCACGACGGGATTAACTTTGCGGGGACTATTGACCATCTCGTAAGGGTGGACAACCTCTATCAGGGGCTGCTCAATGGCCACGGGCATGTTAAAAAAAATTCATACCTCTTCTGTGTCTGGGCGTGTATAGACATGAGCGTGTTGTGTTCCTAAGAACGCGGAGCGTGTTGTGTTCCTAAGAACGCGGATCGGGTAAGTTTTTCCGCCCTAGGTGAGCTCAAACTTCGTATATAAGTGTAAAAACACACGGGGATCGTCGACGTCGCATTGTGTGAAACATTCTTATGTCTGTCGTTCCTAGGAACGGGGGAATTTTTCATCGGGTCAGTCTTAACCTTCAAACGGGTACCCACAAATTATATATTGTGACCCCGACATGACATTGACCTTGAAAATGATCAATTCAAGGTCAAATCGGGTAAAATATTGAAAAACCCAATATTAACTCATTGAAAAACACAAACAAAACATAAAACATTGTCATGTTTCTGACCAAGCACGCCAGTGGCGGGCTAACCTGCTAGTAGTATATATATAGAGCGCACATCTTTACAGTCACCCATTGCATTTCAATGACATTGTATTGTATATATGTATAAAACGGGGAATGAGTGTGGTGGAGCAGCACCGGGTATTAGCTATATAATTATATCAACTAGTTTGACTGATGTTGGTTTATGGCACTGTCCTGTTTTACAATGTCACCATTGACTTCGAAACCCATTTCGGTACCTTTTGGGCGTAATTACTGCACATATAATTCATATCACCAATAATTGTTAGATTGTAATCCCGACAATCAAAGATAGTTATAACAACTGATTCGTTTGTTATTTTGGTATCAATGAATTATTCAACAATGCCTAAATTGATCATCCAGAACAAGCCATTTGAATGAGTTCTATACGACACTTAATTTTTAGAATTTCGCGAATTGTGAGTTTGTTAGTTCAATGCAATAATACGAAAAAAATATATAATAACATTCGGTTAGTATTTGATTTGCGAGACGCTCTATTAACAATGCTGAGTTCAAAATCCCAGTCATAAATATGACCAAACAGGCCCAAGTTTGGAGCCCGTGACAGAATCTAACACTCTACATGGGAATCTCTTATGCGATGTTGCATGTTCCCACATCGCAGGAATGAAAATACAAACTAGAGTTATCTCTCTTACTTATAAAGTGACGTGAAACACTCCGGTTGGGTGATCAAAGAGAACTGCAGAATAATCTGGTTCAATGTCGTAATTTTTACAAATATTATATCCAAATTGACAACACACACTATCATGATATATTAATTAAATACAGTTAATCTCGATGGAGAAATCGTTTTCGTTAGTGTATCGCTGATAGATGCGTCCCTAATCAAGTAGTAAACATTTACAATTGGACGTAGTTCAGGCGATATTTTCTATGGAGTTAAAAATTCGGCGATGTTAGTAGAATGTTACATTCCTTCAGTTGGCATAGCGCATGAATACTATAACTTTCAGTTTCACGCACCCGAACAAGTATATACGGTCTGGCTAAAAAAAACACTCCACAGAACTGATCAAACAGAGCCTCTATATAATGCCGAATACCATGGCAACCATTCTCTTTAAAAGCCGACGACAAAACATATTTCGTGTTTGTTCGAACCCATAACTTCGATGTTTCGGACCAGTTTGTAAAATAAAATAGATATGCACATGTGCAATATATATATGATGTGGGACTTCGAACAGTGCGTGGGCCTTTAATATGTTCTGCACTGGACGACCCATATATTTGCAAGTACATCGTATGGATGTGTGTTATATGTCAATGCTATCGTCAGTAACATTTTCTGTTTTCGTGTGATGGTTATCTTTAATTCATAAGCTGACCAATATGAAGAGTGATCAGGCACTTAAATAAATTGAGTCAATGACTGATGATTTGTAGCCGAGTACCAGGAGTTATAATTTATTAATCGGGTGTTTGTTGAAAGAGGATTAAAATCTGAATCGCACTGGCACGGTGAAGCTTTGGTATTATTATACGGACAATCACCATGGTACCTAATAGCAATGGATGAGGATAAACTAATATATTCCCCACGGTACTCGGCAGCACAGCTCGCCTACTAACTGATATACAACTTAGTGGCGAAGACCGGACCAGCGGTTAGGTGACCCGATCCATTGACACTGACGGACTAGTTATTATGTACTTATAGTCTATTAGACATGATTGTTTAGAACGAGAATTTCCAATTTGAAACATCAGTCACAGGTTTTTATCATCCATCCCGCGCCTCGTGATAGCCATGGGTGACTAACATAATGTATATTATTACGCCACCTGTGGTGTATCTAGCGGCTGATATTTTGATATTGCGTGGTGGACAGGATTCTTGTGGGGCTTTTATTTATAGAGTTGGAAATTCCGTTTATTTAAAAGTCGGAACTACGCGACCAGTAGGCCAAGTCCAGTAAAACGGTTCGTTATAGGTGCTGGTTGTTATTGTTATTTTAACGGAATTCTGAGTTGGTCATTCGCGAAACCAATATATTTTATATTCTATAATTAAAACCGTGGGTATATAATATATGATCCTCTTTATGGATATTGTAGGAAGGTAAATTTAGCTAAAGCGGTGGGATATCTTGCAAGACAACACATTTCGGTTTGCGCTATAACTGCTCAATGTTTTAAGGTGTTACACAACGTCTGATAAAAAGAGTTCTATCTGGAATATTCACACTATTTTTTCAGAGAACATGCATAGAGTAAACATAGTACTATCGGACTATCGTAAAGTAGTTCCGTTTAATTCGGGATTAATTAACCCTCAGACTGCCGAAACTGCCGACAATAAATTCGCTTGTTCATGTCCCTCGAAAATCAAACTTGCCTGTTTAGAGGTCCGATTTTCGTGGCTAATGGTGATAGAATCACAATTTTTCAGTCAATTCATGGATAAATTACAAATATTACACTTAATCGGCTTATGTCCGCGGCCATAAACCTGCGTTTTGATAACAATTTATTTGAGACAAACTGTTGCGCGGGTATCAGTCGGCGCTTATCGGTTGAAGTTATTATAATCGTGCAGCCTGCACGTGCAACAAGTGTTCAAATACAACAGAAATAAAAATACTATGTCAAATAAATAACGTGATCAATGGACAGACAAGTTTCATTTCCGTGGGACACGAAAAAGCGAATTTAATGTCGTCAGTTTCGGCAGTCTGAGGGTTTTAATTAATCTCCTTTACGATATCCCGATAGGACTATGTTTACTCTATGTTCTCTGAAAAAAAATGGTGTGAATATTCCCGATAGAACTCTTTTTATCAGACGTTTTGTAACACATTAAAACATTGAGCAGTTAGCGCAATTTTCTGAAATTTCGGACTATTTCGTCTATAAAAATACGATGAGCAACTGAAAATGTTTTTCAACATTCTGGAAGGGGTATATGTCCATGGTATATATGTTTAAAATTTCACGCATAAACTATGACAGATAACAAAGTTATAATTAGTTTTATAGGCCCACCATAAATCCCCTATAATAAACGCATGCGGCCGTAAGCACATTGCTTTGCTGTGGATACTTTCGTTCCCAGCATGCATCATTCTCGCTATCTGTAAAATGTCTATGAACAATGGCTGTGCCATGCACTCTTAGCTTTGATCCGCATTTAGAAGCATTCTGGTGTGGCGACTGAGAAACCTGCAGTAATTTATAAGCCGTAGTTCATTGTAATAATTTGAAGAATTACTTTTCTTAACGGAATTCTGAGGCGGTCCATTCATGTAACCAATATATTTTATATTATGATTTATATTTATGGCTAATAATATGATCTTGGTGGCGTTACCATTTCTGACTATGGTTTTCTTGTATACATATGATTTGCAGAGATGTGGTTATAGAGAGCATTCGTTAGGAACTGCACCCCCTTAAGGAAAATGGCGTCTCGATTTTCAAATATGTCTACAGTGATTGACCAGTGTCGACTAATCTAATCAGGATAATCACTGTGTTGTGATCTGTCTGCCATCTGGTCTGGTTGTAAGATATCTATGAAATATTTGATTGGGGCAAATTGTGCCACATGTTTACATTGAATATAAGGAAACATGAAATTTCAAATTCTTAAAATTGGGATACGTTGGTATTTTCTGGTGTCAAAAATTTAAATTATTATGGTTTATCTAGCTTGTTTAGCAGGTAGGCACAATTAGATACAGCAAAAAGTTGTTTATTATTAATTTTTTTTCTCGAAATTTTCGACTCATTATTCCTAAATTGAAGCATCCGTTAAATAGCATGTGCACACTACATATCAATTTTCCGACATGTCCGACTATTGGATATCACTTTTCCAACATGTCCAACTATTGTAAATCCCCAACTTAACACCACATGTTGCTTATACGAATGAAAATATTCCAAACTGATGGTCATTTCAGTTAAAAATTAGACCGAAATTTAGTCTGGTCGATAAAAGGTTTGACCTAGAAAAAATTTGGACTAAGTTGGTTTTTATTCCATTTTGAAGAGGAATATTTCCTCTACAACATATCCAAATTTTTTTACAGAGATTTTAAAAAATGCTCATTTTTCGACCTTGTGAAGTACGTTTTTCTACAATATCCCTCATCGGCCACACCAGAACGCATTAATCATCCATCCGATATATACCAGTTTGTGTAAAAGAGTATAGGGGGCGAATAGAGTGACAAGGACAGAAAACAATGCAATCGCGGCGATGAAATGGCTGTCAAAATGGCCGCAACTACAATCCATGCTACGATGAAAGCAACATATTGGATAACCCCCTATAAGCGAAAATACACATTTGTAATTTACAAGAATGTTGTTATATATCTTTAAAGGTACACATATAATTAAAACAGATCTATCTGAATGATTTATCGATCACTGCTACGCACGTTAACCCAATGATTTACGTTCGGGTTTTCTTATTAGAATACATCCAACAGTCGGACCAAAAACAGTTATTTTGGGCATGCAACACACGAAGTAATATTTGTCACACAGTGCGTGGTAGTTTCCTTTTGGAATGATGATTAATTATTGAATGTAAAGCAGAAACTGAAGAGCCCACCCTATCTGTGTAAATACTTGTTATATTTCCTGAATTTTCAACACTCTCCGTGACAATAAACCATACGTACATTTTATTTAGTACTAATTTTCATGGTGCTCCCAAACCGGTTTCTTAGTAGACAATTATGTTCAAATTACTTCAATCGGCACTTTACAACATGAATATGTACCCCGCAATACACACTATTAATTGTCAGTATCTTGTTGTTTGAAATTATGTTACCATTGCCACCCACATACTTGCGCTAAATATCAGGTCATCAGCGTTTACAGTTATTAGTTCTGCGTTTACCATTCACTCAATGTTGCTATTTATGGTTTTGTATGCAGCAAATATGTGTAACATTAGGGAGAATGGGTAAACGCGGCGATGCGGTTGCAGAAAAGGTCGTACGTTTCGCGTATATGTGGCCTTAGTGCATTTAAGTGCACATAATTTCCAGGTATAAAGACAGTCTCTGCCATAGAGTATGTAGGCAAATTGGGTTATGTTGAGAATTTATTGAAGATAGTCTATTGTACCTAGTACCATATTAATAGCTCTCATACTGTTCTATAGTAGTGAATTTTGACAGACTGTGTGTTGTAGATTCAAAAATAAATGATAATCGGTCACATTCGTGAGACTGTTTTCATTACATATATTTCTGCTTCTAGAAAAGGTCACACAATGAGTACATCCCTATTAGATCACATTTAACTGTTTTAATACACATATATTACACGATTCAAGATAAACAGCACAGATAAAACTGCGTTATTCTTCTATTTCTTGGCGCCCAAAAAGTTCACATTCAATCGTTGTATGAGACCTGGCTTTCGGTTGCTCTCTCGCGAGATACATTAGAGAGAATTCTTACATACTATTATCAATAGCTCGATCCCCTTATACTCTGAAATTATTCTTCCTCGTATAATTCGACGGCCTGTTCGTTCTTGTATAACCAGCTATTCAAGTTTCCGCAAATTGTAAATTTCATTCGATTTTGTCCATTTTGGCGGCCATTTTGGACAGACATTCTACCGATATGGTTTACGACTAAGGATTGTTTGTGTGGATTTTATTTTATTACTAATTTGGTATTTGTTGGCGCACCTACCACCGAAATTCAGGATTTTTCTATACCAACTGCCATCATGGACGCCATCTTGTATTACAGAAAATGCTCAAAGGGATTTTAGCGGATTTTGGATATGTTATAGAGGATATATTCCTCTCCAAAATGGAATAGAAACCAACTTAGTCCAAATTTTTTCTAGGTTGACCCTAAAATTTTAGTTTATCGACCAGACTAATTAGGAAAATGGTCGACCTTTGTTCTAAAACAGCACATTTCACACTATATACTGGTTGGAAAATCAAACAATCAAAACATTTTTTTACTTTTTTTTTCTTTCTGAAATTTCAAACAGTTGATGTTCCAATTCTTGAGCGTCTGGGTTATCCAAAAGTCCATCAAGTGGCAAAACATCGGTTATGATTATATTTCTTTTTCAAGATCACGTATGCGCAACTCGAGTTTCAGAACAAAAATTTACGGACATTAAGACATAAACTTAATGCACCTACTAGGTATGTTCGCACAATAAATTATATATTGCCAGCCAAATCATGCCCATGTACTTTCCAAGATACGTTTTTGGTAACCAGGTCATCAATTATTGCCATCGGTTTTTTCATTTATATAATAATACAATCACTACCAGACGCACCAGTCATACTTACTTTCATGGAGTTTGGTAATAGTATTACATCATAGCACTTCATGGACAAGAATTAGAAGAGTAGCTAGGGACGTGCCGACTTGGCTAGAGGGTCTCCGTTAATTACAACATTACCCCATTTAAGATATCGTGATTCTGTACACGTGCATGGAAAGTACATGGGCATGATTTGGCTGGCAATATATAATTTATTGTGCGAACATACCTATTAGGTGCATTAAGTTTATGTCTTATTATATATGTAATTACACGACAATTTACCCACCAATGAGAATGGGTTATATTGATCCGGAGTCTTTAACTACATGGGCACTTGGCATGGGTATGTCGACCAACATGCAAACATCGCGCGCGCAGGAAACGTGCATGAATGTTAAGCGGAAGTACTTCCTTCTGGGGCTGGCGATCAAGTCCCCCGCAGTCAATTCATGCGGCGGCAATCAAGAGTAACACGAATTCAATGGGCAGATAATAATATACACAAATAGACTGCACAACGCACCATGGAATAGCGATAATTAGTTGATACTAGTACGTAGAGTTCGCAGAAGATCATACTGTCGTGTGATTGGACGATGCGCGATCACGTATCACAGATTAGGTTTTTTTTTAACCATTGCCCGCTACCACTTGGTAGTTCGTATTCATCCTTCTACCCAAAGTAGTTAAAAATTAGCATCCAGTTGTTTAGTTAAAGCTGCCCCCCTCCAAATGTAGTAAATTTAACTACCAAAGGTATTTTAATGTTTAACTACCCACCTGCATGGTAGTAAAAATAACCTCCCAAGGTTGAGGAATGATTACGAACTACTCAAAGTAGTAAACGTTTACTATTTTAGGTTTATTTAGCAACTTTTATTTTAGTGTGCGGACTACATTATTTGAATTCTTACCGCATGTTGGCTGGGGGATGGTACGCAAAAAAATGACATATTTTGAAGGAAATTTCGTATAGTTTGAATATTTAGTGGCACAAGCTATCGCTTTATGCGCACATAATCACCATTCCTACCCGCCTTACAGAAAACTCGGACCAGTTGACCCTCGGTTGACACCTACAGATATCCTGGGGGGATGGTACGCAAAAAATGACATATTGCATGGCACTCTCCGGATAAAGTTACCTCTATATTTTAAGTTGATAACAATCGCTCTTTATTGCTAATTATTAGTGCTTCTTTAAGGCATTTGAGGTCAATAGCACCTATTCCATGTCATTCCCCGTATCAATTTAGCTATGTGTGCCAATATTTCCACATATCGTCTGAGCAGATAATAAACGCTATTTATTGATCATATATGTTAAAATAATGTATTAGTCCCCCTTTAAGTCATCTGAGGTTCAATGCGCATATGACTTGACTTGAAACGTATTTTATTTGCATATAATACAAAAGGGATCGGGGCACAAGTTTTTTCAACTTATGAAGCCCCTCTCCCAAATACAATCGATTTAGATACAAAATGTTTACAAGATGACAGCTGAACATATTTACATGCAAGATTTTGTGATTTTATGGTGATTGGTGTAGTGCCTTCCAGAGCATATTGCTATATATGGGTTATGGATGATTTGATAGCTATAACATTTGGTGGGGTTTATGTGATTTTTCGTTCGTCTTAACTGATGTTGGAGCAGGGTTTTGTCAAAGGGGTATTTTCTTCATATATAAATAAATATACATATACACACACACATACATATACACATACATACATACATATATATATATATATATATATATATATATATATATATATATGTATATACACATATATATAGATATACACATACACACCCTCGTACATATACATATACACATATATATATATACATATGCGCATATCCAATGACATTCCCCTGGTCATGTGACCCTGTGTACCAATTTTCCTACATATCGTCTAAGCTGACAAGGAATGCTTTTACTGCTCACATATGGTATGTTATATATCATTTTAAGTTCCCCTTTATAGTCTAGGCTTTAGGGTCAACGGTACCTATCCAATAGTACTCCTCGGGTCAATTTTACCAATGTGTACCAACTTCCAGCGACCAGGGTCCAACCATGTTGAGTATTTTTGTTTATATGATTAATTATTTAATTAGAATTGTTTATTAGTGCCCCTTTAAGTCGTTTAAGGACAACGTCGCCTATCCCATGACACTCTTTCCGATGGTTCAGCCGTTTGGTCGCACATAGCCGGACGGACAGGCAAACAAACACAATTGACTTGTATTAGTATAGATGACACAATTCTCGCGTTGCCAGAAGGTGTGTAATACCTTACTCATACATAAAGATGGTCTATCTCTTCATAAAACAATATATAGTTATATAGTTTCCTATGTATAAAAAATTCAATTGAATCGAGGATAGATTCGGCTAATCCGGGAACGGATCAGTCTATCAATTGGTATTATAGACCTTGAGTTCACAGATGGTCATACTATCTTTTGATTTGACGAAGCCCCGGCCATCACATGACAGGGAGTAGTTTTGACCGTTGCCCGGCGAGCGCTAGCTATTTGCCGGTCTATAGTCTCCCGACGAGTTAACTATTTACCAGTCTATTATAGTCTTCGAACTATCGCACACCTGCTAATTTTACAATTTGGCACGATGCAAGAATTTGGCGCGATGCCAGAATTGTCTCAATCCTTGGCCAGAATTTTGCGAACTATTTACCGGCATATAGTCTTCGTACTATCGCAACCCTGGTGACGTAACAATTTGGCGTGATTCCATAACTTTGGCGCGATCGCTGCCAGAATTAGTAATTATTCGGAAATGAGTCTGAATGAGTCAGAATAATTATGTAATACACATAATATTGTCATATGATTGCTGAGGTAAAACCATAGCGACAACAATACAGAGAGTTTATTTTAAAATCCGTGATATTTAGACAAATGTATTATATAATATTAATATAGGTTCTCTATTACTTGTACCATGTATATACTATACTTTGCATGGAGCAGATTTCATGTTAATAATTGTCTCCGTATTCACCAACAAATTAGAGGAAATTGACGTCCTTTATTATCTTGAGCATTGTATAGGCTCTTTATTGTTTTGGCATTCTGCTATCGCTATCTAGGAAACGCGCTTTATTATATGCTTCCCCATTAAATAGTGGGGAATTGCCGCAGATATCGTATTTAGTGTCTCGACCGACAGTAAAGATATAATTTTGTTATCCGAAAATGATATCTTTACTGTCGCTCACTTCCTGTAAAATCAACGAATAATAGTGAACAAATATCAATAGAATGTCTATCTTGACCGAAACGAAAATGATAAAAAAAAAATTTGTTTAAAGATACGGCCGGCGTTGGCGGTGGGTATGCTCCTAAAATATTCACCTCCGTAAAAAACCACCATAAACAGAAATAATATACAGTTATCGCCCGCAATTGAGTGAGACACGGGGATTTGTCGCCCGCTCGAGACCTGGAATGTCACCCGAGGGCCGCTAGGCCCGAGGGTGACATTCCAGGTCGAGAGCGGCGACAAATCCCCGTGTCTCACGAAAACAAGGGTGATAACTGTTTTGTTATCTGACAAAGGAGTACACACGAATCATCCTTAATACCAGACATAAATGCGCGCATATATTCTTTAATCCAGTTCGAAAAGTTAATTTTATGTTGGAATCATCGCTATTTAGAAAATAAAACATTCATAATCTGGATCAATTAACAGACCCGTCATTTGCGCAGATATTCTCCGGTCAGTTTGCTGGTTGCATGGTGGAAATCGGTTCACGGAAAGAGGAGTAAAGCAATTTCGAAGTTGAGTAGCCATGCAGCGAAATGTTCGGTTTCGTTTGAAATGAGCGTGAAGACGCCAACAGACGTGTTAATTTCCAGAATGCTAAAATGTGAAACTAACACGTTGTAGTAGTGCAAAAAAGAAATTAATATATGTCACAGATCGTTACGCAACATACGGGTATTCTCTGAAGTCTGAGGAATGTATTGAAGAAAAGAAATAGTCAATTGATAAACAGCAAAGAGTGGCTATTTGATCTATAGTACATAAACGTAGTTGTAACGTATGTACATCGTGTGTGCAATTGTCTGCAGCACATACCAACTGCATAATAAGGTTTATCTATTTGTCCCACGGTCTTTATTATTGATATATCAAGGTCCAATAGGAACATTACACCTTATAACGGATTTGTGTCTGTGATAACACCATTTATACATAGCGTGCTTTAATTGCAAATAATAAAAAAAACCACACAATTATGCAAATTAGCAAACACCACAGTTCGCGGTTGTTATGAAACCGTGGGGTTTATAAAAACAGTGTTTTTCGAAATTATACGAGAGCAGTCAGAGAATCTCTGTGCGTTGAGTTCTTCGTAGTTATGTGTTTACTGGTAACAGCTGAGCGGTCAATAACTGAGACAATGTTACCCTCGAGGGTAATATGGTGATTTACGGCCCGCCATGTGACGCACTCTCAGCCAATCAGAAGAGAGGAAAATGGGATGAAGGATAACAATAGAAAAATATAGACATACCTTGTTCTTATACCAATCAGAAATATGGCATAAACAGTATGTTATTGTCAAATGTTTTCCATTGTTATGTAAACAAAAGCAAAAAAAAAACGTTACGGAATCTGGCTTTTGTTTAGATCCGGATATGGTAAACATAAAGAGCATCATTTGTTACTGTTTTCCTGATATGGAAATAATAAAGAGCGTTTATATCATTTGTGTGTGATTAACCAATAGAATTGCGCTGAGTTATGTAAACAGAAGCAAAACTTCTGTAACGATATCGTACGCCTTGGCGACAATATACTATTTACGCGCTGATTATGTTTGGCATATGAACAAAACTATATATATTTTAATATTCCTTATGTTGATGGCGATTTGGACGAATATGAATATTTCTGCAACGAACGCCGCCCGTACCTTTAAACTGAAATAATGTTATTATTTCGTAATTAGAATGTCATCTTATTGTTATTTGGGATATTAAATTGGTATACGTCCATAGTTGTTTGTCGCTTTTAGTAATAATTTGTGGGAACTATTTCCTTTAGTGGACGACTAATTTCACTCCATTTCAAAGGGGTTCGTTGGCTATCAGCTGGCGAACAACAATCAATTCTCAAATGAAATTTTGTTAACACGATAGTAAGAGACGTGGTACCGTCATCGCATGCTGCAATTACTGGTACATACCAAACAGTAGCTGACCAACCGCATACACCGCCACATCACAAGGCCTGAGAATAATACCCCCCTCACAAAATGAAGCATGTGAACAATTTCGGAATACCAATGAGCCACCCGATTTATAATTTCTTAGACTCAGCATATTAGAAACTGAGTTACTCTGGGCATTGTTTGATGTTGAAGAAAGAAACATTTTCCAGGTGAAGGTCTTCAACACGAGTTGATAAAGCTCGAACAATGTTTGACTGACTACAAAACATTGGCTGCTGAGAAATCACCAACATCAAGAATATGGTTGCTGTATGTCAATTATGCGCAAACTCTAACATATTTCATACGAGCTGAGATGACAGGAGATTGACACTTACAGGAAAGATGTCAATTCTCATTGCGATCATAGGTCATTATGCGAAAAGCTGCCGCCCCTATATCCAGTTGATGATTAAACTACCGTAATTGACACACCCATTATTGTATATAAGTCATGTGCAGCGCACGGTTTCCGCGCTGTTCGTAGAAGCAGTAGATTTTGGGCAGGTATGTCGATTGATTTGATCATCGACCAGGTCCTAATGCGGTAGATTAAGAGTAGAGGCGGTCTGACAAGGACGAGGGATATGACAGATTATATCCGTCAGCTGTTGGTGTACAGTAAGTATACAAGTGTGGATAAATACATGAATCAATGACAAACTTGACAGGCGCCAAACACAACACCAGCAAACAGCATATTGAACTGGGAACCTCAAGAAGAATTCGAGATTACATTGATCTGTTGAAGCTCCAACAGTGGTTCGCTGACAGAGAGCCATTTAACATGAACGAAATCAAGTTGGGTTCCCTATCGTCTGGTTTCAGTCTGAACTGTGACCGGACAGGTAGAGTGGGCATGGACACACAAGAACAGCTAGATGGATAGAGTGTTTCGGGAGCGTCCATAAAAAAGAGCGAACATATTAAAGCCCTCGACATTCTGTAACAGGGAGTTAAATATGCATAATCCGATTAAACGCCCCCCCCCCCTAAATTACAATTTATTTGGCTTCGGTGGGTAAAAAAATATGTAATTCGAGTCGAGGAATCCACCCATCAAAGTTCAGAGTTATTACATATCGATTTTTGAAATTTGTTATTTTTCACCTCTGCATGTGAATATTTGGCGGCTGGCAAAAATCAGCACAAAATATAGAAATATAGTACAGACATGCGCGCACGCAGTTACGAGAGTCACGCAAGATCGCGGCTCCATGTTGGATAAGTGGCGACGGGTTACTTTTGGAATAAAATTCGAGGAAAAGTATTGCCATCAACAATAATATGGTATGTTGTGATAGTTGACGCGCGCATACATGAATTTATACTTATTTACGAATCGATAATCATGTTTTATTCATGCAAATAGACATATAACATGGCACCATGCATGCTGGATACACGTGGAAATACTATGTGTTTACATTCGTGACAACACTTTTGGGGAATTCCAACTTGAATTAGGAATTGTAAACCACACTCACTCACCTCCAAACTGCCAAGAAAAAAAACCGTTATTGTAGGACTTCTACGGCAAATATGATATCATGATTGGTATTGTTGTGAGTATTTATTGGCAATAAACTAATTTAATAACTAAATCGGCTTTTGGTGAAATTCCGATTGTTGTTGTTGTTTTTGTAACTGGGTGATAAATTATTAATGGAAAACACGCGATCTTATGCAGAAGGCCGGCAAAGTAAAACGGTACATATTCTCTTCATCCATGCCTGGTCTGGGTGTGAGACAACGTATGTTATATATGACCAGGGCAAAACCTACGGAAGCACAGTAGCGCCACAAATAAAATAATAATTACGGCGTTTAAACGCCCTAATAGGGCGTTTAAACGCCCTATTACGGCGTTTAAACGCCCTAATTACGGCGTTTAAACGCCCTAATACGGCGTTTAAACGCCCTAATTACGGCGTTTAAACGCCCTAATGCGACATATATGGAATGACTAGTGAACCTTCGGACTGAACCTTCGGACTACTGAACCCTACCCGATCAATGTCTGAACAGAATGAGGTCCCCTAGCAAAGGGTGAATTTGGTGATGCTAGCCGCTATGCGGGGTAATATCTCTAAATTCACCCTCTGTGGACCTCATTCTGCAAATGTCAGGCACCTTATTTCCGGGCTTGATACCACCACTGGTATATGCGTTGGTTTGGGTGCAATGTGTCTAACCGTGAAACATGTGGTCCCCTGCTATAAGCATATACCCTTCCTATGTGCATATTCGACTACTTGGGGGTGTTTTGAGTGCATTCTAGTTCATTTTGGATTTTCAGAGAATCGGGCCTTCGGAGAATCGGGCCTTCGGAGTTATGGGCTTTCGGAGAATCGGGCTTTCGGAGAATCGGGCCTTCGG
The DNA here is from genome assembly GCA_032622095.1 of Siphonodentalium dalli. Taxonomy (NCBI): domain Eukaryota; kingdom Metazoa; phylum Mollusca; class Scaphopoda; order Gadilida; family Siphonodentaliidae; genus Siphonodentalium; species Siphonodentalium dalli. Next base: position 131,271,610 of record CP136062.1, on the reverse strand, counting down.
AATTATGGGGTTTCGGAGAATCGGGCCTTCGGAGTTATGGGCTTTCCAGGGCTGGCATTCTCAGAAATCCGGGCGGGCTAAGACCAGCCCTCCTCAATCAGCCTAGGTGGGCTATAGCCCTCCTCAGTGAATGATGTCATAGCATGGACATTTTAGCCAACTACAGCGAAATCACATTCACGACAATGGAAATAGTCATTATCTGAACTAAACTGCGTTAATACATTTTACAAAGGGAGCCATTCCAAAATGTACCTCACCCCATAGACTTTACCTACCCGAATAAAGGCCATCGGTTATAGCGTGATAGAGTCAGAAACATTAATTGTGAGTCACTACTCATACAATGCAGTGCTCTTGTTATTATCCCCCGCCAAATTGAAAATTTGCGGGTGATATAGGAATGGGTTCCGTCCGTCTGTCCGTCCGTCCGTCCGTCTGTCCTGAATTTGATCGAGTCAGAACTTGAACAAATGTCTACGGATTTCAAAGATATTTGGTATATGAGTTCACCTGACCGTTACCTAGAATGCGTTCTCAAGCCAGGTCCGGCAGGATATTTTTACCAGAGTTATTGGACTTTGTTTATTATTTTTGTTGAATTTACCAAATAGCATATAGACGACGTCACGGGGCTCATTTCCACAAATCTCTATGGATTTCAAAGATATTTGGTATATGAGTTCACCTGACCATTACCTAGAATGAGTTCGCATGCCAGGTCCGGCCGGTTATTTTTACCGGAGTTATTGGACTTTGTTTATTATTTACCAAATAGCATATAGACAACGTCACAGGGCTCATTTCCACAAATGTCAACGGATTTCAAAGATTTTTGTTATTTGTGTTCACATGATCAGTATCTAGAACGAGTTCGAAAACCAGGTCCGGCAGGATATTTTAAGCAGAGTTATTGGACATTGTTTATTTTTGTGTGTGCAAATGGACGACGTCACAGGGCTCATTTCCACAAATCTCAATGGATTTCAGAGATATTCGGTAAATGAGTTCACATGACCTGTATCTAGAATGAGTTCACAAACCAGGTCCGGCCGGTTATTTTAAGCAGAGTTATTGGACTTTTTAAAATTTGTTACAATAATCTGCACTGGTGATATCAATTTCAACATCCATCAGGAGAAATATGTGTCTCAACTTGAAAACATCTTCAAAATACATCAATCTGTTGTGCAGCCGACACATATACTTGAAGGAATACTCGACCTACTTCTCTCTAATATTAAAATGGACACACATGCTTTTCCAGTTCTGTACACAGACCACCATGTGATATGGGCTGTCAAGAAGTAAAATGTCATTCTAAGAATATTTATGCATGGTTATGGAGATATTGAGGTATATTTTATCAAATATATATATTTTTTAAATTTTGCTCAAAATTTATATCAACGGATTTAAAAGAGTTTTGGTATATTTGTTCCCATGACTAGTACCTAAAATGAGTTCGCGAGCCTTTTTGACAAAATCCCACCTCTTATTTACCACGTACTGAGAACGTAAACTTTATTGAGAATGCACTTCCCCTACTGCACATTTCGGCGGGGGATACCGCCGTCTCCGGCGGCTTGTTGTGTTTGATGCACCAACTAATGGCTAAAATGTAGACAGTCATTCCGATTAAGTACCCCTAAATTACTATTTCTTTGGCTTCAGGGGTAAAACATATTTGATTCGAGTCGAGGAACCCATCCATCAAAGCTCAGAGTGATGAGATATTGATTTTTGAAGTTTGTAATTTTCTCGAGATGTGTACTGATAATTACCACAGAAACACTTATTCAAACGGACGAAGGTGGATAACTAAAAATAAATGGTAATACTAACGCAATTTTGACTGAGAACATCCTTTTGACGGCGTGTTCTGTGCCACAAACAATAGATGTAAAACAACTTCAAAAGTTGATATCTGATCACTCTGAGCGTTGATGGGTAGGTTCGTCGACTCGAATCAATTATTGTTTACACCCGAAGTCAAAGAAATAGTAATTTAGGGGTGCTTAATCAGATTGAGAACCATTAATAAGATTAAATGACTGTCTACATTTTAGCCATTAGTTGGTGCATCAAACACCATAACAAGACCACTGCATTATATGAGTAGTGACTCACGATTAATGTTTCTGGCTCTATCACCCTATAACCGATGGCCTTTATTCGGGTGGGTAAAGTCTATGGGGTGAGGTACATTTTGGAATGGCTGCCTTTGTAAAATGTATTAACGCAGTTTAGTTCAGATAATGACTATTTCCATTGTCGTGAATGTGATTTCGCTGTAGTTGGCTAAAATGTCCATGCTATGACATCATCACTGAGGAGGGCTATAGCCCACCTAGGCTGATTGAGGAGGGCTGGTCTTAGCCCGCCCGGATTTCTGAGAATGCCAGCCATGGAAAGCCCATAACTCCGAAGGCCCGATTCTCCGAAACCCCATAATTCCGAAGGCCCGATTCTCCGAAAGCCCGATTCTCCGAAAGCCCGATTCTCCGAAAGCCCATAACTCCGAAGGCCCGATTCTCCGAAAATCCAAAATGAACTAGAATGCACTAAAAACAACCCCATGTAGTCGAATATGCACATAGCGAAGGGTATATGCTTATAGCAGGGGACCACATGTTTCACGGTTAGACACATTGCACCCAAACCAACGCATATACCAGTGGTGGTATCAAGCCCGGAAATAAGGTGCCTGACATTTGCAGAATGAGGTCCCCAGAGGGTGAATTTAGAGATATTACCCCGCATAGCGGCTAGCATCACCAAATTCACCCTTTGCTAGGGGACCTCATTCTGTTCAGACCAGTAGGGTTCAGTAGTCCGAAGGTTCAGTCCGAAGGTTCACTAGTCATTCCATATATGTCGCATTAGGGCGTTTAAACGCCGTAATTAGGGGGTTTAAACGCCGTATTAGGGCGTTTAAACGCCGTATTAGGGCGTTTAAACGCCGTATTAGGGCGTTTAAACGCCGTAATTAGGGCGTTTAAACGCCGTATTAGGGCGTTTAAACGCCGTAATAGGGCGTTTAAACGCCGTAATTAGGGCGTTTAAACGCCGTAATTAGGGCGTTTAAACGCCGTAATAGGGCGTTTAAACGCCGTAATTATTATTTTTTTTGTGGCGCTACTGTGCTTCCGTAAAAACCGGCCTCCTAAAAATAGAAATATTTCCCCGAACTACAGCGGATATCATCCATTGTGAACGATTTTGACAAAGTAAATTTGGCGAAGCCGGAGACATTCTTTTCAAGGCGATATATGTGTGCGGGAAAGCAGGGTGATACCCTCAATAGCTTGCGGTACACACAGTTTATGGAGACGGTGTCATCGACATGAGGCTCCTCAGGGAAACTACCACCAACAGAACGAAGGCATATATCCATAGGTTATGTGTGAATATGCAAGTGGTTATCTGTTAAAAACCTGGAAAAACTACCATCGACAAGGATTGGGAAATGAAAAATCCAGGGTTCTCATTTAGTTCCAATTATGATCGACATCGAACCTGCACCAACATCACTACTAAAATTAGTGCGCTGCAAATGCATGATGGGAAGTAGAAATCCGTGCGGGGGTAATTTGTGTTCCTGTAGAAAAAAATGCACTCCTTTGGTGGTGGCATGTGGTGACTGTCGTGGTGAAGTCTGGCGAAATCCAGAAGCTGTTATTGTCGGATATGGTGAAGTTGATGTTGAGCCTTTGATAGAATAATTATTAATTTCTTTATTGGTACTATATATAGATATCTCTCCGTGGGAATAAAACTTAAAAACGTGTGAGTTGATTGGATGCCACCCGTATCGATTTCCTTTCAAACCATACTATTATGGTGCTCAGTTCTGTGTGTGTAGCAGTCACTTCAGAGGCCATACAGAGTGTTTATTGTGAAGAGAATACGTGGACAATTTCCTCTATTGTGTCTGGTTATATGTCCCTTCTCCCAGCGATTCTGGTTAGCGCAATGTTGGTTCACCTTATTCAAGCCAAGCTGTAATTTTCTAATTTTTGGTGGCCATTTTAGTAGCCATCTTGGATTTCTGCAGCTTATTTTCGGCCAATCTTACACCTTTATATGTGGATTTCAATGCATGGTGTATACTCATCCTTAATCTCCGCATATGTAGTGTCAGTGTAAACGTAAATGCCCTATTATGGGTTTCAGAGTGTTTGTCGGCCATATTAGACGCCAAAGCGGATTTTGAACACCAAAATCGCGTCTTTACCATTTTTTTCCGGGCGAACCTTTTGACGAATAGACAATTAGGCCTGCCTGTATGCCGATGTTTACATGGGTCAACTAACATCAACACAATCACCCATATGCGAAGCGACACCTCGTGGTAACGTCGTCGATGTTGAAATACTTGTAATTTTTAGCACGGTGGGGAATCGCCTGGTTTTGAGGTTGGTGAGTACCAAACATTCAAAATGTGCAAACGCACACAAAAATAATATACGAGGAACTGACACAAAACATAGCAATTTGACTGTTACGAGCATATGGTAGTTTATTTTTTAAACAAGTTCATACCTTATTTGTTCGGAAATACATAGTAGTTTTCTATAACATTCTGACCAAAGTTGCCAGTCGGAGGTGCGTGGAATACAACAGTCCATACGTCTTGGAGAAACCTTCGACTGACAACATTGGTCAGAATGTTAGTGCAAACAAATATGAATTTGGACATAAATGAGGTATCAGCTTGATTGAAAAATAGTACAGCATCTGCTCGTAGCTGTCAAAATAATATGTAGTATGTCATATCTTATATAGTTTATTATCCCTTTTCCTCGCATCTGGTCTGGTTTTAGATCGCATCGGCCATTTGAATGTGTGATACTCATCAACTCGAAACCACGTGATTCCCCATCGTGTATAGGAAATACACATGATACTGAAGGTGCCCGAAAGCAGGACGTCCTAGACAACCCCGGAGTGACACCCTCCCTGGCCAAATAGCCTGCATTAGTTATGTCAACACAACCTGCAGAGAAAAATGGTGTTGATTTTTATTCTGAAGACAGCAGCAGGCGGTTGCAGGTTTCCTCCTTTCGAGTTCGTTTCAATGATGTCTATAACTAATTGAATGTCAGAATAATTATTTGGAGCAAAAAACACCCACCTTCACAACAAATTGATGTTGAAGTTGTGTTTTACACTATGTAAATGCGTCGCGATGCATGGTGTTGAAAGACATATTATGGACTTATTTGGGGAATGCCAACTTGGGGAATGTAGCATGTTACTAACATCGCTGAAAATTTCAAAGAAATGGACCATACCACGCCATAGAAAACATCGTCTGAACTACGTCCAATTGTAAATATTTACATCTAGATTCGGGACGATTCTCAGCGATAATTTAACACAAATGATTTCGCCAACGAGAGTCATTGCATTTATTTAATATATAAGAATGACGATGTATATAGTCAATTTGGATTAATATTCGTAACAATTAAATAACTACTTTCTAATTCTCAATTTCTATGTGATCACCCTGTCGGAGTGTTTCTCATACTTTAACCCTCGTCGATCTAATATTTTCCATTAATGCTCTTGTCTCCAAATAGTTCTTCGTTGAACTTCAATAAAGTTATTTACATGTACATACTATTATAGCTGTGCTCACATGCTGATGAAGCCATAGTGTGGTCGAGTGGTGTCGATAGGGGCTTTCCGTTAGGTCGGGATGGGTGACCAGTTTGTGAATTCTCCGGGGCTCTTGAAAAACCCGGAACCAGAGTATGGTCTAAATTAAAGACATATTATGGACTTGTTCGAGTGCGATAAACTTATAAGTTAGTACCCATGCGCTATGCCAACCTGGGGAATGTATCATTCTACTAAGATCACCGAAAATGTCAAATGAATCGACCATACCACTCCACATTACGCACAATTGTAAATATTTACACTTCAATTCGGGACGCCACAATCGGCGATAAACTAACGCAAATGATTTCGCCATGGGGAGTCATTGCATTTAATTAATACATAAGAACTAGCAGGTTAGCCCGCCACTGGCGGCATTCGTCTCATGGCTTTGTTTCAGAAACATGACATTTTTTTAATTTAACCAAATTTCAAGTCGATAGCTCCACCCGTTTCCGAGATCTGGTCTGCGCATGCGCGAAGCTTGCGTCGCACGGGCTCGGCGACCCGATAAAATTCGTATCCGGGGCAAGATACATTCACATAGCAAATTTCAAGTCGATAGCTCCACCCGTTTCCGATATCTCGTCTGCGCACGCGCTGCACGGGCGTCGCACGGGCTCAGTGACCCGATAAAATTTGTATCCGGGCCAAGATACATTCACATAGCAAATTTCAAGTCGATAGCTCCACCCGTTTCCGAGATAACGCATTCTTTGTTTTTCAATGAGTTAATTCACTGCATGGTACCCGTCCTCCCCGTCCTAAACTTCAGAGCGGACAGTCAATTAATCCCGTCGTGAAAGTCGAGATAATTGCATTTCGTCCGCATCCGTATTTCGGACGCATGGGGTCAGTCGTTTAGCCACGTCCATTGGAATCCGCATCCGTATTTCGGACGCATGGGGTCAGTCGTTTAGCCACGTCCATTGCAATAAAGAGCGTTGATTGTTAACACCTCCATATAAGGTCAACATACAGATCGTCGATGTCTTAACCACCGCAGTGCCGTTTTTTGTGACTGAGATTGGGAACGGTTGCTCTGAGCTTCTCCAAAACGCGACCACGGTGGTGTCGGTGGGATTTTGGCCATAAAGTCAGCATCTTTATTGATGCCCAATAAGATTGTGTCGAGCCGACTCACCGATGACACCGTGAATGGACGTGACAGCGGGACATTTCCATGTCATAGGCCTAGGTGTGGCTTGTGGAAACTCATCTCCAATGATGTCATGCATACTAAGGATGGGAAGCGATTCACACCAAAAGGAAAACAATCGTGTACGTCGGCCGGGGTGATATACTACATGGCATGTGTTCGTTGCCCCGACATGCATTATATTGGTGAGACTGGCAATTCTCTAAGCATTAGAGTTAATGGCCATCGACAGGATATCAGGAAACATGATGTGGGATTACCATATGCCCGCCACTTCAACTTACCTGACCATTCAGTTAAAGACATTCGTCTACAGGTATTGTGTGGTGGTCTGCCCGTGCGTGAGGACCGCAGAATCAAAGAGCAACAAATGATAGATGCATTCGGGAGCCTGCATCTGGGCATCAATAAAGATGCTGACTTATACTTGAGAAAGGCGAAAGCCGAAAGCTTGTTCGTATATAAATTTCAAAGGTCTTAAAGGTGTTATTTCACAATCCACCATCATACATATATATATATATATATTATATATATATATATATATATATATATATATATATATATATATATATATATATATATATATATATACGATAATAGCATAGTGTGTTTTGAGATGTGTGTTATCTCAACGAGTTAGAAGTATGATTTTTCGCGAGGCTCTGCCGAGCGAAAAATCATACTTCTAACGAGTTGAGATAACACACATCTCAAAACACACTATGCTATTGTTGTATTTATCTTATGCCGACCTACATGATCATTTTTGGTGAAATTAAGCTATATATATGTCAGTTTTGAAACAAAAACAACCTACATTTTGGTAATTTCAAAGAGCAATTCCGTTGCGCATGAATACGCAGTTACAGTACATGTGATGGGGTTGCGGATCTATGGGTCATTGAGGGTGATTAGTCAATCATAAACAAAATATAGGTCCTGATTAAATATTTATACGTGGTCTGAAATAAAGAACTGTGAAATGTTATCAATTAAATGTCAATGTTCTCAACCATGAATCAGTCTTTTAGGATAATTTTAAGTCACAATTCAGTCAATCCGCTAAATAATTTTAAACATTCTGGGAAAAGACTATAGTACTCTGGTTGTAGCGCACATCCTTGAACTTCAACACACCGGCTGAATTTAAAACTTGCACAACCACAGACATTTTATCACTTGTCACTGATTATTTGGATTATTATTAGATTGGAGAGGTTGTGCATTTGGATCATTCATACCAGGGTATGTATTCACATTCATAGTGTTTATGTGAAGAGTTGCCCCATAGAATAAACTTTGGTTTTGCTGTGAGTGTGAGTGTGAATTCGAAATTGTCAGCGACTGCATGGAATGAACATTCACTGAGGCTGAAGCTGGTGGTGTAACTGTGAGATTATTAGTTGAACTTGATGGCAATGCTGAGTTTCCAGTTGACGATAAATAAGGTGTGGAACTTGCTGCTGTTGCTTGATTTTCAATATTTCCAGCAGGCATAGAGAGCATTGTGGAAATTTCTTTCTGTCTGTTTATAGACAACTTCGAATAGTTATTTATTGAAGCCACATTCTTGTGTCCTGTTATCTGCATGATATCAGTTGGCGGAACATTCTCATCCCTCAGCTTCTGAATACAATATTTCCCGGTGCTCGTGTTTGTTAATCGCTTTCCTGAATCATCTAGTTGAGGGCATTTTGATGTAATCAACTTCATGATTTTCCCAAGTTTGTTTATTCCCACCTTTTGTTTGTTAAACCATTTATCGCTGCGTTCATCAGACAGAGGTATTGTCCTTGTGGCTAAATAAAATGGGTCTTCTTGTTCTGAGTAGCCAACCGGTCGCAGTGACGCATACTTCTTGTATAGGAATATCGGGCATTTATCTCCGATCACAGCATTTGCAAAGATTTTGCCCGTCACTTGCCTCACATCTCGGCAGTCAGTTCCAGTTCTTGTCTTAGTTTGACGCTCATTGTGTGTTAGATATTCGGCACCATCAACAGTCTTCGATAGCTTAATATCACCCCATTTGAGTTGGTGATGTGCCTTATGACCCCTGATTCCAAGTTGTGTCGCATTGTTAAACCAGATTGTGTGCAATAATGTCTCTGGGTCATGACATCCAAGCACTTTTGATGCATAAAGAATTTTGATATCATCATCATCGACAGGATCTGCTGCGAACGGTTTGTTTCCATGTCCCTTTTCCTTCAAATCTCGTTGTTTCGCTTCTAGGGATTCCCGTGCAGCTTGAAAAAGATTCTGATCCTTTCCTCCTAGTATGGTCGTCTGGTACCTGTGTCTCCGTAAATGTCTGTCGATGCTGCAGATCAATCCCCGCAATGATGTCGGTTCATAGTCCTTACCATTTTGCTTTCTGACACAGAGAATGAATTTTGCAACAGCAGGATCAAGAGAGACAGGGCTGATGTTCTGAAAATCCTCCTGTAATCCTTGTGATTTCAAAAATTGTTTGAACAGTTTTAGATCGTAATATGTTTTCCTCACCGTGTTCGCATTTCTCTTTGAGTCAACAAATTCACCAATAGCATCACTGTCCATGTGAATGAATCGCCCATCATCATAGTCAATTGGTTCTAAATCTAGTAAATGGTCAGCTTCGGCTTCATCGGTTCCATACATATTGATGCTACTACTGGTGCTGGGTCCATGATCGCTTTCATCTGGATTTTCATTTGCAGGAAGATGTACATCATGATTATTCTCCTCAGGTTCAGGTACAGTACTTTCTGTTTCAGACTCAGCTACATAATTAGTAATAGTAGTAATTGTCTCATCAATGACATCATGATGATCAGAAACAGAATCACGAGATTCACTTTCACATTGAGACATTTCATCTTCGGGATAATATGTGGTGTCACCATGGTCAGAACTTGCTTCATAGTTATCCATAAGAGTAGATCTATTAGAAATGTCCTCAGTAAGTTCAATAACTTCAATACAGGCACCAAATTCACTGTTTGCGTTGCTACTGGGGGTGGGAGTACTACTAGTAGGGTCATTGTCCTGGCTAAAGATATCAAAGAGTTGTGTAGATTGTGACTCCGAAGCCTCGGCTTCTGCAACGTCGAACCCCTCAAGAAAATGAGATTCTATATCCTGGGTAGTCATTCCTGGCATATCTTCATCAAACGACATATCAACATCGAAATTCTGATCGTTGAGATCCATACTTCAATTATTCAGTACAAGCTACGTCCGAATTAAACTTTTAAAAGCAGACGAAAGTACTGCAAATTTTCTGCGGAGAAAGCCGTCTAAATTACCCAAAAAAAATAATTGAACCTAACATATTTGCTCTGAATGGGAACTTTTATTCATTTTTTATGATATAAAGCTACAGTACTTTTTTTTATTTCACTTTTATTCATGAATTTACTCATTTAAACCATTCGAATTGCTACAGTCTATTTGACCCAATTTCGAGGCGAGAGTTTTTTGTTGATACGTCGCTACGGCAAGCATGACGTCACGAGGCGAAAGGTCACGCTGCGCATAGTCCGTTTCTTGAGATGATAATACACATATGTAAGATATCACGAGAATTTAATACACAGTATAACTTCACACCGGTATAAGATAAATATATATATATACATACTAGAAGGTGACCCGACTTCGTCCGGGCTATTCAAAAACCAAATTTCAAGTCGATAGCTCCACCCGTTTCCGAGATCTGGTCTGCGCATGCGCGAAGCTGGCGTCGCACGGGCTCGGCGACCCGATAAAATTCGTATCCGGGGCAATATACATTCACATACCAAATTTCAAGTCGATAGCTCCACCCGTTTCCGAGATATATATATTGCCCAATGTCATTTGCGGATACATCGGCCGGTGATGAGTTAACGCGACATGATCACGTCACGATCTGTTGACGGCGTAATATATTTACGGAATGTTTTTCGATGAGCGAAGCATGGTCCTGCGTTCTTCCCGATAATTAAGGTAGACACTTTAAACGTACACAGGCGTGTGATACATCATTGGAAAGAGGAAGCGCCACAGATTCTAACCGTGCAAATTATATGACTGGCAATTTATTATTTGCGCTATATCGAATCGATTTGTGAGCACCGAACTGAAATATATTAGCGCAAAACGGCGTAAAAACAGATTTGACCTCGGCACGTGAAAAGTTGACCTCGGATCTGAAAATTAATATGCCTATGCCACTTCCCGACCGATAGTATCCTCACATACGAAGTTTCATCGAAATCGGGTCGGCCGTTTTCGAGTTCATCGCGATCACACAGACAGACACACACACACACGCACACCCCCACACACACACCCTCACACCCTCACACACACACACACAAACAGATCTTCCAAAATATATAATAGATATACGGAAGTCTCAAAATATATATATAGACTAGCAGGTTAGCCCGCCACTGGCGGCATTCGTCTCATGGCTTTGTTTCAGAAACATGACATTTTTTTAATTTAACCAAATTTCAAGTCGATAGCTCCACCCGTTTCGAGATCTGGTCTGCGCATGCGCGAAGCTTGCGTCGCACGGGCTCGGCGACCCGATAAAATTCTCCACCCGTTTCCGATATCTCGTCTGCACACGCGCTGCACGGGCGTCGCACGGGCTCGGCGACCCGATAAAATTCGTACCCGGGGCAAGATACATTCACATACCAAATTTCAAGTCGATAGCTCCACCCGTTTCCGAGATATCGTCTGAGCATGCGCTGCACGGGCGTCGCACGGGCTCAGTGACCCGATAAAATTTGTATCCGGGCCAAGATACATTCACATAGCAAATTTCAAGTCGATAGCTCCACCCGTTTCCGAGATAACGCATTCTTTGTTTTTCAAGTCGATAGCTCCACCCGTTTCGAGATCTGGTCTGCGCATGCGCGAAGCTTGCGTCGCACGGGCTCGGCGACCCGATAAAATTCTCCACCCGTTTCCGATATCTCGTCTGCGCACGCGCTGCACGGGCGTCGCACGGGCTCGGCGACCCTATAAAATTCGTACCCGGGGCAAGATACATTCACATAGCAAATTTCAAGTCGATAGCTCCACCCGTTTCCGAGATATCGTCTGAGCATGCGCGAAGCTGGTGTCGCACGGGCTCGGCGACCCGATAAAATTTGTATCCGGGGCAAGATACATTCACATAGCAAATTTCAAGTCGATAGCTCCACCCGTTTCCGAGATAACGCATTCTTTGTTTTTCAATGAGTTAATTCATGGTACCCGTCCTCCCCGTCCTAAACTTCAGAGCGGACAGTCAATTAATCCCGTCGTGAAATATGGATTTCGTCCGCATCCGTATTTCGGACGCATGGGGTCAGTCGTTTAGCCACGTCCATTGCAATAAAGAGCGTTGATTATAAAGATCGTTGATGTCTTAACCACCGCAGTGCCGTTTTTTGTGACTGAGATTGGAGAACGGGTGCTCTGAGCTTCTCCAAAACGCGACCACGGCGGTGTCGGTGTGATTTTACACTTACATAGGAAGTTTGAGCTCAATCTGTAGACGCGTTTTCGATTCTATGAAGTACCCACACACACACACACACATATATATATATATATATATATATATACATATATACGGAAGTCTCAAAATATATATATAGATGACGGTGTGTATTGTCAATTTGGATTAATATTCGTAAAAAATAACTACTTTGAGCAAGATTATTCTCCATATCTATTTGATCACCAACTTGAGTGTTTCATATCACTTTAAAATCAATGCGATTAAAATGATAAAATATGATATAAATTTCAGAAGGAGAATGAGCGCTAAATATATTGTACATCAATGATAAATTCCGACCGCGCATTCACCTCACTCCGGTTGTGCAAAGGCTTGACTGAATGGAAATATCGCCGATTCTCGTGAGACATTAAGACCAGCATTGGGAAGACGCACCGGATTTGACTATATCAGGATCACAAACCTTTAACGACATGCAAATGACCGAATACATGGAATAGTATATAGTGCAAACGTACCCCCATAAAGATCGGGAATTCAAGCACAAATGTTTCTAAACTAAACTTGAAGCCCATTCACTTAAAAGTCGCGTATGGATTTACTGGTATATATATATATCTATATTCTATTTAAATGCCAGTAAACTTATAGCTTGATTATTGGACATTGCACACAACCTGGCAATGATGGGCGGTGTTTGTTATCAATAAAGACACCACATGCTGATCCCATCGATTTTGAGAGATTCTGAAGTCACTTACTGGTGTCACACTGAGTACCTATATTGTATATGGGAAATACTCTTGGATTCTAAAAGAGCCTGCCTTGAGAATGCTTTTCCAAAGTTTTACCGATTAAAATTTCATGTATCCAGCACAGAAGACGTCGTATTTATACTCACTTACTGGCATGGGGCTTGATCTCTTTTGTCAGCTCTTCTTGTGTCGTACATGTTAGGGCGCGTACACATGCATGGCGGGCAAGAAAATATCAGGTATGCCCCATGTGACTTACTTGACCAATGAAATAAATAATACCGGAAAATATCCGACGAAGGCAGCGCGCTGATATTTTATCGCCAGTTGGCGATATGTGTTCACCTTGATTGGTGGCCATCGGTATCCGTTAACTAATCTCTATAATTAGGGCGCGTACACATGAAGCTGCAAGAAAATATCTGCAAGAAAATATCAGGTACAATTGTACTCTGATATTTTCTTGCTGCAAAGATTACGCCCGTGAGAAAGCGACGGGTTATATGGCGTTGATTGAGCTCAATGTGACTAGCGTTAGTCGTGTTTGTTGAAGTGAATAATTGCGGACAAACAACCTATAGTCCATATCGAATATTCATAGAGTTATAAAGTGTTATGGAAATTTTTTAAATGCCACATATTTTAACGAGAAAGGAACGCGCCATCGTCGTTGGAGTAGGGATGTGTGTTCTTCGTGAACACACGAAAGGACATCTAAACAGACGTTGGCGGGTTCGGCCCTGGGCCACATCCCACATGCGAGAAGAGCGATGAGCCGCCAACAATTTCTTATTAGAAACGTACATACAGTCCAAATTAAAGTGAAACAACTAAATCAAGGCATGTGAGGTACCAAATATAAAGCATCAGGAACATGGCTATAGGGTCTCCGTTGGGGGGGGGGGTTGTCCACATTAGGAAATTCCAACTGCACCCCACCCCTTTGAATCAGAATCAGACCAAACACAAGTTTTCCATAATTCCATTTGCACCCCTTGCACCTCAGTGCTCTTAGGCCTAATATTAGACCATGGTTCGGCCCGGTGTGCGAAAATTTTGTAATCTTAACAAGAAAATAGCAAAATCCTACCATCTAGACTATCCTGAAGCATTCCTAGAGTTGGAAATTTCAAACCTGACACCCCACTTAGGTTGGAAAATTTACAACTGATGACAATTCCAATGATAATGTTGACCAAATGTATGACAATATTGTTTTCTTAAATTAACTAGCATTTTTTTTTTACTTTTGACTGGCCACGGGGGAGAGACCAGGACACAAGCTTTCCAAGTGTTGGAAATTTCCAACCTGTCACCCCCCCCCCCCCTGAGGTTGGAAAGTTTCCAACTGATAACCATTTCAGACCATATTTTTTTTACCAAAAATAGGAAAATATGCAAATATTGGTCCAAAAACAATTAATTCCCCCCAATAATTTTTTTGAAAATCAAACTACAAGAACATTTTCAAACTATTGTTGGTGTGAAATTTCCAACTGTTTTGGTAGGTATGAAATTTCCAACTGTTGAACATTTTGACCAAAGTTGGGGGGGGGGGTGAGACACCCCACCCTGTCGCCACGTCTCTGCACACACGTATATACATGTATATATATAATACATCAGCGGTTCTGACAACCAATATAACATGGAAATACGTAGTATGTTGAAACAGAAGATACTATTGATGGATCATAACTCGAGCGTTTGAATTGTTACGATCATATCCCCGCGATATTAGTTAACGGATACCGATGGCTATACCTATCAAGGTGAACACATATCACCAATTGGCGATAAAATATCAGCGCGCTTCGTCTGATATTTTCCGGTATTATTTATTTCATTGGTCAAGTAAGTCACATGGGGCATACCTGATATTTTCTTGCTGGCCATGTGTACGCGCCCTAAGGGACACGCTGGTAACCGTTCACGCACTCGAGTTATGATCCATCAATATTATCGCCTGTTTCAACAATTGACTTCGTAATTCCATTTTGGATTGTTTGACATAATCGCTGAACTATTATATGGATATGTATGGGGACGTATATCTTTTGAGGGTTTCCGCTGACGGAGAATGTCCATGGATTTCTGACTGCACCCCCCTCTTGAACCGGGCCAAAGACCCAAGATCACATAATTTAATTTTCACACCCCCATCGTCTTTGAATTTCCCATCTGGTACCTCACATGCCTTGAATTTTGACTGGACACCGGGGAGGGAGGGCTTAGAAGAAATTTCAAGCTATTAATTTGACCGAAGTAGGAAGAAATGCAAATATTGGTCTAAAACCACTAATTCCACATACATCAGTGGTTGAAAAATCAGACTACCAGAATAATACCAGAACCATTGTTGGTGTAAAATTTCCAAGTAATATTGTTTCCAACTGTGAAAACTTTGACCATAGTTGGCGGGGGTCTCATGTCCCCACATGCACCCATGTAAGTTCGGTAACGTAATATACACCACAGACCCATGAACCAAGCAACATTCTCTTGAAAACTTTATATGGGATCTCAATGGGGGTGGGGTCATCCGATTTGCCACAAAACCATAATAACTTTTGTCACCCCACATATGCATGCACTATGCAATTATAACATTTCCAAATTTCCAAATAGCGTGACCACTTTCTCATTATGTAGAAGGTCTTTATGCATGAGATCAGCAACTTTGCTACAGGTCGGTGGGTGCCTCATCCCACCCGACTTCGGTGATACATGTTTAACAGTTGGAAATTTCACAAAGCTATGAATTTCCAAAATGGACTATAGGTTATTTACCGGACGCAATTCACTTGAACCAGCACGACCAATACTGTTATGTTTGAGCTCAATCAACGCCGTTTAAACCGCCGCGTTCTCACGGGCGTAATCTTTGCAGCAAGAAAATATCAGTGTGCAATTTTACCTGATATTTTCTTGCAGATATTTTCTTGCAGCTTCAGGTGTACGCGCCCTAAATGTATTTCTTTCTGCTTGTTTCAAGAAATTGATCTAATTTATTTTCAAAATAATTTACTGTCTTCACATTAACTACATCTGATGGGAGGTCGTTCCGTGTGTTTATTCACCTCATCCTTTTTCTGTCCCAGGTATTCATTTCAGTGAATTATTGGATTGGGGGCATTGTTTAGCTGTCATAGCTAATGTTTATTGATTGATCCGGTTTCCCCCACAGGTAGCTGTCACTAATAAAAAGAACAATGAGTTGAACACACTCACGATGAATAGTTGGCGGTGCTTGCCAGAATAACACAAGAAAACTAAGATGCATGCATCAGGTCGCCCGTGAACTATCTACCATAGAATTGTTGTAGCTATCGATTATACATTTTGGAACACCTGTCTGTATGTATGTGTGTATGTATGAATGCATGTGTGTATGTGTTATAGACTCTAACACTGCTCGACAGATCCGACTCGGATTTGTTATTTAACGTGTCAACTTGACCTTGCTCATAGGCATGTTTCTGGACCTTGACCGATCCGACTAAAAATTTGTGTGTGTGTAGGACTACTTCGATCCCGGGAGCAATATGGACACGTCCAATTTCACGTGGGACCATGTCCTCTAACGTGCTGATATAGGCATGTTTCTGGACCAATTGAACAATAGTTTGGCCAGACGCTGTATATACTGGGTACTGTCCAGATGGAGGCGATTGCAAAAAAAATCCCTAAATAGCCCGAATGAAGTCGAGTACATCAGCTAGTCTAATATATATTTTTTACATTTGTCTGTCTGTTTGTCTGTTAGTTATGGCCGGGAAAACTGCCGGACAGATTTGGCGAAATTTGATACCTAAGGGAAATTATTTCCAGGGAGTATTTTGGACGGGACGGACAAATCTTGATCCCGACCTGACTTTGACATTCAAAAAGATCAATTCAAGGTCAAATCTGGTAAAACGGAAGGATTTCAACGAAATTTGATACCTACCGTTACTTTTGTCCCAGGAGTGTTTCGGGTGGGTCAAATCATGACCCCGACCTGATCTTGACATTCAAAATTGTCAATTCAAGGTCAAATCGGGTAAAGCCGGGCGGATTTCGACGGGGACTTTTGTCGGATACTTTTGCCCGGGGAGTGTTTTGGACGGGTCAAATCGTGATCCCGACATGACCTTCACCTTTAAAATGGTCAATTAAAGGTTAAATCGCGCAATTCTCCGAAAATCATAGGGGAACACCCCGGACGAAGTCCGGTCCACCAGCTACTATTATATATTTCTAGATTTAGTTACAAACTAAATACCTGTATATTGTACAAAGAAATGTTTGACAAATATATCTATATCAATATTACCATACGGGTCATTAAAATAGATACGACGAAACAAATTTTGAAGGGTGCATGTATCAGGCAAATTTTTATATTTCAAATGATGACAGGAATGCGGAAAGTTGAAGTACCTGCGTAATACTGGCTATCCACATGAAGAGATATACATGTATATAAAAACCAAAATAGAAGATGACTGCTGGCGACAATGTTTTCCAAAAAAATTCAAAGCATTCGATAGCTCCCATCTAGTTGTCAGCCCGAAGATCAATATGAAGTTTGGTGACTATCAGATGAGGGATATGTAAAAGAGTAAGATACCAAATTGCTGCCTGTGGTCATGTTTTTTAACGAAATTCGGAAAAATTAGATTACTCTCACCCTGGTAACCCTTGGAACAAACGTCGCACTACCGACGAATCTAATTCAATTAGAATTAGACTCGAGTTTAATTCATAATTCGTCTGTTGAAACAAACGTCGCATTTAATTCAAGACGAATCTAAATGATTTCTTAAAATGGCATAAAGCGTTCATAAGGGTTTTCGTCAAAACGGCTAAAATAGGAAGTTTTATATCAATTCTAAAACGTAAAATTTAGTGAGAAAATGTGGCTTTTGACTTCCAAGCGACGAAATTAATGTTACTATTCTGAGGAGTGGAAATTATTGGTTTTATATCGCTATTTCGTAGGTATTTGATACATATTTTAGGTCGGACATGATTCTTTAGGTGGTATTTTGCTTTGAACTTGTCTGAAAGAAATCAGGTCCAGTTTATTTTTATACGAAAACGTTGTACCGTTTTAACAATTTAATAGCAAGTTGAGGTCAACGCGCTATATCACTATATATTTCGTCAGTATGCCTATCTAAAATCACGCGGTAAAATAACCATGGCGGGCAGGGACGTACGGCTATAGGGTCTCGGTTGCGGGGGGGCTAATAAATTTGCGTAATTCAATTTGCACCCCCTTGGCTGTTCCTTCATATGCCTGGATAATGGCGTATTCTGAATGGATTAGTAGATTTGTGATCATGCACTGGGCGGACCATGGTTCTGCCAGTAGAAGAAAAATCAGAGATCTGAACCTGAAAATCCGATCATTGTTTGGCACAGCGGGAGAAAACTTTGAACATGAAAACCGCAAAAACCTATATAGCATTAGACTGGCCTCAAGCTTTCCAAGTGTGCTGACAATTTCCAACCTGAAACCCCCACGAAGGTTCGAAAATTTCCAACTGATGACCATTTAAGTTCATAATTTTGAACGGAAGCATAGGAAAATAATTAGCAGTTTTTTGGCTGGCCACGGGGGTCATGAGGGACCAGGACACAAACCATTTCAGTCAAAATGTTGGACCAAAAGTAGGAAAATGTGCAAATGTTGGTCTAAAAACAACAAATTCCCCAATAATTCATTGCTGGAAAATCAAATTACAAGAACAATTTCAACCCATCGTTGATGTTAAATTTGCATACGTCCATGCACAGTGTTATATATAGCGTGTATATCCAAACGGAATAAATATTTATTTAGTGCGTCTACTCGCATTTAATTTGAAACAAACGTCGCACTTTCGTCGACTCGAATTCAAATACCACCAAATTACGTCATGCTCGTTGGTGTTTTCCAGTTTGAATTGGAATTCCCTCATTAGCATATCATTATGCAGCTCGTTTGCATGTCTCCGAATTGAATTCGAGTCGACGGTGATGCGACGTTTGTTTCAAACACGGATCTCAGACGCATCAGCAATTAAATTCGTGTTGACCACACGCATTCTTCGTCGGTAGTGCGTCTACTCGCATTTATTTGCAACAAACGTCGCACTACCGACGAATCTAATTCAAATAATTGAATTCGATTCGTCGGTAGTGCGACGTTTGTTCCAAGGGTTATCCAGAAGATCATTGTGGAATCTTGTGACGATCGGACAAGGGGTGTCGTCTGTAGGATCAACCAAATTATTTAGCCATAAAAATAGTAAAATTCAAGATCACGGCTGACAGTGATGTTTTCGCAAGGAAAGTATGAGAACAAAATATGGCTCACATCTAGCGGTGACCCAAAATATCCACATGAGAAAAAGTTCTCCAATAAAAGCTGGCTGCAGGGTGCGCCAATTGATTCAAATTTGAAATTTAGCAGGGTGTACTCACTGTTCTGCTGGTGGCCACACTCTTAGAACAAATGTGTATAAATACTACACAAAATGTGTTACAATTGATCTTAAAACAAAATTGTGTAGAAATGACACATGACATATAATTATTAAATATGTCGGTGGAATATCATCAACGTTGAATATGATTGAATATGTGAGTGTATCATATTTATTAGATGAAATGTGTTATATTGGAGACACAAAACTCGTAATGGCTACCACAGAACAAACAATAATTTATTGGCAGCTTAAAAATTTTTTATACACTATGTTTGTGTAAAAACGGAACAACACATAATTGTGTAGCAGAAAATTTTAAAGCAGCTGCCAATTTTTTATTATGGCAGCTGTTACGAGGTTTATGTCTCAAATAGAAAATATCTCATATATTAAATATAATATACTCACATATTCACTCATATTCAATGTTGGGAAAATTCCACCGACACATTTATGTCATGTTGCATTTCTACACAATTTTGTTTAAGATCAAATGTAACACATATTGTGTAGTATTTATACACATTTGTTCTAAGAGTGCATGTTTTCCCCGCAAATTTGATAGACTGATGGACAAAACCACTGAATCCGTTGAATCAATATACATGTATACATGGATTAATTTATATGCATTGTTATACACAGTACTGGTATATAAAGGTACTGAAAATAACTATATTACTAGTATACACACAATAAACCATATATCATGGCTATGGGTTCTAATATCCGAACATGACAGCTGAGAACTTGGTGTGAATTGAAGAGTGGTGGTGTTTCAAGCATATCTAACCCTCCACGTTAGAAACATGCCATTACATGGCATAAGTATAATCTAGCTTGAGGACAGAAGTGATCCATAAAACCCCCCTTAATTCAACCAGGTCCTCGCGCGCGATGTATGGTCGATCACATGATGATCTAAGGGGGGATTAGAATTGTTGTATAAAAACAGCACTACATGTAGATATAAAATAAAATAGTGCTACATCTTATTACAGATTATTGCCACATATAATCAGTGACTATACAGACAGTCTGACAAAATAAAGTTTCAGTGACACTCTATCCGAATAGGGGAATAATTTCATCTGTTACAGTCAATGGAGCAATTATGAATCTTGAAAGGTGAAATTTCTAAGTAATACTAGATATCGACATGACGCGATAACATATAACGTATGCAATATGGCCGCTGGCGACCATTTTTTCCTATGAAATTAATAAAATATTTGATAGCTCTTATCTGATAGATCAATATCAAGATAAATATGAAGTTTGGTGATGATCGGATGAGTGAAGTGGACTGTGGTCTGTGCTAAACGGTTTAGTAATGCTTTAAAAGATTATTACCTTAATATTTTTATGTTCACTTTATAAACTTCACTGAGTCATCTTTGTCATGTATTGAATTTGATATCTTTTGTTAACAGTTTATAAATCATGTATGTCTCATGTTTGTTATTTTAATTTATGTGTTTATTATCATTAAATAAAGTTGCATTCCTTAAAAAGATTCTTACCTTAATGTTTTTATGTTCAATTTATAAACTTCACTGAGTCATCTTTGTCATGTATTGAATTTGATATCTTTTGTTAACAGTTTATAAATTATGTATGTCTCGTGTTCGTTATTATATTGTATGTGTTTATTATCACTTAAAATAAATGTATTCACATCCTCAATTATTATTTCACAAAAAAGCTCAAATACCCCAAAACACAATAGTTTAGAGTCGCCAATTAGTTAATCCGATTACCTATAACACTAAGCACATAAGCCGCTTAACCTTTTAAATTGGGCCGACCGTTTACACTTTATAGAATGAAAGAACGAAAAGTTGAATAAAATCAACAAATTTGTGAATTTAAGAACAATTCAAACGTTAATGTTGTCCATGTCATAACCCGGACATATGCACTATATTTAAGTCTTGTCCATTTATAAACAAAGAAGATAATGCGAC
The DNA here is from genome assembly GCA_032622095.1 of Siphonodentalium dalli. Lineage (NCBI taxonomy): Eukaryota > Metazoa > Mollusca > Scaphopoda > Gadilida > Siphonodentaliidae > Siphonodentalium > Siphonodentalium dalli. The sequence continues at coordinate 131,250,110 of CP136062.1, read as the reverse complement.
ATCAAGTCCGCTCACACCTTTTATACACCTTTATAGTGTGTTTCAGAACGTAAAAAAATGAATAAAATCAACAAATTTGTAAATTTAAAAACAATTCAAACGTCGTTGTATTCCATGTCCCAGTCCGGACATATACACCAAATTTCAATAATATTCATTGAGAAACAACGGACCAAACGCTATATAACACCCCGGTTACACCTTTTATTCCGAGTCGGATTCGGCCTCGGATACATCTTATAGGTGTGCCGAATTGGCACACGTCGAACTCGCCCCGGGGAGATTAGGCCGATCCGACACCTTCTATAATTTACAGTATGTACCCGTTTACGCGTAGTTTACTTTAGAAAGTTCCGCAATTAATACCGTAAATAGAGCGACTGTATTTGACAGAGAATGCCTCTGTTATTGATTATCAAGTTGCTATACATTAAAAACGACAAATTCACATGCTCGTTCAAGCGCAGTAGTCTATTTTCCCCATGTTAAAGGACATCCACAAATACTAAATAACGCTAACCTACTGCAAATGTTCTACACGACAACTGTTAACATATTTGGGCTGAATTCATCTGATGCGGTATTATTCCTCAAAATAAACAACAAAACCATCGTTACTTGGAAATGTAGATTGGGCTAACATTTACATAAATCCTCCACATCATTTATCCGATACACACGTCAGATGAAAAACAGCCATCAGATAAACGCCCAAATTGGGCGAAATGATACATCTAGTCAGAGGCGATAGCCGCGATGGCAGAGAGGATCGACATGTGAACCCCATACTTTGTTCACCAATAACGGGTATCTCATAGTTGTATATAATAGTGTTAAAGGTGGATTATCTCTTTGTAAACATGTATTATATAGTTACCGGGGTATAAAATATTAGATTTGAATCGAAGACTCCTGTCCGGAAATGCTTCTATCGATTAATATTAATTTTATTTCGAATATTTTCTGGTCTAAAAAGGTGTGTTTGTTCAGCTAACGAACAATAGTGGTTACTGTTAACAGAGACCAGAAATTATATTGTGCAATTTTGTCACAAATAAACGTTAATTATACTCATTATCGCTTAAATATCTGTGGAACAAAACAATACAAACAACCAATCTGTGACATTTGACATTCGATGCGTAGCCGTAGGAACAGCCCAGTGCTCTATATCGCAATACGGTCTCATCCGAATGGTCGGTTCTAAAAATAGTAACATAAATGGGCCCGATTTAATATTCGAAATAAAATCAATATTAATTGATAGAAGCTTTTCCGGACATAGGTCTTCATTTCATATCTATTATTTTATACCCACGCAACTATTTAAAAACAATTATTTAAAGAGATAATCCATCTTTAACTATCACATTTTGAATCTAGTCCGCCTCCAATATGACTGCCAAAATCTCATAAAGCGCCCAAAATTTAACCTATTTTTGTTTATGTTTTCCCTGGTGAGCATGCGTACTCGCGCCATCTGCGCTCGGGTGTGTCGCACTATACTATTTTGAAAGTGACCATGATGGTGGATACACACTTGTATGTAATTTATGTATGTAAATTACATGTATTTTGCATGGTCACGCCAATCATTGATAGATACCAGACGAGACAAGTGAGTAGTTAAAAGCGATTGTCAAACTGACTGATATCAGGAAATTTTAGGCCAGTCCACAGGAGCGTGTCGTATAAACGCGTCAAATATAAATTGAAAAATATATCAAATATATATAATTGTTTAAAACGAGCGTGTCACTTTAAATGAGGGGGGATATAAAAAGCGAACTCCCTTATTAAATATGTCTTGTTGCATGATAGCATATCCCTTTCCATGATCAGACAGCTAGGGGAGGTGCGATCGGTGCCTTTTTTTTTACGTATGTTGCGCAATCGGTGGTAAGGCTGTTCCGCTGGAGCTACGGACTTTTGGGGAATGGAACTTTGGTCCATAGAGGTCTATTATGCATGATGGTGCAAGAACCATTTCGTTCGGTGTCCTAGGGTGGTACGGTCGGGTGCTCTCGGCTTTTATTGGGACCGGTTAAATCCGCCACGGGAATTCAGCTAGTTCAATACTTTAAACCTAGTTTCAATGCTTTCACGTTGTTTTTACATGTACACGTATACATGAAGATTATCGTCATTAGGCGCGACGGCGCCACCCAGCATCTCCGGGCCGATGCTTCATATCCATTGTTCGTAAATTCTATTGATTCTCGGAACTTTACTCTGGGATCAGCATGGCTCTTTGAACACGGCGTGGTTACTTCTTCACGGCCGCTTGTCAGGGAAGCGGATTAGTTCATGACATGTTAATGGCTGATTTTTCACGACCATCGTATGGATACTGATTTCTGAAAACGCGTCTAGTGACATATATATGCGAAGGTAAGATATAGGATCGGATATTTACCGACCATGGATATCTGGTTCTGGGACGTGGCTAGATCAGAATATCTATGTTTTTGTCATACTTTGATTTTACAACTGCACCACCTTAAACGACTGCGACTGTTGTCCAAAAACAACAACTATCCTCTCAAATTACTAGTTGGCAATTCAAACTATAGGAGAATAATTTCAACCTATATTGGTGTGAAAGTTCTAACCATTGTTGTGCCAGGCATTCGATTTTCAACTGTTGAATTGTTTTTACCAAACTTAGGGGTTTGGGACACCCCACACAACCCCCTGTCAACACGTCCTCGGTCAGCGACCGACAAGGGATATCATATATATGTACAGTATATATGTATGTATACACTGTTCAATATATATATTGACAATATGAGAAACAGTTTTTGACGAATCGTGTAAACCGACTCAAATTAATAATGGTTCGCTTAAAGTGATGTGAAACACTCCGGTAGGGTGATAAAATAAAATGGAGAATAATCTTGCTCAAAGTAGTTATTTTTACAAATATTATATCCAAATTAACTAAACACATCGTCATTCTATTACATTAATTAAATAAAGTGACTTTCGATGGCGAAATCGTGTTCGGTAATTTATCGCTGACAAATGCGTCCCGAATCGAGAAGTAAATATTTACAATTGAGCGTAATTCACACGATGTTTTCTATGGAGTGGTGTGGTCAATTTGCTTGAGATTTTCGGCGATGTTAATAGAATGCTACATTCCTTAAGTTGGCATAGCGCCTGCATACCAACTTATCAGTTTCACGCACACGAACAAGTCCATAATATGTCTTTAACTCAAACTCTTTGGTCGAAAATACAATTATCATTACCAACGAAATATAAATTAATCAATCATATCATGTTATACGGAAGTGAAATTTGGGCCGGAAATTTAGCAAATCCGAACAGTGATAACTTATCTTTTGAACAGCTATGCAAAACATATATTGGGCGTAAACCGAAATATTTTTGAGTCACGAAGCGCGAGCGGAACTAGGGATATTGCCACTCATACATGACGCATTGAGTCGTATGTTCAGAAAACTAATTGAAACAGGCTCCCTTATATGCCGCCCCTGTGAGCACTTCGCTCACATGGCAAATTATATATAGATATCGAATGTGGAACCTGGTAGAAGATCAAGCGATTACTTCTATATGCCAGGTCTGGCCAGGTTGGAATTCTTTATTTCTAAATTACGAAATAGACTTTTCAAACACAGATAAATCTAAATAATTTCAAGTAAAAGAGACGACACATATAAGCTATTAGCTTGCTGTCGAATCCCCTCCATACCATAACTTGTTATTATGTTGTAATTACTTTATGAATTATATGGATTAAATACTGTTTACACTAAGTAAAAGAACTATTGAACAAGTTGGATACTGAACATATTGAGAGCTTTGGTGGTGCTATGTTCGATGACGAGAAAATATCAGGCGGTAACAAATTACGCACGTACTGGTTTTTCAAGATTAAGTATAAATTGGAGCCATATATACTGGAGTGTATATCATGCAGCCGAAGCAATGTTGTATTTTACTTGATTAAGGTTGAACAATTATAAACTCGAATTAGAGAGAGGAAGGCACAAACAGCCTCCATTACCAGTCAATGATATCATTTGTTCGCGGAACAGGTTGAACATGCATATCATTTTGTTATGAAATGTGCTCCTTGCCAAGATTTACTCGACAATATTTTACACATTAAGCCAATGCTTTTCCTGAGTTTTTAGATCTTTCAGATTTTGATAATTTTCTATTCATTAATGTGAAAAAGGAAACTATATGTGACCCGCCATATCAAATCCAGTCGTAAGTCGGGATTTTTTTTACCCTGTGCCAATGCATTCTCTTATATATGCGAGTCGACCATAGGTCGCCTCGCATATATAAGAGAATGCATTGGCATAACAATTTTTTATCATGTTTTTTAAATAAATGTTCCTTACAATTTTTAGGACATACAATAAAAAACATCCATTACCCTGCAGGGAGCCCCACACATATATAGAAGCATATAGAAGAGTGTCGTCTGCTCATGTTTGTCTGGGGCTCCGTATGGGTGAAATTATAAAATTGTTAAAGAATACAAGAACAAATTATTATAATTGTAAAAAATTGTTAGGCCAATGCATTCTCTTATATATGCGAGGCGACCTATGGTCGACTCGCATATATAAGAGAATGCATTATTGGCACAGGGTAAAAAGATCCCGACTTACGACTGGGGGGGGGGCATAACCTGATAAGATATCTCAAAATAACCGTATATAAATGTCAAATATTTTCTGTCAAAGAAATCGATGTAAATTGCCATTGCACTATAAAATTACTGACAACTAATTAGTATTATCCTACCACTTATTTACAAATGACGTATGTGTATATACGGCCAGTGGGCAATGTCCAACTTAAAGCAACATCTTTGTACTTCTAAACAAGCCTTGAAATAGTGTGTCTGTCATTTGCAGAATGAGGTCCCCAGAGGGTTAATTTAGTGATGCTACCCCGCATAGTGGGCTAGCATAAGCAAATTCACCCTCTGTGGACCTCATTCTGCTTACAACTCAGCAGAATGAGGTTCCCAGAGGGTTAATTTGGTGATGCTAGCCCGCTATGCGGGGTAGCATCACTAAATTTACCCTCTGGGGACCTCATTCTGCAAATGACTGGCACACTATTTCAAGGCTTGCTTCTAAAAGGTGATATCCCATCGATAATGGCGTTGGCGTGGCACTTTGTGTTCGTCGGCGTGGTCTAACTTAGATATCTACATTTAGCACAGTGAGAGAGCTACTTCCGCTGCTAAGTATATAGGTAGATCTTCCAGTGAGTGAGTGCTTAACTCCCCCCAATCAGTTACAAGAAAACCATAATCAGAAATGGTAACGCCCTCAAGATCATATTATTAGCCATAAATATAAATTATAATATAAAATATATTGGTTACATGAATGCACCGCCTCAGAATTCCGTTAAAACGACTAATCCTTCAAATTATAAAAAAAAACTACGGCTTATTACTGCAGGTTTCTCAATCACCACACCAGAAAGCTTCTAAATGCGGATCAAAAATCGGAGGCATTGTGTTCCCGATCAAGAGTGCATGGCCCAGCCATTGTTCATACCTAAACATCGAAAGCAATTAACGCGATCATAATAGTTACATACTGCAACTATAAGACATCCAGCGAATACACACCCCACGAAAACCCGAATTGTGTTGTCATGCGAGATATCCCATCGCTATAGCTCAATTTGACACGGCCAGATTAGTCTTCCTACAATATCCTAAAACAAAGCTTATCAAATCATCGGCACAGTCAACAGAACTTTCACGAAGTTGGACATCGACACTTTCTAATCGCTCTACATAAGCATGGTCAGACCTATCATCGAATACTGTAACTCTGCCCACATCACACATATCAAAGCATTGTGTTAGAGAAATACAAAGAAAAGCATCGAAACTAGAAGTTCGTCAAATCAAAACTCTATGCTACCGAGAACAAATGATAAGACTCAATCTGATGAAGGAAGGGGGGTCTGCATTTTTTTTCCGAACACTAAGCGGGGGTGGGTGGGTGGTTCAGCAGCCCGGTTAACACAATTTTTCCTGGCTCCGTAATTTTTTTCATCTAGTCATTTTTCTTCAAAATAATGCGACAAAATGTTTTAAGAATGCTTCTATTATGTAATAGGTATGCACTTAACTCTTGGTAGGGGGTTTGAGTTCATTATTAGTTAATAATGAGGGATGACACCAATGGGTAATAAAAAGGGTCAGTTTGCTAAATGTTTTCATCAAAGATCTATCAATGCACATTGACACGGAAAGGCTCATGTTTAAATAGTTCTATTCAAAATCATTTATTCAACCTGATACAAATGAAAAAATAACAAAATAATAGATTCTTCAAATAAATGTAAACTCTACAAATAAAAATAGACTATTCAAAGAACCATAAAAAAAAAACATAAAGGTGTTAAAACAAACTTTAACCGATTTCAACGTTGTTCAGTGCATGGGTCTAGGATTGGAGCTCTGAAAGTTGGAACGGTTTTCGATGAAACACACGGCCACCGGCAGCCATCTTGGATTTTACTCTTTGCACCACTAAACCCTTTAGCACACCATACAGAGCTTATCCCTCAACCAGTCATCACAAAAACTGCATATGAATCCTCGGTGTGACCTCTCAATGGTGCGTAGAATTTTTTCACGAATTCTGTAAAAAAAAACATGGCTGCCAGCGGCCATCTTGGATTTTACTGTTTGTATGACTAAATCCTTTAGCACATCTTAAGGTCACATTTCTCATCCAATCGTCACCAAACTTCATATGGATATTCGGGGTGACCTCAAAATGGGAGCCTCCTTTTTTTCCCGAAGTTTTTTTTTTTTTTAAAGCAGCCATCTTGGAATTCAAATTTGAATCCATCAGCACAACCTGTAGCCCACATTTATTGGAGAATTGCTTGAAACTTTACAGCCTTATTGATAAATCAAAAGTAGAAATACTTCTATAATCATGGTATGGAACATAGATCGGATAAGATCAGGACAACTAAGTAAAATAGTCATTTGAAGCAGTTTGAAGGGGGTGGGTCCCTATCCCAGAATCGGAAAAAATACAAATTAGGGGGTGGTGGGTACCCAGAGGGCGGAAAAAATCAAAAGCGCCTAGTGTCCGAATTTTTTTTCCTGACCACCCCCTGATCTGATGTCTTTAAAATATGGAATATTTAGAGGAGATCTAATCGAGGTATATAAACTGTTGAATGGTCATTACAATATCAATGCCTGTGACCTATTATAAAGAGATTCATCAGGAAGAACAAGAGGACATAATAAAAAGCTACAGATGCCCATTGTTAACAAGGCCATAGGAAAATATTTCCTCACGCAGAGGGTGGTATAATAGCTGGAACTCTCTGCCAGACTTCGCTGTTGAGGTTCCAACACTCGATCAATTCAAAATATACATAGACTGATTCTTCTATTATATGAAATACGAGTTCGACGACAAGTAATATGTTAAAGTGACTCACAAGTAAATATCGAATGAAGATACATATATTTGTAAACAAGCATTGCAAATAATGTTATTGGGACGAAAAGTCGCAAGACTTGTTCCGTATGATGATGATGATGATGATATGATTGATAGAACAAACCACTATTATGATGGTCGTGTCGTTATTTGTTTAAAATACGTATCAATTGACATATACGCACCATTTCCTTCATTAAAATCAACATATTTCGACCATTTTATGGGACTTCCGCGAATTCGGGAACCTCTGCAAATAGGTACTCCGCAAATAGGGACCTACTGTGAATTATCACAACCGGAAAAACACATTATCTATAAATAAAACGCCCAGCGAAACATAGCTATCTAGAATCTCTAGGACAGTATACACCGAGAGCGTTAATAAAAGTATACATTGGAATGGTCTATTATTCCAAGAAATATAAGCAGACGACAGACATATGAATATATATATATGGGTAGAAAATGTTTAGATAATGAGTTCAACAAACGTGCCGTTTGTTGATCTTATTTTCTGAACATTTCCTATAGGGAACTAATTACGGGTGGGTATTTATATCACGATCACGTACTCTACTATAGTATTAACGGTCATTGTGAAAAAAAAGTTGTTAAATGCATACTATAGGTATAAAGGCACACTATGGGTATAAACGATTCCCAAGCTTTGTGAACGGGAAATTGATATACCAACATTATATATAGGGTGTATACACTGTCGCGTTACAGTAACACCGGTATTAATAATTCCATGGCAAAATATAGTTTCAAGTTGTGACACTTTAATATAAACAAAACATTAGCTATACTTCCATAAAGCTGTGATATTATGTGACATCTGTGATATTATGTGACAAAAAAAAACATATTATAAATTTCAAAATTCTTTTTATACACATTCACAATTCCCTCATATTTCATATTTCATATCCCTTCGCCGGGTAACAGTACTAATGTACTGAGTTGGTGCGGGATCCACAGAGGGTTGAAGTGTTGACACATTTCTTCCACGTTTTAAGTTCTAACTTTCTAATATTATTCGTATCGGCAGGATCATGATATAAATGAAATACACACTAAGTTTTTTTAAAGTTTTTTTTTATGAATTTACCACTCGTGGGATTGGTGATTTACCACACTCGCTGGTAAATCTAACAATCCCACCCGTGGTGTAAATTTGGTATTCAAGAACGCCTTAAAGGGATACTGTACGCTAATTTCATTAAATTCCCGATAATAAGAACGATCTAATATCGAAAATATATAGAACAATGATTAATTTGAGTCGAAGAAATATTCTCTATAGACGTTCAGGTTAACAGGTTATCTTACAATCAAATTTAATAATTTAATATAAGTTTACTTTAGCCATAAACTGAGTTACAAATGTCCACGCACAGGACGTAATCAAAGTAATTGACGGATAGTTGACTGGGCAACGCGTTGCAAACATCGTATAAAAAATATGTTGATACGGGGCGGGAACTCAAGCCGCCCATGCACCGACTATATACAATACAAGTAATGAGTATCTGCGACTATTTATATATGCCTAAATAATATAATATAACATTTATTTGATATATTATCCGAATACGTCCTGCCACTAACTCGCGGCTATATTATAAATCCACCGGGTCCGATTCCGTGGTTTCATAGATTCATCCAGCTACGGTTCCGTGATTTTAGTGCTACAGGTCAAAGTTTTGGAGTAGCATTTCCATATATGGAGCTTTTAAATTATTCATGATTCCATATATGGAAAGCTAAATAAAACTACGGAACCGGACCTGGTGGATCCAATATGGCCGCGGGTTACGAGCAATTACGAGCATTCTATTTTTAACATTCTGGTTTATCTGTCATCTATAACATGCATATTACGTATTCAGCAGACAGTCAAAATAGTGGAAATCTGGTTACATTATGCTACGCGAAGCAGAGAATATAGAAATCAACAACAACATCTGAGTACTGTATATATACCCCTTTAAACGGACATGGCTTGTTCGAACTACAAAATTATATATGCATAATTTGGTATAAGAGGTATAACTAAAAACATATGTACTCGGCTTATTTCGGAACAAATTTGTCGATAACATATCGCTGAAAATATGTGTTTTGTTTCTTAGATTTTTCGGTAAATTCGTTTTGATTAATTTTGCCAGTTCCATTTTTTTAATCAGCGGACATTGCACGTGAAAACCATGGAAGAAAACATAGACCTTTGAAACGTTTATGGTACTACATGCATGTACTTAATTTTGATGATTAAAACGAAGAGAAGGCAGTTCGTGAAGTTTTTAAAGATGTAAAATCCGAATTAACGCTCGCAAATTACTATTTCCTTGGCTTCTGGGGTAAAAAATATTCGATTCGATTCTATGAACCCACCCATCAAAGTTCAGAGTGATCAGATATCCATGTTTGAAATCTATTATTTTTCACCGCCGATAATTGTATGTGGCTCAGTAAACAGTCGACGAGAAGACTGCCTCGGACCAAATTGCGGATGAAGATGGATAACTCTAAAATTAAGTGGCTTTTTTGTGTCAGACATTTGATAAACCGGCAAAATTTCATGAACAAAATGTTGATAAAAAGCAGGTTTTGGACAAATTTTATACTATAGTTGAGTGTGGTTAGCATTATTTTTGGGCAATTAATCGATAACTGAAGTGCATTTCAAAAAATGTTGTTGTTGTTGATATGGGGACCATTGCATCGGATTGAGTACCTTTAGGCTTTAACTATAGTTTCATGTTAGGATAACGGAATACCCTTTTCGGACAGTCGCGCGTTATTCCGTTTCCTATTCCAGACATTATATGAATACCACTAGCACAATTATTTTTGTTCGGAACCTACGGCAGCGTAGAACCGCCACCTCCTCTTTTGTTACTAACTTGATTAAATAAGTTACTAACTTGTTTAATCAAGTTAGCTAACTTGATTAAACAAGTTAGTAACTTGTTTAATCAAGTTAGTAACAAAAGAGGAGGTGGTGGTTCTATGCTGCTGTAGATGCCTTATGTCATTTTGCATTGGTTTGTTAAAAGCCATCTGAAAACGGATTATGTATGCCTAGTAGGTGTGTTTTTAGGATTGACTTGTTTCCATTCTTGGATTTTGGCGGGTCGGCCTAAATCTGCAAAATATATCTATAAATCTGAGTCAACATAATTTAGAGGGCGTTTCGTATTTACAGAAAACGATAGATAGTGCCATCTGGCGTATGGTGATCGGTGCGATTTGAAAGTACTCAAAACTACTAGCTATGACCCTTACATGTATTTTTGAAAAAATTTCTTGCAGGCTACAGTTGCGATCAAAATTTAACACCGAGCCCTATATGGAGATTCTAGTATTATGGATAAATGGCGCCATTTTGCGTATGATGATATATCGTACTGATATTCCTAAAAAAAAAATACTAAGTATGAAACACAGACGTAGTTTTGAAAAAGATTGGATGTGATCAAATGATTCTTGCTGGCTACAGTTGCGATCAAAATTTAACACTGAACCCTATGGAGAATTTCGTGTTATGCTCAAACGGTGATTGTAATATCACTAATTCGACCGTGTGCAACTATATATGAAGATTAACACTTGTGTTTGACCCACTGTATCTATCCGTGATTTAATAGATGCAATATATGATATAGTTATGCATCAAGATATAGTAATTGTCAAAAGTAAGTGTTGAATGGTTTTGGTAATTTCGATAATTATGCAGTCTGTTGAGTCAAACGAAAATATTCCCAACAAGACTGAACAAGACTGAAGTTTCACCATGTGATTACATATTAAATTATTGTTTTATTTGATACTTGTCTGTCTTGTTGTCCACTGACTAGTTTTGAAGTCACATCGTTGATTATAACGGGATGTAGTGTCACAAGTACACAGTTATATATGTTAGTTGTTTATAGTCATTAACTCCAAAATCGATCCCTCTTGTTATATTATATTACAATAAAAATATGTTTAAACAAAAAAGTCATTAACTCCATCGTTGTCATCAGAGTCTGTCCCACATACGCTGGGAGATTCTGTGTTTTCGCAGGATTTGTGCTATTGACAAATGGACAATTCGGTGCAACTGATATCTTTATTATAGCAGTATAGGCTTTGGTTTCACACTTCCTTCGCCAGTTACATTTGGCGAACTTCAGTACAGCGACTGAAATCCAACATTCGCCATCAATAGTCTAGCCACAATTAATCTTCAAGTTTCATGTATAGCTGTGACAATCACGTAAATTCGAATTTCCATTAAAGTAGAGCTTAATGAGTAAAATAGATATAAACTATAATTGCATTTTCTTGCAAAGTCCGAGTAGGTGCTTCGTAACCGTTACTAATGAGCTATCAGGTGGCAAAGTCTCCCCGTTTTATACTGATCAGTGGCCTATGCAGAACATGCCTGCACTGTTTTAGACATACATGTGCCCAACTATGAACAAAAACAGCACCATGTGATTATATAGAAACTGACTAAATTAAGGCAAAAATACCAGTGAATGATTAGTACACCATTGTGGTATCTGATTAGCAACCGTTGCTAACCTTAAATAAGACATTTGGTTCACTCTGATGGTCAGGCATATCTCAAATTTCACATTTGGGTATTAACTGCATCGGAAACACAAACACTGGCGTTGACGCTATAAGCTATAATTGCAATTTCCAGTCAATTCCCGGTAGTTGCCTAGGCTAAGTTTCTCGATCTTATAATGATCAATGGCCCATGGGGCACAAACCTGGACAGTTTCATATCTGTGTCACCATTTTAAAGGTACGGTTGGCCTTGGCGGTGGGTATCCTGTGAAAAATTTCCACCCGTCAAAAACCGCCACAAACAGAAAGAACATCAAAATGTAGACAGACTTTAATTTGTCCGTATATAAATAAGAAATATCGCATAAACAGTATGTTATTCTCATATGTTTAACCATTGTTATGTAAACAAAAGCAAAACAAGTTACTTTTCTGGTGTTTGTTTATATTATGGTGGTAAGCATAAAGAGCGTTCTTTGTTGGTGAATTCCTTATATGGAACTAATAAAGAGCGTTTATGCCATTTGTGTGTGATTAGCCAGTAGCATTGTGCTGGCCTATGTAACCCAATCAGGCTCTTGCTTAGGTAAAATATAGTAGGTATTTATGATAACATGCTGTTTACGCGATGGTCATGGTATATATGAACGAAACTGTATGCGTTTTAATGTTTTTCTGTTTACGGTGTTTGGAACAAATATGAATATTTTTGACAATTAAGGCCTCACGTGCCTTTAACATAACCAATATCATCCGACTATATATAGACACTATTTAATTTACGGGAAAATACCACGGCCCAGAATGTTGATCGCCATGGGACGTCATGGTTCAAAGCCCAAGTATATTCTTGTGGAGAACGATCCATTAAGCCTAAGTCGATGGTTTGTTCACAACAGATGGAGTCATGGTACATTATGAAGGATGATTGACTGGTCCCTTCAATGGTCCATTCAACTATGTTCTTCGACACTTTGCTAGTATCAATAAGTGGTTTTCACGAAACCACAATGCATGAATTCCTGTCTCTTCGCGATCTTATCGCACCATTATCATGCCAGCCTAAGATATATTGAACCCTCTCCTCACAATATAAACAATGCTGTGCAATGCACAATATCGACTATCGTCCGTCAAGTAAAGGCACGTATACTTGTCGCAAAATGAGAGAATTATAGTAAACCGTATCACCATATCATAATACAACAAAGTCAATGTTTTTGTCAGGACCCACAGTTCTCACACAAGCACATAAATATATAATTTATTACTTTTAATTTTGTAGCAGACATAGTGAAATTGACAACACGTGTCATTATTATACCCCATTAATCCTGATTCATAATTATGCAAGTCTTTTAATCTTTGTCCACGCACTGTGACACTTGCATCTTAAAGTGTTGTACTATATATAAGACCAAGCACATAATGCACATATATGTCTTCTTATAAATAAATTATCTCTTAGAAAGTGTCCAGAGATGTCTTGCCTATTTATACTGACAATTTATTTTTGTTCTTGTGGCAAAGGATTTGAGGGAGTGATTTGTTATGTTTACTAAGATGTTAATTTAGTATGTGAAACATGTATCTCGGGGGATGTGTTGAGTGTGCGGAGAAAGTGTCTTCTTTATCATCAGATCAACACAATTTCAACTCCCAATTTGGATAAACCCGACCAGGATTTATAGAACAACAACTAATTTATGCCCAGCAACGTTTTGCAACACATATGGTTTTAAAAATTTAAACAATACCACCCTATTCACATGTATGCTAAACATATCATTGGCATAGGTGCGTTGTTGTAGTTATTACATTGATGTTGGTCGAGTTTCTCCAAACTTAAGACTAAAACAGAATGATCCATAACCACCATAGCTTGGCATGAAAATATAAAAAATTCAACATGACCGAACAACACTTTTAACAAACAGTGACTGACACATAAATATGAATTGCATACTTGTTACCACAAAACTCCTTATTATGCGGTACTTCGTCCTGGCAATAAACATTAATTTTGTCAAAACACCATCAATCAATTTAAAACGAGATCCTGAAACTTTAGTCTCGATAAACATTACATTTGTAGAATAGTGGACATTATCACTGAAGCACATGATAGTGATGTATATGACTGATGTGAACCACATTTTTTTTTTCAATTACTGTATCTGGTGGCCTGACTATGTTGCAATTTAATTTTGAAAATTCACATATAGTTACAGTAGAGTACATGTAAGAGCCATGCATATATGATAGCCGTTAAGTTCCATCACTGTGAACATTTGAGTAAATTGTCAAACGCTCTATTGGGTTAAACGTTAAATTTTTATCACAACTGTAGTACTGTACCCGCGGAGACTTATCTGACGACACCAATAATCGCAAAAATACATTTCAGAGTCATGCTTGATATATGTGCATAATTTCAACTCGCACAATTCATGATAAGGCTAATCGTGTTAGTTAATATTTGTTATAACCAGGAAACGCTCTTTAAATTCTTAAAACCGTCCAAATAATTTGTTTCCACTAAAATGTCAGACTGGAAACAGATAGACTCTGAAATTAGACTGCCATATTTGATACTTTTGTTAATTTCAACTCGCACAGTCCACCAGAAGGTTAGTTATGAGGATTAATATTTGTATAATAAGTAAACGCTCTTTACATTCTTAAAACAGGCCAAAACACTTTTTCCAATAAAATTTCAACTGGACAAGGTAGACTCTGAAAGTAGATACGCTATTGATAAATAAACCGTTCGCATGTCGTGTTTGGCATTCCGAAATTGTGCGACCGTTTTTTTTTTCGACCAAAGGAATCTGACTTGTGAAATCAGCGAGGGTGGGGGTAGGGTTAGCTTTTCTGCGATATCTTCACCAAAACTCGACGTATCGGAGTTTTGTTTGTGGCATATGATCAAGATATCCTTGTAGATTGTCCATTTTCGTCTATCTGTGATATAGAAGATTTTAAGAATATACAATGCCTTAATATTTGGGAAATAAAATTGAAAATGCAGTCATAAATACAATTCATCTAATGATTTTATGATACAATTCCACATTAAGATATGTAATTATGCAATTTGTGGCAAGATCTCTCCCTGTTTTTCGATTTTCAGCAACAAAGAAAGCCACTTACCGAACTTGCTATGCGTATAATAGCATGTTTTTATTACCAGGTGGGCGGGGGGAAATAAAGGGGCACACAAACAAAAGCCTCACACAAACCTGTTTCCACTAAAATATCAAGCTGGAAACAGATAGATTCTGAAAATAGATACACTGGTGGTATAGAAACCGTTGTCATGTCGCTTTTAACATTCCGAAAATGCGCGATCATTTTTTTCGACATAAGGAATCCGACTATATCTAAAAGAAACAAGTACATATAATATCAGTCAGATAAAATGTGTTTAGAGTATTGATTTGATCTTCAAGATTCTTCAGTCCAAGCTGTAATACACTTTGTAAAAATTGTTACTTCGTAGATACCGCAACAGCGTACTCCATGCAAAGTGCAGCAGTTGCATATCTTAATGGATTCTCATCCTGATGTAGATACAAAATGTCCTTATACCTGAATGAATATGTTGATTTTCTGAGAAATGTCGATTAAAGGTACGGTTGGCCTTGGCGGTGGGTATCCTGTGAAAATATTTCCACCCGTCAAAAACCCCCACAAACAGAAAGAACATCAAAATGTAGACAGACTTTGTCCGTATATAATAAGAAATATCGCATAAACAGTATGTTATTCTATGTTTAACCATTGTTATGTAAACAATTTAAGCATAACACGTTACTTTCCTGGTGTTTGTTTATATTATGATGGTAAACATAAAGAGCGTTCTTTGTTGGTGAATTCCTGATATGGAACTAATAAAGAGCGTTTATGCCATTTGTGTGTGATTAGCCAGTAGCATTGTGCTGTCCTCTGTAGCCCAATCAGGCTATTGCTTAGGTAAAATATAGTAGGTATTTATGATAACATGCACGCTGTTTACGCGATGATCATGGTATATATGAACGAAACTGTATGCGTTTTAATGTTTTTCTGTTTACGGTGTTTGGAACAAATATGAATATTTTCGACAATTAAGGCCTCACGTGCCTTTAACATCTTTGTAATCCTATAATAAAGAAGGATTTTGAACACAAACAATGCAGTATTTCTCATACAATTTATCCAGAGGCTTGTTATTCTTCAGACTGCGCGGCACAGAACGCCGTCCTATATGGTTATTTTGTCTTCATCATCCATGAAACGGAGGGATTTTTTTTAACCCGCCCACAATTCGTTATGAAGCTTATATAATTGTAAGCTGGAGACAAATGTATATAGTTTCCTAATATTAATATTAAACTGCATATAGTATTCGGACCATGTAGTCGATTCAGACCATCAAACCAGAGAAGAATTGTCTAGATTCTTATAAAATGACAGAACGTTGTATGATTAAACAGGACGAGGCGCACAGAGAAAATAAATAATAATAAAAAACAACAGCTGCTTTGTATCGTATTTATTCCTTATATTGGCTGCGGACACAAGTATCACAGTAGCGATGGCATTGTATGTGCGACAATTTATTATGGTGCAGTTTGGTGACAATTGTTCGTCATATTTCTGTGCCATAGCTTGCCATGTGGCGCTCTGAGTTTCCGCACAATGAGTCGACTCGACCAATTAACCCATTGCGTTTCACCATGCAAGGTTGAGCTCTACTCATTACGTTTTGCTACATTGTATTCTCTACAATATATATAATTGCACGATCGATCGTCCAGAATTGTGTTTGACAGTGGCAATCCCTAGCTCATTCACTCACATATCATGTATGCAGTACGGTTTGTTGATATGATCTCAATTCATGTTTATCCACTTATATTAATTTCATGCGTATTAAGACAGTTCCCCAAATGCGGTTTTTATTTTTGCGACGTTAATTCTCCGCATAATTCCGCTAATATTATCATGTGGGCCAATGAAGCTATGTCGGAACTGTTGGAGGAAATGCAGCTGCGAGAAAGTATATGCAATAAACAAAGCGAACTATACAAGGACCAAAAACAAGAACAATGCTCATTATAACGAACTTTGGAGGACTCATTGTGCGAATATGCAGCGGGCGACATGGCTAGCTATGGAATATTAATTATGACAACCAATGGTCACTAAACTCCACCATATATAATTGTTACACCTACCATGCCATCGCTACTGTGATACGTGAAACTTGAATTATTTTATAACTTAGTGTAATTGGTTGTTTAATCGGAATATGTATGTGCTGTTTAACGCAAGAACGGCTGAATATGGTGTCCAAAATGGCTTCCAATATGGCCGCCATTTAACGTAAAATGACCATAATTTAATTATTTCCATTGCGTGTATCCGTCTAGCCTTATCATAAACAACTAGCACAGTAAAAAATGACGAAATGGTTGATAGTTCAACTGTTTTTACATGTAATACACATTATAAAGTTGCCCATATATTTGTTACAGCGCGCATATCACCACAATATATGGCTAGTCATTCATTAGGTTCAATGCAGCTGTGCTATTGTCCCGTTTTCTCGACGTATATCACATTCATATTAGCCCCGCCAGTGGCTTGGTACCTAAATTTGGCAAAATCGTGACAGACTTGACTAAATGCGGGAAACTTTGCTGATATATAGATTGCAACATGTGGAAACAATTTTGCAGGGGTGCTGGGCTGTGGGTCGTTCGTCACCAGGAGAACATCTGGTGTCCATGGCAACGGCATTCAATATTTAGGGATTACCATTGTTTTTTATGTGAATTCGGTATCTGTGTCCAGGTGGTAATGTTCAAATTTAGTTCTTTTTTAACATGCGTGTTCAGATTTTGTTGTTTGAAAACATATAAGTGTTGCAGTGTTCGGAACACATCAAGTGTTCCCATAATTCGAACACTCATGTTCGTAATCTGAACATTATGTGTTCAAAACTGAACGCTTATATGCATTCATAAATTGAACACTTCCATTCATTTCATTGAACGCACGTGTTCACATTTGAACACCAGGAACCGTTCAGGATGATTGAACACATCTGTTCTAGAACATTGAACAGTGTGCATTATCTGTTTTCAAATTTGAATACTTCTGTTTACAGTGTTTATAAGAACATCTATGATATATTTTCAATATACTTATGTATGTTTGTCCCCTATCGAATTTGGGTGCCACCTATCTAGATGGCTCCAACGGGACTAACAGGGGTATTTTATGAGGACATCTACTGGTATCATTTATAAAGTTGGTGTCGGGAATGTGATCATTATTGTAACTAAGTGCTCTTGGACTCAGCTGCATTCTATCGGACGTATTAATGGACCTGCATACTGCTATGTCAATGCCGCCTCTCAACAATTGTCAGGTTTTTATAACTAAGTTTATATAACTCAGTCATATATTGGTAGAAATCAAGCCGATCAACTCACTACTTTATATGAGGCAGAGAATCGGAGCCCTCGGTGGACAATCGGAGTCCGAAAATAAAAAGTCGATTTCTGTATATTTCGGGATTAGTTTTTAACTTTGTTTAAACACACACCGATGGTCTAATGTTGTTGTTTAATGTCGCCGATGGCTCAATGGAGAATAGGAATCGTCCCTCCCAAATCGCCAGGAGTACAGTTCCCCCACAGTGCAACGACTGCCAGAGCACAATACCAAACTAAACGCAATAGAAAAGATTTCACCGGGACAAGCCACGATTCAAAAGACGCACCAATCGTGGTGTGGATCACGGATTAGCGACATCGTATATTATCGAGAACATATTCTGAACGCGTGACTGATCGGAGTGAAATCAAAGCCTTAGTGTGGCACCGACTTCAACATATTGTTAGCTGGCCGATATTACAGAGAACATACAAAACGAAAACGAGTACGTTTTTAATCACATTTACTCCATCACATCCTACGACAGGGCCAGAGATTCTTGCCAATATGCACCTTAAGAGGGTGTAACAGGTACGCAAATACCGAATACATTTTAAATCACATTTAGTCCATCACCTCCTGCAACAGGGCCAAATATGCTTGCCAATATACACCTTACGAGCGCGTAACAAATGGGATGTAATCACGAGCATAGAAACGATCCATCTTGTTTTTATAGAGATACTATTATCTAAATCCAAATAATTCAATGCCATGACAGTTTTTTTCCTTTTATTGCATCCGGATCTTTTATCACGGCATGCATGTATTAAGAAACTCGATATCTCACGTATAACACAGAACATAGGCGACAATAGTGTCATATTATATAAAATAATTTATGGTACGCGAAAAGGATTACTATCATTACGTAGTCATTGTTATGAGCAAAGTCAGCAAACATATAAACTGCGAATGACGCGATGTCTGATTTCAGTCCCTTAGGTAATTTAGACATCATCCCGTGGTTCTGCATATAGGCCTACATGGATCGATTGTTCTAGAGTATAGGCCCTATCAAATGGTGTGTGTATAAACACAATCATTCAACTCCACGACCCATAGACGATCAACATGCGGAAGTTGCAGACGAAAGTGACATGAAACCAATTAAACGTTTTCATTCTGTCATTTTACCATGGACGTAAATATATATATATCGCTGATTTTACCGAAGAAACATAAGTGTATAACTGCATGTAGCATCATGCTTTGAATCCGAACACAACCTAGAGATCGGAATGTTTCTCAGTGTCACTGTTTTCGCATTTTTATGTTATCTTTATCACTGGGTGGAGCCTCGATATAGGTAGACGCATTTTTTTCCGTGCGCGTTCAACGTTTATTCCGTTTTCTTTCACCCCACCTCGTGTAGTAGCCTCAAAGTGAATGTTATGTGTATTATATTCACTGCTTTTGATGAATATCACTAGATAATATTAAGATCCAGCTAATACACCGCAAATATGAGTTGATGCGGGCAATGCGATATCGATCTACAACACATCCAGCTATATCGCATACGTATTTCTTCTGATGTGGAAATTCGAGGCTATATTTTGCATATAATGTCACTGGTTTTTGTTTTGCCCATATCATGGGACAATTCGATAATAGGAAACCGCGACAATTGTACTGTCTTTGTATTCTTCAATTTCTTTTTATACACCCGTTTTTTTAAAGTCAAGTTTGAGCTATTGCCACCGGTTGGCGTCCGTCGTCCGTAGGTCCGTCACCAATTTCATTTGACCCACCCTATATACATATATAGGCGGCATCCCTCGTCCGATCATCACCAAACATCAAACTGATATTTCCTTCTTCTGTATCATTCTATTCATTGCTCAGCAAAAAAATTAACTCCTTCCCAAAGCAAGTTGAGCTACAGTGGCATTGACACGTTCATTAGATAACGGGACGTATACTGTTATTGGTCTGTCCGTACATGTACATGTATGTCCACCCGTTCGCTTTTGGTTTCCAAATGATAACTTTATATACTCTCAACTGAATGGAGTGGAATTTGGTACGTGGGTTTACCAGCACAAAATACAGGTTCGAATTCGGGAATTACCACGGGAATATTTTACACTATACTATACGCTCTTGCGATGCTATTACATTGTACTATCAGTTATCTTCCGCTTGGTCACCGGAGCTATGGCCCCCCTTTTTTTTAATTTGCACTGAATCTTCGTTTCGGATGATAACATTATAGTAAGTCTGAACTGAATGGAATGAAATTTGGTATGTGAGTTTATACTAGCCAACAATACAGGTCATTTTCGAATTTGGATTCCGCCCGCCATTTTTCACTAGAGTTATGACCCTTTGTTGGAATTACCACGGGCGTATTTTACTATATAATATACTCTCTAGCGATGCTCTTATATTGTAGTATCAGTTATCTTCCGCTCGGCCAACTCGGAAATCACATCCAAGCATCTACTTCTCAGAATTATCCTTTTCTCTTCCCTCATTTGATTTACTGTTTCGACACCAAGTTGTTCCAGTTAATCAATTTCTTGAACAAATCCGACAAATATGGCTTGTTCAACATTCAGACGTTCCAATCGCTCTTCTAATGTGGGAGAACTCTCGTGGCCATACAACTCAACGTCGCCAAGATATTTTCTGAATCCTGCTGTTAGTGTTTTCCCGTCCATATATACATATCTTATACTGCATGATTACTGAGGCCGAAATCTTTAGTTGCCAGGAGGTCTGTTTTCGTGAATGACCCAAGGTTTTGCGCACGAAATTGCAACGTTATTTATATTTTCCTTCAAACTGTATCTGTTTGGTACAACGAAATTTACAGTTTCTGGATTTTCTGCACCTTTTGTTCTATTTATACAATTCTATGTCTCTTTTAACCACACATACACCGAATAAACTTCGCTCGGAACAAACAAATCCCAACAGACCAGTATCTGTTCATATATCAGCTGAAAATCACGGCATTCCTTGAATACCCCGTTGACTGGCGAACTGCACAACATCCCAGAATAACTGGCTTGAAATATGGTCTACTTTAAATGACCCATCGGCCATGCACCATATCGAAAAAGGCGATGAAATAATTCAGTTGATCATTTTCTTACATTTTTCAGCAAACATGTGGCAGCTTTTGAGAAATATGCTCCAAAAAGAGCACCTATACTTCAGAATCTTCATGGGCATCCGCCTCGTGAACTCATGTGTGAACTTCACGTATACATGCATGTGTGATGACTTTTTAAACTTTACTGGCAGGGCTCTTATTTGAGAAATAGGACTTTCTTTTGCGTAAAGCTTACCATCGCGGAGTCTCACATCAGATCCGGAGCCATTAAATGTTCGTTTACATATTTCTCCAATTAGGCATCCGGCCGATGGATGGGCCAAAGCATATATAGTCATTGACTGCTGGGTGGTATATGGTGCGCAGTGTCTGATAACAGAATCAAAAGAGTCGGATTCCACGGTGCAAAATCCACATTTGAACATTTTAGATCATCTGGCAGATAGAACAAAACAGTGACTTAGAACACTGACATGGAACAAATTATGTGACAACACGAAACAAATCCGTAACTTGCCTTTATGATTTCTGCACATATAACAAGGAATCAATTTAAATTGAATCAGAGGGCCATAAACCCAGAATAGTTTACCACCATAATGTGTTTTTACAGTTTGTATCATTTTGTGCTGAATAATTTGAACAATATAAATTCCAAGCCCAAATAATTTTAATAGTCGAATAAAAATTGGATGTGGGAGAACTCTCTTACAAATCAACGTCGCCAATATATTTTCCTAATTCTGCTGTCAGTATTTTCCCGTCCATACATATCTTAGTTGCCAGGAGGTGTATGTTTTCGTGAATGATCCCATGCAGGTATTGCGCACGAAATTGCAACGTTATTTATATTTTCCTTCAAACTGTATCTGTTTGGTATACAACGAAATTTACAGTTTCTGGATTTTCTGCACCTTTTGTTCCATTTGTTCAATTCTATGTCTCTTGTAACCACACAAAAACCGAATAGACTTCAAACGGAGCAAACAAATCCCAACCCACCATAATCTGTTCATATCGGCTGAAAATCTCATTCCAGAATAACTGGCTTGAAATAGGGTCTACTTTAAATGATCCATCGGCCACCATATCGAAAAAGGCGATGAAATAATTCAGTTGTTCATTTTCTGACATATTACCGCAAACAATTGGCAGGTTTGAGATATATGCTCCAAAAAGAGCTCCTACTTCAGAATCTTCCTGGGCATCCGCCTCGTGAACTCATGTCTGAACTTCATGTACATGCATGTGTAATGATTTTTTTTATACTTTAAAAGAACATATCTCTTTATATCGAGAACAGATCTCGTTGTGTCTAGAAAAGATCTAAATCATTAAAGAGTATCTCATAAACTCGAGATATTATCGAGAACATAGCAAGAAAAGATCTCGGTGTGTCGAGAAAATATCTCATCTGATTAACTCGAGATTTTATATGGTTATAACGAAAAAAGATATGTGACCAGCGACCACGTCCCTGCATAAGATAATTTGAACCGTTAGTGCATCCTTTGCAACATTGAATGCAAATAATGTGATCCAGTATATTCATTGGTTTATTATAGTTCAAATTAATTCACTTTAGCAAAACAACGATTTTGTTTTAAAAAAACCAAGAAGTGCCATTTCATTTATTTGAAAATATTAAATTACGCATGACCCCCAATCCACACGCCACTTTAACTATACAAATGATACCCTCTCAATTCAGAGACGTGACTAGAGGGTCTCCGTTGTGGTGTCCAACTTGGAATTTCCTATTGCATGCACCCCATATGGGTGGATACACACATGCATGTAATCTCTGTAAATGTCGTGTATTTGTCGTTTTACATGGATCATACAGACCATGTAATATGTACCCGCTGACAACCCAATCATTGCGGCTATGTTTGACCACAGTGAGCCAAGCTCTGAACGTGCAGAGAGCCGTTGACTGATCGAAATAGTCAGGCCGCTTAAAATAATTGTTCGCGCGATAACCCAAATGTTGGACCTTCTGTTAAAATCATTGTCAGTCTTCTCTTGATTTTTATACCAGTGATGGCCCCAGGATTTCCTCAACACATGGGCTATGATCCCCAACATGGGGGGGGGGGCTATATATTATCCCGGAATCCACCGGACTGACCATTGAATATTTCCTCGACGGGTGGGGTGGGGCATGCAGCACCCTGAGTCCTGACCCCCCCCCCCCCACCCATGAAGCCACGAAGCCACTCCTGACTTATAAATATTGTAGTTGAAAGTCATGTCAGTCGTGTCTGTTTGCTATGAGTGATTAATATAATATTCTGCAATGTATGCTATTCATATAATTATGAACATAGTATTACAGCTTTAAATTTGAGAGTACAGAAGGTGGTGTTGCTGTGTGTCTTCATTCGGGGAACAGGGTTGTCTATCTCTACGAGTTCCCAACTACGTCACCTTTCCTCTCTTGTGTTATATATGAATACGAACAATTTACAACTATGGAATATTTAAGTTAAATATATTGTACGTTCATGCCCAGATAATCCCGGCTGATACATCAACTAAATCCCTAAGTTATTCGAAGCTTTCGAGAACCAGCCCCCTTCCCCAATCATGGATTATGGTCCAAAATGTTATAATTCAAGCGTGTACAAGCTAAAATTGTGACAGTTAGGAACTTGTTCAACCTTTGGTTTGAGAAACATATACTGTTATGTAAATTATGGGTGAAAAATGGGGGGGGGGGGGGTGTCACTATTTTTACTTTCAACGCGGTACCTGCATAATTTGTTGGCGCTGTAATGGATATTTGCATGGGAATCCCAATTGAATGTTATCACATGAGCTCGCTCTGAAACTATCCGAGGAATCTCAATGAACCGGTATTGTCTGTCTTAATTTTCCAATGCCCGTTATTCAAGGCATGAGTGCACCATATCATATTGTTAGCGGGACATTAAATACTCGTGTATCACAATCGCCCTAAAAGATGTTCAAATTCTGCACATTTTATTTTTATTTTGGATAACCTTGAAATGACGAAAAACAAATCAAGTATAAAACCGACGGACTCAAGTCCACTCTTCGTAATTAATTAAAACTCGTGAAAAACAGCAACAGATATCAGACAGGATTTATTCATTTCGGCATGCATGAAAGAATTTATGACTGGCCTGAAATTTCTTGATAGCAGTTAGTTTGATAATGGCTTAAACTGCTCACTTGTCTCGTCTGTTGAAATTGTCAGATCGCGCACATGCGACTAATGATATCAATGATTGGTGTGACCATGTAAAATACATCGATTTTACTTACAGAAATTACATGCATGTGTGTATCCACCCTCAACCAGACAATTAGGTTCCGGGAAATTACACTTGGACACCGCTTTGTGTTAAATGTTTTCATCTGGTACCCTCAAACGTTTTGGCTGTTGGAAATTTCTACGGTTGGAAAATTTCCAACTGATTGCTATTTCAGTCCACAATTTTATCAAATGTAAACATATTTGACTTTTGGTCAACGAGGAACAAATTTAAGACTAAATACTGATTGGAAAATCAAACTGTCGGAATAATTCCAACCAATTTTGGTCTGAAATTCCCAACTGATAGTATATTGTCAACTGTTCAACTCATTAATGATGAGGGTGAGACACAAAAAACTCACTGTCTCCAAGTCCATGCCACTCACCTCGAGGGTTTAAAAGAGAACGCAATTATTTGCTGTAGAATCGGAAACTTATAGAGTTGAAATTAAGCCGATCAAGTACGGTGTGTGTGTCCCCATCGCCTTTCTCCCAGGCAAGGTCGGGTAAAAAACATTTAGTAAATATCAGTCATGAGATGCTATTATTTGATAGTGGTTTCTGTATTTGTTGAGTTATTTTAGAAATAATACCATATTGACTATTTCATTGACACTTTGATTACAAATATTTGCATAGAAATTCATACAAGTATATTTATTTTCATACCGCGTTAATGAACCAATATGTTGATTGGACACAGCTGGAAGTTTAAACATGGCGCATGGCGCTGCGTCCACTCGGTCCTGAGTACACTGTCGGCGACAGGCTGAAGAGTATTGACTATTTCTTCATAAACTGTAGTACACGAACATGATGCCGGAAACTCTATTATGGTAAATAAGTGTCCGACATAAAATTTACAATTGCTGCAGAACGCAGACAAGTCCTCCCCAATATTTCACAACCAATCATTTTAAAATTAAAGGCCAATATATATTAGGTCAGTACGAGATTCCCAGAAAGCCTCTAGTTTTTTTTTCAGATACCCTGTACTTTCGAACCCTCGAGGAAAATCATGTGCTATATGTTGTAAATCAGCCTTTGTCACGACGTGTGCGATTTTTGATTATGGAGTGACTGCTTATATATGAACAAAATCGACTTGCATATGGTGATCCAAAAAATGGCACAAAATCGAAAAAACTTGCTAATGAAAACTGATATTCACTCACGATCTATAAATTTAATATTTCTGATGGAGAATACCCATATAGTGAAACCTGTGGCAGATAGGACCTCATTCTGGCTATTAAACAGTCGATTTTCAGCTGAAATTGGAGAAAAAGTCGAAAATCGACAAATTGTTCATATCTTTTTCTGACCAACAAATGTCAGTATCTTGGTGCATATTAACATATCTAGATTATCCATAAATTATAAACTGACTGATATATCATTCTGTATATCGGGAAATATGACATTGGTATGCTTAACCCATAATCACTTTCTATTCTGAAACTTAACCCTCCCCATAAACGCATATGCAAACCAGTCGACTCGAGCTGTTGATACTTAAGGGCGTTTCACTTCGTTGTCAGCTGGCAATTGTTTCTATTAATATTTATGTGTAACAAACGTTCTCAGCAGACACGATCAAGTTCTAATTTCCCGCTGAATATGAAAAAAAAATGGAACAAAAATTTACTTTTCTGTTGTTTTTTTTTTATTATTCGATTGCCGAATCAGATAGAATGAACTCAGTACCCCGCCATAATTTAACTCAACCCACTCAGTTGTTCGTTGTGACATACTGTAACATATACTTTTGGGAAATGTTATCTTGAACAAACGGTGGCTTAATAGACACCATACAAGATGGCGTCCAACATGACAGGTGTTATTTTTCAAAATAGGCACCAAGTGAGTTCGATCTGAATTTTGGAAATATTGTATGTGGACGTTTACATATGTGTGGTGTGATAACAATACGCTACGTTGTGATGGGAATTTGATACTCTCTTACACAATATGGCGACCGAATATAGAGAAATGAACTATTTTTCACACATTTATCCTACGTAAGTTCTTGCCTTTTTGATTTGGGAGATACGTTGTGGCTTATAGGACAAATATATTGGACAAAATTCACGCCAACACAGCTGTCGCTTCGCTCGTTCCTTTACGATCTTCAATTTAGGTATGAATATGAGAGTTACCACGCAAATGTAACATGAATCACGGGTTCGATAATCGGTGGCTGGCATTTCGAAATGCCTTTAAAATAAAAAAATATTATATTGATAACCCTATATTTTCAGACACAAAAGTACACACAATTTTAACAGTGACACTGAACATTACACAACATGAATAAATTATCCGATTCCCGAGCGGCAGATATTTCTTCAATTTCAATACATGTACACTGATCATTCTTATTTGTCCAGTCATATGGTCCACGAGAACGTCCATATATATACTGGTTTGCATTTGTTTTGGTCACAGACCCAAACGCAATTCAAGCGAGTGTTGTGTTTTTCCCCGATTGCTGCCGAACCAACATTTACAATACAGTTTCAATGTGGTTAAATTTACTAGTTATATTGTTATGTTAAATTCAGAATGTAAATTAATTAAAGCTGCACATAGTATTTGGAACATTAATTCTGCAAACCCTAAATATTACACACCATCGACCACTTTAGCTGTTGAATAAGGGAAATTTAAAGTTATTCTGAAGAAGAAAAAAAAATTATTGCTTTTTTTATCACCATTGTTGTAGCTAACGAAAGTCCATTTTCGTACAAAACTTTCCACTAGACGCAAGACCACCTGCAGCCGTTACCAATTCATAGATTGCAACCACTGTGAGCAGGATCCACAAACAAGGCGAGCAGGACCATTCAACAGTTTCATTAATTTAAAAAAGAGAAGTGTTTATGGATCCTGCTCTTTTTTTAAATTAAAGAAACGGCTGAATGGTCCTGCCCGCAGTGTTAATGGATCCTGCTCACTCATATTTGCCCGCAGTGTTAATGGATCCTGCTCACTCATATTTGCCCGCAGTGGTTATTATAGGATGACCGGCGTGAAAACACCACATCGTTATCCCCTAAGTATAGCGTGTTCATTTCTTCACAATAAATCTGATATACTTATCGAATTGACCTTTTAACAATTGTTCGATTTCACACGTTTCGCCCTGCTTTCTTGATAATGCCAATTTCTTAGTGAGTTTTAGCTCAATACAAGTCTATACTTTGGCTCCGGCAAAATACAGATTCCTATATTTATGGAAGAAATATACTGTTCATGGATTGGAGCGATTAGATTGGTCGACGGGTGTGAACCGGTTTATAAACCATCATAAAGAGCGTTTATATTTCATCGCTCATTAACATAATGGCAACGATCTTCGTGAGGTACACAATAAATAACTATATTATAGGGACGATCCGATAACACGCCTGTCGGTACTTCTCAACCTCGTCAATACAGAGCGTTTATATTTGATTGCCTGTAACTACGGTTAGCAGGCAACTTTATAAACCATCAGAGCTCAGAAGGCTGAACCAAGTATCGCCTGTGTACTTCTCTGCACATAATGACACCATATATAATCATAATTGATATAACCTATATCTTACCGTGTACGTAATCAAAACGTGCTCTTGATATGTAGCACAATGTGATACCATATATACGAAGTATATACACAAATGTTGTTTATTTCAATGAGCATATATATTATTATAGGTATCTCAAAGGTCCGATTATTTTTGTCATAGTGCCTTCATATACGGTTTTAATAACATTCTATGACATAAATTATGATTAAAATACTATAATTCATCACCATTGGAACGACTGTGTCTCAGAAAGTGCCCATATATAGAGTAATAGAAAATAGCTGAAATCATAGAAACATTTCCCCCGTTTCACTCACAGATTACAACATAATTCAAACTAAGATATAGATTTATTCCCTTTCCATTGAAAATAATAGACTTAGATGAAGATTAAAGGGGTACTGTACGCCATTTGCATTAAATTTCCGGTGACAACAACGATCTAATATCGATAATATATAGAAACATAAGTAATTTGAGTCGAAGATGTATTCTGTAAACGCTCAGGTTAATATGCTATCTTAAAATTTAATAATTTAAAAGTTAATAATTTGATATAAATTGAATTTATGACTGGAGCCATAAAATGGCGTCAATTAAATTACGAATTTCCGTAATCAAAATAAAGTAATTGAGGGATACTGGATGTTAAACCGAACGCACACACGATTGCTTAAAATATTATAATGATACGGAGAGAACACTCAAGTCACTCACTGACTAGCGACGATACAATAACTTAAATGATTATATTGGACTAGTATGCCTATAATATAACTTTTATTTGATTCATTTGGTTGAAAACTGTACAAAAATTACTCGACAACGACAATTTGTATTTTTGCATTCCGGTAAATTTGTCATCCGTAACACTACTTCGTACTCAACAGACTTTCAAATAATGAAAAAATTGTTACCTTATTCTCTGACTCGGAGACTATAGAAACCAACAACAACATTTGGCGTACAGTACCCCTTTAAGCACAGAAAACGCATCGGTATCTCAACAATTTCAGTTTATTTGACCGGATAAGTTGAGAATACAATGATTTGGAGCTTCCTCTTTCAAATGGTATATAATATGGCATATATTTTATATAATGTGATCTGGGGGTTCGAAAATTAGGTGGGCCCATGGAGGCCAGATAAAATGTTCGTACTTATATACAGCCACAATAAAGAGCGTATGTATATCATTGTCCTGTACCTGTTATTGGCAGACATACGTACACACGATAAAGATCCATAATGACAAGCGTTTATATTTGTTACACATATACTGTGATTATCAGACATATACATACGCACGGTATACACATATGCATCCATAACAAAGAGCGTTTACATTTACTTGTCCAGTAACTGTGATCAGTAAGCATACATGCACATGGTGGATATACGCCATAATACCGTAACATTGACAGCATTGCATTAAGAAGCATATGGGTAACGAACTTCCATTAAAGGCCCACTTAATTTTCGAATCACCAGATCACATTATATACAACATATTCCATGTTATATACCATTTGAAAGAGGAAGCTCCAAAACATTGTATTATTAACTGATCCGGTCGAATAAACTGGGAACATGTTGTTTTTGTCTAAGTACCAAGGTGTGTCCTGTATTTAATTTTGATCCGGACTGTACTATAAAGTCTATTATACTCAATGGAAGGGGGATAACTCTATCTCTTAGTTTGAATTCTGATGCATTCTGTGTTGACAAGGGGGGAGTCTTGGAATGAATCGCTATCACTTGGTGGACAGTCCTAGGACAAAACTGCTTCGTATTCTGGTGAAATATATATATCTTTTGTTCCTCTTCCAAATGGTATATAATATGGAACGAGAGGCCGATCACGATCGGCAAATGTTAACCCATCCCTTGGCGATAGTAAATTACTATGATCGGAATCATAAATGAGAGTTTTGATGTTGAATTATAGAATATACTGTTATGTACTATTATAGACAAATGTACATAACACAAATTATTGGAATTTATGGGTCACACTCGCATTTATATAAGAGAATGCAGGATATGTAATGCTGCACCACCACAGCATTGGGTTAAATGTGAAAAAGGTGATCTGGACATGGAATACTTGGGTTAAGAGAGTCCAATTTAAGTTTACAATGATAATGTGTCAAATTCTATCAACAACACCCACCAAGATAAAGATACCTCACTGCTGACCCATTAATATCCATTATATAGCAGAGCTGTCAACAAATCACAGGCATTGTTTATATTGAAGTATGGCATCTATTAAACCAATAACATTTATAATGACCTCAGACCATCTGTAGAGCACAGATGTTCTAGTCTACTGTTAATATCATGTGATGTGTATTGTTGAAACTGTTTTTAAATTAGATACCATAGCTTTCTTTATCTGCACATTGGTATAAGAGACATCAGGAAATAATATAGCCTTATCAATAGCTAAGTAGTCTCTTTAAAATTGGATTTTCCGTACGTTACTTGTGGGGTGCAGGCACAAGTCATGCAAACAAAAGAACGCACCTCACAAGTACCCTGTCGTCGGTATAGCCGGACGGACGGACGGACAGGCAGACAAGACGGACGAACGACGAGTGGTCAATCCGGACGTTGACATTATGTTTACCATACTATGGTATGGGTAAACATAATAATGTTATCTGGGCATTCGAAATTAAATGGGCCTCTAAGAATCATATGGGCTAAGCAACACGTGTGTATCTCGACGACCCTATAGAGAGATAGGGAGAGAGAGCGAGAGAGAGAGAGAGAGAGAGAGAGAGAGAGAGAGAGAGAGAGAGAGAGAGAGAGAGAGGAAGGGATGGTCGAAACACTGAAAACACTGGAAAATCAAAACAAGCGTGGATTATAGATGTGTTGTTAATCTAAACTGCTTTGCGCGCATTTGAACAAATAAAACTCGCATATGAAAGCCACATCACATCTTGGTTTGGATCCCACGTGCCAAAGTAGCGATGTCATAATAAAATGAAACTCAGAAATAGATAAAACAAAAAACAAAAAAACAATGGTCGACCACAATGACGATAAAAATAACCCCGATTATCTCTCCAGATGCTGCCCTGAACGTCCTTCTGAGACATCCATAGACGAGGTGTCTACTCGATCAAAAGATTCAATTCAAAGAAGATTAAGGGTCAGACGCACGTTTTGCCAAAATGTCCTGGTATTTCAAAATGTATTTTCTCAAAAAGTCATTTTCACGTATATGATATGGGGATATGTTGGTTTCTCATCGTAAAACAGACAACGAACAACGTATACGATGTCCACATAAAGCAGGAGTATTTATCCACCCGCTGTCAATCAGTTTTCCCAGATCAAACCATTTAATATTTGTTTTGCGAATTTTTTCAATAGTGTTTTTGCTTTTGATCACTCAAATTTTCTAGAACATTCACTCACTAGTATAGTTCCTGGACTTCCAAAACAAATGCCGGTATATAGTTGAATCTGTCAATGAAGCATAGGATTGAACAGAATTTTAAAAATCAGTGTCGTTCTCAATATCCGCGCGATATGGAGTGACCACTGTCGGCACAGAAAGATGTTAACACCGCAGACGAAGATGTCACCAAACGCCGATCATCTGTGCAGTAAATATGCGTAGTATTTAAGGAGTTCTGATGAGTTTTCGAGTGTTGTATGTGTATCTGAGATTGATCAATTGGACTGTGAATGTCATCTGAAATATGAATCCATAACATATTCGAAATATTTTGTACATATCTATTATGAATGTATTTCAATTGAAATTAATTGAACATCCATCTCAGCATTCAGATTTGCGATTTCAAAAAGGTGAATGAATGATAACGTCATGCCTTGATCAGACGCACGTGAATGCTGTCGTTCGCATGCATGCAGCTAACTGGATATTCGTTTAGTATTAACATTCTTGGAGTTTGCATATAGACCACACATGCAGGACGAAACGCTGCAACGTATCAACGATTTGTAAACCGACACATAAATCGTCTACTCCAACAGATCAGACCCCTCGTATTTGCGAACATCAGTGTGTAGAGAACCTCAGAGGTGATCTACAAGATGTTGTGAAGCATACGTTTTCGGATCTTAAAGGTACTCAACCCGATAAAACTCCTCTCAATTACTATTTCAATGGCTTCGGGGGTCAAAAATATTTGATTCGAGTCGAGGAAGTCACCCATCAAAGCTCAGATTTGTTAGATATCGATTTTAGAAATCTATTATTTTTCATTATCGGGAATACTATCTGGCCCAGTACTCAATCAAAATTGCGTTAAAATTACCACTTGATTTTAGAGTTATTCATCCTTGTCTGTTTGAATAGATTTGGAGTACACATCCAGAGCAGATTACGGCAGTTATTGGTACTCATCTCGAGAACATAACAAATTTGAAAAATCAATATCTAATAACTCTGAGCTTTGTTTGATGGGTTCCTCGACTCGAATCAAATATTTTTTACCACCAAAGCCAAAGAAATAGTAATATAGGACCCTCTGATCGGATTGTTGTTGTTGGAATCTGTTGAGATGGGGACCCTCTTTACGGGTTGAGTACCTTTAATACCTTTGCTAATGCAGTATGGTCAACAGTGAACAAAGAAAGAGAGAGAGAGGGAGTGAGAGAGAGAGAAAGAGAGAGAGAGAGAGAAAGAGAGAGAGGGGGAGAGAGAGAGAGAGAGAGGGAGGGAGAGAGAGAGAGAGAGAGAGAGAGAGAGAGAGAGAGAGAGAGAGAGAGAGAGAGAGAGAGAGAGAGAGAGAGATAGTTTGGTGACATCTTCGTCTGCGGCGTTAACATCTTTCTTGTGGTCACCCCATATCGCGCGGATAAAGGACACCATCATGGGTTGTTGAATTAAATCATTGTTGAATTTCACTATATATTGTGTATTATCTTGCACAGAATAATCACTCAAAAATCCTCATGAATAGCACACTATATATGTATTATTATATTGTAATTATCCACATACTCTTTAATATCCAACATTGGGGTGCTGTAACAATTCAGACGGCCAGGTAAAAGCGTGGCACCTGATTCTATAATATATTTATAACACGCCAATCAGCCATCGAACAATGTAAGTTATCCATTGTTATCTGTATCTGTATCTGTATTATTTCGGCGCAGGAGCCTTTCGGCTGTTGTCGCGTCGTTGCTACTACTCTGGTGTTTCTCCTGTCATATTCCCCGAGCATGCGTAATCTTCTATACTGTCCCAGTCGCTGATCGTTCTCACGAAGAAAGAATGTTGGGTCTTATTGGTTCGAACGATCGTGAGTTGATACACTCTTGGCTCGAAATTATGTTATCACTTTTGTGGTCTGGAAACTTTTTTGCTCGGATTTTCCTTCCTTTCTTATCCTTTAGTAAATCATGTGTGTGTATGGCTGGGATTTTCCCCTCAACCACCTTGCCGAAGAGTTCTATTCTCTTCATCTTTCTGCGGATCTCTAGTGAGTCTAACCTTAGGCCATCAATCATGCTGGTTACTGTGCCTTTTCCCCGGTCTCTATAGTTGTTGGTGATGAATCTTGCCGCTCTTCTCTGCACTTTCTCTAACTTCTCTATTTCTCCTACTGCGACGGGGTCCCATATTTCTGCTCCATATTCGAGTGATGTTCTCACCATAGCTCTATATGCGGACTCTCTGGATTTACTGTCCGCTCTACGTAAGTTTCTGCGCAGGAAGCCTAAGGTGCTATTGGCCCTTCCAGTGATCTTGGATATGTGCGTTGACCATTTTAGGTAATCTGTGATGGTCAGTCCAAGGTAGACGCTTTGTTTGACTGATTGCAGAATTTGATGGTCAAGCTGGTAGATGAACGATGTTTTGTTCTTGTCCTTGTTCTTCATGGACATTATGGAGAATTTTCCAGCATTGAATCTCATCCCCCAGGTTTTCGCCCATTCTTCTAGTGATGTCAGATCCTGTTGTAGTTGGATGTGGTCATTTATCTGGCGGTATAGTATGCAGTCATCAGCAAAGAGTCTTACTTCTGATTTGACTGCTTGTGGAAGGTCGTTGATGTGGCAGAGGAATAGTAGGGGTCCTAGTACTGAACCTTGTGGTACTCCCGATTCCACTGGAACACTTTTGGATGTTTCTCCTCCCAACACTAGTCTCATATGCCTTTTTGTTAGGAAGCTTGTCAGCCAGGTGTGTATTGGTCCTGTGATTCCGTATGACTTCAGTTTGTATAGTATACTCTGGTGTGGTACCGTGTCAAATGCTTTGGAAAAGTCGAGGATTGCCATATCGGTTTGCTTCTCCGAGTCAAAGGATGATAGTAGATCTTGTGTGGTGTTTACAAGCTGGGTAACACATGAGTGGCCAGATCTAAATCCGTGGTTTCTATCAGTCAGTAGGTTGCAGAGTTCCAGGTGGTCGCGGATGTGTCTACACAGGACGTGCTCTAGTAGCTTACAGCATGTTGAAGTGAGTGATACTGGTCTGTAGTTGGATGGTTGGTGAACGTCTCCTTTCTTATAAACTGGTGTTATGTTTGCGTTCAGCCAGTCTTCTGGAAGGGTGCCGGTCTCTATGGATTTGTTGAATATGGTGGTGATGGGTTTCGCCAGTACGTTGGCCAGTAATTTGAGTACTTTGTTAGGGATGTTGTCTGGACCTGGTGCCTTTGATGGTTTTATATCTTCCAGGAGTTTCTTTATTCCTTCTTCTGTAATTTCCAGTGGTTTGATGTTTACACTGTTTTGTGGTATGGATGGTAGCTCTTCGTTAGTGTCTATGGTGAATACCGACTTATTTAGTAGCTCCGCCTTCTCTTTTGCATCGTTTGTGAGTGATGTTCCTGTTTTTAGCGGTGGCGTACCTGTTCTTTCTTGTTTTCGGGCCTTCATGTAGCTCCAGAAGGGTTTTGATGTTTTCTTTTCCTCCCCCTTCTTTATTATGGTGTTTATTTGTTCTTGTTCTGCTTTCCTCATTTCTCTCCTACATTTTTTCTGGTGGTCTTTATACTCTTTCCAACATCCTGCTTCTTTAGCTTTCCTGTGTAATCTTGCTTTTTTCCTTAGAAGCAATTTGAGTCTTCTATTTATCCATGGCAGTTGTTTGCGTCGACATCTTGGTGCTTTTGGTACTCTTTTTTCCACAACTTCTTTGATGGAATCGCGAAAGAAGTTCCACATGGTGTTGATGTTGGTATCAGTGGGAGAATCTTCTATTTGCACCGCTATCTTCTCAACATCTGCAGCTATGTCAGTCCAATTTGCCTTGTCGAATAGATATCTAGTTCTCTGTACTGGTTTATTGTAGGATGGAGTTGGAGAACAGTCAGCAATGATCATATTATGGTCTGATATGCCAGGTATTGTAGTGGTGGATTTTATTAATGCTGGATTGTTTGTTATGATTAGGTCCAGTGGGTTTCCTTCCCTGGTTGGGTCCTCCTGTACCTGTTTTAGTCCTAATTTCGCACACACGTTGATGAGGTCATTCTGTATCTCTCGGTCTTGTGCCCCCGGCCCTACAGTCATTGTATCCCAGTCGATGTCAGGACAATTAAAGTCTCCCCCATGGATGAAGCTGGAGTCTTTTTTAATGTGCTTTGATGGATTTTTCTAGATTTTCTATGTCTGATTTGGATCGATGTGCCATGTAGAAAATTCCCACGTGTATATGCTTGCCTCCTTGTATTGACAGTTTTATCCATTCAATTTCGCAGTTGGTGATATATTCTGTCTTCTCTATTGCAACTGCTTCCTGTTGAATGGCAATGAAGACTCCTCCACCCGTAGTATCTCGGTCGTTCCTATAGGCAGTATAATCTTCAGGAAAGACTTCAGCTGACTTGATGGCATTTTGGGCTGGTTCTTTTCCTGGTTTCTTTCCTTTTAGCCATGACTCTGTACCGATGATAACATCAGGCTTTATGTAGGAGGTTGCAATTTCCAGTTCCGCTTTGTTGCTGACTAGGCTTCTACAATTAACAATTAACAATCTGAGATTGTCTTTTCTTGGTGTGTTAAAGGTATTTTGGGATGCTAATCTGTTCGATCTTGATGCTGAGCCTAGAGTTGTGTCTGCTTTGGGACTGCTAGTATGGGTCGGGTCGAAAATTGAGTTCATACTTCGGATGGAGCTGTCTAGATGGCTTAGTGTTTGGTAGTAGTTGGAGGTACTGACTTCATAGCTATGTAATGTGAAGCTCTCGATGTTGATGCTGTCACATTTCATGCATTTCCATTCTTTGCTGGGTCTTTCTTCTAGTGACTGGACTTCTGCTGTGTCTAGGTCTACGCATGAGTAGTGATGCCAAACATCACATCCATCGCAGCATACTCCTACGATGACTGTCCATGTCACTGCTCCTTCACATACTCCGCAAGGGTATACTGATTTTTCCTTTTGCTTAGTGGGAGCTTTCTTTTTCGCTTTTTTGGGCCCCGGGTTTTGTTCGATGCCAGCGATGATGAGGAGGAGGCGCAGGTGTTTTGCCGTTGTTATGTTCCCATATCTCCTTTTGTGGCTATCTGTTAGGGGTATAGTATGGTTCAGCCCATACCGACCCGCTTTTGTTTTATTTTTGTTGTGTAGAGCCTGGTGTTTTTGGTTTTGGTGTGCATAGAGTGTATCATGGATCAGCCCATGCCTACCCTTCCTCTGCAGTGCCCGTTGGTAATGGGGTGAATAGAGTGTAGCATGGATCAGCCCATGCCTACCCTTTCTCTGCAGTGCCAGTTGGAGTGTGTAGGGTGTAGCATGGTACAGCCCATGTCTACCCTTTCTCTGCAGTGCCAGTTGGAGTGTGTAGGGTGTAGCATGGTACAGCCCATGCCTACCCTTTCTCCGCAGTGCTCCTGATGGTGTGGTCTGGTGTGTTTTTTGTCTGGTATGGGTTATAGCATGGTTCAGCCCATACCGACCCACATTTTGTTTACTACCAGCAGTCTTTGAGTATCTGGTTCCTGATTTTCCGGAGCCAGACTTCACTGAGTAATTCATCAGGGTGGATGCCATCATTTCTGTACAGCTTGTAATTGTACCTGGTCTCAGTCCTGGTGTTTCGCCGTGCGCGTCCTGTGACGTGCCTCTTGTACGTGCGCAGGTCGGATGAGAATTCCGGTGAATTTTGATGGTGAGACTGGTTGATTGCCTTATTCTCGATGTTAAGTTGTCTGATTTGTTCAGTCAGTACGTTTTGGTGGTCTTCTGGATTAGGAGGTTGTATTGCTGGTGGATATCTTGCCGGGTTCTCTCGGTGTTTTCTTACCCGCTTGTCGTATTGGTAATTGTTCCAGTCAGGGATTGAGTACGCTGGAGTCTCGATGATAGTCAATCTACATTCTTAAAACCCAGCGCATTTGTTCTACCTCCATTTTCTATTTCTTCGAATTGGCATTTTATACTATGCTTTATACCACAAGTCGACATTCGTAATCTAGAATGTTCATGTCTCCCAATGTATGCACCACGAACTCCCGCGGGGGGGGGGCTCTATTCGAGAAATAGTTCACTTCTAGCACCGCCTCATAATAAATAACGAACATATGCACAGTGCTTATACACCTTGTCAGAAAAGGCAGCATGTTCATTTGCATACAAGTTGTATATATCACATTCAAACATAACACGTCATAATAGAGTTATTGTTCTTCTGTGCCGAACGATATTACTTTGATAATTCGCGAGTCAAAGCTATCCTAAAATGTATTCGTGCCCATAAATACAGATAATTTCGTCGACAGTATATATCACGTGTATACACTTCGATATATTTACAGCGAAAACAAATATTTTATTATATGTTTGCGTATATCGAAGATTAATTTCGAAAAATTCTGTACTGGACAGTTGTATATGCCTGGACAATTGTTACCGCGGCAAAATACACGTGCAATTTCCACTCACACTGGCCGTGTCAAGGGGCGTGGTTTTTCTGTCTGCCAAGCAGGGGGGGGGGGGGGGTAGTAAAAAAATTGCAGGAAGGTATGCCGTTTTTTTGCATCTGGCATTTTCGGGGACCCACTACCCCCAATGATCTCAATTAGTTCAAACAACAGTTTAACCTGTTTCAGAAGCTGTTTTCATTGAAAAAAAATTGGACATTGCATGCATTCCACCTCAAACCATATTGAGATACTTCTTGAAGGCGATTAGGGCGCTGTGGTGCGAATGGAACCATCGTTCGTCATTGGCGTCAAAATTGTTTGTCACTTATATACATGTAGTCAGTGGGAGATGAAAGTCACCATTGTTGGCCAATATAAATAATTGGTAGCCCTCTTATATACAATGGTGTTATATTGGGTCTACTATTTGTTTGTAATGTCCAACAATGGTGTCTGACAACTGTGATGTGACTGAACATCCGGTCGTGTGGTCGGCTGGGTGCTACAGTTGTCCGTAAATTTAGGATTATCTAGTTTCAATTAACCCCTCTCTGTTTCTCTCCACTTTTGTCTAACATAACTCATTTCATTCTACTTCCCCATACTGTCTCTATCTGTATCCGGCTCCCTCTCTCTCTCTCTCTCTCCATCTCTCTCTCACTCTCTCTCTCTCTCTCTCGTTCGTGTGCCCGGCCGATCTGTTTCCATCTATATTCGTTTTGCTTTGCACATACATAAAGTGTGTACATGTATATATGTTATGTTCTCGTTCCTATGTTCTATTGTTTTTGTATGTTCTTGTTAAATTACATGTGTTTATCATATCTTCATTTATATGGAGGAATTAAAGATATATATATATATTATCTAACATATTCCATACCACTTATGTTAGTCTACTTGAGCAACTTAGTTATATTATACTAAACTAGCTGAAATAGGCTCCTTTTGGGAGCCTATATTCAGCATCGGAGATACATGTGGCCCCCTTTGTTGGACTTCGCACACATTTTGATCTTATATAGACCCTTCACTTAGCGGCGGCCCCTTTGTGCGATTCAAGCACATTTAGTCATTGAAACATTTTGATTTATATATATTGTTTTAATACCCTTTTTTTAAAGATTGAATTCCTTGCTCAAATTTAACAAAAGCAATTTATTTATTTTTATTTTAAATTAAAAATTTTGAAAAACTAATACCACTATAACATCCGCCAGGGTACCCCGAGTCACCACACCAAATTTGGTTGAACTCGGTCCAGGGGTCTGAGAGAAAACTCCGGACAGATCCTACTCGTTTATATATATAGATGACAAGCAGTCACAGCACTATACCAGACTTGGATACTTTCCGTCTTGTGAGAGATCATCTGAGTTGAAAGACATGCAAATAATTACTGATTGGATTGATGCACGGATGACAAATATTTTATACCCATTGATAGTCACATTAATGTTTGAGACAGTTGCTCGCTCTTTTTCCATGCATACAATGATCTAGGCATTAGTTGCATTAGGACAAGTTTACTTATATATGCAAACTTAGGTCATTGTACAGGATACACACAATTCCATAATTTCTAACCATTTCCCGATTAGTCTGTCAACCAGTATTATCTAGCATTATGCCTTAACACTTTTGTTAGTCTACCGGAGCATGTTCTGTTATAATAAATGACAGATTCAGATTCAGATGTTTATGACGCCTTTCGTCGCATTTGACATAACAGGCGATTCAATTTCAAACAGTGTACATATTACATAATATAAATGTGAGGTGACATAATATACATACACAATATAGGTTGGAGTTATTAGTGTACTACATGTACATGGTATATTGATTGAGGGTATACTATCTTATAATGTGATAAAGTTATCTTATAATTATTGGGGGTATATAATGTATGTGGGGCGATTCCCTGTACATATGTTGTATGAGGGTGGGCATTTGTTGTTGTTGTTGTTTTTTGTTTTGTTTTTGTTTTTCATTGAGCCTCAGGAGTGGATCATTAGTGTTTGGGCCTTTTTTTTAGATATATTGATAGATTTACTATGATCTTTCTGTTATTTGTATCGAAGAGGTCATGTAATTTAATTGTGTTCGGTCGGTTGCGATAGTAGGCTTTCAAATATTTAGTTCTGAGGGCAGTTAACCGAGGGCAGTTCATAACAAGGTGGTATTCATCGCCGAGTTCATCCATACAAAGAGTGCATCTTCGTTCTGAGTATGGGGTGTTTGTCCAAGAACCAGTTTCCACCAGAAGTCGGTGGTTTCTGGTTCTGAAGCTCAGTAGTGGCAGGACGATATTGTTATCATCGACAAACAGTCACCATGCCAGACTTGGATATTTTAGGTGTTGTGAGAGTAACAGATCATATGAGTTGATAGACATGCAAATATTTCACCGATTGGCTTGATGCACTGATAAACAGTGTGATGACAGTTATAATATAGCCATTGATAGTCACATTAATGTTTGAGGCAGTTGCTCTTTTTCCATGCACACAATGATCTTGGCTTTAGTTACATCAGGACAAGTTTATTTATTTTAGTTTTACATTTCTCGAAGCTTCTTTCCGAAGGGTATCGGTGATCATTGTGTGCATGGGAAGGATTTTTTTCGCCCCATATGCAACATACCATATAGCTTAATGTCATCTCTCCTAAGGCCCATATGAGGTCCCAGTAACATAGATATGGTGTTTTTGCAGTTATAAATTCCTATAATATGTTTTAAACTGTTATAAATGTCATATATGGCAGAAAAGGTCTTTGGTAAAAAAAATTGCATGAGGGTGTAAAAAACGCCTGGCATACCTGGCCCTGGCATACCTTCCTGCAAATTTTTTATTACCCCCCCCCCCCTGTGCCAAGGACTATTTCCCCCCAGAAAAACGTTCGTAAACGTCTCATATATCGATATTTATCGGAATTGTTCATCTGTAACAATGTAATTTATCCCTGTATATTATAAAACTGTGTTTTAAGTCGGTTAATGGACTCGCTAGTGGACATTCGTAAACTAAACGGTTTATGTCACGCCCTCGACCATCTAGTTTACGAATGTCCAGTAGTTCGTCCATTAACCCTGACACACCCGGTGACCGACCTTTATTTACTGTAAGATATTTAAGGGGGAGACGCGCGTTTTGCATAAAGTAAGCCAAAAATGTCAACAGATTTTCAACAACGAATCTCTCTGGATCTATCTGGCAAACAATCTTCAATTTTACATTTCCTTATCTTCATTGTATATAGAATCTGAGCAATTATTATGAGAAGATAAAAACAATTGAGAGGTTGAACAATTGTGTTAACTGTTGTCTCTTTCGGTACCAAGTACTGGTAGAATAATTAATAATTTCACACAACACTCCAATCACCAATTAGCTTATTGTCTTGGCTCTATGGGAGGAGGCTTCATTTTAATATTGAGTTATATTTTTAATTGCATAATATAGTATCATACCCCCGTATATTGTAATGTAGAATAAAGCAGTCACAAATAGGACAACCCAATGAAACCAAATGTTGATATGCAGCGTGGGCAACTCAAGCAAGGATCAATCAACTGGAGTTAGACCACAGTGTTAAGAGATATGCTGGTCAGCTTTAAGTTGATTATGAACCCGTGACCCAGAACTCATCTCAGCCCAATTTTTTACTGATCCAACAGGCATGACGTGAACATTAGCACATATAGAGCATTATGTAAAGGATGATGACTGAGTGAAGTGTCTGAAGCAAAATAATCACACAAGGCCGCAAACCGGTCGCTGATGATTATATGTGTCTCATGCACTTCACGAGGTCAGTATCTGACTTAAAACACACTTAAATGCATACATCATATATGATACATGGGTATTCTGGCACTATGTGTGGTGAACACAGTGGTCTATTTAGTAATTATTAATTTGACTGCCCATGGGCCAGTGTGCCGCTTTGCTGAACGGTCATTAAAAACAACTAATTTAATTATGGATAGTTGCCTTTCTAACTTAAAATAATCATTAAATTTCATGAATCAAGAAAATTTAAGTCTCCTCTCATGATCTTCAGATATGATATCATGGATATATGAACTGCACTTTTGAAAAAATATAGAATTTACAGAAGTTCTTATTACTGGACTGATGCGGCCGAATTCTGGTCTCTGGTCTAGACCACCCTAATAATCACGGTGTTCCATGTCTGGACCTGGTCTCGATGAAACCACCTACTCTCGATTTAGATTAGGCGGATTATTGTTCAATCAACGGCGATCGGTGTATCGACGGACAAAGGCACGCTTGGTGTCGAACAATATGATGCGTTCACGTCGCGAATAGTTGAGCATTAATGTAATGGGTTATCACCGAACACGTGCGGTGTGTCGTCTTTACAGGCATGTGATTAGAGTGTCTCCATGTGGATGGTGGGGGTGTTGTCCATATTTCCAATCCGCTCCATCCTAAGTTGGGGGGGGGGGTGAGACAGCCCAAGTTCCTATGTCGCCACGACCCTACCTTTATGTTTATTTATTATGATAACCTATTTTGATGTCAGCGGTTTGAGTAAATGTTTTAGTTGAGTAAAAAAAAACATGTTTCACGGCCGATGGAACCAGCCATGGCCTATACGTGGCTATACATTGTTTATACCACCTCCCCATGCACCGAATAATCAGTATCAGAGACCGCCCTTTTAAATCTCGACCCAAACATATAATGGGCTAAACACAATTGCGCCCATCATTTCAGTTGCCATCATTCCAATATCCAAGAATCCAAATGGTAAGACATTATTGGAACAAGGACGATTAACAAAATGTACGTTAAAATAAGAATTTCCCAGAGATTTCTAGGGTTTGGTTTGGTTTGTTAGGGTTTATCGTCGATCTAGCCGCTAGACCACACACGACGTTGTCAATTTTACGGGTGGAGGAAAGACCACGCAGAGGCTTAATTTCACCGAGAAATCGTCCCACTGCGTGTAGAAACCATCGATCCCCGGAAAGCAACTGACAAACTTGCCCAGATATACTATTACGGTCACCCTATCTATGACGGGGTTCGAACCAGCTTCGTCAGCGCTGGACGGCCTGTGACGGTGTAAACCACCTGGCACTCTACCGACTGAACCACGTTTGTTTTGTTTTGTTTTTGTAATTTTTTTTCTGGTTCTGTTTTTTGTTTGTAATTTTTTTTTTGTCTTTACTGTTTTTTTGTTTGCTTTACGTTTAAAATAAAATTACTTAAAATCAGTATTATTCTTGTTCAAAATACTGGAATAATCTACGTGAATGGGCGGTACGAGTAATCCCCATTAAGAAGCATTCCAACGTCAATTTTATGAATACGCCGGGAAAGCCTCGCATCCCGCCCATGCGATGTAAGACGAAAATGAAAATCCGATGTGCCATTCACTGTTATGCCGGGTTGCCCATGCTCATCCACAGCAAATCGCCGATGTACACGCACGCATGATTGTTACAGTTATGATAGGTGACATTATATAAAACACAGTTACACTAGATCATTTCTAATGTCCAGTTAAAAGCCAGCTTGTGATTGCTCAAACTATTCACCATCGTGCGAATGACTGGCTTACAATCAAACTAATAATCCGTATTAGAGTTCTGCACCATAAATATATTCTCGAAACCAGACTTCGCTATTCTCGTCTCAGGATCAAGTCTCGGTTTATACAAAAATCTCAGACCAGGGGGGGGACTAGGTCTCAGTTGCAGACTATTACCTATAACACAC
The DNA here is from genome assembly GCA_032622095.1 of Siphonodentalium dalli. Classification (NCBI taxonomy): domain Eukaryota; kingdom Metazoa; phylum Mollusca; class Scaphopoda; order Gadilida; family Siphonodentaliidae; genus Siphonodentalium; species Siphonodentalium dalli. The sequence continues at coordinate 131,206,017 of CP136062.1, read as the reverse complement.
ATAATTATGGATTATATTAAATATTGTTCAGTTCATATATAATTATAATATTTACTCTACACGACATACAAATATAACACAATTACAATCTGGTTAACATAAAGATAAATGCTTCCAAAAAATACTTATGTTTCTGTTACCAGAACTTGTACGTTACCACATGGTTCGAATTATGAACAGACCGACAAAGGCTTGAATGACAATAAGAAGGCAAACCTTGGTTTACGTAAACCTGAGTTTCAAAAAGACGAGAATACGGACCAGTGCTGACCAATAATCCCAGCTTACTCGCCTCGAAGCTGGGTAACACATCGCGATCACCGTGGTTTCGGCCTGGTCTAGACTATAGTTTACATGAAACCCTGGTCTAGACCAGGGACCAGAATTCGGCCGATGATGTTTACAAACTTTCATATTTTTGCACACGTACCAACTTCGAAGGCCTGTAATCTGACCCAATAAACATACGATGTCGTTATATGACACACTTAATGTAAGATATATAGGAACATTTACAATATTGTAATCGACTACATTATTATATTGTAGTGCTTATATTACTGTGGTTTCTGTAATCACTATAGCAGTCTTATTGGAGTGTTATCAATGATAAACACAATAACAAAGTTTATCTATTCCTCCATGTTATTTTCTATGATTATATCTTACAAACTTTGTTTATATATATTTGTGCGCATATGTACCCAATGTGTACGAAGGCCTTATGTCCATTTAAACACGTGCTACCTCTATATGCTATGTAGGCCACATTTAATGGAAGAGAAGGAACCATTTACAATATGGAAATCGACCACATTATTTGACGCATATAACCTGTACGGTATAATTCTTTAGACTATTACCGTGGCTCTCGAACCACTATGACAATCTTAAGTGCCTCTCAAGTGCCATCAATATTTTAAAGAACCTCATTCTTCATTCGTGAATGCTGATCAATTTTTATCCAAAATGTTCCTATATGCGTTTGGTAAACTCATATGTGTCTTTGTTGTATTTCTTTTACGTTTAAAGCTGCGTTAGAACGTCGGCGCATACGATTTCTCGTCACACTGTTTTTCAACATCATTCGCTCGCTCTGAGAATATATTATTTATATATTTATTGTGTTATATCATTGAGCACTGGGGATGGAATGTCAACGTCGATATGATCACAATGAATATCTTTTCTGATGTCGGACATTGCAAAATGACGTCCTCAATTCACATATTTAGGGGATAAACATGCATGCTGACTGCTGTGATTTTGTGAGTTTATTGGTGGTGTTTTTTGGTGACAAATGCAGTTTTAACGGCAACGGGAGGAGCAGGAAAAACGGACAACTTTCATCAGCATATATAGACAATAGTTAACTGTTCTGAGTAGCATATTATTTTTCTCCTCGAGTGAGATGCGGAGGATCTCACGAGATGAGAAAACGCCATACGCTACTGAGAACAGTTGACTGTTGTGTTTATTATAGTTTCCATACCAGTTGTTACGACCCAGACCACAATGAAGCACACGGTTATACCCAATACGTTATCAAGCCACAACACCGGCAGCAATTTCTGTTTAAATAACGCACAAGAATACCGAATGACGACAAATTGACGTCCTCACGCAATACTGAGAGTATACTAGGATAACATCTTGGGAGTAGGATAACACGTTCGGTCTTCTGGGAGTGGGGATATTATAGCAGACAGACACCCCAGGTTTATCTGTATATGGGTTGGAGGTGATGTACTTTCCAAAGAACTCCCAAATTCCCAAGTCGGTCAGGGAAAGATCGGACTGTATGTCGCGATTTCCCGGGGTTAATATATGGGGCTCGTGGCCAATTTGGTGGACCACGGGGTCACTTGCCATGTAAAAGAGTCCATGCTCACGTTGATGAGATTTATTTTTTATAATCAGATTGACAGTGTTCAGTTGATATAGCCTACATATATGGGTATACAACGTATAATTTACATGTAATCAATCACTGATGAGGTTATTTCCCGTTGAACGGATTTCCCCAGTACTTAAATCTACTATATATATATATATGCATCTTTAATTTCCGTTGAACGGATTTTCCCAAATTAGATAGATAATTTATAAGTACAGTTCTTCCGTTGAACGGATTCCGGTGAAAGGATTCAAACGTGAGGTTCAACTTGTTACATTCATGGACAAATGACTAATGACCCAGAGTTGGGTTGAAGAACCCTATGTATACGTTTTGCCGAAATCCGGTGACCAATGGTATTGCTGAACGGACCCGTTGGCGTACCGGTGACCAATCACGTCATAGAACGGAATCGGACCAGCCTGAACAAATCCGTTGACAAATGTCGGTACTCAGCGGAATCCGTTGACCAATGATGGCGCAAAAGAATAAAAGTAGTTACGCGACTACAACAATAGATCCCTAATACCGGTCATTGGTCTGAATACGAGAATAATTAACTAGTTAAGATAAATAACTAACTGTTAATTATTACAATAAGAAAACGCACGTGAGAAAAGTACACTTTCACAAAAGATGTCAACAATAACATTAAATATACAACGGTGGTGTGTCGGTACAAGTTATAAGTAGATAATTTGAACTCAAGAATTTGAGATGATGCTTGGTTGGAACGAAGTACATGAATAGAATTGAAGAAATGTTGGAGAAAATACGACAGCCACCGGAGGATAATTCCACTGGCCCTGGTAGTAAATACCATATACCAATATTTACTGTAACCGTGACAAGGTTCAAAAGTCCGATTTTGGGAAAAACACAACATCTATCATATCCATACAATCTCAAAATCGTTCAAATCAGTCACAATATATTTCAGTATGTCTTATTGGCCAAATCATGAAATTTTCTTTCTTTTGACGAGAAAATGACACCAGTGAAGAATGTCTATGTGTGTGTGATAAATTCATGAATGAAATTTTATCATTCATCTTACAAATGTCGCACTGAAACATACTGAAGTACTAAAGTTATGACAAATTGCCATTTTTTGGTCAGTGCTCATTTTTTCTCAAAATTCTGTTGTATTTTCAAAAGAATCCAATAGTAAAATCCTTATTAATTGGTCAATTTTAATGTAACCCCCCCCCCCCCAAATTTTGTACAGAGTTGCACAGATATATATCCTCTACGCGATAGAATATAAAAGAATACGTTGTCATCTGGTTTTCAAGATATTTAAAAAAAAACCTTAACCCTCCCCCCTAAACCACACTTTTTCAAAAGTGTGCCAAAATTCATAATATACGACAATGTGACACTGATATACAATTGTAATCAACAAGGTTGACTAACTGGGATTGAAAGAACATTTTTGTTCTCTTTTGAAAGAATAACTATTCAGACATTTCCAGAATCACTGCCGGGTTATCACAGCCATTTTCATATTCTTCAACATCATGTTCAAGAAGAATGCTTTCAACTACCTAGGGGAATAGTTCTCAATAGTCCACATATGCATTTTTATGTCAGGTACTTTAATTGGTGATGAATGTGCTAGTCTCCATAGCTGACAATGACATTGTTCTTTGGTCATGAAATAGTAATGTTTCTCGGCAAGACGGAAGAACAGACAAATCCACAATTTTGGTTTCTCTATCAAACGTTTTCTTAAACATTTTCCACATAGCTTCATCACGTTGTCCATACATGGCACAAACAAATTATTAAATATCTGGGACAGATTTTCAGTTAAATCCCATTCAGTCTCTAATACTGTCATAGCTTTCGTGAATTTATAATATTTTTTCTAAAATTTTCCAACATAGTTTCTTTCCCTTCCGACAAAATTCTGAGTTGTAATAATTGCCTGTCAGGGAATGAAATCCAACGATCCTATTTCTGCACTTCAGACATTTCAATATCAAAAAGCTGAATGACAAACCTATGCTGTCACTTATATAAATACTGTGCTTTGTCTCCACTGTCAGTGAAGTGAGCGATGATAGTGTTGTGATATCGATATCCTCAGAATGAATGGCCTTCTTGGTGAAGGTTTAACACACTGTGGCCATGTAAAATAACTTTCGTGTCAGCTCTTGGTTACTTTCTATGTCTACACCAATAAGGCAGTCAGCTAGTGTCAACTTAATACAATTCATGAAGCTCGAAACTTGATCCAAGGTCTGACAGAATAGAAACTCTGTTAACTTTCAGTACTTTGATGATTATTTCTATCAAATGTATTTTGTTATCTCCGTTCTTCAAAAAATCAGAAAATATCCTTGGAAGTTTTGAATTTTCTGAATTTTTAATAACTTTCTCACATTAACCTCTCTTACTAAGCTCTGGTGATTTGACGCTATTATCTACATAAATGTCTATGACAAGATCTGTCCTCATAGAGCCCTTCTTATAGATTATAATTTTAAAATGTTGATATTCGTTAACACTAGCTAAAGCTAACAAATCCTCTTTCTCGATTTCACTCGGATGATGCAAGGCGCTGTACACATAAAAGTGCTTTTGTGGACATAATTCAAGAGTTTAATTTCAGTGATCAGGTGTCATTGCCAGAAAAATCAGCTGTGCTTGCTCACTTTGTGGACATGATGGCAGTAATATGAACATTAAAACACTATACCTGTAACATACATACACAGAATAACACGCGTGTTAATGGGTTTGATTATACGACATAAATGTCAGTGCGAAGGATAGGACGAGAGGCGCATCCTCGAGTTCTATCCTTTCGCGATGGCAGAAGTGCCATATCAACACACCCATTAACCCACGTGTCGTTCTGTGTTTATAACTCGTCACCAGTCATAGAACCCGTGCATTAAAAATACAGGATTACAAAGTATATTTAGGCGCATACAGGGTTTGTTTTGTCATGTGTGATGGTTGTTTTATTTTATAGTTCCGGTTTTATGAATGAGGTTTCATGGTTTGACGCCAACGGGATCCGTATGGAACGTGTGTTCCATGCGGATTTGTAAATATATGGAACAGCAATAACACTGTAATTCTTGGAACAGGCGTGTAATAAAAACAGTTGGTGTTGGGTGGACACAGAGTCCATGACATGAAATGATTACAACTCAATATTTTTTTTCGGAATGTAAAGAAATTATGTTGGAAACTATTAGAAACACGCAATAAATTCATGAAAGCTATGTTTTTATGAGGGACTGAATGGTTTTAACTGAAAATCCGTTCTGAGACATTGAAGAATCTTTTTGTGCCACGTATGGACAGCGTGAAAATTGTGTCAATGAAGCAAGGTGGAACATGTTTATGAAATAAGTTGGATATGTCTCTTCTTAGTATTTGATGACCACACCAAAGCGACAATGCTCAACGGTGCGTTCATCTCAAATTCAGAACTCGACGACTCGTCGTGCAGTTTACCGATATTCACCCATAAATGTAGTAACACAGTAACAGACATTGAATTCACTATCGATGATATCATTTCTGCTATTGGGACCCTGAAACCTAATAAAGCATCTGGCCACGATGGAATTGCAGTTAAATTGATCCAATACACAAGCCCAGCTATCGCCACCCCCTTAAAGCATTATTTGAAAAATCGCTTGAACTTTGTGCATTCCCAACACAATGGAAGCTCGCAAATGTTATCCCTATATACAAGAAAAATGACAAATCAAGCTGCAAAAACTACCGCCCAATATCCTTACTCCCATGCCTTAGCAAGATCTTAGAGAAAATTGTACTAAAATACTTAATGGTCCACTTTTCAAATAATGATATACTATATCAATACCAATCAGGGTTTGTTCCTGGACATAGCACAACTTTCCAGTTACTCGAGATATACCACACCCTGTGCCAGGCCCTCGATGAGAAGTCAAATACGTCGGCAATTTTTTGCGATATTTCCAAAGCATTTGAGATAGTCTGGCACATGGGGTTGTTATTCAAACTGGAACAATTCGGAATAGCCGGAAATGTCAACTGTTGGTTGAATAGCTATCTCTGTAACAGATAACAACGCGTCCTAGTGGGTAAATCTTTCTCGGATTATCGTAGTATCCCGGCAGGAGTCCCCCAGGGATGGATTATTGGACCTTTTTTATTTTTGACGTATATAAACTACCTAGCAACGACAATACATTCCCTTACTCGTATGTACGCAGATGATACTTGATTTTTCAGTGTCCAACCATCACTTGATGACTGTACACGCGAACTTTTTGAAGATCTGGATAGAGTTTCTTGTTGGTCGAAACAATGGTTGGTTACTTTCAATGCAGACAAAACAAAATCAATGGTGTTCTCACTTACTCCCTCGATAGATTGTTTGGATCTCGAACTTGGTGATAACGAAATAGAGCAAGTTGACTGTCATAAACACCTTGGAGTATCTATACAATCGAACCTTCATTGGGACACCCATATAAATGAATTTTGTAGCCGAGTGTCAACCAGACTATCACAACTGAGGAGAATAAAAATTCTTGTAAATAGACAAACCCTCGAGATAATGTTCAAAACTTACGTACTTCCTATAATGGATTACGGAGATGTTGTTTGGGATAATGCACCCAATTGCCTGCTCCGGAAACTCGACCGCCTATATACAGACGCTGGTAGAATAGTAAGTGGTCTCACGCGTTCGGTGTCAGATGAAAAAGTTTTATTTGAACTTGGATGGCCCCCATTAAGCGAAAGACGAAACCTCCATAAAATGCATACCTGGAACAAAATAATTACTCATCATGTCCCTTCCTATCTTACCAATCTATTACCAGCTACCGTCGCTGAAGCATCTCGATACCCCATCAGAAACCCCTTGCGATACATAAACTACTTTACGAACACGACTCATTTCAAATCGAGTTTCGTCCCATCCGTGATAGCTGAATGGAATATATCATGTAAAACTACTACCGATAACAAAAAAGTTGATGACCCCTCATCAGAACCAACTAAAGACGAAATCATAAGTAACATGTATAGAACATTCCGTAATAAAGAACTGACTTTGAAACCCCCCACCATATTTCAATACAGGTCAAAGGAGATTAAATATTTTGCACTGTAGACTAAGAAATAACTGTAGCGACCTAAACTTTGATAAATATGAAAACTACATCTCAGCTCATCCAAATTGTACTTGTGGAAATTCATGTGAAGACACAAACCATTTTTTCTTCAGTTGTCCTCTGTACGCAGAAGCGAGAAATCGGATGTGGGCTCGTATGGATGAACTTAACGTGACTATTGTCTCCGAAAAAGATCTCCTGTTTGGTGTACAACACTACAGCGGAAAGCTAAATGCGCGCCTGTTTGAGACAGTACAATCATTTATCTCATCTACAGACCGTTTCTCTTAATCTCATAATTATCAGAATTCTCTCGTTATAGTTTTCCTTACCCCAATTCTGCGAGACCACAGCCACTCCAACAGCCACACTTCTACAGTAACTTCTACAATACAACTGAATTAAAACCATCTAAGATATTTGAATTTATTAGCAATTGAATGCCAGGGGAGAGGAGCTCCGATAAGTTCGGCAACTTGTGCTCCGATCCTCTGTGCCCACACTCATATCATCATTGATATATTTAATCTGTGTAATAGATATTGTATATAGTGGGTCACAATAAATATGTTCAAATCAGTCTCTTCTTCCGCCGTGCCGAGACACATTACTAATTCATGAACAAAGAACAAATTTAATTGCCAGGCTATGAAGACTAGCACATTCAGCAACAGTTAAAGTACCTGACACATTTGGACCATTGAGAATCAGAGCAGAGTAACAATTTCCCCAAGGACGTCGAGAGCATCCTTCAACATGTTGTTGAAGAATATGACAATGGTTGTGATAGCGCGACAGTGATTCTGAAAAGTCTGAACAGTTATTGTGTAAGGTAAATCTAACACTTATAAAAGAGAACAAAAAGGTTCTTTCAATCAAAATTAGTCAACCTTGAGGATTACAATTGTATATCAGTGTCACATTGTCGTATTTTATTAATTTTGGCACACTTTTGAAATTGTGGTTTAGGGGGGAGGGTTAAGTTTTTAATATCTTGAAAACCAGATAAGTCATATTAGGCTTTTATAATCTATCATATAGAGGATATACCTGTGCAAATTTGTGACACGATTGGGGGGGGGGGAGAGTTATATTAATAAGGATTTTCCTGTTTGATTTAAAAATAAATACAACAGAATTTTTAGAAATTTTGGAACAAAATTAGCGCTAACCAAAAAAATGGCAATTAATCATAACAGTAGTAACTCAGTATGTTTCAGTGCGACATATGTAAGATGAATGATAACATTTCATTCATTTTATCCATAATATAGACTTGTTATGGCACAAGTCTTTATTTAAGGGCATTTTTACGATAAAATCACAAATTTAAAAAAAAATATATGGTCCCCAACGCTTTCGGCTGGATACCAGCAGATACAGAGCCCAATTAGACCAAGAAAGTTTGGAAATAGCATGAGAAAAACATCGCCTTCCGGTGATATATAGGTCTCTCATCTGTGGTCCGGTCTAGTAGGCACACCTGTATAGCGATGCTACCGATATTTGCCTGTAAATAGCAGAAATCAATCATGCAGGTATTGGTAGGCAAATGTCAGCTAGTAGCTATAGCATGTGGGACTACACAAATTTTACATCTCATGTCATTAGCTTTGGTAAAGATGCATTTTAGATTCAAGATTCAAGATTCAAGATTTTAATTCCTCAAGTTCTCTCCTAATCATAAGACATAATATAAGAGAACAAAACAAAAAGCGTGAAATAAGATAAAATTACGATGCAAAAAGGTTGTGCATTGCCAGGTCGGTGGTTGATGCACCGGCAGGTCGTGAACCACTATCCCGGGTACGATAGGCTACGCCCAACACGTCGCAGGATAGTACGCACCTCTTTGGCACCGAAAGAGGCTAAATGAGCGCCATTAGTCGCTCGCCGAAAACAATAGAAGCGACAAAATGTGCGCCATATAATGTCGCACATTTTAGCGCTCACGCTGTCGCGTTCGGCACACACCAAACGTGCGATAATGTCGCATGTTTTGGCGCGCCGAAAGCGCGAGAAGCGACAAAATGTGCGCCATAATGTCGCACATTTTGGCGCTTGTCTCGGTTCTGTCGCCTGCTGGATTTTTCGACAAAATAAAGTGGCATAAACAGGATTCCATACTTTCGCATGTTTTGGCGCGCGCCAAAAGCGACAAAACATGAGACATTTGTCGCACATTTTGTCGCGTTCGGCGCGCGCAAAACATACGACATTTCGAATGTTTTTGGCGTGTGCCTAAAGCGAAAAAACGTGCGACATTATATATGTCGCACATTTTGTCGCTGCTGTCGGCGCGCGACTAATTGCGCACAGTTTGTCGCGTCTGGCGCAATTCGCTATTCAAGTGATGAGCAGTCCTTCAGTTATTCTGCAGTTTCGATGGCGTATGCGTGCGTATTTAGGCATCCATTGTCCTGTGTATCGACACCACACACTCACAGATAAAATAAATGATTCATAAGTGTTAGCGGTGACGCTGAGCACGATCAATCCAGCTATTCATGCCGCAAGGTGCATTGTTCCGACTTACGTACCAGCAGACTACAGAAGTATACCACGGCCATTCTACAACTAATACTTCGAGTGTTATGGTTGTAGAGGTTGTGGTTTTGGATTTAACGTTTTTGGCCCACTGTTTTATAACTTCACAATTTTATATCTTCGCAGATGAGGAGACGCCCAACAATCGACTTCACAGACCATACAGTTTCAGTGAATAGGTTGAATGGAAGGCAACGATTGAAGGCACAATAAGACAGTATATTTTCAAAAAACATCACAAAAAAGCGGGAACATACATCACGTGATCATATATACATACAGTTTTCGATAAAGCTATTCTTCAATTGGTCGAGTTCGACATGACGTAGACTATGAGTGACGCAGCAATGTTGGTATGCTGAATACGAACGTATATTATTGCCGCTAATGAAATGACCGAACGACGCCTCCTGACAACTTTCGGATTTCTAAACGGGTGATGGCTCCAAGAAAGACAAGGACGTGTAGTTCCCCTGGTTTCCAATTTCGTGCCGAGTTTTGGGCATCTAGGACACTTTATGTGTGTGTTTCCGTTGTTGTGATATGTAGTTTGATGCCGGTGGCTAGCGCGCTGAATTTGCGCGGTATAGGAGCAAGTTTTCCGAGCCAGGTGTATACTGCCTGGATTCAGTCTTATAAAACGTATCGTTCGCTTGGGTCTGCAGTCACCATGGACTATCAGGCAGTAGGCAGCAGCAAAGGAAAAACCGCCATAATTGACAAAAATAACTGCGAATACGCTGGATCGGATTCCCAGTTAACATCTACAGAAATAACAGCTAACCCGAAACTGGTCCAGTTTCCGAGTTTAGCAGGGTACGTATATCTGATAAACCAACTTAATGCTATTTCCAGTAGCCAGACAGCTATGTTTTATTTACAAAAGAAATCCGTTCAACATAACACGGCGATTTCGTTTGCTCCATTGAGACGCGAAACGTGCCGTACTAAAGTTAGCTTTGGATATGGTCACCATTCGTGTATAACAATTTACAGCGAATGTATTTCGGAGTTTGTTAACCCTTTATATACTATACTCATTGACGAGTAGTTCCCTTAGGAAATGTTCAGATAATACGTTCAAAAAACGACCATTTGTTGAACGTATATCATCTGAACATTTTCAACCAGTGAATATAAATCCTTCTTCGCCAGCATTATTTTTTCGCATGTATGTCGTCTGCTCATTTTCTGGACACCCCTCCAAATGAATGATAGACTATTCCAATGTACACTTTTATACTAAAGTGGAGAAACCATTTATTATAGAAATGGTTAACGGATTATAATTGTTCTACGATTGACCACTATCACACACACCACACACCGTGGTGAATAGTATACATGATTGTGTATAGTCTGACATTTCTTGACGGGCGAAATTAGATGTTTTCGATCTAAACCTTTCTAATATAAATTAGGTTACTTGGTGACAATGCATCAGAGGCATAGGGGCGTGTCGTTAAAACGAGTAAAATATAATTTTAAAAATATATATCTGTTTAAAACGAGCGCGCCATATCAAAAAGTGCATCGATAAACAATGCATTTTTTTTATTATATTAAATATGTATTGTTTATCGATGCAGTTTTTAAAGTGGCGTGCTCGTTTTAAACTGATACAAAATTTTTATTTGTATTTTACTTGTTTTAACGACACGCCCCTGTGGACACAATGAAAATGTATGGATCAAAAGATCGAAATTGTTTTAATTATGTCTTGCATCCCAAAAATGCGGCTCGTGTTCTGTATATCCAGAACAGCATAGCAGAGCCTCGTCCCAAACAATATAAAGCAGGCCTTCGTCAAACAAATCTACCAATAAAGACAATGTGAATTTCGACAATATATCTGTCATGCCGGCCATTAAATTTTAAAACGCAATTATGTCTTGTCATATAAATTCTAATAAAGCGAAAATTATATTTACGAGATTGCGAATCAGCAATCATAGATTGGAAATTGAAAAGGGGAGACACAAACAGCCCCCACTACCCGTTAAAGAAAGATTATGTACTTTTTGTAAATGCAAACAAATTGAAACAGAATACCATTTTATATTAGAATGTAGAGCCTACAAAAGTGTGCGCGATACATATTTTAAGGGCATAATCACAGAGTTCCCACATTTTTCAGATATGACGAATTATGAGAAATTTAGATTTATTATGAAGAATGAACACAAAGCAACCAGTATTGTTATATATGTGACATGATCCGGTCTTTCTTCACCGCTCGGGATTCCAATAAAAGCTAGTCAATTGATAATTTATAACTGATGAATTAAATTTTACGATGAAAAGAGAAAAAATAAATTCGTTAGGAAACTACATTGTAAGTGTATATGCATATATGTTACTCATCTAATATATATAGTTACTTTTTATCAAATTATATGTATTTTATTCATGTTTGCAACTGCCCATTTGGGTGTATTTTGCATTCAAATCTTATCTTATACACTACCCTTTTCATTTAGGGCGCGTACACATGAAGCTGCAAGAAAATATCTGCAAGAAAATATCAGGTACAATTGTACTCTGATATTTTCATGCTGCAAAGATTACACCCGTGAGAAAGCTGCGGGTTATATGGCGTTGATTGAGCTCAATGTGACTAGTGTTAGACGTGTTTGATGAAGTGAATTACTGCGGACAAACAACCTATAGTGCATATCGAATATTCATAGAGTTATAAAGTGTAATTATGGAAAATTAAAAATGCCACCTATTTTAACGAGAAAGGAACGCGCCCTTGTCGTTGGAGTAGGGATGTGTGTTCTTCATGAACACACGAAACGACATCTAAACAGACGTTGGTGTGTTCGGTCCTGGACCACATCCCACATGCGAGAAGAGCGAGGAGCCGCCAACAATTTCTTATTCGAAACGAACATACAGTCCAAATTAAAGTAAAACAACTAAGTCAAGGCATGTGAGGTACCAAATTATAAAGCATCCCCATACACGCAGGGACGTGGCTAGAGGGTTTCCGTTGGGGGTGTCCACCTTTGGGAAATTCCAACTGCACCCCCCCCCCCCCCTTGAATAAGAATCAGACCAAACACAAGTTTTCCATAATTCCATTTGCACCCCCTTGCACATCAGTGCTCTCGGGCCTAATATTAGACCATGGTTCGGCCCGGTGTGCGAAAATTTTGTAATCTCAACAAGAAAATCGCAAAATCCTACCATCTAGACTATCCTCAAGCATTCCTAGAGTTGGAAAATTCAAACCTCACCCCATTTAGGTTGAAAAATTTACAACTGATGACAATTCCAATGACAATGTTGACCAAATGTATGACAATATTGTTTTCTTAAATTAACTAGCAGTTTTTTACTTTTGACTGGCCATGGGGGAGGGACCAGGACACAAGCTTTCCAAGTGTTGGAAATTTCCAACCTGTCACCCCCTGCATGAGGTTGGAAAGTTTCCAACTGATAACCATTTCAGACCATAATTTTTTACCAAAAATAGGAAAATATGCAAATATTGGTCCAAAACAATTAATTCAATTAATTAATGTTTGTTGAAAATCAAACTACAAGAACATTTTCAACCTATTGTTGGTGTGAAATTTCCAAGTAATGTTTTGGCAGGTATGAAATTTCCAACTGTTGAAAATTTTGACCAAAGTTGGATGTGAGACACCCCCCAATATCAGCGCGCTGCCTTCGTCGGATATTTTCCGGTATTATTTATTTCATTGGTCAAGTAAGTCACATGGGGCATACCTGATATTTTCTTGCTGGCCATGTGTACGCGCCCTTAGGGTGCTATTCCCCTATGATAAAATGTCTGCGTATATGGATAATTTATAGCGAACCTGGGATGATTTCAATCTCAAGATAGTGCACTGATTAGTATTCTGAAAGCATTATAGTCATGACTGAAACACGTTATTCCTTGTTTTTAAGGAGACGGTGATGTTTTATTAATTATATGTTAATTGGACATATCCAAATTATTTAATTTTCGGTATTTTGACAAAACACCCAGCGGTATACATATTGTGACCACAATGGAATAGATGACTTATGAACTATAATTGATGAATCTAATTCCCGATTTAACCACGCCTACGCAATTACTTCCTAGTTACTGTGCCTAACCCTTACAAGCGCTGGCGGCTGTGGTGGCTCATGAGCCAGAGCGAGTGAATGTTGCTTTATAATTGCCAGAATCGTTTGGGCATAAAATAAAAAACTAATACAATACTTTTCATGTGTCTGCTCTTTAACATGTGTTTTCACTATGGCCCGCGCCAGAAAACGAAATAACGGGTATGAGTTCATTACCTGCTTACTTTAGAATCAAATAATCACATTATGTAGCCATTTCATATTATAGGTCGATTATGTGCGTATTTGCGAGAGGATATGTTGGGTTATTTGTCTACAAAGGCGATTTAGCAACTGACTTATGATAAATGATTGAACAGCTCTATGGGCATATATGACCTAGTTTGGGATTTTTGATGAACTAGTGGTGGCACAAGAAAAATCCACAAGGAGAGCTTCGTGGCTGCTATGGTTCCGCGTAAAAATGCGCTTATGCAACGATGAAAAATTGCATTTTCCCAGTATTTTGACCCAACGAACGACTTACGACCAATGTTTTAAACAGCTGTACGGGCACACATAATATTGTTTGTCATTTTCAACATATTTTCGTACTAATGGGTTCACAATGGAATGAATTAATCACATAGGTTTACTTCTCAAATTATAGCGTTGAATGGCACGGGCCACCATGAACAAGCAATAACACGAACGTACACCTACATTCTTAGAACAAATGTGTATAATTACTACACAATATGTGTTACATTTGATCTTAAACAAAATTGTGTAGAAATGCAACATGACATAATGTGTCGGTGGAATTTTCTCAACATTGAATATGAGTGAATATGTGAGTATATTATATTTAATAGATGAGATATGTTCTATTTGAGACATAAACCTCGTAAAAGCTGCCATAATAAAAATATTGGCAGCTGCTTTAAAACTTTATGCTACACAATTATGTGTTGTTCAGTTTTTACACAAACATAGTGTACAACAAAGTTTAAAGCTGCTGCCAATTGTTTGTTCTGTTGTAGCCTTTACGAGTTCTGTGTCTCCAATAGAGAGAGAGAGATATATATATATATCTTTATTACCTCCAAGTATAGGAGAGATCGATACACATGACATATAAATACAGTTGGATTAAAGTGGGCTCCCCTGACCAATGTGGTGGGCCGTTATGCACAAGTATGGAGAGGTGTTGGAAACCACGAGAGTGAAGCATATATGCATTTGAATGTTCACCAAAGCATTTGTTGCAGGAAAATCTGATTTGTCCAACAGATATGACAGTTAGTCGTTACAACATGCGTGGGTGTTGAGAAGATAATTACAATGGACGAGGCACGGGTTGCTGTACGCCATTCCTTATCATTGAGCTGAGAACGTACAGGAACTTCGCAGATGATATTCCACCGACACATTTAATAATTATATGTCATGTGTCATTTCTACACAATTTTGTTTAAGATCAAATGTAACACATTTTGTGTAGTATTTATACACATTTGTTCTAAGAGTGTATATAGTAAGTCGTGAGTTGGCTTATTCGTGTTATCTTCCAACGTGTTCTCGGGAAAATAAGCACACTACGGACTTATTTCATATTGAAATAGTCCAATATACGACTGTTTTAATAATCAGAGTAATTAGGCCCATATAGAACATAAAACAATACTATTACAAAGGAGGGAAACAATGTAATGTTTTGATATGATTTAGGACTGACTCAATTCAACGTTCCGAGATAGATACGTCTGCACACAATAAAAATTAATAATGTGCCAGACAAAAATTATGCGAAATAATTTCGTCCTAAGTGATCTTTTTCTTCGGTGTGAGTGAAATTCGCACGGTAACGCTCGTCGGTGCTAGCAGCGATTATGACGCGAGAAAAAGTATTTGTAAAGGATAATATGTAGGTGACAAAATGAGTTTTAAGTATGGAATACTATTAGGTTACACTGGTGTAAATAAGGTTCCGAGTGACATCTGGCGGATGCGGGAGGAATATATAGGAGAGAATAAAATAGACACTGGGCCCTGATTGGTCAATAGCCTTGTGTGCTTTTCACATAAAAAAATCATCACACCTCTTCCCTATGATTTCCCATAGGTAAAATAACCATTGGCACAGGAATTAACCCTTTGTAGTGAAGTTTGAATTTTTTGGTGTGGTCTAAAATAGGACTGTATTTTTTTATGCGGTTCTGACACTAGTTACGAAAACATAAGATTTAAAGGCGAATTCCCTGCTAGACAGACATGATTTTTTTGTGTAAAAAGTTTCCCAAAATGTCAATTTTTCAGATTTAAAGAAAATTTTGGACCCAACATTTATATTGCCAACACTATACGCTAAAACGTTAGCATTGAGGCCTATGGAAAACATTTACACCAGTGTAACCTAAAGGGAAAAAATAGCTTTTTATCATTTTTGATTCCTGGGAGTCACTTTAAAGCATTTTAATGCATTTTACAGAGCCTGGTCTTTCAGTCCAATGAATATCTCATGCTGATGTGGCTATTCTTGCTGCTGATGCCTTCTTTCACTTACATGAGCCAAAAAAATAGTTAGATTTTTCATAAAAAATGCCAATTTTTCAAGGTATTTTCAAAAGTTTTCAAGGTGGTAATAGTCACATGATAATGCAAATGACCCATAACATGGGCATGTCAACGACACATATATCAATTGTTATAAGAACCTAATTTAACAAGTATTTTGGATTTTATAGCCAGTGATATACAGATATATATCATAAAAGTGTGTCATTTCCACTGGTGGGTATGGTCATTTGAAGGTTAATAGCACTAAAACTTGGACACATTTAAGAAAATGCTTCAGCAATTCAAAGAGAGCATATCTTTATTCAACTAATTCAATATATACACACATCCAGTTATCTTGGATCACCCTTGCAGATCTGAAAATGTCATATTTTATTCTTCAATGTGCTGATAAAGTCATGCGCTTGATGCTCAGCTGATCAGATCTGGACTCAATGACCTCACATCACCAGAAGTTCTCTCATGGAAAGAATATTGAACAGTCTTCCATAGCTGATCCAAGTTTGCAACACCAGACCCCTAAAACTGAGTGAAAATGGGGCCTGAACATGACTGGTGGTGGAAAATTGTGCTTTTTTGATGAATAATTTGTTAAAGGGGGTGGGGTTAAATTGTGTGTGATAAATAAAGAACCACAGAAGTGATATTGTTTTTGAACACATTTTTTCCATTGATGGGCAATTCTGAAGAATTGTAGAGAGTTACAATTATTCCGCGAAAAAGCGGGCTATCGCTTTAGGTTACACTGGTGTAAATAAGGTTCCGAGTGACATCTGGCGGATGCGGGAGGAATATATAGGAGAGAATAAAATAGACACTGGGCCCTGATTGGTCAATAGCCTTGTGTGCTTTTCACATAAAAAAATCATCACACCTCTTCCCTATGATTTCCCATAGGTAAAATAACCATTGGCACAGGAATTAACCCTTTGTAGTGAAGTTTGAATTTTTTGGTGTGGTCTAAAATAGGACTGTATTTTTTTATGCGGTTCTGACACTAGTTACGAAAACATAAGATTTAAAGGCGAATTCCCTGCTAGACAGACATGATTTTTTTGTGTAAAAAGTTTCCCAAAATGTCAATTTTTCAGATTTAAAGAAAATTTTGGACCCAACATTTATATTGCCAACACTATACGCTAAAACGTTAGCATTGAGGCCTATGGAAAACATTTACACCAGTGTAACCTAAAGGGAAAAAATAGCTTTTTATCATTTTTGATTCCTGGGAGTCACTTTAAAGCATTTTAATGCATTTTACAGAGCCTGGTCTTTCAGTCCAATGAATATCTCATGCTGATGTGGCTATTCTTGCTGCTGATGCCTTCTTTCACTTACATGAGCCAAAAAAATAGTTAGATTTTTCATAAAAAATGCCAATTTTTCAAGGTATTTTCAAAAGTTTTCAAGGTGGTAATAGTCACATGATAATGCAAATGACCCATAACATGGGCATGTCAACGACACATATATCAATTGTTATAAGAACCTAATTTAACAAGTATTTTGGATTTTATAGCCAGTGATATACAGATATATATCATAAAAGTGTGTCATTTCCACTGGTGGGTATGGTCATTTGAAGGTTAATAGCACTAAAACTTGGACACATTTAAGAAAATGCTTCAGCAATTCAAAGAGAGCATATCTTTATTCAACTAATTCAATATATACACACATCCAGTTATCTTGGATCACCCTTGCAGATCTGAAAATGTCATATTTTATTCTTCAATGTGCTGATAAAGTCATGCGCTTGATGCTCAGCTGATCAGATCTGGACTCAATGACCTCACATCACCAGAAGTTCTCTCATGGAAAGAATATTGAACAGTCTTCCATAGCTGATCCAAGTTTGCAACACCAGACCCCTAAAACTGAGTGAAAATGGGGCCTGAACATGACTGGTGGTGGAAAATTGTGCTTTTTTGATGAATAATTTGTTAAAGGGGGTGGGGTTAAATTGTGTGTGATAAATAAAGAACCACAGAAGTGATATTGTTTTTGAACACATTTTTTCCATTGATGGGC
Organism: Siphonodentalium dalli; assembly: GCA_032622095.1. NCBI lineage: Eukaryota > Metazoa > Mollusca > Scaphopoda > Gadilida > Siphonodentaliidae > Siphonodentalium > Siphonodentalium dalli. The sequence goes on along the minus strand of CP136062.1, from coordinate 131,187,765 downwards.
AATTCTGAAGAATTGTAGAGAGTTACAATTATTCCGCGAAAAAGCGGGCTATCGCTTTAGGTTACACTGGTGTAAATAAGGTTCCGAGTGACATCTGGCGGATGCGGGAGGAATATATAGGAGAGAATAAAATAGACACTGGGCCCTGATTGGTCAATAGCCTTGTGTGCTTTTCACATAAAAAAATCATCACACCTCTTCCCTATGATTTCCCATAGGTAAAATAACCATTGGCACAGGAATTAACCCTTTGTAGTGAAGTTTGAATTTTTTGGTGTGGTCTAAAATAGGACTGTATTTTTTTATGCGGTTCTGACACTAGTTACGAAAACATAAGATTTAAAGGCGAATTCCCTGCTAGACAGACATGATTGTTTTGTGTAAAAAGTTTCCCAAAATGTCAATTTTTCAGATTTAAAGAAAATTTTGGACCCAACATTTATATTGCCAACACTATACGCTAAAACGTTAGCACTGAGGCCTATGGAAAACTTTTACACCAGTGTAACCTAAAGGGAAAAAATAGCTTTTTATCATTTTTGATTCCTGGGAGTCACTTTAAAGCATTTTAATGCATTTTACAGAGCCTGGTCTTTCAGTCCAATGAATATCTCATGCTGATGTGGCTATTCTTGCTGCTGATGCCTTCTTTCACTTACATGAGCCAAAAAAATAGTTAGATTTTTCATAAAAAATGCCAATTTTTCAAGGTATTTTCAAAAGTTTTCAAGGTGGTAATAGTCACATGATAATGCAAATGACCCATAACATGGGCATGTCAACGACACATATATCAATTGTTATAAGAACCTAATTTAACAAGTATTTTGGATTTTATAGCCAGTGATATACAGATATATATCATAAAAGTGTGTCATTTCCACTGGTGGGTATGGTCATTTGAAGGTTAATAGCACTAAAACTTGGACACATTTAAGAAAATGCTTCAGCAATTCAAAGAGAGCATATCTTTATTCAACTAATTCAATATACACACACATCCAGTTATCTTGGATCACCCTTGCAGATCTGAAAATGTCATATTTTATTCTTCAATGTGCTGATAAAGTCATGCGCTTGATGCTCAGCTGATCAGATCTGGACTCAATGACCTCACATCACCAGAAGTTCTCTCATGGAAAGAATATTGAACAGTCTTCCATAGCTGATCCAAGTTTGCAACACCAGACCCCTAAAACTGAGTGAAAATGGGGCCTGAACATGACTGGTGGTGGAAAATTGTGCTTTTTTGATGAATAATTTGTTAAAGGGGGTGGGGTTAAATTGTGTGTGATAAATAAAGAACCACAGAAGTGATTTTGTTTTTGAACACATTTTTTCCATTGATGGGCAATTCTGAAGAATTGTAGAGAGTTACAATTATTCCGCGAAAAAGCGGGCTATCGCTTTAGGTTACACTGGTGTAAATAAGGTTCCGAGTGACATCTGGCGGATGCGGGAGGAATATATAGGAGAGAATAAAATAGACACTGGGCCCTGATTGGTCAATAGCCTTGTGTGCTTTTCACATAAAAAAATCATCACACCTCTTCCCTATGATTTCCCATAGGTAAAATAACCATTGGCACAGGAATTAACCCTTTGTAGTGAAGTTTGAATTTTTTGGTGTGGTCTAAAATAGGACTGTATTTTTTTATGCGGTTCTGACACTAGTTACGAAAACATAAGATTTAAAGGCGAATTCCCTGCTAGACAGACATGATTTTTTTGTGTAAAAAGTTTCCCAAAATGTCAATTTTTCAGATTTAAAGAAAATTTTGGACCCAACATTTATATTGCCAACACTATACGCTAAAACGTTAGCACTGAGGCCTATGGAAAACATTTACACCAGTGTAACCTAAAGGGAAAAAATAGCTTTTTATCATTTTTGATTCCTGGGAGTCACTTTAAAGCATTTTAATGCATTTTACAGAGCCTGGTCTTTCAGTCCAATGAATATCTCATGCTGATGTGGCTATTCTTGCTGCTGATGCCTTCTTTCACTTACATGAGCCAAAAAAATAGTTAGATTTTTCATAAAAAATGCCAATTTTTCAAGGTATTTTCAAAAGTTTTCAAGGTGGTAATAGTCACATGATAATGCAAATGACCCATAACATGGGCATGTCAACGACACATATATCAATTGTTATAAGAACCTAATTTAACAAGTATTTTGGATTTTATAGCCAGTGATATACAGATATATATCATAAAAGTGTGTCATTTCCACTGGTGGGTATGGTCATTTGAAGGTTAATAGCACTAAAACTTGGACACATTTAAGAAAATGCTTCAGCAATTCAAAGAGAGCATATCTTTATTCAACTAATTCAATATACACCCACATCCAGTTATCTTGGATCACCCTTGCAGATCTGAAAATGTCATATTTTATTCTTCAATGTGCTGATAAAGTCATGCGCTTGATGCTCAGCTGATCAGATCTGGACTCAATGACCTCACATCACCAGAAGTTCTCTCATGGAAAGAATATTGAACAGTCTTCCATAGCTGATCCAAGTTTGCAACACCAGACCCCTAAAACTGAGTGAAAATGGGGCCTGAACATGACTGGTGGTGGAAAATTGTGCTTTTTTGATGAATAATTTGTTAAAGGGGGTGGGGTTAAATTGTGTGTGATAAATAAAGAACCACAGAAGTGATATTGTTTTTGAACACATTTTTTCCATTGATGGGCAATTCTGAAGAATTGTAGAGAGTTACAATTATTCCGCGAAAAAGCGGGCTATCGCTTTAGGTTACACTGGTGTAAATAAGGTTCCGAGTGACATCTGGCGGATGCGGGAGGAATATATAGGAGAGAATAAAATAGACACTGGGCCCTGATTGGTCAATAGCCTTGTGTGCTTTTCACATAAAAAAATCATCACACCTCTTCCCTATGATTTCCCATAGGTAAAATAACCATTGGCACAGGAATTAACCCTTTGTAGTGAAGTTTGAATTTTTTGGTGTGGTCTAAAATAGGACTGTATTTTTTTATGCGGTTCTGACACTAGTTACGAAAACATAAGATTTAAAGGCGAATTCCCTGCTAGACAGACATGATTTTTTTGTGTAAAAAGTTTCCCAAAATGTCAATTTTTCAGATTTAAAGAAAATTTTGGACCCAACATTTATATTGCCAACACTATACGCTAAAACGTTAGCATTGAGGCCTATGGAAAACATTTACACCAGTGTAACCTAAAGGGAAAAAATAGCTTTTTATCATTTTTGATTCCTGGGAGTCACTTTAAAGCATTTTAATGCATTTTACAGAGCCTGGTCTTTCAGTCCAATGAATATCTCATGCTGATGTGGCTATTCTTGCTGCTGATGCCTTCTTTCACTTACATGAGCCAAAAAAATAGTTAGATTTTTCATAAAAAATGCCAATTTTTCAAGGTATTTTCAAAAGTTTTCAAGGTGGTAATAGTCACATGATAATGCAAATGACCCATAACATGGGCATGTCAACGACACATATATCAATTGTTATAAGAACCTAATTTAACAAGTATTTTGGATTTTATAGCCAGTGATATACAGATATATATCATAAAAGTGTGTCATTTCCACTGGTGGGTATGGTCATTTGAAGGTTAATAGCACTAAAACTTGGACACATTTAAGAAAATGCTTCAGCAATTCAAAGAGAGCATATCTTTATTCAACTAATTCAATATATACACACATCCAGTTATCTTGGATCACCCTTGCAGATCTGAAAATGTCATATTTTATTCTTCAATGTGCTGATAAAGTCATGCGCTTGATGCTCAGCTGATCAGATCTGGACTCAATGACCTCACATCACCAGAAGTTCTCTCATGGAAAGAATATTGAACAGTCTTCCATAGCTGATCCAAGTTTGCAACACCAGACCCCTAAAACTGAGTGAAAATGGGGCCTGAACATGACTGGTGGTGGAAAATTGTGCTTTTTTGATGAATAATTTGTTAAAGGGGGTGGGGTTAAATTGTGTGTGATAAATAAAGAACCACAGAAGTGATATTGTTTTTGAACACATTTTTTCCATTGATGGGCAATTCTGAAGAATTGTAGAGAGTTACAATTATTCCGCGAAAAAGCGGGCTATCGCTTTAGGTTACACTGGTGTAAATAAGGTTCCGAGTGACATCTGGCGGATGCGGGAGGAATATATAGGAGAGAATAAAATAGACACTGGGCCCTGATTGGTCAATAGCCTTGTGTGCTTTTCACATAAAAAAATCATCACACCTCTTCCCTATGATTTCCCATAGGTAAAATAACCATTGGCACAGGAATTAACCCTTTGTAGTGAAGTTTGAATTTTTTGGTGTGGTCTAAAATAGGACTGTATTTTTTTATGCGGTTCTGACACTAGTTACGAAAACATAAGATTTAAAGGCGAATTCCCTGCTAGACAGACATGATTGTTTTGTGTAAAAAGTTTCCCAAAATGTCAATTTTTCAGATTTAAAGAAAATTTTGGACCCAACATTTATATTGCCAACACTATACGCTAAAACGTTAGCACTGAGGCCTATGGAAAACTTTTACACCAGTGTAACCTAAAGGGAAAAAATAGCTTTTTATCATTTTTGATTCCTGGGAGTCACTTTAAAGCATTTTAATGCATTTTACAGAGCCTGGTCTTTCAGTCCAATGAATATCTCATGCTGATGTGGCTATTCTTGCTGCTGATGCCTTCTTTCACTTACATGAGCCAAAAAAATAGTTAGATTTTTCATAAAAAATGCCAATTTTTCAAGGTATTTTCAAAAGTTTTCAAGGTGGTAATAGTCACATGATAATGCAAATGACCCATAACATGGGCATGTCAACGACACATATATCAATTGTTATAAGAACCTAATTTAACAAGTATTTTGGATTTTATAGCCAGTGATATACAGATATATATCATAAAAGTGTGTCATTTCCACTGGTGGGTATGGTCATTTGAAGGTTAATAGCACTAAAACTTGGACACATTTAAGAAAATGCTTCAGCAATTCAAAGAGAGCATATCTTTATTCAACTAATTCAATATACACACACATCCAGTTATCTTGGATCACCCTTGCAGATCTGAAAATGTCATATTTTATTCTTCAATGTGCTGATAAAGTCATGCGCTTGATGCTCAGCTGATCAGATCTGGACTCAATGACCTCACATCACCAGAAGTTCTCTCATGGAAAGAATATTGAACAGTCTTCCATAGCTGATCCAAGTTTGCAACACCAGACCCCTAAAACTGAGTGAAAATGGGGCCTGAACATGACTGGTGGTGGAAAATTGTGCTTTTTTGATGAATAATTTGTTAAAGGGGGTGGGGTTAAATTGTGTGTGATAAATAAAGAACCACAGAAGTGATTTTGTTTTTGAACACATTTTTTCCATTGATGGGCAATTCTGAAGAATTGTAGAGAGTTACAATTATTCCGCGAAAAAGCGGGCTATCGCTTTAGGTTACACTGGTGTAAATAAGGTTCCGAGTGACATCTGGCGGATGCGGGAGGAATATATAGGAGAGAATAAAATAGACACTGGGCCCTGATTGGTCAATAGCCTTGTGTGCTTTTCACATAAAAAAATCATCACACCTCTTCCCTATGATTTCCCATAGGTAAAATAACCATTGGCACAGGAATTAACCCTTTGTAGTGAAGTTTGAATTTTTTGGTGTGGTCTAAAATAGGACTGTATTTTTTTATGCGGTTCTGACACTAGTTACGAAAACATAAGATTTAAAGGCGAATTCCCTGCTAGACAGACATGATTTTTTTGTGTAAAAAGTTTCCCAAAATGTCAATTTTTCAGATTTAAAGAAAATTTTGGACCCAACATTTATATTGCCAACACTATACGCTAAAACGTTAGCACTGAGGCCTATGGAAAACATTTACACCAGTGTAACCTAAAGGGAAAAAATAGCTTTTTATCATTTTTGATTCCTGGGAGTCACTTTAAAGCATTTTAATGCATTTTACAGAGCCTGGTCTTTCAGTCCAATGAATATCTCATGCTGATGTGGCTATTCTTGCTGCTGATGCCTTCTTTCACTTACATGAGCCAAAAAAATAGTTAGATTTTTCATAAAAAATGCCAATTTTTCAAGGTATTTTCAAAAGTTTTCAAGGTGGTAATAGTCACATGATAATGCAAATGACCCATAACATGGGCATGTCAACGACACATATATCAATTGTTATAAGAACCTAATTTAACAAGTATTTTGGATTTTATAGCCAGTGATATACAGATATATATCATAAAAGTGTGTCATTTCCACTGGTGGGTATGGTCATTTGAAGGTTAATAGCACTAAAACTTGGACACATTTAAGAAAATGCTTCAGCAATTCAAAGAGAGCATATCTTTATTCAACTAATTCAATATACACCCACATCCAGTTATCTTGGATCACCCTTGCAGATCTGAAAATGTCATATTTTATTCTTCAATGTGCTGATAAAGTCATGCGCTTGATGCTCAGCTGATCAGATCTGGACTCAATGACCTCACATCACCAGAAGTTCTCTCATGGAAAGAATATTGAACAGTCTTCCATAGCTGATCCAAGTTTGCAACACCAGACCCCTAAAACTGAGTGAAAATGGGGCCTGAACATGACTGGTGGTGGAAAATTGTGCTTTTTTGATGAATAATTTGTTAAAGGGGGTGGGGTTAAATTGTGTGTGATAAATAAAGAACCACAGAAGTGATATTGTTTTTGAACACATTTTTTCCATTGATGGGCAATTCTGAAGAATTGTAGAGAGTTACAATTATTCCGCGAAAAAGCGGGCTATCGCTTTAGGTTACACTGGTGTAAATAAGGTTCCGAGTGACATCTGGCGGATGCGGGAGGAATATATAGGAGAGAATAAAATAGACACTGGGCCCTGATTGGTCAATAGCCTTGTGTGCTTTTCACATAAAAAAATCATCACACCTCTTCCCTATGATTTCCCATAGGTAAAATAACCATTGGCACAGGAATTAACCCTTTGTAGTGAAGTTTGAATTTTTTGGTGTGGTCTAAAATAGGACTGTATTTTTTTATGCGGTTCTGACACTAGTTACGAAAACATAAGATTTAAAGGCGAATTCCCTGCTAGACAGACATGATTTTTTTGTGTAAAAAGTTTCCCAAAATGTCAATTTTTCAGATTTAAAGAAAATTTTGGACCCAACATTTATATTGCCAACACTATACGCTAAAACGTTAGCACTGAGGCCTATGGAAAACATTTACACCAGTGTAACCTAAAGGGAAAAAATAGCTTTTTATCATTTTTGATTCCTGGGAGTCACTTTAAAGCATTTTAATGCATTTTACAGAGCCTGGTCTTTCAGTCCAATGAATATCTCATGCTGATGTGGCTATTCTTGCTGCTGATGCCTTCTTTCACTTACATGAGCCAAAAAAATAGTTAGATTTTTCATAAAAAATGCCAATTTTTCAAGGTATTTTCAAAAGTTTTCAAGGTGGTAATAGTCACATGATAATGCAAATGACCCATAACATGGGCATGTCAACGACACATATATCAATTGTTATAAGAACCTAATTTAACAAGTATTTTGGATTTTATAGCCAGTGATATACAGATATATATCATAAAAGTGTGTCATTTCCACTGGTGGGTATGGTCATTTGAAGGTTAATAGCACTAAAACTTGGACACATTTAAGAAAATGCTTCAGCAATTCAAAGAGAGCATATCTTTATTCAACTAATTCAATATACACACACATCCAGTTATCTTGGATCACCCTTGCAGATCTGAAAATGTCATATTTTATTCTTCAATGTGCTGATAAAGTCATGCGCTTGATGCTCAGCTGATCAGATCTGGACTCAATGACCTCACATCACCAGAAGTTCTCTCATGGAAAGAATATTGAACAGTCTTCCATAGCTGATCCAAGTTTGCAACACCAGACCCCTAAAACTGAGTGAAAATGGGGCCTGAACATGACTGGTGGTGGAAAATTGTGCTTTTTTGATGAATAATTTGTTAAAGGGGGTGGGGTTAAATTGTGTGTGATAAATAAAGAACCACAGAAGTGATATTGTTTTTGAACACATTTTTTCCATTGATGGGCAATTCTGAAGAATTGTAGAGAGTTACAATTATTCCGCGAAAAAGCGGGCTATCGCTTTAGGTTACACTGGTGTAAATAAGGTTCCGAGTGACATCTGGCGGATGCGGGAGGAATATATAGGAGAGAATAAAATAGACACTGGGCCCTGATTGGTCAATAGCCTTGTGTGCTTTTCACATAAAAAAATCATCACACCTCTTCCCTATGATTTCCCATAGGTAAAATAACCATTGGCACAGGAATTAACCCTTTGTAGTGAAGTTTGAATTTTTTGGTGTGGTCTAAAATAGGACTGTATTTTTTTATGCGGTTCTGACACTAGTTACGAAAACATAAGATTTAAAGGCGAATTCCCTGCTAGACAGACATGATTTTTTTGTGTAAAAAGTTTCCCAAAATGTCAATTTTTCAGATTTAAAGAAAATTTTGGACCCAACATTTATATTGCCAACACTATACGCTAAAACGTTAGCACTGAGGCCTATGGAAAACATTTACACCAGTGTAACCTAAAGGGAAAAAATAGCTTTTTATCATTTTTGATTCCTGGGAGTCACTTTAAAGCATTTTAATGCATTTTACAGAGCCTGGTCTTTCAGTCCAATGAATATCTCATGCTGATGTGGCTATTCTTGCTGCTGATGCCTTCTTTCACTTACATGAGCCAAAAAAATAGTTAGATTTTTCATAAAAAATGCCAATTTTTCAAGGTATTTTCAAAAGTTTTCAAGGTGGTAATAGTCACATGATAATGCAAATGACCCATAACATGGGCATGTCAACGACACATATATCAATTGTTATAAGAACCTAATTTAACAAGTATTTTGGATTTTATAGCCAGTGATATACAGATATATATCATAAAAGTGTGTCATTTCCACTGGTGGGTATGGTCATTTGAAGGTTAATAGCACTAAAACTTGGACACATTTAAGAAAATGCTTCAGCAATTCAAAGAGAGCATATCTTTATTCAACTAATTCAATATACACCCACATCCAGTTATCTTGGATCACCCTTGCAGATCTGAAAATGTCATATTTTATTCTTCAATGTGCTGATAAAGTCATGCGCTTGATGCTCAGCTGATCAGATCTGGACTCAATGACCTCACATCACCAGAAGTTCTCTCATGGAAAGAATATTGAACAGTCTTCCATAGCTGATCCAAGTTTGCAACACCAGACCCCTAAAACTGAGTGAAAATGGGGCCTGAACATGACTGGTGGTGGAAAATTGTGCTTTTTTGATGAATAATTTGTTAAAGGGGGTGGGGTTAAATTGTGTGTGATAAATAAAGAACCACAGAAGTGATATTGTTTTTGAACACATTTTTTCCATTGATGGGCAATTCTGAAGAATTGTAGAGAGTTACAATTATTCCGCGAAAAAGCGGGCTATCGCTTTAGGTTACACTGGTGTAAATAAGGTTCCGAGTGACATCTGGCGGATGCGGGAGGAATATATAGGAGAGAATAAAATAGACACTGGGCCCTGATTGGTCAATAGCCTTGTGTGCTTTTCACATAAAAAAATCATCACACCTCTTCCCTATGATTTCCCATAGGTAAAATAACCATTGGCACAGGAATTAACCCTTTGTAGTGAAGTTTGAATTTTTTGGTGTGGTCTAAAATAGGACTGTATTTTTTTATGCGGTTCTGACACTAGTTACGAAAACATAAGATTTAAAGGCGAATTCCCTGCTAGACAGACATGATTTTTTTGTGTAAAAAGTTTCCCAAAATGTCAATTTTTCAGATTTAAAGAAAATTTTGGACCCAACATTTATATTGCCAACACTATACGCTAAAACGTTAGCACTGAGGCCTATGGAAAACATTTACACCAGTGTAACCTAAATATTAGGGCCACTTCCTAATGGCGCGCGCCGAAAGCGACAAAAAGTGCGCCATTAGCGCATGTTTCGGCGCGCACCGAAAGCGACACAAGCGACGAAATGTGCGACAAATGGCGCATGTTTTGGCCCTTATGTCACAAAAATTGGGTATCGCCAGGGGCTTGCTTCACTCATAATTGATGTACTAGTACTGATTTACTTGAAATTGGCCCAAAAACACCTATGTTCATGTCATCAGCATCCATGTCCCATGGATGTGTGTCTCCATCCCGGATCTCTAGTATATCTGATTAACGGACATCTCCTGAACAGATATATACATATCCACGGTCATACAAAGGGAATTAGGGTCCCTGGGGGCTTGCTCCCCTCATATGCTATACTTATTGACTTAAAATTTGGTTTAAAAAAACAACCCTATTTTCATGTTATCAGCATCTCTGCCCCACGAATGTGTGTCTCCACCCCGGAGTTCTAGTAAATTTTAGTAAGGGGACACCTCTAGCACATATATATAGCATTTCTATGGTCATAAAAAGGGAATTATGAGTTATTGGTGGACTGCTTCCATCATATGGTGGGCCTATAATAGACTCGAAATTTGAATAAAATCATATTTCCAAATGCATATCAGCATCCGTGCCCCATGAATGTGTCTCCACTCCGGAGTTCTAGTAAATTCCAGTAAAGGGACATCTCTTGCAGAGATATACAATTTTTATGGTCATAGAAAGGGAATTAGGGGTCCATGGGTGCTTGCTTCCCTCATATGGTGTACTTATTGACTTAAAATTGGGTAAAACCCCCCTATTTTCATATTATCAGCATCCATGCCCCATGAATGTCTCTCCACCCTGGAGCTCTACTGTATTTGATTCAAGGGGCATCTCCTGCCCAGATACATACAATATCAATGGCCATACAAATGGAATTAGGGGTCCATGGGGCTTGCTTCCCTCATATATATGGTGTGCTAATTGACTTAAAATTGGGTTAAAAAAAACAACAAATTTTCATATAATCAGCATCCTTGCCCCACGAATGAGTGCCTCCACCCGGAGCTCTAGTATATTTAAGTAAAGTGACATCTCCTGCACAGATCTGTACCATAAAATGGTATTTAGGGGTTACTGTGGGCTTGCTTCCCTCATATGGTTGGCCTATATCGACTCGAAAATTGAAGAAAACCCCTCTTTCCATATATATGCATATTATCAACATCCCGATCCCAAGAATTGATGTCTCAATCCCGGAGCGCTACTATTTTTGTTATTAAAGTGACATAAAGTTCACATATCTATATCATTTCTAATGTCATAAAAAGGGAATTAGCGGTCGCTAGGGGTTTTCTTCCCTCGTGAGGTGTATGCGCATAATTAAATAGATAAATATTCAAAAATGTTAATATTGGACTTATTTGATTCTGAACTAAGCCCTCAGTGGACGTAAACACGTTATTCCGTGGGATGGCTCCGTCCACAATGAATACTCAGTATAATGACCGTTCATAATTTATGGTAGGCCGTGAGTTGGTTTATTCGTGTTATTTTCCAGTCTGTTTTCTTAAAAATAAGCACAATACGTGCTTATTTAATAAATAAATATTTCCTAATTGGGATGTTTTAATAACCAGAGTTTAGGTCCATATATAGAGCGTATTTGAGTTTTCAAATAACGCCAATATGAATTGATATCGCGGAAACAAAACAAAAAGCCGAATTGTGGTTATTTTCTCGAGAAAAGGCTTGATTTTACAGCCTGTTCTTACGTGATTATTTTGAATGTTGCGTTTTAGGCCCATATATAGAGTATTTGAGAAAAAGACGCTCATATAACGCAGCGTTCAAAATAAGCACGATATGGGCTTATTTCAATACGAAATAACCCCATATTGGCACTATCAATATGAGAAACTATGTGAATATGTAGTCCACAGAGGCGATTTAACAACAAAAAATTACATATTATTCAGCCATACATAACCTTTGAACATGCAGCTGCATGGGTGTACATGATCTTCTTTGTGATGTTTAGAGGGACTATAATTGCAGGCATAATAATAATCGACAGGGATAGCACCGTGGTTGTATTGGGTATGCACACAGAGGCGATTTAGTAACGAAAAATTATTTACGCCCAATTTGTGAACAGCTGAAAGGGCATAAATGACCGATTTGTAGATGGAACAGTGGCATAACAAAAATCCACAAGGATAACCCCGTTGTTGCTGTGGTAATTCAGACTGTTATCCAAAAAAACGCACATTATCAGCTTAGAATAGAACATGTTTTAGGCAGATATAATTTGCTTAGAGTCGCTCATTTTGAGTCGAAATGTGCCGAAAATTGGAGCCTTATAGTCATATTATCGACTCACAATGAGACAATTCTAGGCAGATTATGTGCGGACAATGACAATGTAAGCCAACTCACGACTTTTCATGTGTCTGCTCTTTAACATGTGTTTTCACTATGGCCCGCGCCAGAAAACGAAATAACGGGTATTAGTTCATTACCTGCTTACTTTAGAATCAAATAATCACATTATGTAGCCATTTCACATTATAGGTCGATTATGTGCGTATTTGCGCGAGGATATGTTGGGTTATTTGTCTACAAAGGCGATTTAGCAACTGACTTATGATAAATGATTGAACAGCTCTATGGTCATATATAACCTAGTTTGGGATTTTTGATGAACTAGTGGTGGCACAAGAAAAATCCACAAGGAGAGCTTCGTGGCTGCTATGGTTCCGCGTAAAAATGCACTTATGCAACGATGAAAAATTGCATTTTCCCAGTATTTTGACCCAACGAACGACTTACGACCAATGTTTTAAACAGCTGGACGGGCACACATAATATTGTTTGTAATTTTCAACATATTTTCGTACAAATGGGTTCACAATGGAATGAATTAATCACATAGGTTTACTTTTGAACTTATTTGATTCTCAAATTATAGCGTTGAATGGCACGGGCCACCATGAACAAGCAATAACACGAACGTACACCTAGTAAGTCGTGAGTTGGCTTATTCGTGTTATCTTCCAAAGTGTTCTCGTGAAAATAAGCACACTACGGACTTATTTCATATTAAAATAGTCCAATATACGGCTGTTTTAATAATCAGAGTAATTAGGCCCATATAGAGCGTATATCAGCTTTCAAATAATGCAAATATGAGCTTATTTTGCCGCAATTATAAAATAAGTCAGTATGTGCTCATTTTTTGCAAAAACAGCCTCCTCTCGTGAAAAGAAGCACAATACGGGCGTATTTTTAATGTTGCGTTTAGGCCCATATAGAGCGTATATACTTGTGAAAAAATGCTCTATATCCTGTCTAAATACGGGCATAAAACGCGGCGTTCAAACTATGTGAACAGTTAGGCCAAATTTGAACCTATTGGCACGAGGATTGGATTTTTAGTTGGAACAAGTGCAACCATGGATGTTCTGACGAAAATCCGCACATTATCAGCTTATAATATAATTGGTCTCATTTTGAGTCAATAATAAACTGAAAATGAGAGCCTTTTAGTCACATTATCGACTCATGGCTTCATTATATACAGATTCCTTATGTGAGGACAATGAGACAAATAAACCAACTCATGACTTATCGGGTGTACGTTGTTTAAAATGTGCTTTCACTGTCTCCCGCGCCATAAAATGGAATAACGGATAAGTCCATTATCTGCTTATTTCAGAATAAAATAATCCAATATGAATCTATTTTCGCAATATAGGTTGATTATGTGCGTATTCGCACGAGGGTGCGTTGCAAAGTTTTATAATTTTTAGATGGACTAGTTACTGCACAAGACAAATCCACAAGGATAGTACCGTGGTAGCAGTGGTTATGCCAACAGAAGATGTGCATATATGACTATATTTTGGTAATTGTAGATGAACTAGTGGCGGCACACGAAGAATCCACAAGGAGAGCCTCGCGGCTGTTGTGGTTTTACAAAAAAGTGCGATTTAGCAACGAACACTTGCATTTTAAAGTACTGTTTTGACCCCCCACGAACGACTTACGCCCAATGTATTAAACAGCTGGACTGGTATACACGATATAGACAACTTTGGCATCTTGTTTTATCTATGGGCAAATGAGCTCGACAACGGAGAACTACTTCTGTTACATTTGACAAATCTTCCTGTTGAACTGTTCTCGTTTATCGAAGATCCAATGTACAATGTCGACCTGAGTTGACCGGGTGATGTGTACAACAACATGTAGAGTTATCGCCCCTTTTCAGAAACTAAAATTGGGTAGCTGAAACAGTAGATCACATCCACTTATGTTAATTACACTGTGATAAATATGTATTCCTGACCTCGGACCCCCAACTTGACGATTTCTTATCTTCCTTGCCAGCAGTGCAATAATGTATAGGCGCAACACAGGCATGATTGTTCAAATTATGTGTGCTTATAGTTTATCTTGCATGTAACATAAACGAGTTTGTATCCGTACTGTACGTCAGCTTGGGAGTAAGTGTGTGAGTGTCCGCGAGCTTGTGCGTGGGTGTGTGCCTGTCTACATTTTTTGTTACATGTGCGTGCGTGTCTTGAATGTCAGTTTTTGTAAGAGTGTATGTATGCTATTTATTAGGACGTGGTTCATATATGTGTATGTTTTTTGTTCTCCCAAATTACTTTTGTTCTTTCATTTTGACTATATTTTTGTAACATGTTGTATATATATACGTTAAAGGCACGGGAGGCCTTAGTTGTCGAAAATATTCATATTTGTTTCAATCACCGTAAACAGAAAAACATTAAAACGCATACAGTTTCGTTCATATATACACATGACCATCGCGTAAACAGCATGCTATCATAAAGACCTAGGTGTGTGAAGTTGGTTTGACATTGGACGTTGGACGTTCAACAAAAACGATCTAAACACCGCATATTTGCAGATGAAAATTAGTGTGAAGTTGGTTTGACATTGGACGTTGGACGTTCAACACTGTGGATCTAAAATGGGGTTACCGGCAGATGACTCGAATCGCACATATATAGGCACAGGTAGAACCGCTTTGTTTCGGTCCAAGCGGTATTGCGTGGGAATAATCTATGCTCCATAGGATTTCCCTACCGAAATTTCAAGGTTATTGATCCACTGGTTTTGCCTCTACCCTCTGCACTCACGGCGAACTTTAGACATAATTTTCTAAGTCGAACATCCATTTGTTTACCTTTCGAAAGACATTCAAACAGACATTCAAATATATGCTTCTGGCCCAATTATAGGGCCCGTTTCGGGTGCCATGGGCGTACCCGGATGTGTAACGAATGAAAATCATCGGCATATCATAATGCTTGCAGTTTGTGAGATAATGGGGGTGATCAAATATTTGGGAATATCGCTGTGAAGTTGGACGGACGTTGGACGTTCGTGGACATTCAACAATTTGATTATTTGCATGGAAATATGTTTGCAAGGAGGGTGATTTTTTTAAATAAGAGTTGTGTTGGCACAATGCAGCTGTTAGTCATATCAACAAATGCGAGTCTATGGTATTTCATTGAAAACAGACCGTGTCGCGAATGTCCACGAACGTCCAACGTCCGTCCAACTTCACAGCGATATTCCCAAATATTTGATCACCCCCATTATCTCACAAACTGCAAGCATTATGATATGCCGATGATTTTCATTCGTTACACATCCGGGTACGCCCATGGTACCCGAAACGGGCCCTATAACTGGGCCAGAAGCATATATTTGAATGTCTGTTTGAATGTCTTTCGAAAGGTAAACAAATGGACGTTCGACTTAGAAAATTATGTCTAAAGTTCGCCGTGAGTGCAGAGGGTAGAGGCAAAACCAGTCGATCAATAACCTTGAAATTTCGGTAGGGAAATCCTATGGAGCATAGATTATTCCCACGCAATACCGCTTGGACCGAAACAAAGCGGTTCTACCTGTGCCTATATATGTGCGATTCGAGTCATCTGCCGGTAACCCCTTTTTAGATCCACAGTGTTGAACGTCCAACGTCCAATGTTTTTCAAAGTAAAAAACATTCGGAAAATTCTCTTAATTTTTTTTTTTAAATTGTCTGTTTGAGAGCGCGAATTAGGTCAAGAGAAGTCTCCTGGTACAAACTGGAAACTGCGTTTTTTTTTGGTGGAAATTGTGCTGTGAAGTTAGACGGACGTTGGACGTTCGTGGACATTCAACAATTTGATTATTTGCATGGAAATATGTTTGCAAGGAGGGTGATTTTTTTAAATAAGAGTTGTGTGGGCACAAGGCAGCTGTTAGTCATATCAACAAATGCGAGTCTATGGTATTTCATTGAAAACAGACCGTGTCGCGAATGTCCACGAACGTCCAACGTCCGTCCAACTTCACAGCGATATTCCCAAATATTTGATCACCCCCATTATCTCACAAACTGCAAGCATTATGATATGCCGATGATTTTCATTCGTTACACATCCGGGTACGCCCATGGCACCCGAAACGGGCCCTATAATTGGGCCAGAAGCATATATTTGAATGTCTGTTTGAATGTCTTTCGAAAGGTAAACAAATGGACGTTCGACTTAGAAAATTATGTCTAAAGTTCGCCGTGAGTGCAGAGGGTAGAGGCAAAACCAGTGGATCAATAACCTTGAAATTTCGGTAGGGAAATCCTATGGAGCATAGATTAGTCCCACGCAATACCGCTTGGACCGAAACAAAGCGGTTCTACCTGTGCCTATATATGTGCGATTCGAGTCATCTGCCGGTAACCCCTTTTTAGATCCACAGTGTTGAACGTCCAACGTCCAATGTTTTTCAAAGTAAAAAACATTCGGAAAATTCTCTTAATTTTTTTTTTTAAATTGTCTGTTTGAGAGCGCGAATTAGGTCAAGAGAAGTCTCCTGGTACAAACTGGAAACTGCGTTTTTTTTTGGTGGAAATTGTGCTGTGAAGTTAGACGGACGTTGGACGTTCGTGGACATTCAACAATTTGATTATTTGCATGGAAATATGTTTGCAAGGAGGGTGATTTTTTTAAATAAGAGTTGTGTGGGCACAAGGCAGCTGTTATTCATATCAACAAATGCGAGTCTATGGTATTTCATTGAAAACAGACCGTGTCGCGAATGTCCACGAACGTCCAACGTCCGTCCAACTTCACAGCGATATTCCCAAATATTTGATCACCCCCATTATCTCACAAACTGCAAGCATTATGATATGCCGATGATTTTCATTCGTTACACATCCGGGTACGCCCATGGCACCCGAAACGGGCCCTATAATTGGGCCAGAAGCATATATTTGAATGTCTGTTTGAATGTCTTTCGAAAGGTAAACAAATGGACGTTCGACTTAGAAAATTATGTCTAAAGTTCGCCGTGAGTGCAGAGGGTAGAGGCAAAACCAGTCGATCAATAACCTTGAAATTTCGGTAGGGAAATCCTATGGAGCATAGATTATTCCCACGCAATACCGCTTGGACCGAAACAAAGCGGTTCTACCTGTGCCTATATATGTGCGATTCGAGTCATCTGCCGGTAACCCCATTTTAGATCCACAGTGTTGAACGTCCAACGTCCAATGTCAAACCAACTTCACACTAATTTTCATCTGCAAATATGCGGTGTTTAGATCGTTTTTGTTGAACGTCCAACGTCCAATGTCAAACCAACTTCACACACCTTAAAGACCTACTATATTTTACCGAAGCAAGAGCCTGATTGTGTTTCAGAAGACAGCACAGTGTTACTGGCTAATCACACACAAATGACATAAACGCTCTTTATTAGTTCCATATCACGAATTCAGCAACAAAGAACGCTCTTTATGTAAACCATCATAATATAAACAAACACCAGGAAAGTAACTTTTTATGCTTTTGTTTACATAACAATGGTCAAACATATGACTATAACATACTGTTTATGTGATATTTCTTATTTGTATACGGACAAAGTATGTCTACATTTTAATATTCTTTCTGTTTGTGGCGGTTTTTGACCGGTGGAAATATTTTCACAGCATACCCACGCCAATGCCTCCCGTACCTTTAATATGTATATATGTATCACTCTTCATAAATTGGAGGACAATAAAGGTATATAAAATAAGGAATGTAAATCTGGTAAGTCATGAGTTGGCTTGTTCGTGTTATTTTCCAGCGTGTTGCCGTGAACATAAGAGCACTGCTGGCTTATTTCATATCTAAATAGTCCCACATGGCTGTTTTAATAAGCAGAGTAATTACACACATAGAGCGTATTTGTTATTCAAATAATGCCAATATCAGTTTATTTAGCCCAACTAAATATAAGCCCGTATTATGCTTATTTTTTCGAGATTTTCCTTCCTGTCTCTCTTGAAAAACCACAATACGGGCTTATTTTGATGTGTTTTAGGACAATTTAGAGTATATTTGAGAAAAAAATACGCTATGTGCGTAAAACGCGGCGTTCGAAATAAGAACGGTATTTGCTTATTTAAATACGAAAAAAGCCCACACTGACACTATTTACTCTACTTGTTTTCCTCGACTCGATTGACCGAATCATTATGAGTCGATAATGTGACTAAAACGCTCTCATTTTCAGTTTATTTTCGACTCAAAATGAGGCATTTCTAAGCAGATTATCTAAGACAAATTATATAAGCAGACTAATGTGCGGATTTTCTGAAAAACGGGCTGCACTTGCTCCATCTAAAAATCCAATCATCGTGCCAATAGGTTCAAATTGGGTCTATCTATTCACATAGGTTGACATTGGACTTATTATTTATGAAATAAGCCTATATTAAACTTATACCCATTGAATGGGGCGGGTCGCACTGAAAATACATTATATGAAGAGCGTGCAAATGTCGTATCGATAAAAAAGTTGATTAAATAGTGCCAATATGGACTTACTTCGTATTGAAATAAGCATACCATGCTTATTTTGAATGCCGCGTTTATGCCCGTATTTAGACAGGATATAGAGCCTATTTTTCACAAATATATATGCTCTAAATGGGCCTAAATGCAAAATTAGAAATAAGCCCACTGTGCATCTTTCACGATCTGAGAGCAGGCTGTTTTTGCGAAAAAAATGAGCATAATACGGACTTATTTTATAATTGCAGAAAAATAAGCCCATATTTGCATTATTTGAAAACTGAAATACGCTCTATATGGACCTAATTACTCTGATTATTAAAAAAGCCGCATATTGGACTATTTCAATATGAAATAAGTTTGTAGTGAGCTTGAAGGAAAAGTAACATGATAAGCCAACTCACGACTTACTGGCCGGATTCGTCATCTCAGGTTTAAACCTGGTCTACGTAAACCTCTAGGTTTAAACCGCCGTGAGTCAGCAAAATCCGTGGTTTAAACCCGAGACCGCAGGTCTAAGTGACACATTCGTCATCTCTGGTTTAAACCTGGTCCAGCTAGACCAGTGGTTTAGCAGTAGTGTCTCTGTTTCGTCGAGATAATTAAACGTACTTTCCTAATGCGGACCGCCTCGTTTTATTGATTGCGAAAATCAATAATTACGACAGCGGTCATATTTTGATTGGAAATTTATAAGCGAGAAGCAGTCACACATATAAAGCGTATGGGGATAAGTTTTTGTCAATTTCAATATTGTGTTTGCGTTTTATAAGCTTAAACCGGCAACTAAACGATCTAATTCGACGGTCCAGCTAAACCAGCTTTATCGAGGCTAAACTTGAGATGACGAATCCGTCTTTTCTTCATCTTTAAGTTCAAGATAAACCTATGTGATTAATTCGGTCCAATGTGAACCCATTTGTACGAAAATGTGTTGAAAATTACAAACAATATTATGTGTGCCCGTCCAGCTGTCTAAAACATTGGTCGTAAGTCGTTCGTTGGGTCAAAATTCTGGGGGAAACTGCAATTTTTCGTTGCATAAGCGCACTTTTACTCGGAACCATAGCAGCCACGAAGCTCTCCTTGTGGATTTTTCTTGTGCCATCACTAGTTCATCAAAAATCCCAAACTAAGTCATATATGACCATAGCTGTTCAATCATTTATCATAAGTCAGTTGCTAAATCGCCTTTGTAGACAAATAACCCAACATATCCTCGCGCAAATACGCACATAATCGACCTATAATTTTGAAATGGCTACATAATGTGATTATTTGATTCTAAAGTAAGCAGGTAATGAACTAATACCCATTATTTCGTTTTCTGGCGCGGGCCATAGTGAAAACACATGTTAGAGAGCAGACACATAATGATTGTGCATTCTTATTGTTCCGCCAGTCCATCTAAAATTCCTAACATATCATCGTGCCAATTTCACATACGTTCTCATATTGATGTAGAACAAATAGTGCCAATATCAGGGGGGGGGGTCGGAAACAAATTTCAGGCACGTATGGCATTTTTTCCCTTTCGATCATTTTTTGTACCCACCCACCCCCACCGCCAATTTTTGTTCCGTTTACGGCAGTTTTTTCCGACCATTTTTGACACCCCCCCCCCCCCCTTTAACACTAAAACAGAGATTTGCGGGGGGGAATTCACTGTAAACAGCTGTATATGAATTTCTGTGCATACTATTTATCATGGATGTTAACATGGACATGTAAATAGGAATGAGTCATTTTGAAGTCATTCGGCCAAAAAAAACATGGCTGCCAGCGGCCATCTTGGATTTCAAAATTTGCAACCAAATACAACACGATAACTGTCTGCAGTCAGTTTACCAGTTAGAATTACATTATTTCTCTCATTCAAAGTGGTTTTGAAGCCCAACTCATTGCCAAAACACTTAAAAAACAAGCAGAATTTTTTTTTTTAGTTGCGGAAAAAATTGCTTGTTGGTGGCTTTGACCACCCACCCCCCTGCCAATATGGGCTTATTTCGTATTGAAATAAGCCCATATCGTGCTTATATTGAACGCTGCGTTTTACATCCTTATGAGCGTCTTTTTCTCAAATACTCTATATTTGGGCCTAAAACGCAACATTCAAAATAATCACGTAATGTACTTCTTTTCACAAGAACAGGCTGTAAAATCAAGCCTTTTCTCTAGAAAATAACCACATGCAATTCGGCTTTTTTTTATTTGCGCGAGATCAATTCATATTGGCGTTATTTCATAACTCAAATACACTCTATATATGGACCTAAACTCTGGTTATTAAAACAGCCCCATTTGGAAATATTTATTTATAAAGTAAGCACGTATTATGCTTATTTTTAAGAAAACAGACTAGAAAATAACACGAATAAACCAACTCACGGCCTACCATAATTATGAACGGTTTTAATACTGGGTTTCATTGTGGACGGAGCCATCCAACGGAATAACGTGTTTACGTCCTTTGAGGGCTTAGTTCAGATTCAAATAAGTCCAATATTAACATATTTGAATATTTTATCTATTTAATTATGCGCATACACCCCATGAGGGAATAAAGCCCCTAGCGACCGCTAATTCCCTTTTTATGACATTAGAAATGGTGTAGGTATGTGAACTTTATGTCACTTTAATAACAAAAATAGTAGCAATCCGGGATTGAGACATCAATTATTGGGACCGGGATGTTGATAATATGCATATATATGGAAAGAGGGGTTTTCTTCAATTTTCGAGTCGATATAGGCCAACCATATGAGGGAAGCAGCAAGCCCAGAGTAACCCCTAAATGCCATTTTATGGTACAGATCTGTGCAGGAGATGTCACTTTACTTAAATATACTAGAGCTCCGGGTTGGAGACACTCATTCGTGGGGCAAGGATGCTGATTATATGAAAATATGAGTTTTTTAAACCCAATGTTTAGTCAATTAGTACACCATATGAGGAAGAAAGCCTCCTGGGACCCCTAATTCCATTTGTATGACCATTGATATTGTATGTATCTGTGCAGGAGATGCCCCTTTAATCAAATACAGTATATAGAGCTCCAGGGTGGAGAGACATTAATGGGGCATGGATGCTGATGATATGAAAATAGGGGGGTTTGCCCAAGTTTAAGTCAATAAGTACACCATATGAGGGAAGTAAGCCCACATGGACCCATAATTACCTTCCTATGACCATCTAAATTGTATATATCTGTGCGGGACATCCTTCCGATACCAATTCAGAGATTATTTTGGGTACAGATTTTAATAGTAATACCCTGAGGTCGTGATAATGAGGGCAACGCAAGAGAAAGTGAGTTTCATCTTCAACCTCGTTCAAGTTACATATGACGCAAATACGTTCATGGAGTTTCTCGTTCTTGAAACGTCCAGTTTCGACCCATTAAAGGGAGTATGGCACATCGGAATTGTGCCAAAATGGAACGATGTGATTTGTGTAAAATCATAGCTACATATTTCTCAGTTGCATAAGTCATTTTTTAAAATTTGTATGTGCATAATTTCGGGACATAGTTTAAATTGTGTAGCCAGGTTTCCTCTTGTTCTCGTGAGAGTCTGTGTTGAATAACATTCAAACAACATGTTTGTAGATATTCAAAATTTTGTGTCATGTTTACATTAGCAAGTATTTTACCAAATGATGCACTCTAACCATTTGAGTTTTCCATCAAATCCCATAGAAAAACAATTTTCACAAGTCTATTGTCAGGTAGTTTTATTAAATGATTCCAAAGTCTAGCCATGTTCGCCCAACGTCGCATTCTGCTTGTTTCAATACCAATGTCACCATCTATAGCCAAAAGCGAACAAAACCAATGTACACCTGAAAGCCCTATATTGAATCAGATCTATACAATGATATTTCTTATAGACCCAAACCGCTGAAGCATAGTCCAATATCGGACTTACACAGTTAAGAAAGAGTTTTTCATATGTCTTAAAACTGTCTTAAAAATGTCTTTATATGTGTGGATTTTTTATATTACTGCCCCATAAGCTCTACCTGCCGACTGCCAGAGTATCTGCAGTAATGCCGAAATCTCCATTTTCATGAAAAATTATCCCAAGATACTTGTATTTTTGTTCAATTTGTATAACACTATTATTAAAAACAAATGTATAAGGTGTCAAATCTGCAGATTTACGTCTGAGATGAACCAGTTTAGTTTTATCTGTATTGATAGTCGTGCGCCATTTACAGCACCAATTTTCGACTGTCTTTAACATAACCTGCATATCAGTTTCATTCTCGGTTACCAAAACAAAATCATCGGCATAAGCAAGTGAGAAAATCGTATGTTCACCTAAATCAACCCATATGTTTAGATCTTTAAGTTCATGAATAAGATCATTAACATACAAATTAAAGAGCGTTCTGGAAATACTGTCACCCTGTTTCACCCCAAAGTTGCAAGCAAATGTGTCAGATATGAGTCCATTTATGCGTACGCGTGAGTAAGTGCTCTGATACATACTTCTTATTGATTGGTACATATTACCATCAACACCACATTTAAGTAGCTTAAACAGTAACATGTCACTGTCAACACGGTCAAACGCTTTACGGAAGTCAATCAATGTTGTGAATAACTGTTTCTTCCCATTTATAAGACTCGACAGCATAAAAATATTGTCCAAAAACGACCTCCCAGGTCTAAAAACCATTTTGTTCCTCATTCAGTATTTCATGCATCTCAAAATATTCCATTAGTCTGGTGTTTTTTTTATCAAATTTCGAGTCTATATAGGCCAATCATATGCGGGAAGCAGTCCACCAATAACTCATAATTCCATTTTTATGACCATGGAAATGCTATATATCTGTGTAGGAGATATCCCCTTACTAAAAGTTACTAGAACTCCGGGGTGGAGACACACATTCGTGGGGCAGAGATGCTGATGACATGAAAATAGGGTTTTTTTAAAACTAAATTTAAAGTCAATAAGTAAACCATATGAGGAAGCAAGCCCCCAGGGACCCCTAATTCCCTTTTTATGACCGTGGATATGTATAATTATATATATGTGCAGGAGATGTCCAGTTAATCAAATATACTATCTAGAGATCCGGGATGGAGACACACATTCATGGGACATGGATGCTGATAACGTGAAAATAGGTGTGTTTGGGCCAAGTACTGGTACATCAATTATGAGTGAAGCAAGCCCCTGGCGATACCCAATTTTTGTGACACGAGCGCCAAAACATGCGCCATTAGTCGCACATTTCGTCGCTTGTGTCGCTTTCGGTGCGCACCGAAATATGCGCTAATGGCGCACTTTTTGTCGCTTTCGGCACGCGCCGAAAGCGACAAAAGGTGCGCCATTACATCGCACATTTTGTCGCTTGTGGCGCGTTACTAATGGCGCACTTTTTGTCGCTTTTGGCGCGCGCCGAAAGCGCCATTAGGAAGTGGCCCTAAAACACCTTAGAATACGAGAAATAATGTAATTCTAACTGATAAACTGACTGCAGGTAGTTATCGTGTTGTATTTTGTTGCAAATTTTGAAATCCAAGATGGCCGCTGGCAGCCATGTTTTATTGGCCGAATGACCCCAAAATGGCTCGTTCCTATTTACATGTCAATGTTAACATCCATGACAAATAGTATGCACAGACATTCATATACAGCTGTTTACAGTGAATTCCCCCCCCCCCCCCCGCAAATCTTTGTTTTAGTGTTAAAAGGGGGTGGGTGTCCAAAAATGGTCGGAAAAAACTGCCGAAAACGGAAAACATTTTGGACGCGGGGGTGGGTGGGTCCCAACAAGGGTCGAAAGGTAAAAATCAGCATACGTGCCTGAAAATATTTTCCGACCCCCCCCCCCCCCCGATTTCTTTGTAAATTTTGTTGACCTCACTCCTGCGAAATAACACTCGAGCGAGTTCAGTCCGTTATTCCACCACTGCCTTAAATGTGTAATATTCTTTGCTAAATGTTCAACAATTCCCATTGGATCCCAATTCTATTAGATCTATAATTGAAGGAAGGATATAATGACATATATATATATCAGAACTTCACCCTCACACCATGCAAAGGCTACATGATTTTAAAAATAAATGGTTCTGATTTCATAGAAACAACAGACATATCGGAAATGAACCAGACCCACAGAACAAACCAAACTATTATTATACCTCTCAACACACCAGTTTTGTAATATGTCTTTAATAGAGAAACTAGTCATCATTTCAACTCTGTCTCTGATTCTGGACACATCATCTGGCCGAGTATTGGAATTATTTCCTGTTCAAGTCTATATTTTGGCCCCGGCGAAATACAGATTAGGACAAGAAATATTGTTCATGGATTGAAGCGGTTTTTGGTGAGGCCCGTTACCAGGTTACTTAACGACGAACAGCATCACTAAAGGGAGCATACTTTCGGATACTGCTAAATTGGAAGACCCTGGCATCTGCACGGGGAACTAAACAAACGCTTATACAATTCAACAAAATATTTAATAAAACAGCCCCTGCGTACCTACGAAACTGTATATATCACTCTGAAATTCAGCCAAGTTACAATCTTAGACATCATGCAATACGACTATATACCAAAGGATATTTATAAATATAGTGCTATACCTTCTACAATAAGCGATTGTAATAGACAGCCAGAACGCGAGAAAAAATGCACCACTCTGGGCAAGTTTAAAGACATATTATGGACTTGTTCCGGTGTGTGAAACTGATAAGTTAGTACTCATGAGGTATATCAACCTGGGGAATGTAGCATTCTACTAAAATCGCCGAACATTTCAAAGAAATCGACCATACCACTCCATAGAAAATGTCGTCTGAACTACGCTCAATTGTAAATATTTACATTTCGATTCGGGACGCAACTTTTGGCGATAAACTAACACAATTGATTTCGCCATCGAGAGTTACTGAATTTACTTACTACTTTAGAATGACGGTATGTGTTGTCAATTTGGATTAATATTCGTAAAAAATATGTACTTTCAGCAAGATTATTCTCAAGTTCTATTTGATCACCCTACCAGAGTGTTTCACATCACTATAACGAATCACATATTCGAATTCATATTCACACCCGTATCATGTACTACCATTGTCCGATTCCTATAGTATTGTGCACGCGGTGATGTTGAGACGGTACACCATTGCGTTTTAGAATGACATTTATACCAGACCTCATGATTTGAGTTGCTATCCTTTCTTCCAAACATAATACTCTCAGTTGTATAGTCCCAGCCATGTTCAAAGAGCAACGCTCGGCATATCTCCGAGACGTATATATAACATGCTACTGTGCATGCCATATTTGCTATATATATATATATATATACACTATAGAGACCTTAAAATGTGCATATAGTGTCATAAGTGCGACGTCGGAATACAGCGGCCATTTGAGCTTCCTTTTATGGGTCATTCGGCGGCCGTGTGGTATTGACGTCGGACCAAAAAAAAAGGGGAAAAGCACTGGCTCAAAATTACACTTGCTTCTAAAAAATAGGCGCATTGTGTGTTGTGTAGTCCCAGACATGTTCAAAGAGCAACGCTCGGCATGTCTCCGAGACGTATATATAACATGCTACTGTGCCATATCTGCTATATATACACAATGTAGTTAGAGACCTTAAAATGTGCATATAGTGTCTTAATTGCGACATAGGAATACAGCGGCCATTTGAGCTTCATTTTATGGGTAGCTTCGGTGGCCGTGTGGTATTGACGTCGGACTTTGAGTCGCAAGGCGCGCTCGCCGTTATGGGCCAGGGTTCGAATCTCACCCAATCAAAAAAATATGCGCATTCTCTGATATATATATATATATATATATATATATATATATATATATATATATATATATATATATCTTTATTTATCCTCCATATATAATGTAGATATAAGTATATAAATACATAGTACAAATAATGCAAACATATATAAGAAACATCACGGAACATATGTACAAGGGTTAACGGAAGTATTTACTCTCTGGAATCCAGGCACGTTTAAGGTGAAGAACATTGGACACAATCGTACTCAACCCTGGATATATACCACCAACACTTGTAAGTAAGTAAGTAATGCTTTATTCCCAGCCAATTGGTAATTTGGTACATGAGAAAACATATAATACACTATGTACAAATGAGAACGCTCCGGTCCAAATATTTGAAAATACATATGCAAACATTAAATACTGAAAAACAATCATCACACCCAATATATAACAACAATTATGCATACATACACACATACAATTATATATATGCGTGAAACTATCTGTACTTCCTTAAATAATTACAACATAAAAAAGGACTTCCCAGAATGGACACAAAACGTTACACTGTATTACAATCGAAACGGCAATACAGTAATTGCCGTATATCATAGATGTTATGTTGATACTTATTGTGTAGCTATATTAAGTATACCTTAGAAAGATGGGTTTGCATGATAACATTTAGGCCAGCAAACAAGTGGTATGTATGCCATAATTTGATAGCATATTTAAACAAGAATTTACTGCAATCAGGCCCGTCAAATATTACATGAACATCATCAGAGTCAGGCAAGCGACCGAGTAATGTACACAATTTGTCTTCAGGTGATAGTGAATCATATAGTAAATACAAATTAATTCCAAATGTATTCATGATGTCATACTCAAATTCATTTCTAACAGCAGACATAACATTGCATTCTATTGTAGCGTGCAGAACCACATCATTTGTCAATTTCTCACAATTGACACACGGAGTCTGTTCTTGTTGTTTTGTTTGACTGATTAATTTAGATACAATAAGATTTTTGGAACTGTTTTCTGGGTCACATTTACATATCTTCCAAATGTCGCCG
The DNA here is from genome assembly GCA_032622095.1 of Siphonodentalium dalli. Classification (NCBI taxonomy): domain Eukaryota; kingdom Metazoa; phylum Mollusca; class Scaphopoda; order Gadilida; family Siphonodentaliidae; genus Siphonodentalium; species Siphonodentalium dalli. The sequence goes on along the minus strand of CP136062.1, from coordinate 131,160,066 downwards.
ACACGTAACTCTGGATGAAGTTTTTGGAAGCGAGAAAACTCTGATCGTTGCGAATACGTTGAGACCACTCTGATGCATAGTGTGTCGGCGCAATTTGGTGTTGTATTCTTCCATAATATTTTGCTAGGAAAACACATGTTGTGTGAAAATTCATCTAAATATTCTGTGAGTTTATATCTGTCCAACAAATTGTGTATATCACCAAAGTAATTATGTGGTATAGATGTGCGCAAGATGTTTTCATACATCCTATGGATGAATACAGCTTTTGAGGTTTTACCAGGTATTACATTGCACAATGATGAAAACAAAGTTAATTTTCGCTGGTTGATATAAAATTCTAGCGGATGTATTCCCAGTAACCCAAGAGCAATATCGGTACGGGTCCGTGAGCTGAAGCCCTGAATATTTTTAATACAAAAACGATGACCTCTCTCAAGTTTAAGCATGTCGCTATCAGATAAGTTTAACAAGAGTTCCGTATATACCGAACAAGGCTCTTGGTAATACAATAGATTTGCACAGTAGCGATGAGCTTAATGGGGTAATGCCGTTAGCGTGTAACCCTGAGTTACCTTTAAAATGGTCAATTCAAGGTTAAATCGCGCAATTCTCCGAAAATCAGAGGGGAACATCCCGGACGAAGTCGGGTCCACCAGCTACTATTATATATTTCTAGATTTAGTTACAAACTAAATACCTGTATATTGTACAAAGAAATGTTTGACAAATATATCTATATCAATATTACCATACGGGTCATTAAAATAGATACGACGAAACAAATTTTGAAGGGTGCATGTATCAGGTAAATTTTTATATTTCAAATGATGACAGGAATGCGGAAAGTTGAAGTACCTACGTAATACTGGCTATCCGCATGAAGAGATATACATGTATATAAAAACCAAAATAGAAGATGACTGCTGGCGACAATGTTTTCCAAAAAAAATTCAAAGCATTCGATAGCTCCCATCTAATTGTCAGCCCGAAGATCAATATGAAGTTTGGTGACTATCAGATGAGGGATATGTCTGTACAGTTGCTAAACAATTCAGTCATGCAAAAGAGTAAGATACCAAATTGCTGCCTGTGGTCATGTTTTTTAACGAAATTCGGAAAAATTAGATTACTCTCACCCTGGTTATCCAGAAGATCATTGTGGAATCTGGTGACGATCGGACAAGGGGTGTCGTCTGTAGGGTCAACCAAATTATTTAGTCATAAAAATAGTAAAATTCAAGATCACGGCTGGCAGTGATGTTTTCACAAGGAAAGTATGAGAACAAAATATGGCTCACATATAGCGGTGACCCAAAATATCCACATGAGAAAAAGTTCTCCAATAAAAGCTGGCTGCAGGGTGCGCCAATTGATTCAAATTTGAAATTTAGCAGGGTGTACTCACTACTGCTGGTGGCCATGCATGTTTTCCCCGCAAATTTGATAGACTGATGGACAAAACCACTGAATCCGTTGAATCAATATACATGTATACATGGATTCATTTATATGCATTGTTATACACAGTACTGGTATATAAAGGTACTGAAAATAACTATATTACTAGTATACACACAATAAACCATATATCATGGCTATGGGTTCTAATATCCGAGCATGACAGCTGAGAACTTGGTGTGAATTGAAGAGTGGTGGTGTTTCAAGCATATCTAACCCTCCACGTTAGCAACACGCCATTAAATGACATAAGTATAATCTAGCTTGAGGACAGAAGTGATCCATAACCCCCCCCCCCCTTAATTCAACCAGGTCCTCGCGCGCGATGTATGGTCGATCACATGATGATCTAGGGGGAATTAGAATTGTTGTATAAAAACAGCACTACATGTAAATATAAAATAAAATAGTGCTACATCTTATTACAGGTTATTGCCACATATAATCAGTGACTATACAGACAGTCTGACAAAATAATGTTTCAGTGACACTCTATCCGAATAGGGGAATACTTTCATCTGTTACAGTCAATGGAGCAATTATGAATCTAGAAATACTAGATATCGACATGACGCGATAACATATAACGTAAATGCAATATGGCCGCTGGCGACCATTTTTTCCTATGAAATTCAAAAAATATTTGATAGCTCTTATCTGATAGATCAATATCAAGATAAATATGAAGTTTGGTGATGATCGGATGAGTGAAGTGGACTGTGGTCTGTGCTAAACGGTTTAGTGATGCTTTAAAAGATTCTTACCTTAATATTTTTATGTTCACTTTATAAACTTCACTGAGTCATCTTTGTCATGTATTGAATTTGATATATTTTGTTAACAGTTTATAAATCATGTATGTCTCATGTTTGTTATTTTAATTTATGTGTTTATTATCATTAAATAAAGTTGCATTCCTTAAAAAGATTCTTACCTTAATGTTTTTATGTTCACTTTATAAACTTCACTGAGTCATCTTTGTCATGTATTGAATTTGATATCTTTTGTTAACAGTTTATAAATTATGTATGTCTCGTGTTCGTTATTATATTGTATGTGTTTATTATCATTTAAAATAAATGTATTCACGTCCTCAATTATTATTTCACAAAAAAGCTCAAATACCCAAAACACAATAGTTTAGAGTCGCCAATTAGTTAATCCGATTACCTATAACACTAAGCACATAAGCCGCTTAACCTTTTAAATGGGGCCGACCGTTTACACTTTATAGAATGAAAGAACGAAAAGTTGAATAAAATCAACAAATTTGTGAATTTAAGAACAATTCAAACGTTAATGTTGTCCATGTCATAACCCGGACATATGCACTATATTTCAGTCTTGTCCATTTAAAATCAAAGAAGATAACGCGACATCAAGTCCGCTCACACCTTTTATACACCTTTATAGTCTGTTTCAGAACGAAAACAAATGAATAAAATCAACAAATTTGTAAATTTAAAAACAATTCAAACGTCGTTGTATTCCATGTCGCAGCCCGGACATATACACCAAATTTCAATAATATTCATTGAGAAACACACGGACCAAACGCTATATAACACCCCGGTTACAACTTTTATTCCGAGTCGGGCTCGGCCTCGGATACATCTTATAGTGTATACCGAATTGGCACACATCGACTGGGGCGAGTTGGCCCTGGGGAGATTAGGCCGATCCGACACCTTCTATAATTTACAGTATGTACCCGTTTACGCGTAGTTTACTTTAGAAAGTTCCGCAATTAATACCGTAAATAGAGCGACTGTATTTGACAGAGAATGCCTCTGTTATTGATTATCAAATTGCTATACATTAAAAACGACAAATTCACATGCTCGTTCAAGCGCAGTAATCTATTTTCCCCATGTTACGGGACATCCACAAATACTAAATAACGCTAACCTACTGCAACTGTTCTACACGACAACTGTTAACATATTTGGGCTGAATTCATCTGATGCGGTATTATTGCTCAAAATAAACAACAAAACCATCGTTACTTGGAAATGTAGTTTGGGCTAACATTTACATAAATCCTCCACATCATTTATCCGACATTTAACAGCCATCAGATAAACGCCCAAATTGGGCGAAATGATGTATGTGCTCCTTAATTTATCACACATATGTTCTATAAATTCGTTTTTTATGTTTGTATTTGTTAATTGGTATGCCAAAGTGCATCGTACTATCGACCTCTGTCAACTGATCAGTCCCCATGCGCCATTGACGACTACGCTTATTTGATTGCGGTTTTGTTTCATTGAAAACAATTACAACAGACTTAGATGAATTGTATTTATAGCGCCATTTGTTGCTGTATTTGAAACATGTGTCAATAAGTGAATTAAGCCCACTCTGGGTTAATGAACACAACAACATATCGTAGGCATGCGTAGGACATGTACAATTGATAGTGTCCATATGAAATCCGTATATATTATTTGAGAGTATATTGATCAATTCGTCAATGTAGATCATATAAAAATTCGGCGAAATTATACTCCCTGCCTTGTAGCCTGTTGAATTGAGAACCAATTTGAGGAAACGTTATTGTATTTTAGTGAACTGGAAACTCCAGTAAGCAATTGGTACACTACATTGAACGATCTCCCAGTGATGCTCTGGTGTACAATTTATAGAGGAGTCCATCAACAACCCATACGGTGTCAAACGCTTTCCAGACGTCTAAGAAACAACAATATAATTTCTGATTTCTTTCAGCTGTATGGGTGATGCATTCTTGCGTTAGATATGACGTCATCATAGAGCTTATCTGTTTCTGAAAGCCGTGTTGTAAAGGGTTAACTGCAACAATATATAGCGCATGTGACTCAATACGAGTTTGTAAAACCTTTTCCAGTAATTTGTAGAATGCAGGCATCAGTGTTATAGCCATGTAACTGTCAAACGACTGTTTTGGTTTTGAACCTCCTTTATGTAGTGTGATGATAACACCTCGTTTGGCGGATTCAGGAATAAAACCATGGTGCAGAATGGCAGATAACAGTTGACAAAGGTGGTTGATTAGTCGCTGACCACCATATATTATTTTTTCATTGTAAATGAAATCATAACCAGCAGCTTTGTTGCGACTCAGTGTATTAACCACACCGTTTAGTTCACATGTCGTTACAGGGTATAATAGTATATTATCTACGGCGTTCGAGTTCCCACATGATCTGTCGATGGTGTCTTTGACAAAGTTAGTAACTCAAGAACTCAACTTGAACGCTCCCCGAAGTTCTTATCATGGAAAATCATTTAGTCGAGCCCATACAAAGGTACATAATGAATACAAAATGATTTTTTTAAACATAATTATGTCACGTGTGTTTTACTTAGAGTCATATATTAAGTCCTAATTCGGATGGCCTGACTCCACGGCGGACTCAGTGCATAGTATCTACCTATACACCTCTTAGTGCTGCCATCCTCTCTTCCCAAAATTTCTTAAATCTAACTACTGTCTTTTCATTTCCTTGGCTGAGATTCGATACCCGCGTGCATGCATTCGGCCCATGACGGCGAGCCCGCCTTGCAACTCAAAGTCCGACGTCAATACCACACGGCCACCGAAGAGACCCGTAAAAGGAAGCTCAAATGGCCGCTATATTCCGACGCCGCATGTCTCGGAGACGTATATATAACATGGTGCTCTGCCATATCTCATATATATTTTGAAGACCTCTGTCTGTATGTATGTTTGTTTGTTTGTTTGTTTGTTTGTCTGTCTGTCATTTATACAAATCTACGATTCTCGACCGATCGGGACGAAACTTGGTACGTGTGTGTAGTTTGACCAGGCGGTGAACGTTGTCGTATTGGCGAGCCCGTGCGGTGCCCGCTTCGCGCATGCGCAGACGAGATCTCGGAAACGGGTAGAGCTATCGACTTGAAATTTGCTATGTGAATGTATCTTGCCCCGGATACGAATTTTATCGGGTCGCCGAGCCCGTGCGACACCAGCTTCGCGCATGCGCAGACGAGATCTCGGAAACGGGTGGAGCTATCGACTTGAAATTTGCTATGTGAATGTATCTTGCCCCGGATACGAATTTTATCGGGTCGCCGAGCCCGTGCGACGCCAGCTTCGCGCATGCGCAGACCAGATCTCGGAAACGGGTAGAGCTATCGACTTGAAATTTTGTTTTTGAATAGCCCGGACAACGTCGGGCTCATCGGCTAGTCTCATATATATTTTGAAGACCTCTGTCTGTTTGTTTGTCTGTCTGTCTGTCTGTATGTTTGTCATTAATACAAATCTACGATTCTCGACCGATCGGGACGAAACTTGGTACGTGTGTGTAGTTTGACCAGGCGGTGAACGTTGTCGTATTGGCATGCCCGTGCGGCGCCCGCTTTGCGCATGCGCAGAAGAGATCTCGGAAACGGGTGGAGCTATCGACTTGACATTTGGTATGTGAATGTATCTTGCCCCGGATACGAATTTTATCGGGTCGCCGAGCCCGTGCGACGCCAGCTTCGCGCATGCGCAGACGAGATCTCGGAAACGGGTGGAGCTATCGACTTGAAATTTGGTATGTGAATGTATCTTGCCCCGGATACGAATTTTATCGGGTCGCCGAGCCCGTGCGACGCCAGCTTCGCGCATGCGCAGACCAGATATCGGAAACGGGTGGAGCTATCGACATGAAATTTGGTTTTTGAATAGCCCGGACAACGTCGGGCTCATCAGCTAGTCTATTATATATTTTGAAAGATCTGTGTGTGTGTGTGTGTGTGTGTGTGTGTGTGTGTGTGTGTGAGGGTGTATCTGTCTGTGTGTGTGTAATCGAAGACCTCAAAAACGACCGACCCGATTTCGATGAAACTTGGTACGTGGGGGTATTTTCGGCCGGGGGTTAACATAGGCCTATTGATTTGCCCGTGCGACGTGACCTTGACCTTGAAATCGGGTAATTTCAAGGTCAAACGCCCGAATATCACGGGATTTCGATGAAACTTGGTATGTGGGGGTACCTTCTTATGGCGAGTCTCATAAGCATATTCATTTGCCCGTGCGACGTGACCTTGACCTTGAAATCGGGTAACTTCAAGGTAAAATCGCCAATTTTGATGGGATTTCGACGAAATTTGATACGTGGGGTTACTTTTGTTCACCGATTGTTTTGGACGGGTCCAATCGTGACCCCGACCAGACCTTGACCTTCAAAATGATCAATTCAAGGTCAAATCGGGTAAAACCGGATGGATTTCGACGGGCACGTTTGTCGGGTACTTTTGTCCGGGCAGTGTTTTTGGACTGGTCAATACGTGACCCCACTTGACCTTGACCTTTAAAATGGGCAATTCAAGGTCAAAGCCCGGACGAAGTCGGGTCACCTTCTAGTCTCATATATATTTTGAAGACCTCTGTCTGTATGTATGTATGTTTGTTTGTTTGTCTGTCTGTCTGTCATTTATACAAATCTACGATTCTCTACCGATCGGGACGAAACTTGGTACGTGTGTGTAGTTTGACCAGGCGGTGAACGTTGTCGTATTGGCGAGCCCGTGCGGCGCCCGCTTCGCGCATGCGCAGACGAGATCTCGGAAACTGGTTGAGCTATCGACTTGATATTTGGTATGTGAATGTATCTTGCCCCGGATGCGAATTTTATCGGGTCGCCGAGCCCGTGCGACGCCAGCTTCGCGCATGCGCAGACGAGATCTCGACAACGGGTGGAGCTATCGACTTGAAATTTGGTATGTGAATGTGTCTTGCCCCGGATACAAATTTTATCGGGTCGCCGAGCCCGTGCGACGCCAGCTTCGCGCATGCGCAGACCAGATCTCGGAAACGGGTGGAGCTATCGACTTGAAATTTGGTTTTTGAATAGCCCGGACAACGTCGGGCTCATCGGCTAGTCTATTATATATTTTGAAAGATCTGTGTCTGTGTGTGTATCTGTCTGTGTGTGTGTAATCGATGGACTCGAAAATGGCCCAGCCGATTTCGATGAAACTTGGTATGTGGGGGTATTTTCGGCCGGGGACGAACATAGGCATATTAATTTGTCCGTGCGACGTCACCTTGACCTTGAAATCGGGTCATTTCAAGGTCAAACGCCCGAATATCACGGGATTTCGACGAAACTTGGTATGTGGGGGTACTTTCTTATGGCGAGTCTCATAAGCATATTCATTTGCCCGTGCGACGTGACCTTGACCTTGAAATCGGGTAACTTCAAGGTCAAATCGCCAATTTTGATGGGATTTCGACGAAATTTGATACGTGGGGTTACTTTTGTCCACTGATTGATTTGGACGGGTACAATCATGACCCCGACCAGACCTTGACCTTCAAAATTATCAATTCAAGGTCAAATCGGGTAAAACCGGATGGATTTCGACGGGCACGTTTGTCGGGTACTTTTGTCCGGGCAGTGTTTTTGGACTGGTCAAATCGTGACCCCACTTGACCTTGACCTTCAAAATGGCCAATTCAAGGTCAAAGCCCGGACGAAGTCGGGTCACCTTCTAGTCTATTATATATTTTGAAAGATCTGTGTGTGTGTGTGTATCTGTCTGTGTGTGTGTAATCGATGGACTCGAAAATGGCCCAGCCGATTTCGATGAAACTTGGTATGTGGGGGTATTTTCGGCCGGGGACGAACATAGGCATATTAATTTGTCCGTGCGACGTCACCTTGACCTTGAAATCGGGTCATTTCAAGGTCAAACGCCCGAATATCACGGGATTTCGACGAAACTTGGTATGTGGGGGTACTTTCTTATGGCGAGTCTCATAAGCATATTCATTTGCCCGTGCGACGTGACCTTGACCTTGAAATCGGGTAACTTCAAGGTCAAATCGCCAATTTTGATGGGATTTCGACGAAATTTGATACGTGGGGTTACTTTTGTCCACTGATTGATTTGGACGGGTACAATCGTGACCCCGACCAGACCTTGACCTTCAAAATTATCAATTCAAGGTCAAATCGGGTAAAACCGGATGGATTTCGACGGGCACGTTTGTCGGGTACTTTTGTCCGGGCAGTGTTTTTGGACTGGTAAAATCGTGACCCCACTTGACCTTGACCTTCAAAATGGCCAATTCAAGGTCAAAGCCCGGACGAAGTCGGGTCACCTTCTAGTCTATTATATATTTTGAAAGATCTGTGTGTGTGTGTGTATCTGTCTGTGTGTGTGTAATCGATGGACTCGAAAATGGCCCAGCCGATTTCGATGAAACTTGGTATGTGGGGGTATTTTCGGCCGGGGACGAACATAGGCATATTAATTTGTCCGTGCGACGTCACCTTGACCTTGAAATTGGGTCATTTCAAGGTCAAACGCCCGAATATCACGGGATTTCGACGAAACTTGGTATGTGGGGGTACTTTCTTATGGCGAGTCTCATAAGCATATTCATTTGCCCGTGCGACGTGACCTTGACCTTGAAATCGGGTAACTTCAAGGTCAAATCGCCAATTTTGATGGGATTTCGACGAAATTTGATACATGGTGTTACTTTTGTCCACTGATTGATTTGGACGGGTACAATCGTGACCCCGACCAGACCTTGACCTTCAAAATTATCAATTCAAGGTCAAATCGGGTAAAACCGGATGGATTTCGACGGGCACGTTTGTCGGGTACTTTTGTCCGGGCAGTGTTTTTGGACTGGTCAAATCGTGACCCCACTTGACCTTGACCTTCAAAATGGCCAATTCAAGGTCAAAGCCCGGACGAAGTCGGGTCACCTTCTAGTCTATTATATATTTTGAAAGATCTGTGTGTGTGTGTGTATCTGTCTGTGTGTGTGTAATCGATGGACTCGAAAATGGCCCAGCCGATTTCGATGAAACTTGGTATGTGGGGGTATTTTCGGCCGGGGACGAACATAGGCATATTAATTTGTCCGTGCGACGTCACCTTGACCTTGAAATCGGGTCATTTCAAGGTCAAACGCCCGAATATCACGGGATTTCGACGAAACTTGGTATGTGGGGGTACTTTCTTATGGCGAGTCTCATAAGCATATTCATTTGCCCGTGCGACGTGACCTTGACCTTGAAATCGGGTAACTTCAAGGTCAAATCGCCAATTTTGATGGGATTTCGACGAAATTTGATACGTGGGGTTACTTTTGTCCACTGATTGATTTGGACGGGTACAATCGTGACCCCGACCAGACCTTGACCTTCAAAATTATCAATTCAAGGTCAAATCGGGTAAAACCGGATGGATTTCGACGGGCACGTTTGTCGGGTACTTTTGTCCGGGCAGTGTTTTTGGACTGGTAAAATCGTGACCCCACTTGACCTTGACCTTCAAAATGGCCAATTCAAGGTCAAAGCCCGGACGAAGTCGGGTCACCTTCTAGTCTATTATATATTTTGAAAGATCTGTGTGTGTGTGTGTATCTGTCTGTGTGTGTGTAATCGATGGACTCGAAAATGGCCCAGCCGATTTCGATGAAACTTGGTATGTGGGGGTATTTTCGGCCGGGGACGAACATAGGCATATTAATTTGTCCGTGCGACGTCACCTTGACCTTGAAATTGGGTCATTTCAAGGTCAAACGCCCGAATATCACGGGATTTCGACGAAACTTGGTATGTGGGGGTACTTTCTTATGGCGAGTCTCATAAGCATATTCATTTGCCCGTGCGACGTGACCTTGACCTTGAAATCGGGTAACTTCAAGGTCAAATCGCCAATTTTGATGGGATTTCGACGAAATTTGATACATGGTGTTACTTTTGTCCACTGATTGATTTGGACGGGTACAATCGTGACCCCGACCAGACCTTGACCTTCAAAATTATCAATTCAAGGTCAAATCGGGTAAAACCGGATGGATTTCGACGGGCACGTTTGTCGGGTACTTTTGTCCGGGCAGTGTTTTTGGACTGGTCAAATCGTGACCCCACTTGACCTTGACCTTCAAAATGGCAAATTCAAGGTCAAAGCCCGGACGAAGTCGGGTCACCTTCTAGTCTATTATATATTTTGGAAGATCTGTCTGTGTATCTGTGTGTGGTCTGTGTGTGGTCTGTGTGTGTGTTCGCGATGAACTCGAAAACGGCCGACACGATTTCGATGAAACTTGGTATGTGGGGGTATTTTCGGCCGGGGGTGGCATAGGCATATTGATTTTCAGATCCGAGGTCAACTTTTCACGTGCCGAGGTCAAATCGGTTTTTACACTGTGTTACGGGACTTTCATTTGAGTTCGGTGCTTACAAATCGATTCGAAACAGCGCGAATAATTAAATGCCAGTCATAATAATGACACTGTGAGAATCTTTCGTGTTTCCTCTTTCCAACGATATATAATGCGTATGTATCCGTTTTAGTTATCTGCCTCAATTATCAAGAAGAAGTGGTACTATCTTCCATCAGGATAAAAACAATGCGTAACTTCTATGACGTCGTTAGAGTTCATAACGTTAGATCACGTTAACGCTTAACTGATTGAACGCCAGCTTCCCGGTGGATTACGTCGCCCCTGTAGCGACGTCATGACGCATGTGACATCAAACTTTGATGTTCGTTGCTCCATTATTGCTATATATAACACATTGTATGTAATATTTAACACCAATAATTTCTTATCTGCGTGCATATAAAACAATTGGACCGTCTTCACTGCAACACGTACCCAAAACAAGCGATACGCATGGATGATCACTTGACTTTCCAGTGATTTCACATCCGAGATTATGACATCAAAAACACGTAGCCCTATAAATGGGAATTTAATTTGAATTATTTGAATATTATTTATTCATTTTATGATTTACAATGTGCAGGTTGTTATTTGAATCGTTAATAGCAATGATTAAAATTCACATATCATGATTTGGAGCAATACAATTATATAACCAACGTATTTATACGATCTCATTTCGGTCACTTGACAAACCCGGACAAAACCATGAAACATTTCATAATGATCCGTAAATCGGCGCGGTCTTCTCACTTCACGCATGGGCTGGGTTGCTGACGCGGCGTTCAGCATGCCTCTTACCGTGAATTATATGATAAAACTATCAGAATGGTTAATATATAAGAAATAGATAATATCGTGAATAACGTTTGTATAGTAATTTTCAATTAGCAGACGATATATATTGGTACAGGGAACATAAACCGAGAATTCGGAAACCGAAAGGACGGAATGTAAATATGGGCGACGAGATATCTCGTCGCCGGCGTGCAACGCCATGACGTCGGGCGACGAGATATCTCGTCGCCGGCGTTCAATCAGTTAACCGGCCGATGCATTTGATTGTTTCAGACGTCTTGGCGATATCTCGGGCACCGATGGTAATTTATCTTTACGTTGAAACTTGATAATTAATGAGCGTGTGTATATGAGGCGCGTTTATATACTTGAGTGGAAATCAAATCGGGTTAAAATGTCAAATCGGGTAAAACCGGATGGATTTCGACGGGTACTTTTGTTCGGGCAGTGTTTTGGACGGGTCAAATCGTGACCCCACTTGACCTTGGCCTTCAAAATAGACAATTCAAGGTCAAACCCCGGACGAAGTCGGGTCACCTTCTAGTCTATTATATATTTTGGAAGATCTGTCTGTGTATCTGTGTGTGGTCTGTGTGTGTGTTCGCGATGAACTCGAAAACGGCCGACACGATTTCGATGAAACTTGGTATGTGGGGGTATTTTCGGCCGGGGGGTGGCATAGGCATATTGATTTTCAGATCCGAGGTCAACTTTTCACGTGCCGAGGTCAAATCTGTTTTTACGCTGTGTTACGGGACTTTCATTTGAGTTCGGTGCTTACAAATCGATTCGAAACAGCGCGAATAATTAAATGCCAGTCATAATAATGACACTGTGAGAATCTTTCGTGTTTCCTCTTTCCAACGATATATAATGCGTATGTATCCGTTTTAGTTATCTGCCTCAATTATCAAGAAGAAGTGGTACTATCTTCCATCAGGATAAAAACAATGCGTAACTTCTATGACGTCGTTAGAGTTCATAACGTTAGATCACGTTAACGCTTAACCGGCCGATGCATTTGACTGTTTCAGACGTCTTGGCGATATCTCGGGCACCGATGGTAATTTATCTTTACGTTGAAACTTGATAATTAATGAGCGTGTGTATATGAGGCGCGTTTATATACTTGAGTGGAAATCAAATCGGGTTAAAATGTCAAATCGGGTAAAACCGGATGGATTTCGACGGGTACTTTTGTTCGGGCAGTGTTTTGGACGGGTCAAATCGTGACCCCACTTGACCTTGGCCTTCAAAATAGACAATTCAAGGTCAAACCTCGGACGAAGTCGGGTCACCTTCTAGTCTATTATATATTTTGGAAGATCTGTCTGTGTATCTGTGTGTGGTCTGTGTGTGTGTTCGCGATGAACTCGAAAACGGCCGACATGATTTCGATGAAACTTGGTATGTGGGGGTATTTTCGGCCGGGGGGTGGCATAGGCATATTGATTTTCAGATCCGAGGTCAACTTTTTACGTGCCGAGGTCAAATCTGTTTTTACGCTGTGTTACGGGACTTTCATTTGAGTTCGGTGCTTACAAATCGATTCGAAACAGCGCGAATAATTAAATGCCAGTCATAATAATGACACTGTGAGAATCTTTCGTGTTTCCTCTTTCCAACGATATATAATGCGTATGTATCCGTTTTAGTTATCTGCCTCAATTATCAAGAAGAAGTGGTACTATCTTCCATCAGGATAAAAACAATGCGTAACTTCTATGACGTCGTTAGAGTTCATAACGTTAGATCACGTTAACGCTTAACCGGCCGATGCATTTGACTGTTTCAGACGTCTTGGCGATATCTCGGGCACCGATGGTAATTTATCTTTACGTTGAAACTTGATAATTAATGAGCGTGTGTATATGAGGCGCGTTTATATACTTGAGTGGAAATCAAATCGGGTTAAAAGGTCAAATCAGGTAAAACCGGATTGTTTTCGACGGGTACTTTTGTCGGGTACTTTTGTTCGGGCAGTGTTTTGGACGGGTCAAATCGTGACCCCACTTGACCTTAGCCTTCAAAATAGACAATTCAAGGTCAAACCCCGGACGAAGTCGGGTCACCTTCTAGTCTATTATATATTTTGGAAGATCTGTCTGTGTGTCTGTGTGTTCGCGATGGACTCGAAAACAGCCGAACCGATTTCGATGAAACTTGGTATGTGGGGGTATTTTCGGCCGAGAACTGGCATAGGCCTATTAATTTGTCCGTGCGACGTGACCTTGACCTTGAAATCGGGTAATTTCAAGGTCAAACGCCCGAATATCACGGGATTTCGATGAAACTTGGTATGTGGGGGTATTTTCGGCCGTGGGGTGGCATGGGCCTATTAATTTGTCCGTGCGATGTGACCTTGAAATCGGGTAATTTCAAGGTCAAACGCCCGAATATCACGGGATTTCGATGAAACTTGGTATGTGGGGGTATTTTCGCCCATGGGGTGGCATGGGCCTATTAATTTGTCCGTGCGACGTGACCTTGACCTTGAAATCGGTCATTTCAAGGTCAAACGCCCGAATATCACGGGATTTCGATTAAACTTGGTGTATGGGGGTCATTTCGTATGGGGAGTCTCATAAGCATATTCATTTGCCCGTGTGACGTGACCTTGACCTTGAAATCGGGTAACTTCAAGGTCAAATCGCCAATTTTTATGGGATTTCGACGAAATTTGATACGTGGGGTTACTTTTGTCCACTGATTGTTTTGGATGGGTCATATCGTGACCCCGACCTGACATTGACCTTCAAAATGATCAATTCAAGGTCAATTCGGGTAAAACCGGATGGATTTCGACGGGCACGTTTGTCGGGTACTTTTGTCCGGGTAGTGTTTTGGACTGGTCAAATCGTGACCCCACTTGACCTTGACATTCAAAATGGACAATTCAAGGTCAAAGCCCGGACGAAGTCGGGTCACCTTCTAGTATGCTATATATACACAATAGAGACATTCAATGTGCATATAGTGTCCCAAGTGCGACGTCGGTATACAGCTTCATTTTATGAGTCGCAGTGCGCGCTCGCCGTCATGGGCCGGGGTTCTAATTTCACCCAATTACAAAAAAAAATCCCCCTAAAAATTTGCACTGTCTCAAAGTTACACTAGCTTCCAAAAATAGGCGCCTTGTGTTTTGTATAGTACCAGCTATGTTCAAAGAGGCATGTCTCCGAGACGTATATATAACATGCTATTCTGTCATATCTGCTATATAATGATACATTAGATACCTTAAATGTGCATATAGTGTCCTAAGTGCGACGTCGGAACACAGCGACCTTTTGAGCTTCCTTTTATGGGTCGATTCGGCGGCCGTGTGGTATTGACGTCGGACAAAAAAAAAGCACTGGCTCAAAATTACACTTGCTTCTCAAAAAAAAAAATAGGCGCCTTGTGTGTTGTATAGTCCCAGCCATGTTCAAAGAGCAACGCTCGGCATGTCTCGGAGACGTATATATAACATGCTACTGTGCTATATCTGCTATATATACACTATAGATACCTTAAAATGTGCATATAGTGTCCTAAGTGCGACGTCGGAATACAGCGGCCATTTGAGCTTCGTTTTATGCATGGGTATCTTCGGTGGCCGTGTGGTATTGACGTCGGACTTTGAGTCGCAAGGTGCGCTCCTCGTTATGGGCCGGGTTCGAATCTCACCCAATCAAAAAAATGTGCATTCTCTTATATATATGGAGACTCGCATATATATGTGCACAGGACCTTTACCGCTGCACCAGCGCAGCTCCCGCCACGAAATGGTTAATCCGCAAATCTCACCCACCCACGTCTTATCTCTTGTATATTGTTGAGTGCGATATACAACTTCATGCATGTTTTATCTAAAGTTAGAATTTAGTAAAACGTTTCCGCCTGATTCGCCCCGAACGATCTTACAACGTTTGGCGGAGTGACTTGCTATTCCTTAGAGCACAGTCCCATTGTTACAATCGTTCCCTGGTTTTTGGTAAAGCACACCAATTAAAGGAATAGTTCAGTGATTATCCCATTGTTAGCCACACACAACTCATAACAAACAAATATCACGGGTGCTTTAAAGTGGGACCAGTCACTGTTGTTTCGGACCTATCTATAGTCACATCCAACGGCGATCAGTGCATGTTAATCACGTTGTTGGGCGTGGCTAACCGGCTATTGTGTCCAATCGCGGTCAGCGCATGTATATACCCAAACCGTTAGATGAGGGTTGTGTGTATAGGCAGGTGTTGAGGATCAAATAGACAGACTCATGTGCAAAGCGGGAGATTAAACGGGTCTGTCGGTCAAAACACGCTCAATGACACATTTCCAGTTGATTTCATTATGTGGGATCAATTGTGCTCTAAGTCGGTCAGAGCACCGCGAATAGTTCTTTACCCGAATAAATCTCGCCTTCGACTCGATTGATTCTGGTAAAGAACAATTATTGTGCTCTAACCCTTACTTATATCGTTCGGAACATTTTGGGCGATATGGGAGAGTATACTTACAAACAAGCTACAATAGACTTGTTATCTCATCCTATTCCGATCATCCATTATCAATCACTGGCATTTTGTTAAAATGTTTTATGTTATTGTATTGGGAATATATATTGTGTACACAAATAACGCTCCAATAACGAGATTTTGATATCGTAAACAATACTGTTTGATTGGCATTACGGATCAAAGTAAAATAAGATGCCAACGTTTAATAAACACTTGACAGTAAACATTGGAAAAGGTCAAAGCATTGAAAAATATACAGACAATTATGTTTAGACAGAAATATTTGAACTTGTGTACATTGAAACAATGGTTTAAGTACGCGGAATTTCGTTATTGGGAGAACTGTCAATACTGAACATATAAGAACAAAGTCTAACTATTTCTCCGTGTTCTTCTTAGTGGTGCATGATGTTTCTACAGACTTATATATATATTTTTTACATTTGCCCGCCGAAGTGCCTTGGATCCCTTTAATGTTAAATGTGTCTGGAACCTTAACTACATCTTTAATTGTTCGAGTTTACATGTCGCGTTCTCGGAATCGATTATCGATGATGGTGTACTTCGGCGTATACACCAACGAATATTGATTATTCAAACATTACTGTGGATGATTTTATTAAATGTTTCGACCGCATACAACACTGTATGCACCTACACATTTCAAGTGAACTTAGTGAAATACAGTATATATGGTTAAAGCTATATTTTCATATTTCCAGCCAGTTTATGATGATGGCAACAACTACAACAGTTTGATTTAACTCAATTTATGACCACAAATGACTCATTTAAATATCATGATAAAATTGTGACTATGTATTAAAATTGACTCCACATCATTCGCATTGTTTTTAATGTTTGTTCACGCTAACTGAATTAAGCACATTTGAAACAATTAATACTCATATATACTGAGTCCGTGCCTCCATATAACTCTGATATATATAGAATATGTAGCTGGTGTCGTCGCTTAAATTGTTTATGTCCGTGAGAGGGATTTGAGCATCTATTGGGCGAGGTTCTGTCGAGTCCAATAGATGCCAAATCCCCCGAGCGGACATTAACAGTTTTAGCGACAACATTAGCTACATATTTTATTTATCCATCGCGCAAAACTTGCATTTTGTGAGGTTTATACAGGTTTATATGTCATTTTCCTCGGTTTTACATTCGTTACGTCGATGACGCCCAAACATTTATTAGGTTAAGCAAACTAATTGGCATTCATGACGTGAAAAAACCGAAGTGCAGCTTAGAGCGAAATAGTTTATTCTAAGCTGACCTTTAGCTAATGGTTTATAGATGTTTTAGAGCGAAAACACATATCCGATTACGAATTTTGTATCAATTTCGTTGAATTATGGACGATAAAAACGTCCCAAAATCACCATGACGTCATTCAGGTCGGTTGACATCACTAGTTACCTGCGCAATTTGCATATCCGATTATGTCATTTCGGCCAATTTGGCCGGTTACTTCATGTGAGTTTTTCATCTGACGTGTGTGTCGGAATAATGATATGGAGGATTTATGTAAATGTTAGCCCAAACTACATTTCCAAGTAACGATGGTTTTGTTGTTTATTTTGAGGAATAATACCGCGTCAGATGAATTCAGCCCAAATATGTTAACAGTTGTCGTGTAAAACATTCGGCAGTAAGTTAGCGTTATTTAGTATTTGTGGATGTCCTTTAACATGGGGAAAATAGACTACTGCGCTTGAACGAGCATGTGAATTGTCGTTTTTAATGTATAGCAACTTTATAATCAATAACAGAGGCATTCTCTGTCAAATAAGGTCGCTCTATTTACGATACCAATTGGGAAACTTTGTAAATTAAATTACGCGTAAACTTAACCTGCTGCAAATAGAAAAGGTGTCGGAATCGGCGTACTCGCCCCATGGGCTAACTCGCCCAATCGGCGCGTGCCAACTCGGAATAAAAGGCCAACTCGGAATAAAAGATGCATACGGGGTGTTATATGGCGTTTGGTCCGTTGTTTCTCAATGAATATTATTGAAATTTGGTGTATATGTCCGGGCTGGGACATGGAATACAACAACGTTTGAATTGTTTTTAAATTTACAAATTTGTTGATTTTATTCATTTTGTTTTCGTTCTGAAACACACTATAAAGTGTATATAATATAATAACGAACACGAGACATACATAATTTATGAACTGTTAACAAAAGATATCAAATTCAATACATGACAAAGATGACTCAGTGGAGTTTATAAAGTGAACATAAAAACATTGAGGTAAGAATCTTTTTAAGGAATTCAACTTTATTTAATGATAATAAACACATAAATTAAAATAACAAACATGAGACATACATGATTTATAAACTGTTAACAACAGATATCAAACTCAATACATGACAAAGATGACTCAGTGAAGTTTATAAAGTGAACATAAAAATATTAAGGTAAAAATCTTTTTAAGCATTACTAAACCGTTTAGCACAGTCCACTTCACTCATCCGATCATCACTAAACTTCATATTTATCTTGATATTGATCTATCAGATGAGAGCTATCAAATATTTTTTTAATTTTATAGGAAAAAATGGTCGCCAGCGGCCATATTGCATTTACGTTATATGTTATCGCGTCATGTCGATATCTAGTATTACTTAGAAATTTCACCTTTCCAGATTCATAATTGCTCCATTGACTGTAACAGATGGAATTATTCCCCTTTTCGGATAGAGTGTCACTGAAACTTTATTTTGTCAGACTGTCTGTATAGTCACTGATTATATATGGCAATAATCTGTAATAAGATGTAGCACTATTTTATTTTATATTTACATGCAGTGCTGTTTTTATACAACAATTCTAATCCCCCCTAGATCATCATGTGATCGACCATACATCGCGCGAGGACCTGGTTGAATTAAGGGGTTTTTTTATGGATAACTTCTGTCCTCAAGCTAGATTATACTTATGACATTTAATGGCATGTTTCTAACATGGAGGGTTAGATATGCGTGAGACACCACCACTCTTCAATTCACACCAAGTTATCAGCTGTCATATTCGGATATTAGAACCCATAGCCATGATATATGGTTTATTTTGTGTATACTAGTAATATTGTTATTTTCAGTACCTTTATATACCAGTACTGTGTATAACAATGCATATACATTAATCCATGTATACATGTATATTGATTCAACGGATTCAGTGGTTTTGTCCATCAGTCTATCAAATTTGCGGGGAAAACATGGCCACAAGCAGTACACCCTGTTAAATTTCGAATTTGAATCAATTGGCGCACCCTGCAGCCAGCTTTTATTGGAGAACTTTTTCTCATGTGGATAGTTTGGGTCACCGCTAGATGTGAGCCATGTTTTGTTCTCAAGCTGTCCTTGTGAAGACATCACTGCCAGCGGTGATCTTGAATTTTACTATTTTTATGGCTAAATAATTTGGTTGATCCTACAGCCGACACCCCTTGTCCGATCGTCACCAGATTCCACAATGATCTTCTGGATAACCAGGGGGAGAGTAATCTAATTTTCCCGAATTTCGTTAAAAAACATTACCACAGGCAGCAATTTGGTATCTTACTGTTTGATCCTCTTTTGCGTGACTGAATTGTTTAGCAACTGTAAAGTCATATCCCTCATCTGATAGTCACCACACTTTATATTGATCTTCGGGCTGACAACTAGATGGGAGCTATCGAATGCTTTGAATTTTTTTGGAAAACATTGTCGCCAGCAGTCATCTTCTATTTTGGTTTTTATATACATGTATATCTCTTCATTCGGATAGCCAGTATTACGTAGGTACTTCAACTTTCCGCATTCCTGTCATCATTTGAAATATAAAAATTTACCTGATACCATGCACCCTTCAAAATTAGTTTCGTCGTATCTATTTTAATGACCCGTATGGTAATATTGATACAGATATATTTGTCAAACATTTCTTTGTACAATATACAGGTATTTAGTTTGTAACTAAATCTAGAAATATATAATAGTAGCTGGTGGACCCTACTTCGTCCGGGATGTTCCCCTCTGATTTTCGGAGAATTGCGCGATTTAACCTTGAATTGACCATTTTAAAGGTGAACGTCATGTCGGGTCACGATTTGACCCGCCCAAAACACTCCCCGGACAAAAGTCATGACAAAAGTACCCGTCGAAATCCGCCCGGCTTTACCCGATTTGACCTTGAATTGACAATTTTGAATGTCAAGATCAGGTCAGGGTCATAATTTGACCCACCCGAAACACTCCTGGGACAAAAGTAACAGTAGGTATTATATTTCGTTGAAATACTTAGTTTTACCAGATTTGACCTTGAATTGATCTTTTTGAATGTCAAAGTCAGGTCGGGATCAAGATTTGACCCGTCCAAATAGTCCAGAAACATGCCTACATCAGCACGTTCGAGAACATGGTCCCAGGTGAAATTGGACCCGTCAATATTGCTCCCGGGATCGAAGTAGTCCTACACACAAATTTTTAGTCGGATCGGTCAAGGTCCAGAAACATGCCTATGAGCGAGGTCAAGTTGACACGTTAAATACCAAATCCGAGTCGGATCAGTCGAGCAGTGTTAGAGTCTATAACACATACACACATGCATTCATGCATACACACATACATACAGACAGGTGTTCCAAAATGTATAATCGATAGCTACAACAATTCTATGGTAGATAGTTCACGGCCGACCTGATGCATGCATCTTAGTTTTCTTGTGAAAG
This sequence comes from Siphonodentalium dalli, assembly GCA_032622095.1. NCBI lineage: Eukaryota > Metazoa > Mollusca > Scaphopoda > Gadilida > Siphonodentaliidae > Siphonodentalium > Siphonodentalium dalli. The sequence goes on along the minus strand of CP136062.1, from coordinate 131,139,380 downwards.
TAGTACTAGCCTAAAAAAGATACGTTGACCTAATAAAGCTAAGGCAATAGAGGTAGTGAGCGGTATTTATATATATAACTTAAATTGTTTCCGCAGATCACATAGCGTTACGATAACTTTTCCCCACTGAGTTAATCTATATCTATATTTGCGAATGTCTGTCTGTCTGTTTTCTATATAAATTCACAGGGGACCATCTAGATGGCATCAAAGGGGTCTACTAGGGGTAACTTTTTACGAGAAATATAATGGTGCGGGTTAGGATTTTATAAAGTGACGCCGTTGTTTAGGGGCAGAAAAGGGGGAGTGGGCAGAAAAATAATTTGTCGCCGATTGCCACGAAACTTATATATCATTATCCACATGATATAAGGAATCTAGATGGCACCAAATGGGTCTATTAGAGGTAACATTTTACGAGAAAGATAATAGTGTGGGTTAGAATTTTCTAAAGTAACGTCGTTGTCAGGGGCAGAAAAGGGGGAGGGGCAGAAAAAATATTTGTCGCTGATTGCCACGAAACTTATATATAATCATTCCCATGCTATGAGGAATCTAATAGTGTTGTTTAAATATGTCAAAAGTGACGCCATTCACGTCAGGGATGCAGGGAAGGGGAGAGGGGTACCAAAATTGATAAATTTAATTTTAGCGCCGATTTCCACCAAATTGATATATATTCTTCGATTTAAAGACTCCAAATTGCGTTCGTTTGGATGAAAGAATGTGGGAGGAGCAATCAAGTTGATAAGAATGGGGTTAGTCTCCGATTGCCACCACACTTATACAATATCATCCCCATGGTATGAGGAGTCTAATGGTGTGGCTTAAATATATCAAAAGTGTCGTCATTCGAGTCAGGGGTGAACAGAAAGGCCGAGGGGCACCAACATTGATACGCAATCATTTTAGCGCCAATTTCCACCAAAGTGATACGAATTCTTATCAATAATACGAGGAGTCTGATCGTGTCATTTAAAGACGCAATGTTGGTGCTGTTTGTGTGAGAGATGGGGTGGGTGGGCACTAAATTTGATCAAAATTGGTTTAGTCGCCGATTAGTACCAAAATGATCATGCAATAATCATCTTCATTATATCAGGAGTCTAATTGTGTGGTTTAGGTATGCCACAAGCTGTAATAAGTGGGGCCATTCGAGTCAGGATGCATAGATGGTGAGAGGAACAAACCAAAAAAAGATGAACAATATGTTTAGCGCCGATTTCAACCAGATTGATACATATTCTTCTCCGTGATATATATATACGAAAAATCTAATCGTGTGGTTTAGATATGCCAAATTGGTGCCGTTTGGATGAGGTATATGGGGGTCCTAAATTTGATATGAATTTGTATACTCGCCAATTTTATATATATTTTTATTATATTTCCATAATGAGTCTAAGTATGTGGTTTAATGATGACAAAAGAGGCGCCGCCTCCGTCTGAAATAGGGATGGGAGGGACACCAAAACTTATCAAAGAAATATGTTTAGTGCCAATAACCATCAAATTCATACATGTTCTTCTCAAATGATATGGTGAATCAAATCGTGATTCTTAAAAACGTATAATGAGCTAGCAAAACAGATACATAGAAGAAAGCATTCAACGTATATTTCTCATTTTATTTAAGGGATACACATATTCTTGCAAACTGAGAGACATCGAACCGTCAGAAGATTGCATATTAGAATGGAACACACTTGAGTCTGTTCCATTCAATATAGTTTCCACACACAAAATAAATACAATAAACCACTCAAAATCGCACTCTGCTGTGTCTGGCACATGTAGATGCAGGCATAGCGACATTTCTTTTAAACTGAAAATATTTCGCCAATAGTTAGCGCCATGAACAGAGGAGCACATGAACATTTCTTTAAAACATCTGTATCTTCATGGAGATATGATAGCTAGGTGTCCTCAAAATATTAGTCTAACGACTAGATTGATTGATAAATCTCTTTATATGTAAAGCCCAACTGTCGTCTTTAAATTTTGCGAACTAATGTGTTTATGATGTTCATGTTTCATATCATAACCTCTGACTTATACGCAGAAAATAGATACATGCTTCTTTATTGGTGGAACGGATTAATCGCGATAAACAAAATGACAATTGACAAGGTGAGCCACTCTTTATATTCCATGTGTCAGAATCATGTTTTTTTATGCTATTTGAATATACAATTTATGATAATACATGTAACACTTTGAGCAAGAGTAATCTCTATTTCCACCAAATATCCACAACATGCAGAGGGTTTCACATCACTTTAACCTGGGCAACGCTGGGTAACCCTGATAGTATATTAATATATTTGCGAATTTCTGTCTGTCTGTGTTCTATGGGAATTCACTTGGGACGATCTAGATGACACCAAATGGGTTTAACAGTGGTGACTCTATACGAGAAAGATAATGGGGCTTGTTATAATTTTCTAAAGTGACGTTATTCTTGTCAGGGCCAGAAAAGGGGAGGGACAGCAAAAATGTTTGTCCCTGATGTCCACCAAACGTATACATTATCATATCCATGATGTGAGGAATATATAGGCGTGGTTTAAAGATGTTAAAAGTGTCGCCGTTCGATTGATGGGTGCACGGAAGCGGGAGGGGCACAACAATTGATAAAAAATATTTTTAGCGCCGATTTCCACCAAATTGATAGACATTCTTCTCCGTCTTATAAGGAATATAATCGTGTCATTTAAAGACGCCAAATTGGTGCGGTTTTGGGTGAGAGATATGGGGCCACTAAATTTGATACCAATTTGTTTAGTCGCCGATTTCGACCAATTTTATATATATTTATCTTCAAAATGAGTCTAATTTTGTTGTTTAAAGATGTCAATGGTGGCGCCGCTTGCGTCGGGAATAGGGAGGAGAGGCCGATAGTGTCACCAAAACTAATACAAATATGTTTAACGCCAAATTCCACCAAATTTATACACGTTCTTCTCCAACGATACGAGAAATCAAATCGTATCGGTTAAAGACGCCACATTTGGTGCCTATATTTGCAAATGTCTGTCTGTGTTCTATGATACTTCACGTTACGGGGGGGTGGGGACCATTTAGATGGCTCCAAAGTGGTTTAACGGATGTAACTTTGGACGAGGAAGAAAATGGTGCGGGCTAATATTTTATAAAATGACGCTGTTGGTGTCAAGGGCAGAAAATGGGAGGGACAGAAAAAATGGCACCGTCGAGTCAGTTGTGTATGTAGCGGGAGAGGGAAATTGATGAAACTAATTTTAGCCCCGATTTCCACCAAATTGATATAAATATTTTTCTCCATGATACGATGAATCTAATCGTGTGATTCAAAGACGCCAAATTGGCGCGTTTGGGTGAGAGATTAGGGGGTGGCACTAAATTTGATAATAATTTGTTTAGTTGCCGATTACCACCAAATTGATACATACCAAAGTAATATTATAGTCATCTCCATAATTAGTTCTAAGGAATTATTGGCGTTCATATTTCACAACCTCGACAAAACTTAATGGTGACCGAATGAGTTACTTGAACAATTATATCTTCTCTTCTCTGCAACTCAACTACATGGGGAAGATTGATGAATTAAAGAAATCGATAAATAAATGGAAACATAGATATGGAGCCCCGGAGGTGACATCCGAATGTTTTTTTTTAAGTCGTGGCCACGAGCATATGAAGTCGTGGCCACGAGAATGTGAAGTCGTGGCCACGAGACTATGAAGTCGTGGCCTCGAGAATATGAAGTCGTGGCCACGAGAATATGGTCGTGGCCACGAGAATAAAGTCATGGGCACGAGAATAAAGTCGTGGGCACGAGAATAAAGTCGTGGCCACGAGAATAATGTCGTGGCCACGACCATATTCTCGTGGCCACGACTTCATATTCTCGTGGCCACGACTTCATATTCTCGTGGCCACGACTATATTCTCGTGGCCACGACTATATTCTCGTGGCCACGACCATATTCTCGTGGCCACGACCATATTCTCGTGGCCACGACATTATTCTCGTGGCCACGACCATATTCTCGTGGCCACGACATTATTCTCGTGGCCACGACTTTATGCTCGTGGCCACGACTTTATTCTCGTGGCCACGACCTTATTATTGTGGCCACGACTTTGTAGTCTCGTGGCCACGACCTCATATTCTCGTGGCCACGACCTTATTCTCGTGGCCACGACTTCATATGCTCGTGGCCACGACTTCATATTCTCGTGGCCACGACTTTATTATCGTGGCCACGACTTAAAAAAAACATTCGGATGTCACCTCCGGGGCTCCATAGTATGGAAAACGTGATAGAATAAAAAGAATGCAACTGTCCGAAAAATATGAAAACGGTGGTTTAAGAATGGTGCACCTACAATATTTCATCGACTCATTAAAAATAACATGGATTCGAAGGTGCATAACGAAAACAACTCAATGGATAAATTTGGCACCAAAACAAATAATAAATGACCCTCTATTTGTGACATATGGTTCAAAATATATAAAAAGATGCAAGTCGACTATTGGGAATCCTTTCTGACGTGACTGTCTTTGTGGCCTGGCGTAATTTTCTGGACATAAAAAGTAAAGAGGCTCGATACGGCATGACGCAGACAATCTGGAACAATGATGAATTGTTGATCGACGGCTCAATGGTAGACGTCGCTGAGTGGAAGGACAAAGGCATAATATTCATAAATGATATGTTCACCGAAGACAATAAGCTACATTCCATCGGAACTCTTAGAACTAAGAACAACATCACCACAAACGTTATCACTTTACACGGCTTAAACAGACAAATTAATAGGTTATTAAAACGGACCGATCAAACTATATATCGTCAGGGTTCAAAATCCAATCATTCCTGAAAATATAGTATCACTACTTCAGAATGAGCGAGGTTGCAGAAATTTTAACGATGAATTCATAAAAGCGACTAAAATAGGACAATCATCGTCGCAAATGAAATGGGAAAATGAATTAAGATGTTCCCTTCACTGGAAACATATATTTTCATCACCCTTCAAACTATTAGTCGACACAAAACTACGCTGGTTTCAATACCGAATACTGACTAGAATTATAGGCACGAACAGACTTTTGAACATAATGCGAATTCGGTCAGACGGTCTATGTCTCAGATGCAACGTCGCAAAGGAATCAATTTCGCATATTTTCTTTGACTGTCCATTTGTAAGAACGTTTGTAAATACCACTCAGGCCTGGCTAGATCGCTATCAACTGGGCATCTCGCTTTCTCGGAAAAACATTCTTTTTGGGATTGGTGCTCACAATAAAAACAACAAACTAAACTTTCTTATACTATCAATTCTGAAATATTATCTGTATAAAACAAAATTTAACCCCGACGAACTCTCTCTGAAATTACTCATTCGAGAATTTGAATTACGATATAAGTCGTATCGATATATTGCACTGAACTCCGACGATCTGAACAATTTCCAACTCGAGTGGGGGGACATAATGAAAGCCATGCAACAAACAACAGGGCACACACATAACTAACTTAGCAGGGAACATAATCATCTTGAATAGTAAAAAGTCCGAGTTTACAATCTGATATTCGGAAAACCAGTCCATGAACAAATTTGAGACAGAATATAACTGGCATATATATATATATATATATATATATATATATATATATATATATATATATATATATATATATCTCATATATATTTTGAAGACCTCTGTTTGTTTGTCTGTCTGTCTGTATGTTTGTCTATCATTGATACAAATCTACGATTCTCGGCCGATCGGGACGAAACTTGGTACTTGTGTGTAGTTTGACCAGGCGGTGGACGTTGTCGTATTGGCGAGCCCGCGCGGCGCCCGATTCGCGCATGCGCAGACGAGATCTCGGAAACGGGTGGAGCTATCGACTTGAACTTTGCTATGTGAATGTAACTTGCCCCGGAGACGAATTTTATCTGGTCGCCGAGCCCGTGCGACGCCAGCTTTGCGCATGCGCAGACGAGATCTCGGAAACGGGTGGAGCTATCGACTTGAAATTTGCTTTGTAAATGTATCTTGCCCCGGATACGAATTTTATCGGGTCGCCGAGCCCGTGCGACGCCAGCTTCGCGCATGCGCACACCCGATCTCGGAAACGGGTGGAGCTATCGACTTGAAATTTGGTATGTGAATGTATCTTGACCCGGATACGAATTTTATCGGATCGCCGAGCCCGTGCGACGCCAGCTTCGCGCATGCGCAGACCAGATGCCGGGGAGTGGCATAAACCTATTAATTTGCCCGTGCGATGTGACATTGACTTTGAAATTGGGTCATTTCAAGGTCAAACGCCCGAATATCACGGGATTTCGATGAAAATTGGTATGTGTGGGTACTTTCGGCCGGGGAGTCTCATAAGCCTATTCATTTGCCCGTGCGACGTGACCTTGATCTTGAAATCGGGTCAATTCAAGGTAAAATCGCGAATTTTGATGGGATTTCGACGAAATTTGATACGTGGGGTTACTTTTGTCCACTGAGTGTTTTGGGCGGGTCGAGTCGTGACCCCGACCTGACCTTGACCTTCAAAATGATCAATTCGAAGTCAAATCGGGTAAAGCCGGATGGATTTCGACGGGTATTTTGTCGGGTACTTTTGTCCTGGCAGTGTTTTGGACGGGTCGACGGGCACGTTTGTCGGGTACTTTTGTCCGGGCAGTGTCAAATCGTGACCCCACTTGACCTTGACTTTCAAAATGGACAATTCAAGGTCAAAGCCCGGACGAAGTCGGGTCCTTGACCTTCAAAATGATCAATTCAAGGTAAAATCGGATGAAACCGGATGGATTTAGACGGGTACTTTTGTCGGGTACTTTTGTTCGGGCAGTGTTTTGGACGGGTCAAATCGTGACCCCACTTGACCTTTGCCTTCAAAATAGCCAATTCAAGGTCAAAGCCCGGACGAAGTCGGGTCACCTTCTAGTCAAATATATATTTTGGGACTTCGAAGATCTGTCTGTTTGTGTGTTAGCTATGGCCGGGAAAACTGCCAGACGGATTTCGACCAAACTTGCTATCTATGGGTAAAAGACACACATGAAGTGTCGTCGTATTGCCTTTGAGAAGCTCCGGGCACTCATTCTCCATTCCCACAGCCGCCGTCTTGGAATTGTGGGGTTTAATCGTGTGATAGTTAAAGAGCGTTCGTATCCGCAGTGTCGTTGATAAAGAGCGTTTAGACACTGTTAAGCCGTTACATAGGAAATATGCATGCATTTCGATTGCATCGAACTCGCTTCTACGAATCTTCCCAAGGCTGGCAAAATTGTTAATAAATGCGTTTATGTCTCTTCGATAATTGCCTAATACAATTAAAGCGTGGAGTCTGTCCATTTTCCCATGAAAAATCTAATTCTACGACCACCGGGTTCGAGATATCTTATTATTTCCGACATCGTCATTTTTGTCACTCGAAATCACTTCGGCCTCAATTCATTCCTTGCGATGCCTTCTAACCGTCAAATCGTTACCCGACCTGACCTTGACCTTCAAAATGGTCAATTCAAGGTCAAATCAGGTAAAACGGATTTCGTCGAAATTTTATTCCTAGGGGTACTTTTTTCCGGGGACTGTTTTCGACGGGTCAAATTGTGATCCCGACCAGACCTTGACCTTCAAAATGGTCAATTCAAGGTCAAATCGGGTAAAACGGACGGATTTCGACGAAATTTTATACCTAGGGCTACTTTTGTCCGGGGAGTGTTTTGGACGGGTCAAATCGTTACCCTGACCTTGATCTTCAAAATGGTCAATTCAAAGTCAAAGCCCGGACGAAGTCGGGTCACCTGCTAGTATATATATATATATATCTATTATATATTTTGAAAGATCTGTGTGTGTGTGTGTATCTGTCTGTGTGTGTGTAATCGATGGACTCGAAAATGGCTTAGCCGATTTCGATGAAACTTGGTATGTGGGGGTATTTTCGGGTCAGGAGTAACATAGGCCTATTGATTTTCAGATCCGAGGTCAACTTTTCACGTGCCGAGGTCAAATCTGTTTTTACGCCGTTTTGCGCTAATATATTTCAGTTCGGTGCTCACAACTCGATTCGATATAGCGCGAATAATAAATTGCCAGTCATATAATTTGCACGGTTAGAATCTGTGGCGCTTCATCTTTCCAATGGTGTATCACACGCCTGTGTACGTTTAAAGTTTCTACCTTAATTATCGGGAAGAACGCAGGACCATGCTTCGCTCATCTAAAATCATTGCGTAAATATATTACGCCATCAACATATCGTGACGTGATCGCGTTAACTCTTAACCGGCCGATGTCGCGTTAACTCATCACCGGCCGAGGTATCCGCAAATGACATTGGGCTATACATGTACGCATACAATGCTGTTAATATATAAATGTGTGTGCAAGGTGTGTGTAAGTTGTGTACGAATGTCGACCCCCCCCCCCACCATTCCCGTCAATATATTTATGCAAACGTTGTTATCAGATATTGTTCTGTACATAATATAAATTTGTAATATAATGAAAAAATTAAATATTAAAAAAATATATATATATATCTTCTCAACTGTCATATGTGTATGGGGACGGGAATCATGACATTCATATAGTGAGCTAGCAAAACAGATATATACATAGAAGAAAGCATTAATTGCATATTTTTCATTCTACTTAACCCTTTGAGTGCCAGTTCCGATTTTTGTATCGACCCATATACCCTGTGCCAATGCATTCTCTTATATATGCGAGTCGACCATAGGTCGCCTCGCATATATAAGAGAATGCATTGGCCTAACCAACTAAAAACAAAAATCATTTTTTTCATTTTTTTAGGGCACTCTACAGACCAAAACTTAGGGCCGGTGTGATCGGCCCCTGGCACTAAAAGGGTTAAGAGATACATATATTCTTGCAAAATAAATAAAGGGAAATTGACCCGTCAGAGGATGTCATGTCAGAATGGCTAATGTATTATAACTCAATTTAGTCTGGCCCATTCAAGATATTTTTCAAGAGAGATGGAAATGTGTGGATGTCCTGTTCAAATATAGTGGTCACAGTGTGCAGTCGAATGTAGTTTCTTCTGAGATAAAAGAAAACACAGTCAGTAGCACATGACTTTTCATGATCCTCCAATACTAACATCGTCATGATAGGGGTACATCTGCCAGATACAGAGGATGTCTTTCATGTATAGAATAGATTCATAGCCTAACATAAACAACTTAAAATCTCGCTCTGTGTCGGCCACATGTAGCTTATATAGAGCTACATTTCTATTAAACTGAGAATAATTCGTCAGTAAATAGCACCAAACAGAGGAGCATCTGGCCATTTCTTTAAAACATTTGTATCTTCATGGATATATTATAATCAGGTGTCCTCAAACTCTTAGTCTAACCCACTAGATTGATGTATACATCTCTAAACACTTCTTTTGTGAGATAGGGAAGATGAGTGATAAATTTATTTGATTGAATGATGGCCAAAAATTCCAATATATAATGCAAAACAACGAGCCTCATACATGCAACATAATTTGCAACATGGTCCGGACATTTTTCAAAGAAATGTCAAATTCTACTAATATAATAATGAAATAGTTACTATAGTATATATATTATGTTGAATCATTGTTGACATTGTTATATATATATTTGTTATTTTGACATCGGTCTCGTGTGGACGTTTTATGCCATAAACTATCTATCTATCTATGTAGAACCAAATTGTCGTCTTTTTAGTTTTGCTAATTAATGTATTTATGATGTTCGTGCTTTGATCCCAATAAAAGTATGTAAAAACAAATCAACAACAACAAAAACAAATAAATAAATATTCTCTATTGGTCAGGGGGGGGGGGGGGGGTGAAAAAAAAAATTCCGGTCAAAGCCACCAACAAGCAATTTTTTCCGCAACTAAAAAATATTTTCTGCTTGTTTTTTTAAGTGTTTTGGCAATGAGTTGGACTTCAAAACCACTTTGAATGAGAGAAATAATGTAATTCTAACTTGTAAACTGACTGCAGACAGTTATCGTGTTGTATTTTGTTGCAAATTTTGAAATCCAAGATGGCCGCTGGCAGCCATGTTTTTTTGGCCGAATGACCTCAAGATGACTCATTCCTATTTACATGTCCATGTTAACATCCATGATAAATAGTATGCACAGAAATTCATATACCGCTGTTTACAGTGAATTTCCCCCCGCAAATCTCTGTTTTAGTGTTAAAAGGGGGGGTGGGTGTCAAAAAATGGTCGGAAAAAACTGCCGTAAACGGAAAAAAAATTGGCGGTGGGGGTGGGTTGGTACAAAAAATGATCGAAAGGGAAAAAATGCCATACGTGCCTGAAATTTTTTCCGACCCCCCCCCCCCCCCCCCCCCCCCCTGTATTGGTGGGAAGAATTAATCGTGATAAACAAAAGCGAAAATCACTCCGACAAGGTAAGCCTCTACTTATAATCCATGTATAAGAATGACGTTTTGTGATGCCATTTGGGTATACAATTTATGAGAATACGTGTAACATTTTGATCAATAGTATTCTCTATATATACCCACCAAATATCAGAGGGTTTAACCTGCATGGGCAACACCGGGTAACCCCAATACCGTCATATATACTCAATGATGAAGGTTGCGCAAATCACCGATGGTATATAATTATATGAAAACTTTAAATTGGTGTTATTATTTCAATGTGTGAATAAAAAAAATAATGCATATTATATTTTATTCGTTACAGGAGTGTTGTTATTGCGTTCAACGTCCCGGAAATAAAAAACGAGGACTTGAAGTTGTCCAGGGCTGCTCTCGTGGGCATTTACAATGGGAATATAAAATATTGGAACGATTCCGAAATTGTAGTTCATAATGATCATATAACGATGCCAGATCAAGCGATCGTAGTCATGGCCAGGGCTGATAAATCTGGAACAACATCAGTTTTCACGAGCGCTTTGAAGTCCTTTAATTCCACTTGGAACGGCGGCATTGAAGCAGATGGGGAATTTTCCAGTAGTGACAAATGGAGCTCGAACGTTATCTCTTACAAAGGTGAAAAAACCACGGGAATGTTAGGTTTGGTTTTATCATTTGAATACTCAATCGGTTACTTATCTAAAGCGGACGCGGAATCAGACGGGACTGTTGATATAGCGAGTGTAGAGAATACCAGTGGCGATCATATAGCAGCGGATGCGAATTCTGTTCAAATTGCGATGTCCTCAATTGCATCGTTTTCCGACGCACTCACGCACACTCTTGTTAACGCAGACATAGTTGGGGCATATCCCTTAGCAACGTTCACATACATGATAATTTACAGCGAATCGGACGACTGTTCGTCGGCAAAGGAATTCATACGTTACGTAGAATGGTATGCAACTTCAGATACCGCATCATCTGAAGCCACACTGAAAGGGATGGTGCAACTCCACTTATCTATGTACACTAAAATTAAAGAAGACATATTGCAAAATATGACATGTGAAGGACAAAACGTTTGGGAGCTAGTTCAAATTGATAAACAAAACGAGCTTCCTGTTGCGACAAACGACTGGCTTATACCCGTTAGCACTTCGATCCCATTATTCCTTATCCTCTGTTGTGCCATCGGTGGCTATTTTGGATACCAGAGATTCAAAATTTACCAGAAAATGAGCCGAAATGAATGGATCGTCCCTATTGACGAAATCGTATTTCAGTTTGACGAACGGAAAGGTTCGGGGCAGTCCAGTTATTTCCAAACGATGAAGTCAGTACGATCGTTGAGGCCGGCGAGTGAATTTCCAGACTATGCGGATTTGATAAACAAAATACTTCAGTGGCCAGGGAGATGGAAAGGTAAGTCCCGAGTATAATGAATGATTCCATGCACTGTCGGACATATATAAGGGGCGGGGATAGCAGTTGCTTTCTTGGATCCACCAGTTCCGGTTCCACGTTGTCAGATATTCGTCCAGCCCCTGTTCCGTGGTTTTACTGTAGTGTTACCGGTCAAAGTTCTGGAATAGCATTTCCGTATATGGAGCTTTTGAATATTCATGACTTCCATGTTACGGAAATGCTACTCCCGAACTTATACCTGTAGCACTAAAAACACGGAACCGGACATAGTGGAACCAATGTGGCCGCATGTTATTGACAGGGCGTATTAGGGTGGATACATGCATGCACACATGCATGTAATCTCTGTCAATATCGTTTAGTTGGCATTTTACATGGATCATACATACCGTGTGATGTGTTTCCGCTGACAACCCAAACTTTGCGGCTATGTTTGACTACAGCGGGTTAACACGCTGGTCATCCGTGTAACGAGGACCCGGATAAGTAACGACGGCCGCGACTTCCGCGTGTTTGCATTGTCACTGGTTGCTCGGGAAAACGGCGACTAAACGTCTTTAAAATATAACAACCTATATTTTAGTGTGTGTTGTGTTCTGGTACAGCCACCGCCAAGCAACCAGTTTCAAGAAATCCGAATATTTTGCTTAGCAATTTGTAACGAGGACCCGTATACTGGTTTTTGCTCTTCCTCTTCAGTTGGTTGAATATTTTACAATATGCTTTATATTTATCTATATTGAATGTCGATGGCTGTGCTATTTTTTTCAGTGAATAGCTTACTTTTATTCAATAATGATTGCAATAAGCCGTTTGTAATCCAAGGTTCTCTTTTGATATATTTTTTCCTTTGTTCGGTGTATCTGAGAGGGAAGGCTTGCTCATACGCTGATATATACTGTTCTATAAATTTTTCATACGCTTGTTCTGCTGAATTGCAGCCGAAAACTGAGTCAAACGATAGACTGCCTAGGATTTCTTTAAATGAATTTATATTTTTTTCATTAATTATTCGAATGGGTTCTAGGGATTGTTGTGCTGAGTTAATATAATTTTGATGTAATTCATTTTCAATGTAGTACGTTGCAAAATGATCAGAGACATCTGATAATATAATTCCGCAGTCATGTTTCCACTTCGAGTTCGTATGGATATGGTCAATTAATGTTGCTGAGTAGTCCGTGACCCGAGTAGGTTTTGTAATCACAGGGAGGTAACCCCGCTCAAATATGTTATCTATAAAATCGCCGGTTTTAGTATGATTATCGAGTTTAGTAGGTCATCAAATATGCTTTAGTGTGCGATTCATTGAGCTTGACCATTATGGCATATATATAAGTCATGAATTCGTCGATATCTGCTCTTGGGGCTGTGTTAGGTCTGTATATTACTCCTACCACATATGAGGTTTTTTTTGTTAGGATTAATTTCAACAAATAGCGTTTCTGCGACGTGTGGTATAAATATAGATAAGTCAGGTCTATTTCTAAATGTTATGCCATTTTTTATAAATAATCCAACCCCACCTCTACCATCGTCGTTATCTGGACGTGTTGCGTATTCGAAAGGTTGATACCCGGGTAGTATATATGTTTCCTTGACCCTGCTTGATCCGGAATATTTCAGATAGGGCTATGACGTCGAAGATATTGTCGTTGTTTTGGATATTACATAATAAGTCTTTGAATGAATCCCAGTTCGCATTTAGACTTCGGCAGTTAAGACCTAATAATGAGGTGCCTTTCTGTGGTTGTTTTATATTGGCCCGGAATTGAGTGGGTGCATAATAATCACAAGAGTGATTCATGAGTTCGTATGGGTCGATTTTTTCATCACAGTCATCTCTCCAATATCTGTTTGTGAAGTCATATTTTTTACCAGCCTGGAGTTCACCAAGATTTATTTCCCCGATCATGATATTTATTGTTTTCCTTTTTTGAGTTATTACTAAAGCCCATGCAATTGGTGACATTCTAGAATTATGGAGAGGCGTTCGAGCATAATTAGACATAGGTGGTTTGGATATTCAATATCAAATACAGATGGTTAACAATGCGACAAATATTGGTAAAACACATAAACATGTGATTCCTTATACAGTCAAAACATTAATGTTTCTAAATACATTGTTTGTCGGAATATTCGCGTCCGCGGTTAATCAATGTGATTTCTGAAGCGCGTCCAGCGTTACATAATAACGGGTCCTCGTTACTCGTTACCTTATCTTACGTTACCTTACGCCTGTAGTGGACGCTGGCGGTCTGCCACTATATCCACCTCACATTGTGATATTTCACCGTATTCGGCTGCATCTCTAGACATATTCGGGTTGTATGGTTGAAAATCAGTCACCAATTCCGCTTTATAGTCATATTTAATATCCTGATTCTTCCAATGATGATCTAGTCTGTTTTTGAATTGGTTAATATCTTCAGCATACACCACTTCGTCTGGTAGATTGTTCCAAGTTGTGACCACTCTCTGGCTGAATGTATATTTTCTAACGTCATAGTTAGATCTTTCCTTGTACAATTTATAGTTGTGGCCTCTGGTCCGAGATTCGGTGTTTCTTGTAAGAATGTTAGATACTTCCGGATCGTAGCAGTTGAATATCTTAAAGCATTCGATCATATCACCTCGGTGGCTTCTGTACATCAGGGTTGGTAGTTATATAATGTTGATACTGCTAAATATTTGAATTGCTGTTAAGTGGTTGGTTGGCGGTGGTTGTGTTGCTGATATTTCAATGACCGGGATCCCGGCGGTACCTCAACGACACGATTTGTTTACGCCACAGGTGTAAGATGTTTTGGTAATTTTATTTACGCGTGGACCAATGGGCGAATGCATTATGGGTGATTGTATTCTCGTACTTGAGTAAACCGTACCAATAGAGTCACGATAGTCCAACACAGATTAGTACATGTGTTTACGCCACCGGTGTAATTGGGGGATATGTCTCTATTCCGAAGGTTCGCTATCCCGAAGGTTCTCTATTCTGAATATTTGCTATTTCGAATGTTCACTATTCCGAAGGTTCGCTATTCCGAAGATTCTCTATTCCGAAGGTTTTTGTTATCTTAAGGTTAATTCTATATTCTAAAGTATTGAGAGGGTTCATTATCACGAAGATTCTTTTTATGAAGGAAATAACTTAAAACATTAAATGTGATTTTGTTTTGTTCTCGCGGGTTTTCTTGATATTTAATGTCATTACGTGGTCCCATACCTTTGATTCTTGGCATATAATATGAATGTTGCGGTATATATGGACCCTCCTGCATTGGGACATGACACAGGTACAGTTGACTTAAGTAACTTCTGTTCTGTGCGGGCTCCAATTTGGGGTTCAATATTTTAAGGGCCAAATTTAGAAATTTATGGGCCCATACCTTTGAACTCTGGGCATATAATATGAATATTGGGGGGCATGTCTCTATTCCGAAGGTTCGCTATCCCGAAAGTCCACTATTCCGAAGGTTCTCTGAACGTTCGCTATTCCGAAGGTTCACTATTCCGAAGGTTCGCTATTCCGAAGGTTCTCTATTCCGAAGGTTTTTGTTGTTATAAGGTTAATTCTATATTCTAAAGTATTGAGAGGGTTCATTATCACGAAGATTCTTTTTATGAAGGAAATAACTTTAAAAATTAAATTTGATTTTGTTTTCGCGGGTTTTCTTGAGTTTAATGTCATTACGTATGACCTTATTTATCATTACATATTACGCCACGCAGCCCACACAATTGCTATGTTTCCGTGCGATTTAATGTCATTACGTGTGACGTAATATCTCAATAATCTCAGAGGCAAGAATACGCCTGCTAAAGACGGATTATAACAGTGGGGCTATAACACTTAATGAATACTGGAGGCTATAACAAACTGCACAGCAGAGTATCGCTGAATAGACGAGTATGAGATGAACATAACTGCAAGTGTGACTTTGTTTAAAGGCCCACTTAATTTTCGAGTCATCGATTTTTTTATAGTATATACGGTTTTAATAACAATTTATGCCATAAAATTTGAATAAAATACTATAATTCATCACCATTTGAAACGCAGAATACTTCTATCTCCCAGTTTGAAACACCTTTTAAAACCGCGTCAAGTCGTGCGTCGTATAACTAGCAATTAGCATGTCCCCTTCGGCTTTCCATAGATTTCGACGTAATTTGATACTTAGGGCTACTTGTGTCCGGGAAGTGTTTTGGACGGATCATATCGTGACCCTGACATTGACTTCAAAATGGTCAATCAAAGGTCAAATCGGGTAAAACGGATGGATTTCGACGAAATTTATACCTATGGGTACTTTTGTCGGGGGAGTGTTTTGAACGGGTCAAATCATGACTCCGACCTGACCTTGACCTTCAAATTTGTCAATTAGAGGTCAAGTTGGGTAAAACGGACGGATTTCGACAAAATTTGATACATAGGGGTACTTTTCTCCGGGTGGGTGTTTTGGACGGGTCAAATCATGACCCTGACCTGACCTTGACTTTAAAAAATAGTCATTTCAAGGTCAAATCGCGCCTTTCGCCGGAAATCAGATGGGAAACAGTCCGAACGGAGTCGGGCCCATCAGATAGTGTAATAAAGAAGACAGTTTGAAGAATTTAATGTATAACACGAGAAACGGGAAAACTTGATATATGGAAGTAGGCAAATTTCCTACATGAAATTTGACAGCTAGTTTATATTATAATTTATGGCTAATAATATGATCTTGGTGTCGTTACCATTTCTGACTATGGTTTTCTTGTTCAGATTTGCCCGTGATCACTGTGTATGAACTGTTACATCGGAAGTCGTTCTATCGCCGGTATTGTGATGGTTCTTTTCTGATTTGTTACGGTTCCTTCTGATTGAAAATAATCATTTTTGTGACACAATCACGCATAATTATAGATATCTTTAATATATTATACTTTCCTGAATGACAGAGGCTGCAGAAGTGCCGTGTTATCGAAACCTGAACTCTAGACCACAATTAACTCGGTATTAGCTAGTTAACGCGTTTACAAATATCAACATGTTATCACTGAAAATCAAGCCACGTGGACGAAATTTCTTTGTTTTTCGTGGCGTATAAAATATGAAACGCATTCTGAAGACAAACACTGACTATACATTACACCGTGTTATTCTTCTGTAAAATAGCTGAGAAATTTATCCCGATATGGGTTGATAATTGGGAGCTGTGGCCTCGTAATCAACACGGGTGCGATTTACGGTTCTATTTCAAACCAATCATGGTTGTGACGGTTCTGTACATGACATTTATTCGAACGATTTCTGCACTTTGGTCCGAAAATCGTCTTGTGTATCTGACATTTTAAACCAGATAATGACTGTAGCTTATGTAATTTGCATAATAGAGCAGGTATATTAAGAAATAACACAATACATACCTAATACGGGAGATTAAGTGACATTAATAGGCAGAAATAAAATATTGAAAGTCCCGATGAGTATAGTATCATAATCATGCCCGCCTATATAAATGACCAATGGTAATATAAATCTACTCTCAGGAGAATATGAGATGTTATATTCATTTACTTAATCTGGGCATTATTGAAAGATCCAGGTGTGATACTATTTCAATGCCAGCGCCATCATATTCCCTCCTCTGAAGTCCACATGAGGGACATTTACACATGTTTGTCGCCCAGACATGAATATAACTTATGAAATCACGTTCAACTAAATCATTGATAGGTTATGACGTGATTGGGGGGTGGGGGGTGGGGACTTGGGGAGGGGTGCTTAATTGGTGTCTATCCTCAACTTTGGTCAAAATGTTCAACAGTTACAAATTTCTTATCTTACAATCACTGTGTAGGAACCGTTACATCGGAAGTCGTTCTATCACCGGTATTGTGATGGTTCTTGACTGATTTGTTACGGTTCCTTATGATTAAAAATTATCATTTTCGGGACAAATCACGCATAATTATATATATATATATATCTTAAATACATTAAACGTTCTTGAACGAACATAAGCTGCATAAGTGCCGTTTTACCGAAACCTGAACTTTAGATCACAATTAACTAGCGAGTTAACGTGTAATTATCAACATATAATCACTGAAAATCAAGCCTTGTAAACGTAATTTCTTTGTTTTCGGTAGCATACCGACTGTGAAACGAATTCTGATGACGAATACTGAGTATAAATTGTACCTGTGTTATTCTTCTGTAAAATAGCTGAGGAAATATCCCGATGTGTGTCGGTAATTTATTCGAACGATATCTGCACTTTGGGATCATTCAAGGTCGTTCCACACCGGGCGCGAGCGAGCGATTATAACGGCCGTTCACACCGCAAGCGACTGAAACGTTTCGTCGCGCGCGCGATAGTCAGGCTATTATTCTGTGTGTACGCTAATTTCAGGGGAGTCAGGTGGCTGCATGTGGGATACCCCCACCCCACACACTTATGACTAATGTGTAGGGTTTCTACACACGACGTGTAGCCCTGCTACACAACCATTATTCATTTTTGATCTTAAACACAGTAAATGGGTCAATTCATACACATTTATACACACTGGTGTGCATTAAATCAACACCTATGCCTTACACATTTTGTGTAAATTCTTACAATATATATCGTAGACAAGAATGTAAGTTCAGTATTCCGAACTGTGGGTATATAGTAATCATGGCAAATGGAGATTTATATGTTAAAACTTTCATGGCGTACAATGGTACGTAATATTTTGCTCTGTCATGTGTGAGTTTTCGTTTTAAATTAACAAACCATGGTCGTGGCATGGTTGCACGTGATTAGTATTAACGTATTACAACAATCATATAAACAAGAGTAAGAGCAGTATTCTTCATGAAAGTTTTAACAAATAAATCCTCATATATCATTAATACAATACTCACAAGTCGGAATTCTGAACTTACATTCCTTGTCTACAATTTGTTTATTCTCGTCACTCAAAATTACATGGGTATTGAGACAGTAGTAGATTGTATTCCAAAACATATACTCAAACAATATCGCCGTCATGTAGCAGACTATGAAACTGAAGGCACGCAATGCGCACGCTCTACGTTCTTATGCAATTATGTGTAATAAAATGTACATATTATGTGTAGAACGGCACTTGGTCAATGTATTTGTATGTAAAACTAAACTTTGCTATGTGTATTAACCGGGTTTACAAATTTGATGTGTAATCGTTTCTACACATTAGTTATAAGAGTGCACCCACCCGGTAATACGCGATTATATTAGTTGATGAATGCATTGTCTCTTGTTTACCACAACGTCTTTTGGAATGAACTAGCCTCGTTATATTCTTTATCGTGTCCCCTGATTATACCAAAATATAATTCACCAGCCAATGGAGCAGATTATACGGTCCATGATTTTAGTTCTCCACAAGGAATAAACTGAATATAGTAATCTAAGGTGGAATTTCAGTCACGAAAAATCACAAAAATAAATGGTTTAATTATTTGGTCATAGAGACATAGTCATACAGACACACATGACATACATACATACATACATAGTCATACAGACACACACAGTCATACAGACACACACGTGTCATACAGACACACATGGCGTTGTACTTCGATTATTAGCCTCTCGCTAAAGTCCTCCATTATCGCGGCGACAAATCAGTGTGCCGTCATTAAAGGTTGTTCCACACCGGGCGCGAGCGAGCGATTATAACGGCGTTTTCTAACGTCCGTAGCAGTTCAAAGCGCGCGATTTTTATGTCCACACCGCAAGCGACTGAAACGCTTCGTCGCGCGCGATAGTCAGGTTATTATTCTGTGTATATGCTAATTTCCGGGGAGTCTGGTGGCTGCATGGGGGATACCCCCACCCCACACACTTATGACTAATGTGTAGGGTTTCTACAAACAACGTGTAGCCCTGCTACACAACCATTATTCATTTTTTATCTTAAACATATTTTACACAATAAATGGGTCAATTTATACACATGTATACACACTGGTGTGCATAAAATCAACACCTATGCCTTACACATTTTGTGTAAATTCTTACACATATATATCGTAGACAAGAATGTAAGTTCAGTATTCCGAACTGTGGGTATATAGTAATCATGGCAAATGGAGATTTATATGTTAAAACTTTCATGGCGCACAATGGTACGTAATATTTTGCTCTGTCATGTGTGAGTTTTCGTTTTAAATGAACAAACTATGGTCGTGGCATGGTTGCACGTGATTAGTATTAACGTATTACAACAATCATATAAACAAGAGTAAGAGCAGTATTCTTCATGAAAGTTTTAACAAATATATCATCATATATCATTAATACAATACTCACAAGTCGGAATTCTGAACTTACATTCCTTGTCTACAATTTGTTTATTCTCGTCACTCAAAATTACATGGGTATTGAGACAGTAGTAAATTGTATTCCAAAACATAATTATACTCAAACAATATCGTCGTCATGTAGCAGACTATGAAACTGAAGGCACGCAATGCGCACGATCTACATTCTTACACAAGTGTGTGTAATAAAATGTACACATTATGTGTAGAACGGCACTTGGTCAATGTATTTGTATGTAAAACTACACATTGCTATGTGTATAACCGGGTTTACACATTTGATGTGTAATCGTTTCTACACATTAGTTATAATAGTGCTCCCACCCGGTACTACGCGATTATTATTAGTTGATGAATGCATTGTCTCATGTTTACCACAACGTCTTTTGGAATGAACTAGCCTCGTTATATTCTTGATCATTTCCCCTTATTATACCAAAATATAATTCACCAGCCAATGGAGCAGATTATACGGTCCATGATTTTAGTTCTTTACAAGGAATAAACTGAATATAGTAATCTAAGGTGGAATGTCAGTCACGAAAAATAACAAAAATAAATGGTTTAATTATTTGGTCATAGAGACATACAGTCATACAGACACACATGGCATACATGCATACATATAATCATACAGACACACACAGTCATACAGACACACATGTGCCATACAGACACACATGCGTTGTAATTCGATTATTATCCTCTCGCTAAAGTCCTCCATTATCGCGGCGACAAATCAGTGTGCCGTCATCAAATAGAAAAATAACGGTCGTATAAACACCTATTTGAGAGCGGTCCAATTATCTCGCTGGTTTGCAACAAAGCGAGAATTCGACGGAGCATAAAATCACTGCTATAATCGCCTCGTGGGCAGCGGGTCGGTCGCTTGTGGTGTGAACATAAAAATCGCGCGCTTTGAACTGCTACGGACGTTAGAAAACGGTGTTTTAATCGCTCGCTCGCGCCCGGTGTGGAACGACCTTAATTAGTTGTGTGTAACAAACGTTTTAAACCAGATCATGGTTGCAGCGGATGTTACCTACATAACCCAACAAATGTATTAAAGGTACGGTTGGCCTTGGCGGTGGGTATCCTGTGAAAATATTTCCACCCGTCAAAAACCGCCACAAACAGAAAGAACATCAAAATATAGACAGACTTTGTCCGTATATAAATAAGAAATATCGCATACACAGTATGTTATTCTCATATGTTTAACCATTGTTATGTAAACAAAAGCATAAAAAGTAACTTTTCTGGTGTTTGTTTATATTATGATGGTAAGCATAAAGAGCGTTCTTTGTTGGTGAATTCCTGATATGGAACTAATAAAGAGCGTTTATGCCATTTGTGTGTGATTAGCCAGTAGCATTGTGCTGTCCTCTGTAACCCAACCAGGCTCTTACTTAGGTAAAATATAGTAGGTATTTATGATAACATGCTGTTTACGCGATGGTCATGGTATATATGAACGAAAATGTATGCGTTTTAATATTTTTGTGTTTACGGTGTTTGGAACAAATATGAATATTTTCGACAATTAGGGCCTCACGTGTCTTTAAGAAATAAGAGTATAGCTATCTATTATAACAGAAGCTTAAGTGGCATTACCTTCGAGTGGCAGATACAACATATTGAAAGTCATGTTGTGTGTAGGATCATATATAATCGCGCACGTCCGCATAATTGACCAAATGAAATTAGACATACTGTCATGATATTCTGTTAATTTAAATGGACATGGCTCATTCGAGCTTCCAAATTTTGTCTAAGTAATTTCTAAGGATGTATAAGATTGGTTGCAAATACAAGAAATGTTGATAAGTATGTATACCGGCCTCATATGCTCTGAGAAATACATACTGTGGCCAGAGCCCTATTCCAGCTGTTGTTTTTTTTCGTACAGAAGTGAAACAAAGGATCTCTATTTTTACCATATCAAGAATAGACTAACACGGAACGCTCTTTTCTGTTCCATATCGTGCAAACATCGGGTTCAAAGTTGTATTTTTCATGACTCAAATGTGTCTTTCTGTGACATTATTATACTGCTCATAGAAAGGTATTTCAAATGTTTGTCGAGCTATTTCTATATTGGCAAAACTTAAAAAGCGACTATTATTACGCGTATTTTGGAGCGCAAACCACCAAGTGACTTTATTTGATAAATGAAGGTCTGTGGATGAAAGTTCCATGTGGGATATGTGTTCAAATCTAGCCAGAGTTGGGGCGATTACATGCCAATGTAATCGATTACGATTAAAATGACTTTTGATTTACATGATTACGATTATTTTTTTTATTATTACGTTATGTTTAAATCATTGTCAGTCTTCTCTTGGTTTTTATACCAGTGATGGCCTCGGGATTTCCCAACGCAGGGACAATGATCCCCAACATGGGGGCTATATTATCCCGGAAGCTATACCGGACTGACCAAAGGCATATTTCCTCGACGGGGGGGGGGGGAGGGGTGGCATGAGTCCTGACCCCCCCCCCCCTGAATCCACTCCTGATTTATAAATATTGTAGTTGACAGTCATGTCTGTCGTGTCTGTTTGCTATGAATAATTAATCTAATATGCAGCAATTTATGTTATGATGAGCATACTATTACAGCTTTAAATTTGAAGGTACAGAAGGTGGTGTTACTGTGTGTCTTCATTCGGGAAAATAGTTGTCTGGCTACGAGTTACAAACTACGTCACCTTTTCTCTCTTGTGTTATACATGTATGCGCAGAATTTACAACTATGGAGTATTTAAATAAAACATCATATTGTGCATTCTTGCCCAGATAATGCCGGCTGATCCATTCAACTAAATCCCTTAATTATTCGAAGCTTTCGACAACCATCCTCCTCCCCAATCATGGATTATGGTCGAAATTTTTATAATTAAAGCCTATACAGGTTAAAAATGTGACAGTTATGAACTTGTTCAACGTTTGGCTTGAGAAACATATACTTGGTGAAAAATGGGGGGGGGGGGGGGGGGGGGGTTGTCACTCTTTTTAATTTCAACGCCGTACCTACATTACATATTTTATTTCTGTTTTGGATGACACTGTTTCCAAGAAATGACGAGAAACAATATTTAATCATATTCAGGGGTTCACGCGAATTCCCGGACTCCACGTTTAAATATTGTAGGTCTTTTCAATGAAAGTCTGTTATAGAAGATTAACGGGACGGGACTCGGTCAAAACAGCAAAATGAAAGACATTTAATAGTCAACAATGCGTTTCCAACACCACTGCATAAATCACAAGTTCAGAATACATTATAATTTAATTTTTCAAACATTGTTTGAAAACGGTCAATTGAACACTTAACGCATGCATGATATCCAAATTAGTTTGAGCAAAGATGGCGTCGGCGGAATTTTCATTGCAGCTCAGTCGCTGATTGGTAGAATTTAGCTGCTAATAATTATTTGATTGACTGCCATGGAAAGATCCATCTGAAAGTTAAAGCTCCACATCATGTATATGAATCCAATATGAGTCAGTGCTATACAACTTTTACACGTGAAGTTTACAAGATAGTAAATTGTCCATACCATAATCGGGGGGGGGGGCTGCAGACACAATCTAGGCACAGGGATGGGATGGGTGAGTAGTTTGAGTAGTTTCAATCATTATATCAAAGATTAATAAGGAAATATTAAGGTATTGGAGTTAATGTCGTTTAGTTTTGTATTGTTCTTGCATTGTGCATCATTTCTGAGTATGTACATGTAGTCCGGCGGTGTAGCTATTGAGTTGACTGATTTTTAAAGCTGCATCAACAGTCTTCAGGCAACAATTAATTCATATAATTTCATTTCTGAGGCACAGGTATTAAAGGCACGTGAGGCCTTAATTGTCGAAAATATTCATATTTGTTCCAATCACCGTAAACAGAAAAACTTTAAAACGCATACAGTTTCGTTCATATATACCATGACCATCGCGTAAACAGCATGTTATCACAAAGACCTACTATATTTTACCTAAGCAAGAGCCTGATTGTGTTACAGAAGACAGCACAATGCTACTGGCTAATCACACACAAATGGCATAAACGCTCTTTATTAGTTCCATATCAGGAATTCACCAACAAATAACGCTCTTTATGTTTACCATCATAATATAAACAAACACCAGAAAAGTAACTTTTTTATGCTTTTGTTTACATAACAATGGTCAACAGATGACAATAACATACTGTTTATACGATATTTCTTATTTGTATACGGACAAAGTCTGTCTACATTTTGATGTTCTTTCTGTTTGTGGCGGTTTTTGGCGGGTGTAAATATTTTCACATGATACCCACCGCCAAGGCCAACCGTACCTTTAAATTATATTATTGAGCCTATATTCCACTTTCAATACTATTGCATGTACTTCAGACAGTGGCTATCAAGGTCTTATTCTTTCTCAATATTTCTGCTAGTCAATAAGAATGTACCAGCAGTCCTACACATAGCAACAAACATAAAACAAACCAGTTAAAAAAATAATATGGCATCCGCATGTCAATTTTTAACAGTTTAAAATTATGACAAAATATTTACAGATAACATCTCAAGTTCCCTCCGTGCTTTTTACTGGTTACCAAAACCATTTGCTTTTTGTAAAAATAGTAGAGGACACATATTAAGCAATCAAACAATCACTGACCTACTGCCCACTTCATTATGATGCCATGTGGAATGCATTGGCCTGGATATTGTGCGTCTGACATTTGCAGAATGAGGTCACAAGAGGGTCAATTTAGTGACACTATCCTAGTCCGTGGGTCAAATTATTTTAAGGGCATTTGTTTTCGATTTCGCCCCACTTTGTCCGGTTTTCCTTATATCAAATTAAAGGTCGACATCTCCCGGATTAGAGTATACTTGTTGTCTGGCTGGCAAAGCGTCCAAACATGGCGAAAGTTATGGGAGATAACTCCTACCCCCATTAAAAAATAGAATTTTACCCAATATATTCCAGCGTCCATGGTGACAGTGAATGATGGACCATTTCATCCAGATTAATCGAAATCGTTCTAAAATATAATAATTTACGATAGAGTATATAGTTTCCCGACTGTTACACCATGGGATGGTATCACAAGTGACAAGTCCAGAACACAGATTCCTTAGATAAATCATTATATTATTCAATGATAATATCCCATGCATATAACAAAATAACTCTGCATCAAATATATATCTGCCATCTCTCTGTAAGCTAGCCAATTCCTGCCTCCCCCACACACAATCAAATCTATCTCTCCAGACTCTTATGCAGCACTCTCTCACAATATCTCTCTGACCTATATCCACAACATCAGACAACAATGGGTTGTCAATTAACCCCCTCACCATACCACTCACACCCTTCAAAGGTGAAGCAGCAGACACAATTGAAAATACACCATTAGGTGATGACAGGTGAAGGGTATGAGTACAGTATAATAACACGTAGCATTGCAAATGACATGTTTATGGAACAATCTGTGAAATGGTTATATTAATGCACTACACAATAGCTCTTGACAATGCATCACTTACAACATTGTTCTTGCCTTTTATGTGATGAATTTGCAGATTATACTCTTGGAGTGACAGACTCCACCTCAATAACCTTTGATTTTTGCCCCTCATTTTATTGAGGGATGTTAAAGGATTATGATCAGTATATACAATGATAGGATAACAAGTGGTTGACAAGTATACATCAAACTGAGACAATGCTAGAATCAATGATAATGTTTCTTTCTCCACAGTTGAATAATCTTTCTGATGTTTGAGGAATTTCTTGGAGAAGTAACAAACTGGATGATCAACACCGTGTTCATCCTCTTGAACGAGGATTGACCCAGCCCCAATATCGCTTGCATCGATTATGAGCTTGAATTGCTTATAATAATCAGGCGTAGCGAGAATTGGTGCTCTCAGCAACATGGTTTTGATCACTTTAAATGATTTCTGACAGCCTTCTGACCACACAAACAATTTTGATTTGCCAAGCAAATCAGTTAAAGGTGCAACAACATCTGAAAAATTAACACAAAACTTCCTGTAATAACCAACCATTCCCAAGAAACGTAATAACTCTGTCTTTGACGATGGAGCAGGGTAATTAACTATAGCCTGTACCTTTACATCTACTGGTTTAACCTGTCCCTGTCCAACCACATGTCCTAAATAAGTAACAGTGGCCTTTCCAAATTCACTCTTTGCTAAGTTAATGGTCATATTTGCCTGTGAAATCTTCTCAAGAAAATTTCTGATCTACTGCAAGTGATCCATCCAATTAGTTTCTGTATGTAAACAAACATCGTCAATATATGCTTCTGTATCTGATAAATCACAAATTAAGTGGTTTATCAATCTCATAAATGTGGCCCCTGAATTTCTCATTCCAAAGGGAGTGACTGTATAAGAATATAATCCTGTAGGGGTCACAAATGCTGAAATTTCTTTTGCCATGTCTGTCAGAGGAATCGCCCAGTACCCTTTCAGAAGATCAAATTTTGTCACACACCTTGCTTTTCCCATTCTGTCAATGACGTCATCTATTCTTGGAATTGGGAAATTATCTGGTTTTGATAACACATTGACCTTTCGATAATCTGTTACAAACCTGAAGCTATTGTCCGATTTTGGGACTAATATCCATGGCGAACTCCAGCTGCTTTGACTTGGCTCAATTATGTCATTGTCCAGCATATACTGTACCTCTTTCGGAATCTGTGCGGCTTTAACGTGGCTTACCCAATAAGGGTCCTGTTTTACCGGATTAGCTGTTCCAACGTCTACATCTTGAAAAATTAAGTTAGTCTTACCTGGTACATCAGGAAACACATGCTTGTACTCCATAATGAGTGTAATCAAGCTTTTCTTCTGATCTTCAGGCAGATGCTTGAGTTTCTCATCCAGGTTTTGAAGAATAGCTGAATTGTTGAGCTTCAGGTTGACATATTTTTCCTCATAATTTAACTCGTCATCTGTCACTGATGGCAGAAAATCTGCACATGTCACTGTAGCAACAGGCTGAATTCGCGATTCTTCCTTTTCTTCATTTTCTCCGTAATACTCTTTCAACATGTTGATGTGGCAGAGTTGAGTCTCGTTATACCTCTCTGGTGTTTCCACAATATAATCTGTATCACTTACTTTTTTCTTTATTTTGTAAGGACCTGCAAATCTTGCTTGAAGGGTATTACTTCTGACAGGAAGCAGAACTAGGACTCTATCCCCAGGCTTGAAAACTCGGTGTCTGGCTTTCTTGTCATACCACATCTTCATCCGTCCTTGAGACTTTTCCATGTTTTCTTTAGCTATCTCCCTGGCATTATATAATCTCTCTTTGAAGGTAGTCACATAATGTAGGATATTCATCTGTTCTTCTTTCTCTTCAAGGAACTTCTCCTTCAAAAATGTAAGTGGACCCCTCACAGCACGTCCAAATACCAGCTCAAATGGGCTGAATCCCAGCGATTATTGTACTGTCTCTCTGATTGCAAACAGCAATAGGTGAATGCCTTCATCCCAGTCTTTCCCACTGTCTCGACAGTACGTCCTCATCATGTTCTTTAGTGTTTGATGGAACCTCTCCAGGGCTCCTTGGCTCTCAGGATGATAAGGAATTGATGCATGTTGCTGAATACCAAGTTCATACATCACCTGCTGGAATACTCCGGACATGAAATTTGATCCGCGATCTGACTGGATGACTTTGGGTAGTCCAAACATAGTGAAAAACTTTACTAGAGCTTTGATGACAGTCTTGGCTTGGATATTCTTGAGTGGAATTGCCTCTGGAAATCTTGTAGACATGCACATAATGGTTAACAAGTATTCATGTCGATTCTTCGTCTTTGGCAAGGGACCTACACAATCGATCAAGACATAGCTGAATGGTTCCTCGAATACCGGAATAGGCTGTAATGGTGCAGGCTTTATCTTCTGATTTGGCTTTCCAATTATTTGGCAGCCATGACAGGATCGGCAATATTCTGTAACATCCTTTTGAAGTCCTGGCCAGTAGAAGCTTTGCATGATTCTATACCTAGTCTTTTTCACACCAAGATGCGCTGATAAGGGCAGATCATGAGCTAGACTAATAATCTCTTTCCTATTTCTTCGTGGGACCACTATTTGGTAGAGTGTGCTCCATGTATCAGTTGATGGCACATCTGGAGGTCGCCATTTCCTCATTAGAATTCCAGATTTTATCAGGTAACATACTGGAACTGCCTTTGCGTCTTCCATGTCAACGCTCTTTTGAACAAGTCTGACAATTCTGGATCATCTTTCTGTTCATCTATTAGCGTCATCCTTGACATGGTGATTTGTGACTCATCAGCAATAGAAGAATCTTCTTCTTTAGACTTGACATCTTCATTCAGATCCTTGAAAAATGTGTCCGATAAATCCAGCATGTTGTCCTCCTGCCTCATCCTCTCTGACATTGCCCTAGTTATGGCACTGGAAGGGAAAATTCCTGGAAAATCTTCCTCCAATTTCTCTGCGGATGGATTAGCCTTAGGATTTGAAGTCACGCAGGGTTCCTCAATCACTTTTCCTCCAGCTAAATCATTTCCCAAGATTAATGACACTCCCTCAACAGGGAACGATGGCCTCAATCCGACGATCACTTCTCCTGTAACCAGTGGTGAATTCAGGAATATCTTGTGTAGTTCCACATTCATCACGTCTGATCCAACTCCAGACAGCAAAATCTGGTTACCGGTTGAACTCTTCTCTGAAAATGGCAGAATATTCTCCAAGATTAGAGATTCACATGCTCCTGTATCCCGGAGTATCTTCACAGGATGCCCCTTTAATTCCATCTCATTTAATGAAACTGCTCCCTCTGTTAGAAATGGAGTATACCCTTGACAAGTGGGTTGGGTGGTTTAGTGCAAATTTCACTTCGGTCATTCTTCGCAGCAGAAGTAAGAACAGTCTTCTGGCTATTATTCTGTCTTTGGAGTTTCCAGCATTGGGAAATTACATGGCCTGGTTTTCGGCAGTACCCACATGTGATATTTGACCCTTCAGTAACTTGTCTGTCGAATCTTGGTGGGGTTTCCTTAGAATTCTGTCGCCAATTCTTAGGTTGAATCTTCCTGGAATTACTGTTGGAGATATTTTCAATGGCAGCTACATCTTTCTTGAAAAAGGGTTTGACGTTCTTGTTGCTGTGACTCAAAGCATACTCATCCGAAAGAACAGCTGCTTTACTCACCTCTTCAGTTTTCTGCTCACTCACATAGGTCTTTAGTTCATCAGGAATTTTCCACCGGAATTCCTCCATTAGTATCATTGGTCTCAACTTACCAAAATCAGATCCAATTTGCTTTGCTCGACACCATCTGTCAAACAGGCTTTCCTTCTCGCTAGCGAACTCAACATAAGTGTTATTTTCAGACTTACTGTGACTCCTGAAGCGCTGCCTGTAAGCCTCCGGAACCATTTCATACGACCTTAAAATGGCTTGTTTGACAAATTTGTAGTCTGAACATTCCTCGGCTGACAGGGCAGAATAAATTTCCTGTGCTTTACCAACTAATACACTTTGCAGCAGTAAGGTAAGAAACTCTTGTGGCCACTTTAAACTATTAGCAACTTTCTCAAATTGATAAAAATATTTATCCACATCCTTCTCCGTAAATGGAGGCACAAGTCTTATATGTTTGGTTACATCAAATGTGCTATCATACCTGTCTCTCACAGTGTGACTTGCATTCCTTTCAAACTCCATCTCCCTCAACTTTAATTCACTCATCTTATATTCATGCTCTTGTTGCTCTCTCTCTCTTTCTAAATCGCATTCTCTAGCTCGCTGCTGATCAGCCAAATGAAGTCTTTGACTCTCAATTTCTAACTCTTTAAGCCTTACATATGTGCTCGTCTCGGTGATATCTCCCGTGGCGTCTAAATCCCCACGCTGAGATACCACCGAGAGAAGACCAGCCTCTATGCAGTAGGTTGAAATAAGTTTCCTTATGACATCCTTCCGCATAGAAGCATCAGCTTGTAAGCCATACTTTTGAGCTACAGCCAAAAGCTCAGATTTCTTTAGAGAGTCAAAAGCTTCAAATGCAGGATTTGCTTCCAAATTTTGAATAAATTCATTGACGTTGAATGACATTATGAACTACTACTATTGTTCATATGTATATCAATGAAGTAAAAATCAAATCCAGCTAGGGTAGTTGGATGAACTGGAGTTCCCAGCGAATGTTAACAATTGAACTTTAACTTCTGTGGAGTATACATCCGAGGGTTGTGGAAAACTGGAGTTCCCAGTGAATGTTAACTTTTGAACATTAACTTTAAGTATTATAAATCCAAGGGTTGTGGAAAACTGGAGTCCCCAGCAAATGTTAACTTTTGAACGTTTTGTAGAGTTTAAATCCAAGGGTAGTGGGATAAACTGGCAAACCCAGCGAATGTAAACTTTTAAATGTTAACTATTGTAGAATATAAATCCAAAGGTAGTTGGATGAACTGGCAAAACCAGCGAATGTTAACAGTTGAACGTTATGTTAGCAGAGCATAAATCCAATAGTGGTTGGATAAACTGGCATTTCCAGCAAATAATCATTTGTAGAGTAAATCCTTTTTGAACGTTATGTTAGCAGAGCATGAATATGAATCCAATAGTGGTTGGATAAACTGGCATTTCCAGCAAATATTCATTTGTAAATCCTTTTTGAACGTTATGTTGGCAGAGCATGAATCCAATAGTGGTTGGATAAACTGGCATTTCCAGCAAATATTCATTTGTAGAGTAAATCCTTTGGCATCTATTCAAACCAACAAATGTCTATATTACACAGCATTCATGGTGGAAATAATGTCCATTCCCGGACACGAGCCCCCAATTGTTACACCATGGGAGGGTATCATAAGTGACAAGTCCAGAACACAGATTCCTTAGATAAATCATTATATTATTCAATGATAATATCTCATGCATATAACAAAATAACTCTGCATCAAATATATATCTGCCTTCTCTATGTAAGCTAGCCAATTCCTGCCTCCCCCACACACAATCAAATCTATCTCTCCAGACTCTTACGCAGCACTCTCTCACAATATCTCGCTGACCTATATCCACAACATCAGACAACAACGGGTTGTCAATTAACCCCCTCACCATAACACCGACGTATGGTCGTAAGTTTTCGAGAAAAAAATGTGTCAAATTGCCGAAATGGTGTAAAAACTTAAATTTAATTTATACCAACCTTTGAGCCCGGGTGTTATGTAACCAATATAGGTCATACTGTTTTTGAAGTTATACCAAAAGCACCAGCAATGATTACTGTTTGTGTTCGCTCCCGCGTTTGGGGTGACGACAAATTGTACCACAGTGTTTTTTTCCCCCAAATTAGCTGGTTCATACGGGGGGGGGGGGGGTAATAAAATATTTGCAGGAATATGCCGGGTTGGGTAGGTGGCACCAGAGCCAAAAAAGGAATTTTTTTTTACAACCTCATGGTTTTTTTTTTACTGAAGACCTTTTGGGTCCATATTTGACATTTGTGACAGTTTAAAATAAATTATAACTGCAAAAACATTTATGTTACCTGGACCTCATATAGCCCTTAGTGGAGGTGACATTAAGCTGGCATGTTGTTTATGGGACGGTGAGGTGAAATACTTCCTTTCCGACACCTTCGGAAAGAAGCTTCAATATATATAAAACTGAAATAAATAGACTTGTCCTTGTGTAACTAAGACATTTAAGCATAGATCATCGTGTGCATTGATAAAGAGTGAGCAACTGTCTACCAAAATTAATGTGACTATCAATCAGGGGGGGGGGGGTGAAAAACAAATTCCGACACGTATGCCGGGTGGGTGGGTGGTCAAAGCCACCAACAAGCAATTTTTTCCGCAACTAAAAAAAAAATTAGAACTCAAGAATGAATTGGGCTTCAAAACCACTTTGTATGAGAGCAATAATGTAATTCTAACTGGTAAACTGACTGCAGGCAGTTATCGTGTTGTATTTTGTTGCAAATTTTGAAATCCAAGATGGCCGCTGGCAGCCATGTTTGTTTGGCCGAATGACCTCAAAATGACTCATTCCTATTTACATGTCCATGTTAACATCCATGATAAATAGTATGCACAGAAATTCATATACAGCTGTTTACAGTGAACCCCCCCCCCCCCCGCAAATCTCTGTTTTAGTGTTAAAAGGGGGGTGGGTGTAAAAAAATGGTCGGAAAAAACTGCCGAAAACGGAAAAAAAAATTGGCGGTGGGGGTGGGTGGGTACAAAAAATGATCGTTAGGGAAAAAATGCCATACGTGCCTGAATTTTTTTTCCGACCCCCCCCCCCCTGTATCAATGGCTAAAAAATAACTGTCATCAGTGCAAAAACTAATCAATGAATTATTTGCATGTTTATCAACTGAGATGATCTGTTGCTCTCACAACACCTAAAGTATCCAAGTCTGCAAAGTGACTGCTTGGCTTGTCATTTAGTATAATAGAAGTTGTTCCAGTAGACTAACAAAGGTGGTATGGAATAATTATAGATAATGGGCTGGTTGACAGACTAATCAGGAAATATTTAGAAATTGTGAATTGTGTGTATCCTCCATAATGACCTTGGTTTGCAAATGTCAGCAATTTATAAATTAATATTTTCAGTTGCAGCCTGGTGAATATCCTCTCTCTGTATTCATTTTCATAATATGTCAACTCTAGTTGAATTGGAGCTTAACAACTGATATGTCATGGATATGTCTGCAATACAATGACTCAAAAGTCATGATTGAGTTCACTGTCCTTAGATGTTATCGGCTTAAAAATGTATTGCAGCCAAATAGCCAAAACACATTCGGTTCATGTACAAGTTTGTAGGGGAAATGATATCTCACTGGATATACAGGGGATATGCTGGGATATGTTATTCCCCCTCCATTGAAAATAATACACTTTGCGCAACAAAACTTGTTTTTGTAAAATTGGATGCATATACCTTAACAAAGTGTTTTATGTGCATCTATCAGCTTCTGGTGGGTTACTCTATTTGTCCACTGTATCAATGCATTAGACTTTCCATTTAGCAGTATGGAATTTGACCACACAGGAAGGCCTATAGCATACTCTCATCACACACTGACCTGGAAACTCCAATGCATGTACATGTATACGGTAGACAAATGCCTATCAACAAGTATTTGAAAAATAAAATCTTCATATTTACCTGCATTAACCATTTTAGGTCAAATTTACAACGTAAAGTTTGAGCTATTGCCATGGTTTGGCGTCCGTCGTCCGTGCGTGCACATGTCCGTGCGTTCGTCCGTGCGTCAACGATTTTCTTCGGTATGCCCTACTGGCCGCATCCCTAATCCGATCTTCACCAACTTCATATGTGGCTCCATGTGGATACATGGAAGTTATCAATTTTTTCCGAATTTTGATGAAAAACATGGTTGCCAGCAGCAATATTGGATTTCAAATTTGAATCCATCGGCACACCTACAACCCGTATTTATGGCGGGATCAGTTTTTAATTGTGCAGGCACGATTGTGATCACCTGTTGATGGGTGTTATCAAATTTGAACGATTTTCGATGAAAAATATGGCCGACAGCAGCCATCTTGGATTTTACTCTGTGCATGACTAAATCCTTTGGCACACCACACATACCACATCCCTCATCCAATCATCACCAAACTTCACATGGATCTTCGAGATGGCCTCTAGATGGGAGCCTCCTATTTTGATCGAAATTTGTTGAAAAACATGGCCGCCAGCGGCCATCTTGGAATTTACTCTTTGTATGACTAAATGCTTCGGCACACCCTATACAGGCCACATCTCTCAACCAATCGTCATCAAACTTCATATGTATCTTCGGGGTCACCTCTAGATGGGAGCCTTCTATTTTTTTTTTTAACCATGGCCGCCAGCAATTTCACCCGTTTTATATATTAATAATACTAAGGAAGGAGTAGATTCTCCGAAAGCATTCAGAATGGTGGGCCCAGTTGCTGCATAGATAGTGCATGCTGCGTTACAACGGCAGCGCCCAAAAACGTACCAAATTTTACATGATCATTAACAACCGTGACAAAGACCCTGAGCCAACATTCTGCGGAATTTTGAAGACATTCCGCATCTTTTAAAGCATGTTTGCCACCTGAGAATTGTCGCATTCTAATTTCATGGCACTTTTTATGTTTTTATCGTATTTGTCTAAATTGTACATTTTGGCGGGGTAGGGGTAGGTAATTCCCCTAAAAATGGACATAACGCTACATATATCGAGGTGCAGTTGGTTTCAATTTGAAGGGGTGTTATTATATAATAGTAATATACAATACAATTAAACATGGATATATTTTTGTATTTTTCGCAAATTTTGCGAAGAGTGTGAAAAATCCACACTGGCAGTATTCTGAGGGTCAACATGGTCTTAATGTCGATGTCTATAGTTATTCTCCTATTATGTTTTGTAAAGTGTAATGGCTAATGCAGTTTTATGATAAAGTATTAAGGGCAGAAATAAAAAAATTCGGACTCACGGATGGAATGTCAATATGCCAATTGTCTCTGATAGACGTTTTGATGAGGTGAAGGTAAGTAATTTTGGGCATACCAGGTCATTCTCCTCGAATGTCTAATATGGAAATGGTCTTGTTATTATACTTCCCAAAAATGTATCAATATACAGAAATAAATGGCAAAATAATTTTATAAAATATGAAAAATCGATTTTGTTTTGCCGTGAAATTGATACTGCATGTGAATTCACAAAAAAAAGCATTCTTCAACTACAGCTTGCTTTGTAATGACAAATGTTTGGAATTATTCCATTGTTTTTCATAACATCTACTAATGACAGTCTATGGAAAGAAAATGGCCCACTTACCCGATTCGTTATGCGCTAATAATGCAGTAACGGTGTTTGTTTTTTGTTTTTTAGATATAGTAGATGCATGCATGGTTGTCCGGAAAAGCGGTTTCTCAACAAAAAACGGACACTCGTATCACAACCAAATCAACGACAATGGTGCATTGTCCTCACAAAATTGACTGATTATTACCCCATGTGAATATGGTTATGTTTAATCTGAGATGCCGAGAATGTATTCATGTGTCCATACCTCTACGTACAACAACAGCAACTATATATGTTATTATTAAAATTTAATGGTAATTTGGAATTGGCTTTTTCCCATTACACTTATTGTCAGAAACTGCAGATGCCATAACACGCAGGCTATATCGTCTCGCCTGATTTAACTGTTGTCAGGAAACCCGTTTAGCGTTTATTCCATTTGTGCAACAAAGACGGAGAAATCCCTAATATGACCTCTCTATCGATAATGATATCCTTGATTATTTTTTGAAATTCGACAGCCGCCAAAATATACATGTACAACCCCCTTGACCACAAAGTCACTCCATTTATACATAAACACCACAAACATGACCATCACTCTATTTATACCCATAGACCTCATCCATGACCATACAGCCACATCTGTATATCCGTACACCCACACATGACCACATAGCCATGTTGAGTCACCATGCAGGTACATCAGGTATACTCATACACTCCACCTATGACTATTTAGTCACTGCATGTATGCCTATTCACCACATCTGTGACCATACATACAGTCACAAACACTATACATGTTGACATCATTCATGGTGATCAGTCACTCCCTGTAAACCTATCCACATCACATATGACCATACAGTCACTACATTATGGCCTATTCACCTCACCCATTGTCATTTAGCCACTCAAGGTATACATATACACCCCACCATGACCACACAGTCACTCCATGTATACATATACACATTAACAATGACCACACAGCCCGTCCAGATATACCAAATATAACACACAGCCATGCATACACTCCTCGTTTACATATACACGTCACCCATGACAATTCAGCCACTCGTTGCACCCATCCATCGCCATAAATCCACTCCCTGTATACTGTTACATATACACCCACCAATAACATTACATCCACAACATAGAAACATGTACATCTCACCCATGACTACAAGGGCAGCAGGGTTTGTGGTTTGGGGGGCCAACCCCGGGATCTTCGAAAGGGCAATTGACATTCCATCATTTTAGTACGAATTTTGGCAATTTCAAGGCCGTATTTTCAACAAAAAAAATAAATAAAAAACAATACATAATATTTCATTCAGTGTACAAAATTATATCCTGGCTGAATTTGATCACATAAAAACGATTCAGACTAATTTGATGTCATAGTTGTGCGGGTTAGACAATAGGCCGAATAGCATAAAATCCTAAACAAAATCGTGATTTTTGGGGTAGATCACACTTGGGTTAAATCCTATATTTTAATAGGGGAGAAGTTATCTCCCGTAATTTTCGCCATGTTCGGACACTTTGCCAGCCTGGCAACATGTATTTTCTGATGCGGGAGATAATAACCTTCTATTTGATATTTAGAAACTTGATGTGTTCGGTCAAAGTGGATTAACAGCATAATTTGGGAGACGCTCGCACGTCTTCCGGAGAAAATATTTCAGCATGACTATGCATACATAACAAATACGGGGAAACCTTATTTGGTTCTTCAAACTGTCTCGACTCAATAACGGAACCAATAGTTCTTCGTTATGGGGCGCCGTTCTTCTATTTATTACCTATTTTGTGATATCAATAATTCATTTTGTTATATCACTAAATGAATATATGATATCACAAAATCGAATATATGATATCATTAAATAGTTTGTGATATCACAAAAGGATTTAAAGATATCACTAATTCCAATTTGTTATATCATATATTAATTTTTTGATATCTTAGTTTTAATCATCAAACTTATGTATAGTAATATAAACGTTTCAGGGCGACGATATAGCTCTATATTTTTGTCCCATATATGGTCAACAGGTGCATTTTTTAAGCGACCACTGATTAGAACAATATAACGGGCACAAGCGGAACGATCTTAAATTTATCGAAACAAAACACGTATTTTCAGCGCAATATATATATCGTGAATTTGTTCTGAAACCTATACTGCGTATATGTATGTTTGTTTTGAGATACCCTTACCAAATTATGTATGCATATATACTATATATATAAAAACACCGAGAACCTCCTTTTCTGAACAGCTACCATCTCATGCATTCCCAACCTCATGGAACAACTTAGATAACACTATGACTAAAAATCAAAGTAGGTACGTAATCAAAAAACACATCACAGAGAAAACTATAAGCGCATATTCAAACAATATCAAATGCAAAAATCGAGGATGCCAAGACTGCCCCCAGAACGTACCCCGTTAAGTATACATATAACGCGTTCAACGCCAACCTAGTATACGAATCTGTAGTCCCTGTAACCACATCCGCCAAAAATACCACCCGATCATCTGAATTTGAACCATATATATGATATTGAACATCCCTCGGGTAGTATCCATTTTCACACACTCTAAAAAATAAGCCCTAAACTCATAAATTACATATACACAATATGTGCATGGCTCTCCCGAGGCCATCTTACTATAAGTTATTACTTTTGTATAATTACCTTAATGGGGATGGCAGGAAGACAGTCTTGCCAGATTATGCCAGCCCCCACAATATACGACATAATTATCCATAATTTTCATCATGATTATGTAATATGTATTGGAAATAAAATATCATATCATATCCTATTGGGGTTCGAACGAGCCAATTCCGTTTAAATTCCACATTTCCCGTTTTCGCAGGGCATCAAGTTGGATTGAGACTGCTTCAAGTGAAGATGTTAGCCACACCGACGGATCCGATGAAAAGAACAATGCTCTGGATGATAGATTGCATCAATCATCGGAACATCGTGCGTTTTTTCGGCTTGAGTGATCTCGAAATGGACCGATATGTGATCGGAGAGTACTGCGGAAAGGGACTTTTGACGGACATTCTCCACGACGATAAGTTCAATCTCACAAAAGAGGTTAAATACTCTTTAACATTTGACATAATTTCCGGTTTATCTTACCTGCACAACAATGCTATTATTCACGGGAACCTTCGAGGGAATGTTTGCTTCATAGATGCGAGTTGGGTGGTAAAGATATGTGACTGGGAGTATGCTCGTTTGCTACAAGATCACACCGAGAAAGAGCACCCTTACATATACATCGATCAAACACACAAGGACCAATCAGAGAGATCTGTAGCAATAAGACAGTACTGGGTTGCTCCGGAGATTGTAAAAAGTGCGTTTATGGAAGAACCTACGACAGCATCTGATGTGTATAGTTTCTCAATAATGCTACATGAGATATTCACCCGTGATGACCCTTATTCGGACAATTCGGATACATTGTGCCCAGAGGACATGCTCAAGGCGATTATAAATAACCAACTACGGCCGACACCCAGCAGTGACATACCGATCAGTATTAGGCAAGTGATGGAGATAGGATGGAACGATAATGCAGACCAGAGACCGACGATGGATGCTATCGCCAAAATGCTACGTCATGCAAACAAAACTAAAAAATCCCTCATTGATGGTATGATGAACGCAATGGAGGACTACACGGTGAGTTAAATGCAATTTCGCGATAAGCAAGCCTTCTGCAGGTTCGACTATCTAAGTCACTAATGTAGGCGAGCAACTACATGGATTGAAAACTTGGTATATAAATAGCCTATAGAAGAAACTATCTGAATGTCTACCTGAAAATCCTGCAAGTTGACATATATATAGATATGCAGATATTGGCGACTTGAAACATTATGTGCAAATAGGTGTACATCGTGCAGATATATGGCATATTACGCCAGACCATGCACGCAGGGACGAATGTCTTTGCTAATACTTCAGGGGAATAATGTATGGTACTAATTAAATCTTCACAAACATTTTGCTGTCGACAAATCCGAACGGTCGATCTGTCCCCATCTGCGAATCCAATATATTTTTACGGAATCAAAGTACAGTAGCGAATGTCCAAGTCCAAAGTCAAGCTAATTTCACACTGAATGTCCACCAGGTCCATGCAACCTCAATCTAAACTACAGATACCGTTATTTTTAGCAGAATTAATGTCCTTTTTTTGTATTTAGAAAAACGTGAATATGGATATATAGCTCAAGTGCACTGTGTTGGAGTATCCTCAGTCCCATTGGGACAGTCACACTTCGAGCTTAGTCCTGGGTAATGCTGGCTGAAAATCACCACCTCAAAAAAAAACAAACAAAAAAACACTCGAATTGCATTGACCTCTTATCAACAACGTCTTACAGAGCACTAATTTGTTTATGGCATATATAATTACAACATATCAATATATAATTCAAATATAACCTCAACGAGCCTCTGGCTCTTTGTCCCGTGAAGTTACGCTTCAACTTATAGCAATGCATCAACCATTAAATTGCTCAGCAACTTTGAATGGACCGGCTGGTCGTAATGGAAGCTGTATTTAATGGCATAGAGATATTATTCTATCTGTTGAAATCTTCCAATGATCAGTCTGTGACACAAAAACCGGTAAACTGTTCCAGTGAGAAATTACTCGATTTGTGAACAAAATATTTACGAACATCAGTTTTTGAAATGTGTCCATTGTTTGAGTTCATAGTACATGTACGTCACCTGGTCCGGGTGTGCCTAGCGAATATATATACAAAGTAGTTACACATTATGCACGTGGTCTAAGTTATATACATACTGTTAAATCATTCATAGATCTAGACGTCGATGAGATTGCTCCTGAATCTTCGATATTTTATAGACACTGCAATGTATTGTGTGTATTAGGCAACCGCGGTTAGTAAGAGACTATAAATATGGTACCTTTTGTAGAATTCCATATCATTTCACTAATGTGTTCCCTGTAGGCACATCTTGAAGAACGAATCGAGGAGAAGGAAGCGGAACTGAGCTTGGCGAGAAGAAATACAGAACGATTCATGTCTGCACTTCTGCCAGTTCACGTGATTGGTGCATTGACCAATGGTAGGAGCGCAGAAAACAAGGAGTTCAGGGACGTTGGTGTCGTGATGTTTGAATTCGCGAGGACAGATCACATGGACATCGACAGCGACTCTTCTATTTCCGCTGTGAATGATTACCTACGACGACTGGATCGGCTAACAGAGATCTACAAAGGATTCCGCCTGCCCGCATCCGGAGACAAGTACACCATATTTTTCGGAATGTCTGAGGATGATGATGGAAGAGACCGCGGAACGAAAGGAGTCAGACATCTTGATTTGATGGCTAAATTCTGCACTGAACTTATGGAATGGAATAAGGAATGTAAACCAGATAGCGAAAGCGGAAGCATGAAATTGCGCATGGCGGCTGACTGTGGAACTATTACAACTGGTATCGCTGGGGCAGCAGTTCCTACCTTCATTGCTAACGGCGATTGCATCAGATATGCTGAAACACTTCTAGATGTGACGTCATATCATGTAATTAGAATTTCTAGCAAACTTGGTCTTCTGCTGAAACGGTCTGGAATATTTTTGATAGAAGACGCAAACGCACAAGGGGTGAGTATAATTTATATCGGATAACTTATTGTCCAGTTGGGTTATATTCTTCGCTTGTTGATTCTCACTAAAGGTTTGATGTTATGACAACATGGTGGGGGTCATAAAAAAAACATCCAGACACGCGTAAGCTATTTTTTATTTTATCATTTTGCCACTTTCGGGACCCACCACCCATGCAGTGTTAGACGAATATGTAATCTCGATGAGTGCCATGAAGCCCTTAAGAGACATTTTCAGAAAACTTGGTCTGCAGATACAAAAAAAACGACCTAAATTGAGAACTTATATATTATTTAAACACATACAAATTAGAAAGATAGGTAACTCAACATCACTTAAGCCGAAAGATCGATTATGGCACAATTTCGATGTGTAGTTCTCCCTCTGAATATTGAGACTGGGAGGTATAATAGGGAAGATTCCGACAAGAAGGAAGATTCCGACAAGAGATTTTGTTCTGTGAGTGATTGTAGCCAAGTTGAAGACGAGATACACTTTCTCCTTAACTGTCAAGCAGTATAAATACCTGCGATCAAAACTCATGTCATATATCGCGATTGAATCTGGACATAAACAATTTATTGACATCGGCTTACATATTCGGCTATTGAATCGGTATCCTCTTCAAGTAGCTAAATGACTTCATAGCGCTTAACGAAAAAGACAAGCAGTCAGATGCTCGTAGCCCGTTTATATATAACCATGGGTATATGCCAGATATAACCGTACAAAAAAAAAACGCCGTTCTTTTTACCGTGTATTTATCCATGGTGTGCGTGCCTGTGGTTGTCCGTAACATGGTGCCCGGTGTTATTGCTTTGAAAGGTAATCATGTTCGACTGGTGTTGTCAGATTGGTAATATGAGATTAGCGGTTTATATGTCTTGTCTGGTCACATTTACTGTTTGAACTTTGTCTGAAATAGACGCACTTTTTATACTAGAATTATGGCAACAGGAGCGCATGGGAAATCGCACGTCGAGTTGGTTTAAGGGTTTTTAGAAAAAGTATTTATACGATATAGACAGAGACGTGCCGACAGGGGTTGGGGTGTCTCACCCCCCCCCCCCAACTTTGGTCAAAATGTTCAACAGTTGGAAATTTCATACCTGCCAAAACATTAGGTGGAAATTTCACACCAACATTAAGTTGAAAATGTTCTTGTAGTTTGATTTTCAGACAATTTATTTCCATATTTTCCTTATTTTTGGTAAATATTTTGGACTGAAATGGTCATCAGTCAGGGGGGGGGGGCAGGAAAAAAATTGCATACACAACAATTTTTTTTTTTTTGCAGCACTTTGGATCCCCACCCCCCCCCCCCTCTTTGTGCAAAAAAAATATTTTTTTCCACTCATGGTTTTGGGACCCCCCCTTTCCAGTCACATTTGAATGAAATTTATCAAGCTGGAGAGCCATTATAGGCAAAAACATCAGGGTGCAGAATGTCCAGTGAAGGTGGCTGATGTTGAGAAACAGAATGGTTAAATTAGAATGAACATATATAATAATTATCAGTCATTCGTAATTTGACCATTCTGTTTTTTCAAGCATCATCCAACTTTGGTGTACTTTCGCCACCAGTTAAACTCAAATACTAATAAATTATAACTATGAGCACAAGCAATACACTCATGAGATTAAAAACATTTATCATGAAAAACTCAACACAACCAGCTGACACAACCAGTGAAACAACTTTTAAAAAATATTTTATCTAATTATTTATTCCAGACTTTGCACTGGACTTTGTGTAATGTGCATTTATCCATGAAATGCACTCGTGTTTACTTTATATATTTTTTTAAGTTGCTAGTTAAATTGAAGTTGTAAACACACAACACACCGGAAAATTATATGCTGCCCAGGTTGGGATGGGGTTTTCTAGATAAATGTTTTAAATCTCATATGAGTGTATTGCTTGTGCTGAGACAGTTCAGCTCTTTTTGTTATGCAGTATTTCATAAAGTGTATGTCCTATATATTTCCATTGGAAGTGTGTCCTTATAAGTGTTTTGACTGCTGGTATTAATATAGTTTCCTATGAACGATCCACTCCGATCTTATTGGATTTAATGGAGGCAGATGTA
Source organism: Siphonodentalium dalli (assembly GCA_032622095.1). Lineage (NCBI taxonomy): Eukaryota > Metazoa > Mollusca > Scaphopoda > Gadilida > Siphonodentaliidae > Siphonodentalium > Siphonodentalium dalli. The sequence goes on along the minus strand of CP136062.1, from coordinate 131,096,528 downwards.
GCAGTGACTTTCTATGCAAAATGTATCAGATATATTCATTTTCATTTTATCATCGATGTCGTTCAACTAACATTTCTAAATTGAATTTTGAAAAACGTTGAAGCTGATTGAAGAATTATTTAAGTTACTTTAAACTCAGGTGAAGTTTCAATTACCGTTGTGCAAAGTGACTTACAAAATCTGTATCTAATCTGGATTAAGAAATGAATGAGTTTAACAAGAAACTTTGGTTACATTTTCTGGTACAAAATTACCCAAGTATTTCAGACTAGACACTTATCAAACTGTTTCTTGCCTGTTTTACAATATGCACTGTACGTGGTTAGATGGATCATTTTAATATTAACAATAGCTAAATGGTTGTAGAATAGTGCATATAAATAAATAATATCTCATTATTTCACAAGTGAAAGACAGTCATGTTTTACTAAGAAAATGCTATTGAGACTGATAGAGATCCATGTGAATGTCTGTTCATTAATAATTGGGTATGTAACACTGTAGCACTTTTGTCTTTTATAGTATTAGTAACTTTGTGCCAGAAACATGTTTATAGATTAGAGAACAGGCATGTTCTACATTTATTTTACACATTATTTCAGTTTCATATCAGACTTAATTCGAGAGTTGAATTTCAGTTTGATACCACAGATAGTGGTAATGTGATATTTTATTTTACTTACTGAAGTATATGTGGTTTATTTGTCTTTAGAGTTCATTATAATATATTTACATACCAAGTGGTTATCCAACCCAGGTGGGCCAGCACAGATAAAAATTTCACGAAGGTGTACTTAGTATTAGAAGGGACCAAATAATCAAAACATTCTGAGGCCAACCTGACCACAGATAACTGTACCTAGTATCTTGTGTGTACACTACGGGTGTTATTTAGATCATAACACATCAAAACAATCATTATATAGGCTAAACAGCTTGTAATTAGGTCAAAAAAGGTCAAAAGGAAAACATTTGCAAGCACCAGAAAACACCGGAAAAAAACGTGTTTTTCAGGAGACTATCGTTGTCATTGTACCTTCCCCCATGGCCAATACAAAACTGCTAATTAGTTTAACAAAACAATATTTTACTTCATTTGGTCAAACTTGTGGACTGAAATAGTCATCAGTTGGAGAGTTTTCCAACCTGAGGTGGAATATGAGGTTTGAAAATTCCAACACCAGGACAGGTTCAGTTGAGGCCAGTCTAGATGCATGCTAGGATTTAATATTTTCTTTTATAGTTTTAAAAATTTTCTCACACCGGGCCGAAGAACCATGGTCAACCCGGTGTGTCCCCGCCTCTTGCCCGTATCCGTGGGAATTTGTCTGGAGTTAGACCATTATATGTTATGATTTATGCAATTGTTCAGGTTAAACTATCTGGATTTTCAAACCTGGAATATAGAACCATGTTTTTTTGAAATATATATAGGATATTAGGCGTGAGCACTGATGTACAAGGGGGATGGTGCAAATGGAATTTGTGTTTGGGGTGATTCTGATTCAAGGGGGTGCAGTTGGAATTTCCCATGGTGGACACCCCCTAACGGAAACCATATAGCCACGTCCCTGGATATAGAGAGGCAAACAGAACGATACCATATATATACAATATGCGGTTGCATCTAATTTGGATTTCTTGGGATGTCTTTAGTGCACTTTTGTGGTTACGAGAGCTCGTTTCCCCCTGATTTCTGCTCAATATGTGGTCTTCTTCTTTAAAAGTTTTATATGATTTCAAACGGGGGTGGCACCAGGATATCCCCGACAGGGGGGGGCGGGCTTTAGCTGCCGGGTTGACCATTACATAACTCACCGACGGGGGATGGCTATGACTCCCCGACAGGGCTGTGGTGTAGCCCCTGACCCCCCCCCCCCCCCCCCCCCCCCGGGTGCCACCCAACATAACTTAGTATCGATTATTTAGCATGGGGTGTCAAGTAGGGACTTGTCGACAGGGGTGGTTATGCAGGGGTTTTACCCCCCAATTGTAGTCATCCCTAATACCCCGAGCAAAATTAATTGGAAAATTCACACCAAAATTAGGTTGAAATTGTTCTCGTAGTTTGATTTTCCAACACTTTCTTAGTGACGAATTTGTTGTTTTTAGACCAACATTTGCATATTTCCCTTTCATTTACAAAATTATGGACTCAAATGTCCATCAGTTGGTAATTTTGAAACCTATGGGTGAGCGTCAGGTTAATAATTTCCCAGAATTGGAAAACTTGAGGCCGGTCTATGCTATAGGATTGTCAAATGTTCATGTTCATATTTCAAAAATGTTCTCACATCGGGCCTAACCATCGGCCGACCCGTGCGTGTGCTCTGTGTCCTTGCCAGTAGTTACTCGCTAATTAATTTAAGAAAAAATAGATCGGGGTGTAAATTTGTGTGGTGTTATACCACTAGATGTTAAGATGTTTTAATCTCATACTGGGCCGAACCATCTTTTGCATCCCCCGCACGACAAGTGGCCACAATATTACTGGTTCATTTGGAATAGTCTACCATCTGGTATATAGTCTGTGAGGGAACATTTGGGAAAAATCAAAGGGGGGTGCAAATTGATTTACGCAAACTTATGAGTTTGGTGTGGTTCAATGGGGTGGGGTGCATTTGGAAATTCCAAGGTGGAGACCACCCCAACGAAAACCCTCTAACCAAGTCTCGAGTGCCAAATATCCCACACTCAACCAGGGGTGCCTCTCGCAACTTTAGTTTCTGCCCTCAGCATAGGCCTATTTGTTTCTTATCCGAGAATACACTTCACCGGCGGCAATGTATTAACCATACTCTGAAAGAAAACGCTTCCGTGACGATCACACGATAAAGTCGTGCTGCAAGTAAGACGATAATTGTGTTGTAGAAATGATACGGAAGACCGATTGTCACAAATTTCAACATCAAAATACACAGGGCAAGACTTATCGATCCAAACTGTGGAGTGTGTTTTCGTTGTGTATTTTTCGCATATACCCATGGTTATATATAAACGGGCTACGAGCATCTGACTGATCTTCTTAGCAAAACCTTTTCTATTCCATATAAGTGCACAACAATTTTCGTTATTATTTTGTTTAAAGTGACTTATAGGCCTAGCTTATTGGCCGGGTGTGTTCTTATTTTGTTTAAAGTGACTTATATGCCTAGCTTATAGGCCGGGTGTGTTCGTATTTTGTTTAAAGTGACTTATAAGCCTAGCTTATTGACCGGGTGTGTCCTTATTGGCCGGGTGTGTTCTTATTTTGTTACTCGACATTGCTATCACCTGTATGTGATATCTTGTATACACTATACACACATGTCACTATAATAAAATATTCGTTCGTTCATAGTAGTGTATTCTATGACTCCAGTTGAAGGGTGCAATGTTTTATCGTGAAGCCAAACCAAGATACATGACCAAATATGCTATATCATAGTGATTAATGATTAATATTGCTTTCTGTTTCCAAGTTGATAAATTATTTTGACTTATAAGACTTGAGTATAAATTTGTGTTTATCTAAGTAAAAAAAAACTTGATTCGCCCGGTCAAACACCGCGAAACGTACATTGGATGGAATGACGGTGCTTTCTCTTAACAGCATCAATTTGACCTACCAGCATCATATTAGTTCAGCAGGACCCACCAACGTCATAATGAATTATAGGACCACTCAACCGTGCAGGGGGCGTTTACATTGCATGCCAAACCCTTAGGCGCCTACATTATTATAGTATGTCGTCCTTCCGGCCAAATCGGGCCAATACATCGCTTGCAAGAAAGCTATACCGATTTAGCACAAAACAATTGTCATATCACAATAATAGCCATAGCATAGCACAATGCACATAGCAGGTTACAAGTGCTGTTTCCCAGCAATATATATATATATATATATATATATATATATATATATATATATATATATGGTTCGTTTCGTACGTTATCGGTAAATGGGAAGGTTGCGTGAATTGTTTTTGTTTTCAGGTATTTAACATACAACATGTGTGATGTTCACTGGCATAACATACATCGCCCGATCTATAGAGATGAGGACTTTAGAGGTGGTCTTTTTTTAAAATAGTGGCTAAGTCTATCTTGGCTTATTGATTCTCCTTCTCTTCTCGGCATGCAGCACTTCCACCTTGGTCATTTCGCCATCCGGGTGTATTATCAGCCACAGTTTCTTGGTAATCTATGGGCGCATGGGGGTTTTATTTATAGAAATTGACATTTTTGGGACGCATTAAAAGTTGTACTGCGACCTAGAGGCCTATAGTCCGGTAAAAGGTGTAGTTGGGAATTTCAATTTCGTTTATTGTCGTTTACATTATTATTTCATGCAGCGGGCGTCTCTCGAGACATGCTTGATTGGCCCATGGTTTGTTATTCGGATGCCAAGAAAGTGCAAGGCGATTAATTCTAACGGGAATTCGCGCATTAACCATCAGCGCGCTGCGCGTTATGTGTTTCCATTGTTCTTTAACCTGCTTTGTTGCATTGTTATTTGAACATCTTTCGTTTATTTTCACGTGACATAAATCGGAATGCTATCTACTATTATACCGCACGGGGATTTGATTTGTATAAGAAATTTAATTCGAACATGAATCCTACGAGGTGTTTGTTTAAATCGGTATTTAACATGCTATTTAATATCGTTTAGTGAACTTTTACATTTAGTTATACGCGACAAATATGTTATATTCTAAATGAATTGGGATGGTATTTATTAACCAATTCCCACGTTACTCCTTCGTGCTGTTTGTAAATACTGACTTTTCATTGCTTTGTATGCGGAATATATCGGAGCTATGAATAGAGATGTTATTAAAAAAAATTCCAACACTAACCCTTCACATTGGTTGTTTAACATACAATGTGGCCTAATTCTAAACATCATTTTTATTTATGTGTACCGAGGATATATCAGAACGCTATATGAATTGAAGAATGTCAAGAAATTACCCCCCCCCCCCATTTCCTGTGACCATGTTTTAATTGATCCTCGTGGGGGAGCTATACCCCTATAATTAGTCCTCATTGGACCATATCGCGATAGTCAGCCGAATCATTGAGAGGCGGGTTCACTTGTCCTTGTTATTAGCAGGCTTAGAGGAATTCAATATTAGTCGAAGTATTATTTTAAAGACCACCAAGGTGAAAAGGAAATATCAATAATGTCTCGTATTCAGTTGATGAACCATTAATTGAAGGGTATTTTAATCGTTGCATGTCGATTAAAAAGATCAGCGCGAAGATGAATGTCAATTTGACCTCGCCCCTTTATGTTGCTATAATCCAACTTCGAATGTGCGAAATAACCCATGGTGCTTACACAAACTGATAATGCATTATTTATTAGGCGCGTAAGTGTTCTATTGTGGTGTCTAATTGCGCTCTCGTGTGGCATTGTTATCTAATGATATGCTGTGAAATAGAGAAGAGGGTTCGTCAAGTGGAACTATATTATATCGCCTGATCTGCTGAGTGTCTCGGCTGAGCGGTTTCTCATCAACATTTCAAGTGGCTCCTGGAACGGCCCTTCCGTTGTGGATTCCGATATGTCAAGGTTGCGAAATAGAAGATCTGCATCTGGTACTCGTGTCTTCTATTAACTCATGTTGGGTTGAGATTCGTTTGCACCAGTTCTAGTTAAAACACAGACTCCACAGCTATGCAGTAGTGAGTCTGGGTTAATTGGGGGGGGGTATATATTATTACCACTAGAATGAGTTTGCTCTGTGTGGCTAAATATAAGTTCTGCATTGAAATAAGTTTGACAAAGTTTAAGCGATATTTTTAGCAATGTGACGAATCTACCACTGTGAAGGCATACCAACAATCGCCTGATAGGATACATCGCTTTGCTGATGATGTTGTGATTGGGTGACGTAATTATGCTGGTGGTAATATAAATCCCCCTCCAATTACCCCAGACTCAAGTGCTACTGCATAGCTGTGGAGTCTGTGTTTTAACCAGAACTTCGTTGCACTTCTATACTAAATGGATTATTCAATTCAGTTATAAAAAATATATATACATTGGAAGTGTCTTTATTCATCTCGAAGGGTGTTCATGTAATAAAAACAGACAGCCGAAAAGATAATACAAGTTCAGAAGGATTCATATTTTTGGTGGGAAATGTTTAGATAATAAGTTCAACGAATATGCAGTATGACTTCATATGCTTCAAAATACCCATGGGTCGTGATATCGAGTTTTTATAACAGTTTACTGCACATGCACAAGCGTGATATCACTGTTCCGAACTCGCTCGGACACGCCCGGACCACTCATGGATTGTCCGGGCGCATGTTTCGTGGCCAGAACGCGCGGCCTGTATACACAGTCAGGAAACCCACTCACAATAGGATTGGCGCCAGGTCGTTCTGCTATAAGCCTCGTCACTGAGTCTGGGCCATATTGGATCCATCCACGCAGCCCCGTTCCGTTGTTTTAGTGCTACAGGTCAAAGTTCTGGAGTACCATTCCATATATGGAGGTTTTGAATATTCAGGCATTCGATGTATAGAATGACCTGTAGCACTAAAACAATGGAACGTGGTTGGATAGGTGACAAGGCTTATTGAGATAGTTTGGTCGCGAAGAACCTATTTTATTTGTTCTGCTATAGAGACAGTTTTAGGAACCAAATAAGGCCTTGAAGTAAACACTAAGAAAACTAAAGTAGTTATCTTCTGCACAAAAAAATGCAGAAACAACTCCCAAAGTTCAAATCTAAAGATTTTATATTAGATATATATAGCCAAAGAATTCACATATTTGGGAGTGAAATTATTTTATAACGGAAGATTCTGCCGAGCAATAAAGGCGAACCGTAACCTAGCATTAAGAGCGATGTATGCACTTCTTAATAAAGTAAGATCGTTGAATCTACCCGTAGATTTAATGTTAACACTGTTTGATTATAAGATAGCCCCGATTCTATTATACGGGAGTGAAGTGTGGTGTTTTGAACCGACTAAGGATATAGAATATGTCCATTTAAAATTTTGTAAAATCTTGTTAAACATGAAAGCAATTAAGTACCCCGAACTACATGGTGTATGGAGAATTGGGAAGACACCCTCTTGAAATTGAGATTAAAAGTCGAGCAATATCGTATTGGTCGAGGCTTGTCTCCGAGCACGGCTCAACCCTCGCCAAGAAATTATACAAATTATCTCGTGCTGTATCTGACTCTTCGGATTCAGGCATGAAATGGGTGGAATATATCCAATCATGCCTTGAAGAATCCAGTCTAATCGATAAGTCGGAAGACAACTCGCCCTTGTCCAAGTGGAATATCAGAGAATTGAAACAACGATTAATAACACAATTTGAGTCTGAATGGAGGCATGATATCAGTTCATCGTCCAAGGGAAATCTGTATAAAGAAATAAAGCCAGATTTGAAAATTAGCGGTTATCTACTGAAATTACCCCGACATCTTGTTGAATACTTAGTCAAAATAAGAACATCAAATCATCGTCTGGCAATTGAGAGTGGTCGTTGGAAAGACATCTCGAGGGAAAAGAGAACCTGCTCTGCGTGTGGAGAGGCTCTCGGGGATGAATACCACTTGATCATTGTTTGTACAAAATTTGAAGAGATCAGAAAGAAATTCATCCCTCAATATTACTGGGAATTTCCTAATCTTGACAAATTCCATGCTCTTTTATCCATTGACAATATTGCCATCCTGCGGAGGGTTAGTATATTTGTGAAAACAGCTCTGCGAGATATATGATATAAGCCACCCCCACTCGAAATTATAGAGAAGAATTATGCCTATATCATTGTGAAGGCACAATTTCACATATTACATATCAATGAACAGACAACAATGAAGTTTCATCTCATTATCTTGTAATAGTGTAATTTAATATATCTATATTATCTATATTGTGCATTTAGGAATGTGTATTAATGCGTTTTACATGTCAAGGACTGTATAGATATACTATTGCAAAGTATTTATACATTTGACAACATGAAGGTCTTATATAAAAGGGAAATTGAACTATTAAAAGCAACTGCATGTCTAAAACAGATATATACAACAGCTTTCACGAATTAGGAATAACTATAAATAACTGCAGTTTAATTAAATTCCACATGGTTATAATAATCTTACGTAGTAAGTGTGTGGACTTGACATGTAAATATGTATATATGTTATCATCATCATCATCATCATCACCATCATCATCATCATATCATCATCATCATACTGTTTACTAATATTCTTGTTCTGTGCGAATACGCAGCATGATACCTAATAAACATATGACCATAATGTTTAGTTTAAAGGCACGGGCGGCGTTCGTTGCAGAAATATTCATATTTGTTCAAATCGCCATCAACAGAAGGAATATTAAAATATATATATATAGTTTTGTTCATATGCCAAACATAATCAGCGCGTAAATAGTATATTGTCGTCAAGACGTACGATGGTGTACGTAAATAAGGGCCTGCTCGTGTTACAGAAGTTGTGCTTCTGTTTACATAACACAGCTCAATTCTATTGGTTAATCACACACACAAAATATAAACGCTTTTATTATTTCCATATCATAAAACAGTAACAAATAACGCTCTTTATGTTTACCATATCCGGATCTAAACAAAAGCCAGGTTCTGTAACGTTTTTTGCTTTGTTTTTGTTTACATAACAAAAGAAAAAAAATTGACAATAACATAATGTTTATGCCATATTTCTGATTGTTAAAAGAACAAAGTCTGTCTATATTTTACTATTCTTTCTGTTTATGCCGGTTTTTGACGTATTGAATATTTTAACAACATACCCACCACCAACACCGCCCGTATCTTTTAACAATAGTTTATTTGAACTAAACAGAACAAAAGTACAAACAATAAATAGACATGACATATAATTATAAATTATATCCTCTGAAAATAAATGATACCCCAGGTATCTTGGAATAGATATAATTGGGGTATAGCAGACGGGTTAGTTCTGTATAATGGTCCGAATAATAAAGTTTAGATGAAGGGAAAGGAAGGGAAGGGGAAGGGAGTGCAGGCAGAAATTGGAAAGGGGAATTGAACTTATCATTAACAGAAGGATAAGATATATCACAGAGAAATAAGAGAATTGTACCATGTTAAATTTCTCACCATTTATCGTCACAATCCAAATAAAATCTAAATTCAAAACAACTTTGATCACGCTACGACCCAGTTGGAGGGGATTTCTAAACGGCGGGTGATCAGGATTAATACATTTCATTAAGGAGCTGTTAAATTAATATACTTAATATGTATTTAATAAGTGACAAATGCGTATATGTATCATATTAATTATTCATGTGTGAAGGGCGAGGCGGTTGGGCTAAAAAACACGTTCATGCAGTAACTATTATTTAAGACGTGTCTTTACATATAATTTATTACTATGCGTGATTCGGCGTCAACCACTTTACCAGTTAGTTAGAAACGCCCAGTATGGATAACGAACTTCTGTACTACGTCGTTCGAAAAATTTAAGTTCAAATCACCAGGGAGTTCGCGCGACCTATACATTAGTACATCAGTTTATATTCTAATTGAATGCAGATCAGCTAACATTCAGTTCTTGCTAGCTTGAGAATATAATAGACATTTCAAGAGAAAATGATATGCAGATTCAATTTCAAAGGCACCACATGGTCACATCAGGGGCTCTTTTTGGGTGATTTGTGACAAGGTCTCTGTTACCGCATCCGGATCTAATTTTCTGATAGACTTGTGCTTTGCCAGAATAATTATGGTAATAAAATTTAGTAATCTTTGAACGACCAGTTTTAATGTTTCCTTTATATTCTGCTAACGTTTCTAAAGACCTTATATAGTTTCCGAAGGGAGCATGTTTTAACTAGTTGTGTTATATTTTATTGGTAATTATATTATATTAATTCCGTGTGTACTAACAGAAGCACCCTTTTAAGATAATAGGTGGATTTTTCCCCAATAGTTAACTGAATAGTTATTGATTATACTGTGGATGCTGTCGTCTCAGCATCCTGCTTACGGGATAATTGGGGTCGAATATGTCTACGTCAAGAGTTCCCCCTAACTCCCAATGGTAAGTTAGGTATACAAAACAACAAATAACAAGATACTGAAGTGTTGCTGTAAAAAGAAAAGCACAAAGATGATCGATCACTGGACATGAGGGTGTTTGAGTCCCATTGTTAAGCGAGAGAATTCTGGTGCGTAGTGGAGACATAAGAATATATGCCAAGGTCTTCATACTTTGTCGATATTTTCGATGGTAGACTTGCACTGAGAGAGACTATCTTCTTGACAAACGCGATATTTCACTGCAGTGTAAATGTGTTATGGCTCGTTTTAAGTTGTGATCAATATGTCCCATGCATGACCAAGCATGGTTTTACTCGTGTTTATTGAACCCCGTATGACAATTAGCCAGTCGACAATGGCCCCACATTTTCGACTTTATGTACTAACTGTAACACAGTTTCCCTCCTTGGTAACCACATGCATTCGCATGATGAGTGATATGAAACACTCCGGTTGGGTAATCAAACAGAAATGGAGAAAATCTTGCTCAAGGTAGTTATTTTTACGAATATTAATCAAAATTTATAGCACACATCGTCATTCTTATATATTAATGAAATGCAATGACTCTTGATGGCGAAATCATTTGCGTTAGTTTATCGCCGATTGTTGCGTCCCGAATCGAGATGTAAATATTTACAATTAATCGTATTTCAGACGATGATTTCTGTGGAGTGGTATGGCCGATTTCTTTGAGTTTTTCGGCGATGTTAGTATAATGCTACATTCCCAAAGTTGGCATAGCGCCTGGGTACTGACTTGTCAGTTCTACACACCTGAACAAGTCCATAATATATCTTTAATTGCATGATATATAAGTAAATGTAAAATATTTTATCTAACCTAATGCCTTGCATGTGTTGGTGTGTAGAATAATAGGCTGGATAGCGCCAGGAAATCAATAGAAAGTCCATTTAACTTTGATGCCACATAGATATAAATTTGGTGGCCCTGAAAAGGTCCGTTTTGGTGGGTTTTTTTTTTTTTGCATGAATGTTTAAAGATATACCCTGTCCAATTTAACACCCCTAAATTACTATTTCTTCCCCCACCAAATCTCAGAGCTATTAGATTTATTTTTGTTAAATCTATTTATTTTCTAATTTCTACACCTTGAAGTGTTCCAACGGAAATATACGGACATCGCAGATATATATAACGAGAGTTTAGGGCGTCAGGTAATTAAGATGGGTTTATAGACATATTATGGACTTATTCGGGTGCGTGGAAGTTACAAGTTATTAATCAGCCGCTATGCCAACATGGGGAATGTAGCATTTTACTAACATCGCCGAAAATTGAAAAGAAATCGACCATAAGTATACTCCATAGAAAACATCATCTGAACTACGCTCAATTGTAAATATTAACATCAGATTCGGGACGCAATTATCGGCGATAAACGAACGAAAATGAATTCCCCATCGAGAGTCATTGCATTGAATGAAAATATATGAATGACGATAGTGAAGCGGCCAAAAGTGGTCGGGTACCCCTACCCACGGTAGAACAAGTTGAAACCAACATTTTTTGAAGCAGAAATATATATTCTTGACGAAAATGATAGTGAAAAATAACGGAATTGGTGGTGGCTGTTGTCAAATCGACGATGAACGATACCCACCTGTCCAGTGAATTTTTCCAGAAATGAACGATTTTGGTAAAGCGTGCATGCCCTGCGGTTATGTCCTAAATTATTTGCCAACATTGTTGGCGTTAAAATGTCTACATCACCCCATATCTCTACATGATATGCAAAAAGTGTTGGTTAATTTAGATTTTACTTCCATTTGGAGCCGAAACATTTATTTTTTGCTGAAAAATCGCTCTTTTTCGCAAAAATAATTTTTTTCAAACATTATCATTCAAACGGACATTGCAATAATGCTGAAATATTTAATTCAAATGGTGTAGTAGTTATCTGACAACCATATGAAGAAAGAAGTTAACAGAATTTTGAACGGTTTGCGAGATACTGGATTTTAGCTGCCCCTCCCCCAAGCACGTTTTTGGTCGAAAAAATACATATTATATAGGAGACCTTATACCATCAGTATAATCAATTATTTGTAGAATATAGGCACTGTTTAGTTTATCAAGCTTATATTTATATTTTCTGAGGATTGACAACCCGGGGGGGGGGGGGGGGTGGCGATACGCTCAATGGGCGTTTCCAGATTAAATTGCTTTGAATTTCAAGACGGAGTTGTTTATGAGAATCAATAAAGTCCACTATTTTGTTTTGAAAACTGATATTTAAGAACACATTGCTGGGAGTCAGTGAGAACAACATTTTACTTTGTTTTTATTCGGATTGAAATTTACAAGCCATTTGCGTGTCCACTTATCGATCTTAATTATGTCCTCATTTATATCTATTTCTAACAAGTTAATAATAGTATACCGTAGAGAGACAAATACAATCTGTAACAGCATAATTAGGATAGTCAATTAGAGTGATCACTCTGTCTCGGTTTACTAAGACTGGTGCAAACTGGAAGGCAGGATTGAACACTGCCATCTAGTGCACATAATGAGAGGAAATCACTCATGTTACCTCAACTTTACAACGTAAAGTTTGAGCTATTGCCATGGGTTGGCGTCCGTCGTCCGTGTGTGCGTGCGTGCGTCAACAATTTCCTTCGCCACGCTCTACAGGTCGCATCCCTTATCCAATCTTCACCAAAATCCATATGTAGCTCTTGGGTGACCTATAGATGGGAGCTGTCGAATTTGAACGATTTTTGATGAAAATCATGGCCGCCGGCAGCCATATTGGATTTTAATCTTTGCATGACTAAATCCGTCGGCACACCCTGCAGACCACACTCCTCATCCGAACATCACCAAACATCATTTAGATCTTCAAGGTGACCTCTAGATGGGAGTCTCATATTTGATCGAAGTTTGTTTAAAAATATGGCCGCCAGCAGCCATCTTTTAATTTACTCGTTGTATGACTAAATCCTTCCGCACACCCTATACATGCCACATCTCTCACCGACTTCACCAAACATCATACGGATCTTCTCTAGATGGATACGGATCACCTCTAGATGGGAGCCTCCTATTTTGACCGAAATTTGTTAAAAACCATGTCCGCCAGCAGCCATCTTGGATTTCAAATTTGAATCTATCAGCACACCCCGCAGCCCGCATTTATTGGATAATTAATTTGAAAATTTACAGGCATGTTTAGAATGACCTCTAGACGGGAGCTATCAAATTTTAACAGTTTTCGACGAAAAACATGGCCGCGGGCAGCCATCTTGGATTTTCCTCTTTGCATGACTAAATCCTTGTTCACAGCCCACAGACCTCATCTGATGACCACTTCATTGGATATTCGGGATGACCTCTAGATGGGAGCCTCCTATTTTGACCGAAATTTGTTGAAAAACATGGCCGCCAGCGTCCATCTTGGAATTTACTCTTTGTTTGACTAAATCCTTTGGCGCACCATACAGACCATATCCCCCATCCGATCATCACCAAACGTCATATGGATTTTCGAGGTGACCTCTACTTTACTTTCCTTCTTCTTTATCATTCTATTCATTGCTCGGCAAAATATTAACTCCTTCCCAAGTTGAACTACAGTGTCTTTGACACTTTCATTTGTGACATTTGTCGGTTATGGATAATGCATTCTGTCCATATTCATTTAGTTAAAGCCAGGATGAATTGTAACTGACAAAACACTTTTAAAAAATGTTAGATTTAATTACGAAAATATACATGATGTCAGCATTGCTCGTTTTGAATCCTCCATTAGTCCGTCCGTACGTGTTTGCGTCCGTCAACAGTGCGGAACAGAATTTGACATTGCTTGGAACGGCCGATATCTCGAGGAATACAGCACGCAGGGGGGGCTTCTTTTGGTGTCTAACGAAAGGCCGATTTTCGCCCCAGCCACACATATTAACCTCGCCACTGGCCGGACACCGGAAGTTTCATTATTCGGTCGACGACTGACCTAACATAATATTGTCAAAATCAAGGCCGTGGAACATCTGTAGAATGTATTTTTACAGCAATAACGCTATGCCCACAAGTACAGACTTGGTATTAAAATGAAGTTTATCATTTATTGCACAACAGCAATCTATTAATTCGAGGGAAGTGGTGACTTGCTGTTTGCCAGTGTATTCATCGAGAAATCTAAATTCGAAACATTGATGTCGTTAGACGCCAATATGATCCCTATATGTGTTGTATTCCTCGAGATATCGGCCGTTCCACGCAATTTCAAATTCTGTTCCGCAGATTGTCATTCTATTCCATATTCCATCCCATCTCGCAGATTGTCATGTCCCCAACTTATATATATGAGTGAGTATACAGAATATAAATTTTGACTGAGTCGGGGTTTTGTTTAATTCATGCTATTATTGTACATATATGTTTTATATTATATGCTATATGTTTGCAGGTGCCCACTGAGGTGTTATTGCTATAAAATCTTGTATTTTACAATTTGCTTCTCTGTTTCAGAATGTACCTCCGAGTTATTTCTTGAACGGCAAAGACGAATCGAAGACAGCTATGGAAACAGCCGAATCAGACTCTGGATTGGAATCTGTTCAGTCCGACAGTACAATTCGTGAAGATATTAATATGGATCTATTTTTCGAACCCAAAGCTCGTGAAGTCGCGAAGCCTAAAGTACATATCATTGAGGACGAATCGAAAATGATAAATCAGTATGTCAAAGGCAAGAAAATTGCTGGAATTCTAAAACAAAATTCCACGAATAAAGTGGCACCAAGCTGATGATTCGAGCGAATGGAGCAACAATACAGCTAAATTGAATATGGATAGCAGGCAAGTGTCCATATGGGGTTATGGACAGGGAACTCTTGGGGAAAAATTTGCATGGATGGAAATTTCATGCATGTCTGAAACAATATTTATTGTAGACATATATTTTGTAGACAAAGAATGGAACATTTTCCTTTTTTGGATTAATATTGAATTTTAAACTCAAAACGTTGCATTGTCAAATCGTGAAATGGTTGTTATGTCTTTAAAGATACGGGCGGCCTTCCCTGTGGGTATAGGTTTTAAATAGTTACATCCACTAAAACCGCCATAAACAGAAAGAATATTATATAATAGACAGATATTGTTCTTATACAAATAATAAATATCGCGTACATTGCATGTTATTGTCACGTTTGTACCCTTGGTTATGTAAACAAACATCAAAAACGTTACGTATATACGTTACGATTGTTTATCGACAAACACTTGGAACTACCGTATCAAAATTATTGGAGCAATCAACAGTCGCATTCAAATCACACCAAATTTTATTTTGATCGACCCGCTGTCAGTTCAAAATCAATTTAATCCACAATACTTCATGATTTGGGAAATGATCAGACAGAACACGTGTACATAATATAATTGTTCTTGCAAAGAGATGAATATTTTTCAACCCAGTTAGTATTTTCTCCTAACCTATATATGGTCATACATACCACATAAGGAATATTACTATGAGTCGTATTGTGAGTTGTAAGTTGTAGGCGCACCAAATTAGGGGTTTTACAACCGACATTTAAAGCGCGCGAAGGAAATGGCGCAATATCGTGATTCTGCTTATAAACAATCTACTGCGCTTTTTGCGAGAAACAAAATAACAGTCGACCTGTATTTTCTCTGACACAAAGCGTGTTTTGTGAATATTATCGCATTCGTTTCATCATTATGCTATACTATTAGTATGTTCTTGAGGAAATGATCACAATTTGATAATGTTATTTCTAAATTATAACCTACAACGAAGGCCGCCCGTCTCTTTAAGGGATACATTTTGAAATTTGAAGTTGGACACTCCAAGTTATGACCCTATTGCTACGTCCATGTGAATGAACTGCGTGGTCAAATTTTGTCCGCGTAATCAGCAATATGTGTAAATATGGAGTTAACCCTTTACCCAACAAACCGGCCAAAACCGGCCAAATAAAGCTTCAACAGCCTAAAATATCTTCGGTCTGTCTCAATAGAACCATACAAATATGGATATCATTGGAACCGGCTCCTTGACCACATTGTGATAGTTACAGTTATGCCCTGTGCTAATGCATTCTCTTATATATGCGAGTCGACCATAGGTCGCCTCGCATATATAAGAGAATGCATTGGCCTAAACAAAATATTTTTTTAACACTTTTTACCATTTTTTCTTACATTCTTTAACAATTTTATAATTTTTAATGTGTTAAGCCAATGCATTCTCTTATATATGCGAGGCGACCTATGGTCGACTCGCATATATAAGAGAATGCATTGGCACAGGGCCGTTCTGTTGGGTAAAGGGTTAGTGGATAACCTGTGTGAGTGTCTTCAGTAGAAACAGTGGTTATCTAACATATCGAACATCACCAATGTCAGCATGTCACGTGATTCGTTCATCAACATCAAACAGCCAGTGTAACGTAATATATCCTACAGTTGTTATGTTGAAATGTATAGTAGTGAAATATGAGAGTTTTAGCAAACTTTGATGAAAAAACAGTCGGTTATTTCTTCTGTTAAAGATTAATTCAGGGTTCCAGGTCTCCAGTTACAACAACATTTGAATACAGTGCCCCTAAAATTGGCCTGGATCCCCGAATAGATATATACAGTATACACACGAGTATGAGTATCAGTCTGTCGTGTTTGTCAAGAGAGTGCACGATGAAAGTATACCCTAATTTGTTTCTGAATTAGGGTGGATACATACATTCATGTAATTCCTGTATGTAAAATACATGTATTACATGTATTTTTACATGGCCACACCAATAGTTGACAACATTAATCACTTGCGCGCGAGCGGTTCATTGTTAACAAGCCAGACAAGTGAGTGGTCTCGAAAACTTCAAATCGCTAAAGGACTTAGTTGAATGTATCGGTCGGAATAATCTGGGCAAGAAGGTACAATATATTATATTTACTTAAATAGCTCAGAGTTAGCCACCCAGACTGGTAGCTTTCGGGATCATATATAGCCCCAAGTCGGGGATCATATATAGCCCCTGCGTCGGGGAAATCCTGATCCACCACTGCTATAAATATCAAGAGAGGACTGGTAATTATTTAGATAGAACGTACACCATGGGTTATCCCACGAACAATTATTTTAAGTGACCTGGCGACTCTGTCCAAGCAGGGATGTGGCTAGATGGTCTCCGCTGGGGGGGGGGTGTCCACCTTGGGAATTTCCAACTACTGCACCCCCCCCCCTTGAGTCGGAATCACACCAACACAACTTTTTGCATAATTTCCATTTACACCCCCCCCCCCCTTGAGTCGGAATCGCACCTACACAACTTTTTGCATAATTCCATTTGCAACCCCCCCCTTGTTCCTCATGCTCAGGCCTAATATTCATAAGCCATGCTTCTATTTTCCCAGTATGAGAACATTAAGATATTTTAACCTGAAAATTGCCCCCCAAAAAAACAACTAGTGATCTAATTCCAGACAAATGCACACAGCTACCGACAACAGACCAGGAAACACCGGGCCGACCATGGTTGTTCGGCCCGGTGTGAGAAAATTTTGAAAACTATACATGAAAATCGCAAATCCTAGCATCTAGACTGGCCTCAACTGAAGCTTTCCTAGTGTTGGAAATTTCAAACCTCATGCTCCCCCTCAGGTTGGAAAATTCTTCAACCGATGGCCATTTATGTCTACAAGTTTGACCAAATGTAGTAAAATATTGTTTTGCTAAACTAATTAGCAGTTTTGTCTTTGCCATGTGGATGGGGCAATGACACACCGGGCCGACCATGGTTCGGCCCGGTGTGCGAAAATTTTGAAATCTGAACAAGAAAATCGCAAAATCCTAACACCTAAAATGACTGGCCACGGGGGAGGGACCAGGACACAAGCTTTCCAAGTGTTGGAAATTTCCAACCTGTCACCTCCTTAAGGTTGGAAAATTTCCAACTGATGACCATTTCTGTCAAAATTTTTGACCAAAAATAGGAACATATGCAAATATTGGTCGAAAAACAATAAATTCCCCCCAATAAATTGTTTTTACCTGAAATTAGGAATTTCCAACTATTGAAAATATAGCTCTCTGTTGGGGGATGAGACACCCCACAACCCCCTCTAGCCACATCCCTGGGTCCAAGATATCGGCTTCTCTACATTCCGACTTAATTGGAACTAGAACTCATTGCGGTCAGCACGTCGGCAATGATTGGGTTGTCAGTTGACACATATTACATTGTCTGTATGATCCATATAAAACGCCAAATGCACGATAATTACAGAGATTACATGCACGTGTGTATCCACCCTTAGCGTCTGTGTTTCAGGAGGCGCGCATAGAGTTATAGAAAATAGCTTAAATCATAGTAACATTCCCCCCCCCCCCCCGTCTCGTTCCCAGAATGCAACATAATTCGAACTAAGATATAGAGTTATTCCCCTTCCAGTGAAATTTATAGACTTTGCAGTGCAAACCAGATAAAACTTAGGAACAAAAACACGTCGGTACCTCAACAGAAACAGCATGTTTAAAGCACAGTTTATTACACCAGATATGTTGATAATACATGCAATGTTTTGGAGCTTCCTCTTTCGAATGGTATATAGTATGGCATATATTTAATATAATGTGATCTGGGGGTTCGAAAATTCAGTGGTCTTTTAAAGCAAGTAGAACGGATCCCAGCTAAAAAAATAAGCTCAACGATTCACTCTGGCACTCGTCATATTATTGAATTGTAATATATATATATATACTAATGAAATCAAAACTAATTAGCTTTGAGGCCATCATTTTCGGGTCTACCTCATCGGTAGACCAATCTCTCGGTCCACAACAGCTTGGGATATCGTTGGGATGGAGCTGTTTTGGATCGAGTCTCGTCCCTTTGCCCTTCTATATTGTAACGGACTTTCATTCAAAAGACGTACTACATATATATACGTGGAGCCCGGGCATTCAAAATGTGAGTAATCATTTGACATGTCCGCGATTAATCTGTCTTCAAAATGATATATCATTTACCGTGATAGAAACAGGTATTGTGATGATACAATCGTTTAATGTATTGTTTACATGGAAACTTTGGATACGTAACAGGATTTTCGTTTTCAGTGAAGGCCAACTCTGTGCTATTGGTTACAGGAAAATGGCCCGATTTCTCGACATATCAGATATCGATTTGTGTAATCTGTTATTGTTCACCTATAGCTGGAATATTCGACGAGCCCGACCAACATACTCTCGATACCAAATTTCGTTGAACAAAATGTTAATATATAACACGTTTTGGAATTTTTTATACTTGAGTTGACAGTGGTTAGAATTATTTTTTTGGTAATTAATCGATTCTGATAAAAAGCGTCTTTTTATGAAATGTTGTTTGTTTTGTTGTTGGAATCTGATGATACGGGACCACCGAATCGGATTGTGTACCTTTAAGTGAAATATACCTAAAACCAGATGTTACTCTTTTTTGTGAAAAATGAAAACGTGCCTTCAAAACAGGTTTCTTAGAATATGTGTTGCTTGCAATGGTTCCGGTAAGAGCTGGGGCTTCTTTGTTCTTTGAGATGTTGGATAAAGCATGTTTTTCTTTTTATGAAAATCGATCGATATAACTTTGAAAACGTAGGCCAATATAATTGATTTAAGAAATGACAATGAAGTTGCCTTTGGTATACATATGTCCTGAAATACGAATTACAATATTCGTCGCAAGATTGGAGAACACAGGCATTTGGTTTGAAACCTGGGGTAAATACTAGGAAACTTCTACACTTCTAAGGCGGTAAAAGTTTGAGTTCTATACCCCCCCCCCCCCCCCCCCACACAATTGGCAATGCAATGAAACACGAGAGAATAACTTCAGATAATATTAGAGATTAAATATTTCCCTGCCTCAAAATGTGAGTGTTCCCGATAACTGTTTGGTAGAGATAACTGTTTGGTAGAGATAACTGTTTGGTAGAGATAACTGTTTGGTAGAAACAGTATTTTATCCATATAATTCATAACAACATAATTACAATATAATGAACATATATGATAGTATGGAGGGGAGTCGATAAGTTCTAGGGTCCGCGCTGGATCGAAATTTACTTTTGCCAAATAATTTGCCAAGTGAAACTATGTTTTGCCAAATTATATTAGAATTTGCCAAATTTTATCCCTGATAGTATCATTTTATGCAACCTTGATTAAGTTTTATATTTCGACACTCGCGGTTTGAACGACGTTTGATATCGATAGGAAAGGAGTTAGTTAATAATTATGATCACATAACAATCACCGAACAATAAAATGATAAAAGAGTTGCTTCATCAGAAGTGAACATCACAAGAGCATTAGCTATGTAAACACCACAATCACACTAAATATTGGTAATCCCTCCACCAATTGATAATAATGTTACCAGATTAACTGCATCTTATAGGAGGTGTTAACTTTTCCGAAACCGTATAAACACCACTAATAAGATTCTCTTGTAATAGTTTCCTGAAATGAATGGTATTGATTGACCGATAATTTTCAACTTTATTGAGCAATTAAAAAGTAACTTGCCAAAACTTTTGCCAAATGAAAATATTTTTTGCCATTGGCAAATTTGGCAAGTGGCAGCGCGAGCCCGGTCGATGACACGCTTGTAGCTTATTTTGTAATGGTCATTTCGGATATTTCTTGCTGGCTTGGAATCCTCCAATTCGATGTAAACTTGTTGCTGTGCCTAAACATGATTAAGTGTAACCGCAGCCCACACGGCAATAAATCCATTCAATTTATGAACGCTTGCGTGAAAGAAAATAGGTCAACAATCGATTTGTTTGGAACCAGAATGCTATAGATCCATACATGTATAGACACCAGATGCACTGCGTGAGGGTGTCTTCCTTTCAGCTCAACTTTACTTTGTAAAGTTTGAGCTATTGCCATGGCTTTGTCGTCCGTCGTCCGTGTGTGCGTGTGTACGTAAGGCGTCAACAATGCAGGCTACATGTCGTACCTTTGGTCGGATCATTATGAAATTTGTCATAGATGTTGACATCAACATTTAGACCAGAATGATTAATTTTGGGGTCATTCGTAAAAAAAACATGGCCGCCAGCGGCCATCTTGGATTTCAAAATTCAATCCATTAGCACGGGCTACAGGTCGTACTGTTATTCTGATCATCATGAAATTTGTCATGGATGTTAATATTGACATGTAGATGGGAACGAGTAATTTTGGGGTCATTCGGCCCAAAAACATGGCCGCCAGCAGCCATCTTGGATTTTACTCTTTGTATGACTAAATTCTTTAGCACGGGCTACAGGTCGTACTTTTAGTCTGATCATCATAAAATTTGTCAAGAATGTTAATAATGACATGTAGATGGGAACGAGTCATTTTAGGGTCATTCGGTCGAAAAACATGGCCGCCAGCAGCCATCTTGGATTTTACTCTTTGTATGACTAAATTCTTTAGCATGGGCAACAGGTCGTACCTTTAGTCTGATCGTCATAAAATTTGTCATGGATGTTAACGATGACATGTAGATGGGAACGACTCATTTTGGGATCATTCGGCCGAAAAAATGGCCACCAGCAGCCATCTTGGATTTTACTTTTCTCTTCATGTCTATAAACTAGTATTAGACTTTCAACTTTCCACATTCCTAATCGCTCCATTGACTGTAATACATTAAATTATTCCCTTTCCAAGTTGAGCTACAGTGTCATTGACACTTTCATTTATGGTACGCGGGACTCGGGTGATTTTGAAGTGTATACGCAGCTTGCGAGGATCCATATATTATACCCCTCTGCTAACTGGTATTCCGGATTCGTATGCCCATTTTGACCGGTATTCAGGATTCAACAACAAGGGTTGTGCCTAGCTTTTATAGCATCAAATTTTGATTATTTCTTAGCCAAAATGTCATATGTTGCATGATGTATAATTCAGTCGCGTACATCTTGATGTGTTGAAGTTATGCATCGACTCCATAACGACAACAGAATTATGGGTAACTGTTCAGGATTTAGTCGGAAATATGGCTTGTTGCCATTCATCGGAAAGCTGTGGTTATGGAGTCGATTAATGTGCATTATTTCAGCAAATGTGTGAAAAGTATCATATTGGGATGAAATAACCATGATTTGTATTCTATATTTTCTTAACCAGTATGCATAATTCACCCCAGCCTATTAACTGGTATTCAGAATGCATGGGGGTAGGGGGTGAAGCCCTCCTGCATGCATGCGACAAATAATGACGTTTGTGAGCGCAATTGGCATATTTCGTGGCTATGATCGAGAGGACCATGCATACTTTGTTATTGAGACGATCAAGGGCTAAGTTGTATCCACGATAGTTGACTTGCACCCATGTGCACGTGTGGACTATATTGCATATCGGGAACACTCCCATGCACGTTCTTACCTTTTAGTCAGGTTCGAAATGGAATAAATGTGAAAGGTGCGGGCATTTTTCTTTCAGAAGCTTTTGAGAATTGTTTCTAAAGGTATTTTTTTATGCTGATTGCAAAAACCAATGTTGGCAAGTCGACAAATTATTATTTCTGACCCAAAATGACAATTCAAAATGGCCGCCATCAGAACAAAGTCTAGATTTTCGTTTACTATTATATGTTGTTCTAAGACGTTTGAATATTATGCATTTCCGTAATATCGAACGAATTGTGACAAGAGACACTAAATACAGAACATATGTGGTAATTTAAAGTGAACATGTTTGACATTTAACCTAATTTATGCCCAAAAATGACAAAAAACGCGAATTTTATAAATTATTGCCTCTTAAATGGCAGAAAGTGAAGTATTCCGGAAATATATTCTTCAAATGGTTGAGACAGTTGTGTCTAAATGTAATTTGTATTCTGATTCCAGAAAACAATGTTGGCAACTCGACAAATAATTATTTCTGACCTAAAATGACAATTCAAAATGGCCGCCATCAGAATAAAGTCTAGATTTTCGTTTACTGTTATATGTTGTTCTAAGACGTTTGAATATTATGCATTTCCGTACTTTCGAACGAATTGTGACAAGAGACACTATACACAGAACATATGTGGTAATTTAAAGTGAACATATTTGACATTTAACCTAATTTATGCCCAAAAATGACAAAAAACGCGAATTTTATAAATCATTGCCTCTTAAATGGCAGAAAGTGAAGTATTCCGGAAATGTATCCTTCAAATGGTTGAGACAGTTGTGTCTAAATGTAATTTGTAATCTGATTCCAAAATAAAAACAATGTTGGCAACTCGACCAATAATTATTTCTGACCTAAAATGACAATTCAAAATGGCCGATATAATAATCAGTTAAAATTCGAAAATCATCCGTAATATTATGAAACAGGTTCATCATTACCCAATGCGACACAATTTGCCATCCTATAGCGAAAAATGGTCCAAAAAAATCCTTATTTATTATTGCAGTCAGTTCCACAATTGCAGAGTGGTGTGCAGGGTAACTCTGATTTTCTGCATGTACACATTGCAGTTACACACCCCTTCTTGAACCCATATTTGATTATTTCGAGACATGATTTTGGAATGGTTTCTAGTGACATGGTTGGATCCAATCGACCATTTTCTTCTTTCCATCTCATTGTTGAAGGATCCGGTAATGTTTGCACATGAATGGTTGCTTGTTTCCAAACTAAAACCTGGTAGTTTGTTCTCAAAAGGTGGTACCGGTAATGAAATGAGTCACTGGTTGGTGGAAGTTTTTCAGGAGATTCAGTCCGAGGGAACATCCTGAATCTTGCATTGTTGAGTTTTGCATCTGAAACTCCATACAACTTGCATACAAAATGTTCAGCACTTTCAATTGTTTCAGTGAATATTGCAATATTACCTATACCCGTTAAGAGTTCACAACATTCCAGGTAAATCTTCCATGCATATCGTTTAGACACCCCATATGAACGAAGTTGAATCACACCCCGTTAAAGCATGAAACGCAAGAATATAGTTCAGAGCGTCGCTCGGTATTTGGGTGGCAGCACCACTGATGGGTATAATTTTAGGGTTTTTGAACGTTCCAGCCATCATGAACACATCACAATATGCAGGAACTTTGTCTAGGTAACCAAGCAATACCATTAGAACATCGACCTCCATACTTACCACAATAACTTGTTTCAGATTGCACCCCATGCTGGTATCAAGTGAATGAAGGATAAGTCTGGTGTCAGCCTCTTCGTGATTAGACTCTAACCCTTTCAAGTCTGTTCCATATACCGAACAATCTACTCTGCAATCTTCGGGGACCCCCCTGCAACAACAACAGTAACACCTTCTTTTTTCGGTTTGGTAACAAGTTCTCGAGACAAGGAACCATTCAAATCGGACTTGTTGTCAGACAACAAAATTAAACTTTTTTAATTTTGTGGGATGGGAACATCACGATTTGTTATTGTCCTTCGGATCAATGGTACATTGCGACTTCTTCTCGATCTGGTGGCAGTCTTGATAGATTTATCCGAGTATCTGTCGAACAATACATCAATCCAGACATAGCCTTCGCCCTTCTTCAACACGCACACTGAGAATACATCGGCCAAATCTCCAAATGTATTTATCTTTTCCGGTCTATCTATAGCCACAACAAGGGCAGTGTTTGCAAGTTGACTGCCCTGTCGGCATGAAGGGCAATTACAAGACGATGTAATACACTGCGATATGTTTTACAACATGAACTCATGCCTGTTCCAATTGCATTATGCGAGACAAATAAAACACTTAGAACTGGAAACAAAGCAATTCGTATTGACGCTCTGATCGAGAAAGTATCCTGCCTAACAAGAATGACACCATCTCTCCGTGCAGGTATTGTCATTGACGGTCATGCCCTTGTTGTGGCCATATGTAAAGTCCGATTTGAATAGTTTCTTGTCTCGAGAACTTGTTACCAAAGCGAAAACAGAAGGTGTTATTGTTGTCGCTGCAGGGGGGTTCCCCGAAGATTGCAGAGTAGATTGTTCGGTAGATGGAACAGACTTGAAAGGGTTAGATTCTAATAACGAAGAGGCTGATACTAGACTTATCCTTCATTCACTTTATACCAACGTGGGGTGAAATCTAAAACAAGTTATTGTGATAAGTAGGGACGTCGATGTTCTAGTGTTATTGCTTGGTTACCAAAACAAATTCCCTGCAGATTGTGATGTGTTCATGATGGCTGGAACTTCCAAAAGCCCTAAAATTTTACCCATCAGGGATTTTGCCACCCAAAATACCGAGCGACGCTCTGAACTATATTCTTGCGTTTCATGCTTTAACGGGGTGTGATTCAACTTCGTTCATATATTGGGTGTCTAAACGATCCGCATGGAAGATTTACCTGGAATGTTGTGAACTCTTAAAGGGCACTGGTAATATTGCAATATCCACTGAAACAATTGAAAGTGCTGAACATGTTGTATGCAAGTTGTATGGAGTTTCCGATGCAAAACTCAACAATGCAAGATTCAGGATGTTCCCTCGGAGGCTCGGACTGAATCTCCGAAATGGTCGATTAGATGGTCACTAGAACCCATTCCAAAATCATGTCTCGAAATAATCAAATGTGAGTGCAATAAAGGGTGTGTAACAGCAAGGTGTACATGCAGAAAATCAGAGCCACCCTGCACACCACTCTGCAACTGTGGAACTGACTGCAATAATACATAAGGCTTTTATGTGACTATTTTTGGCTATATGATGGCAAATTGTCTCGCATTGGGTGTTGATGAACCAGTTTCATAATATTACGGATGATTTTCGAATGTTTAACTGATTATTATATCGGCCATTTTGAATTGTCATTTTAGGTCAGAAATAATTATTGGTCGAGTTGCCAACATTGTGTTTTGGAATCAGATTACAAATTACATTTAGACACAACTGTCTAAACCATTTGAAGGATATAATTAACTTTCTGCCATTTAAGACCGCAATAATTTATAAGTTTTTGCGTTTTTTTGTAATTTTTGGGAATAAAGTGGGTTAAATGTCAAACATGTTCACTTTAGATTACCACATATGTTCTGTGTATAGTGTCTCTTGTCACAATTCGTTCGAAAGTACGGAAATGCATAATATTCAAACGTCTTAGAACAACATATAACAGTAAACGAAAATCTAGACTTTGTTCTGATGGCGGCCATTTTGAATTGTCATTTTAGGTCAGGAATAATTATTTGTCGAGTTGCCAACATTGTTTTTTGGAATCAGGTTACAAATTACATTTAGACACAACTGTCTGTACCATTTGAATAATACGTTTCCAGCATATTTCACTTTCTGCCATTTAAGACCGTAATAATTTATCAAATTCGCGTTTTTGGTCAGTATTTTGCCATAAATGGGGTTAAATATCAAACATGTTCACTTTAAATTACCACCTATGTTCTGTGTATAATTCTTCTTGTTCCAATTCGTTCGAAAGTACGGAAATACTCAATATTCGAACGTCTTAGAGCAACGCATAACAACAAACGTAAAGTTAGACTTTGTTTTGATGGCGGCCATTTTGAATTGCCATTTTTGACCAGAAATAATAATTTGTCAACTTGCCAACATTGGTTTTTGAAATCAGCATAAAAAATACTTTTAGAAACAATTCTCAAAAGCTTCTGAAAGAAAAATGCCTGCACCTTTGTTTCTAGAGGCGTTTTTAAATTTTCGAACCTGACTATTTTTAAAGATGCATAATCCGAATTAACGCTCGCAAATTACTATTTCCTTGGCTTCGGGTGTAAACAAATATTTGATTCGAGTCGAGGAACCCACCCATCAAAGCTCAGAGTGATCAGATATCGATTTTTTAAATAAATTATTTTTCATCACGGATAATATTAAGTGGCCCAATAAACAGTCGACGAGAAGACCGTTTCGGACCAAATCGCCGATGAAGATGGATAACACTAAAATCAAGTGGCTTTTTTGTGTCAGGTATTTTTCAAACCGGCAAAATTCCGTTGAACAAAATGTTGATAAATAACAGGTTTTGGGCAATTTTATACAATAGTTGACTGTGGTTAGCATTATTTTTTGGGCAATTAATCGATTCTGATAACTGAAACGGCATTTCAAAAAATGTTGTATTATAGGGATCTGATGATATGGGGACCATCGAATCGGGTTGAGTACCTTTAACTTCTTCGCTGCTATGACGTTCGTAACCATTACGGACCGACCGTAACTATTAGGGGCGCAAAAGGGCATGTCTTGCGCTAGCTATATCACACTGTAATCACTTGAATGCGGTTCGGTGTCATGTTACGTTCTCGGTAGTTGTAATGGCACCCCCCCCCCCCCATATTCGAATAGAAATTTCATAGAGGTGAACTATGGTGCGACAAATTTCTCATAACAACACGGCATTTTGGCTCAGTTTCTATATATCGATGACGATATTAATGAATACCTGGCCTAATTGATAGCATGGAGTAATAATATAATTACTTTGAAATGAGCTCCATTTTGTGTTGAAATACGGTGGCGAACGAAGTACCGAGAAGGTTGGTTGACACCGAACCGCATTCAAGTGATTACGAAGTGTGTGCATATACGAACCTATTTCTTTTTTGTTAAAGAGGCATAAGGCCTTCACAACGGGTAACTGTTAAAAATCGTTTGTAAAAAAAACTGCATGTCCTCACTATAAGAAGAACGTAGAAAACTATAGATAGCTAGACTTTGTTCTTATTTGTATAATTTATCACTCTCCATTGACGAAATCCCGTCTGTTAGAGCCATTGTTATGTGAACATTACTGTTACGTCCCCAGTCCATATCAATTCACCATATAACTTAGGCGCGGCCATATTGGATCCATCCAGCCCAGTTCCGTGTTTTAGTGCTACACATGTCAAATTATGTAATAGCATTCCAAATATGGAGCTGTTGAATATATTCATTAATTCCATAATTATATGGAATGCTAATTCAGAACTTTGACCTGTAGCACTAAAAACACGGAACAAGGGGCTTGATGGATGCAATATGTCCGCGATTCAGTTATATGTCGTATAAACAGGTGAGAACATTTCAACCAAATGAAGACGTACGTTATATTATAAAATACCAGAGCAATGGAAAATATCACACAAAACAGAGATTTTCAACAAAAATATTTAATTATCGGTATAATTGCTATTGTCGAGGTTTGTTGATAAAATGACTGGCACTGTAACAGAACTATTTACAGCACAAGCACGCAACACGCACACCCGATCCGCATATATCATCATATATATATAGATACACAATTACGGATATTATATACCATCTATATATACTTTATTGTATACCGTATACGCCCATCGAGTACATGCACCATTACGTTATATAAATTTTAATACTGAACTGACCACTGGCATAACATGACGATTATATTGACGAAATAACGGATATATTCAGAAATAAAAACAAAACAAAACAATTTAAAGCGATTCTATTAAAGAGCGTCCCCCCAAAAAGAAAGTTAAATTGAATAAATAACGGATATAGTCAGAAATGAACAACATTTTAAAGAAAATTTGAAGATCGTTTTTCTCGAAGAAGTGGTTTTAAAGAATAGCTGATAATTGTCTGCGGATCGAGTGACACGCAACATCTCGTCAGTTTTGAGTTATCGATCATAAAAATAAGAACACATTCTATCTAGTTAAATAAGAACACATTATATCTAGTTAAATAAGAACACATTATATCTAGTTAAATAAGAACACATTTTATCTAGTTAAATAAGAACACATTCTATCTAGTTAAATACGAACACATTCTATCTAGTTAAATAAGAACACATTCTATCTAGTTAAATACGAACACATTCTATCTAGTTAAATAAGAACACATTCTATCTAGTTAAATAAGAACACATTGTATCTAGTTAAATAAGAACACATTCTATCTAGTTAAATAAGAACACATTCTATCTAGTTAAATAAGAACACATTCTATCTAGTTAAATAAGAACACATTTTATCTAGTTAAATAAGAACACATTTTATCTAGTTAAATAAGAACACATTCTATCTAGTTAAATAAGAACACATTTTATCTAGTTAAATAAGAACACATTCTATCTAGTTAAATAAGAACACATTATATCTAGTTAAATAAGAACACATTCTATCTAGTTAAATAAGAACACATTTTATCTAGTTAAATAAGAACACATTCTATCTAGTTAAATAAGAACACAGTATATCTAGTTAAATAAGAACACATTTTATCTAGTTAAATAAGAACACATTCTATCTAGTTAAATAAGAACACATTCTATCTAGTTAAATAAGAACACATTCTATCTAGTTAAATAAGAACACATTCTGTCTAGTTAAATAAGAACACATTATATCTAGTTAAATAAGAACACATTATATCTAGTTAAATAAGAACACATTCTATCTAGTTAAATAAGAACACATTATATCTAGTTAAATAAGAACACATTATATCTAGTTAAATAAGAACACATTTTATCTAGTTAAATAAGAACACATTCTATCTAGTTAAATAAGAACACATTTTATCTAGTTAAATAAGAACACATTCTATCTAGTTAAATAAGAACACATTATATCTAGTTAAATAAGAACACATTTTATCTAGTTAAATAAGAACACATTTTATCTAGTTAAATAAGAACACATTCTATCTAGTTAAATAAGAACACATGTTTTCTAGTTAAATAAGAACACATTTTATCTAGTTAAATAAGAACACATTATATCTAGTTAAATAAGAACACATTATATCTAGTTAAATGAGACCACATTTTATCTAGTTAAATAAGAACACATTATATCTAGTTAAATAAGAACACATTCTATCTAGTTAAATAAGAACACATTTTATCTAGTTAAATAAGAACACATTCTATCTAGTTAAATAAGAACACATTCTATCTAGTTAAATAAGAACACATTATATCTAGTTAAATAAGAACACATTTTATCTAGTTAAATAAGAACACATTATATCTAGTTAAATAAGAACACATTTTATCTAGTTAAATAAGAACACATATCTAGTTAAATAAGAACACAATTTATCTAGTTAAATAAGAACACATTATATCTAGTTAAATAAGAACACATTTTATCTAGTTAAATAAGAACACATTCTATCTAGTTAAATAAGAACACATTTTATCTAGTTAAATAAGAACACATTCTATCTAGTTAAATAAGAACACATTTTATCTAGTTAAATAAGAACACATTATATCTAGTTAAATAAGAACACATTTTATCTAGTTAAATAAGAACACATTTTATCTAGTTAAATAAGAACACATTTTATCTAGTTAAATAAGAACACATTTTATCTAGTTAAATAAGAACACATTATATCTAGTTAAATAAGAACACATTCTATCTAGTTAAATAAGAACACATTTTATCTAGTTAAATAAGAACACATTATATCTCGTTAAATAAGAACACATTATATCTCGTTAAATAAGAACACATTTTATCTAGTTAAATAAGAACACATTATATCTAGTTAAATAAGAACACATTTTATCTAGTTTTCGTATTCTTCTTTGTTATGATGGTTTTTATAAACTTTTATGATTTTTCGCACGTACGCACTGCGAAGGTCTTTATATATCAAACGAAACACGGCGAAAGTATAATTTTTGGAGAAAAAAATTATCTACTCTTTTGAAACCGTGTATGCATGGTGTTCCAGAATTGTGAATGACAGTGTTTCGTTTTTTGACGAAGTAAGTTTAATGTGTTCTCTTTTTTGGTGATATTCCTGTTATATTTTCCACTGGAAAATTTCCATAACGTCAACTGCCTAGCACGTACACGACGTCAATCAGCAGCGAAGAGGCTAACATATATATTACATGTATTAGGATATACCCACTTGGCCATGCAAGCATGAAAGCGGAATCATGCAGTCCTTTCGTGCATTGAAATTTGTAATGTTATTATTTAACCCTTTATATACTAAATGGATTCTCCAATTCAATAATAAATATATAGATTGTAATGGTCTATTATTCACCTGGAGGGATTTTCATGGAAAATAAACAGACGACAGCTAATAAAAGTGCAGATGGGGTCCTATTTATTGGGGGGGGGGGTGTTGAGATAATAAGTTCAACATGGTCGTTTGTTGAACTTATTATCTCAACATTTCCTACGGGATAACTACTCGTCAATGAGTCTTAAAATATAAAGGGTTAATACATATTATGTCATTTTATATTGTTATTTGTTGCACCGTTATTTGTTGATAACTCACCCAGTGATAAATCAAAATGCAATATTATTTGATTACTTTGTATGTGATCCAGTTAAAAGTTGATTTGCACTTACGTGTTGTACTTATTTACACCCGAGGATGGATGTTCATGAATTTATATATGTGTCGTGCATGGGCACATGTTATTCGAAATCTCTGTAATGCTCACATGAACGGGAACGGTGAAGAGATTTATTTATTGGGCCAAACATACACTTTCCTTGATCAAATTATATCCCTTGATTTATTTTTCGCTTTTGATACGTTCAAGGCTGTGCGCCAGGGTATTGGAAGTATCCAGTAAACATGCCGATGCCGGCCGCATTATGGTTCATACCGACAGTGCTGGAACTAGCATGCCAACAGTCTGTCGGCACCGGTCGGTACTGGAAACCCAGTACCAACATGATGGCAAACACTTCGTGCAGGTAGTCGATACCGGCCATAAGTATGCAAGAAGTCGGCAAGCCAACACAAGATCAGCCTGGTGTTATTTCCGAGTAATTCACCACAGTTCAACATTATTTGACATATTCTAGCATAATATCATTCAAGATACGGGCGGCGTTGGCGGTGGGTCTGCTGTTAAAATATTCTCCTTCGTCAAGACTTTGTTCTGATACCAATCAGAAATATGGCATAAACAGTATGTTATTGTCAAATGTTTTTCCTTTGTTATGTAAACAAAAGCAAAAAACGTTACAGAACCTGGCTTTTGTTTAGATCCGGATATGGTAAACATAAAGAGCATTATTTGTTACTGTTTTCCTGATATGGAAATAATAAAGAGCGTTTATTTAATTTGTGTGTGATTAACCAATATAATTGAGCTGTGTTATGTAAACAGAAGCAAAACTTCTGTAACACGAGCAGGCTCTTGTTTACGTACACCATCGTACGTCTTGACGACAATATACTATTTACGCGCAGATTATGTTTGGCATAATAAACAAAACTATGTATATTTTAATATTCCTTCTGTTGATGGCGATTTGAACAAATATGAATATTTCTGCAACGAACGCCGCCCGTGCCTTTCAACAGTCATGAAAAGTTTATATTTATTCATTTTATAGTATGTAATAAGGTGATGCATGGTAGCTAATACCGACCGGTGTCGGTGCCGATTTGGCATGCCGTGAAGTAAATTTACCAGCTGCAGTCAGTCGGCACCGGTCGGTATAGGAAACCAGTACCAACATGATGACAAATCGTCCGTGCAGGCAGTCGGTACCGGCCATATATGCAAGTAAGAAACCGGCAAGTCGACACGAACTCAAACGCATGTTATTCAGTGTCAATCACGACAATGTACGTTATTTGACATATTTTAACACTATGTCGTTCAATAGTCTTCAAGCATTTTCTGGAAAGGAATAATTTAATAGTAAGTATGTACATGGCCGGGGCCGATACGCAATACCGTGAAGTTCACCAGCAGTCAGTCGGTACTGGCCGGTACATGCAACCCAGTATCAATATGATGCTATTTAGCATTTTACCACTTGGGTGGTACGGGATGGAATCTTAATTATTCGTCAAGGGCAACGTTTATTCGGTGAAAATCGGACCAGAAACGCGATGTTGGGCATTTTACCACTTTGGGTGTTACGATATGGAAACCCAGTGGGTTGGGTGGTAAATATTTTTGGTGGAATCTTAATTATTCGTCAACGGCCACCATACAATACCGTTTATTCCGTGAAAATCGGACTTCTTTTTTTTTGGAATGTCCAATAATAAATAAGTAACTGATGTCATGTCACCTAAACTGTTGTGGGTAAGTAATATGCTGGTGGCTAAAACACGCGATTATGTGGTGAACTTGTGCTAGGAGACTTCAACCCACAACGCAAAAGCTGCATAATTCAGCATCTATGGGAAACCGATCCAGACCGCTCGGGTACATGAACCATGACCATAATATCCACCATATCGCCATTGAGGCGCCCCATTCGTCAATTAAAAAAACAACTATAAATTTGAAGGGGAAAATCATTATCCCCTATAACCAATGCATTATATACATTTAGTACTATAACAACACCTGTTCACGCGCACACTACGAGAGATACGTTCTCACTGTGTAAAAAGTGGTTTAATAAAAAAAAGTTTTTTAAGTCCTAAATCAGCCGAGAGTTTTCTAGGACATATTAAAAAACACACTACATTATCGAGCATATGAACACAACTAGTGTATGCGCCCAGTCTACCATCTGAAATCATTACTGTCTGCGTGAAAATAAATAAAACATTTTTCATTGCATATTTTAGTAGTTTGGTAGTAATTTTCAGAACTTTTTTTGTGTGAAGGACAAAAAATATTAAAAAAACATATTTTATTCAACCACGTTTGCAATAATCTGCATGGCAGATATAAACATTCAATACTGGTTCAAATTTTCAGACATCATGTTGTTTTGTAGTGAGTTTTTCTGCAAAAAAAAAAATGCTCTGCAATAGGTTACAAAAAAACTAAAATATAGAATGAAAAATGTTTTATTTATTTTCTCGCAGACAGTAATGATTTCAGATGGTAGACAGAGCTCATAAAATAGTTGTGTTCACATATATAAGCTCGATAATGCAATGTGTGTGTTTTTTTTAATATTACCTATCAAATTCTAAAAAGGCCGGTCATTTAAATTTTAAATTGTTTTCAATGACAATTTAATTGACAATGGTCATAGTAGTGAAAGTCACTTGACTCCATAACACTTGGCTAAGTTTGTGCCATGCACTTGCTTGAAAACAACTGGACTTACATGTATATGCCTTTAAAGATGCATAATCCGTATTAGTGCTTCCCAAATTACTATTTGTTTGGCTTCGGGTGTAAAAAATGTTTGATTCGAGTCGAGGAACCCACCCATCAAAGCTCTGAGTGATCAGATATCTATTTTTGAAATGTGTTATTTCTCGAGATGTGCAATTATTTGTGGCCCGGAAAAACATTCGTCAAGGCGAAGGTCTCGGTCAAAATTGCGGATGAAGATGGATAACTCTAAAATCAAGTGGTAATACGGCCATATTTCGTTGAACAACATGTTAGAAATTTTATACAATAGTTGACAGTGGTTAACATTATTTTGTTGTAATTAATCGATTCTGATAACTAAAGTGTCTGTTGGAGAAATGTTGTTGTAACTTGATTATATGGGGACCGTCTGATCTGATTTAGTGCCTTTAAATGCACACGGCATAACTACTTATAGAAACATTGAAAGCTATAATTTATTATAATAAAGGTTGGAACATTATATGTGGCTTTAAAGTATAGATACTGAGGGTTCTCCCAATGTAATTATCAGGATATGACATTTTCCAGAAACAAAATCGATCGTTACATAAGTCGATGCGGTGGTCTTGAGACATCGAACGTGTTCTTGACGTTTCTTCTGTTTTAGATTATATGGTATGTGGTATATAATAACGGGGTAGCCACGTACCTATAATATAATGCCTGAACAACTAGCTTGTTCGGCCATCACCGAACACATACGATAATTGTGACACGCTTGTGCCGGTGCAAAGCGACTTCTTCGATTTTTTCTCATATAGCAAAAACAATACTCTATTGTTTAAATGGATATGGACTCGGCTGGATTGTCAGCGAATGGTCAAAATTGGCATTTTTATATACGGGGAAACTCATTCAAAGTGTGGGCCAAGATAATAGTGTGTTAACAAAATACCACGTTAAGGTATGAATCGAAGTTTGATTTAAGATGGGCTTAAAGGCCCGTTTAATTTTCGAGTCACCGATTATTTTTTATTGTGCCTTGATATACAGTTTTAATAACAATATATGACACAAAATATGATTAAAATACTATAATTCATCACCATTTGGATCGTCTGTGCATCAGAATGTGCCCATAGAGTAATAGAATAAATATAATAGCTGAAATTATAGAAACATTTCCCCCGTCTCGCTCCCAGAATGCAACATAATTAAATCTAAGATATAGAGTTATTCTCCTTCCATTGAAAATAATATGCTTTGCAGTACAATCCAAATGCAACTTAAGAACACAAAAAACACGTCGGTAACTAGCTCAACAAAAACAACATGTTCACACGTGATTATACACCGGAGGATACGTTGATAAAACATGTTTTGGAGGTTTCTCTTTCAAATGGTATATAATATGGCATATATTTTACATAATGTGATCTGGAGGTTCGAAACTTCAGTGGGCATTTAATGTAAGGATATTGTCATTTGGCACTGAATATAAAACGTATTCGAGATGGTTCAACGTAAATCGTATTTTTTTTTCGTTCAACTAATATCGGGTTTTAAATGAGAGTAATGAATCTACTGTATTTAATAAATATTTTAATAAACGAGGACATGTCTGAATGAAGCAGATGAGATAAGAAATCGCCATTCACGGATAGGACAAACACACATCTCCTAATTTCAAGATGGTGGCCAGTTAACAAACTGCACCAGTCACATTACCACTTTATTGTTGTAATGGCTTATTCTCAGACACATACATGCGTAACATGAGATAAATAACATATATACAAGTTTGATAAGATAAGATAAGTTTATTGACTATTACACCCACACGGGGCCGATGTCACAACATAAATAACAATAAATATATATATGATACAATAAGTATACACAATTGTAATCAGAATTAAAATGGAAAAAAATTCATGTTTGTTGTTGAAAATCTGGTGTTTCAGACCTTTTGTGGAAAAAGAGACGGACCATGTTACAGATGATATTGCACGTTTCTGTTTTGTCATTTCGCAGTATGTGTGATGTACTTTATTTATTTCGTCAAAGAAACGGAGACGAATTCTTTTGTAAATAGGACATTTTAAAATAAAATGTTCCTCGGTTTCCGTTTCCAATCCACACTTTCTGCATATTCTCTTGTCTACAGGAATCTTCGGTTGTTTGTGGCGCCCTTTTTCAATTTCTAGAGTATGATTGCTAATCCGCAATTTGCTGAAGATCTTTCTTACTTCGATATTTTTTACTATGTCCAAATATGGCTCCAATCGGTAATCACTTATTATTTCTCTATACACCCTCAATTTGTTCTTACCTGATGGTTTTTCATCGTTATATATATCTCTTCTGAAACACGACACATGGTCAACCTTGAAACTATCACAAATAGTGTGTTGAATTTTCTTCAAATACTGATCAGTTTTATCAATAATTTCCGTGAGTTTTGGAATGTCAAAGTTAAAGGACCACTTGTTTGGGATTATGCGGTCATCGGACATTGTGGCTGATTTATGAACGAGGGAATGTTTTTCTGCAGTCGATATTTTTAACGCATATTTAGTAGCACGAGATAATGCTTCATAAACAACGGGGTATCTACCAAGCGCAGCACGTACCGCGTGATTTGATGCTTTCCTGTTTACTCCAAGTGCTCGTTTGCAAAAATTGAGATGAGACGATTCACATGGCGCAGTATCTATATTGTTGAGGTTGATATCAGAGGCCCATATTTCGCAACCATATATTGTAATGGGTTTAATGAGTTTATCATACAGTTTGATCCACAAATTAATTGAGAATATATCGTGTTGTTGTAGTGACCTAACAAGCGAATAGAGTGCCTTCATGCCCTTGTTGCTTACTTCATTTGGTGCTTTTCTCAATGACCCATTAGCACAGAATCTAATGCCTAAATATGTGTACTCATCAACAAGTGCAATGGGAAGACTGCCAATCTTGAACGAGGGAAATTTTTCTTTTTCGAAATACCATGCATTTACTTTTTTCAGTATTAATTGCAAGGTTGTTGTTATTTACATATACTTGTAAATTATTCAGGCAGTTTTGTAAGCCGTCCTGTGAGTCAGATAATAAGATAAGGTCATCGACAAAAAGAAGATGATTGATGGCGGTGTTCCCAATATTCACAGGCGAGCATGACTGATAAAAAAATTCCGATATGTCATCTATAAAAATATTAAATAGTGTGGGAGACACAGTTAATCCCTGCCTTACTCCAATATTTGATAATTGTTTAGGTCCCACCCCATATTGTTTAATATATTGTGTGCACATATATTAAACCGCAAACCAAATAAATATAAATTGACGGAAGTCACGACCTGAACGCAAGTATATAGGTGACAGTGTAAACTTGCAAGGACATGTCAATCAATATCAAGTATAGGTATAGTAAAAAAAAACGATGTTATTTAATTTCGTTGATCTTAAGCCCCTTTTGTGATGTAAATTGACAGTTTCTTCATTTTATTCTCGTTAGTGCCATTGAGAAAATAATAAAATGCTTCATGGACGGAAGCCAGTTTTCCATATAATTTCAGGTATGTATCGGGTTCTTAGCTCATGCAGATTAGTGCAGTTCATTCTAAAATGATATTCGTCCCCGCGTTCATGTTTACAAGCAAGGCATAATCCACTGTCGGCTTGTATTGTGTTTTCTTTTTATTCTTTTTCCATTTGCTCACCTCAATGGCCAATCTGTGGTTAGCAGTTCTTAGTTTATGTCAGTCGACATAAATTTCGACTCAGTATATCATATAAATTCATCTGATGTAATATTATAATTATTACGGAGATATTTACGCCGACTGAGTTTATGTATGCTAACATAAATATTAAAGGGCAAATTATAATATGCTGATAGGGGAGGTAAATGTTTCAATTTGATGTATAGCTCACCATGCGTCGATTTCTCAACATCGTTTTTCCAGCCCAAATGGAACTGTTTAATTAGCGCCTGATATATAGACAAGATGTAATCGATTTTGTCAATGGGATCTGTGTATCCCAGGTTCGACTGAATCCAGTCACCGATAAAATTGATTAATATATTTCTATTATTGTTGGGGTTTCTCCGCGAGCGTCCATTGCTAATAGTAAAGAATACATTTTCGAGGGGTGTCTGTCTCTATTGTCACTTGCAACCAATTTGGACCAGAAAGAGAACATTCGCTTATTAATTTGGAGTTCAAAGGGCCATCGCCCCAATTCACCAT
Source organism: Siphonodentalium dalli (assembly GCA_032622095.1). Taxonomy (NCBI): domain Eukaryota; kingdom Metazoa; phylum Mollusca; class Scaphopoda; order Gadilida; family Siphonodentaliidae; genus Siphonodentalium; species Siphonodentalium dalli. The sequence continues at coordinate 131,058,182 of CP136062.1, read as the reverse complement.
AAACCAGGTAGTTTGACGTACTAGATTTCATGCCTGTTAGTAATTTACATAATTTCAGATGGACAACTTCTATGTCTTTCGTATTTTCAAATCCCATGCAATACTTCACAGCCATATAAGAAAATAACTTGAGTGATATATCGACTGGTAAGTTTTGGCTTCGACAGTAGTCCGTACATGTATAGCTTTGGTTGCCTTTGTGAGAGTGTTTTTAATCGCTCGGCAAAATCTACCATTAAAGAAGAAGTCAATGCCCAAATACCGAAACTCTTTCACGATTTCCAATTCATCATCGCCCATGGTAAACGTAAAGCAAGCATCGGCCACAGTCCCCCAAGTCGATTACCCCGCCAGTATATAGATAGCTCTGAATTAAACACTATGAACAGGAAATCAGTATTTGACACATCACCATTTGAACAGCGCTCGCCCGAGACACAGAGGCTCCGTTGGGGACCTTTCCGGTCGAAGTTATCTCACTGATACTGAATATGATAGCGACCAAACCTTAAGTACCAGGGAAAACCCCGTACCCGCAGACAGCGGTTGCATCCATACAAACAGCGTCAAACAAATAACCATCATTATGGCCGGTGAACGTTTTCCCCATTGCACTGGATGTGCACTATCAAAATCTATATTCTCCGTTGTAAATAGCTCTCTAGAATTCACAATATTCATACGATTTCGAGAGAATAATTCATCATCAAATTGCTAAAACAAACACGGCGTGACAATTAATGTGGGGTGACAGTAATTACTATAGTCAATTCAATATATTGTGCATCCATTGTTAGATGACAAAACAACCATAGAATCAACCCAAAAATCACCATCACTAGCCGGCTAGTCGAAACAGTTGATACTTCAGCCATAAATTCTGACGTCTTCGTGGAACAATGTCATGAGAAAATGCTTCCAAAAGTTGAAGATAAATTGACAAAGGTAATTCAAACATACCTGGTCAAATTCAGGCAATTCTTCAAGGATTGTCCACTTATAAAAGGACAATCGGTACCAAAAATGGTCATTAATAAATGGACAATCCAACCACGCGTGGCACGCGAGCTTGGGATTGTCCACTAAATGAAGACATGTTTTGTTAATCCTGCATGAAGGGCAATAACTCTATAAATAATGTTAATTTGCTAAATAACGGTGATTTGTATGAGAAGAAGAGTTTTTGACGAAATAACGGAGATATTTGAAGAAGAGTTTTTGACGAAATAACGGAAATATTCGAAGAAGTGTTTTTAAAGAGCGTACCCCAAACCTCCATCAAACCCACCCACCCAAGGGAAGAATTTGACTTATATTTCACAAAAGTTGATCTGTTGTGGTGTTGCAAATTTCTTATACAAATCTCCGTCATTTAGTAAAAGTACATTCTTTATAGAGTTATTACCCTTCATATTTAATATGAAGCTAACATGCATGATTATCGATATATGTCGTGATTTAGTGGACAATCGCAAGCTCGCGTGCCACGCGTGGTCGGATTGTCCATTTATTAATGACCATTTTAGGTACCGATTGTCCATTTATAAGTGGACAATCTTATGCGCATTAAGTGGTCAAATTAAACAAGCTGCGCAAGATGCATGCAACCCTACCTGCTACAGCTGCAGCAGTGGTCAATTGTGCAATGAGGTCCACCTCAGAGGCAATATCTAAACTATACAGACTGATGTGGATCAAATGAAAATCGTAAATAAACAGCTGTCCCACGGCCTTGATTTCGACAATTTCATGTTAGGTCAGTTGTCGACCAAATAATGCAACTTCTGCTGTCCGGTCAGTGGCGGGGTTAATATGTGTGGATAGTGCGAATGTGGGCCTTTCGTTAGTCACAAAAAGGAGCCCTCTACGTGCTGTATTCCTCGAGATATCGGCCGTTACGTTACACGCAATTTGAAATTCTGTTCCGCAGATTGTCGTTCTATTCCATATTCCATCCCATCTCGCTTTTTGTCATGTTCCTCCGTCCGATCGCAGCGACCCCTTTCGTTATAATTGTTACAGAAGTGCAGGCGTGTTATTACGGTCACAATTACAACTTCTAGAATCCATTTTATGTCTGTTTTAATTTTTGCCTTTCAATTCTGAGATCAGTTTTATGCTAATTTCAATTTCAACTTTTTAAATATAATATTTTAATTCCAACATTAGACCTTTTTGTAGTAGATTTCAAATATTAAAATAAAACTATTAAGTTAGAATTAAAATATAAGAATTAAAATGTTAAGTTAGAATGTAAATAGAATGTAAATAGAATGTAAACAGAATGTAAATAGAATGTAAATAGAATGTAAATAGAATGTAAATAGAATTAAAATATAAGAGTTAAAATGTTAAGTTAGAATTAAAATGTAAAGTTAGAATTAAAATATAAGAATTAAAATGTTAAGTTAGAATTAAAATTTTAAGTAAGAATTAAAGTATTGAGTTAGAGTAAAAATGTGAAGTTAGGATTGTGACCCTAATAACCCTCCATAGATGTTCTGCTTAAAGACATTGTAAATTCGCACACGTCGGAATTTATATCACTATAACTGGTTCATAATATATTTTAAATGTGTAATATACATGTATGAACACGAGAAATCCCATCTCACGTCCATTCACCTTCATCAACATTGAATGAACCAAACTGGTTCACAGTGAACACCCTTGAAATGGGAATTGTCCTGTTTCGGGTTAGTGCTGCTGAATACGTACTTGTTCTCACGAAATATAGATATTCCACGACATACTTTGATTATGAACACTCGTAGCCGTGTGTGTCTGTTCAATTAATTACTGTTCGACGAATGGAACCAGTTAACAGCCAACGTGATTGACCCCCTCCCATGGCTTCTGGCGCATGCAACTTACTATAGACGAGCATAATTGTAACCACGCAACAACTCAATTATTCCCCACCACTGTCATCATTTCACGATTCATCTGTCCCCCATGTCTTCTGCTCTCTCACCCTCTTGCTCTCTCTCTCTCTCTCTCTCTCTCTCTCTCTCTCTCTCTCTCTCTCTCTCTCTCTCTCTCTCTCTCTCTCTCTACATCATGCTATTCCTAACACTATATTCTTCCTTTTTCCATCCCTAACTCAAATGTAGTTATATATCTCTACTCCTCCTAAACCATTATTTCATTCCCTTCCCGTTTGATCGATAGTTCGATACCCCTTCCTCACTTATTGAGGAAGGGACATGTCGCCAAAGAGGAGAAGACTTCATATAAGCCATCGGGCTTGTTGTCTGATCCTCATTTCCAAAATTAACTCTTATATGTTGTATATTTATGTCATCTGTGTATTATGTCAATTATTTGGTTTGGAAATAAAAATATGTTTACACTAACCAAACTGGAACCACTTAATTAACTTTTGTAGGGGTCGCGCGTATAGCGACCGTAACTGTCGTATTAACATCCCAGAGTCCCTTACTTGGGTAGCAATCTACTATTTTTTCATATTCATGGTATATTCTGCCCCTAATCAAATACAGTACTTTTTATGAAGAAATTCAGTTATATTTGTTTTTATAAAATTTATTGTAACCGCCCCACCCCTCTATCAGACTACCTCATTTGTCTCACCGAATAATTCGTCATGAAGACACCAGAGTTCTTTCTGCATGTATCGGTAGAATCCATGTACCTCGTTTATGACCAGGGCGTCGTTGGTATCTTTCGCGAAACATATATCTCTAACGAATATCATCATATCTACCTTAATTTTCACCAAACCCAAAATGTACGACATGTCATCGTTACAGTAAACGACATAGATTCGGGTACTGCTATCGAGACTGCATTTATTTAAGAAATGAACGTAGTGGGTGTGTGTTATTGTGTGATACGGCGCTGTGGTCGTTGGGTACATTGTGTAAAAGCGCGATAAATGCATATCTGCTGCAGACAAAACCATTAATAACAGTTTTAAACGCTGATCACCTGTTATTTATCACACGCACGTGGGCATAGCATTGGTAAGATAATTTTCAAACAACAAGATACTGAAATCTGATATCGCACATTGCATGGTATCATACTCCAGTTGTAAAGTGCCGACTGAAGTAATTTGAACAAAATTGTCAACTAAGCAAAACCGGTTTGGTAGCGGCGCAAAAATTAGTCTCACATAAACTGTACGTCTCTTTGATCCGGATAGATGGAGTGCTAATTTGTTGAAGAGATGTGAGTTTCTTTAGAATATAATAAGCATTGCAACACACGTGTATGGTATATTATCATGGAGAGTGTTGAACATTCCGGAAATCTAACTACTATTTATACATCAAGGGTATACACTACAGTTTCTGCGTTACATTCAACAATTAATCATCATGACGAATGAAACTACTACGGACTGTGTGGCGAAACATTACTGGTCCGCTGTAAGCAGAAAACCCGAACTTTCAAAGACGTAAATCACTGAGGTTGGCTTGCGTTACAGTGACCAATAAATCCTCCAGACGGATCCGTTTTAATGATATGTGTACCTTTAATGATATTTAATAACAGATTTGTATGTTACCAATACATATTTTCACTCCTATATGTGGTTAAACCGAATGTTGCTTTCGTCGTGGCATGGCGTTGTGGCCATTTTGACAGCCATTTCATTGCCGCGATTGTACTATTATGTCCGTGTCACTCTATTCGATATCGTACTCTAATTTCAAACAAACTGGTATAACTTTGTAATTCATATGACTAGATTAGACACAGTAGAGGAGCAAAATGTGACTGGGTCGATGAGAACGAGTTTATGTGGCAGGGTTATGTTTGTACAAGTTTTGACCACTATCGATAATTATGCGTAGTCGCGAATTCTGCCTATTATATATAGCGAAGGAGTTATGTCTGTGCAGTTTTTAAAAAAACAGATAGCTCGCATCTATTAGTCCGAGAGCCTGCTGGATTCTATTTGCACAATCGCGTACGAAAGGTTTAATGACCCAGATTTGTTACACCCCAGGAACGTTTAAAGAAATCCGATTTCTTAAGTTCCGCATTCCTGGCGTTTAGGGGCCAGAGACCCCACAAAAACCCCAAAAATGAATTATATTTGCACTTTTGAGTACAAAGCTGATTTTTGTATTAATAGTGCTCCAGCAATCACTGACCAATAATACACAATTTCTGAAACGAAATTTCCTGGCGTTTTGGCGTTTTCGTTTCAGAAATGGGTTTCTGATAGTACCCCAAACCCCCCTAAAAATGACTTCTATTTGCACTTTCGAGTACAAAGCTGATTTTTTTTATTAATAGTGCTCTAATCATCACTGATCGACGATACACAATTTCTGAAACGAAATTCCCTGGGGTTTTCATTTCAGAAGGGGTTTTTGAATGTACCGCAAAAAATCCGAAAATGGACTTTTATTTGCATATTCTGTCGAATACAAAGCACAATTTTAAGGTGAACCCGGAATAAATTTATAATGAGCTGTTTTTAGTGTCAATTCTGTAGATATACAAATCTATTGACCACAAAGGCACAAACGTTCCCTATCTGCTAAATATGACCAAACAGCCTAAATTTCCGCGCGTTTCAGGGAGGAAAAATCGTTATTTTGGGGTAAAAAAAATGCAGAAAAACATATAAGAAAATGAAAATTGAAATTTTAGTCCGGTAACCAGATCGGTCAAACGTGCACCCTCCCCGGATTAAACTTCATTCATTTTTTTTTTATTGTAAGGATGTCTGCTTTCGACGTTAAAAGGTGAGTGTATGTACCGGGTAATATGGCGGCCATTTCCGGGAGTATACTATACCCACACACTACATACATTTACAACAAAAACCCATTCTTCTTGATTCCATGGCATATGCCTGTCATTTCATGCATAATTTGAAAATGACAAAATGGCAACCGGAAGTAACAAAAAGAGCATTTTAGGGTAACTTTCACCATAGGTGCCAGTTGCGCCACCATACATGATGTTCAATCCTAATCCGATAATAATAAGTCATGACCCGAGTTTTCAAAAATGACGACCAAAATGGCAATCGGAAGTCAACAATTGAAGTGCTTTTTTAATTTCTAACTTTTTAACTTTTTAAACTAAATCTTCAAATATCGAATAAATATAAAGCCAATAAGTATGCCATCATACAAGTTTCCAAAGCCACCAACTAGTTTCAGAATACATAAAATGATTGTCCCAAACCACCTAACGAGTGTACCAAACAATATACTGAGTCACCACCTAGTATCCAAAACCAATCTATGAGTATCCCAATCCATACTTCTGGTGCTCCAAATTCAAATATTGTCCCGAGTGAAGCATGATAAATAATCCACCCAACGAGTTTCCCAAACCACCAAGTACGTTCCAAACTACACAGGTTTTGTCCCAAACTACCAAAATGAGTGCCCTTAACCATCCAACGAGTGATCCGAATCATACGAGTGGGTTAATCCATCCAATGAGTGCCCCAAACCACCAAATGAGTGTCCCAAACAATCTAGCGAGTGTTTGAAAGGAAAAGAGTGTCCAATATGCACCAAAACTAGTGTCCCAGGCCACCCGAGTAGAATCCTGTGTCATACAACAGGTGCCTCAAACCACAAACTTTCGTCTCAATCCATTCAACGGCCCAATCAGTGAACCAGTCGAGAAATGGGTGTCTCATTCCACCATTCGTGTGTCCCATATGCACATCTAGTGTCCAAAACTACCCAATTGGTGTCTCAAACTTTCCAATGGGTGGCACAAACAATTAAGTAGTGACCCATACCATATGCACCTGATTCCCGACCCACACAGATATCCCACAAAGCATGCATCTGGTGTCCTAACCCACACAATGAGCATCACAAGCCATCCAATGAGTGTATCAATTCACCCGATCAGTGTCGCAACCCTGTAACGATTGTTCCAAACCACAGTGCATGGTAGTGCCCCAAACAATGCAACTGGTGTTCCAAACTACCAAAATGAGCGTCCCTAACCATCGAACGAGTGCTCCAAATCATACGAGTGGGTCAATCCATCCAATGATAGACACAAACCACACAATGAGTGTCCCAAACCATCCAGCGAGTGTTCGAATGGAAAATATGTGCACCTAATACCTCACAACTAGAGTCCCACGTCATCCGGGGAGAGTACTATGTCATATAATAACAGGTGTCTCAAGTCACCAAAAGTCGTCTCAATCCATTCAATTGCCCAATCAGTGAACAAATCGACAAATTGCTGTCCCATTCAATCACACGTGTGTCCCATATCCACGTCGAGTGTCCAAAAACCACACAACTGGTGCCTCAAACCATGCAATGGGTGTCACAAACCACCCAGCGAGTGACCCAAACCATAAAACTAGTATCACAAACCACCCAGCGAGTTCCCAATCCATCCAAATGGTGTCACAAACCATCTACTAACTTGCATCTCAATACACCCAAACAAGTGTACAAAACCCTCCATCGAGTATTTAACCCTTTCGTGGTGGGTGATGTGCTGATACAGCCTTATCGATCATGTGCCATGCATTCTCCCATAGGGAGTCTTGCGTATGTTATGACAATTCCGTGGCGCACATGGCCAATGTAAGTATTGTTAGGCCAATGCATTTTCTTATATATGCGATGCGCCCTATATGGCACAGGATTGTCAAGAAGCTACAGCCATCAAATGAGTGGTCCAAACCATCCAATGGGTTTACAAACCAAGAGACACTCGCTGTGTTGTTTGAGATATTCGATGGATGGTTTTGTATAATAGTTGGGACAATCATTCGATGGTTTGGGACATTCTGCATGGGGTGGTATCAGACACCAGGCGGATGTTTTTAGACACTCTTGGTCCTGGTGGTTTGAGGCAATCGTCATGTTGCATGGGACGGCCATTGGATGGGTATGAACACTCATTGATTGATTTTTATTGGACACACATGGGATGGTGTGGTGTTCTCAATTGGTGGTTTGAGATGCTTGTTGTGAGGTTTGGGACACCACGTGCATGATTTGGGACATTCTCTGGATGAGATATGTTGTCAATCGTTGGATGGTTTGGATTACTCATTAGGGCGTGTTTGGACACCATTTGGATGGTTTGCGACACTAGTTTTGTCGATTGGGATGCGTATTGGTGGTTCGGGACACTGGTTGGCAACTTGGGGATGCCCGTTCTATGGACTGGGTTGGTTTGGTATACTATATTAATTAAGATGGTGGTTTGAGACCCCCGACGTGTGGTCTTAAGATCCTTAGATGACTTGGGACACTCGTTAAGTGGTTTTGGACACTCATTGCATATGTTTGGATACAAGATTGGTGGCTTTTGACACTCATCTCATGGCATATAGGACTATTGGCTATACATTATATTCGATATGAGATGATTTGGTTACAATTTAAATCAATGAAAATATAGATTTTTTTTATTTTCGATGCCATGGAGACAGTCTGGTGAACTTTAGCCAAACTTGCCCAATTTTACTGCTGCCGGTCGCCATTTTGTCCCTATTTTCGATATTGACGCCCTCGTTTCTGCTAAAATGGGCATTAATGGTTCATATCTGCCATATTATTGGTATTCAGTATTCAGTACACTGGTGAGTTCAATTCCCTTCTGGGCATTACAATAATAATTTATTTTTCTTCGAAATTGTGTTTTAAATCTATTTAAATTTTTTCAATTTGACCACTTCTGGACACCATTTTGTCCGCTATTTTGGATTTTGTAATGACAACAATAATAATTTATTTTTATTGCATGTTTCTGCCATCTTTATAACTTAAATTTAAATTTCATTGAAGTTTATATTCCACAAGGTACGAAATATCTAACAATACAAGACAGTCAATGACTGTGGGGTCGCTCACCAGACTGCAAAGACTGATTAGACTGGGACTCTGGAGACCACAACAGTCAGAACTTTTCATAATCACTTTAAAAGAAGTAGATATCTAAAGAGTTAAATCTAAAACAAAAAATTTGGAGTTATGTCCCTGGCCCCGCCCACATTTGACCCAGTGACCTGATTTGAACAAATCTGAACCCCAGTCACCCAAGGATCCTTCATACCAAATATGAACCCATATAGCCTGATGGTATTTGAGAAGAAGTCACTTTAAGAATACTATGGAGGGAAAGAGTTATGGCCCTGGCTTCGCAACTATTTCAAGTAAACTCATTTGAACAAATCTGAATGTGAGTCACCTAGGGAACATCCACACCAAATATGAAAACCATTCGGTCTTATTGTTCTGAAGATGTTTAAAAGAATTACTATGGTGGGAAAGAGTTATGGCCCTGGCTTCGCAACTATTTGACCCAGTGACCGCATTTGAACAAATCTGAATGAGAATCACCTAGGGAACATCCACACCAAATATGAACCCATTTGGTCTTATGGTTCCAGAGGAGAAGATGTTCAAATAATTGTTGTCAGACGGATGGACGGACAGACGATGGACGGACGAGGAGTGATGACTATAGCTCCGCCGGAGAACAGGTAGGGTGGCTGGTTGATAATTAAATCTCTTATCTCCGCCCCTATTTGAACAAACGTGAATCCCCATCTATGAGATCCATTCATTTGGTAATTTCAGACATTAGATTTTAAGAGTTGAACTGAACTGATTTTCCTAAAATGACCCCAAATCTGAAAAAATCTAAACCCCAGTCACCGAAGGACCATCCATACCAAACATAATCTAAATAGTCCAGATGGTTCTTGAGAAGAAATTGTTTTAAGAATTACTATGGAAGGAAAGAGTTATGGCCCTGACTTCTCACATATTTGACCTGATGAACTCATTTGAACAAATCTGAATGTGAGTCACCTGGGGGACATCCACACCTAAATATATAAACCCATTTGGTCTTTAATATGTATCTGGAGAAGAAAACAATTGATGGACGGATAGAGACATAATGACAGATGGATGGATGGGAGAACAGTCTGACATAGAGACTGACAAATTCAATCCAATATACCCCCCAAGTTTTCTTTGCAAAATCATGGTATAATGAGTTCAACTGGATACTGGTGGTTAAGAACATAATATTCGAACAGACAAGCCTGAACATAGTGTCTGACATTTGCAGAATGAGGTCACCAAAGGGTGAATTTAATGACACAATCCTGCAATGCGGGCTAGCATCACCAAATTCACCCTCTGGGGACCTCATTCTGTGTAGGCCTCAACTGCTATGGGAGACATAGCATTAGATTGAAGTTCTCCAGTTAAAGTTGGTGATGTGCACCCATTGGGCACCTCAATTATGCATTTTATATTCACAAATTAGGGGATATAGAAACTAAACAGAAGGGCTAAAGTAAGTAAAAATGTCAATTTAAGTGCCTATATACTTCCCAGAAGATGAGGCCTAAGCAGAATGAGGACCCTGGCTAGTGTATTTGGTGATGCTAGACTGCTGTGCAGGGTAGCATAACTAAATTCACCCTCTGGGGACCTCATTCTGCAAATGCCAGATAGAAGACAAATTTAATCCAATATATACCCCCCCCCCCATTTTTCTTTGAATATTAGTCGTATGATTTCATCTGGATAAGTGGTGATTAAAACAATAATATGAAATGGCCAAACCTGAATTTAGTATGTCTGACATTTGCAGAATTAGGTCCCAAAAATGTGGATTTAATGACAATATTCTGTAAGGCAGGCTAGCATCACCAAATTCATCCTCAATCTGATTAGGCCTCAATGGCCAATAAAACCAAGGAACAGATTGAAGTCCTACAGTTGAAGTTGGTGATACACACCCATTGAGCACCTCAATTATGCATTTTATCTTCTGCAAATTAGGGGGACATTGAAACTGAACAGGTGGAAAAAGTGACTAAATCAAACTGTCAATTTGATACTTAGGATACTTCCAAGAAGATGAGGACTAAGCAGAATTAGGTCCCTGGCATGTGTATTTGGTGATGCTAGCATGCTGTATGGAATAGCAACACTAAATTCACCATCTGGGGACCTCACTATGTAAATGTCAGACACACTATTTCCAGACTTGAAGAAATCAAAGCCATTCACAGTATCATTGAATGTCAGTCATTAAAATGCCACAGATATGTTTAGATTAGAATAATACATGTCATCTGGCCAGTTTATATAATTAATGACCTGTACCTTTACAGATATATATGCCTCTGTGGTGAGAATCTGAGGTATTAAATTGAGAGGTGATATGGCTTGGAAGGGATGTTGGTTGATGGCAGAGTTGGGCCTGGGCCATATGGGAGGGGGTGGGTGGGGGAGGGTGGAATGTTTCCATAATTTCATTAAAGAGTAAAGTTTCATAACTCTGCAGATGTTATATATAATGGTGTCACTTTTTTCAAATTTTAAAACATGTTTTAAAAAAAATTGTCCCAGAAGATGAAGCCTAAGCAGAATAAGGTAATTGAGGTGTATTTGGTGATGCTAGCCTGTTGTATGGGGTAGCAACACTAAATTCACCATCTGGGGACTTCATTCTGCAAATGTCAGACACACTATGTCCAGGCTTGGAGAAATGAACAATGGACTATTCCTTGTAGACTCTGGTAGTTGTTTAGCTAATGTCATGTCTTGTAATGACAGATGGTAAACTGGTCTGAAGCAAGCAGTATTCAGCAAGAGGATCCGGTGACCACACTATGATAAATTGGCTTTTTCAATAATACAGGCTAGAGTGTCCTCTTAAAAATTAATAGTGCATAGCAAAGGGGTGTGAATTATAAAGGGCCATAACTCTGTTAAAATATATCGGATCAAACCCATATTTTAACTTGATCTGTATATAAGTGTCAAAAATTCATATACCAAATTTGGTGTTGATCAGATGAAAAATGTTTGAGTAATCCTGTCTTGGATGAATTCTATATCAAAACAAGAGTGGAAGGGGTTAAATAAACAATACCAAAATCCATACAGATGAAGAACATGCTAAGAAAAATCTAGGTAAGAAATATGAGGCTGTGATGTGTCCTAAACAAAAATTAAAGGTCAAAATGCAAAAATTAATTTTTTTGTTTTTAAAGTTATGTCCCTGGCTCTGTCCCTATTTGACCCAGTGACCCCATTTGAACAAATCTGAACCCCAGTCACCCAAGGTATCTCTGTACCAAATATAAGCTAAATCGGCCAAATATTTTTTTAGAAGAAGTCATTGTAAGAATTACTATGAGTTATGGCCCTGGTTTCTCAAGTAATTGACCGGGTGACCTCATTTGAACAAATCTTAACACCAGTCACCCAAGGACTCTCCATACCAAATATTAGCTAAATTGGCCCAATGGTTATGGACAAGAAGTTGTTGTAAGAATTACTATGGAGGAATAGAGTTATGGCCCTGGTTTCGCAACTATTTGACCCAGTGACCTCATTTGAACAAATCTGAATGAGAGTCACCTAGGGAACATCCACACCAAATATGAACCAATTTGGTATGATGGTTTCAGAGGAGAAGATGTTTAAAAAAAAGTTGACGGACGGACAGACGGACGGACAGACGGACGACGGACGAGGAGTGATGACTATAGCTCCACCGGAGACTTCGTCTCAGGTGAGCTAAAAACCATACACGTAAATAGGACTTTTTTCAAAGAACTCCCCCAAAGCGGATTTTGAAAATGTTGTTCCCCCGATTCTGCCCGAAAAAATGACACAAACAATTACACATTGTATGTTTTCCATTGTTTTATCGCTTATATGATAATATGAAATGCCAGGTGTTACTGCACCATTGATTCTGACCAAGAATCATACAGATCTTAACCACAGGGCTTCTACAACGAAATTCCGATAAACTTGCCAGGTAAATTTGACAGCGAGTGAACGTACGGGGTCCATAACATTTTATTATTTCATAATTTTCTACACCTTTTTTAATGAATTCTCCGGGTGATATTTTCGTTTTTTTTTTACCATTTGGTCTGTGAACAAAGATGATAGTGGAGATAGTATTAAGAAAAAATATCATCTGTGCGTACGGCAGTGCAAATAAAACTATTTTTTCGGGTTTTTCTCCTTAACACATATTACCAGAACAAAACTTACCCCACCCCAATTATACTTATTCATATGTAATTAAGTATTATTGGGGTAGGGTCAATTTTTGTTCTGGTGAGTTCTGGTGACCTGTGCTTCTTAAACGAAAACGTCACGGAATTTCGTTTCTTAAACGAGGTTTTTATGACCAGCGATAGGAGGATAACTATTGAGGAGAAAATCAGCTTTGTCTTCGACAATATGTGCAAATAAAAATAAATTTTAGGGTTTTTGTGGGTACTTTCAAACAAGACAGTCAATGACTGTGGGGTCGCTCACCATACTGCAAAGCCTGATAAGACTGGGACTCTGGAGACCAAAACAGTCAGCACTTTTCATAATCACTTTAAAAGAAGTAGATTTAAACAGGATATGTGGCTAGAGAGACTTCAAGTATGTAGCTTGGTAAAAATCCACATTGAAATTGACAACTGTACACTACTGATCACCCCCCTCCTTCAGCTCAACAATTCCCCTCCCGACCGGGATCCAGACTCCCAAGTCTTAGGTTGGAATTTCACAACTGACACCTCAAACTTTCTCAATTGTTGAAAATTTCCAATCTCACAAGCGCCTTTTTCTAAAACCATTTAAACATGTTTGAAGCCCAATTATCCATGGACCCAAAACACAATACATGTATGTCAGACCAATCAGTCAGGTAGTCGGTCTCACAACTGGGCTCTTTAGGGAATGTCCAACCACTTTCTGTTTGATACTGATTCTAGAGTACTTTTCGATGAGGAATTCAGTGGTGCCGACCGATTTTTGCTAAAAAGGGGCCCAAATTCCATTTTTAAGGGCCTGAACCCCAATTTTGGGGTTCAGCCCTTTTTTCTCAAAGTTGAGACCCCAATTAGAATTTTAATGACCTATATGCATTAATGCCACATAGAGGTATCATTTCCGATATTTTCTATAGCATTATAAGACGGGATTGACCTTCAAGGAGCTCTTGACCCTGAAAATCCAAAATGGCCGACTTAAAAATTTAGCAAAGTCAACAATAATTAAAATAGTGCAACATATAGATTTTTTTTTCATCTTTAAAGTATCAGTACATTGTGCTTCCACTCATGAGTGCTCAACAAGGTTTTGGATGAAATGTATTAGCCGTAGAATGAAAAACTGGCATTTTCTCAATAACCAAGATTTTGACGAAATCATAAATTTTATGGTAATTGATTAGTAGTGCAAACGAGGGTAGCTAATGATATGATATGAATAAATACTTGTATTTATGAGTAGTTCATCCTTTTTATATTGATTTCACTGCCTTTGATATGAGATGGCTGCCAAAATGGCTATAGATGGGATGACATATCACATTTTTATCGTTGTAAATGAGTGCAATGTGGCATTTCATTTAAACTATAGCTAAAACTATAGCTATGTCTTTTATGGTTCAAATGTTGAATTGAATTTTAGTTTGAAATTTATTTTTAATAAGTGAGGGTTATAGAACATAGTTCTTTACCAGAATCAATTGAGTCGAGGACGAGATCTATTCTAGAAAAGAACTATCCGCATGCTCTGACCAACTTTGGGCACAATTGACCACACACAATGGGATTAGCTGGAAATCGCTGCTGACCATGTGTTGACCTCAACACACAACAAATGCCCTTCCAGACTTTGGACATGCCTTGGAAATTGGTGTGCTTTATCAAAAATCAGGTAATGATTGTGATCTAATCAACTGAAATGTACAGATTGAACATGGTTTTCAAAATTTGTTAACAACATTTAGCAGCTGATTTAAGTGACCAAGCTATGGAACATGCTAAACACTTTTGCTAAATGGAATGACCAGCTGTTTGCTTCATGCAGCAACCACAAGTTGCGATCTTAAAATGGGTATTTTATCTGTACATAGTAAAAACATGTTGTAATCAGACGAGAGATGGCCATATATCCCAGAATAAATTTCAGAAGTAATCAATTCTTCCAAAATGACTATGACAACTCATCTCACAAAAAGATTTAGGAAATGATGGAATCATCACTATTCAATCAATAGTAGAATGAGCCTTTGTCAGTCCCAGATTAATTTTGGTACGCCATGATACTTGCAGCACTTGCAGGTTGAAGAAGATGAGGGTCTATAATTTCACTAACATAATTCTTCATAATAGCTAAGAGCCCTCATAACTTACCATTTTAAAGATATTTTCATCTTTAATACCACCCCAGGTTAAGTGCTCCTGCTAATTTAATATCATGCTGATGTGTACTGCTGGATTGCTATGATGTGTGTAGGTCAAAGTGATTGTGTGAAGAAAGAGTACCATTATTTTACCTAAAGTTGGTAATTTTTTCATTGTTTGGCTAATCCAAGCGTTTTGTGCAAAAGCCAGAGTCTGTTTGAAACATTCAAGAACATATATATTTCAAAATATTTAGTAATGTGTACGTTGATGTTTGGTAAACAACATGAATGGTCAGCTCAATTATGGCCTGTTTGTAACAACCAGCGGCCATTATTAAAATATTTCACAATATACATGTTTTTTAATGTTTTCTACATGTAGTGGCTTATCCTTGATTTGTTCAGATCACTTTGCTCTACCGCAGTATCATAGCAAATTTATTAGCTTCATCACCCAACTTCGGATGAATACTGCCATATGAATATATTGTGAATATATTGTGACATATAGGGCAGTGGAAAATAATGGTTGAGTCTTTTTTAACTATAATTCTAGTACGGTTGTTGAAAACCTACACTATACTATCTCGGTCTGATAAGAGTCATGTTTATTTAGGATTATGGACATGCAGTCCACCATCTAATGAAAATTAAATGGGCTCTGCACTAGTACCATCTGGGCTCCTGGGACCCATTAATATTGACAAATGCAACACAAATGAAAAATACATAGCAACTATCCTCAAACATTGATTATAACCTGACAATGATAGTGTTAGAATCAGTCTACATGTATATATAGGCATGGCCATAGCATGTTTTTTGAAAAACTACAGAGTGCAGACCATAATGTGTCCTAAACAAATATTAAAGGTGAAAATGCAAAAATTAAATTTTTTGTTTTTAAAGTTATGTCCCTAACTCTGCCCATATTTGACCCAGTGACCCCATTTTAACAAATCTGAACCCCAGTCACCCAAGGTCTCTCTGTACCAAATATAAGCTAAATCGGCCAAATATTTTTTTAGAAGAAGTCATTGTAAGAATTACTATGAGTTATGGCCCTGGTTTCTCAACTAATTGACCGGGTGACCTCATTTGAACAAATCTGAACACCAGTCACCCAAGGACCTCCATACCAAATATTAGCTAAATCGGCCCAATGGTTCTGAACAAGAAGTCGTTGTAAGAATTACTATGGAGGAATAGAGTTATGGCTCTGGCTTCGCAACTATTTGACCCAGTGACCTCATTTGAACAAATCTGAATGAGAGTCACATAGGGAACATTCACACCAAATATGAACCAATTCGGTATGATGGTTTCAGAGGAGAAGATGTTTTTTAAAAGTTGACGGACGGACGGACGGACGGACGACGGACGAGGAGTGATGACTATAGCTCCACCGGAGACTTCGTCTCAGGTGAGCTAAAAACCCATTCTGAAATGAAAAGGCCAGGGAATTCTGTTTCAGAAATTGTGTATTATTGAACAGTGATGATTAGAGCACTATTAATATGAAAATCAGCTTTGTACTCGAAAGTGCAAATAGAAGTCATTTTTGGGGTTTTGGGGGTAATTTCAAAACCCCCCTTCTGAAATGAAAACGCCAGGAAATTTCGTTTCAGAAATTGTGTATTGTTGATCAGTAATTGCTGGAGCACTAGTAAAACAAAAATCAGCTTTGTACTCAAAAGTGCAAATAGAAGTAATTTTGGGGTTTTTCTTTGAACTTCCTGGAGTGTAACAAATCTTAGGCATCAAACCTTTCGTACGCGATTGTGCAAATAGAACCCAGCAGGCTCCCTGATTATGTTTTGAGAAGCCCGAGAAAATCCGACATCGAATACGACAGTTTCAAGTTGGCTGAAACATATCGTTTTGGGTCAGTATATGGCTATATGCAATGGGCAAGTCATTCTCACTCTCAGTCTCATGAAGGGTTTGGGATATGTTGCATTGAATTTCGATCAAGTTGTGTCATGGCGAACATGACACAACAAGTGACAGTAAGACACTTAAAAACAGTTCAATCAATGTATCACAAACCCCACGGAATGGAAGTCACTGGTCTACACCGTTCAGCTACAGTTGAATGTTGTCGCCTCGCAACAATAGTGTATTTGCCAGGTCTACAACAGTCAGTTCAGGCCATGCGCGTAGCGGGGTAATCCTAAAAGTCTGTAAATTTTCAAAACAATTATCCAATAAATATGGGATGCAGGGTGTGCCGATTAATTAATATGTGAAATCCAAGATGGATGCTGACGGCCATTTTTTAACGAATTTTGGAGAGAATCATTGACTCACATCTAGAGGTCACCCCAAAAATCCATATGAAGTTTGGTGACAATCGGATAAGGGATGTGGTTTGTGTGGTGTCGCTATGGACTAGTCATGCATAGACGGTAAATCCAAGATGGCCACTGGCAGCCATGTTTAATTTAGTGGTCATCCCGAAGATCCATTGGTGATGATCGGGTGAGTCATGTGGCCTGTAGGGTGCATCAAAGAAATTGAAGAAATTGTTAATGGACGGATGTACAACAACCATGACAATATCTCAAGACTCAAGTTGAGCTAATATCTGTTATTTACAGATAAATCGACGTCCTATGACCCTCTTTTGAAAGCACGCGCGATGGAACCTCCATACCAATTTTCAGTGAGATCCGATAAATCATGCCTAAAATATCTTCATGGAGGGACAGAAAACCAATATTTTGAGATAAACAAAGAACTATAACTCTAGAATGGAAAGTTTAAACCAAGTCATTGGACCCTCTTTTAAAGTAGTCACGATGGAAACGTCCAATTTTGTTCAAATCCGATATACCCCTTATTTTTCTTCGAAAAGTGAGGGTATGACAAAGTTGTCACTGATTCGCAACCGATGTCTCTATTTTCATTCCAAGTCAGTCTCCCTACCATGTATTATCTTTGAAGTCCATATATAATGCAGTGTCTGGAATATTGGCCTATTTGACCTTTGCGAGGGCCTTTAAATGGTACAGAGACTGGTAAGGTTTTAGTCCAGTGCATTTATGAGAATAAAGTGCCAAACCTCAAACTAATTGCAACACAATGTTTCTTAGGAGGAATAAGTTTATTAACCAATTATAAACAACATACTAAAAATAAAAAAACGATCAAGAAAGGCGAAATTGATGAATTTTGTGAAATAAATTTAGTAAAATTTGGTAAAATAGGTATAGCTTTTTCGAGGATGTTTATAAAAAACTTCTTTTCACATGTGCTTCCTTTTATATATCCAGTTTGTTGAGTACACAATTCTGATTACAGAACAGAAAACATTTTCCAGATACGTTGAGAATTTTCGAGTTATGTGCCTCCAAAATTGGGAGTCTGTCTAATTTCGGAGCCTCAATTTCTGAAGAATTAGCTAAAATCCATATTTTAGGGTCTAGTATTTTAAAAACTAGAGAACAATGAAGGGATATCTTACTGTTGTATTAGTTGTCTCACTATATTGTGCACAAAAAATGATTTCTTTATGCATCTATGATCGAGAAGACAAAAATATTCTTAAACAAAATGTGTGTTCCATTGTATGGACTTAGCCAAATTTGCCTTGTGACACAGAACTGGTGTGATGATATACCATATATGAGGTCATACAACTCAATAAATTGATATACATATGCCCTCATAACCTCTTACGTATACTAGGTTAAATACACTGTGCTGGAATTGCTAAACACATATGTGCCATAATCAACTTATGAATCCTTTGTATTGACTCTTTTCCAAAAATGCCATTTTGGACTGTTTTGTGGTGTTTTTGTCCATTTAAATTTTTTTTTTAGCACAAATAGTAAGCAACAATGAATACAATTAGTGTTTAATGTGTAAAATCATTTGAACGTTCCTCCTAAAACACTTAGTGTTGGGGAAAATATGATTACATTGGTTATGCCAATCAACAGTCACTGGATTTCACAATTTTTTTCAAGAAACTGACTCCAAATTTGAATGTTGATAATGGGGTAGGTGAAATCACAAAGGCTATGATCTTGTCACCATATTCTAGTCATTGGAGACAAAGGGTTGTTTTATTCCAGTTTGTGCAAATTATTCTTGCATGGTAAAAGTTTGGTACTTTAATAATTATTAGATGTTTATTTATAACTTTTATCAGCATGTTATATAGAACCAGCCGGAAATAATGATTCGCCATTTCGCCATTGAGTTACAACAAAAAGGATCGTAGCTCTAAATATGAACATCAAAACAGGAAGCAGTTTACTCTGTATGAAAGAATAAGGCTCGTAAAGTTTTATGCATCAAGGTCCATATTTTCTAGATTTTGTCAATATGGTTTCCCCTACCCCATTTTTCAGATATTCAAATTTGGCATCAGTTTCCAGAAAAATTAGTGAAATTCAGTGACATTCATTGACATATCCAACATAAGGCATTTATGTCAACACTGAAGTGTTTTAGGAGGAAAGTTCAAATGATTTTGCACATTAAACAAGTTTTTACAATTTATACACAAAAACGTTTTAAAATGAAAAAAAAAACGCTCCAAAATGGCATTTTTAGATGAGTCAATTCTAAAGATTAATAGGGCCATAATTTGATATTCTACACCATGATTTGGGAAATTCCTTTACAATGTGTTTAACGATGTATACTTAAGTGATTATGAGAAAGACAGGGAATATGGATATATAATTATTGATTTGTATGACATCAAATATGCTATTTCATCACGCCGGTTCTGGACCACAGGCAAATTTGGCTGTCCATACAATGGTGGAACACACATTTTGTTTAAGAATATTTTTGTCCTCTCAATCATAGATGCATAAGAAATCATATTCTGTACACAACCTAGAGAGGAAATGACTAAAACAACAAGGAATCCCTTCATTTTCCTTTATTTTTTAAAATACAAGACCATAAAAAATGGATTTTAACTAATTTTGAGAAATTGAGCCTCCGAAATTAGACAAATTCCAAACTTTGGAGGCACATAACTAAAAAAATACTGAACATATCTAGGAAAGGTTTTCTGTTCTGCATTTCTTGATTCTTGTTGATTTTTAGTGTATTATTTGTGATGGGTTAAAGTACTTATTCCCACTGAGAAACTTTGTGTTGCAATTATTTTGAGGTGAAACCATAAATGCACTGAACTATTTGTCCAATCATGTAACACATAACTGCATCATCGATTTGTTGTGAAGATGGATGTTTCTACATTTACGCTCCAAATAATTATTCTGATACTGAAATAGTTATACACATCATTGGAAATAACTTGAAAGAAGTAAAACCACAACCGGGTAGGCAACTGACGAAAAAAAATCAACACTTGGCTTTGGGTTATTTGACATAACTGACTGTTATGTCAGTCTCACTCCAGGGTTGTGAATGAGGGCGAGTCATGCACCTTCCGCCTGGAACATTTGTATTTCTTACAAGTATTTCAAGACGATGCTACCATGTTGGTTGCTTACATATGTGTTATGGTTGTGATGTTGGTTGCCCGCAAGCATGTAAATATGGTCAAATATAGGCCCACAAACAGGCCTAATTGTCATTCACTCCAACATTCCGTAATATATATGTAATAATATATGTATTTTTTGCTCAGTTTTAAATTTGAACACTGATGGGTTCATGAAAAATAGTACTGCACAAATTTAAATACGAGTAAGGTATGCAGTTTGGTGATGATCGGATGAAAGATGTGGCCTGTATGTTGTGCCAAAGGATTTAGTCATTTAAAGAGTAGAATCCAAGATATCCGCTGGTGTCCATGTTTTTTTGACGAATGACCCCTAAACAACTCATTCCCATCTACATGTCAATGTCAACAGCCATGACAAATTTCATAATGATCAGACCAACAGTACCGGCCTGTAGCCTGTGCTAATCGATTTATGTTGTTTAATACTGAAAACCAAGATGGCTGATTCACCCCAAAACATATCATTCCCATATGCATGCCAATGTCAACATACATGGCAAATTTCATGATGATGGAATGACTGATACGGCATGTACGGCTAATGGATTGAATCTTGAAATCCAAGATGACCACAGGCGGTCATGTTTTTTTGCCGAATGACCCCAAAATGCCTCGATCCTATCTACATTTCGATTTCAAAAACCATATCATAAAGATCTGACCAAAGGTACGACCTATAGCCCTTGCTAATGGACATTACTGACAACTTGAGCTAATAAATGTCTAGAAAATTCAACACACAAAAATAGCATCTTTCTTATAGCACCTCTTGTTCCAAACATGTTATTTCATACACTAGAATCTAAATGAAAGTGTCAATGACACTGTAGCTCAACATGGAAAGGTAACAATTTCATGTGTTACAGTCAATGGAGCGATTAGGAATGCGGAAAGTTGAAAGGTCTAAGTAATACTAGATTATCAACATGAACAGATATATAGAGTAAAATCCAAGATGGTTGCCGATGGCTATATTTTCCAATGAAATTCAAAAACATTTGATAGCTTCCATCTAGTAGATCAATATCAAGATTATTATGAAGTTTGGTGATGATCGGATGAGGGAAGTGGACTGTCGGGTGTGCCTAAGGTTTAGTCATGCAAAGAGTAAAATCCAAGATGGCTGCTGGTGGCCATTTTTTATGGCCGAATGACCCCAAAATGACTCATTCCCATCTACATGTCAATATTGACATTCATGACAAATTTCATGATGATCCGACCAAAAGTACGACCTGTAGCCCGTGCCAAAGGATTTGGTCATGCAAAGAGTAAAATTCAAGATGGCTGCTGGTGGCCATGTTTTTTGGCCGAATGACCCCAAAATGACTCGTTCCCATCTGCATGTCAATATTAACATACCTGACAAATTTCATGATGATCAGACAAACAGTACGGCATGTAGCCCATGCTAATGGATTGAATTTTGAAATCCAAGATGGCCACTGGCAGCCATGTTTTTTTTGCCGAATGAGCCCATAATGACTCATTCCCATTTACATGTCAATGTTAACATCCATGACAAATTTCATGATGATCCGACCAAAGATACGACCTGTAGCCTGTGTCAAAGGATTTAGTCATACAAAGAGTAAAATCCAAGATGGCTACTGGTGGCCATGTTTTATGGCCGATTGACCCCAAAATGATTCGTTCCCATCTACATGTCAATATTAACTTACAAAACAAATTTCATCATGATCAGACGAACAATCTGGACTGTAGTCTGTGCTAATGGATTGAATTTTTAAATCCATGATGGCCACTGTGAACAGCCATGACAAATTTCATAATGATCCAACCAAAGGTACGACTTGTAGCCTGTGCCAACAGATTTAGTCATGCAAAGAGTAAAATCCAAGATGGCTGCTGGCGGCCATGTTTTTCAGCCGAATTAACTTCCACAACAAATTTCACGATGATCAGACAAACACTCTGGCCTGTAGCCCGTGCTAATGGATTGAATTTTGAAATCCAAGATGGCCATCGGCAGCCATGTTTTTTTGCCGAATGACCCCAAAATGACTCGTTCCCATCTACATATCAATGTCCATGACAAATTTCATAATGATCCAACCAAAGGTACGACCTGCAGCCAGTGCTAAATGAAATTGTTGACAAATCAAAGTAAAATTGAGCTAATAAAAGTAAATTAGGCGTCATAAATATAAGCATGGAAAACAATACATTTCTTAGATAATGAACGTTGTTCAAAACGCAACTCATTTGCTCAAAAACGAAATTCAATTTTGCTGACATGCAATTCATTACAAGACAGTCAATGACTGTGGGGTCGCTCACCAGACTGCAAAGACTGATAAGACTGGGACTCTGGAGACCACAACAGTCAGAACTTTTCATAATCACTTTAAAAGAAGTAGATCTAAACAGGATATGTGGCTAGAGAGACTTCACGTATGTAGTTTGGTGAAAATCCACCTTGAAATTACCAACTGTACACTACTGATCACCCCCCTCCTCCAGCTCAACAAGTCCCCTCCCGACCGGGCTCCAGACTCCCAAGTCTTAGGTTGGAATTTCACAATGGACCATACATGTATGTCAGATTAATCAGTCAGTTGGTTCCAAGGTAGATGTTTTAATGAATTTGGTATTTCAATGATTTTATTAGACACAAAAGTGTTAACTCCCCATAGCCCCGCCATTTATTGACAGGTTGACCTCATTTTAACAAATCTGAATCTCAGTCACTAAAGGATCCTCCATACTATATGTAAGCTAAATAGTCCAACCTCTCTTGAGAAGACATTTTAAGAATTACTATAGAGACATATAGTTATGTCCCTGGTCCCACCCTATTTAACCTGGTGACCCCATCTGATTAAATTTGAATCCCAGACACCAAAGAACCCTTCATACTAAATATCAGTAAAATAGACCTGATAGTCCTTGTGAAGGATGCATATTAAGAGAGAAACTGTCCTTCACTTGGCCCCTATTTGACCAGGTGACCCCATTTAAAAAAAATCTGAATTGCAGTCAAACAAGAACATTCCATGCTATATAAGCCTACTAATTCTTGCAAACATATATTAAG
Source organism: Siphonodentalium dalli (assembly GCA_032622095.1). Taxonomy (NCBI): domain Eukaryota; kingdom Metazoa; phylum Mollusca; class Scaphopoda; order Gadilida; family Siphonodentaliidae; genus Siphonodentalium; species Siphonodentalium dalli. The sequence goes on along the minus strand of CP136062.1, from coordinate 131,034,459 downwards.
AATTACTATGGAGTGAAATAGTTATGTCTCTGGCTCTGCCCTTATTTGACGTTGTGATCCAATTTTCACAAATCTGTCACCCAAGGTAATTTCATACCAAATATAAGCAAAATAGGCCATTTGGTTCTTGCATAGAAGACATATCATGAATTACCATGGAGAGAAAGAGTAATGTAGCTGGCCTTGCACCTACTTGACCTGGTGACCCTGATTGAACAAATCTGAATCCCAATCACCAAAGGAGCCTCAATATTAAATATGAGCTAAATAGAGCTGGTGGTTCTTTCAAATGACAATTTTCAAGTTTGCCAAATATGTTCTAGTGAGGTGGTGGATGTTGGAGTGTTAAATGTCCTGTTGAAAGATTTGAACAATACATATGATAGATTGTTGTTGTAATTGGGAATTAATGACCTCTAGCAGATCTCCAGGGAATGTTTATAAAAATGTCAGATTTCACTTGACAAGTGTAGGCATACCCCACACACAGTTAGAGCCAAAGTAAGTGCTTCTTATTAATGATTCTCTGTCAAGAATTTGAGTAAATATTATTTTTGGGACCAGGGTGCCAGAGGTAGTGAACTTGAGTGAAGGGCCAGGGGACACAACCTTCAGAAATGTAATGGCATTAGTTTTTCAATTCAATCATGGAGTTAAATACATATTTTTCATTTAAAAAAAATATTTTAATAAAAAAACAATTGCACATTTTTTTTAAATATTCTTTTATTTTTTAATATATAATTTTTTATTTTGTTTGGCTAAACAGTTAAATCTAAAAAAAAACAATTTTGGAGTTATGTCCCTGCCCACATTTTACCCAGTGTCCTGATTTGAACCCCAGTCACCCAAGGATCCTTCATACCAAATATGAACCCATATGGCCTGATGGTATTTGAGAAGAAGTCATTTTAAGAATTACTATGAGGGAAAGAGTTATGGCCCTGGCTTCACAACTATTTCACCAAGTGAACTCATTTGAACACATCTGAATTGAGTCACCTAGGGAACATCCACACCAAATATGAAACCATTCGGTCTTATCATTCTGAAGAAGATGTTTAAAAGAATTACTATGGTGGGAAAGAGTTATGGCCCTGGCTTCGCAACTATTTGACCCAGTGACCTCATTTGAACAAATCTGAATTAGAGTCACCTAGGGAACATCCACACCAAATATGAACCCATTCGGTATTATGGTTCCATAGGAGAAGACGTTCAAAGAATTGTTGACGGATGGACGGACGGACGGACAATGGACGGACGACGAGTGATGACTATAGCTCAACCGGAGACTTCGTCTCAGGCAAGCTAATAAGAGAAGTCAATTGCCCTTACGACCAACCTATGGGTGTGCTATTCACATAACCAGCTGGGCTATTTCAATACAGTCGGGAGGGGTTTAGCCATTTTAGGAGTAAATAATCACATGATGTAATCAATCAGAGATTCAGCAGGCACAGTGAGGATTCGGAGGTCAGCCAACGCGTGTTGAGCATTTGTGCATTTTCTCATTATCAAAATATTAGAATTTGTTGACAGGATGTCTCACATTGATAATGGTCAGGTAACTGTCAACATTTGCCATTTGCCCAGTGGGAGGACCCTTTCCACAAATGTATAGGTTGTGTCATAGGTGTAGATGACACACAGTATGTAGTTTTCTTATTCGCAAACTAGGTACATGTACATGAACTATCAATCAGTTCACTTGACAAAACAATAAGTAATTTCAATAAAATTTTCTCGGTTAAGCATATTCTAATACAAATATTAGTGCATATAATTTGAACAAGTACTGTGAATTCGGCAACTAACTCATTAATTTAGATTACCATCACAATGGTAAAATAAATAAAAGGTCAGCAGACCACAGTGTCCCCCGAAAACGTGGCAAGTCGATGCCGCTTTGTTGAAGAAATTAAAAAAGTTGAAAAGGGTTAATAACTCCTTAAAAAAAAAAAAAATTCCGTCATCTATATACATGTTGCACATCTCCAATATGTGGTTAACAATACTCTGAAGTTTCAAATATCTATGATCAAAACTGTAGGAGGAGTTGATTACACCACGAAGGTACCCTCATACAGAAAATTATAAAAAATGTTGAAATTGTCTAAGTCGAAAAGGGTTAATAACTCCGTCAAAAAATATTTTTTCCGTCATCTATATACATGTTGCACATCTTCAATATATGGGCAACAATATTCTGAAGTTTCAAATCTCTGGGATGAAATCTGTAGGAGGAGATGATTACACCATGAAGGTACTCAAAAGTGTGACGGACGGACGGACGGACGGACGGAGCCCGTTTCTATAGTCCCCCAAAAATAAATTTTTCGGGGTCCCGACAAAAATAAACTGCCCACCAACGATAATAGGGACAAGTGACTGTTTTCAGAGAGAAAAATCTCTCGTGTCGGAGGTATTCAGGGACCAGCCGAGAGGGCGATGTGAGCGAAGAAGTCTCCCTATTCTTGCTCACTTTGCCCTAATTTTGCAGCCGGGCTAAGTTTAAGACGCCCTGAAATTTCTGAAGTTGACCGACGAAAATCGACAAAATATTCATCCAAATTTACTGCCAACATTGATTGAACCCAGTTATCCATTGACCCTGTCATAGATAACACCACAGTTACTATTAACATCTGTATTAATCCAACTTTGGAACATATTCACACCTGAGTGTTGATTGCAGACAGCTGTGAATACATCGTCAGGTGTCCACAGTGACTAGTGATTTTGAGATTATCACACCTGAAGATTACAACTCTAAACCTTACGTCAGATCATCACCCCTTTGTTAAATTCTGTAAGAGCCAGAATAACTTTGAAAACAAATTTATTTTTGCAACATATTAATATCTGTACCCAGGATAGTCACCTTTAATGAGTGAGGATGTTCAAGATTTCTTTTCGTTTAGCATTTTTTTCGTATTCATAAGAATTGTGTATTTTTATTTTTTTTGTATTCATAAGCAGTTGTAAAAATGCCGTTCTTCCAAAATTATTATATAAAATGCTACCATTCTCTCACAAATATGTTTGGACATTATTCATAGTAATATTAGAGTGGTGATTTGAACATAAAGTGTCCACATTTGAACCATTGTTTCATCATTTTAATTTAAATATTACATATCTCATATTTTCGTTATATAGGAGACTACAGTGCAGGCCGATTTCAATTTTGCCAACCCATTTCGCCCTGGAGAATGCCCACTTCGCCTTATTTTTGTGACAGGGAGAATTCACTTCGCCCTGAAAATCAGTTCTAGGCTAGTCCCTCGAGGTATTAACATCCAAATTGCTCCCTTCTGATATAAATTTCATCTTATCGTCACAGCGGATTATTTTACTCTACCCCATGTGTGTGTGCAGAAGACTTGGACAAAATAAAAGAATTTTACATACCAATTTTTATTAAGTTGTTGCGAATAGATATAATACATTTTTTGCAAAGTCAAAGATTTCTTTTCCTCCTAGTTTAGATTCGCCATACACTCTATCCACAAACGTTATTGGCACCTGTAAGAAAGGGAACAATATAAAAATTAAAATCCGTCATGACAAGAAATTAAATCTAATATACATGTAGCTTTAAACTAATTGAAAAATAGCTTTTATTTGTCAGTACCATTTATACTCTGAATTTTTTTACAATGCAGTACAATGTTTCCAATCGATGAAGTTTTTCTGTCTTTACCAGCCAGTAACATCAGTTAAAATATGAATAAAAGGTCAGCTGACCACAGTGTCCCCCGAAAATGCGGCAAGTCGATGCCGCTTTGTTAAAGAAATTTAAAAAAATGTTGAAAAGGGTTAATAACTGCGTAAAAAAACAAATTTCCGTCATCTATATACATGTTGCACATCTCCAATATGTGGGTAACAATACTCTGAAGTTTCAAATATCTACAATCAAAACTGTAGTAGGAGTTGATTACACCATGAATGTACCCTCATACAGAAATTTTCCAAGTCCAAAAGGGTTAATAACTCTGTCAAAAAATAATTTTTCTGTCATCTATATACATGTTGCACATCTTCAACATATGGGCAACAATATTCTGAAGTTTCAAATCTCTGGGATGAAATCTGTAGGAGGAGATGATTACACCATGAAGGTACTCAAAAGTGTGATGGACGAACAGACGAACGGACGGACGGACCCCGTTTCTATAGTCTATAAAAATTAGAGTTCACTTTTCTATCAATATTTTTTTAGTATACAATGTTAGACCTTTGTAGTGCAGGCCTGGAAATCTCAAGACGGGCTGCCCGCCTACAGCCCTCCTAGAATTTTTCAAGGCGGGCTTTTTATAGCCTGCCTCGTCATCAATAGGAAATCTATTAAGTTATTTTATCATGTTTTACTGCATCGAAATTAAAAAAAATTCAATTGTACAGTGTGTGCATGCGTGATCTCTGCAACATATGGTAATGTCAAATGGCGGAATCATTAAATTCCGGATCAAAATGTTCTGTAAATCGGATCTTTTGATTGATTCTCACACATTTTAAGGACAAAATAAATTATTTCTCTTCATAAGATTGAGCTTACAATATATCTCACTGGATAAAAGCAACATATAACTGTTGATAGTGAGAACCAAATGTCACCGTCTCGATTGAGTTCAACCTTTCGTTCTGTTTCCGGTTCCTATCAGAGAAATTTGTATATCACTATTTAAAATGGTGGCTGTCGATAATTTTCTCGCTTCGATTGACAATCTTTTAACATAATGAGCTAATGTCTCCAAGTTATCAATCACTGTGGTGAATATTCTTGTTTACAATGTTATTCAATTATTAAATTTGAGAAACAATTCTCTATGTCCCCAATTGCAAACACCCAGTAAATCTATACCGAGCGACTTGACTGCTGGAAGCAGCAATCTGCGAAAGCGGTCTTGTCATCGGTGATGGAATATGGATTACTTTGACAAATAAAGCAGTCATTTGCCACTGTATTCAAGTGTACATATACTGGATTTAATATGCTACTTGATTGTCTATTCTATGTAACATTTCACAACGTATAAAATGCTTTAAACATCGACAAACTCACCCAATTTCGTTGCATGGGTTGAACACTGACTGACAAATTGTTGAGTACAAACACTCTTACGTTTAGTTTGTGGTTCATTTTAATTATCATAACATATAAAACATAATTAATTATTCACCATACCATACTGTTGGGGATTTGACATAACAGAATGAAGTTAAACGTCAAAAATAGACAAACTAAGGACAGTAGTAACTGAGGTATAAAAAATCATAACTGTAAAAGTTGAGGAGGGCTATAGCCCTCCTAGTCAAATCTAGGAGGGCTATTAATAGCCCTCCTGGATTTTCTAGACCGCCAGCCCTGGCTACTAGTGTAGCATCAGTATTACTTCTAGTATGTGAAAAATAATATTTTATGTTGAAGGCCTTCTGGTACGGAAGCCCATTGCGGTCACATGAGTCACAATATAAAAAAATTATTGCGTTTAAACGCAATAATTTATTGCGTTTAAACGCAACAATTTATTGCGTTTAAACATTGCGTTTAAACATTAACATTGCGTTTAAACGCAATAATTTTGTTTTATTGTGACCCATGTGACCGCAATGGGCTTCCGTATTCTGGCATGTTTTGAACCTGTAAATCTTACTGAAACAACAATGAAAACAGGGAAAAAGATTTTTTTTATCCAATTTAAAGATGGATTGAATTTGACAATAACATACTATTTACTCGTTCTTTATGGTAAAAGAACAACGTATATCTATATTTTAATATTCTTTCTGTTTATGCGGTTTTAGCGGATGTGACTATTTTAACAGCAATACCTGTGTGTGCCCCAGAAATAAAATATAAAATCAAAATGTAATGGCTTGAGAAATGGGAATTATACATTGAGTGGCCTTGGCATACTTAAAGGTACATATACTCAAACCAAACATTTTTTGAAATACCGCTTCATTTATCAGAATTTATTAGTTGCCCAAAAACAATTCTAACCACAGTGAACTGAAGTATAAAATTTCCCAAAACCTGTTTATCAACATTTTGACCATATATCAAGGCACTACAAAAAAAATAATTGGTTACTCGAAAATTAAGTGGGCGTTTAATATAGGCAGATTCTCTCAAAATATTGATTGTATATCAAATGAATACATATCCCAATCTTAATCTTTTTTATTCCATTCCGTGGAATTTCGCAAACTCATGTTCTTGTTCTTGTAAATTGCTAGTCTTGCAACATATCAGCATAATTTATAGTTCCTTGATTGAATTAAGTATATGTACTGTAATAATCTTGTTGTTAAAGGAATTAGTCTGTCAAAAAAATATTTTTTTTATCGTCATAATACTAATAATATATGTCTAACAGACCCATTTCGCCAAGAAAATTCAAAATCGAGCAGATAGTATTTTTATTATTAGATATTAAAAAAATCGCGGAAATATCCGAAGTGTAAATCACGTGAGTGCAATCACATGACCACAACGCAGTCACATGACCGATCATCTGCATCGACGCTTACCGGTGATAGCGGTGGGTGGAGCTTGAAATAATTCCGCCAATAGCGTAACGAGTTGATAAATTACATATAAAATATTGCAGTCGGTGGTTAATTAGCTAGGCCTTTATGATAAATAGCGATCACGGAATAAAACTGTTTTATGCAGAAATGCAATGAGCGAGCGGAATTTCGTGCGAAACTAATTTAACTGTTTCTGAAAGAATACAAGTTAGGCCATATAGGTTCTTCTTAATTGTATGGTACCAATTTCGGAAGCTAGTTCACACACTAGTGTCATCCCGTTGTGCGCTATAGGAGTACAATTAAACACAAATGGGGTGTGATTAAAAAGGTGGTGGTTATTATACTAGTACATGTATCATGATGGCTTATATTCGTCATAATAATGTTCCTGTCTGTTTCTTCACACGAAACACATTGTGTGGAGAAGTGCACGACTGTGAACAGCTTGATAAAATCCTTCCAGTCAAGATCGATAAGTGTGTAAACAAAATAATTCACTCGAATACACAACAGACTGTCGAAACTACAATAATTATTAATTAGGCTGCAGTTTGGCATAACAACATTTTTTTTAATTGAAGGCTCGCTTGGCATTGTTTTTCAGTTTGTTGTTCGTTTATTTTTATTTTACGTTTTGATGCAGATATTGACTTTCTAGAGAGGATTTTTAATTGTTAGCCTAGAACAAATCCAAGGATTTCCTCTAATAAAGAGCGTCCATGTTTTCGTCGCGGTATAGACAATAAAGAGCGTTCTCAATTATGAACATGCTCTATTTCGATATGTCATGGGTGATTTTGTATGGTGTTGTGACATTTAAATATAAAGAGCGTCCATGCTTCCGTCTCCCAAAAGCGGTAGACAATAAAGAGCTTTCTTAATTATGCACTGTGTTGTCTTTTTGGAGGTACTTAATAATGGATCGCTAGCCCACCTACAACCGAACACACTACATCTACTAGGCATCTTGGCATATGTTGAGATGACAGATACTCGGGATATTTATATCAAAAGTAAAAAAAAAAAAAAAGCGCCTAAATAGAGTTAACATTATTCAGCACAGTGTTTATATAACATTTTGGCACTTCTTATGTATAACCAGGTGAATGGGATCCTCCGTCGCCCTTTCTATTCACTTTGGGGCATTTTACAGTGCAAACAAGTTCGCGACTGACACTGATGAATAGTCACTGAGTGATTACAAATCACCGAGTGATTACGAGACAATCGAAGCACTACTGCCATCTATTCAACAAAGCGGCATGTTATTAATGGCTACAAAAACAACCATTCTAGGCGCTACTAATTACTTTATTCACATAATTATAGTTTTCTATTCCAGATAAACGGCCAAAGCGGCCACACTATCTTCTTTAATTAGATAACACATTGAATAGCTACGTAATCTATACACCACACGCGCAGATACCACTCCGCATTTTATTATCGGCTGACTTACGATTACGTCATCGTAGTCAGCATAATAAACTCCGGCTCTGAATCTGTGTTTTTAATTTGCTCGCCCAACAACTACGTCACTCGTAGTCAAGTCACGGAAATCTCCGAATACCGTTGGTGGTATTATTTATTTATTTTACGGGTTATTTATTATGCGATCGGAATGGGACTTGGGTCATTTTAATCACAACAGGGAGGGCTTTCCGATTGCGTTTTGTAGTTTCTAGACCGAATAAATCCTTTAACTTACTTCCCCAATAGTGTAATTGAATTGCCTAGCTCTTATAATCATCTCCATCTGGAATACATAGCCCTTAGATACACAGGACCTGACCAGCTTCTCCAAAACGGATTTCTTGTACAACCTGTGAATAGTAGCACATATTAACCCTTTGATGATGGGGAGCATTAAATATCTTGTGCCAGAGTATTCTCTTATAAAGGTGAGGCTCCCTATGGGAGACTTGCAATTATAATAGAATGCACTGGCTTACAAAGTCAAGGTAAATATTGTTATATCACTTGGCAGCGTGCCAACAAAATCACCGTGCCGCATCTTTACACTGATTGAGGCGGATTAATTCTATTTTGAAAAGCCGGGCATGACACCAACTTCAGACAATGCAAAATGATTACTTTGTTCATTAAAGTAAAATTATTTTTGCACTAACGAAAATAGACACAAAAACAAAGAGGCAAATTGGACTATATTTTCTGTTGGCAGCTCGAGCATGCAATACTATTGTATATGGATGTGAAGCATCTCAGCCAATAATGTAAATGTGTGTATTTTTAAGCTTCTGTTAACCCTTTGAGTGCCAGGTCCGATTTTTGTATCAACCCATATAACCTGTGCCAATGCATTCTCTTATATATGCGAGTTGACCATAGGTCACCTCGCATATATAAGAGAATGCATTGGCCTAACAATTTTTCATCATTTGTTATTATTTTTTACAATTTTTTACAATTTAAAAAAAATAATTTAAATCTAAAAAAAAAAAAAAAAAAAGGGTTAAGGATTTTGATAAAAAGGCATAGAACTCTAGTTTTTTCATGTGATATACATGATCTTCAACTCGTAATGTTGGGATACTTGTTTGAAAAATTTGATTCACAACTCATTTCATAATATCTTATCTCCCAGCTTAACTCATCGGAGATCCTCTATATATAGTCACAAAACAAATAAGAATGTTTTACTACTATGCCTGTTGTAAAACAGCCCATGCATATTCTGAATAAGAAGATTATGCAACATCAATTTACGTATCTAAGTACATAGAAAACCAAACTGAGAAAGAGCGTTTATCACCAGATCTTCATTTCATTTCCTTGTCTATTTATTGTATAGTATTCAGACTATATCCCTTATTGCAAAGCAAATGTGCATTTTATTGCAAGAAAATTTGAGAGGAAAATGTGCGTAGGCCTGTACAGGATGTGTGTCTTATCAAACTAAAGGGGCCTCAGGGTGTTCGAAATGGGTTAACGCGAAATAACATAAAAGTCTGTATAATAACTATATCAAGAAGTACATGTAAAATAGATCGACTTTCTTCTTATTTTCATTATTAATAACTCTCCAATAATGAGATTTCGCATGTGAAAACCACTGTCATATAAACTTTACTGTTACAGTGGAATTACCGATAAAAGTCCAATTAGTCGAGTTAGATACTGAGGTTTAATAAAAAATTTATGGCAAACATTGCAAAAAGTTAAAGTATTGAAAACTACTATGACAATAATACTCAAACTAAAATATTTGAACTTACTAAACAATTAGCGATGTTTATTGACAAATCACTGTAACAGTTTTGTTTTCATAACACTGGTTTCAACACACGTTATTTTGTTATTGGAGAACAATCAATAATGACTATAAGAACAAAGTTAGTCTATTTCTCCACGTTCTTCTTCGAAGTGATGTTTTTATATTTTTTTGCACAGTTACCCACTATGAGTGGCTTGGGTCCATTTCATAAACGAGCCTTAATTGGAAACATGAATATCAATGAGATTTGACACAATGATGATTCTTTCCTGAAATAAATTGGAACCTGAGAGTCCCCGGACTCAATTATTTTGGAACTGAGACGTGGGTTCACTTATACTGAAAAGTCACAGATGATGTGCCTCATGCAAGCCACAATCTACAAGGATAGTTTATGATTGGCGAAGGAGGAGCTGTAGAAACAAACCTGAAGCTTCCGGTCAGATCTGATGCCCCGGGCCGCAAGAGAACCTGTGTCAAGTAGTTAGCTCCACGGCTGCAAGGAAGAGAATTTCTTAACTGATTATACACAGCGTGAGTTTATGAATCACGCAGTCTGTAAACAAATATATACTCAAGGGTCATGAATACTGACTCACCGAGACTATTATAGAACCGTTGAAATGTCAATTCTCGGACGCGTGATGCTTCCTCCAAATTGCACTATGGTAATTGTTTTTCAATTGGGACACTATCATCTTGAAGCTACTAACAGTGAGTTATGACGTGAAATTCCATGGTTAGGGAAATAGAAAGTCTATGATAAGTAATCAGATGCACTATTTATGTGTGAGTATGTACAGTAATGCCCTACGTAATCGACTCCTTTAACCACAGCAGAATTATGGGTAACTTTTCAGGATTTAGTCGGAAATATGGCTTATTGCCATTCATCGGAAAGCTCTCCCCGAGAGCTTTCCGATGAATGGCAACAAGCCATATTTCCGACTAAATCCTGAAAAGTTACCCATAATTCTTCTGTGGTTAAAGGAGTCAATTAATTAGGGCATTACTGTAGTTAACTGAGACTGAGAATCATGATAAGATCAATACTAAGTGGCCAGCAGGCCCAGCTCTTGTGCCCAAATTCCGTTGTAATTTGTGTGTTATACATCTTTGGCAATAAAATATGTTTAAACTAAACTAAGACCAGTCAAAATAAGATAAAATAAAAGGCCATCCGGCCACAGTGTCCCCCGAAAAAGTGGCTTCATTGGCGGCATCAGCTTTTCTGAAAAAAAATAACAAGGACCCTAAATCCGATACTAAATTTCAGAACAATTTGAGAGCAACCAGACAAAAATCGGTGGATCGTACCCATATTCGAACTTGATCTGTATATAGGGCTGATAAACTCATATACCAAATTTGATTCAGATATGATCACACAAACTAAAGTTATCATCCGGAAACCAGAAATTGATAGGATTCTAAGTCGTAAAAGGGCCATAACTCTCACAAAAATGGGCAGAGCAAACCCATAATCGCACCTGACCTGTATTTTGGGCTGATAAACTATCATACTATATTTGATTCAGATATGATCACACAAACTAAAGTTATCATCAGGAAACCAGAAATTGACAGGATTCTAAGTAAAAAACTCTCGCAAAAATGGGCGCAGCAAACCCATATTCGAACTTGTATATAGGGCTGATAAACTCACATACCAAATTTGGTTCAGATATGATCTGAAAAAAATCATAACTACTATGAAACAAGATTAAATTCTCCATTTATATTTGCCCATCCTGCCGGAATGTTTCACATCACTTTAATTTGATTATTTCTATTTAAAGATGTAGCAACATATCTGTTACCAGATGCTAAATTTACTATACATGTACATACCTTATGAGCTTCCGCTTAAAATCCCAGCCATATACTCCACCAGTACCAACATATCTAGATCCAGATACTACATCATAGTCATGCTCCTGCTGCTTCCTACAAAACCAGAGATTAACTGTTTTCTAAATACTCATTGACAAGTAGGTCCCATAGGAAATGTTCAAATAATAAGATCAACAAACAGGCCACTTGTTGAACTTATTATCTCAACATTTCCACCAAATTATATGAATCCTTCTGCACCTATATAAAGTATCATTCAGACGAATCTCTTGCATCCATTGCATTAAACCATTCACACGCAGGGCTCGATTTATCTGGATTCGCATCGCAATTTGCGATGCAATTTCCAATTTCTGCTAACCAACTTTTACAATGAAAAAACATTTATTGTTAGGGGATGCTGCTATACAAAATCTACCCAGTGCTGCAAAATGCTATACAAAGTTTATAAATTAAATCGACCTCTGTTCACATGGGTGTGTACATTGCATTATAGCAAATCAATCTATCCATGAAAATTTAATTCTACAATAATGTCAAACCTGTCAACTCTCAACAACTAACTCTTTATTGTCCATTTCCCTTCACTTCACTTCGCCATCTTTTATCGATTGAAAACAAGAAATGTAATGATGCATGCCATAAAAGGTATACATTATGCCTTATGTTGCATTGAAAAAAGAATCTATCCATTACACTCATTCACAGATACAATGTAACCGGATGCATCACAACCTTCTGAATGCCTTAATAGCGTTATTATCTATTATCCAATTTCAACACTACGTATGCAACAGACTTGTCTGGACAAATGTCATTGAAAAAATATGCAACCAACTCGCCATCCCCCTCGCCTCCTCTGTCGGCACATCCCTGCCAAAATAGAACATGTGGGATGATTTACTTGGATGCCTGACTACTAACTCAGACAGGCAATTCAAAACCCACCCCTATGTTCTATTTGAGTGAATACATGTGTGCCCCACTATGAATACACATAGACGTATAAATCAAGAATTTGAAAATAAAACAAATATACTAGTATGTGGGATAATACTACACATGTAACCTCTGTCAAACAAGTATTTCATATAGCAGTAAACAGTGGATTAAACTTTATTCATGCCACCAGTAGACCAGTCATAGTTTCTGCTGGATCTTCCAGATAAACTGTTAACATTGATATCACTGTTAATTACTTTATAAACTACCAGACAACTGTGCTACCACTTTGTTATGGCCCTGGCTTCGCAGCTATTTGACCCAGTGACCTCATTTGAACAAATCTGAATGTGAATCACCTAGGGAACATGCACACCAAATATGAACCAATTTGGTCCTATGGATCTGGAGAAGAAGATGTTCAAAGAATTGTTGACAGACTGATGGAAGGTTAGACGGACGGACGGACAGATGACGGACGAGGAGTGATCACTATAGCTCCACCGGAGACCTCGTCTCAGGTGAGCTAAAACTGCCATTTCTTTGGGATGTGAATTCGTGGATCTACAACAAATTAAGGGTTTCTTGAAGATCTGATTGCTGATTAGAGCCTTGAAACTTTTTGGCCAAAAAGTTTAAGTTTCGGCCAAATGAAATTCGCTAATTTGACCACTGACAATGCGCACTCTGGCTCAGAATGATTTGACACCATGAAACAATCACATGTCATAGATCTAGGGCTGCTAGGAAATTTCGATAATATACCGTTTATTCAATATCGTTTTGAATACCAGTCGAAAACGAACAGATTTTGGGTTATTTGATATATCGAGAATATCGGTATCCAATTCAAGGTATCGAATAGTTTTTAAAAAAAAGTAAAATTGTCGCATCTATTACTGAAAATTAATGTGGCTTGTAACGAAACAAGCAAAAGGAAATAAAATATTATGGGATATAATCCAAGTAGAGCAATATAATGGGACACGTAGTTTCATATTTGTGTACGTACTTAAGGGAGTATGCCATGGGGTTTCACAGCTTGCGACAGTCATTCTATGCTATTGCATAGAATCCCGGGAATTAAACAAAGGGTGCCCCTGGTCTGCATTCAAAGGCTGGTGTTAACTGAATCTGACTGGTTTGAAATTATATATGTCGCACCTCATGTGCATATAAGCTGCACATACCGGAGTATGGCTTAAAAACACAATACAAAGGCAACTTTGAGTATTATAGCACTAAGTGGGAGTGACAATGAAACAAAATTGAGTCAAGCTAATGGGTACGCTATAATATGTTGTGAAAACAAAATTTACATTGGTATATATATCGACGCGAAGGCTGTCCAATAATTCATTTGAACATTGATCTTGCGGCGAACATTAACACTAAGTCAGCAGTTTGGATGCAATTGTGGTTTGAAAAGGGTGAGAATTCTAAATCGAAAGTTGAAACTCAAGCTGTTTGTTGTTTGTGTGAGAAGACTATTCAATAGATATGTGACAATACATCAAATTATACAGTATATGTAAATATTAATGTGTTGTTAAAATCTTTCAAAATATGAAACGATAGCAACGTACAGTTATCGTTCATAGCTACAAAGGATAACTCTAGTTGAGAAAATACTCAGATATTCTGCCTCGGATGTTTCATTCTGTATTTAGTCTTATCGCAATATCTTAAAATATATCGTATTCGATATATTTTTGTCAATACCGTGCAGCCCTGCATAGATTGTGCTTTCATTCCCTGATGGTAGCGACCAGAGCTGTTAAGTTTCACGGATTGTCCGTGAGACTCACGGATTGCTTAAAGTCATCAAACCCATCGACCTGGTTGAATTCTTCGATACAGTCCGACGATTCTACGAGGCCATTGTGCAGAAGATGATCCAGCGGTTTCCATTCAAGGACAAACTCCTGGCCGACATGTGTGTATTGAACCCTGATCTGACTGTGAGAGAGAACATTGACGATGCTATCCCTGAACGAATCGCAACTCGATTTAAATTGGGGATCTGTTCAGAGACATTGCAAGATGAGTTCAACGACTTCCTGACATCCAAAGATCTACCAGAATTCGACATAGAGGAAGACGGGGTAGACAGCTGGTGGTTCAAGGTGTTAAAGTTAAAACAATCAGAGGAGTTAATCGATTTTGCACTCTTTCCAAAGTAATAATGTGTCTGCTTTGCATACCCAACAGTAATGCCGATTGTGAACGAGTGTTTTCAATGGTTAGGAAAATTCAGAGATAGTTTCCGTTCTGAACTGAACAATAAACACTCTGTGTGGACTTCTGGCGACCAAAATAAACCAAGACGGAGACTGTTATACCTTCGACGTTACCAAGGATCTGGCTGCATCAGCCAAGAAATCAACATGGGATTACATCAGAGCTCATGAATGAGTAACTCAAATCAATATAGCAGCCATAAGAGGCATAACTCTACTCATGTTGACATTGTGTTTTATTTTACTTTTATATTGTTATTTTTGTGCATTTAGTGTTTCATGTTATGTGCTATATTTCTGTGCTTGATAAAAATAAATAATTAAACTAAAAATCATTTTATTTTCAAACCCAACATGTTAAATAAAACGGCCGCAAAAATCTCCCTGACAAAATCAAAATAGATTTAATAATAACACTGGGTCAACGCAGCGCAAATAATACAATAGAAGGGAGAAAACTCTATATATTTTTAACAGGAAATACAATATAGAACAGGAAGTTAAGCATGCCGGCGATTTCGCTGTGTATTTATTGTATATAAACAATTAAACATGCATGTATCTCCCACTCACAGCAACTCTATTACAGTTACCAACAGGACATTAATTACCATTTTATAAAAGATGTATATATTTATAAAATAATCACAAATAGAAACTCATAAAAACTATGTAATCTTCATCATAAAAATGAATTTTTGGAATACGAACATATTTGGGCATACATCCCGAAAAAAATCTCCCGGATTGACATTTTGAAAACTTAACAGGTCTGGTAGCGACTGTTAAAAAGTCATTGACCTGCTGTTCTTTCACAATTTTCTTCATAACAATAACCCTTTCTGGAATTAGAAAATCTGCGGTCACATTCAATGTGAGGAATGTAGAATAGATGTAGTTTTCAGTAGCAGTTGCTTAGTCAAAAAATTGTGCTAAATATAAATATAGTCTTGATGTCAAAGGGCATCATTTACTCCAAAACTTTGGGTATCAAAGAAAGAAGAGTAAACTCACTTGATAAAATCAGGTATGAACTTCGGCTGTAAAAAGTTAAAAAACAGATAATTAGATGTATATAAAATACCTGTGATAGTTGGTAATATGTTACAGCTATGTACTATGATAAATGTACTAGTATATCCAGGGAGAAAATTAACAGATATCGCATCACAATTAGCTACCCAAATTTGGATAATAGCTATGCAATTTGGTATGAATTTTATATGATTTTAGAACAATGCTATATAATTATGTCATTGGGAGGTTATTTGCTAATCAAAAAGTAATTTGCTCCCGGAGTATATCCCTCATTGTACATAAAGAGCCCAATATAGCTGGTGTTGGTCTAGATTTGATTGATTTGTTGGGATTTGTCCAGTCTGTGTAAACATACACTAAGAGTCATATTTACATAATTAGCCTGTCATAGTCTCATCGAAATGTCTTTCTCGAAGCATGCAGACTTCCCCCAAATTACATAACATCAGGTTATGTTAATAATTACAATTGGACACTTTTATCTTGTAGCTGCTTTGACTGGGCTTTATCATCATTTCCGTCACTAGGCCATTTAACCCTTCCATGACTGTAGCTTCCTGAAATTTTGCGATAACCTTGTACCAATGCATTCTCTTCTATATGCGAGTCTCCCATAGGGAGCCTTGCATATATAAGAGAATGCATTGGCCTAACAACATTTACCTTGACTTTGTAAGCCATTGCATTCTCTTATATATGTGAGGCTCCCTATTGGAGACTCGCATATATAAGAGAATGCAATGGCACAGGATCTTTATTGCTGCAACACCACAGCTCCAGTCATCAAAGATTTAAAGATTCCAGTTTTATTGATGGAAGAAAGACTACACAGGATTAATTACAACAGGAAATCATACCTTCGCTCATAGAAACGAAATATCTCTTATACATAATGGCATATCTTACCCAGATACAAAACCTATATTTTTTGGCAATTAATCGATTCTGATAACTGAAGCGGCATTTCAAGAAATGTTGTTGTTGGAATCTGATGATACGGGAACCATCAAATCGGATTGAGCACTTATAAACCAACATGGCTCTATTAATGATACATATTAAGAAGAATTTTCCCAGTATTTGAGACTTTGGGACCAGTTAGGTTGGCCCAGTGGACACAGACTTTGAAGATTGTTCCCAAGAGGTATATATATATTCAGACTCTCCACTTGCGCAACCGGGCTCTTTGGTGCAAGATCATACATCATTATGAAAAGATGTACATGTAGTATGACATAGCTTCATTTTAACTGTAAAAACAATCGTCAATATGTAATTGAAACAATTGCTATAGCCATTGATAAAATGCCATGAGGTAAAAAAGCTTAGGATATAGATAATGTTATTTAGTGTGCATTATGGGATGTCACTTAGCCTGGATCTCAACCCATATATTTAAATGTAAAAATCCTATGATCACATAAAATACCAGAATTTCGGTTCTCAAAATGGCAGTCGCGAGACAGATATCTTGGTATTCTTACAAGAACATATGTAATTGTTGAATTTGAATAATTATTGTCCTTTTTTGAATTGATAATATGCTTCCACCCTGTAATTCTATTCTGCCCTGCACTATTATTAATTTTGTTGGAAGTTTCCATCCTGTACTTATATTCTGCCCTGCACTTCTATTTAGCACACAAGAATAGCCCTTTGATAACTACCATAGACAATCGCTGATCAGTAGTTACTTATTACCCATTCTTTCAAACTTGCATTGTACAACAGGACTGTTCAGGTAATAAGTTGAAGAAACATCCTCAGATTTTTTGTTAAAGCTTATCTGAACATTCCTACAAGTAAATGACTAAGAAATAAGAACCCAGAGAGTGGGTTTCTTCAATTGTTCTTCCCATAATATCTTAACAACCCAGCATACAGTAATGCCCTAAATAATCGACTCCTGAACCAAAGCAGAATTATGGGTAATTTTTCAGGATTTAGTCGGAAATATGGCTTGTTGCCATTCATCAGAAAGCTCTCAGTGCTTTCCGATGAATGGCAACAAGCCATATTTCCGAATAAATCTTGAAAATTACCCATAATTCTGCTGTGGTTAAGGAGTTGATTATTTAGGGCATTACTGTATACAGAATAGACCAGTCCAATGAGAATGTTTTAAATTAGCAAATTACTTACATGGTGAGATAAGTCAGCATCCATGATGAATATATAATCTCCTGTGGCATGTTTGAGCCCATGAATATATGCTGTACCTGAAAACATAGTAAGGTCTGATTAATCACTTATATTTTGCTTCGGACGCATGACCACCCGAGTCAGGGACAACCCAGAGGTATTTTGGGTTGGGTTGTCCCAATTTTCAGGGTCGGGTTGTCCCATGTTTTGAGTAAAAATTCCATTCCGTTATAATAAAATTAAGAAACTAATTTATTCTTAGTTCGGGACAGGTTGTCCCTGGGTCAAGTTGTCCCGGGATGGGCTGTCCCGTGACGAACCGGTCAAGTTGTCCCTGTATCAGGAGGTCCTGTTGCCTATTGCTTCCAATTTGTCACCTACATTGCTTAGAAAATGTATATATATATAGAGGATCTCCAACGAGTTATGTTGGGATATAAGATTTTATGAAACTAATTTGATAAATTCGATTCCCAACATAACAAGTCGAAGATCTTGTATGTCTCATGAAAAAACTAGAGCTTTATGACTTTTTCACAAATCAAAATCTTTAAAAGAAGCTGAACAATGCAAGTAAAATGCATGGTGTTGGCTAAGACGCTTCACAACGGTATATAACACTATTGCACGCTCTACCTTGCGATGAAACATATAGTCCCCCAATTTGCCTCTTTGTTTTTGTGCCTATTTTCATCAGTGCAACTGAGCTGGACAATAATTGAACTTTAATGACAAAGCAATCATTTTGCAATGTCTGGTATAGGTGCCAAGCACTGCTTTTCTAAATAGTATTAATCCACAGTGACAGTCACACTGCCAACTCACATGTATTATTGGGACACCCCAGACCAGAGATATTCAAATATTCATTCAACAGCCTGTGAATAAGACTTTTTATACACCTGTTTAAAAAAAATGGGACATATTATGTTATTGGTCTAGCTGTCTGTCCATCTGTCTGTGTTTGCTTTTAGTTTCAGCATGATAACTTTAGATAGTCTCAACTGAATGGAGTTTGATATGTGGCTTTACTAGCACAAAATACAAGTCAAGTTCAAATTTGAGTTCTGCCCACCAATTTTCACCCGAGTTATGGCCCATGTTGTTGGAATTTGCACTCAATGTTCATTTCCGGATAATAAATGTAGTAAGTCTGAACTGAAAGGAATAAAATTTGATATGTGACTTTACTAGTCCAAAATACAGGTAAATTTCAAATTTGTTGGAAAACTAAGGCTGAGTTCAATTTTGAGCTCTGTCTTTGCACCATCACATCAGATGGGCCTTTGTTCATGTCTACATTATGGACAAACCACAGGCGTATCTTGCCACACCCTAGTGATGCTCTTGTTGAATTTGTGGAGGTTAATGGTGAAGATTGATGGTCTGATGGACTTGTACGGTAGTATCTGCAAGAATATTGTTGGGTGAGCATAAGCCGCTCTAAAATGCCTGTAAAATGGCATTGAACTTGGCATTGCTCAATAACAGGGTAATAATGTGATTGTAAAACCTCATTAATTTAAATCAAACTGGGTCTAATATTTAGAATTGATTTAATCAAATCAGCACTCTATATGGTCGAGAATGGTGCAAACAATTTCTTATCTCTCACTAGTGTGTAATCGCTGAGTCTTCCCTGGATATTTGGCATCATACCAAGTAAATTACTGTGTGGAATAAAATTGACATACTTGTATCTTGATAATAGAAATTACTAACCAAGTCCAAGTTTCTTCTCTCTAGGCTTTAGAACCTAAACAAAAATGAATACATGTAATTAAATTAAATTAATTGAATATAATAGCTGTATTTAATATAAAATGTGTAATCTATTTATAGTGCTTCTATGCGAGTCCCATGCGACAATTGCCGTACAATGTCTATTGCCAAAAGTGACTAATATCATGTTTTAGAATCAGTCAGCAGCTGGGATCGTATGTGAACCACACATCAAATATCATGAGATTCATTTCCAAATTGTGCAAGTTATTTTTTTAGACTTCACAAAAATTATTATTTCTAAATCGAATAAAGGCCCATAATTCCGTTGAAAATTCCAATTTGACATAAGTTTTCTGAACAATTTACCAAATATCAAGAAATTCGGTTAAATATTAAGTTGTCATCAATAAAACCCAAAAATTCATTATTTAAGTAAAAATGAATAATAACTCTGTAAAAATCAAAGGACCATGACAAAATTTGAACTTGACCTGCCGCAGTGCACATTCTCAAGTATCAACTACATACCACATATCAAGAAATTTGGTTGAATATTGCATCATCTGAAGTTATCATCTGAACAACCCAAAAACTGATGTATAAGTTTAACAAGAGCATCGCTAGGGCATGGCAAAATACGCCCTTTAGCTATTTCGAATTGTACTACCGCAAAATAAAATAATACTTTGGGCTTACATTTGAAGAATATCTGATATACCCCTAATTTCAATGCCAAAATGCGGTCAAATTCTAAGTCGAAAAATGGCTGTAACTCATGTAAAAATAATTAGACAGAACCTATATTCGAACTTGGCCTTTAGTTTTAGCCGGGAAATACACATACCAGCTTTGGTTCAGATCAAAACTGGAGTTATCGGTTGGAAACCAAAATGTTATGAAATTGGTCAAATTCTAAGTCGAAAAAGGGCTGTAACTCACACTAAAATAACTGGACGGAACCCATACTCGAACTTGGCCTGTATCGTTAGCTGGGAAATACACATACCAACTTTGGTTCAGATCAAATAATCCAAACTGGAGTTATCGGTCGGAAACCAAAAATGTTAACAGATGGTCAAATTCTAAGTCGAAAAAGGGCCGTAACTCATGTAAAAATAATTGGACGGAACCCATATTCGAACTTGGCCTGTAGTTTTAGCTGGGAAATACACATACCAACTTTGGTTCAGATCAAATAATCCAAACTGGAGTTATCGGTCGGAAAACAAAAATATTAACAAACGGTCAAATTCTAAGTCGAAAAAGGGCCGTAACTCATGTAAAAATAATTGGACGGAACCCATATTCGAACTTGACCTGTATCTTTAGCTGGGAAATACACATACCAACTTTGGTTCAGATCAAATAATCCAAACTGGAGTTATCGATCGGAAACCAAAAATGTTATCGGACGGACGGACGGACAGACAGACGGACAGCGGACAGACTGATTACATAATACGACCTTTTTTCAAAAAGGGCGTATAAAAAGGGTAAAGAAAGAAAATCATCAGACATTGAACAAATTCAAACTCAACTTGCGAGTTCTCAATTATCAACTAAATAAAAAATCCCATCGAAACCTGATTAATATTGTTAAAGTTATGACAACCGGGACAGATATGCTGATACATGGATGCACATTAGTGATTATATTTGTCCTCCAATAGTTTTTGTTTACTATGTTGTATGAGTCCAACATGATAATAATTGAAACACAAGGTCACTACCAAATGTCCATGCCACTCTACAGGTACATATTTGACATCAGACAAAAATATTTAGGATATGATCCTTCATTCAGTTAAAGCAATGTGAAACACTTAAATGCAGGAATTTTCAAAACATTTAATAACATAGTGGGCAGCCCACACTTTATTCTTTTATATAAATTATTACGAAGTGGCTCGGCAGTATCATTCTTGTTTGTTTTTCAGTGATTAATTGTGACGAACATAGTTCAGACGTCATATTTTAGGGAAGGGCATATCCAATGTTAAGATAGGCACATAATATGTCTTTAATATAAGCTACTTCATCTAAAGCTGCTTAAATTTAATAAAATAAATTCTCACAATTTTGTCATTCCCATAAATCTTTTGCAGTTGTTTGGCTACTTCTAGTGTTCCATCAGGGCTCCCGTCATCAATGATTATGACTTCAAAGTTGTAGCTACTGAAACAAAGAAAACTAATTGATTCAAATAGTACCAAATTAGAAGATCTGCAAGATTGATCTACCCAAACTTCAAACATCAAAATATGTTGTCGACTATATATCTTCTGTGAGAACAAGAACATATTCAGCAGCACTAACCGAAACAGGACAATTCCTATTTCAAGGGTGTTCACTGTGAATATCGCAGTATCCTTCATGTGGAATCATTTCACGTATATACAGGATAACAAATAAGTAACATACAAAATAATCATTATTTAGTACTACATATATAGAAATGTTACATCTTAGCTTCTCTCCATTAGCAGCAAATTCTGACTCGGCCAGGTTAATAAGAAATTTGTCCAGGCTAAAAACGTTTCCTCGGTTTAAAAGCCTAGGATCCGCCCACTGGTCCCCAGCACAAAAAAATTACCCCACCCCCAGTAATACATACTAGTAGTCATATAGAATGGTGTAAAACTTGGTCAGGCCTCCAATTTTATAATTTTTTAATGTCCACAAACTGGTTCAAAATACACAAAAATAATATTTGTTACATAAACGCCTCATATATATCAGATTTAAGGAGGCACAGACTCAGTATGGACTCAGTATGAGTGTTCATTGCTTCAAATGGGCTTACTTCAGTGAGCGTGAACAAATTCTCATTTCTTATCAAAATGGCCATGTATCGATCGGAATGGCATATTGAGATGTCCATCAACTCAGATCAAGCTTAAAAGTCCAGATATTTGCATATGTCAGGGTTCGAACCTGCACCAACCTCATCTAGCCCATACTGTGATGATCTTATCCAGATCTAACTACCTCGGCTTAGTAACCTAAAAAGAAGCCCTTTCCCCGATTGTTGACAAGCATATCAGTCTGAACGTGGGTTCGATATATTGACACAGAACAGATCTACCATTATATTGCAACAGCACAATGCACTCATATATATCAGATGTCCTTGTTTCAGTGAGTGTGAAATTTTTTTCATTTCTTATCAAAATGGCCATGTATCGATCAGAATGGCATACTGAGATGTTCCTAAACTCAGATCAAGCTTGAAAATTTATCCCGATTTTCGCCCATGTCGAGGTTCGAACCATGCCAACCTCGTCTAGCTCAGACTGCGATGATCATATTCACAACCTAACCACATCAGCTATGGAAAAAGTCTTAACAAGACAGTCATTGTCTGGAGTTGATCACCTGACTGTAAAGACAGAGATGACTGGAACTATGAGTCAGTACTTGTCAAAATCACTTAAAACAAGTAATTCTAAACAGGGACATATATCTATCTAGAGGTTCTCCATTGAGTGGGGGTCTTCACCTTGAAATTTCTAATTGCTCATCCCTGAGCAAATCCACCCCTCCCCTAACCAGACTACAGTCCTAAGTTCACAAAATTCATTCTGCACATCCTTCTTAGGTTGGAATGTTTGGAAATCTCCAACCTGACACCCCCCATAAAGTTAAAAAATATGGCCTTTTCGGTTTAACAAAAAGTTGGAAAATATGTGACAGTTGGTCTAAAAACCATAATTGTTTATTGAATACTAATTGTAAAATCAAACCCCACCTCCCCATTTCCACCCTCTCAACTTCTAAATAATTAGGAATCAATATATAGTATTACACCAGTACCAAACTTGAATTCAACAGCATAGATATGGTGGGGTGAGTTAAATCTCTTACCTCTGTCCCTTTTCTACCCATATTTGAACCAATGCAAATCCCAATCTATGAGATCCATTCATCTAGTAATTTCAAACAGTATATTTTAAGAGTTGAAGTGAATTCATTCTCATCAAAAAGTCAAAAAGTTTAGGGAAGGGTTATCAGCATGGCAAAACTGATAATTCCTTGAATATCAGCATAATAGATCTACACCTCATTAGCATAGACGGAAAGAATTAGCAGCCCATATCCATTATATTGTAACACATGTTACATCTATAACTTATAATTTATCAGGAATCCATATATCAGTACCCAATTTGAATTCAAATGCTCAAATAATTTGTCTTAAGGGGTTAAAGTAATTGGGGTTGGTGGGGGTAGTTGTATATCCCACTGTTCTGACCCTATTCAAAAACTGCTTTTGACTGGCCAGCTATTATTATGATTATATGGTTACAGATCCCATCTCCTTTCTAAAGAAAAAGAAGATTTGTTGACAAGCTAAATAAGACTGCTTAGAACAACACATCTCATACTTAATATGAACTCTATTGGCCCCCATTCTCTGATTTGTTCTTATTCCCAGTCTGTGATTTGTTTATCAAACATGTTGGACAAGATCAGATTGGGGTACCCCTGCAGATGTTTTTCAGCATAAAAAAATATATTTAAAAAAAAGAATACTTGGGAGACATTAGCTCATTATATTAAAAGATTGTCAATCGAAGCGAGAAAATGAACGACTGCTACCAGCTAAATACAATTTTCACTGATAGGAAACGGAACGAAAGGTTGATAAACTCAATTGAGAGAGTGACATTTGGTTCTCACTATCCACAAATGTGTTGATTTTATCCAGTGAAGTATATTGTAAGCTTAATCTTATGAAGAGAAATAATTTATTTAGTTTTTAAAATGCGTGAGAATCGATCAAAAGATCTGATTTACGAAACTGGTTCCGAAATTTAATGATTCCGACAATGACCATTTGGCATTACCATCAGTTGCCGAGGTGCACACTATACAATATACGATTTCGAGGCAGTATTGTACTCATAAAACACAATAAAATAACTAATTTATGATTTCGAGGTAGTATTGTACTCATAAAACACAATAAAATAACTAAATAATAAATGTCCTATCATAGACGAGGCGCCGAGGCGGGCAATAACAAGCTCGCCTTGGAAAATTCTATGCAGGCTGTAGGCGGGCAGCCCGCCTTGAGATATCCAGGCCTGTTCCTATGTGAGACTTGCATATATACAATTGCATATATACAGTACATTGGCACAAGGTTTTCACAAAATTTCAGTAAGATCAGTTATGGAAGGGTTTACATGTGTCCAAGGAAGCAGTGGAAATGAGACAATGGAAGCGAGGTTGCTAATATATGGATGCTAGGACCAGTGTTTGTCGACCCAGGAATCTGTTGTACAAAATACAGAGCGAATTTGCCCATCCAACTCAGGTCAGTTTCTCCATATTACCTTCAACCTCATTTAATGTACTCTATTCAGTGGTCTAATTCAGTATTTGTAAGGCTGCAATGTCAGATAAAATTATTATAAACAATTAAAACCACATCAGATAACCCCCAAATTAGATTACATCACAAAAAACGGCAAATTGATTCACATTTGGCACCTGTGCACAACCTGAATATGCGAATCCTTTTAAATTGAGCCCTGGACATCTTTTAAATTACGGCACAATGTAGGCCGTGGTCCATTTGAATAGAGGAGAAGTAGGCCCCATACGAAGACGGCCCCACGCAAAGTCGCCCCCAGAGAAGTCGGCCCCAAATATTAGTGATGTTCCGATAATCGGAATCGGCCATCGGCCGATAATAGCCCATCGGAAATTAATCGTACCTCGCAGTTGAACATCGGCTTTTACCGATTGTCAAAATAAATAAAAACGTTCTAGTATCTAAGCGCAATGTGCACGCTTTAATAAACATACGCAATACAACTTTAGTATTGAATGTAAAACGCAGTTGTAACAGCCTAAAAAGAAGCCATTGGCATCATCAAAGCAGTCTGATATGATGATATATTATAAGAATGGCAATACACATGCCCGACATCCCGTGTAATATGAAGTTATTGGTTCAATCGCGTTGACACGAAATAGATTCAAAGAAAGCTTTAATTAAAAAGCTGACCTGATTACAGTGAGGCTTCCTCTAGAGCACGTGTCATGTGACGTCACATGCTATGTCAATAACTTGAAGCACACACTGAATGAATTAATACAGTTGTTATCAGAACTGTCTTCAATAACGATCAACGTTAGTAGGGGCATAATTAGCTTTTTCGTCTGTACAACGTATGCTATGAAATACGCTTAGCTCCACGTTGAACTTGCGAAACAAAAATTGAGCAGGCGGAACTATAAAGCTTCCGAGTTGTTAAAAGATAAAAGGTGTGACCAATGGAAACTTGGGAAATCTCAGACAAATATGACAGCAATTATTATCCATCAATCAAAATTTAGTTAATAATCATCGCCATTCCATACATTGTTGCAACTTACAAGTATTCAATCAAGACTTTTACTCCGCATGCAAGTGTTCCACACATGGTCATAACGTTACTCTGAGTTGGCACCTTTGATCTCTTTGTCAAAACAACTACCGGTATACATCAAAGGAAGCACACAACCGACGTCGGCAGAAATACTGTCACGACAGTGTGTATATATTTCTTTGATGTATTTGGCTTTGAAACTATGCGGGATATGGAGTGCATTGGGTGTATATAAGTCCATTATAGGAACAAACTCACAATATATATAAACATCGGAATCGGAAATCGGCCGATTGTGCCTCCAGTTATCGGAAATCGGTCCGATAAGCT
Source organism: Siphonodentalium dalli (assembly GCA_032622095.1). NCBI lineage: Eukaryota > Metazoa > Mollusca > Scaphopoda > Gadilida > Siphonodentaliidae > Siphonodentalium > Siphonodentalium dalli. The sequence goes on along the minus strand of CP136062.1, from coordinate 131,008,027 downwards.
TTTTCATTATCGGAACATCACTACCAAATATAACAAAACCAATGATTAAATTATTCTTTATTTATTTTATGATATGAATTATGAAACTGATAATAATAATAATGACAATATAATAATAAATTCAATTAACAAATTCAAACAACGTCGTCGTCGCCATCACTGTCGCTGTCAGTGATGGGTGCTGAAATCTCTGCGATCCATCGTAGTAGCTGACTTATCAAATCATATGCTTGAGAAAACGCAGTAAACAGGCATTGTGCCGAATTAAGGAATGTATAAAAATCGGATAGCTGGGCTAACCTTAGGCCTATATACGTCTATAAATCCGAGTGAGAATAATGAGCTAATGGCTTCGTTCGCTAAGCAGCAATCAACAGTACTTAGCACTTTCGTTAATTGTCTGTCGACAACTAGCATTGTTTTTATAACTGAGCCGCGGTCCGTGACTGCCAAAAAGTGTAGTTCATTTTTTTATAATACAACTAAGAAAACATTGTGGACTTCACAATTGGCATGCACAAACACTATACTAAATCAAATTAAGTTGGGGTCCTCAAAATTAGCCAACATAAACACTATCTCAATAAAATTAAGCCGATTTAATCCCTTCTAATTAATGGGGCCGACTTCTCTGGGGCCGACTTCGTATGGGGCCGACTTCGCGCGGGGCCGACTTCTCCAGATACCGTCCATTTGAGCTACATTGGACGCATGGATGAAAAGTTATAAATGCACAAAAACTTGGCAAAAGCGTAACAAAGGTACAATCACTAGTATCTGTATCTCTGTATCGGTATCTGTATGGGTTTCAGCGCTGGAGCCTCTCGACTGTGTAGTGTGTACAGTGTAGCCACACTGTAGGCGATTGTCAGACGATTGGGACCTTGGACGATTGGGACCTCGGACGATTGGGACCTTGGACGATTGGGACCTCGGACGATTGGGACCTTGGACGATTGGGACCTCGGACGATTGGGACCTTGAGTCAGGACGATTGGGACCTTGAGTAATTGATTTCTTCAGTTATATATAAGAAATTATAAGTACGGTATATAATATATTAGTTTGACATGTTTGATATGCCATAATTTCAGATCTGGAAATCTTATATAGCTGTTCTTGTTTTTACAGAGCTTCGGTAACACAAACGCATACTTGATACCTACTCATTCCAACTCATTGATCACTGTTAAGAAGGTGACGATTAATCAGCGGTGATCCCTTTTAGCAATAACAACACGACCGGCACCTACTTTTAAAGGGGTACTGTACGCCAAATGTTGTTGTTGGTTTCTATAGTCTCCGAGTCGGAGAATAAGGTAACAATTTTTCCATTATTTGAAAGTCTGTTGAGTACGAAGTCATGTTACGGATGACAAATTTACCGGAATGCAAAAATACAAATTGTCGTTGTCGAGTAATTTTTGTAAAGTTTTCAACCAAATGAATCAAATAAAAGTTATATTATATGCATACTATAGTCCCATATAATCATTTAAGTTATTGTATCGTCGCTAGTCAGTGAGTGACTTGAGTGTTCTCCCCGTATCATTATAATATTTTAAGCAATCGTGTGTCCGATCGGTTTAACATCCAGTATCCCTCAATTACTTCATTTTGATTACGGAAATTCGTAATTTAATTGACGCCATTTTATGGCTCCTGTCATAAATTCAATTTATATCAAATTATTAACTTTTAAATTATTAAATTTTAAGATAGCATATTAACCTGAGCGTTTACAGAATACATCTTCGACTCAAATTACTTATGTTTCTATATATTATCGATATTAGATCGTTGTTGTCACCGGAAATTTAATGCAAATGGCGTACAGTACCCCTTTAAGTAGGCTGCCGTTAAGTAAACATTGATAAACTGTACTCACTGTGAGTCTATACTTACTAACACTAACCCAATGTAATAGTTATTTAATAGGAACATATAAATTAACTTGAATAAGGTCCCAATCGTCTTGACCCAAGGTCCCAATCGTCCGAGGTCCCAATCGTCCAAGGTCCCAATCGTCCCGAGGTCCCAATCGTCCAAGGTCCCAATCGTCCAACTTAAGGTCCCAATCGTCCAAGGTCCCAATCGTCCAAGGTCCCAATCGTCTGGATACCCTGTAGGCCTACCATGAATGGGGGGATCAATACACCGTGACTCACTGTCACATAAAATCCAAACTGGTTCCTGGACGTATTTACGGAAGCACTGTAGCGCCACAAATAAAATAATAATTACGGCGTTTAAACGCCCTATTACGGCGTTTAAACGCCCTAATACGGCGTTTAAACGCCCTAATTACGGCGTTTAAACGCCCTAATTACGGCGTTTAAACGCCCTATTACGGCGTTTAAACGCCCTAATACGGCGTTTAAACGCCCTAATTACGGCGTTTAAACGCCCTAATACGGCGTTTAAACGCCCTAATTACGGCGTTTAAACGCCCTATTACGGCGTTTAAACGCCCTAATACGGCGTTTAAACGCCCTAATTACGGCGTTTAAACGCCCTAATTACGGCGTTTAAACGCCCTAATGCGACATATATGGAATGACTAGTGAACCTTCGGACTGAACCTTCGGACTACTGAACCCGACCCGATCAATGTCTGAACAGAATGAGGTCCCCTAGCAAAGGGTGAATTTGGTGATGCTAGCCGCTATGCGGGGTAATATCTCTAAATTCACCCTCTGGGGACCTCATTCTGCAAATGTCAGGCACCTTATTTCCGGGCTTGATACCACCACTGGTATATGCGTTGGTTTGGGTGCAATGTGTCTAACCGTGAAACATGTGGTCCCCTGCTATAAGCATATACCCTTCGCTATGTGCATGTTCGACTACATGGGGGTGTTTTGAGTGCATTCTAGTTAATTTTGGATTTTCGGAGAATCGGGCCTTCGGAGAATCGGGCCCTCGGAGTTATGGGCTTTCGGAGAATCGGGCTTTCGGAGAATCGGGCCTTCGGAATTATGGGGTTTCGGAGAATCGGGCCTTCGGAGTTATGGGCTTTCCAGGGCTGGCATTCTCAGAAATCCGGGCGGGCTAAGACCAACCCTCCTCAATCAGCCTAGGTGGGCTATAGCCCTCCTCAGTGAATGATGTCATAGCATGGACATTTTAGCCAACTACAGCGAAATCACATTCACGACAATGGAAATAGTCATTATCTGAACTAAACTGCGTTAATACATTTTTACAAAGGGAGCCATTCCAAAATGTACCTCACCCCATAGACTTTACCCACCCGAATAAAGGCCATCGGTTATAGGGTGATAGAGCCAGAAACATTAATTTTGAGTCACTACTCATATAATGCAGTGGTCTTGTTATTGTGTTTGATGCACCAACTAATGGCTAAAATGTAGACAGTCATTTAATCTTATTAATGGTTCTCAATCCGATTAAGCACCCCTAAATTACTATTTCTTTGACTTCGGGGGTAAAAAATAATTGATTCGAGTCGACGAACCTACCCATCAACGCTCAGAGTGATCAGATATCAATTTTTCAAGTTTTTTTTACATCTATTGTTTGTGGCACAGAACACGCCGTCAAAAGGATGTTCTCGGTCAAAATTGCGTTAGTATTACCATTTATTTTTAGTTATCCACCTTCGTCCGTTTGAATAAGTGTTTCTGTAGCAATTATCAGTACACATCTCGAGAAAATTACAAACTTCAAAAATCAATATCTCATCACTCTGAGCTTTGATGGATGGGTTCCTCGACTCGAATCAAATATGTTTTACCCCTGAAGCCAAAGAAATAGTAATTTAGGGGTGCTTAATCGGATTGAGTACCATTAATAAGATTAAATGACTGTCTACATTTTAGCCATTAGTTGGTGCATCAAACACAACAAGCCGTCGGAGACGGCGGTATCCCCCGCCGAAATGTGCAGTTGGGGAAGTGCATTCTCAATAAAGTTTACGTTCTCAGTACGTGGTAAATAAGAGGTGGGATTTTGTCAAAAAGCCAGGCTCGCGAACTCATTTTAGGTACTAGTCATGGGAACAAATATACCAAAACTCTTTTAAATCCGTTGATATAAATTTTGAGCAAAATTTAAAAAATATATATATTTGATAAAATATACCTCAATATCTCCATAATCATGCATAAATATTCTTAGAATGACATTTTACTTCTTGACAGCCCATATCACATGGTGGTCTGTGTACAGAACTGGAAAAGCATGTGTGTCCATTTTAATATTAGAGAGAAGTAGGTCGAGTGTTCCTTCAAGTATATGTGTCGGCTGCACAACAGATTGATGTATTTTGAAGATGTTTTCAAGTTGGGACACATATTTCTCCTGATGGATGTTGAAATTGAAATCACCAGTGCAGATTATTGTAACAAATTTTAAAAAGTCCAATAACTCTGCTTAAAATAACCGGCCGGACCTGGTTTGCGAACTCATTCTAGATACTGGTCATGTGAACTCATTTACCGAATATCTCTGAAATCTATTGACATTTGTGGAAATGAGCCCTGTGACGTCGTCCATTTGCACACACAAAAATAAACAATGTCCAATAACTCTGCTTAAAATATCCTGCCGGACCTGGTTTTCGAACTCGTTCTAGATACTGATCATGTGAACACAAATAACAAAAATCTTTGAAATCCGTTGACATTTGTGGAAATGAGCCCTGTGAGGTTGTCTATATGCTATTTGGTAAATAATAAACAAAGTCCAATAACTCCGGTAAAAATAACCGGCCGGACCTGGCATGCGAACTCGTTCTAGGTAATGGTCAGATGAACTCATATACCAAATATCTTTGAAATCCATAGAGATTTGTGGAAATGAGCCCTGTGACGTCGTCTATATGCTATTTGGTAAATTCAACAAAAATAATAAACAAAGTCCAATAACTCTGGTAAAAATATCCTGCCGGACCTGGCTTGAGAACGCATTCTAGGTAACGGTCAGGTGAACTCATATACCAAATATCTTTGATATCCGTAGACATATGTTCAAGTTCTAACTCGATCAAATTCGGGACAGACGAACGGACGGACAGACGGAACCCATTCCTATATCACCCGCAAATTTTCAATTTGGCGGGGGATAATAACAAGAGCACTGCATTATATGAGTAGTGACTCACGATTAATGTTTCTGACTCTATCACCCTATAACCGATGGCCTTTATTCGGGTAGGTAAAGTCTATGGGGTGAGGTACATTTTGGAATGGCTCCCTTTGTAAAATGTATTAACGCAGTTTAGTTCAGATAATGACTATTTCCATTGTCGTGAATGTGATTTCGCTGTAGTTGGCTAAAATGTCCATGCTATGACATCATTCACTGAGGAGGGCTATAGCCCACCTAGGCTGATTGAGGAGGGTTGGTCTTAGCCCGCCCGGATTTCTGAGAATGCCAGCCCTGGAAAGCCCATAACTCCGAAGGCCCGATTCTCCGAAATCCCATAATTCCGAAGGCCCGATTCTCCGAAAGCCCGATTCTCCGAAAGCCCATAACTCCGAGGGCCCGATTCTCCGAAGGCCCGATTCTCCGAAAATCCAAAATGAACTAGAATGCACTCAAAACACCCCCAAGTAGTCGAACATGCACATAGCGAAGGGTATATGCTTATAGCAGGGGACCACATGTTTCACGGTTAGACACATTGCACCCAAACCAACGCATATACCAGTGGTGGTATCAATCCCGGAAATAAGGTGCCTGACATTTGCAGAATGAGGTCCCCAGAGGGTGAATTTAGAGATATTACCCCGCATAGCGGCTAGCATCACCAAATTCACCCTTTGCTAGGGGACCTCATTCTGTTCAGACATTGATCGGGTAGGGTTCAGTAGTCCGAAGGTTCAGTTCGAAGGTTCACTAGTCATTCCATATATGTCGCATTAGGGCGTTTAAACGCCGTAATTAGGGCGTTTAAACGCCGTATTAGGGCGTTTAAACGCCGTATTAGGGCGTTTAAACGCGGTAATTAGGGCGTTTGAACGCCGTATTAGGGCGTTTATACGCCGTAATAGGGCGTTTAAACGCCGTAATTAGGGCGTTTAAACGCCGTATTAGGGAGTTTAAACGCCGTATTAGGGCGTTTAAACGCCGTATTAGGGCGTTTAAACGCCGTAATTAGGGCGTTTAAACGCCGTAATTAGGGCGTTTAAACGCCGTATTAGGGCGTTTAAACGCCGTAATAGGGCGTTTAAACGCCGTAATTATTATTTTATTTGTGGCGCTACAGTGCTTCCGTACGTATTGCTACAGATACAGTTTAATTTAAACAAATGGTGCTCTGTGACTTTGAAGGTAGAGGATAGCTGCTATCCGTGATTAGGTGTTGTGACGTCACGGGAAGTTTGATCTGTATTTTGTCAATAGGTCGAACTTCCTTCTAACAGTCCGAACTCCCACCGGCTTTTCTGTTTACGTTTCGCGCATGCGCTATATGCAATTTTCTGAACTTAATAAAATGACGCGAACAAAGTTTTTCATTTGGCTGAATTCGAACTTAATTGATTAGAACACGCATTTGAATACGATTATCGGAGTTTACCGAAATTGAATGTGGTATTGAGTGGGAACGTTACATCCTTCCATATTATTTCAACGACTATTGGCTGATAAACTGGTTAAAAACTCGACTTAAATTGAAGTTCGGGTGACACTGACAGTGACGTGACCGTGAATCGCGATGTTGACATTCACATTGTTGTTGACATTTTTTATTGAATTTTGTTAGCGGCAACACTCGGGTCTCAACGAGAGAAACTGAGCAACCTCGGAGAGTAAACACTGTGACACCTTAGACACAGACTGATTATACACCAGCGAACATTCTCACAAGAAAAAACCACAACACAAGTGTCTGAAGTGATCTAATAATGACATATGATTATATTATAATGTTGTCAAATTTATGCAAATGACTACTGGAACACAACAACAACTTCAAGTTGAACAACACTCAAGTCTCAACACTGACAACATTGTGTACTGTATAGCAACAGAATGAAAATGTACCAACTACAACTGTGGAATTTACAGTTACTACCCCTACTGCCTAGTACTAGTAGTAGTACTGGCACTAGTAAATTTAAAATGACTGTTTCCAAGTAGTAACTAGTATGTCATGTGGTATAAAATAAACAACCTAACGTGGAAGGTGTATTCAAGTATTTTATTAACACATAGCTCTACGCTGTTAGTGTTATTAGCCAAATATTCTACAATAAATCTAGTTCAGTCATGAACATAGTCATAGTGCCTACCCTTCTAGTTTGACTACAGCAATCTGGGAGAGCGGTCATAATGACTCATATTGACCTACATGTACAATAAATCCTGCTAGAAGCTAAGGTTTGGCACAGCGATATATACATTGGCAATTAAGTTGCCAGTTATAATATATGAGTTCATTCCAATTGCCTGACATAAAAATTGCTATTGAAATTTGAGAATAGGTGCGATTGACTTCAGACTCATTTTCACTTCTCATCCCTATGATTTGCATCATAGTAGTCTCAAATTCTCAATCCAGGATCCAGGATTAAATTTCAATTCTGCCACAGCTAGTGCGAGTCAATTGTTGTGATCAGTTATTCACAATTGACAGATCGTGTATTTATATTTTATTTAATTACTTAATACTTGATAAGTTGCTCAAAAGTATGTACTACTACTTAACTACGGTACATATTGATTCATTTGGTGCAAATTCATAGCAAGTACCATAATAAATCAAATTTGAAAATCAGTGTTCTTGAATCAATCTCTGCATGAGGTCATCAGTGGTGCCATCCATGCCTCTCCCTCACCTGATCTTAGACGCCAACTGATGCTGAATACTAGTACTAATTATAACAGATAGAGGTGATTTCTGTGTACCAGATATTCTGGAACTGTAAGATATATCTAATTGAGAATGATTGTCTGGGAGCCAAATTCAATACTTGACGTTTAAGAATTCCAAAAACTAGATAGAATGAAGCTCTAATTCATTGTTTTTAGTAATTTTCTGACTAGATTGTGCAAAAACATTCTTTCTTAATAATCTATGATTAAGAAGACAAAATGTGTTTTCCATTGTATGGACATAGCCCAATTTGCCCATGAAACAAAACTTGTGTGACGAAATGCCATATTTGAGATCATGTAACTCTAAATTTATATTCATATGCCCTGCTTTTCTTGTAACATTTTAAGAATACTAGATTAAACTAACTGAATTTCCATTGTTGATGATATTTTTTTCAAACTAAAGTGTTTAAAATAAGAGGAAAGTTCAAATGAATTGTAATTTGTAATTCTTTAACAGTTTGTTCAATCTAGTATACTTAATGTTAATATGAGAAAAGTAGAGCATATGGATATCAATTATTTAATTTTGCTCTAGCTTTTAAAATACATTTCCAGAAAATGTGGAATTTGGCATATTCCCACAGTTTCTTTCTTTAAGTTGATAATAAACGCTCTTTATTTGTAATTATTAGTGCCTCTTTAAGTCATCTGAGGTCAATATCAACTATCCCATGACACTCCCTGTGTCAATTTATCTCTGTGTGCACAAATTATCCCACATATCTTCTGAGCTGATAACAAGCGCTCTTCGTTGATCATCTACAGTACCGGTACATGTATGTTTTTTTTACTAAGTTAAAAAAACGCATTTAGTCCCTTTAAATGCAAACAATAAATATCAGAAAATGTTCGACTTATAGCCTAGTTAGTTTGAAATATACCAGGTATGAAATTCCAAAAAAAAAGGGGTGTCTGGTGGATAAACCCCACCCCTATCACCAATTCACCACAATGTTTAGTTATAAAAGGGTTAATTCCAATGGAGTATTTAGTATTATTTACTGAAAATGAACAAGTCATTCACATTATTTACCCAAAACTCAGTCTAGTTTGGACACAAGTGAAACAGATACATGTATGTACAATACTACAATATTGCAATTTAAATTTGTTATTATATTCCCAATATTGAGCCAATATGGTCATTTATAATTAACCCTTCCATGACTGGGGCTTCTTGAAATTTTGTGTAAATCCTGTGCCAATGCATTCTCTTACTTATATAAAGATCATGTGCCAGTGCATTCTCTTATATATGAGTCTCCCATAGGGATCCTCACATATATGAGAGAATACATTGGCCTAACAATATTTACCTCGACCTTGTAAACAAGTGTATTCTCTTATATATGCAGGGCTCCCTATGGGAGACTCATATATAAGAGAATGCACTGTCACAGGATCTTTAATTCTACAAACGGGTTAATATAATTTATCTTGGCAGAATATGGACAAACTGATTATAAGTCTTCAACAAAGATGCCTCCTTCTGACATTCTCTGTACGCGGTTACATATTATACAAAGTTTGAAAGCTTTGTGCAATTAATTTGCCAGTCAATTACTAATATTATGGAGTCACACATTCGTAGCTCCATTCCTTCATCAATTCAATATTATTAATACTTAAAAATAGTATGAAACTATAATCGATGTAAACAATGTTTCATTGTGTTGACATTTGGCTCTTCAAGTTTGAAAATCTTCTGGCTTGTGGAACAGTTTGTTACGGGCACTTAAGCGCAAATAAATAATAAATGTGAAAGGGCCTCCCATATGAAACAATCATTGTTGAGCCATCTAACTGATATTGGAGAATAAATACCAGCAACTATGGGAGGCCCTTTTCACATTTATTATTTATTTTTATGCTTAAGCTCAAATCATTTGCACTTAAGCGCAAATAGATCATATTTGCGCTTAAGCGGAAATCATTTGCGCTTAAGCAGAAATCATTTGCGCTTAAACCCAAATAAAAATTAATATGCATTGATCCCCCTGAATTAATCTTAAATGGCACAGGCCTAAACACATCACTAAAGTTTATATAGCCCCACCATATGAGGGAAACAATCCCCAGTAACCTCAAGATATGTTGTATGACCATGGAAATGGTATAGATCTGTGCAGGATATGTCTCTTTTATAAAATATACTATATCTCTGGGATGGAGACACACATTCTTGGGGACAGGGATGCTGATATTATGAAAATAGGGGTTTTTCCCCTATTTCAAGTAAATAAGTACACCATATGAGGGAAGCAAACCCCCAGTAACCCCTAATTCCCTATTTATGGCCATGGAAATGGTATATATCTGTGCAGGAGATGTCCCTTTAATAAAATATACTTGAGCTCTGGTAGTGAGGCACCAATTTTTGGGACACCAGGGACAGAGATGCTGATATGCATATGGATTGTTTTTTCTTCAACTTTCCAGTCGCTATGGGGCTACTACTATGGGCCATTATAATATAATATGAGATGGACTCAATCATTCACATCAGAGGGATGTAAGGGAGTGTTAGGTATATGCGCTTAAGCCCAAATGATTTGCGCTTAAGCCCAAATAAATTGATAGCCACATATTTGCGCTTAAGTGTAAATGATTTGCGCATTTATGATTTACGCTTAAGCACAAATATTTGCGCTTAAGCGCAAATAAATAATAAATGTGAAAAGGGCCTCCCATAAGCAACAAGTAAAATTAATAAACAATTATTTATTAATATATTAAATAATAATCAAAATTAAATAGCTCAGCAATATCCCCTTGCTAGCCAGATATCGCCAACTGATTTTGACTTGTGAACTGCTCGTCTCATTCGCTTAATTCACGTCACTGGTTCAGACTCCAGTGCATTTATGAGAAAATATTTCAAGCCCGTAACTAATTGCAACATAATTTGTTTTTGCTGAAATAAGTACCGGCACATAAATATGGGAGGCCCTTTTCACGTTTATTATTTATTTGCGCTTAAGCGCAAATATTTGTGCTTAAGCGTAGTAAATCATTTACGCTTAAGCACAAATCATTTGCGCTTAAAGGGGTACTGTACCCAAGATGTTGTTGTTGGTTTCTATAATCCCCGAGTCGGAGAATAAGGTAACAACTTTTCCATTTTTTGAAAGTCTGTTGAGTACGAAGTATTGTTACGGATGGCAAATTTACCGGAATGCAAAAATACAAATTGTCGTTGTCGAGTAATTTTTGTAAAGTTTTCAACCAAATGAATCAAATAAACATTATATTATATGCTTAGTAGTCCCATATACTCATTTAAGTTAGTGTACCGTCGCTAGTCAATGAGTGGCTTGGGTTTTCTCCCCGTATAAGCATAATGTTTCAAACGATCGTGTGTGCAATTGTTTTCCTAATCCAGTATCCCTCAATTATAATTTGATTACGTTTTGTACACGGAAATTCGAATTTTAAGAGACGCCATTTTATGGCTGGAGCCATAAAATCAATTTATATTAAATTATTAACTTTTAAATTATTAAATTTTAAGATAGCCTATTAACCTGAGCGTTTACAGAATACATCTTCGACTCAAATTACTTATATTTCTATATAGTATCGATAATAGATCGTTGTTATCACCGGGAATTTATTGAAAATGGCGTACAGTACCCCTTTAAGCGCAAATATGTGTCTATCAATTTATTTGTGCTTAAGCGCAAATCATTTGCGCTTAAGCGCAAATACCTAGCACTCCCTTACATCTCTCTGATGTGAATGATTGAGTCCATCTCATATTATATTATCATGGGCCCATATAGTAGTAGCCCCATACAGACTGGAAAGTTGAAGAAAAAAAAACCATATGCATATCAGCATCTCTGTCCCTGGTGTCCCAAGAATTGGTGCCTCACTCCCAGAGCTCAAGTATGTTTTATTAAAGGGACATATCCTGGGCCTCCAATACAGAAACCCTCCATAAACAACAAACTCAATATCAGCAAAAATCAATAAAAAAGAAAATAGGTGAATTTTGTGATAAAAATTTGGGAAAATTTGCTGAAATCATCAATTTATGGATATTCATGGCTGTGTATAAAAAAAATGAAATTCATATGTCATACAAATATCATGCCTATTTTGTCAAACTCAATTTGCTGAATCCAGAACTGAAAACCGTTCCCAGATTCGTTAAGTATTTTTCGAATTGTATGCCTTCAAATACGTGTTTGCCTCAATTTTGCAGAATTAATTATTAATGATTCAATGACTCGAATGAGCCAAATACCATATCTTATGGTTAATTATTTAAAATACTACAGCAACTTGAAACTGGGCGTTTTTTTCAGTATGTTAGTAATGTAATTACAACATTAGATGGAAAAAATATATATTAATATGCGCATCTGTGATTAAGAAGAAAATTATATTCTAATATATTTTAAAAATTATAACAATGGTAATTGGTATGGACTTGGCCAAAATTGCCTCCGAGTCTGACACAGAAGTTCGAACTGTGTGATGAAAACGTTCAGAATCGACAATCGAATCATGATTCATATATCTCGAAACAGCGCACGACTCTATGATAGTATATACTTTTTCATTTAAGTGCAATAATGCCGCTTTAGCGTTTCTAAATTTCCAAAACTGTCGAAAATGTAAATTTGTAAAACGCAAGGTAACGTAACAAAAATGTACGCAAAGTAGTCAAGTACCGCTACGTATATCAGGTCGGGCACAGGTGCCAAATGAGCTAAATAGCTCATTTGAGCTCACGTAGCTAAATTGAGCTAAATTTTTAATGGGATTTAAGTCTGTCGCTTCAGTTCAACGCCTAACTCGAAAATCGACATGCGCTTTTAATTGTACTGGATCAACATAACATTGAGCTTCACAAAAATACCTTCCGCTCATTTACTCATAACAGTCTTGATATGTTTTAGCTGACATTTGCTTAAGGATTTACCCATATGTTTTCATTAAAATTCGGAAGAGAAAATAGTGTTTAGTTGACTTTTCCTTCCGTAAATCTTGCCGTGTCATCTCCGCTATGCCATTGTTTTTATCTTATCCCAAGATAAAATGAAACAAACATTTTGATTGGGTCCTTAAAACTGGCTCTCGCTATGTGTTTATAAGTAGGATTTTTATTGAAATTCACCAGTTAGAACGTATGGAAAGCCACGTGCTTAACCATATCGACAAAATAGAAAACACTGTAAGCGATGCGTAAAATTATACAGTAGAATACGAATGTATTGAACGCTCGTGCTTCCGTATTTCTTCCTCTCCGAATGGGAGTCCAGTCACTTTGGGAAAAATATTTATCGTAAATGGATGCCAGCGGTTTATCCAATCGGACAAGACGTTGTAACCTCGTGTCCTTAACCTTCATAACTACAATCCAGGTAAATTGACATGCAGAAGCGGCAGTTTTATGTACACAATTCGTAAGTTCGATCAAAAGTTTAATCAATCTCATAAAAGTGTTAATCAAATGGCCTTTGTTTGCACCGCGGCTGTTTTAATTAGTTGTACCGAATGTGCTTCACGTGCGGTCTAACTAATGAAATTAAAAGCGCGTGTCGATATTCGAGGTAGGCGTTGAACTGAAGGGACAGACATAAATCCCATTAAAAATTTAGCTCAATTTAGCTACATGAGCTCAAATGAGCTAATTAGCTCATTTGGCACCTGTGCCCGACCTGTATATTGAGCATGACGCTTTCTCGTTTCTATGGTGTTATAACTTCCGGCGAGTCATGCGCAGAAGTATCGCCTAATCACGGATAGCAGCTATCCTCTACCGCAAAGGCTTGGCTCAAAAAGATTGGTGAACAAATGAAGAGGGACTGCTGGGAAGAGGAGTAAAACACACCAGGGTATACACTTTCACATTATCACGCAAGTCAGCTGTGGGTTTTTCCACGCTATACTTGTTGTGATGTGGAAGTTTGTACTATGTCTGTTGATTCCATTCGCCATCGCTCACTATTTGATAAGGAAGAACACTGAGATCCCAACCAACTATCAACAAGTAGCGTCACTATTACAGCAAAGACTGAGGTCTTCTGGGAGCTCGCCCATAACGTTGCCCATAAAATCTGGCAGTAACACACCCATCATCCTCTTACTGCTTGTGCTAGCAGGAGATATCGAGAAAAATCCTGGTCCCACCAAGAAGGATGCAAATATCTTCCCATGCGGTTTCTGTGATGACGCCACCAACTGGACAAATGGAGGAGCATGCTGCGACAAATGTAGTATATGGTACCATAAGTCCTGCCTTGAAATGTGTACCCGAGAAATCAGCAACCTAAAAAACGTGTCATGGCTGTGCTGTCGATGCGACAACATAAACGTATCATCATTCACCTTCCACAGTTATGAGGTCAACTGCTCAAACTATTATGACCCATTGGACCAATCCAACATAACACTGAATACGACGCTAAACAGCACCACATTCAGCCCTCTTAAGGCAAGCAGTCCGCGGGACATACCAAGCCCAAACATACATGCCTCGGACCACGGATCCATGTCATCAAACATCTGCAACCCGAAACCGAAAGAAAACCTAAGAGTAATGACTATCAACTGCCAAAGTATCAATGGGAAAACATCAGAATTCCACGCCCTTCTAAATTACACCAAACCTGATGTCATATGCGGTTGTGAATCTTGGTTAAGGGGGATAAAACCTGGACAAAACCCAACCCAGAACTCAACAAAATCCTGTGAAGTGTTTCCACCTGGATATGAGGTATACCGAAATGATAGAGACTCACTAGGCGGGGGTGTCTTCATATTAGTCAACAAAGAGCTGATCTCAGAAGAAAGGGCTGAGTACGTTACAGAATGCGAGCTGGAATGGGTGAAGGTGAAGCTAATCAACAGCAAAGATTTACTGATTGGTTCTTTCTATATGCCACATAGAAATGAGAGTGACCTGAAGCTACTTGACGACTCTCTACAGAAAATACGGCAAACAAGCCAACAAAACATCTTTCTGACGGGTGACTTCAACTGCCCTGGGATAAATTGGGATTCCCTTACCATCGACAAGGATGCGCCAGATAAAGCCATACACCAGAAGCTAGTAGACATCACCGACCGACTGACGCAAGTACAAAGGAAACCCACTAGAGGAGACAATTTACTTGATCTAGTATTTACATCAAACGCCTCATTGATAAAAAACACCACAAACATCCCAGGACTATCAGACCATGACATCATTATTACAGACATGGAGACCACACATGACCTACTCCAATCATTTGACAATCGGCGACAAGTGGACATTGCCATCCTCGATTTCTCAAAGGCATTTGACACCGTGCCTCACCGGAGATTACTACAAAAATTGGAAAACTACGGGATCAGAGGACCACTACTGAGATGGATGACATCATTCCTCGTAAACAGAAAAATGCGCGTAGTAGTAGATGGGAAAACATCAAGAGAGGAAACAGTAGACTCCGGGGTACCACAGGGGACTGTACTCGGTCCATTATTATTTCTATGTCACATTAACGACCTCCCAAACAAGATCCAATCGAAGGTGCGTCTATTTGCTGACGACTGTCTCCTGTATCGAGAAATCGACAACTTTGAGGACCACCTAGCCATGCAGGAAGATCTCTCCATCCTGGATGAATGGGCCGACACATGGGGAATGAAATTTAACACCAAAAAATGCTTCATAATGTCATCCCGGAAAATCACCGACTATTACTACAGACTGAAAGGAGATATACTTAAGGAAGTACAAGAACACCCGTACCTTGGCCTAACTATAAGCAACACCATGACATGGGACGCCCACATTAGAAATGTTTCCAGGAAAGCAGCATGCACTCTTGGCTTCCTGCGAAGAAACATACGACACTGCTCAGAGGACTGCAGAAAAATGGGCTACATATCGCTGGTCAGATCCATCATGGACTACGCAGACACCATCTGGGACCCCTACCAACAAAACCACATCGACAAGCTGGAAAGAATCCAGCGTAGAGCAGCCCGGTTCATCAAAAGAGACTACAAAAGCAAAGAAGACGGATACATGACCAAGATCCTCCACGAGCTAGATCTACCAACACTGAAGAAACGGCGAAAAATAAACCGACTGGGATTCATGAGTAAGGTGGTGGGCGGATTGGTCCCGGCTATACCCCCTAATCAATACTTTACACCCGAAACAAGGCGTCTTAGATCGCAAAGCAAAATTCTGACAGGCTACGTCACCAGCCAAATTCCTCGACACCTGATAAGAAACAACAGTCAGTGCTACGAGGCAATACCATACGTGTCAGCTCAGTTCGCTAATTCCATATTTGTTAGAACTATATGCGACTGGAATCAGCTGGAGGAATCCTTAATACTACAACAACAGCCTGTGGATTCCTTCAAGAGTGCGCTGAAGGAAAAGATCTGAGACTCTCTCGACCGCTGCGAAATTACCAGAATTGGGATCTGCAGCGGAAACCATTCAGATTCAGACTTTGAACGTCACTGAACTAACTAATTTTGTCAAGTTGGTGCTTCGAATCGAAGTTCGAGTTCGAACACGGAATTTCAATTTGACAGCTTTCACTTTCAGCACGGAACTGGTTGAAATGGGAAAAAATAACAGTACCTGTCATTAAAATATTTCACGATTAACCATATAATGAGTGGCAGATTCTCCCGTTCGTTGTATGTGGGAAGTAAAATCGAATATTTCTGCTTTGGAGACATTTCAACGGGTGCGCGGAAACAGGAAACGTCAATGGCGGAAACGGGTGGGTTCGATTGGCGATCTGGAAAATCCACATTGGTAAATTTTAGTGCGAACGAGAATAAAGCGATAAGGAGAAACGTAGTCAGCACGCATATATCCTAAATATGTAAAAATGCTAGACCTATAGAGAAGGCAAATATAATATACACATAAAATTTAGACATGCATGCATATTATGTATATATGCCCTACCCGTATCTTATGGCCTACGTGTAGGCCTATCGAGGCATATTATAAATACGCTACATAGGCATAATGTAGGCCTATAGGCCTATATTTAATAATTAGCCTAGATGCGTGGTTGGGTTTAAAAAAAAACCTATATCCCTCCATGTACATGATATATAAATAGTTAATATATACATGTCCCCTGCACATACATACTCGAATTGACACACCCACCCAATGCCTCCACCCCCACAATATCTAAGTAGCTTGGTAAGCCGATGCATGCCGACCACATATTTTTAAACAGAAACAGTGTAGGGACGGGGGGGGGGGGGGGGCACTCAGGTGAATGAATACACACCTGTATATAATGATACAGGGACATGCTACTTTATCGTTTAAACACAGATCTGTATACCATCTGAAACAGATTAAAGACATAGTATGTAGCCTACTTGTTCGGGTGCGTGAAACCACAGGTCCCCAGAACAAAAATTTACCCCATCCCCAATTTAGTTTTTTGGGGTGGGGGGGTAAATTTTTGTTCTGGGGACTTTGGTGCGTGAAACTGATAAGTTAATTAGTATTCAGGTGCTATGCCAACTGGGGGAACGTAGCATTCTGCTAACATCACCGATAATTTCAAGCAAATCAACCGTAGGCCTACCACTCCATAGAAAACATTGTCTGAACAACGCTTAATTGTAAATATTTACTACTCGAATCGGGACGCTTCGATCGGCGATAAACTAACGAAATCAATTTCGCCATCGGCAGTCACTGCATTTAATTCATATATTAGAATGACCATGTGTGTTGTCAATTTAGATATAATATTTGTGAAAATAACTACTTTGAACAAGATTATTATAACTCCATTTCTATTTTGATCACCCTACCGCGGAGTGTTTCACATCACTTTAAGTCAAAAGTGGTACGATGTGTACCATTTATAACTACTCACCCCCCCCCCCCCTCCACCAAAATTAGAAAAATATAGGCCTACTGCTCTGCCTCAGCTGCTGTTGGAGTTAAAATAACATATTCCCCACTAATTACTGGTTGGAAAATCAAAGAATGAGAACATGCAATCTTACTGAGATAGGCCTCAGGCTATATGTGTAAAATTTCGGGACAACTAATGTTGTGGCAGGCACGAAATTTCCAACTGTTGATTTTTTTTACCAAAGTTGGGGGGTGGTCAACGTGTCAACCCTGAAAAGTCCATGTCGCCATGTCACTGCGGGAGGCCAAATTCACATTTAAAGGTACTCAATCAGATCAGACGCTTCTAAATTACAATTTCTTTGGCTTCGGGGGGGGGGGGGGTAAAACTATTTGATTCGAGTCGAGTAACCCACCCACCAAAGATCAGAGTGATCAGATATCGATTTTTTAAGTTTGTTAAATTCTAGAGATGTGGCCCAAAAAACACGTGGTCAAACGGACAAATTGCGGATGAAGAGGGATAACTCTAAAATCAAGTGGTTATTATTATAAAGAGCGTTTACTCTCAGTTTTCATTGTGGAATATAAACCTATTTGTTGACCTATTTGTTGAATTTCATTGTTATAATTTAACAATGACCAGCTCAGTATTAACCTATATTTATATGTGCAGCTATGCTATCATGCATCATGATGTCTACAATAAAGAGCGTTTTTTATTTTATAATTTCTTTGTGAATCGTAACCCTAAATTAGGTTATTTTATTTTATTTTATAACTTAATTATCTATGATACCATATTATAAGCCCTTGTATTTAACTATTAGTGGTAGGCCCTATACCCAGAAAGAGCGTTTAATCAGTACCCACCACCACCCCATCCCGCCATCCATAGTATCTTATGCGCCGCAGGCGCTCGTATAGAGGCTACTGCCCACATAAAAATAAGATCCCACCCACCACCCATCCCGCCACCCATAGTAGCTTATGCGCCGCAGGCGCTCGTATAGAGGCTACTGCCCACATAAAAATAAGATCCCACCACCACCCCATCCCGCCACCCATAGTATCTTATATAGACAGCTACCGGTATATAGACAGCTATATAGGGCATAAATATATATACGTGCTCTGTGAACTAAACAACTGATTGATACAGTAAATTATGGTGTTTAATTAAGTTAGTTATTAACTATATGTAGAATCACCAATTATTTCTGAAAACTGTGACACTTATCAGTGTGAATTTAATAGATATTATAATATATTACCGTATTTCATTAAACTCCTTCGTACTAACTACTACTAACAGTTCCCAACTTACCATGTTAGGGAACATTTATAATCGCTATTTATTACAAGTGTCAGTGCTGTAGTCCACATAGTCCAATACTAAATACACGCTCTTTAATATATTGTGATACTTGTACTATATTATTTGAGTTCCTATTGCATTTGCACAACAGAAACATCGCGTAAAAATTACGTCAAACATTGAAATCAGACTTACACTAGCGGAGAAAGGGGGGAAACTCTATCTTGCACAATCGTAAATGTCACTCATTCAATATCCAACATGTCGGAACTTGTCGAAATTGCACAACCCATGCTTTCTGTATAAAAGGTCGCACACAGACCTGACATCACTGTTCATCAATCTGTAATTGCATGACGACAGACGAGCGTTTCAGCAATTGTCGCGTCGTACTCACTCCAAGGATGCCTCCTCGTCGAAAAGCTAAAGGTATTCTACAAAGTACAGTTGCAAAAAATATTTTCATTTCCGTATTTTTTGTGGTGGTGGGGATGCCGGTCAGATTTTTATTTTGGGGAAGATAATCATGATTCGTATGCAGCGTTAGCTATATACAAGCTACTCTTTTTGGACAACCCAATTAAAGAATTTGAAGTCCATAATAATATGCACAGTATCAATTTTGACTTCCATTGTTTTAGCTAAATAAAATTCCCGCCACTTTCAAATGTAATTTCAGGAACGGAAAATTGAAACGGACCAGTTTCCAGAATAGGACAAATTTTATGCGGTGACTCTGATCAGGGGCGCCGGAAGAGGGGGGCAGCTGACCAGGGGGGGGGGCGAGCGGAGGCAGGACTTGCCCTTTTTCTGAGACAGAAAATGCTTTTTGTGTGTTTAATCTCGTGTTTTTATAGCAAAATGTGACTTTTTTGGTCCAAATACCACCAATTTCACAAGGAATATTAATTTTTTGTCAATTTTATCACAAAACGGCCATTAAAACCACAGTTGTTGGCCATTATATATAAGTAGTAGCCCTAGAGTAAGAATAATATAGAAAGTTGGGAAACAACATGTAAAAAAAATTGTTTAAAAACCCACCCACCTCCCATGTTGCACTCGAAATTTCATCAAAACAGATACGCTTCGGACATGCATAACTACGTATGCAAAACTATCGAATATCGATAATCACACTTACCGTACATTTCTTGAGAGGTATATCCAGAAAAACTACTTTTATCAGGTGAAAATAATCAAAATCACGATAAAATTTGTCTCGACACAACATCATTAGCACGGAATTGTTAGGATCGATAACTCTTCCCAAAAGTCGGTTGAACTCGGTTCGGTCAAAAAGGCGAAATACATTAAGCGGGCCAACCTTTGACTTGTCCCCGGAGTATAAACCTTGCCATCGATCTATCGTTGACGTCGTCGTTGTATGGGTGGGGGGGGGGGGGGCACGTCACAAGGCGAATAAAATTCTCAAAAATACATTTATTGCAAAATTTTATATTTTACCAAGCGGACCCGACAGATAAATAAATACCCGTTGTTTCCAAAAGCACATCAAGTCCCACTCATAAACTATTGTATTAATTGTAACTCTAACTTTTACTCCGCAGATTTGCATGGAAATCCCCATTCACAATCTTTCACTTGAGATCCCCCTTAATGACCGAAATGTGTCAATAACTTACCGTAAAAGGTGAGTTTTCCCTGTACCACATTGGCCAGTGATTATGAGGTTGTGTCCATATTTGGCAACCGTCAGACTTCTCAATTGCTCTCGATTTAAGGCCATGGTCAATGCATTTGCTAAAATATTTCAGTTGTACTGGAGACGTATACATACGGTTGTCGACAGACAACAGTTCTCGCACGAAAAGCGTCAGCTTCCATTGAACAAGTTCAGCACATGTTTATCAACTCTTCTCGTGTGTGCTGGAAAGCCGGCGAAGATTTGAGCGCTCACTCTACATCCAGCTATTAAATGCACGGTTTGCCCACACACTCACCCATATTTAATCAAGTAGATCTTCGATTACATTTACTGTTGAAAAGAGTTGATCATCAAAACATATAACAATGCATATTTCGTGACACCATCGCCTTGTGACAAGCCCCCCCCCCACCCATATAACGACGACGTCAACGATAGAGCGATGGCAAGGTTTATACTCCGCGGACAAGTCAAAGGTTGGCCCGCTTAATGTATTTCGCCTTTTTGACCGAACCGAGTTCAACCGACTTTTGGGAAGAGTTATCGATCCTAACAATTCCGTGCTAATGATGTTGTGTCGAGACAAATTTTATCGTGATTTTGATTATTTTCACCTGATAAAAGTTGTTTTTCTGGATATACCTCTCAAGAAATGTACGGTAAGTCTGATTGTCGATATTCGATAGTTTTGCATACGTAGTTATGCATGTCCGAAGCGTATTTGTTTTGATGAGATTTCGAGTGCAACATGGGAGGTGGGTGGGTTTAAATTTTTTTTTTTTACATGTTGTTTCCGAACTTTCTATATTATTCTTACTCTATGGCTACTACTTATATATAATGGCCAACAACTGTGATTAAAACCGACAAATACCATTAAAATAGGGATTTTTGCCGCAATGAATTTATGGTTATTTTCCCGAGTTTGCGGAGAAAATGCCCTTAAAATAAAATAAATAAAAGGCCGCTCGGCCACAGTGTCCCCCGAACCGGTGGCTTCATTTGGAGCGGAGGCTTTGTAGAAGTATACTATATGGATAAGACACTTGTGCATTGTCTCATTACTGACATGCATACAAATAACCAAATCTTAAAAAAAACTATAACCTCAAATTGACACAAAATGAAGAAAATTACAAGAAAAATTGAATTTTCTTAGTCGAAAAGCCCATAACTCTGAGAAAAATCATTCGAACTTGACCTGTATCGTGATATGACTGATCCACATAAAAACGGTATTTGCAATTAAAGGATCCAAACTTGAGATATCATCCGGAAACTGAAAAAATGAGAAATTTTCTAAGTAAAACAAGTCGAATAAAAGGTCGGTAGACCTCATGTCCGCCTCTAAGCATCGGCTTGATACAACCGTTGTTTGCGCATAAAAATTGGCATGGCGGAACACGAAATTGAATTTGATCTGTCTTTGTGCTAGTGAACCTACATATACCAAATTTAATTTCATTCAGTACACATTTACTAAAGTTATCATCCGGAAACCTCAAATTGGCAAAAATTCTAAGTCAAAAAGGGACATACATGTAACTCTGGTGAAAATTGGCGGGCGGAACCCGAATTCGAACTTGACCTGTGTTTTGCTGGAAGAAAGACACATACCAAATTTGATTTAACCCTTTACCCAACACACCGGCCAAAACCGGCCAAATAAAGCTGCAACAGCCTAAATTATCTTGGGTCTGTCTCAATAAAACCATACAAATATGGATATCATTGGAACCGGCTCATTGACCACATTGTGATGGTTACAGCTATGCCCTGTGCCAATGCATTCTCTTATATATGCGAGTCGACCATAGGTCGCCTCGCATATATAAGAGAATGCATTGGCCTAAAAAAAATCTTTTTTTAACACTTTTTACCATTTTTTCTTACATTCTTTAACAATTTTATAATTTTTAATGTGTTAAGCCAATGCATTCTCTTATATATGCGAGGCGACCTATAGTCGACTCGCATATATAAGAGAATGCATTGGCACAGGGCCGTTCTGTTGGGTAAAGGGTTAAATCTGATTAACTCTACTAAAGTTATCATCCGGACACCAACTTTTGGGGTTTTATATGTCAGGTCGGCGGACAAAAAAGGGGCCATAACTTATAAACCGAAATTCGAACTTGAACTGTATTTTGATATAAGTAATCCACAAAAAAACGGATTTTGCATATAAACAATCCAAAATCAAGTTATCATCCGGAAACCAAAAAACAGAAGAAAAACTGAATTTTCTATGTCGAAAAAGGGGCATAACTCTGCCAAAAATGGTCGGGCAGAACCCAAGTTCGAACTTGACCTGTGTTTTGCTGGGAGAAAGTAATATACCAAATTTTGTTTGAATCCGATTAACTCTACTAAAGTTATCATCCGGAAACCAACTTTCAGGGTTTTTCTAAGTAAAAAAAAGGGCCATAACTCTTGCAAAAATGGGCGGAGCAAACCCATATTCGAACTTGACCTTTATTTTGGCCTGATAAACACACCTATGAAATTTGCTTTTGATCTAATAACCGAAACTAAAGTTATCATCCGGAAACCATTTCCGGACGCACGGACGGACACCGGCTATTTTAATAGTCCCCTGAATTTTTTTTTTTTCGGGGGACAAAAATTGGCTTGAGTGCCGAATAAGCATAAAAACGGTGCAGCACTATAAACCCACAAAAAAAATCAATGCAGCACTGTAAACCAATAAAAAAATTAAAAATTATTTATCGATTTGGGAATGTATTAAGGTTAGTGTACACCTGACCATCTCTAGACATACATTTGACGACGGCAAATGTTTACGATGATTTTATTAAATATCAATGTTATACTTACCATTTTATTTGTATACACCATAGACTTATCTAGTGCTATTTATTAAATATTGATTTGTTCGTGTATTACATATGTAATTATAACAACAATGAAGAATCTTGAATCTACACTCGTTATGAGCTTTTAGAACTTCTGTGCATGATGTAATGTAACTTCTTATGTTAGATTAAAATCAATACAGACAAGTTGAATAACTAATTAGCCGGCTAAATTAAGTTATTGTGTTTGATGATTGGACGTATATTTTTCTAACGGTCATCTTTGCATTCTGATTGGTCAAATAGATATGTCGGGTTTATTATGCAGAAGAAATTAGGAAATTATTTATTTGGTTTTGTGATTATTTGCATTAATTCTAATTAAAAAATTAGAGCGTTCTGTATTGGTGTATTACTAACAACATTTATAATACTTTTTATTTTAAAATGTCATAGCCTCAACAACTCCAATAAAAATTATGAAAATGTAATTCATCAACTTCGGGATTGTATTGGAACAACAACAACAGCACAACGGAATTTAATTTTAGAAGAGATATTCGGTGATGATGGCCTTACATCTTCTAATTGTTCTACAATTTTCGATTATCGACTGGAGAAAAGTGAAAGAGCAATAACGTTGACAGCACCTACATTTTTAGAATATTTCCGAAACAGACTGACACCGATATTGAAAGAAAACTACGAGACATTAACACAAACACCAAACCTGATGGCAGATGGAAAATGGACGAACAACAACTGTGAATCGCTTAACCATATTCTGAAGCAGGCCGTTGAGTGGAAATCAAAACCTCTAGTGGACTTAGTTAAAACAATGTAGTTAAAGGTGAGTATGACGAATCAGGCCGACAAACGATAGATTGCAACAGACGGACAGAGGATTGTTTTAACTGCGACGATTGGAGGGAAGAAGCCAGGGCAGACCAAACGAAAGTGTTCAGCAAAAACATCATCCATTCCAAAAATCGCGAGGATCAGCGAGTAATCATAATGCTATCTACAGTAAATCTACAAATACCACATTCCATATCAAGAAAATAAATAAATATAACTTACCTTGTACCATTACGCGTCACCGGTTTTCACAGATGTATTTTCATTACATCAATGCGTCATTACATCAATGCTCGTAGAAAGGTAGTTAAGATATTTATCGAGATCTTATTTCGATACTGAGAAAAATTCAAAAGCGAATAATATTATGTGTATTTTGGAGCGCAAACCGCCTTGTGGCTTTAAAACAAATATATATATATAAGGCCAAAACAAAAATATATAGGCCTACCTGTGTTTCTGCTGACATGCAAGAAACAACTAGTGGTGGGGGGCCCAGGTTGGCTTTTCATTTTATTTTTATATTATTTTATATTATTTTTCATCCGTCCATCCGCTTCTGCTTTCCGGGTGATAACTTTAGAATGAATGAAGTGAACTGAACCAAATTTGGTATATTAGTTTACCACCCGAAAATACAGAGCAAGTTCGAATATGGGTTTCGTCCGCATGATTTTAACTGAGTTATGCCCCTTTTCGACTTCTACCTGATATGCGGTTTCCAGATGATAACTTTAGATTGAATTGAGTGAACCGAACCAAATTTGGTATACAGATCAAGTTCAAATAGGGGTTCTGTCTATATGCCCCACTCTACTCCAGAAACGGGCGTATTATGCCACGCCCCGACGGCGTGCTCTTGTTTCATTTTATTTTCAACTTCGCTCAAAATAGATATGAATAAACCCAGACTGCTTCTTGTTTTTAATGTACTATATAATAAAATAATAAAAATATGGACATAGTATAAAATTTATTGTTTGATTTGGTTGTGACCTTATTGAAGTGTGGTATAATTTCCGTTTTAACAGTACAAGCGATGTGTCCATTTTCCACGGAAATGAATCTGTTTGCACAAGGAAATAAAATCAGATGCATGCTAATTTTGAAAAATCAATAAAATGAAAACGGTCGGGGTGTCGGAATAGGGGTGGGCGGGTCACCAGAAACACAGGTCATTTTAAAATTGGCCTAATGAATATCCCGCTAAAGATACGGAGTGCCTTCGTGATGGTATTGCTGTTAAAATAGGCAGTGATAAAATTGTCAAAAAAAAAGTCTCATTTTAATTGACCCATACTACCCGATGTTAGTTCAAAATCCAGCTAATGCACTGTATCGGTACTTCATGATTGGGCAATGATCAGACAGAAAGTATACCCCCTCCCTTGACTAAGAAAAACTATCATCCCATCTTGTCACCAATTATAGTTTTCTGAGTCACATAGTCATACTACATGCTTAGTTAAGAACAATTCAGACGGGGAGATGATCAGGGCGAGGGGGGGTGGGGAGATACGAGGGGAGATAAACTATTAGACCAGTGTACTATGATATCTTCCCTGTGCTCCCCTGCATATATTTCCCCACCCTCTCCAGGCAATATCTAACCATATTTATGTTTCGCAGCCACAGGATCTGGTGATGCCACTCCAACCAAGAAGCCAAAAATTGAAGCATCTACCCTGGAATATGAACTGCAGTGGGAATGGGAAGGAGATGGAGGGAAGTGGATGCAATACACTAAAGATGACAGTGACAAAATTTCATCATTTTATGAATCTGGGAAATTTAGTGATGTAAGATTGTCCATAATTTTAAAATAGTTGATATTGTGACAGATAATAACCCTTTGAGTGCCAGGGGCCGATCTCATCGGCCCTAAACCTACAAAATAAGTCTGTTAAAGTATATAAGAATAAATTATTAAAATTGTAAAAAATTGTAAAAAAACAAAAAACAAAACATTGTTAGGCCAATGCATTCTCTTATATATGCGAGGCGACCTATGGTCGACTCGCATATATAAGAGAATGCATTGGCACAGGGTATAGGTTGATACAAAAATCGACCTGGCACTCAAAGGGTTAATTCTGCCTGTTTCCAGTATCTAGCCTGCTCCTAGTCTAGACCTCTGCTTACAAATTTTATCGACCCTGTGAGAGAGAAAATAAACAACAAAAAAGCGGAAACAGAAAATTACGTTTATCAATCTCTGATCGTTCACAGAATCTATTTAACTAACACTGTACTTATTTATTCAACTGACACTTCAACATTTCATGAGTTGAGACATCACAAAAACCTAGCGCGCGATCGGCAATTGTCTTTGATGGCACCTGTCTCTTTGATGTGATGATTAGTTTGACTCATTACCGAACACTGTCGACAACTATCGACATGACATGAGCTACTGACCTTGTCTTATTAAGGCATGGAGTGTATGATTCACTGACTTGTCAATGTTGGCGATCGCCCAATAGGACTTGAGTCTGTGTCCACTTTGTGACCAATTATCAAGTCATGTTTGGGGAGGGGAATGAGGCCGGTCTGCCGTAGTAGCGAAACCCTGACAATGGGGAGTTTTTTAAGCGCATACTGTTCAATGTGTGTGTGTTGCAGACAATCAAATTGATCAAAGGAATAAAAAAAGACAACGTCAAAACAATCAATGATATTACGACATCATCAATACTCGTAAGTACATGGTGATACAGATTCTGAGTCATGAAACAGAAACAGACACCAGTCCGTACGAAACAAGAAAGAGTAAATGGTAAAGATCACCAATTTACCAAATTATGACTTATCAGTAACAATGCAAATCCCACTTGGGAGTCGGCCAGAGAATATATTCCCTGGAGTTGGTGGTGTACAAAACGATCCCAGGAAGGAACTTTTTGTTGAAGTAAACAAACAATGAGCACTTTTATTTTGTTTGAAGTTTTATTTTATTAAAATAGCACAAAGCAATGTTATTTGAGTGTTTTATATGCATGTTTACATGGACATGCATCGGTTATAACATTTATTTCCCGTTAGGTGCACCAAAATCAGGCGCACAATAAACTGAGCACCTGCGTTATGCAAAATCATAGGACCTCTACCAATCAAGGCTTCATTATCTCAGCCAATACCCACAGTAATATTTTCATTGTTTCTGCTGTATCATTGGTCGTCCCAGGGTCATATTCAGATAACTTTAGTAGGTCTGAACTGAATGGACTTAAATTTGGTATGCGAGTACTAGCACAAAATACAGGTCAAGTTCGAAATTGGGTTCCACCAGAATTTTTTTTACCAGAGTCACAGCCCTTTTTGTTGGAGTTTGCACTAAATTTTGGTTTCCTAATGATAACTTTAGTAAGTCTGAATTGAATGGAATGAAATTTGGTATGTGAGTTAACAGAGTTTACTAGCACAAAACACAGGTCAAGATCGAACTTGGGTTCTGCCTGCCAATTTTAGCCTGCGTTATGGCTCTGAGGAAAAGGAATACTCCCTCAGCAATTTCTGCATGGAGTCTGATAAATACTATTGTTAAGTCCATAATATCCATTGAGACAAGCAGTTTGGAGGAATATGCACATAACTTAAGTCTTTCTGAGGCATATTATGTAACCTGTTTATAAATATTTCATGTATTCAGTCCTCTAAATTGGCCACGGTAATATAAAGCAATGCCATGGGAAATGCTGTGGCAACATTTGGAATCTAACATGCCACATCATTAAATTTGCTGTGGGACATTTTTCGTAATGTCGAGGACTGTATTTGTTGACCTATATTATTGTAATGAAATGGAATGTCACCGTAACAGCAAACATAACTACATTTTGTTCTGTCAACACTTTTGATGAATGTGTACAATTATAGGGTTAGTTTTGGGCATTATTTACACCAGAAGTTAAAGATCATATTTCACTTTAAGCTATGCAATGCTTGCTCTTTTTATTCCTCAATAGTGACCCACTACACATGTACCTCATATTCTATCTATCTTTTCAGTTCTTCCTTGAAGTTTCCGATTGCAAAATGGTTATCAATTTGGAGAAAATGTCACAGAAAAATAACAAAACAAAATGGGTTCGGAGAATGCGATGTGCCTTAGTAGAAAAAGGAGGCTCAGGTGTGATATTTTTATGACCTTATTGAAATTGGAGTGACTTGTTTTTAATTTGGTATAATTGTCCCTTTCTTGACGGGAGCTGCACTGGAGCAGCATTAATGATCCTGTGCCAGTGCATTCTCTTATATATATGAGTCTCCAATAGGGAGCCTCGTCTTATATAAGAGAATGCACTGGATTACACGGTCAAGGTAAATATTGTTAGGCCAATGTATTCTCTTATATACGCGAGGCTTCCAATGTGAGACTCGCATATATAAGAGAATGCATTGGGACAGGGTTTTCAAATTTTTTTAGGACGCTCCAGTCATGGAATTGTTTAGACGTTAGAAAGGTTCAATAATCAATGAAATTATAGGGTTGTTTGGGAAATCAGAACCAGTGAACAACAGTTTTGTGGCCTAATGCCACGTAACATACTCAAAACTTTTAGATACAGGACATTGTGGAATTGCATCAAGCGAGAATCCATAAGTATTTCGAGAATATTTATGCGAATCAAATAACAGATTTGGTTCAAAATATGAACCCTTCATTTACAGTGATGCCCTAAATAATCGACTACTTAACCACAGCAGAATTATGGGTAATTTTTCAGGATTTAGTACGATGAATGGCAACATGCCATATTTCCGACCAAATCCTGAAAAATTACCCATAATTCCCCTGTGGTTAAGTAGTCAATTATTTAGGGCATTACTGTAGATAGCATAATCAATTTGTTAATAATATGTCTTCATTCTCTTTCAATATATTTTTAACAGCAGTCTACACTTGTATGATTTCCACCAAGTGCTGCATTTAGAGATATGTAATGCTCGGTATTTACCGTGCAGTATCGGTATCATCGTAATACCGATTTACCGTACCAAATCAAAACTAAAAATATCGAATTTTCGGTACTCAAATTATTCATGTGTTGCCAACTTGTGTGTCTTCGTATTGAGTAAAGTTTATCAGTAAACACTCCCTAATTGCATAGGATATATTTATAGCATGCTATGTCGGTACCTTTCTATAAATTGATAATCATTGGCAATCGATGCTATTGCACAACTTTTAACTGGCGTAAGCAATTTTTCGCCCGCGAAGATTTTATGAACCTAAATATGTTCAAGTCTATTTACACATGGCTTTTGAATAGTTAAAGAAAGAGCAGTGGCTTTACGGTCCTAATTTGATCGACCATGACAGGGAATCTTGCAGAGAAAGTGACAATAAGTAATGTTGAAAACATTAACTCAATAATCATTATTGATATAGCAAATAATTGTTGATTGCTACAAAGTCTGCATGTTGCACGTGCCCAATATCCTGAATAATCCATGGGAGTACCAGACCTGTTACCCTCAAAAAATATTTTCCGGGAGATTGGTCACTCGTTTCCGTGAGATTGGGGTCACCGTCCGGGAGATTTTTAAATTGGACTCCTTTTGCATTTTTTTAATTTCAATATAGAAAAAATTCAACAAAATTTCTTATTATCTATCACACAGAAACATGCAAGTTTGATAACAATTAACAAAGTATTCTTCAGGAAAACAGTTATTGTGCAGTTATACATTTTATTATCTCATTTATAGAGAAAACATTGCAGGCCACGACGTATCAACAACGATAAACTACTTTCGGTTTCATTTACATCTCACGAGATTTCAACTGTCATGTTAAAAAGTACAATTCAGGAACGGACTTGTAAAGTTTAAAATCTAGAACGCATTCTTTTGATTTTTATCATACCATTTCAAGAGACCACGAGTCCTTCAACTTTGAATCATATCGTCGGCGTTTTGCCTGTCTTTCCGCAGAATCAGACATTTAAAAATATAATGTATTGTCGCCAATTTACTGAGACATATATAAATGACCATATATAGGGGTCTCTGTTTGTATACAATGCAGGAGCCGATTTCGACTTTAGGCCGAAATGCTTAAAGCTTGTTTGCAATCCAATATGAAAACAATCGGGCATAGTTAATATTAGTTTTATAACGTGAGGTTCATTCATCCTTTGTTTGTTAAAACATGTGGGTGACAAACATTTATTGCCAGACTAATTACCCGCGGCACAATCAAATGGCAGCTACTCCAAGCTATCGTGTTATCATTGCGTAACAGCAGTGTTTGCACCGGATGCTAAACAATCACACCCAGGTAGTCCCGCATATTCTCGCTTACCGCGTTATAATACAATGAAAACGAAAGTAATTTTTTATTATTTTTTTGTTTGAGAAGATTGTTTCAAACCGTGAGATTAGGAGGTGTCGCCGTGACAACGTGAGATGCATGGTGAAAGCGGGAGTCTCACGGCGAATCCGTGAGAAGTAACAGGTCTGGGGAGTACCGGGTCTGAATTTCCCTGAAATCTACTTTCACTTTCTAAAATTAGAACAGATCCATTAAATGATTAAAGAATTCTTATATACAATCTGTTTTGGTCCAATTCATAATGGCGGATTTATTTCGCCGTTGGGACTATTTATTAGGATTTTTGAAATGTGATCATTGATTACTACTCAAAATTTTATTCACTAACGAAAATGTAATGTGATATAATTGACACATATATTGCAGTCATGCTTTGATGCATTCTCCCATTCTTTTCAAAAGCTGTGCGATGGCGTGCGTGTAGATCATCAACGAGATGTGTGAATATCACTTAATTGTGTAGGTGATTTGTTGCATTATTTAGCTGTAGTCACGATTGTAGTAAATCCGTAGACCATGGGCATACACTGTTCAGTTATAAACTTGGATTACCGCAATTTACCGGGAATCTCTAATCTGGTCTTATAATTAAGAGCCAATACCGATTACTGTAGCGTTACCGAGGTAAATCAATGAAAATTTACCGATACCGAGATTGAAATTTCAATACCGCCCATCTCTAGCTGCATTACAGCTCACTTATTAATACATTGATGGGTTTATTTCAGTGGAACTGGTTACGATGATGTTGGATGTACAAGCTTGCTTTTTCTGGGCAGCTTCCGATTGTAAAAATGCTGTAATCGTCTAATTTCAATTATACTACAACCCCTGCAATATGGTTAACATATTAACCGGATGTGGTTTTGTCTTTTTAGACTGCTACATCTGGGAGTGGGAGGATGAAAAAGGGAAAATGAATCCTTACAGCGCAGCAGACAGTATTAAACTTGAAACAGCCAAGGAGAATAAGGAAGACAGTTTAGACGTGGTTGCTTGTCATCGCACCTATTCAATCGATTTGAAGAAAATGGAGCAGTTGAACACAGTCACAAAAGTGTCCCGAAAAGTTCAAAGAATCAAGTCAGGTATAGTTTGACCCAGGAGCCTGTTGCTAATCAAATAGCAGATTACAATTTATGAAAAAGTGAAAAGTTTTGATGAAACTCATTGAGATTTCAATTGGACTTACAGTTGAATATTTTTTAAATGGCTAAAAGAGAACATTTCATAGGTCCAAGCTGTTAGTAAAAAATCACAAAACAAATTCAAGTCTAATATATTTGCCAAAAAAGAAAATAATACTTATTATAACACAGCGCATTAACAGTGGGTTCATCTTGTCTGGTTCATAGGGTAGTGTTAACCTGACCCAGAGACAACCTGACTCGATTGAACTGAGACATCCCGACCCAGGGAAAACTCAACCCGAAAATAATTTTGAGTTGGCTGAGTCAGGTTGTCCCTGGGTTTGTGGTCATGCTTTGTTAAGTTGTATCTAATGCTGCATATTGGCTGAACATCCATAGAAATGAATCGAAGAAAAACAAGTAACAATGGGGAAGCAGTGTTATTATAAATGGCAGCACTTGTCATCCCATCCCTTTTGCCCTTGTATATGTTTATATTATGCATTGAGGAAATAAAATAAGTTTAAACTAACAAGTAACTACTGATCAATGAGTATTCAGTTCTCAAAGGCTTATTAAATTTACATTATTGTCCCCCGACATTCCGTTGTAACCAGGATGGAAACCTGCGTTTTTGAGTTCAGTCCATGTAATTTTTGCGGAGTTATTGCCATTTTTCGACATAGAAATGTTTTATGTTTTTTATTTTAGAGTTAATATTGACCCTTTCTCGACACGTTGAAGATATGTGCAACATATTTAGTGAATATGCAATATCATATTGGTGTAATCAATTCAATCATGTTTGTAGTATAGGGTTTTGAAACGCATAAATCCTTCAAACCTGCCACCTTCGTCGAGGGACGTTTTGGTCAGCGACCTTTTATTTCCTTCTACTATATATATTCACAAATTTAACAAATAAAATAAAATTGTGAAACAATCTGTTGGCCACTGCAAACAGATTTGAACTGTTTCCTTACTGTCTTGCCATTATCTTGGTACATGAGCAACTTGGAGTTTTCAGAATATTGAAATCAAGATCTTCACTTGAGAGACACAAGCAAAATGCCCTTAGCTTTGAGATTTTTATTTTTCATATCAGAGTTACATTCCTTTATCTATGTGTGGCTATTTGTTAGAAAAAGATGGTTGATAAATATTTTAACCCTTTACCCAACAGAAGGGCCCTGTGCCAATGCATTCTCTTATATATGCGAGTCGACCATAGGTCGCCTCGCATATATAAGAGAATGCATTGGCTTAACACATTAAAAATTATAAAATTGTTAAAGAATTTTAGAAAAAATGGTAAAAAGTGTTAAAAAAAGATTTTTTTTAGGCCAATGCATTCTCTTATATATGCGAGGCGACCTATGGTCGACTCGCATATATAAGAGAATGCATTGGCACAGGGCATAACTGTAACTATCACAATGTGGTCAATGAGCCGGTTCCAATGATATCCATATTTGTATGGTTTTATTGAGACAGACCCAAGATAATTTAGGCTGTTGCAGCTTTATTTGGCCGGTTTGTTGGGTAAAGGGTTAATACCTTTCTTAGAGAGGCAAATTTGATGAAATTTGTAATTATGAGAAATAATTCTCAGTTTTTTTATTCAGATGCTTTGCTTGCTGATGTGAAGAAAGAAGAGCCTTCTACGAGTGAGGAAACTTCAAAGCCAAAGAGTGGGAAAGGGAAGAGCACAGGAGCAACAAAAAGTGGGAAACGGTCCAAGTCTGCTGGAATCAAAGAGGAGGATGGCGGAGGAGATGAAAAACTTACAAAATCAACAAGTATGTTTTCGGTTTATCTAATCTAAACAAAATGATTTTTGTGTATATTGGTTTACTGCGACAAACTACTTTGAAATGTTCAGGCCAAAACTAAAAAAATTATTTGAGTCTCTGACATGGCCGCATTGACTTTTTTTGTGAAATTTATTGGGTGTGACATACAAAGCACTAAACATATCACAAAAATAGGAAATGTGACCACCTAGAATCGCGTCAATCTCTGCATAACTACAGTTGTTTCGCTTATTTCTAACACAGAAGATACCATACTGTTGATCATCTCTCTAACAGCATCAGAAATTGAGAAAAATTTCAATGAAAATTGGATCCAAAACGATATCACACTGTGTAACATTCCTGAGTTATTTCAAAATGCTGAATAACGTTTGGAAACTGATCAAACATGGAATAAACCACATGCTCATGTATCAATTTCATATAATCCAGTGGGGGTTTAAGTATACCTCTCTAGTATTGTATCATAACTTCTGATGATGGTAAGATTGTTAATATAAATATTTAAAAGAATTAGGTGGTATTTGGTTCAAGCCTTGAAATAGGGTGTCTGTCATTTGCAGAATGAGGTCCCCAGAGGGTGAATTTAGTGATGCTACCCCGCATAGCAGGCTAGCATCACCAAATTCACCCTCAGGGGACCTCATTCTGCTTACACCTCAGTAGAATGAGGTTCCCAGAGGGTGAATTTGGAGATGCTAGCCTGCTATGCGGGGTAGCATCACTAAATTCACCCTCTGTGGACCTCATTCTGCAAATGACAGACACCCTATTTCAAGGCTTGATTTGGTTGTCTTTAAATGAAGGATGTAGGAACCTTTATTTAGGCCACTATTAAAAATATTTGTGTTTGTCCACTCCCGACCCTAGATTTTGGAAGTGGGTAGGTAGGTAGGTAAATATTTTTATTTTTTTTCATTAGACCTGATATTTATACCATGTTATAATTTTCCCATATAATAAAACATATCACAAATATCATGATTCGGCATGCTTTATTTGACTAGTTATGTTGCTGAAACTTTTCATTAGGACTTTTTCTTGGACTCCTCTTTGGGACCTCCTTGTGAATTTCTGCACATTTCTTGCACAATGGCAGCACCACCTTGTATCTCTTTAATATGTCAGGGTCCTTGTGCAGTTAGGCCCACAGCAGTGACAGCAGATGTCAAGACTCTCTTGCGAAGAATAAAACACAAATTCAACATGAGCTTCTCAAGATTGTTGTTCAATTGACATGTATATCAAGGGTCGGGGCACACATGGTAGGGTCGATGCATGTATCCCGGATTTTTAGTCAGAAGATAGGGCAGTTACATGCATTTAGGTGTGTGGGGTGGCCTGACAGTGTCTCTCAGATTTTATTCATTGAACACATGGTCTTACTACTTACATCCAGTGTGGTGTCATCTGAGTCGTCTCCAGTCACCAGCGTTGGAGCATGCCTGCTGCAGCCGTGAAACCTTCAAAATATTCTCAATTCAAGCTATATACAAGCCGGAATTAAACAAGAACTGGGTAGGCGTCGCGGTGGGATTGGTTGGGACAGGGTGGGGGAGGAATATAAAGTGGACACCCCATGGCATATTTGTGACATATTCTCAAAGAAAGGTTGGAGTAATAATAGCACAATTTAACTCAATAATTTTTTTAATCATTTTTATGTTTACCCATACCATAGTATGGTAAACATAATGTCGACGTCCGGATTGACCACTCGTCGTGTGTCCGTCCGTCCGTCTGTCTGTCTGTCCGTAGACACTTTACGCATGGTGCGATAACTCAAATATTTTCTATCCGATCGGAACTAAATTTTGTATATGAGTTTCTCAGACCAAAATACAGATCGAGTTCGAATATGGGTTTGATCCGAGTTTTTATTACGGAGTTATGGCCCTTTTTCGTCTTCGAATTCACGCATGCTGTCATAACTCAAACAATTTTTATCTGATCGGAACCAAATTTGGTACGCGAGTTTCAGAGCCCAAAATACAGATCGAGTTCGAATATGGGTTTGATCCGAGTTTTTTTTACGGAGTTATGGCCCTTTTTCGACTTAGAATTCATGGATGCTACGATAACTAAAAAAAATATTATCTCATGAGAACCAAATTTGGTATGTGAGTTTCTCTATCTAAAATACAATTCGAGTTCGAATATGGGTTTGATCAGATTATTTTTAATGGAGTTATGGCCCTTTGATATAGAATTCATCCATGCTTCGATAGCTCAACCAGTTATCGTATGATAGGAACCAAATTTGGTATGTGAGTTTCTCAACTCAAAATACAGATCAAGTTTGAATATGGGTTAGATCCTGTTTTTTATACCAGAGTTATGGCCCTTTTTAACTAAGGATTGAACAGATTCGATATTTTTATGCTTATCATGTAGAACCATAGCAGCTAACCCCTGTGATATCAGTTAGCACTGAGAGAGAGAATAGATTAACTTGTATTATTGGACATTAGAGTTATTTTTAGCCATCATATTGTCCTGGGCACAGTGGAAGGTGTAATTGGACAGAGAACCATCTGTTGTTTAATGTTTATTGTATTTCCATACAGCTCTCTGGTTTAGGATATCAATGCAGTGTTCCAGTGACATACCTGTACCTAATTTTATTGAGTTAAAATTGTTAACCCTTGTCATCAATTTTATGCTTTTGAATATTTTTCATGTAATCATTCTATTATATCCCTTTCACTTGTATGGATTTTTGTGGTTAAAATGAACCCTTAATTCTCAACATTCCTTGTACTTAGCAGAAATACCTTTCATCTGATATATCTCATTTTATTGAGATGTATGTAAATTTTGTATGTGAATTTCTCAGCCCAAAATACAGATAGATTTCGAATTTGGGTTTGATCCATTTTTTTTTATATTTTAAACAGAGTTATGGCTTATGGATTTTCGTGTCAGAACTGAAAATAGCTGATCACTATCGCCAAGGTATGGGTTAAACATCTGCCGATCGTGATCGGCCTCTCGTTAATTTATTAATTTTAATAATAATATATTTATCATTAAAATTCATGTTTTCCTTTGGAAGAAACTTGGGCAGAACCTTTTTCTTTTGATGTTCCCAAAAGCATATCGAAAGCATTAGTGCGCTGATCCTTCCTGTTTTGTGCTGTTTCACTTTCAGGCACTCTCTCAGTCGGTGTAAATTTCACAAATTTGAGTGTTTTTTCTAAGTCCAAAGCAATCTGAATGGGTTCTTGACACTCGGTAGTAAATATATCTAGATCCCTGAAACTTCAACTCAATTCCACTTCCACACTGGAAGGCTCACATTCCGCATCGCTGGACACTTCGTTCAATAAATGTCCCATGATAATGATTATATTTTGAACTAAAACGCAAGTTTGCACGGGCTGTTTAGTCTTAGAAAATAATGTTCTTTTTATTACCGACACACAAAGTGTCACAAGTTTCTTATTCGAGAGCGGCTATTCGAGAGCGGCTATGTTGTCTCCGATTTCAGACGCATTGTCTATTTTGGGAACCTTTTCTGCGGTCGCAGACGACCTTGACAGCCGCGATCATTCGGCTCATTTCGGCCGATTCCGTAACGTAAACGACTCGATTATGCACACGGAGTAGTTCCGATGAGCCGGTACCGGATGTATAAAAAGTGCGGAGTAATTTGTTCCGGACGGCAAAGGATTGCCGCTAAGAGGAAACGGGTTGTTCCGAGGATTCCGATTTACATTCCGAGGAATCGACGGAAAGTACCGAGGATTCCGGGTAAAAATGAGTCGGTCGGATTCCGAGGTAAAAATGAGTCGGTCGGGAGTGGACAAACAAACCTCTTTTTAATGTCGGCCTTATTGATCCACATTTTTTATATGAATTTCGTGATATTGCTATAACCAGAAGCAATCCATGTAACAATCATCCACATGTGCCGGCAGCATGTTACTGTCAGTCCAAATTATTTACAAAAAAATCAATTACACCTTATCATCAGTGATTTAAAACAAATTCTTGTGAAACAGAATATTAACAATAGTATTTGCAGTAGTTGTAATTGAATGATTACAGATGATTTTTGTTATCTACAGTTAAGAAGGTTACAGCAGTTATTGTGATGATTGTTTCATAGGTATTATCTTATTTTCTACAGTGAAGAAGGTTGTCATGAAGGGGAAAGCACCTGTTGATGAAGAGTGCCCTGTAGCAGGGAAAACACATGTGTTTTGTGAAGGACAAACCATCTGGGATTGCATGCTTAATCAGGTAAAATCAGGTTAAAGTATCAATTGCAAATCATATCATAAAATGTGAGTGTTTTGTCTTTTTGAGGCTTAAGAATATTTAATGTCTGGTTGGGGATGGAAGTTAAAAGAATTAGGGTCGAGTTTAAATCATGGTCTCTGGGCTTTTAAAAAAATCAAATTTCAGTGACGAGGGAGGTGCCTGAAAACACTAAATGTTTAGCCTCACTTAAGCTATTGCCATGGGTTGCGTCCATCATCAGTCCGTGCATCAGTCGATCCACAATTTCCTTTGCACACCCTACAGGCCACATCCCTTTCCAATCATCACCAAACTTCATATGGATCTTCGGGGTGACCTCTAGATGAGAACCATCGCTTTTTTTCTGAAATTCTGTGAAAAACATGACTGCCAATGGCCATCTTGGATTTTACTCTTTGCATGACTAAATCCTTCGGCACACCCTACAGGTCTAATCCCTCATCAGATTGTCACCAAATTTCATACGGTCCTTCAGGATGACCTCTAGATGGGAGCCATCGATTATTTCCCAAAAAAATTTAAAACATGGCCGCCCGCAGCCATCTTGGATTTCACATGTGAATCCATCACCAAACCCTGCAGCCCAAATTTATCGGTGAATTGTTTGAAATAAAATGAATCTACACAATACAAGCCCTTTACTGAAACCTTTTGACTTTCCTTCTTTAAATTCTTTATCATACTATTCAGCAAAAAATTAACTCCTCCCCAAGTTGAGCGACAGTGTCATTAACACTTTCATTATTTATTTGGCCTGGTAACATCAAAATAGGAAACTGTCACACGGAAATTAGTTATGTCCCAAATATCGAATAGGAGCTAAATACAACCGTGTATGTGTGGGCATTTAACAAAAAACCATAGGTAATGATAATTATCAGGTACATGTATATTGTTACTACAGGCTGTGCAAACCACCAAGTTTATTGGTAAATTGCGTTGAATATTTCGATCTGCGGTCAGTACATTTTCGGGAACACAAATCGGAACACAATAAAAACTCAGTGCCTATTTAGGAATCAAATAAATGTGAATATTTAGGTTCAATATGAACCTATATGCAGACTGGATGTATGCTATTTATAAATGTGTTTTCACTGTGGCTTAATAATATATCGAGTTTAATATATCAATAATGATTATATCCTTGCACACATTGTGATCTCAACTGTGTATGTTTCAGGCCGATGTTGGTAACAATAATAATAAGTACTACATGATACAAATTCTGGAGGATGACACCAAGAAGGCGTTCTACTGCTGGCAACGATGGGGTCGTGTTGGATACTCGGGTCAAAGTAATCTTGTTCCTTGTGGAACAAATTTGGAAGCTGCTAAAAAGGCTTTCACCAAAAAGTAAGTTTGACTAAGGCTGTAGATATGAATAGTCTGTTTCTGTTGTTGCAAGTCTGGAAATAGTTTGTCTGAAATTTGCTGAATGAGGCCCCAGAGGGTGAATTTAGTGATGCCATCCCACACAACATGCTAGCATCACCAAATTCACCCTTTGGGGACCTCATTCTCCTTAGGCCTCATCTTCTGTGAAGTATCTATAGTCTCAAATTAACATTATTTTTAGTAATGTTTTCCCTTCTGTTCTGTTTCTCTATATCCCCAAATTCATTAGTTGTATGTGTCATTTTTTGTGGGTCAATAGATGCTTGCATATGTAGGTGGTGAATATC
This sequence comes from Siphonodentalium dalli, assembly GCA_032622095.1. NCBI lineage: Eukaryota > Metazoa > Mollusca > Scaphopoda > Gadilida > Siphonodentaliidae > Siphonodentalium > Siphonodentalium dalli. The sequence goes on along the minus strand of CP136062.1, from coordinate 130,968,427 downwards.
ATGCCAAAAGTGGATAAAATTACTAAGAATTGAGACCGTTATTTTCTATACTAGTAGCATAAAAACTGGGACTCCTATCTTAAACTTTCAATTTTGAACGTTTAGCTGAACAAAGCCTTGATGTAAACACCATATTCCTAATTTTATGTTGATTGGAACTTTTCTCTGATAATGCTGAAAATGGCAATCTTTGCTCATTTCAAACTGAGCATGTGTTTCAGCAGATTCATTATTGAATTAAATGTGGCCACCTTCTCTTTTACTGGGTTGCATTTTTCATTCCATGAGCATTATTCAGGTCTCTAATATGATAATTTAACTAATGAGCCATTTATGTTTAGAACAGTTATATTCAATGATCTTTCTTTATTATGCAGATTTACTGATAAAACAAAAAATTCTTGGGCTGATAGAAAGAAATTTGCTAAGTCTGCTGGCAAATACGACCTTGTGGAATTAGACTACAGTACAAAGGTATGGTGTATTTCAAACTATCTATACTGTCACAGAGCATGTATGTATTGCAGAAACTGTGAATGCCAGAATGGCTACATCCAGGTTCCGGTGTATAGTTTAACCATTTACTTGGAAATAACAACAAACAAAATAACAGATTTCCATATTTTACTGCCAGTATAAATTGTGAAGGATTTGAACTGTAAGTATCTGATTTGATGACTGTTAAAATCATAAATGGGTCATGACAGCATCTATATTTGGTCATCCTTTCAATTATTATCCATGATAAGCAGCCATATTCTCAAAAACATGTCATGTTTCCATACAAAGATATTTTTGTTTTGCCATATATACGAACATTTCGCTACATCGTTGATCAAAGTTCATTCTCTTATTCTTGTTCTATATGCCAACTACTTAAACAATTTTGATAAGATTCTGCTATTTTAAATTTACATAGGCTGGAGATGAAACAGATTCAAAAGCATCAGCGAGTGGGTCGATAGAACGGAGCATGTCTGTTCCAGACTCAAAGCTAGAGCAGAGACTTCAGGTATGGTTTGATCATTTATAGTCAACAGTACTATTACTATCATTGTGGATTGTCTTCCAAATGAACTTTATTCTTGGTGAAGGTGAATTGGGATACCCGAAGACTCTCACCTGTGCGAGTTTAATGATCGAAGATATCAACTGTTTATATAAAGTGCTTGAAGCTTTGGATATTAAAGCATACAACAAAATAATAACTATTGTTATGCGCATCTGATCTTGGAATGATAGCTCTTATGTCTGAGATAAAATCAGCCAACAGCTGATTCCTTTGAGTAGAGTTTCTCTGTTGATTAGAAAAACATGACTAAAAGTCCCTCCTGTTCACACTAAGTGGGGCCAGTATTTGGATGCTGAAAATCTGATGTGGATCTCAGGGTCACTAATTATACTATATGTCATATGATCTGACAAGTGAATCTCTTTTAAGTTAAGAGCTATAGTCAGTGTACTGTGTGGGCAGTCTTGTTTTTCCACCCAAATAATTTGTCAGCTCATGGGACTCCAATTCTCACTCTACCCCTCTCATATACAGTAATGCCCTAAATAATCGATTCCTTAACCACAGCAGAATTATGGGTAACTTTTCAGGATTTAGTCAGAAATATGGCTTTTTGCAATTCATCGGAAAGCTCTCAGAGAGCTTTCCGATGAATGGCAAGAAGCCATGTTTCCGACTAAATCCTGAAAAGTTATCCATAATTCTGCTGTGGTTAAGGAGTCGATTATTTAGGGCATTACTGTACCTTACTCTTTTAATGTGATGATAAAAATGAAAGTTTCAGTATATCATTGTTCTAATTTTAAATAACTTTATTCCAGGCTCTCATCGAGATGATTTGTGACGTCAAATCAATGGAAGACGCGGTCATTGAGATGGAATTTGATGCAAAGAGAGCACCGCTGGGTAAATTTCCAAATTTTTTCTCTTAAATTTTTGTTTTGTTTGTTTCTTAATTCTAAATGTTAATCGTAGTCTCTAAGTAAGTACATGGTTTCTTGGGTTACGTTTATTGAAATGATAGGGCTGGGTTATCATATAACTGAATGAACTATAATACCATAGCTTGTTTGTAACTTTCTTTTGGACTTAAGATTCATGATTGTTCATGCTGTCATGTCTAACTGATATTTAAGTGTCAAGTTTGACTGGGAACTTAAACGCTTGACCATATGGGACATTTTTGGTTCCAATTACTTAATTTTAAATAAAGGTCTAATTCAAGTTTATTTTAGGAATTTCATCACCTGTTGACATTCATCTTCTAATGTTTATTTATTACTTTTGACATAGTCCATATACAATTAACACTTTCTATACTTGGATTTTCCCACTTAGTTGTTAAAGTATACATTGGAATTTGGAATGGTCTATTATTTATCTGGAGGGGTTTTCAAGAAAAATAAGCAGACGACAGATAATAAAAGTAGAGATGGATTCCTATTTATTGGAGTATCAATGAGTATTTAGTACTGAAAAGGTTAAACAAGGTTAACCTACATTCTTTGTAATAATTTTTAATCTATTCCCTTAGGAAATGTTCAGATAATAAATTGTCGTTTGTTGAAATTATCTGAACATTTTCCACCAATGAATATCAATTATCTGTTTTTCTGTTCCCATTTTATCGTTTTATAACTGAACTGGAGAATCCATTTAGTACAGAAAGGGTTAATATCTTGCTAATTTGGTTGATTTCTATCAATAGGAAGGTTAACTGAAGGACAGGTCAAAGCTGGGTATGCTGCCTTGAAGAAGATAGATGACTGTGTGAATGGTAATGATATGGGACAGAAGCTCACTCAGGCATGCAATGAGTTCTATACCAGAATACCACACGAATTTGGGTAGGTTGTTATTGCAGTGAGATTTGGTTCAATAACAAAAAATTCATTTTTATCCGCCACTCACTACCTCTATTGCCTACATAAAGCCTGCCTAATAAACGTTATGTTTATTACATCGATGTAGCTTTATCAGGTCAATGTAGCTTTATTAGGTCAGTACTACTTTCATGACATAATTGCATATGCAAATTGTGCAGGTAACTAGGGACGTCAACTGACCTAAATGACCCAATAGTGATTTTGGGATGTTTTTATCATCCATAATTCACAGCAATTGATACAAAATTCGTAGACGGATATGTGTTTTCGCTCTAAAACATCTATAAACCATTAGTACAAGGCCAGCTTAGAATAACTATAAAACAAACCCAACAAACTATTTTGCTCTAAGCTGCAATCCTGTTTTTGCATGTCATGAATGCTAATTAGTTTGCTTGATCTAATAAATGGAAAGGTGTCATTAAAAGAACGAATGTAAAACTGAGGAAAATGACAGATTTACTTCACAAAAGGCAAGTTTTGTGCGATGGATAAATAAAATATGTAGCTAATGTTGTCTCTTAAACTGTTTTCGTCCGCTCGGGGGATTTGGCATGTATTGGACCTGGCAGAGCCTCGCCCAATAGTTTAAGCGACGACACTAGCTACATATTCTATATATATTACTTATTTAATGACTGGAGCTTCCTGAAATTTTGCAAAAAATCATGTGCCAATGCATTCTTTTATAAACACCTCAAAAAAATGAAGTCCCCCCCCCCCCCCAATATATTCGGTAATATATTGGATGGATTTTGATGAAACTTTCCGCAAATGATTTGTGGTACCAAAGACATCAAGTGTGCTAATTACTGTGCTGTGAGGTGAGATATGGCTGAGTGAGCACAAATTGAATGGAAGTGTTTTTATGTTTACCCATACCATAGTATGGTAAACATAGTGTCGTTGCCCGGATTGACCACTCGTCGTTGGTCCGTCTGTCTGTCCGTCTGTCCGTAGACACTTTACGAGTAATGCGATAACTCAAACATTTTCTATCCGATCGAAACCAAATTTTGTATATGGGTTTCTCAGCCCAAAATACAGATCGAGTTCGAATATGGGTTTGATCCGAGTTTTTTTTAGGGAGTTATGGCCCTTTTTCAACTTAGAATTCATGCATTCTGCCATAATTAAAAAAAAATTCATCTGACCATAACCAAATTTAGTATGTGAGTTGCTCAGTCCAAAATACATATCGAGTTCAAATATGGGTTTGATCCAATATTTTTTAATGGAGTTATGGCCCTTTGACATAGAAATCATGCATGTTTCGATAAATCTACAATTTTTCAACTGATAGGAACCAAATTTTGTATGTGAGTTTCTCAACTCAAAATACAGGTCGAGTTCGAATATGGGTTTGATCCGATATATTTTAATGGAGTTATGGTCTTTTGATTATTTTATTTATGGCTAAAATATATCAAAGATACCCAGTTGCACTGTCCAAATAGAATCTAATAAATCAGGTTTGAATTTGTCTTCTCACACAGAGTTAGTATCCAGTTACAATGCCATGAATTGTCTCTCTGTCTTGCATTGAGATAATTAACTACTAGCATGTGTTGGCCATATCATATACTATCTCTGTATATACTTAATATACTCTATAAAGTATCTCTGGCCATATGCTGGGGATAGCATAGATGGAATGTTTCTACTATATATTTTATATGCATGGTTATTTAAATTCCATCTTAAAGGCATAATCTGGTTTCATTGTTTAATAGCATTACTATTGGAGATTAATAATGTGATTGTGTTTAGTTAATTTGTTGGACATTAATTTCAATTGATTACAAATGTGAATTGAAATATTAAAGGGGCACACCAGGTTTGATATATTTTTCTTGTACTCTGCAAGTACACTTTAGGCATAATGCGATAACTCTAACATTTTCTATTTGATCGGAACCAAATTTTGTATATGAGTTTCTCAGCCCACAATACAGTTTGAGTTTGAATATGGTTTCGATCCAATTTATTTAAAGGAGTTATGACCCTTTTTCGAAAACAAATTTGAAAAAAATAATTATTTTTTTTTATTTTTTATGTTTTATAATAATAATAATAAAAAAAATGTCAGTGACTCTTTCATTGGTTTTCATTTAGATATTGATGATTATGATACACTTTGATAAAAAGGTTCCCAATCTTTTTTTTAAATAATTAAAAACAATTTTTTTTAAGTTAAACCAATTTGAAAAAACTAACACAATTAGGTTGTGGTGGTTTAGCATTACCGATCCTGTAAGAGTGTATTCTCTTATATAAATGCCAGTGACCCATAAATTCCAATAATTTGTGTGATGTAAATTTGTCTATAATAGTACATAAACAGTATACTCTATAATTCAACACCAAAACTCTCATTTATACGATCATAGTAAATTTATATCGCCAAGGGATGGGTTAACATCTGCCGATCGTGATCGGCCTCTCGTTTCAACTTTTGAAAAGCACCCCTTTTCCATTCAATTCATGCTCAGCCGGCCATAACATAACTCACAGGACGTGCCTCACACAGATTGTGTATCAGATACCACTAAATATTTGCATAAAGTTTCATCAAAATCCATCCAATATCTCATAAAATATTACCGAATATATTAGGGGGGGACTTTCTTTTTTTGAGGTGTTATATGTGAGTCCCATAGGGAGCCTCGCATATCTAAGAGAATACATTGGCCTAACAACATTTACCTTGACCTTATAAGCTCACAATGGGAGATTCACATATATAAGAGAATGCACTGGCACAGTCTCTTTTAATGCTGCATCAGTGCAGCTCTCGTCGTGAAAGGGTTAAGAATTCTGTCAAAACATCTATTTTTGTTTAAGTTCGTTATTCTTTACAGTGCAAAAGACTAATTCATTTTACAGTAATTTACACATGGAAATGTGATGGCTAATATATGCTAAATTTGGCCTGTGTAGTGATTTGTATTTATATCTTCGCTTCTTATAGGTTCAAAGCCCCTCCAATAATCAGAACAAAGAAAGATATAAAGAAGAAAATTGAACTTCTGGAGGTATTGTATTCCAAATATTTGCAGAAAAGGTTTTACAGTGACTGGGTATTAGTTACCTGTCATGTACATGTACTTGTCATTAAAGTTTGAAGTACTACCAGCAGTATTAATGAACGAAAACCAATGGAATGGGCTAACCCTGTCTACTAAATACTTATTGACAAGTAGTTCCCGTAGGAAATGTTCAGATAATATTTTCAACAAACGACCATTGAACTTATTATCTGAACTGGACTGAACATTACCCTCCATTGAATATGAATCTTTCTACCCTTGTATTACCTGTTTTTATTCACCTGATTTAAAGTGTGGTAATTTTACCCGAATGCACTAGAGAGATCCTAGTAGCTTGCGTGACATGCACGAAAACCAAGCCAGTACTGCAACAATAATTTAACCCTGTATCTGCCATATTGTATTTAACCCTTCCATGACTGGAGCTTCCTGAAATTTTGTGATAACCCGGTGCCAATGCATTCTCTTATATATGTGAGTCTCCCATATGGAGCCTTGCATATATAAGAGAGGACATTGGCCTAACGATATTCACCTTGATCTTTTAAGCCAATGCATTATCTTATATATGCGAGGCTCCCTATGGGCGACTTGCATATATAAGATAATGTACTGGCACAGGATCTTTAATGCTGCACCACCGATGCTCCCGTCATGAGAGGGCTAACAGATGACTAACAATTATGTTGTATTAAAGGATATTGACTGCAGGTGTGGTATAAACCCAGATAACATGCAGGTGTGTGAAGGAGGTGAACTTGGTCGCACTCCTTTTTTATGCTATGTTTGATATGATTGTAAATTTACATTATTTTTACTGGCATTACTGTTGTTTCTACTTTATTCTATGTAAACTGTGACATATTTTCTTTTTGCAGGCATTGGCAGATATTCAGATTGCTATAAAAATGTTTAAACAGGGAGATTCCTCTAAGAACCCCGTCGATGAACATTATAATTCACTCAAATGTGACCTGGATGTCATGGAGAAGAAAGATAATATGTTCAAGGTAAAATTCTCTTTACATATTTGACTGTGCCAAATAAATTATATCTTCAGGTATTTTTGAAAAGGATACTTCGAACATCATCAGAGTCCATTACCTATTTCTCACCGAGTACCCTCGACTACCAAATACCTTAATTTTGCTCAGAGTGATATCTAAATGGGGGACACTAAATTTCTGTACTTATCCCCCGCATATCTATATCTTAATCATTGGTTGTCGAAAATGAATGATCTTTTGTTTGCTGATGAACCACACCACCATGAGACATCTTTCAAATTAAGCCACTTCAGAAAATTTAATAAAAACCTATGTGGGGAGGGGGATGGGAGGGGCGGCGGCTCTTGTTCAAAACTGTGTTAATAAGCACACCTTGGCTGTACCAATATGAGCTTCAGGTTCATTGACACAATACTTTTACAAACTATGGTTGAGCTTATCTCATTGTATGGATAAACCATCCATCAGTATCTCCTGGGGCTTTTTGATATTCAGTTTCCTTATGAAACTCATTTTGATGACTAATTGTATTAGCATTCCCATAAAAGATAGAAATATATTAATATCACACATATTAAAAAAAAAAGTTCAGTAAGAGATTCAATTTCCTTTAAAAACACATGGATCATTGCAAAATATCATAATGTTGTGGTCACATTTTTCCTTAGTTTTAGTTAATGTATCAGGGGGGGGGTCGGAAAAAAGTGACATGACATTAGGCTGAAAAAACCTTTTTTCCGGCTCTTGCAGGCTCTTGGGTACCCACCACCCCCCTATTTGAAGGAAAAAATATTTTTTCCAATTTCATGCGGGGTACCCACCCCCTTTTTACCTCCAAATCTGTAATATCACACCATTTAAGCTTGATGGTCAGTATTACAGTTACCCTATTTCCATTTCTAGTTATTCTAAGTCATTCCAACTTTTGTAACAACACGAAACAGGTTCTAAAAAAATACCTGGAAAAACCCAAAATAACACACAGAATACATGTGCTGATCAGTAAATTATTGATTGATTCTTCCCCAAATATTGTCTAAGGTAGCTCATAATGCTCATTATACATGTAAACAAATATAAAAGCATTAGTGTACCTTCTTTTCATCACAGAAAGTGTAACTTTAGATGTGTCCCATAGTATCACATGAATTTATGTCAATTATGATTTTTGAAAAAATTATTAGGGCAACACCACCTGGCAATTAACTCTCCAACAATACAGGTATTCAGCTGAAATCCACTATGTATCACAAAACTAATTTTCATTTCCATGAGCTGAGTTCTTGGGCTAGGTACTGTGCTAAGGCCAGACCCAGGTCAAGCATTCATACAAATACATGTAATGCATGTAAATAGAAACTTGAAAATAAGACGGTCATATGCAGTCTGCAGAATAAGCTGCAAGGAGGGTGAGTTTTGTGATGCTACCCAGCAGAGCGGGCTATATCATTACTAAATTCACCATATGTGACCCTCATATGTAGCTAGTTCTCCATGGTTGGTCGAGACCAAAATAGAATGAGGTCGTTAGGCCAAAAAAAAAAAAGGTTTTGGTTCTCAGGCACCGCCGCATTGAATAAAAAGGGCCGCATTAGGCCTTTTTATTGCAATGCCCGATGTTACGACAAAAAAACTTACGAAAAAAAAAAATTGAAATTTTTTTTTTTTTTTTTTTGGGGGATTTAATCAACATGTCCATAGCAGATATGTGTTGAATATTAGTGTGCATTGAGCTCTAACATATAATGTGTTAAAAAGTGACTTGCAGGCTTACAACATAAAGTAGATGACTACAATTAAGAAAATGATTAGCTGATCCTCATGCTCTTCTTACAATTAGTCATTGTGAACAACTTACACTAATTGTAACTTTATACAATTGAAAGGCACGGGACTAAATTCAGGATCACATATTAGAATGGGGAGGTATCAGTTTTTAGACAACAATAACAGTAGTTAATGTCAGGGGCATTATATATTGTTAGGTAATCCCAGTCATACACTGGTAGTACAATGTCATTTTTATATAAGACTAAATGAGTTTATATGCATAACAGTTCCCTCTACCTTTCTGGTTATTACTAGACAGAGGAAGGTATCTTTGTCCATGCTTACTATGCGCAGAAAAAAATAAAAAATAAAAATAAAACCCTCCCTCCCTCATTGATTTGAAAAAAAAATTGCCCGAGAACCAAAACACTTTTTTTTTTTGGCCTTAGAGGTTGAATTTGTTGATGCTATGCCGGGTAGTATCGCCAAATTCGCCCTCTGCAGACTTCGATCATTTTGCTGATGACCAGCACATTATTTTTAGACTTGCATATTATATTAATTATATTATATTTTCTTTCCCTTCTTTTCACTCATCTGTTCTGATTTTGTTTATTCCACTTAGCAGCCTTCTCCATATCTACACATTCAAGGTCTATGTATGCTCGCCCAATCTTTTATCTGGGTCCCACCATCTCAAGATTATTATCTCAGTGATATGCGTTGTTGCAGTCTACAGTCCCATGCCAAGTTCCGATACAATTTTGACTGAGTCATCTGGTCTGATCAGGTATAATGAGTAAATATTAATGAGATAAATGAATAGCTTTTTTCATTTTATTTATATTAAAGTTTATTCATGTGCTACATAACTGTCCATTTTCATCTGGAACCAGTAGCATTGGTACATGGCAATGTGATCGGATGTAAAAGGCGAATTCCTGAGAGTTGGTTCGTAATCTGGATTTCTGAGAAGCATCATGCCCATATCCACACTAACTACCCCCCTAAGCACTGCCCTAAGTGTCATACACACCTTAACAATGATGCTGAACACTTTGAGGCATTTATATTGAAGAAATGTTGTAAGAGGAAAAAATTGCGACCACTCAGGAAAAAAGTTACTTTTTCGCAGCTGAACCACCCCCCCCCCCCCCCTGAATGTATTGGAAAAAATTGTAGTGCAAAAAGCCTCTGGGGACCTCATTCTGCTTACACCTCAGCAGAATGAGGTTCCCAGAGGGTGAATTTGGTGATGCTAGCCCGCTATGCGGGGTAGCATCACTAAATTCACCCTCTGGGAACCTGATTCTGCAAATGACAGACACACTATTTCAAGGCTTGTTTGAATGATAGTTAATTTATAACTTTATTTGATAACTGGTCATCTATAAATATTGTGGGGACGAGAAGCCCATTATTTAATTTTTGTTTCATTTATTTGAAAATCTTCTTTAAATGTCAAATTTCCATTCATGAATGTCTTAGTCTTAACACTTATTAAAATTAACCTTTCATTTTTGTTTAGCTCATTGACAAATATGTACAGAATACTCATGCTTCAACTCATCTACAGTATAAGATGGAAGTGTTGGAAGTATATGAATGTGCTAAACATGGAGAGAAGGATAAATTTACTGATCATGGAAACAGGTAATATTCAATAATATTCACCTTCCAAAATCATGCATTAATATCCATGGTTCACTCTGGCCGCTAAATTATATTGGCCAATTTTTTTGTCATTGCTGAATTTTACTTGGCCATTTTTATGTGTACCCATACCATAGTATGGTACACATAGTGTCAACGTCCGGATTGACCACTCATTGTTCATCTGATGCGTCTGTCTGTCTAGCCGTTCGTCTGTTCGTAGACACTTTACGCATGGTGCGATAATTCTAACAATTTTTTTCCGATCGTAATAAAATGTTTGTATATGTGTTTCTCAACCCATATAGATCCAGTTCGAATATGGGTTTGATTTTATAGAGTTATGGCCATTTTTCGACTTAGAATTCACGCATGCTGCAATAACTCCAAAAAAATTTATCTGATCGAAACCAAATTTGGTATGTGAGATTCTCAGCCCAAAATACAGATCAAGTTCGAATATGGGTTTGATTCAATTTTGTTAATGGAGTTATGGTTCTTTTCCAAAAAAAAAAAAAAAATAGTTTTATTTTAATCTTTGAAGGTTAACATTGAATGTTATGGATTTTAGTGTCCAAGCTGAAAATAGCTTATCACTATGGCCAAGGTATGAGCTAAACATCTGCTGATAACGATTGGCCTTTCATTCAGAAACTTTAGCCAAATTAACAAGCCAAAATATGGGAACATTGAGAAAACAGAAACTAACAAAAATATAAAGAAACATGTATAAAAATAACTGAAACTTTTTTAGAAGGTTGGGAACCTGCAAAAACTGAAATAGGTCTATTCGACTAAGTATATTAACATAAATGAGCTCTGATTTGCCTACATTGTCTTACTTAGAAATCACAAAGCAGAAAAGTATTATCACTTGATTAAGAGAGTGCACCGTTCCAAGCCTTGAAATAGTGAGCCTGTCATTTGCAGAATGAGGTCCCCAGAGGGTGAATTTAGTGATGCTACCCCACATAGCAGGCTAGCATCACCAAATTCACCCTCTGGGGACCTCATTCTGCTTACACCTCAGCAGAATGAGGTTCCCAGAGGGTGAATTTGGTGATGCTAGCCTGCTATGCGGGGTAGCATCACTAAATTAACCCTCTGGGAACCTCATTCTGCAAATGACAGACACCCTATTTCAAGGCTTGGTTGCAGCTGATCATCATTGTTTTGATAAGTAAGCATGTGTGACATTTTATAAATTTTTACTCATACATATGTGAGCAACTGCAGATTATGTGTTAAAAAATTATGATTTTCGTGGACATCTAATGATAATTTGATCGCTCCATCAGATGAGAAACTATAAGGGTAAACTGAGGACAATAATGAGACTCAAATAATAAATAACCTTACTAAGTATCTCCGGTATTTTGAAGAGATCATAATAAATTTGTAATAAATAATCTTAATAATTTTCTCCGGTATTTTGATGAGAACGTTAATTTATAATAAATAATCTAAGCTGTATTAAATATTTTTCTCGCTCTTCAGGATGCTTCTGTGGCACGGATCACGAATAACGAATTGGGTTGGAATCCTGAGCCAGGGTCTGAGAATAGCTCCGCCGGAGGCTCCTGTTACAGGCTACATGGTCAGTATATGAGAATTTCTCTTAACAATGAAGAAACTAGTGCTAACTTTTGTGAAATCCTGAGATTCCAGGGGGATGCAGTCTTTCATGACTATGACTGCCATGTTTTTTTCGGGACCAAAACAAATAACAACTGAAGAAATAAAATGGTTGCACTGTAAATTTGATCCAGACAGGTTCATCTAGTGGTCACTTTGATGTCAATGTCTGAAGCTAGCTCTCTGGGCACCGGCAATGGGATATCTCGTATCCTGATGTCAAGATGTTGGCTGCCAGGGCTGAGACCATTATTACATTCTTACCCGATTCAGGTTTTTAGCTAAGGGTTGGGGGAATGGTACCTCTGTAGCCGCTGGGGGAAATTTCAGTCCCATCAACAAACTGAATATCTATTAGTATTTAGTAAATCAGTCGATAATTTAAGACAAGTTGTGAATGACTATGGTAATATATAAGTAGATTAATATAAGTAGATTAAGTTAAGGAATCGTAATTATTTTTATTTTTGACAATTAAGTAAGGTAAGGGCATTGTTGTTGGCACTGCATATAAACACTGATATTGTATAGGTACTATAAATTTAGCTGAAGAACGTAAAATTAAATTCGCGAGTAAGATAAATGTACTGACAATTTCCGTAGCGCACCAACAACAGTTTCTGTAGAGGAAATTGTTAAAATTCGCAATTTATTTCTATATCCGACTTTACTACATTCATGTCAACATGTTATACCATGAACTATTCCTGATCATCCTTCAGTGGCTAGCATCTGGACCTCGTCTAGAACAGAATCAGTCAGAACAGTAATGTAATCACAACGTAACCAGGCAGAATCAACCACAATGCATATGGCATTAATCTTTTAGCGTGTCGCTTCGATAAATTTCCAAAGCATTAATTATCGATGCGTGTAGCCCTGAAAAAACATTCTTTTTATGTAAAATGGTTCACTAGAGTAGAGATCAGCATTAGTGGGCAAATAAAATGATCTTAGTTTATCACTCCCTGTTGCTTGTTTGTTTTATTGAGTGACATACACAGGTGATGTAGGCATTTAATCTGTGGATCGGATCCGGTTGGGGAATATGTCGGAGGGGAAATTTGGGTGAGGGGAGGGGAAAGGACGTTTAAAGAGACCTGCTGCCCCTATAGCAGAAACCTTGCCCTATTCCTTATCCCGCATTTTGTTCTTAGTCTGTTTTGAGAATTAATAACCATGACACTGAAATAATTACCGCACAACATTTAAAATGATTCAGTCACATTAGATATTGAAAAAAATATATTTACATATAAATGACAAAGATGCAGTTACCATGACAACCTGCAGTATTGCTTATTGTAGTGTCCACATAGAACAATCATTCTGATGACCAGAATGCTTCAGTATCAACTGTTGAAGAAAGTTTGTTGTAATTCAGACTTTGACAATCGAATTTTGCAACGGAGGGTGAATTTAGTGATCCTACCCCACACAGTTGGCTAGCATTACCATATTCACCCTCTTGAGACCTCATTCTGCTTAGGCGTCATCTTCTGTGAAGTATCTATAGTCTCATATTAACATTGTTTTCAGTTGATTTTCCCTTCTGTTCAGTTTTTAAATCCCCTAATTTGCAGAAGATAAAATACATAATCGATGGACAAATGGGTGAACATCACCAACCTCAACTGGGAACTTCAACCCGATCCTAGGTCTCCCATAGCAGTTGAGGTCTAAGCAGAATGAGGTTCGCAGAGGGTTAATTTGATGACGCTATCCCGCCGTGATATATCCAGGCTTGGTTGAATTTGTAACAAATGCAAGTCTACAACATGCCATCTGGTTCGTTCACCAATTGGAATGCGTCGGTATGGGAATTCATTAGGATGTCTTGATAAATAGGTCAACGATACCCATACAATTTCATAGTCCCGTATACTGGGACAGCATACTGACATTGATAATGACTCCCGACCGAGACACTTAATAACTACTCCATTGGCAATTCAATCTATTAACCCTTTCTGTACTAAATACTCATCGGCAAGTAGTTCAGATAATAAGTTTAACAAACGACCATAGAATTTCCAACCAATGAATAGGAATTGAATTCTTCTGCACTTACATTATCATTTCATCTGCCCATATATCATTAACATCCCTCCAAATGAATAATATACCATTCCGATGTATAATTTTATAACTGAGTGGGAGAAGCCATTTATTGTAGAAATGGTTAATCCAACACATGTGGTGAACAGTTACATAATAAGTGTGGTTCTGAGGCCAAACAAAATTAAATGTCTGGTTTGGGTTGCAAGCCGAAAAATAATAGGGTCGGTAGGTAGGCTTGAAATTTTATTTTTTTATGTAATTTTTATTTTGACATATTCTTATTACTTTTCATGTGCGTATTTTACTCTGCAAGATTGACATAAAACTACTTTTGATTGTTGTTGTATAAATTTTAATATTACACAATACTTTTACAAAGAAATCAACCTATTCTGAGATACTGAAATGAATTTTGTGTTTTATGAAATTTTTTGAGAAAAAATTCAATAGATTTTCTTGAAAACCATGAAACAAATTTTAGGGTAGGGGGTTTAAAATAGGGTCGGTAGGGAAACCCAGACCGCATATATTTTTTCCTTTGGCCTAAAGCATGATAATCACCCTCAAAATTGCAGTTGAATGATGCTAAACGTAATATGATGCATGACGTTGCTCAAAGGGGCTGACCGCAGGCAACGTTATTCACCGTGGGCTCGGCATTGAATGAGTTTCAAATAGGATCAACTGATATTTTGTTTATCGAAGAGCTAGTAACATTTCTTGCTTACCTACTGTTACTCCGATCTTCATGTACTGGGAGAAAATTAAAAGCAGGCATTCCTCAACACTATTCTGACAGTAATTGTTTGTGCATATTTGAGAAATAGACTTAAGTTTTATTTGTTGGCCTATGACAATCAGGTTGTCATTTGAATGAGTCACCCTATTGTTTCTATTTGTAGTTTGGGAAAGGAGTTTATTTCGCTGATATGTCCAGCAAGAGTGCTAACTACATTTATCCAAGTCGGGCTAAGAATATTGGTCTGATGACACTGTGTGAGGTAGGTTTTCATTTTGAGATCATATGTTATGTTAACCTTTTTTCTGCCATCAGTACTCAGTAAAATGTAATGTTGTGTGCTCAGTCCTTCGATTCTGAAAAACACCGGTGCGCAGTTTATTGTGCGTCTGTTTATAAAATTAAGTTATAAGGCAAAAAAAAAAAAGTGTTTTGGTTCTCGGGCAATTTTTTTTTCAAATCAATGAGGGAGGGAGGGTTTTATTTTTATTTTTTATTTTTTTCTGCGCCTAGTAAGCATGGACAAAGATACCTTCCTCTGTCTAGTAATAACCAGAAAGGTAGAGGGAACTGTTATGCATATAACTCATTTAGTCTTATATAAAAATGGCATTGTACTACCAGTGTATGACTGGGATTACCTAACAATATATAATGCCCCTGACATTAACTACTGTTATTGTTGTCTAAAAACTGATACCTCCCCATTCTAATACATGTATGTGATCCTGAATTTAGTCCTGTGCCTTTCAATTGTATAAAGTTACAATTAGTGTAAGTTGTTCACAATGACTAATTGTAAGAAGAGCATGAGGATCAGCTAATCATTTTCTGAATTGTAGTCATCTACTTCATGTTGTTAGCCTGCAAGTCACTTTTTAACACATTACATGTTAGAGTTCAATGCACACTAATATTCAACACATATATATGGACATGTTGATAAAATCCCCCAAAAAAAAAAAAAAATTTTTTTTTTTTTTTTTCGTTAAGTTTTTTTGTCATAACATCAGGCATTGCAATAAAAAGGCCTAATGCGGCCCTTTTTATTCAATGCGGCGGGGCCTGAGAACCAAAAATTTTTTTTTTTGGCCTAACCGATGTATGTGCATGTAAACATGTATATAATACATTCAAATAACATTGCTTTTGATGTTTTATTAAAATAAAACTTCAAACAAAATAAAAGTGCTCATTGTTGGTTTACATCAACAAAAAGTTCCTTCCTGGGATCGTTTTGTACGCTGCCAACTCCAGGGAATATATTCTCTGGCCGACTCCCAAGTGGGATCAAAGGGACCTATCCGTACGTCCCGCCCACCTGTAGACTGCATGGTTACTGTTACTACGCACCACAAGCCATCTCAATTTTGCTATCTCTTCAGTGCTAAAATGGCTTCCGATGAGAAAGGACTGTGTTGTTAAACACCATGTAACACGATAATATAGCTTCATTCTGAATATCACGATTTTCAAGATACCTTTGTGTGTATATATGCATCTTGTAAAAGTGACTGTCGTTAGATATAAACAAAAATAGAACCAGTTTTTAAACAAAAAATCAGGTGTGATTGTTAGGCCACTTCCGATAACCAACAAAGATAGATGTTTACGATGAATCAAACCGTGTAAATGAAGCCCTTATGAAACTTCAATATCAAATAGCAAATTTAATATCGAAGCTATGCTAATGGTTCACACCTTGATGAAATAAACCAAACGGAGGTGTACATGTGGTAATTAATCTATAATCCCTCTTTTGTCGAAATAAATATAACGATATCAGTTTACCATACCACGAGCGCCCTGAATGAACCCTGGTGACATCAGGCCGGATGCAAAGGATTATCAAATAATGGCCTTTTAAAATTCCACATCCTATTTTGCAGGTTAGTGTGAATAGCAGACATTGAACTCAATATTACCACGATGTTATAACAGCAACAAATGTATACATTTATAACGAAAAACACTTCACATAAAACACATACTCGCGGCACAATTAATATTCATAACGCATCATCGATTGGGACTACTATTTCCACGTTTTAGTTTGAAATCTGTTATATATAAATATTGAAATTTAAATAACACTAGGATCCGAGTGTGGTCGTTGGCATTGTTTAATCCAGTGTAAACATATGTCTTAGTTACTTTTTTATTTAGGAAACCGAACTAAAACATGTATAAATATCGTTCGTCACCCGGACATGTTCCCCATGCCCATTTCAACACCATTGTAGCTTTTTAAGACATATTTTGCTCTCGTGTTCGTAAATTCCCTATAGCTTACAATGGTAGTTAGGGACCCGCTTGTGGTGCGATTCATATCACTAGGCAGGCGGATGTCGCTTCCGGGTTTAAGCTATCGGCTCATTGGCTATATAGTAGAGCGGTTAAGGCAGATAAAATCTGGAATCATGCACTTTTGAGTAGAAGCATGAAACTTCTCACATATCATTATGGACATATATGGATCTGATATGGACCTATTTTCTAAAATTCAAAATGGCCGCCAAATCCAAGATGGCGCTCAAGGGGGTCACTAAATTTCCGGTTATGACCCTATCTCTAGTTATACGGCGATAACAGAAAAAATATTTGACATATGATGGTGTAGTTAATTGTTAAGTTTTCGCCATACATATGCGCATTTAATTAAATTCATTTTGTTAGCCATCCCCCAAGATGGCCCCCAAAATGGCCGCCAAAATTTAAAAAAAATGCCGATTTTTCTTAAATTCTACACTTCTTTCTAAATTATCCCAGAAATTTTATGGGCTATATGGGAATTTCTTCTCGGAATATTGAGAGTAGTCATTTACTATCAATTTCGAGTCATGTTGAGTATTCTTGGTTACCGCCGGACCATGTATACGTTTAAAAAAACGACTATCAAATCACCCACATAGTACATTAGTATTATTCCAACCACGCTATGTCCGTTAAGAGCTCTGTAATGTACACAATAATAATTGTCTGGACATGCAAAAACAGTATCACATTGTTTATCCAAAATTGCTATACTTATACAACAATTACTGCCAAAATAGCCGTTAAAATGGAAAAAATCTTGAATTTTCGTTCAAATTAACTTTTTTGGGGGTTAATTCTGGGATATAAAAGTTGTAAGACTCACAGGCATATCTCTGAGACATACTAATTCAAGGAATTTCAGGGGTGGTCCATAAGATGTCTATAAAAATCCAAGATGTCTGCCAAAATGACAGCGTAAATTTTACACCATTGTCATTTTTGCATACAAACGTTAAATTTTTCAACTCTATAAGACTCCGTCATAATTATTGTGGTACACTCTAGTGACATAGGCAATATTAAACTATGTGCTGGTAGTTAAAATAAAGATAACTGCCAAAATGACCGCCATAATAGGAATGTTTTAGTACAACCGTGGAACCTCTCTGCTAAGTAAGATTGTTATATGATAACATGTCCGATTTGACTAAATCAGGTCCATGATTATGCTGTTCTGTACCTGCTATATGATATTGTGATTCTTGTACATGATAACATATTGGCATATGCTGCACCAGGCTAATGTTACATGCCACAATGTTCCTGCTTGATAATCTCAGGATGCTTATATAAGAAATATATGAAAAATATACTATCATATGTACTGGAAGTAGTTTCACCATAAGCGGTTCATTGCATTGCTGTGACTACCTTCATAATAGTTTAACGTTATAATATGGACAGAAACAAATTATGAGGGTGTGTCTAATGTATAATATATCAATAGAATGTGTATAATTCGAATGTACCAAGGATTACATGCCCTTGTTCAGCCAGTTTTCAGTCGGATGTGATTAACATAGCTCTGTTGTCATTGAAAGTGAAAACCAATTATTTAAGCAATGAGTACTTCATAACACAACATCCGTGTTATTCTGTTACAAGACTAACTACATTTTTGCAGAACCATTCAAATTGTAGATGGTTGATCAGTCGAATAGCTCTATTTCATTAAATTCGAACAATGTGTCATGTCAGATGGCACATTTTCTCCACATCATCGTACTTGAGTTGAAAATGTAACAACGCATTTTCTTCCAAATTCGACAATATGACCATGAGTTGCTAACATACCTCTGATGATTACCACTTTGTTAGTGAGGTGCACTTAGGGACACGTTTAGAAATACATAAGAAACGATCATGAAATTTAACAAATCCAGCTTAAAACTGACTTTTGGGGCATTATATCGATTCATATTAGCCAACATGTTTGGTATGCATTTGTTGCATCAAATTATGGTCACTATATGACAATAGCTTCCACATATGTGCACTACACAGGCTCAGCATACATGTCATTATGTACCTGCTACATTTGATGGTGTTTCTTATATATAATACAGGTCGGATTATACCAGATCGGGGAACATGGCTCATCGCACTTGCCACAATGAATCTGTTGTGCTCGACCAGGACTATTATAAACCTGTTCGATATAGACTACACCAGACTGATTGTGTATGCCAGAAAATGAGAAAGCATCTGGTATAAACGATTAGATCCATTCCCCAACCAGAGATTGGTCCAACTCTTGCAGAGATGTCTGTTGAACGTGTCGAGTTGTCACACAGTCTACAACATCACCCAGTCATGTTCTATGAGTTTGAGATTGTATGATACCGCTGGTAAATCAATGCATTTGATTCCTTCCTCTTTGAGATAACGTTTCCCAAGCCTGGCATCAATGGTGCCGTTCTGGATGATAAACATGTCTGTGCGACCGTCAAAAGGCATCCCTCCCCACACCATAACCAAACCACCATCTTAGCGGTTATCTTCCACCACTGTGGCATCAGTGAAACTCTCATATCGCCTCCTCCAGACCAAAAAACGTCTGTCAAGGAAATCTAGGCCAACTCCTTGAGCGTAACGAACATCGTGTTGTCTGTTTCTGTTGGCCTGTGTTGAAATTATGACCCCAGCCTCATTCTGGAGGGGAGCGCTGCAGTGATATGACATTCATGGTATGTGCCAGATTCACAGTTTCTTTGAGATAAAGCCATCATAAAGGTTATATGTTTGTCTTATCATTTCGTACCCGCAGATGACTATGTCGTGACTTCTTTCCACAGTAATATGGGTATTGATGCGATTCCACACCTGTATGTAATGTTATTGCTGTCACCTGGCCATGCAGAAACCTACCTATGTGACATTCCAGATTGGAGCACCACCACCCCTCTGGACAAATTGTGGGTGCTTAATTCGGAAACCTTTTTAAATCAATGCCGAAGAGTTGTTGGTAATAGCCACTCATGTGACACTATACAGTTATCGCCTGGTGTTGAGGGAGACACGGATATTTGTCGCCCGTTTGGGGATGAATGTCTCCCGAGGGGCTTTGCCCCGAGGGAGACATTCATATCCCAAGCGGGCGACAAATATCCGTGTCTCCCGAAAAATAAAGGCGATAACTGTTTTGTTATCCGCACTGAATAACATTGTTATTCCACCAGCTTAATCAAGTCATAAATTAACACAAGATGACAAAACATGAAGCAAGATTTGTAGCTTTGGTGACAACGGAAAAGTATTTGTAATATCTGCAATGCACATGTCGACATATTATTAACACAATATGGGCTCTAAAATTGTCATATAAAGTTCATCAGCGCATGATATACGGACATACATGTATAGGACAACGAGTCTGAATTTGGAGATGCATGATGCAATAAAAAGTATTGTCCCGACAACAGGTTTTAACATGACAAGATTCATCGGACATTTTTTTAACCAAAGTATAGCAATGTTAAAAAGCATAATTCTGAGCTACCCATTTGTAACAATAGTTACATGTAAATACGCTAGATCACAAACAATAAGTGGATGTGTATTAGCTAGTGCAGGTGCCGAAAGTTACAAGCTTTCACTCTACACGCCAAACGAAAGCAGCGACATCTCAACACAGCGTGTCAAACACGAAAACGACAACATACTGATCACAGGCAAAGGGGAATAACCTACTACCTCGCACGGAAAGTTAAATGTCGTATTTCCACGATTTATATGCAAACAATGTGGTCACACCACGGTTGGTAAAATTGTGTAAACATGTAGGTATATATGCGGAGTGTTATTTTTAGTATGTTGTAGAGGAGGTGGTGTGGTATAGCTACATGTGTATGTAGTATTCGTTGGTCAATATCCACAGTAAACTTATTACTGACGTTACGGCCAGGGCAACAAGTTAGTGGTTGTCGCCCGGCTCAGCGGGCGACAGTGTGATTTGCCGCCCGCCACGTGACAGGTTCTCGGCCTATCAAATGATAGAGAAAAGGAGAAGTGATAACAATCTGATTTGAACACAGAAACATTGTGGACAAAATCACGAAAAACGTGGAGACCCACTTGTTCACTGGACAGATCACACCACGGTGTATTTCAAATTGTAGCATCCTAAGACAGAACAAATGATCACGCATCTACACCATAGTCAGATACGAAAGGGCAAAATTGCATATTACTGTCTAAATATGACCAATTTATGGGTAATCCTTAGCAAAATTTGACTAGTGTATATGATAACAGAAGTCCAATGTAGACTACACCAGGCTCGTCATACATGTCATAATTCATATGTTACACACGATGCACGTCATTGTGATAACATGTTCGGCATAGACTACACCAATAGCATAATAACTGCCACACTTTGTCTGTTACACACGATCATTATCATTACATTTTATAACAGCTTCAGTATGAACCACACCAGGCTCACCATACATCATACAATGCACATGATACACACGGTCAGCCCCAGTACAGGGTAATTATATATCATAACAGTTCCAGCATAAACTATACCAGGGTCATCATACATGCTACACTAGTCACTACATCTGTTTACACACTATCAGATTCAGGGTCATTATATATGACAACAGGATCGGTATAGACTACAACAGTCTCATCACACATGTCACAATTCATCTGTTACACACGATTGGGGTCATTATATATAATACGTTCGGTATAGACTATACTAGATATATAAGGCCAAAATAAATAATATGTGGGTTTCCCCTTTCCCGCCCGCCCCATGTCAAACCGCATACCCACTTTCATTTTATTGGTTTTGAGAACAAAAAAAGTGTTCCATTTTATCCGACCGTCCAAAATCATAAAATATATCGTACTGTTCCAATTCTATCTCAAAATGAACCCAATAAATTGTAAGGAATATTCTCTTGTGTGCATTACAGTTTTCTTAATGCACATAGTGTGTATGGAATATTAAACACTAATGCACTACTTGGGTGATTTGATGGTCGTTATTTTAAAACTATTGTTTCACGACCAGGCTGTAACCAATAATAACGGAAATGGCTCCAAAGTGATGGGAAATGACTAATATCAATATTACGAGAGAAAATTACCATATACTCCTTAACATTTCTGGGGTAATTTAGAAAGAAGTGAAAAAAAATCTACGTTTGGTTGCCATTTTGGGATATTTTGGTGGCCATCTTGTGGGGATGGCTGACAAAATTGGTCTCATTATATGTACTTATGTATGGCGAACACCAAACAATTAACGACAACACCATATGTCAAATATGTTTTCTGTAATCGGTGTATAACTAGAGATATGGCCATTCGGTCACCCCTTTGGCCGCCATCTTGGATTTGACGGCCATTTTGGATTTTTGAAAATAGGTCCATATCAGAAATTGATCAGCTATGGTCCTACTATATATATGCAAAGTCTGATAGTTCTACTCAAAAGTGCATGCCTATGGGCCTTACAATGTATGTCGCAAAATTAGCCCAAAAATAGTAAATTTTAACGAAAATCTAGATTTGTTCCATTATGGCGGCCATTTTGGCAGCAATTTTTGTAAAAGTAGATAAATTTATGAACAACAATGCGATACCGATTTTTCATGTCCAGAAGATAATTATTGTATACATTACAGAGCTCTTAGTGCACACAGTGTAGTTGGAATAATACTAACGTACTATGTGGGTGATTTGATGGTCATTTAAAAAAACTGTGTATATACATGGCCCGGTGGTAACCCAGAATACCCATATGATGGCTCCAAATTGATAGGAAATGACTACTGTCAATATTACGAGAAGAAATTACCACATTACCCGTAAAATGTCTGGGATAATTTAGAAAGAAGTGAAGAATTTAAGAAAAATAGATTTTTTTAAAAAATTTTGGTGGCCATTTTGGGATATTTTGGTGGCCATTTTGGGTGATGGCTAACAAAATTGGTCTCATTATATACGCATATGTACGGCGAAAACCAAACAATTAACTACACCATCATATGTCAAATATGTTTTCTGTATTCGGTGTATAACTAGACACTGCGAAATGTTTTGACCCATTTGGCGGCCATCTTGGATTTGGCGGCCATTTTGAATTTTTGAAATTAGGTCCATATCAGAAATTGATCTATATATGTCCATAATGATATGTGAGAAGTTTCATGCTTCTACTCAAAAGTGCATGATTTTTTTCTTAACCGCTCTACTAATAATTGAAATTGGGGCGGTATCTACGGATAGGTCCATTGTTACTGATAAGTCATTATGGCAAATTGGTAATCCGTACTGTTTACTCTTTCCTGTTTCATTGGGTCTGGTGTATGTTTTATTGCGACATGCTTACAAGTAATGAGCGATGACGGTGTAATATAATTGATTGTTTTGACAGCATTGTCTCTTTGATTCCCTTGATGATCGCTTTGATTGTCTCTGACACACATATTCAACAGTACGCACAGACCATTATGGTAAAAAAAACATTCCAGTGTATAACTTTTGATGCTCGGGTTCATTATATCTACCGTTTAATTGTTGTTATTGATCGTTTAATTCTTCGTAGTACTAGACATATAACAAAATTGGGCATACTGGAAATTTAAATCATTCGGATTTTCATTCATACTTCACCAAATATCATATATTTGTTAAATACATATTAAGGAACTTATACTTCACCCTTCATCAAAGCCATACATCACTACATGTATTCGTTGTCTTCAAATATCATAAAATGCATTTGCACAGTTTTGTCATCTCAAATCTACCGGAAGCCGCTCATCATCACTCGCTCTTGAAACTGTTCATTTTCTGAAACTTCATTCATCAATTGTGTAAATATTTCGCATGCTCATATATTCATACTTACCATTTTTGTGCTGCATATAATGCTTCATATAAAGACTAAGGTCTCGTCCCAGTTCCACATATTTATACATTTTGTGAAAGTACATATCTGCAATTCTTACAAACTCAAAATCCGGAAATACGTCACGTGGTACTTGTTCGACCTAGAGTATTAATTTCGCCTGTTTAAATTGCAGACTGATAATTGTTCATTTGATGTTGATATGTATTTTTAATATCACTTTCGTTAGGGAACTATTTTACAACATGCATGTAAGGTGTTTGTTTAGTGCGTTATGCGCCACAAATTAGTATCCTGTGAAAGTTTTGTGTTCTACAAACACTGGGAGCGAATTTTAGCAACCTAATCTTCTTCTGACTTTTTTACATCATGCAGTGGAGGATAAATTGTTTCAAAGAACGCTCCTGTTGGTTTTGCAGCGCACCACTCTCAACGTGCACAATTTTCTTAAATTAAAGTCTTGCTGATGTCCAATTGACTAAGGGAGCGATTTTTCATGCGAGGTCCAATTGCGTCTTAAAAGACTTTATTTTAAAACTTATATCCTCACATATAAAACGCTCCCTTTGGTTTGTCTGAGCTCAGCTTATTAAAGTTATCTCATAGTTCCTAAAACTTTCAAGTTCTCTTTAATGTTTCACTTTCCTTTAAATTTTGGGACTTGACATTTTCTGGCCTTTTCATTGGTCAATTTGTGTCAAGTCCGGCCCGCGCCTTCTATATAAAAGGGACCACGGGGCGCGCAAATAATGTCACACAAGAGCAATTATGCGCCTCAAAATTGAAAGACTGTGAGCTATATGTCCATATTGAATATTGACCTACTTGCAATTGTAGACATTTGATTTCCATTCCAAATTTGTGTCTTAAAATTATATGTCTTAAAGAATGTTACATGTTCCAGGAAAGTTCATGTTAACAGGTAAACAGGTAAACACATTACAGCATGTTGACATCCCTGCTTTAATTCCCCCTTAACAATGCTCATACTGTAATGGCTTTGCACATGACATGTGTCACATATCCGTGAAAAGATTTAGGGAACAATTCTCAATGAGTGGTGCATTTTTCATTTTTTTTTCGGTTACAAAAAGTATGAGAAGATAAAAATTAATTACATTTGTAATTTCATTAATAATTAATGACCATATGTAAATTGTAAGCTTTTAACACTTTCAGGTTTCACTTGGAGATACTAATGATTTGCTTACCGCAGACTATAATGCACATAAGCTTCCCAAGGGCAAACATAGTGTAAAAGGTTGTGGCTCACATGGTCCAAATATGAAGGATGCTCATACAATGTGAGTATAATTATTATAGACCATTAAAGATACACAGTCCGGTTTGTCACCAAATTAGTCACAATTATCCTGCGACAACTTCCGTCTTACAAGGCAAAAGAAAAATGAATACTACTTGCCATGTACAATTGAACAAGATTATTATCACATGATGAAATTAAAAAGGATCTCAATAAAAAAAAATATAAAACTTTCAATCGCACCGAAAACCAAATGAACCTCTATTTTTGTTGTGGAAGACTTCAACTTTTCCTGAAACGTCATTGTTCATCACAAATTCTAAGAAATAAAATTATTGTCACTGCAGAGAGTGAATAAGATGGTACTTATACTCAATTGACATTGTTCTGATATTGTCAAGCCATTGAGCCAAGTGACATCAATTTTGAATTGAAATCTGATTCTGAGAATGGTTTGCAAAATTAGTGGCAAATCGATTCAATAGCATAAATTTTGTGACAATTTCCACTAGTAAAATAGTATAATAGATAATACATCACTTACTTATCTAAAAGTTCTCAAAGACGTGGAGTGGAGTTTGTTCTGCATTGGCTCATTCTTTAATCGCATACCACTTTTTGGTATAGTTAATTTAAGCCTATATATTCTCCTTTTGGGCCCCTCATTCTGCTTAGGTTTCATCTTCTCTGGAAAGTATCTCTATTGTCAAATTAAAAAGTTTTTTTAGGTTCTCTAGAATCTTCTTTAGAAAGATTCTTTTTTTTTTTAGTTTAGTTTCTCTATATCCTCAAATTGGAAGACAACAATGCATATTTGAGGTGCCCAATGGGTGCACATCACCATCTGGGAACTTGAGTTTGGTCTCAGCATCACTAAAAGCACCCTCAAGGGACCTCATTCTGCAATGCGATGCAAATTCTGCATCGCGATGCAAATTTTTGGCAACTGAGAGCTGTGAAAACTAGATGAACCACTTAATCATTTTTAATATGTATATTCTCATCAGTGTTCACCTCAGCATATTAATTGAAGTAAATCACAAGACCTAATTAAAATTATCAAAATGCATGGCCAGGTATTAGAAGTAGACTATAACAGCTAACACAGTCCCCAGATCTGCCCAGATGGGAAGTTTTGAGTGGAAAAGTTTGGATCTCAGACTATTGACAACTCTGCAAACATGAATTGTTTTTGCATTGCATCCCACCCTCCCAATAAGATCCATTGCATCATGAACTTTAAAATGCAATGAATCGTTGTAGCCCTAATTGTCCGCCGACCCAACGGGTTCGGAGGACTATTATAATCAGCACGTCCGTCCATGCGCCCGTCCGTGCGTCCGAGGTTTCCGGATGATAACTTTAGTTAGAGTGAACCAAATTAAATTAAATTTGGTATGTGGGTTTACTAGCAGAAAAGACAGGTCAAGTTCGAATTCTGGTTCGGTCCGCCCATTTTCATCAGAGTTATGCCCCTTTTTCGACTTAGAATTTTACCGTCTATTAACATTTTTGGTTTCCGACCGATAACTCCAGTTTGGATTATTTGATCTGAACCAAAGTTGGGGTGTGTATTTCCCAGCTAAAGATACAGGCCAAGTTCGAATATGAGTTCCGTCCAATTATTTTTACATGAGTTATGGCCCTTTTTCGACTTAGAATTTGACCGTCTGTTAACATTTTTGGTTTCCGACCGATAACTCCAGTTTGGATTATTTGATCTGAACCAAAGTTCGTATGTGTCTTTCTCCCAGCAAAACACAGGTCAAGTTCGAATTCGGGTACCGCCCGCCAATTTTCACCAGAGTTATGTCCCTTTTTGCCTTAGAATTTTTGCCAATTTGAGGTTTCCGGATGATAACTTTAGTAAATGTGTACTGAATGAAATTAAATTTGGTATGTAGGTTTACTAGCACTAAAGACAGGTTTTTATGCGCAAACAACTGTCATATCAAGCCGACACTTAGAGGCGGACATGAGGTCTACCGACCTTTTATTTTCAGACCTGGTTATGCGGTATTTTTTATCGGGTAAATGCAGATAATCATTACCTTATGTTCAACGAAATCTTGGAGAATCTATATCCATGTCACTGACTGCGCTTTATTGAGATAAAACACCATAATAAGATTGCTATCTGAAATGTTTCTGAAAAGTTACTACATTGTGTATATATCAGATTTGGGCGAGTTATTTGGGAAAACGCAAGTCTTGGTCCATTTGACATTGTTTATATGTGTCTCTGAACTTTGCACTGGGTAATCCAAATTGAAAGGGGTCCGCTGATGTGATGTTCAGTGCAGCAACTAGTCTGATTTGAAATCCTTATTTTCAGGAGTGATGGCATGATTGTTCCACTCGGGAAAGAGGCCAAGACTGGGGTAACGAATCCCAACGGTTACACTCTTAACTACAATGAATTCATTGTTTACCAAACAAGCCAGATCAAGATGAAATATCTCGTCAAAGTCAAGTTCAATTTCAAATAGTACCATCTAAATGCCAATAGATGTCATCTGTACTCTTTACTCATCAAGCAAGAATAATATGAGATATGAGATATCTCATAAAAATCTAAAAATATCAACAATGTTGTTTGCCAAACAATCCAGAATCAAGAACAGATTATGTTAGAATAAAATTGATTACTTTAAGTCATGTAGCATTATTTAAAAACAAATTTAAATTAAGACCATAATCACTAAAGTTTCTGTCCTCAATGTCATGTATATTCATAAGACTCTTGACATTTGACCTTCTAATTGCCTTTGCATGACAGGCTGAAGATATCACTAACATACTGGAAATCCTAAATATCGGCAGAATATCTCATAGAGAAAAAAGCAGACAGAAGTTGAGATGAACATTTTGTACTCTTTTTGAATATATTTTGCCGTTTTTTGTGGAAATAACGCAGTGGAATATTAAAGTGATGACATCAATGACCGATGTATACCCCTCTACTGCTGCTGTTCAACCTAAGTTCTAAAAAAAATACCTTTGTTTCCGAACTTAAAAAAATAGGGTTGGTAGGAAGGTGAACATTTTTTTTCAATATCTTCCAATTATTTCAACAACATAATGCCCACCCCCAATGTTTAACCCGCAAGCAACATCAGGCTGGTAAATACATTGTATAAAGATACAATCAAATCTTTCACAAACCATTTTGTCTTTATTTGGAATCATCCAGTTGTAAGATGAAGTAGGGGCACAGTCAAATGGGGAAAATTGAAGTCAAATTCAATGTTCCAACATGTATACTGATCAATGTCATTTATTTCTCTTAACAGTTAAATAATGCTACCGGATTACAAAACCGTCTTTAACTCATCAAAAGACATTTGTAATATATTTTTTAGTAGAGTTCCCAAGTCCACAATAAAATGTGTAGGTTCAGCATTTCAAAATAGGGACACCCAGGTTAGCGAGAACAAAGGTCTTTTTTTTAGGCATAAGTTCTTTACTTGGGGGGATCTGGATTGATTTCTATTTTACATAAGGCTATGTGTTTTGAAAAATTTAGTTAAAATACCTATTATCATTCTTCAAATTCTTCTGAACATATATATTTTTAGTAACAAAAAGTAGTTTAATTGGATGAGATCATGGGAAATAACTGTTTTAGTTCTAACTTTTTGTAAAGAAATTCTGACAAATATCTATTTTATCATTTTATGTCATAAAGTTATGGTATTTCTATACAACAGTTAATCTAAAAGCTATTTTCCAATTCTAATCCAGATTGTTACCAATATAGATATTTAGCCTTAGAATCTCATCATGACATTTACTCTTCAGTAGTATTTTTGTGGAATCCTATTTCTGGCCATCACCAAAGAAATGATAACATTGTTCGCATCATTAACCAGATGGGTTTTTGGATTTAAAAGATTGCATTTGTAAAATTAATTCTTTGATTTCGAAATTGATTCAACCATTCAGTACTATAACTTTGTGTTGAAATGGGATGATCCACTCTTCATGTGCTGGTGCATTCAGATAATATAAAAAAATAAGACAAATATAGATCCCTCGGGTTTCTGGAATAATCCCTCCATATGAATACTGGACCATTCCAACGTATTGTTTAATAATTGAATGGGGATAATACATTCAGTAATAAAAGGGTTAATTAACTCTTTCATGACGGGATCTGCACTGATCTTTCGAGACAGAGGCAGACACAGCCATAATATATTTAGCATTTTTGGACATTATCTACAGATGCTTGCCATACTGCCAGACATATCAGGGCAGATGGGCATAAACATGATGGATGATCAAACCAGGTACCAAGA
The DNA here is from genome assembly GCA_032622095.1 of Siphonodentalium dalli. Lineage (NCBI taxonomy): Eukaryota > Metazoa > Mollusca > Scaphopoda > Gadilida > Siphonodentaliidae > Siphonodentalium > Siphonodentalium dalli. Next base: position 130,938,859 of record CP136062.1, on the reverse strand, counting down.
TAATTTGTACCATAGCATGGTATGGGAACACATAAAAGTATGCTGAATTTAACCCTTTCATGACGGGAGCAGCACTGGTGCAGCATTAAATATCCTGTGCCAGTGCATTCTCTTATATACACCAGTCTCCCATAGGGAGCCTCGCATATGTAAGAGAATGCATTGGCTTACAAGGTCAAGTTAAATATTGGTAGGCCAATGTATTCTCTAAAATATGCGCGGCTCCCTATGGGAGACTCGCATATATAAGAGAATGCATTGGCACAGGGTTTTCACAAAAATTCTGGAAGCTCCAGTCATAGAAGGGTTAATCATGACTCAGTCCTACAATGATGTACTTTTACATGACAAAGAAAGGTTGTAGAAATTCATTCACCATACGTATTGGCCCACCAAGCTTTTGTTGTCTGTTCTTAAAGATGGTCTATCTCTTCCGGGCCACAATTACAACAACATCATTTTTATAAATCCCAATCTCAGGACTATGAATAGCTAATTTGTGGAGAAAATACAGACACAACTGAAGATTTGGTAGATTATATGTCCACACATGCATAATAAAGTGGTTTATTTCGATCATAAGATCATGGTGGAATCTATAGTTGAAATGCAATTTGCCGTTATGAGGGTGCTAACAAGATAGAGTTCTCCTTCTTGGTTTTCTCAGAATGGTTTCATGCATATTTTTTTCTAAATATAGCCCCTGAAACTGTCCCACGATGTGATAAGAAATTCTAAATAAAATTTATATTAATTGATAACTTTTCTGGACAGGTGTTCTCGATTCATATTTATTATTTTATACCCTGGAAACGATATAAAACTTTCTGGGAAGAGATACAGTATCTTTAGTAATCAGAGGATAGCTCTTTGGACCAATTTCATGTGGAACTTAACAACTGCCATGAACAGAAGTTACATAATTATTCTCATATATCATTTTCATAAAACTCACTTAAAGATTTAAAATCACCACCATTGTTTCATGATTTGTGTTTTTATCGTTTTACATTTGTTAGATATCTTTTTGAAATTAAAACATAAACATTAGATGTTGTGGACTTTTTACTAGCTGATACCTCACTTTGTACAAACTAGCTGGGAAGGTGGAGCAGCTGAGTTGGTTGGTTTGTGAATCACCCGAACCGGGGAGGAGATTCAGCCTCAGGGGATATAGTCGAAGGCACCAGCCATGTGGGGATAACACTGGTTTACATTCAAGCATCGTTTCTTTGCACTTCTATAGCAGACTTTACACCCAGATCCAGTGGCAGTATTTTTTGTCAATTTTAATAGACTTATTGGAGATATAGATATCTGGTGCTTACCAATGTGGGGGGGGGATGATGTTGACATAGCATAGTTTGTCTACCACTGCCAAACCAAGTTATCCACCTTGTTCGGCTTAAATAATTGCTTTACCAGGATCATTATGGCCTTTGTTTCAGTGTCAGATATGTTTTGTTAGTCTCAGAAGGAAAGGATGTTCAAAGGTAGATTTGTCCACTTAAAGGCATGAATGGCCTTTGCAATGGGATTTGCTATTAAAATAGTCACATTTGTTAAAATCGCTATGAACAGAAAGAATATTAAAATATAGGCATCTTATACCAATCATATTAAATATCGCATAAATTGTATGTTATTGTTGAGTTCATATGCTTTATGTAAACAAAAGCCAAAAATGTTACAGAACCTGGCTTCTGTTTACATAACACAACATATGAACTTGACAACATACTATTTACGCAATATTTATGATTGGTATAAGAACAAAAACATGTCTATATTTTAATTTTATTTCTGTTCATGACAGTTTTAACGGGTGTGACTATTTTAACAGCATACCCACCGCGAAGGTCACCTGTGCCTTTAAATTAACCAGAGTTGTCCCGAACCCCCACTGCCCTTACTTAGTTACAAATGTTATACGTCATGGCATTATTTTAGAGAAAATGGTAAAAATGTGAACCTGTCTGATAACGGTGGAGACAAAATATGCATCCCCCCCGTTACAGATTGTCCATTATATTTCCAACTTCAGTGTAACAGTGGTACCCATCATATTCAAATGAAATTATTTTATAAACCTGAAACCACAATTTTTCACACATTTTGTGTGATTCTGTAGTCCAAGCAATGAACATACTAGAGCATGGCTGACGCATTTCAGTGGCATCAGCAAGTCTCAGATCTTTTTCTCTCATCTGAGTTCCATGATACCAAAAAAACATTACAATCTGAATCTTGGAGCTGGCAATATCAACTTACTTATTTGCTGGGAGCCGGTAACCACACCTAATTTCAAGCATGGCATATCCCAGTGGCTTACATTCACATAATCTACAATACTATGGTACAGGCAGACAAAATAGTCCCATGCAATTCAATTATTTGGGAAACTTATGATTTATGGAATGGCTTTAATACAATTCTGGTATTGTGTGATTAGCATGTGTAGCAGCTTTCGAAATCCTGGTTGTTGTGCATTTCTCTGAATTTACGAGAATCGGTGCTGTGACCGAGGTGAAAGCAACATATTGTACAACCACCTGGGAGTAAAAATACGTATTGATAATATACAATTCTGTCGTTAAATATCTTTAAAGGTACACAGATCATTAAAACAGATCCTTCTGAAAGATTTGTCGGTCACTGCAAGGGAAGTCAAACCCCAGTGATTAACATCTTTAAAGTTTGGCTTTTCTGTTTGTTCATCATCCAACTGTCGGGCCATTTATTGAATGTAACACAGAAACTATAGTGCATACCATTGGGGTATAATTACAAGTTACTTTCCGGAATGTTCAACATTATCCATGATAATAAACCATACACATATGTCGCCATGTTTATCATACTGTAAAGAAACACTTATATCTTCAATAGATTAGCACCACCTCTCACCAGACCAAAGAGTTGGTAAATCATACAATTTATGTAGACTAATGTTCACGCTGTAACTAAACCAGTTTCTTGGCAGACAATTTTTTTCAAATTACTTCAGTGGCCACTTTATAACTGGAATATGCTACTACGCACTGCACACTATTAGTTTTCAGTATCTTTTTGTTTGAAAATATCTTATCATTACCACCCACGTACTCGTGCTAAATATTAGGTGATCATCATTTAAAGATGTTGTTTCAATGTTGAACATTCACGCAATTTTCTATTTATGGTTTTGTGTGCAGCAGCTATAAGGTACATCAGGGAGAAGGGGTCAATGTGATGATGCGGTTGCAGAAAGTTTCGCGTATATGTGGCCTTGGTGAATACAACCAAATATAATTTCAAGGTATAAACAGTCTCTGCCACAGAGTATGAGGCAATTTTGGTCAAATTTAGAATGTATTGAAGATTGTCTATGGTTCTCCTTTGTGCTCATAGTATACCACCATGAATTCTTGTGATAAAAGTGAAATATTCATGTTCTGGGTAGCTGCCTAGTAACCATTACCAAGGAGAGATCGGATGGCAAAGTCCCCCGATCTTCTAATGATCAGTGGTCCATGCATAATATGCCTGCAGTTTCAGACATATGCCCCCCTTTGAACATAACCAACACCATGTGACTAGACACTGTCTAAATAAAGACACAAATACCACTTTTAAAATGGTTAGTGAAATGGTGTCAAATTATCATGTGTGGTATTTGCTTAGCAACCGTTGCTACCCTTAAATAAGCCATTTGGTTCACTCTTCTGGTCGGATATATCTCAAATTTCACATCAAGGTATTACCTGCATCGAAAACCCAATCACTGGCACTATAAGCTATAATTGCATTTTCCAGTAAATTCTGGGTAGTTGCCTAGCAACCGTTACCAATGACTTGCCGCATGGCAAAGTCTTCCGATCTTGTAATGATCAGTGATCCATGGGGGACAAACCTGTGTTACAATTTAAATTTACCCAACATCATGCGACAAAACACTGTCTAATTTAATGAAAATTACGAATGGAAGCCCCGAGTCAGGTTGTCGATTGCTGTTGGGCGTCGGGTTAACACAATACCACCCACTGGTAGTAAATGAATTAGACTATCTTTACTTCAGATACTTTTAATCTGCAGTATGCTCAACATATAACCAACCAGAAATAAATAATCATCAACATTCACATATACAGAGGCAAATGTACACCAATCTCGTACAATGGTTACATTCAGTTACACGTAATGTCCAAACAACATTATTTGAATAAGCAGGTATACAGTCAACAAGAACACAAACCTGTGTCAACGACAGAAGTACAATCAACAAAAACATCAAGCTTCACTGCTCTTGAATGATTACTATCAGGTCTGGCACAACCTAAATTCAACTATTATAGTTGAACTATTATAGTTAATATACTTAACCCTTTGGAGAGTATTTATAACGTCATATACATGACGTCATGCATGAGTTTAACATCACCGTCATAGCAATAATTATTAACAAATTCGGGTCAAAAGGCTCCAATTATTCATTTTAATTGATGTGTATTTTCTGTTTATGTGTGCTATTATAATCTATTGCACTCATACATTGTAACATTATATTAATCAAAATATCTCCAATACAATTCATTTATAAATCAGATGATTAATTAAAGTTATGTCTACATAGAAATGACACTTCCTGAAAAGACATATATGTCGTTCCACTCGCGAACCGTACGGTGACATATGTCGTTCTACTCGCCAAAGGGTTAATTATAATATATATAATATACTTAAAAGGGACTTTGAGTCATTAACTCATTTTCAATATAATTACCATGTTGTTTACATTGTTCACGGAACATATGAGTGTATTTTGCACTCATCTCTGGCTCAAATTCATTTATTTGTTGCATATATTCTGTTGAGTATAATAGGAGATGGCCCCAAAAATTACTGGTTTAACATACGGTCCGTATGTTAAACCAGTATGTTAAACCAGTAATTTTTGGGGCCATCTCCTATTATACTCAACAGAATATATGCAACAAATAAATGAATTTGAGCCAGAGATGAGTGCAAAATACACTCATATGTTCCGTGAACAATGTAAACAACATGGTAATTATATTGAAAATGAGTTAATGACTCAAAGTCCCTTTTAAGTATATTATATATATTATAATTACATTATAGTTAAAAGCAACAATTATAGTTGAATTATTATAGTTGATATACTAAATTATAATATATATATATTAATATACTTAACTATTTAAGTTCAACTATTATATACTTAATTATAGATGTCCAACTATTATAGATGAAATCAAGAAATATCTGAATTCAACCGTAATATGGATATTACTGTTTCATTGACTCAATACAAGGTTACACTGGTGTAAATGTTTTCCATAGGCCTCAGTGCTAACGTTTTAGCGTATACTGTTGGCAATATAAATTTTGGGTTCAAAATTTTCTTTAAATCTGAAAAATTGACATTTGGGGAAACTTTTTACACACAAAAATCATGTCTGTCTAGCAGGGAATTCGCCTTTAAATCTTGTGTTTTCGTAACTAGTGTCAGATCCGCATAAAAAAATACTGTCATATTTTAGACCACACCAAAAAATTCCAACTTCACTACAAAGGGTTAATTCCTGTGCCAATGGCTATTTTACCTATATGGGAAATCATAGGGAAGAGGTGTGATTTTTTTTATGTAAAAAGCACACAAGGCTATTGACCAATCAGGGCCCAATGTCTATTTTATTCTCTCCTATATATTCCTCCCGCATCCGCTAGATGTCACTCCGAACCCTATTTACACCAGTGTAACCACAAGATGCATAATCCAAATCAAATACCACACAAATGATACAAATATATGTGCCAGATTTGTATTTTACCATAATTGTTGAACTTAGATGTGCCAAACCTGACTATAGGAATAGGAAAAATGCCAAGCTATAATTTCACAGACTTCATTTGACTTTTAAGTTAGACCATTTTCCATTTCAGATCAATTCATGTCATGCCACATTTTAACCTAAGGACAATTGATCTCCCATTTCATTTTAACCCTTAAATGACTGGAGCTTCATGACATTTTGCAAAAACCCTGTGACAATGCATTCTCTTCTATATGCGAGTCTCCCATAGGGAGCCTTGCATATGTAAGAGAATGTATTGGCCTAACAATATTTAACTTGACCTTGTAATCCAGTGCATTCTCTTATATATATGCTAGGCTCCTATGGGAGACTCACATATATAGGAGAATGCACTGGCACAGTATCTTTAATGCTGCACCAGCACAGCTCCCGTCACGAAAGGGTTAAAGGTGCTCCAGGAGAAACATCTGATTTGCAAATATTTCTCTTTCAAGTGTTTTAAAAGATAGAATTCCTAACAAAATTGTGGTTATTTTCTAAAAATGCACAATATCGGTCCCAGTTCATAGAAAAATAATTATAATTAGAGAAAAATATTAGTGACAGAAGCTCCTGATGATAGGTCTCTTTAACTCAAAATGATTGTTTTATACCCCCCGAATTTATACAGAAAGTTCATGGAAGAGTTACAACATCTTTAACATCTTCGCTGCTAAATGACGTTATGACGTCGTGTGCTGGGCTGGTGATGTTATTGCTATTTTCCAGTGGAAAAATATAATGGGAATATCACGACAACCATAAAATTGACTCAGTTGAAAGGCTATTATCGCTCACAATCGTGGAACAACAAACACTGTTTGAAACTCCGAGATACAGTTATTCCTCATGCACCAATCTCTGAGCTCCAGTCATGAATAATGGCCTGCTGCTAGTGTGCTGAAGTAGGTCTGTAGTACCTACAGACCATATAGCACAAGACATGCACTTTTACGTCCGTAATAGTTACGGACTCCACAGCAGCGAAGAGGTTAAGGTATATTTTTTCACGATAGAAATCATTATTGTAGCATTCTTGCTATATTATGACCCAATCATCTGTGCATCTGAATATGTCTCAAGGAAATGACATTTAAAACTATAAATAATACTAAGTAAAATGCAATATAATAAATTCATAATTTTCTGTAATAAATCTACAATTGGGATTTTCAATGCTATTTCAAAGTAGAATTGCACTCAAAGGGACTAAGCATATTGACTTTGGAAGGTAACTATTAGCCAGAAAGCTTAATCATATATGCAACATTGTATGGAAGTATAAATTTAGCAACTAGTCGAAGAAATGTACCTACTATGATGCAAAACTGAACCTTGATATCACATGAACAGTTGCAGAATTTTAAGCTATAGCAATCATAAACCATAAAATTTGTCCATTCTTGACTGTCAAATATTTTATTTTGATATTTGCATACAGATCCAGGTTGTGGTCTGCTTATCTTACTGGATTTCTTGATCCAGGTTGTGGTCTGCTTATCTTACTGGATTTCTTAAGTTTTGTGCTTCAAGAGACAGCATGTACACAGAACATTGCAACAAATTAACATGTTGTTGATATCATTTGTATTTGCAACTTAGAAGCAAAAGTTGTAAAGGAATGTTGATGACAACCACTTTAGATCCAAAATATTATTCTATCAACATATCTTTTAACTTTCAAATGAAACGCATCAAACCGTGCATTAAAATAAAATTTCTGAGCTGGGAATAGAAACTGCGGGCTCATAATCTGGCCTGTGTTCAACATTATAAAAATACAAATGCAAGAGAGAAAAAAATACATAAAAACAAAATATCAACAAAAATCATCTCAGATCTTGTGAATGATTTTTTGACAGGACATCTTATGATTGATAGCAGTCAACAATTTTATTTTAGAAAAATAGTCCACTGAATTGAGAAACATGAATCTTACACACCTCCATTCTTTCCTCCATCACCCATACATGCATACATACATATATTTGAAATTTTCACACCTCGGACACTAATCCTGGTCGATATCCATGACTGAACAGCATCATTGTACTGTTTTAAAATAACACAAGCCACCAGAGTCTGAAATGAAAGTGTCATTCAATGACACTATCGCTCAACTTGGAGAGAGGATACTGTCATACATTACAGTCAAAAGAGCGATAAGGAATGCAGAAAGTTTAAATGTTTAAGTAATACCAGTTCAACCTGAAGAGATATATGAAGTTTGGGGTCAATTGGATGAAACTGTTAGGTGTAGGGAATACCAAAACATTTAGTGATGAAAGAGTAAAATCCAAGATGGCTGCTGGCCACAATGTTTATGATCAAATATCATTCAAATTCAATAGCTCCCATCTAGAAGTGATCCTGAACATGTCTGTAAATTTTCAAAACATTTCGGCGGCAGTATGTTTCGATGGATTCAAATGCGAAATCCAAGATGGTTTTTTCCAATGAAATTTGAAAAAAATTTATGACTCATATCTAGTGGTCACCCTGAAGATCTATATGAAGTTCAGTGACTATTGGATGGGGGAATGTGGCCTCTAGGGTGTGCTAAAGGTTTTTGTCATGCAAAGATTAGTGTAAAATCCAAGATGGCCACTGGTGGCCATGTTTTTTTTTTTACAAATTTCGGAAAAAATTGATGGCTCTCATCTAGGTCACTCAGAAGATACATATGAAGTTTGGTGGTGATCAGATGAGGGATGTGGTCTGTAGGGTGTGTGGTAGGATTTAGTCATGCAAAGAGGAAAATCCAAGATGGCTGCCAGCATCCATGTTTTTCAACAAAATTCAGAAAGATTTGATGGCTCCCAAAAGATCCATATCAAGTTTGTTGATGATCGGATGAGTGATGTGATTTGAAGGGTGTGCCAAATGATTTTGTCATCCAAAATGATTGCCCGCAACCATGTTTATCAATGAAAACATTCAAATTCTGCTCTGCAGGTACAACATTTTAGAAGTTTGGTGACAAGCGGATGAACGATATGGCCTGTAGGGTGTGCCAAATTATTTAGTCATGCCAAGATTAAAATGCAAAATGGCTGTCGGCAGCCATGTTTTTCATCGAAAAATCATTCAAATTTGATAGCTCCCATCTAGGTGGTCGAATGAGAGATTTAACCTGTAGGGCATGCTATAGGAAATTGTTGATGGATCATAGATACATGCACTGACAGGTGCCAACCCATAGCAATAGCTCAAACTTGATTTTGTCAAGTTGAGCTAAAAACTCCGGACAGGTTACATGACAAATTTCTGCAAATCAATGACCCAAAATAACTGGATCATAATTACACGCAAGATGACTATATAATTGCCATTGTAACAACCCTGACCCTTCACCTCATCTCGTCTTCAGCTGTGGGCTGTGGGGCTGTAGCCGGTTGTGGTGTTGGCTTTGGTCTTTTATCATAGTTAACCAGCCGTTGGCCGACTAGATATCTGCAATAATCAAGATATAGCAACAGTTCAGCTACTTGCAGTATTATTTATCACAAAATAAAATTTTCATTTTCAAATCACTGCCAAAGGTTATTGAATCAATTTCGTTAGGAACAGGAGCTGGGCTGTTGCCCGGTGCATACCCCGATGTGGCGTACAGCCTAGGATGGGCATACAAACAAGGAGAATACAATGTAACTCAAGAATGAAGAATGCAAATAAAACAATTAAAACTTCTTTGAAAGTCCTCATTACGGTGAATAATCATACCAAATTTCATTGAGATGTGATAACCCATGACTGAGATATTTGTACAGATGGAAAAAAAAACTGAAGCTAGACCTAGAGCCAGGCTTCTCAAAGTACAGATGGTACCGCATCTACTGATAATCAGTGGTGTGAGTTATGGAACTCATGTGATTCTATACAAAATTACGAATATGACCAAACATTCCAAACAAAGTCTGTTCATATCATTGACAATTAACTATGTGCAAATTGCTGGATTATTTTACAACTTATACTGCAGTCACTGCACATGTGATAACACGGCGAATTGCATCTAGGTAATTGTCAATGAGATGTGAGTGTCGAGTCATGCGCCAGAGGCGACACATATGGTGGGATCCATACGAAACTTAAAAAGCCAGCATCAAATAAGAGTGTAAGACTGCTACTCGTGAACAAGTTATGGAACATTCACGCTTGGTGTTTAAGTTGTAACTTGTATACAGTACATTATCAAGAAAAAACAAAACAACAGTCCAAATTCGTAATGTGGTCATTGGTTTGCACTATATACATTTTCAGCCAATATTCCACGAACACACAGAGGAGTTCCTGCAGTTTTGTATCATATAAAAAATCATGCCGATAGTATTTAATCTAACTCCCTAAAAATTATTTATTTTATAAATGTTCATGCACTCAGTTGGAATTGTAGTCAGTAAGTATATAAAATAAAACTAACTTGTCATTCTTGATATGCTCATAAAGCCGCTTGAATTGCCGCAGTTGGAAGTAGAATATGCTCACAAACATAACAATAGCTAACAATGATGGGTAAATTTTCTGGGAAACAACAATTTCTGTTTCTGGAGTACATCCTAAAAATGAAATAAAGAACAACATAATGATAGTCAGTAAGGCCTTGTTTTTATGAACATAAAATATATATAGCAGATTTTTTTCCTCTAAAACTTTGGTCTTTCGGTCGAATTAAAAATAAAATTACATGCTGAAATTCCAAAATGGTTTCAAATTGATTTATTGTTTAAAACAAGCTTAAGGCTTGAGTTGTTTTGGTTTTGTAGCATATTATAAAAAGACACACTTTGAAGCACAAATCAACTAGAGGTATGACTGTCCCAATGGGACTAAGGTTATCCCCTGTGTTTTTAAAACACTAAGATGTTTCACATGTCAGTAAACATTTAGGAATAAATGTAGGAATAAAAGCTCGGACAAAATTATGCATGTTGTGAAAATGTTCTAAGTAAAAAAAGGGGAATAACTCAACAATAAAAAGTCGGACAGATGTCATAATCGAAGGTGCACAGGTTCCCATGGTACTAAATATATGTGCCAAGTTTAAAAAAAATTTACCAAAAACTGTAGGAATAAATGCTTGGAAAAAAATTATACATGTTGCGAAAATTTTCTATTTCGAAAAAGGGTGATAAATCCACCAAAAAAAGTCCAACAGATGTCATAATCGCAGGTGCACAGGTGACATGGTGGTTGATGTCTGTGCCATGTTTCACGAAAATGATAAAAAAAAACGAGTGAAAAAAACTCCGGACAAATTTGTGTCCATGGATGACAGACGGACGATGACGGGTGACAGATGGACGGGCGAGCTGATTCCAGTATACCCCCCCCCCACAACTTTGTTGCGGGGGGTACAATTATCCAATAAAACAATGAAACAGAATATGTCTCTTGTATTAGGAACCAATTACCATCATTCAATTCTTTCTTATCTAGTCTGTATACTATAGTCTATACACCTAGTAGGTTTTAAAATCTAAATTAAAACAATTTCTGTCACTCTAAATCTAAGTCTGCTACAATTTTTCCATAAAATAATCAGTTTTTATTTCATCGCATGAAATTTCAAAGAAAGAAGTAAAATAAAATAAAATAAAAAGTATTTTTTCCCAAAAACTAAATTTTGGGTCATCCATATCGCCATTTTGTTTCTAAGCATTGTGGGAAGGGAACCGGTGTTCTGAAAAAAAGTGCATGTGTTCCGACATACTATTTGTTGCAGAACACCGGTCTTTCCAATTACCGATTGAATAAGTATATGAAAACATGGATGGCGACGAATCACTCGTCGCTAATGGTGATTTTTTTTTTAAACTACGTTAATTTGGCGTCCGAAACGATTTTATCACTGCAGAGTTGTAGCTGAGTATGTTATTTATAGGAAACAGGTGACATATGGCCGGTATTTGGTGTTTAGTGCTTTTATTTGAGATATGTTAGTCCGGGCACATGGAAACGGCTTTTTAAGCCTGCAAAACTTTGGATCCTTAATGTAGGATACCGATTTATAAACTTGATTAAAACCTTATTTTTGGGACTTTATGTCCAGTAACTATGAAGACAGTTAAAAATTCATTATAGTTAGTACCTGTAATATCATCTAAAGTAAAGTAATATCACAGACTATCTTGGGCGCCCACTGGTTGTATTTCAAACTTTATGAGGAAAACAAATTTCATAATAATGCCTTAAACCAGATATTCAAGCTTTAAAATCCAGATGTGCTATCCAGGTACTCTATTAGGCTAAAAGAAATTTTATGCACTTTTATGCAACATGATAAACTCTCCACTTAATAGCCACTCTTCATAACTGTAGCAAGATATCCAAGTACTCAAACAAATCAACATCAATCATTAGTTTCAACGAGTGAAGATCTCGCCCTTTCCCCCCATGGAATGGCCACTGTGATTGGCTAAATCAAAATCTGCCCAAAGTGTGTGTCTTTGTAGATTCAGACATTGTTGATAATAACCAGAAAGTTTGTATGCGCTGTTCATATATTTTCGGAATAGGGCCTACATTGTAATTAATACTGGTATCTGACCAAATGCTTTCAACTTTTTTTTATTTGGATCTAGAATTTTAGTGAATATACATCTCTAAAAAGTTATTTGCATTTCTCAGTTGCAAGCAAACAGTGGTTTTTCTGGTTTAAAAAATTTGCTCATGAAAGGCTGAACCATGGTATGTCCAACATATCCTAGGTCATATGGACCTGACTAGCAAAAACCCTGTACAAGTATCATTTATTATGGTAAACACATTGGTCAGTGCAAAATACCTATAAACTATTGAGTTGTCCCGCTTACTCAATATTTTAAAATTTTAAAATTTGGTCCAATATTTCACTGTGCAGACGTAAATAAAGTTATTTCCTTCTCGTCCGATTTCAGTCATCAATTCCATTTTCCAGTCTAACAAGAGGTAGCACAACATGTGCTGGGATACCCCCATGGTGAAAATTGAAATATGGGCAGGTCGGAAACCAAATTGTGAATTTTTTTTTTAAAAAGAACAAATTACTGGACAATTCTAACGAACGACGGATGGAAATCCAACATTTTCAGATAAAGAAAGAGGGATAACTCTTGAACGGAAAATGTGAACAACGTCAATGAAGGCTCTTTTGAAAGCCCTCCTGATGCCAAACTTGCATAACAAATTTTCGGCAATATCCGATAACCCATGGTTGATATATATGAGCGGACGAATGAACAGACAGACATCAGGCAGATGTAATCAAGTATACCCCCCCCCATCTTTTGGAATGGGGGTATAAAAAGTCAAAATATAACACTAGGGTCTAGTAACTTCTCTAGGCTGGTCCCTGGATTCATCCGACTGTAATCCATACTCAATTTGAGATGAACACCAGGGGGGAAGTGATATAAAACCAAGCATAGTCTACTCACCTAGTAGTGGAACTATGCTTTTTGATATGACATACGGTGCCGACAAAGCTATACCCAGTACACCAATCACAGGCATGCATAACTTGTTGATTATATACAAGAGATTCATATTACGCCATCCATCATTATATATCTGCAAAGATAAAATGCAAAGATAAATCATATCTATTTTAGAGAAGCATCAGCTCTCATGCATGGTTATGATAATAATAACCTCTGAACTTATGTATGATTGAAGTCGCTGTTCCCAAATTATCTAGAACAGCTACACGTTCAATAAGTCTGGAACAACGGTGACTCAATTACAGAGTTCTAATTACAACATAGACAATAAACAGTGCAATTTTGCATTTAGTATACCAGCTGGATGGTCAGTTATATTTTTAGGATAGTAACCACACAGTTAGCAGAGGTAAATCATGCCTAATGACCTATATTTATATATGAAACTTATAACCAATATCCATTTTGAAACATTCTCACATTATACAGCTGATAATTTATCTTACCTGTTCTATAACATGCCGAAGCCACCACTGTGGACCCATCATGGTGATAGCACAGATTATTTTGGCATGAAGAACTCCCAAAGCCCAGTCCTGAAATAATAATCAATTATATAGATTCCAATTTATAGAAATATTTTACAGTGATTTTTTTTATATCAAACAATAACTATCAACCCTTTCATTTCTAAATGGATTCTCCAAACAGTTATAAAAGTATGCAATGGAATAGTTTATTATTCATCTTGAGAGATGTTCAGAAAATATAAGCAGACAACAGAAAGATGAATATATAATACAAGTTCAGAAGGATTCCTCTTCATTGGTAGGAAAGGTTCAATAAATGGCCTATGGCTGTTTGTTGAACTTATTATCAGATCTGAACATTTCTCTACTCAATGAGTCCCAATTGGGATAATTTACACACACACAATGAAAATTCAGCATCAAAGGAATCACATACAAAAGTTGGCCTCTACACCGAAACCAATAATCATCATATAACCTCCTCCACTAGGAGGCTAACAATCCCCCATAATGGCCGTCAAATCAGACAAGCAATGACAGCTTACAATCAAAAGTCTGAACAAGCCCCTGTACCCATGAGACTATCGAAGCCTGTACACACTCTTATATAGCCACCCACAAGGGACAACACAATTAGCCTCCACATGGGAAACACAAGAACCATATATTTACACAATAGCCTACAAACATAAGGCTAACCACATGAATAACCCCCGTCGAGAAAAGCCTCCAGTTGAAGGCCAACAATTTGGAGGCTAACTAGCCACATAAACTGACAATGACAACCATTAGCCTTCAACCATACCCTCCAACCAGAGACTAACCACTCGGAGGCTAACTGACCCCCACGCATCCCATCACAAACAAACCACATTCCAACCAATCAATATTGAGAATTCTCACCCGGCCAATCAGAACACAGCATACCTCGTAAAAAGGTGTTGAAGTGAGACTCAAATAATAAATCATTATACCCCCAACTGTCTCTGAAGACGTTTATTCAAACAAAATTAATAAGACAAAAGGGATAATATAGCAAGAGTTCCCCCTGGGAAAGTATAACTTTCCGATATTCAGCTTACGAAACAAACTTTATAGAGGATCAATAATGGAGTCATGATAAATGCATTACATACCTGCCATGGGAAAAATATAGGACACTGATCTGCAGGAACTCGAAGAGGTATTATGACTACCAACTCAAATAATACGCCCAGCAACAACGGAATGACACCAAGCAGCAAGAAACACAGGAATAGTGACTTTATTATCTGAAAAAAATATAAAAATAATGTTCAATAAATATGTGTTATATACACAATGTGTTTGTAACGATTCATGTATCGCGACGAGGCAAGTTTTCGTGGCCATATAGCGACGAGGCGACCTTGGTCGCCGAGTCGCGATATGGACACGAAAACTAGCCCGAGTCGCGATACATGAATCGTTACAAACACATTGTGTATATAACACATTTATCTACCATTGGTGTGACAGAATCCACCGCACAAATTACATTTCAGGAGTTTCTTAAATGCCAAAACTGTTGAATTTGTGTCCGATGATTCGCTTTCTTGAGTAAATTCTCCCAACCTGCAAAGGTATCTGTGTCACGCGATTAGCTCGTTTTGCTAAACCTGCCTGTTCACGCGAATATGCCTAACGGAAATGTATTCAATGGACACAATTTCTTACATTTATAATACATACTGAACACATACATATTAGTTCCCTTGTGATGTGTTATACCATAATACCCGTGATGGTTACCCGGTAGGCAATCAAATAATGTTAAAACATTGGAACTATTTGTTTATAGTACGCAAGAATATACGTTGGAATGTCGTTTTGATTTTTCACGCGATTGATGTGACGTCAGTTCATTCATGATTTTGATCAGTCAACGACGTCACGAGCGCCTTGTATCGCAACTGTAGTAACGATACGGATGCTTTTATCGCCCATTCGTTATCGCCCATTGTATCAGGGAATTTCATAGGAAATGGTAGATAAAGTGTTTTCTTTGGCCATTAAAATTAAATATCAGTGTTCTCAGGCAATAAGATCTCAATTTTGAGATGAGGGAAGGATTTAAATTTTTTGTCTCAAAATTTGGAAAGCATACTCCAGAAACTAAAAAAAAATTCATTTTCGTATTTCAAATCCAAACAGAAAATAATAAATAGAAAGTGTTAATGACACTGAAGTTCAACTTGGAGAGGTGATAATGTCATACATTACAGTCAATGGAGTGTTAGGAATGCGGATAGTTTAAGTATTTAAGCAATACCAGAGGTCAACTCGAACAGCCATATGAAGTTTGGGATCAATTGGATTAAAAATGTTGGCTTTAGGCCATGCTGAAGTTTTTGAGTCATACAAAGAGTAAAATCCACGATAGCTGCTGGCAGCCATGTTTTTCATTGAAAATCATTTATATTTGATGGCTCCCATCTGGAAGTAATCAAAACATTTCTCCAATAAATGTGTGTATGGATAGATTCAAATGTAAAATCAAAGATGGCTCGGATGAGAGATGTGGCCTGTAGGGTGTGCCGATGTAATTTTAGTCATGTAAAGAGTAAAATCAAAGATGACTGCTGGCGGCCATGTTTTTAAACAAATCTAGGAAAAAATCAATGGCTAATATCTAGAAGTCATCAAAAAGATCCATATGAAGTTTGGTGTTGATCGCATGAGTGATGTTGTCTGTAGGGTGCACAGAAGTATTTAGTCATGCAAAGAGTAAAAACCAAGATTGCTGCTGGTGGCAATATTTTTTTTTACAAATTTCAGAAAAAATGACTGCTCCCATTTAGAGGTCACCCAAAGATCTATATCAAGTTTGGTGATGATAGGATGAGAGATGTGGCCTGTACGGTGTGCTAAAGAGAATTGTTGATATGAAAGCCCCAATGCACAGATGGACAGACAGACAGACAGCAACCCATGGCAATAGCTTAAACTTTACTTTGTCAAGTTGAGCTAAAAAAAAAAAATTCTGGACATTTCCTAAGACAAGACAGTCAAAGACTGTGGGGTCGCTCACCAGACTGCAAAGACTGATAAGACTGGGACTCTGGAGACCATAACAGTCAGAACTTTTCATAATCACTTTAAAAGAAGTAGATCTAAACAGGATATGTGGCTAGAGAGGCTTCATGTATGTAGATCGGTTAATATCTACTTTAAAATTACCAACTGTACACTACTGATCACCCCCCCCCCCCCCCCCCCTCCAGCTCAACATATCCCCTCCTGACCGGGCTCCAGACTCCCAAGTCTTAGGTTGGAATTTCACAACCGACATCTCAAACTTTCTCAATTGTTGGAAATTTCCAATTTTGTATTTTAATGATTTTATTAGACACAAAAGTGTTAAGTCCCCATAGCCCCGTCATTTCTTGACAGGTTGACCTCATGTTAACAAATTTGAATCTCAGTCACTGAAGGATCCTCCAAACTATATGTAAGCTAAATAGTCCAACCTCTCTTGAGAAGACATTTTAAGTATTACTATAGAGACATACAGTTATCTCCCTGGTCCCACCCTATTTAATCTGGTGACCCCATCTGAATAAATTTGAATCCCAGGCACCAAAGAACCCTTCATACTAAATATCAGTAAAATAGACCTGATGGTCCGTGTGAAGGAAGCATATTAAGAGGAAAACTGTCCTTTGCTTGGCCCCTAGTTGACCAGGTGACCCCATTTAAAACAAATGACCCCATTTGAACAAATCTGAACTCCGGTCACCCAAGGACCCTTCATACCAAATATGAACCCATTCAACCTGATGGAACATGTGAAGAAGTCGTTTTTAAGAATTACTATGGAGGGCAAGAGTTATGGCCCTGGCTTCATAACCATTTGACAGAGTGACCTCATTTGAACAAATCTGAATGTGAGTCACCTAGAGAACATCCACACCAAATATGAACCCATTCAGTCTTATGATCTAGAGAAGATGTTCAAAGAATTGTTGACAGATGGATGGGCGGACAGACAGATGAACAGGTGACAGATGAGAAGTGATGACTATAGCTTCGTCTCAGGTGAGCTTAAAAATTACATTTCATTGAACAAATCTGTAAATCACCCCCCCCCCCAACACTGTGGGGACATCCCTGCAAGAATATGACATACATGATTTATTTGAATACCTGACTATATTGGCTTAATTAAAACAAAATTTCCATGACCTTGAAAGCCAGTGCATTCTCCTTTATATGGGAGGCTCCCCATGGGAGACTCGCATATATAAGAGAATGCACAAGCACAGGGTCTTCATTGCTCTCACCAGCACAACTGGTGATGAAATGGTTAATATTAATAGTAAATATAAACTTTATCTGTCAAACAGGTAATTTGTATCTGAGATAAACATGGGATAAAATTCCATACATAAAGCCACTATCAGCTACCAGTATGTCTTAGAGAGCTGTTGACATTGAGATAATTAATGACTGCAAACATTTTGCAAAGCAATACCAATGTATTGTGTTACTCCTACGGCTGTGATCAAAACAAGGATTTTAATGGGGTGAAGTAGGCAGAGATAATATGGTATGGTACAGCATGGTGTGGCAGGGACAGGAGGTGGGTGGGGTGGGTAGCTGTGATGTGCCTAAAAAAATCAAAGATCAAAATGCAAAAATGTAATTTTTTGTTTTTAGAGTTATGGCTCTGCCCCTATTTGACCCAGTGACCCAATTTGAAAAAATCTGAACCCCAGTCACCCAAGGTCCCTCCGTACCAAATATAAGCTAAATCGGCCCAATGTTTCTTGAGAAGATTTCATTCTAAGAATTACTATGGAGGAATAGAGTTATGGCCCTGGTTTCTCAACTAATCAACCTGGTGACCTCATTTGAACAAATCAGAACTCCAGTCATTCAAGAACCCTCATGCCAAATATAAGCTAAATCGGACCAATGGTTCTAGACAAGAAGTTGTTTTAAGAAATACTATGGAGGGAAAGAGTTATGGCCCTGACTTCGCAACTATTTGACCCAGTGACCTCATTTGAACATATCTGAATGGGAGTCACCTAGGGAACATCCACACCAAATATGAACCCATTCCGTCCAATGGAATCAGAGGAGAAGATGTTTAAAGAATTGTTGACGGACGGACGATGGATGGCACGACGGACGAGGAGTGATGACTATAGCTCCACCGGAGACTTCGTCTCAGGTGAGCTAAAAACTACTCATCAATAGAACGGGTTAAAACTTACAAGTATTGACCATTCTTTAAGTTTGTTGAGAATGGCTGACGATCCTCTTGGTATCCATTTGAACATGATTGTTGATATTCTGAGAAGTAGCCAGCAAATGTACAATCCACAGGCAGCGGTGTAAAGCTCATGAATTTTAGTTTCACCGACCCATATAGACATCAGATTCCGACCAATACAAACTGAAAGTATGAGAGAGAAAACAATATGTAATAAATAATAGCAATACTTTGCAATAGATATGACTTTGTTTCCCATTTATCAAGTAAGACACATCCGTAATTCAAATATTATACCAATAGTTATATTTAACTATTATAGTTGAACTTGATGCTAAATCTACCATTTCCCTGTTTTTATGGAAACTATGGGATCATGCACAGCCAAATTGCACTCACAGCAACATTACAGCAAATAAACAGTCTCACGATAACATTTATTTTGCAATCTTTTGTGCAAATGTCTGGAATTTAATTAATAATGACACAAGAAGGCCTTTCTAAATTACATTAACATGATCACTCAATCGCTCCTTCAAACAATATTTAGACCAATTGAATGTTATTTAACTTCCTTTTCAACTGCCATCATGATTAATCATTCGCACAGATCAGGACGTTATTTCGTCACAAAAATAAACATGGTATCGATTTAGTATTAACTGGTTTTGAATAATTTTTTGTGAAATACGATATTGGGTTATGACTCTTGTATCGAATTAACAAAACGATGATATCCATATTTACTGATTACAGTTGGATATAACTAAACAGTTGAATTCAGGATGTGCTTGACCTGTTTATGAGCATATTTTGATAAGTGTTTTAGTACAATATAAAGCCAGTAGTGATGTAAAACTAGATTGATAAATAAAAAATATATATGTTCATGTCAGTTCGGAAGAAACACAAGTGAATCAAGTAACGCTGTCGAGAGGTTTCGGATATGAAATCAAGTAAAATTATAAGTGACATTATCCACAAAATTATCCCAGTGTTTAACCCTTTCTATACTGAATGGATTTTCCCACTCAGTTATAAATGTATACCTTTGAATGGTCTATTCTTCATTTGGAGGGGTGTTCAGGATAAATTAGCAGACAACAGATAATAAAAGTGTAGAAGGAGTCCAATAGGTCATTTGTTGAACTTATTATCAGAACATTTCTTAAGGGATAACTACTCATCAATGAGTATTTAGTATAG
This sequence comes from Siphonodentalium dalli, assembly GCA_032622095.1. Lineage (NCBI taxonomy): Eukaryota > Metazoa > Mollusca > Scaphopoda > Gadilida > Siphonodentaliidae > Siphonodentalium > Siphonodentalium dalli. The sequence continues at coordinate 130,918,605 of CP136062.1, read as the reverse complement.
AAAATATTAACACTGAATTGAGTACATAGAAAGAAAATTCTCGTCATGAATTACCAGTAGACATTTTGAAAATGTCATTTTCACTATTTAGGCATTGTATTGGAAACAATGGGCTAAAATGATTACATTGAAGAATAGTGGTAAAATAATAACTTACCAGGTAGAGTCAGTGATAGCAGGCTCATGGAGAATAATGTGACACACATGAGAAATATCAGAATGGCGACCTGAAAGGGATTTTAACAGATATCTGTCAGAGCAACTAGCTAGTTTCTACATGTTGATAAGTAATACAGGATTCACACACCCACAAACATTTTTAATTATGTGATCAAGCATTAAATCATTGTAGTTCTTCTGAAATTTCACTAAAAGTGCGAACAAATATAATGGTTTTATTAAGCACCTTTTAATTCATTAGTTCTAACAAGAGCATCGCTAGGGTATGGAAAAAAATGTCTGTGGTAATTTCAACAATGGGCCATAACTCAGGTGAAACTCAGACAGTACCCAAATTCGAACTTGACCTGTATTTTTCATTCCATTCAATTCAGACTTACTAAAGTTATACTCCAGAAAACGAAAATTAAGTGCAAATTTCAACAAAAAGGGCCGTAACTCGAGTGAAAGTTCAGACTTACCAAAGTTATCATCCGGAAAAAGAAAACGAACGGACGGACAACGCAGATGGATGGACGGACTTATAACATAGTATGTTGTTTTTTCAAAAAGGGCATATAAAAAAAAGAGGGTATCAAATGTACTAAAATCATATAAATTCCCTTTTGATTCCATGTATTGGGTGTCAGCACACAAATTATGGGGGATAAACTTCCTGATAATTACCTAATAGTATGCCAATTTCTATTCAAATCTCATTATGATACTACATCAGAGAGGTTTTGGAACCTAACAGTTATTAAAGTTAACAGTTAGAAAATATAATTATTTTTCGAGGCTACAGCATTCTTAATACATCACAAGACAGGCATACCATCACTTCTACAACACCCGACTTCTCGAAAAAACGTATTTACATGTGAACAATACTGCCATATATTCCCTATAGATGTGTATAATATGGACTGGACACAAAATTAGTGAAATAGGACATTTATCAGCATACGAGAGGCAAACTTCATAGTATTAAGACTATAATACTATTCGTATTTTCTTAATTACCAGTATATAACAATGCTCATAACTTTAATTGTCACATGAATTGTAACAAGTATTGTCTATCACATTATGGTACACATTCATATTTATAATTTAAAACAATTATTAAAACAAAAAAACTTTTTTAGAATTTAAAGAAGCAGTATGTCTTCTTCATGAATGCTCTATTTCTGAAGACGACTTGTCTCCCAGCAACTGTAAGCTCCTCCCACTAATGAATATGTATGGCAGCTCCATTGACAAACCAACACAACTCTCACAGGAACTGACAGAAATTCATTCCAAATTGTTGGAACTGCTACTACTGTGACTGTTCTTTGATTGTAGGTCAGCATGAATCTATCAGAAATTATGTAGCTGTACACAGCCAATGAAAATGCAAGAAAATCAAGTGAGATATCATATAAGATATTAGCTTTTAACCGATGTCAATAGATAATCAGCCTAATATAATAATATATTATTGATGTTACAACCCACCGAACACTGACATATTCCTAAATGTTAACTGTAATAGTGGTTTCTGCGAAACCTTTCTAAAACAGTTATTTACGGCAATGGTACTTACTCGAAAGTGGAAGAGAGGAGGTCGTCTGTAAGCCTGAAATCCTGTTGGACCACCACCTTGGAGTAACGCCTGATGAGCGGCTCCGAGTCCACCATCAACTTGCTCAGCTGGTTGAGCTGCGGGCTGTGCAGCAGGTGGGTTGACATGTGGCTGAGGAGGCAGGGGAGCATCATCACCGTATATCACATTATCCTGAATGAGACAATGAATTAAATAAAATTTAGGTTAATTTATAAAACATAACAAACAAAATGATGTGGAAAATGAAATATATGCTGCACATAATGTGAGATATTAACAAACCAAAGCAACTCTCACAGTAGTCAACAGAAATTCATTCCAAATAGTTGAAACCATTACTATTTAAAATAAAAAAATAGTCACGTGTGACTGTTCTTTGATAGAAGGTCAGCATGAATCTATCAGAAATTATGCAGCTGTATGCAACCAATCAGAATTCAAGAAAGTCATAGAAAGATATTAACTTTTAACCGATGTCAATAGGTAATGAATCTAATATAATATATTGTGGATGTTACAACCCACCGAACACTAAGGGGGTGTTTATACATTACCCGGCGAAGATCGTATTCGCTTTAGCCGGCAGCGATAACAATAGAGTGTTTATACTTCGCCGGATAAGAATTACGGCTATCCGGATACTCAGCTATACGGTTTTCAACTTTTGAATAAAATGATTTAGTACAAGCACCTGATTGTCGTATGGATTCTAATTCGCTCTGCTGTTAAGTTAGATGTTTATCTGGGGTCATGCCGTCATGGGTGATTACCTTTCAACAATTAACTCGAACAATATTATTGTGCAATCGCTGATAGACCAGCCCGCTTTTCACCTGTGTATATATTGGTCAGTGTGCCAGTTTGATTGTCTCTAATCAGCTGTCCGTCGGTGGTCACGCACCTTGGTTATAAGCTATTATTATAAATACTAACTGATGATGGTACACGTACTCTGCATGTGCATGGTACATTTGTTGCGCATTCGAGGTAATTAATTCATGTACATGTATGTCCATATATATGTGGAAGAAATGGGATGGCACGTTTCTATGGATTCAAACTTAATGGACAATTAGTTCAATAATCTAAATCTGAGTGCGCCGTGGACATATGTACACAGGGACGGGTCTAGAGGGCCTGATTTGGAGGTGTGGGACTGTTCATCTTTGGAATTTATCGACCGACCATGGTTATGGCCAGGTGTGAGAATTTTTTTTAATCTGAACCCTGAAAATTGCAAAATCCTAGCATCCAGCCTTAAGATTTCCAATTGTTGGACATTTTCCAAACTTGACGCACCTCTAATGTTGGATCATTTCCAACTGATGGCCATTTCAGTCCAACAATTTGGCCAAAAATTAAGCAAATGTTGCCTAAAGAACTCACCAATAACAAATTGTTGAAAATAAATCTACGAGAACAATTTCAACATATTGCTAATGTCAAATTTCCAACTATTGCCGTGTCAGGTATGAAATTTCCAGCTTTTGAATATTTTGATTAAAGTTGGGATGAGACACCCCCATCGCCACGGCCCTATATACATGGACATGGTGAACGCCCGAGTAAAATGAAAAACATATTTTATTGTATAATGTGCAAATGGAAAATGTGTCACATTTGATTCGCATTGTTGAAACTTATATAATTTATATAATATAAAATCCAATCCGAATGATTAGACACCAATTTGTAGATGTATGCGACGAAAAGATATCAAAACTGACAATGACCATGCTTTTGGTGCGACACTCACTTCACAGGCTGTCTATGAACACAAACAAACCATTAACAATGTTGTTTAAATATCTATAAAATTACCAATAGCAATACCTGAAAGTTTTGAGTTGGATATTAATAATTTCGGCATTTCCATTTCTAAAAAGTTTCATTTCACTATACTGCCCAACGATATCTCTAACAGGAAGCGGCTAGATGTTTACAGGTGTACAGCAATATCATATTGCAGTTCAGTGAGAACTGAAACGAAAACTATTAACAAGTAAAGGAGACACATGAATATATGCTTATCTTCGCCGGCGATGTGTAAACACTCTGCCCAACCTTCGCCGGCTAATGGGTTCGCTGGGTAACGACTTCACCGGCTATGTGTAAACGTCACCTAAATATATGCTGCACATAATGTGAGACATTAACCCTTTCTGTGCCGGTACTAGATGAATTCTCCCGTTCAGTTATAAAAGTATACATTGCAACCGTCGATTAATCATTTGGAGGGGTGTTCAGGTAATAAAAGCAGACGACAGACAGAAAAACAGATAATACAAGAGCAGAATGATTGATATTCATTGGTGGGAAATGTTCAGATAATAATTCCTTAGGGAACTACTTGTTAATGAGTATTTAGTATAGGAAGGGTTAAAAACAAGCATATAGCTGTGAGATAAATGAGAGAATTTGGTTTTTAGTTAAAGTGAGCGAAACTGGACATGTGATAGTGAAGAGTTACTCTTAGTCTCTAAGAGATAGGCTTACTTAAAACAAGCGTGTCATATACCCCCGATGCTCAGTTTAGAGAGTGGGCAATACTAAATATTTGTCTCGATGTAAAAAAAAATATTTTCTAAATCCAAAAAGTGTTTATCCTTTCCCCCTAAACTGGGCTACCAATTGCAACACGCCAAAGCACAACCAAATTTGATGATCCATGCCCAAGCTGAAATTTCCATCAAGACACAGAAATTCCTAAGTGAAACAAGGGCTGTATTTCTCATAATAATGAATGGACGGAACCCATAGTATGTGGGTATCCTTTACCACATGCTGGGCTATCACCATACCACAGCATCTGATGATCCATGCTCGAATTACAAGCTGAAATGTTCGTACAGTTAAAATTCACAAATTTCCAAGTCAAACAAGGGCCATAACTCTTGTAACAATTAATGGATCAAACATGTATTAAGTCAGTATCCTTTCCCCGAACTGTGCTATCACCATACCAAAGGAAAACAGAATCCAAACTAGAGGTGTGACTGTCCCAATGGGACTAAGGATACCCCCCGTTTTTAAAATACTATGATGTTTCACATGTCAGTAAACATTTAGTTAAAATAATAAAATAACAGTTCCCATTGCAGGTGCACAACCCTAACCCTAATCTTAAACCTATTGACCGAAAAATGTAGGAATAAAAGCTCGGTCAAAATTATGCATGTTGCAAAAAATGTTCTAAGTCGAAAAAGGGGAATAACTCCACAATAAAAAGTCGGACAGACATCATAATCGCAGGTGCACAGGTTCCCATGGTACTAAATATCACTGCCAAGATTAAAAAACATTGACCTAAAAATGTAGGAATAAAAGCTCAGACAAAATTATGCATGTTGCAAAAAAATATTCTAAGTAAAAAAAGGGGGATACCGTACTGACCCGGCTCAAGGCCCATGCCCGTGTTTAAGCCCACCCATATCTTTTGACCAAATTCCATGCACAGGGGTATATTCGTGTTTAAGCCCACCCCATATTTTGTTAAATTTCAGCGGTGGTAAGTAATTATTTGCTAATGATACTTCCCAAATAAATAATTCCAATATAACGGGAAGTATATTCACAAACGATCGGTGACGGCGAAAATGCCACGAAAAATGGAAAGTTATACTTCGTAGGTAAGTGATAATAATAAATAAAATAAAATAAAGTGAATCTTAAAATCTCATTTGTTTATTCAATTATACTTCCTGGGGGAAACCAAACGTCGACAGACATCAAACCCACTCTTAAATTCTCTATTTATTAAACTAATTTTTCGAAAAATCTAGATAACTGCAACTTATAAGAACTTATTTTTTTTTTAATCTTTCTCTATTTTTTAAAGTCCCATTTATTTCTCGTATTCAATAAATCACATAGGCCCAACTGATGATTTAATTAAAAAAAAATCTTTCTCTGTTTATTTAAGTGTTATACAACTACACGTACCATACCGGACTGTTTTCAATTTATTTAATTTTATTTTAGGTACGCCTATGGGAACGCGACTACGATAAGTACAGACTTTCATCGAAACCACAAGCTTCAAAGAAGAAAGACTGCAATAAAACAAGACAACAAGTAATATTTTAATATACACATAAAAATGAAACAAATACTTTCTCAAAGTAACTTATACTTAACTTTATTTAATCTGGAAGACGTGTATATTTCCCCGAAACTCTGTGCTGGATCGACTTTATTTTTTCTTCAGTTTTACTGTCCCGATTTCTTGGGATTTTTGGTTTGCAAAGGGTCATATCCGAGTTTAAGCCCACTTGGATTTTTGAGCTCAAATAAAACAAAGGCACCCTGGGCCTAAACGCGGGTCAGTACGGTAACTCCACCAAAAAATGTCAGACAGGTGCACAGGTTCCCATAGTACTAAATATCTGTGCCAAGTTAAAAAAAATTGACCTAAAAATGTAGGAATAAAAGCTCGGACAAAACTATACATGTTGCGAAAATTTTCTAAGTCGAAAAAGGGGGGATAACTCCACCAAAAAAAGTCCGACAGACGTCATAATCGCAGGTGCACAGGTTCCCATGGTGGTTGATGTCTGTGCCAAGTTTCACGGAAAATGATCAAAAAACGATTGAGAAAAACTCCGAACAAATTTGTGTCCACGGACGGACGACGGACGGACGGACAAGCTGACTCCAGTATACCTCCCCTAACTTCGTTGCGGGGGGTATAATAATTTTAAACAAGAGTTACAAACTGAAATGTTCATACAGACACAAAATTCAAAACTTTCCAAGTAAATCAAGGGCATTAACTCTGGTAGACATAATCTAATAATTAACACCCGAGCTGCAAGGTGATATGTTCAGATGGACAGACAGACAGATGGAGCCCTGGGCTATATGCCCCAAACCTCCTGTGGAGTCAGGGGCCTAATAAGTAATAACAAAAACGTTTGTAGTATTAAGAAATAGATATAAAAGGGAACTGGTTAGGCCACTGCAAAACTAACATTCAACAAACAATCTACATTGATGGATTGTCAAATATAAGGAATCACACAATAACATGTATCCAATTGTGTGTTTAATAGATAACCAATTTATCTAAGAATACCTCTTATAATTGAGAGGGTGTACATTTATACAAGAATAAACCTGTCCAATCTTTCACTGAACGTATGGTGTGTCGCCATTTAGTTTCAGTTAAGGGAGACAAGTGTAATACACCAGGCAAATAAAACAGAAGAACCATTTCAAAGTAAGACATATTGATTTGTTTACCTGGCTTTCGAGGACCACATCCCCAATAAGATATGAACGGAGGTTGAGTAGCCATGACATAGCAATTGTCCATCCTTTGACGAGACCTTTGAGCCACTGTCGAGTGTGGCCTTGCTCCAACAGAGCCGGTAAAACAACCTGGAGTAACAGGAGCTCCAGGGATAATTCGCTGATTGGAGAATCACTGAAAAACATAAACAGTTAGAATTGAGATATCTGTTCAAATGAATGGCATGAAGACAAACAACATACATCCTGCACATTAACCCTTTCTATACTAGATACCCATTGATGAGTAGTTGCCTTAGAAAATGTTCAGATAATAAGTTCAACAAACGAAAATGTTAATGACACTGTAGCTCAGCTTTGAAAGGGAATAATTTTATTAGTTACAGTCAATGGAGCGAATAGAAATGCAGAAAATTTAAATGCCTTAGTAATACTAGATTATCAACATGAAGAGATAATTATAAAATAAATTCCAAGATGGCCACTGGCTGCCATGTTTTCCAATGAATATCAAAAACATTTGATAGCTCCCATATTGTAGATCAATATCAAGATCAATATGAAGTTTGGTGATGATTGGATGAGGGATGTGGACTGTAGGATGTGCCAAAGGATTTAGTCATGCAAAAAGTAAAATCCAAGATGGCTGCCGACGGCCATGTTTTACGGCCGAATGAATCCAAAATGACACATTCCCATCTACATGTCAATATTAACATCCATGACAAATTTCATGATGATAAGACGAACAGTACGACCTGTAGGCTGTGCTAATGGATTGAATTTAGAAATCCAAAATGGCCATGTTTTTTTGCCGAATGACCCAAAAATGACTCGTTCCCATCTACATGTCAATATCAACAGCTATGACAAATTTCATAATGATCCGACCAAAGGTACGACCTGTAGCCCATGCTAAAGGAAATTGTTGATGGACGCACACACACATACGATGTACTTTTACAGTATATGAACTAAACTCACCTCAACAACAAGACATTATACGGCAAGAATCCAGAGAAAAGCTTTCTTATGACTCGGATTGGCAACCATAGCATTAGTAAAACAGTAGTACCAAATATTATCTGAAAAAGAACATAACAAAAGCATAAGTATGACATTACTACCCAATATTATCTGAAAATTAACAGAATCATAGCACAAGTATGACCGTACTACAAAATATTAGCCAGAAATTAATGTGTTTATGTTATAAATTAGAAAAGCTTTGAACACTATGTGTGGCTTTCACATATTATTTTGCATTTCTCGTCCACAGTTAGCTATTTCAACCCATCTAATAAATATTGAAAACTAGAGTGATACTTACAACTGAAGCGATAAATCTACGGGCATGTCTGTATACAGGAAGATGTATCATCTGCAATAGAAGTTTAAATGCTGGAACGTTCAGCAATAATGTACACAATGATCATAAAATACCACCCATTTAAACATATTGATTGTAAATTTGAAGTAATTAAATCAATCCATATTAAATCTGAAGTTATGAAAACAGTATATAGAAAACAAGTGCACCGCTAGGCGGAGGTAACGCCCCCGACTGTACAATCAGAGAAACTTTCTGGTTAAGCGCTATAAAAATGCCACATGTTGTTCTATATTAGCTTCAAATTTGGTCTGGTGCCACAAAAATAGAAGGAAAACTGAATTTTCTAAAAAAAAAACTGAATTTTTTAAGTCGAAAAAGGGTCATAACTCTCACAAAAATTATCTGATTGAACCGAAATTTTACCTTGACCTGTATTGCGATATTGGTAATACACAAAAAAACGGGTTTTGCAAATAAACAATCCAAAATCAAGTTATCATCTGGAAACCAAAAAAAGTAGCAGAAAACCTGAATTTTCTAAGTCCAAAAATGGGCGTAACTCTGGAAAAAATGGGCGGACGAAACCGCAGTTATGGGGACATCTTGTCCCCCCGGCTGGTCTATTGACATACCAAAGATCAACTGAATTGAATTAGCGAAACCAAAGTTATGAGTTGAAATGTTCGTACGGACGGAAGGACGGACGGAAGGACGGACGGACGGAAGGACGGACGGAAGGACGGACGGAAGGACGGACGGAAGGACGGACGGAAGGACGGACGGACGGAGGGCTCCACTATATACCCCCAAATCTCCATCGGAGATCGGGGGCATAATAAATAATGCATGGCCATGAATATTAAAGGCTCTGGGATGCTACAAACTGTTAACCCATTAATGACAGGAGCTGCGCTGCTAGTGCATTCTCTTATATATGCGAGTCTCCCATAGGGAGCCTCGCATATATAAGAGAATTCACTGGCTTACAAGGTCAAGGTAAATATTGTTAGGTCAATGTATTCTCTTATATATGTGAGGCTCCCTACGGGAGACTGCATATATAAGAGAATACATTAGCATAGGGTTTTTCGCAAAATTTCAGGATGCTCCAGTCATGGAAGGGATAACTCTGATGAGATAAAATGGTCTTTCGAGACAGAGGCCGATACAGCCATAATACGTTTAGCTTTTAGGATGTTATCTACAGACAGATGGGAATAAACATGATGGATGATCATACCAGGTACCAAGATAAATGCTAAATATAACCCTTTCATGATGGGAGCAGCGCTGGTGCCGCATTAAAGATCCTATGCCAGTTCATTCTCTTATATATGCGAGTCTCCCATAGGGAGCCTCGCATATATGGGAATGCACTGGCTTACAAGGTCAAGATAAATATTGTTAGGTCAATGTATTCTCTTATATATGAGAGGCTCCTTGTGGAAGACTCGCATATATAAGAGAATGCATTGGCACAGGGTTTTCGCAAAATTTCAGAAAGCTCCAGGTTAAGGGTTAAGGGTAAAGAATAAAAAAATGATTAACCTACATTGGTGCTGTTGAAGTTCTATCTAATTCCATTATTATGCAACTTACCTCTTGTATAGGGTTAAATTCTGGATCATTCAAATTTCTGAGGAACCATAAAACACCAGGCCGCAGCACCTCACGTAAAAGCAGGATGAACGAAGCAAAATAAAATACATAGACCATGCCAACTAGCCAATGGATGAACATCGATGTCCCAGGTGCGAGATGGTAGCTGTTGTTTCTATCTTTGAGTGTCGCATCGAACATTGACTGTAATAAAATAGGTTGATACTCTAGAAGTTTTTAGATGATGATTAAGAAGCAAAAATTAAAAGAGTAAACTAAATCAGATACCATTAGATTGTTAATGGGCCTGGCAATGGTATGATCAGAAATTACCTAGCAAAGAACTATGAAATGTCAACATCAAAGTATGTAAGTTAGTTTCCATGACTGATTTTCAATATTGGGATTATCATTTGGAGCCAATGTTCATGTTAATGTGGTAGAATTATTAATCAACCTTGTATTGATGGTTTGCGCTAGCAATAAATCTGGTCATTTTGTTTATTTTTTGATGATTAATAAACTGTTTGGGTGATATTTAAAAACTTTGGTAAATTTGGTTCCTTCTGACAAACCCATCGAATGTCTAAAAACATGGACCCACCAAAAAAACTGAGAAAGGAAAAAATTACTATTAAATTAGATTGATACGTTGATAAATATTAAGACAATAAGATACATACACAATTTAAACAGACAGTCTTATTGTTATAGGTCGGTCGACACAAAAGTATAATGACTCTCATCTTTACAGCCTATTTGGAGCTATGAATGATGAGGCCACAGAATTCTTTTAAGAAACAGCCTCGTAAGAAAGCCAGGTATCTCAACATTCTTCACATAGTGGGGGTTTTCTGTTATTATTTTATAGAACCAGAGGTTCAGATGATCTAGAACAAACAACTTACTAAAGAACAGACGTCAAGCCACCAGCCACAGATCATCGGGAAGATACCAATCTCAACAACAACAAGCAATTTAACTTTTATAACAATATAACACAGTCCAAGCACTCTACGGAACCTGAAATATCAATGAGTAACTGTCTATTACACTGCTCAGTATTAATATTAATGCTAGAGAATGTGAGTACACAGAAATAATTTCAAGTGTTAAGTTTGGCCTGCAATATTTGACTATCACTTGTTATTAACCAGACAAATGAATGTGAATGATGCAGACATATAAAGATATCAACCAAACAGTCCTCTGTCACCCGGGACAGCACAGTTTTTACGAGACCGTGCATGAAACATTGTGAGTATAGGAGCATATGACATCGTTCTAACAGGTCGTATTTGATGTCTGATCAATTGGCAATCTACTGAATTAATGTGAGGTTCAGATGAAAACCACACCAATCATGAGGTTGTAGACCCATGGGGACAAATTGTTATCTCCAGCAACATCCAACATCATGGAGTATATGGAGATTTTGACGACTCTTTTTAAAATTTCAATTATCAAAATTGACTTCCATGAATCAAATCTCCATGTGCCTCACAATTTTGCCGGAAATAACTTATAATGTACTAGTGGGGCTGCTTAAGGATACTGCTCCCTCCCAAAACTTCTTCTTTAATGACAAACATATAATTAGTATAGTGGAAATATTGAAATGCTGGTCATTTACTAAAGAAAGCAAATTGTGTCATATAATAATTCTCCACATTATATATATATCTTGATAACTACAATATTATATGAAAATACATGATTGACCAAAGTTGATCAGAGGCTAACAACTCACTTTTGTAGTCCCGATATTGCACATATGACATAAAAGGTTATCAATCCGGTTGCTATGACGATATAACCCATCATAGTTGTTATAAGGCCCTCAAAGTGAGATGCAACAACCTGAAAAAATAAAACTTACTCTCAAAATCCAGTTCATTCATTTAAGCACCAAACTTAAATGAAGTTTTACTTCTAAACTCAACTGTTAAAGGCCCACTTAATTTTCAATTCCCCATATCACAATATACAAAACATATTCCATATTATATACCATCTGAAAGAGGAAGGTCCAAAACATTGTATCAACTTATCCGGTTGAATAAACTGTGAACATGTTGTTTTTGTTGAGGTACAGAAGAGTGTTCTGTGCTTAATTTTGATCTGGACTGCACTGTAAGGTATACATTATTATCAATGGAAGGGGAATAACTCTATCTCCTAGTTTGAATTTTGATGCATTCTGGGTTAACAACGGGGGAAGTCTTGGGGTGAATCTGAGAATCTCTATCAATTGGTGGACACTCCTGGTAAGCTGTTTTACATCCTGGTGGAATATATTTTGTTTTGTTTTATTTCTTGCCAACAATAGTCGATAACACTGACTGTGTACAGATATAGTCGGAGACTCAAAAATAACAATGGGCCCTTAACATAATTAAAAAATTTAAATTAAACAAGAGAGTCAATGACTGTTGAGTCGTTCACCTGACTTAAAGACTGTGACTGAAGACTAAAACAGTCCTGAAGTACTTGTCAAAATCATTTTTAAACAAGTGATATCATGTTCTACAAAGGTAGCAACAAATTTTAAGGAGGGAAGGGTCAATCAGAAGTTTCGAAATGTGATTTTTAATGACACAATTGTTAGTTGTCCCTCCGCGTCAGTTTCATTTTGTTCACATTCAATCCGATCGTGACTTGAGCAGCCTTAAACTTCTTTTATCGCACATTTTTTCGTTGGCAAAATTGGCAAATAAATTTTCATACAATCGTTTGAACTGGACACTCGAATAATGGAAATTGTAATTTTTTACAATAGACCTATTGGAGATAATTCTTTCTAATATGTTGAAATTAATGTGCCGGGGGTGTAATCAACGTATTTTGTGTTGCATTTATGGGCTTATAAAATTGTTAAGTGGACGAATAACATACTTGGTATAATATCGCTTCGTGAATTTATACAGTATGTTATTCGTCCACTTACAATTTTATAAGCCCACAAATGCAACAAGCATTATGTTGATTGCATATATATATGAAAGCACAGGATCAGATTATATGAAGCTAGCAGGTAGTCAATCCAGCTTAAATTTATATTTCGATAGTAAAACTGTAAATATTAAGGTTTGTAAGGTATATCAAAATCTTCATTAATTAATTAAAACTTACCAACTCGTTCACTTTCATTCCGACCAAAGTTAAGTGACCAATATGGTACGGCACAAAAGCTACAAAATAAGAAAAATAACAGTAAGTACAGCTATAAACTTGCAAAATATAAAATTAGGCTACGGCATTATTATTACAACATTACATTCAAATTATGATGTGTGCAACAGGAAAGTTGACTTATCATTTTATCATCTTCTTTGTGATTGTGGCCTGTTTGCTGCTGTCAAGATTTTAACAGTCAGACCCATTGTGAATGCCATAGTAGGACAAATCTGACGAAACTAGGATTTCTAATATTCTATACATATATATATTTCATGGCGCAATATGTATATTAATTTTGTTTACAAGTGTTTAGTTGTTATCTACACTTACCAAATACGAGAATAAAGAGTGTATTCAAGGAAACGACCCAGAAGACATGTTCCTAAAATATAAAATATTGCAGGTTACATCCTGTATTATACATATGTTTACTTCACACACCAACACACTTTTTATGGCCTCCAATAGATTATAGGTATAAAGGTAAACAAAATCTTAATACCCAATAAGTGTGAAAACAAATATGTCAATAATAAGCATACAGTATTAGATATGATTATTGCGGTATGTTGTATATATACGTATCTAATTGAAGATATACTTTATTCTGGTGATTGAGTACGAGTAGTACTTCATGAATGATGTACTGAGGGTTCAAGACTTTCATTTGGAACAATACTAGGTTTGCAAATTTTTTTTATATTGTATAATGATTGGTTTTGTGAAAATGAAAAATTTATTAGGACAAATACTATATATTTATAGGTATGAGTTGAAAAAAAAGAAATTTTTAACGTCCCAATAACTCAGCAAAAAATATTAAAAAATGGATAGCAAATTATATACCATGAACGTGTTAATCCATTACTCACCAAGAATACTAAGGATCCATCCAGCCCAAGAAGCTATAAAAAAATAAACAAACTTTGAAAATAATGCAAAGTTTTATTTTAAATACATTTGATTTTATCCACCATCAAGTTGATGACATCAACCAATTCAGCTAACAGCCTTATAGATCAATGTTAAGTGTCATAGAAAATGTTTGCACAAATTAAAATTGTTCCTTTAGGAAAGTTATGTGTCCATTTAAGAAGTACTATGCATGTGTTGGCAACAGCTTATCACAATTCAAACATTGAAGTTCCACAGAGAAACATGGGATACTAGCAGTGTTCACGATGTCGGTGGCCAAATTGGCCAATGGTCAATTTTTTTCAAAATTGGACAATAAAAATTTCATTTGGCCAAATTTGTTTTACCCCAAATTGAGATGGAAAGCAATTCAAAAGCGCTGAACAGTTCAACTAAGTTAGGTGACGAAACATGCAGGTTTTGTACTTCTTATATATCATACCATGAAAACCAAAATTTATTTTGTAATGGGAGCATTGATAGAATTGTGACGGTTGTACAAAGGGGACAAGGCAAGCTCTAACTAACATTTAACCAGTCATTTCAAATAATACTGGATTTAAAACACGTAATTTGTACACTGGTTATGTATTTTTTTGTTGATTAGGCAGCCTGTTAGATGAAATACGTAAATGCATTGTCCCATAATTGGATGTACAAGTGAGCAGTACTTAACTCAATAGCATGTCAGTTATGTAATGAGTCATAAACTGCCTCCCTTCTACTAACAACAACCTGGCTTCACATCATAAAATGTTTGAATACCATAGATATTCAACAGTTATCACCTCACGATAATAAGCAACATTTTTTTATCTCAGCAAAAATAGCTAGAATGTTAGTTTCATGTTTGCGAATATCGTTTTAATATCAATTGTGAACCGCAGAGACAGAAAATGAGGATTAAATTAGGCCCAAGTTTTTTTAATGTGGCCAAAACACATTTGGCCAAAGTTTTTAAAATTTGGCCAATAAAATTTTCATTTGGCCAAACTTTTGGCGAAAAGATTTTGATGGTTCATCGCGAACGCTGGATACTAGTTGTAGGAAGTGATATCTATCTGGTACTGGCAGACACATTTAGGTCAAAAATGTAATTATCTTCACTTAGATTGAGAATATTGGCTATTAATGAGTTCACACAAAACAGAAATGTTTCTCTGACACTTTGATTTCCAAACATTTTCATTTTTAATCCACATAATTTCCCAATAGGCAGGTTTTTATTTCCACTTTTTATGATCAAAATTTCCAAGCAGGCAGGTTTTTATACTTCAAATTTATCAAAAATCTTTTCATGATTAATTATTAATGCAATTATAATTTAACAGTCTGTAAAAGTACAAACAGTTTAAACATACCAAAAAAAAACAAAAATATTATCGGAAATAACAAATACATGTAAAAGTTGAAATGTATAGAGCCAAATTTATAGACAGAGATTGTGAGCATTGTATTGTGAAGCCAAGTGGCAGGATGAATTGTAATATTTTTATTCCGCCTTAAGATTGTTTTAGTTTGTCTTGTTTTAAGAGGTACCTTTGTCAAATTATTGAATTTTGCTACTCACCCTTTCCCATGTTAATTCTTCAGCTGCTCTATCCCATTCAATGGGATTCCAATTATTATCATCTGTAACAAAAAGTATCTCATGAGTGGCTGAGAAAATTTTATTTTTGTGAGTGGCGTAAAGTGAGAGAATTTTCAGTATCAACTCAGAAACACTAGATTTTTTTATTATAGAAATATTAATAGAAATTCACAATTTCCAACGACAAATTTACTCATAATAACTTGCTCATATTTAAATTCGAGCAGTGCTATTTTCTCACATCCAATATTGAATACAACTCCTGAGTTTCTACCAAACTAATTGTAAAATAAGAAGGCTATGTTAATGAGTTACTTACAATACAGAAGGTTGGACTCAATAGACAATTATATTTACATGCAGGCAACCAATCTCAACACCATTAAAAGAAATACAAATATTTTAAGCTGACAGTGCACAAATGCATGCCTCCATTTCAACAACCCTCGAGCGACACCATGGCCTTACAATCTGGATTAATTAAACGCCAACTCAATTATTTAAAATAACAGTCAAATGTTGATTTTTTTCTGGAGTACAGAAATATCAGATTGATTAGAGCATAGAAACACACATCTTCACAACAAAATGAAAATGCAGTTATGTTCTACTTGACGTAAACTATTGTTGTGATAGTCTTTAATATTCACATGTATCTTTAGGAACAATTAAGAGCTGAAACTGTAATCAGATAAACAAATTTTGCAGAATAGATTTTTGTCAATTTTGAATGGCGCAGCATGGTATAAAGGTAAACTTCAATCAGTGCAACAAGACAACAGCTGATCAAACTACCGACCTTGAGCTGCGTTGTTACCATTATTAATCCCATCTGGACCGGGTTCTTCTATTGGTCCCTCCTCGGCAATATTACCCTCTGGTGCCGGCACCTGCTGAGGCTGACCATTATTAGCTTCATTTTGATTTGCTGGTGCTCTGTTGGCTGCGCCAAATCCACCAATCAAATTATTCATAACTCCACCATTGAAAAAATTCTACAACAGAGAATAGGACATAATGATCGAAAAGTTTGCTACTTGTATGGCTTATTGAATTTAACAAGACAGTCAAAGACTGTGGGGTCGCTCACCAGACTGCAAAGACTGATAAGACTGGGACTCTTGAGACCATAACAGTCAGAACTTTTCATAATCACTTTAAAAGAAGCGGATCTACACAGGATATGTGGCTAGAGAGGCTTCATGTCGATCAGCGAATATCTACCTTTAAATTACCAATGGAACACTACAGATCCCCCTCCAGCTCAACATATCCCCTCCTGACCGGGCTCCAGATTCCCAAGTCTTAGGTTAGAATTTCACAACTGACGTCTCAAACTTTCTCAATTGTTCAAAATTTCCAATCTCACAAGCACCGTTTTATAAACTATTTAGACATGTTTGAAGCCCAATTATCCATGAACCCGAAAACAACATATATATGTCAAGATTAATCAGTCAGGTAGTTCCAAGGTAGATGTTTTAAGTGAAGTCCCCATAGGCCCGTCATTTCTTGACAGGTTGACCTCATGTTAACAAATCTGAATCTCAGTCACTAAAGGATCCTCCATACTATATGTAAGCTAAATAGTCCAACCTCTCTTGAGAAGACATTTTTAAGTATTACTATAGAGACATACAGTTATGTCCCTGGTCCCAGTCTATTTAATCTGGTGACCCCATCTGAATAAATTTGAATCCCAGATACCAAAGAACCCTTCATACTAAATATCAATAAAATAGACCTGATGGTCTGTGTGAAGGAAGCATATTAAGAGGAAAACTTTCCTTTGCTTGACCCCTAGTTGACAAGTTGACCCCATTTAAAACCAATGACCCCATTTGAAAAAAACATCTGAACTCCAGGTCACCCAAGGACTGTTCATACCAAATATGAACCCGTTCAACCTGATGGTACAGCAGAAGAGGTAGTTTTTAAGAATTACTATGGAGAGCAAGAGTTATGGCCCTGCCTTCATAACCATTTGATAGAGTGACCTCATTTAAACAAATATGAATGTAAGTCACCTAGGGAACATCTACACCAAATATGAACCCATTCAGTCTAGAGAAGATGTGAGCTCAAAAATTACATTTCATTGAACAAATCTGTAAATCACCCCCCCCCCCCCCCCCACACAGTGGCGACATCCCTGCAAGAATATGACATACATCATTTATTTGGATGCCTATTGCCTTAACAAAATTACCATGACCTGGAAAGCCAGTGCATTCTCTTTTATATGGGAGCATATATAAGAGAATGCACAAGCACAGGGTCTCACCAGCACAACTCTGGTCATGAAATGGTTAATATTAATAGTAAAAATAAACTTTATCTTTCAAACAGGCAATTTGTATCTGAGATAAACATGGGATAAAATTCCATTCATAAAGCCACTATCAGCAACAAGAATGTCTGGGAGACCTGTTGACATGAAGATAATTAATGATGGCACAAACATTTGCCCAGTGATACCAATGTATTGTGTTACTCCTACAGCTGTGTTCAAAACAAGGATTTACATCCACACCTAAATATTTAAACCCATTTGGTCTTTAATATGTATCTGGAGAAGAAAACAATTGATGGACGGACAGAGACATAATGACAGATGGATGGATGGGAAAACAGTCTGACATAGATACTGACAAATTCAATCCAATATACCCCCCCCCCCAAGTTTTCTTTTCAGGGTATAATGAGTTCAATTGGATACTGGTGGTTAAGAACATAATATTCGAACAGCCAAGCCTGAACATAGTGTCTGACATTTGCACAATGAGGTCCCATAAGGGTGAATTTAATGACACAATCCTGCAATGCGGGCTAGCATCACCAAATTCACCCTTTGAGGACCTCATTCTGTGTAGGCCTCAACTGCTATGGGAGACATAGCATTAGATTGAAGTTCTCCAGTTAAAGTTGGTGATGTGCACCCACTGGGCACCTCAATTATGCATTTTATATTCACAAATTAGGGGATATAGAAACTAAATAGAAGGGAAAAAGTAAGTAAAAATGTCAATTTAAGTGCCTATATACTTCCCAGAAGATGAGGCTTAAGCAGAATTAGGACCCTGGCTAGTGTATTTGGTGATGCTAGACTGCTGTGCAGGGTAGCATAACTAAATTCACCCTCTGGGAACCTCATTCTGCAAATGCCAGACACACTAAATTCAGGTTAGAGAACAATAATTTGTTTTTATTTTAATAACACACATTGGCATGAGTGCTGTCTGGTGCATTAAGTTCACACCTGTCAGCCTGATAAACATCTCAATTGATGCCTGTGTGTGTATTTATATTAACTCTCTCTGTCTGTAGCTAATACAATTGACTTAATATGCTGGTGGGGGAGATCCTGTGAGTTAGGAAATGAGATAGGGTGGAATGCTGTTGGTTGGGGGCAGGGTGGGGTTCTGGGTCATGTGGGGGGAGGGTGATAATTTTTTTTGTATGTTAAATTGATCAAGGAGTTCCTGAATTTTTTATTATTTGTTTGGGAATTATGGCCCTGCCTGCACCCGAATTTGACCCAGTGACCCCATTTGAACAAATCTGAACCCCAGTCATTCAATGACCCCACATACCAAATATAAACTAAATCGGCACAATGGTTATAGACAAGAAGTCGTTATAAGAATTACCAAGGAGGAATATAGTTATGGCCCTGGTTTCGCAAATCTGAATGACAGTCACCTAGGGAACATCCACACCAAATATGATCAAAATACAAAAATGTAATTTTTTGGTTTTTAGAGTTATGTCCCTGGCTCTGCCCCTAATGACCCAGTGATCCAATTTGAACAAATCTGATTCCCAGTCACCCAAGGTCCCTCAGTACCAAATATAAGCTAAATCGGCCCAATATTTTTGTAGATGAAGTCATTGTAAGAATTACTATGTGTTATGGCCCTGGTTTCTCAACTAATTGACCGGGTGACCTCATTTGAACAAATCTGAACACCAGTCACCCAAGGACCCTCCATACCAAATATTAGCTAAATCGGCACAATGGTTATGGACAAGAAGTTGTTGTAAGAATTACTGTGGAGGAATAGAGTTATGACCCTGGTTTGGCAACTATTTGACCCAGTGACTCATTTGAACAAATCTGAATGAGAGTCACCTAGGGAACATCCACACCAAATATGAACCAATTTGGTATGATGGTTTCAAACAGAGGAGAAGATGTTTTTAAAAAAGTTGACGGACGGACAGACGGACAGACAGACAGACGGACAGACGGACGGACGGACGACGGACGAGGAGTGATGACTATAGCTCCACCGGAGACTTCGTCTCAGGTGAGCTAATAAACTCTTTCATGACGGGAGCTGCGCTGCGCTGGTGCAGCATTAAAGATCTTGTGCCAGTGCATTCTCTTATATATGTGAGTCTCCCACATGCGAGTCTCACATATATAAGAGAATAAACTGGCTACAAGGTCAAGGGAAATATAGTTAGACCAATGTATTCTCTTATATATGCGAGGCTCCCTAAGGGTGATTCACATATATGGAAGCAAGCATTGGCACAGGGTTTTCGCAAAATTTCAAGAAGCTCCAATCATGGAAAGGTTAATGGCATGGAATAGCACAGATAAATATGAGTTTTAGGCCATACATAGTGCTCAAGGATGTGTATTATCACAGATAAATACTGGTATGATAGGGACTTTGACAGATCTTTCAATGTGTTTTTTGATTGTAACATGGCCATTTCAATAAGAAATGAGAATTTGATCACGTAGATTATGAAGCAATGAACACCTCATACTGAACAAGTTAGGGTTGAAACGATTAATCGACTAGTCGTAGACGACGCTGAAATGTCAGAACGTCGACTCTGAATTTTGCCGTCGACTAGTCGGAACATAGTGTATTAGTTCCATGTATAACGCTTTCAAGATCGATTCCGACATAAACGGTGTTAACTGCGCGTAAGTTACGGTAAGTATAACATTTGGTGGCACCCGGAATTGACAGTGTTACTAGTATAGACACACACGGTGACCCGACTATTAATTGAAAGAATGAAATTGACAACACAATGTCTCACTCGTCGTTTGAGGTCAAAGACATCACTGCGACATGATGGCAATGATTGACGCGGCTTTATCGTTTGTCGGAGACCGCTTTGATCTAGACACTGTGTATATTTCAATTGATCAATTGAAGGTCGCTTAAGGTGACGTCATTGTTGCTGCCATATATAAATGATACTGACATTAAGAACTGGCTATCGTATTCTACAACATAGCCTATTCTATAGGGCGTATTTAGTCGGAACATTAACATTTTATAGTGACACTGCTCAGCACCGGTTTATTGGTGATCACGTGACGAAATCTCGAACGCAGATATTAAATTTAAAACCTGTATAAATGGTCGAGTTTCTAATCATTATCCACCACATGTCTAATTATATAATTACATTCAGTGTGTTGGATAAATATCAAGATGTTTACAGTATTATTTCCCAAATAAATTGGTGTCTATGCAGGGAAATGCGCTACGCAATAGACCGTCATTGCATCAGTCATCAGTGTACGCCATGTACAATGAATTTCCGTACCATGTTATGTTTGAAAGTTTTGATATCGGGTACCGACTAGTCGACGCAACGCGACTTTTGGGTCTCGACTAGTCGACTCTGAAATTCACTAATCGTTTCAACACTAGAACAAGTTCCTTATACAGTTTGATATCATACATTCTATATCATTGTAAAGTGGAAGATTTAAAATATAAGCAAAATGAAGTTATGTATAGTAAAATGTATATTTACCATTAACCTTTTGGCTGCTATACATCAATGAGTACAGACCTAAAACGTCACACTGTGTGCTACATACTTCCGCACACTAAGAGGCAGCCATCATTTATAAAGGGGGCTAAGAATTAGTGCAACTGAACAGGTGTATCTCGATATTTCAATCAATGTATGGTGTTCCATGATTGGCTATGGGGTAGCGTTTGCATGAAGTCAGTTGTATGTTTTTTAGCGACATCTTTGCAAAATTGGCAGAACATCACAACCCAGCACACAATGTCATGACGTCAATTAGCAGTGGAGAGGTTAATGAAAAATGATGTGTTATTGTCGAAATATCAAAGTTTATTTTGAGAAAAGAAGTTGTATGTCAGTATAGTGAGTTTAGGCAAAATATCAAAAAGATGTGGATCAATTCTGTCATTGCTATATAGTAAAATCTAAATATCTGGATATGGAAACACTCACCGCTGGCTGATTTTCACCAACTTGATCCTGTTCCAGCCAATCTGGGCCTCCACCATGAAGAATTTGTTCTCGTAACCAAACAAGGCTAATGAAGGCACATAACGTACATGTGACCACAAAACAACCCTGGCAACAGTCTGATACTATGTTGTCTCTGAAAGAGAGAAAATTCAAACTAAATTAATTCACATAAATCCATGAAATAAATTGACCTCCCAACCATGATATATATAAAAAAATATCCAACTGGATATATTTTATAAATCAATTCACACCCCTTGGCCAATGAGATCGCTCCAATCCATTAACAATATTTGAAGTATGAATCTGTATTATGCTGGGGTATATCATTCCGTCAATTGTAAAAATATTTGTTCGCTGTGACATCATACAGCTTGGGATTGCAAGCAGAAGCTATTTATACCAATGATAATGTGACTGATAGCTATTATCATCAGACTCTGTAACGTGCAGTCTAATTTTTATTAGAACTGCATTTTATTGTGAAGATACATGTGCGTTTATATAAATGCTCCCAATAATTATTTATATTTAAATAGTTATGAACATCATTGAAATGAACTTGAAAGAAGTAGATCTAAACTCTAAAACCGTAACAGCATAGTCGACTGACTTCAGAAAAATCAACACTTGGCTACATGCATTTTAAATAGTTAGGTTAATAGTTAAATTAAACATGGTATCACTCCAGGGTTGTGGATATGGAAATGTGCTATTGTGGGCCTTCAATCTGGAATACATGTATGTGTTTTTATTACAGGCATTGCATCATCAAATATTTCACCGTGATGTACCACTTTACATATCATTATATAATGGTGTTGAGATTGATTGTAGTATGTAAATATAATTGTAATCAAGAGTCATATTATTTTTTGTTCAGTTTTAACCTCGAGCACCGATGGTTGCTATTCCACTCTGAACACCTTAGCGGAGTGTTCCACATCACTTTAAACATGTTGTTGAGAAATGAGCAAACTGGATTATGAGAGAGTTCACTTCTCCATGGGATACAAATAGGGAAAAGTGACACATTTGAGGGAGATGTCTCCTAAGTCGCCCTGTAGCTGGTACCTGGCCTGGATCACTTTAAATAAATTGTTTACAAGATTTAGTGGTTTGTAAGACTCGCAGCAATCTGTCTTTTTATTATATATTATTCAATTACAGTTACACTTCGTTAAGTCGAATCGCAAGGGACCGTTGGTTTACTTCGAGTTATCCGTGTGTTCGACTTAACAATTTCGACCATTTTGTGACCACAAATTCCAACTAGTCGAATTCATTTCGATACGATAATAATTGTTTTCAACCTTGTGCACGCTATATACCCACGCTAAATCAATAGTCAGTGACTATACTGATCACATACAACAGACGGGAAGATATTTGTTCTGATTATTTATTGAATAATATAATAGAAACAACAGAATATGATAAGAAAACATCAACAAATTCGCGGTAGAAATAACAAAAGTACATTTGACCTGAAAGTGGTTACAATAGTATTTACAAAAATTGGGATTCAGGATTGGAAGTGACTGGTTATCAAGGATTGTGGTTTCTGCAAAAAATTAGTTGTTGAATCTCTCTTTAGTTTATCGCTGATGCCCAGTATCTTCATTAAGTCGTCGCTCGTGTCTGCTTGGGTCATGGGATAACGCAGTACAATGTCGCAGCTATGCATTGCGTCATCGATTTTCGGGTCGGGCTTGGTGCACTCTATGACCTTCATGATTTTCATTTCGTCTGTCTAATCCTCACACGGGGAAATTGATCCACGCACCTCGTTAATATGTTAAAGAAACAATGTACTAGGACAAATAAAGACTCCAAGAAACTTCACAGTTTTTTAGGCAATTGAAACGAAGCACACTGAGTTATAATCACATGGCGATGCATCGCCGACGGTGCTTCGACTTAACCATAGTAATTAGTGTTATAAGCTGGCTGGTGGGACCAAATTTCGTTTCGACTTAGCGGAATTTCGACTTATCCACCTTCGACTTAACCGTGATTATTTTATTGGCTTTGCACACAAGCTCAGCCGGGACCAGGCAATGGCTTCGACTTAAGTGGGGTATTCGAGTTACCGACGTTCGACTTAACGAAGTTTGACTGTACTAGTATTGAGGGAAATACTTTAAAATCAAAATTGAATTTAATCTTCCAAAAGTCGTCAGTTTGTAAGTAAAAAGTTCAGAAAGAAAGTAAATCAATAGTGTTACTGATACCATACAATATTCAAAATGAAATTAAGAAAAAAAGCAACTGACCATGTACCCAATTTTGAAACACTGGACAATGAATGGCCAAAGAAATATTTTTTTAACGGAAACAGAAACTCTATAGCAGGTGATCAGACCCACTATTATATATATGGGTATGATGTTTACTGAAACTGTAAATAACTTACGTTGAGAGCATATCGAGTGGTAGAGTGAGTAATGAGCTCACCGATCCAGTGAACAGACATCTGTATATCCGGCCTGCAAAATAATCCCAATAAGGTCCCAGTTAATTAATTCTGTTTACCAATCAATCTATAATGTGATCATTAATCATTATTTCTGAAAACTGTGATTAAATAAACTGATCAATTTGGAAAGAACCAAATATTAAATTATAGAATTGAGTGGACCAAGAGTGAACACTTGATAGACAAAATAAACAAGCCTGAGTAGTGACGCTATCCCACCACAATTAGGGACTGCTAATGACTCAAATTTAAGTCGCCTCCATTCTCTCACCTCACTTCATGTCCCGATCAGGTTTTCACAGTATTGTTGAGACATGTCTTAGAATTTAAGTCCTTCAAATCTGTTCAATTTTGTGATGATCACAATAGCTCATTTATTCAGCGATTGAGCTGCTATTACAAGAATAAACTTAAATCATGATTCTAATTCTCGTCAGATTTTACGTCATTGATTGCGTGATTCAGTCCCTCTCCATCAGCAGATATCTCGGTCAGTCTCTTCTCTGTTCGGGTATGGTCTTCAATCCCTGGGTTCTGATCAGGAGTTCCGCTAGTATCGTCTCCAAAACAAGATCATGCCAGCCCGACTCTAGTTCTTAGGGTTGGGGGTGAGCATTCTCCACTTTCTCCCATCAGTGTCGTGTAAGGTTCTGCAGATACTAGCATCCAACGGGGCCAAAAATTAAATAGACACCACAGTGGTGAGTTTTCTTTAACCAAGTTTGCACAGCTGTTTCGCAACACTGGCAGTGTTCCATCAAACACTGGCAGTGTCCAGTCTGTTTCTCTCAAATATTCAACTTAAGATTAGTTACATCACAGGTAGCCATAATGTTCAGGCAGATCCATTAGCTGTATCTGTTAATTAGGGTCCTGCGAATATTCGATATTTGATTCGAGATTCGATTCGAAAGTTAAATTCGATTCGAATTCGAGTCGAAATTACCAACTCGAAATTTTGAATATACATTGGTGGCAAAGTAGGCTGTTTACGGAAAAGTACACACGTCGATCTTAGCTGTTTTTTGTGCCATTTAATTACAGAAAATGATGTATATATGCACCTTATAATTCTTATTGTAAATCGCGATTATATATTTCAAATATAAGTATAGCCAGCAATTAGCCACTATAGGACGACTAAATACGCCTGAATTCTAGCTTTGAACATAGTAGCCAAAAGTTCGGAGATCACCGATGGACCGACGACGCGCGTGAATAGTAATAGTGACTGAGCAACCGCTAGCGTTATCCGCCGTCTATCCTCAGATTCTGCGTTATGTAATATAGCTGAGAATGTAAACAACACATGTTCCCGGCATCGAAAAGTGCATTTTGGCGGTGTTTTCTTTTGAAAATGTACTTTCAATTTCGGAGCGTTCTTTAACACTTGACAAAATGTCGTCCGTTATTCATGTTTATTTTAAGCATGATAACGTTGCAGGTATAGTGCAGGGACTTACGCGTGTGATGACCCACCTAATGCGCATAAGATTGTCCACTTATAAACGGACAATCCTTACCGAAAATGGTCATTAATAAATGACTGCGACATGGTGTATAAATCGCAAGCATCTGCGACAACGACCAATATATGGAATCATATGTCCAAGAAGCATCCAGCACTACATAAACAGGCTACACTGCGACTGTTGTTGCATCTTCAAGTTTATAAAAACGGGTGATTTCGAAGGTCGATTTGCAATTTTGCATGTACATGCAAACTGTACAAATTTCGCGTGATTTTAGTTCCGATAATCCGTTTAGTGGTTATGTATTAATCGTCGTGACGGCCGCATGGACGTTTTTTTAAATCTGTTTTTTTCTTTCTCGACAATTATCATTCGAACTGAAGTTAAACGACGGTTCATCGCCACATAAGTCATGATGGAACTTTGTGCGTGTAGTTCGTAGAACCTTTCACAAATCGTATAATCGTTGACAAAACATGCCCATTTGAGAATGCAACACACAGATATGATTCGATTCGATATTCGATTCGATTTCCTGAATTCGATTCGATATTCGATTCGATCAAAATCTCCAATTCGCAGGACCCTACTGTTAATCTACTTGTTGACAATACAATTCAATTTCCAGTTACTTGGATTTGTGTACCAGAGGTGGACTCTCTATCTGTCTTGGTCACATCTCTATGTGTATGCTTTTTCTTCAATGGCCATTATTCCCAGTGTCCTGGACAAAATTGGCACAATTCCCTGTAAATTTTATCATGGTGTATCCCTGGAGCCCAAATGGTCTGTGACCAACAGGCTTCTATCTCCCCTGGGTCCCTCTGGTTCCTCCCCCTTTGACAGACTACCTGGGGGGGGGTTACTAAAAACTGTGTTTCCTCATAGGTTTGCTACGGTACCCACTCTCGTGTCTTGGATGCCTGGTCAACATCTCCTGGATGTAGTTGGATCCTCAGAATTGCTACCTCATCCAGGTCTTTGCACAATCTATTAGCTTTCCTCAATTTATCATTCCCCTAGATCGATGTTCCAGCTCTACCCACAGGGTGGGGGGAGGAGCCATGCATGAATGAGTTATCCCCCTTGACTATGACCTATATTTATCCCAGACAATTTCATTCTGTGAACATTAGGGCACATGAAGTATGTGCTCTTTCCTTTTCGGATGCTCAGTTGCTTTTGGAGTTATCTGATCTACTGCATATAGGACAGAAGGGTCTATCTTTACACATGCCTACCAAGGAAACTTTTAGTTACAGAATGAAAATCTTTTCCGCTTCAACAGGTGGGTTTCATAGGCCTAGTCTGATTATAAATCTGCCTTGTGGCCTCCTCCTATTCAAGAATTCTAATTACAATCATTAGTTCATTCAGTGTCCAAGATATCTTTGACGGAGATAATATTTTTTGACCCAAAATATGTATCTCCTAATAAGTATCTTGGACACTGAACTCATAGGGCCCTACCAGTTAGAATCAACATTCCCGCCCCGTGCACTCGGTCAAACGCATCAAACACACAGAAGGGGAAATTAAAAATACCACAGTTTTCCATTTCATTGAATATATAGCGGAAGGACTGTCACATGGTCAGTCGGAAGTTGAACATGTTGGGTTTGACTGTGCACGTACTGTAGGTACTTCGTACTGATTTAAAAAAAAATGATTCTAGGATCTTGCAAGCAAGAAGTATATAACCATGAGTTCATTCAGTATCCAAGATATCTTTGACGGAGATACTAAATTGTTGTGTTCTGTTGCACAGACTTCACTTGGGAATTAAAAAAATAGCTGACTGACTACTGGATAATACTGTCCCGCCTCGGGCACAGAGAATTATAGTCTGTTATGCTCAGCCCTAGCAATCTAGGCCATGGCAAAGGGTTGCTGTAGCGAATTGCCGTAGCCAAACAATCTTAATCAATAGGGCTGTATGCTTGATGGCGATGTTAGAAGTTTTGTTTAACCCTTCCATGACTGGAGCATCCTGAAATTTTGTGAAAAGCCTGTGCCAATGCATTCTCTCATATATGTAAGACTCTCATAGGGAGCCTCTCATATATATAAGAGAATGCATTGGCCTAACAATATTTACCTTGACCTTGTAAGCCAGTGCGTACTCATATATGCAAGGCTCTCTATGGGAGACTCGCATATATAAGAGAATGCAATGCACAGAATCTTTAATTCTGCACCAGCGCAGCTCCCGTCATGAAAGGGACAATCTAAACCTCCCCATTATCTGCCTATAGCATTCTGAATATCATGATGATGATATTGACAATATAATCTCCAGACCGAATAAAAGAACAAAGATCAATTTCACTAAGATAGGCCAATAGACATTTAGGCAACAAGTGCTACTCAAAAGGAAAATATCCAAGTTGACTCTAAAATTTCAATTACTAGTAAGAGATTTATTGTGTACCATAGACAACTTGTGTACTTACATGCTGTGAGAGGGACTACACCAAGCCAAGCAACAGCAACTAGTGTATAATGGAACCAGTACCTAACTGCTCGCCCAATGCAGCTCACAAGCCCACTTGTTAGGTCCTTTATGGGCAAGCGTTTTGGCATGTCAGGTGAATAAACTGAAATCACAGAAACCAAAGGTATTAGTTGTCGAATTCAATACAACAGGTTCCATAATTGGTGATGTGATATGTCCACAATTTAATTGTAAGTTTATACATGGGACGAATGGAATCAAAATGTACAATAAGCACATATTTCTAAACGGGGAAAAGGCGGCCATCACCAACCCCAAAATCCTTGTAATGGTGAACATCCATACCAAATATCATTGAGATCCTAGAAACCATCGCTGATGAACAAAACACCATTATTTCAAGATAAGCAAAGAAGAATAACTGTAGAATAGAAAACAATATCATTGGGCCGTCTTTGAAAGCACAGGTAGCAAAGTTTAGCAAACCTCCACAGAGCCCATACCAAATTTCACTCAGATGCGGTAATCCATTGATGAAATATATATGTATGCAAGGACAGCAGGCAAATAGACCATCCAATATACCACCCATTTTTATTGTCCAATAATTGAACATACCATATAATAATTGAAATATAATCTGACAGATGCTGTATATTACGTTCAAGGCTTCATTAAGTTCCATCAGTTATTATGGTCAGCAAACAATATTAATTAG
Source organism: Siphonodentalium dalli (assembly GCA_032622095.1). Lineage (NCBI taxonomy): Eukaryota > Metazoa > Mollusca > Scaphopoda > Gadilida > Siphonodentaliidae > Siphonodentalium > Siphonodentalium dalli. The sequence goes on along the minus strand of CP136062.1, from coordinate 130,889,578 downwards.
GGAATATAGATTTTACAACATAATGAAATTGAAGAAACATTCAGCAAAGAATCACTATCATCAACTCAATCATTGTAAATTATTACTCTTGAGTGCCTAATAGTACAGATCCTAATAGTACAGGGTGGAAAATCAGTACCGGATATCCACAATATACCTAGTTTCTTGTAAATGTTCAACACTGATGAAAATAAAGATAAATCCATTAATTTCAACTGCAGTATACTTCTATTTTTTAGCAGTTCATACTGACAATTGATTTATCAAAGGAATCGCCAGGTTCACCTATTGGAGATGGTGAAAAATAAAAAAAACGTACCGGGTACATGGCCAAATAAGGATCGTACAGGACTACAGGTGCAAATTTTTATAAGGAAAATAAGAAACATACATGTATGACTATTAGGACCTCAAGAGTAACATGACGTGATTTTATTTGAAGCAAATCTCTGAGGATAGGAAATTATAACACTAGCTTCTATAGAACTTACTTGGCGTGAATGAAAATTTATGTTTACATAATTCACAGTATTCTTTTTTGCTGTACTTCAACCACTGGACTAGACTGAAAAAAAATTACATAATTACAAACAATTTGTACAAATCTCAAATAATGCACCTGGTTATATACATGTAAATGACATATTCCAACTAATCGATACAACCAAAAGAGTAATTCATTCTAATGTTATTGAACTCACTGGACTGATCTGCACATGGATCTCCAAGATACACATAACTATGGCCTCATAGATTTTAAAAAGGCATAGTTCTTCAAAGTATGACAATTTTTTACTTGTTTGTCAGGCCTTCAATACCCTTATTACCAGAGCAAAGCAACACTGAGTTTCAACGTGCTCTTTGACAGCAAACAGGATAGTGGCAATAACTGTAAACAGCATGATATAGTGGTTGGACATTGTTGTATACCATATATATAGATATATGTAAATGTCTAATGTATTGTTTCCCCCGTTTTAGGGAATGACTCTTTGAATTATTTTCAGTAAAACCCTTTGATTTGTTGCACGTTGCAGTTTATGGCATTGGTGACTGGTCATCGGAAACGAAATACAACCTGACATGTACAATTTTTTTTTTTTTTTATATTGATTGATGCCCCTATTATTATTTTTTTTTTGGGAACCAAAACAGGGTCCATTCTATGGACACCCACCCCACCCACCAGCCTAGCGGAAACTCAAAGGGTCAATATAAAGTTTGCCTTCCAGCTATTCAGTAATAATTTGACTTTCCAAATTGACCTATTAGTCACAACCAATTGCATATTTGGATCTTGAAATAAACCACAAGAAATGCATGGGAATGTTGGCTTCATTAACAATGATTATGTCTACAATGGGGTAGAAATTTCTAAGTCAAATCATGCTCCGATGGTTCTCATTAAATAAAGTGTATTCTAAGTATTCTTACCAGTCTTGGTGAACATATTTGATGCTCCCTGTGCAAACACATGGATAATACAATGGCTTATCTGGCGATGATTCACACCGACAAACACGGCATATATCTGAAATTAAGATATTGTTGTAGACAATACTGTAGCATCAAGGTCGGAACATATTCCTAGAACATTCTTTATAGGAGAGATGTTTTAGATGCTTCACTAGAATAAAAATTAACCGATATAATATCCCTTTTAACCGGCTGACTCTATTTGAACAAATTTAAATCCCAAATTCCCAATCATAAAGGGACCATTCCACAAAATATGAGATGAAACAGCCTCATGGGTTCAAAGATGCTTTTAAAAGCTTCAGTGATTATACTGGAAAAGTGCCATGTCCCTATTTTTGGATCGGATGACTCATTCGAATATATCTGAATTACAATAATGCAAGATCACTCCAAATTAAATATTATAAGCCAAAAAGGATGGGTAGTTTCAAGGGAGAAGTCTCAGAAGATGTGTGTTGAAAGTTTCACTTTTGACAGAGTTAAGTCCCCTCAATCAACTTAGAACTAATTATAATCGTATTTAAGCTCCATATGTACAAATGTTTTGAGGTAAAATGTATGCACTCTGCGTCGCAGCGACTGCCAAACTTCACCTGTGTTCATGGTTCTAGCTCAGAATTCAGCCCCCTAATGATTTACCGTTGTATAATCCACAGTTTGAGTGGAAATAGTGGGTCAGAAAGTTGGGACTTATCAACAGAAATCTACGGTAAATTAAAATATGAGAGGCTGATTACTATTAAACATTTGCCGACAATGGATGGTGTAGACAACTGTGGTCTGAGCTACTGATCATGTATTATTCAGGCACCAAGTGCAGTATTCCTTGCAATCTGTTAATCATCAGCGTCGGTGATCGCTCGTCCTGTGTAAAAAGGGGGCTGAGCTAGGCCAATATTAAGTCAAGGTTGGGGAGGGGAATGAGGCCGCTGGACAGCCGGCCTGCCGTAGCAGCGGAAACCCTGGAAGAAAGATCATCTGTTTTAATTTGGTTTCTATCGTGAGCTTCAATGTTCCTGCTTGTTGCAAGGAAATGGCTACTTTTCAGTGATAAACATCCCAATTTTCTCCCGACAGGGCGCCTGGTATGTGCTTCCCAAAATACGGCCCCATCCCCTAGAGGAACCCTGAGTACCAGTACTTAGGGAGTATGATACCTCTCAGCTATCGGTGCCGACTTCACTCAGTGTGATCCACATATTTGAATTAGATCATCAAACAATAGTGGTATTTAGGGAAGAATAGACAATAGTCATATAATTAATATTTGTTAACGCTGCAGTGAATTGATCTGGGCGAAGTATGGTATCACATGATTTGAAGAGGTCAGATCGCTTGATCAAACGAGCCGCCACAGATACAATACAATAACAATACAATAATTAATTTGTATAGCGCTCAATATTATGAGTACATATTCAACGGCGCTTTACATTACATCGAGCTCATTGCCTAATCAGCATAATACATGTACATGCACATATATCTAGGAATTAAATGCTACATCAAAGAGATATGTTTTGAGGCCGGTCTTAAACATATTTAAATCAGTGAATATTTTCAAGTGAGGTGGAATGCTATTCCATAGATGTGGACCTGCAAATGAAAATGCCCTATCGCCAAACGTTTTCTGTTTGTTGAAAGGAGTGTACAAAAGCATACTGCTATCAGATCGTAATCCATATGTACACACATTTCTGTCTTTGATCATATCCTGTATATACAATGGTGACATGTTATTACGAGATTTGAATACAAGCAAAATAATTTTGAACATGATTCGATACTCCACTGGCAGCCAGTGTAATTGCTTGAGAACTGGAGTTATATGTTCATGCCGAGGAGTGTATGATACAACTCGCGCCGCAGCATTTAGCACTTTTTGCAGGCGATCACACTGGTAATCCGGTAGTCCATACAGTAAAGAATTACAGTAATCTAAGTGTGACGTGACAAAAGCATGGACCAATGTCTTAGTTGAGTCTACATCGAGGTATTGTCTAATTTGTCGGATTTTGTATAAACCTCTGAACGCCTTCTTACACATATTAGAGATATGGTTATCCATTGTCATGTGTGTGTCAAAATACGATCCCAGGTTGCGAACAGTGTCCTTTGTTGGTATGTCGGCGTCTCCCACATGAATTGAACTGATGTTGACTTTCTGAAGTTGTTGTCGAGAACCAATGATTATGAATTCAGTCTTATCGTCATTTATCATGAGTCGGTTGGTAATCATCCACGCTCTAATGTCCACAATACAGTTCTCCACAATTTGACGTGCTTTAGTTTCGCCTCTCTCTGTCGGTCGAAATGAAAAGTAGATTTGGGTATCATCTGCATAGCCGTGAACATCGGGGAGGTGACTTTCAACAACAGAGAATAATTTTGAAATGTAGAATAAGAACAGCACGGGTCCAAGACAACTTCCTTGTGGAACTCCGCACTCGATGGGGAAATTTGTAGACTTTGAGCCATTAATGGATATTTGCTGTGATCGGTTCGTGAGGTAAGATTTCAACCAGATAGCTGCAGTGCCGCGAACACCAAAGTCAGATTGTAGAGTATCTAGAAGAATATCATGGCGGACGGTGTCGAAAGCAGCACTCAAATCTAGTAGCACAAGCAGAGTGACCTTTCTTGTTTCCATGCTGCAGAGAATATCATTTTGGACTTTAAGCAGCGCGGTTTCAGTTGAATGGTGTTGACGGAAAGCAGAAGTGTTTATTGGAAGAGGTGCATGTTGTTCGCTGTGCCGAATGAGTTGGTCTATTACTGCCTTTTCACACAATTTAGAAATGAAGGATAGGTTTGCTGACGGGTCGGAAGTTCTTGAAAACAAGGTCAGCACCGGATTTCTTGAGAAGAGGGTGAACTATGGCTGTTTTCCAGCTACTGGGAACATGTCCTTGGCTTAATGATAGGTTTATCAACTGGGTGATGATAGGTATCAGGGAGTCACATTTCTTGAGTAGCGTTGTTGGTATAGGATCGAGTTCACAAGATGCATTTGAAGAGCGTTTGATGATTTTAACGACATCGTCAAGGTCGAGATCGTCGAATGTTGTGAACGTTTCCGTGGCTTCCTCTTTGTCGACACAAGGCGCTTTCACGGTGATGTTGTCAATCTTCTTTTGGATAAGTTCTATCTTTTCAGAAAAGAATTCACCAAACTGCTCCGCCAATTTTCCTGCGTCATCATGCGGTGGTAGTGTCTCATTCGGTTTCTCCTCACACATTTTTTTCACAACTTTGAAAAGTTGCCTGGTGTCACCTTCGCACTTGTTGATCGAGTCGGTGTAGTGTGACTTCCGGGCTTCCTTTAGTTGATTGGAGAACTTGTTTCGGGCATCACAGTACGATCTTTCATGTTCTGCAGACGTGCCTCGGGTCCTCTCCTTTTTTCTCCGGTCGGCTTTGAGTTCTTTCAGGTTGTCGTTGAACCAGGGTAGCGTTGGACGCACGACTATTGTTTAATAGATAGAGCGCTCTAAAGTTGTAATGAATGGATGCACATAAGACTGAGAACTTAGTGAACGTTCAGACGACCACGATACAAATTACAATCGTGGAGGAATCGGGCCCGACGAGATCGTGGATAGTTTGTTCACACGATTGCGATGTCGTTGTACATGATGATAACGTAGGTTGTTTGTAAAGCATGTGATTGACAATACATACGATCTTTTCCAGCTACAATTTTTATGTACACACGACTGTGATTACTTCGCAAGTGGAGGTAGCCAAGGATACGCCAAGATTTCGCATCTAAAATTAAACACTAATTGAAACATTGCTTGATTATAAGTTAACTTATATAAGTTGATAATCATAATGATATTAATTATTATTTTTTGACTTGCAACATTGTCGTGAGAATGCGCAATCCAACTACCGATTACTTCCTTCGACGGAAATCTTTCCACTTACGATTGAACCGTGGTCATCTGAACGCTCACTTAGTGATGAACGGTTGAGACTTGAGAAGTCAGTCAGAATGTCTGAATGAGATTGAGAACAGTGTCAGTGCTGACAGTTACAGTCGGCCTACTGTTGAAAGTTGAACAGGCGAACATTGGTTACTTATTCGATTATGAACCAAATTGCAAAACAGGAATGGGATAGCCGAGATAAAAGTCTCGCAATAAAACATTTCTAGAACAAATAATGCACACCTGTTTGTGATTCAAGCTCCAGATCGCTCATTTCTGTGTCCATTTTGCGTGTATTTTTTTGTCTATTCTGGAGCTTCGTGACGTCACTTGGTAAATTTACGACAATGCCGTTATAAAAATATCATGGCATTACGTATGTACAGATATCAAATTAACTTTTTGTACAATGGATTAATAGTATTTGTATAGATTTCGCTGAGATTTAACGTATAATTAAATAAAATAGTTTACGAGAATCAATCTCTTTTTTGATATACTGCCAAGCGACGGCGACGCGCAACTTGCGGAAGTGAAAAGTAAACATCTTTTCCGCACAAGTAACTTGAAAATGCGCTTGTTCAGAAGAAAAGAACAACATAAACGATGACTGATATTGAAACAAAGGGCTTTGGGAATCAGGTCGTCCCAACCAAGGATGAAAATTCAGTTGCAACGTGGGAACATCAAGACCTAGCCCAAGTTAGTTGCGCTAAAAAATATTATCTCTAAGTTCTAACAGTAACACTACGTCACTACTATAGTACTACACTAGTAATAGTAGTATTAGTACCAGTCAGTGACTGAGTGAGTCACAGTGTCTAAGTCTAAGAGACTCTATCTGTGAGACTGTGTCACACTCACACTATGTCACCAGTGTGTGTGTCAACTGTTGTTGACTCATTATGATGCAGAATCCAATTCTGGCATAAAAAAATACAGCATACCGGTAGTACGGTACATCATACATGTAGAGAGGTCAAGATGTATTCACTAACAAGCAGTTAGAAGAAGAACAACAACAAAAAATTCACTTAGCTTGATCGCTCTTGTCGGAATCTGCAGGCTTGCTCCTCAAGTTCTATAATAGTAAGGCCAAATAAAAAAGATAATATGTTTCCGATAACGGAGAGAAAAAATTAGGGTAGGTAGGTAGGGAAATGTTTTTTTTTAATTATTTTTTGATATTTTTTTCCAGCTGCAGAAATATTGAACTACCTCGACCGAAATGACATAAAATGCCTACTTGTGTTGTAGGGAAAGTATTACTTGTGGAAATATACATTAACATTGAACAAGATATCAAACTTGCTGTTATTCTTAATAGTGTGTTTCAGTATTCACATACTGATTTTGGCCATAAACTCAGAGGGATGGGGCTCGGAATTTATGTCCGAAAATATTATAGAACCTATATATTTGAATTGTTCATATGGGATATTCTGCCTGATTGTTGAAGATGTCAGTTGGGCTGAAGGGGGTCACTCACCAAATAAAAGTGCTGAAGGGTATTTTACGGTACACAGGTTTTGAAAATCTGCTGAAGGGTACACAGGGTTTGTGATCAGCACTAATGCAGTTACTTTAAGTGTGTTCCCGAAAGTCTGGCAGCCACCAGCAGTTCGTCTTCAGTTAATTTTAAATTTTCTTGCAACCTATACAAAGATCCTCTAACAGAAATCATGACAAGACACGAATATACTGTTCAGCACATTTTCAAAACCTGTGTAGCATTAGTTGGTGTCAATTATAAAAGCAAGTTTATCAAAACAAAACATTTATTTTGAACAAAATAATATATTAAAGGGGTACTGTACCCTGAATCCGGTTATTTGTAGGACTATCTCCTTGTATACTCAACAGAATATATGCAACAAATGAATGAATTTGAGGCATGTATTAATGCCAAATACACTTATGTGCTCTATGAATGGTGCAAACAACATGGTAAGTATATTGAAAATGAATTTATGACTCCAGTCATATAAATTACCATGTTGTTTGCATCGTTCTCATAGAACACATCAGTGTATTTGGCACTAATCCATGGCTCAAATGCATTAATTTGCTGCATATATTCTGTTGAGTATAAAAGGAGATGGTCCCATAATTGGCAGATTCAGTACCCCTTTAGATAGCACCCAGCATTTTTAAATGTGTGCAAAAGAAACATGGTGGGTGAAGCAATGAAGTGTACCAGTAAAATGTTGTTTGAATATTAAGTGTCAAACGAAATGGAAATGTACATTTCTCATGCTGTCAAGAAAATAATAAATGGGCATGCATGTTTATTTGGAACTCATGAATATGTTCCATAAGTCCCAAACAAGGCATAATGGTAAAGCAGGCATGAGATCCACTCTCTTGAAATTAAAATTGCAAGATTCATGCCTATCAATCCACAACCCATCACACGGGTGACACCTGTGGCTTTTGAGACAACTGTCACACTTCATGTCACTTATCACAGGCTTATGTTAGAAACCATGTGTTTTGCACCTAATGATTATCAATATTTATGAGCATTGGCGGTAAAAACAGTAAAAAACATTTTTTTTTTTTTTTTTTTTTAGAAAATTTTGACTTTTTCTCAAAATATCAATAAAAAGATTAGGGTCGGCGGGTTATTTTTAGGGTCGGTCGATGTACGGAAACATATTATCTTTTTTATTTGGCCTAATACAGTAATAGTCTTGATTTACCTCTGATTTACCTTTGATCTTCAGCCTGTGTTAAGCTTTCGCTTGTAATGGCTACTTGTCTTCTTGAGCTCACTTTATTTTTGTTTGCGCAATTATAGAAATTAAAATAAAGTTTATTTTCTTTTCCTCTCCAGCTATCGTTGAGATATGATTTGAATTGATCTAGGGAGTTTGCTGTCACACATAGATCTGTCAGGTTGTTCCAGTTTGTCGTACTCCTGGCAACGAAATTGTTTTTGGCTAAGTTGGTGTTATATCTAGGGTCCTGCGAATTGGATATTTTGATCGAATCAAATATCGAATCATATCTGTGTGTTGCATTCTTGATTAGGCATGTTTTGTCAACGATTAGACCATTTGTGAAACGTTCTATGAACTACATGCATGAAGTTCCATCACAACTTATGTGGTGATGAACCATCGTTTGAGATACTATTAACTTCAATTGATAATTGTCGAGAAAGCAAAAGAGATTAAAACGTTCATCACAACGATTAATATATTACCTCTAAAGTTCTAAACGGATTATCGGAACTAAAATCACGCGGAATTTCTACAGTTTGCATGTATATGCATAATTGCAAATCGGCATTCAGAAACACCCGTTGTTATAAACTTGAAGACGCAAAACAACAGTCGCAGGGTAGCCTCTTCATGTAGTGGTTGATGCTTCTTTAACAGATGATTCCATAGATGGGTCGTTGTCCCAGATGTTTGCGATTTATACACCATGTTGCATTCATCACACGTGTAAGTCCATGCACTGCCTGCAGCTTTATCATGTTTAAAATAAGCATGAATGACGGACGTCATTTTGTCCTGTGTAAAAGAAAGCTCCGAGACTGAAAGTCAACTTCAAAATGGAACAGCGCCAGAATGCACTTTTCGACACTGGGAACACGTGTTGTTTACATTCTCACCCATGGATATTACATAGCGCGGAATCTGAGATGGATAGACGGCGGATAAAGCTATCGATTGCTCAGTCTCATAGCTATTATAATTTACCGCGTCGTCGGTCCATTGGCAATCTGTGAGCTTTTGCTACCATTTTAAAGCTAGAATTCAGACGTGTTTACATGTAGTTGTCCTATCGTGGCTATTCTTATATTTAATACCATGTGCATGAACATCCGCAATGCACAATAAGAATTACAATGTGCATATATACATAATTTTCTTTGATTAAACGCCACAAAACAGCTAAGATCGGTGTGTACCGGTACTTGTCTGTAAACAGCCTACTTTTCCATCAGAGTATATTCAAAATTTCGAGTTGGCAATTTCGACTCGAATTCGAATCGAATATGACTTTCGAATCGAATATCGAATATTCGCAGGAGCCTAGTTATATCGCTTCTTATATATTTTGCTTGGGTGTCCTCTCGTTCTGCTATCCTTGGGTTTTTCCAATAGTTTTGTCAGCCGTACTTTATCTATGTTGTTTTGTATTTTGTATAGCTGGGTCATGTCGCTCCTTTCTCTTCTGTATTCCAGAGTTGGTATACCAAGATGTTTTATTCTCTCTTCGTAAGGTTTATCTTGTATCTTCTTCACCAGCTTTGTGGCTCTTCTTTGTACGCTTTCTATAGCTATTTTGTCCTTTCTTAAGTGTGGGTTCCAGATTGATGAGCCATATTCTAGGGTGGGTCTGCCATAAGATTTATATAGGATCTTGAACATGTCTTCATCCATATGCTGGAAAGTTCTCCTCATGATTCCTAACTTCTGGTTTGCTTTGTTTACGATTGTGGAGACATGTGTGTTGAATTTCATATTCTTGTCGAATGTTACTCCAATATCCTTTTCTTCTTCAGCTGCCACTATCGTGTGGATTGATCCATTCTCTGATATTGTATATTGATGCTGTTTATTATTATTCCCAAGATGCATTACTTTGCATTTATCTGCATTGAAGCGAAGTAGCCATCTGTCAGACCAGCTAGACAATGTATCTAGGTCTTTTTGAAGATTCTGGCAGTCGTCCTCTGATGTTAAGCTTTTATATACTTTGGTATCATCCGCAAAGATTTTTATGTTACTGTCTATTCCCTCTGTGATATCATTTATGAAGATCAGAAACAGTGTTGGACCCAGGACATACCCTTGTGGAATTCCGCTGGTAACTTTTCTAGCACTTGATGGTTGTCCTCCTATTTTGACTGTTTGCATACGGTAGGGTCGTGCGAATTGGATATTTTGATCGAATCGAATATCAGATCGAATTCACGAAATCGAATCGAATATCGAATCGAATATTGAATCGAATCATATCTGTGTGTTGCATTCTCAATTAGGTATGTTTTGTCAACGATTAGATTATTTGTGAAACGTTCTATGAACTACATGCATGAAGTTCCATCAGAACTTATGTGGCGATAAACCGTCGTTTGATATACTATTAACTTCAATTTATAATTGTCAAGAAAACAAAGCAGATTAAAACGTCCATGCGGCCATCACAACGATTAATATATTACCACTAAACGGATTATCAAACTAAAATCACACGAAATTTCTACAGTTTGCATGTACATGCAAAATTGCAAATCGGCATTCGGAAACACCTGTTATAAACTTGAAGACGCAACAACAGTCGCAGTGTAGCCTCTTCATGTATTGGTTGATGCTTCTTGAACAGATGATTCCATAGATGGGTCATTGTCCCAGATGCTTGTGATTTATACACCATGCATGTTGCATTCATCACACGTGCCTGCAGCTTTATCATGTTTAAAATAAACATGAATGATGGACGACATTTTGTCCATTGTAAAAGAAAACTCCGAAACTGAAAGTCAACTTCAAAAGAGAACAGTGCCAAAATGCACTTTTCGACACCAGGAACATGTGTTGTTTACATTCTCACCCATATTACATAACGCGGAATCGAATAGACGATGGATAACGCTATCGGTAGCCCAGTTTCATAGCTATTATAATTTACCGCGTCGTCGGTCCATTGGCTATCTGCTAGCTTTTTCTACCATTTTAAAGCTATATAATTCAGACGTATTTAGTCGTCCTATCGTGGCTAATTGTTGGCTATGTACAATAAGAATTATAATGTGCATATATACATAATTTTCTGGAATTAAATGCCACAAACAGGCTGAACAGCTAAGATCGACATGTGTACTTGTCCTGAAACAGCCTACTTTTCCGTCATTATATATTCGAAATTTCGAGTTGGCAATTTCGACTCGAATTCGAATCGAATTTGACTTTCGAATATCGAATATTCGCAGGAGCCTAGCATACGGTTAGTTAAAAACGCTGTTATCCACTCTTTGATGTTTCCTCTGATTCCGTAGCTGTCGATTTTGTCTTATCAATTAATTACCTGTTCCTCCAATTTTATCTGATTCCAGTCACATACATGTATGTCGATATGATGATATGGTTCAAACAATTTTACAAAGAAGGAGTTCACGAACTGGTTTGTGTTGAATTGGGCATTTAGTGATTTACTCATTGTCGCATTGTTTCGTGCAACAAGACACACAGGATCTCATAAACGTGCAAAAAGACACCCCAGATCTTCCAGATTACAGGGCGTCCCGACTACTGGGCTAACGACGTAAAGTGTTAACAGAGTTTTAGTTAACTAGTGTTGAAACGATTAGTCGACTGACCTAAGTCAATAGCCAATATCTCCAAATGTTGACTCTATATTTTGACATCAACTAGTTGGATCATGGTATATTATAATACCATAATAAGAATTAAAAGACTATATTAATATAGGTACATGGCATGTTGTTCAAACACTTGCCGTGGACGTGACAGTGTTAAAAATGCAACATAGTCAGCATGTTGAGAATATAGCAGTCACAAGTCATGCGACACCTCATGCTCTGACAAGTTCCATGACGTTTGACATCAAATGCCATCAAACGGTGTCATCACGACACTGACACTGTCTTGTTGCAATGATTGACAGATTTGAAGGTTGCACAGTTGCAACAGAACTTTTTTTATCAATACCACTATTACCAGTGGTTGAAGAACACCAGTTTATCAAAATCACATGATTAATAAATACTTACGGTTTAACTTTAATAGCTTGCGCGAAATCACGTTATTAAGCTGATGTTTTACGATTTTGTTATACCTGTTGTGTTGGTCTCTTGGTTTCAACATCTGTGAACATAAATATTTATATTACATGAAATCTTTCGTCAATTGAATCACTTATGAAGATTTTTATCGCATGATTTGATGAATAAACCAATGTTTTTCCACTGAATTATTGTCCTTTAAAGGTGGATTATCTCTTTGTAAACATGTATTATATAGTTACCGGGGTATAAAATATTAGATTTGAATCGAAGACTCCTGTCCGGAAATGCTTCTATCGATTAATATTAATTTTATTTCGAATATTTTCTGGTCTAAAAAGGTGTGTTTGTTCAGCTAACGAACAATAGTGGTTACTGTTAACTGAGACCAGAAATTATATTGTGCAATATTGTCACAAATAAACGTTAATTATACTCATTATCGCTTATATCTGTGGAACAAAACAGTACAAACAACCAATCTGTGACATTTGACATGCGTTGCGTAGCCGTAGGAACAGCCCAGTGCTCTATATCGCAATACGGTCTCATCCGAATGGTCGGTTCTAAAAATAGTAACATAAATGGGCCCGATTTAATATTCGAAATAAAATCAATATTAATTGATAGAAGCTTTTCCGGACATAGGTCTTCAGTTCATATCTATTATTTTATACACACGCAACTATTTAAAATTTGTTATTTAAAGAGATAATCCATCTTTAAACAGTGCTAGTAATGGTCAAAAATTGCAACTAGGAGATATGGGTAAAGCTATATAATTCTCAGCCTCAGGTACTGACTAGTCGACTTTGACTTGACTTTTGGGTTTCGACTAGTCGACTCCAGAATCTCAGAGTCGTTACAACACTAGTTTTAATTGTACGATTAAATCTTATATCATCCTGCAGGCTGCATCAATTGGCAGGCCGATAATGAATTTTTTTTCTCAATAAATGGCAGCGCACCCCACTTTAATGATGACATCATGCACGGACGTACCAACTGAAATGATCTCTATAAAGGTCTGGAATACAATTAAAAAATTTCGTTTGTAATTGTAATATGACCTTGCCTAAGACTGTTTGCAAGGCTCGTCCTGATTGGTCAGTAGTCTCTGTTCCCACAGATATGTCAACGTCGTTTTGTGGTACATTGTAATCAGTCTGTCCATCCATCTGTCTGTTTGTCCATCCGTTAACATTTTTGGTTTCCGATCGATAACTCCAGTTTTGATTATTTGATATGTGTATTTTCACAGCTAAAGATACAGGCCAAGTTCGAATATGGGTTCCGTCCAATTATTTTTACATGAGTTACGGCCCTTTAATGATACAGGCCAAGTTCAAATATGGGTTCCGTCTAATTATTTTTACATGAGTTATGGCCCTTTTTTTACTTAGAATTTGACCGATTTTGTAACAGTTCGGTTTCCGACTGATAACTCCAGTTTTTATTATTTGATTGGATCCAAAGCTGGTATGTGTATTTCCCAGCTAAAACTATAGGCCAAGTTCGAATATGGGTTCTGTCTAATTATTTTCACATGAGTTATGGCCATATTTCGACTTAGAAAATGCATTATGGCATTGAAATTAGGGGTATATCAGATATTCTTCAAATGTAAGCTCACATTATTATTTTATTTTGCGGTAGTACAATTCTAAATGGCTAAAGGGCGTATTTTGCCAAGCCCTAGCATTGCTCTTGTTTAGAATGTACCGGTACCACAAAAAATCATGGTACAATCAATGCAAATCTATCACTGTGTGAAACTTTCATAATCCTAACCACAGGCCACAGGGGTCCGGGAACATTTAAAACATTTTTATTATTTTATTTTTAGAAGGGTGACCTATACATTGTTGGACCCCGGTATGTTATATATCAAATTATTGCAGCCCCGAGATCGGATAACATTTTATTAATATAAAATTTGTATCGATGCATGTATAATATAATTGGTTGTGTTTAAATAGCGCAGACTACTTTACAATTGAACTGATCATCCAGTGAAATGCTGATGAGGATTAAATGTACATAGCTTGATCTCCCTGAATGCAGTAAATGAATACTACATGGCCAATAAGGTCTACTGATGTACATAACACCTGCTTTGTTCAGTTAATTATAGCCCCATCCCATGGGGGCTATTTAGGAGTACATGTCGCTGTCCGTCCGCTCATATATCTCAACCATGGGTGATTCAATCTCTCTGAAATTTGGTATGCAGGTTTGGTATCAGGACAGGAGGGCTTTTAAAAGAGGGTTCGTTTACGTTGTTCACATTTTCCATTCAAGAGTTATCCCTCTTTGTTTATCTGAAAATGTTGGATTTCTGTCCGTCCCCTCATATATCTCAATCACGGGTTATCGGATCTCGATGAAATTTGGTATGCATGTTTGGCATCATGAGGACTTTCAAAAGAGGGTTCATTGACGTTGTTCACATTTTCCATTCAGGAGTTATCCCGCTTTCTTTATCTGAAAGAGACATGGAATGCCTACCTACCAATGCTACATGTAGTTATGATTTTGAGGTGTACAAGTAACAGAAATAAGCCTACAAAACTGAAAAGCTTAAGAGAAAAGACCAAGAAAGGCAGTAATTTTTGACGATGCAAATACAGTTTGAAGCTTTTTTGTGTGGAAAATTATACCTGTCAAAACTGGACTATTATAGTGTGTTTCTGAAACCAAATCGGCATATCCATCACCAAAATTATTCAGTCAAATTACAAAAGAAATAAATACATAGTCAAAGTGCATCGGCATGTATATTTGTCTTCCTACAATCAGTTTCTTTGTGGTCAAATTCAACTAAACACGCCCATGCGCCATGTATTTATTTCATAACCCTTACATGACGGGAGCTGTGCTGGTGGAGCATTGATCCTGTGCCAGTGTATTCTCTTATATATGTGAGTCTCCCATATATAAGAGAACTCATTGACTTACAAGGTAAATATTGATAGGCCAATGTATTCTCTTATATATGCAAGGCTCCCTATGGGAGACTCGCATGTATATAAAAGAATACATTGGCACAGGGTTTTTACAAAATTTCAGGAAGCTTCAGTCATGGAAGGGTTAAACAACAATTGATTAAATGGTTTTGATGGAACTAATGACTATTTTTTTCAGGAACATATGACATGCATAACAGACAGGGTAATAATTAGGTCATGGTACACGAGTGATAATAATAGTAATAACATGAGTTCCTCAGGCATTGTGGTTCTATTAGTGGCCCTCAGAAATAATTAACAGTCCTCCATCATATTAGCTGGCATCTAATAGGATGTTGGGCTGTTAATCATTTCTGTCCGGCCGCTAATAACCCTAATGCCATCCAAAATCATGTTATTGTTATAACTGTTTTGATTATGGTAACTCCTTTATTTCAGATGGTTTTGTAATATATTTGGTTGTCTAACATTGACTATTTTTCGGTATTATATCGTCAATGTGCTCTTCTTTTTTTTTAGGTAAGAGTGAAAGTATTCCGTGGACACACAGAGAGTGTTAAAAGCTGTCAGTTTTTCAAAAATGATGAGAAAATCTTATCAGCATCCGATGATGGCAGTGCTATTGTGTGGGATTTCAAGTCTGGTAAAATTCTACAGACATTCACAGACGAAAGTGGGATGCCACTGAGTGAAGCTTCTACAAACAGTGAAGGCAACAGGTGATCAATTATTTTAATACCGGTACCAGTATAGCGCATACAATTTGATGCAAAAATTATTTGTTCGCTTATCGGTTATGCAAAAATAAAAGGCTTGCAAACAATAGATGGGCTAAAATGAGTAAGGCACTCAACCTGATATCACATGAACTATTCGTGATTTTGAAAAATTAGTGTGCACATCATAAAATTTTGGATTCTTTTGAAAAGCGATTATATTTAATACAGAATATATTTATTGCAGATTAAAGTGATGTGAAACACTGCGGTAAGGTGATCAAATAGAAATGGAGAATAATCTTGCTCAAAGTAGTTATTTTTACAAATATTATATCCAAATTGGCAACATACATCATAATTCTTATATATTAATTAATTGCATTGATTATCGAAGGTGAAATCTTTTTCGTTAGTCTATCGCAGATAGTTGGGTCCCGAATCGAGAAGTAAATATTTACAATTATTGGTAGTTCAGTCTCAGATGATGATTTCTATGCAATGGTACGGTCGATTTGCTTGAAATTTTCGGCAATGTTGCTAAAATGCTACGTTCCTCCAGTTGACATAGCGCTTGATTGCTAACTTATCAGTTTAACATACCAGAACAAGTCCACAATATGTCTTTAATATTACACATTAAAATTACAATGTAATAGCTTGAACAGTAATAATTCAGGGATAATTAAAAAAATAGTCAACTTCATGTGTTTAATATTGCAAATCTGGTGATTTAATCAGATAAGAAATAGATTTAGCAATTCAGATCAGTGGATTAAAATGAGTATCAGTGTTTTTCTTCCTGCTTACTTCATCCACATATATCCTTTAGGGTAGCAACATCTGGATGGGATAAGAAGTTAAATGTGTGGGATACAGAAACCGCATCCCTGCTGGTATGTATGCCTAATAGTATATATAAATTGAGTGGTAGATTGGCTCAAAGACGAGCAATTATTGTCCCCCGAAAAATTTATTTTCGGGGGACTATAGAAACGGGCTCTGTCTGTCCATTCGTCTGTTCGTCACACTTTTGAGTACCTTCATGGTTTAATCATCTCCTCCTACATATTTCATCCCAGAGCTTTGAAATTTAAGAATATTGTTGCCCATATATTGAAGATGTGCAACATGTATATAGATGACGGAAAAATTATTTTTTGACTGAGTTATTAACCCTTTTCGACTTGGAAAATTTTAACATTTTTTATAATTTTCTGTATGAGGGTACCTTCATGGTGTAATCAACTCCTCCTACAGTTTTGATCGTAGATATTTGAAACTTGAGATTATTGTTACCCACATATTGGAGATGTGCAACATGTATATAGATGACGGACACATAATATCGACATACTACAATGTATGGGTTTCAAATAAACATTATACCCCCTTTTTATAAACAAAATTGGTGTTTACTGTTTTGCACCTGTCTGTCAGTATGTCGATCAATGCGCGTCTGTACGTCCATCAGTCATTGGTGATGTTTCTTCAATTAAATAAAACAATATCAACCTAAATTTCAGTATATTGCAAGCTACAATCTTCACTGTGCAATAAATACTATAGAACAACACAGTTGTGAGAACATGTTAACATTATTGCACTCGTTTGTCATGCCGCAAGGTAAAACTCGAAACTCCGGTTCTCGTTTTACCATCGCGTCACAACAAACTCATGCAATAACGTCAACCAGTTCACACACTTATGTTGTTCTCTCTATGTATTGCACCTTTTCACTGATGGTTTTTTACTGTAAAACAATCATGATTAAGTGATGCCAGTGGTACATTTTCTGCATTGTTGGCATCAAAACATGAAATGTAGGGCGGTACTTAATGTTTTTCAATCAGAATTTGAATTTGAAGTGATCACAATGTTTACTCGAACAACCTTGACTGGTTCTATCCATTTTAGGCATCTCCGTTACTCTTCACTATTGTAAATGAAGGAACTGTCGAGTAACCTTTGAATATTATCTCTTATTTTTCTCACGTTAAAATCATATTTTTTTCCAGTGGACAGGACAGCACGAATGTATGGTGACCTGCTGTAGGATATCATTTGATGGAAAGCGGTTGATTTCTGGGACCGACTATGACAATACGCTAAAAATTTGGGATCTTGTATCAGGCCAACTCATTCATCAGATACCAGGTAATTCATTTTTTAAAGTGGTAAGTCTGACCTTATTACTGTGTTCAATAATGTTTGACAATCAAATTCTCATCAATTGATGCACTTAATAAAGTAAGTTAACCCTTTCGTGGCTCAGAGAGATCAGATATCAATATTTGAAATCTATTATTTTTCACCACCGATACTTTTTAGTGGACCAGTAAAAAGTTGACGAGAAGACGGTCTCGGAACAAATTGCAGATGAAGATGGATAACTCTAAATCAAGTGGCTTTTTTGTGTCAAATATTTGACAAACCCTGACAAACCAGTGAAATTTCATTGAACAAAATGTTGATAAATAACAGGTTTTGGGCAATTTTATACAGTAGTTGACTGTGGTTAGCATTATTTTTGGGCAATTCATCAATTCTGATAACTGAAGCAGCAATTCAAAAATGTTGTTGGAATCTGATGATATGGGGACCATCAAATCGGATTGAGTTCCTTTAAACTGTTACCACTAATCTCCTCAGTTCACTATTAATATATTGAGGTGTTGAGAAAGGAATCAAGGTCATTCCTTTATAATATCAGTCAATCTGCCATGCCATCATTTCCATCATTTGTGGTTCTAGAAATTAAAAAATTAAAATGAGCGGATATATGGATAGTTAAAATGGTGTAATTACAAATTAACTTCAAGTTATTACGGTTCCAGCTATCACTGTTAGGGCAAGTTGTGCCTTCGCATTACATTCATTTAACCCTTCCGTGACTGGAGCTTCCTGAAATTTTGCAAAAACCCTGTGCCAATGGATTATCTTATATGCAAGTCTCCCATAGGGAGCCTCACATATAAGAGAATACATTGGCCTAACAATATTTACCTTGACCAGGTAAGCCAGTGCATTCTCTTACATCTGCGAGAATTCCTATGGGAGACAATTTCACGATGCTATGACTCTTGATATCACACATCATGCGGGATTCATATATTCATATATACCGCACATTATGTTGTTATTTATTTATGTATATCAGAGGGAATATATAAGCACTATAATAAAATCTTCTGGCATATTGTTCTACTGAGTATTTTTAGTGATTGGATAAATTTATTGAATGTGCATTAATGAGCTTTTTAATTAAGTTATGCTTCCATCTCTTCCAGAAATACATGAAAATACATTGACAAGTTGTGCATTTGCTCCAAGAGATGACAAAGTTATCACAACATCCATGGATAAAACAACAAAGTTCCTTGACCTCAAAACTTACAACATAACAATTAAGCTAGAGTAAGTCCATTTTCACCATCGGGTAATTTCTATCTAACGATAATCATCTGCTACTATATTCTCTGATGGTTTAACCCTTTCATGACGGGAACTGTATTCTCTTATATATGTGAGGCTCTGGTTTTCGCAAAATTTCAGGAAGCTCCAGTCATGGAAGCTAGGGTTTATGAACACCATCATTTGGTCTTAGTCATTATGGCATGTACAGTACAACAGGTTGTGAGTGTAGTTCTGTGTGTGCTCCAAGAATGTACTTGGGGCCCAACAAGCGTATTATTTATTACTCGCATGATTATTCTCTTACATCCATATAATATGGTGACCTGCACATCCCGAGCTGACATAGAACATGTCAATGTGAGCTACTCAACTTACTAACTTACTCAAAAGTAGATGTACCAAATAGTTTATTTTATTTACTTTATTTGTTATTTATCAACTTAGACATGCATTAAATCTCAAAAATGTCTCCCTGGTGTGTTAAAGGTTACTTTCATTGCCCATGGTGTGTAAAAGGTTACTTTCATGGTGGACACCACAGATTGCTAACATCTAATTCATTTTACTATACAGAGGACATATCAACGTGATATCAAGTGCTGCCATTTCAAATGATGAAAGAAAGTTTGCCACTGCCTCTTGGGATAAGACGGTTAATCTGTGGGACATTGCTACTGGCGGTTACAGGTTTGTATCTCACATTTCCTATTTGGTGTTCTACCCATTTATGTTGCATTAGTCTGTTGTGATGACATACAGTAATGCTCTAAGTAATCGACTTCTTAACCACAGCAGAATTATGGGTAACTTTTCAGGATTTAGTCGGAAATACATTCATCGGAAAGTTCTCGCCGAGAGCTTTCCGATGAATGGCAACAAGCCATATTTCTGACTAAATCTTGAAAGTTACCCATAATTCTGCTGTGGTTAAGCAGTCGATTAATTAGAGCATTACTGTACGTTGTCTGTGTTTAACCACTCACATGGGTGTGTTACGTTCAGGCCCTTCCTTCATTGAATTAGAACGCACTGAATGCAATGAGTGCTTGCGCATGGCATGCAAAATTGCATCGGTGTCCTAATCTGGCAGTGTGGTGCCGCGCATACCATGCGTTTTGTCTGCGGTTGTTCAGTAAGTTCTGCCATTTGCAATGATGGTATAGAACGGAGACACTGGAAGCACAGCAGTTTTTGGTTTGGTCAGTTTTGGACTGCGATTGTGCATCGCTTCACCATCCAGTCATTTTAAACGGACATGGCTCATTCGAACCCTAAAATGTGTGTATAGGTTATTCGGGAGAAGGGGTCTCAAAACATGCATATGTAAACTGTTGCCGATCGAATTCGTCGATATAGTGCTAAAAAAAGGCGTTTTGTTTGTTAAATTTTTTGCGTAAATCTGATATCGTTTCATCTGTTCCGGTTACATTTTTCTAATCAACCGATCTTCCGAGTGATGCAGGCAGCGTTTTCGGAAATAAAATGCATTCCCGATATACCACCATGTTTGTGACGTTTTTTTCCATGTTTCCCCAGCGTCTCTATCATTTTCGGTGCGCGATAAGGCGTTTCTGATGTATCTTATTTGTCCATGCGAGAACAACGGTCTCTGTTGAAAAGTATTTAATGATAGAACGGTTCTTCAGTTTGTTATACAAAGTCAACATGGATTTTAATCGTTTACATTGATCCACGGAACACATTATTTTTACTCAAATATACTTTGAGTCAAATCGCAATTTTGTATAGTCAATAAATTATAACAGTTGAGCATAACACGATACATAAGTTATGTTTGGTCATTGAACTTCAATGCCGTGGTTCTTTCTAACTATGTATACCTACCAGTGAGTGACATGGCGCTAGCGGAAGACGCATGGTGGGTGATATATGGCATTCTTGAAAACTATTAATGGTTGGAAAATTCAGACTAATAAATAAATTAAAAATATTCCGATATAGGTACATTATCCGATTCCATGGTCCCCGTAACATCAGATTCCAACAACAATCACAATAACAACATTTCTTCAAAAGATGGTTTAGTTATCAGAATCGAAAATATAAAAATGCGAACACTTTTCTGTGATAGGTGCACCAACTAATGAAATTAGTAATAAAATGAAATATACACAAACAATGTTTAGTCGTAAACCATATAATGTAGAATGTCTGTCCCAAAATGGCAAACAATCTACATAACACACCTGTTTACCCCATTTGACATTGGAGTAGTTTGAAAATGGACATCATGGAAAAATAACTCAAAAACAGCATCTTCACCATCGGTTTCAGTCTACTGAATAGAATTACCTTTATTTTAAAGTGTTTTTCCTCAAAATGTGTCTACATTGTTTACACGCCGTTCCCATAGCAATGACACCACTTTAAAATTTCACAGCAATGCGGAGCATGAAGCTGGCATCTTCTACTTTGATATGGTATATAATTTTTATAATAATTACTTATTATTATATTAGTAATATTATGTTCCTGCCTGGAACCCCCTCGCACTGTCGCTATGTTGCTGATAAATGCAGGAGGACTGTTCTATCATTAATTTATTGTCACCAGAGACCATTATTATCGCATGAATATACAAGATCAAATTGAAACGCCTTATCGCGTACCGACAATGATAGAGGCCCTGGGGAAGCTTATTTATGAAGACACTCGGAGATCCTCGGCTGTTGTCGGTGCTCAATGATGTTATTTCTACGAATATTAATCCAAATTGACTACGCACATTTCCATTCTTATATATTAATTAAACGCAATGACTCTCAATGTCAAAATCATTTGTGTGAGTTTATTGCCGATAGTTGCGTCCCGAATCGTGATGTAAATATTTACAATTGAGCGTAGTTCAGACAAATTTTTCTTGGGAGTGGTATGGTCGATTTCTTTGAAATTTTCAGTGATGTTAGTAGAATGATACGTACCCCAAGTTGGCATAGCGCCTGATTACTAACTTATCAGTTTCACAAACTCAAACAAGTCCATAATATTCTTTAACTTTTAAAAAATATTTTTAATCAAACTGTTTGTGCTGTATTTTAAAAGACCATATTTGCCGGCTCGTTCACAAACTGTTTTCATGCTCGAATCCCATAATGTACAACGAAACAGGGTACGTTTATCTTCTAAGTTAACACTAAATAACCAAATACATATACTTCATTTAGCAGTCTGTTGTGCACCTCATCAGTCATTTACTGTCTTTGTTTGTAGGTCACATGGTCCATCTTGCTTGGAAGGAGGTCATGATGGCTGTGTGAGCTCATGTAGCTTTAGTGAAGATGGTAAGACATTTATGCTATTATATATACTATTCGATTCTAGTGATATGAGCCCTCTGGGTGTTACCGGTAGCGTGAAGCAATGGTGATGAATAGACAGGATTAGATAGAGAATTTTAACTTCAAATCAGTCACAAGTCTGAGTTTAGTGTGTCTGTCATTTGCAGAATGAGGTCCCCTCAGGGTGAATTTAGTGATGCTATCCCACACAGCAGGCTAGCATCACCAAATTCACCCTCTGGGGACCTCATTATGCATAGGCCTCATCTGCTATGGGAGACATAAACTCAATCAGATTGAAGTTCCCAAATGATGAATATTGTGATGGGAACCTTGATTATGCAATGTGTCATCCACCAATTTGGGGGATATAGAGAAGCTACTTGAATCTATGTGAAGAAGTTTCTATAGAAATTTGATAATAAAGAAACTTTCCAAAGAAGAGGCCTAAGCAGAATGAAGTCCCCAGAGGGAGAATTTAGTTATGCTAGCCCGCTATGCGGGATAGCATCACTAAATTAACACTCTGGGGACCTCATTCTGCAAATGACAGGCACACTAAACTCAGGCTTGGTGGGTAAGAAGTTTACTGAGATTGTCCATAAATATGGACAATGGATAATGTCAAAATACTTTTAATTATTACATCACATGAAATATGGGTGATCCTGAGCAAAATGTGAGTCGTTTCTGTCTGTGTTTGTGCAATGTAATTTGATGATTATTTCTCTTTCTTGATTCTCTTCAGGATCAATGCTGGCAACTGGCTCCTATGACAACACAGCAATTGTATGGGACTCCGAGAACAGTATTCAAAAACTCAAGCTGCAGGTAATGTATCATTCATATAATGCTAGCATCCCACTTGATAACTTATGCTAAAGATTTATTCAGGGTTTCAGGCTAATTTTCGCAAAACATATCTAGTTCTTTGTTTAGATTCTGGTGCATAAAATAGCACGTTGAGTGAGAATTTTCACTTGTAACAAACTTTTTTTTTATTTAACCCTTTCTATACTGATTGGACTCTACCATTCACTTATAAAAGTATACATTGGAATGGTCAGTTAAACATTTGGAGGGTTGTTCAGGTAATAAAAGCAGATGACAGACAGACAAAAAGATAAAACAAGTGCCAATGGATTTATATTAGTTGGTTGGAAATGTTCAGATAATATTATAAGTTCAACAAATGACCGCGATAGTTTGTTGTGACATAGTGATACAACAACAAGGTTTGAGTTGTACATCATGGCATGACAAACAAGCCTGATAATGTCAACCCCGTCCACACAGGGCCCCTAGTGGCTCAGTGTTGAAGGTGCATAGCATATTAGGTCACTGTAATCCATCCATTGATGGCCAAGCTGCTTACCAATTATTTATACTGGTACATGTACATGCAGTGTAGGCCATGGTCTCAGTGAAATTGACCATCTGGGCGGTCTGTGCTCTAAAAAAAAAAACTGATACTGTCACAATATGGCGTGTCCACAATTATTTTGGCACTGCATTTCTCATGATATCTTCACAGAAATTCACATGCCTGTTTGAGGTAACATCAATCAGCATTTACATGTATAGCTGAATTAATTTTGAATATCAGCAGTTGAAAGACTGATAAAAAACTTTGTTTATTACTATACTGCCCTAAGTAATTGATCCAGGAACTGGGGTTATTTATATGCATTTATAACTGCGGTAAAACCATAACTGCAGAACAATCCTCTGATTACTTTGCGGTTTATAACCGTGTTTATAACCGCGTTTAAAGTCTAACCGAAACGTGGTCTGACTGGGGTGCCACCCCAGTTCGATGAGTCATTTACTTAGCAGTACAGTATATATCTGCACACATGGGCAACCCAAATATAGGGCCCTGCGAATTGGCACTTTTCTGCAAGTGTGTTAGTTAATTGCAGTGTAAGTATATTTTGAACGAAAATAACATTCTATGTGATTCTCAATATGTTTGTATAACTGATATATATAATTGAACTAAAATGCTTCAGTATAATATATAGACCTGCAAGCAAAATGCAGTTTGCAATTAATCATGATATTAAACACTTCGAATATCACTGTCAGAACAGAATAATTTGATAGTTTAAACCCTAAAGTTATGGGATCTGGCCATTGATGATTAGCGTTCTGTGTACCTCTTGAACACATTCCACTTGGAATAAGAATGCGATATGTTAACACCCATCTCTTGTGCATTTTACAAAAATAGGTGTCGTAAATACTCGTGGGGGATTCACAATTAAAATTTAACAGTTACTGATTGATCATCAAATTTTAGACATGTTTGCACAGTGTGCCACTGCACACATTTGGACATTATATACCTAAATGAACACCACGAGTGTTACATCAAGAATTGTACATTGTGTTTAATCCCCTTTCCAATTCACATATCTATACAATATTGTCAAAACTTTTGTTAAATGTTCATATATGTCACATGTATTGTTAATTAGTATTGGAATAAAATATGTTTACATCAAGAAATGTGCATATGTCATTCATATTTTCATCACACTGTACAAAATCCCGAATATTGTGTCAATGATGAGGACATATTGGATATTCAAATATAATTGAATTGGGGGACACCGAATCGCACCGAAGATATCAAATCGCAAATATTCGCAGTGCATCTTACACAAGTTTTCAAAATTCAGATTGCCTGTTACATGTTTAGACAGTTTGATGTTTGCTCTATCACTTCATTTTGATTGGTCAATGGATATCAATAATTTATAAATTTGGATGTTTGTCTTTCAGGGTCATACTGACTGGGTGGAGGATGTGGCCTTCACTTCTGATAAGAAATGGCTTATGTCATGCTCAAAGGTAAAATCGCAATTACATACTTTTAGTATCCACACTAAGATAATCCATTACTTACAGCAATATGTGTTAGTCTGCCCAGCAGACATGTTAAGTTTTGAAAATGGCCATCTGGGAAATTTTTGCGGGAGGTATGCCCAAATATGCTCATGTTCCAAAAATAATTTTAATTTGATTTCCATCTGTTTATTTATCATTTTTATGATAAAGATTACAGTTTTATGAGTTTCTATTTATGGTTATTTTATAAATATATATACCTGAATAAAACAGTAATTAAAACAAAGTTTTATACAGCTACTGTGAGTTTGTGATACATGCATGCTAATATAAAAAAATACAATGCAAAATCGCCTGCATTCAAAGGTCAAGAACGCCTGCTAACTTCCTGTTCTAATTCCTGTTAAATATGTAGATTGTTCTCACTTCTATTGGATTCTATTTGCACTGTGCCCAGACATTGTCATTCATGCTCGCTTACATAATCCTAAGTTGTGTTATTAAATCTTTTGTTTATACTTTTACGACAGCTTGCATGGCTATGAAGTGTGTGAAAATTAATGTTATCGACAGTTTGTTTTAATGTTTCTGCACAAGCAGTAGAAATTGGTGGTCTTCCGTATTTTGGGTTTTTCCCTATGGCAATCCAGGATTCTCACGGACAATCCGTGAAACTTAACAGCTCTGCTTGCTAGTGATGTTGTCACCACCTGTGCTGTGTCCACAATGGTGGTATAGTGTATTCAATATATTGAAAAATGCTAAATAGTGAACTTATTTATGAGTTGTCAAATGATGTGTACTGTAGAGAAATACTGTAAAGAATCATACAGTAATGCTCTAATTAATCGACTCCTTAACCACAGCAGAATTATGGTAACTTTTCAGGATTTAGTCGGAAATATGGCTTGTTGCCATTCACCGAGAGCTTTCCGATGAATGGCAACAAGCCATATTTCCGACTAAATCCTGAAAAGTTACCCATAATTCTGCTGTGGTTAAGGAGTCAATTAATTAGAGCATTACTGTATTCCACAATCAGTTCATGAAAAGGTTTAGTTATAACTGTGTAAATTTCATTTATGGTAAAATGGAATTCTCAACGAAAAACAGGGAATAATATTACCCACCTAAATTCTTGACCCTCACTGACCATAGTAGTAGCACAGTTTACTGGCAGAGTTCTTGGTCAACTACTTACATATCATGACTGACCTTGTGGTCAGTATTTTTACATGTGATGACCCAATTTCATCAACACATGTGTATTTGTTTATGCTGCTGTTAAACACAACGTGTCATAAATGTGTTTTGGACTTCTTTCTCTTAATTTTGTGTTCAATTATGGACTTTAGTTATACTTAAGTGGAATATATCGCCACCAAGTGAAATTTTTTAAACACATTTTGAGTATACATGTATCATGTATCTGTTAATTGTGGAGGATTATAGAAGGGGCCAATTTAACCTGAGATAGAATATAAGTGACCATGATGATGTGATATTTAATTATAGTCTTCCCATAAGGAGCCTTGCATATATAAGAGAATGCACTGGCTTACAAGGTCAAGGTAAACATTTTTAGGCCATTGTATTCTCTTATATATATGCGGGGCTCTCTATGGGAGACTCGCATATATAAGAGAATTCATTGGCACAGGGTTTTCACAAAATTTCAGAAAGCTCCAGTTATGGGTTAATGTGTTTGTCCCTCCTCTTCATTCCAGGATAAAACTCTGAGATGCTGGAACATCGATGACACAGATAAAATACCTGTGGTTCTGGAAAATAAGAGATCAATTGGTGTTAAGATGCTTACAGTGAGTTTGGTTTTATTGTACAAAAAGTGATGTAGAATTTGTGTTGACCTGTTTGATAGTGAACCCAAAATGTAGTATTAACACGTTTACTGCCGAAAACTAATGAGTAATTTCATATTCCAACATGGGATTTCATATTTTGCCAATAGTAGTTGATATTCTATGTACGTATGAGTGATGATTCAACCAATATTGGGTTATATGATGCTGAAACATGTCATAAGGCTATTACGAGATAACTTGTAGTTGGCAGTGGGATTGAATTTACCAGTGTTACATCACTGATACCAGCTACAAGTTAGTGTTCGCACTGGCCCAAAAAAGCTTGTAGTCAAAAGTTTACCCATTTCCAGATATTTATTTGCCAAATAAAAACATTTTTAGCCACTTTTTCCCCAGGGTATAATTGACATTTAATAATTTGAATAATTGTCAACAATAGATTGGACATGTCCCTCAAATGATAGCCACCACAGATTAAGTCGTAGTAGCAGTTCCTATGGTACCGTTTACTATGAGTCAACTCTTAGTGGCAGCCAACTTGATAATGACTGGATTATCAGTAGAGTTTTCGTTATTTTGCGGTTGGTTTGGGAAGTACATATGTAGAGGAATATTTATGAACCTTCGGTTTAAATTCACCAGCGATTTTCTTTAATTTTCTTGAAAGTTTTGAAACCAAATCATTTGGTGTTACATGTATTAAAGAATAAAGATGCAAAATAATGTATAGATTTTACTCTTAATGTATTTGCCTCATAAGTATCTGTCTAAAGTAAATACAATGTACCATCATTTGGCTTTATAAAAGCATATTATGCTTCTTCCTGGTTTGACATATTGGTAATTCCTTTTTATCCCAAAATTTATACATGGCTCCATATCAATCCTTCAATCCTTGTAACACAAATTGTCATGCATTTAAATATACATTTTCACAATCCTATCACAAAGAACCGAAATATCCAAAGATAGCTCTCCAATGACTTGCCTAATAGTCTTTCCACATTTTTTTTTTACAGTGCACTGGCTGTGGCAAACCATTCTCAATGGCACAAATGGAAAGCTTCCGGGATGTGACACTATGTGTATTCTGTCGACTACAGAGTCATAGCAAATCTAATGTGAATCTTCCAGAAGTTGAAAGGTGATGGCATCAGTTGACGATTTATAATTGCCATCTGAGTCTATCAGGAGCGCTTCAACAGGGAATGAACAGAATAGTTATCCTTGTGTCAGACTCAGGGAACCCTCCAATTCAAGGAAGCTGATGATCTTGGTTTCCTAAAACACACAACGAAGGCTTACTACCTGAGCTCATAGTGTGCCATAGGCCTCAGTTTACCAAGAGACTTGGGAGACCTGAGATTTTGCGAAAAACCCTGTGCCAATGCATTCTCTTATATATGGGAATCTGCCATAGGGAGCCTCGCATATATAAGAGAATACATTGGCCTAACAATATTCACATAATTATAAGGAGAGGTGAGAGATTATCTCCAGGGACTTTTTAGTCACCTCTCTTCCTAACAATATTCACCTTGCCCATGTAAGCCAGTGCATTCTCATTATATGCGAGGCTCCCTATGGAAGACTCACATATTTAATATAATGCATAGGCACAGGATCTTTAATGCTGCACCAGCTCAGCTCCAATCATGAAATGGTCAAGAATTATGATTTTGATTCATATGTCATTCATATCTCAGTTGTATCAAGATATAACTATTGCCAACCGATTGGTTTATTTTTGTGAATTGCATAAAAAAAAAAAGTTTTCAGATGTTCAATATGTTTTATCCTTCATCTATACAAACCAATTAATATGTATGTTGATAACATTCTTGCCGATGACAATGAGAATGTCTTCACTATTATGAGGTATACCTAAATCACTAGTAATATCGTAATATTATTACTAAGTAATATTGACCTAACTTTCAGTATATTGTCAGGTACAGTCTTTTTGGTGTGCAATAAGCATAGAATGACACATTGTTGTGAGGTTAATGTTATCCCCTTGGTTATCGTGTCATGACTGAGGTACAACCCAAATCTTAGATTCTCATACCATCGCATCCCAACAAACTCGTGCTATATAAACATGAACCATTTTACACACCTGTGTTGTTCTATCTATATCTGATACTTCCTCACAACAGCAGTTTGTGTTGTCATAATAATACATTTACACTCATATGTATTCATGCTGTGGAACATAAATGCAGGAAATTGGTTTGTCGAAATTATGTCACGTGATGTTGCACAGAGACCCCTACTTGGTTTCATATTGTGTAGACGCAACTTGCAATGAGCTACGGCTCAGCCTCAGCCCGAATAACATTGGAAATGGTTGCTAAATGCACTCTTAATTTGCCAGTTGACTAGATTTGAGTGTAAATATAAGCAATCTGTGTTGAATTTGTTGCGTTCCATA
Organism: Siphonodentalium dalli; assembly: GCA_032622095.1. Classification (NCBI taxonomy): domain Eukaryota; kingdom Metazoa; phylum Mollusca; class Scaphopoda; order Gadilida; family Siphonodentaliidae; genus Siphonodentalium; species Siphonodentalium dalli. The sequence continues at coordinate 130,859,893 of CP136062.1, read as the reverse complement.
GAGTATTGATGCAAGTTGGTCTGATATCTTTATGTTTATACCTCTTACCAAATTATGTATACATTATTGTGGGGTTTGAATAATTGATGTCCGTTCAATCAAAACAAAAGTATAATGTCTTCAATCACCGAGCTTCGCTAAGTCATGCCAAGTACACTATGGGTGACATTAGCAGACACAAATTTTTCCCAAAGTCAACAATCCAATCCAAAGGTATATCAAGTAGTAATCATTTTTTTTTTTTGGATGAAATCCATCAAAGATAGATTGTGACGTGACACTCACATCTTTCTCTCGGAGAAAAAATCTTGAACTTCACTTATCAGCTAAATAAATATATCTATTTTGCACATTAGCCCAGGCTTAGGGTGTAGTGTCATTCAATTATGTTGAGTATCAAAAGTGCAGTGTGATGTCAAACTGCAATATATAGTGGACATTACCAACAACTTTAATGGTGGTTATTAATAATTATCACTTTTGGTTAGGATTGTCCAGTTAAGAAAATGACAGTTGTGATGTCCTACTGTCAAGGAATGCTTTTTGCCTGTGAATTCAGGAGAATGACTAATTTCACAAGCAATATATTCAGTTCTGAGAAGCTTGTGTTTTACTTTTTCTAATTTTCTTTAAAGGTATCTGTGATATTTTGTGAATGTTTGAGAAATCAAAACTGTTCATGTGTTGTTTTTTATAGTAAATGTGTATATCAGATATTTATTATTTTGTTGCCAGATTTATCTTTTTTGAATGTTGATGTATAAGAAATTAAAGAGATATTTTGGCAAAATCAAATCTCGTCTTTTGTTTTAAATATCTATCCTAAATTAGAATGTTTTATTATTGGGAAAAAGGTCAAATACCAATACTCTTTATGACATTATTATTTCTGTTTTGGTGGCAGTTTTGGAGACAAATAATTGTAGATCCAGGTCTCTACAAAAACAAAAAACTTTCTCCTGAATTGGTCATTAGAGGAGACCCATATGTCCACAACTGGCTTCATGGTTGTGTTTCGTATTAACTTGCAAGGAAATTGTGTATATGGCTGATGTATATATATTTTCCCTTAATTTTACCCCAATTTGAAAACTACCTTGAATATTTTGAAATCGTGAGATGATTCATAACAAAGTACTGGACTACACACATATATATAATAATTATTGTCATGTACATGCTTCATTACTGCCTTATATAGATGTATAGTGCTGGCCCTAAATGGATTACTAAACATATCTTAATGAGATTTCTGGTATGCCTACTTGGTCACCAGATCAGTTCAAGTATGGCAATAAAATATGTATAATAATCCATAAATATGGAAACCAGGAACAATGAACAACAAACTATCCATTACCTGCAGCTGACAAAATTTGATGTTCAAATTTGCAAACTCATTGGAGTAGAAAGAGAGTACAAGAAACCTACCCAAAGATACCGAATATTGATTGTTAGTATTGGTTTTCTGGCCTGCATGGTTACGCGTTGGATGTATATTTATATATATACTAGCAGGTGACCGGGCTTTGACCTTGAATTGACCATTTTGAAGGTCAAGGTCAGGTCGGGGTAACGATTTGACCCGTCCAAAACACTCCCCGGACAAAAGTAGCCCTAGGTATAAAATTTCGTCGAAATCCGTCCGTTTTACCCGATTTGACCTTGAATTGACCATTTTGAAGGTCAAGGTCTGGTCGAGATCACGATTTGACCCGTCGAAAACAGTCCCCGGAAAAAAGTATCCCTAGGTATAAAATTTCGTCGCGTTTTACCCGATTTGAACTTGAATTGACCATTTTGAAGGTCAAGGTCAGGTCGGGGTAACGATTTGACGGTTAGAAGGCATCGAAAGGGATGAATGAAGGCCGAAGTGATTTCGAGTGACAAAAATGACGATGTCGGAAATAATAAGATATCTCGAACCCGGTGGTCGTAGAATTCGATTTTTCATGGGAAAATGGACAGACTCCACGCTTTAATTGTATTAGGCAATTATCGAAGAGACATAAACGCATTTATTAACAATTTTGCCAGCCTTGGGAAGATTCGTAGAAGCGAGTTCTATGCAATGGAAATTCATGCATATTTCCTATGTAACGGTTTAACAGTGTCGAAACACTCTTTATCAACGACACTGCGGATACGAACGCTCTTTAACTATCACGCGGTTAACCCCCCACAATTCCAAGACGGCGGCAGTTGGAATGGAGAATGAGTGCCCGGAGCTTCTCAAAAGCAATGCGACGACACTTCATGTGCGTTTTGACCCATAGATAGCAAGTTTGGTCGAAAACCGTCCTGCAGTTTTCCCGCCATAGCTAACACACAAACAGATAGAAGTCCCAAAATATTATATTAGATAAAGTGTACGTCTGCTGAAAAAAAAACATACGTCAGACACTGGATCAGCAATATTAAGCAGTCTTGATGCATGAATTCACACTGGATGAGACAGAGACAGGGACATGACTGTATGGCTATCGATAGGTCTCCATTGAGAGAAGTTGCAATTAAATTGCGACACCGGCCCATGCAGACGTATGGAATAGGCCTACTGCAGGTTTGCCCCAACAGTACGTATTCCATACAGACGTACACTGCGTGCATGAGGTTTGGGTGATTGTCGTCTACAAACATCGAGCACACCAAAACCAATGACACGCAATTTTAATACCAGACATCTTCCCATGCGTATTCAACACTTAACACACGTCGAACAATGTGCACATCCTCAACGAAGTCACAACGGGAACATCGAGACCCGATCGAAGGGATGTCATTCTACGGGCCGGAGCATTTAATTAATTTAATTTAGCCCCGTGATACTCCTGTTTTTTATATATCGTATATTCGTTTTCTGAAAAATGTAAGTTCCATATATGGAATTAATCCACATATATATACTTCCATCATGTAGTATATCTATAACTCACGCCGATATGGACTTTAAAGGTACTCAATACTCAGACGGCCCCCATATATATATCATCAAGTTACAACAACAACATATTTCTTCAAAATACGCTTTAGTTATTAGAATCGATTAATTACAAAATAATGCTAACCGCTGGACGAGACATCAACTATCATATAAAATAGTGAATTTGGGAGCGTTAATTTATGGGAGGCCCTTTTCACATTTATTATTTATTTGCGCTTAAGAGCAAATATTTGCGCTTAAGCGTAAATATGTTACCTCTATCATTTGCGCTTAAGCGCAAATATTTTCGCTTAAGCGTAAATCATTTGCGCTTAAGCGCAAATACAAATTAATATTCATTGATTCCCCCCTGAATTAATTTTAAATGGCACAGGCCTAAACACATCACTCAAGTCTATATAGGCCCACCATATGAGGGAAGCAATCCCCCAGTAACCCCTAGATCCCTTTTATGACATGGAAATGGTATAGATCTGTGCAGGATATGTCTCATTTATAAAATATACTTGATCTCTGTGATGGAGACACACATTCTTGGGGACAGGGATGCTGATAATATGAAAATAGGGTTTTTTCCCCCTATTTCAAGTCAATAAGTACACCATATGAAGGAAGCAAGCCCCCCGGTAACCCATAATTCCCTTTTGATGGCCATGGAAATGGTATATATCTGTGCAGGAGATATCTCTTTAAAAAATATACTAGAGCTCTTAGAGTGAGACACCAATTCCTGGGATACCAGGGACAGAGATGCTGATATGCATATGAAAATCTATGTTTTTTCTTCAACTTCGAGTTACTATGGGCCCATTATAATATACTATATATGAGATGGACTCAATCATTCACAATCAGAGGGAAGGAAGGGAGTGTTAGGTATTTGCGCTTAAGTGCAAATAAATAATAAATGTGAAAAGGGCCTCCCATATTAATTCGGATTATGCATCCGCTTTTCCTTATGCTCAAGCGGATTTTATCGGCGGCCACTAAGTCTTGCGATCGTGAATCATGCATGGGGTGTGTTGGGGCGTGACACTGTCTTATCCCGTGAAAAATTTAATATTTTAGAATGCGCGAATTTCATTAATTTCACTGGTTAAAATATTATCATGAACATTCCATTTTTCCTGGATGTCGCCTTTGTAGGTTATGTGTCGGGCATGCGTCGCATTTACGCACTGTATAGACATATTAAAGAAATCCACCAGGAACATAGGCTACATATTAATAGGTAGGCTTAAAGGTCAATTTAAGGCATGGAACTTAGAGCTGGACAATTGTTGAAATCTTCGAACATGCAAGGTTGGGGTGAGACACTCCAACCTCAGACAGAGCTGTTATCATATGCACGTCCCTGGAAAGAGACATGATCTACATTTCGATTTAAAACACTGCAATGTAAGAAAAAAAATCCAGCGCAGAGCTCTGTACAGTCGAAAGGCTCAGGCGCAAAACAATACATATACAGATACAGATTGATCGTTGACTGAGTTGTACGTCGTCGCCTTTTAAAAGACGCAGATTCAAATGACCAGTTATTTTTGACAGGTGACGTCATATTGCGCAGACATTGAATCGAACGAGGCACGTTTCAAGTGTTTAGAAAGTACCCAATTCAAATTCGCCTGGCATCTTTATAGAACTACATGAGTGGCCTTTATAGTGCGGGAAAAAAACTTCATATATATGAGGGTTTTTTTTTTAAATCAGTTTTAATAGATCGGTTATCATTTTCATTAGAACTTCTAGAACTTAAAGGGGTACTGTACGCCAATTTCAATAAATTCCCGGTAACAATTGCGATCTAATATCAATATTATATTTAAAAATAAATTATTTGAGTCGACGATGTCTACTGAAAACGTTCCGGTTAACACGCTATCATAAAAGTCAAATTGAATTATTTAATATAAATTAATATAAAATCTTTTATGGCTCCAGCCATAAAATGGCCGCTTATGCTATTACGAGTTACCGTTCTTGAAATTTCATCTCTCGCGTGTATTTTATCGACGGCCGTTCGCGAACATTATTGCGTTGCGAACAAAAGATGTTTCCTGTGAAAGGAAGACCCGTGATAACAGATTTAGAAAAAAAGAAAAGAAAGGGAGAAAGAAACAAGAGCCATAAATCGTCGAGCATTTTTATAGGGAGCGAGATTGTCCGGTGGAAGCGGTTAAAGGCGTCAATTGAAGCTGTAAACAATGAACAGGTGGCAAAATATCTGATGGACAGGTGAGTTAACTTTCCCAAATTCGCGGTAGTAGTAAACACGCCGTAAATTGTTATTGTCTATTGTCCAGTATTGATTCAGAAATAAACCTAGAGGACTACAATTGTAAAAATGTCAAAATTATCACATTATTTTGATATTATTAACCTTTCTGGATGAAACAATTGGCTGGGTGTTTTATAAGTTTTAAATCCAGTATTGATTCAGAAATAAACCTGCTAGACTAGAGCCTAGAGGGCTACAATTGTAAACATGTCAAAGTTATGCCATTATTTTGATATTAGTAACCTTTCTGGATGAAACAATACGCTGGCTGTTTTATAAGTTTTAAATTAATGATGCCCGTTATTCGTTACTGTCAGGGGTCGATTAAAGGTACTCAATCCGATCAGAGGGTCCCCCATCTCAACAGATTCCAACAACAACAATCCGATCAGAGGGTCGTATATTACTATTTCTGTGGCTTTGGGGGTTAAAAATATTTGATTCGAGTCGAGGAACCCATCAAACAAAGCTCAGAGTTATAAGATATTGATTTTTGAAATTTGTTATTTTCTCAAGATGAGTACTAAGAATTGCCCTTAACTTTGTAATCTGCTCGAGATGTGTACACCAAAACACTATTCAAACAGACAAGGATGGATAACTCTATAATCAAGTGGTAAATAATAACGCAATTTTGACTGTGTTCTGGGCCAGAAAGAATAGAAATAACGAAACTTCAAATATCGATATCTGATCACCCTGAGCGTTGATTGGTAGGTTCCTCGACTCGAATCAATTATTTTTTACCCCCAAAGCCAAAGAAATAGTAATATAGGCCCCTCTGATCGGATTGAGTACCTTTAAAATTTTGCTATAACATTATCAGGTCTGGCAAATACATGTATGATGTAGCAAGTGGTACTCGCTCGGTTAATCTCTGGCTCGAGATGTTCCCTTTTTTTTTACCTATTTTTAGCAGCATCCTATTGATACTTCCGGGAATGAGGAAGACGTTCCATCTTCGGTGATATATATTGCATTTAATGTACTTTTCAATGTATTCCGCATTGCATAAGAGAGTTATTAAACCGTTATGACCGACATCGACCGCCGTTGTGAGTTATCACACAAAATCAGCATCGCCGTGTAGACAAAAGGCAACACTTTGTCACAAAACAAGTGACAATTTTTATTTGGTTGAGATTGGCCCGAAGAATATGGTAGCCTAATTTTGATGCGCAAATTAGCGCTTCTACATGTAGTTTAATGTAAAAAAAACAGCTGATTTGAAAGTATAATATATACCGGTAGCTGAATACAGCTACATGTACATCATGTATGTTAGCCAAATACAGCTATTATAATTTATACCGTAGCTGTATTCTCACATTTGCCAGACCTGATTATGGCTTTATGCGGTACTGTGTATATTTTGTATAGCATTACCTACCTATACAATGTTAATAAATGGTTAGCAAAAAATAGAAATTGCTTTTCAACTTGTAAACGAGCCCTGGTTACTGTAATACTGATGTTGTTATTGTTCTGGGCACTATTTTGTTAGGAAAAATCCAAGCTTTTAAAAGTTGACAAAATGAAGTTTTTGAGCATATCTTAGTAGATCTGATTTCCTTAGTGTCTGCCGCAGGATGAAAATTTTAATTTCTTTTTTAATATTCAAAAGCCAACACACATGTCATTATGCAGAAGTAAACATATTGTTACCAAGTTCCAATGTTCTTCTCCACAGATTATATGATGATATTATGAAAGAGATAAATGCAGAAGAAGAGTACGAAGAAGAATATGAAGCAGAGTATGGAGGAGAGACTGAATATGGAGGAGACTATGGAGGAGAGACTGGGTATGGGGGCGACTATGGAGGAGAGACCGAGTGTGGAGCAGAGTTTGGACAAGAGTATGAACCAGAGTTTGAAGAAAATTATGAAGAAAATGTGTTTGGAGAGATGCCAGCAACACCACTCAGAAAGCCATTGTTAGCAGCAAGTCAAAAGGCATCAACACCTGGAGTTAGCTACCTGCCACATCTGAGGCAACCCAGTGATGTTTCTAGTATATCTAGAGGGAGTTCAAGGTTTGTACATTTTGTATTAGCTGCTGTCAGATCATTGTTATAATCAATATATTTATATACGGTAGCAAATTAGACAGTATTAATTAGTTTCAATTGACTTTACATTGAAATATTACCCTGATCATAGGGCACACGCAATAGTTGTCATTACCATTCCCTTATGAGGAACTAGTACTAATTATTGAATTTTACAGATGTTCATTTATTTTGCAAGTGCTAATTGATTGACATATTATTAAAGGTACTCAATCCGACCAGAGGGTCCCCATCTCAACAGATTCCAACAACAACAATCCGATCAGAGGGTCCTATATTACTATTTCTTTGGCTTTGGTGGTAAAAAATATTTGATTCGAGTCGAGGAACCCATCAAACAAAGCTCAGAGTTATTAGATTTTGATTTTTGAAAATTCTTATGTTCTCGAGATGAGTACTAATAATTGCCGTCAATTTCGTTTCGCTTGAGATTTGTACACCAAAACTCTATTCAAACAGATAAGGATGGATAACTCTAAAATCAAGTGGTAATAATAACGCAATTTTGACTGAGATCTGGGCCAGAAAGTATTCCCGATAATGAAAAATAATAGATTTCTAAAATCGATATCTAACAAATCTGAGCTTTGATGGGTGACTTTCTCGACTTGAATCAAATATTTTTTACCCCTGAAGCCATCGAAATAGTAATTGAGAGGAGTTTTATCGGATTGAGTACCTTTAAGCGCTGAGGTGTGTAGACTCAAATGTTGAAAATCTTGTATTTTAAAAAAATAAACCAAAAGTTGTATCTCGACTAGTTTGGATGTGAACTTCTAGCAATTTGACAATGATGATAGCTATTTGTTCAATATGAACTTAATGTGGTACATGTATATATATATATTTCTGGATTGGATATTAGTGCGACATTTTTACAAAATAACGTGCATTATGTCTATGGCTGTTATTTCGTTGATATTCATAATTCACGAAATAACAGTCATCTTATTACACATGCGCTTCCGTCTAGTGCGGACAAATTTAAAAAAAATAATCTTATTTTTGTTGTCTTTAGGTGAAGAAACTTAGGTAGACAGTAAAATGTCCACTTACTAGTAAGTGCTTCAAATTTTTTAAGCAAAAGAAACTGTTGCCCTAATATCCAATCTAGGAATATATATGTATATATATAATCTAGGAATATGTATCTACTATATATCTCTTGATGGCATGGTATAATTTTAATGTTTTCTTTAGCCTGCTACCAGATTCTGATTCAAGTCTTGGAGTTGTGCCCATAGCTGACTCAAGCAAAGAAGAAATTGATGGTAGACGAACAGCTCACTCAACTGAGTTACCAGAGTTTTGGTACTACAAGAAGGACCCAGAGTTAGTATTTACTAATTTGTACTAACATGTGCCCTTCCAGGACAAAAATAATACTGATATTTGAAGGAAATAACTTTTTTGACTGGATTATTTCTCAAAGCAAAACAATCAGTGACTGTTGATGGAGCTTGTTACTTATTGGCTCTGATAATACTGCGCCAATTACTTGTAAATTTGGTAGACTCTTGCAGTGTCACATTTTGCCAATAGATGTCAAGTTTGCACATATGTAGCCATTTCTCTGTAAGCACTAGGTGGGCCATTTAACCATGGAACAGTAATGCAACAGTGAAATTATTGTTTGGTGGAGAATTGTAATTGAATCAAAACCTACCGCTTGTCATTTGACAATAATTGTTTGAGACTGACTAAGCTAGCAATTATTAAGGAATTACTCTTCACACTATTTTATATAATAATGAGGCAATTTATTTAGTTACGCTCAGCCTGCGAAATTGTCCATGGCAATAAGCAATGGCATGGCAACATTTGGAATAAAATATTCTTAGCATTAAATTTGTTGTAGGACATTTTTTTTTAATTTTTTGGGCTGAAAGCTGATGATCCATGTATATGATGTAAACAAAACTTTCACAATTTTTTTTTCACTCAGTGTTTCAGTGGAAGTTAGCTTTGGAGAAACCAGTGACATTGCTGGAGATGATGAATTAGATGATCCAGATTTCGAAGCAACTTTGAAGTGAGTACACATGATGCCCGAGGAACTTATCGGCAGGGTGCTGAAATGAGAAAATCTCCTAGGTTGATATTTGAAATAAAATTTTGTTTGGACCAGTACTCCACCAATTTTGTTTTCTATCAAAGTGATGTAAATTTGTATTGTTACTCACAATACCGGTAGGTCTATTGGCAAAGTACTTTGATTAGATCAGAAAAAACACTGTCATAGCTCAAATACAGGAAACTTTGAGGAGTGTTAAATGTATCTTTTGAAATTTCTAACTGAATAAATGATTAGCCACAGGCCAGGCTTATATATCAAATGATTTGACCTGCCACAACATTCACCAGAATGTGAAATGTTTAGAACAACATACCCTCTTACACTAAATAAATATTTCTAATCTAACACATAGATATTGTATTTTCAGTCCACTCAACATGGAAGAAGACAATGTGATAGATCAGTCCATAGCTGACATGGTTTTTGATATAGATGATGGGAGTTCCAGTGATGAGGATGGTGGTGCTGATGAATATGAAGGTCCTAGTGTCATTAGTGTCACTTCTGGCATTGACGCTATCCAACATACTCCATGCATAGCTTACAGAGAGCCATTGTTGCAGCTAGCCAAAATGAGGAAGGTGATATGTCCTGTCAAAGGTTGTTCTGGGGAATATGATAAAATCAGTCAAAAATTTAATTAAAGTTACAGGTACATGTATAAGGTTTGATAGCTTGGCACTTGGGCAGAAATGGAACAAAACAATCTGCCATTTCTACTCTCACACGATTCTATTGGCCGATATAACGATATACCGGCCCCATTCCCCTATCCCATAGCGGAAACCCTGCATATAGTTGCCAGTTAGTCTCATTTAACATTCAATATGACTATTTGACTCAGAAAAACTCATTGACATTGGCATGAACAAAATATTATTTTCTTTCAAAATACTGATAATACATATTTAATATGTCCATTCTGCTCATATAGTCTAATATTCAGCTGCTAATCTTATTTTTATAACGATTAACAAAATTACTACCTAGTAACTGTTCTCATAAAAGAAATCACAGATGAAGACTTTGCGATATTATTAAGTATATTCTACCATGATGTGTTAATAAAATATCGTATATTATTTCGGCTTTATTCACAGTTATCTACATTTACATACGTGTTTCTCGTCTTTTCCTTACCGGAACAGTCCAAGTTATATAAAATATACATAGGTACAGATTGCATATATGGTAGATTTGCAAAGTTATATTCAAAAGTGAATCCATCGCCACACCCTGCAGCCCGCATTTATTGGAGAATTGTTAAAAAAAAATTTACAGGCATGTTTTGGATCACCTCTAGATAGGAGTTATCAAATTTTAACGATTTTCGATGAAAAACATGGCCACCAGCAACGATCTTGGAGTTTGCTCTTTGCATGACTAAATCCTTTGGCACACCCTACAGACCACATCCCTCATCTGATCTGGATCTTTTGGATGACCAGTAGATGGAAGAAATACATTTTTTTCCGTATTTCATTAAAAAAAACATGGCCACCAAGTTGCGCCAATTATGGCCATGCTGGATTTTACTCTTTGTATGACTAAATCCTTTGGCGCATCCAAGAGGCCAACTCCCTAATCCGATCATCACCAAATTCCAAATTCTTATGGATCTTCTGGGTGACCACTAGATGGGAGCCATCTCTGATTTTACTCTTTTTATTATTATTACTGCATCCTTTGCCACTCCCTACAACCAGACTTTTTCATCCGATTAATCGCAAATTGTTTATGCATCTTCAGGATAACCTCTAGGTACTTAGCATATAAGCTGTCGGAGTTCCCTATTACTCCATGGATTGTAATATATGGAATGATCCCATTTCCAAGTTGAGCTACAGTGTCATTGACTCTTTCATTTGTGGTACCTTTGCATGGATTTATAAATTGGTCTTTAGATGTACAAAAACAGCCCCTTCGCTCAAGTGAATACATTTCTGTTGTGCAATAGATGCTGAGCTTTATTTTAATACCAAGTTGGCTTATGGGCATAGTTTTTTTGCTGTAAAACGCTATCCTGTACAGTTGTCCCGTAATGCTGATTTTGACAATTATAGTGTAGGTCATTTGTTGGCCGAATAAAGGAAATCTGTCCATTGAGTGGCGGTGTTAAAATATATGGTGGCGAATATCAAGATTTCTTTAAGACACCAAAAAACGAGTGCTCTACGTGCTATATTCTTTGAGATATCGACCATCCAAGATCGACCTACGCAATTATAAATTATGTCCTGCAGTTTGTCATTTTGTCCCGCATCCCATCCTATCCCGCAGTTTTTCATGACCCAAATTTATAGGTAACTGAATTGACCGAGACGAGGTGTATTCATTTAAACTTTCAACATTCAAACAATCAATTCTTTCAACTCTTTCAGTGAATGCTTTCAACTCTTTCAGTAAACACTTTCACAACTATTTCAGAAATGAGTTGTGTCATCCCTATATATGTGCCTGCTTTATGTCATGGTAGTACATGAGAGATGATGGGAACAACAGAATTACCCACGATTAAATTTATTTTAGTAAATTTATCCATAATGGCATCGATGTCAGCATGGATGGATCGGCAATGGCTTAATTCTCTTTTAATAATATCACCAATTTTGCCATAGTGACAAACGCCACTCAATTCCATTTCTATCTTATAGCATTTAACCCTTTCAGTGCCAAGTCTTAGAGCTCTTTCCATCAATGTATCACATTATTATAATCAATAAATTTGAAAAATTATCAAGGAAATATGGGTTGATACAAATATCGGACTTGGCACTGAAAGGGTTAAATTATGTTCAAACACCAATCCGACCTGGATTATGAAGCTGAGTGTGCTGATTCATCCTGATGGCTTCAATAAGCATGCATATCAGGTGGTGTTGTAATATGTAAATGACATCACAAATGAAAGTGGAAAAATATGAAGAAATATTTCTGATTAACTAATCTCTTCACTATAAAAATTGTCTGGTTTATATGTGTAAGATAAATAATTAGCAACGTCTGCATTTAGCGTTTAATGAGATTGTATAGTGTTTCCTCAATTTTTTATTTAAAAAGACTTGAGAGCAGTGCATAATATTTCACGATCACCTTATTATATAAACCTATATATGCAAAAATGAAATCACTGGAAAGTTACATTAGAGAAGGAGACCAAGTGTTACTTAAACACGCGTAAAAATAAATGATTGGTGAACTATGAAAGTGACCCATATACAATCATGGGAAAACATGGTTCTGACGTTAAAATAAATCGGACGATGGAATTTTTGATAAACGCAACACCTCGTTGTCTCAAGCTCTACCACCCACTGCTTGCAGATGTCAGTGTAGATAACTCAACAGTTGAAATTAAAAGTGACTGCCCGCCAAGCCCGGGTAAACCCCATAGAACATTAAAACAAACAGATCGGTTTGGGGAGTATGTCACATCCTAAATAACAGTACTGCAGCATTTTCGTGGCCTCATGTGTTTTGTATGTTATCACGCGATGCGTTCATGCTTATTTTATTGTCCATACTATATTGTTTTATCCAAGGTAGAAAGGTATGTAGCAGTCCTTCCTCACAATTTTTAATTCACAAGGGCTAAAATTTGCACTCTTCCTTGTAAAAATGTTTGTGGTCACTGTAATCATTGATTCATTATTGAAGTATTTGAATGTATATTTAGAACCGTTCCCATCTCAGTTAAATTATGGGCATGTGAAGGTGTAACTGGCCTTCCCACAATTGACATTTTGTTTGAGAAAAACCCAACTACGATTATCTTACGGGTGCAATTACACCCATGATCTGAATTGTGAGGGCTAATAAGTGCTCTTGCTGTGTTTTCCTGGTGGGAAGGACTGTATGTGATGCATATAAGGGCAGTGCGGATGGGGCCAGTGGACCACATTACAAGCCCCTGTGATTTTGATAATAATTTCCAATATTAAACTTTGCAGTGCAATTAAAAATTAATTGCCAATATGAATATAAATTAATAACTAATTGCACTTCAGCACAATTGGAATGGTGCTTCAGTGAAATTAATTGCACTTCAGCGTAACTATTAACCCATGTAACGGCTAACCACCTCCAAGTTTATTGAAATAACCGAACTCACTAAGACAGTGAATAGCACACCGATAGTTTGGTCTTACAATTCAAAATGGATTCCACATTACATTAGGGAATGGGATCGAAGTGCATGAGCAAAGCGACAACCAGGAGCATCACTGGCCTTAATCCTTTCATCACGGGAGCTGCACTGGTGCAGAATTAAAGATCCTGTGCCAGTGCATTCTCTTATATATGTGAGTCTAACATAGGGAGCCTTGTATATATAATAGAATGTCCGGGACTAATCGAGGGTAATTTGGATACAGAGTTGGTGCAGGACATACATGTACATGTATTTTGAAACAACAATCTTCTTTGGCTGTCACTATTCATGACCACTGGCCAAATTACAATATTTAAATGATCGCTAAATTCTTTTCGTTTCACACAACAAAGCCAGTGTCGATAGACCTTGTTATATTTGGGGAACTTTGAACATTGGATACTGATGATAAACTGCTCACAAGGGCTATATATGCTATACTGATGGCATTCTGAAACTACGTGTATATACATCATAATCACTTTTTATATGCCCGTTTGAAAAAACGGTCGTATTATGTAAATGGGTTAGCCGTCCGTCCGTTGTCCGTCTGTCCGTCTGCTTTTGGTTTCCGGATGATAACTTTAGATTGAATCGAGTGAACTGAACCAAATTTGGTATATTAGTTTACCATCCCAAAATACAGATAAAGTTTGAATATGGGTTTCGTCCGCATGATTTTGACTGAGTTATGCCCCTTTTTCGACTTAGATTTACCTGATTTGCGGTTTCTGGATGATAACTTGAGATTGACTCAAGTGAACTGAACCAAATTTGGTATATTAGTTTAATTACCACCCCAAAATACAGATCAAGTTCGAATATGGGTTTTGTTCGCATGATTTTGACTTAAGTTATGCCCCTTTTTCGACTTAGATTTTAATGATTGTTGATGTGGTTATTTCTCTCAGGTAACAAGGTATATTAATTTCAACTTAAAATATTTATATTTTGAGGTTTCTGGTTAATAAAAAAAATTTTCAGTCAAAAATACCACACTTGAATTTATTGTGTTTTATTTTTGTTATTATTTCGTCTTAAGTCAAACATTTCTAACAAATGAATTAAACCTTGCCCCACTCTACTCCAGAAATGGGCGTATTATGCCACGCCCCGGCGGCGTGCTCTTAATGATATCATTTGAGAAACAACATGTTGATAATAAATAACATAGTGGAAATACATGTATTTCCAGACAACACTATTTGTGTATATCATTATTCGTGACCAGATTACTTTTTGAGCATACTTCTTCCGTGATTTTATGCCAAATTTGTTTAATTTAGCTTGATTTGTTTATGAATTCGGGTGCGGTCTAATTTATCGATTGACACCATGTTTTTGCAATTGCCATCAATTGTCTTATCCCAATTAAATTACTCTTGGGATCCAAATACACATACTAGTAGGGGGCGAAATAATAGTATGGGGGGGGGGTGAAATGTCCTCACAATTAAATAAATTACAGGGGTGAGATAATGGGGTCATTTTCGCAACATAATCTTTGTTTAGACCTACCTGTATAATAACCAAGAGAAGATGTGTGAGCCCTTATCTGATTTTACATAACATTGAAGTGGTTTTATTTGGAATGAGATAAAACAAATTATAGGGACCTAAATAAGCAGCATACAGGGGGATTTTTACTTGAAATTTAATAAGAGTACCCATATGTTCATTTGGACCCTGAGAGTAGTGTGTCTTAATAATGTTTTTACATTTAATTTGGGCGGAATAAATGCCTGCTGAATTTGGGTGAGATACCGGTGACGGGTACTTAATCGGTCCTGGATTAGTCCCTGAATGTACTGGCTTACAAGGTCAAGGTAAATATTGTTAGGCCAATGTATTCTCTTATATATGTGAGAATGCATTGGCACAGGGTTTCCGCAAAATTTCAGGAAGCTCCCGTCATGAAAGGTTAAAGGCTTTTTATTTTATTTAGTTGAAGAATGCGGATTCTGACTCCAGCCAAAGAGCCTCCAAAGCTCGAACCATATTGTGATGTATCTCCAGCAGCACGAATTGTTGTAAATGCCATGATTAGGGACCATTTTCACCAGCTAAAAGTTTTGGAGTCTCGCCAAAATATCCAGCAAGGTGAGATGTCTTTAGGTATTGTTGTACATGTAGGTATTTCCCCAAATTAAAGCTGTTAAACACAGTAGCTGTGCCCAAAATATTTGAGAATGGAATTTTTGTCATATTGCATGGCTATCTTTCTTTACCTCTGTATCACTGAGAAAGACTGAAATGTCGTATTTCATATTGATATCATTGATATTATCCTGGAAATGGTTAATTCTCAGTGAATGCAACATTTTTAACTTATAGGTGTATACTTATATTTTGAAAATACGGTTTGCCCTGATCTGCACAAATCTAAAAGCCTGGATGTCTCAGATACACTGATACAAATATTTTAACTGACATCATATTGTATGTAATTCAATATCTTAACAATTGAACTCATGGAGTCACCCAAACTCTCTCAAGATATTTGGCAATTCTAAATGTGAATTCCCTCACATATGTTGATATGTCCATTAAATTTTTTTACAGTTATATTATGTAAATAGTTTGCCCTTTTGTCTATCCACTCCGTTTAAGAAACAAAATTAAATATATTTGTGTGTATCAGCCCTCATAATTGGCTATGGCAATCAGCAATGCTGAAGCCATTTGCTGAAGCAAACTGGGCCACGGCAAGGGTTGCCATAGCGGAATGCCGAATTCAAACAATCTGAATTAAGATGTATATAAATGTGTTTATGACTTAGAAATACAAGCTGAATTTGAATTATATTTGCCAGTTATTTGTCTTGTTTGGTATCCGGTGTATCATGAACTGCTTCCCATAACTACAGTAATGCCCTGAATAATCGACTCCTTAAACACAGCAGAATTATGGGTAACTTTTCAGGATTTAGAGCTTTCCGATGAATGACAACAAGCCATATTTCCGACTAAATCCTGAAAAGTTACCCATAATTCTGCTGTGGTTAAGGAGTCGATTATTTAGGGCATTACTGTATACCAGAATTTTGAATTTCAGATTCCAGCAATTATTACAAGAGAGTTTATGATAAATCATTTGGATCTCTGAATCAATATGTACCTGATGTTTGCAACCAAAAAAGAGGAGATAGCATAGTGAAAACAGAGCCTAGATCACAGTCCTCGCTCAGTTCCTATGATCCAAGTTTGGTGCCAAGGGAGAATTCGTTCTCTTATGAAAGAGCATATGCTACTAATGTACCATCAGAGTATATGGGTAGGAGGACTAGTGAAGATGAATATATTCCATCAGGTGACCCAAGAAGATCCAACCAATGTGATAGTTTCCCTCTTCACAAGCAGCCGCTGTATCCACCTGAAAGCTATTATGGCCAGAGGAAAGCAACCACTGCAATAGATTTCCGGGATAACTTACATGGGGGTGGTGACTTGTTTGATGCAAAACAGCTTATACAGGCTTCACTATCTAATGAATATGCAAACAATTATGACCAAATTGATTCTGGTAGTCAGTATAGGATTCCAGCTGGCAATGATTTCAATACTTTTACTGGATCATCTACAAAGTATCATCAGGACACATTTGGAAGATCCATAAATGATCGTGTCTTCAAACGGCCTACGTTAGATACTTTGGAACCAAAAAGAAAATTAATGAGAGATGCACACAGTGAACCAGTTTCATTGTTGCAAAATTATGAAACAGAGATGCCAGATCAATCTGAAAGTAGCATTGGCTCCTGTGCAAGTCATGTTGGAGAAAGACCTTTGTTTGGGCGACTGGATGAAACCATACGTGTTGGGGAAGAAATCCCTAGTGGTTCATCTGATGATCATCAACACAGGAATTATTTCAGTGACAATGTCAGCATTACAGGAGCTGTAACAGATTGCTTTAATCTTTCTAATAGGCACCAGACAGATCACGAGAATAGCCTCAAGACAGCAATCTCCAAGAGAGATGATGTGATAGACTCACAGTTGAGTAGCATATATCACAGTCAGGATTTGTTCATGGAATCGCCTCCCATGGATTTAACTGGCAACAGATCGAGGACTGATGACTGCCTGTATGCACCAGTGGATATGGACGTTGCTGAGCATACTGGAATGGTGTCTGAAACTGGAGCAAATATCACCACTGATTTTCTTGATGAGATAGATGTTTTTGAGCCAGAAGGGTCGAGTTCAAAATACTTTAATGTAGACAGTGATATTTTGGGTAAGTGTGTCTATTTATTTATTTTGTAAAAGCCACATGGCAGATTTTGCCCCATGTGCATGGCATGAAACAGAAAAGAGCGTTCTGTGTTAGTATATTCCTGATATGATCGCACTAAAGAGCGTTTGTTTCACTTATCTGTGAAAAAATGAAAACAGCTGGAAAATGGCTGTGATGATGGCAAGTATTATTCGACTCATATGAAGCTGGTATATCAATAGATTGTGTATTTTTAGTCGAGTTTTTTTCCAAAACTCGACTTATAGTTTGATGAGGGACGGTGGGTGGGCGGGCGGCGGACGGGCGGGCGGGCGACGTGTTTTGCTTATAACTCAACCGTTTTTTTGGTGTGTGAGTACATATCCATGCACGTAAGCTGCAAACAAAAAAATCGGGTTCGTCCGCACATTTATTACAGAGTTATGGCCCTTTGAATTTTCAGCTCGTTAGTGCGATAACTTCAACAAACGTTATCCGATTTGATTGAAATTTGGTATATAGGTGTCTCCCAAGAATATCTCGGATGAGTTCGAAAACCGGCCTGGTCCGATAAAATTTGATAGAGTTATGGCCCTTAATTAGTCATTTTTCACGAATTTTCAGCTCGTTAGCGCGATAACTTCTACAAACGTCATCCGATTTGATTGAAATTTGGTATATAGGTGTCTCCCAAGAATATCTCGGACGAGTTCGAAAACCGGCCTGGTCCGATAAAATTTGATAGAGTTATGGCCCTTAATTAGTCATTTTTCACGAATTTTCAGCTCGTTAGCGCGATAACTTCAACAAACGTTATCCGATTTGATTGAAATTTGGTATATAGGTGTCTCCCAAGAATATCTCGGACGAGATCAAACACCGGCCAGGTCCGATAAAATTTGATAGAGTTATGGCCCTTAATTATGCATTTTTCACGAATTTTCAGCTCGTTAGCGCGATAACTTCAACAAACGTTATCCGATTTGATTGAAATTTGGTATATAGGTGTCTCCCAAGAATATCTCGGACGAGATCAAACACCGGCCTGGTCCGATAAAATTTGATAGAGTTATGGCCCTTAATTAGTCATTTTTAATTAGTCAGTCTGTCCTCTATGTGAGCATCAAACTTAACCTTTCCAGAGCATAACTTGAGAGCGTAAAACATTTCTGCCATGGGGGAGGGGGAATCCTTAGTCCCATAAAATTTGATAGAGTTATGGCCCTTAATTAGTCATTTTTCACGAATTTTCAGCTCGTTAGCGCGATAACTTCAACAAACGTTATCCGATTTGATTGAAATTTGGTATATAGGTGTCTCCCAAGAATATCTCGGACGAATTCGAAAACCGGCCTGGTCCGATAAAATTTGATAGAGTTATGGCCCTTAATTAGTCATTTTTCACGAATTTTCAGCTTGTTAGCGCGATAACTTCAACAAACGTTATCCGATTTGATTGAAATGTGGTATATAGGTGTCTCCCAAGAATATCTCGGATGAGTTCGAAAACCGGCCTGGTCCGATAAAATTTGATAGAGTTATGGCCCTTAATTAGTCATTTTTCACGAATTTTCAGCTTGTTAGCGCGATAACTTCAACAAACGTTATCCGATTTGATTGAAATTTGGTATATAGGTGTCTCCCAAGAATATCTCGGATGAGGTCGAAAACCGGCCAGGTCCGATAAAATTTGATAGAGTTATGGCCCTTAATTAGTCATTTTTCACGAATTTTGAGCTCGTTAGCGAGATAACTTCAACAAACGTCATCCGATTCAACTAAAATTTGGTATATAAGTGTCTTCCAATAATATCCTGGACGAGTTCGAAAACCAGCCTGGCCCAATAAAATTTGATAGAGTTATGGCCCTTAATTAGTCATTTTTCGTGAATTTTCAGCTCGTTAGCATGATAACTTCAACAAACGTCCTCCGATTTGTTTAAAATTTGGAATAGACATACTTGCCAAGAATATTTCGGACGAGTTCGAAAACCAGCCTGGCCCGATAAAATTTGATGGAGTTATGGCCTTTAATTAGTCATTTTTCGATTTTTCCTATTAATTAGTCTACCGATACTGATGCACACCAATTGGCGGTAGCCACCGGCGGTAAGCCACCGAAAACGAGACACAGCATCTCTGATGCCACCTCTTGTTCAACCTATCTTATACCTCCTTCCAAATTACGTAGACAAAATTTGGAAGTTCATATGAGCCTTGCCCGTTTAAGTTTATTTGGTGGGTTTTGGGCATTTGGGCAACTCATTCATCAGCGGAGACCAGGCCAAGCTTAACTTTATATTGTCAAAGAGTTCCATTTATTCTGTATTATTTTCAAGGGTGTTTCATATATATTTATGTAAAACTACTGCAGTGCTTTTTCCCATTGAATCTTTTGGGAATGTCCATAATTTGAAGAAACAAAACAAAACATTGGTCTCCACATTGCAGCGAACGTATCTTGTTGTCATAAATATAAAAACATTGTTTATAAGTTCATATCTGAAGTGAAGGAGCAGCCATTTTTAATTGTATTTCAACATACAACCAACATTGTTACTAGTATTCAGATATCCTGTTTAATTTTCATTTCAGTATAATTAGAAGTGATTGATTACATATAGCTCTCTCTCATAAAACAACAATCTCAGTCAAAAAAGTTATAAATTTTATGTATCCTCTAAAAAGGGTTCTGTTTTATGAAGTTTACTGTTTTTAATATATTCATTAATGTTTAGTTGGATAGATGCCCTAATATGAATGAGATTTTCACCACCTTAACCCTTTCATGACTGAGGCGCGCTGGTGCAGCATTAAATATCCTGTGCCAGTGCATTTTCGTATACATGCGAGTCTCCCATAGGGAGCCTCGAATATATAAGAGAAAACACTGGCTTACATGGTCATGGTAAATATTGTTAGGCAAATGTATTCTCTTATATATACGAAGCTCCCTATATAAGAGAATGCATTGGCACAGGGTTTTTGCAAAATTTCAGGAAGTTCCAGTCATGGAAGGGTTAATATTAATGTAAATAAAATTAATTGTTGGGACATTGTTTTTACCTTTAATATATTGATGTTTTGTTTCTTAGAGATTGGAATAACATCTTCTGGTAGTGACCATCATGACTTCCTTGCTGGCATTAAGCCAGTCATGTCAGAAACTGAGACATCTCCCTGCTGGAAGGCTGTTCAACAAAATCCTGAATATTGCCAGGAACAACATGCCCAAGACGTTTCTAAAGGTGTAGAACAGGAGTTGATAGTAGAAAACCACAGAAAAATAGAAGAGGCGAGCCTGAATAACAGGTCTGAGAACTGTGATAAAGGAAACATGATAGAGCATAGGTTACAGGAGATGAATGACTTCAGGTGAGATTTAATTGTGCGATTTTTGTATCAACCCATATTTCCTTGATAATTTTTCAAATTTATTGATTATAATAATGTGATACATTGATGTAAAGAGCTCTAAGAGCTTAGCGCTCTTTACATCAATGTATCACATTATTATAATCAATAAATTTGAAAAATTATCAAGGAAATATGGGTTGATACAAAAATCGCACTTGGCACTGAAAGGGTTAAGCTGTGAACTGACTGAGTTTATATGACTTGCAAAGACTTGATTAACTATTCAACTTTAAAATATCAATGGATCTGGTTGGTTGTCCATGATGAAGCAATAAATAGCTGCTACTCTTTCTCAATACAACAACAATGTAAACAGTGTTCAGATTACTTCTGAGAAGAAATGGTCCAGAAGTTCTGTGGTTGAGACCATTTAAGAAATTGATGTTGATTTACTTGAATTCCATTGAGTATGCATATGGATGCAAGTTTGTCTGACATTTTGTGCCGCACATAAAAATAAGTAGCTTATTACATGAACAAATTGGAAAACTTTTTTCTTATATTCATTATTTATAGTTCTCCAATCACAAAATTTTGTGTGTTGAAACCATAATGTTATGTAAACAAGACGAAAATTGTTGCAGTGATTTGTCAACAAACATCGCTATCATCATGCAGTATGTAAGTTCAAATATTTTAGTCTGAATATGATTTTCAGAATATTTTTCAATGCTTTGACCTTTTCCAATGTTTACTGTCAAGTTTTGATTAAACTTCAAATGGTATCTTATTGGACTAATTGGACTTTTATCGGTAATTACGCTATAACAGTAATGTTTACGTACCAATGGTTTTCAGATGTGAAATCTCATTTCTGGAGAGTTATTTATAATGAGAATATTAACAAATTCAATCTATTTTTTCATGTGCTTGTTGATGATAGTTATGTTATATTGCGTGAAACCACTGTGAAGGCCTTGGATCCCTTTAAAAGAGCATTTATCATCCAAGTTGAATCCATGCAATATCGAAACATGTTGAGTCTTGCACGTGACATCACATGACACAATTTCAACCAACCAATGTACTGCATTCAAGTGCCACAGCGCAAATGCAAATCACTGTGAATATATTAATATAAGGCCATTCTGCTTTACATGTTCAGAATTTAACACACAAGACATGTGTCTGTAGCCAGTCATATATCTAAGTTAATAACATATGCCATACAGTTTTACTGAAATTTTGTTTCTCAATAATAATCATTCTCTTTGAATACATGTTCTAATTGTTTTCAGGAACATGTTTGCACAGCCATCAAAGTTAGGTGTGTATAAATATTTTGACAGAAATTTTAATTAAGAGCGAAATTTATGATTGTGTTCTGTTTATATGATTATGATTGTGCTTATTTGAAAACCTAATTTATGATTGTGTTGTGTGTGCTGTGTTTATATGATTATGCCCATTTGAAAACCTCTGGAAATTTCTTTTGCTTGATATGCATTATTAAACAGTATTGATTCGTTGGTTTTTTATTTAAACTTCACTTCAATAGGTATTGTCATATCACAAGTTCACAACAATGTCAGTTTTAACCGCGGAGGAAACACCACCCTGTAGTTTAATTTACATGGAAATAATGTGCAGGTGTTTTCAGATTTACAAATATAAATATAGGATAACTGATTTTGGTTGACATGCTCAATTCCTCATTGACAATTACTACTTTGAATTTAAAAAATTATATTTCCAGGGCCAATAAAAGATGTCAAATCAGCCAGATGCTCGCAAAAGTTCAAGGTGCCTTTTAAAAAAACTCAACATGATAAAGACACACCAGCCGTAAATTATGATCATCAAGTATGTGGTCTATATTCTATGAATTATCTAAATAATGGATGTTACCTTCGATGTAGTTATTGAATAATAGCATTAATAAGCATTGGTCTATATAAATAGTGTAATTAAATTCATATCATTTATTAACCCTTTCAGGATGGGAGCTGCAGTCTATATTGACTGTATGACACCATCTTTGTGAGTCGGTAATTAAAAAATAATCTCCATATCTCTGTTGCTAATGCAATTACACAGATTAAAGGCATTGTGCCAAATCACAAACATATAAATCATGAGGCGATTTTTAAACGGTTTGTGACTGTTACATGATGCATTTAAACTGTATAGTTAAATTAAGATTCCAAGATTATTATACCCTCCCCTTAATGAGTTATGGGGAGTTATGTAGGAATCAGCACGTCTGTCCATTCATCCATCTGTCTGTCCATCTATCCGTCTAGCCGTCCATCCATCTGGGTGCACATTTCAGCCTTCGGTGGTCAGGCGAGGTGTCTGAGACAAAAGAAAGTTTGACACGATCGACCACCTAACTACCACCTAATCCCGTTATTCTGTACAATTTAGGAGTTGAGTGGTAGTCAAACCTCTCAAAAACAACAAAAACAAGACCACTTAAAGACCAAATGTATGGGCGTCAGTGCAGGCATCTATATGTCCGTTCATAGACACAACTTTGTCCGAGCTTTTATTCCTACATTTTTCGTTTAATTTTTTAAAAACTTGGCACATATATTTAGTACCATGGGAACCTGTGCACCTGTGATTATGGGGTCTGTCAGACTTTTTTGTGTGGAGTTATCCCTCTTTTTCGACTTATAAAATTTTCTCAAAATGCATTATATTGTCCAAGCTAGTATTCCTACATTTTTCAGTCAATTTGTTCTAAACATGGCAAAGATATTTCACACCATGGGAACCTGTGCACCTGCAATTATGAGGTCTGTCCGACTTTTTTTGTGGAGTTATCCCCCTTTTTGACTTAAACATTTTCGCAACACTCAAATCAGTATTTCAGTCTGTCCTCTATGTGAGCATCAAACTTAACCTTTCCAGAGCATAACTTGAGAGCGTAAAACATTTCTGCCATGGGGGAGGGGGAATCCTTAATCCCATTGAGACAGCAAGCCTCTAGCAGCCCTCTTAATTCAGATTGTTTGGCTTCTGCAATCCACTACGGCAACTCTTTGCCGAGGCCTAGTTTGCTTCTGCAAATTTCTTTGGCATTGCTGATTGCCATAGCCAATTATGAGGGCTGCTCTAGTTACTTTTAATTACATCGCAGTGAAAATTACAACCTGAGAATGCATTGTGATTTAGAAATATTATTATATATTGTGGGAACTTAACCCTTTGAACCCGAGAGACCGGAATACCGGTCCAATCCTTATATTCCTACAACCCGGGAGACCGGAATACCAGTCTGGAAATCATACGTTATTTGACACATTTCAGCACAGTAAACGCGTATATCAACTAGAATTCTACTTCTCCTTTGCAGACATGAGACTTACATGTTTACCTCTGTCACTTCGGCAAACAAACTGATGAGAGAGGTCTGTTTCTTCATGCAGACTGTTATTTGACAAAAAAAGTTAGCTTTTTATTGTCCGCAAAAGAGAAGAATCAGTTATATAGAAATATCAAGATCAAAGCACACATTAACTAGAATTGTGCTTCTACTGTAACTTTGCACCTATCAGTTGACACATGTATGTTTATCCCTATAGCACCCAAATTGGTGGTACGGGTGAGGTGGGGATGGTCTGTTTCTTCACGCATGCATAGATGTGGATTTTGAAAAATGCTTATCGTCTATCGTCTGCAAACGAGTATAATCTTTTTATAAATAGCATTTTCAAAGGGAGCCGTAATATAATATTCATGTATATTGAAAGTGTAATAGTCTGCCTCGCCAAAATACTGTGTAACATATTTCACCACACACTAGTTCAGATTGCATATATTAGTAGATTGTTGTATAGTTGTGTGTGTAGATGTCCCAGGTAAGAGCGTTATGCATTACATTTTGGGAAACACAAAGGCGCCTTGGGGTGGGGACCATTTAACATTCAGGACGGCAGGTTTCTAAGGGTTAAGTAGGATATTAAGAAGATGTAAAATATAAGGGTCTTATGATTTTCTGTTCATTTAGCATGGCGTCTGAAAGAAGTGTTTTTTGCAGGAAAATCCTGAGGAATCTGTGAAGATTAAAGAGTCATTCGCACCAAGCAACATTTTAGGGCAGTTTGATAGTAATATAAAGAACATCAGTCATGCTGCTTTCACATTGATATACTCCAATGGCTCAACACAGCTCAGGGAAATTATTTCCACGAAGGTATCATTTTGAAGGTTATATAGGTTCTAGATGTTGGGTTTCTGTGGCCATTAAAACTTTCAATGTATCATCTTCACTTGAATGTTCCAACCCATGAGACAAAGCATTTTATATGCCCGTTTAAAAAAATGGCTATTATTATGCTATTGGTCCGTTCATCCGTCGAGGCATTCGTCTTTCTGTCTAGTCGTCTGTCTGTTCATTCGCTTTTTTCTTTTCCGGATGATAACTTTGGATAATCTAAACTGAATGGATTGAAATTTGGTATGTGGTTTTACTAGCATAAAATACAGGTCAAATTTGAATACGGGTTCTGCCCGCCAATTTTGACCAGAGTTATGGTTCTTTGTTGAAATTACCACGGGTGTATTTTCTCTCGCCATAGCGATGCTCTTGTTTTTATGTTATTAATAATGTTAAATTTGTCATAACCTGAAAATATATTATATCCTTTTTATTTATTTGCAAAATCAATTTCCATAGTCCAACTAAGATATATAAAGAATAACTTAAAACATTTTTTATCCCACAGGGTTAGAGTGAAAGACAACTGGAATGCGTTTGTAGCTACCTGTTTAGAAAAACATAATTATTTACAGGAAGCCGATACAATAAATGTAGTAGTAACCAATACAAACATGTGGGTGACAATTTTTTGAGGCACAATAACCGCCTATACATGTATAGATGTAGGCCAAAAGGGGGCAGTCATCAATCGAATGTGTATTTCCCAAAACTAAAAACAAAAAAACAAAAAACGGGGAGGGAGGGTTTTCAAAATAAGTGACCGTCTTCGCCGATCAATTTATTGGAAAGAAAGTTAACACAACCACTTCGCACATCCCTTCCGGCAAAAAATATAGTTCCCACGTTTCTGCTCTGCAAATGATTACCATTCAGTAACTAAATAGCATTACTGCCAAAATACTTGTACTTTATAATTATGTATATTTTATTTTCGTTTAAGTATTTCACAACATCAGTGTATAGCTTACTTATCTGAAATGTCATGCGGTATGGTGTAGTGATCTATACCAGTGAAAGATCTCGCTACCAAACATTGTTTGTGTTTGTACACAATTTTGGTTTAAATTCACGCATCTGGTAACCCTTTAGGATAAAATACGTCGCTCTTATACGACTATGTATTATTAGATCACTGACAGAGATTCACAAATTATTGAATCTTTCAGAAAAAATTGCTGAAGAATATTGATAAAGTCAATATTTCTGGTGTTGGTATATATGCCTGGCTCTCAAATGGAAAAGGAACAGTGACTGCAGACATTAAGTTCTCTCAAATGAAAGACCTTGACATCGTTTCCCTCCGGTAAGTGTGCTGAAATTAAAATCATAGACTTCTCATTTCAAGTTATTCTGCTATGGCACATGCCATATTGCTGTAGTCAGCTTGAGTTAATTTGCTACAGCAATTACCATCATCAAGGATTGTCTTGTTCAACTACATCATTCTGCTATTGTAGTTAATTGCTGTTTGGAAAAGAGAACGATACTTGTGACTTCTTGGACAATTTCACGAACAACGAATAAATGCCCAGGCAGCAGAATATATATATACAGAAATGCCCTAAATAATCGACTCCTTAACCACAAGTGAGAGCTTTCCGATGAATGGCAACAAGCCATATTTTTGACTAAATCCTGAAAAATTACGCCTTAAGACTTGTAAGATGCCTGGAATTGCTCGACACTTCAATAAAAAAGGAACTTGCCTAACAGAGGAATGAAAATGGTGGTGTATAGGAGAACTATAAATTGTGTCTGTTCTAGGAGCACTATGCAATTGTTTCTGTTCTATGAGCACTATGAAATTGTTTCTGTTACAGGAGCACAATAAAATTATTTCTGTTCTGTGAACACTATAAAATTGTTTCTGTTATAGGTGCACTATGAAATCGCTACTTGCAGAGACAGAATGTATTTGTTTTGGTTCAAAGGCATTTTTCCGAGTGCTGAACAAAGATTTCTGTTTAGAAGGTGAGTCTGTTTTCCTTTGTCAGGAATTGTTCATACTGTATCAGATGGGTGAACACATGCAGGGGCACCAGAGCAGGGAGCCCTTGGTTACTTCCGGGGTGCCCCCAAACCTGCAAATATTGTGTCTGTCATTTGCAGAATGAGGTCTCCAGAGGGTGAATTTAGTGATGCTATCCCACCCAATGGGCTAGCATTACCAAATTCACCATCTGGGGACCTCATTCTGCTTAGGTCTCATCTTCTGGGAAGTATCTATATTCTCAAATTAATATTGTTTTTAGTTACTTTTTCCCTTCTGGGAAGTTTCTATATCCCCTAATTTGCAGAAGATAAAATGCATAATCGAGGTGACTAATGGGTGATTATCCCCAACTTCAACTGGGGAACTTCAATCTGATCCTAGTTCTCCCATAGCAGATGAGGCCTAGGCAGAATGAGGTTCCCAGAGGGTGAATTTGGTAATGCTAGCCCACAGAGCAGGTTATGCATGCAGGGGCTCCAGCCAGCCTTGCCCACTGCCATCTATAAAAATGCATGTATTTATTTACATTTGGAAAAGTGGGTGGTTATGTCCCTTCAGTGCTTTTGCAACTCTTGCTCACATTGAAAATATTCTCTGCTTTATAAAGGATGCCTTGTTAACAATTTAATAACTGGTTGCTTACTGATGGCAGTGATAAGGTATAATGCCAAAAAAAATTAGGTTCCGCCCACCAATTTTCACCAGAGTTATGGTCCATTGTTGGAATTACCACAGGTGTATTTTGCCATGCCCTAGCGATGCTCTTGTTTTGACATAGAATTAGCTGATTATTATTCTGGTATCTAGTCAAATATGTTAACAACATAATAGACAGTTGGAAGCATCCTGGACCATGTGACCTAGCACAAAATACAGGTCAGATTCAAACAATGGGTTCCGCCCGCCAATTGTCACCAGAGTTATGGCCCTCTTTGTTGGAATTTGCACTCAATTTTCGTTTCCGGATGATAACTTTAGTAAGTCTGAATTGAATGGAATGAGATTTGGTATGTGAGTTTACTAGCCCAAAATACATGTCAAATTAGAATTTGGGTTCAGCCTGCATAATTTTCACCAGAGTCCTTTGTTGAAATTACAACGGGCGTATTTTGCCTCTCTCTAGCAGTGTTCACGCTGCCGTGAGCAAATTTCGAAAGAAAAACAAAAGTGGCTCAACAAATGTGCTAGTGGCGAAAGAAAGTGGCTCAAAGAATTTAGGTGTGTGGCTCTTAAATTAACTGCCATCGGACAGATTAAGTTTAACAATTATGTTGACAGTCTGAATGAAAGCACTCGCTAATTGATTCTCGGCTTATGCCACAGCGGTTAGTTGTAATTGTATCGCGTATAATGAATGGGATTCCTAATTCTACTCGATAAAAACACACTTTCATTGTATTGCTTTCACATCGCCAAACATTAGTGAAACAAAGAAAGGACACATATCCTATATCAGACTTTGCATAAACACTATATTGTATACCCTTGTCGATTGTGGAGTGTGAGAGGGCCTTCTCGTACCAACATTTAATCAAAGTATAACTGGTATAAATCCAATCGGCCATGTACCATATCGTCAATTGGGACTATCTGTACTGGAACATACTGCAGTATCAGTACCGCGGTACCACTCCGTGGAATGTCTCGGTACCGATAGGTCTGGTACCTTTGATACTTTGAGAAGCCTGAATAAAACCATAGTTTCATTAAGAAGCTAAGATACATCTTTGTGTTTAATTAGCAATTCCCTGAATTTATGTCTTTAAAATCTTTCATTGGCAAATTAGGGTTCCGTTATTCAATCAGGTATTTAGGTCTCTCATCTTAGGTCTCTATTGTTTATTGTTTTTGTTATTCATTGACTTCTGAGAGAACTTAAATAAAAATAATTTTCTTTAACCCTCATTTTGAGCCCCATGATTTTGTACCAGGACTACTAGGATACCGGATATTTGACCCAGAGATAGCAGTGTGGTTGCTCAATCCAGACAAGCCGGTATCGTCTTTCTCTGCACTTACAGAAGTTCTCAAATTGAAGGTACCTTAACCCTTTCTACACTCATTGACGAGTAGTTCCTTTTGGAAATGTTCAATCTGAACATTTCCCACCAATGAATACGAATCATTATGCTGTTGTATTTTCTATGTTTTCTGTCTGTTTTGATTACCTGAACACCCATATAAATGAATAATAGACCATTCCACTGTATACTGTTATAACTGAATGGGAGAATCCATCCAGTATACAGTAATGGCCTAAATAATCGACTCCTTAACCGCAGCAGAATTAGCTTTATTTTTTCAGGATTTAGTCGGAAATATGGCTCTAACTGAGAGCTTTCCAATGAATGGCAACAAGCCATATATCGGGAATAGGCTTAACAGGGCACGCTCTTTATTTAGTCATGGTAAAGGAAAACGGGGACTCGACTTAGAATAGTTGTCATTGTGAATATTTACTAATTACACCAACACACGTAGGCCTAAATACATGTACACCAACTTTCGATATATATGCTTAATATACCCATCAAAGTCATAGAAATTTCTGGTTTATTAAAGGCTTTTTGTTCGCACCATATCAGGAATACGCTTAACACGGAACGCTCTTTATTGTCATGGTGAAGGAAAGTGGGGACTCGACATAGAATAGTTGTCATCATGAATATTTACTAAACTATTCATCAGTATACTCCCAACTTTAACTGCAATTTTATGTATTCGTAACCATGCCCGACTCGTAAAATCAAATGCTCTTTATTTGGTATATGCATTCGCTTTTAGCGATATGTTCGATTGGATATACTAACAACTGGACGCTCCGTCAAATATTTATTCTTTACGGGAGTTAACGATTTTCTTGGGATGGCATTCTTGTCGATGGTCGGTTTGTTTAATATGGGTGTTGCGTCTCTTCTGATTTGTCATCGGTAGCCACTGTTTAGGCCAAGTGTATTCATGTTGTGCTCAAAACACGTTTTTTTCGAAGTGGACGGAACAAATTCTGGACCATTTCGTCGGCAACTACTTTAATAGTTTCTGATTTTGCCCAACAGGTTTCCCCACAGAAATCCCACCAAATGTCACGTAAACGAACATCTTTTGGAAATGAATGTAGAATTATACCTAATTGAGAGTCACTATACACCTGCAACAGCCAAAATCGTCGCTGCATTTATTTGGCATTGTCACGAATGAATGAACGAAAAGTGATTGCGAATATACAGGATGCTTGGGGCATATGTATGGAAAATTAAAACATTGTGAACACGCACCGGAATAGAGTTCACATATCGGCTCGTGTTTCTATAAGCTTTATTTTTGACAGTGTTATCTACCCATCTCAATCGGCCTTCTATATTTTTGTCAAAACAATTTCCAAACAGCACTTATGACAAATCACAAGTGAAGATAACTCTCCGGGCGATGAGAATTCACCACGTATACACAATGTTATTGACATGCCCCGCAGTAATTTCATGATATACTCACGCGCTCATGTCGATTCCGCATTTTACATCACCACTCAGATGACGTCATATAGGTAGACACAATTAACTCCGACTCCGCGATTCCGTGTTTTTAATTAGTCTACTCATTTGACGTCATATGAGGATTTGCGACGGAGATAGCCGACAACCGATGAGGATATTAGTTATTTATTTTTCGGCTTATTTATTACGCGATTGTTATGGGACTTGGATAATTATGATCATAATGTATCAGGGTGTTGTAATAATAATGAATGTGATTTAAATATCAGCACTTTTCATGTGGCATTGTCGTAGGTTACAGAAAAGCTATATTTAAGGGGACACACATGATTAACTTGACTCCCATTGATTCAGTTCAGTTTTAATTTTAGTCAGATAAGTCTTCTAACGGAGAAATCCAGGCTCTGGAAAATTTTGCTCTGTTGAAGAAATCTGTGGATGTA
This sequence comes from Siphonodentalium dalli, assembly GCA_032622095.1. Taxonomy (NCBI): domain Eukaryota; kingdom Metazoa; phylum Mollusca; class Scaphopoda; order Gadilida; family Siphonodentaliidae; genus Siphonodentalium; species Siphonodentalium dalli. The sequence goes on along the minus strand of CP136062.1, from coordinate 130,828,639 downwards.
TTGACTCGGAGATTAAAGGACAATGGTTTATGGCAGCTGTTTTACGATGTAGAATTACCATTGGTTCCTATATTGGCGAGAATGACAGACAGAAGCATTAGAATGAACACAGATAGGCTTATACAGTTCTCTAATATACTCAAGGTAAAATAAAATATGAAATTACTGTTTAATTGTAAATAGGGTTTAATATATTCCTGGTTTTTATACCCCCCGCAACGAAGTTAGGGGGGTATACTGGAGTCAGCTTGTCCGTCGTCCGTCCGTGGACACAAATTTACACAAATTTTTCCAGGGTTTCTCAGTCGTTTTTTGATCAATTTCCTTGAAACTTGGCACAGACATCAACCACCATGGGAACCTTTGCACCTGCGATTATGACGTCTGTCGGACCTTTTTTGGTGGAGTTATCCACTTTTTCGACTTAGAAATTTTTCGCAACATGTATACTTTTGTCCGAGCTTTTATTCCTACATTTTTAGGTAAATTTAAAAAAAACGTGGCACAGATATTTAGTACCATGGGAACTTGTGCACCTGCGATTATGACGTCTGTCCGACATTTTTGGTGGAGTTATCCTCCTTTTTCGACTTAGAATTTTTTTTGCAACATGCATAATTTTGTCCGAGGTTTTATTCCTACATTTTTCGGTCAATGTTTTTTAATCTTGGCACTGATATTTAGTACCATGGGAACCTGTGCACTTGCGATTATGACATCTGTCCGACATTTTTTGTGTGGAGTTATTCCCCTTTTTTCGACTTAGAAATGTTTTCGCAACATGCATAATTTTGTCCAAGCTTTTATTCCTACATTTTTTGGTCAATAGGTTTAAGATTAGGGTTATGGTTGTACACCTGCAATGGGAACTGTTATTTTATTATTTTAACTAAATGTTTTCTGACATGTGAAACATCTTAGTATTTTAAAAACAGGGGGGTATCCGTAGTCCCATTGGGACAGTCACACCTCTAGTTGAGGAACTGGGAACGGGAATGAAAAGTCCATCAAACCGGGAACCAGGAATTTCCCAGGTAGCTTGAAAATGGGACAAGATTATCACATGAATGAATGTAGCTAAAATTTAAGTCATACGTTATGAACATTGCGTCAGTTCCTGGAATCTGTATCCTTGGAAGGAAAGCTACGTTAGCCGGGTAGTATATCTACGTGTGCGGAGGATGAGCCAATATGCGACCCAGAGAACACAAATTAGCATTGAATATCAATCTTAGAAACCCACAGGCATGGTGTTGATAACTCAGAATAACTGATCATCAGTTTATTGATAATAAATTTTTATGCCATTTCATGATTTTCATGAAGCAGAATATCCACTGTAATGCATTATACAACTCTGAGTTGTCACTGTGATGCGCAATTTCAAACATGAGGTCATCACAAAGTATACCAAAAATAGAAATGCTGCCGATTTGTTTTGTGCCTTTCACCTTGTCGTTTGCTTTTCTTATAGATTTAAAAGGTACAACAAGTTTTAACTGTAAGACACGCTATAGGCAACAAAGGTTGAATATGACGAAGTGCATGCATGGTCACTTATAAACCTAAATAGTCACATTTAAACAGTAGAGGAAATGTACATTGAAATTTTGCAAAAGATACTCCCATAATGTTATATTCACTTGCAAAAAGTGCTGTGTCAGTGGTTAAATTAGGGTGATGAACTCAACCTGATTTCGTTGTCTATTTTTCTTTAGATTCAACATGCACGAGTTTGTCATGCTATTTGAGAGAGATCTGTTTAATTGAGGTACTGGTACTGCTAGCTGTTCCAGACAAGCTGGGGCTCAGTCTGGGTCACAAGTCATGTAGCCAATATCCATAATAACAACTAGACTGCACACAAGTGACAAATTAACACAACCAGATCATCTGGTGCACATCATACTGGAGATATGCAGATATGAAGTCATTCTCAGGATCAAGTTGCAGCTTCATTGCAAAGCTTGGCACTTGCCACACTCGTTATCCGGTTGATAACTTGATATTCGAGTCAATTCTCCATAAATGAACATCAACTTCCCGTAATATCAAAGATCTAAGAATGTTAAACAAACTTGATTCTCGGTCTCATCTACAGATTTCACGTCTCATCTACAGATTTCATGAGTATCAGGACCAACTTTCATATTAAACTCTAGTTGCAGACCTCAAAATTGGCCACGACAATAAGTGATGCTGTGGGAAATGCCTTGGCAAAATTTGGAATCTAACATCCACAGTCTTATATTTTCCGTGGGACATTTTTACTTATTAATGCTATGATTATTCAACATTTTAATTCGCCTTTTGTGATATATTGGCAAGAGTCTATTGTAAAATATCTGTCTAAGGAAAACCATTCAGCACATTTGGTACTATCGGTGTATTCAAATTTGCTTTCTTGGGTGTTCATGGCAGGACATTGAGACCTGTTTATGTGAGATGCGCATTTCTGGGATTTCAGTGTTGTCAGTATAAAAACATGAAACTTATTGTTTCTGAATTATTATGGTAATGCGACCCTCAACTTTTCAATCAAAAGTGAATAATGAAGCAACCACATGTTTATGTGAACAGCCCTGGTTCTATGCATTTCCAGAATCTCTGTCTTTCTCCATAATTGTAAAAGACAGAAACTTCTGAGTAACATGAAACTCGATCACGACAATCCAATTACAGCAATGTCCTATCATTGTGATTGAGGCCTTTATTGTGGCACCTACAGTACTCGCAATGCATGGGCCTTGATGGAGATGCTATCTTGGGAGAAAAACAAGAATTTTTTTTTTAGCTGACAAGACATCGATACTTTTTTTTAGCTTTTGTTTTAAATATTTGTTATATTTAACTACATTAACCATACAGCATGGAATATAAATGAATTGAGGACTCTATTGCAGAAAAAGATGGCAAAGTTAGAAAAGGAAGCTCATCAGAGTATTGGACACAGTTTCCAAATAAGCAGCCATGTTCAGCTACGCCAGGTACAGTAATGACCTAAATAATCGACTCCTTAACCACAGCAGAATTATGGGTAATTTTTCAGGATTTAGTCGGAAATATGGCTTGTTGCCTGAGTAATGAGCTAAATAATCGACTCCTAAACCACTGCAGAATTATGGCTAATTTTTCAGGATTTAGTTGGAAATATGGCTTGTTGCCATTCATCGGAAAGCTCTCACTGAGAGCTTTGCGATGAATGGCAACAAGCCATATATCCAACTAAATCCTGAAAAATTACCCATAATTCTGCTGTAGTTAAGGAGTCGATTATTTTGGGCATTACTGTATATAGACACTCCAGAATTTCCATAGTGTATAATTTATTACACATATTTCATTCAATGAAGATAAAATTTCAGGTACTTATTTTATGCAAACCACTATTTGTTTACAAGTGCTTGTCAGTTTCACATAACAATATTTCTAGTATTTGTGTTAACCTATGATAACTCTGTCAGAAATGGTCGGAAAGGACCCAAATTCGACTTTCTCATATGAAGGCCATACACCAAATTTCATACAATTCTGTGAAATAATTTTCAATTAAAGATGCCCCATCCAATTTGACACACGAAAAATTAACATTTAACTTAGATTTGGACCAAAAAAGGAAGCCATGCAGCCCTAACTCTTGGCACAATTAGAATTCATTCATTTAAAAAATATATTTATTTTATATATATCTTTGGAAATTTTTTTCACTTCATTATGGAATGTCCATATAATAAGTTCAAGTTAGGTTGTTTGTTGTGACAAATTATCAGATTATCCCTACAATTGAAATAATAGGAGTTCTCTGTCGTCTACTATATAATTTGACTATCTCAGCAAATTGAAGAATGGACCATATTTCAATGTATACTTTTAGAACTGAATGTGAGAATTCATTTAGGAATCGAATGGTGAAATGTTTGAAGTATATTTCAATAAAGTTACCTTTGTCTGCAGGTAATATTTGAGGAGCTAAAATTAGACTTGAAAATGGCAAAGAAAAAAGCTTCCAAGATGACTGCTGGTCACCAGAAATCAACGTCGGAATCTGTTCTTGCACAAATGAGAGACCTCCACCCTTTACCTGCCATTGTGCTAGACTATCGCCAGGTATATGTTTTATTTAAATTAAGTTACTTACTAACCTGCTAGACTTATTTGTCATGACTACTTAAAAGCAGCATCATTAATTCTTGCTATACTAAATGGTCATTGACGAGTAAAGGAACTGTTCAGATAATAAATTCAACAAACATTAATATTGTTTGTTGAAGCAAATGTAAGTTTTGAGACAGTGCAAATTTTTGTTTGTTTTTTTGTTTGTTTTGGGATTGGGTGGGATTCGAACCCTGGCCCATGACGGCGAGTGCGCCTTGCAACTCAAAGTCTGACATCAATACCACATGGCCACCGAAAAGCGACCCAAAAAAATGAAGCTCAAATGGCCGCTGTGTTCCGACGTCGCACTTAGGACACTATATGCACATTTTAAGGTCTCTATTGTGTGTAGGCTATATATAGCAGATATGGCACAGTAGCATGTTATACATACATCTCCGAAACATGCCAAGCATTGCTCTTTGAACAGGTTTAGGACTATACAACACACAAGACACTTATTTTTAGAAGCAAATGTAAGTTTTGAGACAGTGCAACAACAAAAAAAACAAACAAAAATTGCACTGTCGCAAAACTTGCATTTGCTTCTAAAAATAGGCGCCTTGTGTGTTGTATGGAATCGTCATCATGAGGAATATTTTACAAAGAACTGAAGTCAACCCTCTGCTTAGAAAACTATATATATATTACTGATTTCCTCTTAAGTCTGAGAAAATATTTGATAAAAACACGTACATGCAATCACAGATTGAGAGTAAAAACAAGTAGATGGGGTAAGCAAGGAGCAAAAAGAGATTTATGTAGCTTAATTGTGCAAAAATGAACTGGGTGATGAATACCATTTTGTTATGAAGTCTGCCAACTTGAGTCATTTGCGGGTAAAATCTGAACACTATTGGAATCCACCATTTAAGAAAAAGTTTTACGAGCTACTGACATTAAAGTCTGGTCGCGTTGACTTGAGAAACTTAACCATTTATCTGAAATTAGCGTTCAAACACAGAAATAGAAATTTATAGCAGAATACATTTTATTATGTGATTACTCAGATCCAAGAGACACCACCCCCACCAGTGACAGCCCTGCCACTACTGTATCAATTGTCTATGCACTACGGAGAACACTCTCTTACCGCATGGGATATTTAAGCGACAACACATGAGTGGGGAATGATCTCAGCTTCAATGCAACATTATTTACAAGCTTGTCCTGCAGATAGCCCAATCGCACTTAACCAATTTATAGCAGAGCCTCAGCTCTGATGAGAAGCCGACACAGAGAAACGCTGAAGAAATACTGCTGTACAGCGTAGGGCATTATGAGCATGGCCCGACGAGCTACGGTACGATTCAGAGCAAATGCCTAAGAAGTGCTATGAGGCTCCCTAAGCAATAAGCACACACGGCCAACAGGGAGAAGCCCAATGAGCGCGACACAGGAAAGGCAGGAGAGACCACTGGACAGCCCAACTCCCTGTGGCTAAGTACCGGCCTGGTGAGATCACACTCAGGCACTACAGAGAGCACTCTCTGAATAAGCATGAGATGACTGCGCAGTCATAGACACACTAGGTTACTATCCCCGCTAAACCACCCATCCAAGTTACCGGACAGGTTATAACACTATGGCGACACGCACACTACCACTATCTGCAGGACCGCCATATAGTGCACACGCACTCCCCCAAACCAGGAGCTCCATGCCCAAAATACATCAAGAATACATGAATCCCGGAAGCGGCCAGGGAATGCCAAAGTAATGCTGAGTTGCGAAACGGAGATAAGCCCGTATGGCGGTGCGATACGGCTGGGTGATTTTGGTGAGAGTAGCATTACATGCCGTCGCAGGTCCACAAGTACCGGGGAAAAGGCATTGGCATTCGTGCGGCGGATGGCACCAGTCAACGGAAACGTTTCATCTGGAAACGAGATAGGCTGTCAGCGATAGCAGTATCACGAGACGCGAACCAGGAAGCACGCAATGAGATGTTGTGAGTTAGCGTGACGGTGGCACAAAACCATAGAGATTTTTGGACTGGATGGCTGTGAGCTTCTCAGAATGGAGACGCACCGCGTTAGCCAACGTATCGAGTTCGAGACCAAGGTAGCAGAGCTGCGTGGTGGGTGAGACCGGTCCAAAAATGTGGAAAATTTTGTTCAAATGTTGCAGATGACATGCCACAGCCGAAAGGTAAGCATTTGTCGAAATAATACATGGCGCCCAGCGTAAATCCAAGTTGACCGAATTCTCCCGGGTATATGCGAAGATTACGATATGCAGCCTCTAAATCTCAACGAGCGAGCAAAGTCCCAGCCCCAATAGACTGGATGGAGGCAACAGCAGCGCCAAAACTGGTATAAGTGACAATAGTGAGCTTGTGCGGAATATGGTCATGGAGCAACTTTGCCAGTTGGATAGGAGAGGTGATGTATGAGACAGAATGAGTCTGGATCATGTTTAGGCACCAGACCAAGTGGTGACACACGGAGTGTTGGAATTGGACGTGCGCAGAAAGGGCCAGCAATGCGACCAAGGCGAACTTCCTGAAGAATATTATTTCGGACGACCTCGGGGCGGTCACAAGCAGACTTGAGGATCGGAGCGTCAGTTGACGTTTGTGGGCCAGTATAATGGAGTGGAAAAACCATGAGTAAAACCGATCCGGAGATCCCGCGCGACTTGGTGGCGAGGGTACTTCCCAAGCCACCAACACAAATTGTCAAGATTGACTGCGGAAGGGGCGAGCTGGTAGACGCTACTGCCTACCGCCGCGGGCTGAGCGGCGAAAGTCATGTCCATGGGCATAGGTAGCGGCATGAGGCTCTGAGCAGATGTTGCAGATATGTCGAAAACGGCAGTTTGGCCAGGAGCAACGGCCGGTGTTGAAATCAAAACAGATGGCATTGGGACGGGCCGGTTGGGTGGGCAAATTGGCCGCACGCCAGGACGTATTAGCACTGGGGCGTCATGACCAGCAGCCAAATGTTGGGGTCGATGGTCTCCCAAGGAGTAGCTGTATTTCCATCCCACTTCATACAAAATTGGGTATCATACACCCGCCAGGCAGAACCCCCACATTTTGCAGCCGCCCAACGGATTGTAACGCATGTAACGCAATAGGGGTTGAGCCAACGATTCAGGGTGAACTCGGAGGTACACTGATATGAAAGTGAGAAAAGCATCGGTCCATGAGTCAACAGACGTGATTAGAGCAGCATGCCCACTTGGTGCAACACGGAGTCTCCCGGAAGCAGAGACAACCAACTGATGGGGGTCAAAATGTGTGGGTAAATAACATTGGCAGTGGACGCGTCAGTGAGTCAATATTTGGAAGTCACACTCAGGTGGTATTGCACTACCATGCATCACCAAAATATACTGTCCGAAATCACAAGAAGACACCCGGGCTCCCCCGTGCTCTCTTAGCCAAGTGCTTTGTTCCCTCAGGTATTGTAACTGCAAGTACTAATACTCTCTACTTCATCGGTATTCACAGGGGCCTATTACATCTTGCATTTCTCAAACACCCAGTATGAATAGAGCTGGCGTGTTCCTGCAGCTGATCCAAATTGATAAAATCGCCCCGGAAAATTTTGTCGCGAAGAGAGCGGGAAACGTGGGTGCCAAACCGCCGCCCGCCGTAGGAATCGGCAAGGGGGCATCCTAAGGGGTAGCTAAATAATTCATTACCCGGAGCAGTTCTGTTTCTGGCTGGAGCGGCCGGCCGGTGTATCATGGAGGCTACCCGGGAATCCTCGCGGCGGCTGAGTGAAGAGGTAGAGCTGCCAGCTGAACTGCTGCGTTGACGAGTAGACAGGGGAGACGCGGATGGTGACCTGGAGTCGTAGCGCGGAAAACCGTCCAGCAGGCGACTAGCCTGGCGATGAGGCTGAGTACGAACAGGAGCGATTGGGAAACCTGGCCCCGGTAGGTGCGACGTCCCCGTCCAGAACCACGAGCTGCCGCGCAACTGCTGCCCACGGCCACGCACCCGTGAATCAGCCACAGATGGCACACTGCCGGAAATATGCGAAGGAGGCCTATCAAGGCCACTGGAGGCAGGACCGACGCGAGAATTGCTGGTAGATTCATCCCGATAACTGCTGCCAGACGAACGGGCGCGAGACCGACCGCGAGACCCCGTACGATCCATGAATTTTTATGTTTTGTCACCGAACGACAAACATGGAAACACATGCGCGACCCACGAAATTAGGGAACGCCTACGGAACAGGACGCAAACAGAAGGCACAAGGAACAAGATGATAAACAAATAACTGAAGGCTGATGAAGAAACACAGTGACGGATTGAAACAGATAAGAAATGAAGACACACAACCGGTCGCGACACGTAGAATTTAAGAATGACTTACTTTTCAGTCAACGGAAGCAGCATTCCGGGCGGATGTAAAATGCGAACTTTAAGTTCTGCTGATATGGAACGGATCATACCAAAAACCGGAATGTCTGTGGGATGACATCGATCGGAAAACCACATAAAATCACCCCGAACCTTATCGGCCCTGGGTACATTAATGTTATTGAAATTTCAAGCCAAATTGTTGTTGTTGCAGTTGTTGTTGTTGTCTTATCAGTATATAGATGAATATAAAAATGATGATAATGAGGACTGACGATGGTTAACAGAGAGACTACCTATATCTATCTATCAATCTTTTTCTATCTCCTTCTATCGTCTTCTTCTTCTCCTTCTTCTAACTTTTTATGTATATATATATATCACACTTAGCCCTTTGTAAATATTACACATCTCGCCAGTGACATGTGAACTCATGTCCCAGAGATTAAAGCATAGCATAGCACTATGTTATAAACACAAATATACTATATATAGATAATGAATTGTCTGAGTCTGATATCTCTTTTGACTTCATCATGCCATTGACTTTTTCAGTAATACAATATGGAGAATACCTATAGGGCTTCACGGTATCCGGATTTTAATACCGACTACGGTATTGAAAATGATACCGCGATATGACTAAATATCGTCACCAATAAATTTGAGTAGAACTGTTTGAGTCGAATGATACTAGTAGCAAGCAGACAAAAATATAGCATTATTGATTTGATAATGATAATTATGAACACATGTTGCTTTGACAGCTATATAACATAAATAATTAATATAAATGGTCCTGAGTTTCGTTCTTTATACGACAGATAGATATATTTATAAGTGCCTGACATAATCGGGAATTCCCTACCAACTGCGGGTCGCTTATGACATTAAAAATGAAGCTTAAACAGTCGCTCGTGTAAATAATAACAGCAAACATGTATTGATTTCATATTTTATATTGTACAAACAAAACAAGATAACTAATGTGACAAGCATAGAACAGAAGTCCGTATCTGATTTTAACTTATCCATTTCGATGTATAGGACTGATATATGGCCGTGTAGTTATAATGATCTAATGAGTTAGTGCATTATACGTCTAATGCATAAGATATTGTGGCGCTGTTGAACGCGTGTCATTGTGTCTCCAGATTATAAAAACACCACACATTTTTTATTGTATTTGACCAGGAAACCTTCCAGCAATATTGAGATGAGAACAGCCTGTATACACACATCAATTGCCGCCCATGCAATAAGGCATGCCGACTTGATTGTCCGCAGTGTGTTGACAAACGCTTATGGAGCAGTGAGAAATAATTAATTTTTACGCTACGCTAAACCGGAAGCCGTTAGCAATGGCCTTTGTCTCAGCATTAGAGGTGTCGATGGTTGCTAAATACTTGACACTGATAGAGATATCGTCGGTATTAATATCCACACCGGCGGCTACGATGTACCGACTATTTGCATAAAGTGAAACCGACTACACGGTGTCAAAAACAGTATCGCGATATGACTAAATACCGAAATACCGTGAAGATACCTAGTTTTTATGTTTACCCATACCATAGTATGGTAAACATAGCGTCGTTGTCCGGATTGACCACTCGTCGTTGGTCCGTCCGTCCATCTGTCCGTCTGTCTGTCTGTAGACACTTTACGCATGGTGCGATAACTCAAATATTTTCTATCTAATCGGAACCAAATTTTGTATATGAATTTCTCAGCACAAAAGACAGATCGAGTTCGAATATGGGTTTGATCCGACTATTTTTAACTGAGTTATGGCCATTTTTCGGAAATAATATTCACTCTTAAAAAAAAATTTAGATTGAATTCCTTGCTCAAGTTAAAAAAAAACAAACAAAAAATAAATAAATAAATAAAAAAATATATAATATATTTATTTTTTTAAAAATAATTATAAATTATAAACTTTTTTTTTTAAAGTTAACAAAATTTAAAAACTAACACCATTATAACTCTGCCAAGGGTACCCCGAGTCACCACACCAAATTTGTTTAAATCGGTCCAAAATCTTGTGTTATGTACTGGTAAATTTGTTTGGAGCGACATTAAATCCAATTCACCAATTCCATCCCATGCCTTTGGACTAATTAGCTGTTAATAAGGCTATATTATTTTCTAATGTCTCGTATGCCAATGTGCAGATAATCTGATAAAGAAAGCTATGGTATCTAATTCAAAATAAAGATTCAACAATACACATCACATGATATTAACAGTAGACTTGGACATCTGTGCTGCCTTGCACAGCTGAAGATAACACTCTATAGATGGTCTGAGGTCATTATACATGTTATTGGTTTAATAGAGATGTCAGCTTTCTGATTTGTTGACAGATCTGCTATATAATTGATATTAATGGGTCAGCAGTGAGGTGGCTTATCTTGACCTATATTGTTGGTAGAATTTGATACATTATCATTGTAAACTTAAATTGGACTCTCTTAACCCAAGTATTCCATGTCCAGGTCACCTTTCACATTTAACCCAAGGCTGTGGTTGTGCAGCATTACAGATCCTGTACCAGTGCATTCTCTTATATAAATGCGAGTGACTCATAAATTCCAATAATTTGTGTTATGTACATTTGTCTATAATAGTACATAACAGTATACTCTATAATTCAACACCAAAACTCTCATTTATGATTCCGATCATAGTAATTTACTATCGCCAAGGGATACTATCGCTATCGTTGTTTATTCATTGCAAATGATAGGCTTGTATTGTAAGTCCAGAATTTGCTGCAATCTCATATATATTTTGAAGACCTCTGTTTGTCTGTCTGTATGTCTGTCTGTCTGTCTGTATGTCATTTATACAAATCTATGATTCTCGACCGATCGGGACGAAACTTGGTACGTGTGTGTAGTTTGACCAGGTGGTCGACGTTGTCGTATTGGCGAGCCCGTGCGGCGCCCGCTTCGCGCATGCGCAGACGAGATCTCGGAAACGGGTGGAGCTATCGACTTGAAATTTGCTATGTGAATGTATCTTGCCCCGGATACAAATTTTATCGGGTCGCCGAGCCCGTGCGACGCCAGCTTCGCGCATGCGCAGACCAGATCTCGGAAACAGGTGGAGCTATCGACTTTAAATTTGCTATGTGAATGTATCTTGCCCCGGATACGAATTTTATCGGGTTGCCGAGCCCGTGCGACGCCAGCTTCGCGCATGCGCAGACCAGATCTCGGAAACGGGTGGAGCTATCGACTTTAAATTTGGTTTTTGAATAGCCCGGACAACGTCGGGCTCATCGGCTAGTATATATATATTTTCACAATCTATCAGATATATAGAGAACACCTGCAGTTTTTGTTTGAATACCGAAATATCTCATGATTGCCTGGAAAGAATGATCAAATTTTTACTAGTGGCTACAAGGCTCGAGTGAAAATTCAATATTTCTTTCCAGACATGAATGAAATGTTTCAGGTATTCAAACAAAAAGATGTAGGTATTATTGTTATTATATGCGCTTTATATATTAATGCTCAAAGCTGCTAAATGAATTCTACTTAATTCAAGAGCACACATGTCAGTGTTTACAAACAGGAAAGAGCCTAGGCCTAATAGAAAGTTAAAATTAACATATACGCTTTCGCTCAAAAATTATCGATTGATCAATTTCATGTGGCATCATAAATTTGTCAATTTTGATTGGATAGTGGACAGTTCGCATGCACTGATCATCATGCACCAACCTTCGCAGCTCATGTGCTCCTGTATGGTAGTTGTTAGTTTAACGCTACAGTGAAAAAATGGAACCTAGAGTGAAATAACAAAACGCGATTTCACTGTAGCTCCAAAGAGATAGATGCGACGATCTACGTTTCGGTAATTTTCTTTTATTTTACAGGCAAGCACATAATAAATATGGTTATAATGTCTTGACATATTGTTATATATTGTACATATATTATAAGAAACTTTGAAACTAGCATTCAAGTATGTGTATCATGCATCAGCAGCGTGTTGGATTATTGGTTGATAATCGTATAATATATAGACTTTTGACAGGGATATTATTAGGCAATGACACTTAGCGGGACGAAAAATGGACCACATCCCCAAAGGTAAATAGTCAGGATTATTATGCTCCCGACTTGAAGTCGGCGGGTATATAGTCGACGTCTCCGTCCGTCTGTCCGTACATCCGCCCGTACGTCAGTCCGTACAAACATTTTGCATTATTGTTCAGCAACCGCTGGGCAGATGTAGCTGATATTTGGTATGGTGATAGAGCAGCATGGGGGAACAGCTACATGCATAGCGCGGGTTTCGTCCACCCATTTTCACCAGAGTTATGGCCCTTTTTTTACTTAGAAAATTCAATTTTGTCCGTCCGTACAAACATTTTGCATTATTGTTCAGCAACCGCTGGGCAGATTTAGCTGATATTTGGTATGGTGATAGAGCAGCATGGGGGAACAGCTACATGCATAGCGCGGGTTTCGTCCACCCATTTTCACCTGAGTTATGGCCCTTTTTTTACTTAGAAAATTCAATTTTTCTTTTGTTTTTTTTTGGTTTCCAGATGATAGCGTGAGCTTTGGTGGTACAATTGCAAATCCCGTATTTTTGCGGATCAGTTATATGAAAATACATGTCAAGTGCGAATTTGGGTATGATCTGATGATTTCTGCCAGAGTTATGGCCCTTTTTTCAACTTAGAAAATTTGAATTTTCGCTTGTTTTGGGTTTCCGGATCGCTTGTTTTTGGGTTTCCGCGTCCATGCTTAATCCGAATTGCTACGGTCGGGGGCAAATGCCACGCGACAGCGTACCTCTTGTTCCCAATTTTTGACCCGAAATTCCCGATTCACAGTCTTTTGTTTTTTGAACTTCTCCAGAGTTCATATGCAAAATAAAAAGTGCTTAAATAGATTTCTTACTTTGCCAAGTCCTATTTTTGTATCAACCCATATTTCCTTGATCATTTTTCAAATTTATTGATTATAATAATGTGATACATTGATGGAAAGAGCTCTTTCCATCAATGTATCACATTATTATAATTATTATAATCACATATGGGTTGATACAAAAATAGGACTTGACACTGAAAGGGTTAAATATCAACCACTATCCTTGAAAAGTCCTTATATTCTGCACTAAATGGTTCGCATGAGTCAATTTATTGGAAATCTCAAACAAAAACTTGAACCCGCAATGTAAATAACTATCCGGATTTCCTATTTCCACTAAACGTCATCCGTGTATGTGGTCACATGCCATCATGCGCAGTGTCAACCAATAGTGCAGTTTAACACGTTTCTTTTGGGAAAATGCATCCCTGAAAATGCGTTTTTAATCACATTTGGGGCAAAAAGTATGAATGGATAAGAAGGAGATAGATGTGAGTTCATTTCACCATTTTGAACACTGTAAACTGACATAGATTGATGTGTTTATTGTAGGTTACGACAGTAAAATAATCCTTAAAATCTCTTTTCCCAGTCCTCAAAAGTGCTTTAAAAGTGCTTAAATTTGATTCGAAGGAAATAGTGTGAACCCCCGTTCCCATTCATTTTATGATGATTTTTCAAGTCCTCACACTCCATTTGTATAAAATAAGAATAACAAATATAAGAAATAAATTAAACTGTTTTATTACATTGAGTTTTACAATGAAAATGCATGTTCTTATATATTCTCTATATATTCCTGATTATAGGCCTCTATTGCACTGTCTATAGTGCAAATTTTCCCATGGATATTTGCAAAAAGTTAAAAACGGCTAGAGAAATCCCTGTTTGCACGAGAAAATGATGTACATCAGTAGCAGGAAATCTGTTAACTGTTTAACCCTTTAATGATGAGAGCTGCGCTCGTGCAGCATTAAAGACCCTTTGCCAGTACATTCTCTTATATATGCGAGTCTCTCATAGGGAGCCTCGCATATATAAGACAATGCACTGGCTTACGAGGTCAAGGTAAATATTGTTATATATGTGAGGCTTCCTATGGGAGACTCGTGTATATATAAGAGAATGAAATGGCACATGGTCATTTGTTGCATCAGTGCAGCTCCCATCAGTGCAGCTCCCGTAATACAAGACACCTATAGTGAGTATAGTTTGCATATATTCTTCAGCTTCAAAAACTGAAATCGACCTACGTTGATGGTATCTTGAGTTGTATTAGAGACAATGGCCTACAGACCGAGTGGGACCAGACTTCTACAGTTTCTGGCCGGCTTGCTTCTTGTCATCCTAACATACAGTCTGTTCCAAAATCAGCTGTTATTGTATCCCAGTATGAAGACAACTTTATTATTGGTGAGTATCGTCTTTCATTCTTCAATTTTTATACTCCCGTTTTGGTCTGTCCATTTGGTATGTGACTTTACTAGCCAAAATAATTAAAGGTCATGTTCAAATTTGGGTTCTGCCTGCCAATTTTCACCAGAGTTATGGCGCTTTGTTGGAGTGAATACAGGAGAAGTCGGCCCAAAACAAAGTCGGCCCCGGAGAAGTCGGCCCAGGAGAAGTTGGCCCCATACGAAGTCGGCCCAGCTATTAACATTTAGCATTATTTAACCCTATCTGACTTTATGTTTATCTTTAACGCTGCATGACTGCTTCCATGTGGAAATCCCTCTGGCGTGACGCCCATTATATTTATGACGAGACATTGTTTAGGCCTATATTAATTGGCTAACTCAGTGTGAGGGTTCGTATCTGGTCTAATACCTTGCGTTGTATATATGGCTAATATTTTCCGGTACAGATTTGTATTTCAATTTCAAATATGCCTGTCACACAGCCCTGTTATGTGTGTTCGCAAGTGAATAATCAATGCAATTGTGATTGCAATTTAACAATTGAGCTTCCAATTATGGAATCCACTAGGCTGTCAATGGACAACATTCAACAACCTCCTGATTTGCCCGCTAAGCGTCAGGTATATACACCATCCTATTACGACCGAGTTTGGCGACATCGATGTAACTCTATATTTCATGTGTCTTAAATTCCCCTTTAACGAACCCTATCGACATAACTGCGAAAAGCCATGACAGTGTGCGATAAGCACATGGAATGCTACGATATGATATAATCCCCTTTGACACCATTTGGCGAAAATATGGTCACATAAAATGGAATGCAACGAGGTGATACCATGTGGCGAAATGTTGGTCACATTTGCGTAATGTAAACACCGCGACCATAAACTATACAAACATCTTTTTGTGTCACATGATTTAACAAGCAGTAAACAAAATGATGGGGCCGACTTCTCTTGAGCAATCTTTAATTTAGCCGGGCCGACTTCTCTTGGGGCCGACTTCTCTGGGGCCGACTTTGTTTGGGCAGACTTCTCCAAATACTGTTGGAGTTACCACAGGCATATTTCAGGGTTTCTGCTAGGGGCTGGGGGAATGGTACCACTATGGCTGCTGGGGAAATCTCAGTCCATATAAATACTGTGAATATCTGCTAGTATTTAGGTACCGTAAACTTTGCGACAAATCAAGTTAAATTCGCGGGTACAATAAGTGTGCTGACAATTCTTTTGTACCGCCACCAACAATGGTAGATGAAATTGTTAAAATTCGCAATTTATTTTGACATCCCACTTCATTACATTCATGACAATATGTTATATACCTTGAAATATTCCTGATCATTCTTCAGTGGCTAACATCTGGTCCATAATAATCATTAATGAGAACCAGTCAGAACAGAGTGTTAGTTGAGAACGTAAACATGATATATCCAGACAGAATCAACCATGTCACTTTTAGTGATGTCGCTCCGATATCTTTCACAATATGGAAATAATAATTGTCAATGTCTGCAGCCCTGAAAAGCAATTGTATACTTTAGGGCTGTAACAATTCATCATGCAATTCAATGTATCATGATACACTTTCAAACGATACGCGCATCGTATCGTGTCATGTTTATCACAATACAGGAAATAAATAATTTCTGAAGATGGCCATGTGTAAAAGAGCAAAACCTACAATGTTCTCTCAAGGTCTCTCTACATGAATATTATTATGTCTATTTGACTCATCCAGCTAAACTGCATTTGTTTAAAATGAACTCTTATCTCCAGTTATAAATCTGATAATTCAGGTGGTAATCATTTGGAAACACTAAATGTATGGTATCGATGATCATGTATCATGATTCGTATCTTTCATTACAAGTGTATTGTTACAGCCCTAATTTCCTGCAAAATGGTTCACGATCGAGTGGTCAGCGTTAATGCATGGGCAAATAAACTTATCTTTGTTATTACTCTCTGTTTGTTTTATTTAGTGGCAGATATACACATGTGTTGTAGGCATTAACCCTTGGATTGGTATGAACTTATTTTGGAGGGGAAATTTGGGTGAGGGGAATTAGGGACCGTTAAAGGGACCTGCTGCCCCCATAGGGGAAACCCTGCTTAATTTGCCACCCCCTAGTTATATTTTGCTCTTGTTATTAATACTTATGGGTCTTTGCTTCATAGACAAATAGCTTCAGTTGCATGTTTCATATAGATTCCTCGCTATAAAATAATAATTATGAGACAAGTCAATAGCTTGCGTCACCACTCTAATGATCATAGAGTGCATATCCTTTCTTCATGGACCGTAACTTGTATGCATAGTACTAATTTTGTTCTTTTAATGCACTTCCAACGTGTAGCTTAAGGTCTTTGTACAATGCTAATATACCCAAGCTATTAAGCAAGCAGCCTTAGTGTTGAATTTGCATATGTAGCAGTCATGGTGTAAATATAGAAGGCCGATGACATCACTGAACAAGAGGTCTAGTTCTCTTGGTCACAGTCGTTAGAATCTTTGTGTGATCACCGAAGTTAAGTGATGTCGAGCATTAGACACTTTGTGTGATCACCGAAGTTAAGCAACATCAAGCTCGGTTAGTCCTTGGATAGGTGACTGGCTTGGGATTCCGGGTGCTGCCAACTTTCCGTGCGACTCCTGCACTTCTCTCTCTGGTTCTGTTACACTTACTGTAGCTGTCCCAGTAAGATCAGTATTTTACCCTACCAAAAATGTTCATGGTGATTTTAATGTTTCATATATGACTTTTCACCAAGGTTACCTTTTAAGGGATGCACTTCTATTAGGATAGGAAAAAAAAGTCATATTTATGTGATAGGTTTGGATAATTTTCAGATATGTTCCATAGCATTAATTGGGTTGAGAATGCACATCTTCGATGGCCTTCACGGTGGTATTTCTGTTAAAATTGTCACATCCGTTAAAACTGCCATAAACAGAAAGAATATTAAACTATAGACATACTTTGTTGTCATGCTGTTCATAAATATCGCGTAAATAGTATGTTATTGTAAATATCACTTAAATAGTATGTTATTGTCAAGTTTGCTGTGTTAGTAAACAAAAGCCATGTTATGTTACAATAAGGTATGTAATGAGTATATGATAAGCAAAACACTCAACACTGGGGAGACCCCACTAGTGGAACTTTGGTTGTTTACAAGATACTGGCATAATAACGATCGCTAATCCTCACCACTCAAGATTTCAGTATTGAATGAGTCACCGTGAATCACTCTCCTAAAAAAATTGTCATGGTGTTGGGTGTTTTTTGCTTATTGCTCACTCTTTACATGTTGTATATAAACAAACTCTCGGCTCACACAAAGTGTGTTTTGTGGAAATATCACATAGGAAATGTTCATAATTTGGAAACAATTATTTCTAAATTATAACCTATAACGAAGGCCATACATGCCTTTATTGTTACATTGTATTGTAGGTCGAGAATTTGACGATGAGATTGAGATATATGCTAGAGAACCATTCATTAGCCACGAAGGCTGGACATTCCTCACTGCAGGTAACAATATACTAATTAGTTACTGAAATAGGGTTTAGAGTTGCTTTCATATCACGACTCTTAAGTTCCCCATATGTGAAGCAACTGGTGAATTTGTTGAGATGCATGAATCCAGATACCCTCCGATTGTCTGGAACATCAATCAAAGCTCAATGAAATAAAACAGGGGACCCATTTTTCTAAGGCTTACTGTTTTGTACAATTTTACTCCCGTTTAAAAAAAATGGGACATATTATGTTATTGATCTGTCCATCCATCTGTTCGTCCATCCATCCTTCACATTTGGTTTCTGGATGATAACTTTAGAAAGTCTCAACTAAATGGAATGAAATTTGGTTTGTGGGTTTACTAGCACAAAATACAGGTCAAGTTCGAATTTGGGTTCTGCCGCCAATTTTCACCATGCAGTTATGATCCTTTGTTGGAATTACCATGGGCATATTTTTCCACGGTCTAGCTATGCTCTTATTATTGTGTCAATTATTACAAAGCTCTGGTGCAAAAACCTTGTGTTTAGTGTGTGATTATTAGAGCATTTGTTCACCCAGATAGTGCGAAGGATATTGTGCAGAAATTGTCTTGACGCTATATATATTAAAACAAACTCTGTCTGTCTTTTAGCTCTACCATAGTAATCTATGACTTTCAGATTTCCAGCAGATTGAATTGAGACTATTGGCCCATCTGACTAATGATCCTGCACTCCTCAAGATTTTCTCACATGGGAGTACCGTAGATATTTTCATAGAGCTAACAGCAGAATGGTGAGTTATCAACAAAATTAAATTCTGTATAATTATTACCCATGACAAGATCAAATTGATGTTTTTGACATATTTGCATCAATTCCCACTCTGGAATATTGTGGTGTCTTATTCATGCATTTACATTTCGTTCTCACTCGACATATAGTATAGTATGTCACATTCTATTTGTGTATTGTTTTAAAAATCTTGGATTACCAAACCAAGCTTTGAGATAATGTGAATAGATGGTCCAACCATCCTGGTCATAATTGATTCATGGGAAGTTATCAGATAATGAGTTTAACAATCTGAACATTTCTTAAGGGAACTACATGTACTCGTCAGTGACAGGGTTCCCGCGGGGCTTTGGATTCAAGGAACGGCCTTGAATTTGACAAGGTGTGGTTCAAGGTCTTGAAATCCTGGAATATGGGCAATGGGCCTTGAAAAGCCTTGAATATTCGCGATACAACAACACGCCAATGATCCGTAATTAATCACCTCTTACATTTCCGGGTTTACGGTAAATGACCGCATTGGAGCGAGATATAAATAGCGCAGTTATATTATAATAGAGCAGCGATGTATCAAGCATTCTCATTGGATCGTTGCAGTGATGTTGACCAATCGCAAAGCGCGACGTATTATCGCATGTGACTGTCGTGTCAGTCTGCTAAAATGCTGTCGTGTGTGTACTGTTTTTCGATGATTGTTTTCGATAATTACCAATAAAAAATGGGGAAATGCACATTCCAAGATTGTTGGTTAACTTCCGAAAGTTACAAAGACTGGTTAATGATCGTTCTTGTCGACAGGTATTCTGCAAAATGCAAACTTTGCCTGAAAACATTTAGCGTGGCGAACATGGGAAAAACCGCGTTGGATTCACATGTGAAATCTGACAAACATCTTAGTTTTGAAGGACAAAAAAAAGACGCTACCATTTCCATTCGTAGTCGGACCTAAAAATGATTATCTGCATTGAATTGTGTGAGTGTAATAATCTGGGAAAAGTACCAGGTATTATAGTACCCAACCTGAGTAATGTTAATAATTACTAACATGGCAATGTGTGATAGAATACTGATTAATTTATTTTAAGGCCTGGAAAATCCTTGAATTTGGGTATCAAAGGGCCTTGAAAATAGCTGGAAAATGTCGCGAAACGGCCTTGAATAGCCTTAAATTTGATCAGTCCTTGCTTGCAGGAACCCTGAGTGAGTATTTAGTATAGAAAGGGTTAAAATTCTACTCTGCTACTTTTTATTTCAAAAGGTTGGGAAAAGACCATGGCCTGGTCACATCTCAAGAGAGAGAACAAACAAAGAGGATAGTTTACTCTGTTATGTATGGTGCAGGTACAGTTCTAACTGCTATAAATAGATTATTGAATTGGTGCCATTCTGACTAAGCCCGCAAATAGTGTTTTTCATTTGCAGAATGAGGTCTCCAGAGGGTGAATTTAGTGCTGCTATCTCACACAGTGGGCTAGCATCACCAAATTCACCCTCTGGGGACCTAATTCTGCTTAGGCCTCATCTTCTGTATATGATCTGTAGTCTCAAATTAACATTGTTTTAGTTACTTTTTCCCTTCTGGGAAGTTTCTATATCCCCTAATTTTCAGAAGATAAAATACATAATCGAGGTAACTAATGGGTTATTATGAACATCACCAACTTCAACTGGCAAAATTCAATCTGATCCTAGGTCTCCCATAGCAGTTGAGGCCTAAGCAGAATGAGGTTCCCAGAGGGTGAATTTGGTGATGCTAGCCCACTGAGCAGGATATCATCACTAAATCCACACCCTGGGGATATCATTCTGCAAATGGCAGACACTATTTGCAGGCTTGGAATTGGTGCTATTCTGACTCCTGGTTCAAATCTGTTTTCTGGTCATTCACTAACAGGATCTTGTCTGTCTGATTTATGTGGCAATTGACTCGGTCTCGAAGTGGAAGATGATTAATTTAATAGTGCTTTTGTGGCTACAGATCTTGGTGATCATCTAATTTATCGGAGTGTTAATATTAGTTGAGTTTAAAAAAAAAATCAACTAATGCTTTGGCGAGGTCAGTAGGCGGGCGGGTGGGAGTCTGTGTAGGCGCGAAACCGTTAGCATGATAACTCAAACAAACATGGACCGATTTAATTAATAATTGGCACATGGGTCTGTTGCAACAATATCTAGCTCGAGTTCGAAAACCTGGTTTGTCCATTCTTTTATGCGAGTCTTATGGGTCTTAGTTTGTCTATTATTAGCGATTTTGATCATTTGCTAACTCGTATAAACTTATATTGATTTGAGCAATATTTGATATATGCGTCTAGGATCACCTCTGGATGGGAGCTGTCAAATTTGAAAAATTTTCAATGAAAAACATGGCCACCAGCCACCATCTTGGATTTTACTCTTTGCATCACTAAATCCTACAGACCAAATCTATTGGTGAATTGTTTTGAATCTTTACTGGCTTGTTTAGGATCACCTCAAGATTGGAGCTATCGAATTTGAATGATTTTCAATGAAAAAATGGCCGCTGGCAGCCGTCTTGGATTTTACTCTTTGCATCACTAAAACATTTAGCACACCCTACAGAGCATATCCCTCATCCGATCACCACCAAACTTCATATGGATCCTTGGTGTGACCTCTAGATGGGTGTTTACCATTTTTAGCTCAACTTTACTTTGTAAAGTTTGAGCTATTGCCATGGATTGGTATCCGTCGTCCTGTGTGTGTGTGTGCGTGTGATTCGTCAACAATTTCCTTTAGCACGGGCTACAGGTCGTACCTTTGGTCGAATCATTATAAAATTTGTCATAACTGTTGACATTGACATGTAGAATGGAACGAGTCATTTGGGGGTCATTCGGAAAAAAAACATGGCCACCAGCGGCCATCTTGGATTTCAAAATTCAATCCATTAGCACGGGCTACAGATCGTACTTTTTGTCTGATCATCATGAAATTTGTCATGGATGTTAATATTGACATGTAGATGGGAACAAGTAATTTTGTGGTTGTTCGGCCAAAAAACATGGCCGCCAGCAGCCATCTTGGATTTTACTCTTTGCATGACTAAATCCTTTGGCACTGGCTACAGGTGGTACTTTTGGTTGGATTATCATGCAATTTGTCATGGATGTTAACAATGACAGGTAGATGGAAACGAGTCATTTTGGGGTCATTTGGCAAAAAAACATGGCCGCCAGCAGCCATCTTGGATTTTACTCTTTGCGTGACTAAATCCTTTGGCACGGGCTACAGGTCGTACCTTTGGTCGGATCATTATGAAATTTGTCACAGCTGTTGACATTGACATGTAGATGAGAACGCGTCATTTTGGGGTCCAAAATTCAATCCATTAGCACGGGCTACAGGTCATACTGTTCGTCTGATCATCATGAAATTGTCATGGATGTTAATATTGACATGTAGATGGGAACGAGTCATTTTGGGGTCATTCGGCCAAAAAACATGGCCGCCAGCAGCCATCTTGGATTTCGAAATTCATTCCATTAGCACAGACTACAGGATGGAGTGTTGGTCTGATCATCATGAAATTTGTCGTGGAAGTTAACATTGACATGTAAATGGGAACGAGTCATTTTGGGGTCATTCGGCAAAAAAACATGGCTGCCAGTGGCCATCTTGGATTTTACTCTTTGCATAACTAGACCTTTCAACGTTCCACATTCCTAATCACTCCATTGACTGTAACACATGAAATTATTCCCTTTCCAAGTTGAACTACAGTGTCATTGATACTTTCATTTCATTGCTGCCAACGGCCATCTTGCATTTTACTCTTTGTATGACTAAATCCTTTAGTGCATTTGCAGGTCAATATGAATTCATCAGCACACTCTGCAGCTCACATTTATTGTAGAATTGTTTTGAAACTTTACAGGCTTGTTTAGGATCACCTGTAGATGTGAGCTATTGAATCTTAACCATTTTCGATGAAAAACATGGCTGCTGGCAGCCATCTTGTTTTTACCTGAGTTATGGCCCTTAGTTCTGAGTTATGGTTCTTTTTAATAGTTCGCCCATTTTTAGTGATTCTCGGTCAGACGAATGCACTCATATGGGCAAAAAAACTCGACCAAGCCATCTTTGATGCGCAACCCTTGTGCATGTTGTTCTCTTCTATAAACCAATAGGCCTGATATAATCTGGATGGTGTGTCATTTATCTAATCTAACAACCATGCTGGATGCCATCTTTGATAATTACTTTTCCACAAGATGGATTTTAATTGTAACTAGTATTTTTGGCAGTCGTAACCCTTCCATGACTGGAGTAGTATGACTGGAGCTTCCTAAAGTTTTGCAAAAACCCTGTGCCAGTGCATTCTATTATATATGTGAGTCTCCCATATAAGAGAATACATTAGCCTGACAATATTTACCTTGACCTTGTAAGCCAGTGTATTCTCTTATATATGCATATATAAGAGAAAGCAGTGACACAGGATCTTTAATGATGCACCATTAACACTGGTGGAATATTGATCTCCACCCAAGAAATATGAACTGTCTTTAATATTTATTTTCAGGGAAGGAGAAGTTAGCTGAGACTTTGAAGATAAAATCTGATGATGCCAAAGCTATAATGTCCAGTTTCTTATGTATGTGTGTCCCTATGTACCCAAATATTAACATACAAATATTCATATACACCTCTCGTATGGTATCCTTGGTATAGAGACATAACTATATATGCATATCGATATTCATGACAGTTTGCCAGCACCCAAAATTAACGAACAAAACAAGAAACCCATCTTGACTATTACTGAAGCACCCTTTTCAGAGAATGAAAATTATGAAATAATTATGTGTGCTGTATGTCAGCGGTCACAATATCTGAATGACTTCCTCAAACAGGACCCACTCTCTCCAGAGTGTTATCTGCTATATGCCAAGCATACAGGAATGCCCTAAATAACCGACTCCTTAACCGCAGCAGAATTATGGGTAATTTTTCCGGATTAGGTCAGAAATATGGCTTGTTGCCAATAATATTCATCGGAAAGCTCTCAGTGAGAGAATTCCGATGAATGGCAACAAGCCATATTTCCAACTAAATCCTGAAAAATTACCCATATAATTCTGCTGTGGTTAACTCTTTCAACCCGGCAGCCCGCTAAAGCGGACACGACGTAATTTACATTTACCCCGGTAGCCCCCTTTAGCGGGCAGAGCGCAATTTTCGGAAATAATACAAATATTTCCAGAGATATACAAATGATTTTATTGGATAGCGACTTGTATATCCTTTGGGTGATATTCGGTATTAATACTAATTTATTGGTGCATCCAAATACCAGCTAGCCACTAAGAGAATTAGACCTAAATTCAGACAGCACCTGTATGACGTCACGATTACTATTTTGGGGTATCCTAAAAATCTTTGATGCAATACTGCCGACAGGTGTGGTGTTTTGAGTCACATTTCGATTTTGGTTTATTGTTTATCACATACACATACCGACAACATTATTAGCTCAACTTACTTTTGTAAGTTTGAGCTATTGCCATGGTTTGGCGTCCGTCGTCCGTGTGTCCGTCAACAATTTCCTTTGGCGCGGGCTACAGGTTGTACCTTTGGTCTGATCTTCATGAAATTTGTCATGAATGTTGACATTGACATGTAGATGGGAACGAGTCATTTTGGGGTCATTCGGCCAAAAAACATGGCCGCTGGCAGCCATCTTGGATTTCAAGATTCAATCCATGGGCACGGCCTACAGGTCGTACTGTTGATCTCATCATCATGAAATTTGTCATTGATGTTAATAATGACATGTAGATGGGAACGAGTGATTTTGGGGTTGTTCGGCCAAAAAACATGGCTGCCAGCAGCCATCTTGGATTTTACTATTTGCATGACTAAATCCTTTGGCGCGGGCTACAGGTCGTACCTTTGGTCTGATCTTTATGAAATTTGTCATGAATGTTGACATTGACATGTAGATGGGAACGAGTTATTTTGGGGTCATTCGGCCAAAAAACATGGCCGCTGGCAGCCATCTTGGATTTCAAGATTCAATCCATTGGCGCGGGCTACAGGTCGTACTGTTCGTCTGATCATCATGAAATTTGTCATTGATGTTAATAATTACATGTAGATGGGAACGAGTGATTTTGGGGTCGTTCGGCCAAAAAACATGGCTGCCAGTGGCCATCTTGGATTTCAAAATTCAATCCATTGGCGCGGTCTACAGGTCGTACTGTTCGTCTGATCATCATGAAATTTGTAGGTCGTAGCTTTGGTCAGATCTTCATAAAATTTTTCATGGATGTTAACAATTATACGTAGATGGGAACGAGTTCTTTTGGGGTCAATTGGCCAAAAAAAATGGCCACCAGCAGCCATCTTGTATTTTACTCTTTGCATCACTAAATCCTTTGGCGCAGGTTAGACATTTCAATTAGCACCTTTCCTATTCCTCCATTTACTGTCAACCATTAAACTATTCCCCTACCTAAGTTGAGCTACAGTGTCATTGACACTTTCATTATTATGATTACCTTTATGAAATAAAGTAGATGATGTTGACCTTTCTAACGATGTTTTATTTGTGGTATCCATCTAATGTCTCCTATTTTCGACTCAATGTTACGAAAATCACCATGCCGCACAACGGCGCGACTTTTATAATAATAGATGCACGTGCATTTAAACATGACATCGACATTCATAATCATTTTGGGAATCCGATCAGGACATTGGCAGTTGTTTTCTTTGGAATATTACTCTTATAATTCCTCAGCATACTGACAAGTAAATCCCTGTGGGTCTAAAATTGCTAAATTAGGAGTATATGTCTATTTCGGTCAAATAGCGTCTTTTGGGCATACTAGCTAGGTTAGTATTGGTCAGCTCTTGCCTTTGATAAAGCAATTATGTTCAATGAACTGTTTGGTAAAACATTTGAGACAATGCAGGGTGTCATTACAACCACATTTTCCACCACACTTGCAAAGAATTGATACATAGATGTATGTATTTGTGGAAAACATTGTTATGCGAAGTTGATATCCCAGATACAGGTGATACATATGCGACTATAGTATATGTTGGGGTTCAATGTCCATTCTCGGTTCTCACCTGCACACACCTGAGAAATCATTAAGATGTGAATACCCCAATTGGTTTATAACACAAATTGAAGATCACTTGTTAACAATCATAAAACATGCAGTTTGCCATACCCGACATCACTCTAAAGGTAGTGTTGCAATAATACATCAGGGACACATAATTTTAGTTAGGCAAGCTGATAATCCAGGGTTCTGGGACATCTATATCTGTATTTCAGGGATGAAAGAGTTAAGGAGTCGATTATTTAGGGCATTACTGTACTTCTCTCAGCCACCTGGTTCCTCATACAAGGGAAATTAATTTTGGTCTAATGCTTCGCCAAGCAAACAACAAATCAATTACATTTTGTATGATTTTATTTGAGAGAAGTGTATACTAATTGTAAAAGTAGAAACTCAAGTCTATTAGTTATGTTGCCAGTTGGAGGATATCCATAGCATTCGAGTGAGTAACTGTTCTTATGATTGCCTACAATAAAATGTAGGAGTCAACCCTGTTTTAGCATGCAAATTTACATTAATATTTCATATATCCACAATACCTCCCATTTTAACTATCTTATTTATTACCGTATTTAAATTCGTGAAGTATTATTTTTCGTGTAGCCAATGGTGTGCGATTTTTAAAACTGAGTGAAAAATAGTACAACGTTGTGATGGTAATTTATTCTATACATTCTGGTCAAAATGGTAACTGCATGCCATCGGATTCAATTTCTTTACGGAAATATTAGAGTCAGTTTTCAGTCAAGTTTTTATCAAAAGTCGACTTTTGGTTAATGGCAAGGGACGGTTGGCGGGCGAGAGAACAGCAACAGACCTATAGAGCCGTTTATTGATGATTCTGACAGGTTTTGGTATGCAAGTTAATTGTCATGTGTGACAGCTGTACACAGAAAATTTGATTGGCCCTGACTTTCTAACCAGAGTTATGCCACTTGTTTCTATTTATGGAAATTTGATGTTGGTTCGTGCTATAACTTGAACAAACATCAACCAATTCATTCACATTTGGTATATGGAACTTTCACAATTATATCTCGAATGAGTTCGAAAACCAGTTTTGTCCAATCCTTTTGACCTGAATTACAGCCATAAAACTGTCTATGTTTTGCAATTTTATGACCGTTAGCATGAAAACTTGAACAAATGTCAACCAACTACATTCATTTGTGATATGTAGACCTTTCACAACAATATCTCGATCGAGTTTGAAAACTAGGTTTGTCCGATTTATTTTACCTGAATTATGGCCCTTAATTTTCTTTTTCTTTTGGCAATTGTATGACCATTAGCATGATAATTAACTTGATCAAACTTCAACCAATTCCATTCATATTGGGTATATGGATATTTCACAACAATAATCTCAGTCTAATTCGAAAACCAGGTTTGTCTAATTTTTAGTTGAGATTTTTCAAAAAGTTGACTTATGTTTTGGCGAGGTCGGTAGGCTAGTGGGCAGGCGTCCAGGCGGCCGCTAGACCGTTAGCACGATAACTCAAACAAAAGTCAACCGATTTCATTCATATCTGGTTTATAGGTCTGTTGCAACAAAATCTCGAACAAGATTTCGAAAATCAGGTTAAATTGTCCAATCTTTTAAACGAGAGTTTTGGGACTTAGTTTGTCAATTTTTAGCGATTTTGATCGTTCGCATTAGCACGATAACTCAAACAAACTTTGACCGATTTCAACGTTATTCGGTATGAGTCTATCCATCAGCACACCCTGTAGCCCACATTTATTGGAGAAATGTTTTGAAAGCTTATAGGCTTGTTTAGGATCACCTCTAGATGGGAGCTATTAAATTTGATCGATTTTAGGTGACAAACATGGCCGCCGGCAATCATTTAGCACACCCTACAGAGCATATATCCCTCACCCGATCATCACCAAACTTCATATGGATCCTCGGGGTGACCTCTAGATGGGTGCTTACCATTTTTTTAGAATTCTGTTAAAAAAACATGGCTGCCAGTGGCCATCTTGCATTTTACTCTTTGTATGACTAAATCCTTTAGCATGCCTTACAGGTCACATTTCTCATCCAATTGTCACCAAACTTCATATGGATCTTCGGGTGACCTTTAGATGGGAGCCTCCTTTTTTTCCCGAAATTCGTAAAATAAAAAAATGGCCGCCAATAATTCTTTTGCGACAGATCCACTCTTTCAAAAAAACTTAACGAGTGCCCATTGTTTTTTTTACATGAGTTACGGCACTTAGTTTGTCTATTTGTAGAAATTTGATGACCATTAGTGCAAAAACTTGAACAAACGTCAACTGATTCCATTCATATTGGGTATATATGGATCTTTCACACCAATCTCTTGATTGAGCTCAAAAACCAGGCTTGTCAGATTTTTAGACGCCCGTTTTGAAAAAATGGAACAATAACTCTAGCAAGTCTGAACTGAATGGAATGAAATGTGGTATGTGGGTTTACTAGCACAAAATAGACGTCAAGATCTAATTTGAGTTCCGCCAACCAATTTTCACCAGTTACAGTCCTTTTTTTTTGAATTTGTATTTTAGTTTTCGATTGATAACTTTAGTAAATCTGAACTTAATGGAATGAAATTTGATATGTGAGTTACTAGCCCAAAATACAGGTAAAGTTTGAATTTGGGTTCCGCCTGAAATTTTTTGCCAGAGTTATGGTCTTGTCATCTTATAATTTGCCGATTATTTTGGTTTCCGAATGATAACTTAAGTTTTAGTTGTCTGACTGTTTTCAAATTGTGTATGTAGATTAGCCACATGAAAATACAGGTCAAGTTCGAATTTGGGTTCTGTGCGCCTATTTTAACCAGTGTTATGGTCCTTGTTGACTTATAATTTGATGACTATTTTGGTTTCTGAGTGATAGCTTTAGTTATAGTGATCTGTTTGTTTTAAAATTTGGTATATGGGAGATTTCCTATGAATGGCAACAAGCCATATTTCCGACTTAATCCTGAAACATTACCCATAATTCTGCTGTGGTTAAGGAGTCGATTATTTAGGGCATTACTGTACATAAAATGATTTGACTGAATTTGTTCAATACTAGCAACCCAGCAGCCCGATTAGATTTCAAATTTTATGTGATCTCCTCTCAGTCTTTCACATAGACCTGATCTGCATCACTCATTCTATTGTCTTGATGGCAAAAGGCAATGCTGTAGAAATGGTTGTAGAAGCCAATATAAAATTTCATGTAATTCGAAAGCAATGACATTGAAGAAAAATGACAATTTCTAGGGCTGCCTACTGATCGAGTCTGCTTTAAATCTGAATGTTCTCTAAATCTGAATGTTCTCTATATTTTATAGAATATTCATTAATGATTTATACTATATTTTCTTGTCCAGTGAAGTTCCCTGCAGTAAGCCAGTTCACAAAGAATTGTTCTGAATATTGCCACAAACATGGTAGGTTATCATCATCAACTATAGGATTTTGTAATAATTAGAAATTATGGGGTTGTGCTTGTTTCCATAATTATGTAGGTAGCATCCTGCATGTCATTCAACATTCAAACATTTCAGGTATATTTACTGATCCTATTGATCTGCTAATGTAATGACAAAAATTATGGTTCTTAAATAGAGAACTTTGGTGGTACAGGCTATACAACGTGGAATAAATAATATTTAAAAAAGGCATAGCTTTATCAGCTTTATACAATTATTTGAAAAATAACTATAGTGGTTGTCATATTATGTTAATACTCTATTCATGATCTGTAAATGCTGAGAAAAACAAACGTTTTTCCATGTTTGACCACATTTCCCGAGTAGAGTATTAACTATTATTTCATAGTATCTTTGTCTGCTTGTGTAGAATTACTTGTACTTGAAGGCTACACAACTACAATATTCAAGAGAAGGAGGCTTTTCCCAAACATCAATCACCCGTCTCCAGTTTTGCGGGCTCAGTCGGAAAGACAGGCTGTCAACTTCTGTGTACAAGGTATGATCATTGTTCAGTCCTGAGATTTCAAATGAGACTCTAGTGTGACAGGTGACACTGTGTAGACAATTGAATTCAATATTTTGTCACATGCAATAAATTATTTCTATTTTTCCTTTTCCATCATGGTGCATTAAATACGAGTTTTGTCATTTAGTTCTAAAATGATACATTGTTTTAAAAAAAGGGGGGTATACTATTTTGCACCTGTCCGTCCATACGTCCATCCGATGTCTGTTAATGTCATAACTTGAACAGTAGTGCTCGGATCTCGATGAAATTTGGAATGGATGTTCACTATTATTCAATACAGGATTCCATCATTTTATTTGGATTTTCCATTCTAGAGTTATTC
This sequence comes from Siphonodentalium dalli, assembly GCA_032622095.1. NCBI lineage: Eukaryota > Metazoa > Mollusca > Scaphopoda > Gadilida > Siphonodentaliidae > Siphonodentalium > Siphonodentalium dalli. Next base: position 130,798,127 of record CP136062.1, on the reverse strand, counting down.
ATCTTTGTTTATCTGGAAATGTTGGCTTTTTAGTCCATCCAATGTCTGTTCAGGTCATAACTTGAACAGTAGTGCTCGGATCTCAATGAAATTTAGTGTGGACGTTCACCATTATGAGGACATTCAATGGTGTGTTTAGGTTTTTCGATCTATAGCTTTTCATCTTTGTTTATATGAAAATGCTGATTTTTTGGTACATCTGTCTGAGTATATCAGTCATAGGTTATAGGTATGCCCACCCTAGGCAGTATGCCACAAGGGTGTATGCACCGGATGGCAGTCCAATTCTCATGTTTGTAAAGGTGTTCTGACAATATAAGCAGACAGCAGACAGAGAAACCATAAAGAATCTGATTCATAGGGATGTTCACGTGGTGATTTGTTAGTGGAAACTCCTACAAATTAATAAATGGGAATCAGCAACTACTCAGCAGAGAGTATCCATTTATGAAAGAATAAAGTGGGAGTTGATACCTATCCTAGATATGTGATCGTGGTTACCAACGTACATAGATGTCATCAATTCCAGTCACCAGTGTTTGTGATATACATTATTCTTAACATGATGTACACCTGTCAACAGGTTCTGCTGCCGATCTGTGTAAAGGAGCTATGATACAAGTGGAGAAATCTCTCAAAGCGAATCCAACCCCACTCAGATCCAGGTAGTATACATACGTATAAAATTAAAGCCACACATAGTCTTTGCAACATAAAATCTTGAATATGAGATTCTCCGTACTTTGGAGATCAAGATTTGATTGAAATCGGTAACAAAACCATTTTATTTTATTTTCTTAAATATCACGCCCCCACAGTGTCCCTCCCCACCCCACTACTGAATCAGTCGAATCCACATAGGCAATTCCAAATAACATCCTTAAGGGTAATGCTTTCCAATGAGTTTGATAAAGAAATCGGCAACGAAAACAATATTTGTCAATTTTGATTTCCCCCACCGCCCCCATGCATACCGAATCACGGATCGCCCAATTTCTGCAAAACTTGAACCAACCACTTCTTCATGAAAAGTTATCCCGCTGAACTAATTTTATAGCCCCTATAATTTCTATAGCGGTTTGACAGAAAACATATACATGTAGGCCTGAATAATGTTTATATGCATTTTGAGCCCTCATATATTTGATTAATCATAAAACTGGAACAAAAGAAGTGATCAGGGAAACAAAAATCGTCTAAGAAGTGGAACATTTTCGGGTGAAATTTCTGTTTTTTTCACATGGAAGCGATTAGAGATGTGCTGATTTGCTGCATGTATAACTAAGGGTACCCAGTTATTATAAATCTGAAGATTCCATGGCTATATGTCCGCTAGTTCACAAGAAATCAACTCGACATTTTTCCATTGCATTAACACTTGAATTAGTTGAAATTCTATTTGAAGGCAAATAAGAATGAAATAACAGTTTGACACGAGCTGTATTTATTTATCACCCTCACAATGACCAAACACATGCTGACAAAGTCATATATCTGCATGCCATGCCTTTTTGTCTGTTTTCCAGCCTTTGCATTTTCCAGAAACATTAAAAAAACATAATTGAAGGAACAGATCAGCACCAATGGTAGTGTTCAGTTTATTGTGTGATTAAATAATAATAATAGAGTGACAACTGAATTATTATTGTTTCCTTGTGCAAAATAGAGATAGAGATAGAGTTGTAATGGTCATTTTAGGTATTCTAAAATGGGGAATTATTTTAAACGTTTCCTCCAGGTTGATAATGCAGATACATGATGAACTGTTATTTGAGGTGCCTGATGATGAGCTACCTCTGGTCAAAGGTATGTTTATGTTCTAGTTAGTTTTATTCCAACCCATCTTCTTAACCCTTTCAGTGCCAAGTCCAATTTTTGTATGAACCCATATTTCCTTGATCATTTTTCAAATTTATTGATTATAATAACGTGATACATTGATGTAAAGAGCTCTTAGAGCTCCTTCCATCAATGTATCACATTATTATAATCAATAAATTTGAAAAATTATCAAGGAAATATGGGTTGTTACAAAAATCGGACTTGGCACTGAAAGGGTTAACTCTTCCATCACACTTCCAGCTTTAGTGGCCACGACATAATTTACGTTCACCATGGCAGCCCACTCTAGCAGACAGAGGGTAATTCTCAGGAATAATACAATATTTCCAAGGATACATGTATACAAATGATTTTATTGGTTAGCGACTTGGATATCATTCAATATCAATGTTAATTGATTGGCGCATACACAGACCTACAATGTACAGCCATCAAGAGATTTTCATGGCCTAAATATAGACAACACCTTATGATGTTACAATTACTATTTAGGGTTTACTAACAAATTGTTGACACAATACTGCCGACAGGTGTGTTATTTTGCGTCATATACCAATTTGGTTTATTATTGTTTATCACATACCGATAACATTACAATTTTATTATATAAAGAAGATTATGTTGACCTTTCTAACGATGTATTATTTGTGGTATCAGTCTAATGTCTCCTATTTTTGATGCAATGTTATAAAAATCACAGTACCGTAAGAGTGCGACTTCAAGAATAATAGTTGCGGGTACATGTCATCAATATGACATCGACATTCACAAACATTTTGGGAACCCAGTCAGGGCATTGGCAGCTGTTTTAATTGGAAAATTACTCATAATTCATCAACATAATCACAAGTAAATGCATGTGGGCCTATTAAATATGTGGGGAAATATGTATATTGTAGTGAAATAAGGTCTTTTTCGGCTAACTAGGTTAGTACTGGTCTGTCCTCGCTTATAATACAGAAATTAGGTTCAATGAAGCGATCGGTAAAACATTTGAAACCGTGCAGGGTGTCATCACAACCACTTATATATGCCACACTTGCAAGAAATTGATACACATTGTTATGCGAAGTTGTTATTCAAGATATCCCAGATACAGGTGCACATACAACTAGTGTTTATTGGGTCACTTCTCAGTTCTCACCTACATACAATTGAGATATCATTTTTATACCCCTGTTTGAAAAAACAGTCATATTATGTAAATGGGTTGTCCGTCTGTCGTCCGTCCGTCCGCTTTTGGTTTCTGGATGATAACTTTAGATTAAATCGAGTGAACTGAACCAAATTTGGTATGTTAGTTTTACCACACCAAAATACAGATCAAGTTAGAATATGGGTTTCGTTCGCATGATTTTGACTGAGTTATGCCCCTTTTTGTCCGCCGACCCAACGGGTTCGGAGGACTATTATAATCAGCACGTCCGTGCGTGCTTCCGTGAGTCAGAGGTTTCTGGATGATAACTTTAGTTAGACTGAACCAAATTAAATTAAATTTGGTATGTGGGTTTACTATACAGAAAAGACAGGTCAAGTTCGAATTCTGGTTCCGTCCGCCAATTTTCACCAGAGTTATGCCCCTTTTTTTACTTAGAAAACCCCTGAAAATTGGTTTCCGGATGATAACTTTACTAGAGTTAATCGGATTCAAACCAAATTTGGTACATTACTTTCTCCCAGCAAAACACAGGTCAAGATCGAACTTGGGTTCTGCCCGACCATTTTTGGCAGAGTTATGCCCCTTTTTCGACATAGAAAATTCAGTTTTTCTTCTGTTTTTTTGGTTTCCGGATGATAACTTGATTTTGGATTATTTATATGCAAAACCCGTTTTTTTGTGGATTACTTATATCAAAATACAGCTCAAGTTCGAATTTAGGTTTAATCCGTTAATTTTTGCGAGAGTTATGGCCCTTTTTTGTCCGCCGACCCGACATATAAAACCCCAAAAGTTGGTGTCCGGATGATAACTTTAGTAGAGTTAATCAGATTTAAACCAAATTTGGTATGTGTCTTTCTCCCAGCAAAACACAGGTCAAGTTCGAATTCGGGTTCCGCCCGCCAATTTTCACCAGAGTTATGTCCCTTTTTGACTTATAATTTTTGCCAATTTGAGGTTTCCGGATGATAACTTTAGTAAATGTGTACTGAATGAAATTAAATTTGGTATGTAGGTTTACTAGCACTAAAGACAGGTTTTTATGCGCAAACAACGGTCGTATCAAGCCGACGCTTAGAGGTGGACATGAGGTCTACTGACCTTTTATTCAACTTAGATTTTACCTGATTTGCGGTTTCCGGATGATAACTTTAGATTGAATCAAGTGAACGGAACCAAATTTGGTATATTAGTTTACCACCCCAAAATACAGATCAAGTTCGAATATGGGTTTCGTCCGCATGATTTTGAGTGAGTTATGTCCCTTTTTCGACTTAGATTTTACATGATTTGCAGTTTCCGGATATTAACTTTAGATTGAATCAAGTGAATTTAACCAAATTTGGTATATTAGTTTACCACCCCAAAATACAGATCAAGTTCGAATATGGGTTTCGTCCCCATGATTTTGACTGAGTTATGCCCATTTTTCGACTTAGATTTTACCTGATATGCAGTTTCCAGATGATAGCTTTAGATTGAATCGAGTGAACTGAACCAAATTTGGTATACAGATCAAGTTTAAATATGGGTTCTGTCTACATGCCCCACTCTACTCCAGAAACGGGCGTATTATGCCACGCCCCGGCGGCGTGCTCTTGTTACGAAAATGTTATGTCTGTTAGAGTGATAACTTGAACAAACAATAACCAATTTAATTCATATTTGATATGTGGATCTTTTACAAAAATATCTCGATCGAGTTCGAAATCCAGGTTTGTCTGATTTATTTTACCTTAGTTTGTATTTTTTTATAGCAATTGTACGATTCCTTTCACATTGGGTATATGGATATTTCACAATATCTTGAACAAATTTGAAAACCAGATTTGTCCGATCCTTTATACCTGAGGTATGGCCCTTAGTTTGTCTATTTTTAGCAATTTTATGACCGTCAGTGTGAAAACTTTAACAAACGTCAACAGATTTCATTCACATTGGGTATATGGATCTTTCACAACAACATGAGTCCAAAAATCAGGTTTGTCCAATTTTTTTATTTACCCGAGTTATGGCCCTTAGTTCTGTGATATGTTTCTTTAGTTCATCCATTTTTAGTGATTCTCAAACAGATTCACTCTTATAGGCCAAAAAACCTCCACCAGAGCCATCTTTGATGCTCAACCCTTGTTATTTTCAGGTATTGTAAAGTCTGTCATGGAGAAAACTGATGCATACTGCGGGATGTTTGTCAAGCTGAAAGTCCCTGTTACTGTTTCTCTGTACGAGGGCAAGTCATGGGCTCACATGGCTCTGTGCTTCAAAGAAGAATGATGCCTCTCTAAACAATGGGATGATTTCTGTTAGCTTAGAGTCCCGATATACATGTATTTGTATTGTTGCTTTAACCCTTCCATGACTGGAGCTTCCTGAAATTATGCGAAAACCATGTGGCAATGCATTATCTTATATATGTGAGTCTCCCATAAGGAGCCTCACATATATAAGAGAATACATTGGCCTAACAATATTTACCATGACCTTGTAAGCCAATGCATTCTTTTATTTATGTGACGCTCACATATATAAGGGAATACACTGGCACAGGATCTTTAATGCTGCACCAGCGCAGCTCTCGTCATCAAAGGGTTAATTATAGTGACTAGTGACTAAACTTTTCTGTGATATTCTTGAAATATTCGAGATAGATTATCAAATATTGTGATAATGAAACTGTGATATATTGTTATTCTAAATTAATACATCAAACTATTTCAGTTATATTATTTCCTTATTTTTTTCCTTTCTATGTTTGTTGAAGAACATCACTAAGAGTTTTTGATACCTATAGCTATTTAATCCATGAAAAATGATGTGAAAGACAAGAATAAAACAATTGTTTTTTTAATCTAATATGGTGACTAACTATAAACTATTTCTGTGCAATTATTTGACAGATAAAAATATGTATTGACAGGCTGAAATTATACTGAGTCTGTTATATACTATAACATGCTGTATTAATGGAAATTAAAAAAAATAAAAAATTCAAGGGTTGTGTATTAGCTTCTCAGGCATCACTTTTCTCTGTGAAAAATTATATTATGCTGAATGCCAATTATTATGGTGAATACAACAAACTTCATAATTCAAACATCGACAGACTATACAGTTCTATGTGTAGCAGGAAAAATGTCGATCAGTAGTGAGATGGTTATATTTAGTTTTCCAAACAAGGTCCGTGCAACAGTCTTCACAAGTTTCTTCAGTGGACAGTTAAATTTTAAATGTGCATAAAGTCCATATTATATGCAACCACTATTCTTGTGAGCACCTCACGCATAAATGCTGTGCAGAGGTAATTAATAGGACATCCTCCAGGTGCAATTGGGCAATTTTTCCCACTACACATTTTGAATATTTATATAGTCTATTATTAATTCCTGTAACCGGGAGTTTGATATAGTCTTATCTAAAGCTGTCTAATTGTTCCCAGAGAGGTTTGTGTTGAGCATTTCGGTATATTATGTCATCAGTACTACTGTCGGTTGTTTTGATGTCATGAGCATGAATATAAGATTATAGGCCATATTGTAAGCCATGACCTTCAGTGAATGTTTGATGGGATAATTTCAGTGAGACCACATATAGCTTCACAAGCTTTATTGTCAGTTAAGGCATAAAATCACATTTAGTAGAATTAAAATATCACATGGAGCATGAATTCATGAATTACATAATACACAATCCTGAATTAACCCTTTCTATACTGAATGGATTCTCCCATTCACTTATAAATGTATACATTGGAATGGTCTATTATTTAATTGGAGGGATGTTCAGATAATGTGAGCAGACAACAGCTAATACAAGTGCAGAAGGAATCCTATTCATTGGTGGGAAATGTTCAGATAATAAGTTCAACAAACAACCTATGGTCATTTGTTGAACTTAATATCTGAATATTTCCTGAGGGAACTACTCGTCAATGAGCATTTAGTATAGAAAGGGTTAAACATTTGAGGCCATTTTCAATGTCAACTAATTAACTAAAGCACATCAATGGAATATGACACGGTGTGCTTAAGTCATGAATGTGAAACCGAAGTTATTTCTGCACTGAATTTCCTATGAATGGTGCTTCATCAAACCTGAATTTAACTGTCATAAATGTATTCACTATTTTTGTGAATTTGATAAAAGAAGCATATTAGGCCAATATAAAACAGTTGCTAGATATACATGCCCCTCCAGACTTTTTTCCCTCATTCTATTTTTATGATATATTGGGCAATCTAATTCACATTGTTTTATTTAAAATAGGACTGCTTCAATATCTAGAACTGACCATGACCATTTATGTTAAGAAGAATAAAATATAAAAATTTAATAATAGAAAAATACTAAAAAAAAATTCTATATTTTCACAAATTTTTATAATATCGAAAGAATCGGCACCAAATGTAGTTGTATTCTGCATGCATAAGTAATTGTCTTCATTCTGGTTGTTCCCTATCGGAAATTTTATCACACATACTAACGAACTTGAAAGAAAAACTCATTGAATTGGCTTTTTTCCCCCATCTGACCCGAGTGAGCCAAGGAGAAAAAAAATCTGTAAACCATTTTATTAAAACAAATGCTGAACTATACTAGTTGAATAAAACTATTATAGTTGAAATCAGGTTGTGTCTGATCTGTTGATTGCAACAGAGTGATTGATGGTGTCATGTTATTTGGTTTTTCATTGTGGATAGAAAACACTATTAAAGGCCCACTTAATTTTCGAATCACCAGATCACATTATATACAACATATTCCATATTATACACCATTTGAAAGAGGAAGCTCCAAAACATTGTATTATCAACTTATCCTGTTGAATAACTGGGAACATGTTGTTTTTGTCAAGGTACCAAGGTCTGTTGGTGCTTAATTTTGTCCCAAACTATACTGTAAACTCTATTATTCTCAACGGAAGGGGAATAACTCTATCTCTTAGTTTGAATTCTGATGCATGTGGGTTGACAAAGGGGGGGGGGGGGGGAGTCCTGGAATTAATCTAAGAATCTCTATCACTTAGTGGACACTCCTAGGCTACAGCTGTTCCATATTCTGGTGGAATATATATATTTTTGGTTCCTCTTCCAAGATGTATATAATATGGAATATGTTGTGTATAATGTTATCTGGGCATTCTAATGGTATATAATATGGAATATGTTGTGTATAATGTTATCTGGGCATTCTAATGGTATATAATATGGAATATGTTGTGTATAATGTTATCTGGGCATTCTAATGGTATATAATATGGAATATGTTGTGTATAATGTTATCTGGGCATTCTAATGGTATATAATATGGAATATGTTGTGTATAATGTTATCTGGGCATTCTAATGGTATATAATATGGAATATGTTGTGTATAATGTTATCTGGGCATTCTAATGGTATATAATATGGAATATGTTGTGTATAATGTTATCTGGGCATTCTAATGGTATATAATATGGAATATGTTGTGTATAATGTTATCTGGGCATTCGAAAATTAAGTGGGCCTTTAAAATAAAAAAAAAAATTCATTGAATTTCACTTGTCTGTTTCAAAGTTCTAGTTCACACTCGAAGATTGAATGAAGTTACCTTGTCAAATATATATATAAATCAGATATCACAGGATATCAGACAATTACAAATAGTAGTCCTTTGATGTGCTTCAGGAAATATTCCATTTTTATCATGTGTATAATCTGAGTAGCATTTCTAGCAAAAATGAACAATGAACACACAATATGTTGCAAAAAACACATCTAATTTCAAATGTCATTTCCTGCTAGCAAAATCTGTTCTGATGAAACATCCTGAGGTTCACCTTTGTTTTCTACTAATATTACACAATAATTGTGGGTGTTGATTGTTTTCAACATTGATAGACATTCTAGAAAGAAAGACTGTTTAAATGCCATGCATTTAAAGCCAGAAAACCTAATGTTATAACCATATAATAATATTTGATGACTATTTCCAAAGTGTGGTAATATAAAGTATTATGTTTGGGGCATTGACGACGTTCATTCTGTAATTTCTCAAGTCTTTTTTCCCTTGGAATACCTAACAAGCAGCGTTATGTCCATGTTGAATAAACAGAAAATTACATTGAATACTGTGCAGAGGGCTTGTTCTTTGATGGTTCCAGCCATTTAGAGTTTCCTGGCATTTTATTCAAATTATTAACCAATGAGTTATGTTGGGATATAAGATTTTATGAAACGAGTTTGATAAATTTGATTCACGAGTCGTAGACCAGTTGTGAATCAAATTTATGAAACGAGTTTCATGAAATCTTATATCCCAACATAACGAGTTGATCTTGTATATCACATGAAACAAACTAGAGCTTTATGCATTTTTAACAAAACAAAATCCTTAAAAGAAGCTTAAAAATGCATACATCTACATCGTTGGCTGAGACGCTTCACAACTGTATACAACAGTATTGCACGCTCAGGATTGCAACGACAAATCTAGTCCCCCAGTTTGCCTCTTACGAAGTTGGACAAGAATAAACAAATCAATCATTTTGTGTTGTCTGGTTTTTGTTGTCATGCGGAGCTTTTCAAAATAGTAGTAATCTGCCTAATAAATGAAAAGCAATTTTATTGGCAGGAAGCACACGCTTATTATTCACTAGTGACTAATACACTATGTGATATAAAAGAAATATGTAATCGCTTTTTAAAGGATATAATAGGGGTTTCATGTGATATAAGTGTCGTTCTTCCCATATATCAGTTATAACAATATTTTTCATGTGATTTGTCCTATTACCACTAATGGTTTCTTTTTTTTTCTGAGAAAAACAAAAGCAGACATAAATTATGATTTTTGTCTACTGATGCTATGTCTTCGGAAACTGTAAAATTAATACATAATTAAATGGGTATTCAATGCTGTTCAACAAAATCTGCTTTAAATTTGTTTTCTTTTAAATTTAATGACTGTTCTTGGTGCAGACTACTTATTATTTTTTATACGCCCTTTTGAAAAAAAGGCTGTATTATAGTATTGGTCTGTCCGTCCGGGCGGGCGGGCGTCCGTCCGTTAACCTGTTGTCCGGATGATAACTTTAGTTAGAGTGAACCAAAATTAGTAAAATTTGGTATGTTGGTTTATTAGCCGAAAAGTAAGTTCAAGTTCGAATTTGGGTTCCGCCCGCCAGTTTTCACCGGAGTTATGCCCCTTATTTAACGTTTTTTGACTTAGAAAATCCTTGAAATTTGTTGTCCGGATGATAACTTTAGTATAGTTTATCGGAATGAATCCAAATTTGGTATATTACTTTCTCCCACCAAAACACAGGTCAAGTTCGAACTTGGGTTCTGTCTGACCATTTTTGGCAGAGTTATGCCCCTTTTTCGATTCATTTTTTCTTATGTTTTTTTGTTTCCGGATGATAACTCGATTTTGGAATGTTTATACGCAAAACCTGTTTTTTGTGGATTACATATATCAAAATACAGCTCAAGTCCGAATTTCGTTTTAATCCGATAATTTTTGCGAGAGTTATGGCCCCTTTTTTGACGTAATTTGACTTAGAAAATCCCTGAAATTTGATAACTTTAGTTAGAGTGAACCGATTTCAATCAAATTTGGTATGTGGGTTTATTAGGAGAAAAGACAGCTAAAGTTCGAATTTGGGTTCCGTCCGCCAATTTTCACCGGAGTTATGCCCCTTTGACGTAATTTGACTTAGAAAATCCCTGAAATTTGTTGTCCGGATGATAACTTTACTAGAGCTTATCGGATTCAATGATAATTTGGTATATTACTTTCTCCCACCAAAACCCAGGTCAAATTCAAATTTGAGTTCCGTCCGCCAATTTTTACCAGAGTTATGCCCCTTTTTTACCAGTTTCCGCCGACCCAAGAGAGGGCGTATATTGCACGCCCAGCGTAGCTCTTGTTACAACATAATATATATATGAAACATCACCGAGTTAAATTTCCTTTGTACATTTAGCTGGTTGGAGAGATCACAGGAGCTTGGAATTTGGTCAAAACCCCTCTTTTATTGGCAGAACCACCACCCGGGACCTATCCCGGGTGGTGGTTCTGCCAATAAAAGAGGGGTTTTGACCAAATTCCAAGCTCCTGTGGAGAGATCCAACCTATTAACAGTGGATTGTAATGTCAATACATAGCCATGTTACATACCTAGAGGTAGATTGCAGATTTGGAACACTATAATTAGCATAATAAAGCCCCACATAGTGTTGGAACTTCTTATTATATGATATACACTTTTGAAAGGGGGGGGGCTAAAAATCTATATGATAATCAAAGTTTAAATATATGGTAGATATGATAATCAAAGTTATATGGTAGAAACAAATTATTTAAAATGAAAAGTGCTATTATATTATCAAAATAAGTTTTGAGCGTGTCGTACTCTGACCAGGTGCTCCTACTTTGGGCGGAGTTATGGCCCTTAATTAGTTAATTTTTGTGAATTTTGATCATGATAGCACAATAACTTTGGTGAGGTCGGTTCGCGGGGGAATATTTGGTATGCCGACTCAGACTTCCTTAACAGTGTTGTGTATGATAGCCAGTTACAATTAATGGAATTTCAATCCAAGCCCATGTTTACCATAGCTACCGCATCTTTGATGCGATTCTTGTAATTCAGAGGATTAAAATACAGAAATTGGGTGTTAAATGTTAATAAGAAGATAGCTAATGAGGCAGTAGCTTGGTAAGCTATATATAGATCAGATGATAAAATGTTCGAACACTGTGTGTGACTTTAATTAATGTACATGTAAATGACAAATCTTGGGAGTGGCACTGACAATTGAAAGTATGAGTGCCATTATGGTGGCATATATGAAGTGCTTTTAACTATTTCATGACTGGAGCGACGCTGGTGCAGAATTAAAGATCCTGTGCCAGTGCTTTATCTCATGTATGCAAGTTTCCCATAGGGAGCCTCGCATATATAAGAGAGAAGCACTGGCTTACAAGGTAAAGGTAACGTATTGTTAGGCCAATGTATTCTCATATATGCGAGGCTCTAAATGGGAGACTCGCATATATAAGAGAATGCATTGGCACAGGGTTTTAGCAAAATTTCTGGAACCTCATGGAAGGGTTAATATATATATATTATAAAACTTTCTTAGGGTAATATGGTTGGAATTTACCTCCAACTTTTAAATAAACTGTCTTATCTTTGGAAATAGAGGTGGAATGGCTCAGAATAAGTTGGCGGCTGGCAGGTAATGGGTCCCAATTTAAAAAAAAATCACAAAATCTATTCTATAACGGGAGCTTCCTGAAATTATTTGAAAACCCTTTTCCATTGCATTCTCTTATATATATGTCTCCCATATGGAGCCTCGCATATATATGAGAATGCATTGGACCAACAATATACACCATCACCTTGTAAGCCAGTGCATTCTCTTATATATGCAAGCCTTCATATGGGAGATTTGCATTATATAAGAGAATGCACTGGCACATGATCTTTAATGCTGCACCAGCACAGCTCCCATCACAAAAGTGTTAAAGGCAAGAAGACCTTATATATACTTAAATCTGAGACTATTGATACATTGTAGGCAGTCTCATTAATGGCCAGATTCCATCCATATACTAAGATATGTGAAATTTTGTTTGTGCCATGTATAGAAATGTGTAGTATTCAGTTTTCCAAATGGCATCAAGCAGAGATTTTTCAGCCAATAGACTGCTATTTACTTGTGTAGTCAACTGTCGTTATACTATAGCACTCTCTGGGCTATCCTAGATGACAGTTGGATAAAAAGTCTCAATACACACTCTAGTCTTATCACCTACTATGCAACACACAACAATATATACCCCATCAGTAAGCCGGGGGGGGGGGGGGGGGGGGGGGGGGCGTGAAAGTTTTGACACAAAAACTTGGAACTGGGCTTACCTTCGAGGACCCCCACATAAACATCTCAGTTTGAATTCATAGCGCTAATCTAATGTCGTGTTTTATATGGATCATGATGTTTATTATTTTATTTAATGAAAATAAATTGTTTTGCATTTAATTATGTTAGATAGATATTTATAATAAGACACAAAGATCATCTTATATATTGTTACAATGTATTACATCAATTTGTGTAAAAACACAATGGGGCAGGTAGCATTACTGAGTTTGCAATGGAAATTATCTGGAGAAATGCTATTTTTATATGCCCTTTTGAAAAAGAGGTTGTATTATGTAATCAGTCCTGTCCAGTCTGTCTGTCCTTTAACATTTTTGGTTTCTGATCGATAACTCTAGTTTGGATTATTTGATCTGAAACAAAGTTGGTATGTGTATTTCCCAGCTAAAGATACAGGCTCAGTTCGAATATGGGTTCCAACCTATTATGTTTACATGAGTTACGACTCTTTTTCGACTTAGAATTTGACCAATTTCATAACATTTCGGTTTTCCGACTGACAACTCCAGTTTGAATTATTTTATCTGAACCAAAGCTGGTACGCGTGTTTCCCACCCAAAACTACAGGCCAAGTTCGAATATAGGTTCTGTCCAATTATTTTCACATGAGTTACGGCCATTTTTCGACTTAGAATTTGATTGAATTTTGGCATTGAAATTAGGGGTATATCAGATATTCTTTGTAAGCTTGAATTATTATTTTATTTTGCAGTAGTACAATTCGAAATGGCTAAAGGGCATATTTTGCCACACCGTAGCGATACTCTTGTTGTGCATGAATTTTTGTCAATTTCCTTGAGAGTTAATCTGACCTCAATGTATACTTGCCCTCTAAAAGTTCTAAAAATGGGGGTGGACTTATCTTCGAGGACCACCCCATGTTTTTTTGGGAGCAAAAACAGACTGGGCTTATCCTCAGGGATGGGCTTACTGACAGGTGTATACAGTATGTGTGATTAAACCTGGCGAGTTGTTAGGCAGCCTTTGTGATATAAGGTATAATTGCAATGGCAACCTGGGGAGTGGGGTGGGATTCACAGTACCTGAATTAAACTGCACCACAACTGAACACTGGTTTCCCAGTTATTCTAGTGCTTTACCCTTAAGATTAACTATGAACGACACAATACATTAATTGACTACAATGCAGGAGTGATTTGCTGATTGTAATGCATATAACAGAACAATGTATTTCAAAAATCAATATCATAAGTAATTGATACATCAAGTACAGAGATATACCTTTGGCAGGTTTCATTGCTTTTATTTTAAATCTCAGCCGTAAAAAAAAAGAATTATCAGAAACTTATTGCACTGAATTCAGCATTGAACAAGAACAAGTTAATGTTAGAACATAATTAGTTTAAAAAGACACTGCAATATCACTTCATTAAATACTAGACCAATGGCAAAATATATACTACTAGCAGGTTAGCCCGCCACTGGCGGCAATCGTCAGAAACATGACAACTTTTAATATTTTGAATTAATATTTTGAATTAATTTTTTAATTAATTATTTTATTTAATTTTTTCAATGAGTTAATTGTGCCTTTTTAATTCTTTAATTTAATTTTTTGTTTTTCAATTTTACCCAATTTTTTTTGTTTTTCAATGAGTTAATTGTGCCCTTTGAATTTACTGGCTTTTTTTTTTAATGTTTTTCAATGAGTTAATTGTGCCTTTTTAATTTTTGTATTTAATTTTTAGTTTTTCAATTTGACCTGATTTGACCTTGAATTGATCATTTTCAAGGTCAAGGTCAGGTCGGGGTCACAATATAACCCGTCCATGACACTTCCCGTAGGTAGCAAGTTTGAGCTCAATCGGCATTCCCTGGAATTTCCCAGAAGATATTCATGGGGAGGTCAAGTGACCAATTTTGAAATTTGCTGGTCGCATTCGTCTGTAGGTCTGAGGAATTCTCGGCTAGATATTGTTACCAACATGACATATTTAAATTAATCCCGCCGTGCACCCCCATCACCAACGCGATGTAATTTTGGTGCGTTCTAAAAATAGGTCGATTGCAGTGGATTCGAAGAAATGACGAAATATGAGTGCGACAGAGAATATTGTTTGATCGAAAGCATTTGAATTAATACATCACAAGACTCGCCTTGATGCTGGCTAATAGATATTTGTCCCTGCTAGGTGTTGGGAATGTGAATTAAAATTGCTGTGGGGGTCTAATCCGATGAAAATGTCCCCGTTCCTAGGAAGTACGTAAGAATCACACAGAAGCGAGTTCCAGATAACGTAAACAAAACCGTATGCGAAAGCGGAAGGGAATAAAGAGCGTTAACCAGTTAACGAACCCAAATATGGAAGATATAAGCAAAGACACTACGGATACGAACGCTCTTTAACTATCAACGCAATTAAACCCGAAGTGCCATTTTTTGTGACAGAGTGGAGAACGGGTGCTCTGAGCTTCTCCAAAATGCCGCGACGACCATTCCCGTGGATTTTACCCTTAGATGGGAAGTTTGAGTCTATAGAGGACAAATATATATATACACATATATTTACGGAAGTCTCAAAATATATAGTAGATCAGGCTGTATCAGATAACCTTTGAAGGAGCAACAGGGATGGGTCTCGCAAACATTTAGTTCACCATGGCAACAGGAACATGTCTGAGATACCTTAAATTCACAAAAGCAACAGGAAAAGTCATGGGAAGCATTAAACTCAGTATAGGAACAAGTATTGGAAGCAGTAGATTCAACATAGTGATAGGTATGGAAAGCATTAAAGGTACTCAATCCGTAAAGAGGGTCCCCATCTCAACAGATTCCAATAACAACAATCCGATCAGAGGGTCCTATATTACTATTTCTTTGGCTTTGGGGGTAAAAAATATTTGATTTGAGTCGAGGAACCCATCAAACAAAGCTCAGAGTTATTAGATATTGATTTTTGAAATTTGTCATGTTCTCGAGATGAGTACTAATAATTGCTGTCAATTTCGTATCCTGCTCGAGATTTTACACCAAAACTCTATTCAAACAGACAAGGATGGATAACTCTAAAATCAAGTGGTAATAATAAAACCAATTTTGACTGAGATCTGGGCCAGAAAGTATTCCCGATAATGAAAAATAATAGATTTCTAAAATCGATATCTAACAAATCTGAGCTTTGATGGGTGACTTCCTCGACTCGAATCAAATATTTTTGACCCCCGAAGCCATTGAAATAGTAATTGAGAGGAGTTTTATCGGATTGAGTATCTTTAACCCTTAGGTGGGTAGAACAAAATTTATGAAGCTGTACGGCAACTGGTGGGGAGAGTGAAATTTGATGTTGATAGTTTTTATGATATTGTCATGTTTGAATAAACACAACATGGAAAATCATCAAGTATTAAATTGAAAATTGTATTATTTGTAATTTGTGTGTGTTAATGATATTGTTTGAATAATTTACTTGTTATCATATAAATGAATAATATTGACTCATGTGCCTGACCACCTGATACTTGCCCACTAAAGGGTTAAATTCATTGTAACAAAAGGTACAGGTCTGAGAGGTATTAAATTTTACCTAACAACACAAAGATATGTCGGAACAAGAATACCGGGTAGATATGGCAGGAACCTGTATTAAATTCGCCAAAGCGTCAGTAACAGGTGTGGGAAGCATTGGATTTACCATACAACATGAACTACTAAATTCATCATAGCAACAGTAACATGTACTGGAAGCATTAAATTCAGCACAAAAACAGATATATTCACCATAGAAACGGGATGAGGTGCTGGATTGAACATTAACTTTAGCATAGGAACAGGCATGAGGAACATTAAGTTCACGAAATCAATGGGATCAGGTACTGGATACATTCAGGATAGGAACAAGCATGGGGAACATTAGATTCACCATAGCAACGGGAGCAGCTATGGGAAGTGTTTACATCTGCCATTTGTGAAATCGGATGTTTGCCATGAATGCTTTTAATATGTGAGTTTATCAATGATGAAGACGTAGGTTAAAAATATCCTCAGTGGGCTTCTAAAATGTTGTATTTGGCGCGAAAATACTTTTTTTTGCATACCCGGTATCTATAATCTATGGGTTCAATTACATAAGACTCTTAGAGAACTTGACATTTTTTTGTATAAATACCATTTTTCTGGAAAATTCATGTTATAAAATGTTGTATCAGAGTTTCCCGTGAAATTTAATTATTAATACAAAAACATCCAATTTCTGAAAAACGTTCCTGGTTGGATAATGCTGATTGGATTGTTTTAAACTGTAATTTTCCTCTATTTTATAGGCAAACATAATAAAAAGGATTATCATGAAAAGTTAATGGTGGATACCAATGCTATTTCCACAGATAAATATTTTTTGTGTTTCCTGTAGAAATTATATTTTTGGATGATACATGTACAACATTTTAGAAGCCCACCGATGATATCTTTTAACCATTCAGTCTACAGAAGAATAGTCTCAGAGCTAAAACAACTGAGTTGGAGCTCCCTACAATCGATAGGAGATTGTGAGACACATTTGTAACAAATCAAGACAGATAAATTTTGAAAGGAATTTGAACAATAGCACAATTTATAACCTTGTCACTTTTATTTTTATTTTTCCCGTTAGAAATATATTTTCTCATTGTATATATTTGGATCGTATTGTATATCAACACAAATTTTATGCACTAGCACAGATTCAATTTGAAAAAAAAATGGATACCATATGTGGGATTGAAGAACGTGACATTTTTTTTATACAACAAGGTAATTTACCCACAAAAATATGTTAATTTGAGACTCACTTGTCCAAATGTGCTTTAACTAAAAGTTTTTCAAACATTGTTCATACCCCTTTTGCGATAATTTTATGGTGATTCAACAAATTTAATTTTCAACAAAAATATTCACTTATCAAATATTTGGTTAGTGGTGAAATGTTATGTAAAATTGCCATTTTAGTCTATTATTTCAAACAAATAAAACAACTCTAGAACAGTAAAAAAAACTGTCAGAAATCACAGCAATGAAAGCAGGGACTATCAGCTATGCTAGTAAACACCTTGACGTGAGGAGGAATATGTTAAGCGGACAGAAGCCATGTGTGAGACACATAAATTTTCAACTCATTCTTGGCCCTGGCCTGTTGTCAGCTTTCATCAGAGATCTGTCTTTTGCCATTTTGGAAACACTTTCGTTTCGTAGGACTGAAATAGAACAGATCCAAAAACCAATCAGTCATAAGATATCTGAAGACAAAATGTCAATTTGGAGCAACCATAAGTAAAAAATTAACCCTTCCATGACTGGAGCTTCCAGAAATTTGCGAAAACCCTGTGCCAATGCATTCTCTTGTATATATATGCGAGTCTCCCATAGTAAGCCTCACATATATAAGAGATAAAAAAATTTGATTTTTGAGACAATGCAAATTTTTTTGGATTGGGTGGGATACGAACCCCGGCCCGACGGTGAGCGCGCCTTGCGACTCAAAGTCCGACTTCAATACCACACGGCCACCGAAGCAACCCCAAAAAAGGAAGATCTAACGTCGCACTTAGGACACTAAGAGAATACATTGGCCTAACAATATATACCTTGTAAGCCAGTGCATTCTCTTATGTATACGAGGCTCCCTATGAGAGACTCGCATATATAAGATAATGCACTGGCACAGGATCTTTAATGCTGCACCAGTGCAGCTCCTGTCATGAAAGGGTTAAAACCATATTGACTTTGGTTATATCAAATACAAGCATACATTCAATCAGAATTAAAAACATACAGCAAGGTTACATATAAAGTCATTTTGTATATATTTCTATTGTAGTTACATAACATTTCATTTCTTTGATTATAAATTGGCCAGATTCTGTACACATATCACATGTGTGCAGGTTGTCTGCAATACTGTGATGCAATTTGGTGACAAATGTCTGTTGCAGTTGATAATCAGCATAATCAACATGTGATGTTCTATTTATTTTCATTTGCATAATATACACTCCTAAATAAAATGCATTCATGCTGTGGAACTTTAATGGAGTACAGTAATGCTCTAAGTAATCGACTTCTTAACCACAGCAGAATTATGGGTAACTTTTCAGGATTTAGTCGGAAATATGGCTTGTTGCCGTTCATCGGAAAGCTCTCGGGGAGAGCTTTCCGATGAATGGCAACAAGCCATATTTCCGACTAAATCCTGAAAAGTTACCCATAATTCTGCTGTGGTTAAGAAGTCGATTACTTAGAGCATTACTGTACGTTGGTTTGTTGATATCACACCGTGTGATGTCGCACATAGGCCCCAACTTGTTTTCAACTTGTATTGTATGGTCGCGTCTTGCAACATGCTACAAGAATATTGAAATTGGGAGCTGAATGCTCTTTTAATATGCAAGTTGGAATGTAAATATAAGAAATTGTTGCAAGTTGGTCTGATATTTTTATGTGTGTTCCACACAAAATGTCAAACGAACTTGCATCTATACTCTGTGGAACACAAGCAAATCAACATCCATTTATTAAAGGTGCACAATACGATTTGATGTTCCCAGTATCATCAGATTCCAACAACAACATTCTTCAAAAGACGCTTTAGTTATCAGAATTGATTAATTATTACCGATTATTTCCACATTTATATTCAGTAACTAACAGCGGCTTTACAAAAAAGGAACCAGATCAAACCTCACACTAATGAGATAGGCCAAATTGTAATTTGGAAATGAACTTTATTTAAGTCGCAAAGCCAATGTCTGTCATACGCCAAATCAATGTTTTACACAAGATACCTGATACATAGACAGGACCGCACAGCATGTGAATGTGGTGAACATTATTGCATAAATTTGTGGCACACTGTTACAATGAGATGAGATGAGGCCATGCAGAATGAGGTCCCCATAGGGTGAATTTAGTGATGCTAGCCTGCTATGCGGGATAGTGTCACTAAATTCACCCTCTGGGGACCTCATTCTGCAAGTGACAGGTACACTAATCTCAGACTTGGTGGAGTGACGCCTAATATTTTCAATCAGAAATGAATTTGAACCGAGCACAATATTCACTCGAACAGCCTTGGCAGGACTCAGATTCATTTCCAGCATCTCTGTCACTCTGTAGTTGCAAGGGATGGAAATTGCTGAGGAAACGCACTGCATGCAATGCAGAATTACACCACTGTCCTATTCTTGTGTCTGACACTTTTATTACGATGCTTGCAACATGAGCAGTGTGAATGAATAGCTTTAATGAATTTACTTCTAATTCAGCATCAGATGAATATATCACACATGACGCATGCCACACAGCTGGGGTTTGTTATTGTCAGTTAGTTATATATGCATGTGAAAAATAAATAAATAAAAAAGTCCATGCCTCTTTATCAAAAGAGATTTTGTGTTAATGTGGTGCACTCAGTTTTTTTTTCTGGAAACATACATCTTAATTACAAATACCTGTGGTAGCTTAAATTTAAACCTGTATCGCGACAGAATTTATCACCAAACTACATCATAGTAATGTAGCCCACTTTAATAACGTGACAATTTGTTATGTGTGGATTTGGCCATTGAATCCTGAAACACAGAATATAAAGTTAATAATACTGAGTAAACTAGCAACAAGTTTGATTTGGTATTGTCAATCAAATACTGTATGGTTAAAGCAGTGGTATGGATTGTCACAATTAATAGGAATCATTGAACACAATTGGTTGCAGCAAATGATATTCAAAATGTATAAAAATTTGTAAATTTCCTTGCAAAATGTCTTGTGAATATGAAATTGATTCCCACAAATTAATTATTCATTGGTTCGCATCTCGTTGGCAAACTGCATATTTAAGACCTATTGGGCAATAATTTGGTTTAAATGATAGTATAAATATTTAAGCTTCTATATAGTTTTTAACAATGGGGGTTGGGGGGGGGGGGGGGGTGGTGTGAAAGATTTTACCACAATTGTTGGGGGGGGGGGGGGGGGTGAGATACCCAAGCCCCTAATGTTGCCACACCCCTGTATGTTTGGTAGCCAGACACGTGCTATACACCACAGTCCCATGAACCAAACAAATCCATAACTCTATAAAACTTCAAATAGGGTTTTGATTGGGGTGTGGTGATCCAATTTGCCAAAAAAACATGATCACATTTGCCACCCCATATATATGCATGTACTATTAAATTATAACATAGGCGTGTACCTATTTGCAGATAATGTGACCACTTTCTCATTGCGCTTAGTTTGGATGGTCTTTATTCATGAGTGCAGCAACATGGTGACAGGGGTGGGGGAGTTTCACCCCCACCCTAACTTCAGTAAAAATAATTTTCTACAGTTGGAAATTTCATAATGCTATGAATTGCCAATATGGACTATAGGTTGTTTGAAGCATTCACTTGAACCAGCACGAATGATGATGTTCTGGTCATCGCCATCTAAACCGCTGCGTTCTCATGAGTGTAATCTTGGCAGCAATAAAATATTTTCTTGCAGATATTTTCTTGCAGCTACATGTGAACATGTCATAAGGGAATCACAGCAGAATTTACTTTTGTTGCTATAATAGCATTAGAGTGAAAGTTATGGTTAGTAGTTAGCATCATGTATGAAACATAGGAACTGAGAGGTGTCATACTGAGTTTAATCATGCTTCTAAATTAGGTGAAGTATGTTGAATATAAAATAACAGATAAAGACCATATGAAATAAAGCTTTGGTCACATTATCATAGGAACTACATAGTTTAAAAGATAAAAATAGATCATAGTACACATTGCTACTTTTTAACCCTTTCATGATGGGAGTCGCGCTGGTGCAGCATTAAAGATCCTGTGCCAGTGCATTATCTTATATATGAGTCTCCTGTTGGGAGCCTCACATATATAAGAGAATGTACTGGCTTACAAGATAAAGGTAAATATTGTTATTCTTATATATGTGAGGTGTTTAATTGCAAAATAGTCTCTTTTTTTTTAAAAGAAAAAAAGTATATGTATTCAATATACATTGTATTGATATATTCAGTGAAAAATTTAGATTATCTTTCTGAAAAATTGTCAATGCTGACCAATATCTATATTTCTATTTTAATATGTCCACCACTTTAAGAAACGCAAATGTCTTTATATAACATGCAGTCACAAACATTCACCGAATAAATATATCAAATAAAATATTTCAATGAATGACTTGCATTTAGTGAGTTCTATCAAGTTTTTCCACATTTTACCTGGCTAATCTGGCTACATTAAGACTTCTTCCATTTCTGGCCATCAACGGATTGTATCTGCAGTTTGGGAAGTGTCTAGAATGGAAAATAGCCAGCTTCAGAATTTCAGATGCATCTATTTGTAGGCTTGAATGTCTAAATTAATTATACACCAAATACATTACCCTGATTTGAATACTATGCATCTAGATATTGATAGTTTTTTGATAGTTTTATGCTGGAAATATACCCAGGGTTACATATTCACTGACCTATTTGTGTATGTATGTGGTTATTGAATATTTGTTTATCTCATCCCACTTCCCCCTGGGAGTTTCAAAGGTCAGAATAATATTTTTCGTTGGTCAAATTCAGTTGTCTTCTTACTTTCAAACACAAACTTCAGCTTTTAAGACTTGATGAAAGTTACTTGCATTTTTTGTAGGTACAATTTTAGGATGTGGGTATGTGTGGTGTCAAGTTATTTGTGTTTTGATAATTACTTTAAAAGGATATTAATATAGACCACTATATCTATGTAAGGAATCTGGCGATTTTTACAAATCACAAATCATTTTGACAAGGAAAATTACACAATTAGCTGCGAAAAGCACACATTAACTATTACCATATTGAGTGTATCTTTCTGGTAAAAAGCAATAATATGTCAAGAACTAGAAGTCTTGTGAGGAGTATTGTTACATGAATTCTTAGCAATTTTATCAGCAATGTGGATCAGCTATCAAAACATCTATTATTATATATGTAGTTCGGAGCAAGAATTGTGAGATTCTAAATAATAATTAATTGCAGCAGTTTTATGATGCATTTTTCTGAGATGAAGAAACAACAACTAGCTACTCTAATATGAGGTAACATCAGAGGTCAATATAGACATTGCCTGCTCATACCGGTAATATGAAACTAATTACTACATGATATTATTCAGTGCATATAATTATATTTATATTAATGGCAACAATATTAAATGTAACATTTATAAATTTTATATAAATTCTTTTTCAACAACCGTCTATATATAGTAGAGATACTCGATCGAAATACATATCACAACCTTCAAGAACAAACGTCCAACAGCCTCTCACAATCTTCACAAAAGAAATGAAATAAACAATACAACAGAACATTGTACAGTACAACAAAAATGAAATCAATTCACCATACTCATCTTATATACAGTTTCATCTTGTACATAATTCTTTCACAAAATGTTCACAACAGTTCACAACATACAGTGTAACAACTTTGCAGATGTGTTCATATAACTTTATGAGAATTGAACAGTTCCACATTTGCAATTAAACAGGCCCCATAAAAACCTTTCCACAGAGTGTGGCAAGCACAGCTTTGCTTAATAAGATCACACCCAGAGTGCAATGAGCACCTACAGACAAATTGTGACATGGGCGAATTACATGAATCACTTTTCACCTTTGCAGAATTTGCTGGCTGTTATAATTGGCAGTGACTGATCAATTGATTTTATTTTCTGCAATGACATAAAAATGCACCACACATAGTATCCCTCATATCAAAGGTGGCATTTTGCTGAGGTATATTAATTTTGAGGTGGCTTAATTAGAAAGATGTCTTAATTTAAACATAACCTACATGACTGAGATACGGAGATCCAAACCCACCTTGACACCCCCCTCTGGTACCACCCATGTCATGCATTAAATTGAGATTTCACAGCATTTATCTCTAGCGATCATCAATTAACATAATTTGGGGGAACAGTCACCTGTGAGCACAAGTGATGTTAGATCATGTACCTTCATTTTCTGTATTAACATACTTGGTTAGATCATGCCATGAAGCTCCATGCTGGCTAACGCCGTAGAGATCATATTCCACCAGTACAAAACCTTGGAAATTTTTGAAGTTTTGACAGAGAGCCTTATGAAGTTAAAATATAACGCTAGGATATATTTCTTCGTAATTATTTGTTCCTTAATAATGTACTTCACTGCAGGTGAAGGGCCTAACTTGAAATTTCATGATCTAACAAACTTTGTGAGTGATTTTGCTTTGCGTCGCTCACATTTATGGAATTTATCCTTGGTAATGAATTCAATATTTATTGCGATATCTGCTCAGAAAAGTCACACAAAAGAATGCAATTTCGATTGACCTTCACCAATAGTAAAGTACATTATTAAGGAACAGATAGTAACTAAGAAATATATTCCCCGCATTATTTTTTCGACTAATGTTCCCTGTAAAAACTTTTAAAAGTTCCAAGGTTTTGTACTGGTGGAATATGAACTCTACGGGCGTTAGCCTGAGTATAGATTCATGGTATGATCTAAAGTAATTTTAGTTGTGAATACTGTGCAAATCACCCATGTTACATGCTGCTTGGTGAGGCTTTGAATATGGGGAAAAGATGAACACTACTGGAAAAAACAGAGACCCTATTTTCTTTTTGATGCAACAATTTTGTGTTACTTTCGGAAGTCTGTTCACAGCATGTAGAATGCTTTGATGATGGATACGATTCAGTGTTCAACTGATATTAAAAGGGCAATTATTAATGATTATGTGGACACATCTGCATTTGTGAGAAGGCAAGCATGTCATGTTATCACAATGAGAAAGTGAGGCAGATGGGCTGGTGTAGAGAGAACTATCATTATATCACAATCCCCTTATTGCTTCAAATGATGAACACTTGACATTTCTCCATGTTATTGAGTCTCATTGAAAAACTATCAAAAACTTTAAAATCTGTGAACCATATGTTGTATCACATCTCTATCATGTTGCTTATCATTTGAAACTTGCCCCATAACTAGTAAAGTACAAAAATTGATCTGAAAAGTTTTAACACTTTACAACGTCAAAATGACTGTTGTAACCTATATCTGATATGATTCTCCATGCTTGAAATTAGTTTTTTTAATGTACAAAATCACAATTTCAAGAGAAGCATACTGAGTATGGTAATATAACTATGTCCTTGTCAGTGCACTCAAAGAAAGGAACATTTTGTCTGGATTTAATGATAGATCAAATGTTGCAGACCCCATGCCCCCCAAATCAAGGTGGCAGTAAAAAAGAGGCATAACTCTGTCAAAAATCATCGGACCATGACCATAATCAAACTTTGCTTGTATCGTCTCAAATGTGAACCATTTACCAAATATCAAGAAATTCCGCTGAAAATTGCTCAAGTTATCATCCAGACAACACAAAAACTGCGATTTTGAACTTGACCTCAATAAAGTGATTGTTATTCCTCATACCAAGTTTCATTTCAATCGGAATATTTGAACTGAATATTCTGGGGGACAATTAGACAGGTAAGCAAGAAATATTGACTGTTGGATCCAGGGTAATAATTGCTCTAATCATTGAAACTAATTACTGTCAAATGTGTGTAATAAATGGATTAGTTATAAATTATTTATTATTAATGTTACTGTTGCTCTTATCTTCTTAAAGATGCATAATCCGAATTAACGCTCGCATATTACTATTACTCCGAATTAACGCTCGCATATTACTATTACTCCGAATTAACGCTCGCATATTACTATTACTCCGAATTAACGCTCGCATATTACTATTACTCCGAATTAACGCTCGCATATTACTATTACTCCGAATTAACGCTCGCATATTACTATTACTCCGAATTAACGCTCGCATATTACTATTACTCCGAATTAACGCTCGCATATTACTATTACTCCGAATTAACGCTCGCATATTACTATTACTCCGAATTAACGCTCGCATATTACTATTACTCCGAATTAACGCTCGCATATTACTATTACTCCGAATTAACGCTCGCATATTACTATTACTCCGAATTAACGCTCGCATATTACTATTACTCCGAATTAACGCTCGCATATTACTATTACTCCGAATTAACGCTCGCATATTACTATTACTCCGAATTAACGCTCGCATATTACTATTACTCCGAATTAACGCTCGCATATTACTATTACTCCGAATTAACGCTCGCATATTACTATTACTCCGAATTAACGCTCGCATATTACTATTACTCCGAATTAACGCTCGCATATTACTATTACTCCGAATTAACGCTCGCATATTACTATTACTCCGAATTAACGCTCGCATATTACTATTACTCCGAATTAACGCTCGCATATTACTATTACTCCGAATTAACGCTCGCATATTACTATTTCCTTGGCTTCGGGGGATAAAAAATATTTGATTCGAGTTGAGGATCCCACCCATCAAAGCTCAGAGTGATCAGATATCGATGTTTGAAATCTATTATTTTTCACCACCAATAACTTGACAAACCGGCAAAATTTTGTTGAACAAAATGTTGATAAATAACAGGTTTTGGTCAATTTTATACTTTTGTTGACTGTGGTTAGCATTATTTTTGGGCAATTACTTGATTCTGATAACTGAAGCGGCATTTCAAAAAATATTGTTGTTGTTGGAATCTGATGATACGGGGACCATGAAATCGGATTGAGTACCTTTAATGTTACTGTTGCTCTTATCTTCTTAACAGCCGGTCATGACAATGAGATATATATTACATGATGGAAATCTGAGCACAATCAGTGTTACCAACATTACAAGTTTTAGCACCTCAGACACAATAACATGAGACAGAAGAAGCACGATGCATTGAGACAGGTACAGTGAGTGTTCATAATACCTGACAGAACAGACGGTGATACGAGTATGTTTCATATCCATATGAGTTCCAGTATGTTTGGAGCTCCATAACTCAATGGTCAGAGTATTCTGCTTGTAGTCACTGTCAACACAGACATGAGTTTGGCTAGGTATTGAGTTAAGCTGAGTGTGACTGTAAAGTTATGCACTGTTCAAATATGATGTCTAGTTGTGACCTTGAGCAAGGTCGCTTGTACTGTTAACACCCCTCCATATGAATAATAGACCATTCCAATATATACTTTATGGGATAATTTGTTGGGAGAATCCATTTAGTGAAGAAAGTATAAAACATAGGAAAAGAGTTTATCTCGGAACAAAGTGAACTACGTTCAGTTTTGTCAGGTATTTTGTGTCTTCACTTCACCATGCTGGAATATCTGATTTTGTATTTTTGACTTGCTTGATATCAATGTTGAGGAAACGCAGATAAACAGAATGACATGAATAGCATTACTGACTTCTCCGTTATAACAGTCCACAAATCCCTATGAAGGGAAAAGTATATTTTCTCTACTAAAGTAGCATTCTGGATTCTAGACAATAACACAACATCCGTTAAGTTGTATCCGTTAATACACACAATGGAGAGATTCTATTTTCAATGCAATGTAAAGCATAATACATAACTTATATGGCATGCATCATGACGTTTCTTTTTTTTTCAACTGATAAAAGATGTATAGTATAAAGTGCTGTTTGGATTTGACATTATCGTACAATTAATTTATTACAGATAGATTGATTGTTAATATTACATTTATGCCAATATCGAACTTGTCAGCTGCAATTATTAATCGGAAGCTCTGCATTATAATGCAATGTACGAGCTCATGTGAGTGGCTTAATGCAGACAACGGACCATGTCAATACAGCGAATGGACCAACGCAGCATACTTGTCTGATCACTCCTTAACTCTTGCCATGGTCACTATTATAAGAGTATCTATTATAAATCCCATGAGAGAAAAAGCACTATTTATACCCTTTCTATACTAAATGGATTCTTCCGTTCAGTTAAAAAAGTATACATTTGAATGGTCTATATTCATCTGGAGAGGTTTTCAGGAAATATAATCAGACATATAATAAAAGTGCAGAATGAGTCAATTTTATTGGATGAATATGTTTAGATAATATGTTCAACAAACATTTGTTGAACTTATTATCTGAACATTTTTAAGGGATAACTTCTCATCAACGAGAATTTAGTATAGAAAGGGTTTTAAAAGTACTTCATCAGACGAACAGTCTTGAATGACCATCCACTGGTAATAATTATATCATTGCAACAGTGACTACAAGCAGGTCAAAACAATATTATTCAGTAAACCAGTTGAATTTGCATGAAACCTAACTTTGTAGATTGCGTATCCAGAGTAGTTAAACTTAACGTTTTTAAACATAATTGGATGGATGGCATAGTAATTGATTGTGGGTGTTAACACCCGATTTGTTAATTCTTATCTTCACTAGTCATTTCTTTTTAAGGAATAATTGCTTCATATCCTTGTTAAAATAAATATTTCATCTTCAGAAATAAAACTTCAGTGTTTAAAACAAATTGCAAGATGAACTTTTCCTCCTTCAGTATGTGGTCAATTGATAGCCAGGTTTAGCCACAAATAACTTGAATGTGTGTTACTATGGTATTGCTATGGAGATGCACTTGGCAGAAAAGTCACATGAATATGGCACCAAGCCTACACGTTTATAGATATTAACCCAATGTGTAGCAATCCATGAAATCCATGATAGTTGGGTGTCGAGGACAAGCTTCCACACTGGGACCAGCGATACACTTAATCGGTTTAAATCAAAATAAGATCTTACTGCACAGGCAAATTCCATTCTCACACTGCACGCATAGCGTTGTTTGCTCATTCGGTTATTAAAAGATTGGATTCTTCCTCTTTGCTACAAGTTCGGTATGGTACATGTTGGACCACAAAATTCTAAATGGTATGACAGTGTACGTGTTGGCGAAATGGTCATGAGAGTCATGTGACTTTCGTTATCAATGGTAATACATTATAAGTCACACATTCATGTGGCTAAACCTAGCTGTCAACAAACTTCAGATGGGCATGAACAATACACATCATTAGGTTTATAAAAATAAGACCAAATGTTTTCTAGCCATTTTGCAAACTTCCTTTTATGAGATGAAACAATAGAATAGAACCAAGGCAAGTAAAACTGACAATAAATTCACATGTACCTACAATAAATATCTTAAAAGAACTCAAGGTCTTCAAAGTGGGTTCATGCGAAATAACATAACAGACTGAAAAACAACTATCAACAAGTACAGTAATGCTCTAAATAATCAACTCCTTAACCACAGCAGAATTATGGTAACTTTTCAGGATTTAGTCGGAAATATGGCTCGTTGCCATTCATCGGAAAGCCATATTTCCGACTAAATCCTGAAAAGTTACCCATAATTCTGCTGTGGTTAAGGAGTCAATTATTTAGAGCATTACTGTACATGAAAAAATAGATTGACTTTGTTCATATTTTCATTAATAACTCTCCAATAAACAAACATTTGAATGTCAAACGATTGTAATGTAAACATTACCGTTACAGTGGAATTACCAATAAAAGTCCAATTAGTTCAATGAAATACCTACGGTTAATCAAAACTTGATGGTAAACATTGGAAAAGGTCTAAGCATTGAAAAATATTCTGAAAATTATATTCCGACTAAATTATTTTAACTTACTACATGATTAGCAATGTTTGTTGACAAATCACTGTTGTTAACAATGGTTTCAACATTTTTGGTTCTATTTTGATCTGTATATCTTAACAAAACAGTAATCTTGTAGGATATATATTAGTGTAATAAATGTTCAAACATGTGTGACTTTAACTATGATATTGCAACACAAAATATATAATCCTGTTGAAATGATGACTTGGTTCATGCACTGTTTACTTACATTTATCATATAGTTCCTGGCTCAACTCTTGTAGTCTATTGGCCAATAATCCCATATACAGCAATGCCCTAAATAATCGACTCCTTAACCACAGCAGAATTATGGGTAATTTTTCAGGATTTAATCGGAAATATGGCTTGTTGGCATTCATCGGAAAGCTCTCACTGATGAATGGCAACAAGCCATATTTCCGACTAAATCCTGAAAATTACCCATAATTCTGCTGTGGTTAAGGAGTCGATTATTTAGGGCATTACTGTATATGAAAGTTTGTAAAATGGCTAGTAGCAAATAAATGATATAACTCAACGTAAAGAGAGCTTACGATCTACTGAAAGCAGTTAATTTACACACATGTCTCAGGAGAAGTGGAAATAATGCGTACATTCTTCACACGGCGAACAATCGACCCCACCGTCGCACATGTAGGAGTGTGCCTGGGCGATTCGTCTATCCCGGAGTCCGATGCAGGATAAATCTGGTGTCTCGCTGATCTCGAATTCACAGACGACCCAGATGTCGATGATTGTCTGGTATGTACAGGACTGTTGGTGCCGTGCTTGGTGGCTAGATTTGCCATATCTTTCGGCCTTGTGAATATCACGTTGGAGAACTCTGTCTCGACTTGTACAATGGGAGGACTTACTTCCATATTAGGAGAAGGAATGATGTGGTCGATAAGCTTACTGTTATCCGAGCAGCAGGAAAAGAAGAAAAATTCTTTTCAATTAAGATAACATGTTATTTCACACAAAAAAGAGAAAGAAATGAAAGTCAATGACACTGAAGCACAACTTGGGGAGGGGCTAATGTCAAATGCTAAGTTAATGGAGCGATGAGGAATGCACATGTTTTTTAACAGAATTCGGTAAAATGGTAAGGTCCCATCCAGAGGTCACCCCAAAGATCCATATGAAGTTTGGTGATGATCTGATGAGAGATGTGACCTGTAGGGTGCACAAAATGATTTAGTCATAAAAGTGTAAAATCCAAGATGACAGACATGTTTTTTAACAGAATTCGCAAAAAAAATTATGCTTTATCAAGGTTGACTTCATAAACACCTAATGGGACAGGGGGGGGGGGGGTCGGAAAAAAAATTCAGGCACGTATGGCATTTTTTCCCTTTCGATCATTTTTTGTACCCACCCACCCCCACCGCCAAATTTTTTTCCGTTTTCGGCAGTTTTTTTCCGACCATTTTTTGACACCCACCCCCCCTTTTAACACTAAAACAGAGATTTGCGGGGGGAAATTCACTGTAAACAGCTGTATATGAACTTCTACGCATACTATTTATCATGGATGTTAACATGGACATGTAAATAGGAATGAGTCATTTTGAAGTCATTCGGCCAAAAAAACATGGCCGCCAGCGGCCATCTTGGATTTCAAAATTTGCAACAAAATACAACACGATAACTGCCTGCAGCCAGTTTACCAGTTAGAATTACATTATTTCTCTCATTCAAAGTTGTTTCGAAGCCCAACTCATTGCCAAAACACTAAAAAACAAGCAGGAAATTTTTTTTTTAGTTGCGGAAAAAATTGCTTGTTGGTGGCTTTGACCCCCCCCCCCCCCCCCTGAATGGGAAGTAATTTTTTTTAGATCATGAAATAAAAAAACAGAACATTTCAGCTGAATATCTTGCTCTTTTAACCATGCCCATCAGCATCCATTATAATATTTGATCAGAGCAAGCTGCCCAATTTAAATTGAAATGATGTAGCAGCAATATTGCTTAATCAAACTATTCTTAACCCTTTCATGACGGGAGCTGCACTGGTACAACATTAAAGATCCTGTGCCAGTGCATTCTCTTATACATAGGGAGCCTCGCAAAAATAAGAGAATGCACTGGCTTACCATGTATCAGGTCAGGCACATCCTGAATTCCACTATTATAGCGATATTCCACTATTATAGTGGTATTTGACCATTACCGTTTTGTTAATTTGATAAAAGAGGGATAATCCAAAATCATATTTCCCATAAATATTATTCAAAATCAGATCGCACTAACTCGATACCATGCATATAGTTTGTCCAGGAGAATTATTAATCATGACGGCACACGATAAGCAACTCAATTAGCATGTAATTAGTTGAAATATTGTTATGAAGGAGCGATTGAGTCATCCTGCTATTGTCATTTAGAACAGGATATATTAGTAATAGTATAATATTATTGAATATCAAAGTTGGCGCAAAAGATTGCACAACAAATTTTGTCGGAAGACTGTTCATTCGCTGCGATATTGTTATGAGTGACATTTGGCTGTGCACTGGTATGCGCCGTCTTCTATTCCCGACGCAGATAAAGGAAACATGAATATGTTATAGTCAAATATCACTATAATAGTGGCATATAGCTATAATAGTGGAATTCAGGATGTGCCTGACCTGTGTATTCTCTTATAAAAGCGAGGTTCCCTATGGGAGACTCGCATTTATAAGAGAATGCATTGTTGGTACAGGGTTTTCACAAAATTTCAGGAAGCTCCAGTCATGGAAGGGTTAACAAAAATGTCTCTATGCGCTATTGTTCCTTTTCGTTTAAGCTTGTGACATCTCTTTATATAATAATCTTGGTTAAAAACGAAGATGAACATCAGAAAGTAAGACTGGAAATTTTCTAAGGCTATCTCCATTAAAACGAACAAATTCGCCTAAGGGGAAGATAGCTGAGTGGAATCCATAAGGCAAATTGTTACATGTATCAGGAAACACAATTGTGAAAAATTATTTATTGCATCGAATATGTGACTTAAAAGTGAACAATTATTAACAAAATGAAACAAACATTCTTTTTCTCATTCAATTTGTGTAACAGGTAGCTAACAAGATACAATGTACATATATAATTAAACAAAGCAAAAACAAAAACAAAGAAACAAAATATTTCCATGCTATTGCAGGGGGGAATTTTCTATCAACTCCTAGCCACAACATTCATTTGGCATCAGCATCTGTTAATTGAGAGCCTATATTCTCCACCAAATTTAAACATAACCATTCCATCCGAAAGAATTTTATCAATATGTTAAAATTAATTAATTAATTCACAAATAGAGAGAAAGTTGAAAGATGATGGATAAAACAAACCCTATGATAGTGGATCTGACTATAAATCAAGTTCTTGTATGCAAACATGAACAATTCATCAACATCAGCAGTGGGGTTGTGCCACACTGTTGACATCATGGTGCTCAGAGTTTGGCTGTCGCCTGCCAAATTTGCCAATTGCAAAGCTAGTTCACATTTGGCAAATATAATTTTCATTTGGCAATCGAGTTCTCATTTCCACAAGAAAGTAGGAACTATTTATTAAGAAATCGGTTGTTTAACCAGTCTATGTATTTATATTGAAAATATATTTTAATAAGTGTGCACGTAGCCTTTGAATATTGCTCTGGAAATAAAAATTCAACTTTTATGGAACAAAATTCAACCATCAAATTGACTTCTCACACTGTCTAGTTACAGTTGCAACATTAAACATGTTATTCAAAGCTAAATCATTCTAATTAAATATCATACTAATTATAATTTGATGGAGGAAGATGACCTGACAGGTCATGTCGCCTCCACGACATTTTTCTTTAAATAAACTTTTTGTATCAAACTATTATTATGATGATTTGTCATGAAATAAAATATTCTGATTCTGATTCTGAATTTCCCATACCAGTTTTCGAGCAGTGGCTTATGCAGGTTAAGGGAAGGTAAGACCTCCATCACCAGGTAGTTAGTATGATTGCATCAGTGAGGTGGGGGTATCGAGTATGTTGATAATGTTATCACAACTAATCCCCTTCCATAGGGGTGGCTGTAAGTTGATGTAGACCTTATATTGCGGGTAAGGGCAAAACAAAAACATCTATGTTTCCAATAACATTGGGAAAATTTTCTAGGCAGGGAATTTTTTTTTTTTTGCCAATTGTTTTCTTCTTAAACCTTTCAGCCATAAGCAATATAATAGCGTAGTTACGGTCCCATGGAATATGGTAGATCCATTATTGTATTGAAACTGAGGCCAAGCATTGGATAAAAACATGTTGTCCCTTGAATTCATTCACTCTGCAGTAAGATCTCTACCAACATTGAGCTTAATAACCAACTTATTTTTGCTTTTGGGATTGGGAAAAATGATAAATATTCACTGAATATTTATCATTTTTCCCAATCCCAAAAGCAAAAATAAGTAATTTCACATTGACACTCGAACAGGTAACTATAGACTAGCCTTCTGGAGAAAATTGAAAAAAAAAATGTCTCGGCCCAATGCATTCACTTTCTTATGAAAATCCACTGGATGACAACATTAGTCAAGAATTTTGGCTACTGTCTGTAGATGCATTGCATCCTGATTATCTGTCACAAGTTTTAGTTGTCATGATGTGGACATCTATCTAAAACATCGGCATCTCCCTTGAAGTGGCCATTTTTAACTGTAAAAAATAACTTTTCCATAAACCCTGTTATTGCGGCCAGATATCATTTGTGAGAATTTGGCAAAAAATATTTTCATCTGGCAAAACATTTTACAAATTAAAATTTTGGCCAACGCAGACCCTGGTGCTCCTTCAACGGTTTATACAAGACTGAATATGGTGTGTCTGACAGAATGAGGTCCCCAGAGGGTGAATTTGGTGATGCTAACCCACTGTGCGGGGTAGCATAACTAAATTCATACTCTGGGGATCTCATTCGCCTTTGGCCTCAAATTAACATTGTTTTTAGTTACTTTTTCTCTTCTGTTCAGTTTCTATATTCCATAATTTGCAGAAGATAAATTGCATAATCGAGCTCAATCTGATCCTAGGTCTCCCATAGCAGAATGAGGTCCCCAGAGGATGAATTTGGTGATAATAGTGAGATATATGCAGGATAGCATCACTTAATTCACCCTCTGGGAACCTCATTCTGCAAATGTCAGACTAAATTCTGGCTTGGATTTATAGTACAAACTTTATACCTATACTCAAAACAGGATGGTCTGAGAGTTAAAATGACTTAATACTTGCTGACATGCCGTGCAGGATAGCGTTACTAAATTCACCCTCTGGGGACCTCATTCTGCAAACAACAGACACACTATTTCCAGACTTGGATACTTAGTTCCTGGGAAATGTTATATAATATGTGAGATAATATGAACATTTCCTACCAATAAATGAATAGAAAGAGACTCAACCCTTGACAGGACTTGGAGTTGTAGAACACAAACAAAAAGTTTAGCCAATGCAAAATAAAGGTACAGCGATATATTAATTATATTATTTAATACATGAAACATTAGACCATGCCGCAAAAGCTTAATATCAAAAGCAAGTTGATGATTATTTTAGCACGAGTTCATATGACTTACTTCAATGGCAACTCTATGTACTCATGATAGTCAAAGAAAAAATAATAAGTCATCTCTATACGTAAATAATCTGTAAGCGATGTCACATCTTAAAAATAATGGATACAGCAGAAACATGAATCACTCATCAAAAACAATAATTCCTGATTGTCAAGAAAAAAAAAATTCTACCAAAATAAATAAATTTCAACTATTAACGGAATGTACTAAATCACAATACTACCTTTCAATTATTAAAGTTTTTATAATAAGGCTGCATAAATATCTGTGTTTTAAGGAACCTCCCTCGTCAATGGAGTGGGCTTCATAAAAAAATTTCATTTGCAAATTCATCCAGAGTTCAAAATTCAATCTCCATTTTACCACAATTGGAAAAGGAGTGTTTAGATGAATCTGTTGTCCGTTGCTTTGTGCATTGGCACCTTGCATTATAAATGGAATATAGACAATGACACTAAGGCATTTAGATGGCTGCGATGCATCCATTTTATGTTGTATCCATTAACGCACACAACAAAGAGTTTCTAGTTTCAATGCAACACAAGCCGTAATGCATATACCTTAGATGGTACACGTAATTAAGGTCATGCATCATGACAAATCTTGTTTCAACTTTTCATACTGTATACACCCGTCAGTAAGCCCATCCCCGAAGATAAGCCCAGTCTGGGTTTTTTACACTAAATAAAACATGGGGTGGTCCTCGTAGATAAGCCCACCCCCATTTTTTGAGCATTTGGAAGGTGATGTCTTTCTATCCTGTAGAATAGGAGAAGATACCCAAGCACATCTGTGCTTTTATTATTTTTTCCAGTTGTTTTTCTTAAAAAATAAAGATGTATAATAGTTTACACTTGTGTTAGTATTGTTGTGAATTATAAACATCTTATTCTTGTCTTAGTTGTTGGATCAATCAAAGAGGTATCAAATCAATAAAATCAAAGGATGTGTAATTTATTGTTCACACCTCTATCAGAGTAAATCCAATGGGATGAGGGGTAATCACTCGGTGTTTTTGTAGGATCCTTTGATAATGCAGAAGAGTGATGGATGTTCATCTGCATCTCACTGTTTTGTTTTTATAAGAATTAGCTTGATTTATAAGCATAAGTGTAACTAAATTAACTTGCGAACTCATCATACAACCCTATTGTGTTTACAAATTAATCCCAAAATTTACAACCTTATTCAAATTTATCCCAATGTATCTGTCTATCACTGTTTCTGGTTATTATCATGTGATTTTATCTTAATAATATAAATAAAAAATATTATTATCTTTATTCAATACAAAAATATGGTATTAGTAGCAAATATAATAGGTCGGCACCTGAAGGCTAACTGAGTTTTTGCACAGGGGGTTCCTCGTGAGTAAGCCCAGTACCCACTTTTTGAGCAAAAAACGTGCATGAGCCCCCGGGCTTACTGACGGGTGTATACAGTAATTAAAGATGGCG
Source organism: Siphonodentalium dalli (assembly GCA_032622095.1). NCBI lineage: Eukaryota > Metazoa > Mollusca > Scaphopoda > Gadilida > Siphonodentaliidae > Siphonodentalium > Siphonodentalium dalli. Next base: position 130,761,510 of record CP136062.1, on the reverse strand, counting down.
AGCTGTTTGCGAAGTGAAGGAAATTTGACTTGTATATTTGTCAATAAAGATAATAGTTGTTGGGATTTGACAGGTTATCAATATCATAGAATACATTTATAACAGATAGATTGATTTGCAATTATTTCAATATCGAACTTACCTGCTGCAATAGAAAATTCTACATTTAAAAATAATGCAATGCACCCGTATGAACGGTTTAACGCAGACAACAGAATCTATCATCGCAACGGACCAACGCAGCGCAGTCGGCTGAACAATCCTAAACTTAACCTTTCATGATGGGAGCTGCACTGGTGAACCATTAAAGATCCTGTGCACAGGGAGCTTCACATATATAAGAGAATGAACTGGCTAACAAGGTCAAGGCAAATATTGTTAGGCCAATGTATTCTCTTATATATGTGAGGCTCCCTATATAAGAGAATGCATTGGCACATGGTTTTTTTCAGGAAGCACCAGTCATGAGAGGGTTAAGATAGATGTAAAGGCAAAAACCATTGTAAAGGAGCTTCAATAGACTACTTGAAAATTTATTAAAATAGGATTTTATTATTCATTTCATAAAATTATCTGTGCATCCATGGATTAGTATCCAGAGTTCTTTGTGGGGGGGGGGGGGGGGGGGGGGGGTAAATAGCCTGCCTTCCTCACACAATTTTCCCATTGCCTGAGAACACAGGTTTTTATTTTTTCTATTGACTAGTGTGCGTTCTTAATACTTGGTCTTGTATACTGAATTTTAACTCAAATCATCATGTTCACAGTACAGTCAAAGCAAATAATTCAAGAGAGCGTTGTTATCTTCAATGAATTTAACCCTTTCTGTACTAAATACTCATCAATGAGGAAATGTTCCGACCATAGGTCGTTTGCTGAACTTATTATCTGAACATTTCCAACCAATGAATATAAATCATTCTGCTCTTGTATTATCTAATTTTTCAATCTGTCAGCTTTTATTACCTGAACACACATCTAAATGAATAATAGACTGTTCTAATGTATGTTGTTATAACTGAATGGAAGAATCCATTTAGTATAAAAAGGGTTAAGTAAATGGATGTCTGAAATATATTTCAGTTGCAGCTCTCAAATCGATGTAAGACAATCCCAATTAAAATGAATCTGCTGATCGTCTTGCGATAACTGATCAACCCATCATCAATAATTTCAATTCTTGTTGAATGTTCTATAAAGATAAAGACTCCATATTGAGTCATTTAAAAGAACAGATGGAAGAGTCAAATTATGCAAATAAAAATCTCACATCGTGGAGGTATTAATAACAATGTTAAAGATTTTGCAACAGAAATAGAAACAAGCATAGAACAAAGGCATGCCATTCATGTGTATAAACAAACAAAGGCAAGCTCTCACACTAGTATATTATATTATATTATTTTATGGATCTTGAACTGTGAAATAATTTCTTAAAGACACAGGTGAAATATTAGCCTGGTGATCAGCGTTCGCACTGCCACTTGCCAAATTTGCCAATGGCAAAAATAATTCACATTTGGCAAAAAATATTTTCATTTGGCAAAAGTTTTGGCAAGTCACTTATTAATTCCTCAAGTAAGTTGAAATATATTGGTCAATCAATACCATTCATTTCAGGAAACCCTTACAATATAACTATATTAGTGGTGTTTTATATGGTTTAGGAAAAGTTCACACCTCTATTAAGATGCAGTTAATCTGATAGTTAATAGTAACGATGGGCGGAAGGATTAACCGTATTTTTCATCTTGTGATATGCCCTTCTGATGAAGCAACCCTAGCTTCGACCATTTTATTGTTCAGTGATTAGTTTATTGTTCTATGATAAACCATAATAGAGATGCGAGTATAATTATTAACTAACTGCTTTCCTGTCGACATCAAAAGTCGTTCAAACCATGAGTGTCGAAACATAAGACTCAATTAAGGTTGCAGAATCTGGTACTATCATCTATAGCTTTTGGCAAATTCTAAAATAATTTGGCAAAAAATATTTTCATTTGGCAAATTATTTGGCAAAAGTAAATTTCGGTCCAGTGCGGACCCTGCTGGTGATATGTTATGACAAATATATTTAGGATGAGAATGTAAGAAAAAATGTAAGAAAAAATTCAAGGATGTAGAACTAGATGTGTAGGGAAATGGTATAAAAATTAATTCTATTTCTCAGAAAATACCAGTTTTCTCCTTATTTTTGTATAATACAGGCCTTAAAATCTGACCCGGACTGGAGCAATTATATTCTAAATTTGATTGGCGTAGCTCTTATATAATTTTGCACTTCGTAATCACCTAATCTGGATCATGTCACCTCATCTGGTACTGGTCAATTACTAAGGGAGAGCTACATGTATTATGAAAGGCAATATTTCTACATTTTATGGGCGGTTAGTACATACATTATTACTGAGTTGAAAATAAATGCCAATTATTTAATCATAAGGTGTCAATCCACGGAATACAGCAAACAAATTGGCTGACACACACTTTGCAATTTAGTTTATTCTCGATCACCTAAATTTCTTGATTACTTTCCCCACTAGAAAAATGACAGCAGGACCGAGTGACCATGCCTATACCGCATGCCTAAAAATGTACATGGAAACTGTTTGATACTTCCTACCATTTAATATGAAATATCGGCATCATAATTCTTTCAGGTATGACTGTATTGCCAATAATAACCGTACTAGATGATAATATTCAGTGTAAATGCAGCCAGACAAATCAACAAGATGGAACAGCTGTCCAGTGTCAATCGATGCATGATCAGTTGCAATAAGAATAAGTCAATCAAAATCGGCTGAATTGCTGATGAGACAAGACCAGTCGATAAGTACAAGTATTGACTGACAGGTGTCTCTTTCAACTTCATGTGTCTTTTTCGTAGGAAATAGTCTCAATGTTGTGAGCTCGTTATACTTCCAACTTCTACTTTTGGTGGTTCTCTTGTGAATTGACAGATTAAATTATAAGAAATAACCATTGTTTCGATTAAGGTTAAGAGTTATAACCAAAAAGTAGGAAGATATATTTTCTATAACAGCGCTAGACACATTATAGAATTTATCTTCAAACTTTTCGGTTATAACCTTAATTGAAACAAGAGTTATTTCGTAAATGGAATTTCATAGAGTGTTGTGTATTACGGATAAAATTCTTTTGATAACTAAGAATAAAATAATGAGTAGTTACATAATATCCATTGATTCACTGAATCAAGATGATCTGTGAGGATGATAAGATGATATGTTCAACAAACAGCTTTATAAGCTGAACATAACCTACAAATGAATCGGATGGGGTTTTGCTGCCTATCGTCTGATTAGATGATCTGAACATCTCAAAAAGTAAAAAATAGACAATTCCATTTTAGAAATGAAAAGGAAAATCCAATCAGGAGTCAAATTAGGCCACACACAGTTGATTATCTGTTTCTCGAACACTCTTTTAAAAAAAATAGGCAGGCAGGTTTTTATATTTAGTTTTACCTGAAATCTTATCTGGGAGGCAAGTTTTTGTTCCCAATTAATATCACCAAATTTTCATAGCAGGGTGGTTTTTATATGTTTACTCCTGAATTGTCAAAAAACATTGTTGGTGTGACAAATAACTCTTCATAAATAACTGATTATGCAATTTTAATGTAAGAGTCTGTTGTCCAACCAAAAGACAATGTTTAAACAAACCAAAACAAAATTTTATTATTATCAGGCATAACAGTGGGAAATTTCTACCAAATACAAGTTGAAATGTGTGTCGCTAAATTTAAGGTCAGTAACTTGTCAGTTGTCAAGCGATAGGATGACTTAGGGGGGGGGGGCAGGTGTTTGAGAAACAGAACTTGTTTTGGCCTAAGTTACACCAAATCCAGCGAATCATATTCACTTCTCGTACAAAACATTGTAAGCAGTTGAAAGGAAATCAGCATGCAAAACAAGCAAAACAGAACCATGCAGTGTCAGAGTGGTCTCCCTTACTTGTCTATTGCACCATACAACTGATACTCTTTGATGTAGTTTATCACAGAATCTTGAAGTAAATATCTGACACTCTCGCTCCTTTTCAATGACCTCCTGTAAATATATAATTATGTTGTGAGAATTAAAGATTGATTATTTGCTAATTACATTTCAGTTTTGCCACATTGGTGGTAATGTTCAGGCTTTGGGGCCTTGTAACAAATTAGTACTCGCTTTAGAAAAGAAAGTATAGGGAATATTGCACTTGCAGTATTATGCATCTAAGCGCGTGTACTTTTACAAATATTTTTATAATGTCGTTTATAAGAGAATATTTCAACTAATCACCCAAAAATGCTAGGAAATGCAATGGAAGAATTCAATGAAAGGTCTGTTAAAGATGCATTATCTGAATTAACGCTCCCAAATTACTATTTCTTTGGCTTCAGGGGTAAAAAATATTTGATTCGAGTCAAGGAACCCACCAATCAAAGCTCAGAGTGATCAGATATCAATTTTTGAAGTTTGTTATTTCTCGAGATGTGTAATTATTTGTGGCCCAGAAAAACATCATCAAACGGACGGTCTCGGACAAGATTGCAGATGGAGGTGGATAACTCTAAAATCAAGTGGTAATACATCCAAATTTCATGATAATATCAAGTGAGCCATATTTTGTTAAACAAAATGTTGCTAAATAAACACGTTTTTGGAAATTTTATACCAAAGTTGACAGTGGTTTGCATTATTTTGTTGCAATTAATTGATTCTGATAACTAAAGCATATTCTGAAGAATTGTTGTTGTTGTTGTTGCTATGGGGACTGTCTGATCGGATTGAGTACCTTTAATTGTTTGATTATTGAGGATATATTCAGGGATACAGACTTTAAATGATAACAGGATATTGAAATCTAATCTAATCAAAGTCTTCATCACAATTGACATTGTCCCACTTGTTAAAACTTGTTAAAAAAGTTATTGTGTAACATATAAATATGTATATATTTTTAAACCAAACAATGATATTTTTCCAGCATAATCCATCGTCCAAAGAAGGGACAGTTGTAAAAAAAATAACGTATCATTACTTTCTTTACTCTAAGCTTTCGGCCATATCTGGACCTTCATCAGCAAAAATCAAATTTCAGAACAAAACTACAATGACATCTTTCATTGTAAAATTAATGATGTAATGATTGGTGTCCCTCTAATTCATAAAAAACTATAAAATAAATAAGTTGACTGGCTTCACAAGTTCTATTGGAAATAGATATATACTAGCAGATTAGCCCGCCACTGGCGGGATTGGTCCCATGGCTTTGGTCAATCCATTAATTTTTTATTTTTTTTCAAGGTAACCCCGTATAGGGACGCCGACAAAAATATTCCCCGTCCCGAGTTGACCATACATAACAAATTTCACGTCGATGTCACCGCTGACGACCGAGATATCGCCCAAGGTCATTTGTGGGTACCCGTTTCAAGGTCAAGGTCACCTCAGGCGGACAAACTGACCCGACGAAAATCTCCCCCGTCCCTTGGAAGCCCAAGTAGGAAATGTCGTCTCGATATCCCCAGTTTCCGAGACGGTCGATTGAGCCGTATTTATATTTATACTCGTGTATATAAATGCTCTTTAACAACGACACCGCAGATACGAACGCTCTTTAATCATTAACCCATCAATTCCAACGACTGTGGCAGGGCGAAGGGTGAAGGAGTGCTCGGACGTTCTCAGAAGCGGTGCGATGACACTTCTCGTGGCTTTTTACCCTTAGATAGCAAGTTTGGGCTCAATCGGTCGAGCCGTTTTCGAGTCTATAAAGGACACATATATATACGGAAGTCTCAAAATATATAGTAGATACCTTATTTTTGTTGCACTAATCTCATTCTGTATCCACTCTGTTACAATATGAATGTTCTCCTGCAAGGAAAAGTACTGATAAGTACACCTGTCCGATATATCCCGTGTAATATGAAGTTATTGGTTCAATCGCGTGGATACGAAATAGATTCAACAACTGACCTCATACAATGCACATGTAGTTTCCGGTTGATCACGTGCCATGCTGTGACGTCACATGCTATGTCAATAATTTGAAGCACGCACTGAATGAATTAGTACTGAACTAACTGAATTAGTATAGATCAGAACTGTCTTCAATAATGACCAACGTCAGGAGGGGCATAATTAGCTTTTTCTTCTGTAAGGGACAATATGGTGAAGTAGTCCCAAATTTCACGTGTTTTTGTCGCTCCGTGAGTCGCCATTATTATAATATTGCTCCCATTACAAGTTACGGCATATGCTAAGAAATATGCTTAGCTCCACGTTGAACTCGGAAGCGGTCTAGCAAAACAAAATTTGAGTAGGCGGAACTATAAAAGCTTCCCAGTTATTAAAAGACAAAAGGTGTGACCAATGGGAATTCGGGAAATCAATTATTATCCATCATTCTAAATTTAGTTAATAATCATCGCATTCCATACATTGTCGCAACTAACAAGTATTCAATCAATAACTTTATACCACGTGCAAGTGTTCCCCTTATGGTAATAACGTTGCTCTGAATTGGCACCTTTGATCTCTTTGTCAAAACAACTACCGGCATACATCAAAGGCAGCGCACAACTGACGTCGGCAGAAATACTATAATATATATATTTTTATGTATTTGGCTTTGAAACTATACCGGGATATGGAGTGCAATGGGTGTATATAGGTCCATTATGGGAACAAACGCACAAAATATATAAACATCGGAATCGGAATCGGAAATCGGCCGATTGTGCCTCCAGTTATCGTAAATCGGTCGGATGGGCTTTTTCATTATCGGAACATCACTATTTACAATTATTCTCCTTTTACATAGGAATGATGTGGATGAAATGAAATTACATAATTTAGGGAAGACTGCTAAACAGTATTTCTGATGAAGATAATTTGTTTTAGAGAATTGCAGTTATGGTAGTACTAGCTGGCCTGAATATGTGAAACTGTGCTCCAGTAGCAAGCAGTCATGGTACAGTTGTCAGGGCTGTCAATGGCCAAATTGGACAATGGCCAGATTTTTTCGAAAATGGCAGAAGAAAATTAAATTTGACTAAGTTTCAAGCCTATGCCAAAAATTACCTCTCAGAAAGTCAACAAATCTCAGTAAAATGCTCACACTGGTTAATGAATACTGAGTAGCTCTTCGACTAGTATGTTTGGATAACAATTTTACCAGAATTAGCCCATGCTTACTTATCAGAACAATGATGATTAGGTACTATTACGGCATGCTGTGTTAAAGACATATTATGGACTTGTTCGAGTGCGTAAAACTGATAAGTGCGCGAAACTGACTCAGGTGCTATGTCAAGTGGAGGAATGTAGAATTCTACTAACATCATCTAAAATTTCAAAGAAATTGACCATACCACTCCATAGAAAACATTGTCGTCTGAACTACGCTCAATTGTAAATATTTACATCTCGATTCGGGATGCAACTATCGGCTATAAACTAACATTTTTCATCAATTTTGCCATCGAGGGTCATTGAATTTAATTAATATATAAGAATGGCGATGTGTGTTGTCAATTTGAATTAATATTTGTAAAAACTTTTAGCAAGATTATTCTCTATTTCTATTTGATCACCCTGCTGTTTCACATCACGTTAATCAGTTGACAGCATTTTAACTCTTCCATGACTGGAGCTTCCTCAAATTTTGCGAAAACCCTGTGTCAATGCATTCTCATATATATATACATATATAAGAGACTAAAATTGGCCAAACAATATTTACCTTGATCTTATAAACCAGTATATTCTCTTATATATGCGAGGTTCATTATGGGAGACTCGCATTCATAAGAGAATGCACTGGCACATGATCTTTTAATGCTACACCAGTGGAGCTCCCGTCATGAAAGGTTAAATACTGCATTATGAGGCAAATAGCAAATCAGTGCATATTTATGTTGATACTTTTATTAATTGTTTTGTTGTTTAGCGCGATAATTTTGGTTTTTCAATTTGGCTAAAGGCTTTGAAAAATGGCCAAATAAATTTGGAAATGGTCAAAAGAATTATCATGCCAACGTGAACCCTGACTGTGAATGAATAGTAACAATGGAAATGATGAGTAGCATAACAATAAATGAGAATATCAGTTATGTATATATATAAGTACATGTTGTACACCCTGAAATGCTTGTAAGGCAGATTTTCTATCCATTAAATATTCAGCCTGATATATTAACGATATATTTAGCAACATTCTGTGAGACATCAGTCATCACTCACACACACGACAATTTGTAGGTTTCCTTGAAGACTCCATCAGTAATCAATGCTGAACATACCTGATGTTTGGTGAGGACATCAGAGTCATATATGAATTTCCGTGGATCCGAACCTGCCCTAGTGATAACAACAATACCAAACTTTGCCACAATTGCTTCTATCTGAAAAAATGGGAATTAGATACATTCAGAATCTGATTTCTTAAAGCCACAGATGAGACCACATTGTGTTGCATATATGTAATCAACATCTTTTTTGTTGCATTTTAGTATATACAATGTAAGTGACCAAACAGCATACTGTATAATTCACAAAATTATACAAGTATGTTGTTCGGCCACTCTTTTTATTGTAAAAATTCACAATTTCCACTGGCGGCCATGTTTTAAAATTCTGAAAAGTTTGATGACTCCCATCTAGAGGTCACCCCAAAGATCCATATGAAGTTTGGTGATGGTCGATTGAAAGATGTGGTTTGTACGGTGTGCCCAAAGATTTAGCCCTGCACGCTTCTGAGAAACATGCTGCACACTGCAACATTGCTGTTGTTTACATTGGACTTACATGTTCATCTTTCCAGAGACCTGGTGTAGCAAAGGATTCCAGGAGATCTCCTCCACAGAGCAGCTTCACCTTTGCTGGACCATTAACATCACAGTATGTATTGAAGTCATCTGCTATAGACAATTATACAACAGTGGTGGAATGCAACAGTTATGACACACATAACAGTGAAATTGAGTACCAGTATAATGTTGGCAGAGCATCCTTTGTACAAGAAACAAATAATACAGCCATCACAAGCTATTGATTGGTCAAGCAACGCATCCTCTGATCCGCAAGTAATTTCATTGGCTCGTTACTCCCGTTTGAAATAAATTTAGTGTGAACAGTATGTATAAGTAATTACAATATAATAAACAGAACTTTATGGTATGGAGGGGATTCCCAGGTCCAGAAAAATGTAGGGAGAACTTTGTAATGGATATAAACTAATTTAATCTGATATAACGAATGACAAATTATGACATTGTACCCGTACATCCTATAGGGATTACCTAGAATGGTATATATATTGATATGATTTTAACATCGGCACTATCATTTTTAACAACGTGCAGAACTAGGTATCCGATTCATATAAAATATGGAACGTAAATACAGTTGAAACGAAAAGATAAAGTGGTCTTCCCTACTATCATAGAAAGTCTTGATTCATTTATTCCACTGACTAATTAGATACTGTATATGTACCACAATTGATGATAGACAATAACACTTCAAATAACCATCCTAAACATGGCCAAAATACACTGCTTGTCAAACTGTATTGTGCTCCGGTTTGAGTACCTTCGATCGCAATAGTGTAGCAAGGGGGATACTCTATCTTGCAGTGTTACTTACTTACTGTGCAAAGGCTGCAAAGGTCAAATAAACTTGGGGGTTTGGACAACCCGTGGTGACAATATACCTGATAGTTATCATTGCCTATGGTCTTTTGTTGAATACCCACACATACACCATTGTATTTAGCTCATATTTGATATTTGAAACACAATTAATTGCAGTGTGACAATTTCCTATTTTCGTGTTACTGATACAACTACCGTGAAATCCAAAATCGAAATAAAATGGTTCAAAGAAGACCATTTTTTTTTCGATGAGGCTATGCCTGAGAATCAAAACCCTATTTTTTTTTGGCCTAAAAACAAAATAATATTTAAAAATCAAAATGTTGAAACGATCAAAATGTGCGCGATGTGCCCCTGGCGCACAAAGGGATTGCAGGCCCCTAAGATGCTGGAATAAAGGCTCCCAAAGGGAGCCTGTTTCAGCAAGTATAAAAATAGATCTTCATGACAACCTTAAGGGGGCTGGAGGCCAGCAAACATAATATTCTGGGGGCTCGGCTTTGATTAAATTAATACATGTAACAGTGAATTTGGGTTTACTTTAGATCTCATGGGAGAATAAAAGGTCATGTTGAACGGTTATAATATTAAGTGCAGTCCTTTTAATTAGCCCTCGGCATTCGGCACTGTCGAGGACGAGCCGAGGAGATTACGATTTTGCGTCGGCATCTTTTTTGCCGAGGGAGAAGTTTCCAACTTTCGAGGTACTGTAAGTGAGTGTCGACATTTCTTATCAGGCCAAAGAAAAAATGTCTTTTGGTTTGGGTTCCCCGACCGATCCTATTTTTTGCATGCGACCCTAAACATTTTATTGACCCGCCGGCAAAAATAGAAAAAAATCACCGATCGTCAATACCACGAATTGGCGAAAACGGTACACGGTTTAATAGTACGTTTCTAATGACCTGATGTTTGGCGGTACATGCTTTTAGTAGTCCATATTTGTACGTTTCTTTGGGCGCTGAATTTATCAATCTCGATATCGTCTAGATGTTTTCACAATGGTATCAGTTTTGTCCTTAATATTAAAGAATCATATATAAGATTAAATAAATGTGAACATAATTTATAAGAAATAAAAACACTGAAAGCATTAAATGGGATTATGTTCATGTGGGATGATGTGGGTGTGATGAATCATGATACAAGTCAACTCAAGTAATAATTCAAGTATATAAAATTTTAAAATGCATGTATTAATCAAACATAGTATCATATGTTAGACAAATTGACAAGTTATACATTCAATTACAGTATCATAAATGTATGCACTTTGCTGTGTACTGTGCGTAGTGGACTGTGTCCTCAAGATATTCACCTGCTCACGATGTAACTATCATGATTTTAAAGCATTTTCAAAACCGCCTAGGCAATTTGCCTAGGAGGAAAATTTTGCCTAGGCATTTTTTTTGCATAGGGGTATTTTTCCTAATTAAAAGGACTGTAAGTAAAAATATCATTTGGAATTTAGCAAGCCGATATAACTTAAGGTGATTTCACAAATGCGTTATCTCAAGAATGGTGGTTAAATTGAGAACATCATGTGACATAATCACCTTTGTTTAACCAAATGTTTCGTTTCAAGTGGATTGTTTCATTATCACATTCCTGCTGGGTGTACAATGTCTGTTATATCCCAAGATAAATATAACCATAACATGATTTTGAGGGCGTTATGGTATATTAATGGCCCAACATAATTGATTAACAGCCCGAGGGGCTATTAGCAGCATGAGACACAGTTGAGGGCCGCTAATAGGCCCGAGGGTTGTAAATCATTCCTGGAGGGCCGTTAATAAACCATGACGCCCAACAAAATCATGTTATTGCTATTACTACCACCCCGTCCTCGTGTGATCACACGATCAGTGACTTAACTGGAAGCGGGTGCCGGGCGATAATGAAAACAAAGCTTCATTAACGCCCACTGCCCGCTTCCGGTCAACAGCGCCTCAAAAATAATCTACTAGAGAACGCCCTCTACAGTGGTAATAATCAGTTGTTAATTTTCACCAGGACTCGATAGCCAAATGTACATGAGGTATTGGCAGTCTGTTTAACCCTAATGGTTATAGGGGGAGGCTTCAAATTTTATGACTTTCTAAATCAGTAGAATCTGGGAGATTATCATCTGGAGTGCGGGAGATTGGTCTTTAATCTGTGAGTCTCCCACACAAACCAGGAGGGTTAACAGCTCTGTTTGGTCTTATGAGTACTATAATAATATTTACCATTCAGTCTGGTTGATGTCTTCCGCCTCTTGTTTGGCTTCGTTTGATTGGTATTATACTCATTCTCTAGTAATTCTTTGAAATGCTCAAGCACATGAAATGTTTCTATCCAATTTGGCAAACCACTCTCCCATTTGTCAAGTCTGAAATAATGTAGCATAGTTGTAACAATTGTGTGCTTATTTCAGTAATTCAACCTGATAAGTGAACACTGGTACTCAGGTACTATGCTCAGTATGCTCAGATACTATGCTCAGGTACTAGTGATGAGCGGTTAACCGAGAAAACAACTCGGTTTCGGTTTAAAACAATACCGAGCAAAACCGATCGACGTGATTCTGCCCCAACCGATGTTACGTTTTTTTTTTTGGTATGTTTATTTTTCACTTGAATCGACTTTATAGTGGATATGTTTTGTCAAATTATTTGCCTCCATGTTCAATAATGTGTCGGAATGTGTCCATTTTGACTCGGCCACCATGTTGTTATTATTATCGTAAGCGACAGTTTTTGTTCTTTTTCAACAGTAGAGTGAACACTCCGACAATAAAGGCCCTGTTTGGTGCTATTTTATGCGCTTCGACCATGCCGAGCGACACCCAATTAAAGTTTAATACACCCAGCAAACATGAAACCATCTGTGCGTGACTGTTTAATTTGAACTTATGTTTAAATTTTATTCCATTCAGGGGACAAATGTTTATTAGCCAGCATCAAGGCGAGTCTTGTGACGTAATTCAAATGCTTTCGATCAAACAATCTTCTCTGTCGCACTCATATTTATTTTGTCATCTCTACGAATCCACTGTAAGCGACCTATTTTTAGAACGCAACACAGGGTGCCAAAATTACGTCGCGTTGCATGGTGATGGAGGTGCAGGGCGGGATTAATTTAAATAAAAGTCATGTTGGTAACAGTAATCGCTCTGTGTTTTAAGTGTTTTTATTTACTTAATTCCCACCTGCAGTGGTTCTCTGCATTTACCTGAGAGACCAAGGGCAGGTGCAGCCGAATTACCCAAGGTGAAGGTGCCTCGCTGACCTAATTATGACACAAATATTAATAATGCAGTGTGTTTTATGCTTCCCAAATCCCTGACATATTCCCGTTTACTATGAAATTACTGCACTGTGCGTCTTTATGTACAATTGCACAGCTGTCCACTTATTAAGTAGTTCAAATGCACACAATACTTAAAAGGTAAATAACAACAGTTACAATACGTAGTATTTCGTTAATAACTTAATATATCGAACTACTGATTCAGCTGCGATGTCACATGTGGGTGGGAGATTGGGAAATTAGCCCCAAATTAGCTGCAACATTGCACGATCCCCTTGATCTCGGCACATTGTCTTCATACTTGATTAATACCTACCGAATCTTGGCACATTGAGCTCTCTTCTCAGCACATATATGCAATCTACTTTAAAAAAAAACGAAACAAAAACCGAGAGTCAACTCTTTTAGTCCAAACCGAAACCGTAACCGAGTCAAAATTTCAAAACCGCCCATCACTATCAGGTACTATGATCAGGTACTGTGATCAGGTACTATGGCAGGTATCCGAATATTTCCGTAACTGTGTGTCTTGACAAACTGCGCATATGTGAAGCTGAATCGGGATAATTTGTACGTTTCCTTTTATTTGAATGAAGTGCGCACTCCAACCTTTCACCTTTGATGCATTAAAATTACCCATGCAGTGACCTCCGTAACTATTATATTAAAGCAATAATCTGATTAAGTGCTGTTGATTTCTCAAGGCAATCGAATGCGCTGTATTGAATTCACATGCCTACAGCTTAGTAAAACAAATTTTGTTTTTATATGTCAACCGAAAAAAAAAGAATGATGAATATTATTGTATCTCCATTACGTTCACTGTATTGCGGTATGTATTGAATAGTCGCACTTAATCATGATACATATTGTATCCTGAGAAAATGTAACAATACAGCCCTAAAAATAAAATTAATGAGATAAGTGAGTAACTATGTAAGGTTCCTAACATACCTTATCCAGTCGTTAGTTTCAAGAGCCAATTTCACCATTGCACACCTCTTTTCAACTGGAGCTAGATCCTAAAATGAGTAAGTTAAAATTGACTCACTGCATAGTTTACTCATGATCACATCCAAGAGATATAGCTGAGAGCACTAGTATACACTAACTATATAAGTACCTAGATATCACAAACATTTTAAATTTCAGGTCAATAACCTGGATTGAGTCAGGTCTAATGTTCACACGTGAATCTTTAATCAATGGCTACTGTTAATGAAACAATCTTAAATTGATGCAAAATAAAAAAAATCAAGAGGTGTGCACTCGGGTGCTAGCATACCCCCACCGTGGCAAATTCAACCCGCATTATCCGTAAACCCTAACTTGATAGCATCCACACATAAAAAATCCCAAAATTTTCTAAGTCAAAATAAGTCGAAAATGAAGTGTAATGTTAGGAAAAACAGTCCGAGCCAACCCTGACCCGCATCATGTAGAGAGGGTGTTGTGAGAAGCATGTATACCAAAAATTATTGAAATCGGTTCATATTTGTTAAAGTTATTAAGTTGGACAGAATTTTCTAAGTCAAAATAAGTCGAAAAGTAAGGCGTAACTTAAAAAAAGAAAGTCGGACCGTACCGCAATTAGCATCATGCGGAGAGGCGGTCCTAAGGAGATTGCATACAAAAAATTATTGAAATCGATTCATAGTTGTTCGAGTTATGAGGTCGGACAGACGGACACACAGAGGGAGAAAGTGTGACAGATGGACGGACAGAATGACAGACAGACGCAGTCAATCCAGAATACCCCCCATTTTCTTCGAAAGTGGGGGTATAATTAATGATCCAGAGTAAATTTATTAGTACATGTAATCAAACGAAAATTATTTTTCTGAAGTTTGTATTTGCTTGATCAGACTTGAGTAAAAAAAAACATGTTGATCGACCACCCAAAACCCCCAGCCTTGGTGCATGTAAATTTTTTTGTTACCCCTCCCCCCGCCCACCAATGGTTTTCTTATGAATTTGAAGCAATATTTTTAGGCCACATGATTTCTGATAACAAGTGTATTTGTTTATGAATAGTTTGTACCTTTTTCTTATAGGCATCACTGGCTGGAGATATGATTCCGCCAACAACCTTGAAGCGACCTGTCTTGTCCAGAGAATCTTTGGCTATCTCTGAACAAATACAAACAAGAAAATTCTCAGATAACAAGAATAAGGAATGGCACTTTATAGTTCAATATTGGAGAACACTGAAATTTACTGGCTCTTGTTACATTCCCTTTTGACCTTATGACTATTTGTACATGTATGTAGGAGATACCACTGTCTATCACATAATTCATTCAGCTCTAGGGGCTATATGGTCCCCAGATAAATTTCTGAAATTTTAATGGTTCGGCCTGGTTTGATTGAATTATTTTTAGAAATATAGGGACAAATGTTGCAAAATTCTTTATTTTAGAGGCTTTCGTAGGGTCCTCCAGAAAAAAAATGTCATATTTAATTTTATCAAAATTAAAGTTTATGTAACTCAAGTTGGAAACAGCAATGCTCGATATTTAGCCACGTGGTAAGTTGGAAATTAAGCTGTTTAAATGTCACGCACATCATGAATTAAACTATTATAGTTAATTAGTTATAGTTAACTTTTATAGTTGAATAGGGATATTACCATTTTGTGAATTTGTTAAAAGAGGGATAATCCTAAATCATATTTCACAAAAAAAGGATTAAAAATCAGTGGTGCACTAATTCGGTAAGTACTATACATTTGTTTTTGCCATGAAATGACATGTCTCGATCCATGCAAATGATTATTCATGATGGCACATGATAAGGAAGTCAATTAACATTCAATTGGTCTAAATATTGTTATGAAGGAGCGATGATGTCATCATGTTACTGTGATTTAGCTTTAGAAAGGGATACTTATGTCATTACTTGCGCCAGTCCATGCCGGACGCGAGTAATGTTTTCGGTCTGTCTGGATTGCTGTTTCTACGTTTATCTGTCCTTCCGGTGAAATAATTCCAGAAGTACAGAATGTAAAGAAAGCACATGCACTATTTTTAAATCCACATATATACTTTATTTGCATTTTTATCAATAGGGGATTTTTTTTTTTTTGGGAAAAAATCTTTCATATTAGAATCATATTGAAAGATTGCTTCTTGGAAACCAGTAAATATGTCACGACATCACGACGCAACTCACGATGTCAAAAACTACTTCGGCACACAAAACTCCAGACAGAACTGCACTGATGTCCAGACAGATGAGACTCGTATTACACGGGTAGGCTGAAGTGTTCCCTCTACTAACAGCATTGTGTTTTTATTATGAATATATATATACCCTGTAATGAAAATAAGTGGGCAATAATACTGCCCAGTGAGATCCCATTTTAAGCACCTTGAAACTCGGAAAATGAGTTAAGATCATGTTTAGAGATGCTTGCGGAATTTTTTTTTTTTTTCGCAGAGGCAGTGACGAGCGAACATATTTCTGGAAACTTTCTTCTAAGTTCAAAACATTTCCGAAAGACGCAACTGAAAGACGCATATAATGATATAAATCATGTCTGCATGACCACAGGATTCTATTTAATTCGAAACACAATTTTATTGAGAAATATGTATATGTGGAAACATTTGCCACAGTTGCTAAAAGAGCATCCGTAGAGAATCTACAGTTAACATTAAAGATACGGGCGGCGTTGGTTATGCTGTTAAAATATTTAGGTGAGCGGCCAAGAGCCAAAACGGGCCATATTTAAGGAGATAAATGGGCCTATGGTACTTAAGGATAAATTTGATGTCATTGGAAACCTGAGCATGTATGCTATTCGATGAGGCCTGCTGTGGAATCTGAAAGTGGTGCGGTTGCCATGGAAACAGTCTCCGAAAAAGGGTCTGCAACTTGTATAAAACACCATTTGGATGAATAGGAACCACTCCATTCTGAATATTTTTTGAGTCTTGGTAATATGGGAAAGTGAAATTCTAAGTATTATCACCGAATATGGTAATGATAAACACATGACATGGTCACGTGACTTCCTGACCTTATATATAGGCAGATATTACTGTTTTTGTGTAAAATCATGTGATTTTATGCAAAAATGGGTGATTTTTGGAATCCCAGTATAACGTGCCACATATATCTACCACAGGGACAATTCATATGTCGATGTAATCGGGAGGATGTGTACTTTGCGTTCCAATCTGATTTAGAAACAAAAAGGTTGTGGTTGCCATGGAAACGGCTTGTACATGAAATATATATAAAATCCCGGGAAAAAACACATCTGAATACATTTGAAACATACCTGTATTGGGTTTTAGGAATTTGAAGTATCTTAGGTATCTTAGGTAACTTTAGTCAAAGAAATATCCCATAATTTGTCATGTTAAGAACACGACAAGTTCACACGCACATAACTGTCGAACATAGATACCTTTATTATTAGTTTTCCACTGGTTTTGGAGCAAATATAGCGATTTTAGTGAAAAATGGGTGATTTTTGGAATCGGTATATAACATGGCGTATTTTTCGGACACATGGACAACTAATATGTCATTTAATCGGGAGGATTTAGGCTTTTGTGTTCCAACCTATTTTGGAACCCGAACATTGTGTGGTTGCCATGGAAATGGTTTATACCTTAAATATGTTTGATTTCCAGCAAAACGTTGATTTTAGCGAAAAAATGTGTGATTATTTGATGAAAGGTGTAGGCTATCCGTGGAAACTTGACTGACCCACTCACAAGCTGGCTCAATGTGATGTTATGACGTCATGACGTTACGTCATTACATCACATGAACATTCAACTGGTAGTCTCTCAACTGGAAGCAAACTGGCCACCAACGATCTGCTTTTTCACGCTGAGTTTTTCTACAGAATGTTGGACCCTCCACTCCATTGGAACACTAGAAGGTAATTACCATTATTTATATGACCTATAGTGAATATATACCCATTAATATGATGCGTCACGGTGTGTCAGTTGAAAAATGAACACTCAGCAAAACTTGTATACGACTATATTCTTATATTATGTCCATTTTGTAAGTTTTCCTGTGGGTGGGGCAACCATACTAGCACTGTAACTTGTTCGGTGGGTGGGACAACCATATACGAGTAAGTACTGGCCAGCGCCTATAAGGGAAGTGCTGTCCAATTTTGTAATTTGTCCGGTGGGTGGGACAACCATATATGAGTAAGTACTGGCCAGCGCCTATTTATAAGGGAAGTGCTGTTCAATTTTGTAATTTTTCTGGTGGGTGGAATAACCATATACTAGTAAGTACTAGCCAGCTCATATAAGGGAAGTGCTGTCCATTTTTGTAACCTTCCGGTGGGTGGGCAACCATACTAGTGGTGGCCAGTGCATGTAAGGGGGTTGTTCATTTTTGTAAGCACCTATAAGTGAATTTTACATTCATTTCAGGTAAATTCCAACCGACTATAAATATGGATGAGGATGAGCTAGAATGGACCTCAGTCCAGTCATCCAAAGCTAAACGAAGACGCTTGAGTGAAAACGTTGACCACTGCATCATTTGCGAGAAAACTTATGATGAGAAACTCAGTCTTTTAACTGCCACCGGCCTTGGACAACTACTGACAACAACACACGAATTTTAGTTCCTGTAGGACAGAACAAATCGCTTCCTCTCACCTCTTCAGCAGAGACATTAATGGAATGCAGAGAATTCACCAAACCATTATATAAACCTGAACCCAATAGGTAAATATTAAATATTCACTGTGGCAGTTTTATTTTTCGCACTTGTAAATCCTGACAATTGTTTGCATTTATATATGAATCAGCACTGAGCTATTCCAAGTTGTGAAATTGTGACTTATTCCATAAATTGAAATATAAAATATCAGCGCATAAATTCAATCTGTCAACGGTATGATTTCCTTCGTGATAGTTACTTTGTCTGAGCACTTCAATAAATTAAAAAGTTTCCAACATAATGTCAGTTTACCAATATGTAGCATGTAGTGCGCTGTATAAGTACATGCATGTTCATTCAATTTCAAGGTGAAATATTATTGAAAACACAAGTCCTAGATCACAATGGTGTTCTCCGTTGAGCTTTTCCTGTGCTCATTGTCTCTTTGGCACGTTTATTAAATTGTGTTTGCGGATGTTACAGGCAAATTGTACCATGCCAAACCCGTACCCTGCTGTTTACCCACAACTCATTGGGAAAATTGTGGTATTTTAACCAAACAACAGCCAAATTTGTGATCAGATACCTAAAAGACATATTCAACTTAATTTGAGAATTTTATATACCTGTGTCTGAATTTGTCATGGTACGAGTTGACCTACTCCCGTTTGGGGTGTATGGACGTGCAAATTGGATATTCTATTATTTTTCAGACACACTGATGCAATGGTAAAAATTAACTAGCTGAAGATGGCAGGATCCAGACTCAACCCCCGAGATATATCGTGGCTTGCACTCCGTATGATGCACCCGAGCGTTCTTCCGGTACCAAACCCTTCCAATAACGATGACCGGCATCAGAAAATACCATTTTGGACTGGTTTCAACTCCGAAACAACCACACCATCACATGTGGTTACAGCTGTAGCTTATGGTCCAGTTATAGATGCCAAGCCTGCAGACATGTCGACAGTGATGCAGTGTAAAGAAACGGCAAATTCGCTTGGGTAGAAGTACTCCCTGCAAACCATGGACCAGCAGTTGTATGCAGTTGCACAACAAGTGAAGTGGTTGATGCCAGACACCTTTCATGACCATACAATACGATTGGGTGGCTTCCATGAGCTATCGACCTTCATAGCGGCAATCGGAAAGTTGTGGGGAGATGGTGGTCTCAGGGATATCCAGGTAGATTCGGACGTATATGCGGGTTCAACTGCTGACCAAATGTTGGAGGGAAAGCAATTCCATCGCGCAGTAAGAGGCCTCACGTTGGTCTACGAATCTTTGATGAGAATATTCATTGAATCATTCATAAAGTGGATTCCGACAACCAATGTGTTACCAACAAAGATTCCAACTGAGTTTACAGACCTTCTGATGCGCTTAGGATATGGATCTGACATAAAAACTATTCAAGACAGGTTATTGCAACTTGACAACATTATGATCAGTGACATATGTCCTCTGCTCGAAGCATTCAACAAATACGGGTCCGAAAAGTCGCCAACATTCCGTTATTGGAGCATGTTCATCGACGCAGTGCAAATCCTACTCAATAATATTCTATCGGAACGGACAGGGGACTGGAAGATGCACCTCGCCACGCAAGCCGAGATGATACCTGACTTCTTTGCAACCAACATAACGAATTACTCTAGATGGACACCAGCATACTTGCTTGATATGCTGAATCTCCCTGCTGACGTAGAAAAGTCATTTGTGGATGGTCAGTTTACATTCAGGGAAATAGCAGGTTCTTTTAATGGAATATGGAGCGACATGGCGACAGAGAGGACAGTAATACGAGATTCAAAGAGCAATAGCGGTATTGTGGGCCTAACCAGAAAGAAACCTGTTATGTTACGATGGATGCTAACACGGCACATAATGGGATCATACTCAGCTCCGATGCAGAGTAGATGTGGACTGCAGGGCGACAATGGGAACATAAAGGTACATGAACAATTGAAACCTGCATCGATGGCAGAAGATGAAATGCATGTAAAGAAAATAGCAGATCATATAAAATGCAACATGACCAACCCATTCAATGTTGATGATGAAAGCCATCCAGAGGTACTAGTCAATATATCTTCAGGGCTCCATGCTTCAAAATCAGTCCAGGAATATTTGCTCAACGCTTTAGCTATCGGTCAAGAGAAGATGGAACAGTTTGTAAATTCCACATTATCTACAGGACAATCTACTAGTTTTCATCAGCATATTAAAAGGATCAAGATTGCGACATTTGAGATTATGAATACAGCAAGTAAAATAAATGTGGGAGGAGAAACAAAAGTAGCTAAAATGACATCGGAATTGATATTTCGACGTGCGTTGTCGCTCACCTCTTCTAGAAAGATGAGTTTGGACACCGTTCTCAGTTACCCGATAGGTGCTGTTCCAACATCACTGTTCCATGAAGACGGTAGTATGCGGAAATGTAAAAAATCTGATCTACTAAACAAACTAGAGAAAGAGATAGATTCACCCACTATCACTACACGGAAGTCGTTCAACAGTGCTCAGTCAGTGTATATAAGGGACGGTATGGTTATCATCCAAGCAATGAATGGGGATCTTTACAAGAAATTTGAGGATTTTGCAGAAAGTTACCTGCAGGAGTTACTGAAAGGTCTAGGAAAATCGGATGTTGTAATGGATGTATTTGACCGATATGATATCACCGACTCCATCAAAAGTGAAGAGAGGAAAAATCGCTCTAAGTTCTCTCATCAGGACGCACAGTATGACAGTATTGCTACCCGTGCGATACCAAAGTGGAGAACATTCCTCGGATTTTCAAGGGACAAAGCTGCGCTTGTTGACTATCTTTGCAAATATATAACTGAAAACAGTCCACCCCTTCTCTCAGAAAACAAGCTGATAATCCTTTCAGGGGGATTCCGTGAAGGAAAAAGAACTGTATCGCTGACATCAACCAACGTAAGCGATGTGAAATCTCTAGAATGCACACACGAAGAAGCTGACACTCGTATGCTTTTGTGTGCTGAGTATTGCGACCGTGAAGTCTTCACATCAGGTCACGGACGAATAACAATAAAGTCACCGGACACGGATGTTTTTGTGTTAACGCTACATTTTTACCACACATTCAGTAATGTGGCCGAACTGTGGTTTGAAACGGGAGTGAAAGAACGGCATCGATTTATAGCCGCTCATGAAGTAGCAGTCAAATTGGGAAGCAACTGTTGTCGGAATCTGTTGTCAGTACATGCCTTAACAGGTTGCGATACGAATTCTTCATTTTATGGAATTGGGAAGAAGACCACATTAAATGTTTACCTCGGACAGCAAGACTACTTTAGCGACCTGTGCGACTTGGGAACAGGAGACATATCACAATCAATTGACTGTTCTCGTCGATTTATTGCGTGTTTATATGACCCAAAGGGTAGAGCATCCGATGAACATTCCTCTTTGAACGTACTCCGGACAAAGATGTCATGTACAAAGGAGTCAACTGTGTCGAAACTACCGCCATGTGAGTCCAGTTTTAAACAGCATGTTTTACGTGCCAGTTTGCAGCTGAAAATTTGGCTCGCGTCCACAAATCCAACGCCAGACATCAACAACGCTGCGGAGAACGGGTGGCAGAGGAGTGATAACGGACTCATTCCGATATATTTTGAAGGAAAATCAGCCCCTGAAATATTGTCAAATCTTGTTTGTTTGTACCAAGTCCAAGAGTGGACGGTGCGCATCGGCATGCACTTGTTTACAAAATAAGTTGTCATGCATTGCGCTCTGTAAATGCGGTGCATTAGAAGACTGTGGAAATAAATAATTAGAATGGACACAATGCATACATCTGATTTGAACATTTCAATTCCTATTTACAACTGTTATATCTCATTTTGAGATTCTTTTGCCGGACGTACATAAGTGTCACGACAAAACATGCCAAAAACTTAGCTTTTGAGATATGATAACTTAATTTCTACTATGTATGATACATAACCGATAAGTTCAGCCACATGCGTCTAATTCAGATAATACTTTGTGGTCCACACTGTGTAAGGTAGTTTTGGAATGTGTATGTTTTGTCAGAGAGCACCTTTTTATGTTTTAAAACAAAATTGAATCAACATATTTCGATCACTTGTAAGAGGTATATTAAGTGTTAACTGTGATATGCATTCATAATTACATAATGACAAGTATCATCTAAAAAGTTGATGCTAACAATTATAATTAGAAGACTCATTGAATTTTCCACACTTAAACTAATGTTACAGCGCCACTTGAATCATTTAGATATACTTGGGCAAACATTTGCTTTTATTATATGTCTATGTCTTGGAATAATGTATATATCTCTGCTCTAGATATTGCTATTGTTTGTAATGTATACTTTGTTCTCTTGTAAAACTTCACAAAATTTCACAATCATCATTCACATGACCAGGTGAACTTAGACACAATTACTGTATCCTTATATAGATAAGTTGTCACATCGGATGTATATTAAATTAGTAATAGTCATTTATAAATTGTTTCAACTAGAATTAAAATTTATTGCATGATGTACGGTGTTCGATAAATTCCTAACGTAAATTTTGTGCGAAACTGATAATACATGAGTATGGTACTTCGACACACAGGGGTCTGGATAACTTTTATATATGTTAATTTATGATAGGCAGAGTATATATTAACTGAATATATGGGAAAACTTTTTTCCAAATCCCCGTGATGTTTCTGAAATATCTAATTGAATGTAAAAGGCGTCGACCCATTCACCAATTTATTTATACGTCGAATTGTATTACTGTTTTATGCAAATACAAAATTACAATTACTATGTATTAGAGACTCATACTCATTGACCATTATTAAAATGTATTTATTACAGCCTCACATGTGTCCTCAAGTTTTTCCTGAAATCTGCAAATGTATAGTGAAAATGCGACATGTTTCCATGACAACCGTGCCACCTTTGGTGTCCAATTGGGGTCCAATTAAGTCATATTCTCACATAAAGCATACATCCAGCCGATTACAACGTCATATAAAATGTCCCGGTGTCCAATAATGTATCATGTCCTAGTTATATCCCAATTCCAAAAATCAACCTTTTTTCAATAAAATCGCCACATTTGATCCAAAAAGCGATGGAAAATGGTAGAACATTATGTATGTGTTCAATTATTGTGTCAGTATGACCTTCCCATCCCCTTGACATGGTGAATTATCAGATAATCACTTTAATTACTTTGACTAAATTAAAATAAATGTCACATTACTCCTAAAATCCAATACATGTATGTTTCAAATGACTCTGAAATGGTTTTCTTGTGAATAATATATATTTCCGGTATAAACCGTTTCCATGGTAACCACACCAGTGTTGGGTTACAAATCAGGTTGGAACATAAAGTACACATCCTCCCGATTACAATGACATATAAATTGTCCATGTTTATGGCATATATACCGAGTTATACTGCGATTCCAAAAATCGACCTTTTTTCAATAAAATCGCCATATTTTACCCCAAAATTGGTGGTAAATGGTAGAAATTATGTATATGTGTTCAATTATTATGTCAGTATGGTCTTCCCAACCCCTTGGCATTGCGAATTATCTGATACTACTTTGACTAATGCCACCAAATATACGTCTTACTCCTAAAACCCAATACAGGTATGTTTCAAATGTATTCAGATGTGTTTTTCATGGGATTTTATTTATATTTCACGTACAAGCCGTTTCCATGGCAACCGCAAACTTTTGGGTTCTAAATCAGATTGGAACTCAAAGTACACATCCTCCCGATTACAACGACATATGCACTGCCCCTGTGGCAGACATATGTGGCCTGATATACTGCGATTCCAAAAATCACCCATTTTTGCATAAAATCACCTGGTTTGACCCAAAAATGGTCAAAACTGTCAGTATATTGGATCCGGAGGTCACATGACCATACCATGTGTTAACCGTTACCCTTTTGGTGATAATACCTTGAATTCCGATATTAAAGACTACCAAGACTCCAAAAATACTCATTCTGAACCATATCGTATTTATTCATATGGTACCTTCTACGGATTGCAAACCATTTTTCAGAGACCGTTTCCATGGCAACCGCACCACTTTCAGATTCCACAGAAGGCCCCATTGAATAGCATACATCCTCAGGTTTCCAACGACACCAAATTTATCCTTAAGTACCATATGCCCATTTATCCGAAAAAAACTGGGTCTCTGCCGCTCACCTAATTCACCTCCATCAAAAAACGCCATAAACAGAAAGAATAGTAAAATATAGACAGACTTTGTTCTTATACCAATCAGAAATATGGCATAAACAGTATGTTATTGTCAATTTTGTTTCCTTTGTTATGTAAACAAAAGCAAAAAACGTTACATTACCTGGCTTTTGTTTTGATCCGGATATGGTAAACATAAAGAGCGTTATTTGTTAATGTTTTCCTGATATGGAAATAATAATTGTGTGACTAACCAATAGAATTGCGCTGTGTTATGTAAACAGAAGCACAACTTCTGTAACACAAGCAGGCTCTTGTTTACGTACACCATCGTACGTCTTGACGACAATATACTATTTACGCGCTGATTATGTTTGGAATATGAACAAAACTACATATATTTTAATATTCCTTCTGTTGATGGCGATTTGAACAAATATGAATATTTCTGCAACGAACGCCGCCCGTGCCTTTAAAGGAATTATTTGGTCAAAAAAATATTTTTTTTATCATCATAATACTACTTATATATGTCTAAGAGACCCATTTCGCCAAGAAAATTCAAAATCGAGCAGAAAATATTTTTATTATTATGATATAAAAAAAATCATGGAAGTATCCCAAGTTAAAGTAACGTGACTGATTAGTGCGATCACATGACTAGATCAGCTGCATCGACACGGTAATTTACCCGATTCGCTTACCGGTGACAGTGGTGGGCGGAGCTTGAAATAATTCCGCCAATCACGTAACGAGTTGATAAATAAAATATCGCAGTCCCCGGTTAATTACCTTTTATACAATAAATAGAGATCATCGAATAAAACTGTTTGAATGTGCTTATTATGAACTGGATTGCTAGAATGTTAGATTATATAACGAATAACGATGGGTAAACATGTAAGTTGAAGCGATAAAACTTGTGTGAAATGAGATTAATTTATGCAGAAATGCAATGAGCGGAATATAGTGCGAAATTAAATTGAACTGTTTCTGAAAGTTGTATGGTACAAATTTCGGAAGCCAGTTTATACACTGGTGTCATGCCGTTATATGCTATATGAGTACAGTTAAACACAAATGTGGTGTGATTAAAAGGTGGCGGTTATTGTACTAGTACATGTATTATGATTGCTTATATTCGTCATAATAATGTACCTCTCTGTTTCTTCACACAAAGCCTTTTGTGTGGAGAAGTGCACAGCTGCGGACCGCTTGCTAAAGTCCTTCCAGTCAAGATACTACTATGATCAGATAGTGCGTAAACAAAAGAATTAACTCGAATACACAACAGACTATCGAAACTACAATAATTATTAATTAGGCACTTTGGCATAGCAGTATTTTTTTTTAATTTAAGGCTACCGGGCATTGTTTTTTTTTTGTGTTTTTTTTTTTTCCGTTTTATTTTCCGTTTTGGTGGCAGATATTGACTTTCAAGAGAGGAAGTTTTTAACAGTTGTTAGCCTACAAAAAATCCAATGATTGCCTCTAATAAAGGGCGTCCATGCTTTCGTCGCGGTAGACAATAAAGAGCGTTCTCAATTATGAACGTGATCTATTTCAAGGTGTCATGGGCGATATTGTATGTGGTATTTTGTCATTTAAATATAAAGAGCGTCCATGCTTTCGTCTTCCAAATGCGGTAGACAATAAAGAGAGTTCTAAATTATGAACTATGTTGTTTTTTTGGAGGTACCTAATAATGGCATGGTGGCATTCAAATATATGAATGATTGAGAATTTAGAAATAACTTACAAAGAACAACAAATGAAACGCCTGATATATAGTTCCGCCCAGTGTTTTTAGTCACGGAAATCTCTGAATATCGGTTATGGTATTATTTATAAATTTTTCGGCTTATTTATTATCTGATCAGAATGGGACTTGGGTCATTTTAATCACAACAGGGAGGGCTTTACGATTGCGTTTGGTAGTTTCTAAACCGAATAAATCCTTTAAGGAATGAGGCCCAATTCACTTTTAATAATTATTTGCGTTTAAGTGCAATTAGTCACGCTTAAGCATAAAATCATTTCGCTTGGGCACAATTGTCCCTGGTTATGGATTCCAGTTTTAATGAAATTGTCCTATTTCACAAGTATTTGAAATTATCTGCCCTTGACTCTTGGATGGCGACTCGTCAAATCATCATTGACATCAACGTACAATTCTTTGGGAAGTTCTATGCGATAAAATAATTATGAAATGATACTGAACTTGTGGTAAACATGAAAGAAATATATATTTTATTACTAGGATGTGATACTATTATCCTACCTACTGCCGTGTTTTTTTTGTACGTGGCTCTCGTGAAGATATAGGCTATACTTTATATTACACATATCATCATGTATATTCTATTATAATCTATATTATATATTTATTTTATTTACTATCATCTTGTCAAACCCTTGTGGTTGGACTACTAACTACCTGACTAGAGATGGGCGGTACTCGGTATTTACCGTGCGGTATCGGTATCGGCGTAATACCGATTTACCGTACCGAATCAAAACTAAAAATACCGTATTTTCGGTAATGAAATTATTCATGTGTTGCCAACTTAAATGTATGTGTGTAACCTTGTCACCGCGGCCGTGACATGAATTGTATGACTGGTTAACCGTAAGCAACGAGAGTCGGATAATTATGATAACTCGGTGTAACAAGTCGGTACTATATATGTATCAGTCTATTGCAGCGTTGTTACATCAAGGCGGCATCTTTGATCTTTACGACATAGTAATGACAATGTAACTAACATCATGATGTTTGACTACTCGTAGCTGGAGTGTTATGAGTCAATTTCGGCTTCCGCGCAAACTGGAATTTGCGTGGGCAACTCGGTACAGGCCGCAAGTCAATAATCCGTGTCCAAGTTGGAATCGAAGCACGTGTTATGGAGGGTCCCCGTGCACAACAAATTGAAACCCCCACCGGTTACTTTATAATTAGACGATGACGCAATAGCGACTTGATATACGCATTGCAGATTATTTGATACAACCTGATCTTGTCAACTGCAAGTCTTCTTGGCAAGTTGTGCACATATATGTCGGTACATATATATATGTATATCCTACTATAAATTACTTTATTAAACATATGTACTTACTGGTATATTATACATATGTGCCTATATCTGACCAAAAAAAGATCGCGTTATACCTTTAAATTAACACTTGGGCACCATGTGCTAGCTTGCTGCTATAAATAAGAGGGACTCTTATATACATGGATGGTAGGCCTATATTACGCTGCAAGGAGGAGAATAGGAACCACCCGTGGGTTTGAGCATCTGCCGTAGAAATTGCCATGGTTTGCCGATTTTAATGACATCGCGCGAACGTTCATAAATTTGTGAATTGAGAACACTGATTAATACTCACAATTCTATTCACTCACGGAAATGTTATGAAAATCAAATTGACACGAAAAAATATTGTCATGCTCTTAATTCTTTTCAAAAGCAGTGAGACGGCATGCGTGTAAATCATCAAAGAGATGTGTGAATATCACTTAATTGTGTAGGTCATTTTGTTGCCTAATTTAGCTGTTGTCACGAATGTAGTAAATCCGTGGACCGTGTGCATATATACATGTATATTGTTCAGTTAAAAACTTGAATTTAATACCGCAGTTTACCGGGAATATATGCTCTGGTCTTATAATTTAATAGCAATACTGATTACCGTACCATTACCGAGGTAAATCGACGAAAATTTACCGATACCGATACCGAGATTGAAATTTCAATACCGCCCATCTCTATACCTGACTACTACTGTAGTGTCACCTTAGTCCAAAATTGACTATACATTGAACACACGGCACAATCGTTTTGACGATTCTGCGACCAATTTCACGATTCTGCGGCTTGACAACCACGGTGTTACGGCAGTTTAACAATTCTGCGACCTTATTGTTCGTGATATTTTATGACAAACTTAGATAAAGCGGCTTTTTACTAAATTGAGACGACAAAGTGGGCTTATTCTTGTTTTCATTGTATAGAGAAGACTTTGCAGGTTCACCAGGTTGACTCACGGAATGCATACGGGCGGGGATGAGATCTATACATAAAATGAGTCACAATCGGCTTGGTCAAATCGGGACCATCAGATCAAACCGCGAACCGATCGCAAATAGTAATTTCTTGTGTTACAAAGGGACATTAACAGTGCGAAAATTAACATCCAACGTAAGCTTTGATAAGCATAAATAGGATTTGTAAAATTCGTACCTAAGTTGACCCAATATTCGATTAAACTCGACATAGAAATGCAGTAACAATGTCAACTATTTGGCAACGCCCGGGTTCGACCATGACAACGACGATTGTGCGACTCGTTCAACGGTAATTTTCATTTGTATACGACGTATCTGACACTGATCGGGCAGCTTAGTTCTACGTGTAAGCCCATGTACGCTGCATCAATAATGTTAGGCATGCACTGTGCCTTCGTTGTAATGCACAGATCATGGATTCAATGCAGTACAGTGTATATACTGATCCCCACATGTGATGCCATATAGAGACCAAGTCACATAAGAGATGTCCACCTGTCACTAACCCAGCATTCTGACATTTGAACATGACCAAATGTTTTTTCTACATATTATCGATATTTTAAGATCGTTGTTATTACCAGGAATTTGTTGAAAATAATGTAAGGTACCCCTTTAACGTAAGCATTTTAACAATTAAATCTACAATAATAGTAAATCCCGGGTATAAATTAACTGCAAAATAGCACCTATTTTGACTCATGAAATATATTATTGTGCAAATATAATGTTACACAATACATGAGCTTTGGATCCTTCCAGGGATCTTTATCTAGAAGGATCGAAAGCTCGTGTATTGTGTAACATTATATTTGCACAATAATATATCTCATGAGTCTAAAAAGGTGTTATTTTGCAGTTAATATATACTCGGGATTTACTATTATCGTACACAGAAGACTCATACGGGCTATTTCTCAATATAACAATTAAATCCATAACCGTTATAGAGTCGATTTTTGAATGAAAATGATATTCTGTAATGATTTACTTATTAGTGATTAAAATCTAGTTATCTAAAATATAATTCCTTTGCACAGTCAAGATTTGCCTCCAGACATGACATTTATATAACATTTATTTCCACTCAGCTTCCCAAGATGTAAATTTTAACTCATTTGTAGTATGCACATCGGTCAGGTCTACCCCATAACAAATATACTAGCCCACCAAAACACCCCATGTTAATAATATACCAGAAAATTGGCGTCCGAACCAGGGGGGTTCACACATCCAGATGTGTATAGGTTATTTTTTTTTATATTTTGGCCACTTTCCGGACCCACCAACCAAGTGTTCTACTATTTATTTTATTTTTTGTATACGTTTTTACTGCATGTTTTCTGGTATCCATCCCTTTTATTTTCATTTTTTTTAAAGTGTTGCTCATTATCTTCATTTTCAGATACTCACAGTGACACCCACCCTCGCCTTCGAAGAATTTTCGCTAATACTTTCATACAAACACCTTTATATTATTGGATAGTTCTTGCGCCTAGCAGGCTGCAGAATTTTTCTCCTCTCAAGATTTTCACTATTCTCGCTATATTCTCAAATTATGGATGTTACCTAAGCTGAAATTCTGGTTGAACCTTTCTGTGTCATGGTTGTTGTCGTGTCTGGCACAACATTATGCTGAACTTATCTACCATCGTGTGCAATTTTGGACTTTTACAAATTTTCTGGATTATTCGAGACTTTCAATCTGCGCCCAGTCCCGAACCCATCAGACCACGCAGCGAAGTCCGCTGTCTTCACAGTGTTACAGTCCCGCCCAATACAAGGATTTACCAATCATGCAGATCAGCTGATGCAATTTCACGAGAGTCTGTGAGACGCCACATGGACATGTTAATTACTTACTCTCCCGATACGTTGCGACAACGGAGTGCATATCACTTACAACCACTCAGACTGAACGTTTTGGCTCGTATTGTTTCCCTAGGTGTACAGCCAATTAGTTCTACTCAATGGACGAATACCGACCAGAGAAAACATTGTCGATCCAAACGCAGACGCGGATCGAGAGGGGGCCGTCGGAAAAGGCGCTTCATATCCGTCATTACTAGAAGCAGTCTTTGTGATGAGCGTTCTGATTATAAATTCCGCTCATCCATTTCGGAAAATTTGATTAACCTGCATCAACATCAAAATGAAAATTGTCTTTCCATGGCTTATTTCAATGCTCGTTCGGTTAGGAATAAGACGGCGGAAATTTATAACTTCGTGGTTGACTGTAAATTCGACCTGATATTCATAACGGAATCTTGGCTAAGTTCATCTGGAGATGAACTGATAATGCAGGAAATAACTCCTCCGGGTTATAAGCTGTTCTCTTCAGCTCGAAAGACCGGACGCGGCGGAGGCATTGTGTTAATTTTCTCGGAGACCCTCATAGTCAAATCCACCACCATCTCGAAATTCAAATCATTTGAACTCTGTGAATTCGTTGTCAGATCATCCGGTCGATCTGTAACTCTCCTCTGTCTGTACCGACCACCACCTAATAAAAGAAATAAACTAAAACATTCGATGTTCTTAACTGAGTTCACAACACTCTTGGATAGTTACGTTGGACATCAAAGACAATTGTTTATTCTCGGCGACTTCAATTTCCATTTTGATTCGACAACTGACAGTGACGTTAACGCCATAAAAACTTTAATTGATGATTCGGGCATGAAACAACTTGTATCCGTACCTACGCACCGACAACACCATATTTTGGACTGGGTGATTGTTCGCAAAACTGACCCTCAACCCATAAACCTCACGGTGCAGGACATCAATTTATCTGACCACTTCTTGGTCACTCTCAAAACAGACATTCTATGTCCCATATCACTTAAACGAACCACTACCTCTCGAGATTTGAAGTCCATCGACAGTGTTAAATTTTCCGGTGATCTAGTTTCTAGTTTTTACACCCATCCAAGGAAATCCCCTCTTCAGTGGTTCATTAATCTACGTGCTTTACTGGATGGTCATGCGCCTTTAGTCACACGCAAAATTCGATGTCGTCCATCTACCCCGTGGTTCAATGATGAAATAAAGAGTGCCAAAGCTGATAAGCGGCATGCTGAGAGGAGATGGCGAAAATCCGGTCTAACAGTTGATCGTCAAATCTATGTTGAAAAGAACAACCGTATGAATCAAATGACTAGATCTGCCCGTTCGGAATATTATAACTCTAAAATCGCGAATGCTAAATCAACAAAAGTCATCTATTCCATAACCAACGAACTAAGTGGTAAGAAAAAAGTACCAATTCTTCCTACTAATGTTAAAGTGAATTACCGGATGCTTTTGGTGAATATTTTCGTGAAAAAATTGCAAACCTGCGTTACCAGCTAGATGTATCAAATACTGAAGCAGAGTTCAAACCGTTCGTTGGTGACAGTCTTAGTTCATTCTGCAAGCTTACATGTGATGAGGTCAAGGAACTTATTTTATCATCCACTTCAAAAACATGTGTTTTGGATCCCATTCCAACTTCTTTACAGGTGGAACATATCGATTTTATATTAGAACCACTCACAAAGCTCATAAATTGGTCTTTGTCTGAAGGTGTTGTGCCTGACTGTTTTAAGGAGGCCGTTGTGATTCCCCTGATTAAAAATAATTCTCTGGATGCCGACTTGCTAAAGAACTATAGGCCCATCTCAAACCTTCAATTCGTCTCGATGCTGTTAGAAAAAGCTGTCCTCAAACAAATGAGAAATCATATGGAGAAACATTTGCTTCTGGAAAAATTTCAGTCAGCATACAAACATGGTCACAGTACTGAAACTGCATTGTTGTGTATCACTTCAGACCTTCTTCTTGCCAGTGATGATAACAAGTTTTCACTAGTATCCCTGCTTGACATGAGCACAGCTTTCGATACTCTTGATCACGAAATACTGTTGAAGCGATTGGAAATTTCTTTTGGGATATCTGACAGCGCGCTCAAGTGGTTCGGTTCATATCTCTCTAATCGTGTTCAGAGGATTCAAATTGGCAGTGCGTTTTCCAAAACCTTTCATCTGCAATATGGAGTCCCTCAGGGATCTGTCCTGGGGCCTGTCTTGTACTTAATCTACACCAAACCACTTGGTGAGATCATCAGGCGACACAGTGTCTCTGCGCACATGTATGCTGATGATACACAGCTTTACATTTCTGGTGATAACCCCTATTTTCTTCTCACTGTAATGGAAAACTGCATCGGTTCTGTGAAATCGTGGATGTTGGCTAATAAACTAAAATTAAATAGTGACAAAACTGAAGTAATGTGGGTGTCTAAGCCGTCATACATAGAAAAGGTGGGCATAGATGTTATGACTATTGATGGTAACCAAGTTTATTTCTCAGATCGCGCGAAGAACCTTGGTGTATTTTTTGGATAGATCACTCTCTATGACATCACATATTAGCCAGATATGCAAGACAATATACATTGAACTTCGAAAACTGGGTCAAATGAGGAAATACATAAACACTGACTCAGCTAAAAAACTTGCTTCATCTCTGATTCTCAGTCGACTTGGACTATTGCAACTCTCTTTTGGCTGGTATACCATCTATCCAAATTACCAGGCTTCAGCGTCTGCAACACACTGCTGCAAGGATAGTTCTGTGTCGTAAAAGATCTGACGACACAGATGAAATGTTGCAAGAACTACATTGGCTACCTGTGACAGATAGGATTATTTATAAACTTGTTACATATACATATCAAGCAACCCATGACCCAAAATCTCTTCCAGCATACTTCAGTGATATCCTTGTTCCGTATGTCCCACACCGATCACTTCGTTCTGAGGACAAACTTCTTTTGACACCAGCTGGTGCTAATTTGATCACGGTTGGCTACCGATCTTTCAAAGTAACATGCGCAAATGCATGGAATCCTCTGCCATTGAACATAAAAGAGTCACCATCTCTCGACGACTTTAAAAAGTCATTGAAAACTTACTTGTTTGCGAGGCGTTTCAGAAAGTGACTTTGATATTGTGTATATTTATATTTCTTGTTTATGTTTATGTCAAGCGCTTAGGGCCCGCTTATAGGGGATAAGCGCTATACAAATATTATTATTATTATTATTATAAAAGTAACTCGACGGTCAATATCTTTATGTGTAGGGCCTACCTGCTAATCAGAATATGACTAAAATAGCTTATAACTCACATTATGGTGAGTCGTGACATTATCGAATGAACAAGTCAACTGTCCAAAAATTACAAAACCACTGGGTTCACTAAGAGGGAAGATGTTCAGGTAAGTTGGGCATTTATGGTCATGTTCAAATGTCAGAATGCTGGGAGCGGGTCGATTCGGTTGAGGGACGTTTCGGCCTTGGACTTTTCGGTCCAGGGCTCTTTCGGCCGGGCTGGTTCGGCCCCTATTCAATTCGGGTAATTAGGTAGCGTGGGTGTTAATTGGACGGCATGTTAATTGCCTTTGATTTGGGACCGGTCTTTTGATGACAATGAAGATTATGTTTGTACTTAACGTTTTATTGGCAACAATAGTAATGGATATATATACATAGTAATTAACACAGCAACAAATTCGAATAATAACGTGAATATATGATGAAACATACGAACATTTATTGATTAAAAATAAGTTAAAACAGTAAATATATACAGTTTACATGATAAAACATCTGATTATTTAATGATTAAAAACAAGATAAAACATGGAAAAATCAGTCAATACATTATTTATTTATTTATTAATTTTAAAACATTGTGTTGGTCTTCTTGTCTTCTTCTTTCCTCTTCTTTCTTCTGTTCTTCTTTATTTCTTCGATTGGCCGTTCTTGTATATTGCGTTCACTTCCTTCAGTTGTCTTGATGGTGCCGTCTTGTATGATGCCCATAGCGCCTCAAGGTCTCTGTCTATCTTTGTGTATTTCTGCTTGATATCGGTTTCGAGGTCCCTCGCTGCTACTGCTACCTCGATATGTGCAGCTTCTTTTTGGAGCACTTGGATGAGCGGGTAGAACGACAATCTGCTCCCCTTCATGTTAAGCCGTCTGAGTCAAGCTGTGATGAAGAAGAAGAAATTTCATTAAATTTGTTTGTACTTTTGTAGTTCAATTAAAATATGATGAAGAAGAAGAAATTTGTTTGTACTTTGTATAACCTTTTTTTTTTAACGGATAACGAGGAACGGGTAACGAGGAGCGAATGAAGAAATTGCCTCTCTTCTCGCAGAAATGCTGAAGCAATTGTGTCGGGGCATCTGCTGCACACAAAGTTGATTGAAGACAGCCCCTTCATGGCGTCAAAATAACTTTTCTGGTGTTAATCAAATTGAAGAACTAATGGGATACTAGTATGGTGTTGGGGCATACACACTACCCTCAAATAGATGGCACAATGTTGTGATATGCATGAACAAGTCTCAACTCACCAACCGAGTGATTCTCAACTCAGATCAATCACCGTTTTATCTTGTCCAAACAAACATGCCAGAAGCCGTTCTGAGTGTAAAAAGATAGATACATGTACCAATCTATATAGAAACATATATCTACAACTTTATTATCAACTTTCTCACAGACAAATCACAGGTAAGAATATTAAATCAAATCATAAGATCAATATATATAATATATAAACTAGAGCAATGCTACCCTTTTATACACTTTAATCAAAATATTAAACGCTTTATTATAATAATAAAATAACATACAAAAGAAAAATATATATAAATATCCTACTGTTAAAACATTTTTAGGTGAGACTATTCGGCCCAAACCATGGGCCGAACAAGCCCGGCCGAAAACCAGCCCTGGACCGAATCGACCCCGACCCTGTATGCTCGGTAGGTGGACATCTCTTATGTGATTTGGTGTCTATGGCATGCATCACATGGGGTTCAGTATATACATAGTACTGCATTGAATCCACGATATGTACATTACAACGAAGGCACGATGCATGCCTAACATTATTGATGCAGCATACATGGGCTTACATCAGGGACCAGCCTAGACCAGATTTTCAGGGCGAAATGACTTCGCCCTACTATAAAAATAAGGCGAAGTGGCCGTTCTATAGGGCGAAGTGAGTCTACGAAATTTAAATTGATCAGTACTACGACAGGAATAGCCATAGAACGAAAATAGGAGAGATGACATATGTCAATTAAACTTATGAAACAATGGTTGAAATATGGAGTCATTATGTTCACTTCATGACCCTAATAACTATTAATAATACCCAAACATAATTGTGAGAGGATAGCAGCATTTTATATCGTAATTGTGGGTTTATTTCATATTATTCGGGTTTTTAAAAATGCCAACAATATATCAAACCGAAACGAAACCATGAACACTTTTACTGTGCTCTGTTAGTAATTTTAATATGCTTCACAAATGAATTTGTTTTAAAATTTCTTTAACCAAACTCCATAGAGGGAGTGATGAATTGACACATTGTGAGAGGTGTGAGTTGTAATCTTCATTGTAAGGTGTGGTAATCACGGTAATCTAAAAATAACAACAACCAGATTAACACTTGAGGTCCGACGATGTTTTCACAGGTGCCAGTAATCAGACTCCTTTTTCAACATGCTTCCAGATTGGAGCAATACAGGTGTTAATTGTTTTATAACACCCTGATACACCCTGATAGTGGAGTATTGTGTGCAATCACAGTTGACAGTTGTAAATTATCATAAATTAATTGGGGCATTTTGCCGATTTTCGTCAGTCAACTTTGGAATTTTCAGGGCGACTTGAACTTCGCCCGACTGCAAAAATAAGGCGAAGTGGACGGCACTAGGGCGAAGAAGTCGCCCACGTCGCCCTCTCGGCTGGTCCCTGGCTTACATGCAGAACTAAGCTGCCCGATCAGTGTCAGATACGTCGTATAAAAATGAAAATTACCGTTCAACGAGTCACACAATCGTCGTTGTGGTCGAACCCGGGCGTTGCCAAATAGTTGACATTGTTACTGCATTTCTGTGTCGAGTTTAATTGAATTTTGCGTCAACTGAGGAACGAACTTGACAAATCCTACATTTATGCTTATCATAGCTTACGTTGGATGTTAATTTTCGCACTGTTAATGTCCCCTTGTAGCCCAAGAAATTACTTTTTGCGATCGGTTCGCGGTTTAATCTGATGGTCCCGATGACCCAGCCGATTGTGACTCATTTTATGTATAGATCTCATGCCCATATGTGTTCCGTGAGTCAAACTGGTGGACATGCAAACTCTACTCTATACAATGAAAACAAGAAGAAGCCCACTTTTGTTGTCCCAATTCAGTAAAATGCCCCTTTATCTAAGTTTGTCATAAAATATCACGTAAAATAAGGTCGCAGAATCGTTAAACTGCCGTAGCACCGTGGTTGTCAAGCCGCATAATCGTGAAATTGGTCGCAGAATCGTCAAAACGATTGTGCCGTGTGTTGAAGGTATATCTTTATTATCCCGTAGATTTTCGACTAATGTCGTAATGACAGTAATGTCACCTCGACGACGACATCTGTAACTTACCAAACATTCGCAAATGCATATTCGTGACAGGATTGAACGAGCCGCATGCCATCAGCACTATCTTTGTTTGGGAAGTCATTTGGAAAAGCCTACTGGGAAACATTAAATCGAAGGAGGAAGTGTTTCATAACAGAAAACCCAAATCATTCTGTGGAAAACCGTCATTGGCGTCAAGAAGAAAAACAGTCATATTCGCGCAGCAACTGCATACTGAGACTTGGCCGACTCAAAACTATTACTATGTGAAACAAGTTAACACGCTAGCTAACAAACCACCTCACAGTGCTGTTTCTTATGTTCCATCGTGCCAACGGAAACGTTTTCATTATTATCCCGTGTTTAAATGTTGTGTGTGTAGTCTTAAACAGTATTCCATGGAAGTTTGTTGTCTGGAAAAATAAATATTATAAGTGTAGTTCCAGTTCCGTGTCGATTTTTTTGTTAGCCAAAACTACCTTACAACAACTGCAGCCTGCTACACGAAGACGACCAAAATGTAAACACTGGTGTGTTCGATTGCCCTAATCAGACATTCGCGGATCTGTCATCGCCAGCGTGCCACAGCATTGAGCGATAACTTTAGATTATATTATATTATTTATTGGTAATGATACAAATTTATATCTATACAATTTAATCAGAAGACTGCTAAGAAGAAGAAGAAAACGAAGACACCGCCGCCGCAGGGACACCGACAGGAAGGACAGATGGAGACGGAGAACTGAGAGACGCCCAGTTCCCGCACACCTGGTCCCAGCCGACCAACGCATCACCACCAGCGGGAACAGGGACGCGGATAGCCTACCACCCCCGATGTCCCTGTCGTCGACGTGGAGATGGAAACACCACCCAGCTAATCTCCACCAGGGACGGAAACCAACATCCCCGTCCCTGCGACGCCGAAGTATACTGCCGGAGAAGCCGGCGTCGGAAACTCTGGAAGAAAGAATAGAGAGGAACAGGAAAAAGGTCAAAGAAACCATCAAAAGACTCTACTCAGCAGGAAAGACATACCGTCCTACCAACTATGAATTCTTCCTGCTGAGAGATAAACAAAACGCTGTAGGCCTACGCGGGCAAGTTGAATTAGAACTCTCGCCAGGAAAAATCTGAATCCAGTCTGGACGGATCCATTACTTTTCATATCCACCACTGCCAGAGAGCTGAAAAAGAATTCAACAGTAAAAAAAATGCTATTTTTTTCTCTTTTGTATTATTGATCTAAATAAAGGCAAAAACATGAGGGGTTAAGGAAAGGGCCTTCTGCCCTTTCGACAATCCCGGGGTTAGCCCCCCCCCCCAAATACTCCCATATAACAAAGATTCACATGTATACAAGTCGAATGGGCAATGTTATATGATTATGGATGGAACTGTGTTCGACATTAAAATATAGCTGTAAGGGAGTGATAAAAAGAGCTGTGTATCAAGCATATTGCTACATTAGTGATCACTTACTTCATCACAGAAACCCCAGGTCTCCCTATATGGCAAGCCAAACCGCTATTTAATATTAATTTTACTTAAAGGGGTACTGTACGCCAAATGTTGTTGTTGGTTTCTATAGTCTCCGAGTCGGAGAATAAGGTAACAATTTTTCCATTATTTGAAAGTCTGTTGAGTACGAAGTCATGTTACGGATGACAAATTTACCGGAATGAAAAAATACAAATTGTCGTTGTCGAGTAATTTTTGTAAAGTTTTCAACCAAATGAATCAAATAAAAGTTATATTATATGCATACTAGTCCCATATAATCATTTAAGTTATTGTATCGTCGCTAGTCAGTGAGTGGCTTGAGTGTTCTCACCGTATCATCATAATATTTTAAGCAATCGTGTGTGCGATCGGTTTAAAAATCCAGTATCCCTCAATTACTATTTTTGATTACGGTAATTCGTAATTTAATTGACGCCATTTTATGGCTCCAGTCATAAATTCAATTTATATCAAATTATTAACTTTTAAATTATTAAATTTTAAGATAGCCTATTAACCTGAGCGTTTACAGAATACATCTTCGACTCAAATTACTTATGTTTCTATATATTATCGATATTAAATCGTTGTTGTCACCGGAAATTTAATGAAAATGGCGTACAGTACCCCTTTAAGTAAAAGTAAAATAACGGTCATTTTTTATTTTACTTAAGTTAAAAACAATTTTACTTAAAATTAACCATGTTTTAACTTAAGTAGAATTCTTTTTTACTTAAGTAAAATAAAAAATGACATCTATCGATGACCGGTAGATGGCGTTTATTTCAGTGAAATAAAGCGCCCACTATTGGAGTCATCTTGCAAACTAATAATTGCTCCCTTGGCACGTACGCCGGGAGTGCTGTTCATGTTCGTGAGAAAGTTATCTCCCGTTGTGTATTATAAATGGCGGATTTCTTCCATTTACTAGCCTAGTACCCAGGCCAGCAAACGTATCGGTAGATTGAGTCAGGGTACGAGACTACCATTTACTAATAATAGGCCTAACGTATTTACATAATTATGGCAGATTCAGTCGATACAACACTGGACTCAATTTCTATGGCAAGCCGTTTTCACATTTTCGATTGATTTAGACTTAAGTCCAATTATTCGGACTTAAGTCCAAATAATTGGACTTAAGTCCAAATAGCGAATTGGACTTAAGTCCAAATACCACATAATTGTGAATTCGGCGAGGAATTGGACTTAAGTCCAATTGATTTGGACTTAAGTCCAAATACCGATATTTTCATCTATTTGGACTTAAGTCCAATTCCTCGCCGAATTCACAATTATGTGGTATTTGGACTTAAGTACAATTCATTTGGACTTAAGTCCAATTCATCTGTATAAGAAACACCCCCATCAGATATTAAGCAGGTCTGGTTTTGCTCATAGGGCGGAGTTGTGGGAAAATGGCCGTTTACATTTGGGTCTAATTCTTGTTGATCTTGTTAATTGTTACCTTTCTCAACATCGACTTTCGAGTACACCCTTATTACATTGACTTTGAAAATCGAGCAAATTATACAAATAAGACACTTAGTAAATGCAATAAACGAAACTGCGTGTAGCCTACACTACATGCTGTCAAATAACAATTGAATCAAGTCGTGAATTAATTTTACTTCATTCATGCATGCAGTTAGCATTTATTAAGATGCCAATTCGGATTCGAAACATTTTCAATCTCGGCATGCCGAAAACAAGCCACGTGGCAAATGGGGACGTACGGAGTTAGTCTTGGAGTCAGGAATGCCCTGGTTAGTACGGAGTTTGACTGTCAATCAAAACTTGCAGGAATATACCATTACAAAGAAGGGGACTATCGTTTCAAACCAGATGAATTGGACTTAAGTCCAAATGAATTGGACTTAAGTCCAAATCAATTCGCTAATTGGACTTAAGTCCAATTCATTTAGACTTAAGTCCAATTATTTGGACTTAAGTCCAATTATTTGGACTTAAGTCCAAATAATTGGACTTAAGTCCAAATAATTGGACTTAAGTCTAAATCAATCAAAAATGTGAAAACGGCTTGCCATAAATTTCCAGGGTTATATGAGAGACTGATAGAATATTCTCTAAAGGGGATATAGGAGATTTGCATCGCACGGAGATCAGAATACGTACCGCTGTTGTCAAAAAACTTATAACCTGACAACTCGAGGGAACTATAACCAATACATATATTGCACCCAGTGAGATGTAATACAAGAGCACATAGAGACTAGAATAAATTCGTCCACTGCATGTACCAGCATAATAAGCATCAAACAACACAAACGCATCACACATTTTAGCAGTTTTATCTGATTATTGCTGTACTGGCAGTGTGTGTGGAATGTTTTCAATTGATTGCATGAGGTTGGTGCTATAAGCTGTCATCTATATATCATAAAACACTCACTGTCCTTATAACATGGTAACCTGTGGTTTGTTGGGATTTGGCGATGGTCTCTAAACTGATTGGGGGAAATCATTAATAACTCTTAACATCCGGTTGCACTTTATTTTACTTAAGTAAAATAAATGACATCTATCTATGACCGGTAGATGGCGTTTATTTCACTTAAGTGAAATAAACCCAAATGTTCATTTATTTTACTTAAGTAAAAAAGAATTTTACTTAAGTTAAATAAAAACTGTGTTTTATTTCACTTAAGTAAAATTCTGTTTTACTTAAGTAAAATATAAAAAGGGCGTAACATAATGGTAATTTTATTTCACTTAAGTAAAATTAGTGTGCGTTTTAATTTTACTTAAGTAAAATAAAGTGTCATTTTATTTTACTTAAGTAAAATAAAACCATGTAGATGGCGCTTTATTTCACTTAAGTAAAATAAAATGACACTTTATTTCACTTAAGTAAAATAAAATGTCATTTTATTTCACTTAAGTGAAATAAAGTGTCATTTTATTTTACTTAAGTAAATTTAATATTAAATAGCGGTTTGGCTTGCCATATCCCTAAGGATAACATAGAAATTTGTAAAATAACTAGTAAAAATTAGAAATAAATTAAAACACACCTGCAATATTTACAGCATTTTATTTCCGCACAGCAATCATACCTCGACCTAAAACAACATACAAGGCTAAGATCAATTTCGGTAGTATATAAAATCACAGTCTCCCTCCTCTACTATATTTTTAAATAGATGCAGTAGGCTATTCAGTGTCTTAAAGGTGGAATAATCCTCAAAACAACTTGTGCCCCTTATCTAGATTATGCCATGCTTTGATTGCATTGTACATGAATGTTACTTAATTTGAGTGCTATCTGCAGGATTGGCAATTTGGCACTTGTCCAAACTTTATGCAGAAGTAGCAGAATTCTATTTTCAACTCATTTTGTTTTGTGCTGCTTGTAGTTTGTTTTTATAGGTGGCACTAAGACCAAAATACCATGCTAAGTTGGCATAATGCATGTGACACTAAATGAGGGCCGTTACAAGTAATTTCTTAGTGTGTCTGTTCCGAAATTCTCTTCTAAGACTTATAAGTCCGGGAGCTAATAGGGGTACCCTTGCACCCCCCCCCCCCGAGAATTAACTTCACCCCACTCATTTTGTTCCTTATTATGTCCTTCAACTTTCAAGCAATGTTAACAAGAAAAAAAAAGTGGCCGTGTAGACTCCAGACAGGATGGGGTCCATCATGGCCGCCGTTTTTCAGACCAGACCCTAAGTCAGTTTTATGCAAATTATAGCGGGAACAACTTGTGAAATGTATACAAATGTATATATTTTCGTGAAGCTAAGACATAATGACAATTTCTGGGCCAAAATTGAAACTCACCATCCAATATGGCCGCCAAAATGGCCGCCGGAAGTTGAAAATATGACATTTTTTCACAAATATCTTCTAGATTAATTCATGATGTTTGGAACTGGTTGAGTAATATGACTTTATTTTGTGTTTTGTTTATTAACTGATCATTGGAGCAATTAAATATGGAATTATTGGAGTCCTAGCCCCTTCCGATCCCTCAATAATTCGATTTTACAGAATGCGGTATAAAATTTCACAAAAAATCACAATTGGGATTCTAGTCATATTTCAACAAGAAATGAACAGAACTTTGTAATGTAAGTGAGGTATTTCATTACCTATGAATATTCCAACTCACTGGAACCAAAATTCTTACCTTGGCTCAAGATGGCTGCCAAAGTGGCCGCCAAAATGTGGAAAATGGTAAATATTGCCCCAGGGTCGGTGTCCTGCAATCGCTTACAAGTTGTGATTGATGTATACAATTGGCTATTCTGTATTATATACATTGAATACTAACATGTCTGATGCACCATGGATCATTTTTACTATTGTCACTACTAACATCACCAGAAATATTGGATTTTTCTCTCACAAACTTGACATAAATATCGGCCAAAATTCACTTTTCAGGGTTGGACCATTTTTTTAAGTAAAACGCAACTGTCTTTGGTATCAAAGGTTTTTATTGTTTTGGTCTATCTTGAATGTGTCACACTACGGTATTTATAGACCAAATTGCTCAAGATGGCTTCCAAAATGGCAACCAAATTTATAAAAAGTTTTATTTACATATATCCCGAACATTATTCTCGGTGTTATCCGAAAAGGTAGCAAATTGTGACTCACTTGGTTATTATACGTATTAGTTAATTAACTGACAACTACGTTCTGTTATATTTGTCCCAGTTCCGTATGGGGCATGACAAATTCATTTTAAAGTTGCAGTATGGAATTTTGCGGAGAACCTCTTTTGTGATTCTGGCCATATTATTGAAAGGAAGTGGGCAGAACTTTGAAACGGAACTGAGATGAACCATGATATGTGGCTATTCTGGCCCATTGTGATAAAAATTTATCAACTGGATACAGGGAGAATGCCAAGATGGCAGCCAGGGAGTTACTCTATGATCATAGGTGAGGATAATAGGTATACAGGGAGTTATTGTATGGTCATGAATGATGTGTGGGTATATATGGAGTGCCCTGATGGTAACGGGTGGGACGTATATTTATATATGTTGTGGATGTGTTATCATTGGTGGTGTATAGGGAGTAGATGTATGATCATGGATGGCGTGTATGAGTATACAGTGTGCTGCTGAATTGTCATGTGTGAGGTGTATATGCAAGTATGGAACTTATGAGTGGTAGTATGTGCGGGTATTGGTATATCTGGAAGGGCTCACCATTGGTGAGCTGTATATGTATACCTGGATTGACTCTTTGGTCATGGGTATGGCGAATAGGTATACATGTAGTGGCTGTATGGTCCACGGTGAGGTGAATATGTATACAATAAGTGACTGTTTGATCGTGAATGTGGTGAATATGTATACATATAGTGACTATATGGCCATGTGTCGGGTGTAGGGGTATACCTGGTGTTCATGCATGGTGACTCGTGGCTGTATTTGTGGTATGTACAGGTATAACCAAGTATGGCTGTATGATCAGGTGTACGTGTATAAAGTGGGTGACTATGTTGTCATTTGTGTGGTGTTTATGTACATATAGAGTGACTGAGGTAATGGGTGGGTTGTACATGTGTACCTTGGGTGGCTATCGCTTTCCACAATAACTCA
This sequence comes from Siphonodentalium dalli, assembly GCA_032622095.1. Lineage (NCBI taxonomy): Eukaryota > Metazoa > Mollusca > Scaphopoda > Gadilida > Siphonodentaliidae > Siphonodentalium > Siphonodentalium dalli. The sequence continues at coordinate 130,717,019 of CP136062.1, read as the reverse complement.
AGGATATGTTAATCAATAGAGAGGTCACATCAGAGAGTTCTCCATCTTGATGGTGTTTATGTACATGGGGGGGGGGGGGACGTTAAACGTGGAAAGCGATAACCACCCATTATCACACAGTCATTCCATATATACATAAACACCACAGACATAACAATATAGTGACCCACTGTATTGTAAAGGCCCGGCCTTTACTCGTTTCATTAACTCATTTCGTAAATGTTGCATTTAGCATTTCATCATCAAACTCATAATTCAAATATTTAGTCATTCATACTTAGCCGTTTCACCTATCAATATCATGTCATCTTCATTTGTGCCAAATCTCACTTCGTCACGTTGCGTATTCACAATGTTATTCACAAAAATTTATCAACAACTTTCACACATTTTTCACTTCATGGGCGCAGCCATATTTGTTTACGTCAGGGGAAGTAATCGCTGGTTAAACTTTCCGGTTTTACGTAGTCTGCTCTTTGGAAGTTGTGCCTTCATAAACGATCATGTATTCCACATAAATGTTACTCAATTACTTATGCATAACAAATATATGTGAAATAAATATTTATTTAGATGCGTAATTCACGCACACAATGGAACTATATTTACTCTGCATGCACGAGACCGCAGAAACGTCCTCATTGGCTTGCAGACACCTTTCTCTGCAAGGCTCTGTTCGCAGAAGCGTTCTCATTGGCCTGCAGATTTACCTATAAATTTCCAGCATTCTCATTGGCTTGCAGACTATCTGCAGAATCTTTTACTATTTAAACCTTAAAAATTTGTAAATCAAGGTTCTGCATCTAAAATTTCAAACTCTTGTTCATTCTAGGAAAGTGTTGTTTTAGGTTCTAATACAGGTATATTACTTTGTATAGTAAGGTGTTCTTATTTAAAACTTTAATAAGTTGTCTAAACTTATTTAAATAATTAATTATGAGCACTTAGAACCTTTTAATAAGTAATATATAACTTGGTAATTTTTCATGGCCTAGTTTCACTTGTGTCGTGTTGGTTGAATTGTGCATTATGTCAGAAGTGACAAACACATGCATCCTGCTCACAGAGAACGTTCAGACCAGAAGTGGTTCAAAGTTCCATGTGAAGTAGACTGACAGATATTTTATATGCAAATTTCTGCATCTTTCTATTTAGCCATGTATTTATTTATGATGAGTTTGACTTAGAGCTTTTTTGGGAAATTTAGGTAATGTAGTACCGGTACCAGAAGTGGTCACACATAAAACTCTGCCATCCGACTCAGTCAGAAGTGACTTGATGGCTGAGCATGTAAAAATCATTAAGTGAGTGTCCTATTACCCATGTCTTGCATCGCAGAAATTCTATATATGTCTGAAGTGACTAAGTGTTGAGTAATTGACGGTCTGAAGAGACATGTTGATGGTGACAGTACCAGAAGTGGTCAAAATCCATCAACATTTAAGTCAGTTACATCAGCACTTGTAGAAATCTGCCTTCCAGATAAATAAGCCTGAAGTGGCAGATAAAATGGAAGTTGCAAGTGGGTTTCAAATCAGACCAAAGTCAGAAGTGACTGGTCTATGTACATCAGATGACTGGATTGTATGCGTTGTATTATACCGATAGGGTTTAGTCAAGGTACTCTTCCCACTTGTATTTTATTCATAAAATATTTATTAGGGAAATAGTTTTTTTTAAGTAAATAAATTTAAAGTTAGTCTAAGTGCCCAGTTTAAAGGCAGTTTAGGAAATTTTAGCAAAGCTATACAGTACGGTGCAGAACCCTGGAACAAAATTTACTACGACGCTCTATATATAGGTTTTGTTCCAGAAATGTCAGTAAGTAAGAAGTATCATTCTCTGGTAAGGCTAAGTATTAAATATCTGTCATATCATCACTCTGCATTGACAACATATATTGCAGGTGACCACCTGTGGATTCTGTACTTATCAGCCCTTGTAGTTCTATTCATTGGCATGTAAATGGTGCCAATAAAGTCTCATTTCCTAATCTTACCATTTAATATTTCACATACTTTTTATATTTAAAGGCATTAATCAAGTCTATGCCTATTTCACATAATTCACTTATTTCATTATTAATCTTTAGTAAGTCGTTTCATGCTTGGCCGGTAATGGAGCTAAGTCATAGTAAGTTTCGGTTGCATTTTCTGCAACATTTTAAGCTATTGAGCTACTTCTATTATTTCATTACTTAGCCATTAATTCAGCTAAGTAAGTTCATCTAATATTTAAAGTTTTATAAAAACTTCATACTTTATATGGTTTTAGAATAAGTGAAATCATGTCTTGATATGCAACCATATTAAGCCATATTCATTTATTATATTTCTCATAAATAAGTTTTTGTAGTGGTATTTTAATATCCTCAGTGCATAATCCACATGATCACCGGTGTTCGCTATTGTGTGACTGTAGGGACAGTCTTCATTTATATAGTATCTGGGTCGCGCCTAGAACTATATGTCGCATTCGTAAATCTCCAAAATATGTGGGCAACCGTATTATGTAAGACCCATAGGGAGTTGAACAGGTTATTTATAAGACAACATAAAATGTCTTTGATTCTATCAGATTTCCATAACAGTTCTCATTATTAAATATTCCAATACCACAACAAATATATATAAACTTCAACCAGTGAGCTCAAATATTTATCGGTGTATGTGCCTTGTTCATATGTTGTGTAATTGTTTTGTGTTGTATCGTATCATCAAAGTGTTATTTCTGTGCCGGCCTGTTGTAAATATGTTTAAAGTTATTTAATTTTCTGCGTAATATATATTTGAAACTTTTAGGCTATTTCCCCACAAATTTCAAAAGTGTTTGTTAAATGTTTAGCTTTTAAATAACTGTTAGTCTGGGGTTAAAAACTTTAAAATTTCTAAAACTAAGTTCATTTTATATTTCTTTGGGAAGTTTTCTAATTCCCATAAAATTAATTTGTGAATGAAATATTAATTATTTCATTCAAATAATCTAAGCTAAATGGTCTTTAACTATATCACATATTTTTCACAGCTATATTATAAGTTTTTCTGCAGTATCACAAATTAATAATAATTCAGCTTCAAGTTATTTAACATTGTGATACATAATTTCAGCTATTTAATTAAAATACAATGGGCAACATATATCAAACCTTATTTACTAGTCATTTACCATGTTAAAACAAAATCTGCAATAATTTTCATAACTTCATTAATTTTCACAAATTCATAAATTTTCATAAGTTCATAAAGTTTCTAAAAGCTTCGTTTAATCATTACAATAAGTCATTTGAAAAATTAATTCTAAAGTAGCATTATGCATTCCTCACTTTATTTATATAATAATTTCATAAATAGTCATTTCATTCAGATCATTTAACTTATAAAATATTCCATCTTATTTTCATTTCCATATATATAATTATTCAACATTCCGTCCATACAAATATACATCTGTTAAAATGTTATATATAGTCTATGTGCTAAATAAATAATTAATTTAATTTAATCTCAATTATTAGGATCTCGTATCCTGCAACTTACCCCTCTGCTGGTGTAGGTCCAGTTTAACAAATACCTACTGGTGTCAGAATTTAAGTCATTTTATATTTTATCCACTCGGTTACTTTTGGCTGTAACTGTATCTGGTGAGATATGGGACTGCACGCAGTTTCCTTCTCTTGGAGGATCAGGTTGAGAGTGGTTGCATAGTAACCCACGTTGGGGAACTTTGTGACTTATTCCCAACCTCCGATTCTTTGAGAGGTGGAACTGTATGTGATCATATATACCACTTGTGCGTTACAGTATACACGTACAACTGACACATGACCATGGCTGACCATACAGCCATGCGTCACAATGCAGGCACACCGGGTATACTCCTAAACATGACCCATAACCATATAGTCACTCCTTGTATACCGATTCATCTCACCATTGGCCATAAGGAATATTTAATAATGAGAACTGTTATGGAAATCTGATAGAATCAAAGACATTTTATGTTGTCTTATAAATAACCTGTTCAACTCCCTATGGGTCTTACATAATACGGTTGCCCTGTATACATATTCTCCACACACATGGTCAAATAGACAATCAAGATATACATCAACACCACAACAATGACCATAGAGTCACTCCGGGTATACACAAGCACCCCACCAATGCATGGCCATATAGCCACTCGCTTCATACACATACCTTCACCCATGGAACCTGGTAAACTCCTTCACCTGACCTATGGCCATATAGTAACCCCGTGTGTACCTATTCAAAACATTTATACATGATCATGGTCAATCCTTGTATACATATTCACCTCAACATTGGCCATGTCACTCCCTGTATCCCTATTTGTCACACCATAGCCGAATAGCCACTCAAGATATACTAATACACACCAGCCATGTCATTATAGTCACTCCATGTATGCATATGCACCTCACCCATGGTCATATAGCCACGCTCTATATACACATACCCCTTTCCCATGACAATATAGCAACACGTGTGTATACCGTATAACCTACACATGACCATACCGCCATGAGTCACCAAACAGGAACACCAGGTATACTCATACGCCTGACACATGACCATTTAGTCACCCCTTGTATAGATAGTCATTACATTTATGAGCACACAGTCACTCCTTGTATACCTACATGTACTCATCTCACCATTGACCATACAGTCACTACCTGTATACCTATTCGACACACATAGTCATATAACCACTCGATATACATATGCAGCCCACCCTAGACCATAGATTCACTCCAGGTATACATGTACACCTCACCAATGGCCATTCAGCCCTTCCAGATATACAAAATACCCACACACACGACCACTCATACCATACATACTTGCATATACACATCACACATGACAATTCAGCAATTCACTGTATAATCACACACGCCATCCATGATACTACAGCTAATCCCTATACACCCACTAATGATAATACATCCACGATATATATAAATATACATCCCACCCGTTACCCCAAGGACACTCCCTATATACCCACACGCTCGATAATGTCCACCCAGCTTACTCCAGGTATTCATATTCAATCATGACCGCACAGGCATTCCATGTATACCCATACACATTATCCGTAACCATACAATAAATCCCTATTTATCCACACACCCCATCCATGATCATGCAGACAACACATGTACAGCCCACCCATGACTTTACAGTCACTCCATATATACATAATCAACACATAAATGACCACGTAGCTATATCCATACACAACACCAATGCCCATACAGGCACACCGGGTGCACCAGTACTGGATATACACAACTATACACCATACAGTCACTCCATGCATACCGATTTACCTCACACCTGATCATGACCTCTCCCTGTATACATATGCATCTTACCATGGATAACCCACTCATAACCATATAGTCACTCATTGTATACCTATTCACATCAGTCAAGACATACAATAACTCCCTGTATACCTATTCGCCTCACCTATGACCATAGAGTAACTCCCTGGCTACGATCTTGGCATCCACACTGTATCCAGTTGACATTTCTTTTTATCATAATGGACCAGAATAGCGACAGATTATGGTCAATCTCAGTTCCGTCCGTTCTGCCCATTTCCTTTCAATAAATATGGCCAAAATCACAAAAGAGGTTCTCGGCAAAATTACATACTCTAAAATGAATTTGTCATGCCCCATACGGAACTGGGGCAACCAGAATAGAACATGTAGTTGTCAGTTAATTAACTAACACGTATAATAACCAAGTGAGTCACAATTTGCTACCTTTTCGGATAACTCAGAGAATAATGTTTGGGATATATATGTAAAAAATTAACTTTTAAAACAAATTTGGTTGCCATTTTGGAAGCCATCTTGAGCAATTTGGTCTATACACACCGTAGTGTGACGCATTTAAGATAGACCAAAACAAAAAACACTTTTCAATCCAAAGATAGTTACATTTTACCTGAAAAAATGATCAAAACCTGAAAAGTGAATTTTTGCCGATATTTATGTCAAGTTTTTGAGAGAAAAGTCCAATATTTTTGGTGATGTCAGTGGTGACAATAGTAACAATTAACCATGGTGCATCAGACATGTTAGTATTCAATGTATATAATGCAGAATAGCCAATTGTATACATCAACCACAACTTGTAAGCGATTGCAGGACACCTGGGGTAATATTTACCATTTTCCATATTCTGCCGGCCACATTGGCAGCCATTTTGAGCCAAAGTAAGGATTTTGGTTCCGGTGAGTTGGAATATTCTTAGGTAATGATATGCCTCACTTACATTACAAAGTTCTGTTCATTTCTTGTTGAAATATGACTAGAATCCCAATTGTGATTTTTTGGTGAAATTTTATACCGCATTCTGTAAAATCGAATTTTTGAGGGATTGGAAGAGGTTAGGACCCCAATAATTCCATATTTAATTGCTCTAATGATCAGTTAATATACAAAATACAAAATAAAGTCACATTACTCTAACAGTTCCAAACAGCATGAATTGATCTAGAAGATATTTTTGAAAAGCGTCATATTTTCAACTTCCGGCGGCCATTTTGGCGGCCATCTTGGATGGTGAGTTTCAATTGTGGCCCAAAAAGTGTCATTATGTCTTAGCTTCACGAAAATATATACATTTGTATACATTTTACAAGATTTTCCCGCTAGAATGTGCATAAAACTGACTTAGGGTCTGGTCTGAAAAACGGCGGCCACGATGAACGCCATCTTGTCTGGAGTCTACACGGCCACTTTTTTTCTTGTTAACATTGCTTAAAAGTTGAAGGACATAATAAGGAACAAAATGAGTGGGGTGAAGTTAATTCTCGGGGGGGGGGGGGGGGGTGCAAGGGTACCCCTATTAGCTCCCGGACTGAAACGTGAACGATTTTGGTACTTGAAACAATGTTCATCATTATTCAATTAAAGATATTTCCAACTCAATATTTCCAACAAAACAACAACAACAACAACAACAACACAATTAATACGAAACTTCTTATAAAGGCACTATTTTATTATACTTCCATGGTGTAACCAAGGAAGTATATTGTTTTTCTATTGGGGCCGTTTTCCGTTTTATTGAAAATACTCAGAAACTGATTGGAGGAGGACCGTGAAATCTCTAGGGAACGTAGGCATCTAAGGGATACTGAAAATGAAGGTATCGCGATGTCGCCAGAACGCTTCGCCACGGAATGAAATTAAAAAATATATTATTTTTCACTATTATTATTATTAAAATACTCCACACTTTTATAATCACTATATTTCGGAAAGTATGAGCAGTAGAAAACTAAAAGTTGGTAAGTATGTTGGGGCAAATGAGTTTTATGCCTTAGTCGCATAACGAATATTGTCCGCGCTTTCTTCGCAGAGTTATCTCCCCTTATACGAAAACATGTCATTTTATTATCTCGGAAATTATAAGGAGCAGAGCATCGAAAATTGGACCGTATGCACAACTCGATATGCCCTACAGACCAACGGCATCAAAACTTGTGTCCGAGCTTTTCACGAGGAGTTACCGCCCATAAAAATGGACACACTATACACCAGGATGAATAATCGAATGTTTTTTTTTTTATAAGTACAGAGCTCAAAATTGTTTATTGCATATTCCGAATTGGACGATATAGATTCGGACTCGAATATACCGCTTAAAAATGTTTTTACCCAGTACTTTCCGCGTTACGGGGTACGGAAATATTGCAACTACTTTTCCCGCCAAATCCAAACCGGCTGGTTAAAGAGCAAGATAATGTCTTAGCATGTACGTTGACATACTTTATGTACGTTCCAGAAGTTTGACGGCTATACTGTAAATGTAACATGCCCAACGGAGAATGCGTGTCAGTGTGGGTTGAGACTTTAGGAAAATTCCACGAAAATTGCAAAGGGGGAAAATTCAAACATCGAGATAATTTTTTTTAACGAGTACATCTGATGGCTAGTGTTCACGCGCATGCAGAGGGCGATTTTCTCATTTTCAGATGGAACGGTTTACTGATTTGAACATATTTATTGTGACCCACTATATACAATATATATTACACAGATTAAATATAACAATAATGGTATGAGTGTGGGCACAGAGGATCGGAGCACAAGTTGCCGAACTCATCGGAGCTCCTCTCCCCTGGCATTCAATTGCTAATAAATTCAAATATCGAAGATGGTTTTAATTCAGGTGTATTGTAGAAGTTAATGTTTAAGTGTGGCTGTTGGAGTGGCTGTGGTCTCGCAGAATTGGGGTAAGGGAAACTATAACGAGAAAATTCTGATAATTATGAGATTAAGAGATTAAGAGAAACGGTCTGTAGATGAGATAAATGATTGTACTGTCTCAAACAGGCGCGCATTTAGCTTTCCGCTGTAGTGTTGTACACCAAACAGGAGATCTTTTTCGGAGACAATAGTCACGTTAAGTTCATCCATACGAGCCCACATCCGATTTCGCGCTACTGCGTACAGAGGACAACTGAAGAAAAAATGGTTTGAGTCTTCACATGAATTTCCACAAGTACAATTTGAATGAGCTGAGATGTAGTTTTCATATTTATCAAAGTTTAGGTCGCTACAGTTATTTCTAAGTCTACAGTGCAAAATATTTAATCTCCTTTGACCTGTATTGAAATATGGTGGGGGTTTCAAAGTCGGTTCTTTATTACAGAATGTTCTATACATGTTACTTATGATTTCGTCTTTACTTGGTTCTGAAGAGGGGTCAACCACTTTTTTGTTATCGGTAGTAGTTTTACATGATAGATTCCATTCAGCTATCATGGATGGGACGAAACTCGATTTGAAATGAGTCGTGTTCGTAAAGTAGTTTATGTATCGCAAGGGGTTTCTGATGGGGTATCGAGATGCTTCAGCGACGGTAGCTGGTAATAGATTGGTGAGGTAGGAAGGGACATGATGAGTAATTATTTTGTTCCAGGTGTGCATTTTATGGAGGTTTCGTCTTTCGCTTAATGGGGGTTTACTCGTGACAACGCTATATACCATACATATGTATACTTCTGTAGTCTATCACTAGCCGATTTTTAGCCCCAAATCCAAACGGGTTAATGTAGGAGCGAGTTTAATGCGGTGGTACGTAAGCCGGTATACTCTAGGTATGCCTCCAAAATTTGACCTCTCTAATATAAACGCAACCTGCTCAAGTGAGTGTTTGTGTCGGGTGGGTTCAGATTTGGCAAATTCCAACGAAGATCATATATTGAGATAAAAACTTTTCGATGAGTGGATGTGATAAGTAGTATCTAAACGCAAGATTAGTACACCTTTTAATGATTTATAATGAACGGTTTAACCCTGGTAGCGTATAACGTTGTAACGGGTGATATATATTACTCAATTCAAACCCTCTATTCATGACGCAAATTCAAACGGACTTATCAAGAAGCAAGGCAAATGCATGAATATGCTCACGGATATACTATATAGGTATGTCCGCTCTACTGTAAAAGTAACCTATTGTCACGATTTGACCTGTCCAAAACACTCCCCGGACAAAAGTTTTCCTAGGTATCAAATTTCGTCGAAATCCGTTCGTTTTACCCGATTTGACCTTGAACTGGATCATTTCGAAGGTCAATGTCAGGTGGGGTCACGACTTGACCCGCACAAAAGACTCCCCAGACAAAAGCACCCCTAGGTATCGAATTTCGTGGAAATCCGTCTGTTTTACCCGATTTGACCTTCGATTGACATTTTTAAAGACCAATGTCAGGTCGAGGGTCACAATTCGACCCGTCCAAAACACTCCCTGGACAAAAGTACCCACATTTATCAGATTTCGTCAAAATCCGTCCAGCAGTTTTCCCCGCCATAGCTGACAGACAAACAAACAGACAGAAGTACCAAAATATATATTAAATTTAGAAATGTCAATGCAAGTCCACCATCGGATCATAAGGTACCAACATGCATTCGCACGAAGAGGAACACATATATACGCATAACACTCACATGGGATGGGATGGAATACCATGGAAGTATATCTGATTCCATGGAATCTGACCTCTAGTTATTATTATTATTACAGAATAGCAAGGCCCCTGCACGTACATCTCCAGGAATATATATGAAGCCGAAGCCGTATCTAACTTGTTATATATTATTTCACTAAAAGTCTTTTAAAAAGATATATTTTTCAATTAAAATCTGGCAAATGTTCTAAAAATTGTTATATTTTCTGTCCAACTTCATAGAAAATATGTTAAGAAAAAGAATAGTTAAATTGCTAGCGACAGAAAATAGGTGCCGTTGACTGCACTCTCTTGTTCAAAATTGTTTAATTACCCCCCCCCCCCCCGAATCTATTCAGATATGAGGTTCAGGGAAGATATTGATTAACATTTTGGCTCAAATGTTTTACGATAATGAAAAAATTCTAATAAACCAGACCCAGTCTAGTTTATAATTACTTTGACGGATATCATGTATATATAAGCTCAGTCTAGGCATATACTGGTTTGAAATTTATTTCGGGTAGCGGTACGGTACTCTAGGAACATAATTTACGTTGTATGGCTTTATGTGCCTATTTTGTTGAATCAGCCAACTATTGATTGGGAAATCGATATAAAGTTTAAAATGATAAATATTAAATTGAACGGTGATTATGAAGTTGCGCATGCGAGCTGGGGTATACATTGAGTGTGAACGATTCCGTTAGTGTATATTATATAGATTGGGGGAAAACATTGCAGGCCCAAAGAATGCCGACAAACTACCGTACCGGTACACACGCGTATTAGCCAGGTGAACCAGCAAGATTGGTCTTTTTCAAGGGGACATCATATCCCCGTTTTTTTTTTCGTTTTTTTCAAAGTTTCATGAGTGATTGTGCTATAGAAAATATGGTATATCTTGATGAATTGTTTTATGATAATTTGAAATGTCTTGTTTGAATATTATGCTTACTATACGCCGACGACACTGTACTACTAACCGATAACGAATTGAGTATGCGCCGAGCCATTTCTGCTTTCGAAGATTATGCTGACGCAATGGGAGGGGGGGGGGGGGGGGTGGAAGTAAAAAAAACAATCTAAAGGGTTGCCCAAATTTGTCTATTAGAACTAGAAACTGTGAAAGAATTTTTATATCTAGGCACTGAGTTTTTCTACAACGGTAGATTCTGTAGATCTATCAAAAGATCATGTAAGTTAGCCAACAATGTATGCGCTGCTCAATAAACGACGGAACTTGTACCTTCCAGTTGATATAATACTACACCTATTTTATGCGATGGTCGCACCCATTTTGCTATACGGTAAGTGAGATATGGGGTGACGAATCCCTGAAAGCAATCGAGAGCGTCCACCTAAAGTTCTGCAAACTGATATATTTAGGTATGAAAACATGCACATCCAACTACATGGTATAGGACAGCGTGAATTCAGTTAGTTATTCCTTATTCGAATAATTTGGGAAAATGTGGGAAATGACCTATAGTTAGGCGAGATGACATTTTGGGTGAAAAAACAAATCCGGTTAAGAGTTAAAAGAAGGCCTTGAAACTACTCAAAGTACGAAATTAAACGGAAATTGTCCGAAACAAGTTCGGGGGCATTTTTTTTACGAAATCTTCCCAACCGAGCGAAAACTGAAATTCGAGCCACATTTTGGGACTCGACCAAAAATTTGTTTCCGCTTATTTTCGGACTTTGCCTATTTGCGAGGCATTTTTGAACTTTTGACGCGGAGTTTTGTTCACAGGAAATTTCGTCTCACCTTACTGAAGACGTTGCCATGGCCAATTTCTACATTTTCCCAAAATTTTCCGACCGAGCAGAGCGGGAATTTCTATTAGACCCAATTTTTGGGACTGGACCCAAACAAATTTCGGCTAAAAAAGCTCGGCCTAGGTGGCCGTTTACGCATATATATGGGACACTTTGCCACATTTTCCTAAATTTTCCCGACCGAGCAGAGCGAAAACTGAAATTCGACCCACTTTTTTGGACTCGACCCAAATTTTGTTCGGCCCAAATGTTTTGGCCCGAGGTGGCCTTTTATGACCCCGAACAATTTCCGTTTATTTTCAGACTTTGCCTATATTCGAGGCAGTTTTGAACTTTTGGCGCGGATTTTTTTTCACCCAAAATTTCATCTCGCCTTACTAAAGATGTTGCCATGGTCATTTCCCACATTTTCCAAAATTTTGATTTGCAAAATTTCATTGTTCCCGCCCCACTATACATTATCTAATAGCAATTTAATTACCGTGACTGGGGCACCACATACAGTGCACATCCACAACGAGAAAGCAGAGAGGCGAGGATAAACCTTCCTGTATTAGACAAATAGGATGTGGTTGAAATTGGTGCTGATAGGTATATATCAACCGATACTCATATCAACCCAGGCATCGGTTGACATATCTAGGCATTTTTCTGTAATCCTTCAAAGCCAGTTTAAAATATATGGCTAGGTGAAGAATATTCTTTATGAGATAATGAGACCTCTTAGAGGAAGATTTTAGTTTACGGTGCACATATATATGACATAATTATGACTGGCCTAAACAATGTACTACCAGTCATTTTGACAATCAAGTGTATATTCACCAAGTACAGTCCGTTATTCCGAAGGTCCGCTATTCCGAAGGTCCGTTATTCCGAATGTCCGCTATTCCGAAGGTTCGCTATTCCGAAAGTCTGCTATTCCGAAGGTCCCCCATTATGTTATATATGCGAGTCTCCCATATGAGCCTCGCATATATAAGAGAATATATTGGCCTAACAATATTTACATTGCATTCCCTTATATGTGCGATGTTCCCGATGTGAGACTCGCATATATAAGATAATGCACGGGCACAGGATATCTAATGCTGCACCAGCGCAGCTCCCGTCTTGAAAGGGATAATTTCGTACCGTCGGAGTTACTTCGGCTCCAGCGACTGGAAGCGATCCAAGCTTTTTCAAGGCAGTGTTCAGTACCCTCGCAGCTCTGAAAGCTAACCAATCACGGCTATGCGTTCCTCTGCCAGCGAACAAGTCACTGCTATGCGTTCGACCCGGAGCGCGGAGCATAGCAAAGGGACGCAACTGTATGGGGATTGCTCACATAGATACATAGCCAACTTGAAAATGGTTACAAGCAACTAATTATATAGAGTTACTATTCTTGAATTCCTTGTACGCAACACACGTTATTGGCAAATTCAAGTTTAAATTGAAATCGTAATGTTGCTTTTGAAATTGGCTATATATATAAATATGCGATTTATAACTCTTTCCATGCAGTCACACGGATTGTGTATGCCCCTAAAGTGTACTTTCGGAATAGCGGACCTTCGGAACAGCGGATCTTCGGAATAGCGGACCTTCAGAATAACGGACCTTCGGAATAATGAGAACTGGACGTATATACATAGTTATCGAAAGGAAACGGGACGTGGTAGTAGTACCGAACCGCATTCAAGTGATCACAGGGTGTGGTGATGTTAGTTTATCGATCGAGGGCCATGCAACGACTGAACTTTGGATATATCGAGTTGTTCGTCTATATATAGTAGAATTACTGCTCTTGCGCCGGTACGCAACTGTTCGGAGGGCTCGTAACTGCACGAGGAAGGAACGAATGAATGCTATTGCTAAAGAATTAAGTAAGAATCTATTTTCAGTAGGAATTATACTATATAGTACGGTATGTTAGAAACTTGAAATCAACAAATTACGTATATATGTTACAGTAAATATGTCAAATCAGTCATTTGGCCAAATGCCTAAAATTTTTCAGTCATTTGGTGAAATGCCTGTGACCGCCAGTCATTTGGCCAATTGCCTAAAAGTTTCAGTCATTTGGCCAGATGACTGAAATTCACTGCCCTGAATTTGACAGTTTGCCTAAATGGGAATTTTATTTGTAGTCAATAAGTCAAATTGGCCAAATGACTACATTTTATTTTAGTCAATATGTCAAATTGGCCAAATGACTGAAAATCACTGACCTGAATTTGACAGTTTGCCTTATTGGGAATTTTATTTTTAGTCAATATGTCAAATTATGTATAAACATTACTTTTTTTAACAGATCACACAAATTGACTACTTATAAGCCCATTACCTAATATTGAGCTGTCATAAAATTATTAATTATAGTTCAGTCATTGGTTCCGTTGGTGACAACTTGGCAGTTTCCATTCCATCTGTTGACAGGGGACGTGGTGATCCAAGACACATTTTAAGTGTTATCACAGCTGTAGACAATGGACAATATACCATCGGTTGCCCTTCGTGTATTCTGAAGGGAAACTACAGTCGACAACAGTTTGATTTATGTCCCCATCGGCTTCTGAGTGAATCGGACATCAACGGTGATAGCAGTGTGTCCCTTCGACAAGCCAACAAAAAAAGAGTCTCAACACAGTGGTCAGGATTTAGTGAAGTGCAATTTCAATGGACATAAGAGATGTAAGAGTAAGCGATGTGCTTGTTTCAAGAATAATGTTTTATGTAATAGTAGATGTCACAACAGTGTCATGCAATTGTTCTAATAAATGATAATATTATGTGTCACATAAGCATGTTGTGTTATAAATTTGGTGTTGCATGTTTTGATTATTCATTTTTGTTATAATAAACATAAATAGATATGAAATATCGTTCAGTTATTTAAAAAAAAAACATAACTACTGGTGGTCAATTTCAGTCATCTGGCCAAATGACTGAACATTTTAGGCAATTGGCCAAATGACTGGCGGTCACAGGCATTTCACCAAATGACTGAAAATTTTAGGCATTTGGCCAAATGACTGACTTGAAATATTGACTGTAACATATATACCAAGCTCAATATTGACCAGACAACTTATTAAAACAAAACAAAAACCCTCATGACTATGTATATATATCAAATTATGGAGGCATACACATGCTCAGTGTGAGTGTTCATTGCTTCAATTGTGCTTGCTTCAGTGAGCGTGAACAATTTGTCATTTATTATCGAAATGGCCATGTATCGATCAGAATGGCACATTGAGATGTCCCTCGACTTAAATCAAGCTTGAAAAATCCATCCCGATTTTCGCACATGTCGGGGTTCGAACCTGAGCCAACCTCCTATATCCCGGACTGTGATTTCTTAGGTAAAACCGAGTAAAATAGACTACAATTCCCGCCACCAACCCTTGGCGTAACTCATGTCATATAAATCCTATAGGGACGTTCTCGTACTAAAACTGGCATCTTGCTTTCCCAATATCTTAGCTGATTTTAGTACGAGCAGACTTGGACTAAGCAAATTTTAATTACATATCACATCATTTGTTCATAACCGATGTTGCTTTATCTATTCTGAGCATCGTTGCAAATTATTTCTCTGTCTATTGAACATGATTCTACTTCAAACAATTGATGGGGATAGTTGGATGGCTCGTTTTTTAATTAGGGTCATGTGCTAGCGCACTAAATGCACGACAGAACATGCTAGGGGACACATGCGTATACTAGATATGTCTAATTTTGGTTCGCAGCAAAATATCAGAACTTTTGTACTCTGTTGTTACGTCGGGTACATTAGGTACAATTTATAAGCACAAATTTAGAAAATATATTTGCGCAACTAATTTACAACCAATTGATACATAGCATACAACTTGTTACTTCTGGTTACTTTACCTATTAATTAATGTTACATTTGTTACTTTTATTGTTTTCTGAGAAATCCCAAAGTACCTGGTTACATTGGGTACAAATTAGAAAACATATTTCCTGAACTACTTTCAGGACCATGGGTGCACGGGGTACAAATGGTTACTTCTGGTTACTTTATCTGTTAGTTGATGTTACATATTGGTTACTTTTATTTTTTCTTTCTTAGAAATCCCAATGTACCTAGTTACATTGGCACTCTTTCCGATGTATATAGCATCAGATATTATTTGTTAGGTAAAATCGAGAAAAATCAACTACAATTCCTAATTTTATCAAATTTAGTGCCCACCCCACCCCATCTCTCACCAATGCAGCACCAATATGACATCTTTAAAATCACACGATTAGATTCCTCATATCATGGATAAGAATGTGTATCAATTTGGTGGAAATTGGCGCTAAAAATATTGTGTATCAATTTTGGTGCCCCTCTCCCTTTCAGTGCACCCCTGACTCGAATGACGCCACCTTTGACAGCTTTAAGCCACGCCATTAGACACCTCATACCATGGGGATGAATTTGTATAAGTTTCGTGGCAATCGGCGACTAAACCAATTCTTATCAGATTTAGTACCCATCCCCCCAACCCCCCCCCCCACAATATATCACACCAACGACACCAATTTGGCGTCTTTAAAGCACACAATAAGATTCCTTGTATCATGGAGAAGATCTCAGAAGAATGTGCACCAATTTGGTGGAATTCAGCGCTAAATTATTTTTGATCATATTTGGTGCCCCGCTCCCCTTCCGGGCATCCCTGACGCGAACGGTGCGACTTTTTACATATTTAAACCACACCATTAGATTCTTCATATTATGGGGATGATTATATATAAGTTTGGTGGCAATCGACGACAATTTTTTTTCTGCCCCCCCCCTCCCTTTTTCTGCCCCTGACAACACCGGCGTCAATTTAGAAAATTCTAACCCTCGCCATTATCTTTCTCGTAAAAAGTTACCCCTATTAGACCCCTTTTGTGCCATATAGGTGGTCCCCTGTGAATTTCTATAGAACACAGACAGACAGACATTCGCAAATATAGATATAGATAAAATATATTGGTTTCACGAATGACCAACTCATAGAATTAATCGCCTTGCACTTCTTGGCATCCGAATAACAATTGAAATTGAAATTGAAATTCCCAACTACACCTTTTACCGGACTCGGCCTCCGGGTCGCAGTTCGACTTTTAATCCGTCCAAAAATTCCCATTCTATAAATAAAACGCCCATGCGCCCACTGTAATTAAGAAACAGCGAAACAGTATACACGCGGAGCGTGGAATGACGAATCTGTCACGTAGGCATTCGGTCTCTAGTTTAAAGATGCATAATCCGAATTAACGCTCCTAAATTACTATTTCTTTGGCTTCGGGGGTAAAACATATTTGATTCAAGTCGAGGACACACACGTCAATACTGAGAGTTATCAGTTATCGATTTTTGAAATCTGTTATTTTTCATCACCTGGAATATTTGGCGGCCTGGCAACTATTCGACGAATGCCGACCGACATACTCTCGATACCAAATTGCGTTGATCAAAATGTTGATCTATTGCACTTTTTTTGGCAATTTTACACGGTAGTTGACAGTCACAGGTCAGCAATATTTGTGGGTAATTAATCGATTCTGCGGAATTTCAAGAAATGCTGTTGTTGTTGGGATCTGATGATATGGGGATAATCGAATCGGACTGTGTACTTTTAAATTGTGGTTTAGCTGTAAAACGGCGGTTTTAAATGAGGGGGTTCTTTCAATCAGGTTGTTTAAACTAGAGAGGAGGAACCTGACATCGGTATCGAGAACTATGCCATCAGTGGGTCGTGTGAAGCGCGCTCATACAACTAGATCATGTCACGAATCTCTACTCTGGCTACGCCCGAAGAGATCATATTCCACCAGTTCAAATTAAACTTGGGAACTTTTTGATGTTCTTATGGGGAACTTTATAACATCTAAAAACAACTGACTCAAGTAATATATTTCTTTGTTAATACCTGTTCCTTAATATATAATTTGTTTCATAGTAGGTGAAGGTCCCAACTCTGCATGATTTAGGCAACGTTTGTGAGCATATTTTGCTATGCGTCTCTCACAACCATGGTATTTCCCCGCGCGGGTAATCAATTGAATATTTATTACGACTCACATGTCATCTAAATATTTAATCTCGAGCTGGAACCATCCCCTACTATGAAATGTATTACTAAAGAACATGTATTAACTAAGAAATATATCACACGCGTTGTTAATTTGTTCAATGTTAAAATATTCCGGTCTGAACAGGTCAGAACATCAAACAGTTCCCATGTTTTGAACTGATGGAGTATGATCTCTAATGGCGTAGTCAGAGTAGAGATTCATGACATGATCTATCATATAACAAGACACAATATTTATTACACCAACCGATTCTTAGTTTTAATAAATTAATAAGTTCTCTTTTATGTTCGTAAAAACCACCAATGGACTCATCGGTGCAATCCATATATGAGGTCGATTAACTGCAAATTCTTGATTCATTCGTACGTAACCATGGGAACTCGATCTAGGCCATTGCACCTGGAATGGACGACAGCGTTTTCAATACAGCACATGTGCCTTTTCCTTGATATCTGAACCATCAACCGATAGGATGACTGTGCACAACGATGTCATCCTTCAATAAACTGAACAGATGTTGCACTTTTCCAATTTGCAATCACCGGTGAACGAAAAAATGTGTGACAAATATCCTCCAACACGGCCACGCGATGGGGACGGTGCATTAGTCGATAGTCCGAAGGTTAGTCTGAAGCGGCACACACACAGGGTTCAGTTGTAGTCCGAGGGTTAGATTAAAGCGGCACATACCGATGGTTCAATAGTACGAGGGTTCGATAGTCCAAGGGGCAGTGGGTTTTTGGTTTTTAACAGACAACAAATAATTGCACATATGGGCCTATATATATATATAGGTGTGTGGAGGATTATCGAACTATCGGACTATTGAACTCTAACTATTGAACCCTCGGACTATTGAACCCTCGGATTATTGGACCATATGACTAACGTATTATATACCCACACGACCACGCCGCGGGTGACTCTATATAGCAATTAGGCTGATTTGGCTAGATTTGAAACAATTAGATCGACAAATGAGTACACAAACAGTAGGGTTTTATGGCCATTCAGAAATAAGGATAACGACTTTCAAAAGAGAAGGTTTTAACACGTTTTGAACTTTTTCTCAGCCTAACAAAAATTACTGGAAGATGTCCATCGTGGACAAAACTATTTCCAGAATAATGAGGTCTTCTATTAATTATTTCTCGATTTTTATTATTTTTCGAGAGGTTTTGTTGATGTGGTCCAGTATGTTGTCGAGTGGTGCTCTGATTATCGAGAGGTTTTGTTGATGTGGTCCAGTATGTTGTCGAGTGGTGCTCTGATTATCGAGAGGTTTTGTTGATGTGGTCCAGTATGTTGTCGAGTGGTGCTCTGATTATCAATCACTCTGAATATCCTCGTTATTACAATTCCTTGGATTTCAGTTTTGTCCCTTCAATGTTAGGGTGTCGCGTGTCACATACAAGTCAATACAAGTTTTTAATGATATACACATCTTGCATGCCTGAGCACATCCATTCGAGTGAGATATTCGACATCTCCAATGGAATGTTTGTCCGAAAACACAGCTGGTTGATATAATTAACTTAGTTGATGGCCAATGTTCCCTAATTCCAATAAGAACACTGAAATCTCCTCAGTGAATTTTTTTTATCGTTTAACTTTGATATCGTTCAACATCACACGAATCACAAGTAATTTGGGGGAGATTATCTGGCCTTACCAGAGACTGTCGGTCGAATATCAGTAATGTTAAAATTATGTTGTTATTTTTTCACACCTGAAAATCTTTATCATTAGAGAGCTTGCTGACATCAAGTTGCTTCAATTTAGAGCTACCCGTCACCAAAATGTCAACAGCAGTAGGCAAGAATTCATTTGGGGATAATGTCTCCATTATTTCCAGAGGTGAAGATGGTATCATATATAAGTAAGTTTTATTACAGATACCGGTACCTGAATTTGTATAAGTTTGGTTAGGCAATACAGTAATAAGATAATTGAACCGTAATGTGGCAGATTCTAACAGTAATGTCCTTCGGCTCTCTTATTTGATTCATGTAACTCTCACATAATAAGTCCAGATTCTCCATTTCCTCCAACCGTCGTCGACTTTTCATTTCTAATTTGTTCATTCGCTCTTTTATATAACCATGTAATTGATTTCTGTATGCTGTATTTGTAGTTATCTTTTCAATGTTTTATACATGCTTCTTTTTCTACTTTGAGAAACCCGTTTTCTAGGCAGACATCGTAATTTTTTCCCGCTGAAATAATACATTCTTTTTCTGTTGGTGGCACATGTAATCGATTCACTTGATTTTGCTCAACTATACTCCAACTTTGCAAAGCTGTTCATAGATGTTATTAAGCGTTGCCCTCGTCTCACAATGCGTTGTATTGGTCAGCTCGATACATTGTGAGTCCAATCCCATAATTACATTCAGTTCCGGAGGTAGATGCACTTCATTTTTGACATTTATATATATTATTCAACTTTCCCCACTGTCAATACCGCGGTCTTGGTTCATATTATGTTGAAAGTTGGAATCGTTAGTTATGTGGTTATCAATGCTAGTACCAATATACACATTATGTGATTGCTGTGTAATTTCTCCGTCGAACAGTTTACCTAAATCTTATGCATTGAAGATGCTGTCTCTTTCTCGGTTGTTATCAAATCCAACGGCAGACTCAGAGTCAGATGAAGTTTCTAATTGTCGAAAATCCTCCAATTTGATTGCAATTTTTTCCCTTTTTTGTCCGACACGCTTTCCCATTGAAGTGAATCCCTCAACTTCAGGTGCCGCTATTGACCATTGTAGGAAGATACCAACTGTTTGTCCCTGATCTAAAAATATTCTCGTAAGTTGGAATTCCAACAACCGCGATGTCATGAATAAATTTCTGGCACCAACACTGACGCTGAATAGGTCATTGTCGCATGATTTCGTGCAAAAAGACATACATGATCTCATAAACGTACAAAAAGAAACACAGGATGTCCCACATATGCAAAAAGACACACGGGATCTCATAAACGTGCAAAAAGACACACATGATATCATAAACGTGCAAAAAGACACACATGATCTCATAAACGTGAAAAAAGACACACATGATCTCATAAACTTGAAAAAAGACACACATGATCTCATACACGTGCAAAAAGACACACATGATCTGCCAAACATGCAAAAAGACACACATAATCTCATAAACGTGCAAAAAGACACACATGATCTCACAAACGTGCAAAAAGACACACATAATGTCATAAAAGTGCAAAAAGACACACAGGATGTCCCAACATGCAGAAACACACACATGATCTCACAAACGTGCAAAAAGACACCCATGAACTCATAAACGTGAAAAAAGACACATATGATCTCATAAACGTGCAAAAAGACACTCAGGATCTCATAAACGTGCAAAAAGACACACATAATCTCATAAAAGTGCAAAAAGACACACAGGATGTCCCAAACATGCAAAAAGACACACATGATCTCATAAACGTGCAAAAAGACACACATGATCTCACAAACGTGCAAAAAGACACACATAATCTCATAAACGTGCAAAAAGACACACACATAATGTCATAAAAGTGCAAAAAGACACACAGGATGTCCTAAACATGCAAAAAGACACATATTATCCCATAAACGTGCAAAAAGACACACATGATCTCATAAACGTGCAAAAAGACACACATGATCTCATAAACGTGAAAAAAGACACACATGATCTCATAAACGTGCAAAAAGACACACAGGATCTCCCAGATGTGCCTAAAACATCGATTTAAAATTATTCGTATGTTAATTATTATGACAATAATTATTTGTATTATGATTTTCGAGTGAAATTTCACTGGAATTTGCATGTGTGTTCCACCCGCGTTGAGTTTGACTGTCGCAGACGAACGAGACTTTGAGATGATGGGTGACTTGTCGCACACGTGGGAGATCCTGTGTGCCTTTTGCATGTTTGAGATACCATTTGTGTCTTTTTGCACGCTTGGGAGATCCTGTGTGTCTTTTTGCATGCTACCATGTGACAATGACCAATTCAGCAACACTGACGTGACAGGGTCTGCGCCGTCCCAAAATTACTCCTACATATCTGGTATGTTATCAGATTAACTGCCTGCTTCTATATGTAGGTGTTAACATGCAATAAGCCGCTACTAGAAAACTGGTATGTGGCTTTGGTGATTTTTAATTTAAGGGCTAGTATTAATTACCAGGTGTAGATTAATATTATCCATCATGACCTGGGGTACGGGATGGAAAAATCTCACCCGAGGGGCCAGATATTTGGGCCGGACACGAGGCTTGCCGACTGTCCGGACCAAATATCTGGCCCCGATGGTGAGATTTTTCCATGCCCACATCCCAGGTCATGATGGATCATTTTTCTCCCAACCCAAGAACCTCATTCCGATCTTTTGTTTTATACCAATCTTGAGGCACATTCCAGTAGCTTCGTAACGGTATATCTGGGGAGAAATCTGATGGTATATTCGTGACTATCTGGGATGATTTCGGTATATAAAGCGCGCCATCCGTGCGCGCAGGGTTAATACGTAGAGTGAAATCGACATGGTCTTGTGAAATCGACATGAATACGTCACATCGTTGCGCCTGCATCGATTCCAAGAAACGCGCGTATTGATATGAAGTATATACAACCAGACTAACCGTGTTTGTCATGGGAAATTCCATATCGGTACCATTAGAAAAGGAAACATGTGTATATATATGACAGACAAATGTTAGTTAGACGCTTTTGACGATTTATTGCAACGATGACAACTGTTCGAATGTGGAACTATTTCGTTCGTCATTTGTGAAGCGGCTATTGTTTACGAATTGCGAAATGTGCAAGTAATACCAGTTTCGCTGTTTGATGGAATGTGTTCGCACAATTAGTCGTTTATATTGCATGTTGTCTAACTATGCGTCTGCAAGTGAGGTTATGTTGAAGATTCTTCGTGATTAACATTTGAGGCTTATCTCCATTTGTATTAGCGTCGACGAATTCGTCCGTATTTATTTATTTGAAACGTGAAGCGTAACTGGTTGTCGCCATTGTTTTCGTTGACACAACACATGATGACGGATTGTTAAATTAGTTCCGGCACTTAATTAAATAGGTAAATCAGTCACGTGGGTAGGGTGAGACAGCTGGTCACATGTTGGGTGAGACAGGGAAATCTCACCCAGCTGTCTCACACGGGCTGCCTGTGCTAAAATGTGTAGGGGTGGGAGAAAACCGTATATCTGATTTTAATCAGATTCCCAATCCCGTGTACAATTTCGCATGGCAAATGTAGTTCTCAAAATGCAAGCATATCATGTTCCATTTGAGTATTTTTCTTTTATTAGCTACGGGTAGTATTTCCCTTTCAACAGTTATTGCAGTTGAAGAACGATACTCGACAATCAACTGCACATGCCTTTGCCTTAAGAACATATACGAATCCGGCTGTTCAGTGGAAATTTTACCTTCTATATTTGTTCCTATTTTGAATTGACAGACCGGCCAGCTTCAGCATAATGTTTGACCCTATTTGTACAATTTTAATATCGTTAATTATAAAATCTGTTCAGGCCATAACATGTTATTTGAGTGGCGTTTGCGTTCTCCACACTCTTGGATAATGACACACCAGCCTTTGAGGCACATTAACTGACCTTATAGTTTTTGCGTGGCTTGTCTCTGATCTAAAGTCAGCTCCCACGCCAGGCCTTACCAACCACTCCAGCATTACTGTTACAAATGTACAAATTCATTCGCCGCAATAATTCAAATGTTGTGTCATTCTGGTCCTTAATATTGATTGCCTTCTTCTGTTGCGAAAATTTAATTTAGCACCACTATCACATGAACATTTTGATTCACACAGGCAGTTAACTCGGGTTGACACTTTTTATGAGGGTGACGTGATCTTAGTAGTCATCAAGTGGTTTAAAACAATGCAGCACGGTCAACAAGTATTAACGTTGCTCTCATCTTGACCCCAGTGTCGCCTGTGTTCGGCAACTGCCTACAAGAACATGGCTAAAATTGTTTCGGAGAAATCGTCCGACCCAGTCTTCATGTGACGATTAGTCGCATTGAGTCACATAAAATTGCCATCATTTTTGCGCCATCTCTTAAAACTGGCAGGACAAGTTCCAGTTTTATATTCAACGTATTCTTTACGCCGGGTGGCGCACCATGGACGTATTATTCTGATGTAACCTCGTAGCTAATTCAAATAAATGAAGACTGATCAAGTGACGCACATGAAACATATTTGCATTATAATATTACAGTTAAACTGGCAGTTATGTAACACATAAAAGGTAACACTCAAGCCCTCGGGTGGGAACATTTCCATTTATCCCATAACTTTTATTAAGCACAATATTTTGGTTTCAGGGAAACGTAGGCGTTTGGTAGTGTTGCGGTCTGTCAGCATCGCCAAATATTCCACCAACGTGGGCGATCTCGTAGTTTGGCCCTATACAAGGCTACACGAAAAATCGGATCGCTGACCTGCTATGTGTAATGGAAGCCAAAGACACTCAATCCACATAGTCACACCATATTTCTGGTTGGCACAAATGATGTCCAAAGAAAATCAGAACAGGCAGTGCATAATGGCGAATTTCATCCGCCTCATCACTGTCTTCAAAGCAGCTAGCCGAGCTAAATTGACATAAACAACAAATTTAAACGCTTATGCACTGAGCGTCTCTCGAGCGTCAGGTCACATACATTTGCGGATATAGGATACAAACCGATTGTTGTACACAGTGCCATCAAGACTGAGTATTCTCGGGGAGCGATATGTTTTACTAAATTTTGAAGCTATCCGACGCCTCCGTCACCTTTTAATTCACATTGTGAACAGAAGTTTTTAAATCGTTCAGCCACAGAATCCGAAGCCGATTACGGGGGCGGGGCTAATTCCCGATTCTAGGTCAGATTTTGAAATCCACGTGGTCTCCGAAACTATGTTAAATGTTCTCCCAGCGTCAAACATGGCTCATGTATTTGACACAAGTATCATTTGTATCTTATATTTATAAAGTTCATGTTTGTTGTGAAAGTCATGCTTTTCTTCTATGTGTATATACACGGCACATAATTTGCTGCCAATCCGACTTAATCGCATCTTTTTTTCAAGTTAAAATGTGTTTATTGATGAGGGCAAGCATATCTAAACGTGATAGCTCTAGGCCTCCTGAATCAAATTCCGAAGATGTTGTGAAGAACACACGAAACTTGTCAGTTGAACAGGGACGTGACGACAGGGGTTGGTTGTGTGTCTCGACCCCCACCCCGAACTTTGGTACAATTTGCTTAGCTGTGCAGTCATTCATACGTGAGGAAAATCAGGATTATTTGACTAACTGTTCCAAATAATGATACGGACAAGCCAGCAAACGCAACAAACAAACCCGATTTTAAATAAATACATATACAAACTTATGACTAACTCGGGAGAGGGTGTGTCGGACTGTGTCCAGTGATCTGTATATATGTTCAACTTGTTTTGTTAGTCATGTTGCTTTGCCATTACTAATTATTTATTTTTTCAGTGCAATAACATATGGGAGAGGGGGTACCCTTAAGTGAGTCAGCACTTGTCCCCCAATTCCTTTGTATGTATAAACAAATGTATGTGTTATATATCATGTGTTATCTAAATTTGACATATATTTGAAATAAATATATCCAAACTAAACTTTGGTACATTCCAGCAGTCGGAAATTTCATGCATGACACAACATTAGTTGGACATTAATTTGACACCATATATAGGTTGGCATTGTTCTCATTGTTTGATTTTTTTCAACCCGGAAAAGTTGGTAATTTTCCAATCTTAGTGTTTGTCAGGTTGGATATTTCCAAGGGGAGCAAATTGAATTCTGCGAACCTGTGAGATTGATGTTTGGTTCAATGGGGGGGGGGGGGGGGGGGGTGCAGTTGGCCGGAAATTTGAGGAAACTTCTAGCCACGTCCCTAGAACATGTGTCTGTTGTCTATACAGAGACTATTGTGCAAAACGACTGCATTTAACGAAACAAAACATTTTAAACATTTAAACATGAAATTGCTATACGACTAGATGATAGTACATACGTGTATCTGATAATCCATCGATATCATATAATCCTACTAATTCTTGAATAAGAAGAAACATTATAACAACGAACACAGCAGAAGACATATCCATGCAGGTTCATATGAATTCGGTCAATGGTGACGTATCCGCCGAATTCGAAATCGACATGCGTTCGGGAGGTATTTTATGGATGGAATTATGAAATGGACAATATGAAAGTGACAATCAACAATGATTTGCTTCGCCATCAACCGAAGTGCTCCCCCAGCGTTACTATCAATAGCGTTATTATTTGGCTAATTTCAGTAATATTCTCCCAGTTTACATTCAATAAAACAAATTTGTCTCCGCATTTAAAATTCTTTGATATAGATCGTTTATATTCTGCAATAATTTGCACACAAGAGACGGATTCTTATGTTTTATTGTGTTTTTAAACTCCGAGGTGGCGAAATCTCGGTTTGTTTACATTACGAACATTTGAGTCCGTAATCGGAATCCGAATCCAGATTCGGATTACCACGAGATTGAGATTACGGTCTGTTCGTTTACGTATTCTGCCAATTTCTGGTCTGTTCTTTTGCCGAACCAAGTCGTACGGGGACCAATCTGTATCTGAATCGGGATTTTAGCGAAATAACGCCTCAGGGGCCTGTAACGCGCTGCGCTGCCCGCCCCCTTTTGCGCTGCCCATATACGCCGCTTCTATATACGCGCCTGCTTCACGTTAATGGTAGTATCATAGAGACAAGGGGAACTGTCGTAATATTCCCGTTTTACCATCGCTCGGGAATCGGACAAATTTAGCCCATTTACCTGAGTAATGCTATCGATATAGACACGGATGTGTCGGCGAAGGATTCATCTTTCAGTCAATACCATAAGCTCCCATCAGAACAATTTATATCCATAGCATTTGATAATTTTTTTTACCACCGAATATTGTCTCCGGGGAGCGTAAATTTTCGGATTTATCCGGCTCAGAGAAAAATGGACGATATGTTCCTCTAAAATAAACCCCATGCAGCTTACTATAATTAAAAATCGGTCGTGTCGGCTAATAATTTATTTACTCATACAAATCAACACATCGACAGTAACATTTTGTTATAGAGGCGAAATCTGTCGATAATTCTGATTATTTTTCATTTTTTGTTTGCCATTCACGCAGCTCCTCATTTTAATATTCATTACGACCTGACCTTTCCATGACTGCCATAGTAGAAACAGTCAATCAGCGCTCAGTATTATAATCGAGGTCATATATGCCATATATGGTGCAGTTAGGGTGCCTCATTTCCTACATCCGGCTCTTACTCGGCAAACAACACCAATCTTATCCAGATCATCTTTCTTGGCAGCCGATACGGCTTGGAAGTTTTGACTCACGGATGCCGGCTTCCCGTTTTCACACCACACATTTGCTGTGCGATATTCTATAGGGGAGATGTTATTTCACCCACATAATGTGGCATATAATGGACCTATCCGTACGTCCCGCCCACCTGTAGACTGCATGGCTACTGTTACTACGCACCACAAGCCATCTCCATTTCGCCATCTCTTCAGTGCTAAAATGGCTTCCGATGAGAACGGACTGTGTTGTTAAACGCCATGTAGATGTAACACGATAATATAGCTTCTTTCTGAATTTCACGATTTTCAAGATACCTATGTGTGTATATATGCATCTTGTAAAAGTGACTGTCGTTAGATATAAACAAAAATAGAACCAGTTTTTAAACAAAAAAACAGGTGTGATTGTTAGGCCATTTCCGATAACCAACAAAGATCGATGTTTACGTTGAATCAAACTGTGTAAATGAAGCCATTATAAAACTTCAATATCAAATAGCAAATATAATATCGAAGCTATGCTAATAGTTCACACATTGATGAAATAAACCAAACGGAGGTGTACCTCTTTGGTCGAAATAAATATAACGATATCAGTTTACCATACCACGAGCGTCCTGAATGAGCCCCGGTGACATCAGACCGGATGCAAAGGATTATCAAATAATGGTCATTTAAAATTCCACATCCTATTTTGCCGTCACTAAAGTACATTAAAGAAAACGCCGACTATCATGGAGTCAGTTACATGTTGCCATGAGGCAACAATGGCACAAAGTGAACTCGTTCGGTGAAGGTTGCATGTATACACAGCGAAGCACGTGCAATGTGTGAAATTTCGTGTAATTCTCTTGGAAAACATCTGTTGATTCTCATTTACACGTCCATTGTCGCATTAATATGGAGGAAGCTTTAGATTCTCAAATGGATTCAGTAAAACGTTCGCAGGAGATCCTACAGGTTAGTGTGAATAGCTTACATTTGAACTCAATATTACCACGATGTTATAACAGCAACACATGTGTATACTTCACATAAAACACATACTCGCGGCACATTTAATATTCATAACGCATCATCGATCGGGACTACTATTTCCACGTTTTAGTTTGAAATCTGTTATATTAATATTGGAATTTAAATACCATTAGGATCCGAGCGTGGTCGTTGGCATTGTTTAATCCAGCGTAAACAGATGTCTTGGTTACTTTTTTATTTAGGAAACCGAACTAAACATGTGTATAAATATCGTTCGTCAACCGGACATGTTCCCCATGTACATTTCAACGCCATTTTAGCTTTTTAACACTCATTTTGCTCTCGTGTTCGTAAATTCCCTATGGCTTACAATGGTAGTTAAGGAATCGCTTGTGGTGTATTTCATATCACTAGGCAGGCACATGTCGCTTCCGGGTTTAAGCTATCGGTTCATTGGCTATAAAAAATTGAAATTGGGGCGGTACCTACGGATATGTCCATTGGAAGGTGGCTGTCGGTGCCCGTGCATGTTGTATATTATATGATTGAAATGTTTCTTAATGATTCAAATGTTCCTAATTATATGCATGCACGGAAGCTTCAAGAATAAAATAATTGCACTATATATCTAGTTTTCTCAAAGTTGCAATTATCTATGTATAGCATTATTTAGAATACCAAATTCAACCAAATTATTCAGTGCCATATCTGGACTAATTATCTCAGGACAGCTAGTCGGGGAATTCTGAAGTAATTCTACCACACAATATGTCTCGCTCCACATAATTTGTTATTTGGTTCGTCGTTTGTTGACATAATTTCATTACCTGTGCAAGGATCTTTATTCCCACCACAGAAATCCCACCGGAAATAGATCGTGAATGGAAACGATAATAACGTAACAATCATGCTAATCGAATAGACCAAAGACACCAGGTTGTAACCTCTAGATGACGTCAATGTCTCATCCACTTCCGGTGTGTGTCTTTGAGACTGAACGTTCATGGTCACGAGTTCCTTTTGTGTGGGTTTGTTGACCGACGATTTCGCATCAATTGGTCTACTCAGGTGAACGGAAAAACAATATAGTGTCTACATGTCGACTTCGTCTGGGAAGGAAATATGAAAAGTTGCCGGTGAAATACTTCCCAATTGTTTCCAGTGGGAGGTTGAAGGGAGGGGGTGATATGACAACGGCTATTCTTTCACATGGCCATAAGCTCAACCTTCTGCGAATATAATGTGAGTTTTAATATATAGGGGCACTTAAATGGATACTGTACACTAAATACGTCCATTTATGGGACAATCTCATATTGTAATCAACA
Organism: Siphonodentalium dalli; assembly: GCA_032622095.1. Taxonomy (NCBI): domain Eukaryota; kingdom Metazoa; phylum Mollusca; class Scaphopoda; order Gadilida; family Siphonodentaliidae; genus Siphonodentalium; species Siphonodentalium dalli. The sequence goes on along the minus strand of CP136062.1, from coordinate 130,687,400 downwards.
TACTATATGCAACAAATGAATGAATTTGAGTCACGAATTAGTGCAAAATACACTCATGTGCTCAATGAACGATGCAATCAACATGGTGGTTATAATGAAATTGAGATTATAAATATGACTCGAGTCGGATTTAGTGTACAGTCCCCCATTAAACATCGAATGACACAGTATGTTATATGCCTATTATAGATACAAAGTTTTCCATTTCTTTGCGCGGTTTTGTTGAAGCATCGATCAATGCATTCCGATATGTGTTGAAATTCATATGTATAATCAAGATTCGCGGAACAACTGTTCATATATGCAATAAACCTTTCTTTTAAGAAATGGATGTTGATTTGCTTGCGTTCTATAAGTGTATATATGGATGCAAGTTGATCTCACATTTTGCGTTCCACATATACAAATGTCAGGCCAACTGTATGCATCCATACTCTATGAAACGCAACAAAAATCGACATCCATTACTTTTATTACAAATTACAATTACTATTGAGTATTTCAGTAATGAAAAGGTAACAACACAATTCATGAGTCGATGATCGAAATCTGATAAATTGCATCACTTATACAGTTGTTTTACGGGCAGGTTTGGGCGGGCTGGAGGTTGTCTGGAAGACTGCGAAACCTGAAAATGGCCGGGAATGAATTTGGCGAACAGAAGGCGCTGCAGAGCAAAGATACTCAGCGGCAATAATGCATAAATTTGGCTTTTCGCGATGGACATTTGTAGGGATCCTGTATGTTAGGTGCGATTCGTATTTATCTCGAGACAAACAATTTACATGTACATGTGGCGTAAATTGAGTGACAAAAACTGTGGATATTGCTGGACGGAACACTGAATGCATCAACGGTAATACGCATCACACGCAGTAGCCTATATATGTTCGAAACACATAATTTATCCAGGAGAATTACGAGATGAAGAAAATCAGTAACGATAGCAATCTATATTCAGGTCAGCGTCAAGATATACTCTAGGTCAGTATCAATGATCGTGAAATTGGGACACACGGTGACCAGCCCGATGTTTTGATTCAATATCGGCCTCTTCTCAATTCGTCACGAGTTGCTCGAGATGACCGCGTGTTGGATTAGCGGCGATCTGTGAGCCAGCACGGAGCACAAACTATGTCTTCGACCTCTGAACGACCCCGAACACCCAAGTCAGCGGTGTCCGATAACTCCCATGATTGACCCACATATTGTTGAATGACTAACAAAAAAAAACAGACTTTTCGTCATGCTTGATCAGGCTAGGAAAATAATTTAATTGTTTTGTTTAAACATTTATTCCAACACAAAGTCAATACATACAGATGCATATTATAAGACATAAACTATTGAGACAGAGTATAGTTGACATAAAATTGTTGCTGTATCTTATCGGAGATTTGGAGGTACATGTACGATATATCGGTTGGAAACGGAGACGAGAGTAAGCTGCAGTAATGCCCTAAATAATCGACTCCTTAACCACAGCAGAATTATGGGTAACTTTTTCAGGATTTAGTCGGAAATATGGCTTGTTGCCATTCATCGGAAAGCTCTTCCCGAGAATAATCACGGTATGCATGTCGCAGCAGGCGTTACAACTGAGGGTGTATCATTATACAGATAGTTTGCATGATTTAGTATAAGGTTGAACCACACGAACCTGCGCATGCCCAACACACCAGGTAACTATTTCACGTCGAAGCCGTCACAGTACGAGTGACCTTGAAGTTGCTTGGCGCGAGATTTGAACAACTATACATAAATCTACCTATATCATTCTATCTATACAATCCGACCAGGCCACTGATGTGTGAAACATAGTACATGTATAGTCATCTGGTGGGCGCGAATTCGGGATGCTTTGTTTGACAACATTACACGTCGAACGCGCTAATATATCGGCTATCGAGCATACCGATATTATAAAACAAGATACAAAGCATTTATTGCAATACACCTCAATTACATGAGTATACATTACATTAATATATAATTATTTATATACATATATGAAATTCTCGGTACCGTACATATATGCAGTATTGTCGCAGTTATAAGTCTGGGCCTCTCTTTTAATTTCACCTGTATGTTTCGGTTTTGGCGAAGAAGGCTCGGATCATGTCGCATATCATATTGATAGTTTAATTTTTCATATTACTCATAATGAATAAAAAATTAATCAAAATCGAATAGATCTAAAACTGAGGAAAAGTATTGTAATATCAATGTTATAAAATTATCAAAATGGTTATGAGAATATAGTAAGAATTCAGTTAAAGCAGAGAACGTAAAAGTTCAAATTGGCGAGACTGTTAGAAACATACTTTCCCATTCCCAATTTTGACCGAAAGCTGTTACCCTTCTCCACATTATGGAAGGCTATGTACACATTCCCATATTTATTTTGGTGAGAGCGATATATAGACCAGTAGACATCTTCAGTTTCAATAAGATGGATATCACCCTGGGATCCACTGGTTTCTGAATAATCTTTACTCTATTTGCTATAGCACAAAAGGGCAGCTTACATGTCTATATCATGCATGGTATATCTGGAGCCCCTTGTCGTGAATATGGAGACAGACCGGAACCGGAACCCATTCCCACTTTTTGGTGAGAGCGACTTCTTCAGTCGTATAGGTAAGATTAATACTCTACTGGAATCCACCGTTGTCTGAATCACCTGTGCTTGATTTGCGATAGCACAACCACGTACAATCAAATACAGCCGAACTTCGGTACCATGGTATATCTGGAGCCCGTTTCAGTGAATATGAATATGGCGACAAACCAGACTATATTGAGTTTACTACCGTCATATTTATGATCTCGAGAAATCAGTCGCCATTCTTCTCGACCGAACACTGAGAACCATTAACCGTGTAAACGGTCTCCAGTGGACGTTATTTAGCTTTATGATCGATATCATCACTCACTGAACTGACTCAATTCTGAAATGATTGCGTTAATTCTCTCGCTTACGGTCGTTCGGGATTACCAATTTTCTTTCTAAGGTAGGATGAATTATATTTCGATAGAAATTTGATCATGGCATGTTTAACTATTTTGGAGAAGGCGTACGATCCCACACCGCCTCCATTCCTTAGTGGGACGTGGGACGTGGGCGTGGGAACATTGAACAGTGTTTCTCTGTTGTCATTGAATGGATGTAATTTTCTGAAATAAAGCATTAAAATGTCCATATCGCCTATTTGACATTTCTTGGCACTCCTATACACATTACACTACCTTACTCGTATTTAAATTCGCGCAGTACTACATTTCGCTCAATTTTGAATTCGCGCACTTTGAATTCGCGCACCTAGCTGCGCGAATTCAAAACTGACAATAATATTTTCCTAAAAGTTTTGGATCTGATAAGAGTTTCAGTTCTTAATCGTTCCTGAAGATACATAACGACGGATTTACACCGTACATGTAAAAACATGGCTGCATCATCAATGCGTTGTGTGGATATGTGTCTGGGTGATATTCTATTGAATTAGTTATATACATTATCTGAATCAACTCGAGAAAAGTGAAACCACAACCACATACTATAGGCAGCTGACTTCAAAAAAATTCAACACTAGGCTGTGGGTTATGTTGGCATAAATAATTAAGTATGTTGGTCATGATGTCACTCCATGCATTGTTGATAACAGGGGCGTACTTTCGGGCACCTTCTGCCTTACCTGGAATATGTATATTTCTTACAAATATTGCAACACCGACAATGTTACCATAATTTGTTGCTTTACATAATTATGTAATATATAACCCTATGTAAGCAGGTCTAGTTACCTATATATTCAGTCAAGCCTACTGTAATGTATGTTATTCATCAACATATCCATCTGCTTTTCCCTTGGTTCGTTATAAACTCAACGAGTCGTACTATTTTTCGCTCAGTTTTAAATTCGCGCACCAATGGCTGCGCGAAAAATAGTACTGCGCGAATTTAAATACCAGTAAGGTATTGTAAATTAGTCGACAGTTGTCAAAAAGAGTATATTTTTGTGCACATGCGCACGACCCCCGTGTGTAAATTAATTTCGGCATGGCTCTGCTGATTGGCTATTTTGCTCTCCCGACAAAAACAATTGGCCATGATTTGTTTTCGTCACAGACGCTTTCCACCCATTGACATAGAAGAGAAGTAACACACATAGTTGTTATTAGACTATAATACTCGAAATTAGTATGGTCGTCAGAGGGTTAGACCCAGAAGAAATTGGTAAAGAAGCGGGTTTGGTGTCATTCGACGCGGGAGAATCTCGTGTATAACACATCCAAAATCCGCTAAAATCCGCTTTGGGGAAAATTCAGAATTAAAGATGGCGTCCAACATGACCGCCAATAAGAATGAAAATCGCAAATAGGTAGTTATTCACGAAAACACACATGACAAAACGCCAATTCTGCACCGATATACATCATTGATTGAAATCAGTATGTTTTTGTGGGTATGAGTAGCCAATCACGATTCAAAATTCTAAGATGGCTACCAAAATGGCCACCGAAAATTGTCGAAATTTAAGTTCTGCTCGGAGGAAAGCCGAAACAACACTTCGGTTGTGAGCTAACGATGCCAGACTCGTTATACATGTTGCCAATAATATCTACTACCACAATCATTTCAGCGCGTAATGTTCCAACGAAGCAGTATCTATTGCAGGATTCAACATCATGTCCACTTATTACAAGGGATTATCTGGAAATTAATTAGAAAGAAATTAAATTGCTCTCGAATCTGGAATATCTGCAAACACAGTGTCAATATTTCTACTTATAACGACTATTCGGAACGTTTCCAGCAAATATATGGGCATCGGTGGACTAGTCCGGAAGCATTAGGCTATAATGGGTCACCCAGTGATGGCGAAGCTGGAAAGTACAAGAAGGAAGAGCGAATAATCTGGGGTTTACTTAATGTGTGGACAAGTTTGTTACCGGAGCTAGGTAGTTTCAAAGTAAAATTATTTTCTTCAATATCAAGAGGAAAATGAAAATTCCACACGTACATTGTATACCCTTCACACTCCATGTGACAATTCCGTGTCATGCGACTGATGACATATACATGTAGATAGAAACATTCTAGTAAATATATATACGCATCGATTTCTACTACACATTTAGTGAATTTCATCAATGATATGTAGACACAATGTACGCCAAGCTGGATCTGAGTGCATTGAGTATTCCGATCGATTTTAGACTATTATTTATATGTTATGGATAATAGCCTCCATATGTTCAGAACATTTAATTTTTGATCCCATTGCAACAATGAATTATACTTGAAAAACGTCATCATTGCCAACTATTGACTATAACATATGTTGTAGTTTTGGCGCTTTTAGGCATCTGTTATTCTTCCATGGATGTGTTCACTTTACTTAGTTTGATGTACATGTAGCATGAATGTCCTGAGATAACACGCCGTTGTTACAAGCTCTATCTGCTTCCCACTTCTGTTGTAAAAAGGCGGACATGGAGACAGGTATCAATGATATATATTGGCACCATCGTTCAAATGCAAAATTTAGACTATTCACTGTACTTCTATGTAGACGTTTCTGCATATCCAGTGCGTTATTACTATTCCTCTACCCGTAGGCGTAAAATTATCAACCATTTAGCTTGATGAACTGGTATTTTAAAGGCACGTGCGGCCTTGGTGGTGGGTATCCTGTGAAAATATATCCACCCGTCAAAAACCGCCACAAACAGAAAGAACATCAAAATGTAGATAGACTTTGTCCGTATACAAATAAGAAATATCGCATAAACAGTATGTTATGGTCATATGTTTGACCATTGTTATGTAAACAACAGCATAAAAAGTTACTTTTCTGGTGTTTGTTTATATTATGATGGTAAACATAAAGAGCGTTCTTTGTGGGTGAATACCTGATATGGTACTAATAAAGAGCGTTTATGCCATTTGTGTGTGATTAGCCAGTAGCATTGTGCTGTCTTCTGTTACACAATCAGGCTCTTGCTTAGGTAAAATATAGTAGGTCTTTATGATAACATGCTGTTTACGCGATGGTCATGGTATATATGAACGGAACCGTATGCGTTTTTATGTTTTTCTGTTTACGGTGTTTGGAACAAATATGAATATTTTCGACAATTAAGGCCGCACGTGCCTTTAAGGTTGTCATTGGATAGAAATGCCACATGAACATGGTGATCAACAACATGTTTGTCAAAGAAATGTGAACAATGAACATGTAATTTTCTGGATGGTAGACAATCAAACTGCCACATAAGGCTTTCATCCATGCTGATCAGAGCACCAAATATGTGTAAATTATTGACATGAACACTTTCTCCTGCAGACGACGTACTGTAGACATACATCCAACGTCATTTCCTATGAACTTTTACTGTTTGTAACGACGGTTTCGAGTTTTGAAATTCACGCTTACACAAGAAGACCTCCACAGACTTACTGATTCGATGTGTAAACAATGTATGAGGATAGTTTCCTCATACATACATGTATTTGGCACAAGTATTTTCTAGGACATAAGACATCACCATTCACCGGAGAGCAGATATCTGAGAAGAGATAAGAGTAAAACCACTTTTCGTACATGTCGAAATGGGGAATCCATGGGCTACATTTAGTTCCAGCTAGCATTAACAATGATGTCGAAAATGTGCGTTCACAATCCGTTTAGCGAAAATTTATAGTCATAATGTTTTACTTTCTATGGAAACCGTCCAACTAAAGAGTTTTTTTCAGTGTATCTCAACCTAGCTATATTTCGGACACGTTCCTGTTTTGGTAACCTTCTTAAGAGGTTGGAGAATATGATTTTTCATACATCTTCCAGATTAACACAATACTGTATTCAATAAGAGATATTGTCTGGGGCATATTGGATGACATCTCGGATCGTAAGGTTTTCCAAAAGCTGATTTTATCCGATATCCGATAGGGTATTCTGAAGTCAAAATCGCTGTCTGCTTACTTATTCTGGATCAAACCCTTTTGCGACTATCGAGACCGTGTACCGTAAGTGTAGGAAATGATGGCCGAGTCCGAATTGTTAATATTTGCCAACCCGCGGGAAGCCACCAAAAGATTGAAAATATATAGTTTTTATGTAAATAAGGCACATAGATTAGCCAACTATCAACTGCATCCACCAGTCAAACTTCCATTATATGACAAGCTGAGCAGAGTCTACCATTTTCGTTTTGGAAGCCATATTAGATAAATTTATTATTTATTTTGGTCCATTTGAGATGGAATGTTCACAAATAAAAGAAACGCTCAATTATTTGGTAGACAAGATCTGCTCATCCCTAAATATCAAATGTGACCAGAACCCCAAAGTAGATGTTGGTTAAATTTCATACCGCATTGACCATTGAAAGAGTATACCCATTGTTCCCCAGTTCAGAGAGCAATATGTGAAAAAAGAAGTGATAGAAAATAGTATTTTTCACCTCGTGTTGCCATTTTGGCAGCCACTTTGGGTACGGATTTTGAAGATTTTCCATAGAGCTAGCATAATGGCATCATAAAGAGGCATACATTCGTATTTATTTAGTCAATTGTATTCATCAACAGCTACTTATAATCGATTGAATGACACTCTGAGCAATATCCGTCATTTTCCATATTTTGACTGCCATTTTGGCAGCCATTTTTAGACAAAGCGCCAATTTGGGTTTCATTGAATTGGAGTGTTCATAGGTGATGGTATGCCCAATTTACATTGTACAGTTCTGTCCATTTCTTGTTGATATATGACTGGAATCCCAATGGCGATTTTTGTAAAATTTTATACCGCGTTCTGTAAGATCGAATTGTTGAGGTTGTGGATGAGTCTGGGACTCCATTTGTGGTATCTTTCATTGCTACAATGCTGAATTAACACGAATAAGACTAATCAAAGTCGCCAGTCTGAACCATTATCAAACAACAGGAACTGATCTTTAAGATATTAGGCAAAAACTTCAAATTTTCGAGTTTAGGCCGCCATTTTGGCGGCCATCTGGGACGAGGGGATTCATTTTTGCCATAAACAGGTGGCATAATATTTTACATTCGCAAAAATGTTTACATTTGTTTACATATGACAACGTTTGTTCTCACTATAATCGAATTAATCTCAGTCAGAGTCTCTTTTGACTAACGGCGGCCATGTTGGACGCCATCTTGGATCCTGGATTTTCCCCAAAGCGTATTTTAGCGGATTTTGGATATGTTGTACCAGAGATTCTCCCGCGTTGAATGACACCAAAATCGCTTCTTTACCAATTTATTTTGGGTCAACCCCCTTTTTTGCGTACCACGACCATACTAAATCACCTGTTCGCGGTAGATCCTCTATTCGTCGCGCGGAGTTCAAAGTTGAGAAGTAGTATCTATGTTTGGTGTATGGCATCTAGTCGCCCAGGGAACTCCCCAAAGTAATTCGACACGAAATCGCAGTTTTTTAATTATTGGGACCCACAACCCCGGGAACGCAAGTTATTTCCTGGCCGATCTCGGACACCCGCTCAACGCAAGTTTTTTTCCAAGGTAATTGGGGACCCACACAAAGTTTGTTAAAATCGGTTAAAGTAGCAGGATAAGGCAGACAAAGTGTGTGAAATATTTTAAATAGCCATCCAGTCGAAATGCAAATCATGTAATCTCAATGAAAAGCACCAGACATCTCAGAAATTTACAAAATGCTCATTAATTAAACTTGTTAAATAAGGTTCAGCATCCATAGATTACGTGCACCAGTACATATGCATATATGCATCAAAGATGTGCTGATAGCAGCTTATTCTCTCACTTGGTGAGTAGCCCCGACTTGAAGACCAAATGGTCGCCCAGTCTGTTTTAATTAAGCGTCATTTTACCTTTGAGCACCAATTTCACCACATATCGTTTGGGTGATAATAAACGCTCTTTGTTGATCATAGATGTATAAATCCCCATTTAAGTCATCTGAAGCCAAATACGCCTATCCAATGACAACCCCCTGGTCAGGTGACCCATCTGTTCCAATTTTCCTACATATCTTCTAAGTTGATAAGGAACGATCTTTATTGCTCATATTTGCCACTTTAAATCGTCTGAGGTCAACGACATCTACCTCACGACACACTACGGGTCAATTTATCCCCGTGTTCAATTGTCACCGACCATATTGGGTATATGATTCAATATTTAGTTAAATTATAATTTCTCTTTTAAAGATCTGAGGTCAACGGGACATATCTTATATGATTCCCCGGATGTAAAATGTTCAGCTCCGACGGTCCAGCCGTTTGGTCGCCAAAAAAAGTGGACAAACAAACAAACATAATTGAGTTTTATTTGTATAGATATTTATTATGTTGTTTGCTATTTGATACAAAATTAATTAAGACACCAGCCTTGTGCTAGTTTATTCGCCACTTGATTGAATTGCGTAGATATCGCTGTACAGGTTCTAGTAGTAAACTGCTAGCCGTGTGTATTTTACTGTGTCCTTCACATCCTAGCTCAATATAGTTACATCAACTACACATTGTCAATAAAACTACCAGCCTGTTCTCCTAAAAAACCGCACATTATCCGCTTAGAGTAAACTTATTTTAGGCAGATAACCTGCTTAGAATCGCCTCATTTGAGTCGATAATGTGCTGAAAATTTTAGCGTATTAGTCAAATTATCGACTCATAATTAGACGATTCTAGGCAGATTATGTGCGGACAATAAAAAAAAGTAAGCCAACTCATGACTTTTCATGTGTTTTCTCTTTAAGATGTGTTTTCACTGTGGCCCGCGCCATAAAACGAAATAACTGGTATGAGTCCATTACCTGCTTATTTTAGAATAAAAATAATCACATTATGTACCTATTTCATATTATAGGTCGATTATGTGCGTATTTTCGCGAGGACATGTTGCACCTTTCGTCCAGCATTTGTCACATTATAGGTCGATTATGTGCGTATTTTCGCGAGGACATGTTGCACCTTTCGTCCAGCATTTGTCTATTTTTATTGATTGTGTAGTATGCCGCAGGTAACAAGTAACGAAATATATGTTTAACGTACTTTATCGGACACAATGTTGATGTTTACCCACATTATTCGACGAACTGTTGAAGACAAATTTTTCTCATATTTCAGTGCACCAAAGTGATACGTGAGTACATATGCACTTTGCCCACTCATATTACCGAAAATAAAAAATAAAAAACGGTCAGAAAAGAAAACGGCCACACTATGCATGGAACGCCATAGCTGCCTTATGTGCGAATGCCTTGGCACGATGACACTTTATCATTACGAGATGAAACTTTATCATTGGAGGCATTGTGCGTGTGCGGGTGATTGTAACTCCAACGTCACCTGTCACGTTATTTTCTCACGTTTGTTGTCTGTTAGTGACAGACTTACACTCCGTACAAACGCTACAAGCGGAATATCTCTATTATGTTGAGGATACTTTATCATTATGATGATGAGACTTTATCATTATGTGATGATACTTTATCATTATGATCACGATACTTTATCATGACGTGATGACACTTTATCATTATGTGATGACACTTTATCATTATGATGATGAAACTTTATCATTACGTGATGAGACTTTATCACCACATCATGATACTGTATCATTATGATGATTAGACTTTACCATTATGTTGAGACTTTATCATTTTGATAATGAGACTTTATCATTACGTAATGATTCCTTATGAATATGATGATGAGACTTCACCATTATGCGATAATTCTTTATCATTATGATGAGACTTCACCATTGCATGATGACACTGTATCATTATGATGATACCTTATCATTACGTGATGCGACTTTATCATTACGTGATGAGACTTTATTATGATGATGATACTTTATAATTATGATGATGAGACTTTATTATTATGATGATGAGACTTTATCACTATGATGATGATACTTTATCATTATGATGATAATTCACCGTTAAGTGATGACACTTTATCATTATGTGGTGATAATTTATCATTATGTGATGACACTTTATCAATACATGGTGATACTTTATTATTATGATGATGCGACTTTATCATTATAAGAGACATCACCATTAAGTGATGATAATTTATCATTGTGATGATGATAATTTATCATTACGATGATGAGACTTTACCATTATGATGAGACTTCAATTGCACGATGAGACTTTATAATTACGTGATGAGACTCATTACATGATGAGACTCTATCATTGTGATGATGAGACTTTATCATTATGATGTTGAGACTTTATCATTTTGATAATGAAACTTTATCATTACGTAATGATTCTTTAAGAATATGATGAGACTTCACCATTACGCGATAATTCTTTATGAATATGATGAGACTTCACCATTACATGATTATACTTTATCATTATATGATAATAATTCTATATCATGCTACTTTATAATTATGATGATCATACTTCACCACTACATAATGATACTTTATCATTATGATGAGACTCTGTCATTGCGATGGTGATACTTTATCTTTATGATGATGGGACTTTATCATTATGACGATACTACTTTATCATTACGATGATGAGACTTCACCATTACGTGATGATACTTTACCATGACATGGTGATACTTTATTATTACATGATGAGACTTTAACAAATTAACATTACGTGATGATACTTTATCATTATGATGATGAGACTTTATCATTATGATGATGAGACTTTATCATTATGACGATGAGACTTTATTATTATGATGATGAGACTTTAACATTACGTGATGATACTTTATCATTATGATGATGAGACTTTATCATTATGATGATGAGACTTTATCATTATGATGAGACTCTGTCATTACGATGGTGATACTTTATCTTTATGATGATGGGACTTTATCATTATGACGATACTACTTTATCATTACGATGATGAGACTTCAGCATTACGTGATGATACTTTACCATGACATGGTGATACTTTATTATTACATGATGAGACTTTAACATTACATGATGATACTTTATCATTATGATGATGAGACTTTATCATTATGATGATGAGACTTTATCATTATGATGATGAGACTTTATTAGTATGATGATGAGACTTTAACATTACGTGATGATACTTTATCATTATGATGATGAGACTTTATCATTATGTGATGAGACTTTATCATTATGATGATGAGACTTTATCATTACGTGATGATACTTTATCATTATGTGATGAGAATTTATCATTATGTGATGAGAATTTATCATGACTTGATTGTACGTTACCATTAAACTGCTCTATTCTCTAATCTCATTCGATAATAAAGGTGGAGTTATCCGTGTCACTTTACCCACTTTATCGGACAATTTAAAAAAAAGACTGTAATGTCGAAATTGCTCGTACTACAGCAAATAGTCGTATAAATAACATATTTATAGGGACATATCGTTATTTTCGTTTCTTTTATTTCATTTTGTATTTTTGACATGATTTCCTATTTTAGCAATATTCTTTTTCAGACAACAATTCTGTCATGATACGGCACTGACCGAGAACCCCTGTTAAATTTTCGATTATGGAACGCCATTTAAAAAGAACGTTATCACAAACGTAGACCTTTCACGTTAGGTGGGGAGGGTCGTGAATACTGAAATCGCTTATATTATGCTATGCAATCCACCTTTCGATGCATTGGTGTCAATAACATACTTATTAGCATATGTATGCTACTAATCAGCATCCGAATCCGCCTTCATTACATCTATATCTATATTTGCGAATGTCTGCCTGTGTTCTATATTAATCCACGGGGGATCATCTAGATGGCACCGAAGAGGTCCAACGGGGGTAACTTTTTACGAGAAAGTTAATGGTCCGGGTTATAATTTTATATAGTGACGCTATTTGTGTCAGGGGCAGAAAGGGGGCTGGACAGCAATACTTTTTGTCGCCGATTTCCACCAAACTTATACATAATAATCTCCATGATACGAGGAATATAATGGTGTGGTTTAAAAATGTCAAGAGTTGCGTAGTTCGAGTCAGGGATGCCCGGAAGGGGAGAGGGCACCAAAATGTATAAACATTTTAGCGCCGATTTCCACCAAATTGACATACATAATTCTCCATTATATAAGTAATCTAATTGTGTAATGTAAAGAGGTAACATTTGTGCCGTTTGGATGAGAGATAGGGGGCACTAAATTTGATGAGAATTCGTTTAGCCGCCGATTACCACCAAATTTATACATAATCATTTCCATGCTACCAGGAGTCTAATTGTTTGGTTTAAAGATGTCAAAAGTGCGGTCGTTCGAGTCAGGGTGCATGGGGGAGGGAGAGGGACATCATGATGAAATATAGAATACACACGTAGTGTTTCTGAATACCAAATTTACACCACGAGTGGGATTGATTATTTACCACACGAGCTTAGCGAGTGTGGTAAATCGTCAATCCCACGAGTGGTGTAAATTTGGTATTCAGAAACATTACGTGTGTATTTTGTTTATACCATGACCGGTACAGGAGCAAAAAATGCTTTGAAATCGAAATAAATCCACTTAAATTAAGACGATTCTGTCACACCATACACAATCATCCCTGTTGTGTTTCCCACACTTGGCCGTACATCGACGTACACTATCACAGCTGATCAAGCGTATTAATAAATTGAATTAAGTCAACACTCAATTGTACGAATATGGCATCAGTTTAGCCAATTCACAATAAACTGTAATGAAACCGCCATAAATAAACAACATGAATATATTTGGGAATACGAATTTAATGAATATAAATATAACACATTGCGGGAACTTTTTTTTCTCCGCCGGACAGTCAACAGGAAACCACGAAAGTCATTTTGAAATCCACCGTTTGTTGTTCGAGTTTGTTACGTCTATTTCTTGAAATATATGTTCAATTTGCTGATCTGGATGTGATTTCCACGGAATTAACTGTTCGTGTTTATCGCATTAGTGAGTATAATATTCAATTGAATCGAAAGTATCAAATTGTGTTCATCGCGAAGCGCTACGTTTTAAAAATAGAGTCATTTTGATCGAGGTTACGGAAGGTTAATGAAAGGTCAACTCGGATGTAGTTCTACTATGGGTATAAACTTTAACCATTGAAATGCCATTCAAACGTGTTACCCACAGTAGAAACGTGTTACCCACGGTCGGACTCCTGTTCACACACAGTAGGGTGTACAGCACAAATATATTATATAGCATGTTTGTACACAGTACAATAGGGAGTCATGGTGTAAAATAGTTTTAGCGCCTATTTTCACCAAATATATATATATTGTACTCCATGATACGAGGAATCTAATCGTGTGGTTTAAATACGCCAATTTGTTTAGTCGCCGATTACCACCAATTTTGTATATATTCATCTCGCAATGAGTCTAATTGTGTGACTTAAAGATATCGCGCCGCTTGAGTCAGGGATGGGAAAGGGAGGATCACCAAAAACTGATAAAAATATGACTAGCGCCAATTTCCACTATATACATTTATGAGAATACGTGTAACAGTTAGAGCAAGATTAGTATCCATTCCCACCAAATGTTCACAGCAGAGGGGTCCACATCACATTAACCTGGGAAACGCCTGGTAACCCTGCTAGTTTATCATATTTATACACGCGCATAAGGTGTGTTCGTGTATGCCTATCATAAAAATTAAATATGACGTAGTTTGATCTAAACATGGCCATCTGTACTATTATCACAGTTAATGGGCTAATGGCACCTGCAGGGTTCATCCGAACACGATGCCTGGTTATTGAGTAATGGATAGTAACAGCATTAGAGTCTGATATTAGTCGCCGAACGAATCGACGGTAATTGCTGTCTTATCCGGACCGGTGACAATGAGCACATATTAGCATAAGATCAACCATTCAGATTTCTGATCTGCCTCTCTTGTCAGATACACCAGTCTGGAGCTCATATTTCACGGAATGGAGAGCCGCACTGTTAACCAATTTTGTTTATGAAATGTTTTCTCACCAGTCACGGTATTAACCGAATATATTGGAATGGTCTTTTTTTCATTTGGAGGGGTGTTCAGGAAGAATGAGCAGACGACAGACATGCAAAAAGATAATAGCAGTTCGGAAGGATTCCTATTCATTGGTGGGAAATATTCAGATAATATATGTAACCCGCCATATCAAATCCAGTCGTAAGTCGGGATTTTTTTTACCCTGTGCCATTGCATTCTCTTATATATGCGAGTCGACCATAGGTCGCCTCGCATATATAAGAGAATGCATTGGCCTAACAATTTTTTACAATTTTAATAATTTGTTCTTGTATTCTTTAACAATTATAATTTCACCCATACAGAGCCCCAGACAAACATGAGCAGACGACACTCTTCTATATGCTTCTATATATGTGTGGGGCTCCCTGCAGGGTAATGGATGTTTTTTATTTTATGTCCTAAAAATTGTTTAACAAATTTAACAATTATAATTTCACCCATACAGAGCCCCAGACAAACATTTTTATTTTATGTCCTAAAAATTGTAAGAAACATTTATTTAAAAAAAAAAAAGATAAAAAATTGTTAGGCCAATGCATTCTCTTATATATGCGAGGCGACCTATGGTCGACTCGCATATATAAGAGAATGCATTGGCACAGGGTAAAAAAATCCCGACTTCCGACTGGATTTGATATGGCGGGTCACATATGTCCAACGAACGACCTATATAGTTATTGAACTTATTATCTGAACATTTCCTGAAGGAACTACTCGTCCATAAGTATTTAGTGAGTATTTTGATTATTTTGTGACCCTGGTTAAGTGGTCATGCTATTATGGTATGATCTCGATGTGTCCTGCTGATTTAGCACAGTCAGATATTTTCAGATATGTGTATCAAAACAGAGTGCCAGAGTACTGGCACTAAGTCTTGCCGAATGCTTAAATAATTTACTTTTAGCAAATGTTTTGACAAGAGAGCTCTTTTATACAAGAAAATAGAAACTATTTACTGTGGAATTGGTCGCTTAAACCACATATACATGTAACAAACACAATTAACCAGTCTCCTCGTATCGGCGTATGTACAATAATGCCCTAAATAATCGACTCCTTAACCACAGCATAATTATGGGTAATTTCTCAGGATTTCCGATGAATGGCAACAAGCCATATTTCCGACTAAATCCTGAAAAGTTACCCATAATTCTGCTGTGGTTAAGGAGTCGATTATTTATAGCATTACTGTAGGTAAGGGGGGTTAGCACCTCCATCAAATATGTGGTTAATCCTATTGCAAATAAAAAATGTGTGGCCATTTAGTATGATGATGATGTCTAAGAAAATATCCCCTTTCATTAGAGGTATTCGTAACTTGATGTATTGTAACAGACACTATAGCTCGAGTGGTCCGGCGTATATGTTTTCAACCATTCTTCAGCCATAGTTTAAGGGGAAATTAAGCGGCCCAACAACATATTCAACAAGACAGATTCTTTATTAAAAACTGAAGCACAACATTTACCATTATACAGTTGTATGCACAATTACGACAGAACTCCGCATAAATCATAGCATCAGCAACTTCAGGATACAATCTGGAACTACACCGCTTTCACTGACAATTTCAAATTACCTTATGTACTGCCCTCAATTTAGACAATCTCCAACTTATCTCACATGTGGCTATTTATGCCCACACTCACCATACTGCTTTAAATTAATGATTCTATGAGAAATAAAGGACGGTTCATTTAATATTGCAAGTTTCGACTAGAAAAAAATAGAGAGCCCGATTCCTTGGCGACATCGTTCCTTTTACATGTATATAAGAGGCGCGGACCGGACTTGACACGGATCTAGCAATGAATATACCGGAAAATGTCAAGTAACAAAATTTAAAGGAAAGTTAAACTTTAAGAAAACTTGAAGGTTTTAGAAACTATAAGATAACTTTAATAATAAGCTGAGATCAGACAAACCAAAGGGAGCGTTTTACATGTGAGGATATAAGTTTTAAAATAAGGTCTCGAAAGACACAATGGATCTCGCTTGAAAAACAGCTCATTTAGTCAGCAATACTTTATTATACGTATTTACATATAAGTATTTATTTTGTACCTAAAATATGCAAATTGAGAGTGTTGCGCTGCAAAACCAGCGGGAGCTCCCAGTATATTTGATACACACAACTTTCACAGAATGCTAATTTGCGGCGCATAACGCAGTAAGCAAATACCTTACGCGCATGTTACGGAATAGTTCCGAAACAATCTCCAACAATCTCGATAATATGAACAATAACTGATTTTCATTAATATCTGTTAGACATCTGCAATTTTGACAGGCGAAATTAATATGATCAGGTCGATGAAGTATACCACGTGACCTCCCTCCGAATTTGAGATGCCAAGAATTGCAGAAATTTACTTTCACAAAACTGTCATGAGACATTATTCTTTAAATGAAGCTTGATGTGAGCCATACAAGTGGTAAGTGTGAATATATGAGCATGCGTAATATTTACACAATTTATGAGTGAAGTTTGTGAAACTGAATTTTTTTACGAATGAGCTACGACGATTTACTTCCGGTGAAATTGAAAACTTTGCAAGTGCATTTTATGATATTGTGAGGTATGCATATGGTGAAAGGTGAAGTGTAAGTTGCGGAATTTCTATTTAACTAATATATGACATTTGATGGGATATGAATGGAGTTACGAGCGATTGAAATTTGTAGGTGATTATGACGTGATATGGCTATTACTTTGGAGAATTGAACGATGCATATAATGATATATAATGACCCGAGGGTCATTACAGTATATATAGAACATATTCTATAACTAGTTTGGTGCGTGACGGAGATAATGGCGTTGTATTGAATCATTTAGACTTGCGAAAGGGATATAAAAGGACAATTAAACTATTTAAAGAAAACTAATGATACTCGATCAGATCGAACAGCATCATTATTTGCCCCACCAACACCATAGCTAAATCAGCAGTACCTACCAACACCGTAACATGTAGCAGGACCACTAAATCTGGAGTGTTTTCTTAAGCCGACTTGCGATGGCGAAGCTGCTTCTATTTCAGTTATAAGTGCGAAAAGTAACCAGATTCTCGCATTTTGACAAGCGTGTCAGTTGCTTACCTGGTCGTTGGATATACCGGTATATGATCAATGGAATTAACCCTCTAGTATTTCATTGACCAATAAACATGACAATGTCATATGAACGGGTTGTAGTGTAGTGACTTAGCGACAATATTTTGTCATATTGGAACGGACTGGCCAAAAGTGCCATTTTTTTATATTATGTCAAGTTAGGTGTGTTCTTTCAGAAAGTGAACTAGAAACAGGTTTCTGATCAATATTAACCCTTGTTTCCAGTATAAATCCAAGATGGCGGCCAAATTCAATCATTATTTCACCATGACGTTCCAACTGGTATACAATTTAAGGCACATGCATTTTAAAGGCGTCATTCCATCCGACATTGTCATATTTTGAAGATATTATCAATCCAGGCTGACCCAATTTGAAAATTATCACTTTTTGGACCAAAAGCATGAAATTTTGTCATAAAATCATTCTCGTTTCAATTATTTCGGAATAATAAACAGACAATTTCTCAAAACTGTTTCAGTGCATATCAAAGGTTAAGATCTTAAAAATTTCAGAAATGTATACTACAAACAAAATATACAACATCTAGGACAAATTCGTAACCATATTTTAGACATTTTGGATTATGTTACCCCTCACCCCAAAAATCATGAAATTATGTTTTTGTGATAAACATCCGATAGAACATGGATGAGAATCTATAAAGGACACTATTCGATCACATTTCTAAATACTGTAATTGCAATTACACACACAATGACCAAAGTTGAAATTTACAACTTTTTCGATTAAAATATGCAATTATGTAAGAAAATCCTCGTTATTTCAAATATATTGGTCCAATAAATGGTCATTTACACATAGGATATTTGGGATAGTTCACAATGTTCGGTCTTAAATGTTTTGGACATATATACTGAAAACAATGAATAGATTTTCTGTGGTTAATATGTAACAACGTTTCAGAAAATTTGGTTTATGTTACCCCTCACCCCAAAAATCACGAAAATGTGACTTGGTTGTAAAGATTCAATAAATCTTTGGTTAAATCTTATAAAGTGAGTTTGTCGATGACAATTAGTCATATAATGCTATGTAACAATCTCATTGACAGTATACTGTTTAAATTTACAATTGTATGCCTAATAACAGCTATATTTTATGGTAAAATAACCATCATTTCAAATATTTTCAAGCAATATATGGGCAATTTCTCAAACATTTCCCAAGATCGTATACCACATGCGGCCTTGAAAGTTTCGAAAATGACTGTCGAATACAACACATTTAAAGGTGTATACATGTCAAGTATTGGTGAAATAGAATAAAATTCAAAAAATCTGTTATACCATAAATAATTTGAAGGTGTTGACTTATATAATCTACAAATGTAGCATACACGAGGGGGTATATATAGACATGTAGTTCAGATCACAACTTTAATTTGTCTATCAATAATACACATAACATAAAGATGGTCTATCTTTGTTTATACTCTGTTCTTAAATTCACGTTTGTTATGTTGTACCTGTATAACTATAATGTGCACAGTCTGATCATACCAGCGGATATATAGCAACTCATAGATTGTCATGTTATAATCACCGGTGACCAAGTTGATATTTTGAACAAATATGTTAGGCATTCTTAATATCACAATTACAACTGCATAATTGTGTGCATGGTAAATCAGCTATTGCACATTTACACCTGTTACAAGTTTGGGATTTGCAACAACACTTGATGAGTTCTGAACACACAGCTGCAGCTTCTGGTAATGTAGTCCACAATGGTTTACATCCATGATCTTCAACTGTCCATTCCCAGTCATGCGGGCCATGTATTGGAATTGTTATGTCATGGTAAGTGTACCACAATCCTGCCTGGCATATGGCTCATTTCATATGCTGTATTAGTATAGGGCCCCTTTTGAGCGACAAGTTTTGGAGAATTCTCTTCATATGCCTCGTTATCAGCAACTTTTGACAACCTTTATTATAATTAATGGTAATGAAACGTTCGAGTTCTTTGAAAATATATGAGGACGAATCTAGTTGAATAAAAGGTTGATTCGCCTATAGAAGAAATGTACATGTATCTGTGAAAACGGGATAATATTTCCATGCTATCCAGAAACTTTTTCTGCCCTTTATATGGAAGAACAAAGTGGTATAAAAACCAAGCAGATATCGAATGAAAATTGGGTAGTGATAACAATTGTCATCGCCCAGAGTGGAAAATGTGCTGTTGTCATGGTACAATGTTTTAGTTTTGCCTGTTCTAGAGAAACACATGTATCACCACCACTGTTAGCATCCGTAAACTTTGAAAACAGACCGATGACCATTACCAGGACATCTGTGTCAACAATCCGAACACGGATGGTCGTCAGTCCACAAGAAATCGCATGGATAATGTGCGGCACAATTATAATATCAGCTTCCTCCTGACAACAGTTTCTCAAGATTTACTTGGAAGAATTTGCTATTTTTAGAGTTGACGAACATTCTGTCATGTTTAACACTTTATCATCATGTTCTGACGCATTACTTGTCAGGAATACAAAAATTCCAAGCTTATTATTAGAATGACGGAGGAAGTCGTTCCATTTTTTTGGAATCTTAGTTTGGCCACCAACTTTTCGTCCAAGACCTATACCACGATTCTCATTAGTGCTGCCTTTTGTGCTGCCTTCAAAATACCTATCCCACACAACACACATGACATTAACACTTCTTAGTTTGTGGAGTAGAAACTTCATTGGTGACTGTGTAATCATTAAAAGTACATGTAGATCCTATCGCAGGCACACTTATATGCACAAGAACGCCTCCATCAAATATCTTGCACGTACTTCCAATATTTTATTTCTTGTAATAGTGTGTTCGAACAACATTTGGGCAGTTCAAAAAACCCGAAATCGCTTCTCCGCTATTCCAAACGATCAAGTGCAGGAACAGGAGAACATCAAATTGAAAGGAAATGGAGGGTTGATATGTTTAACAGAGAGCTCATCAACAATAACGAGATGGCTAGAACTCTCCGAACCAGACGTGTTTTTCTCTCACGAGAGTCGGCCATTTCCCCCGCCTTATCAACGGGAGGTAATGTAAATTCAAGGGGACACAATCTGATTTGCTGGGATGTATCCGGGAAGCAATTGGAGATATATCGGACCCACCTAAAAATGTTCAGTGCAAGATATTTGATGGAGGCGTTCTTGCGGATATGATTGTACCTGCGATATAGTATCTACTTTTAATGATTACGCCCAGTCACTAATGAAGTTTCTACTCTACAGACTAAGAAGTGTTACTGTCATTTCAGCCAAACCTTGGCTGTTTATTTCACACCGGTTTCTGGGATAACCTGTGTGTCGACTGAGAACCTGCGTGTCTATTGAGGAGAACACACGGAGGATTTGTGTAAATGTTAGCCCAAACGACATTTCTAAGTAACGACGGCTTTGTTGTTTATTTCGAGGAATAATACCGCATCATATGAATTCAGCCCAAATATATTGACAGGTGTCAAGGGTCTAACTCTATACTGAGCAATAAAAAACTAATATTAATAAATACCGAGTATATTTAATTTAACGCCAATGGGTCGTTTATGTGCGTTTAAGAGTGTATTTATGCCTAAAGCAAAGTGAAATAACGATCTTAAAATGAATTGGCCGGTATATTTTATTAGTTATCAGGGTTACCAGGGTCGTAGTTGCATAAATTACAATATAGTTTATGTTTATGCTAAGATAACTTGATCGGTATTGAGGTTAACACAAATCCCATATATGGAAATTCCAAATATGGAAAGTGACGTGCGCAAAACAGATGCATCTCGGTTATCTGGGTCAGATATATTTATAGCGAAGAAATGTTGTCAAATTCCACGTCTGAATACGCGTCTTATTCTCACTTATATCAGTTTTATTCTATGTGTTGTTGTGTATTGTATTACTTTGATCAAGGTTGCGCTTTTGTTATTCTCACAAAAGGTAAATTTGATGCGTGTTTGATGCGTGTTTACATTTCAAA
This sequence comes from Siphonodentalium dalli, assembly GCA_032622095.1. Classification (NCBI taxonomy): domain Eukaryota; kingdom Metazoa; phylum Mollusca; class Scaphopoda; order Gadilida; family Siphonodentaliidae; genus Siphonodentalium; species Siphonodentalium dalli. Next base: position 130,665,230 of record CP136062.1, on the reverse strand, counting down.
ATTGCGTCGGTCATGTACAGTAACACTACAGTGCGACGGAATTCCACATTCCTTAATTACGAGACTAATTTATCGAATGAGGTCAAATTTTCGCATATAACAAGACTCGTATGTTATTCTGCACCATTCTGACGAGTGCCGAATTTCATTTCGCATTATTTTCGTTTTTATCGAAAAATAATCGTTCTCTGGAGATTCCCATGTAAATTTTTTCAACCAAAACAAATTCATTGTTTTGCCAATTTCAAGCTAGTTTATAGCATGGTCATGGCATAATTTGGCCTAGCGAGTGTCGGTAGACGTTTCTTGAGTGTGCACAACAAATTTTGGTCCCAACGAAGCAGGCTAAAATCCTGAAATTTGTCAATTTTACTTTGCGTGTGAAGAAAATATTCATTTAAACTTCCAAAATTGGTTGAAATATGCTCAACAACATTCAGTTGAATGGTGACATTATTTATAGTCACCGACTAACTTCCACGATGAATCAAATTTGTTTTTATTGGTGACAATTATGTCGCGAGAGATAAAAATGTAAAATTTTTAAAGAAAATGTTAAATTTTAGCTCATTTTAAGACTTTAATTGCTTGTAGATCGGTGTTAATTATCTTCGTCAATGATGTCATGTCACGCTTGTTAATAATTCATTTGTTCGGAAATACTTATTGGGGGTAGAAATGTATAAAATTTAACTACCACCACTTCCAAAAACAACACCGATAAACAATAACGCTCTTTGTTCCATGCAATGGAAATGGCTATTTATTGTCCTGATATCAGTGATATAAATGAATGCCTAAAATTAGTATTATCCTGAAATAAATTTATGCCACTTTGGCGAACATGGGAACCACGGTACAATTTATGCCATTTAGGCACACTTCAGAGTGAAATCAGGGCTTATATTTCGGCGAGAATCCAAATCTAGATTCTCGTAAATATTCTCGCAAATTACCCTGGATTCTCGTGAAAAAGTATATATGGATTCTCGCAAAATCAGATGAAATATATGCCCTGGAAATATAGCAAATCGTTTAATGCTTTAGAATTTTTGTTTTCGGAGATTTATATATATGCTTAAAGACATATTATGGACTTGTTATGGACTTTTTCGGGTGCGAGAAATTGATAAGTTAGTGCTCAGGCACTTTGCCAACCTGGGGAATGTTATCATTCTACTAACATCACTGAAAATTTCCAAAAAAATCTGCCACACCACTTCATAGAGAACATCGTCTGAACTACTCCAAATTGTAAATATTTACATCTCGATTCGGGGCGCAACTATCGGCTATAATTAAACAAAAATGATTTCGCCATCGAGAGTCATTGCATTTAACTAATATATAAGAATGACGTTGTGTATCATCCATTTGGATTAATATTCGTAACGAATAACTACTTTGAGAAAGATTATTCTTAATTTCTATTTGATCACTCTGCCCGGTGTCTGCCGGAGTGTTTCACATCACTTTAATCAAGGAAGACTGTTCAGAAAAACTGTATTTCAAGAAATCGTTTAATGCTTTAGAATTTTGGTTTTCGGAGATTTATATATATGCTTAAAGACATATTATGGACTTGTTATGGACTTTTTCGGGTGCGAGAAATTGATAAGTTAGTGCTCAGGCACTTTGCCAACCTGGGGAATGTTATCATTCTACTAACATCACTGAAAATTTCCAAAAAAATCTACCACCCCACTTCATAGAGAACATCGTCTGAACTACTCCAAATTGTAAATATTTGCATCTCGATTCGGGGCGCAACTATCGGCTATAATTAAACAAAAATGATTTCGCCATCGAGAGTCATTGCATTTAACTAATATATAAGAATGACGTTGTGTATCATCCATTTGGATTAATATTCGTAACAAATAACTACTTTGAGAAAGATTATTCTTAATTTCTATTTGATCACTCTGCCCGTTGTCTGCCGGAGTGTTTCACATCACTTTAATCAAGGAAGACTGTTCAGAAAAACTGCATTTCAAGATCACCAAACAACTTTCCTTTTTAGGGCCACCACATCTTTCCAAAGATGTACTTCTTTCATTTTGCTATCAAAGACCGAAAAATGTCGTTAAACTAGAGATCCAAATACCCACTAAGGGTGGATACACACATGCATGTAATCTCTGTAAATATCGTGTATTTGGAGTTTTACATGGATCATACACACCGTGTAATATGTGTCCGCTGACAACCCAATCATTGCGACTGTGTTTGACCACAGTGAGTTAAACTCTGAACCGCTGAAGAGCCGTTGACTGGGACGAAGTCGTCAGGCCGCTTAAAATAATTATTCGCGCGATAACTGAAATGGTTGACGTTCTGTTTAAATCATTGTCAGTATTCTATTGATGTTAATACCAGTGATGGCCTCTTCCACAACGCAGGGGGCTATGACCCCCAACATACACGGGGAGCTATATTAACCCAGAAGCTACCGAATTCACCATTGCATATTTCCTCGACGGGGGGGGGGGGGGGGGGTGTGCACGCAGCACACTGAGTCCTGACACCCTGCTTTATAAATATCGTAGTCATGTCTGTCGTGTCTGTTTTCTACGAGTGATTAATCTAATATGCAGCAATTTATGCTATTCATATAATTATGAACATATTATACAGCTTTAAATTTGAATGCATGGTGTTGCTGTTTGTCTTCATTCTGCGAAAGGGTTGCCTAGCTACGAGTTCCCAACTACGTCACCTTTCATCTCTTGTGTTATACAGTTATACATGTATACGCAAAATTTACAACTATGGAATATTTATGTAAAACATTATATTGTAATTCTTGCCCAGATAATCCCGGCTGATACATTCAATTAACTCCCTTAGTTATTGGAAGCTTTCGAGAACCAGCCCCTCCCCCAATCATGGATTATGGTAGAAAATGTTATAATTCAAGCTTGTGACAGGTAGGAGCTTGTTCAACATTTGGCTTGAGAAACATATATATAAATGGGGGGGGGGGGGTGTCACTCTTTTTAATTTCAACGCTGTACCTGCATTATTTGTTGGCGCTAATGAATATTTCCAATCCCAATTGAATTAATGTTATCACATGAGCTCGCTCTCAAAATTATCAGAGAAATATGAACAAGCCGGTATCATCCTATAAAAGAATTCTGCATATTTTATTTCTGTTTTGGATGACCCTGTTTCCAAGAAATGACAGACACAAATCAAGTATAAAATCGACCGGCTCTAATCCACTTTTCGAAATGAATTATAACTAGTGAAAAACAGCAACATATATCAGACAAGAATTACTCATTTCGGCATCCATGAAAGAAGACATGTTTATGACTGGCCTGAAATTTCTTGATGGCAGTTTGTTTGATAATGGCTTATAACTACTCACTGGTGAAATTGATCTCTCGCGCGCAGGTGATTAATTTTGTCAATTATTGGTGTGGCCATGTAAAATACATGTATTTTACATACAGACATTACATGCATGTGTGTATCCACCCTAAGGGCCCCTATATCTTGAAATATTAAAGACCGAGAATGTCGTTAAACTATAAAGACCGAAAAATGTCGTTAAACTAGAGATCCAAATACCCCCTATATCTTGAGATATTATAAAGACCGAAAAATGTCATTAAACTATTAAAGACCGAAAAATGTCGTTAAACTAGAGATCCAAACATCCCCATCCCCTATTTTTTCAGACAATTAAGAACGAAATATGTCGTTACACCATTAATACATAATTTGTGTTTATGAAAGTCTGGCACCCATTAGCAGTTTGTTTTCAGTACATTTTAATATTCATTGGAACGTAAACAATTATTCGCTGACAGAAATCATGTTAATATCGCCTTTCGTTACTGGTTTCCTCGACTCAAATATTTCTCACTGCTCAATACTTATAATAAAAAAAAATGTTCTGTGTTTTGTGTCACTTCTTAATAGCATTATGTATTCTGCTATTGACAAGAAGCAAAGTTGCAGTATACCTTAAAGGTACGGAAGGCCTTGGTGGGTATCCTGTGAACATATTTCCACCTGTCAAAACCGCTACAAACGAAAATAATATTCAAATATAGACATACTTTGTTAATATACAAATGAGAAATATCTCATAAACAGTATGTTATTGTCGTAAATTTGACGATTGTTATGTAAACAAAGCATAAAAAATTACTTTCTTGGTGTTTCTTTATATTATGATGGTAAACATAAAGAGCGTTCTTTGTTGCTCAATTCCTTATTTGGAAATAATAAAGAGCGTTTATACCATTTGTGTGTGATTAGCCAGTAGCATTGTGCTGCCTTCTATAACACAATCAGACTCTTGTTTAGGTAAAATTTAGTAGGTCTTTATGTGAGCATGATGTTTACGCGATAGTGATCGTATATTTGAACCAAAATGTATGCGTTTTAATATTTTTCTGTTTACGGTGTTTGGAACAAATATGAATATTTTCGACAACTAAGCCCCCTCGTCCCTTTAATATAATTAATATAACATCCCTCATCCAATAATCTCCAAATTGCATATCTAATTTCAATCCTAGTTACACGTCACGCCGCCCCTCATCATTTGCCAATTGTACACCCTTTTTTTGCTGCTGCTGCAACTGTTCAATTTCTTTTAAAATTATTGAAAAAATGGCCCTCCCGCCCGCCGACATTTACCTCTGATTTTTTTTGATCATCGGTCCGCACCAAAATTGAGCACACGTCCCTATATAATATACCTATTTAAACCGAGTATACACGGTGGTGTAATAGATCAACCGTTAATTTAACCGTTTAGGTAGCATATTTCCACGTATACGTTATCACGACAAATCCCTGCTGATCTGTTATTAATGAACCAAACACTTAACATGTCAACACACTCTGGCCCGCCAATGCTACAGTGTATAAACGTAACGGGGCAAATATGCACATTATATTGGCAGCTAACGAGAGCATTCATCATCAGCAATCTGCTCACCCCTTTTAGCCGATACGATAGAAACTAAACGATTTGTTACTTCTAATTACCCGTACTTAATTACACTACTTGCGTGTTAATAAAGTACGACCCCATTACCACTAAAGGTGAAACATGGGATTTAGAACATTAATATTCACTCTTACATAGTTCCACATTCAAGGTGTAATCGTATGTCAGTTGTAACGTTGTGAAACTGCAACCGAACTGAATTATTCTATGCTAAATAGTTCATGGCTGACCTGATGCATGCATCTTAGTTTTCTTGTATATATGTGGTGTGGGACATATGAAACGAGCTGCCTACCAGGTAGGATTGTGGTACACTTGTCATGCCAAGCCGCAGCTGTGTGCTCAGAACTCATTAAGTGTCGTTGCAAATCACAAACTTGTAACAGATGCAAATGTGCAAACGCTGATTTACCATACACAGAGTTATGTAGATGTAATTGTGTGCTTTAAATATTTGTTCAACGTATAAACACAGGCAGCGGTGATTATAACATGACAATCTATGAGTTGCTATCTATCGGCTGGTATTATCAGTCTGTGAACATTATAGTTATATAACATAACAAACATGAATTTAAGAACACAGTATATACAAAGATAGGCCATCTTTATGTGTATTATTGGTTGACAATTTAAAGTTGTGACCTGAAATGCATATCTATATATACACCCCTCTTGAATGCTTGATTACATAAGTCAATGATATTGGGTCAAATACATCCATTAATGGTATTAAAGATTCTTTTATTTTTATTTTATTTCACCAAAACATTACATGTATATATATACCCTTATATGTGTTGTATATATATATTCGATGTTCATTTTCGAAACTTTGAAGACCGCATATTGTATATTATTGCATATTGCCATTCTATTGGTTGAACATATTTGAAATGATCAAATAAATTGTTATTAGGCATACAATTGTTAATTTCAACAGTATACTGACAATGAGATTGTTACATTATAATACATGACGAATTACGATCGACAAACTCACTTTATAAGATTTAACCAAAGATTTATTGAATCCTTTACTGGAAACAAGGGTTTATATTGATCAGAAACCTGTTTCTAGTTCACTTTCTGAAAGAACACACATAACTTGACAAAATATAAAAAAAAATGGCACTTTTGGCCAGTCCGTTCCAAAAAAAACGCTAAGTCACTACACTTTTGAAATTACGATCAGCTACAATAAACCACATCAAACCAAATTTTGGCAGTGAAAAAGATTGACTGATTAAAAACTTAACGGCTTTTCGATAACTGACGCTACACAATCTAGAGTCGATTCATATTTGAAACTGTAATAATTTAATCATAACGCGTCAATCCACGGAATACTGTAAATCAATTGGCTGACACAAACTTAGCCAGTTATAGGTTATTTTCAATAACCTAAATTTCTTGACTACTTTCCCCGCTACAAAAATGACAGCAGCGCCGAGTGACCACGCCTATACCACGTGCCTAAAAATGTACATGGGAAATGATCGATACTTCCTACCATTTAACATGAAATTTCGGCATCATATTCCTTCGAGTATGACTGTATTGACAATACTGGTACTAGATGCTAATATTCAGTGTACAAGTAACCAGACAATTCAACAAGATCGAACACTTGCAAAGAAATGAAACACGGAATTTAAAACCAACAAGGGTTTGTGCCACCGAGGTCGAATGTCAATCGCACGTGCAACTACAGCTGGTCGGTACCACGCGATGCGTGATCAGTTGCGACAAGCCAATCAAAAACGCAGAATAACCGACGCGACGAAGATTTGGGTGAAAGGTGTCTCTTTCAACTTTACGTGTCTTTTTCGTCGGAAATAGTCTCAATGTTGTACGCTCGTTATACTTACAACTTCTATTTTTGGTTGTTCTCTTGTGAAATGACGCATTAAGTTATAAGAAATAACTCTTGTTTCGATTAAAGCTATGAGTTATAACAGAACAGTTTGAAGATAAATTTACTATAATTGCGCTACGCGTTATAGAATTTATCTTCAAACTTTTCGGTTATAACTGCATAACCTTAATCGAAACAAGAGTTATTTCTTAAATAACGACACGATGATAGCTATATGGGTGGCTTCAAACGTCCATTGCGTCAATACGCTACACGTACACACAGATAGAGGAACCAAACGAAGAACGGCAATAAAGAACCAAATGCAGAACAAAACATACATGAGTTGGTTATTCACGAAGAACCAAACATGTTTTGGAACCAAAGCAGTGTGGAACCAGACTGTTTGGTTCTATTTTAGTATTTGGTTCACCGGGGAACCAACATTGGAGCTGTTTTCTTAGAGCGTATTTCCATAGCCTTCCATCAACCAACTCATATGACTTCACTCCAAACGATTCCCTGTAGTAATGCTAAAGTAAAACAAGTCAAAGCTCACATGTACACCTTTCTGAACCCATCAGTTACCCAATCTGACCCACCGACAGAAAACTTCGAAGTGTAGATAAAAGGGGAAATCTGTGAACTGTCCAGTTTAATTAGGGGTCATGTCAAAATAACACGTTATGATGTTACAGAGAATCTTGCTATTAACTCGATGCATACTTCATACGATGTGGGAGAGTGGAATAACCTTTGTTCTTCCTAAAAAAAACTGTTCCATTAACTTAGATGATATCCAAAGTATTTGATGTGTGTGAACACCAAAGAACCCGGCGGCCGTATAACAGAAATTGACATAGTTTCGATCACTTTGACTCTGTGCTCTGATAAAGTTGAACCCAAATTAATTTTAAATAAGTAGTATTCTTCCGACGACTACGAGTTAGCAGAAGATGATTATATACGTATTTGACTAGAATAACAATCTATTTCATTTGCATACAGCTGCGTTTACAAAATACGGTTACCATGATAGTTGGTTGGATTAAGGTAAAACACGATATATTTGATGACAAATCAAGCGGAAAAACAAACTACGAACTTACAGAACAGTCAAGAAAGAACATATATTTGAGCCTATATCGAACTCTAGCTGGGGTAAAGAATGCGTAATTTATTAGTGGCAATTCAAGTCATTTTAAATAATTATTAGTCATCTGGGATAAACAGCACCTCTTGCATGACTCTCCGGATAAAGTTACATCTATCTTTTAAGTTGATAATAAGCGCTCTTTATTTCTAATTATTAGTGCCTCTTTAAGTCATTTGAGGTCAACAGCAACTATCCCGTGACAGTCCCTGTGCCGTCGTACTTTTGTGCACCAATGTTCCCACTTATCGCCTGTGCTGATAATAAACGCTCTGCATTGATCATATGATGTATTAGTCCCCCTTTAATTCATCTGAAATCAACTGAGCTTAATCCCATGGTCAGGTGACCCATCTGCATCAATTTTCCTACATATCTTCTAAGCTGATAAGGAACGCTCTTTATTGCTCACATTTGCCTAAGTCGTCTGAGGTCAACGACATCTATCTCATGACACGCTACGGTTCAATTTATCCCCGTGTTCAATTTTCACCCACCAGATTGCACACATTTTGGGTATATAATTAATTAATAAGTTAGATTAATTATTAGTGCCATTTTAAGACATATGAGGTCAACGGGACATATCTAATAAGATTTCCGGGGTCAAATTACTCATATATACCAACTTTCAGCTCCGACGATGCAATCGTTTCGTCGCCTCTAGCCAAAAATATATAACGTAATTATTAGCGCCCTTTTAAAACATCTGAGGGCAACTGGGCCTACTCTCTAATAACGCTCCCCGGGTCAAATCACTCCTATTTATAAATTTTCAGCTCCGATGATCCAGCCGTTTGTTCGTCTATAATCGGACAAACACAAACAAACAAACAAACCAAATTGAGTTTTATTGGTATAGATACACTACATAATTATATAGATCACACGAAGCTCGCGAAATGTTATCAAGATTGCGCGTTAGCAAACACATCTTGGCAATAGAAAAAAGGAGGCATAGGCAACCATTAAAATCGTTAGAAAATCGACTATGTTTCATGTGTGACAAATTACTGACAATTGGATCAGATAATAAATCATATCGACAAACAGTGTGTCGTGTGAACTGCATTTGTAGCGCATACGAAGACTAAAGTTATAAGTTATTTTTGCGAAATTGAGAAAGACGACAATGAATTCATTAGTTTGAATGACGCAGGTGAATTTGCACTGATTTTTAGAAATGATCATACATGTATTAAGATAATTAACACTGTTTGCAACATAGTTCGACTGTTCTTCCGTTAACGGAAACATGAAACTTGATAAAACTGTAGGGGAAAAGCTGAACTATATTTGTTATGTGAATGCATTTATGTATTTATTAACGCCACCGGTGTATACTGTTCTACAAATTTTAGAAATCTGTGGTCCTATGGGCATTTTATAAGTAGATAATTGGTTTTTCCGGTTATTTTGGGACGCGTTAAAGTTGTACTGCGACCCCGAGTCCGGTAAAAGCTGTAGTTGGAATGTCCAAGTTCGTGAAAGTTCTATGACTATGCCGATGATTTGAGAAGCTTTATTGTTTTAGGATATTGTAGAAAGGCTAATCTGGTCGTGTCAAATTGAGCTATAGCGATGGGATATCTCGCAGGACACCACATTTCGGGTTTTCGTGGGGTGTGTATTCGCTGGATGTCTTATAGTTGCAGTATGTAACTATTATGACCGCGTTAATTGCGTTCGATGATTAGGTATGAGCAATGGCTGGGCCATGCACACTTGAAGATTTTATGGCGGGAACACAATTTTTGATCCGCATTTAGAAGCTTTCTGGTTTGGTCAATGAAAAACCTGCAGTAATAAGCCGTAGTTTTTTGTAATAATTTGAAGGATTAGTTGTTTTAATGGAATTCTGAGGCAGTGCATTCATGTAACCAATATATTTTATATTATAATTTATATTTATGGCTAATAATATGATCTTCGGGGCGTTACCATTTCTGACTATGGTTTTCTTGTTTATATATGTCATACTCATCATGATCCAGTTCTGGTTAAAACACAGACTCCACAGCTATGCAGTACCGAGTCGCGAGTATTTGGGGGGATTTCTATTACCACCAGCATAATTACGTCAGTCTCACCCAATCACAACATCACCAGGAAAGAGATGTATCCTCCCAGACGAGTGTTGGAATGCCTTTACCGTGATCGATTCGTCACAGTGCTAAACATAGCGCTCAAACATTGTATGTCACACCGTCGTGCATTCAATGAAGACATTATTTTTGGCAACACATAGTTAACACTTGCTGTTGGTAATATATATCACCCCCAAATACTCCAGACTCAGGACTGCATACAGCAGCTGTCGAGTGTGTGTTCTGGGTGTATAAACACATGCATGTAATCTCTGTAAATATCGTGTACTAGCAGGGTTACCCGGCGTTGCCCAGGTTAATGTATGCTGTGGATATTTGTTGGGAATAGATAATGCTCTTGTTCTCATAAATTGTATATTCAAATAGCATCACAAAACATGATTATTACAGTCATGGAATATAAGTAGTGGCTCACCTTGTCAATTGTCATTCTGTTTATCGCGATTAATCCGTTCCACCAATAATGAAGTATTTATTTATTTACAACTGCGTATACATTAGACGTTATAATATGATACATGAACATCATAAACACATTAGTTCGATAAAAGATGATAATTGGGTTTTACATAATGAGATGTATCAATCAATCTAGTGGGTTGGACTAAGATCTCGAGAACACCTGGCTGTCATATCTCCATGAAGATACAGATGTTTCAAAGAAATTTCCAGGTGCTCCTCCGTTCATGGTGCTATATATTGGCTAAATATTCTTAGTTTAAACGAAATGTTGCTTCGCACATATATCAGCTACATGTGCCATGCATAGGACGAGATTTTGAGTTGTTTATGTCAGTCGATGAGTCTGTTCTAAAACCCTTGTCAGATGTCAGTATTGATAGGATCCTGAAAAGTCTTGTGCTCCTAACTGAATTTTCTTGTATATCAGAAGAAACTATATCTGACTGCACACTGTGACCACTATTTTTGAACAGGCCTTCCATATCTCTTGACAAATTGTAACTTTTTGTGGAAACTGTATTGAATGGAACAGACTAAGTTTTGTTATTATATATATATGCAATCCTTTGACGGTTCGAGGTCTCTCAGTTTGCACGAATATATGTATCTCTTCTATAGAATGATAAATATACGTTTAATGCTTCTTCTAGTTATCTCTTTTTGCTAGCTTATTGTATGAATGCCTTGATTGCCATTCCCATATAAATATGACTGTTAAGAAAATATAATTGTTCAAGTGACTTATGTGGGTCACCATATGTCGGGATTGTGAAATGTAAACGCCCAACTACTTAAAATGATATGGAGATGGCCTGGTGACTGTATATAACTTTTTGTGGATATTGGCGAATAGCAATCTTATCAATGATAGTGCATATCCGCTCGCCATCCGTAACGCAAACGACACCAAATGTGACTTAATTCATGGTATATCATTAGAGAAAAACGTGTATGAATTTGGTGGAATTTGGTTTGTTAAATCAATTGTTGATGCAACGCTGACTCGAACAACGCCATATTGCGAAGGTGATTATGTATTCGTTTGGTGGAAATCAGCGACAAAACTATTTCACCATATTTTTTAATTTCCCCCTCCCACCAACAGCGTCATTTTAGAAAATTTTAACCCGCACCATTATTATCCTTGTAAAAAGTTATTCCTCTTAGAACGCCTTGGTGCCATCTCGATTGTACTGCGTGAAGTTATATATAGAACGCACACAGACAGACAAAAAGACAGACAGACAGCACGATTTTATTTCTTGTATCATTTGAGAAGAACGTGTCTGAATTTGATGGTAATTGGTACTAAAAATATATGTATCAGTTTTGGTGACCCTCCCGTCCCTATTTCAAGCTGCACACACTAAGACTCATTAGAGATGCATATATATGAAATTGGTGAAAATTGGCGAGTATACAAATTCGTATCAAATTTAAGGTCCCCATATCTCTCACCCATAGGGCACCAATTTGGTGTATCTAAAGATTCCTCATATCACGGAGAAGAATATGTATTAATCTGGTGGAAATCGGCACTAAACATATAGATATAATGTTTTGTGTCCCTCTCATCTCTATACACCACTGACTCGAATGGCCCCACTTGTGACATCCTTAAACCACACGATTACACTCCTGATATCATGGAGATGATTGTTTATAAGTTTGGTGATAATCGGCGACTAAACAAATTTTGTATTATCAAATTTGGTGCCAATCCACCCCCTCTCCACATCTCACCCAAACATCACCACTATGGCGTCTTTAAATCACGATTAGATTCCTCGTATCATGGATAAGAACTTGTATCAATTTGGTGGAAATTGGCGCTAAAACAATTGTGCATCAATTTTGGTGCCCCTGTCCCGTTCAATGCAACCCTGACTCGAATGAGGCCACATTTGACAGATAAAAGCCACACCATTAGACTCCTCATACCATGGGGATGATTTTTGTATCATGGATAAGAACTTGTATCAATTTGGTGGAAATTGGCGCTAAAAATATTGTGCATCAATTTTGGTGCCCCTGTCCCGTTCAATGCAACCCTGACTCGAATGAGGCCACATTTGACAGATAAAAGCCACACCATTAGACTCCTCATACCATGGGGATGATTTTTGTATAAGTGTGGTGGCAATCGGCGACTTATTATCAAATTTAGTGCCCACCCCCTCCCAATCTCTCATCCAAACCAACAATTTGGCGTTGTTAAATCGCACAATTAGATTCCTTGTATCACGAAGAAGAATATATATCAATTTGGTGGAAATAGGCGCTAAAATTAGTTTTATCAATTTTGGTGCCCCTCTCCCCTTCCGTTCATCCCTGACTCAAACAACGCCATTGTTGACATATTTAAACCACACCGTTGGATTCTTCATATCATGGGGATGATTATATGTAAGTTTCGTGGCAATCGGCGACAGAAACAAAATCTGCCCCCCCTTCCGGGCACCCCTGACGCAAACGGCGCGACTTTTGCCATATTTAAACAACGCCATTAGATTCCTCACATTATGGGGATGATTATATATAAGTTTGGTGGCAATCGGCGACAAAATATTTTCTGCCCCTCCCCCTTTTCTGCCCCTGACAACAAGGGCGTCACTTTAGAAAATTCTAACCCCGACCATTATCTTTCTCGTAAAAAGCTACTCCTAGTAGACCCCTCTGGCATCATCTAGATGGTCCCCTGTGAATTTCTATAGAACACAGACAGACAGACAGACTGACAGACAGACAGACATTCGCAAATATAGATATAGATTTGGCGTTTTACATGGATCATACAGACCGTGCAATATGTGTCCGTTAACAACCCAATCATTGCGCCTATGTTTGACAACAGTGAGTGAAGTTCTGAACGTGCAGAACCGTTGACTCGGACGAAGGTTTGTGCGATAACCCAAATGGTGGACGTTCTGTTTATATCATTGTCAGTCTTCTCTTGATGTTTATACCGGTAATGACCTCAGGATTTCCCCAACGCAGAGGCTATGATCCCCGACATGGGGGGGGGGGGGGGCTATATTATCACAGAAGCTACCGGACTGACCATTGCATATTTCCCCGAGGGGGCATGCAGCACCATGAATTCTGACCCCCCTGAAGCCACTCCTGATTTATAAATATTGTAGTTGACAGTCATACCTGTCTTGTCTGTTTGATACGAGTGCCTGTCTTGTCTGTTTGATACGAGTGCCTGTCTTGTCTGTTTGATACGAGTGCCTGTCTAGTCTGTTTGATACGAGTGATTAATCTAATATGCAGCAAGTTATACTATTCATAATTATAATTATGAACATATTAAATTTGAAGGTACAGAAGGTTGCGTTGCTGTTTATCTTCATTCGGGAAAAGGGTTGTCTAGCTACGAGTTCCCAACTGCTTCACATTTCCTCTCTTGTTTTATACAAGTATACCCAAAATTTACAACTATGGAAAATTTAAGTAAAACATTATTTAGTACATTCTTGCCCAGATTATTCAACTACATCCCTTAGTTATTCGAAGCTTTCGAGAACCAGCCCCCTCACACAATCATGGATTATGGTAGAAAATGTTATAATTAAAGCATGTACTGGCTTAAATTATGACAGTTAGGAACTTTTTCAACATTTGGCTTGAGAAACATATACTCTTTTGTAAATTCTGGGTTAACTCTTTTTAAATTCCACGCTGCACATGCATTATTTGTTTGGCGCTGTAATGTTTATTTGAATGGAAATCCTAATTGAATGTTATCACATGAGCTCGTTCTCATACTACTCGGGCAATCCCAACAAACCGGTATTGTCTGTCTTAATGTTCCCATGCGAATATCTGCGAATCTCTGGAAATGACATACAAATCGTATGCATGCACGTTCTCTTAACACGGGGATTCACCATGTATGAGTCGATTTCCATGCACATGTATTGATTTAGTAGTTGGTGATCACTTCCAAAATGTGTAGCGAGAGAGCCGTTCGGTTTTTGATGGACGAGATCAAATCGGGAGTCATTGTGTGTGGCCATTAAACAAGCGTGTATCACAATCGTCCCAAAAGAGCTTCAGATTCTGCATATTTTATTTTTGTTTTGGATGGCCCTGCTTCCAAGAAATGACGAGAAACAAATAAAGTATAAAATCGACGGACTCAACTCCATTTGTCGAAATGAATTAAAACTCGTGAAAAACAGCAACATATATCAGACAGGATTTATTCCATCCACGAAAGAAGACATGTTTATGACTGGCCTGAGATTTATTGATAGCAGTCAGTTTGATAATGGCTTATAGCTACTCACTGCATGGTCTCCCGCGCAGGCGTTTAATGCTACCAATGATTGGTGTGACCATGTAAAATACATGGAATACATGGATTTTACATACAGAAATTACATACATGCATGTAATATCTGTATGTAAAATACATGTAGTTTACATGGCCACACCAATAATTGACGACATTAATCACTGCGCGCGAGCTGTTCATTGTTAACAGGCCAGACAAGTGAGTAGTCATAAGCGAAGTCAAACTCTCTGCTATCAGGACATTTAAGGCCAGTCAAAAACTTGTCCTCTCTTACGGATGTGGAAATTAGTTAAGTCTGTGTGATATCTGGCATTTTATTAATGCACGAACACCAGAAGCGACACATCTGGTGTATACAGGCTTGATATAGAACATTTTCGACAATGATGCTTGCTTAGCGTGGGGTTTCGAAAGATTCAAATCGCTAAGGGACTTAGTTGAATGTATGGGTCGGAATAATCTAGGCAAGAAGGTACAATATAATATGTTTTACTTAAATAGCTCAGAGTTAGCCACCCCGCCTGGTAGCTTTCGGGGTCATATATAGCCCCAAATCGGGGATCATAAGCCCCTGCGTATAAGGAAATCCTGATAATATTGCCCCCCATGTTGGGGGTCATAGCCCCTGCGTTGGGGAAATCCTGGGGCCATCACCGGTATAAAACCCAAGAGAAGACTGACATTGATTTAAACAGAAAGTCCAACATTTGTGTTATCGCGCGAATAATTATTTTAAGTGGCCTGACGACTTCGTTCAGTCAACGGCTATCTGCATGCACGCTCAGAGCTTGGCTCGCTGTGGTCAAACATAACCGCAATGATTGGGTTGTCAACGGACACATATTACATGGTCTGTGTGATCCATATAAAACGCCAAATACACGATAATTACAGAGATTACATGCATGTGTGTATCCACCTAATTAACCAGAACTGCCCATTGAGGTGTTTTGCAATAAATTATTGTTTCTTCTAAGCTTTTAACAGTCGTACCTGTCCATGGACTGTACTTTGCAAGCATGCACATGGACTTCGGAGACTATAGATAAAAGATCACGCATGTTAATTGTGTGTTTATAAATTATTATTAGAGATTTATGTTCTATTTCCAAAAAATTAAGTCCATGCTCAAAACATGGCGATTTCGTTAGTTGTCAATGAGACTCGAAACATGCCATACTAATGTCAGCATGTTGGCGGTTCGGTGGTCGGTCATCTAAAAGTCAAAATTTCGTAATAAAAACCGCCAAGCTCGACTATACGAATGAGAAATGATAACAATTCAACATGTTTTTACATGAAAACTAGCTGGAACATGTTTTAGAAACGAGAAATCAGCGAAAATTTGGCATCATATTTTGATTTAAAATTCGAGCTTGGCGGTTCGGTGGTCGGTCATCTGAAAGTAAAAATTCTTAATATAAAATGTTCAAAACCGCCAAGCTCGACCACGCCTCCTATTAGCCAACCAATCAGGACATAACTGCCAATATTGACGAATAATGTACGAAACTTGGTGATTATGGTGATGGTGATGATGATGATGGTGATGACAATGATGATTATGGTGATGATGGTGCCTGTGATGACGATGCGGTCGGAGACGAACGATAATGACTAACGACGAAGACCATAATGATGATTATGGTGGTGGTGGTGGTGATGATGATGATGATGATGCTGATGATGACAATGATGATTATGGTGATGATGGTGATGATGGTGCTGACGATGATGAGGTCGGAGACGAAGGATAATGACTATGACGACGAATACTATGTCGACGATGATGGTGATGACGAGGGTGTTAGTGGTAGTAATGATGATGATTATAGTGATATATGTCACTGAATTAATTTGTACTCATATAGGGAGTCATCAGGTTGCATGTCAACTGGAAAGTCGATGTATATTGTGTACTTAAATACATATCCCATGTCTCCTTTATACATCCGTCTTTCGTACATATGCATATATGGATTAGAAAATACAACATACAGAAAATTGATTTAAATAATGTGTGTCGGGTTTGCTCAAGGGCGACTTGACCTCAATCGATGATATCTCTGGCGTGGTCATTGAACATATCAGTATTGAGTCCCCTCAAGTATCAAGAGGCTGTGAGCGAATGCTTGGTTGCGACATTATCGATTAACTGCATGGATTACAATGGTTACAATGGTGTAATTATTTTCCATAGGCCACAGTGCAAATGTTTTAGTATTCTTAATATCAAGCATTGGTCCTGAATTTTCTGAAATCTGATAGGTTCACATTTGGGGGAACTTTTGATGGCAATAAATCATATACGAACCTCACTAACAACATTGAATCTTCACCAGAGAGGGTTAACTTCTGTGTGAATGGCTATTTTACCTGAAATTTTGTGGAATTTATAGGGTTTATGTGTACTATATTTGTAGGTAAAACAGACAAGGATAATGAACACACAGGACCGAGTGTCTATTTTATTCTCTTACAGTTACCCCCGCATCCGTTGGAGATAACTCCCGAGTCATATTTACACATTTAACCACCATGTCGACTCTTCTCACTGGACGAACTGCACGAGTTAGCAGAAGAGGATAATAATATATTTGAAAAGAATAACAGTCTGTACCATCTGCATACATTGGTCTATATACGGATACTATGATATAGATCGTTGTGCATAGGACGTAAAGCGTATGCGTTTTAAGTCATCCCTGTCATACAAGTGATGCATGTGGGTTTTACTTGGTACAGGGATTGATGACAGCTCATTGCTCTTTGTGTGTTCATTAATTGTAGTATTGAGGTTGGTTGGCGGGATAGTAGGCAATCCGGGAACTTCACGATCGAGTGAAAGAGACGCGACATTAAGCTATGCATGTAGTTAAGCATCAGGGACATTCAGCATCAGGGACATTCAGTATTGTGCATATTTCATATATATATTATTCTCTCTTGAATGACGTTATTCGTGGCATTTATAACATAAATTGTCCTAATATTCTGGGAAAATTGTCCTAACAAGTTGCATATCAGGAACACAAATTGGTCCCCTGATTCTTGAAGAGAACAGCAGTGTGTATTGTAACAATATGATCCAATTCAGACATGTGAAAAGCAAAACATATGCTCCATGTAACCTAATTTTCTGTATGATGCGATGAATCTCTACTCTGACTATGTTATGGGTAATAGATTTCTTAGACAATACATGTTCCCTAATGTAATGTAAATACACCAAATTTTGTCTTTGTAGGTAACGCATCTTGCAGAAAATCTATCACAAACAAAGTGATGAAAAGCGCGTGAACACGTTTTGAGATACATGCCCTTTGTCATATTGATTTAAATCCAGAATGAGATTGGATTAATGGTCCATGAGCGATACTTGTTTCTCAATGAATAAATCCAATGAGCGCGCACGCGTTCGTGAAAATTTATGACGTGTAAACCATTATATCGGCCTGTTTTTTGGTCCGATTGGTTGATTGATTGATTGCTCATATCACCGAATCGAGTTGTCAATTAGTTGGCAACTGAACGACAAAAACGCACCGTTAGACCCGGTTTGGCTGGACCGACAATGTAGGATTAAACCAGGTCAAGAGGCTGTGAGGGAATGCTTTGTTGTCTGCACAGCCTGTTCTCCTGAAAATAAGCTCATATTGAACTTATTTCAAAAACAAAAATAAGCCCAAATCGGCATTATTTGAATCTGAATTACGCTCTATATGATCTTAAATCTACTTAGCAGTTGTTAAATATTTATAATGTGTTTTCATAGAGGACCTCGCCATAAAACGGAATAAGGGTTTCAGCCCACTTTGAATGAACTTATTTCAGAATCAAATAAGTCCAATATGAACTTATGTGAATATTTAGGTCCCATATGAACCCATTTGCACGAGAAAAAAAGTTGAGTAAAGTGACAACTTAGGTTAGTGAACTGCAAGATAAAATAAGCAGCGAATCAAGACAAATCAAGAGAACTCGTTTTGGTGATAGATCTCCAGCAGGATGGAAGACGGTAACATTTTATGACAGATGAGTTAGCAGCAGACGCGGATGATTGCGCAAAAATAAAACTTGTTGAGAAGTTGGCTAATGAAGAAGAATCCTGATACATTTTGTTTGGTACATGTATATGAATATGTTTTTCAAAGCGTTGTTACCTGATTATCGAGCAGTAAGTTCAAACTGCAAGAGCGTCAAATATTGTGCCCAGACCATGAGAGTAGGATTGTGTTCCCACCCGAAGGTCGACACGAGGATGGTGATGGGTTCATCAATAGATCACCCTTATGCCATGTCTTGTATTTTCTTTTTTCTTGACTATAGGCCGTGGCGAGGAGAGTTGTTGTTCTTTAGCTGTTGTTGGTTGCTTTCCCTTTGTTCTTCTTTATTTCTATACTGTTATTTTCTTCTTTGATGGTGAAGTTGGAGGTGGTGGTTGCAGAAGTGATTCAAGTATAGCACATTTTCTTGCTTCTTTTATAAAAAAAAATTACTCAAATGTTTCTTCTTCTTCATCATCGGATGTTGTAGCATGTGAATGCTCCGGCTCGATATATTCCGGAGTATTCGGGACGAAGTCAGATGAGTCATAGTCTAAATTCGGTGTCCTCGTCTGGTTGTGGTGGTGATTGTGGTGGAGAGTCCATCTCCTGGACAGAATGGGCAGCGATCTCGGCAGTGCGGGAGGAGTCGCATGGTGGAGCATCAGTGGACTCTTTCTCTGCATCTATCTTCTTCCAGGATGGTGTCTTCTTTCTTTTACGAGATTATTTTCTGACTGATTTGGAAGTCTCCAGTCCCCTCCCGGTAGAGAGCCATAATAAGGGTTGTGTCGGGCAGGACTGGAAGTCCAGCATCAGCTGGAGTCCGCCTTGGTGAGCATGGAGTGTCCAGCTCTGAACCAGACGAATTCACATTAATAAGTTGTGATGATGGGCGCGAAATGATTTTTGACAGTCCTATATGATTATTCTTGGGGCAAGGTACCGAGCTAATGTAGCTGTTTTGGACTGCCATGTGCCATAATATAATGGAATATGCAGGTTTGCGCTGATCCGAGTCCAATGTGTACATGAAACATACTTATATTTTATTTACCTTCTTTTACTGAATGGATGCATCTGTACAGTTATATGAGTGTATAATTTTAATTATCCATTTCTCATCTAGAGTGATATTCAATAAGTGTTAGCAAATGACCAGTCCGAATTGAAATTCGACGGTTCATTTATAGATATGTTCGTACTCGTCAATGAACTGTTTACATGGCTAGATTCGCGGACCGATATTTATGTAGTTTCAATTACGCGCAGTCTTGACAATACGGTTTGTCGAAGATTACTTTTCCGCATATGATTCTAGAAAATTGTCAGTTATTATTATGCAAAATTCAACTACTATACATAAACCAAATCTATAAAACTGTTATCTACAAAAAAGAAAATTGATTTCAACAATGTGTCGGGTTTGACTGACGGCGACGACCCCAATCGAGGAGATGCCTGATTCCCTGTCGTGGTCATTGAACATATCAGTATTGAGTCCCCTCATGTCAAGAGGCTGTGAGGGAATGCTTGGTTGTCCGCGACATTATCGATTCCGTATTGGATTATAGCTGCTCTGGCACGTGTCGCAATCTCCGACGTTTACAATGTTCGAGCGACGAGAGCCGGGATGTTTATAAGCTATTTATGTGATATACCTTCAATAAAGATTGGGAAACAGACTATTTAACAAATTATCGATTAAGTTATACCATAGCACACAACACACTATGCACATGTCGCGAGTTAAGGACGGAACGTGTACTTAATGCGCGTGAGTACAACTTCGATCCCGTTGATGTTATATGTGCACACCGTTCATCGCGCTCCCAAGCATGTTACATCTTAAGAGTACATGTACTACGTTTGCACCCTGTTTTTGCTTGGCATGTGTACATGCACTTTTCGTAGAGGACTGTCTTGTGCACGATATGAACGACAAACGAGTCACACATTCCACACGCCCACAGTTTAGTATATATAGTGATATATATATGAGATGTCTTAAGTTAGTATATACAGCTGACATTTACAAGAAATTAGCCTTAAAATATCTGACAAGAATCAACCATGAAATGACTCGTGACATTACGTCGCTTTAGTAAGCGTTGTTGATCTTATTAGCCGAACATTTCACTCCAATAAATTGGACTCCTTCTGAACTTTTATTCTCTGTCAACTGCTTATTTTGCCTGAAAACAAGCAATTTAACTGTGCAATAGGTAGCCATGCACCCATGGAGAATTTCATTCAAAAAATGGCAGAAAAAATGCCAGCTGCACGAGCGTATATTCCTGATTAGCAATTGTAGAGTGTATACCTTTACATCTGTATATTTCAAATGATAAGGGGCAGTGTGGCCCATGGGAACAAATGTGTGCATATCTCCACCTCATATCTTAATCCTAAATACAGCATCGGCATTCTGCTGAACCCCTCTTTTCAGCAGCGCGAAATGTTGTAACATGCATTGTATATACAAAGGTACACCAATGGTTCATTTAATTGAATATGTATCATCCAGCGGTACCAACATGAACCCATAAACTACGATGCAGCACGCATGGTCCCTTTCCCACCATGATACTATCACCGCTGTTAATGGTATGTGTAAGTGACGGGATATATGTTCTACGACACATTAACGATATTACCGATAGGGCATGGAAAACTTAACCAATTAAGAAGATTCAAATATTCACTTAATCGGATAACTCTCCAAAAAAATCTACTCTGCATACATAAGACCACTCTTTGAATATGCCTAACCGATATGGGACAACTTATGGGACAAGAAGCATAAATGTCCTTAATATATTATCTGACTTGGGCTGGGAGCCAATTTTAGAAATATTCTGCTGCCAAGCACAAATTTTATAATCTACAACACATTTAACCGTCAGCAGACAGGCGGGGTGTGACTAATTACCGCCCGGGACCGCCCGGGACCGCCCGGGTGGCCCCACGGGCCCGTGGACACAATATATCGACGTTATAACGTAGCGACATGCCACCTGAGGGCAACATAGAAAAAATTACTCTCTCGCTCGTCTCCGGCCGGTCACATTAACCCCACAAATGCCGATATTTGCTAAAAGAGCCTGCATGGGTGATTACGGGTGTCTTCGTGTGTTTTCAGACAGATTATTTTGGTCATTCGCGGTAGTGCAATACATCTGAGTGTTAATTTCATATATTGACTCGTTGACGCGTCCACGGTCGATGTTATTAACCCCTCAAAATACGGTAAAATAGTGTATAAACAAAAGAACCTTGGGACCGCCCGGGCGATCCCATGGGCCCGTGGACACTATATCTCGACGTTATAACGTAGCGACATACCCCACGAGGTCAACATAGAAAATTTTACTCGCTCACTCGACTCCGGCCTGTGTTATAACCCCTCAAAATCCGATAAAATGGTATATAAACAAAAAGAACATTGGGACCGCCCCGGGTGGCCCCACGGGCCCGTGGACACAATATCTCGACGTTATAACGTAGAGACATACCCCACGAGGTCAACCTAGAAAAAGTTACTCGCTCACTCGACTCCGGCCGGTGTTATTAACCCCTCAAAATCCGATAAAATGGTATATAAACAAAAAGAACATTGGGACCGCCCGGACCGCCCGGGTGGCCCCACGGACCCGTGGACACAATATCTCGACGTTATAACGTAGAGACACACCCCACGAGGTCAACCTAGAAAATGGTACTCGCTCGCTCGCCTCCGGCCGGTGTTATTAAACCCCTCAAAATCCGATAAAATGGTATATAAACAAAAATAACATTGGGACCGCCCGGGACCGCCCGGGTGGCCCCACGGACCCGTGGACACAATATCTCGACGTTGTAACGTAGCGACCTACCACCCGAGGGCAACATAGAAAAATTTACTCGCTCGCTCGTCTCCGGACGGTCATATTAACCCCACAGATGCCTATATTTGCTAAAAAGAGCCCATGTAATCACCCATGCAGGCTCTTTTAGCCAATATCGGCATTTGTGGGGTTAATGTGACCGACCGGAGACGAGCGAGAGAGTAAATTTTTCTATGTTGCCCTCAGGTGGCATGTCGCTACGTTATAACGTCGAGATATTGTGTCCACGGGCCCGTGGGGCCACCCGGGCGGTCCCGGGCGGTAATTAGTCACACCCCACCTGTCTGCTGACGGTTAAATGTGTTGTAGAGTATAAAAGTGGTGCTTGGCAGCAGAATATTTCTAAAATTGGCTCCCAGCCCAAGTCAGATAATATATTAAGGACATTTATGCTTCTTGTCCCATAATCATCCATGCAGGCTCTTTTAGCCAATATCGACATTTGTGGGGTTAATATGACCGGCCGGAGACGAGCAAGCGAGTAAATATTTCTATGTTGCCCTCAGGTGGCATGTCGCTACGTTATAACGTCGAGATATTGTGGACACGGGCCAGTGTCTTCGTGTGTTTTCAGACTGATTATTTTGGTTATTCGCGGTAGTGCAATACACCTGAGTGTTAATTCCACATATTGACTCGTTGACGCGTTCACGGCCGATGTTATTAACCCCTCAAAATACGGTAAAATAGTGTATAAACAAAAGAACATTGGGACCACCCGGGACCGCCCGGGCGAGCCCATGGGCCCGTGAACACTATATCTCGACATTATAACGTAGCGACATACCCCACGAGGTCAACCTAGAAAATGGTACTCGCTCACTCGACTCCGGCCGGTATTATTAACCCCTCAAAATCCGATAAAATGGTATATAAACAACATTAACATTGGGACCACCGGGACCGCCCGGGTGGCCCCACTGGCCCGTGGACACAATATCTCGACGTTATAACGTAGCGACATGCCACCTGAGGGCAACATAGAAATATTTACTCGCTTGCTCGTCTCCGGCCGGTCATATTAACCCCACAAATGTCGATATTGGCTAAAAGAGCCTGGGTGATTACGGGTGTCTTCGTGTGTTTTCAGACGCAGAACAAAATCACTGAATTGGACAATCAAACTGATTTATTGGAAGAACAGCGAGTAAAAGCAGAGAAAACAATCAATCTTGAAGAGAAATCAACAAACTAAACAAAAATTTCACAACATATATCGAATAACAGCAAATGAAAGTAGACAGAAAACAACGAGATATGGTAGCAATTGATATAACCGAAAGCGATGCCACTGCCACAAACACGACAAGAGAACTACAACGAACGATCAAACGAATTGTAAAAGAAATCACAAGTTATAACCCAGAAGACATAGTCGCGTTAAAAGAATTGGTAACAAAATGGAGAACAAGAATATACATGGACACATGATTCAAACCGCAATAAAATATAACAAGAATAACAAAGCCACTGCAAGCACAGGACAGATCTATTTTAATACAGAACTGACAAAAGATGAACTGTAGGAGGCGTTTACACTTCGATCGGAACTAAAGATGAAAAGAGAGACATTTCCAGCACGGAAGTTTCGCATCGAAAGGAAAATTATAGTGCAGATGTACTCATTTTGTTTTTCATAAATGTGAACTTTTGAAATGTTAATTAGATTGTGACAATCTGTATTTTGTTAACATTTCCATGGGACTAATAATCAGCGCGACTCGTTCCTGATATAAAGATGACGATGATGTGTATGCACCAACTGTCTTGTGTGCAAAAATATAATCTAAGACACATGCGATTAGCATAACAGTACTGGTGGAATAAATAACCAATAGTAAATAATATAATTCAATTTACTAAGGCTTTCTAGTCGATATTGGTAATATAGCTTCTAATGTTGATTTGGTTTTGGAAAGATATGTATAGTCTATGATTAATCTGGCGTGAGCCTTTATCAATGCATCAAGTTGATAGTCGGTGGATGATAACGAAGACCGTATCCCACCCAACTAGAGGCCTCAACCCATAAATACCGTTTTAGTAGTCTACGTTTTTGAAACGCCAACGATTGTCTTTAATAATATTGTTGAACTTTTCAAACTAAAAAATCAATCTCTGTTTATGAAAGTCAAAATGTCTGAGAGATTTTGGCGATTGTTTTGCAGCAACTGGCAGAACATGAGTGACACATGTTATGGGGCGGAAGCAAGATGAGTGATACATGTTATGGGACTGAAACAAGATATGTCTCTTGCATTTGCGTTTTGACAAGTGATGTACTAACTACATTGTTCTGACTCACCGTCAGAGCGCTGACATCAAAATATTTCCTCGCGTACGCAACCCCAGCCCATGTGCGATGTCGGGGTCCAGCAATTTCTGAACATCTTGATATGCAAGTTGTTTCTCAGCTTTAATGTTCTGTACCTTGAAATCGTCTAGTCCCAAAATGAAGTATCCATATCGGATTGTGCACCGAGGCAGTTTGAACAGTTATTTTGTTGTCAGAAATTGTGTTCATGCATGGCCTAGAGCAGAACAACGTGCACATAGAATGTCTTCGCTCTTTCAATTCTCTTGGGATATGGCCATACTTAATACACCGTAAATGGGATGCTACAAATGTAGTTAGTGGCTATGTTGTGTATCAAACCTTCAGCGATGGTGGGTGTTGAGACCGGTTGAAGTTCAGAACATTGCTGTTTAATGGTATTTTACCATCAAGATTTTGACCTCCCTATGACTCAGACTAATCAGCTATATCGCGGGTTCCTAAAACAACCTTGCTGCGTTTCATGGTCTTGTGAGGAATAACCAACTCACAATTTCCAAGATATTTTAATAAGAAAAGCGTCAGATTGAACTTTCAATCAGTATATATATTTACTGGCCCAATCTTGATTGGTTTGCCAGAATACAATTTATCAGCTATAATGTGCAAGGTTTTGTGAATAGCACAAAGTTTCATGACACTGGGATCAAATCTAAAAACCAAGTACTGAGGATATACCACAGCATCATTTGGGACTTAGCCAATCATCACTCATACGTTCAACCTGCCCAGCAGCCGTCTCGGACTCGGAATATGGCATTTGGTCGGGATAAAGACTGGTATACATGTGTAGCCACTGCTTATATAGCAGCATCCGGGTACCTCACTAAGGGAGACAAGCGTGAACGATGCTAGAGTCGAACATTCAACAATCATTAGTACGACATTCAAATACACATTGCATACAAATGTAATCTGAAACATTGCGAAGATGCGTGATTAACGTATTTATTGAGCCGGGTCAACTCAAACGTCAGTCACGAAGCGACTTTCACGATGGACTGAAGTTGACCATGAGTTAAACCGTATCCGCACGTGCTAGATCGGCCCAGTACCACATAAAGGGTCAGGTTACTACGTTTTCAACTTTTCGGTGACCAGAGACAGTCTATCGCGAGAAACATCTGTCTAATTTTCTTGTTCATGGAAGTAAATTAGAAGCCCATTTTAATGAATGATTTTCGTCTCAAAATTGATATAACTGCTCAGTGAATGAACATTGCTATCTAGCTGTCGTATGTCATTGTTTTTACGACTCTCGTGTCTGTTTATTTGCGCGCACTCAATATCTCTTGTTGAATAGACTGGTTCCTGGTAGAAAGCTGCACAAATTTGAAAACGTAGTAACCTGACCCTCCAGTCCCAGTACCACCAGAACTCCTAAACCAGCCCTCACGGGAGCACCTCACGTCAAACTGGTGCTACATTAGGGACTCTTACTTCTCGCTGTGGGGCGGTTGACCTATTTAACGACAGGCCCATACGAGGCTCACATGTTGATACTATCACGATTGTTTACTAACATGGCTTACCTAATTATAAGTGTAAGACACGGGATATGCGGTCTGTTCGTTCTTATTCAATACCGCTGTAAGGACATAGCCATTAAAATTGATTGCCATGTCGAACCACATAAACCATGATACAAGTATTCGACTCCCGTCGATCTACAACCCACTTTTCCCATCATGTTATAAAGCACAATCAATGGATGTGAATAACATCAACGTAGCACAATTATGGCTCATTGTGATCCAAATACCTCCCTATCGCCAAGTTCTTGGGTACGCGAGTAATTGAGTTGGAATTTCATAATGCATTTCCTGTTTATATAAAACCAATGACTGACATTTTACTGTACGGATATCTAATCACATCATGATGTGGAACCAATGGTAAGGCTATCAGTCTTTAACTATCATGTATCCATATAGCGGTGCACTGATTTATGAGAAGACTAGACGCAATGGAATGCGGTCTATTTTGGTATAGTTCTTCAAAGAGACGTGGTATTTCAATGTCGTTTATGCTGACTATTCGGCCGTGTATAGTATCCAATATGATGAGAATAGTTCCAGACACAACGCGAACGGAATATACTGGTCAGTGTGGGCTGAGCCAGATACATCTAGCTAGGCCATCTACCCTGAAATTCAACATATCCTCGCGCACATAATCGGCATACAATATGAAATAGGTACATATTGTGATCATTTGATTCTCAAATAAGCAGATAATGGAGTCATGTCCGTTATTTCGTTTTATGACGCGGCCACAGTGAAAACACATGTTAAAGAGGGCACACCTGAAAAGTCGTGAATTGGCATATTTGTGTCATTGTCCGCACATATTCTGCTCAGAATCTCCTAATCAATTATGAGTCGATAATGTGACTAAACTGCTCTCATTTTAGCACATTACCGACTCAAAATGGGGCAATGCTAAGCAGATAATCATCATAATCTACCTAAACCAAGTATATTATAAGGAGATAATGTGCGGGTTTTCGGAAGAACATGCTGTGAAATTATCCCCGGCAAAATGTTCGCCACTGGACACCAGCAGTCATAATATTCTCAACAGAGACCATGTCATCAACCGATGGCAATGTATATCAGATCGACGGCCGCACACATCCTGGCTATTGAACCTCATCCAGAATAAACCACATGTTTTGTAAAATACTTCTGGTGAATATGACTGCTTGCGTCACGTACGTCGGTATGCATGTGCATCCGAAGTCCGATAGCTCCGAAGTCCAGGAACCGAAGACATGAAATTAATATGAATTATGGGTGGATCACACATAAGTGGAATCCAATTAGTCTGGGCGCGAGCTGTCAACGTGAATTACGCTTAATTAAAACGTTTGATATAACAACTTAACATTTTCCAACATAGCGTTTGTTTGAGAAATTTATTCAAAGAACATCCACTTTCCATCATTAAGTAGTTTCACGGCATGATAACACATGTAGACATGTCGTCTCCCTTTCGTGTGTGGTTTCTGATCACACGCGGGCACGTGTTCTCCTGTCAATGCACAATTAATTAGTTTCCACTAATTAATGCCGAGTTCAATCCCTTGTGGCATGGATTAAATTCTCCACCTGGCTTTCGATGTCACTCTTTGAAGTTATCTAATAAATGCGTGTCTTCGCGATGATAAAACAAGATAAAGTGAGAACACGTATAATGGTATACCTCTTTATTAACAATTTCTCCACAATTTAAGCTCTCAACCCAAGTATTTGATGTGGTTAAGTGTACGAGTACCCACCCATGCAGGGATTCCAAAATAAGTTTTAGCCCAGCGGTAGCTGCATAAAATACCTTACTTCATAATTATTATACAGCATGATTGGAATTATACGATCTACACATACCAACAGGACAACATTTCCTCTAGTCATCTTTCCTCTTTTTACCACCCAGAAGAATTAATTTTGTAGACAACGCGATTTGAAGGCACAAGCCGCATAACGCGTCAAGCTCGTTCACGTTATTAGCGATGTATCAAGTTATAAATGAATGCTCTTTGTCCATTATACAGTACATGCATTTGTCAGTGAACGCATCTACATGTACATTCGCAAACAGAATAACACACTAAGCCACATTAAACGGATATGGCTGATTTGAGCCTCCGCATCAGGTCTACGTAACTTGGAAGGGGGAACACGATGGCCGGATTCGTCATCTCCGGTTGAAACATCCGAGTTTAAACCTGGTTTAAACCTACATTGGCGGTCCAGCCAAACCGGGTTCAGGGGGGCGTTTTGACGCTCAGTTGCCAGCTAATTGGCAACTCGATTCGGTGATATGAACATGCAGTCAAACTACCCTCTTATCAATCGGACCAAAAGACAGGCCGATATAATGTTTATTGACACGTCATCAATTATCGCGAACGCGTACACGCTCAATGGATTTATTAATTGAGAAACAAGTATCGCTTATGGGCCATTAATCCGATCTCATTCTGGGTTTAAATCACTCTGACAAAGGGCATGTCTCTTGAAACGAGTTCATAACTTTGTTTGTGATAGATTTTCTGCAAGAACTTACCCGCAAACAAAATTTGATGTATTTACATGATATGTATATAGTAAAGGGTATAGGAGCTGTCTATCTGTATGTCCGTTTGTCTGTTCGCAACTCTTCTCCCATACCACTGGTCCGATTTCAACCAAATTAGGTGTGATGACTCGGATGGTATAATGGCGTTAGGTTTTAAAAAATTTGATTTAAAAATAAGAAAAATTTCATAAAACAAAATGAAAATATTGTGTTGTTAAAGGTACGGTTGGCCTTGGCGGTGGGTATCCTGTGAAAATATTTCCACCCGTCAAAAACCGCCACAAACAGAAAGAACATCAAAATGTAGACATACTTTGTCCGTATATAAATAAGAAATATCGCATAAACAGTATGTTATTCTCATATGTTTAACCATTGTTATGTAAACAAAAGCATAACAAGTAACTTTTCTGGTGTTTGTTTATATTATGATGGTAAACATAAAGAGCGTTCTTTGTTGGTGAATTCCTGATATGGAACTAATAAAGAGCGTTTATGCCATTTGTGTAGCCAGTAGCATTGTGCTGTCCTCTGTAACCCAATCAGGCTCTTGCTTTGGTAAAATATAGTAGGTAATTATGATAACATGCTGTTTACTCGATGGTCATGGTATAGTCGGGGAGCCAATAAGGTCCACGTGCACCCCCCGATGATTACAAATAACCTTATTTTTATTGTTCCCTATGGTATCCAGATGAAGAATCCGGATTTCACCGAAAAATAAAGGTGGCCCTACTAGGTGCTAGAGCCATTTGAATCCAAGATGGCCGCCATTTCCTCTAATTCCGACCAGCTGTATTTAATCGTTGTAATAGATCGGTTGTTAGCAAAAGACACAGGCAAAATGTATGTCATTTTGTTGGTATGATGTCCTTCTTCAAAATGACGGCAAAAAAATCCAATATTTCTGGTGATATCAGTGGTGACAATAGAAACAATGATCCATGGTGCATCAGACATGTTAGTATTCAATGTATATAATACAGATTAGCCAATTTTATATATCAACCATAACGTGTAAGCCATTGCAGGACACCCTGGGGCAATATTTACCATTTTTCATATTTTCGGCGGCTATTTTGGAAATTTTCTACACAAATTTCATTCCAATTGAAGTAAAACATGCGTCCAATAAATAAAGCACATAGTTGTTGACATTCTATTAACATCCTGTGTGGTTTGTCGTTAAAATGACTATCAAAATCGTCTTGCAAAATAAATTGAAAATTTCACCCCTCTTTTTAAAATCCTCTTTCTGTATCTACTACTGAACCCTCGTCAATGCAAAATGTCTTAAAATGACGCTATAATATCACGCTTGATGACTGTTTCAAAAACATTGCCATTTACTAATGATTAATGTGAAGAAAAATGGAAGATATGGTGAAATATTAATTAAATTTCCTATTTTCGTGCATATGACGTCATTTTTCGGCGGCCATTTTGAATTTTTTTCGAAATCATTTGCCGTAATTTTGAAGAAGACATCATACCAACAAAATGGCATACATCTTGTCTGTGTCTTTTGGTAACAACCGATCTATTACAACGATTAAATACAGAAAAATCGTCTTGCAAAAAAAATCGAAAATTTCACCCCTATTTTTCAAATCCTCTTTCTGTATCTATTACTGAACCCTCGTCAATGGCAAATGTCTTTAAATGACGCTATAATATCACGCTTGATGACTGTCTCAAAAACATTGCCATTTACTAATGATTAATGTGAAGAAAAATGGAAGATATGGTGAAATATTAATTAAATTTCCTATTTTCGTGCATATGACGTCATTTTTCGGCGGCCATTTTGATTTTTTTTCGAAATTATTTGCCGTCTTTTTGAAGAAGGACATCATACCAACAAAATGGCATACATTTTGTCTGTGTCTTTTGCTAACAACCGATCTATTACAACGATTAAATACAGCTGGTCTGAATTAGAGGAAATGGCGGCCATCTTGGATTCAAATGGCTCTAGCACCTAGCAGGGCCACCTTTATTTTTCGGTGAAATCCGGATTCTTCATCTGGATACCATAGGGAACAATACAAATAAGGTTATTTGTAATCATCGGGTGGGGGGGGGGGGGGGTGCACGTGGACCTTATTGGCTCCCCGACTATATATGAACGAAACTGTATGCGTTTTAATGTTTTTCTGTTTACGGTGTTTGGAACAAATATGAATATTTTCGACAATTAAGGCCTCACGTGCCTTTAAATTGAGTAAGGAGTTGAATCTCACAAGAAAAAAATCGAGTCAATCCTGGACCAAGAGGTAAGTCAAGTAAATGCAACTTGCTTACGAGTGCACACCAGAAGCGGCATCTGAACTGTTGGATGTGGGCAACCATGCAGAGGGACAGCTTTTAATAAAGAAATATATTACATCCGTTGCTTTTTTCAATTTCATAAATTTCCCGTCATGCAGAAAATCAAAACGTTCCCAGGTTTTGAATTGGAGGAATATTATTTATGGGCGTAGCCAGAGTAGAGCTTTGTGGCATGATCTTCATCAAAATTAGTCATCAAATTTGACTCATATAGCAATATACGTTTAGGATTGCATGCAAACTGTGTGTATAGCATAGCTGGTCATGCAGTAGTATCGTCTTGGTGCCAAAATTAAAACGTTGAACCCTTCAAATGAATTCGTAGAAAACACCAGTATTTGTGATTGCCACAAGCCAACAAAAAACCCCCCACAAGATAGTTGTAAAAATCATATTGAAGGAACATGTCCATATCTGAGCAAAGCTCGCGTGCGAATGAATCAACTGTGACATGATAACACCAGTCGGCAGTCGCCACTTAAACACGCCCTCACTCGAGATTATTTACAGCTCCACCCTTTGACTGGTTGTTTGACAATTCTAAACCGCGATGAAGAAAAGACGGATTCGTCATCTCAAGTTTAGCCTCGGTAAAGCTGGTTTACTGGACGATCGAATTAGATGGTTTAGTTGCCGGTTTAAGCTTATAAAACGCAAAAAAAAAATATCGAAATTGACAAAAACGTATCCCCACACGCTTTATAGGTGTGAGTGCTTATCGCTTATAAATTTCCAATCAAAATATGCTCCCTGTCGTAATTATTGATTTTCGAAATCAATAAAACGAGGCGGTCCGCATTAGGAAAAATACACTACTGCTACACCACTGGTTTGACTGGACCAGGTTTAAACCAGAGATGACGAATGCGTCACGTAGACGTGCGGTCTCGGGTTTAAACCACGGATTTAGCTGACTCACGGCGGTTTAAACCTAGAGGTTTACGTAGACCAGGTTTAAACCTGAGATGACGAATCCGGCCGATAGGTCGATAACGTATCCATGGAACACGTGCGGCAACGAGTGTGAAGATGCGTACCATTACTTCTTTATTTGTCCCCACTACCAGCAGGGACGTGCAACGGGGGGTGTCCACCTTGGGGAATTCCAACTGCACCCCCGCCCCTTAGGAGTTTCCTAAGACCAGAACACACCGGGCCTGTACAACAAAATCGCAAATCCTAGCATCTAGACTGGCATCAATTGAAGCTTTCCTAGTATTGGAAATTTCAAACTTCATACCCCCAACCTCAGGTTGGGAAATTCTCCAACTGATGACCATTTCAGTCCACAAGTTTGACCAAATGTAGTAAAATATTTTTTTGTTAACTAATTAGCGGTTTTATTATTGGCCACGGGAGAGGGACAATGACAAATCGGGCCGATCCATGGACAAAATTTGAAATCTGAACAAGAATATCGCAAAATCCTAGCATCTAGACTAGCCTCAAACCTTGTTGGACATTTCAAACCTGACATCCCCCACTTAGGTTGGAAAATTTCCAACTGATGACAATTCCAATGACAATGTTGACCAAATGTATGACAATATTGTTTTCTTAAATTAACTAGCAGTTTTTGACTGGCCACGGGGGAGGGACTACAAGAACATTTGCAACCTATTGTTGGTGTGAAATTTCCCACTAATGTTTTGGCAGGACTGGTATGAAATTTCCAACAGTTGAAAATTTTGACCAAAGTTGGGGGTAAGACCCCCCCCCCCACCCCCCCCCCCCCCCTGTCGCCACGTCTCTGACTACCAGTCAGAACGAACGGAGATATATCACCTGCTACACAGAGAAGGAATTAAATTAAAGCATGTGAACAATCTACTTGTTGCCATCCCGAACAGGCGAACACCCCTAACAAAATGTGAAACTGTTCAAAATAGTCCAGCATTTTATCGCGGAGACCAAACTTTTCTAGTTAAATTTCACAATAAAAATTAATTATTAATTAAAGCATTTGTTTTTCGGCTCAGCATAGCAAGCACACTCGGCGTTGGCACCCCCACCAATAATTCTCATTTCACCGTTCCTCAATGATACGTTACAATCTTCAACCAATCATCTTTCCCATTCACCACAGCATTGTGCACCGGAGAGGGGCTCATTAAGTTTTGCAACTTGTGCCCCAATCATTTTATATTATACTACAAATAAAATATGTTAAAAAATATAACAAACACACGAACCAAATAAATCCATGGAAAGGGACCGGTATATATAAGCGAGAATACATGTAACTGCAAGCTCTCAGCCAATGTATTTGCTGTGTTTAGTGTACGAAAAACCATAATGTAAAGATTCCATACGAAAAAATGCCAATATGGGCGTGTTTCGTATGGGGTGGATAAAGTACCCCGATACGAACGTATTTGCATATACGACTGTTTTCGTGTCCCATTTACGTTCATATATTGAGCGTAATTCAGATTCAAATAAGGCGTATATCGTATATGGGCGTATTTGTGGTTTTGAAATACGTTCAATATGAACGTATTTTCAAGAGAACAGGCTGCATATAGATCGTAATTCAGATTCAAATAACTGCAAGCTCTCAGCCAATGTATTTGCTGTGTTTAGTGTATGAAAAACCATAATGTAAAGATTCCATACGAAAAAATGCCAATATGGGCGTGTTTCGTATGGGGTGGATAAAGTACCCCGATACGAACGTATTTGCATATACGACTGTTTTCATGTTCCATTTACGTTCATATATAGAGCGTAATTCAGATTCAAATAAGGCGTATATCGTATATGGGCGTATTTGTGGTTTTGAAATACGTTCAATATGAACGTATTTTCAAGAGAACCAGGGGGGGGGGGGTCGGAAAAAATTTCCAGGCACGTATGATGATTTTTATTTTTTCCGGCCTCGGGGGACCCACCCACCCAATTTCTTCCGTTTCCGGCCTTTTTTTCCAGGCAATTTTGGACACCCACCCTTTTTTTTTCCGTTTCAGGAAGTTTTTTCCGGTCAGTTTTGGACACCCACCCCCCTAAATTTGAGAAAATGATCAATTGAGCAACAAAATAGCTGATTATCCTGCATTATCATAATTTATTGCGCGATATTTGAATAGAACAGTGCAT
This sequence comes from Siphonodentalium dalli, assembly GCA_032622095.1. Classification (NCBI taxonomy): domain Eukaryota; kingdom Metazoa; phylum Mollusca; class Scaphopoda; order Gadilida; family Siphonodentaliidae; genus Siphonodentalium; species Siphonodentalium dalli. Next base: position 130,630,596 of record CP136062.1, on the reverse strand, counting down.
AATGAGATAACGATACTATTTGAATTTATCATATAAGTGTCATTAATCAAGAAATGTGTCAACATAATCACATTTCTAGGGATATATAGGCAGAGTGCCAAAGTTTTTATTAACATTCATTTTCATAATATATAGTCACATGATCTAGTCACATAATCACATTTGAGTATTCTACATAATACATGGTACCGGTACAACAAATTTTAGATTATTTGATATTTTGATATTTGCTATGTGATATACAGTAATGCCCTAATTAATCGACTCCATAACCACAGCAGAATAATGGGTAATTTTTCAGTTTTCTCCCTGAGAGCTTTCCGATGAATGACAACAAGCCATATTTCTGACTAAATCCTGAAAAATTACCCATTATTCTGCTGTGGTTATGGAGTCGTTTAATTAGGGCATTACTCACTGTATTGCTGGAATCAAATTGTTTATCAAAACATGTGGAAATACAACTGTTCATCCCAGTTCATCCCAGTTTGAAGAATAATGCTAATACCATACATAACCATGATATACCCGCGCGACTCTTCTTGGGGCATCTCAGAAACCAGAACTGAGGAAACATGTTATAGGGTGTAATGGCAGGCTGGTAGCCACTGCCTGAAGTAATAGGCTTCGTAATAATTGGGAATAATATGGATGGATAGCCCAATTTCACTTCTTTTTTGCTCACGATATCAGTGACGATAAAATCTTCATTACTGTGATTAACATTACAAGCTGAAAACAATGTGAAATTGTTCAAGCTGGCCCGGCTGGCCTTCAATTTATTAGTTAAGATTTTATGTTTTACGTTGTCAAAAGTCTATTTTATTCCATTATTTATTATATCCATGTCACATATGGTCAAGTGTGCTTTCATTTTATCGCTTATTTTCAACTGAGTTCGGCATAGTTATTCTTATTTTGTTGTATCAGTAGATGGAATCCTGATTAAATTTTATTTTTCCAATAGCGCTGTTTCTAGTTCTATCAAGTTGAATTTGGGTTATTGTTGGCCATTGTGCAACTGACCCAACTTTTGATAACCTCTATATGTAGTATAGCATTACTATTAACTATATATGACCTGTTTCTGTTCAAAACACATTAAAATAAGATTCAATAGCAGGAATGGAAAAAAAATTTGGCATATGGAAAAAACTGCTTTTTGGACCCAAGAGACACCCACCCACCCCATCATACGTGCCTGGAATTTTTTCCGACCCCCCCCCCTGAGAGAACAGGCTGCATATATAGAGCGTAATTCAGATTCAAATAACGCCAATATGGGCGTATTTAGGTTCTTGAAATACATTCCATATGAGCCTATTTGCATCAGGATTTGTTGACAGCATGCCCATGTCAGCGAAGTGACACTGCCAAACATGGATAAACGTAGAAAGCGTTTTGTGCCAACATTTCCTTGCATAGTTTAGCTTGATGTGACTTGTTTGGGAGTTATCGTTGTTTCGGGCATTACATGATATCAGTGTAATCTTATCAGATTTACGTCTGTGTAACTGTGATAAAGACTTGATTTCTGTGTTCATTCCATCGGTTATGTCACAGACTGATCGCTATTTCATTGGTTGTACACGCAACCGTTCTTTGCAGGGCAATCCAGTCTTTTTAAACATAGCTTAACGATTGGTTATAATAAAATTGGAATGTCAATGACGTGTTGACATTTTGTTCCACTCACTGCGAAACAAAACAAATTTTGTAAAACACATTCATATTATTCATTATACTTATCGCAATCTGGGTAACATTATCTTCGAGCTTTATCAATCAACGATATTTATTACTGATTATTCACTCGCACCCTGTTGATTTTAGAAATACTACGATCCCACACACATGTTCTATACCAGACATGCGCCCCGTACAGTAATGCCCCAATTAATCGACTGCCTAACCACAGCAGAATTGTATGGGCGAGAGCTTTCCGATGAATGGCAACAAGCCATATTTCCGACTAAATCCTGAAAAGTTACCCATAATTCTGCTGTGGTTAGGGAGTCGATTAATTAGGGCATTACTGTATATTTGGAAACAGTTTGTTACGCCGTCCGTGCAATATATCACTCAGACATTTTATACCATGCAAACCAGGAATGTAATAGAAGTTTTGCTCATTTATTTCCCATTTTCCATTTTAAATGGGTTGTATTAATCTCTTCTTTTTTATTTTGTTGCCAATACAATTTCGAAATTTCTTTTGATCATTTCTGGATGAACTTCAACTATTAAATTAAAATGCATAGACAACGAGTTCGATTATTACGTTATACTATAATTACCACACCGCGGTGCTTCAATGGGGCGTGACTAGAGGGTATACGTTGTGTAGGGTCATGAAGCACGTAGTCTGATATTGATGAGTACCACGAATGCAAATTGGCCGATCTACGTAAATAATCAGAAAAAAAACGAGGTGCATTCATATTCATATATAGGGCCCATGACACCTTAAAGATACGGGCGGCGTTGGCGATGGGTATGCTGTTAAAATATTCAAAAACCGCTATAAACAGAAAGAATAGTAAAATATAGACATACCTTGTTCTTATACCATTCAGAAATATGGCATAAACAGTATGTTATTGTCAAATGTTTTTCCTTTGTTAGACAAACAAAGGCAAAACACGTTACAGAACCTGGCGTTTGTTTATATCCGGATATGGTAAACATAAAGAGCGTTAGTTGTTACTGTTTTCCTGATATGGAAATAATAAAGAGCGTTTATATCATTTGTGTGTGATTAACCAATAGAATTGCGCTGTGTTATGTAAACAGAAGCAAAACTTCTGTAACACGAGCAGACTCTTGTTTACGTACACCACTGTGCGTCTTGTCGAAAATATACTATTTACGCGCTGATTATGTTTGGACAAATCGATATATATTTTAATATTCCTTCTGTTGATGGCGATTTGAACAAATATGAATATTTCTGCAACGAACGCCGCCCGTGCCTTTAATTTTATGGCGACGAGCATATTTATGGTTGTGTATATAAACAATGTTATTCCTTTAGTGATACTTTAAATGTTCAAACAAATATCAAAAAATAAATTCCAATGACAGCAATGTTATGCGCCAGCCTATTTTGGTCTAAAATATTTTCGAAACTGATTGTTGTAAATACAGTGCTACTTTGAACCAATGACGGATCATCGTGATCCAATGTTCACAAAGCTGGTCTCAATCAATAATATATACCAGTACTCTCTATATGACAAATAACACGAAGTAGAGGGCTCCAAAAACTTCTCAATTTTCACGAAATTTCTTTTTCTTGTGTATTCTCATTTTGTTGCCATCACTTAAAATTTAAATTTTTCATACACTTAAATGTTGTATGTTTAATGCAATGACCAACTATTGTCCTATTTCTAAGATATCGCACGAAGATTATTGTGAATGAGCTCACGTGAACTCACTCGAACGTTGGACTCCTTGACATAGCTACACACACCGCCTAATATCGCTCTCCAAGTGACCCCAAATTGATTGATCCTATATATTAGTCTTCCAAACAGTACAACGTCCCTATTTTATATATAATATCCCCTCTATATGGCCATGTTCAAACATTCCATGTCAATGTATGCACACCCCATGAACATGATATCCAAGGATTATATAACCAACAAGACTTTTTCAAATTATTATAGCCCCACTCTCGAAAAGAATGAGGTTATACTGGATTTACTACGTCCGTCCGATTGTCCACATGGCTGTTCTCGCGAGAGCATACTTGTGGGTTGCGACGAATTTAACAAAATTGTTTTAAAAATTATTTTTAATTCTGAAACCTCCGTTATTTAGTCAATATAATATTTACCGAGTTTTGTCCGTCCGATGAATACAAACGACACCGGCTGATTATGTTCGGAGCCCGAACATTGTGCTTGAAGTTGTATTTTGTATGACTTCAATGCGTCTTTCTTGGGCTAATAATGCTCACATAAGAGTGGATCGGGTATTTATCGACCTATTTCGATACCCAGAATAATTCTAAATCGAATAGTATTAGATGTTTGTTGGAGCGCAAACCGCCATGTTGCTTTAAATAAACAAAAGTAGTCACGTTGTATTTACCATTCCCAAAATGTTGCTGTCCAAATCAGGAATGGAGGACTATGCGTAAGGGGCACCAATAAAATAAAATAATTGAACATTGCAGTGATACAGCACCCGGATGTCGAAAGACCCTCTCCTCACCCCTCTCAAATTTCTCAAGAAGACCGCATACATGCATTTTTAGTAGAGGCTGAAATTTAATTAGTCACTATTTGTGGCTACCATGCACCACATTGTTGCGTATTTGTGCATTGCCAATGAGTTGTCACGTGATTGATAATGTGACTATACTTCTGCTTACACGTGACAATCATGTGATCGCGCCGAAAAAATAAAATTAGCGATCAATTCTGATCAAATATTAAATTTTATGAGTAACATGGAGATTTTAAATATATATTGAGTGAGTTGAGTGTTGAAATATATTGAAAGAAAATACTAATATTTGAGAGTTGAAATATATTGAAAGAAAATATTAATAATTTTTCATGATCACAATCCTTTAAGGAGGTGTATAAAATTGCAATATTATAGTTTTATGAATACATGCACTATATAAGTGTTCCAGCTTTTCACTGATTTCCTAAATTTTAGAATGTATCTTAAATTCTGGAAGACTTAGGTTTCTGAAAATTCACCATGACCATCAATGTTAAAACTAGCCATACTGTATCAGCGCTACGTTGAGGACAGACCGGTAGTTATAGTATGGTTGTGGTATGCGATTTGATGGGATAATCCAGAAGAAAGTGGCAAGAAATCGATTTCGGCGTCAAAAGGCACCAGAGGATATTCAGTATAACATATCTAAAATCCGCTTTGGGGAAACTTTGTTATTCAAGATGGCGTCCAACGTGGTTGTCTATATTACATTAGTTCTCGAAATTATTCATTATCGGATATATTGTGGCATTGAAATTACGCAATTATACCAGTTTGTGTGATTTAAGAGTGACACACGTATACAAAATAATACAACCGCGTCATTGAAATGGCTGTCAAAATGGCAGCAACTTCAGGACGTGCCACGACTAAAGCAACATATTGGGTAACGACATGGGAGTGCATACCACAAATTCAAAATGAGCGATATACAAAAATAAACATATATAAAGCGTGGCTAGGGGTTCAACTTTTGAGTGAGTTCACATCAGCTCATTTACAATAATCTTCATGCGATATCTTAGAAATAGTTAAACAGTTGCTGGGCATTACACTGAACAGTGAAACAATTAAAAATATGAACAATAGAAATTGTAAGTGCATGATGGCAACACAATGAGAATAGCTCATACACAAGCTATACGAATATCGATAACATTGAGAACTTGTTGGAGCAATCTACTTCATGGTATTTGTCATAACATTATAGAGGGTGCTGGTATATATTACTGATTGAGGCCAGATTTGTGAAAAATGGATCACGATGATCCGACGTTGGTATAAAGTGTGCACAGTATTAACAACAGTCAGTTTAGAAAATATATTAGACCAGAATAGGCTGGCCAATAACATCGCTACGTTTTTTCATATCTGTTGGAATATTTCAAGTACCACTTCCACTACCGAATCTTTCTGGTGTTGGGTGAATGACAAAATGAATAACCTGGTTTAGGGTACGTTCATATTCTGGCAAGTTTGCACGGCATTATTTGCAGGAATTTTCTCACAGAAAACCACATGGTGCCAGAAATATGAACGGCAACATGGATGTAAAATGCATGTTTACCAAAGCTAACGACGAGAGAAGTAAAATGTCGGTAGCTCCACGTGTAACGGTGCTACCGATACATTGCCTTAAAATACCTGTCTGATTTATTGTTGCGAGATAATTGCAGGAAATTTACAGGCAAATTTTGATAGCTTCGCTGCGTGTTGAACTACACAGTGTTTACTTCTCATGTAGTTAGCTGTGTAGTGGAGTAGGTTGGTAAAAGAATTGTTCACTTCGTGACTAAAGCATGAAATTTTGCACATATTTACATATTCACATACCAATTGATATTAGATATGGAGCCACGCTGAAATTTCACGTTAACCCCTCTTTTAAGGGGTTTTCCGAATTTAAAGAGCGATTATATAATTTACTAGCAGGGTTACCCGGCGTTGCCCAGGTTAAAGTGATGGGAAACCCTCTGCATATTGTGGATATATGGTGGGAATAGAGGATACTCTTGCTCAAAGCGTTACACATATTCTCATAAATTATATATCCAAATAGCATCACAAAACATGATTCTTACACACGGAATAATAGTAGTAGCTCACCTTGTCGGATCGGAGCGATTGTCATTGTGTTTATCGCGATTAATCCGTCCCACCAATAAAGAACTATTTACTTATTTACAACTGCGTATACTTCAGACGTTATAACATGAAAATCATAAACACATTAGTTCGCTAAAATAAAAGACGACAATTGGGTTTTATATAGAGATGTATCAATCAATCTAGTAGGTTTGACTAAGATTTTGAGGACACCTGGTTATCATAACGAACCAAAGCCGGACGCTTTGGGTCGTATATAGACTATATCTGATTTTGTGACGTCACCAATTATTAAGTAATACGACCCTGGAATTTAGATTTTTGGAAAGCACGAATGTTGCACATAGGATCGGTGGGCATAAAGCGTTATTGTCGTAATCGGCTGTCAAGAGGCCAACACAAATCAGTCGATGTATAATATTAACCTATTTATATAAACGTCATAAATTCATTTATTTGTTTTTTTTTATAAGGGAAAGTAGGTCCATAATGCATTTCTAACGGATATATTCCGGCACTCTACTGGATCAAATCATAAATAAACTAATATAACCATAACACAACGCTATATACCTGTATCTCAAAGATTAATTTTCGAACTGGTTCACAGCAGTGTATCAATAATGCATGGTTCTGTAGAGACTATACCGTGCGAAAGGAAATAAGAAAATATTTAATTTGGATTTGATTGTTATCATAAGTCTGCATACTTACACGCATCTGATAATCCATATATATCCTACTAGAAGGTGACCCGACTTCGTCCGGGCTTTGACCTTGAATTGTCTATTTTGAAGGCCAAGGTCAAGTGGGGTCACGATTTGACCCGTCCAAAACACTGCTCGAACAAAAGTACCCGACAAAAGTACCCGTCTAAATCCATCCGGTTTCACCCGATTTGACCTTGAATTGATCATTTTGAAGGTCAAGGTCAGGTCAGGGTCACGATTTGACCCGTCCAAAACACCCAGTGGACAAAAGTAACCCTATGTAAAAAAATTCGTCGAAATACCATCAAAATTGGCGATTTGACCTTGAATTGACCCTATTTCAAGGTCAATGTCACGTCGCACAGGCAAATGAATATGCTTATGAGACTCCCCATACGAAAGTATCCCCACATACCAAGTTTCATCGAAATCCCGTGATATTCGGGCGTTTGACCTTGAAATGACCCGATTTCAAGGCCAAGGTCACGTTGCACGGGCAAATTAATATGCTTATGAGACTCCCCATACGAAAGCACCCCCACATACCAAGTTTCATCGAAATCCCGTGATATTCGGGCGTTTGACCTTGAAATTACCCGATTTCAAGGTCAAGGTCACGTCGCATGGGTAAATTAATAGGCCCATGTCACTCCCCAGCCGAAAATACCCGAACATACCAAGTTTCATCGAAATCGGCTCTGCCGTTTTTGAGTCCATCGATTACAGACAGACACACAGACACACACACACACAGATCTTCCAAAATATATAATAGATAATGAGGTCTGGTTTGATCAAAATATCAACATAAAACACCATTGTATAAACAAAACCTTACTCAAATATAATCTTTCAAAGAAATACATATGGTGTACCGGCCCTCTAGATTTGAACAAAATTGCATATGTTTTTTTTTTTTTTTGGAGGGACGATTGTTATATTTGAATTTCTGTATCCATATTTAGCTCAACTAAAATGTTTGCCGCCGATTGCCACGAAACTTTTATATAATCATTCCCATGCTATGAGTAACCTAATGGTGTTGTTTAAATATGTCAAACATGGCGCCATTCGCGTCAGGGATGCATGGAAGGGGAGAGGGGCACCAAAATTGATAAAACTAATTTAGCGCCGATTTCCACCAAATTGATATATATTCTTCTCCACGATACAATGAATCTAATTGTGCGATTCAAAGACTCCAAATTGCTGTCGTTTGGATGAAAGATTGTGGGAGGGGCACTCAATTTGATAAGAATGGGTTTAGTCGCCGATTGCTAACACACTCATACAATATCATCCCCATGGTATGGGGAGTCTAATGATGTGGCTTAACTCTGTCAAATGTGGCGTTATTCGAGTCAGGGTTGAACTGAAAGGTAGAGGGGCACCAAAATTTCCACCAAAGTGATACGCATTCTTATCAATAATACGAGTAGTCTGACCGTGTGATTTAAAGACGCCATGTTGGTGCTGTTTGGGTGAGAGATGGGGTTTAGTGTGCACTAAATTTGATCAAATTGGTTTACCAAACTTATTAATAATCATCGCTATGATATCAGGAGTCTAATTGTGTGGTTTAAGGATGTCACAAGCTGTCACAAGTGGGGCCATTCGAGTCAGGATGCATAGAGGGTGCACTGAGAGGAACACAAAAAAGATGAACAGTATGTTTAGCTCTGATTTCCACCAGATTGATATGCCAAATTGGTGCCGTTTGGATGAGAGATATGGGGGCCCTAAATTTGATACGAATTTGTATACTCGCCAATTTTATACAAAAACTTATACAAAATCATCCACACGGTATGAGGAGTCTAATGGGGTGGCTTAAAGCTGTCAACAGTGGCGTCATTCGAGTCAGGGGTGCACTGAAAGGGAGAGGAGCACCAACATTGATAAAAATAATTTTAGCGCCGATTTCCACCAAATTAATATACATCTTCTCCATGATACACTGGCAATAACTCTAATTGTATGATTTAAAGACACCAAATTGGTGTCGTTTGGATGTGGGGGGGGGGGGGGGGGGGGGTCGGCACTAAATTTGATAAGAATTGGTTTAGTCACCGATTGCTACCAAACTTATACAAAAATCATTCACATGGTATGAGGAGTCTAATGGTGTGGCTTAAAACTGTTAAAAGTGGCGTCATTCGATTCAGGGGTGCACTGAAAAGGAGAGGGGCACCATAATTGATACAGAATAATTTTAGCGCCAATTTCCATCAAATTGATTCTTATCCATGATACGGGGAATCAAATCATGTGATTTAAAAACGCAATATTGGTGCTGTTTGTGTGAGGTGTGGGGTGGGCACTACATTTGATAAAAAAAAAATTGTTTAGTCGCCGATTAGCACCAAACTTATAAATATTTATCTCCATGATATCAGGAGTCTAATTGTGTGGTTTAAAGATGTCAAAATTGGTGCCATTCGAGACAAGGGTCCACAGAGGGTGAGAGAGACACAAGAATGGATAAACAATATGTTTAGCGTCGATTTCAACCAGACTGATACATATTCTTCTCTGTGATACGAGGAATCTAATCGTGTGTTTTAAATACTCCATATTGGTGCCGTTTGGGTAAGAGATATGGGGGCCCTAAATTTGATACAAATTTGTATACTCGCCAATTTTCAACAATTTTATATATATTCATCTCCATAATGAGTCTAAGTTTGTGGTTTAATGATGTCAAATGTGGCGCCGCTTGAGTCCGAAATAGGGACGGGCGGGTCACCAAAACTGATAGAAATATGTTTAGTGCCAATTAACATCAAATTCATACACGTTCATCTCAAATGATACGAGGAATTAAATCGTGCGTGTTAAAAACGTCACATTTGGTGGCTAGATATATTTGCAAATATATGTCTGTCTGTATGTGTTCTATATATAACTTCACGGGGTACAATCGAGATGGCACCAAGGCGTTCTAGCAGTTACGAGGAAGATAATGTTAAAATATTAGAATAGCTCATGTTAATATTATACCACAATTGAGTCTGGGCCATTCAGTATAGTTTCCACAAAAAAGTTACAAGAGATATGGAAATGTATAGCAGGCCTGTTCAACAATAGTGGTCACAGTGTGCGTCAAATATAATTTCGTCTGAGATAAAAGAAAACGGAGTCAGTGGCACATGACTTTTCAGGATCCTCCAATACTGACATCTGGCAAGGTTATATCTTCCCAATATACGAGGATATCTTTCATGTTTAGAACAGAATCATCGCCTAACATAAACAACTCAAAATCTTGCTCTGTGTCGGGCACGTGTATAGCTGATATAGTTGCATAGCACATTTCTTTTAAACTGAGAGTAATTAGCCAGTATATAGCACAATGAACAGAGGATCACCTAGACATTTCTTTAAAACATCTGTATTTTAACGGCAAACATTTGTTCTACCCCTCCCCCTTTTTGCCCCTGACAACGGCGTCACTTTAGAAAATTCTAACCCGCACCATTATCTTTCTCGTAAAAAGTTACCCCGTTTGGTGCCATCTAGTTGGTCCCTTTGCGCTAAACTTAGTTCATCAATTTTGGTGACCCTCTCCCCTTCCGTGCATACCTGAGTCGAACGGCGCCACTCTTGACATATTTAAACCGCACCATCATATTCCTTATAGCATGGGGATGATTATATATAAGTTTCGTGGCAATCGGCGACAACATTTTTTTCTGCCCCTTCCCCTTTTCTGCCCCTGACAACAACGGCGTCACTTTAGAAAATCCTAACCCTCATCATTATCTTTCTCATAAAAAGTTACCCCTAGTAGACCCCTTTGGTGCCATCTAGATGGTCCCCTGTTAATTTCTATAAAACACAGACAGACAGACAGTCGCAAATATAGATATAGATTAAATGTCACAATTAATCTTACCATGGAATCTGCGATTTAAAATTAGACATCTACAGTAAATATATATCTGCGAGATATAATGGCACATTTTTAGGGCACTGTCCCTTGTACTATATGTATCTCTATACCACACAGTCAGAATGCACGTATCATGCATGGCGATGACTATATTTAAGTTTGGTAGAATTCGGCGTTTGTTTTTATTAATTTTGGCGCCCATCCCCAACCCCACCCTGACTATAGGTCGGCAATTTTAGGTATACTTAAACGGCCATTCGAGCTTCCAAGTTTTGTCTACGTAATTTGGAAGACTGTAAACAAATACACGAAATATTGATATACCGGCTTCACGCGCTTGCCAACATATTTGCCATGGTCACAGCCACTTTCCAGCTGTTTCCAATTTTTCGCACAGAAGTGAATCAAACGCTCGCCATTTCTACAAAGTCAGGAATAGACTAACACGGAACGCTCTTTTCTGTTTAAAGCCGTGCACATGACTGTTGTTTGTTTGGGACCCAAAACACTGTTTTTAATGACGTCAATGCGTCTTTCTGTGACATTTTATGCCCGTAAAAAGGTAGTTCAAGCAATTATCGACCTATATATCGACACCGGGAAAAATTCAATATGGCATATTATTAGGTGTATGTTTTGGACCGCCATGTGGCTTTAACGCAGACATAATTATGTATCTTTTATTTTTTTCTCGTCCGACTCTTATGTTTTGCGTCAATATAATTCCGATTGCGTTCCAACTCCCCATTCATTACGACATTGTCGTGTTAAGGACGGACGGTACTGCTCACCGGAACCACCTGCTGAACGTTTAGTGGAGAATTGTATCAATTAGGTGACCGCATGGTGCTGCCGGAAATATGGCCACATTGAATTACTGTGCAGACGCATCTATTAATGATTACCAGGGCAGGCATTATCCAGGGATAACATAATGGTCTACGCATATTGACTGTCCCTGATACCGCCGACGGAATGCTGACGCGGTGACTATTATGAATTTGACGTACTCTTACTTAGTTAGCGAGTTAGTCTGCATTGAAGGCCTTATTGTTCCCCACATTCCGTCGGAGGACTATAGTAATGACCCTCGTCCGACCGTCCGTGTGTCGAGCCGTTCGTGTATCCGTCCGTCCGGAAGTGTGTCCGAGCTTATTTTTGTAATATTATGGTTTTGAGTCATTTTGGGTTATTGTCATTTTTCGACATAGAAATATTTTATGTTTTTTTATTTTAGAGTTATTGACCCTTTCTCGACACATTGTGAAACACATTTAGTGAATATGCTTTGTATCATAGTCAGTTCCTCCTACAGTGTGTAGTATAGGGATCGGAAACCCATATATATAATTTTCTAAAATTCTCATTTTTAAACTATCAGTTTGAAGGAAAATAATCATTAACCCTTATAACCTATGTATGCTATAGTACTATAACACATGTTGCCCCTCATGATATGAGAGCTACGTTCTAGTTATGTAAAAAAAAGTGGTTGAAAAAACACCACAGAGTTTTTATTAGGTAGGTCGAGTTTGACAGGAAATATTTGCAAAAAACCACACTGAATTATCTAGACTATGGACCCAACTAGGGTATGCGCTCAGTCTTCCATCTGAAAAATGACTGTGCGTGAAACTAAATCAAATATTTTCATTGCATATTTTACGCGATAAAAAATAGTTCTACAAATGGCTGCCAAAAATATATCTCTCATATTGTGAGGTGAACAGGTGTTGATATAGTACTATAGCCCACAATGGTTATAGAGGATACTAATTGATAGTTTGAAATTTATATTTTAAACAAATTATGAATTGCTATAGGGGGCCGGATCTACCCCGACCACCCCGACTGTGGTCGGGGCAATAATATGGTCGGGGCAATAATAGTATATGTCATGCTGTTTGTGAAAGCATATAAACACCATTAAAAGTTCAAGCCAAATTATCACTGTCAGCCTTTATCACTCTGCCACTACAACTATGTGATATTTAGTTCACGGGTAAAGCGGTACAGCTGTTGGTTTGTTGGATGGGATAATAGAATAGCTATATTCTGGAGATAGAATGCAAAATAGCACAACACTTCCTCCTAATGACAGAATGGGGCAGTGACCAACATTGAAAATATTAACAATATATGCCATCGCTAACTACTATAGTATATGGTTCCATTTTATTTATGGTGCCATTTAATAGATGTTCTTTCAATAACCTTTAATATATCCAATATCATGTGTAATTATGAGATGGTGTTTATTGTCCATCTAGGTCCATGCATGAGTCCGTGATAAAGTGTTGGCACACTTCAGTAGCAGATGTGTGCAATTAGTGTACTTCACCTCTTTGTGTAGCCATATAAATGACATAAATAAAGCCCATTAAGTTTATTTTAAACCAAGGAAATGCGCTCCATTTGGCCTTAAAGTCCAAAAAAAAATCCCGGGGGGGGGGGGGTACCATGTTTATCTAGCAATTTTATGGTCGGGGCAATATAAATTCCTTCCGGCGCCCCTGGGTCGTACATTTTTCGGACAGCCCAAAAAAACTGTTTTGCACAATTGCCGACTACGCGTCCGCTTATGAGAAAATAGTTACGTTTAAACTTCTTTCCCCTCGCAGTAAAGTGATATGGAATTGTTTACCGTGATTATTTCGTACTGAATTATGTTGTTACCGGGTCATAGTCCATTGTAGGCTGGAGTGTTGCATGTAAAGCTCACGTTCCCATGCATGGCGTCCCTAAGTCGCACTCGTAACTACGTATATATATGGAAACACGACAACTGCTAGAAAGAACACAAACTCTAGTGACGTAGTACCCTATTCGTAATTAATATCAGTAGTAGTTCATTATGTGCAAGGTGCCAATTATAGGGTCCTGGAAAAGATTTTTGAAAACTGCATTAGATAACGACAAGGCATTTGATAGATTCTATAGACAAATAATGCGCAGATATGTGGATATTCTGACGTTATATGTCGCTCAATTAGTGAACAAAAAAGTTGGTTACTAATTAGCACATGGCCAGTGTGTCATTCGGTCAGATTCAGTGGGCATGCCAAAGCAAATCCCACCGGTACGACCCTGATACAACTACACCCCGATAACTACACAGATCATTGAGTGAGCATTCCTCTTGGAATTCCTCGTAGGTCAATTAATTCAAGGAACATACTCTTCATACTTGGCGCTGGATCCATCGCGATGTGAGTGAATTGGAGTGCGGTGGCGCATATAAGTTGCTTGTCTAAATATTTTTGAACAAGATACATGTGTCAGCAGTGTTTCTCGTAAGGTACACTTTCACTCTTCACACTAGTTTATTGCATGGTTCAATAAACTGATTACAACCTCCCTCTATATTTCACACGCCGTCCTCTCCATGGGGTTTTGCTCGATTGTGTGTCTAGTGTTTTTATCGAGTGAACAGCTGATGTCGATCGAACACACCAGAAACATACGCCTCTTTGTACAGATTGAACAGAACATCGAGGGTAACATAATTATTGACGGAGCTAAGTACTCAACTCCTCTGAGTAAGTTTACGTTAAAGCCACTAAATGTGTTCCAATCATTTTTTTCGTATTATTTCACATTATTAGGATGGATAAATTCAAAAAGTCCCATCAGGCACAATTGAGTGGTTTTTTTTCACAAGGGACTTTGAATGTACTAGATCATGCCATAAATCTCGACTCCGGCGTATAAACGGAGTAGAGATTCATGACATGATCTATGAATGCGAGGTCGGTATGCGGGCGTCTGGGTGGGCGTCCGGACGGACACGATACCGTTAGCGCGATAACTCAAATAAACGTCAACAGATTTCATTCATATTTGGTATTATGGATCTGTTGCAACAATGTCTACAAGAAAGCCATTGTCAGAAATGGTAACGCGCTCAAGATCATATATTATATACCCATGATTGTAATTATAGAATATAAAATATATTGGTTTCGCGAATGACTAACTCAGAATTCCGTTAAAATAACAATAACAACCAGACCTAATTAACGAACCGGCGGCCGACTCGGCCGTCTCCGACCACAACCATCAGTGGGCTGCAGAACGAAAAATATCTATAAAAGTTGAAATATAAGACTTACAAATTATCTTTTAAATTTCTTTTATTGGTAATTGACATAGCTTGTCACAAACCAAAAATCAACATTATTGACATAATAATGTAAAGGACAACAAACGAAATTGAAATTCCCAACTACACCTTTTACCGGACTCGGCCTCCTGGTCGCGCAGTTCGACTTTTAAACCGGAAAAACCCATTATCTATAAATAAAATGCCAAGCGGACCACAGCTATCAAGAATTTGGAGAACAGTATACACGCGGCGCGCGCTAATGGCGAGTTCAAGATTCAAGATTCTTTATTGTTGTTCTAATTACATATGTAATACACGAACAAATCAATATATAATAAATAGCACTATGGTGTAAACAAATACAATGGTAAGTATAGCATTGAAATTTAATAAAGTCATCGTAAACATTTGCAGTCGTCACATGTATATCTAGATATGGTAAGGTAAGGTGGTGCTGCGGTGATCCGAATAATATAATATGCCAATGGTTGCAAAGTCCATTCCTGTGAGGTATACCCTCGACGAGGAGTGAACTATGCAACATGTTGGGCGTATATCTTAAAACCCCACACAACCTGTTCATGTGCACAGTATCGGTTGTGTTTAGAATTGAGCAGAAGTTATAAACGTGTATTTGCTCAGTGAGGTGGCGGGGTAGAACGATATTCGATGAAAATCATGGCTGCCGTCAGCCATCTTGGATTGCACTCTTTGCATCATTAAATCATTTAGCACACCCTACCGAGCATATCCCTCATCCGATCATACCAAACTATGGATCATCGGGGTGACATCTAGATGGGTGCTTACCATCCCCCCCCCGAATTATGTTTAAAACATGGCTACCAGTATTCTTGGATTTTACCCTTTGTATGACTAATTCCTTTAGCACACATTACAGGTCACATTTCTTATCCAATCGTCACCTAACTTCATATGGATCTTCGGGGTGACCTCTAGATGGGGGCCTCCCTTTTTTCCAGAAATTCGTAAAAAAAAACATGGCCGCCAATTATTCTTTTACGACAGATCCACTCTTTCAGGCAAAACTTCGACGAGCGCCATCTTCCGATGCGCACCCCCTTGTTTGCATTTGAAATATGACGAGACAGGATTTAAAGAATGGAATTTTTAAGATAAAAAAGGATAAGTATTGAGAAGTATGGTCGGCACTAAACTAAGGGGCTAAAGGTTAAACTAATATTGCCAATTTATTCCATCTTTCTCTAATTATGTTTTTCTTTTCGATTTGGAACCACATGGAATTTAAGTCTCGATATTCTTGTATTACTTGATTCTCTCAGTTACACACTGTAGAGTGAGTTCCCAATTTATCATTGTGCATGAGTAAATGTATCTTTTGTATTATTGCATTATTCAGTTTAAAGATACGGGCGGCGTTGGAGGTGGGTATGCTGTTAAAATCTTCATCTCCGCCAAAAACCGCCATAAACAGAAAGAATAGTAAAATATAGACAGATTTTGTTCTTATACCAATCAGAAATATGGCATAAACAGTATGTTATTGTCATTTTTCTCTCTTTGTTATGTGAACAAAAGCAAAAAACGTTACGTTACCTGGCTTTTGTTTAGATCCGGATATGGTCAACATAAAGAGCGTTATTTGTTACTGTTTTCCTGATATGGAAATAACAAAGAGCGTTTATATCATTTGTGTGTGATTAACCAATAGAATTGCGCTGTGTTATATACACAGAAGCACAACTTATGTGACACGAGCAGGCTCTTGTTTACGTACACCATCGTACGTCTTGACTACAATATACTATTTACGCGCTGATTATGTTTGGCATATGAACAAAACTATATATATTTTAATATTCCTTCTGTTGATGGCGATTTGAACAAATATGAATATTTCTGCAACGAACGCAGCTTGTGCCTTTAAGATAATTTACATTTGAAAAGTTTTGACCTTGTATAAAGTATACCTTGATTGATTTTATATTGAAATGATTGCACTCCAGTGTCATCTGTTATCTTGTATGGCCTTGAGTATTTGATTTCCCAGTCTTTATCCTAAAGCGAATTTGCCGAGACGGTCTTCCAATTTCTTTTGAATTAATTGTGGTGTTGTTAAGTGTTTTTCAAGAAAGATTTGATATACGGTTTTACATATTTTCTGTGTGTTTTGCACAGTCTCAATAGGTTGGATTATAATTGAGTTTAATTTTCTATTTTATCTCAAACAATTTTTCCACGAGGAAGAAACAACATTTATGAATCCGCGATATATATTGCATAGGGAGTTTGTATTTCATATCCAAGACAGATAATGAGGCATAGTCCAGGAAGCCGTTTTGAAAAGAGTTGGGTCGGGTTGAGAAACCCCTAGCTCGCTACATAGTCCTTTAACCCTTTACCCAACAGAAGGGCCCTGTGCCAATACATTCTCTTATATATGCGAGTCGACCATAGGTCGCCTCGCATATATAAGAGAATGCATTGGCTTAACACATTAAAAATTATAAAATTGTTAAAGAATGTAAGAAAAAATGGTAAAAAGTGTTAAAAAAAGATTTTGTTTAGGCCAATGCATTCTCTTATATATGCGAGGCGACCTATGGTCGACTCGCACATATAAGAGAATGCATTGGCACAGGGCATAACTGTAACTATCACAATGTGGTCAAGGAGCCGGTTCCAATGATATCCATATTTGTATGGTTCTATTGAGACAGACCGAAGATAATTTAGGCTGTTGAAGCTTTATTTGGCCGGTTTTGGCCGGTTTGTTGGGTAAAGGGTTAAGTCCAATAAATAGAAAGTTAATGGACACCTATCGCATAATGAACTACTACTGATAAGAATTACGAACAGGGTATATATACTACGTCGCTAGAATTTGTGTTATTTTTTTCATTTGTAATTTTGCCATATCCGGAGAAGCCAGGCATGGACACGCGAGCTTTGCATGCAACCATCGAGCCAACCACTGACTATGACCTGATAACAACATAATTAAGTGTAAAATAATAACGCCCAACGTTACCATATCACTTTACGGCGAGTGGTAAGTTTGAACGGCACTATAGTCTCCCAAAACGGACTCGTAGTCGTCAATTCTGCGAACATACTAGTCACATTTCGCATTTTGAACGACTACAGATAATAACAGCATAATTAAGTACAAAATAATCACGACACGCAGTTCCGAAATACCCTTATACTGCGAGTAGCAAACACGATTGTCTCACAAATGAACTCGTTGTTTGCCAATTCTGCGAAAAGGTTAATGGACCGTCCGAAAAAATTACGACTACAATTAGCTATTGGTAATTCTAATCAGTAGTAGTTCAGTATGCGAAAGGTGTCCATTGTTTTGATATCAGTTGATCATATGGACATCTCCGCGTATGCATGAATCGTATTGTCGCTCTTATTACGAAAGCGCATTATGGCCATCCGAAACAACACCGCACCCCAAATATACAAACTCGTTATAACGACTTCCAACAACTCGTTATAGCGAGCCGCAACCCGTTATAACAAGTTGTTGGAAGTCATTATAACGACTTATAGAAATAAAAACAGGTCGTTATTAAGACTTGTTTTTATTTCTACAAGTTGTTATAAGGACTTCCAACAACTCGTTATAACGACCTGCAAGTCGTTATAACATGTTGCAACTCGTTATAACGAGTTGTTGGAAGTCATTATAACGACTTATAGCAATAAAAACAGGTCGTTATAACGACTTGTGGAAAAATTTACAAGTCGTTATAAAGACTTGTTTTTATTTCTACAAGTCGTTATAACGACTTCCAACAACTCGTTATAACGACATGCAAGTTGCTGGAAGTCATTATAACGACTGGCAAATCGCTATAACGAGTTGTTATAATTCGTTATAGCGACTTGCAAGTCGTTATAATGAGTTGTGTATTTGTATATTTGGGGGGTGCGGTGGTGTTCGGAAATGCCATAATGCGCTTTCGTATTTTTATGGAAATAATTATATAATTGTGTATTATCTTCTTCATTGATTTTGGAGGAATAAACAATCTCTCTCTTCGGTGAACCCCAATACCGCCTACTGGGAGATACTCTCGTCGATCTCCCACGAGCTGACAATTCAATTCGTTTTAAAACTCGCACTGATAATTTTGCCTGGCAATTTGTCAATGTATAAATTTTATTCAGACATGCATGCAAGTGAGTTACGAGCGGACGTGAATTCCCACAACATTTAATAGTTTCTCGGGAGTGCAACGAACTGCTTGTCGATTCGTTTAACAATTTCCGAAGAGATGTTTTTGCATCGTGACAAGTAAACTTTTTGCAGTAATCAAAAGTCCGCCCGAAGCAAACTCTCGTTATCCAAATCGTTCAGTTTCTATATTTCTTGCCACAATCGTCCGTTTGGAATTGCCCCCGGTGTGAGACGAGATATCATTGCAATTATTGCGCAATTGTGTCCTCCCTGCATCGCAAACTATGGGTAGAAACGTGCGGATGTAGCAGGATTTGAAATAATTCATTGGTTTATTACTCTTAGAACGCCGTTAATGTTCTTTTCAAGACGAAATAACGTTGTTTGAACATAAATAGCACTATTTATGGGACGTCTAGCTGCTACTGTATTCAACAGCATCGACACAGAAAATGAGTTAATTTGTGTCGAGGATGCATGCTATAGAAACAGGCTGATACACACGTACTTTGTGTAGGCTTGTAATCTGCTACCTTCTTTTTGGCGGAAAAGTATTAGAAATAAAGGGACCCCTTTTTAGTGTTTATAGAACACTAGCAGTGTTACCCTGCGTTGCTCAGTTAAAGTGATATGAAACCCTCTTGACATTTGGTGAGAATAGAGAATACTCCTGCTCTATGGCAGAAACTGATTAAATATATAATTGGTGGAAAAATCTTTGCAGTTGTATAATAACCTGAAACCTTTTATTTAGTCTAACCCACACCATTATCATCCTCGTAAAAAGTTACCCCTGTTAGACCCATTTGGTGCCATCCAGATGGTCCCCGGTGAATGACTATATAACACATACATACAGGCAGACATACAGACAGTTATTCGCAAATATAGATATAGATAATTACAGCTAAACTGTCAAAGTGTGTTTATTTTCTGTCGGTCGTTGTCAATTTCGACCAAAACATTTTCGGCCCGATGTCCCAACGGAAAATCATGTCCTTCAACGATAATTTTTAGTGGGATTCACACTAGATATCTGAAAATAAAGTTTAGTAGGCATAATGGTAAGCAATTAGAGTAATTCATAAGATATGATGCAACTGAACTGCATTCGTAATGAACTAGACATCTTGTCTGAACTATATGTACACTAGCAGTAGTACGGGGGGCTCGTTGCCTTCACATCTAAAAATATATTTTTTGGCGGGTAAAATTGTTTGTACAAAAATATTCCCAAAAATTTGTTTTTCAAAACCCAATTTTTTTTTTCAAAATGTTCAAAATTTTTATTTTAAAAAATCTCAAAAAATTTATAACGAGTTTTCGGTCTCTTACCCAAATATCTGCCGACTATTAAATGTCGAATGTTTTTAAAAATATTTGCGTGTAATATCTTTTGTTATTTTTGTTCAAACAAATTTTAAATATTTTTCATGAAACTCTGTTAATTTTATTAATCGATGTTTAGAAATAGCTTTATACCAATTATATGTGTATGGACTGGTCCGAGTCGCTGTAATTTTGGACATTGTCACCATCGGTATGAATGCATACATTCCAGTGTTTATCAATCAGACGCAGTCCATACTCATATATAGAGGATCTCACATGAGTTTCTATTTTATACTGAATTTATCAACCGAGTTCACTAAATTCGATTTGAGCCGAGGTTTACCGAGGCTCAAATAGAATTTAGTGGACGAGGTTGATAAATTACGTATAAAATAGAACGAGTTTGAGATACCTTTTATCACATGATCAAATAAACCCGAAGCAACGCGCAATATTCATCGAAAACAACAATCATAAACTACAGCGATCGCAAGTTATTTGAAGAACGCCGTGACGTCATCACACGCGCTGATATTAAACGTGTCTATTACCGATAATTATGAAACTGCTTTTATGGCCAAATTATGTGATAAAATTGTCTCCACAATACCTGAAATAATTTGACACCATTACTCTTACATAAATAATAAAGAGCGTTTATTCTTTACTTCTCTATCCCGATGAAGTTATTGAGTATATGACAGGTGTGCATTATCGCGAATTATTGGAAGTATTGAGATGTTGTACTATTTTGAATCACGCTCAGACGAAGAGCGTGATGCGAAATTACTTCGGGTGTCCAAAAAATTTCAAAAACTTCCAAAACTTCAAAAATTTCAAAAATTTCAAAAATTTCAAAAACTTCAAAAATTTCAATATAATGAAGATGACGAGCAACCAATTTTCGACTGGCCTGAGGCATTACGTTATGGAATGAATAACGATAGCGGATCAGAATGTGATCATACACGCAATAATAGAAGTTACTTTGATGTTGTTGTTATGAATAGAATTTTATCAACCTTATGTATTAACAGTTTATTGAGTTATGCATACATATAGTACGTCACTTGGACATTTTATCAGTTTATCACGTGATCACTAAATGTGGCAATCGGGTATCCACCGATGCCTGCAATGTATTATTTATAATAATTGGACTCATTTATCTCACGTAAATAATACTCTTAGTTGTTCCAATAAAATAGTTATCAAATTCGATCACCAATAGATTTGACTGTGGAATATAACGACCTTTAACTTATTTGATAAGCTGTGTCATTGTTAGCATTAACGCGATAATTAGTTATCAAAAATATGCATACATAATAAGTACATGTGATAAGACACTCAATAATAGAAGTTACCTTTGTGTTGTATGCGTGTTCAGACACGTTCGCGTTAATACTTCACCTGTACATATAAACGGTTTATTGAGTTATGCATACATATGGACATTTTATCAGATTATCACGTGATCATTAACTGTGGCAATCGGGTGTCTGCAGATGCCCTCAATGTATTATTTATAATAATTGGACTCATTGATCTCACGTAAATAATACTCTTAGTTGTTCCAATAAAATAGTTATCAAATTCGATCACCAATAGATTTGACTGTGGAATATAATGACCTTTAACTTATTTATCGATCTATGTTAGAACATGGTCTTAACAAAAAACTTGACCAAAACAAAAATTACCTTACATTTATGCATGAATCTAATTAGACCATGCGTAAATATTGTCAGCTTATCGTCTGATGAGCAAATCCGATGTTTATCAAAAATAGTACAACTTCCAGTTGGTAATTACTCTTACGAATGAAGAGCGTTGAACATATACGAAATTACTACACGAATGAACTGAAATTTATATTTCACATCTTACCAACAACAGATACAGACATAGTCATAGTGTTATACTGTCTTGCATGCTATGACATCATTAGAAGGGGCAATACACTCAAGGAGTTAAAGTGACACGAAACAAGGGACGTGATGTAATATTGGTGTTTGAATCTTAAAGGAACACAAGACACTCTAAAGGGACACTCATTATGAATGAATGTTAACAATACAAGCGCACGAATAAAGAGCGTTAAACATATACGAAATTACTACACGAATGAATTGAACCTTGAAATTTATATTTCACATCTTACCAACAACAGCTACAGACATAATCATAGCGCACGAATGAAGAGCGTTGAACATATACGAAATTACTACACGAATGAATTGAACCTTGAAATTTATATTTCACATCTTACCAACAACAGCTACAGACATAATCATAGTGTTATACTGTCTTGCATGTACACACGCTATGACATCATTAAAGGCGGACAATCCACTCACGGTGTGACAACAGATACAGACATAGGCATAGTGTTATACAGTCTTCTATGTACCCACGCTATGACACCATTAAAGTACATTGGATGTTAGGTCTATGACTCTTGAGTATGCACCAATCAATGAGCAAATGAGCAAAAAAAATGAGCAAATGAGCAAGAAAATGAGCAAATGAGCAAGAAAATGAGCAAATGAGCAATACAAATGAGCAAATGAGCAGAAAAATGAGCAAATGAGCAAAAAAATGAGCAAATGAGCAAAAAATGAGCAAATGAGCAAGAGGTGAGCAAGTGATCATGTCGATAATAAAAAGCAGCATTTTATAGATCGAAAAGAAATTTTGTCAGAATATTGTCATCAACTCAATCAAGATATCAACGAAACGCATTATTGACATCGATAACTATCATGGTGCATTGGCATTCATGGCCAGACAAATTTAATTCGTGTGTCTACAATACAACCTACCTATCCAAATGTCAATGCAATTATGAGTGATTTCAATATGAGCACTCTATTATATAGATATGTGTAACCTGGTGACATGATGCAATCGATTGTGATACAAAGCTAAAGTACCGCCCCATAGGGCAGATACATAGCTAAAGTACCGCTCGTAGAGCAGAAGCTAAAATACCGCTCTAACGTTGTCTGAATCTACAGCCCCTTCATTATTATATCCGTGTTTGGTCAGTTTGACCATTTTCTTCATGATCATGTTATGTATGGGTGATGTTTTCATTCGATGCTGGTATTCTATTAATCGTTCGTAACTTTTGAGAAAGAGGAACAACAACAACAACAACAACATTGCAGGCATCGGTGGATACCCGATTGCCACATTTAGTGATCACGTGATAAACTGATAAAATGTCCAAGTGACGTACTATATGTATGCATAACTCAATAAACTGTTAATATGTAAGGTTGATAAAATTCTATTCATAACAACAACATCAAAGTAACTTCTATTATTGCGTGTATGATCACATTCTGATCCGCTGTCGTTATTCATTCCATAACGTAATGCCTCAGGCCAGTCGAAAATTGGTTGCTCGTCATCTTCATTATATTGAAATTTTTGAAATTTTTGAAGTTTTGTTAATTTTTGAAATTTTTGAAATTTTTGAAATTTTTGAAGTTTTTGAAATTTTTGAAATATTTGAAAGTTTTTGAAATTTTTGAAATTTTTGAAATTTTTTGGACACCCGAAGTAATTTCGCATCACGCTCTTCGTCTGAGCGTGATTCAAAATAGTACAACATCTCAATACTTCCAATAATTCGCGATAATGCACACCTGTCATATACTCAATAACTTCATCGGGATAGAGAAGTAAAGAATAAACGCTCTTTATTATTTATGTAAGAGTAATGGTGTCAAATTATTTCAGGTATTGTGGAGACAATTATATGAGTATGGACTGCGTCTGATTGATAAACACTGGAATGTATGCATTCATACCGATGGTGACAATGTCCAAAATTACAGCGACTCGGACCAGTCCATACACATATAATTGGTATAAAGCTATTTCTAAACATCGATTAATAAAATTAACAGAGTTTCATGAAAAATATTTAAAATTTGTTTGAACAAAAATAACAAAAGATATTACACGCAAATATTTTAAAAAACATTCGACATTTAATAGTCGGCAGATATTTGGGTAAGAGACCGAAAACTCGTTATAAATTTTTTGAGATTTTTTAAAATAAAAATGAACATTTTGAAATTTTTTTTTGGGAATATTTTAGTACAAACAATTTTACCCGCCAAAAAATCTATTTTTAGATGTGAAGGCAACGAGCCCCCCGTACTACTACTAGCTGCAGTTCACATACTGTTGATATTCAAAGGGAGCAGACCAAGATTTAAAAACAAAATGAAAATCACAAAAAAAAGAAAACGGAAGGCTGATATTATTAATTATTATTAGTTCAAACAGATACATTTTGGTATTAAAACTGTTTTTGTCCTCAAAAACCGAATGGTCATTTTGGAAGAAGTATGCCAAATCTCACAAAAGGTATCTCGTCCGACAAAATAAACAAATTCATGCACTGTTTAGTGCTCCAGCTTTTCAATGAATATGTTAGATTGAAATTGTAGCGTTGCATATTTAGTTTTTGAAAAATCCCCATGGCTACCAATGCTCAAATAAGCCATCTTTGCGACACCCTATAGTTGCTATCAGCGGTTGTGGTTAACTTTTGTAAATTGAAGTCTGGACCTTGAAAACCTGAATTAGGAATTTCATGAATATCTGAAGTATTGTTCTATACTTTATGTAGTTTCAATTTCTAAGTTTCTGAAGAAAAAAAAAATTGCCATTATCATTATTGTTGAAATTAGCCATTCTACGCCATCTTATCTTTGAAAATTGATGTCGTGACTTCAATCTTGAATAGGGAATTCCATATGTATATCACAAGTCTTGTTTTTGTTTTTCTTGGAAATAATGTATTCCATTTTAGTGGATGACATTGAACTCTCTGTGTGGGCATGTGAATTTGACTTTGTTTCGGATCAGGGTAACCCTATTTCCCCCGGGAAATCCTCTCATTGAATAGTCTTTAAAGTATGCAGCTATGCACTGCTGAATTGAAATATTGGCCACAAAATAAATTTTCAAAATACCACAGAATTCTGTAAAAACAACTGATACACTCTGACTCATACACAAGCATTCTGAGCTTCTAATACCTTCAATATCAATGTTCTTTCTCTAAGAAACCATTTCACTATACTGTCTTCTATACATGTTAGTGTTTAATATATTCAATATCTTCTTAGAAGGAGGAATAAAGATATACCTAATCAAGCAACATTCCGAGCTCAACATAGCGAGGCATAATCATGCATGTTCGTTCGTATTCTGTTCACGATTCGACTACTTCGGACTTCACTGTCTGGACAGGATGTCAATAATTGATCATTGGCACCCAAAGCGGGTTTATTTCCGACGTGGAACGCCGACAAGGTTTTCCGTCCCGGATGTGTTTACATTAAGAATTTAAATGAGCCCGTAATCCATTGAATGTGTTGAAATAAAAGTGAGCCCAGACTATCGAACAGCTGTACGTTCGATAGTCTGAAAATGATAGTAGGTAATCCCATTACTTCCAAAAAGTATTACGTCAGTATGAGACAACCACAAATCATGACAGGACGCAGCCGAAACTAATCACAGTAAAGTCATGTTGAATGTTAATACGAAACGTGAGCGCTGACGTTATATGCCGGGGAAAGCCGCGTATAGGTAACAATACACTATTTCTGGCCAGTTATGTCCATTTGAAGGGGGGGGGGTACTGTACTACAACCTTCTTCTACACCATTGTCATTTATAAACAGCGCATGAATACTTGGTTACAAGATACAAAAATGGTCGGAGCTCTAAACTGTTTGTATTTTTTACCGAATTGTCGCAACACAAGTTGAATTATCTACTTGGACTCACAATTCAAAATCCTCATTTTAACAATTTTTTGTTTGGCCGTCATCGGCCCCATGATAGAGCGAATGTCATTCTATAATCACATTATGGGCTCACAGAACCTAGATATATGTAAGATATATATAAAAAAATATAATGAAATATTATCGTATGAGTTTTTAATTTTTGGCTTGGAAGTGCAGACGACTTGGAGTACCATATACATAACTGGCATACACCTGGTACCGAACACATCCTACGTATTCAAACATCATCACATTTTGTATACTATGGTACCTTTATAAAATAATTAAACCATCAAAACAGTACTCTCATGAATTGCAAAGGCCAAACTGACAGTTATAGCCCTTATATGATTAAAAAAAAAAATTCAGCCCTCATACAAATTATTTCGGACATATATAGATTTACAGAAGAGGACGTTTTAACACTATTTTTTTACTTGTCCAATGATCGCCTCTTATAAAGAGCGTCCATGTTTCGGTCACCAAAATGGCAGATAATAAATAATGTTCTCAATTATGAGATTTTGTGATAGTTTTGGATGTATGACTTATGTATGCCTTTTGTGGATTTCGCGATGGCGGTGCGATACGTATGTTGGTGATTGCAAGTATTTTTCATTTCTTTTTGTCTGGCATGCTTCGGATAAATTGTGTTAAATCCGACCATGGATCTTTAAGAATTGAACGTAGATATACATTCAACAATTAAAGGGTTAATGAAGGATGTTCCTCGGGAGAATGTATTATTGACAATGTCCACACGGCCGCTTAAAACTGTTGTTAGATTTACTCATGTTGGTGAAATGAAAGGAAGTAGTCTTCCTATGAAATAACACGATTCCAATCTCATTAACTCACTGATTTCATGCAAGCATGGCTCGCGCTCGTTTCTAAATGAGTTCTGTGATTGGCAAGTCCCCACAGCGGCCAAAGAATGAAGGATCGGAAACTGGAAGCATGTAGTGTAATAGGCTGCCATCGGTTCAATTACGTGATCGCCAAATGGACTGGACCTCACGAGATCGTCTCAGTCTGCCTTATGTATATATGTATACTAAACATTGCATCTTGTGTGTCGCTTACGCTATTACTGGACACATGGCAGGCTGCAGACAGTCATCACCACCACGCCACAGATATGAACATGACCACCTGCCTTATTTAGTGTACGTGCACTAATGATTGCATCTTGTGTTTCTCTTAAGCTATTACTGTACCCACCACAGGCTGCACGCCGCAGATGTTGACATGACCATCTCGGTTTCCAGTGAAATGATCCCGGGTTTGAGAGAGTGTGTGTGTGAGAGAGAGAGAGAGAGAGAGAGAGAGAGAGAGAGAGAGAGAGAGAGAGAGAGAGAGAGAGCGAAAGAGAGAGAGAGAGAGAGAGAGAGAGAGAGAGAGAGAGAGAGCGAGAGGTAGATATATTTGTATATCATATAGGCACGGGCCACAGGGTGATAAACTCAACCTTTTTACCTTCGGCGCCCCCGTGGTGTAAATTGTACTGTACATGATATTTTAAGTGACAATCGTCAGATGAGTCATCGTGCTCTAGATTCCTATAAGACATGAGTCCTCGTTCGTAAAGTTTGTTAAAGATGTCTTGAAGGTGAACATTTGATTTTATTCGTCAGAAATGTAATTTTCGATTGATTCCGGGTCAGAATATGGAAATGACGTAAATTTAGCTTTTGATATAGTATAATTGATTTGTTTCATAATTTGCTGACTGTGTTTTGGTAGAGAGGACAGGAATGATGGTAGCAATACAGAGATTATTTTTTGGAAATTGCTGTCTCAGAGTTGACAACAGTCTTAATAATAATAATGATAATAATACTACTACTACTAATAATAATAATAAACAAAATGGTGATGGAGCATTGCAAGAAATACAGAAAGGATATGGGCATGGCATGGATAGATTATAAGAAATCCTTCGACAGCGTACCTCATTCCTGGATTATTGAGAGTTTACGCATATAATAGAGCTAACCCAATACTGATACAATTCCTGGAGAATGCCATGAAAAAATGGAAAGTAACCATGCAGTTAGTATGCAGCGATGACGTAATTGTCACAGATGATATTCATATAAAGAGTGGAATTTTTCAGGGCGACTCTTAGTCCCCTCTCTTGTTTTATCTGAGCATTTTTCCACTTAGCACATAACTGAACAGATCTGATACAGGCTACAATGTGAAGATCTCCAATGACAATCTTGACATCACACATCTTTTGTATATGGATGATATTAAGTTGTATGCGCAAAATGAAGATCAGTTAGAAGAACAGTTGAACATCGTAAAATCATACAGTGATGACATTGGGATGTAATTTGGGTTAGAAAAGTGCGCAAAGGTTACATTTGTGAAGGGAAAAATCAAGAAAACCGGCAACATAGAATTAGTAACAGGGGGTATGATAAAAGAATTGGATCAATCTGGAGTGTACAAATATTTAGGTGTTGAAGAAAATGATGGAATTGAACAGAGCAGAATGAAAAGTAAGATCATAGCAGAATATAAAAGAGGAATAAGACAAATATTAAGATCAGAGCTTCATGGGAAACATAAAATAATGGGAATCAATAGCACTGCAGTCCATGTACTAACATATAGCTTTTGTGCGATCAATTGGACAAAAACGGAACTAAAGCAGATTGATAGAAATACAAGGAAGTTGTTGGCAGCCAATGGCCTCCATAATGATAAAGCGGACGTAGAACGACTATACCTCCCAAGAAGACAGGGTGGTAGAGGTCTTATTGAGATTGAATCTTCTTTCAAAACTGCAATAGTTGGGCTGGCTGAATGACAGGGGAAAGAAGCAAATACAAAGTTTCTGGAGAAATATGAGAATACTAAAAACAGATTTTCATTGATGAAACAAGCGGCAGGGTTCAAAGATGAATATGAGGTAACGAGAGCAGACGACCATACTAACAATACATGTGCCAATGACAGAAAGACACTGAAAGATAAACTCAAACTGAAAATAATAGAAAAACGTAGAGACACCTTTGTTGAGAAACGAATGCATGGACAGCATGCGAGAATGATGAAAGAAAACGGCCTCGATGAGATAGCATCTGTTGGGTGGCTTCAGTCGGCAGGTTTGAAAAGGTGAAACAGAGGCCCAAATAATTGCCGCACAATACCAGGCGATTACAACACGACATTACCAAAATAAAATTAAGAATTTGAATGTAGATCCCACTTGTAGAGTTGTCTATGGGTACCCCGAAACCATCGAGCACATTACACCAGCGTGCCCTGTATACTAGCCCAAACAGAGTACATAGAGAGACACAATAGTGTTGGTCTCTACGTACACTGGTGTCTATGCAGACATTACGGTATCCATACCTCTGACAAGTGGTACGAACACCAACCACAGAATGTAGTATCCAAAAATAACATCACCGTCATTTGGGACACACCAGTTCAAACGGATCACACAATTCCAGCCAATAGTCCCGACATTATCGTCAAAGACAAGGACGAACGGATCTGTCTATTGCTGGATGTGTCGGTCCCAATGACTATAGGATAATTAATAAGGAAACAGAGAAAGTAAAGAAATATATTGACCTCCAAATTGAAGTAAGCAGAATGTGGGACCTGAGAACAAAGATAATTCCGATAGTAATAGGAGCTACAGGTGCGGTCAGTAAAAATCTCTCTAAATGGCCGAAACACCTGCCAACAAACATTTCCATACCTCTCATCCAAAAAACCGCCCTGTTGGGAACATCTAGAATACTGCGCAAGGTAACATCTATGCACACTGTCTAGAGAATGTTGCTACGACTGTGGTTCAGTCGCCAATATTTCACTAATATTCCTCTTCATGAGTGATTATTCGTAAAGAAAACAACACCAATAATAATAATAATATAATAATAATAATAATAGTAATAATAATAATAATAATATAATATACAGCGATTAACCAATTTCTTGCTCTAACACTGCATCTTTTCCTTCGTGAATGGTCTGGTTAAAAGTGGCATCTTTGAGGGTTTTTGTGAAGTTGTAGGCGGCCTTGGCTTGTCAGTACCACCAGCTCAAATCGACAGAATAACGGACGTGTATTTGGCGTCCAGGCGACAATCAAGATTTATGTGGAGCTCCGTGGTCCAGTGGTTAGCGTGTCGGACTTGTATTTGCTGTAAACACGTCGAAATGGGTTCGCGGAGCGACGCCGGTCACTAAGTCTCCACACACAGCAGTGGCTTAGCCAACTAATGAACCGACTGCAGCCATTGCATGCGCTGCTCTAGTTTGATCAGAACATGCTCTGATACTCATCAGTATGGCAAGATGACTGGTACTCGTTTAATGCATGCGTGATGCGAAGCCGACACAGTACGAGCGACCTTGCTCAAGGGTCACAACTTGGCGCGGGTTTTGAAACAGCGAGCAATCCTATCATTGCACGTCGCTCAAAGCATAGCTTTCGTTTTGTTTTTATAATAAAGGCAAATATGAGGGGCGAGGCAGAGGGCCTTAGGAGAATCCCGGGATTACCCCCCCCCCCCACCGGCCCAAACATCAATGCATCAACCAAGTTTGAGAAAACGGGAAATTCAGCGGCCATTCATTAACGTATATATACTCAATAAACAGTTTAGAATATGTTGTTGGTTTTCACTACCGTCTCACCTGCACTATCAACTACCGCTCAAAGTTAAAAACTTTGTTGAGACATTACAACTGTGACAAATACCTGTGCAGTTTACGTTGTTTTGCTAAAAACGATTTATTCCTTGCTCGAATACACGGCCAGTGCTCAGGTTTTGATAATGATCAGCATTGGACCATTCTTGATTTCAAGAAGGTGTCACCGGAGCCAAGCCATTGGAAGACGAGATGACAATTAATATTGACATTTTAAACGCACATACGTGTGTTTACGCAAATAATGAAAAAATGTAGCAACTTATAATCTTTATTGTCTAACATCAAAATATAAGACATTTTGGACAAATTACAAATAATTACACACAATTAATATATACAGTCACGTGTGAATCATCACGCATAGTACAATCATTATACGTGTAATTAATTTCCGTGTTCAGTTTAGATCTTTCTAAGATGTATTCAGTTTTAAACATTGTCTTTGGATTTATATCTATTATATATGTGGTTGGTTATAAGTAAGCGATATATTTATATGACATGACATTTTGCTGAGGTGGTCCAGCGCACCAAGCGTGGAGATCGACGCTGGGAGAGCACGACCAGGTCAAGCCCTTGTACAAATGTGTGCTAAAATCGGACACATAGCCTATGGTTGCCATTTAATTCCGAATGAGTTGGTTGTGACTGGGATGGCGCTCTTCATAGTGATATCGCACACGATCCGTTTTCCAACATTAACATGTGCACGCTGTTCGCGTCAAAACGGATTGATTTCAATTATGTTAACCCTTTGAGTGCCACGGGCCGATCTTATCGGCCCTAATTTACGTTCTGTAAAATCGGCCCTAAATATATATATTTTTTTTTTTTTTTTTTTTTAGATTTTCAGTATGCTTAAGCATGCTATAGGGCATGTTATAACTCAAAACTATCACCAAGTATTCATAGTAATAATTTTGATGCTCATGAAAAACGTAAAATTCCCTGGCCCAAAACCTACAAAATAAGCCTGTTAAAGAATATAAGAAACATTTATTAAAATTGTAAAAAATAATAACAAATGATGAAAAATTGTTAGGCCAATGCATTCTCTTATATATGCGAGGCGACCTATGGTCGACTCGCATATATAAGAGAATGCATTGGCACAGGGTATATGGGTTGATACAAAAAATCGGACCTGGCACTCAAAGGGTTAAAGATACCTTGACAACTTTAAAACTGAATTAATTCATTTACGTTACTCTATACATGTATGTTATTATGTGAAAGGGGGTTAAAACATTGATGATGATGCCCCATCCGATTTGATATACATTGTAATAAAACGGATGTATGTCTCCTATGCCAGAAAGTAATGCAATCACACACATGAGGCCACATAATGTTATATTATTATATTATACTTTATTTAAGTCAATAGTATGATTATATGATATGTATAAAAACGGTAGTAGTATGCAACGAGTTTGAAAACAAGTAACTTGACAGAACTGTTCGCTATTTGTATAAGCCATGTGCAGTAATTCACTCGATACACACTCGATAGAGACACAGTCGCGTGTACGGTTTGCGTCGACGATTTGGTTTTTAAAATATCGCCTCACCAGAGTATTCTGGGGCCAACGGGTTATATCAAGGGGATTATTCATAACATCTCTGTCAATCACAATGAATGAAGAATATGTACCATATCTTGTTTGCAGTTTTTCGCATTTCAAAATTGTGGCATTCAATGTTTCATTAACACAATTTGTCACTCTCCTCTCTATGGTTTCGGAAGAAAGCCGTGACACGAATAGGAATGCTGGTGGATGACATTTCACCACTGCGACATGAATCATTGTCATATATATGTTGATATTCTGACTTTGAGCTAAAAGATATACTATGTACTTATTCGGGTGCATGAAATTAGTAAGTTGGTATTCAGACAATATGCCAACTGGAGGAATATAGCATTCTAGTAACATCGCCGAAAATTTCAAACAAAACGACCTTACCACTCCATAGAAAACATCGTCTGAACTACGCTCAATTATAAATATTTACTTCTCGATTCTGGACTCAACTATCTGCGATATAACATAACATAACATAGCTATCTGCGATATGTTAACAGCGTTTCGCCATCGAGAGTCACCGTAATTAATTAATATATAAGAATGGCGGTGTTTTTGTCAATTTGGATAAAACATTTGTAAAAATTACTACTTTGAGCCAGATTATTCCCTATTTCTATTTGATCACCCTACCAGAGTGTTTCACATCAATTTAAGATCTTGTTAGAGTATCCATTGGTCACCGTATTGATATGATGGTCAGATATAAATGTCAAACGAGGAAGTTTTGACACATTCTGTATTTTTGCCGGGCGAGCAAAAAGTACATTGATAGTCTGACAGTGAAATCAATAGACTAGACGCTGGCTTCGGCTATGTTCGCCGTCACGAGAGACCAGTACAATCCAACCGCCATTTTGAAAATGACGTCACGTGAGAAATTATTCAAGCAACCAGAAAAGAGCATCGGCGTTGCTATCGGACATTTAGGGCTTCCGTCGATCATTTCCGGCAGCAATAAACCACTACTGAAATAACACGAAAACTGAAAAAACAAATATATATTATCATAGATTTCTTGTTGCTAAAATGTTTTATGTTGCCATGTGTATCCCCATTTATTGTTGTTTTGCAACAAGGAGCACATTGACAATTCAATATATACTTTTGTAGTTGCAAATTATTACGTTACGACTCGTACTAAATTAGCCGGACATTATTTTGCCTGGGGGTTGTAATAATGGCGGATGGATTGTACTGGTCTCTCATGTCGGTGTGCAGAATGGAACGACGTGGCCTCATAGAGCCATTGTCTGGTCAATGAAATTCCACGATTTCGTTGCACAAAAGCGGTAGATAATAAAGACTGAGTGGATTTTTCCTATGTCTGTGTGCTGTGTGATACGACTAGTGGTGGTCGTAACCATTTCTCGTTTTACTTTTGACTAATAAGCGGAAAATTGGCTTAGGAAATTCTGACAAATTCTGCATAAAATCGGATGGGATAATTTAAACTGGATGCCGACTCCGACATCGGATACTGTCACGCAATAACGCCTTCTGTATGGAAATTGCCCAGCAGCTTGTCGAACACAGCTCTGGTGTGGCCCGGATTGATTACTATCGGTGTGTTGAGATTTTGTGACAGTGTGTTATATGTTTGATAGGGCAGCTGGTTTCATCGTGGGCCCGGCTGTTTCCACTATATGACAGTTTGAAAGGACAGAAGATAATCACGTGATCGTATTTTCTCTCTGTAAGCTAGTTCAGTCGATAAAATCATGAATAATATGCACTGGTTTGGTCTTGCTGTGTTTTATGTCAACAATCTCGGCGTGTGTGTCGCAGCTGCAGCGCAAATGGTAGCTACAAATATTCTGCATGTGAAACCGTATATGGAAGCAGTCTGACTGGTGCATACGCATTTGAACAGCATATCAGCGTTGATGGTCTGAATTAGTTGGATTACTGAAACAGTGGTCTCTATCATGAACTCCATCTCCTACTCAAGATATAACAAAAACAGTTCCAAATGAGATCAAATCACTGTGCAATCGTCTGTAGAATGCCACCTCTGATATACTAAATTAAGCAGCACAGAAGGCTCTGGGCCGAAAGCTTTGCAACATAGAAGATGGGGGGTTTTGCTATATCATGTCCCTCATATAGACACCGAATTGTAATGCATCTTTCTTCTTCGTCCGAATAATGATTTGAGGACAATGTTTTGTATATGCAATTGAAGATGTAATAGCATTGTCCGCCCATCTTCTTATAGAGCATACCACAAATTCTAAAGCGCATACATATATATGCATGTCCTTGAGTTGAGTAAAAACAGCAATGAGATTTATAATGCGGAATTCCCCAATGCATATATAGGCAATTGACAACTTTCATTCTCATGCATAACTACTTCCCTGTGTGCCACAATATATGAAATGGTCACAAAGGACCTTAGCGACATCACCCTTTCAGGTCACGCATGTTCCAATAATTCCATAACTGTCCAATGAATAAAGTGCAGGTTAGTACGAATGAACAACAAATTTGCTTACCATGCCGTTACCGTCATAAGAAGACACACGAATGCTTGAACGAGATGTAGGAAACGTCAATTCCCCAATGACATGATTTCCATACAGCCTAATGTGCGATAATGCTTATCTGACAAAACCTCATTCAATTTTCGGACACTGGTGTCCCGACAGATAAAGGCAGACACAAAATGTTCCGACGGCAACACTTTAGGCGAGGGAGGAATCGATCCACTCGCACCACGCCGCATTATACAAAGAGAGAATTAAAGAGCATCACTGCATCAATAACAATGTATAAGGTTCATGCTGCGGATTTCGAAGCCATTATGGGGAGAACAGAATCATAGGCACAAGGGGCAAAAGATACACAAACCTTCAATACTGACGATTTGTGTATCCAATAATAACAACAATAATCTTCAGATAAAGTATATTGCACTCTTCGGGTGACGATTTGGTATATTGTATGCCATATCACGACGTTGTCAGTTGTGGGACATACCAAAGGGTTATTAGATCGGGATATCTACACAACACGTAGAAACCACCGACACTCACAGGAAGCAATTGACAAACTGGTCCAGCTCACGAATCAGATTATCTTCCTTCTGCATGTATCACAAAACTCCACTTATCGAGATTCGAAGCAGCTTGGACGGTTTATGTTCGCCCAAGTACTCGTGCACCGTTCCAACTGATCCACCTGGATCCCTTTCAGAATACTGGATATCCTCTCTATGTCGCACTTTCATACCCATTTTCAACCTGATACGCTGCTCAGTTCTTGGTGGATTGCCTACCTTTTGGGAGAATGTCCCTGGGAGCTGAGGAGATTGCTTCGCAAACATAATCACTGCAACTTGCATGGGTTATATGTGCCGGGATCAATCTCCGAAAGTGGCGTGCAATCCGACCGAAACATGAAGCTGGATTTTAGTCAACTGAAGTCAAAAGTGAATGACAAAGAAAGAGCTCATGTTACCGATTCCACATTATAATGTTATGTTCTACATTTTTATAATTCTTTTTATTATCTTTTAGAAGGGTCCCAGGTCGATTTTCGAGGAAATCACACCACTATGATGATAGATGACGATGACGACGACGGTGATGATGACGACGACGACCGTGATGATGACGATGACGATGGTGATGGTGATGAAGATAATGATGATAATAATGATGATGATTACACAAACAAAGGACCCCGAATTCGACGGCCAAATGTCACATTATGTATACATACACTGTAAATATGTCATATTGACTCTATATTTTGTGCATAATAGTACGATTGAGTTATCAATAAAGCATACCAGATAATGACTGCAAAGACACTTTTATTTCAAAATACATCTTTGTGTTGACGGCAATTCCCCTTCCGAAGACATAATTCTTCAAAACTAACAGCCATAAAATTGATAAAGCGAAACCAAGTTGAAAATATCTATTTCTGGACCCACCCAGCACTCCATTTCTAGCAATTTCACAATGACACGTGTGTGTGAAGCTTGAGTCATTCTAAATGAGAAAATATTCAGAAGTTATTATTTTCACAAGTCGATCGATGTGTCAAAATGTCCATGCAGGTTGAACATGCTATATGTATGATTCACATGCGTCATATCACTAAACTATGGTGTATTATATATAAATCAGATACCGGCCTGCTTGTGGTTCGCCTAGTAATTGGGTAGTTTGAATGCATTCTCATCTCAACGAATAGAGTTGTCAATCAGCTGGCCACTAAACTACCAGACTCCCATTTAGACCCGGTTTGGCTACATGGCCATCATTGTAAGTTTAAACTCGGAGGTTTAAACTGGAGATGAGGAATACGACCACTGGGTTGTTTCTTCAAACAACAAATCTGACAATGTCCTAGTATGGCCACGTAACAGCCAGACAATGGACCAACCAAACAAACAGGAACGTGGTGACAGGGGCTAGGAATGTCACACCATACAAACAACTGTGTCAAAATTATTGGAAAGTTCATGTCTGACACAATCAAATGGATTTTCCCAGACTTTGGGATTGAGGTCTGGTTCTGGTTGTAGTTGGAAATCTTAATGGAAGTTGGTTCCTCACGTCCCTGCAAACGACTGCTTTGTTACGCGCTTGTTACTGAAACACACACACCGTTACTCCGTCTCAGACCGTGCCGTATCTTCCAAGTAGTTCCACACTCGTATGTGGAATATGACGACGTCATCGTGAATGCGACGTAAATGACGTTCCACTTGACAATGGAAACATGAATATTAAAATAAAAGCATCATTATAACACTATCAGGAAATTGCATGAAATAACTGTTAGGAAAACATCAGAAATGATCAGTTATGAGATGTCGGTCTGGCGTGTAATAAACACTGAAAATCACACGCGTGTGCTCCTGACCGTCAGCTTATGACACGAGAGGCCGAAGGAATCGAGTTGATTTAAGAAATAACTCGTGCTTCGATTAAATTTATGCAGTTATAACCGAAAAGTTTGAAGGCAAATTCTATAGCGCGTGACAAATTTGTAGTAAATTTGTCTTTAAACTTTTTCGGTTATAAGTCATAACCTTAATCGAAACAAGAGTTATTTCTTATAATGTCATTTCATAGGAGAACCACCATAAGTAGAAGTTAGAAGTAACATTAGTAAAACTTCGAGACACATTGAAAGTTGAAAAAGACATATAATTATCGGTTGATCAAGTGGCGTCACCAATTCATCGCATTTTGATTGGCTAGTGGACAGCGGTCACGAACAATTCAGTGCATTTGATTGGCTAGTGGGCAGCGGTCACGAACAATTCAGTGCGTGTTCCATCGTAGCAGCGAGTATTCTTGATAAATATCGACTGTAACGCGAGAGTCGTGTTAGTTTCAAATTCCATTTCTTTGTCAATGTTAGCACGACTCTTATTGATTTGTATAGGTACTTATGCACTCAGGGTTAATTAGCAGTAAGGTTATTTGCAGGGAACAGGGAATTTTTTTATATCGTACGAAGTATCGAATAGTTTTCGTGTACATTTTAGGCACGCTTTAAATATACTTGGTCATATCACTCGATGCTGCTGTCATTTCTATAGCGGAGAGTAATCAAGAAATTTTGGTTATCGAGAAATAACCTTAATGACTAAATGTGTGACAATAAAAGGTTTTATAGTTTTCCGTAGATTGACAGATTATGATTAAATTATTTAAACATATTTATTATCAATATGTATTACAATACAAACTGGGATTGGATGATAAGTGCGAGTCACTTATGCATAACCTCCTCTCCCATGGCCTTTATAAACACTGAAAATAATTTGGGTTGACAAAAATCGAGATTTATTCTTCTACGATCACATGCCATCTTCATTCACACAACTAGCTTCCTTAATAAGCAGTGTATACAAATCGTGATACGGTTCCACGAATGTTTCCGAAAGTCATCAGGCAATATAACTGAAGTCGACACTTCAAAAACAGCGATTAACAAACGCGTCACTCCAAGCCGACCGTGTGCACGCGCTCGGTGCGTGGGTACACTTCACAAAAAGCGATGAACCAGCTACGTCACTTATAGCTGTGTGGGAGACTGTGTTGGAATTTGAACAATATATGCTACTTAGAATTGCTGTGGTAGTTTTGAAAAGTTGTTCAAATTTGTAATGTTCTATTATAATGTACTGATATATGATTATAACAATTTACTTGCAGACCAATTGTGGTAATTGGTCCGTGCGAATCCCTCCCTTCGGGATATACACACTTTGTTTAAAGAGTCACAAAAATCTTCCCCGATATACCCCGATTGACTGAAGCAATAATATATATATATACGGCGGAATCCCGAAGATAACTATTTTTAGCCACAATTCCAATCCGCGCGATCCGATTGGTCGGCGAACTTTCGTCACCAATTTGATACGATTGTTTTTACGACTTGAGAATAATAACTCTCATTCTAAAAACGAAGTAAATTAATTAAAACTTAATTAGTTAGAACGCATATTTGAATTAGATTATCGGAGTTTTAACTCGGTGTATGGTGTGTTGAATGGGAGCATATGAATTCAACGATTATTGCCTGGAAACTGGTAAAAATCTCGGTTCGAATTGAACTTGAAGTTCGTGTGATCGGGCTATGTTGTTGACATTTTAATTGAATATTGTCAACAGTGGAATTATCAGCCTGATGACCCA
The DNA here is from genome assembly GCA_032622095.1 of Siphonodentalium dalli. NCBI lineage: Eukaryota > Metazoa > Mollusca > Scaphopoda > Gadilida > Siphonodentaliidae > Siphonodentalium > Siphonodentalium dalli. The sequence goes on along the minus strand of CP136062.1, from coordinate 130,591,267 downwards.
GGATAGTGACTCAGGTCTCAATGGGAACTGTTGGAGAACCTATCGTTCAAACACGCAGATTAAAAAAACAGTGTGGGTAGATAGCTTCAGAAAAATGTATATGTAGCAAGTGCAATTGGACACTAAACTTTACATGTATGGCTTTGGACTGGACTGGACTGGACTGGCTGCATTAGGCCTACAGGCCCTACAGATTCAAATTCAACTCAAGTCTCAACAGTGACCTGTAGTATTAAAATGACTAATTTCAAAATGTGTGGCCCAGTATTAGATATGTTGGGGGAAGGGTAGATCATGCCATGAATCTCTACTCTGGCTAATATGAGAGGCCACATTCACATTTAATAATGAATTGCGCTTAAGTGCAATTGAATGCGCTTAAGCGACGTTATTGCACTTAAGGGCAAATTATTGTGATTAAGTGCAAACAATTGAACTTAAGTGCAAATAACACATATTGTGCTTAAGCATAAATAGGGCATTAATGCTTAAGCATAATGCGTTGCACTTCAGCATGATTAATTGCGCCCAAGACCAAGTGCAATTAATTGTAACTAATATCTAACCTACCCATAAAATATTAATTGGCATAACCTGGAGTATCGACTAACAACACAAGAGGAGCATGGGCTAATTTTAATCTTTTTTAATATCAAAGCCTAGTACAGTTACATGTAGCTGTGAGTATGTGTACAACAATCAAAGATAATCCATAATTTCATATTATCAGCATCCCTTATATCCAAAAAATGGATGTCTCCTCTAGTATGTTTTAATAAGGGAAGTCAGTCTTGATGTCGGAGTGCCTCAGGGATCTATATTGGGACCGCTCTTATTCCTCATTTACACCTTGCCACTTGGACGGATTCTCGAAGGTCATTCGGTTAAATACCATCTGTATGCTGATGACACTCAAATATATGTAGAATTTTCTAGAAATGATCCGAATGGCTATAACAACGCAATACATTGCCTGGAAGAGTGTTTCTGTAAAGTAAAATCTTGGATGCAGAATAACAAACTTAAACTTAATGACGACAAGTTCGAGTTCATGGTAATTGGCTCCAAATATTCCATCAAAGAACTATCGCTCTCTGTGGTTAAAAACACAGAGCCAGAGTTTGAAATTCAGCTGGGCGACAGCGTTATTCCACCGTGTAGTGATCTTCGGAACCTTGGTGCGCACTTTGATTCTACCATGTGTCTTGACAAAATGGTATCTGACATACTGCGAACATGTTACTACCACCTTAGATGCCTGCGCAGAGTTCGATGTCACCTGAGCAAAAAAGCTATGAAACGCGCAGTCTTATCGCTTGTCATGTCACGTGTTGATAGTCTGAATTCTCTGCTGACAAATATCACCAAGGAGAATATGCACCGGATTGATGTCTTAATTAACAACTGTGCAAGACTTATTGACAATAAAAGCAAATACGACCATATAACCAAGACGTTGATTAGTGAACATATAATGACTTTTCAGTTTAGAATGGAATACAAATACCAGTGGGAAAGATATCCGCAGAGCGACCAGGAAGCCTATAACATCAACTACGGAATTAGGTGCTTCCAAGAGACTTCCATCAACAACTGGAATAGACTTCCAATGGACATCCGGAATTGTGCTACTTTCCCCAAATTCAAGTCAAAACTTAAGACTCACTTGTTCGAGATATGCTTCAATCTGCCAAAAAAAGGTGTTCTTCGATAGCTGTTTACCAGAGTCTGTTATGTGCGTGCGAGTCTAGACCGTTTAACCCATATATTAACTTTTACTTTCACCATATAATTTTAGTTGTGATTCAATCGTATATCTTCGTGTATTTTAAATGGTCTAGCTGTTATTATTGCCTTACTGCGGTTGATTATTAGGTTAAGTTGGTATTATCTAGTTAGGTTGTTTATATATAATTTTATCCATTCGAGCATTATTATTTTAGAATGTGTGCCATGTTTGTATTGTAAGCGCATTGAAACTAATTTATTGTATAATGCGTTCTAAATGTATCTATAATAATAATAATAATAATAATAATATAATTTTTTAAAAGAATTTTTGCACAGATTAGGACCATAGAATATGGTCATATACATGTAGCAAGACTGTGGTGTCACTGCATGAGGGCTTGCTTACCTCATATGGTTTACTTATTGACTTAAATCGTGTGAAAACCCCTATTTTCATATTATCAGCATCCCTGTCCCAAAAATTGGTGTTTCATTCCAGGAGCTTTGGTGTCTCACTCCTCGAGCTCTGGTAGTTTTTTTTAAATCAGCGTCTCTTGCACAGATCTATAGTATTTACATTGTCATATAGTGCGAATATGGTGTCACTGAGGACTTGCTTCCCTCATATGGTGTACCTGTATAGATACTCGAAAATCAAAGTTGCCCCAACTCATACATAAGTTAATGCTATCCCAAGTTGCCACAACTAAAACAGAAGGTAATGCTATCGCGAGTCTACCATTTTGATAAAGAACTTAGGCTTGCTCCCTACCCATCCAAACCAATGAAAACAAGAGGTGATATGTCAATAAGAGCTAAGGTTGAGTTATGGATAAACCTATTTATTCACCAGGGGTGTTTAGTTACATATTACCATGAAATGTGCTTAAGATTAGGCAATTGATTGCGCTTAAGCAGAATTGATTGCGCTTAAGCACAAATAATCATGTTTTCAAGAACAAATAATTATCCTTAAGCGCAATCGATTGTGCTTAAGTTCAACTAATTGTGCTTACGTGTAATTATTTGCGTTAAGTGCAATTAATTGCGTTTAAGCACATTGATTGTGCTTAAGCGCACTTCATTATTATATGTGAATTTGGCCTCCCATAGGCTAATGCCCGTAGAAATCCTATTCTACCCTGTTCTACTAGTACAAAACCTGGGAACTTGTTTGAAGTTTTGACATGGAACCTTAGAAAGCTGAAAAAATAACAAGGGGAATATATTTCTTTGTTAATACCTGTCGCTTAATAGTTTATTCATAAGTAGGCGAAAGTGCCAGCTCGAGATGACATTATTTTAATAACAGACTTGATGGGTGAGTTTGCGATGCGCCACTTACAATCATGGAATTTCTCCAGGGTAATTAATTCAGTGTTTTTGTGATATCAGCTCACTAAAGCCACAAAAGCATGCATTTTCGAGCTGGGACCACCCCATACTTTGAAGTTGATTATCGAGGAACAAATATGAACAAACGAATATGTTCCTGCCTTGTTTGTTCAATGTTATAAAGTTCCCTGTCAAAACATAAAAAAGTTCCCAAGTTTTGTACTGATGGAATAAGATCCCTACCGGCGCTAAGCAGAGTAAAGATTCATGGCACGATCTAGTTAGCTCCAGGCTGTTGACCCAACATTCAATAATAATTGATCAAGGACTGAATCACGCCAGAAGCTGGGGTTTGTCCCACAAAAATATTCATCATTGCCATTTACTCAATTAATAAATGCAATTGCAAGTCTATCACAGCTAGTGTCAGTTGTGGTGTTCAGTTATTAACAGACTTTTTAATTATATTAAATTTAATTCATTAGTGAAAATTCATACATGTGTTAAGTACCATATTAATAAATCATTTAAAATTAGTCTTCTTAAATATATCTCTTTATGATATCATTGATGGTGTCCCTCCCCGGCTCCCATGGCAGACCCCAGACTCCTATACTGAATACTAATAACAAATAGGTGATTTTTCTGTGTACCAGATAAGAAAATATGTATAGTGACAATGGAGTGAAATCTTCTGGAACTGTAAGATATATCTCTCTGAGAATGATTGTCATTGAACATCAAATTGATTATTTCTCTGTCAAAATGACATATTTTGATATAATTCAGTCTCATACTTCTTGATGAGCTGAAGTTATGGACAATACTTCAGCAGCAAAAATGTAAACATTTTCATATTTATAATAGTGTGAAATAACCATGGCTTCTATCCTATATTTTTTTATCCGGTACTCATGATTCACCTCTGTTATTCAGGATTTATGGGAGGTGCTAGTATACCATCAGTAGTGAGAGTAATACAAACTATGTGGTTCATTTATGAGACAAAATACCAAACCCGGAGGGTCCGAACTAAAACTAATTACAACAAAAATTGTCTATTTAGGAATAAAATCAATTAACCCTTTCATGATGGGAGCAGCGCTAGTGCAGCATTCACCCTTCCATGACTGGAGCGTTGGAAATATTGCAAAAATCCTGTGCTAATGCATTCTCTTATATACGGTGGTTTCCAGTAGGGATCCTAGAATATATAAGAGAATACATTACATTGGCCTAACAATATTTATCTTGACCTTGTAAGCAAGTGCATTCTATTATATATGTGAGGCTACCTAAGGGAATTCTTTTATATATGCAAGGTGCCATATGGGAGACCATTATCTATTATTAATCCTTCCATAACTGGAGCTTCCTGAAATGTTTTGAAAACCTGTGCCAATGCATTCTCTTATATATGCGAGTCTCCCATATGATGCCTTGCATATATAAGAGAATGCATTAAGCTAACAATACTTATATTGAACTTCTAAGCCAGTGCACTCTCTTATATATAAGATTGTATATATGCGAGGCTTCCTATGGGAGATTCACATATATAAAAGAATAAGCATGACTGGTTGTTTTTTTCTATTTATGCCCCATAATTTGTTAAACAGACAAAAATGCCAAAAAATGGCATTTTTGGAAAAGTATCAAGACTGAAGGATTAATCTCAGTCATAAGTTAATTTTATTCAACAAAACACCAACAAAATGCCATGAGAAAAGCAGGGTATATGGATTTAAATTTATTTCAATTTGCTCTGGGGTGTTAATATATATTCAGACACGTATGATACTTTTTTACCTTTGGCCATTTCTGCGAGTCACCCACCCCACAACCAATTTCTTTCCCTCTTAACATTTGTTTCCCCCAATCATTTTTCAACACGCCTCCCCATCTGTCTGTCTGAATATATATGTGGAGATTCTATGAGGAAAAACTATTTTTTTTTCCTCACAGAAACCCCACTGAAAATATTTCAGTGAATTTTGTGTTAACTAAAGCCATTGTTCTTGTTTAATATTACAGTTTTCACCACTTTTACATGAAATATTAAATGGACCAATGCACTCGCAGTGCGGCAGTGGGTAAAATGTGCAAATATATTCGATAAAAACATCACCTATTAGAACATGGAGAAATAGATCAACTTTGTTCTTATGTTCATTATTGATATTTCTCCAGAAAACGAGAAGTGCACATTCATTATGACACACAGTGTCACATCAATATCACTATAAATTCCCAATATAATATTTAACAATATTTCCCAGTCAAATACAATTTAGGTTGATATTTTTTTACTGAGATGTATTTATAAATATAAATAATCTTTGTATCCTAATATAATTACACAGGCCAAAGGCTTTATGCCGAAACACAAAGCTATTTATGAGTTTGTGATTTGGCTTAAAGATGGATCATCTCTTCCTAAATGTTTTCTATAATTTCTGGGGTATAAAATAATAATGATAAGTCAAGTTGTCAGAGACACCAGTCCAGAAACGCTTCTATCATTTAATATTACAACTGATTGATAATCAGTTGGGACAATTTTTTTTACTATTTTCCTGCTTGCTATGTTCCGAACGTTTCCTCAAGCGGTAAAATGTCGCGAATTATTTGTATTTATGCTAGTATATACCAGAAAATTCAAAATAAAATGAACAGTAATTGATAGAAGCCTTTCCGGACAGGGGTTTTCGATTCATATTTATTATTTTATACCCAGGAAAATATATAACACTTGTAATAGGAATATATAGACCATCTTTAAACTGTAATTACAATATGAAACAGAGATTATTCAATAAGACATAATTTCAAGAGAGGGCACTGATTTTCTAACCTTTCAACTCAATCAAGCTATATAATTAGGAGGCACAAGTTTGAAGTCAGAATCGCTGAATGCATTCTATTTACAACCAAAGGGGTTCAGAAACTTTTTAAAACTCTAAATATACATGTACTTGGTATATACACATGAAATTTTCTCCAGTCTTCATATACGCTATTACCATACACTTGTGTATATATTGCATTTTGTTATGAGAGGCAAAAGTATCAATTATCGGTGAATCACTCATCCATTGAGAAACCAGGTTCATTTTAACTTCAGACTGTCGTGGAGGTGGTGACGATGTCACAGCGGGTTTGTATCCCCCATAAACGCTTCCTTCCAAGTGACAATTTCATACCGGTATAATTTGGTATAATTATAAGGTATATTGCAGTCTAATAAATATCCAGACTCGTAAGTTGATTGACTGGGTCTATTGATATGATGTTTTTTTTAAATAACGTGAACTTTGTTGTCACAATTTGTGATTTTTTCCCAAAAAAATGAAATGTGTCTAATTGGCGGGTTGTCATCACGTAACTTAATATGTTCTTTTTCAAAGTATTTTTTTCAAAAGTTACGCATGACAGTTGTGGAAAACGACAAAACAAGTGGTGAGAAATGGCCAAATATATGGTGCGAAACAACCAAACGCATTAGTGCAAAGTGTACGAAACAACAATGGTACGAAATGGCCAAATATATGGTGCGAAACAACCAAGCGTGGTGCAAAGTGTACGAAACAACAATAGTACACATATGGGAGGCCAAATTCACATTTAATTGATAATCACGCTTAAGTGTAATTCATTATGCTTAAACATAAATTTAAGCTTAATGCGCAATGCCTAAGCGTAATTTAGATTTCCATTATACCATACTTAAGTGTATTACATTATGACTTAAGCGTAATTCAGTTACGATTACGCGTAATGCATTTACGCTAAAGTAAAGCGTAATAGAATTGGAAAAACTCCCCTGAAGCTGAAATTGATGCAGTCGGTTACCATCCGCCCAGAACATTAAACCTTACTAAGTTAGATACATGTAGGCCTACCATTACATATAAGGTTGTAAGGCAATTCAAACCAATTATGCTTAAGCGTAATGGAGTTACGCTTAAGCGTAATCAGCCATTAAATGTTAAATTTATCTCCCATATAGTACTTAATATATGCAATGACAATGTTGTTGTTTGAGCCATCCAAATGATTTTGGAGTATAAATATAAGCAACAAGCGAAATAATTGAAAAATAATTTATTATATATGATAAACAAGCATAAATTTTAAATAGTTAAGCAATAGCTCCTTGTTAGCATTGTTGAAAGCACCCCATACTGTTGTTCCCCTCGCAGAGCAGATAGAAAACTGTCAATGTCACTGATATCAACAACCGACTGTTCCAGGTGGTTCCATTCCACAGTTGTTTTAACAAAGAAGGAGTGTTCGTATTGTGAGCTGCTGGTACTCAGAAGTTGGGAACGATTCTGTGTTGTTACACACCTCCTTCTCCACCAGATTTTGACTGACACAGTCCTCAAATTTTGTTGGCTTTATTTTCCTTGTGTCTTTCGTCTTGTGTTTTAGATAATCAGGATTAGGAAGGGCTGGGACCAACCTAGATCATGGCATGATCTAGGACCAACCCCTTGACTATTTTGTGGTATTGAACCAGTCGTTGTTCTTTCCTTCTTTCTTCGAGGGTTGGGAGCTTTAGCTCAGACAGCATGCCTGTGACTGATTTAACTTTTAACCTATTTAAGAGGGAGGTCAAGTGACCAATTTTGAATGGGGATTTCCATGCAAATCTGCGGAGCAAAAGTTACAGAGTTGCACATATTCTGAGTGACTTGATGTGGTATTGAAAACAACGGGTATTTATCTGGCGTGTCCGCTTGGAACTTGTTCCATTATAATGATTGGTTGTTGGTGTGTATTTATTTTTGAATTTTATATTGATTTTTCAAATGTAGGTCAAGTGATGTAATTCCAGAAAAAAATTCTCAAAAATATATTTATTGCAAAATTTTATAATTTACTAAGCGGACCCACCAGCTAAATACCTGTTGTTTATAATACCACATCAAGTCACACTAAGAAGTGTGTGCCACTCTGTGTAACTTTTACTCCGCAGATTTGCATGGAAATCCCCATTCAAAATTGTTCACTTGACGGTGGACCTCCCCCTTCAGCCCTTGTGATGCCTAAAATCAATGGCGGAAGACACACACTTCGCCGCTCTTTCCAATTTGTTTCCGCATCTTCGCGCTGACGAAAACTTCTTCTTATTTGATCGCGTTTTGCCAATTTACGCTCAATATATCTGTCTTTTTATTACGATTTCGTGAAGCCATGCGGGGATACCCTCAATCTATTTATAGCATTAGATTGAGTCATCAGGGGAGATAAACCATGCATATAGTTTACAGAAGCGTTAGGAACAGATAGTGAACATCGGATTTCAACAACAACAACATGGTGGCGATGGTGTGTGTTTCACTTTAATTACTCTGCTGGTCAAGCTCCAATGACCCCAATCGATCTGCAAGTTATTTCTTATGTCATCACAAGAGTACACACTCGTGTGGTTCCGTGTATCTCAGTCATTGAACTTTGCACTTTGTACTTGCATACACGTCCACATACCGCATTGGCATATCCAAGGTCAAATTGAAATCCAGTTATTTACATATCATTATCAGCATAATCGTGTTCATGTATTTTTGACCACAAACAAAGGATCTATACTGAGTATCAATGTCAGTTGAATCAATAAGTCATAAGCTTGTCATTGAAGCTGACTTTGTCAACAGCGTTATGCTCTGACCTAGTTGTGTTTGATATATATGCATCTATATACCTATAGGTCAAGATATTGTTTTTCTCCTGAATAAATCGCTGGCACTATTTACACACCCGTTGGCATGGAAACATCAACTGGTGCTCCATTATCGTATTTATTGCCCACCAATTGAGAATCTTCAATAACTCTTGATAAACTTCCATTTATATAGGAAACACAGGGGTTAGGGAATATTTTTTATTATTATTTTGTATTATACAGTAATGCCCTAAGTAATCGACCTCTTAACCACAGCATAATTATGGGTAACTTTTCAGGATTTAGTCGGAAATATGACTTGTTGCCATTCATCGGAAAGCTCTCCCCGGGAGCTTTCCGATGAATGGCAACAAACCATATTTTCGACTAAATCCTGAAAAGTTACCCATAATTCTGCTGTGGTTAAGAGGTCGATTACTTAGGGCATTACTGTACATAATATTTTAAAAGGGTCCCAGGTCGATTTTCGATGAAATCTCACAAAGTCTGGGAAAATGGCTTCAAAGACACTTTTATTAAAATACAACTATTGTTGACACCAACTCCCCTTCCTTTGACATTATTCTTCAAAACTAACAGTCATAAAATAGTATAAAGCGAACTAGTTTGATAAAATCTGACCCATAATCCAAAAAATAAAAAGATGTCGATTTCAATACAATTATCGTAAAATAACATATATCCCCCCCAAGATATCGCCGAGAATCGCAATAACGGTGTACACAAAATCACACACATCGAGATCACGGTGTCCATCTATGACAACAAGTTAACAAGAATGGCTCCATCTATCAGCCATCTAATCAATATGTTTAATGCTGTCGACAAAGGGACGCCGACGATATATCGGAATAAGAGAAAATACGATCGGTTGCGAAACCGAAGTAGCTGATTTTCACCAATCGAATTACAGCTATCATGGTGACAAATTTGTTTCTAATTGGAATCTCGTGTATATAGAGACACTGCTGCTAAACCATGGTTTGGCTGGACGGGGTTTAAACCAGGGAAGACGAATGCATCACTTAGACCTGCAATTTCGAGTTTAAACCAGAAGGTTAGTTTCACTACCGAACTACACACGGTAAAATCGCGAAAAACAATTGAAAACTTTGTCCAAATACACGAATGGGGCTATCATTCTTTGGCACAGAACACTATCCTGCTCATCGGGATTCGAACCAACTTCGCCAAGGGGCCTCGGTGGCCCAATCGGTTAGAGGTACAACTCCAAGCCGTTTCGCCTTCCAGCGCTGGCGATAAGGGTTCAAATCCACATGTTTCCATCGTGGACTTTGTAACTCGAAATAGTTATCTGGGAAAGTTGCCAGTTACTTGCCGATGGCCGGTGGTTTGCCGCACATGGTCGACGAGTTTATCAGCCATTGAAATCACTGTTAGATTAGCCGTAAGTGTGCGGATTTCCTCCACCATTAACACTGGCAATGTCGTGATATGGCCTTAGTGGCTAAAGCGACATAAAACCCTAATCAATCAATCAATCAACCAACTTCGCCATAGCTGGTTATGATCGATTTATGTGTTATGTACATTATCGAATCAGCTACTGCCCACAAGGACACAAATAAGCTTCATCAAATATGATAGTGTCAAAGGAGCAATTTGATGTTGTGTGAGTATCAACATAAATTTCTTAATGGAACAAGTTGTGGTCTACGGACGACATCACAATGATTACGTGATTTGAACCAACCAACGTTCTGCATTCATGTTCCACGGCTGTATGAGTGTAAATATTTCCACATATAAGGAATTCAAAATTCCACCGACGTGCCTAGGGATATTGACAGCGACCACTGGACAACTTTATATGCACGCTGACTGTGTTAGGGAAATCCACTGTTGGCACTCTGGAGATTATGAATCATGAACATCTTGAATGCTTTAGATTTAAGCAAAATGATTATCATATTTGGAGAATAAGTCGAAATGACTTCTGCCCCTTATTGATATATTAATGTTAAAATTTATGTTAGTCGTATGCCTAATACTCATTCTGGTGGTAGTTGTAATATTGTTCTTTGAACGATACCGCTTTAAATGTACTCAATGATATCAGACGGTCCCCATATCATCAATATACAACAACAACAACAACAACAACATTTCTTAAAAATACGCTTTAGTTATCAGATTCGATTAATTGCAACAAAATCATGCTAACCACTGTCAACTATGGTATCAAATTTCCAAAAACGTGTTATTTATCAACAATTTGTTCAACGAAATATGGCCGTGTTATCACTTGGGTATCACGAAATTTGGCCATATTACCACTTGATTTTAGAGTTATCCATCTTTGTCCGCAATTTTGTCCGAGATCGTCCGTTTGACCACGTTTTTCTGGGCCACAAATAATTGCACATCTCGAGAAATAACAAACTTCAAAAATCGATATCTGATCACTTGACTCGAATCAAATCATGTGTTTTACTCCCGAAGCCAAAGAAATAGTAATTTACGATCGTTAATTCGGATAACGCATCTTTAACCACACGTACGGGCAACGCATTCCACGATGACATGGCTATCTGCGACAATATTAACCCTTTGAGTGCCAGGTCGATTTTTGTATCAACCCATATACCCTGTGCCAATGCATTCTCTTATATATTCGAGTCGACCATAGGTCGCCTCGCATATATAAGAGAATGCATTGGTCTAACAATTGTTTGTTTGTTTGTTTTTTTTACAATTTTTATAATATATTCTTATATTCTTTAACAGACTTATTTTGTAGGTTTAGGGCCGATGAGATCGGCCCCTGGCACTCAAAGGGTTAAGAAGTATTTCCGAATGTCCTTGGAAACTCGTTCTATCCTGATGTTTTTATCTTGTTCGATGTTGTACAGTCCAAAGAGTATTTTGTACATTTCGATCATAATTCATTTATAGAGCTGGTGTTTAAGTGACATTATATTTGATTTACAATGGCTTGTGTCATATGGTGCATATACAGGCACCAGAACTGTGGGATTAATTTGGTCGGGCATGTTTAAACACTCCTAATTGTTCTGGAATGTTTAGTTGGTTGAAATTGGTCGTTGTATTCCCATGTTCTAATATCGTCGGTATTGGCGAGTAATTATTATGCCCTTTCACTGTCGGTGAAAGATCTCTTGGCAATATAACGATTCTGTTGGCTTTAAGAATGATTTCATTGATGATGTTGACAAGAGAACAACAATGGGTCGACTCAATAATTATAAGGGAGAAAACTCTGAATAGTGCTTGCACTTTATTGCAGATTTAAGGGCACTACATAAAAGAACGACACACAAGAGAAATGCTGCGTATCGCAAGGCTGTACTATTATGCAAGGCGGAAACTCTGAAGAGAGTTTGCACGTTACATAAAAGAATGGCATAGAAAAGTGATGCATGTGTATCGCAACACGTGCTATTCATACAAATAACTAAGATGAAAAAATTGATACCGCATTTCTGCAAAGACAAAAGGACAGATGGCCGATGAGTATTAAGATCGAAGTGAATTTGAAAGAATGAACTCTGTGTTCTGGAATATTTGCGAAATTCTTAAGGTGGCTCAGATGTTAGAAGATATAGTTTTTTTTCAGCATTGAAAGGCATGGCAAATTTTTCAACAACTAAATCTTTCATAAATTAAACGATATCTTTCACTTGAAAAGCTATAGAGCACTTAAAGTGATGCAAGCATTAGTTTATATTTTGGTAAATATACTGTTAGATACATAATCGGAATTAACGCCCATAAATTACTATTTCTTTCGCTTCGAGGATAAAACATATTTGATTCGAGGAACCCACCCAGCAGAGCTCAGAGTTATCAGATAACGATTTTTGAAATATGTTATTTTTCACCACCTGGAATATTTGGCGGCCTAGCAAATATTTGACAAACAGACCGACATACTCTCGATACCAAATTGCGTTGAACAAAATGTTGATATCTAACACGTTTTGGAAAATGTTATACTAGAGTTGACAGTGGTAAGCATTATTTATTCTGATAACTGAGTTGTCTTTTGAAGAAATGTTGTTGTTGTTGGAATCTGATGACACGGGGACGTTCGAATCGAATTGTGTACCTTTAAAGCTAGCATGCATACTTTCAAATATACAAATCTGGTTTTCTAGGAAAAAAAACACAAACCATTTTTCCAACAAAAAAATGCCTTTGAACTAATGAACCAATGAAAGTATTATATCGCACCATTAGCTTTCAAGTTTTGTGTCTTTATGAGGATTCAATTAGAGTTTTATTGAATTTTGTTTGTAGATATGTATGCCACTTAATTCGGAGGTGTGAATTTCACCCTTTGAATTCTAAGGCGTGAATTTCACCCTTTGAATTCTAATAATAGGTACAATTCATAATGGATGTCCAGTTTACTATACATACAAATCAATGGAATGTAGTCTTTCCAGGTGTGAGCATTCTATATTTTTTGTAAGGGTGAACAAATTAGTCATATCAGTGCCCTTTCTACACTAAATGGATTCTCCCACTCAGTCATAAAAGTATACATTGGAAGAATCTATTCATCTGGAGGGATGTTCAGGAAATATTAGCAGACACTAGAAAGTGCAGAACGATGCATATTCATTGATGGGAATGTTCAACTTATTGAACTTATTATCTGAACATTTCGTAAGGGATAGCTAATTGCCAATGATTGTTTAGTATATATAGAGGATCTCACATGAGTTTCTAGTTTATACGGAATTTATCAACCGAGTTCACTAAATTCGATTTGAGCCGAGGTTTACCGAGGCTCAAATAGAACTTAGAGGACGAGGTTGATAAATTACGTATAAAATAGGACGAGTGTGAGATACCTTTTATCACATGATCAAATAAACCCGAAGCAACCAGAAGCAACGCGCAATATTCATCGAAAACAACAATCATAAACTACAGCGATCGCAAGTTATTTGAAGAACGCCGTGACGTCATCGCACGCGCTGATATTAAACGTGTCTATTACCGATAATTATGAAACTGCTTTTATGGCCAAATTATGTGATAAAAATGGTTAACAAACTCAAACAAAAATCCGAGTTCCTTGAATTTATGGAAAAATATGAGGCGCTATGGTTCCTGAAAATTATTTTTAATTATCTTCATTGATATCACATGATTTGACACCACACTTATATGAAGAATAGGACACCCACTCAAGGGATATACATGTAGTTGGCGGGTCTCGTTTGGTTAAATAAACCCGATTTTGTTAATCCAGAGAGCTCAGATTGAACGTGAATACGTCGCTTGAATACAACTTGTGTTTATGGGTAATTTGACCTCAGAGAGTCTCCGTTGGTTGGGTGTCCAATATTGTAATAATGTCCAACTGCAGTTCGACCAGACCCAAAATCCGGGTAATTCCAATTTCCCTAAGGTTGGAATTGTTTAAATGGTATACATCAAACTTTCCAACTGTTGGTAATTTCCAACTTGACACCACCCCCCCCCCCCCCAGTTTGGAAATTTGCCACCTAATGGCAATTTCTCTCCTTAAATTGACAGAACGCAGGAGGATATTCGACTTATCGTACACAGTGTGAGAAACATTTCAAACTACTTTTGGTCTTAAATTTCCAACTACTGTGTCAGGCATGATATTTACAACTGTCGAAAAATTAGCCAATGTTTGGTGATTGAGACACCACAAACCCCCTGTCACCGACTTACTATTTTGACCTGATTATTGGTTTAAACAATAGTTTGCCTCAATATTTACAATGATGAATACAACATTTTTATGACGAAAAATGAAAAGAGCAGAGAAAGGGGAGATAATTGGAAATGTTTATGCACTGCCTGAGGGATCTTGGTACATATTACCGATATTAACCTCTGTCACAAAACTGATTAAAATGCTGCCTGTAATTTAACTAATCTGATAATGTCACCGATTTTATGCGCAAAACATGCAACTGCGAAATATGCAACTTGTATCGTAAACAATTATACTCACTGTAATGTGGTGCATCAGTATAAATGCAAAATGACATGTAATACTAGGCAGACAAAATAGTCCCAGGCAAAATGAAATTTGTAAATTAAATGGGAAACTCATAATTTATGGGCCGGTTTGAACACGAATCTGGTATTATGTGATCAGTCTGTGTTGTCGCTGTCGAAATCATTACTGTACGTGTACATATCTCTGAGTTTACAAGAATCTTGTTAAGATAGAGAACTCTGGTAGAGATTGAGACGTCTCGGTCTCGGTCACACATGTTCGACAATTTGATACTTACACTGGTCGTCTTTCTGGTATGTATGGGCAGTTCGCCAATCACCGAAGGAAGTAATTTTTTTACCGATGTAGTTATTGTAACCTATAGATGATACGGATTCTCTCGAATCAGATATTGAATCTTTTATAGCATATACGATACATTTAAATTTATTACTTGACAACATTTACACGTTCTTTCTTAATACTTCTTATCAACGAGTCTATCTTGGTTCAAATAGGGATGGGAATTCAATATCATGATCTGTGACTCGGATAAAAAAGTTCGATGTTTATTTTACTGATGAATCGGATTGAACCAGCTTCATATTCCCAAAGAGTCACGTGTGTAATTGACACCGACTGAGGTGGTACCCAGGTCACACACATCACAAATTGGCTCCACTTTGAAAATAAGTTGGCACTGCCATAGACTATCAATTCACTATATATTCCACTTCAATGTCCTGTTCGTGAATTTCTGATTACCCAAAGGGCACGCCGGGAAATATCTGACTGATATCCAATCGTAATTGCGCTTATGTAAATGAAATGGATACTAGTTTGATGCATTCGTTTCGTATGATGATGAGACAACTGATATTGAAAACTGAGAGAATATAGGGGTCGGGGCCATTAAAGCTTATATCGCTGGCGATGAGTTGAATGAGTAATGACAACACTATTCCTTCATCTTCCCTCTCTGAGGTATGCCGTGACGAATCTGTCTGCCGCCGAATCCTAATATGGAACTCGTCCAACGCTTGATTGAACTCAATGTTTTTGGAGTCTACACATATATCTGAGGGTTTATAATAATTTGTTGCACTTATGGTCTGTCTGATCTTTATCGATGAATGGCTTGAGTTATAGCCTTAGATCCATAGACGCATGGTCGCATGTGTGTAAACACTAAACAGTCTTAAGTTATCGTAATATTGCATGATCTATCTCTCCCGACATAAATGACAAAGAAACACAAACTTACAGCATAAATCACGTGGGACGATCTTCAATAGAAGACATTCCTGATTGATTGACTAGATTTAAAGAATCATGCACAAAATAAGACATATCTAATCTAAATGTCATAAACTATTTCCAGAAGTACCAGACGTTGTGGACCCAAAAAGGATAAGGGTTTTTTTTTTCTACAACGCGCAGGCGGGGGGGGGGGGGGGGGTTGGGGTTGGTTAAACATTGTTTTTCGAGTACGTATGTGGGGGAGGGGTGGGTGATCAAGAGGACCCAAAATTAATTATTTCCGCAGCTAAAAAAAAACTGTCCTCCATGCTTTTCAACTACATATTTTTTTATTTTAAACTTAGAAATACGGTTGTTTTAACACTAAAACTGCCTTTAGACTGAGTATATGTTCTTTCTTGTTGTAAAATTACTTAACACACTGAAACATCCGGTATATGTCAGTCTATGTCATTCCGAACATAAAATGCATGGACATATTGCATAAACAATCACTGCCATGTCCAATTGAACTAATCGCACACACCAACATGTAAGAGGTAGTTGCTAGGAAACAGAAGTAAGCGGTAAAATTCTAATATTCTTCCGAATTTCTTTTATATCGCGTTTCTAGGGGGTGGGTTGGTATCGAAAAATGGTCGGAAAAAACTTGATAAAAAAACAAAACAATTTGGATCGAGCAGTGGGTAAAAACGTACCATACGTGTCAGAATTGTGTTTCCCGACACCCCATGCAGCAATTAGCAAGAAATAGTCTTCCTATATATGTTGAGACAGTTAATATTTGTATCAAATCGTTTAATCGATTCAGTGTATATATGAAGCATGGTTATGCGTATACATGTATGATATATATCACAATTTTAATTGCATAAACGCAACAAAAAGCGATGCTAATTTAGATACTATATTTTACCCAGCGCATTAAAACAGTCGTGATTTGGCTGAGTGTGTTCTATGGCGGGACATTTCGTTGATAATTATAAGGGATGTGTGCTGAAATAACGTTTTTGGTTCGAAGACAATTAGAATGGGGATACCAATGTGGTGTTTTTGTTTGTGATTTCGGGAAGTACAGGGTTAATATACTGTGGCAAATTGCGTTAATCGGTTCCGGCTCCGCCGTCGCCGGTTAAACTAAATTTGCCACAGTATATTAACGTACCTTTCCGAAATCACAACACACCACACCGTTATCCCCTAATATAAAGGTTTTTCAATGTTTCCCGTCGCTTACAGTTAACACATATGCATAGTTTGGTGGTATTTGCTCTAGAGTAATAGTATGTCTTCATATAGGCCTATTCGACTCGCAAGTCTTTTAAACACAGACATTCCAATATTACGTAAAATTCGTCGCCTATATTTTTACCACATACATTTAGAGTATATGTAGTCTGTCGGAATAAACTGAGTTAATCCATTCGCCATACAATATCACGACGTATTTCGTCTTAGGGGTTGAATAAAGAGGGCAAATTTCACCGGACGATCTTACCACTGCACATAGAAACAATCGTTGCCTCGAAAAGAACCGTTTTACGGACAAACTGTTCAATGGGAATAACGAATCTGTGTGTGGACCACACACCCGCTGTTATCAGAATTCTAACCAGCATCGGCATCGCTGGACCGCTTATGCTGGCCCAATTCGTCATTAACCTTACCAACTGAGTCACTGCCCCACGAGGTATGGTTATCTATATATAACGAGAGTTGATAAACCAGCGCTTACAATCACAAATACATTGTACACAGTTTCGATAACCAAATGCCATAACGCCCAATATACAGGTAGTCTAATAGCCAAATAGCGAATATTGTTCTAATTGTTTTCGCATCAATCAACCTATTTTTCCCTTTTTTTTGTATAGATCATTTCCGTATTATCTGCCTCAGCAATATTCTTTGTCCAAGTTAAGCACATAGTTATACAAATAATGAAAACAAATGGACCGTATATTATTTTCATTTCCGCTTTGATTGACGCCTTTAGAACGTAATATCCTGTTAACTCTGTGTGCGGACGCAACTTTGTCGATCGTGCGTTTCTACATTTCCTGGTCAATTGTTTTGAAACTTGGCATAAATTATGTATTTACCATCACGGGAACCTATGCAGTGTATGCACCTGCAATTATGAGGTATGGCTGATTTATTTAGTAGTTATTCCCATTTTTGTCCCCCCCCCCCACCCGATATTCCGTCGGAGGACTATATACATATAATGACCCTCGTCCGTGTGCCCGAGCGTCCGTCCCCCCGGAAGTTTGTCCGAGGCTGTATTCCGTCATTTTCTTTTTTTTAAACTTGGCACATATGTCAACCAGCATGGGAACCTGCGCACCTGCGATTTTGAGTTCCGTCGGAGTCATTTTGGCTGAGTTATTGTCCTTTTTCGACATACACTCTTACATCCTGGGACACATCTTTTGTTCGAGTCTGTATTCCGTCATGTTCCAGTCAATTTGTTTTAAAACTTGGCATAGATGTCAACCAACATACGAACATGCACACCTGCGATTTTGAGTTCAGTCGGAGTCATTTTGGCGGAGTTATTGCCAATATTCGACATAGTATCGTACATCCTGAGATGCAAATTTGTCCGAACCTGTATTCTTAGAATGTTGTTGATTTTGTGCCAATTTGAGGTTATATTTCGACTTTTAAGATTTTGTTTTCAGATCTGGTTATTTTGTATGCAGCTCATTTATAAGACAATGCACACATATTTATTCCATATAATATATTTCTATAAAGCCTCCGCTCAAAATTAAGCCACCGTGTCGCCAGGTGTCGCGGCCTTTTATTGACTTTATTGCGACATACATATTTTGTCCAAGCTTTTATTTATCATCTTCTTGGTTCATATATTTACCATCATAGGAATCGTAGCTCATGTAATTGTGAAGTTAATCACAATCATTTGAAGAGAGTTGTTGTTAATTTTTAAGCTAATATCGCTACCCTTAACCCTTTCAGTGTCAAGTCCGATTTTTGTATCAACCCATATTTCCTTGATCATTTTTCAAATTTATTGATTATAATAATGTGATACATTGATGGAAAGGGCTCTTAGAGCTCTTTCCATCAATGTGTCACATTATTATAATCAATAAATTTGAAAAATGATCAAGGAAATATGGGTTGATACAAAACTCGGACTTGGCACTCGGCTTAAAGGGTTAATGTAGCCCAAATTGCACTGCAGTGGTATCTTTGGCCAACTGGGACAGTCCCGCCTCTAGTTGTGCAAAAATAAAGCGAATGACGTGAGTTACGAAATTAAGGTTCCTGAGATATATCATAGCATTTTGATAGATCCAATTCAGTACATGTATATGCATATGGTGACGATGACTGACTACGATTATGATGATGATCATGCATGGCGATGGTGATGACGGCGACTGCGAAGAATATGATGAAGGAATAACTATGTTGTAAATATTGTGTACATATGTTCCCTTACTCCATGTTGATTCAGTTATTAAAGAATTGAAGTTAGCAATGTAATAACAAGAACTCTGGTTTATATTAGCTTCGCTGAACTCATCAGCGTAGACACGTCCCGGATAGCAAAGCACCTCAGTGTATAGCTTTGTATGGAAGCAATAAAATCGAGTATTATTGTAATTTAGGTTAGCCATCATAGGCAAAAATTAGTACATGGCCGTCGCATGTGCTGTTAGATACAGTGGTTTTCAGCGATAAAATAAATATCTGGGTTTAAATGTTACGCTATATAGCCGATTTATGGCTCCTTGCTGGACCGGGAGTGGTTCTGGTTTCTATTTGTGCCTGTTTGCGGTAGGATTCCGAGTAATATTAGTGTTCGTTTAGTTTGTAATTCGTTGTAATTAATTCCGGAAGTATATTATGATAAATTAGTATGCAGACGAAAGAAAATACTATCTGATGTTGAGTGGAACATCATTAATGTGCCAGCTGCTATACAACTTGTGAAAGTTAGAAGTTGTTAGAACATTTACACCGATAATCTGGGGCAATAAGAGAATGGAACGCGTTATTTCGGGTAACTTTTACAAAATATCCGAAATGAACTGTATAATATAGAATGGCAGAAATGCATTGTACATTGTATATCAAATCCGTACAAAGTACAAACGTACATGTATATGCCATGTATTTATTGACATACATGTATTTTAACTCGAATTGACGAAGTCAAGTTTGAGCTATTGTCGTGTGTCGGCGGCTGTCGTCCGTCAACAATTTCCTTTGGAACACCCTACAGGCCACATTCCTCATCCGATCGTTACCAAAATTCGTTTGATCTTTGGTGCATGTGACCTCTAGATGGGAGCTGTCGATTTGTTTCTCGATTTTTTTTCGTTGAAAAGCACGGCCGCCAGTAGTCATTTGGAATGTCAAATTTGAATCCACATACACACACTGCAGCCCACATTTATCGAAGAAATGTTAGCTTGGGCTCCTACGCTTTACCTTCTAATTTCCTTTCATTTACACGACTAACAACTCTCTTCGTTAAAAATGAGTTAAACTGAGGTCGGGAAATCTGGTAATCAGCATTTTAGTATGTAAACTGCTGATCAGCATGTTAGGTACGCCCGAATAAGGTTCTAATTTGGTGGCTTAATGATGTCGGAATGAAACAAAAGATTAAACAATACATTTCTATCCACTGCAACGTCGTATTCCCATTACTTGGCATGATATCAAAATCATTCTACAATTATCGGGCACCATAAGATCTTCGTCCTATTTACGTATTTAAACAATGTTCCCATTCGATGGCTATATCTTTGTTGGACTGACCACCAGTTTGACAAATACCAATTTATGACCATTAGGATTCCATATACCGCTACTGAGGGCTTTTGTTCGAAATTGCGTCAAACCTAAGATTTTCACGATTGCAAGCATCGCCCCAGCGGCCTTCTTTGAGACAATCATCACAAATTCGGACGACATATATTATTGTACTAGTGCTATACTTTTCCGGTTCTTTCCCAGTAAACCGTCTCATTAATTAACCCCGAATTGATCAAATTCCACAAGGCTGGCGGTTGGTCACCCGGTGGATTATTCAAACGGAATCCCTATGTCACCGGAATCCACAAAGTAAAATACCGGTTCGGCTGCCTGACTATATCGAATTTGAACGATTTTCGATCACGAACATAGCCGCAAGCAGCCATCTTGGTTTTACTCTTTAATGACGAAATCCTTCGGTGCACCATACAACCAGCATTATCCATCCGATTGGTCACGAACTCCATACGGATATTCGGGATGAACTTCAGATGAGAGCTAACGAATTTGAACGATTTTAGATTAAAAACATGGCCGCCAACAGCCGTCTTGTTTATTAATCTTTCACGGTGGGGAATTACGTGGTTTCGAGGCTGCAAGGTGAGTACCACGAATTAAAAATGTGCAAACGCACACAAACATAATTTATTAGGAACTGACACAAAACATAGCATTTTGACAGTTACGAGCATAATTATGCGAGTTTATTTTAAAAACAAGTTGATACCTTATTTGTTCGGAAATTCTGAATAGTTTTCTATAACATTCTTATCAAAGTTGCCAGTCGGAGGTTCGTGAAATACACAATTCCATACATCTAGGAGAATCCTTCGACTGACAACTTTGTTTGAAAAATAGTATAGCATATGCTCGTAGCTGCCAACTACTATCATTCTGGTATATAACCCTTTTCCTCGTTTCTGGTCGCGTTTGCGGTCGCCTCGGTCATTGTGAATGCGTGATACTCATCAACTCGAAGCCACGCGATTCCCCAACCGTGTCTCTCTGCATGACTAAATTATTGGGCACACCCTGCAATCATCTGATTGACCAAAACGGATATGACTCGTCGGGGTAACCTCTAGATAAAATCCATCGGCATACACTGCAGCCCCACCCTTATTGGAGAAATGTTTTAAAATGACAGTCATGTCTAGGAACACTTCTATAAATATCGTATTTGATCGATTTTCCATCAAAAACAAGGCCACCATCAACTTTCTTGTGTGTTATTCTTAAATAACAATTACTAATTCGGGAGCTACAAAACAATTTCCGAATGTCATTCAAAAAACACCAGTGGCTGTCACCGGTCATCTGAGATTTCACATTTGAATCCATCGACTTTAATGTATGATATCTGCTCTCCGAGTGCTCTCACTGTCAACGACACTTTCATTGAAACGGGAACCAGATCGTATACTGTGATAGGAGTGACCATTTGTAAATACAATTTGAGGTTTCAGACCGCAAAGTGTTTTCAAATGGACACGCTTTCGAGAGTTCCTTATATGTTGAGTGGTGACCTAAGCGTATCCACATTATATATGTCAAAGTTTGACCATTATATATCATGGCACATAAGCCTATACACAAGTCGTTCTGCCAAATATGATATGCATCACACACTCACAAAAAAATTCCAAACTCGTGACCTAGATATATATTGTCAAGTCAGGATATATTGGTATGGGGCGGGGATGCAAACAGCGGATTATCGGAAATGATGATGATTATGACGATCAGTGATAATGATGACGACGTTGGTGATGATGAGGATAAAGATGTCAGCCACGACGACGATTGACGACGACGATAACAACGTCGATGATGCTGATGATAAGGATGATGGCGGTGAAGATGGGATGGATGTTGACGAAGATTGATAAAGACGGCGACAAAAATGTCAACGATAGGGATGATACGGGCGACGATGTTGATGAAAATGATGATCAGTGTTCGCGCTGGACCGAAATTTTTTTTAGCCAAAAGTTTAGCCAAATGAAAATTTGATTAGCCAAATGAAAAAAACTTTAGCCAAATGTTTTTTGGCCAAATTAAAAAAAACTTTGACCAAATTAAATCTAACAGACACAGGTAAAATACACAATAATTTAAATAATTTTGATGAACTAGAAGTATTTTTATATACATCATTTATTAAAAATTTATTTAATCTTTATGTGAAAGAGTGATTGGGAGGGGGGGGGGGGGGGGGGGGGGGGTAACCCGGGATTGTCCTTAATTTTTGTTTTGTTTTATATCAATATCTTTTTTTAAATCATTAAATATTTAACCTTGCGAAAATATCTAAGTGACATCTGGAAACTAATAACTTAATATTGTTACGCAATTATCAAATTACAATCTGTCATAAAAGCATGCATATTATTTTGACTGTATCGATATTGACGACAAATAGCCACAAAATATCTGTCGTGATTCACATTTGGCTGATTAAGCTATTGTCTTACACTTGGTGCTCATAAACCTCGACGGTCATAAATACAATGTCATCATAAACATGCATTGTGCAGAGGCCCCGTGAGTGACCAGACAGACAATGGGGGATTAGGGGATTAAATGTAATATAATGACCTTTTGCTGTTTCGTGCAGAGTGACGTAATCATTCTCCAGATTAAAACACTAAATATGATTGCATATCACTTTGTGATCGCTTGGTTGATAGAGTTGTCGATCGCTTTCCCTTTGTACTGTCCGCGATCGGGTTTCCCTTTGTACAGTCGGCGATATATTTATTCCCACTTTCGTTGTTTTCGGACTAGATCGTTCACATCACTAAATGTTAGAGCTTACCTTTTGCTGCTACGGAACGATATTTCATAAGTACGAAAATAATGAAATACTTTCGTCACCTAACTTCGTCTTGAATGTCGATCTATTGAACGCTTTTATTAATTAGCTTTCTGACTCCATGCTTTCATTCTCCATTTGGGGTAAAAAAAAGTTTAGCCAAATGAAATTTTGATTAGCCAAATTCGAAAAAGATTAGCCATTGGCTAATTTGGCTACCGACAGCGCGAACACTGATGATGATGTTGTTGTTGCTGATGATGACGATGAAGATGATGATGATTGCGACGAAGATGACGATGAGGATGATTATGACGATGTAAGTGACCCCATTGAGTATATGTATATAGCCATGTTCTGCATTAATTTGCATCGTTGAAATTTAAAGCATAGCATAGCCAAGACCGAGTGGCTCTCCATTGTACCCATAATTGCTTGCCTGATTGATACCCCACGTTGGGTTGGAATTTTCCACTGATAGCGGAATATGTATAATTGTTGGAAATGTGAAACATCACCCCCTATGGTTGAAAATTTTGCAATTGATGGCTATTTCAGACCGAAGATTTGATCAAAAGTTAGAAAATATTCGACTTTTGGTCTAAGTCTAATATCAGTACATTTAACACTAACTATACTTGTTGGGATATCAACATATCATAACAGTTTAAACCTTTATCCAACAGAACGGCCCTGTGCCAATGCATTCTCTTATATATGCGAGTCGACTATAGGTCGCCTCGCATATATAAGAGAATGCATTGGCGTAATACATTCAAAATTATAAAATTGTTAAAGAATGTAAGAAAAAATGGTAAAAAGTGTTTTTTTTTAGGCCAATGCCTTCTCTTATATATGCGAGGCGACCTATGGTCGACTCGCATATATAAGAGAATGCATTGGCACAGGGCAAAACTGTAACTATCACAATGTGGTCAAGGAGCCGGTTCCAATGATATCCATATTTGTATGGTTCTATTGAGACAGACCGAAGATATTTTAGGCTGTTGAAGCTTTATTTGCCCGGTTTTGGCCGGTTTGTTGGGTAAAGGGTTAAACCTAGTTTGGTCAGAAAGTTTCAACTAATGTTGTGTCAGTCATGAAATTTCCAACTGTTGAGAATTTTGCTCAAAGTTGGCAACCGAAAATCCTACACCCCTCTCGTCACGTCCTTGAATGTACTTCCAACTTTGCAGGTGCTGCTGGTGGAACTCTCACACGGGATGGTAAAGAAATATATAAACTATTTTTAGAAACTAAATTAAATTGAACTTGAGTTGAATCCTTTTGAAGATCACAAAAAACAAAGCTGATAATGTCATGAATATCACAAAGAATACAAGCTGATATTGTCATGAAGATCACAAACAATATAAGCTGATAGTGTAATCACAAAAGATAAAGCTGATAATGTTATCTGACACTGACTCTGGATGGCGAAACCATTTTCGTTTGTTTGTCGCCGATTGTTGCGTCACGAACCAGATGTAAATGTTTATAATTGAGCGTAGTTTTGATGTTTTCTATTGAGTGGTATGGTCGATTTCTTTGAAATTGTCGGCCCTGTTAGTAGAATGGTACATTCTCCAGGTTGGCATAACGCCTGAATACTAACTTATCAGTTTCACGAACTCGAACAAGTCCATAATATGTCTTTAAGACAAAGCACTGAAGTGAACAATTAGAATATTGGATGGGTGACCATCTAGTGAAGTAAAATTAAGCTAGCGATCAATGGAGTCATGGGATAGTCCCATATAATTGGTAGGTATGCCTTGGGCGAATATATAAATAGACGTATTGATAAGA
The DNA here is from genome assembly GCA_032622095.1 of Siphonodentalium dalli. Taxonomy (NCBI): domain Eukaryota; kingdom Metazoa; phylum Mollusca; class Scaphopoda; order Gadilida; family Siphonodentaliidae; genus Siphonodentalium; species Siphonodentalium dalli. The sequence continues at coordinate 130,565,860 of CP136062.1, read as the reverse complement.
AAGCACTGTAGTAGCAAGGTCTCACCACGAGACGAAGGACATCTACATCGCGTAAAATGCCACATTGGATGGCGTTCTAGAAAGCGTCATTTCCGTTAGTTTGCAACCCTATCTAAACTAGTATTGATATTGTTGATGCAAGACATGGCTTCAGAGTATATAATACAAGGCAGTTGGGGAAATAGTCAGTCGTCGAAGGGACTTCTGCACTGTTACATTATAGCATTAAGTGGTTACAGTTAAAAGAAAACTACAACAGAACGCTTCTTGAGGGTTAGACGCGTACATTGCACAAATACAGGCACAAATTGTGGAGATTTTCAACAAGGAATCCTGAATTTCATATATCATCAGGGGGTGATAGGAAGACAGTCAGTCATGACTATATCATCCTAACAATATACATATATATATATTATATTTGTTTGTATTTCCCATGTATGTATATTGTAAATAATCCTATCCTATCAGCTTTATTGTACATAGAATCTGAAAATTTTTAAGAGAGGACAAACATCATCCAATCGTTACCAAACTTCATTTGGCACTCTTCACGGTGATTTATAGATTGGAGCTCTTGAAATTTTCAAAATTTCGTTGGAAAACATAGCCATGTAGCCCACATTTTAGCGGAGAAATGTTTTGAAAATTTTACGGGCATGCAAGGATAACCTCTAGATGGGAGCTGTTGAATTTGAACGATATTCCATAAGAAAAAAACATGGCCGCCGTCAGCCATCTAGGATTCACTCTTTGCATAACTAAATTCGTCTGCACACCATATAGGCCACACCCGCCACCCGATCGTAACCAAACTTAATCCGGATCCCAAATGGGAGCTATATTAGATTTTTTTCGTTCGAAAATATGACCCTCCAGTTAACCATCTTGAATTTCATATTTAAATCCATCGACACACCTGCGCACCACATTTATTGGAGAAATGCTTAAAATGAAAACAGTTAACACAATACAATCCCTTCACTAAAACGTTTTCACTGTTTTTTTCTTTACCATTCCATTGACTGATCAACATAACATTAACACCTCTTCAAGTTGAGCTACACTGCAACATATCCTCGCACAAATACGCACATAATCAATCGATATTTTAAGTGAAATAGGTACATAATGTGGCTATGATTCTGAAATAAGCAGATAATGGAGTCATGTCCTCTATTTCGTTTTATGGCGTGGGTTGGCTTATTTGTGTCATCCGCACATTATCTGCGTAAATTGGCCTCATTATGAGTCGATAATGTGACTAAAATTTTCAGCACATTATCGACTCAAAATGAGGCAATTCTCAGCAGATTTTCTACATAAAATAAGTTACATCATAAGCAGATAATATGCGGATTTTTTAGAAAACAGGCTGTATACTGTCATTGAAAGCCACGAAAAAGGAAAGTCGGGACCCGATATTTCAAAATTCTATATAACTTCAACAAATCTTGTGGAATATAAAATCCTACTAAAATTGCTTATCGCAATTACCGACCTATTTCGATCACATGAACCGGACCGTGGTGTAACAAAAGCTAGTATAATTTGAAGCCAAGTGGCATAAATTGCCAGGCATGAAGGTTTATAAGAACTGTTTCAAATTTGCCAAAACATGTAAACAGGAAAAATAGTGCAAGCGACCTTGACATAGATTTAAATTATAAGATGACAGGAATTGAATAATAATCTATACATTTACATCAGCATTATAGATTTAAACGTCAAATAAAGTAGGCGTCAGCTGGAGACATATTTCGTACTCAATATACGACCTCGTATACAAGAGTTACAAGATAAAGAGCTTCTTTAGATGGGAGTGTTAAACTAATTTGCTACGTGCCTCGAGCTCAGTCATGTCATGCGTTATTATCCACAAAAGCTTCGTAACAAGACGCAACTACATCTTCATTAGCCCCTCATTAACAACTTTGACAACATCGACCTTGTTGAGACACCAGCGCGTCGTACAGAGACGTGGTGATGGTGGTTGAAATTGCATGAAATTTGAAAGCTTGAATTGCAGCTGAAATTCCAAGCTGGGCGTACCCAACGGAAACAGTTTCTAGCGACGTCCCTGGCGTTATACGACCCTGGTCGGAAGGGTTGTATATCTACGTATGACAAACCGCATGTTTTATTTGCGAAGTCCGCATGCTATTCTACAACAACGATTTTAGTATTCATGTGACCACAAATCGTAAGCTTGCTATAGCACATTAAGGGGGCGCTCAAGTGACAAATTTTGAATGGGCATTTCCATGCAATTCTCCGGAGAAAAAGATAGTTATCTGGTGACAAAAGGAGGTATATCATTGAACTGGTGGGTGCGCTTGGTAAATTATAACATTTTCTATAGATTTATTTTTTAGAATTTTTTTAGAATTACAACAGTACACCTACTTTTGAAAAATCAATATAGAACTAAAAAATAAATACACCAAAATTATAATGGAACAGGTTCCAAGCGGATACGCCAATTAAATACCTATATTGTCTTCAATACCAAATCAATTCACACTTAGAAGTATATGCAACTCTGTAACTTTTGCTCCGCAGATTTGCATGGAATTCCCCATTCAAAATCGGTCACTTGATCTCCCCCTTAATTAGGACGATCAGTCGTCCAGCGACGATGAAGCCATGTCAATTTCTGATATGCACGGGCTGGGGTTTCATGACGGGGAATTACTGTTTTGTGCAAGACTGGTGTCGGCGGTTGCATATGCGTGCAGTAGCATGGTTTCATTCCATATGAGATTGCCATGTCAACAGTTAATCCACTCTTTCTATTCCACAAGATATGATTTACGGAAATGACATTATTAACTCAAACTGTACTGTAATAATTTAAAGTGACTAAATTAACCATAAAAATTATTATCATCCATAATGCCCAAAGGGCATGGACACGGATATTTCGATGTTTGTTTCAAAACCATGTATGGTGGTATATGAGTATAAATTATTTGATTTGGGAATGACCCTCTAGTTGCGCTGTTGGAGGCCACGTTGGCTCAGTTGGTAAGGTGCGTGACACATACATTATGACAGCAATATTGAAGCTGGTTCTGATCCTGATAGGCTCGGATTTCTGATCCGCCCACAGGGACGGTGGTTTCTACGTGCAGTGGATTGATTTCCATCCACCCGAACAATTGGTATCTCCTTCATCAAAACTGGAAATCTTCCGAAACGCAGAAAATCCACCAACCAAGCACTTAGCCATTATGGCATACTGCCCTCCTTAATTTTATTTAAATGATGTTCCACCACAGAGATTATTGAGTATGCAGACCTTCTGCGAAGGTTCCGATTTCCCGAACCACCGTGTGCTCCCTAAGCACCGTGTAGGTATAAACAGAACGATCGAGCCCGTCTGTTAAAGCTTTACCTTCCCCACGAAGTCATAACATAATTGCAGTTGCAACGTTATAAAAAAAATGTCGTTTTTTCACTGTCGACATGTGATTGATTTATGTACACCCCACCCCGAACTTAAGATGGTAAAGATGTTAAGTGTTAGCTTATCAAAGTGTTCACAACGATATATCGGCATTATTCGTATATTGACATGAACTATTACGCCTTCTACTGCGTTTAGTACTAAACATTGCATTTACAGTAACAATTGTCCATGTGTTAGACATGCGATTTGCACATCCAATAATTTGTTAATGGTGCCGACTAATTCGCTGCGATAATATTTTGAATGTGTTGAGGGTTTCTTAGTGAAAAGCTGTGAGTGTTCGCGCAGTGAACTCGAAGGGTCGTTAATATGTCATTTTATGGGTTCGTTATGAATGCAACAACTGTTACATGTATTTGAGACCGATCAATGTGATTATACGTGGAAGCCCTCAGCTAAGAGCATATTCAGACAAGGTTAATAGGATATATGTGGAGGTTACAATACACCAAATGATTTGCATAGGCCTCAGTATTAACAAATCCCGCTGGCCTGTATTCGCAGGAAAGATTTGACCCTGCACGAGTATCAAAAATTGAAGAACGTTCTTTTAGACACACGAAAATGTGCCCAAAAGTTAACGTATTGCATCACGCTGCAGTTTGACAAACGCCACACTACCCTTAAAAAGGAGCAAAAAGTGACATCGAAAAAAACACCAACCCCTCCCATAAATTATTCGCCAATTTGACAGCCGTAACTGTTCACCGTGTGGCTATATTTTATGTTTCTCATCGGGAAAGACGTTTGTGTATTTTCGTGCACTTGTCATCCATGTATCATTGACCATCCAGCTGCCAGGTTTTATTTATGCTGATCCTATCTTGGGGGTTCCAGTGGAAATCACTTTACTAATTTGTATTTGGTGTATTATAACCTGGAATGGCACGTTGACTCAGGGAACTGGTGGCTTAGTACTCGTACTATAGAGAAGTGATTTTCAAAGTATTCTCTAACCGAAGGAAGCCAATGAAGAGGAACAAACAGTGTCTGGTTATATAGGGGTCACAAAGCTTCACTCAGGAGTACCCAACTTTCTTATCGACAATGGCACACACACAGTTAACCCTTTCTACACTAACGCATGTAGTTACACCATAGTAAATGATCGGCTAATAAATTAAACACGCAATATATCCTGGCACAAATACGCACATAATCGACCTATACTGTGAAATAGGTACATACTGTGAGTATTTGATTCTGAAATAAGCATATCAACATATACTCGCGTAAATACGCACATAATCGACCTATAATGTGAAATAGGTACATAATATGATTATTTTATTCTGAAATATAAGCAGATAATGGACTATTAGCCGTTATTTAGTTTTATGGCGCGGGACACAGTTAAAACACATGTTAAAGATCGTCCACCTGAAAAGTCGTGAGTTGGCTTATTTGTGGCATTGTCCGCACATAATTTGCTTAGAATCGCCTCATTATGAGTCGATAATGTGACTAAACGGTCTCATGTTCAGCACTTTATGGACTCAAATAAGGCAATTCTAAGCAGATTAACTACCTAAAATAATTCTGTTATAAGCAAATAATACGCGGATGTCGGGAGAACAGGCTGTGAAACACACGTTTGTTGAACTTGAATTACCTGAACATTTCTCTCCAATAACTATGATTATTTCTGCACTGTTATTATATGCCGTCTGTTAATTTATCATGAACAACCCCTCCAAATGAATAATATATATTTGTGTACTTTTATAAGTGAGTGGGAGAATCGATTTAGTCAAGAATAGTTTAACACCAAAGCCTTTATGTCATTGGGGCCATTTGAGTCCGAATATCGACTGGAAATACTTAGTGACTTGCATCACGGAAGTAGGAGAGAACTCAACACATGTTTACGGATTGATGCAGTCAGAATAGTCAGCGGACTCATGCGCTCCGTCTCAAACAAAGACATCATGACAGATGTCGGCTGGGCCCCGATAAGAAAGAGGCGCCAACGTCACAAACTACAAACTTTGTATAAACTTGTAAATCAGAAGGCTCCTACTTACCCCACTAAGATATTACCACCCAGATAACATTACCTGATATATCCGAGTATGAATTCAGAGACCACGAAAAGTTTTCACATATTTCAGCAATACTGAGCATTAAACAGAAGGTTTTTCTCATCAACCATAAAAGCGTGAAATGACGTTCGCAATAATAGAAGCCCCAACGATTTTAGATTTTATCATAGAAATAGCAGTGTGATCCGGCGTTGACCAGGTTAAAGTCACGTGGAACCCTCCGCTGTGGTTATTTTGTGAGAATAGAAGTATGCGCTTGCTCAAAGTGTCATTCTCATACATTTCGTACACAACTGGACATCACAAAACGTCATTCCCATACATGGATTATAAGCAGTGGCTCACATTGTCGGAATACTTGCAATTTGTTTACTGCGATTAATTCGTCCCACTGTAAAGAAGAAGGTGCCTATTTAACTCTTTCAACCAGGAAGCCCGCTAAAGCGGGCACTACGTAATTTACGTTCATCCCGGCAGCCCGCTTTAGCGGCAGAGCGCAATTATCGGGAATAATACAATATTTCCAGAGATTTACGAATGATTTTATTGGTTGGCGACTTGTATATCCTTTGGGTGATATTCGGTATCAATACTGATTTATTGGAACGCACGAATACCTAGCATGTACGCCATTACTAGAATTTCCGGGCCTAAATATAGACAGCACCTGTATGGCGTCACGATTACTATTTTGGGGTTTCCTAAAAATCGATGACGCAATATGCTGCCGACAGGTGTGGTGTTTTGAGTCACGTTTGATTTTGGTTTATTGTTTATCACAAAAACATACCGATAAGATTACGTTTATGAAATAAAGAAGATAATGTTGACCTTTCTAACGATGTTTTACTTGTGGTATCCGTCTAATGTCTCCTATTTTCGACGCAATGTTACGGAAATCACAGTGCCGCACAACGCCGCGACTTTAATAACAGCTGCACGTGCATATTATAAACATGACATCGACATTCATAATCATTTTGGGAATCCGATCAGGACATTGGCAGTTGTTTTATTTGGAATGTTACTCATAATTCCTCAACTTACTGACAAGTAAATCTCTGTGAGTCTAAAATTGCTAAATGTGGGAGTATATGTCTGTTTCGGTCAAATGGCATCTCTTAGGCGTACTAGCTAGGTTAGTACTGGTCTGCTCTTGCCTTTGATAAAGCAATTATGTTCAATGAACTGATTGGTAAAACATTTGAAACCATGCAGGGTGTCATAACAACCACGTTTATACACAACACTTGCAAAGAATGACACAAACATGTACAGTGTATGTATTTGTGGAAAACATTGATATACGAAATGGATATCCCAGATACAGGTGATACGTGCCACTATAGCATATATTGGGGTTCAATGTCCCTTCTCGGTTCTCACCTGCACACACCTGATATATCATTTAGATGTGAAACCACAACTGGTACATAACATAAATTGAAGGTCACTTGTTAACGATCATAAAAAACGTAATTTGCCATACCCGACATCACTCTAACGGTAGTGCTGCAGCAACACATCAGGGACACATAATTTAACTTTGGCAAGCTGATAATCCAGGGTTCTGTGACAGTTATATCTGTATATTCATGGATGAAGAAAGAGTTAATTACAACTGCGCTCACTTCAGACGTTATATTTTTTGAAATTGCACTATCGACGTGCCTGGAATTCTCGGCAGTAATAGATGATTGTCACATTGGCGCGCAGTTTGCCATCAAAAAGTAACCAATCATTTTATATATTGTTAATATTTATATTGACAATTTAGTTTCATCCATTTTGGTACCGCGACCCTGCCCTAACTCAGAGGGTGCCACATTGGCATCTTCAAACCACACCATATATTCATCGTATCATGTTAATGCCTAATATACATTTAGGGGATATTTCGTAACCAACACGGTTTTATCAATATTGGTGTCCCTAGCTCCCCGTCCCCAATATCTCTCAGGGCCATATACTTACGCCATACATTGCTCGAAAATGGCAGCAATATGCATGTCTCACATCGAAGTACTGGCCATATAGAAATATCATCCAATAAAAAGATAGCAAACGAGCTATGTATCAGTTTTGATACAGTTCCCTGTACATGCCGTGATGACAGTTGAAAAGATATGTGTTCAATATATACAACAAAACGAATGTTCAAATTTAGAGTAATTCATGACGTAGGTATATCTGGCCCTGTCATCGCTGTTTACTTTTAGCCACATTGTTCGATTCATGGGGACGCCTACATTATATCTAATTTTGGTAATAATTGGCGATACAATGTTTTATCTCGACATTCTGGTGCCCTCCTGTCCTCAATCCCTGGCCCAAATGACACTGCATTTAAGCCCACACCATTATATATGTTGATTATATAAGGTTGGTAAATTCGTCGACACAGTTGTATTCATTATCCTCTGGTGCCCCTCCCCTCCCAACTACTGACTCGAATAGTGTCACTTTGGTTTCTTTAAACCACATCATTAGGTTCCTCGTATTCATGGAGGTGACTATATGTAACTTTAGTGGAAATCGGCGTCTAGAACATTCTTATCAATGTTATTGTCTCTCCTCCGACCCAAACAGGTGGTTTCTTTAAACAAACAGGATTATATTTCGCGTATCATGGAATATGTATCACTTTGTTTGAAATCGGCGCTAAAAATATTCTTATCAATTTGGCGGCCTCACCATTCCTGTCTCGAGCGGTCCCAATTTTTGACATCTTTAAACCACACAATTAGACTCCTCATATCATGGAGATGACTGTATATCAGTTTGGTTGATATCGGCGACTAAACACATTATCTAATTTAGTGCCCCCCCCCCATCTCTGATCCAAGACGGCACAAATTTGGCGTCTTCAAACCACACGATTAGATTCTTCGTATCATGGAGAAGAATATGTATCAATTTGGTGGAAATCGGCACTAAACCTATTTTTTTCAATGTTGGTGCCCTCCCCTCTCCATCCCTGACCCGAGAGGTGTACATCTTTAAACCACACAATCAGACTCCTTATATCATGGAGCTGACTATATACCAGTTAGGTGGATATCGGCGACTAAACACATTCTTATCAAATTTAGTGCCCTCCCTATCTCTGACCCATACGACAACAATTTGGCGTGTTTAAACAACATGATTAAATTCATCGTATAATAATGGTGAATATGTATAAATTTGGTGGAATGCGGTACTAAAACTATTTTGATCACTGTTGGTTCTCCTCCCCATCCCTGAATTAAGATGCGCCACTTTTACATCTTTAAAGCACACAATTAGACTCCTCATATCACGGAGATGACTATATATCAGTTTGGCGGATATCGGCGACTAAACACATTATTATCTAATTTAGTGTCCCTCCCCCATCTCTGATCCATTCGGCACCAACAAGATTAAATTCATCGTATTATGGAGAAGAACGTGTATCAATTTGGTGGAATTCGGCACTAAAACTATTTTGGTAAATTTTGTTGCTCCACCACTTTTGCATCGTTAAACCACACCCAGGTCCGCGCTGGACCGAAATTTACTTTTGCCAAATAATTTGCCAAATGAAAATATTTTTTGCCAAATTCAATTAAAATTTGCCAAATGTTATCCCTGATAGTATCATTTTCTGCAACCTTGATTGAGTTTTATATTTCGACAATCGCGGTTTGAACGACGTTTGATATCGGTAGGAAAGCAGTTAGTCAATAATTATACTCGCATATCTATTGTGGTTTATCATACAACAATAAACCAATCACCGAACAATAAAATGGTAGAAGAGTTGCTACATCAGAAGGGAACATCACAAGAGGATTAGCTATGTAAACACCACCACCACCACACTAAATACTGTTAATCCATCCACCCACCGATAATAATGCTACCAGATTAACGGAGATTAATGGAAGTGTAGTAGTTTCCTAAAATTAATGGTATTGATTGACTGATATTTTTCAACTTTATTGAGGAATTAAAAAGTGACTTGCCAAAAATTTTGCCAAATGAAAATATGTTTTGCCAAATGTGAATTATTTTTGCCATTGGCAAATTTGGCAAGTGGCAGCGCGACAGTTACTGTCCACACCATTAGACTCCTCGGGTCATGGCTCATAAGTTTGGTGGACATCGGCGGAAAAAATGTCAATGATTGTTTTGCCGTTTTCTGTCTCTGACACCAACAGCGCCAATAAAGAAAATTTAGCATGCACCATTATCTTCCTCATAACAAATACTCCCGGTTGGCCCCTTTGCAGCCCTCGGAATAGTCCCCGGTTAATTTCGATAGAAGACAGACAGATAGAGAGACATACAACAGACATTAGCAAATATTGACATAGTTAATTTACCCTACCACTAGACCCCAAGTATATTACCATTCAGGACGTAGGCAATATAATGTATTTCACACCAGATTACGGAACTATTGCAGTGATCTTCAGTCCGTCAAATTTCAAAACACGTTGTGTCAGGCAACCAGTGTGAAGATGCCTATCATTACTGATTCGTGCGTCCCTGCTACCAGTCAGAACGAACGGAGATGTATCAACATTTTATTGCGGAGACTAAACGAATTTAGTTAACTTTTTCACATTATCAATTAAACGTATGTTTTCGCCTCAGCAAGCACGCACAATCGACATTGGCACCCCAACTACAGTAATGCCCTAAATAATCGACTCCTTAACCACAGCAGAATTATGGGTAATTTTTCAGGATTTAGTCGGAAATATGGCTTGTTGCCATTCATCGGAAAGCTCTCAGTGAGATGCCATTCATCGGAAAGCGCTCACACTAGAATTATGGGTACTTTTTCAGGATTTAGTCGGAAATATGGCTTGTTGCCATTCATCGGAAAGCTTGTTGCCATTCATCGGAATGCTCTCAGTGAGAGCTTTCCTATGAATGGCAACAAGCCATATTTCCGACTAAATCCTGAAAAATTACCCATAATTCTGCTGTGGTTAAGGAGTCGACTATTTAGGGCATTACTGTACCACACATAGTCCTTCCTCGATAATCTGTTACAATATTCTCCGGTCATCAGTCCCCACTCTCATCATATGCAGATGTAAATAAGTTACTTATTTTGCCACTACTTTGTTAAACGGACATGGCTCATAATTCAATCCCCAAATAATTTTGTCTACGTAATTTGGAGGGACGGCTACGATAGGGTGATAAATACATTCGAACTGTTGGTATGCGGGCTTCATATGCTTTGAAAGACACTTGCCAAAGTCACAACCATTTTCCAGCGGTTTCAGTTTTTCGCCAAAAGTCAAATAAATACTCTTTATTGCTACCATATCAGGAATAGAATAACACGGAACGCTCTTGGAACGCAAATGTCCAATATGACTTTCGGGGTCCAGTATGACTTTTTCCCCGGACTATCATGTGATGGCTTTTGCCCAATCAGAAATAGTGTTAGTTAAGGAATGGATAATAATATATGTTTGTCTATATATCGTCTGCTGATATTTTCTGAAAAGCACCAAGAGAAATAACAGACAATTCCAGTGTATACTTTTATTTATAACTCAATTTAAATTTTGTAAATAAATTAAGGGTTAAAGGCAGTATGGTTTTGAGAATTTATTCAGGTACTAAGAACAGGAACTACATGTCTATATTACAGTTTATTTATTCTGATCTGATAGTGGTGGACCTGACCATTGTGTCATCCTCGTTTGAGGAACGGAGATATTCACTTCCCCAATTTTTCGTGGATATTTACACTGACATGTGGACCCTAAATACAGTTTATTACATAAGATCGTAGTCCGATGTTACCCTGTTATTTGTCGATAGCAAACTGCTGGAAATGTAATTAATTCCGGTTCTCTGTTGAACTCGATGGCCTACAATCAAGACAATATCAATTTCCCTCCTTGAATGGTGGACCCCACACATATGGCGTTTGTCATTCGTCGGCTGTTGAGATGCCATATAGGTCACGTGTTTCACCACATCATAAAAAAGGGCACGAGGATTTTGATATAGTCTGGAATTTGGACAAACACATTGTCATTGTCCAAATATCTACATAAAAACTTTTATTAAAAATAAAGGAAAATACAAAAAAAACATACAAAAACAAAAACAAAAAAATCAATTTAATGTGTATTATGTGCATATCTCTTGTTAAATGCCATTCACATATTGTCAGCTATTAAATTGTATATACAATTTTTCAACACATGCTTTTATCTGCGCCCGTGCCCGGGGGAGGATGGGCGTTAGAGAGAAATATTGACAACATGTTATATAAAATGCAAAAACTCTCTAAAAAGTTTCTGGGCCCTGTGTAGCTTTTTGGGACACGGCGCGCTCCTCAATGCCGGGGATGTCCTCCATTAACACAACCAACAATATGATAACATATTAACACGGGCACCGTTCTTCATTCCAGCGCACAAACACGGCTCGCTCAGCAACTACAAACTACAACATAACCTCCAATCAAGGGACCCCCCGAAAATGAGCCCGGACTGGGAAATTATAATGCAAACAACCTTTATATATTGGCAACTGTCTATTCACCACAGAAACAATAACATTAGAATAAAATAATCTGCATAACCATTTGAGGGATACTATCTCTTATCGCACTAACTATAGCAGCTGTGAACAGCAATACTCGATTAGACTAAAATTAAAGACATTTATATGTACAAATAGAGCAAACTAGAGCACGAATGTGTTATATTGGGGTACAGAATGCATATCCACTATACTACACCATACACTCAATCTGCACATGGAATGGGTTTCAATTAATAATAAATAGCAAACTATCAAGATATTCAATTCACTAGATTATTGAATCAGAGTACGGATTATGAGTGTTGAAAAACGGTGCTCGTATTCCATAGAATAATTGCAATTGTCAATTTCACGTCTAGTTTGAACTTCCATTGAATCATAATTGATAAAACACCTTGGCGTCATTTCTGTTTTTATCAGCCTATTATTACCAAAATTACCAGGGTGGGTGTCGTGACAATACTTTCTGATACTTGACCACCCACTCCTCCCTCTGTTCAAATATTTTTCCAAGCAAACGTTTTGGGACCCACCCCCAAAAATAATTATATAAATCAGAAGAAGTAACAAAGTTATACCAGCCTGGTTATTTCCAGCAATTACTATTTAGCATATTCATATAACACACAAATAGGAATGGTAGTAGCATGATCGGAAGCAAAGTCATAGGTATCAACATTGAAATACTTCTAATACATAAAGATATGCATTCTGTATAGGGATTTCATCTTTGGTCTATAACATTCACCTCAAAATTCTTATAGTGCATGTGCACATAGAGTGTTGGCCAACATAGTATGTTGGCCATTACACCCAATGTGACATCCTAATGTACTGGGCAATATGTCAGTGATTGATTGCTAGTGGTTTAAAAGTCTCAGAGGGCAAGACGATATTTGCAAATATTTTGTAGCCATGTATAATATTACTGCTGCTACATGCTTATTGACATTATATCGACTATCAGAAATATCGAAAACGAATAAGACTCCTATGCTAGAGCAACATCAAATAAATCAGGAAATACAATTATTATCAAGCATTCTATTGTTGCAATTGAGAATACCTACATCCGCTGATTTTCTCTATCTGACACACATTTGACTGGCCGAGCTGTCATGTGAATCAGATGATCTACTGTGATATTATTTTTATTGTGCCACTATTCAATATATATGAGTTTACAGTACCCATATTTTTCTGTGACCCCATACTGTGGGTAGGTAATTGGAGTTTAGTTTTTTGGAAGACTGCATATGCAGAGAACAACCTATATATTGAGGTATTGAAATTTTATTTTATGAAGGAGACCCAATGGAGGTTTTAGGTCATAATGACTCCATAAACTACAATTATGTATACCAGGAAGAGTACAAATACTTTCTGGACAATTCCAGAAATAATTTGGGCATGTAACACATTATACCAGTAGGTCGGGTGTCTGGAAAATACCATATTTTGACTCTGGTATGATTTCAGCATTACGATTCCAAAACACCAGTTAAAAGATGTATCTGTAGTTATCTCACTAAGCGAGGTGTGAGTGGATCGTTTTTGGCGCATATCCTGGTATTATTTTATGGTAGTGTTGGGTGTGATTAAGCAAAATCGGGATCATGCTTATTGACTGCACATCAGCAATGACACACAGCAACAACCTTGGTCTTATCAGAATCTGATCTATGGATAACTCACCAATAACATGCGAATGTGCTGGGCGAAATCAGTAACTAGACACAAAGGCCGTAGCTGTGTTTTACTGCACAGCATGCATGCTTATGCGACTGTAGAATCGGGATGATATGGGGACGAGGTGTGATTCGCCACATTTATTCCGCCCGTTTTGCCTATAGGATAAAAAGAATATTGCATACAGCCAGATTGATGCACCAATGACATGGCTTTTACATTTTAATGACACTTGCAGCAGCAGGTCGATATATGGCATGCCCAAATGTAACTGTATTTGTTTGGAGGTCCAAAAAACAACGCACAACAAGATATATATTATTCAACCACGTTTGCAGTAATCTGGCAGACATAAACACTCAATACTGATTAATCTTTTCAGACATTATGTTGTTTTATGGTGATATTTCCTAAAAGAAATGTTCTGCAAATAGTTACCCAAAAAATTAAAATATGCAATGAAAAATGTTTTATTTATTTTCTCGCAGACAGTGATTTCAGATGGTTCACCTAGCGCATACACTAGTCGGGTTCATAAGCTCGACAATGCAGTGTGTTTTTTTGCAAGTATTACCTATCAAACTCTATCGGCCTACCTAAAATAATTTATTTTTATTTTTAACCACTTTTTGTTTTACATAATTAGAACAAATCTCTCATAGTGAGGGTAAACAGATGTTATAGTACTATAACATACATTGGTTATAAAGGATAATTATTCTTTCCTTCAAATTGATTGTTTGAATTTGAGATTTTCTGACAATTCACGAATTGGGCGCCTACTTAGGATAATGCAATGATCCTATACGTTATTGTTGAATGATGCTTGCGCCCAACATAATGAATTATTGGCAATAATGAACGTTTTGATTGTATGATATCATGGTCATATTTATCTAACATTGTTCCAATGATATCGCATTCCCCAGTGGAGATTATTTAAAAATTGATCATATGGCTTAATGTTTAATTGGTATATGGATGTGTTACCTTCATAAATGCAGCTAATTAGTTCATTCATGACCAATACATATTTAATATTATCTACACGAACAGCAGTAAATCCATAATCCCATAATTCCTTAATGGATAGAAGATATTTATTGTGCAGTGACAGAAAGAGCTAATTTCCTTGTCACAGCTTTTGTTGCATAATTTCTACTGTGTGGAGTTGATTTTGAGGGTTACTGTTAGTTTTATTATCATTGTATTGTAAAGATCGAGCACCAAGTTGAGTATCTATCTGCAACAATGGTAGATTGATTGAGTTTATTCAACAGATCCTCATGCAGATGGGTTCATATATGACCTAAATATTCACTTAGGTTCATATGGAACTTATTTGATTATGAAATAAGCTTCACGTTTCAAGTAAATAAATACGGACGAATTCGTGGACGCTAATACAAATGGGGATAAGCCTCCAACATGATAATCGCGAAGAACCTTCAGCATAACATCACTTGTAGACGCAGAGTTGCATAACATGCAAGTTAAACGACTAATTTGATTTGCACATTTTGTAACACGTATACGATATCCGCTTCACAAATGACGAACGAAATAGTTCCACATTCGAGCAGTTGTCATCGTAGCAATAAATCGACGAACGCGTCTAACTAACATTTGTCTGTCATATATACATATGTTTCCTTTTCTAATGGTACCGATATGGACATTTCCCATGACAAACACGATTAGTCTAGTTGTATATACTTCATATCAATACTCGCGTTTCTTGGAATCTATGCAGGTGCAACGATGTGACGTATTCATGTCGACTTCACCAGACCATGTCATGTCGATTTCACTCTAACGTATTAACCCTGCGCGCACGGGTAACGCGCTTTGTCTTTACAGTATATACCGAAACCATCCCAGATAATCACGAATATCGCATCAGGTTTCTCCCCAGATGTACCGTTACGAAGCTACTGGAATGTACCAAAGATTGGTATAAACACAAAATCGGAATGTGAGGCTCTTGGGTTGGGAGAAAAATTATCCATCATGACCTGGGATGTGGGCATGGAAAAATCTCACCCTCGGGGCCAAATATTTGGTCCGGACACTCGGCAAGCCTCGTGTCCGAGCCAAATATATGGCCCCTCGGGTGAGATTTTTCCATCCCACACCCCAGGTCATGATGGATAATATTAATCTCATTCGTATCCATCTGCGCTAAAATTTAAAGTGATTTGGTTTCTTGATGGAAGACTGCGCTAAAAATCCCTGAGTGTTCAGATTGATTGAAAACAAATATGTGATTAATTAATTGTTTTTGTTAAACATACTATCATTTTAGCCCGCTTTATCTCTCAACCAATCTCAGAACATGGAAATATATATATATATATGGACACACTCACTACCATGGCTGTTCTTGGGTTTACAAATTTTAACTTTTTTCTCTTCTTTCGAGTTGAGCCATGGGCTAACTGAGCGGGGTTTATAATAAACAGAACATCTATACTTTTTTGGATGGATATGGTCATTATCGTGGAAATTCATATTTTGTTCATCACTCATGAGATAATTCCCATATCTAATATCTCTATTTCCAAAAGTGTTGATATTCTCTATATAATCATATGTTATATCAGTACAGTATATTGGGGAAACATATTGTCATTTACCTAAGGCCAAAATAAGGTAGCATTCCATTGCGTAGGGATTGTCTCTTTAGTATATATATTGCAATTGCTTATATTGCTTATGACAAAGGACATTACTCTACCATTATCTCATCCAATCAGTAGCACATGATGAAAACTTATATTTTTGTTAAAACGTTCATTTACAATAGAACAAGTGGTTAAACTAAAAGTAGGGTTGGAGATATAGATGTTTTAGGATAGGAGGAAAACTCCAAACGAAGTCTAAAAAAAACCTCCAAGTAATGGTAATTGTAATGCATTACATTTGAAAGTAATGGTAATGCTTACTTCTTATTTTGAAAGTAATTGTAATGGTAATTGTAATGGCAGAAAATGACAATTATTGGTATTGGTAATGCATTACTTTGCAAAATAACGGATCAATATTTTATCTATATATTAACCCACAGTTTGGCAGTTTATCAACAACCGTTGTGCTAGTTAAGCCAATTGGCATCAATGGCATGTAATCGTGTGTTCTTACATATTTCACAATTTCGACCCACATAACGGCCACCATATTGTCAGCTATATTGGGACCCAGTAGGCCATTTTGTAGTCCAAGATGGCATGAAATTGCCGTAAACACTAATTACCTCCACGCACACCACTTCCTTTTCTTTTTTTCCTTCCCTTGAAATTTATATTTAATTGATAATAAATTCGAGTCAGGAGATACATTATATACATTTTTATATTTTAATGTTCGTGTCTGTAGATACAAATATATTAGACAACGGTCGTTGTGTCAGTTACACCATTTGGCAAGTTATCGTGTGTGTCATGTATGCCTTATGCCACAGCATGACAGCTCTTGGCTTTTGGGGAGGGTGGATTTTTCTACTTATGAGAACAAATAGTGCGGTCTAAAGCGAATAATGATATACTATAATATAGCTAATATACAGTAGTTGTTTCCACATAAACTAATTGGGCATAGCAATCTTGCTTTAGGTGTTATCGGAAACTAAATACAACGTTTTGTGTGAATCGTCATATTCTTCTCACCCTAAAAGTTATTTGATGCCGCATGACTCCATGACTGTCATCCGTGATTTAATACTTACATGGATTACTTTACTCTGGTCATCGCCCTATTCTCAGGTATAAAAACGGGACAAATATCTCTTCTGCGTGAATATACTCTGCCAACTATATCGGCTTTATTTAAAAACTGACCGATATTTTTCATCAGGTGTCCCAAGAAAACCAAGCGGCGAGAAGAAAGTACACTTACATGACAAATCCAACATATGGATTCTGAAAGATTAGTGATTATGCTAACCAAAAATGTAGGTCTCATAAATTCCCTCTCGGTGCGACAACTAAGCCCATTTTTGCCTGGACTATTAATGTTTACAGAACGGAATGAAATTGGGTATGTTGTTTTACCGCCATAAAATACCGATCAACGTGATTTTCGGTTCTGTCCAACATTTGTTCTAGAGCTGCGGACTTTTTTTTACTTTGGAATTTTTCTTGATTTCCTGTTGATAGCTGTTATTTGGTTGATTACCATGAAACATAATTCTTATGTGGTTGAATTTGCTCAAATTACAAACCTCACTTGAATCGGGCATCGGTCAAATTAATCTCACCAGACGTATGTGCCATTTTTTAACTTATCATTTTAATTTTATTCGTGTGTCAGCTCCAAGTTATGGAATCTTTCTGAACTGCAATTTGAAACAAGCCAACGGGAGTATTGCTCTTGTTTTCTCTGTTTTATTGTTGCGATGCGCAGATTGTACCAAAGTGTTTACACAAAAGTGTTTACATGTAGATGATCCTGTAGTTGTTACAGTCTGGTCAGATGTCTGTGACGGACTCGTATCTTCCGCAAAATGCACATAACTGGAACAGTTATCTTTCTTTCACTTGAGTTTATCCTGGTGTATATAATACAGCAGTATGTGTTATGGCATCAGCATAATAGCTTTGTCTGGTTGTCATCTAGCATTGTCGTGCGATTATTTTTTATTTGCCTGAAATTTCTGTATAATGATACATGAAACTCTGACAGTTGCAACATTTGTTTTGAAATAGTTGTTGTGACCACAACCAGAATGGGGCATCTGTCACACAGATAATTTCCTTATTCTTGCAATTGTCTGGTCAATGGCCAGACTTGAAACACCATATGCATTCGGCACAAAAGCAGCTAACGCCAACTAATTGTTTATGTGATACTTCCCACGACATGGTCTCCATATCTCCGACATAAAACTACGTATCGCACTCGTTGGTTTGATGACACGACAAATATGTGTCTCACAATGCAGGTACCCATTACACTGTATTTAGAGTATAATGTATTGGTATCAGCATCAGTGGTTATCACCGAAGAGCGGCCAGAACTGAATTCACTGAATTACTCAATCATCCAGTCTTATTTTATTCCTTCCAGGAGATGTGGAAGATAAAGTCGGCCAACATATATGTTGGTCTTCATCGTCTCCCTGTTGCGTAATAAACTATCCCTTAACATTATGACAGAGGTGGTTATGACAATTTCGATATTTATTGAAAACCATGCATCAGCCAAATGTTGCGTTGACAAATTGGACTACATATTTCGATGACGTCGCGGAGCACGTGACTACAAAACGTAGACGTAAATATACACATTGTGGCTTCTAATGTTGAGTGTATTTGATGGTTCCGGGAATGACATACTCGACCTGATTGTTTGACGAGTGTTTCTAAGGTCTCGACCAGACACATACGATGTGAAACTTTAGGCTATCGGATTAAGGTAGTATTCACCGTTCTTACGGCGCATCACATATGGCACGATACGAATCAACGTTTTGTCATAACACTATTGTTTTGACACACTTCTCGTTCGTTTTTACGTGCATAGACCTTTAGTCGATTAAGCGATTGTTATATCAGCGACTTTCATAAGGACTTTCATAGACGCATTATTGTTGAACCCGAATCAACTGATCGGGAATCTCAATAGCGTTTTGTTACAACGCCGGTCATTTCAAATTTTATCCGGGGGAAGTTTGAAGACTATACTGTTCTCCGTAAACTATACATCGTATTTCACATGAGATGGTTTGAGTATATTTCTTCTTTTGGATATATTGTTAAGTGGATTCAAGAAAGACATACAGAGGCAGTGGGTTATTTCCGCGACTGTATTTTTGTTCGTGCAACCGTGCGTGACAACATAGCCGTCTTTGGAGCCAAACTGTCGGATATTATAAACCAGACGTGACCCGCAATTTCCACGTTATGTATTATTTACAATAAATACCCAAATTTGGCTCAGACTTGTCGCTAATCAATTAGAGACGACTGGTCTAAGATCGATACCTTTCGAAGCGGGAAGATCTATATGCTAGCTTGAAATGAGACGTAGATTGGCACCGTGCAATGTGCCTTCCACAAAATGCGATTCATCATTCATGTTAAACTAGTTGCCTTATGAAAAGTGACGGCCATTGATTGGATGATGCCGTTTGTACGTCATTTGCTAGTTCTACAAGTGGACGTAGTCTCAAAGAAGAGTACAAATTGCGAACTGTTGATTCCCACATAGCGTTTTTCGAATTAAGCATCAACGTCCATATTAAAGGGAGATGATTTTGTTTTCTGCCCGATTGGGTGTGATTGATCGCCCCCAACGGGATGCGATAAGGATAAAGGCCACACTGGTGCAGTTCCTGTGCACAATAATTAGCAAATAACCAATATGATCTCACACCGGGAAAGCATGTAATCGACTAAATCATCTCCCGACTTTCTTTGTTTGGAAAACCTCTTGCTGGTTTTGCTATCGAACCATTATTAGTGTGTCCTATGTATTGAGAGACATTTGTCTGGATAATCGCGACACAGGGAGGTACCAACACACTGTGTAGGTGAGTAACGACAATTAACCGGTTCTACGGACAGGTTTTCACTCAAATAGGTCAGAATTACTGCTCAAATATCCGGTTCATACGTAGTATTCTAAGTGTCTTCAAAATAGCATGTCGAAAACTGGAGCTCTCACTATGCATCCTTAAGCTCTGTAACAACCATACATATTTTCTTTACACATGAATATGTACGTGAAAACAATAATCGGGTCATTCTTATCGGACAAAGTGGGATATGATACATGGCTTTGTCAAATGTGGTAAATGCAACACTGCCGTGAGGATAATGGCCGAACGAGTACACAGAGTTGAATTTCTGCTATTTTGTATCGCCATTGTATGATCTTGTATAGCCCTTCAATACCGAATTCGCTGTATCTACAGACTAGACGATGACAACGTGATTAACTCTGTACATTCTGGGCCTGGTGATACTCATACGTGATACAGAGCAAAGCTGATGCTCCTTAGTTGCTGTCACAATGAAGGATTTTAAGGCACCGTGTATGCAGAGGTCAAAGGAGCTGTGTTATCCCATGCGGTGGGCTGAACTCGAATCTAGCCACACTATTAATGACAATGCATTGAATGCCGTATATTTGGTAGGTTTATTATTTCTATACTTAATACTCATTGACGAGAAGTTCCCTCAGGGAATGTTCAGATATTGAGTTCAACAAATTACAGAGCGTTTGCTGAACTTATTATCTGAACATTTCCCACCAATGAGTTTGAATTCTTCTGTATGCACGTATACTATCAGTTCGTTTGGCTGTGGTCTCCTAAAATATTCTTAACTAACACCATTTAAATGAATAATAGACCACTCCGATGTATAGGCCGGATTCGTCATCTCAGGTTTAAATCTGGTCTACGTAAACCTCTAGGTTTAAACCGCCGTGAGTCAGCAAAATCCGTGGTTTAAACCCGAATCCGCAGGTCTAAGTGACGCATTCGTCATCTCTGGTTTAAACCTGGTCTCGCCAGACCAGTGGTTTAGCAGTAGTGTCTCTGTATCGTCGAGATAATTAAACGTACTTTCCTAATGCGGACCGCCTCGTTTTATTGATTGCGAAAATCAATAATTACGACAGCGGTCATAATTTGATTGGATATTTATAAGCGAGAAGCCGTCACACATATACAGCGTATGGGGATAAGTTTTTGTCAATTTCAATATTGTTTTTGCGTTTTATAAGCTTAAACCGGCAACTAAACCATCTAATTCGGCGGTCCAACTAAACCAGCTTTATCGAGGCTAAACTTGAGATGACGAATCCGTCTTTTCTTCATCGCGGTTTAGAATTGTCAAACAATCAGTCAAAGCTGTAAATAATCTCGAATGAGGGCGTGTCTAAATGGCGACTGCCGACTGGTGTTATCATGTCACAGTTGATTCATTCGCACGCGAGCTTTTCTCAGATATGGACATGTTCCTAAATATATGATTTTTACAACTATCTCGTTGTTTGTTTTGTTTGGCTTGTGGCAATCACAATTACTGGTGTTTTCTACGAATACATTTGAAGGGTTCAACGTTTTAATTTTGACACCAAAACGATGCTATTGCATGACAAGATATGCTATACACATAGTTTGCAATCCTAAACTTATATTGCTATATGAGTCAAATTTTATAACTTATTTTGATGTAGATTCAGCCACAAAACTCTACTCTGGCTACGCCCATAAATTCCCATAATATTCTACCAGTTCAAAACCTGGGAACCTTATTGATTTGCTGCATGGCGGGACATTTATGACATTGAACAAAAAATCAACGCATGTAATATATTTCTTGATTAAAAGCTGTTCCTCTGCATGGTTACCCACTTCCAACAGTTCAGATGCCGCTTATGGTGTGCACTCATAAGCAAATTGCCTTTACTTGACTGGCCTCTTGGTCCAGGATTGACTCGATTATGGAGACTTTATTCAACGCCAGAGGGGCTTTGTGCACATTTTGATCATTTGAACATTTTAATTTAATAAAAAAGTTAATTAAATTTAAAACAAACAAATGTTAATCTAAATTTTTAAATTTTGTTTCCATTTAGATTCAACTCCTTACTCAATTTAACACAATTTTTTCATTTAACAAAAATTATATTTTCTTATTTTTAAATCAATTTTTTTTAAACCTAACGCCGTTATAACACACGAATCACCACACCTAATTTAATTGGAATCGGTCCAGGGGTATTGGAGAACAGTTGCGAACAGACAAATGGACATACAGATAGACAGCTCCTATGCCCTTTAATATATACATATATACATATAAATACACCAAATTTTGTCTTTGCGGGTGAAGCATCTTGCATAAATCTTGCACGAGACCGATTTTACTCGGACTACGCCAGATTCTTTGGGCATATTCCGTTCAAACGCTAAGTATTTTAAAATGGCATGCATGTTCGAACGCTGATAACATTCGCCACCAATTGTTATGAAACAACCATCAGTCTTTTATTTGCACATACATGTGTATGTATAATGGGGCCGTTCATTCAGAAAAAGTGTGAAAAGTTACAAGGCGTTGTCAAGTGGTAAACCCGCACATTATCTGCTTATAATAGAACTTGTTTTAGGTTGATAATCTGCTTAGAATCGTCACTTTTATGTTTTGAGTCGATAATGGGCTGAAAATTAGAAGATTTTAGTCACATTTTCGACACATAATAAGGCGATTCTAAGCAGATTATTTGCGCACAAAGACACAAATGGGCAAACTCACGGCTCTTCAGGTGTGTGCCCTTTAACATCTGCTTTCACTGTGGCCCGCTGCCATAAAACTAAATAACGAGTAATAGTCCATTATCTACTTATTTCAGAATAAAATAATCACATCATGTACCTATTTCACATTATAGGTCGATTTGATGCGTATTTCCGCGAGGTTATGTTGGGTTATTGGTGCACTGCCGTGAATAAAATTGCTTAAATGGTACACGTAGTTGAATATTTTTCTGTCCCAGTTTTATAGCCATTCTATAGCATCTTCGGAGTATCTGCAGACTAGACGGTAACAAGGTATCTAAATGTGCATTTACTTACATTACCTCGTGATACCCAGATATTTGATATACGGAAAGGCCGAGGCATCTTAGTGGCTGTCCTAATAATTACAACCCGCTCAGGTATCCAGAGGACAATGTAGATGGTTGATATACAATCTGAATGCAGCGGTAACCATAATGGAGACGGTTTAATCGCAACGCCCTGGCTATCCAATATGAATACAATGGTAGTGTATATTGGTTGATCTCCACTGTCAAACTCATTTAATTTGAATTTAATGGTAATGCAATGGAGAGGGGTGATCTTAGCGACCAGACTCATATCTAATCGAAATGTAATATTGACAACAATGGCGTGTGGTTGATATCAACACACATATTCATATATAAAATGAGTGTAACGTTACCGACAATGATAGTTGAGTTATTTCGACGGCTAGACTCATATTTACTTTGATAGTATTGTTAACGACAATGGAGATTGGTTGATATAAACGGCTAGAAACATATCTAATCTGAATGTAATGCTAACGTTAATTCCCTATATTTGACACGTTAAGTTGTTTCCATCATTAAATCCTGACACACGATATATCAACCAGCCTAGTCTCGTATGTTGCTATACCCCTGTGGACATTATTGTAGTAATCAATTCACGAGGTGATTCGGGCCTATTAACCCTTTGGCGAATAGAACGACATATATTTCGTTCATCGGTTGAGGAGTAGAACGACATATATGTCGTTTCAGGAAGTGTTATTTTATGTAGCCATAACTTCAATAAATCATCTGATTTATAAATGATTTGTATAGGAGTTATTTTGATTAATATAATGTCCCAAATGTATACGTGCAATCTATTATGATAACGCACGTTAACAAAAAATGCACATAAATTTAAAACGAATTATTGGACCCTTTTGACTGGACTCGTTCCTAGCGCTCAACCTCCACTACGCTACTTAAGGCTCAACGTTCCGGCAAGTAGCGACGGTGGAAGCGTTACGTCGTGGAGTTGGACGGAACAGTGAGCGGAGTGTCTGAGCCAGGTACGAGACTACCTTTTGATCAGAACTTGTCAATAATTATTGCTATGACGTAGATGTTAAATTTACTCATGACGTCATGTATATGGCGTTACAGATACTCTCCAATGGGTTAAAACCCCAGTAAGCTGTAACTATGTGACGTAATCATCGAAAGCAATTGATAATTATGTTTATCATCATCATCATCATCATCTGTATTTGAGAACTAGAACTTTGTCAGCCGTTGATAAATAATACACATTTATATTTTTGACATCACAATAACGTTGCGTACACTGTAGTACACTAACATAGTACTATTGTCCACTATCCGATTCCCTTCAAAGCGGAAATTCCTAGTAGGGTAATATTTTTGTTACCTATTCAGGATAAATTACCAGGCGACAGTATGACGAAAGGATATGACGAAGAGATAATATAAGTGCTGAATAATTTCTATTCATTGGTGAGAAATGTTCAAATAATAAGTCCTTTTGTTGAACTTCTTATCTGAACATTTCATAAGGGAACAACTCACCAATGAGTATTTAGTATAGAAAGGGTTAATAATTTTGCATCTGGGTTGTTCCGACGTCAGGACTATGTTGGTAGGTAAAATTTTGTTCGAAAACTTGTGGCCAATCCTGTAAAATGGCAACACGTCGCTGTCATAATGTGTTGACGTTTCTTTCATGTGATTGCTTACCATTTGCCAGTCCTGTTCTCCTGAAAGTTCTTGTGTCTGTGGTCCGGGAATATTTGCTAGTACTATGGTATGGTACTTAGATTCTATAATGCCGATAGGGTTCTCTGCATGTGTGGGTGGGTGTTTTTAGTTGTTCTTATATAATTGTTTCTAACATATATAGTGTGTATTTCTTATTTTATGTTCGCTTTTGTTCGAATGATAACATATTCTTTTTATGCTAATTCTTTGATTAATTTTTCTGTTTTTCTGTTTTTGTGCCTCTATTTGTTTCTCCCCATCTCATTTGCTTTCCACATATAATCACGCGTTTTTCAAGCTTCAACATGTTTGGTTCCATTTTCAGTAATCTCTTTTCAATTTCTGAATTGTCTGCTTCAATTTTGGTGATGCAATTCTTTTCGAAGTTATCAACTTTGATTTTAATATACGCATCAAATGTGTCCATGCATTAACTTTTAGGTGTGTAACATTCATATCCCAATATCATCTGATCTTAATTTACCCCGTATTTGTTTCGCCATTTAGAACTACTGTCCCTGCCAGTATGTTTAGATGGTTATTAATTAGTACCATTTCAGGAGCATTCCCTGTTCGCAAGATTTTACTCAGTTAGATGTATTTATAATAATATACATGAACTAGATCCCATCCAATGTTCTGACCAAAGGCGGACCATAACTCAGGTCTTAACTTTCAGATTATCTTAAGACTTATAGATAGGACCAAAGTTAAGAAACGCACGTATGACTGAAGTTTGAACTTAAGACCTTCTTAAGTCCCAACTATGTCATAAGTTGTTTTCATGAAACTGGGCCCAGAACTATTGGGAGATTCTGTTGCAGGGCATGTTATTATATATTAAAAAAACAATTGGATCAAGTTTATTTAAGAAAGCATTCAGCAACATATTACGTGTAGCAATTGTCTTGTCAATACGCAACTGATCACAACTGGGGTGAAACAGGATTGAGCTCAATGATTAACCTGCTGTCTTACCGCGGACGTCAATCAGTTTTCGTGACATCCCAGCTAATGCACAGAATTATGCAACAATTACTGCATTATACATATCAGCGCAACTAAGTGCCGTTTATGCAAATGTTTCGCAAGAAAAATGATCGGATTCATGCAAAATAAAAAACTCTATTTGCACTGCAATTCATTAACATTCGCTTGTAGTCTTTTCACTGGATGTCTGGATTCACGCGAAGGGTGTGTGCGTGCACTCACTTAATTTTTTTCCTGTACAGCGGTGTAATTCATACAAACTTACCAAGAGCATGCTGTGCACTCAACAGATTCGACACCTTCTGCATTTATATAACATATATGAACCCTGCTTGATGTAACTATCTCACCAGATACCCGGAATGCATTTATATGTTGGGCATGCTAATTAAAATACGATAAATTCAAGTTGAATTCGAAGAATTTCAGGGAGAGGTGCCAAGTGGCTTTTACAATAGCGATATTATCTCTTTAACAGATTCGTCAACGATGTTCTATGACAGAATGGATTAGTTGCCAATTTCTCAATCAAAGATGCCGTGGCGATGTGGTGATTAAAGGTGAGAACGATGTGTTATGTTTAAGGGTGGGTGGTACAGTGCTATTTTCCGCGTTTGAAACGGGACGAATATCGGTACAATGTCAATTCGGCAATAGTCAAGTGTATCCCCAAATTAGACATCTTTTATGTAATATAAAACCTTTCGCAGAATTGATAACTACGAGTCCGTTTGCGAGACAATTTCATGTATGCCGTTCAAACTTTTTGCCATTCGCAGTAAGGTGAAATGGTTGTTTCTCGTGATTATTGTTTACGTAATTATGTTGTTATCAGGTGACAGCTTAGCGAAATATTCTTGTGTGTTTCACTGCGACTAATGACTTGATTTCCACCAAGAGATCGCATTTAAGGCCACATGCATGGCGATGACAATTCAAGAACAATCTCAGAGTCAGCTCCCACATCGAGTACAGGAGAAACACTCTCGATCTTATTACTATACATATATGATTTATTTGTTGAAAACCCGACACCGTCATCGCAACTATACGGACATGGAAACACGACAATGGATTGTAATAACACAAATTCTCATGACTTATTGATAATTCTTATTAAAGTTGCAAAATCCGAAATAACGCTCCCAAATGACTATTTCTTTTGCTTCGGGGTGAATTAATTTTATTTGATTTGAGTCGGGGAACCCATCCATCAAAGCTCTGAGTGATCAGATATCGATTTTTGAAATTTGTTATTTCTCGATCTCGATATGTATAATTATTTGTGGCCCAGAAAAGAGTCGCCAAACGGATGGTCTCGGACAAAATTGCGGATGCAGATGGATAACTCTAAAAATCAAGTGGTAATACGGCCAAATATCGTGATTCGAAAGTGATAATACGGCCATATTTCGTTGAACAACATGTTGATAAATAACACATTTTTGGGAAATTTTATACCTTATAGTTGACAGCGGTTAGCATTATTTTGTTGTAATTAATCGATTCTGATAACAAAAGCGTACTTTGAAGAAATGTTGTTTGTTGTTGTAACGTGATGATATGGGTACCGTCTGATCGGATTGAGTACCTTTAACTATACTACAACTAGTATTGGTAAGACAGACAAGCATCCATGCACATGCAATACGCACATAGCAACCAGGACTAAAACACAGTAACAAGACTATCGGCTTATCGATCTTCATCGCTATGGTCAGATGAATAGGCGAAATTATCCCATTGACCGAGTGAATGTTTCCTACTATTAAAGTTAGATATTGTGTCATTCACTTTTGTGTACGATTAAATGAACTCACTGGGTCATTACTATGCACGTGTAGGTATTGGTGAACCATGCCGTTTAGTTTCCGGCTGCCGCATTTTGTGCGATAGCAATGCCTATAGTTTGTTTGTAACACATAAGTGGGTGAGTGAGATTATTCGACCGCAGAGCGAACAACATACATGTAGCTTACCTTCCGTTTGCTACGTTTAGAAGGTGTCAGCACTGCCAGTGGTTTACACATAAGTGGATGAGTGATATTATTCGAACTCATGGCAAACCATGTCGGTTGTAGTTTCCGTTTGCCACAGTTGGAGTGTATCAGCGAGGACAACGGAGTTTAGTTACAGTTTGCTACATTTAGAGTACGTCAGCACTACCTATATATTGTAGGCATTACACATATACTATAGGACGATATCCAATCATACATGTACAACACTACACCTTCTGTTTGGGAGACATGTCAGAGTTAGTTATAATAGAATGGACCATGATGATGGACCCTTCGAATATATAATATAACCAGTTATCACCGAACAGGTTCTGTATACATCTACGACAACTCTATTGAGTTATTCCTTCTGCAGATACGACCGCTATTGTTCTGTCTACGTGTTGAGAATCGATGTAACGAGATGTTCCCTAACTGAATATATCTGTTTTCTATCTCATATTCATTGTCGCTGACGATGCTGTCGTTTATCTTACAAGCCACAAGCCACATGTTACAATCGGAACCTCTAATGCTCGTGTCACGTGAGTGAGATTATTCGGCCGCAGGGCCCGGTGTGAAATCAAGAAGGATTGTAATCTAGCTTCCGACTTTTAAATCATAAGTCAGAGTCATTATATACGTGTAGGGAGTAGCGATAATGGTATTGTAATATATTGTAGTTTTAGTTCTGGCGATGTATTATTCCTCTCGAAAGTGTTAGGAACTTGCAATGGAGCATAACTGATATTTCACGTAATAAATGTGTGAAACAGTTGCCTATAGAAACATTCGTATGTCTATAGGAGCATATATATTCTTCATTTTCAACTCCTTGGGGTTGGCATTAGCATCTTAATTGTGTTTGTATTCGCTGTCTTTCGCCATGTGTCTATCACATTCGTGGTATCGCGGAGACAGGGACGTGGCAACACGGGTTGGGGTGTCTTCTGCGATTAAAATTTCACGCCTGACACAGCATTAGCAATTTTCAGATTGCTTTTAGGTCAAAAGTCAGTTGGAAAATGTCCAATGTTAGGGGATATTGACTTGCATTTCCCACTGTTGGAAATATTGAGGTGCTTGCTGGAAAATACGTTTCTCGAACTTGGGAATTTGGATTTTGTTCAAGGGATTGTGCAGTTGGACAGCTCAAATGGAGACCCTCTAACCACATGTCTCGGCGGAGAAGACCATTAGCCTGAAATATTTAATAGATCGCGTGACCCGTTGGTTTGAACAGCAGTCCGCACAGACCCCGCCGTGGCAGCGTTAGCCTATCTAATCTGCCTCGCAATATCAATTGTGAATGGAATCAGTCAGTAACTCACTGCCAGACGACCAAGGTCAGATGATATCGCGAACGACAGTCAGAAGAAAGAGTAAGCATAAAGACATATCTCGAAGGGCCGATAACCAATTAATCATTAAACTATTTGTTGTTATGACGAGTTTCTGAAATAACTTTCGTTGATTTTGATTTCCAATGAGATAGGAAACTGTTGTATCTCAACAAACATTCTGGTATAATAGAGATCATATGAAAACCGGTCGCCTTTTGAGCAGTAGCTTGTGTACAGAGAATACAACATGCCTGCTTCTGGGACGTACAAAGTTTGATCAAGACAGCTAACAATAGATTTACTGGTCGATATAAGACTCCTTACTCCGTCGCGATTAATCTTCCCGTGTCTGGTAGCTTTAGTTTTCAAAAGAATATGCGATGAAGTATAGCTGATTGAATTGACGAATTGGAAATCAAATTCGGTTCGGGCTACATAGATTTCTTTAATATGGGTAATTATGTACGTGGAATTAGAAAAGGGATTAAACTTGTCGTGATGGTGATGCTGATATACCAAAAACGGGTGCGCTCGATTGGAAGACGTGAACCGCTTTGTAACTGTGAAGCTCATGATTGGGTACAAGCATGAGTCATCGCTTTCAGCTGTCTTCGGTGACGAACGCCTTGTCCGATATCGAAAGTTTAAACACCGGTCTTCCGGGGAGAAGCTATATTTTACCGTTCCACCCTAAAGTGAGAATAATGCATATTATTATACAGCGCTTATAGCTTTAGGCACTAAGCCCGTATTTAACATTTACATTATTACCCCAGTTGTTGGGCAATTGCCAATCTAATGAGTGCTGCCTTGCTGGAGAGGCGAGTAATATAAACGCATAATCCTTTGCATAAACTTATGTTTACCCAACAAGCCATATGTGGTCTGTGGCCTGTGGTCTGGCCTTGCGAAATGGTCACAACTTGACGCGAGATTTGGACAGCACACGACTGCCACATATCGCACAACTCGAAACCAATCCACTGTTGGAAATACAATAGTCCGTTGGTGGGCGTAGAACTCACACCCCCGTGTTGACAAGCCGAAATATCAACTCTAACCACTGGACGACCGAGCTGTTTTTTTAATAAACAAGCGAGTTTGTTTGGTAGAGGTATAACGGCCAGAGTATATACTGTCACCACTAGCCATGTGGCACTCATAATTACGGTATAGTCAACTAGCCTCGACTGGATAATCTATGTCACGGTCAATGCGAGCGACGGCAATATTTATTCTAGCTGTTGAGTCTTGCTCAGTATCAACTACAATAGGGCTATATATAGTTTAGCCTCATGTGGTGGCTTCATCTACAATTGTCCAAAAACACCATAACTTTCACAGCACTAAACACAATATTCTTCAGAGAGCATCACCAGAAGACAAAGACTTTAGCAATGTCGATAAAATCAACAAAACATTATTCTCTGATATGGAATTACTACACAAGAAAGGCTTGCTTGCGTGCACTGATACATGCCGAGTCACGAATCGTACAGTTAATCGCGTTTCTTGTCACTCAAGTCAGTCAAGTCAAGGATGATGCGATAAACATGCACGAATGTGTCAGCATTTCATGTCTTCCACGATATATCGATGTTTGGTTTCCATAAGCATGTATGTTGCACATGACTGTGGATACAGAAGCCACTTATTTGACGAGTGTTGGTAGTAGATCTCAATTCGATTATATATCGAGTCATTATTCTCAGGCCTGTTGTGCAGACGTTAATCAGATTAGGCATTGTTTGTTGTAATAAGATGTTGCATAATTCAGAGACATTTTGTCGACAAATCGTCTGCTCTCGAGTGAAAGAATACCTTCCATTGAACAATAGCTCTCGTTTACTTGCCCTTTTGGGATCCCTCGGGAGTCAATTTTGTCTCGACAAAGAAGCGATAAATAAGTCTCAAGCGAAAGAAATTGCTCACCCTGGCGTACTTCCAAACAAAAGTTAAGATGGGACCAATGAATGTATAAGTGAGCACATAATTCTTTTGAGACTCTACATGAGAACAATTGACTACTGGGAGCATATTATTGTTCGAGGATCGTTAGTTGAGAGATTGCCATCAGGGACTTACCAAACAAGGTTTGATATCCATATGGTTTTATACAGATTGTTATAACACTCTGTCTCGAAGCTTTCGACCACTGACCTCAGCATACTTCCGGAACTATTACATTTCTGATTTTGAGATTTGCATTCGCGTCGTCCTACAATCAGTTTCTTTGTGGTCAAATTCGACTATACATGTACACGCCGATGCGCAGCGTGGGCCTATTTATTTCTTTTGTAATTCGGCTGTATGTTTTGGTTGAAATTGTAGTGACAGACGAGCAACCTGCTACATAATGGCCCAGTTTTTGTCTCTGCGTGATATAAATTATTTATTTTTTTTATCATTTATTCATATTTTTGATACAATTTATCAATTATTACAGTGGTGTATTTCATAAATACATAATACATACATAAATTAATAATCATAGACACTGTGTATTATGACCCTGTGTATAAATTAATTTGTCGCCATGCCACTCAAATGTGTTTTACTCGATATTTGCCAGAAATGTTTTTCGTCTGATGATTTTGGTCTTATACTTTATGAAACTGTAGAGGAAACTGGTTTTAAGAAAGTTCAAAGTTCTGTAATAATGGACTTTTATGCTGTGCTATGTACACTATGGTTTTGGGATTTAATAGATAATCTTTTTTAACATAATTGGGACAAATGTCAACAATATATTGATTGGGATTAATAAATAATGTTTGGCTTTTAAACCTCTTTGGGGAAACTTCTCAATGATCGAGTGAAGAGAACATATTTAGGACACTGTCCCATTTTTTCACAAATGCATTTCTAAGTGAGATATTCCATTTACATGCTTGTTTTTCAATGTTATGCTCTTGATTAAGGAAAAGAACGGCTGCTTCAAAACTTAAATTGTTTTTGCCGCATTTTGTTACGTATATATACCGCTTTGTCAACAGAATTATGCTATTTATTGCAAGTATATTTGTTCCTGTACTTATCCCAAAGAGTATATCTTCTGTTTTTGAGGGAAGTTGTAAATTACATTTTCAGTCCAACAGTACCGATAGTTGGTTCCATATTTGTTTTACCTTTTGACAGGCAACAAGTAAATGTTGTATACTTTCCCTTTCTGTCTCACAAAAAAGTGCATAGATTTGATGTAGTAATTTTACATTTTTCTAGGAATACATTTGTCACCGAAGTATTATGATTTATTTGGAATTGAAAGGCTTGCAGTTTTGTGTTTTTTTGTAACTTGAAAGACTCTTGCATAGATAAATTGCCAATTAATTTGCATTGGATCGAGATTTAGCTTTTGGCACCACCCAACTTGCGCACACTGTTTGTGTGGAACTAGCGAGTTTATGAATTTCCAATAGAGGTATTTATTCAACTTGTCTTCTTGTGTGATTTTTCCAACAAGTTCGATTTTTTAAATATTTTCCAATTTATTTTTCGAGGCTTTTATTATGTTTTTCCAAGTTGAAGGGATGGAGTGTATTACTCCTTGAAGGGTAGTTCATTTCAAACTGTATTTGCTCGATAGTTCTTCTGTATTCATGAATGTGCCATCCTCTCGCAAAATATCATTAATATATAAAACCTGTTTGTCTATCCATT
Source organism: Siphonodentalium dalli (assembly GCA_032622095.1). Lineage (NCBI taxonomy): Eukaryota > Metazoa > Mollusca > Scaphopoda > Gadilida > Siphonodentaliidae > Siphonodentalium > Siphonodentalium dalli. The sequence continues at coordinate 130,532,811 of CP136062.1, read as the reverse complement.
GTCTAAAATATGGGTTTATATTGTATTTTCATATGTACATTATGGAAAATCGGTTGACTCTTATAATCTTCTACATTTATCGATTCCGAAGCTATCAATGCGTATGCAGATATTACATATCTCCAGAAGGGATTCAGTTCTTTTGATATTCTCAACAAACTGGGCTTATTTAAATTAAGCATGGCCAAACCACCGTATTGGAAAATTGTGTTAAATAATAGTAATTTCCATTCAGTGATATAACTTTTCACCAAACAGTTCTTCTCTTCAATCTGTAACGTCAAACATGACGTCTCTACTGAACGGAGACCCCCTTTCGTTGCCTCTCTGGCAAACATTTGCAGATAATACCTTTTTTTTCTATCTTAAATACAAATCACTATTAGCCGGTAGCCATTATATGTTTTTAGGTCTATAGCATGATATTAACCACTTCACCTGTGGTTTGAGCGTTCTGAAAGTTTGAGGCGTTGGCAGCATTGCACTGACTGTACCACATTGTTTGTGGTACAATTCAGAACATCTAGAATTGTACCACAAAACGACGTGTATGTATCAATGGGAACACAGGCTAGTGACCAATCAGGACGAGCCTTGTATGCAGATCTAGGCAATGGCGTATTACATTTATTTAATAATACATGCATAGGCCTACTATCCGAAAGCTTTGAGAAAGAGCGTTATTACTTTTCCTGTATACACGACGACCCTGTATTGCAGATGGAATGGTCACATTTCATTGCAGTTTATAGATCTATATTATGTTCTTGGTGTGCGAACGCTGATTGCGCGAGTAAATAAATATCAATTTTCGTATATAAAACGAGGCTTGAATGCGTATGTATTAGTTAATTATGAGCACCATGCACGATGCGATAGTTTAATCCTAGTATCAGGTGATACAAAACACCACATCATTTATAAAGGAAGCGAACTGAAAAATGGGTCGTTAACGTGGGTGTCCGTCTAATAGCCTCACTCTAAAATTCCAAAACTGTCAAATCAGCCAACATATCCCCAGTGTATCTTGTTGGCCATATAATTGCCTTTCGTGATGTATAACCTCACATTAAAAAAATTGAAGCGAAGGCAATATATCGTATCACGCGGGAATTCGTAAGTTCGGCTTTCGAGATAATAATAATTGAATACATATATCTGTATAATCACTTATAATTACTTAGGGGTAACCCATACTTACGACCGCTTTTTGACGGTATATTTATCAAGTTATCGATACGATATATCGACTTCCTTTTGTTTAATTATCTCGAGTTATATATCAAACGAAAATAAAATAAATGAGGAATATGATACATGGTGTGTTTTTGCCAACATGGTGTCTGGTATATATAATTTGTATATCTGGTATTTTTTCCAAGGGACCTGGCTATGGCATTTTTATCGTGACGCTTATATTAAAACGTGTGATATGCGGAGAAGCATTTATTCCCATTTTCAATGTCTATAATTAACTTCCAATTTTGCACATAAACACATTTCAAATAACAAAGGTATTTTTTATGCTGTTGCCGGTGCGGATATTTCAGCGATATGCACAGTCTGTGCTAACATTCATATTGCATGCTGAGTCTCTTTTCATTTATCGGAATGCTTGCGGTCTTTACCTCACATCGCTTTCTATTTGGACATTTTTTATTTTGGTGTTCAGTCTGGTCTCCCGAAAATCAGCACATTATCTGCTTATAATACAACTCGTTTTAGGTGGAGAATCTGCTAAGATACGCCTATATTTGAGTCGATAATGTGCTGAAAATGAGAACATTTAAACATGTTAGTCACATTATATATCGAGTCATATTCGACTCATAAGGCAGTTTGCATAAGGAGGAGATTCTAAGCAAACTATGTGCGGACAATAACACAAATAAGCCAACTCACGACTTTTCAGGTGTTCACTATTTAACAGGTGTTTTCACTGTGGCGCGCGCCATAAACGAAATGACGGGTGCATTATCTGCTTATTTATGAATCAAATAGTCACATTATGTGCCTATGTCACATTATAGGTCGATTATGTGCGCATTTCGGCGAGGATATGTTGTGGTGCTACATATACTAATAGTGAGTTCTGCTTGGCGCTACTGGTATGGAATCCCGCGGTTCGGGAAATATGAAGTCTGCGACAAGTAATCAGACCCACTGTTTATATGTAGGTCTGTAGTTAACTTACACTTATAGACTGCGTTATACCATGCAAATTCAATAATGTCAGGGTCGGGAACATATGTATGTGAAACAAATATCAGCAAGATGTCTCATATCGAAGTGAGTATTCATTGTTTTGTCGCCAATATATAACTAACTCAACCAGAACATATAACTGATGTCTATTTTTGCTAGATCACTATGAATAGCATCCCCAATATAAACATGACTGTTGGCAAAGTATTCATGTGACTTCGGTCTCCATTATTCGAGGCCGTGGACTTTGAACGCCAAGATCTCCATGAAACAAGTCTGTTCCATATTCAGTTTACACAGAATAAGCGAGATGAGTTGTGATAGCCCATTAGTCTACCAACTTGTTAATATCAAATGTTGAAATAATCAGGCGTGATATCTTGCCGTATGACGCAGTTTCCCGGCACTGAACGGTCTCAAGCGAAACATGGATGACGGTTGGGAAAATAAATGCTCTTTTGTAATTACCTTTTCCGTTTCCCAATTGGCAATTAGACAATCCGTAAACTAATTTTCAAAAAGGCAATATGGATTGAGATATGCGCGTACAACGTTACAGAACACTGGGAGATTGAAATTGGAACTCTCTAGGTAGAACGCCGCTAAAACTTGCGTCATTACATAACAGTAACAACCAACAGGGTGTGAACGAATTAGCATGCGCGTGCATGTGCGTGTATAAAAGACAGCTTGGTAACCACTTATGGACCAGCATGTATGTACATCTATTTACGCACAGCAACAAACATATTTGCATGTATCCCCCGTCTGGGCCCGGGGTGTAGACATGTCCACAGCCACAATGCGATGGGTAAGGACCCCCTAATGTAGCACCCCGTTTGCCGTGGGATGCATCCGCTGATGGGTGATGATGGGCGGCCATGTCATGTGAGGCATCGACCTGCGGGTTCGCATTAGCGCTCGGTCAACTTAGGTATATATACATCGCTCCAATGCGGGTGGTTGGGTTGACACGGCTAAATCAACCGACTACTCACGTCTCTGCATATATAGTGTTTCAGATTAAATGTATGTTATGTGTCTTATTATGTACCAGATGTTTGCAGTTCTATGTTCTGTTTAGTCATGTATCATGGTCCTGTCGTTTCACGTTTCTTTGAATTTCGTCTTGTTGATTTTTGAATGTTTTAATCAAGTAATACTCACACCCGGCTTACTGTGCGGAGGCATCGAGAGGCTGCTATGCATGCCGTAGCTAAACGAGTCACCGCTGCAGCTATGTACCAGTTTTTGGCCGGACCAAAATTCTAAGGGTTGTCTGAGTCGGTTGCTGGACTAGTTGTGGAATATTTTTCTTTCATATGGCAACTAAGACCAAAATGCAACGTGTTGAACTTACAGGAATGATGGACCAATAAGTCCCCCAAATGATGGTGGATATCCTCAGTACTTGGTTCTTAGCAGTTATCCCAGTATCGACAAAAGTATAGGTGACAATTGAAATTTGTCAAGCCAAGTAGGGCTTTGCCAGTATATCGATATCTCCTGATTGAGTGTTCGCACACAGTTCAATCTGACGCTATTCTTTTGCACAAATAGTTGCTTGTTTTTGCTTCAATAGCAGCTGGACTGTGTTGAGAATCCGCGATATAGCTGATTAGTGAGTCTGAGATATTGACTGTCACAAATGCTCTTAGAATGTCGAAAGCAATTGATGATAAAAAGTACTATTAAACAGTTATGTTTTGCCCTTCAACCTGTCTTATCACCCATAATAAGTTGATGGCTTGATAAATGAAACTGCCAGTGACTACATTTGTACCATCCCGTTGCGGTGTTTTAAGTGCTAAAAGTATGGCCATGGCCAAGCTAATTGCAACAACATATAAATCATATGCGTGCATGCAGTTCGTGTCCCATTTGGGACTATGCAATTCAAAATACCGAAAATTAACACTGAGAACATCTTTCATATCCAGATGGTCAGAAAATGAATCGACCTCCACCCTCAAATGGGCATTGTACATTCTTTGTCGGCTGTGTCCGCTCGTAAATGTGTTGATGCCAGTACTCAGACAAGTAGGATAAACATTCCCGCCGAAACTCAGATCACATTCAAATATTTCAACAGTATACTAGAAACTAGTAACTCAGAAGATAACATGCACAGCGATCAATCATAAGAAAAGTAAGAATATAACAGGTAATTGTGATATTGGCGAATGATAAAATAACAAATGAGAAAACAGAACCAACAACAGAAACATACGTCAGGCAATTATTAGTACATGAAATCCGGAGTAGAAACAGAAATGTCATGCTTTTGCGGAGAATAAAGATAAACTAAGACACAGATCGTGTTGATCTCTAGAATCATACCTGTAAGCATTTTCCTTCAGAATATAATTACTTTGATGAGTTTAATTCTCTCTGGAAGGTAAACTAGATTACATAATCAAAGCACAGACGAAGATGATAGCATACTTGAAACATCTTGTCGTTTTGTGGTCACAAACATATAGCATAAATACATAAACTCCTGCCACTAACCAAGATAATTTAACTTGATGAATTAGAAGAAAATCCTGCTTACATTTTTAATCAATGTTTTACATGTGTTATATTATTTACTAACTACAGTAGTGAATTTAATTCCATTTTCAATTACTGTTAGTTACGATGAAGAATTTGTTCTACTGATTTTATGCTCATTGGAGATGCGTTTGCACAATGACCAGTTTCTGAATAATTCTAAACTCAATCGAGCACACTCATTCTAATATGGGTATTCTATTTGTATTCTAGGGATTGCCTGACAAATATGACGGATTAATTACTTTCTGGTGTACGCAAACATGAACAAACTCTAATTTCTATTTGACATGACCATGTTTCAGTTTTTGATGTGACTGGAGGTCTGCGAACACTTTATTTTTACTTAAAATTAATATGTCGCTGGACGTCTGGAACACTCAGTAGGTATATAATGTGTGCAATAGGTATCCGGCCATTTATTTTCTCCCCTAAGATCTGCACGAGCAAGAAAAGACAATTAATGTTCGGTCGCTTTCGTCGGATAGGCTCCATTTGCAATTGAAAACATTAAAATTAACCTTTTAATATTTCCTCGACCACGGCCTCGTTGCAATCGCACTTTTGCAAGGCAATCAACTGGCATTTTAAAAGATTATTTAGAGCCCATTTCCAACGATATTATGGTAGAGCATGGAAGTGGCGTGCATACAGTGTGGAATCAAGTAGGGGGTCTGCGTGCGACGTCACTTGACGTTATTTCGAAAAACCAACGTCTTGAGAATAAGTGCATGAGTGTAAATACGGCCTATGTGAAACACGATCGATCTCAGGTTTCGTTCGACCAATTGGCGTGCAAATTGGTGAATCATCTTCAAGGATACACTGCAGGACGTGAACTGTTATAAATGCGCGAACACCGTGACAGATACAGACACACACAGAGACAGATAGGCAGATGATGGCAGATCTTCGCAGTCTGGGCTAGACGAGGTTGGCGCGGGTTCGAAAATCGGAACCGATGTTCAAGCTTGATCTGAGTTGAGGGACATCTCGATGTGCCATTCCGATCAATACATGGCCATTTCGATAAGAACTGAGAATTTGTTTCACGCTCACAGAAGCAATCACATTTGAAACATTGCACACTCATTTTGAGTTCGTGCGCCATACATCTGATACATACATATGCCAGTATATCAGTAATCGTACGGCCACAGATACAATTTAGGTGGAAGTGCATTGTGATGTTCCAATATAATGGTAGATACGTCCTGCATGTACATGTGTCAATATTAGAAGCTATGTTCAGACTTCCCAAGTCTCGGCGAAATGGCTTCCTGGTTAAGGATGTCTCCATATAGCCGAGGTGGTTGGTCGTGGACAAGATCATCACAGTCTGGGCTAGATGAGGTTGGTGCGGTTTCGAACACCGACATGTGCGAAAATCGGACCCGATTTTCAAGCTTGATCTGAGTTGAGTGACATATCAATGTGCAATTCCGGTCAACACATGACCATGTCGATAAGATATGAGAATTTGTTCACGCTCACAGATGCAAGGCACATACAGTAATGCCCCAAATAATCGACTCCTTAACACAGTATAATTATGGGTAATTTTTCAGGATTTAGTCGGAAATATGGCTTGTTGCCATTCATCGGAATGCTCTCACTGAGAGCTTTCCGATGAATGGCAACAAGCCATATTTCCGACTAAATCCTGAAAAATTACCAATAATTCTGCTGTGGTTAAGGGGTAGATTATTTAGGGCATTACACTATGAAGTAATGAACACTTATACTGAGTCCGTGACTTCATACGTATGGTGACTTCTAGGATGGGTGGGGTGACTCTTGTTATATCCTACATACACTGGTGCCGTATCGACAAGCCCATTAACACGCTCGTATCGTTCTGTGTATATCCTTGTACAATTGCTTAGCTTGTTATTGATCCAGTTTCTCTCAGTCGCGATATGATAGAGTGGCTAAAACGACGTTAAACCCTAACTAAACAATCAAAACTTTCCGTTTGTAATATTGTGATGAAGCAAACAAGAAACTGGTGTCTACTACTGCTATACACTATATACCTAAATATATCAGCTAGATAAACATTTTCCAACTGACAACTCAAGCTTCAAAATTCAAAATTGATAGCCCTATAGGATATAGAAAGTTTTCAACGTATAAGAAAATATTCGGCTGGTTGGGAATCAAGCAATCATAAAAATGTCTACCGAATTTTGGCCTGAAACTCATATTATGTCAGAAAAATTACCAAATTGAGAGGAACATTCTGGCCACAGCAACGGTAAGATCTGTAGGAAGCAGGGACTATTAATTTATAAGTTGGTTCCGGGAAAAAAACAGGACATTGAAGACTATTTTATATTTCACCTATCGCTGGATGTCGATGCCATGTAAAAAAAAAATCGGCATTACGTCAACAATGTACTGACAGACTTACCCGGCTACACCGGATCGGGTTACACTCTTGTCACTCTTACATGTATACTGGGAATCATCTTCTCCATCACTAATATGTATATATATATATTGGGGATCATCTTCGCCATCGCTGTGTGACTGTTGACGACCGATTGCTCTATGAACATCATAGAATGAGCTACTATGTTATCCGTCGGATATATACACATTAATGGAAGCGATATGTCGAACAAAATGGTACACATTTAAACACATCGTACATGCATTGTACATGATACCTGACTATACAGCTTCATGGTATGATATATTATATATGAACGAGAGTCCACTATAAGTTCCGGCGATGGTCTAAGCTGCGAGATCTCAATTACAATCGAAGATTGGTGCAGACGAAAATACGCTCCTTCGTTAGCTAATCTGTTTATTCGTGGCATGTGACTGACTGATCTGGAGCACAGTCAACTTCCTATCAACTATTTCTGTTATTGTTATGAGATAAAATACTATCATATTCGATCAAAAGACAAAACAGTAGCAGAGAATTTCCCGGATTAGTAATAATAAACATACGTTATTGGAGTCTTGCATGCGATCTATCCATGGCAGTAATACTGCATGTCCTCCACGTGTATAATGGCGAACACGATGGGTTCATCTCCACTAAGTGCATTTGATGATAGTATAGGTCGACAGAAAGAGCGGGGATTAGATTGTTAATTCCCGAACCACGTCAAGAGTCTAGTACTTGAACGTGTAGTGTGAAAATCAGAGTTGGTGGATGCAACGGCTCAGAATGATGTGTCCATTGCTTCGTTCTGTACAGGAACAATAAATGTAGAGATCTATTTGATTGTGTACATGTCCGGCACTGACTTGTTCGTTCAAATTCTCTATATAGTGTGACTACGACTGTGAGACACAACGGTTACAATTTTAAAAACATAGCGAGCTGACATAGCCATGTTAATTCGTCTTTGGTCTCGCATGTATTCTGCATGGTTGAGTTAACTATCTCTTTTAAAATATCTAAATGAATGTTAGGTCGAATATATAAGATAAGATAAGATAAGTTTAATCGGCAAAACATCCTTACAAGGACAGTGTGCACACATAATGACATATAATTGTACATTGTGTATTGAACAATATAATAAATGATATTAATAGATGGTAATGTATATATAACATCAAAGCTGCATGTGCATAGGATCGTCTCGTCTGTATTTGTTCATTGATTTATGATACGATGCTCATCGCGTGCCTAGAATAATCTTCGGATTTTATGACAAATTGAAGTGCATGTATTTGAAATATTGTTGGATAAGATTTTGACAAGCTGTTCAGTCTGGGTCATGGCTTTCAAAGTCTGGGAACTGTGTCTTCATAATCTGTATGAGTTCGAGACGTGGTGTGCTGTAAGCACTGCATTCTATACACAGTCATGTGTCTCGTGGACTCAAAACGAGCGTGTTTTCCAAAAAAAGTTTATGTTGTTGTAAGTGTTGTTCGAGAAGACAGCTCTGCCACACCTTTAAATCTGGCCTATCTCGTATTGAACACCCATGTGGATGGAACATTGCCCAGATATTCATTGTTATCGAAATACGAGTATAATGGAAGAACAATTGCCTATAAATTGGCGATAACAGTTGACCACCTGCCTCTGGTGCTCTTGTAATTTGAAACAGGCGCGATATCTGAATGGCATATGTTGCAGCGAAATGATAATTAAAATTCCATTCATTGAGATTCGTCTACGGCTTCGAATTTCTCGTCGGTGCTTGTCGATTCCAATGGTGAAGGATTTCACCCCCATAAATTCTCGGTTGATAAATACGAACGCCAGCAGAGCCCGTGGATACTGGTAATGTATAAACTCGATATATAATCCTAGTGTTCGGCGTGCGTACACACGAGGCTTTTAACAAATGAAGCATGAACACACCAGAAATAATAATGGAAAGTACGCTGGCAATTGCAAACAATATCTATGAGGGCGAACAGAAGCGGGTCTATTGGATTCAGATATACAATGTTTAGATCCGGCTTCGGATCGGTATTGGCCGCCAACAAAATGAATTAGGCTCATGTGGCCGTGTTAGATTTCCACCAAACTCAATCCTCAGAGAACACTATCACGGAAATTCAATAACACGGAATCGGCGATGGACATATTACAAAGGGATTTGTTACTCGAACGAAACGAAAGGCTTATTGTCGTTTGACGTTCATCGTATTTCTCGATGAGTGAAACGTTGTACTTCGTTCCGTTACATGTTCCCGTAATTGGTTTATGTGTCAATATAATCTATCCGCCCTTCCATCTTCTTGCAACAGTCTTTCCTTTCCTTTTCTTCGCAAAGTATGGTGCCGCTGAGAGAATTGTTAGCTGGTTGAACGACTGGGTTTTATATTTATTATACGCTTGTTCCTAGAACTACAATGTTCCTTATGTTATATATTTACAAATCCGTATAAAACTTACGTTCCATACACCCTTTTACGTCAGATGACGTTTCCCTCAACCATGAAACCTGAACTATAAAATAAAAGCATCATCGTAGATACATGACAAAAGAAGCCCTGCATGTGGCCGAATAAACCTTGTACATAAGTTTGCTTTTTAATTCACGGATTCCAGGACGAGTTGTGTGTAACAAACACAGAACGTCACGGGTGTTAATGGGTTTGTCGGTACTGCACTCATGCCGTCGCGGTAGGATATAACTCGAAAATGCGCTGCTCGCTCTATCCTTCCGCGCTATCACCCGTGCCGTATCAATAAACCCATTAACGCACTCGTGTCGCGCTATGTATGTATCGAATGACAAATTATTGCCGGAAGATGATATATAACCTGCATCTCCTTCCATACGTTCCCTTCCCACGATATATTTGGTGAACCACTTATAATATATGGAAACGCCGGTGGCTCAGTTGATATGGTACATGGCGCATTAGCTAACATAATATGTCCAGCAATGACAAAGCTGGTTCCATATATGAGTGCGGATTTGTGATGCAAAGTCAACGACGATGCCATGGGTGAAAGTAAGGTCGCGCAATTGGTTAAATTAACTGGGAAATCACTTCCTTGCGGCCCCTGTCTGAGCTTCGCACACATTTGAACCAAAATATTCACATAGGTTCTTATTATGTTGGATGGCGCGGGCCACAAAAATCCATATATAAAGACCGCACATCTGGTCTCCAAATAGGTTCATATTGAACTACTAAATATTTACATTTCTTTGATTCTGAGATAGGGCCATAGTGAGCTTATTTTAGTTTGTGTATTTAAAAAAAATTAATTAATTAAATTTGTTTAATTCAAAATGTTGAAAAACTAACGCCGTTATATAGTCTCCGACATGGTACCCCCGAGTCACCAGACCAAATTTGGTTGAAATAGGTCGAGGGGGTCTGGGAGAAAAATCCGAACAGACAGATAGATCCTACTATTTTATATTTTTAGATAATATGGGACGAATGACTGAATATTTATTTACATTTTTGCATATAGTCACAGTCATGTCATGCTTTCCGAGACAGTACAACCGGTGTTGTTAAAATTGTACGTTAATAATTATAGTTTAATGATATATTCTTCGACGGGTAATGTGGATGGATAGAACATGATCCGTTTGAGGTATTTAAATTAACCAAATTAGACCAAAGGAAATTAAATAACAACCGACAAACCTCACAGTATACGGCAGGTGGTGGGTTTTTGGTATGTATCTCCAATATATCATTCAGACTATGTCTAACCAATTCAAAAGACAACTTAGAAGCACTTAAAAAACCAACTCCAACCCACGCAAATGTCGACTCGGAAAGACGACAGCCCACTGAGAGTTACACAAGACTACCATTGTGAAGATTGAACGAATGCCCAATGCTCGGCATTGCTCGCAATATACATTCTAAAAGTGTGCAGACAAAAGATGTATTCATCGAGAAACAGACATTCGCAGTAACTTCATTTGCGTTTGATAAATCTTCAGTATACTCAGCGGTTTTGATTGACCGTCATACGGAAATCATTCCACGATATACTGCAGATTCCATTTACTCATCGAAGTTACCAGTCAGCTCGTCTGATACTTGTTACGCCCTCTCATGGTGTACATTGGCAAGCATATATGGTCCTGTTGTATAGGAGGTGATGGACTAAATGTGATTAAAAAGTACTCGGTGTTTACTTTAAACATATTTGTATTTGTATATCGAATAATACAAAAGGGATTGGGGACAAGTTACAAAACTTACTTTGCCCCTCTCCCTGTTTACAATAATATTATTCATACAAAATGTTGAAGGAGAGATTCAAAATCATATATAGGTTAAAGGCACGTGCGGCCTTGGCGGTGGGTATCCTGTGAAAATATATCCACCCGTCAAAAACCGCCACAAACAGAAAGGACATCAAAATGTAGATAGACTTTGTCCGTATACAAATAAGAAATATCGTATAAACAGTATGTTATGGTCATATGTTTGACCATTGTTATGTAAACAACAGCATAAAAAGTTACTTTTCTGGTGTTTGTTTATATTATGATGGTAAACATAAAGAGCGTTCTTTGTTGGTGAATACCTGATATGGACCTAATAAAGAGCGTTTGTGCCATTTGTGTGTGATTAGCCAGTAGCATTGTGCTGTCTTCTGTAACACAATCAGGATCTTGCTTGGGTAAAATATAGTAGGTCTTTATGATAACATGCTGTTTACGCGATGGTCATGGTGTATATGAACTGAACTGTATGCGTTTTAATGTTTTTCTGTTTACGGTGTTTGGAACAAATATGAATATTTTCGACAATTAAGGCCGCACGTGCCTTTAAACATATTTACATTTACAAATGAGTGGGTTCGGGGTTTGGGGTGGGAGGTGCCAAAACCGATTTGTGACTAATTTGCTTTTTGTGGCTATTCTGAAATGCGTTTGATTATCCGACTTCGAATCGTTTAGTCGCTGTTATATATCGATGGACTATTTTGAAGAGAATTTTGTTTCTTCTATTTGAGATATCGGGAATTCCGAGAAGTAAATCATTGATATGTGTAATTTTCAGTCCTTCTTGGTATAATTTTTGACACATTTCCATTCGTTCGGTGTGAAATAGGGGACACGCCCAGAGGTAGTGGTAAGTATCTTCGCATGGATTTCCACAATGGCATTGGGGGCTGTCAGAGATATAATTTTGGAACATATCGGAACGTAGGCTGCTGCATTTGTTACGCAATTTGGCATGGGCGACATTAAGCGTTCTACGACCTGTATAGAAGTATGATGGTGGTTTTACTGTAGGATCTATTAATTCGAGATAAAATTTGAAGTCTGCGATAGATTCGGCATCTGTTATTTCTGTGGGTATGTCATTCCACGATTTTAAAGTAGCGGGGAAGAATGATTTTTTAAAATGCTCGGTGTTACAGAAGTAAGAATAGAATTTTCCCGGTTTTCTCAGGTTATATCCAGAGACTTCAGATGATCTAGGTGTTAGAAGATTTTGTAGGTATTCGGGGGCATCGTCATTTACTATTTTATACATTGCTTGTAGTTTATGGATCTCTCTTCTCTTGCTCAGTGTTGGCCAGCCAACTTCATTTAGGAGGTTTATATTGGACACTGATCGTGTGAGGCCACTAACTGTTCGGGCGGCATCGCAATGTAATCGGTCGAGCTTCTCGGTTAGGTATTTGGGGGCACAATCCCAGACTACATCGGAGTAATCAAATAGTGGTAGGATAAAAGTTTTATAAATGCTTTCAAGCGATCTTCGGTCAAGCTGATACTTAAATCTTCGGAGCTGTGCTAAGCGTGAGGCTATTCTGTTTTTTATACCATTTAGGTGATTATTCCATTTTAAGTTGGCTTGGAGTTCCAGACCGAGGTGTTTATGTGTTTCAACAAATGAGATTGGATCCTGTTTAAAGGTTAAGTCGGGGGCTTCCCCAGAAGTCCCCGTTAGTGCATAGGACATACAAATTGTTTTAGAAGGATTAAAGTTTACTAACCAGTTTTCAGACCATTGTGCTATGATTTGGAGGTCACTATTCATGACGCGGCCTAATTCATTTAGGTCATAGTGACTATTTGTTAGACATGTGTCGTCGGCGTACATTCTCGTAAAAGAAAGTATGTTGTCTGGTAAATCGTTGATATATACAAGGAAGAGGAAGGGTCCTAAGATTGAGCCCTGCGGTACACCAGCTGGGATGATCTTGTATTCAGAAAAGGTGTTATTTACTCGGTGTTTGCGTACTTGGATGGAGTAAATGTGATAAGAAACATACGCGGTATTTGTGTACCTGAACCATGTAACGAAGATCGACAATTTTGGCCTGATTATTATTCTGCATGCTATTCCATGCACTATTCAGACATCTATTTCAATATAAATTAGAACAAATAACAAAGATCAGATACATTCCAGCCGAAAAACAATTCATGTGTCGTATACGAGAAACTAACAGCTTAGTGTATTTGCCGCGAGCTGGTCGCGTATCAACATAATAACGTGTCAATCGTCAAGGTGTTCGTCACTTTTTGGGGGGCAATGATTGTGTGGTTATTGGTCTATCAATGCAATGGCGATGAACTGTTCAATCAATTCGCCCTTTGTGAACACACATCATACATATATGGTGTGTAAATATTTCATAATTATCATAACGATAGTTTGGCACGTCAGATTTTAAAGATGTTTTCATATGCCTTGTCACCAAACGCACAATACACATACATACACACATATAGTACATATAATCAACTACATAACCGTTAGCTATATACACATTTATTTCACATTAACCCTTTCAGTGCCAGATCCGATTTTTGTATCAACCCATATACACTGTGCCAATGCATTCTCTTATATATGCGATTCGACCATAGGTCGCCTCTCATATATAAGATAATGTATTGGCCTAACAATTTTTCATCATTTGTTATTATTTTTTACAATTTTTTACAATTTTAATAATTTTTTCTTATATTCTTTAACAGACTTATTTTGTAGGTTTAGTGCCAGGGAATCTTACGTTTTTCATGGGCATCAAAATTATTACTATGAATACTTGGTGATAGTTTTGAGTTATAACATTCCCCTAAGGTTTTATCCAGTTTGTTTTAAAATTCGCTATAGCATGCTTTAGCATACCCAAAAAACATTCAACCCAAAAAAATCTTTAAAAAAGATACAGCAACAACAAAATTTCTTCAAAATCCGCTTTATTAGAATCGATTAATTGCAACAAAATCATACTAACCACTGTCCACTATGGTATCAAATTTCCCAAAACGTGTTATTTATCAACGAAATATGGCCGTATTATCGCTTGAGTATCACGACATTTGGCCGTATTACCACTTGATTATAGAGTTATCCATCGTCAACAGCAATTTTGTCCGAGACCGTCCGTTTGACGACGCTTTTCTGGGCCACAAATAATTGCACATCTCGAGAAGTAACAAACTTCAAAAATCGATATCTGATCACTCTGAGCTTTGATGGGTGGGTTCCTCGACTCGAATCAAATATGTTTTACCCCCGAAGCCAAAGAAATAGTAATTTGGGAGCGTTAATTCGCATAATGCATAAATTAAAGCTCCAAAATATATATTATACATGCCTAATAATATGATCTTGAGGGCGATACCATTTCTGAATATGATTGTTTTTAGTCGAGTTTTTTTCTCTTCTCCAAAACTCGACTTATAGTTTGATGAGGGACGATGGGCGGGCGGGCGGGCGGGTGGGCGGCGGACGGGCGGCGGACGTGTGTGAGTACATATCCATGCACGTAAGCTGCAGACAAAAAATCGAGTTCGTCCGCACATTTATTACAGAGTTATGGCCCTTTGCCATTTTTCACTGATTTTAGGCTCGTTAGCGCAACAACTTCAACAAACGTTATCTGATTTGATTGAAATTTGGGATATAGGTGTCTTTCAAGAATATCTCGGTCGAGTTCGAAAACCGGCCCGGTTCGATAAAATTTGATAGAGTTATGGTCCTTAAGTAGTCATTTTGTACGAATTTTGAGCTCGTTAGCGCGATAACTTCAACAACCGTCATCCGATTCAACTAAAATTTGGTATATAAGTGTCTTCCAATAATATCCTGGACGAGTTCGAAAACCAGCCTGGCCCAATAAAATTTGATAGAGTTATGGCCCTTAATTAGTCATTTTTCGTGAATTTTTAGCTCGTTAGCGTGATAACTTCAACAAACGTCCTCCGATTTGTTTAAAATTTGGAATAGACATACTTGCCAAGAATATTTCGGACGAGTTCGAAAACCAGCCTGGCCCGATAAAATTTGATAGAGTTATGGCCCTTAATTAGTCATTTTTCGTGAATTTTTAGCTCGTTAGCGCGATAACTTCAACAAACGTCCTCCGATTTGATAAAATTTAGAATATAGATACTTGTTAAGAATATTTCCGACACTGATGCACACCAATTGGCGGTAGCCACCGGTGGTAAGCCACCGAAAACGAGACACAGCATCTCTGATGCCACCTCTTGTTTTTTGTATTATACTGTCCCGTCGTTTGGGGGAACTCAATACATGGGTGGCGGAAATTCTAAATGCAAGAGAGATCAGGGGCACATCCATCAGAAGGGAACTCCCACCAATGTATTCTCTGAACGTGCATGTATGCGTGAACCCAGACTAAATAGCTGGGAATCCCATTACATTTGAAACGTATTACGTCAGTCAATCAACCACGAATCCCTAACATGTGTGGAAGGACTCAGTCCCAGGCTCCCAACCAATCAAAAGATAGTCGCATGGTGAAGCGTGGTGATGTCATACTGCGGTGAAAACCCTGTATAGCGGTGGTAATGGCAAGGGTGTCTGAGTGTTTTATATCACCACACGCATAACTGTTCAATAGCCATGCAGGGTTCACTCAGACTGGAGTAAGTTGAGGACAAGAGGGTTGGAGTCCACCCCTGCTCATCCGTCACTTAATATGAAAACACATGCATGCCCCATGCTCATCCGCCACTGATCATGAACATGCCTGCATGCATGCCACCTGCTCATCCGCCACTTAACATGAACACGCTTGCAAGCCCCCCTGTTCATCGGTCACTTAACACGAACACGCCTACATACATGGCCCTGCTCATCCGTCACTTAACATGAACACGCCTGCATACATGCCCCCTGGCCATCCGCCACTTAACACGAACACGACTGCATGCATGCCCCTGCTCATCCGCCACTTAACATGAACACGCCTGCATAATGCCCCCTGCTCATCCGTCACTTAACATGAACACGCATGCATGCAAGCCCCCTGCTCATCCGCCACTTAACATGAACACGCCTGCATGCATGCCCCCTGCTCATCCGTCACTTAACATGAACACGCCTGCATACATGCCCCCTGCTCATCCGCCACTTAACACGAACACGCCTGCATGCATGCCCCCTGCTCATCCGCCACTTAACATGAACACGCCTGCATGGTGGCACAGTGCGTTATCGTGTGCATGGGCTTAGACATCCTATACGTGCGTGCGTGGGAGACTTCGCACTACATACGTTAAAGCAGCCAACTACAAGAATCCAATGTGTTTGGGTGATATTAGCATTGACGCTTCGGGGTAAAGCAGCGCTCGGTGGAATTATTGTCATATGTGTACAATTACGTCAGACGTGAGTTGAAGGTTGGAGATCTTCCACCTTAATTTTTGTAACGCGTACATGTACATGTGTGATGTCGGTTTTCACAAGAACGATAGTTTCGGTGTTTTATATATATATATATATATAGTCCCCCAATTTGCCTCACTGTTTTTGTGTCTATTTTTGTTAGTGCAAGGAAGTTGGAAAAGAATTTAACAAAGCAATCATTTTTTTTAGATCTTCTGGTGTTTGTATCATGAGCGGCTTTTCGAAATAGTATTAATCCGCCTGAATCAATGTAAATTTTGTTGGCGCGATGCCAAATGATTGCCGGCAAGCACGCGCCTATTCGTCACTATTGACAGATAAGGAAATATGTAATGGATTTTTAAATATATATAAGGGTTTCATGTGATCTCATACATCTTATAGACCGTATTATGTGCCAACGCTATCCGTGCGAATCAATTCTCACCCTCGGGACATGCGCAGTCACCCGGTTATAGTTCAGCTAACATTGGACGGTTGTCCCCCTACACATATGGGGTGCCATCGCCTCTTGACTCTTGACACACGAAGTTAAACGGAAGCTTGGTATTCTTTAATCTAAACATGCCCAATAAATTAACTATTGATTAGGTGTAGGCCTGCGAAGTACATTGGCCGATCGCTATACGATTGCTATGAACATATGTACAGTCCGTTTGACCGAGATATGTTACATTCATATATACTCTAGGTTCCAGACGCCAGACATTATTTTACCACTAAATTGAGAGAATTGCTATTATCGCAATTTCCATAAACTATATCGAGAATTTTATGCCTTCTGGTGAAATGGTGTTCTCAGTCGGAATGGACTAATTTCATTGTGGGAAGCTTCAAACTCATTACACTCATACATATCTGTGATGAAAAACCTCGGGGAGAGTAACTGAGTAATTCACATTTTATTGCGATGGAGTTTAACCGCAAACTGGGCTTCTGGTGGTCCTTCAATGAATATTTTCCATGCTTGGATATATTCACTCTAGTTCGTTGAAGTAAAAGGACACATGCCATCAAATGTACTGTTGAAACTTGTTTTGTATATCATGCTATTTGAGCAAATTATTTTTAACTTTAATTGAGATATAAAAACTCAAAATAAACTATATTAGAATTCTGGTTCTTCGGAAGAACAACCATTATAGATCGTTAATTGGTAGACGCAGTATAACACGACATGCATGCAGTAATGCACCATGTCAGATCCACCCTTCTTCATAATTCTTGTAAACAATCTGACATTCCACATCTGGTACATGTGCGTATTTCAACATGTTTAGTGATGCCTGGACACATGGCGATTAAGATTAGTTGATATTAAGTTTACCAAGTGAGGAGCAGTCGGCATACAATTTGAAACTAAAGTACTTTGAACGTTCTGGTCATGCCGAACAACGTCCGGTCGCTAAGGGTCGATCATTGGTAGACACGGTAAAACACGTGACGCACTAGGCACAAAATATATATCGAGCGTGACCATAAGTTGTAGCACAAAAGATCACCAGATGTCAGGCGACCTCCAATTAATCGACGCAAGACTGCTAATGTGTAGTCCTCATATTCCGATTCACAGGTACATTATTATTTTTCTCTCTTGGTAACACATAATTATATTTTATTACGTTAAAGGGGTACTGTAAACTAAATCCGGCCATTTGTGGGATCATCTCCTTTTTACTCAACATAATATATGCAACAAATGAATGAATTTGAGACACGTATATTAGTGCAAAATACGCCCATGTTGCTCTATGAACGATGCAAACAACATGGTAATAATAATGAAAATGGTGTTAAGACTGGAATCATAAAATCATGTTGTTTGCATCGTTCATAGAGCACACGGGTGTATTTTGCACTGATCCATGGCTCAAATTTATTTATTTGTTGCATATATTCTGTTGAGTATAAAAAGAGATGGTCCCATAAATGGCCGGTTTTAGTGTACAGTACCCCTTATAAAGATAGCTGAATGAAAGCTATTCATCCGAACAGTGTCCCCGCCATCGTTAGAACGCCTTTGATCAAGAGCCAGAATATAAAATACCTCATCGTGTTAGCTTCATTAAGCATTTCTCAGACGAGTTTCGTGATCTACACGATTTCCATTCAAACTGTGATTACATTAACATTGTTGCAAAGGGATTGAGCATTTGTATCAGTTATGTTTTCTAATTACAACGAATCTATGGATTACTTTCAGTTTCTCATTTCTGCAATTAATCTGCCAATCAGAATGGCATCATTAATAATAATAGAATGTATTAGATTGTGTTATTGTGCTGTGTTCCATGAGGTGATTCCCGCACGCATCGCGTGGGAAATCTTTTGGCGATAGAGTATAACGTACAATTTCAAATGCTCACATAATGTTCGAGGATGAGCTTGTCACCTGAAAAATCATACGCCTGACGCCTTAGAGCACTGCTCTCTCTCTCTCTCTCTCTCTATCGTCTACTTATAGCTTCTAACATCCCTACTAATAAAGAATGGACCGTTCTCAATGCAAATGAGTGAGACTATACCCATTGACTATTCAAAGGATTAACGCCTTTCGGTGCGTGTTGTGCGGCGACCCTTGTGAGGCTATGAGGCATATATGCTAATTACCATACCAAATACGATTTCCGGTACAAACTAAAAGTAACGGGTGCTACACTCAAAGGGTGGCATCTGCCTAGAGGTAATATATTAACGGTTAATGAGTTATTCTCCGCCACCATTGAGTTACTATCGAGAACTCTGAAAAGCTCAAGCTAAGTTACCTTTCCTAAAATCTTAGTTTTCCTGAGGGCCCGGGAGGGGGTAGATTTTTACCTCTCCGTTGTGAGTTAAATTAGCAAGCGGATAGGCACTATTTCACAGTTCTGGAAGTGATAAAATAGCACCGGGATGCAATTATTTTTGGGCCTCACCAAAGAGCTAATGTTTACCTCCCGAAATGTGATATTTTGCTACTCTGGTGAGTGCTAAATCGTTCTTCCGCTGCTGACCCTTAGATGGAAATTAGCACTTCCGGGAGCTGTAGTATAATAGCGCCCCTCGTGAAGTGCAAAAAATACGGTATTTCCACTCAGCAGTAGCAGTTTTACCCTTGAGTTTAAGTGTGTATACGGTATTCGAAAATGTTTATCAATGGGTGTCAGATGAATCTACAGTAATTGACGGAGCATCTGATATAATGACACCGAAATCACGAAGGGACATTGAGAAATCCCTATTTCGACACCCCATCCATCTTGTCGCATTGTTTTCCACTTTACAAGGATTAGTGTAAACAACATTCACTTTTAACGACGGAACGGGGAATTTCGTGCCGCTGATATTGGAGTTTCGAACTCAAAAACTCTATCCTGCAGATGCATTGCAGAGAATCTCGTTAATTAAATGCCACATTCGAGTTATAGATATGTATTTTATTTGTCCTGCTTTAGGGGACATAAAACCTTCACGCGTTCGATTTAGTAGTTCCACTCAACGAACAATTTATATTCATAGTACACGGCGGAGATTGCTTTTATACAGCGGGAAATTTTATGATGCTACAAGAAAAGACAGGATGAAGGCTACGGTCATAATGGGTACCATCTTACTTATTATGTCAGACCAAAAATCAATTTCGTAGAATACCAGTTGAAATTAGTTATGTAAAGTTTGCACATCTCGTTCTAATTTTGCAGGGGCGTGGGCTAGAGGGTCTCAGTTGGTGGTGTGTCCACCTTGAATTTCCCAACTGGCCTCCCTCTTGAACCAGACGAAAAATTGCATTAGCACCTGGTACCTCAAGATTTCCAACTATTATAAATTTCCAACCTGGCACACATATGGTTGGAAATTGACCATACAGTCCAAAATGTTAACCGAAAGTACAAAAACATTCGACTTTTTGTCTAACGACAACAATTTTTACACTAAATATTGGTTGAGATATAAAACAATCATTCCCAACTGGCCTTCCTCTTGAACCAGACGAAAACATTGCATTAGCACCTGGTACCTCAAGATTTCCAAATGTTAGAAATTTCCAACCTGGCACACCTATGGTTGGAAATTGACCATACAGTCAAAAAAACAAACATTCGACTTTATAACAACAATTTTTACACCAAATATTGGTTGAGATATAAAACAATCATACCCAACTGGCCTCCCCTTGAACCAGACGAAAAATTGCATTAGCACCTGGAACCTCGAGATTCCAACGGTCAGAAATTTCCAACCTGCCACACATATGGTTGGAAATTGACCATTCAGTTCAAAATGTTAACCGAAAGTATAAAAACATTCGACTTTTGGTCTAACAAGAATTTTTACACTAAATATTGGTTGAGATATAAACCATTAAGAACAAACTCTACTAACAGTTCGTCTGACAATTCCATCTAATATACATCTTTCGCAAAATCACGAATACGATTATGGTTATGGAAAATATCCTGCCAGTATACAGCCAAAATTAGATCTTTACGCGCGGGGGTTCTTATGTGCCACTTGTCCTGCTTGGGGACGCTCTAACATTATCCATGTTTTGAATAAAACACGGATAAGAACATGGGGTCTGAAAGAGACACATATTAGTCTTTTTCTATCAAATATATGTGTAAATGAATATAGTGGGGCATATGCCCTCTCACCAGATAACCATCGTATATAAATTGTGATGGTGTCCACATTACTAGGGCAATCTATCCTATCCGTAATCATAATAGTGATTTTGGGAAAGGTCTCTAATATTGTGTCAGGCATGACATTTCCAACTGTTTAGAAAATGTTCGCCAAAATTGGGGGGGGGGACGAGGCATCCCAAACCCATATGTACCACGTCACTGTTTTCGCCATAGTTATACCACAGTCAGCATATATCTTGTTGGAGTCCCGGTGGCTCAGTCGGTAGAGACATATAGCATACTGGGCCACCAGAAGCCGCCCGGCGATGGCGACGCTGTTCTATTACCATTAGCCCTGTCTATATATACTAAATATACAATTCAGCTGTACATATTGGAATGGTCTATTATTCATTTGGAGGGGTGTTCAGGTAATAAAAGCAGACAACTTACAGAAAAACAGATACTACAAGAGCAGAATTCGTATTCATTGGCGGGAGATGGTTCTTATAATAAGGTCGTTTGTTGAACTTATTATCTGTACATATTTTTTAGTGAACTACACCTAGTCGTCAGTGGGCATTTAGTATAAAAATGGTTAAGCTCTGATCTGGTATCTCCATATACGTAAAGGGTTGGTAATCTGATCGCAGGGGTTGCGGGGACATTTTTTATGCTTTATAAATGATTTATGTATAACCAATGTGGCGTGAACCCTTGTGAAAATGGGGGAAAGATTTCCAGTCTCCTCCATGGTCGGTGATTTCTACGTGCAGCGAGGTGATATTTGAGAAATATTGACCATCAAATTATACCGTATAACAATTTCACAATTCTGACTTTAGGATGTGCCACTCATTTCTCACATTATGTTTGCCGAAGACCGCCCGGAATGAACAGTGGAATCAACACAATGAAACCAACCACTGAAATTTGACTGAACCTACAGAACATAAAACATTGTCCCGATTGAAGTAACCATTGCAAGAACATAATTATTTGTCTAAACATTCGGAACTCAATGTTATTTTCCAGCTACCCTACCCTGTGTGCTATATTCATCGCAGATTCAGGGGTGTCATAACAGGGGTTGGAGCTATATATCACCCTCAAGTTTGGTCAACAATTAAATATTATTATGTTATTTATAGTTAGCTGATTTTAGGCCAAATGTTTAAAGGGGTACTGTACGCCATTTTAAATAAATTCCTGGTAATAACAACGATCTAATATCGATAAATATATAGAACACTAAGTAATTTGAGTCGAATATGTATTCTGTAAACGTTCAGGTTAAAGGTACGGTTGGCCTTGGCGGTGGGTATCCTGTGAAAATATTTCCACCCGTCAAAAACCGCCACAAACAGAAAGAACATCAAAACGTAGACAGACTTTGTCTGTATATAAATAAGAAATATCGCATAAACAGTATGTTATTCTCATATGTTTAACCATTGTTATGTAAACAAAAGCATAAAAAGTTACTTTTCTGGTGTTTGTTTATATTATGATGGTAAACATAAAGAGCGTTCTTTGTTTGTGAATTCCTGATATGGAACTAATAAAGAGCGTTTATGCCATTTGTGTGTGATTAGCCAGTAGCATTGTGCTGTCATCTGTAACCCAATCAGGCCCTTCTTTAGGTAAAATATAGTAGGTATTTATGATAACATGCTGTTTACGCGATGGCCATGGTATATATGAACGAAACTGTATGCGTTTTAATGTTTTTCTGTTTACGGTGTTTGGAACAAATATGAATATTTTTCGACAATTAAGGCCTCACGTGCCTTTAATAGGTTATCTTAAAATCAAAGTTAATAATTTAATATAAATTCAATTTATAACTGGAGCATAAATTAAATTACGGATTTCCGTGTACAAGACGAAATCAAATTGATAGACGGATAGTGGATTGGTCAACGCGTGGCACACATCATTAAAAAAATTATGTTGATACGTTGTGTAAACTCAAGCCACTCTCTGACTAGTGACTATACAATAACTTAATGCTTATATGGGAATAGTATGCATATGCTATAACATTTATTTGATACATTTGCTTGAAAACTGTACAAAAATTACTCGACATCGACAATTTGTATCTTCGCATTCCGGCTAATCAGCCATCCGTAATAAACTGTGTTTGAAATTTCCCAACCATAGGTTGGAATTCTGCAACAGTTGGAACACTTGATATATGTTTGGCGTGCAGTGACACCTCAAACGAAGACAGTGGGCAGGCACATGTTATGAAAACAATTTGATTAATTGGCGTTTCATAGTGGGGGTGATAGGAAAAAAGCCACGATGTTTTCTCAGTAATTCAATATTCTGCGGCGGTATATATACATATACATAGACTATAAATGGTTCAAACGAAACTATGGGCAGGCACATGTTATGAAAACAATTTGATTAATTGGCGTTTCATAGTGGGGGTGATAGGAAAAAAAGCCACGATGTTTTCTCCGTAATTCAATATTCTGCGGCGGTATATATACATACATAGACTATAAATGGTTTATTACACTTTTTCAGTTATATATATAGGAAACATCGAGATATTAATTATATCTGTGGACAGTGAACCATTAACTAAAGATTTTTCGGTGTTTTTCCCCAACTAGATCATAAACACTATCTCATTTTCAACAACGATGTCAACTAGCATCAGTATCAAGTATCCAAGGTACATGCAGATAATTGCAATAACAACAGCCATTCTTGCAATGCTTTCAATCTGAGACTTTCTGCATGCGGTGCAAACAAAGTAATTTTTCACTTGTCTGCACCGGAGAAGGCCTGAAGCCGAACGCTTTGCACGAACAAGCGGTGTCAAATGGCCATAGCAAACACAGCTACACACATGTCACAATGCCCACAGGTCACAGTCACCTCGCACAAAGTTGGCCATTCGTGATGAAAGTGCTGAGATTCTTGAGTGCGTGGGCATTAAATACATCCCCGCTATAATATCAATTAGTGAAGCAGTAAATATTGGCCGAATTGAATAGCGGGTTCACTCCACACAAGACAACGGATACTAGCTTTCTATAGAAGATTACACTGGTATCTATTGGAGCGCCTTCGTGTGTATTCCTCCGCTCCACTCAACGAGGAATCGCTCGATACGTCCCGAGTTATTAAACTGAACGCTGTCGTTTTTACGGATGGATGTGTTTCTCTGGAAGGTCCGTTGATAGTTCCATCGCGATTCAGTAAAAGGATCCATTCTGTTGTAGGATAAGATTGTTCAGTTGTCCGAAGGTAACACTGTTTTTTATTGCATTGACATGGTACATCGTAACCATAATTGTTTTTGAAAGCAACATAGCCTGACGGTTGTCTGATAGACGTGGCAACGGACTTTCTGTGGAACAGTCCGTTCCACATTCAGCACGTTGGTTACTGAATTGGTTTTCCACCTCAGTTATAAAAATATATACAATGGAGTGCTCCTTTCTTCATTGAGGGATGTTCAGTTGCTAAAAGCAGAAAAAAAAGACTTAAATGTAGAAAATTTCAGTTAGAAACATAAGATTGTTTGCTTATATTATTACCTGAACATTCATACAAATGATCAATTGAAATAACGTAACTACGCAACTGCTATTATTAAGATATCAATAGTAACATAATGTTATTTTTATTCCAATGACATTGGATGTCGTGAACATAATTGTTTGAAAGCAATCGGATTTGGATCATCATCTTCATCATCATCTGTATCGCATAACATACATAAGACATTTTAGAAAAAGAATATAAAGTTATTATACAATGTTGTGTACAGTATGTGTTTTTCTTGTACGAGTCCAGGTTGTGGTGAAAAGTCATATTGGACGAGACACGCCAGTCTCGAGTCCAATATGACTTTTCACCACAACCTGGACGAGTACAAGGAAAACTCATACTGTACACAACATTGTATAATGACATTTTTTATTATCCATCTGTATGTTTATCCAAATTTTGGGAATAAAACTTTTGTGGTTATTTTTGGTATTTGTCGGCACTTAATTCTCTATAAAAGCCTGTATTTTGATCATCAGAAAGTATGATTTGGAAAAGTAAACACGGAAGTGAGAAAAAAAACTCAATGCGGAAGTGAAACGTCTGCTAAAATCCATCAGTGTTGCGCGCGCATCACATTTCGCAATAGAATGAATTCCTGACGTCACGGAGTCCAATAAAAAGTGATATTGTACAGTCGGGAGTCCAATATGACTTTCGGGAGTCCAATATGACTTTTTCCAGGACTATCACGTGGCGGCTTTTGCCCAATCGGAAATGGTGTTAGTTAAGGGATGGATAATAATAACATACATACAATTCATATATACAGTCACACAATCACGCACGTGCAAATGTTATTAATTTTCGTATACAATTTAGATCTATCTACAGTGTAGTCAGTTTAAAATTTTATTTATTTTCATTTAATTGTTTACACTATCTAGAATGTGTATATAAGTGCCTATTTATGGCAGGACATTATGCTGGACTGGTCAAGCGAAGAGACCGACGCTGTGTGAGCATGCATGGCCAGCTCAAATCATGTATTTGTTATCTTTCTGGAATGCAAAATACTAGTACAGTTGCAAATTTAATTATGCTGTCATAAAAATAAAAACTCCTCATTTATAATGGACATATAGCCTATAGTCGGTGACGGTATTCGAATGAGTTCTGTGAAAGTTTGTATTATAGAAGTGGACACGCTGCACTGCGGAACAGTTCGCTACACATTCAATTGGTTTATTTGATTCTTCCATTCAGTTCCAATGTATATAATGAAATTATCTTTAAAGTTTTGTTTAGAGATGTTCACTTACTATATATAGCGACAGACAGTAATACAAAACAAGGACATTATTGTAATGTTGTTTGAGGCTGTTCGGTCAATTTATTAGCGGAACGTTCAAACAAATGATCAATGGAAATCAAGCGAGTAACTACTCACGAACATAATTGTTTAAAATTAACCGGGTATAATAGTTTATCTGGTAGACTTTGTGAAACGGAACAGTTATTTGCACATACCACCCTTCGGCTACTTATTGTATACCCCCATAAGTACTCTTTATTTTACAGGTGTGCATTACTACAATCATATGACAGGCATGGCTTTGGTGTTAAGTTGTTCAAGCTAATAATTTCAATAAACACCAAGAAGTTGTTTGTTCAAACTATTAGCTGAACGTTGTAATTTAATTACCATGACTACTTATTGGAGGGCATTCAGTTATGAAAATGCTATGGCGGGTCTGGTTTGTTGCGGTAGAAACTGGCCAAATAATATACATCGTTGGAAACATTAGTGGAAATTTATAAATACGACAAACTATCACAGTGGCTAGGTGTATGCGCGGTTAACATATGGTGATTACCTTTATATTAACTTTTTTAGCGGGATCCAATTATATAACCTGAAATTAGATATCTGGAAAGTCACGATATAGTCCACATACATCGATACTAGCTTTATAACGAAGTTAAGAAAATTGTTATCAGCTATACTGATATATCAGTACTCAAAACATAATTATTTGAGTAGCCGTATGTCTGGAGATTTTATAGATTATATATGCTGTACAGGTGTGTAACTAACATTTCCCAGTGATTTTTCTAACGATGTAATATAATTTGAGCAGTTCCTGCCATTACAAACCAGACCCATCATTTATTATTTTGACCATCGGCTTCTCAACAATTAACACATGTTGAATACAATATTTTTGCTGAGATCGTGAGGAAGTCGAAATCTCGTTCATCACTGAGTATAGAGGTATTGCAGGTTATAGTCAAAATTTATAAATAACCCATGTTGGTGTCATCCGGACAATGAACAAAAGGTTTAGACATATGAAATTTACTGCAAACATAATGCCATAAAACGACGTAGCGTATATAATGCTTTGGTACGTTAGACATCCAAACAGGTTTGCTTATTGAAGAAAACTAAAATACCACACTGTCGGCATCCATGCATGCAATCGTTTAAAGGTACGGTTGGCCTTGGCGGTGGGTATCCTGCGAAAATATTTCCACCCGTCAAATACCGCCACAAACAGAAAGAACATCAAAATTTAGACAGACTTTGTCCGTATACAAATAAGAAATATCACATAAACAGTATGTTATTGTCATATGTTTGACCATTGTTATGTAAACAAAAACATAAAAAGTTACTTTTCTTGTGTTTGTTTATATTATGATGGTAAACATAAAGAGCGTTCTTGTTGGTGAATTCCTGATATGGGACTAATAAAGAGCGTTTATGCCATTTGTGTGTGATCAGCCAGTAGCATTGTGCTGTGTTCTGTAACACAATCAGGCTCTTGTTTAGGTAAAATATAGTAGAATATAGTAGGTCTTTATGATAGCATGCTATGTACGCGATGGTCATGGTATATATGAACGAAACTGTATGCGTTTTAATGTTTTTCTGTTTACGGTGTTTGGAAAAATATGAATATTTTTGACAATTAAGGCCAACCGTGCCTTTAAGGCACGTGAGGCCTTAATTGTCGAAAATATTCATATTGTTCCAAACACCGTAAACAGAAAAAACATTATAACGCATACAGTTTCGTTCATATATACCATGACCATCGCGTAAACAGCATGTTATCATAAATACCTACTATATTTTACCTAAGCAAGAGTCTGATTGGGTTGCAGAGGACAGCACAATGCTACTGGCTAATCACACATAAATGGCATAACCGCTCTTTATTAGTTCCATATCAGGAACTTTTTATGCTTTTGTTTACATAACAATGGTTAAACATATGAGAACAACATACAGTTTATGGGATATTTCTTATTTATATACGGACAAAGTCTGTCTACATTTTGATGTTCTTTCTGTTTGTGGCGGTTTTTGACGGGTGGAAATATTTTCACAGGATACCCACCGCCAAGGCCAACCGTACCTTTAATTCCCCCAGAGGTTATAGACACGATCTGGGTTACTTGTAGAGACGGTCCGGTTTTCGTTTGGTGCCATTTTGCCAAGTGTGATATGGATAAACCATGCAACGTGTTGTTTCACTTCCTTGGAGGGCGGAAATCGACTACTAAATGTGCAATATAAACTGACAATTTTATTAAACATGGGTGGATATCCGGGAAAATGTACCATATGAAATGTAAATTTACTGAGAAGACAATACCCAAAAATGACGTAACGTATATTGCATTGACATTCTTCGCCAATTTGAGACATGCAATAGTGTTTGCCACTTGAAGAAACATAAATGAGTGATTTCAGTGGGCGATATATACGGACCGAGACAAATTGACTCGGCATAACAAATGAGAAGAATTTGACACATCAGTTCATTCGTCAGTGATTAGTTATATCAAAATGGATGGATGCACTGACTCAGTGTGATATGTTCATTGCTTCGTATGTGAACAAATTATCATTTCTTAGCGATCGGTGTCCCTCAACTCAGATCCAGCTTAGATAGATAGATCAGTTTATCGACAATCATCACCTTCATAGGTAGAGTAATCTGGACAAACAAAGTAACAAGCAAACACATAGACAGAACATGTGATAAAGTATTAAGTGATTGGTGTTGATTGGTGAAATAAAAGTGATACAACTTGCTTAATGTTCACGTCCAACAGTCATCAGATATAGGATAAGGAATTAATGGGCCTACATGGTACTATACATGGTACTATATAATAAAAGTTACAGGAAAGAGGAAATTATAGAAGAAGTGATATCAGGCTTAAATACTGAGTGACTGATATGTCGGGGTTCGAAACCACGCAATTTATATTGCACATTTAGTGGTCGATTTCCCCCAATGATGTGAAACAACACATTGCATGGTTTGTCCATATCAAACCAGGCAAAATGGCACCAAACGAAACCCGGACCGTCTCTACAAGCAACTCAGTTCGTGTCTATAATTAAGAAGGAAACAGAGTAAACCCGGTGAAATATAAATCTGGTTTCTTGTCGACAATGTGTCCAGGTTCGAAACACTTGGATGTTGCCTATTCGTGTCTTCTTGACAGCATATCATATGCATTCAGTTGATGGAATGGTGTATCAATTTTCACTCGATTGTCAACAGGAATCGAGAAATGAGTATGTAACTATATACTATAATTAGTAGCTCTGGCAGACCGAGCTGAACTTAATATGTGGACCCCAATCACCGCATCAGCTGCTAAAGGCTATCAATATTATTCATGATAATCTATCAATTTCGCCGAAGCGACTCAGTGTATATACGAAATTACAATGCTGGCCCTGCGAATATGATACCCAGAAGCAATATTTTCCCAAGGGAAAGGTTGATTTCCATTCTGATAATCGACTCTTATCGATGTAAATAAGTATTGCATGATTGCTTGATTGATTGATTGGTTGCGTGTGAATATTTGAATGCTTGTCTTGTTTGTTAATTATAGATACCGAATTCGGTAAAGTGCACAAGCACCGAACCACTGGAACAACGGAACATAACTTCTTATTAGCTTCATGCAATATTCAACATGCTCGTGTCAAAGCATATCAAACGACATGGCTCGTTTGAGCCCCCACATTAAGTGTAAGCAATTTGGAAAGATAGATATCAAAACTCATCAACGCAGAATATTTTTGAAAACATATAAAGCTGCTTTCACAGATCTGACGCAGTTAAACGCAACCGATTTCAAAACTTTTTGAAATTGCATGGATGCGTTTAACTGCGCCAGCCGCATGTATGTATGGTCTGAAACGTTGAGTCCAACCCGATAGCCGCATGCATTGGCCGCATGTGTCAGCCACAGGCCTGTGAAAGCAGCTTAAATGAGTTCTTATAAATATCCGCAAGATTTAAAATTCTATAACTGCAACTGGGGTTTCGAGTTCGTCCTCTCCGATATATTACACTGTATCTCACGAATCCTGAGACTGATTATCGGGGAAATTGTACATCTATATTCAGTATGTTATGACTGATAAAGCGAGTTAATGACAACGCATTGAGTGATGGCATGCTTGGGTGGAAGCTGCAAAACAAAGTTCAGTCCCCTCGCTACGCTATGTCTGACCGTTGCTGGCATGTGGATTTTCTTAATTAAATCTATAACTTTTTATTGAAGTGTTTTGTCAGTTACAATTTTTCTAGCTTGATCTAGACAATTTTCAAATGAATATGGAGAGTTCAGTTTCTCAGAATAATGCGGAATGAATTGTAACATATACAAAAGTCTCAAATAAAATAATGAGTCATTTGCTCTCATTCTGCGTATGGACTGGCAGCGGTATGTCTTGCGTAGCAGGGGATCGAACACTGCATGGAGCTTTGCTTGGGTGATCAACGCTGATGCGATGGTAGCACTCAATTCAAAAGTTACAAAAGCGTTATGAGGATAGAAAACGTAACGACTCACGCGAAGAACAGCTGAGTTCCGCATGTAACCCCATTTCACGATAGTTAGGGACACCGTTTTCATTCAGGCAGCCACGCACTATATCATTAGTTATAAGATATGTTCACGTTGAAGAGATTATCTTACCAAAGTTCCATTGCAATATGATTACTACATATGAAGATAACCTCTAAATTATGAAGGGGAACTTATTTTTTTAGGTGTTTATCGTTATGTGTTATATTGTGATCCTGCGGAACCGGCAAATTCTACCATATATTATTTGAGACCCCAAACCGCCGCGGACTTTTAAGCAATTCGTGATGGGCTCGTTAAAGAGATTATCTTACCAATGTTTCATTGCAATATATGATTACTATATATAAAGATAACCTCGAAACTATCAAGGCGAACTTACTTTTTTAGGTGTTTATTGTTATATGTTATATTGTTATCCCTGCGGAACAGCCAATTTCTACCATATATTATTGGAGGCCCCAAACCGCCACGGACGTTTAAGCAATTCGTGATGGGCTCAACATTTAAATATCATGGGAATAAACTAGCCGCTAATAGAGAGAACGTGGTGCAATACTTATTTGTTATTTTGACTCCGCCAGTTGCGAGTTTTATCGTATTTTAAAAAGAAAAAAGAAAACCTATAACAGAATCATGACTTTGTATATATGGATTATAAAATCGGCAACATCTCGGAATATAAGGACCAAGTTTGACTATTTAGAAATGTTCTATTTATTTGTGCACTATTTACGTGTACTTGTGAAACACGAAACAAGAGGCCCAACAAATTAAGAAGCTAAAAGGCTTCAACTATCATAACAGTTGGAAAACAATTGGTCGAACTATGACAGGACTGGATGGTGGGGTTATACCAGGAGAACCGATTGTGTTGTTTATATATACATACAGAAATTTGTACATTTTCGACAGTTGCTGTATTGGCAACTTGTTTCAAGGCCTAAATAAATTTGGTTTCTACTACATTTGGAACAAACATGCATGTGATATCATATACTTTAACAAAATCGTCAATGATGCGTCAGCAGATATTTCCCGCAATTTTCAAAGGAAAACTAAGTTTAGAATTTGAGTGCATGTTCTTCGCTATCATATCACATTCGCAGATTTGATTTTCTAGCCCCGAACAGATGATATTAATATCACTATCGAAAAAGTTATGGCAATGAAGTCAATCAGATGTCCGTAGATACTTTAGCTAACAGTGAAGTCAGAAGTGTTCAATCTCAGCATGTACAATGTCCTGTGGAGATACATGCAGCCATGCACTTTTACGCTTCATCGTTTCATCACCGACAATAGCCTGGGGTCGCGGGTAATTATCCAATCACACAACTGATCTGCGTAACAAAATTGTGTCCGATCAGTTCTCTGGTTTGTTAAGAGGCAATTTGCAATCACAGCTGCCAAACATGCAGTGCACATCGGTTATGGTTGCCTCGTTATGACAGTGACGTTCGCGGGGAACATGCCCTTGGGGTTCACTTAATATGCACTTGTCGCACTTGGCAAAAGTGGTTGGTGCTCCGAAATGGACGCAAAGGTGCCAGCTCGTATTTAATAAAAGGGCATGCCATTATTTTAACAGCACATTGTATGCATATACAATACAATAAAAGGGCATACATTATTCAGGAGCAAGTAATCGTCCAGACGGTTCTACGAAGTTTCCCCAACAGACTTGCTTCTTCTGCACCCCTGTTAATGGTTTCCTGTTCTTTTGTGTACATTTTGTTCGACAAAGTGGCTTATACACAAAGTATTGGGACAATAATAAATGTGAGTTGGAGCACACCTCTGCAGTTATATATAATATTAACAAGTTATGAAGGTTATGCGGTGTGTTTCCAACATAGTAGCTGTTTGTGCAGTCCTGTCAACCTTGTAAAAATAAATGCCCACATATAGTCTTCCCCTATATGCATATAATTTGAAACGACTCTGCATTGCAGCAAAGCTATATTTATATTCCAAGTCGAATACTAATAACAATGGATAGTATTTATATAGCACTTAATCACATGAGTCTCTGAGCGCTGAGACAGTTACATTATTATTCCGCGCTCCGCGTGTATAATGTTTCGCTGTTTCTTAATTACAATGGGCACATGAGCGTTTTATTTATAGAATGGGATTTTTTGGACGGATTAAAAGTCGAACGGCGACCCGGAGGCCGAGTCCGGTAGTAGTTGGGAATTTCAATTGTTATTCGGATGCCAAGAAGTGCAAGGCGATTAATTCTATGAGATGGTCATTCGTGAAACCAATATATTTTATATTCTATAATTACAATCATGGGTATATAATATATGATCTTGAGCGCGTTACCATTTCTGACTATGGTGTTCTTGTACCAGTTGTTGAGCAATGCCGAGTCTAAGGCTGGCTACAATTTTACAGGAGCTTCACTAGAGCGGAAAGACGTGCACACGTACTTAATTATAGTCACACCTCCACAAGAACACGCTGTGGTATCTATTTCGCGCTTAGGTATACGACGAAGCAGTCACACAGTACAAACAAGAAAACCATAGTCAGAAATGGTAACGCCACCAATATCATATTATTAGCCATAAATATAAATTATAATATAATTATACTATAAACTAGCTTTCAAATTTTATGTGGGAAATTTGAATACTTCCATATTTCAAGTTTTCCCGTTTCTCGTGTTATACATTACATTCTTCAAACTGTCTTCTTTATTACACAAGCTGATGGGCCCGACTTCGTCCGGGCTGTTTCCCATCTGATTTCCGGCGAAAGGCGCGATTTGACCTTGAATTGACTATTTCGAATGTCAAGGTCAGGTCAGGGTCATGATTTGACCCGTCCAAAACACCCCCGCCCCGGAGAAAAATACCCCTAGGTATCAAATTTCGTCGAAATCCGTCCGTTTTACCCCACTTGACCTTCAATTAACAATTTTGAAGGTCAAGGCAAGGTCGGAGTCATCATTTGACCGTCCAAAACACTCCCCCGACAAAAGTACCCATAGGTATCAAATTTCGTCGAAATCCATCCGTTTTACCCGATTTTACATTTGATTGACCACAATGAAGGTCAAGGTTACGCCGAGGTCACGATTTGACCCGTTCAAAACACTCCCCGGACAAAAGTATCCTTAGGTATCAAATTGCGCTGAAATTCGTCCGTTTTACTCAAATTGACCTTGCATTGACAGTTTTAAAGGTCAAGATCATATCGGGGTCACGATTTGACACTTCCAAAACACTTCCCAGACACAAATACCCCTAAGTATCAAATTACGTTGAAATCTATAGAAAGCCGAAGAGGATATTTTAGTTGCTAATTCCTATATATACGACGCACGACTTGTCGCGGTTTTTTAAAGGTGTTTCAAACTAGGAGATAGAATTATTCTGCGTTTCAAATGGTGATGAATTATAGTATTTTATCTCAAATTTTATGGCATAAATTGTTATTAAAACCGTATATACTATAACAAAAATCAGTGACTCGAAAATTAAGTGGGCCTTTAAACAAAGTCACAATTGCAGTTAGGCTCATCTCATACTCGTCTATTCAGCGATATTCTGCTGCACAGTTTGTTATAGCCTCCAGTATTCATTGAGCGTTATAGCCCCACTGTTATAATTCGCCTTTAGCAGGCGTACTCTTGCCTCAGATTATTGAGATATTAGGTCACACGTAATGACATTAAATCGCATGGAAACATAGCTTGGCTGCTTGGCTGCTTGGCGTGAATATGTAATGATAAATAAGGTAATACGTAATGACATTAAACTCAAGAAAACCCGCGAAAACAAAACAAAATCACATTTAATGTTTTAAGTTATTTCCTTCATAAAAAGAATCTTCGTGATATTGAACCCTCTGAATACTTAGAAAATAGAATTAACCTTAAAATAACAAAAACATTAGGAATAGAGAACCTTCGGAATAGCGAACCTTCGGATTGGTGAACCTTCGGAATAGCAAACATTCAGAGAAATTTCGGAATAGTGTACCTTCGGGATAGTGAACCTTCGGAATAGAGCCATGGCTGCCATGCCCCCAAATATTCATATTATATGCCCAGAGTTCAAAGGTATGAGCCCATAAAATTATAAAATTTGGCCCTTAAAATATTGAACCCCAAATTGGAGCCCGCACAGAACAGCACTTAAGTCAACTGTACCTGTGTCATGTCCCAATGCAGGAGGGTCCATATATACCACAACATTCATATTATATGCCAATAATTCAAAGGTATGGGCTATGGGCCCACGTAATCACATTAAATCTCAAGAAAACCCGCGAAAACAAAACAAAAATCACATTTAATGTTCTAAGTTATTTCCTCCTGTATCTGTATCGGTATGCGCGCAAGATCAGTTCGGATGTGAGCGCACACTCCATAAAAAGAATCTTCGTGATAATGAACCCTCTCAATACTTTAGAATATAGACTTAACCTAAAAATAACAAAAACCTTCGGAATAGAGAACCCTCGGAATAGCGAACCTTCGGAATAGTGAACCTTCGAAATAACAAGTATTAAGAATAGAACACCTTCGGAATAGTGGACCTTCGGGATAGCGAACCTTCATAATAGAAATATGTCCCCACAATTACACCGGTGACGTAAACACATGATTGTGCTAATCTTTGTTGGACTATCGTCACTCTATCGGTACGGTTTATACTCGAGTACGAAAAAATACCTAACCATAATACATTCGCCCAGTGGATTATCGATCGTCCGCTCTAACATGAAAAACTATAATACAGCTCACACCACCCTGTGGCGTAATGACCTTGCTCAAGGGTCCTAACTTGGCGCGAGATTTGAACAGCGGGCGACTCTACAGTAAGTCGTCGTTTAATCCGACAAATCCACTGTTACGGGAGACTCAATATTCCACCGGTGGGCGCCGAAAGCATGCCGGTGCGTTGACAAACTTACAAGTCGAGCACGGTAACCACTGAGCTATCGAACTCCCATTGTTAATTAAAGAGGTTCTATCTCTTCCCATAAGTTTTGTTTTGATTCCTGAGTATAAAATAATACATGTAAATCGAGGACACCTGTCCGGAAAAGTTTCTATCAATTAATATAAATTATATATATAATTTCTTATCACATTTGCGGGATAGTTTTAGTGGTAACTTTTATAACCGAGATTCGCGCGAAAACGTTCGGAGAATACCAAAAAGCGTAACAAGGGGAACTCTACCTTGTCTTGTCTTGTCTTGTGTAGATTCCCCCGTTAGTTGTCGAGGTACCGCTGCTACAGCGTTGAGATTTTCCTTCCAAATGTTCTGATCCAGGACTGAGAAAGAATCACTGTAGAATCCGAATACGAATAATTGAAGATGCGATCATGATATTTGTTCATTCATTGATTAATGATCTCAGATGATTGCTAGACCATTACGAATAATAATAATAATAATAATACACATAAACATAGATAGTGGGCTGACTCAGACTCATAAGTTTATGTAAATAGTTTGGCTTTCAACATCGCCGACCTCTGTACAATTATCTTCTGAATCAGCTCTCTGCTGTAAAGCTCAATCATTTTCAGTTCATCAATCGTTGGCTGATAATGCCACAGGACTCTATCGTGTGTAGCATCAAGCGTCAGATGAGTGAAGAAGTTGGGATCTTCAAGCAATTGTTCATCTTCAAGATAGATTAAATGAAGTTGTAGTTTTCTCTTTGTCTTCTTTCTAGCATCACCATACATTCTGCACTCTGCTACTGTGTGTTGACGGGTTTCTGGAGCGGCATTACAAAGTTGACATGTTGGATCTACACCATATTGGTTAAAAACCGCTCTATTGCTCTGCAGAAATACTATATCTTGTTAGCACACTCAATCAAGAAGAAAAAAATGCTGATCAGCTAAGATATTTACCGCAAATTACGACAGAAATAAACCACTTAATTATGCCTTTATAGACAAACTAGCAGGGTTATACCGGCGCTGCCCAGGTTAAAGTGAAGCCCTCTGCATGCTGTTGATATTTGGTGGGAATAGAGAATACTCTTGCTCTCAAAGCGTTACACGTATTCTCATAAATTGTATATCCAAATGACATCCCAAAACATGATTCTTACACGTGGAATATAAGTAGTGGCTCAGCTTGTCGGGTCGGAGCGATTGTCATTTTGTTTATCGCGTTTAATCCGTCCCGCCAATAAAGAAGTATTTATTTATTTATAACTGCGTATAATTCAGACGTTATAGCATTAAACATGAACATCATAAACACATTAGTTCGAAAAAATAAAAGACGACGATTGTGTTTTACATAGAGAGTATCAATCAATATAGTGGGTTAGAAAAAGATTTTGAGGACACCTGCAGCTGGTTATCATATCTTCATGAAGATACAGATGTTTTAAAGAAATGTCACGGTGCTCCTCTGTGCGTGTGCTATATACTGGCTAATCATTTTCAGTTTAAAGAAATGATGCTATGAAGGTATAGCAGCTACATGTGCCCGACACAGAGCGAGATTTTGAGTTGTTTATGTTAGGCGATGAGTCTGTTCTAAAAAGTGAAAGAAATCCTCTGTATCAGGCAATTATATTGGAGGATCCTGAAAAAGTCATGTGATACGGTCTGCGTTTTCTTTTAGCTCAGAAGTAACCATATTTGACTGCACACTGTGACCACTATTTTGAACAGGCCTGCTCTACATTGCCATATCTCTTGACAATTGTAACTTTTTTTGTGGAAACTATTTTGAATGGGACAGACTCAATGGTGTTATAATATACATGAGCCATTCTAATATGCAATCGTCTGACGATTCAAGGTTCCTCAGTTTGCAAGAATATATGTATCTCTTAAATAGAATGATATAAATATACTTTGAATGCTTTCTTATATTACCTGTTTTGCTAGATCATTATAGGAATGCCCTGATTTCCATCCCATATAAATATGACAGTTGAGAAGATATAATTGTTCAAGTGACTTCGGTCACCATTTGTCGAGATTGTGAAATTGGAATGGCAAAAACTCCTTAGAACGATATGGAGATGGTCTGAGAGATGACTATATATAACTTTGTTGGATACCGGTCAATTGAACAATCTTATCAATGCTAGTGAATCACCTCTCGCCATCCATGACCCAAACGACACCAAATGTGATTTAATTCATTATATATCATTAGAGAAGAACGTGCATGCATTTGGTGGAATTAGTGCTAAAAATTATTATCATAGTCATTACCCCCCCCCCATCTCTCACCCAAACCGCACCAATTTGGCGTCTTTAAATCACACGATTATATTCCTCGTATCACGGAGAAGAATAATATATCAATTTGGTCGAAATCTGCGCTAAAAATAGCCCCTCCCCTGACACCACAACGTCACTTTAGAAAATTTTAACCCGCACCATTATCTTACTCGTAAAAAGTTACCCCTATTAGACCGCCTTGGTGCCATCTCGATTGTACCCTTAAAGTCATATATAGAACACAGACAGATATTCGCAAATATTTGATTCATTGTATCATTTGAAAAGAACGTGTGTGAGTTTGATGGTAATTGGCACTAAACATATTTTTATCAGTTTGGTGACCCTCCCGTCTCTATTTCGGACTCAAGACTCATTATAGAGATGAACTTATATAACATTGGTGAAAATTGGCGAGTATACAAATTCGTATCAAATTTAGGGCTACCATTGCACATCTCTCACCCATATGGCACCAATTTGGCGCATTTAAACCACATGGTTAGATTACTCGTATCACGGAGAAGAATATGTAACAATCAGGTGGAAATCGGCGCTAGACATATTGTTTATCAATTTTTGTGTCAATCTCACCCTCTAGGCACCTCTGAATCGAATGGCCCCACTTTTGACATTTTTAAACCACACAATTAGACTCATGATATCATGGAGATTATTATTTGTAAGTTTGGTGCTAATCCGCGACTAAACAAATTTTTATCAAATTTAGTGCCCACCCCACCCCCATCTCTCACCAAAACAGCACCAATATGACGTCCTTAAAATCACACGAGTAGATTCCTCATATCATGGATAAGAATGTGCATCAATTTGGTGAAAATTGGCGCTAATAATATTGTGTATCAATTTTGGTGCCCCTCTCCATTTCAGTGCTGCACCCCTGACTCGAATGACGCCACGTTTGACAGCTTTAAGCGCAACCATTAGACACCTCATACCATGGGGATGATTTTGTATGAGTTTGGTGGCAATCGGCGACTAAACCAATTCTTATCAGATTGACTACCCCCCCCCCCCCCCAAATCTCTCATCCAAACGACACCAATTTGGCGTCTTTAAATCACAC
Organism: Siphonodentalium dalli; assembly: GCA_032622095.1. Classification (NCBI taxonomy): domain Eukaryota; kingdom Metazoa; phylum Mollusca; class Scaphopoda; order Gadilida; family Siphonodentaliidae; genus Siphonodentalium; species Siphonodentalium dalli. Next base: position 130,493,609 of record CP136062.1, on the reverse strand, counting down.
AAAAAGATTCCTTGTATCACGGAGAAGATCTCAGAAGAATGTGCATCAATTTGGTGGAAGTCGGCGCTAAAATTATTTTTGATAAATTTTGGTATCCCTGACTCGAACGGCGCGACTGTTGACACATTTAAACCATACCATTAGATTCCTCATATCATGGGGAAGATTATATATAAGTTTGGTGGCAATCGGCGAAAATTCTAACCCGCGCCATTATCTTTCTCGTAAAAAGTTACCCCTGTTTTGACCCCTTTGTGCCATCTAGGTGGTCCCCTGTGAATTTCTATAGAACACAGACAGACAGCAGACATTCGCAAATATAGATATAAATATAGATAATATACCCCATCTTCCGTTTTATCTGTATTTTATTTACACAATAGCTATTTGTAGTCTTGAAATCGGGATTTATATAAATTATATATAGCAGACATGGCACAGTAGCTTGTTATCTCATATATATTTTGAAGACCTCTGTTTGTATGTTTGTATGTCTGTCTGTCATTTATACAAATCTACGATTCTCGACCGATCGGGACGAAACTTGGTACGTGTGCAACGTCGGGCTCATCGGCTAGTCTCATATATATTTTGAAGACCTCTGTTTGTCTGTCTGTCTGTATGTATGTCATTGATACAAATCTACGATTCTCGACCGATCGGGACGAAACTTGGTACGTGAGTGTAGTTTGACCAGGCGGTCGTCGTTGTCGTATTGGCGAGCCCGTGCGGCGCCCGCTTCGCGCATGCGCAGACGAGATCTCGGAAACGGGTTGAGCTATCGACTTGAAATTTTCTATGTGAATGTATCTTGCCCCGGATACGAATTTTATCGGGTCGCCGAGCCTGTGCGACACCAGCGTCGCGCATGCGCAGACGAGATCTCGGAAACGGGTGGAGCTATCGACTTGAAATTTGCTATGTGAATGTATCTTGCCCCGGATACGAATTTTATCGGGTCGCCGAGCCCGTGCGATGCCAGCTTCGCGCATGCGCAGACCAGATCTTGGAAACGGGTAGAGCTATCGACTTGAAATTTGGTTTTTGAATAGCCCGGACAACGTCGGGCTGGGTAGAGCTATCGACTTGACATTTGGTTTTTCAATAGCCCGGACAACGTCGGGCTCATCGGCTAGTATAATATAAATTATATATAGCAGATATGGCACAGTAGCATGTTATATATAAGTCTCTGAAACATTGCCGAGCGTTGCTCTTTGAACATGCCTGGAACTATACTAAAAAAAAAAAGAAGAGATGAACCATCTAGTTTAGTGTTATCATATTTATTTGTCTATTTTGATAGCACATAGTAAATGACACATACAATTTTTATAGACAATGGGATTGGAGGACAAGTGCTGTCTCACTTATGAGTACCTCCTCTTCCGTTTGTTATTACACTGACAAATAAACAAAGAAAATGGCAAAGCAACAAAAGCAAGTTGAACATATACACAGTATATATCACCGGTCGTCCCCCCCCCGGGTCAATCTCGAGTTTGTATATGTATTAGTTGAAAGTCGTGTTTGTATAAGTCAACATGCTGGCTTATACAATTATTTGCGTGAGTTGGTCAAAAGAACCTTGTTTTGTCTCACGGATGAATGAATCTACAGCAACGAAAACAAATTCGTTGTCGCAATCACGTAGAGCAGGTTCTCCAAAAAGCTAATATTTAGTGAGTAAATATTATAAGGAAGTAATTTATTTAATAGGCGAATTCTTGGGGTTGAATGTAGGTAACAATCAAAGAAATAATTGGAAGGCATTTTCTTCTCCGTTTCCACAAATGCAGTCTTTGGAATTTGCAATGTGATTTAGAACCTGACCTGATAGGAGGTTGCTACATTCGGATCGTAATCTACCGTGATATATATTTTCAGTCCGCTTTCCGACATAGTAGTTCTTGTGTGGTTTGGGTGTTTGAGGTTTAAATGTGTTTAGATAACGTTGAAGGGGCAGGTCTCAAGTCTTAATTTTGGTTGCATTCCAGTTTTTTTTTTTACACACTTGGGCATGAAAGTTGACTCCATTCTTTTTGTTTTGGGTTTAAAATGTATAAAGTTTGATGCAAATCTAGTATCGTGGTCGCTTATGTCGGAACATTTTGGGGGAAGTAAGTCAACTAAATATTTGGACACTCTGTGATTGACAATGTTATGAAAAAGTATGAATCTCTTCATTTGTCTTCTTTCTGAGAGTGTTTCCTAGCCCATTTCCGTTGGTAGTCGTTTGATAGGTAGACTATCTTTAAACGATTGTGATCATACACGTTACAACTGAAACAATATGTTACTCGTGAATTTCAATCAAGGAAAAGGAAGGTTCAAATGTAAGAAAATACCATAGATTCGTGACACTGCGTTCAGACATATTGCTTTGATTCACCAAGTAATTTAGCAACAGTAAAGACCTTTCGCATCCTTACAATTACGATTACGAATACGGATAGCTATTGCTGGTCGTAAATCTATCCGTATGGCTTTAAGTCCTTTCGCAAAACGACCACGGATAAGAGCGTTGACGCACCATCATTATTTCGTACCACTTTTACAACTCAATACGCGTGTTTTGTATACAGTCCCTTAAACTTCACGCGTCGTCTCATTTCCAACAATACGTTAAGGATGACCTGTTCATTATCAATCTCATATATATTTTGAAGACCTCTGTTTGTCTGTATGTTTTTCTGTATGTCTGTATGTCATTTATACAAATCTACGATTCTAGACCGATCGGGACGAAACTTGGTACTTGTGTGTAGTTTGACCAGGCGGTCGTCGTTGTCGTATTGGCGAGCCCGTGCGACACCCGTGCAGCGCATGCGCAGACGAGATCTCGGAAACGGGTGGAGCTATCGACTTGAAATTTGCTATGTGAATGTATCTTGCCCCGGATACGAATTTTATCGGGTCGCCGAGCCCGTGCGATGCCAGCTTCGCACATGCGCAGACGAGATCTCGGAAACGGGTGGAGCTATCGACTTGAAATTTGTTATGTGAATGTATCTTGCCCCGGATACGAATTGTATCGGGTCGCCGAGCCCGTGCGACGCCAGCTTCGCGCACGCGCAGACCAGATCTCGGAAACGGGTGGAGCTATCGACTTTCGGGCTGGGTAGAGCTATCGACTTGAAATTTGGTTTTTGAATAGCCCGGACAACGTCGGGCTCATCGGCTATCTACTATATAATTTGAGACTTCCGTATATATATTTGTCCTCTATAGAATCGAAAACGGCTGGCTCGATTGAGCTCAAACTTCCCATTTAATGGTGAAAATCCCACGGGAATCGTCGTCGCGGCGTTTTGGAGAAGCTCTGAGCACTCATTCTCCACTCCCAATCATCAAAATCACCGTCCTCGGCACTGCGGGGGTTTAAGGCAGTCACGCTCTTTATATTGACCAAATTTGACGTTGTTAACCGAGTAACGCTCTGTATTGCCATCGGCGTTGCTAAACGGTCACATATGCGTACGAATGCGTATGAAACTACGGATGCAAAACGCACCGGAACCGGAATGCATTTATCTTGATTAAAAAGGCAGAATTAACTCATTGGAGAACAACAAATGCGTGTCGTGTGATTCTTATGTCTGTCGTTCCTAGGAAAGGGGGAGATTTTCATTGAATCACAAAACGCACCGGAACCGGAATGCATTTATCTTGATTAAAAAGGCAGAATTAACTCATTGGAAAACAACAAATGCGTGTCGTGTGATTCTTATGTCTGTCGTTCCTATGAACGGGGGAGATTTTCATCGAATCATACCTCTTTTAGGGACGGGGGAGAATTTCATCGGGTCAGTTTTTCCGCCCTAGGGATGGGTACCATCATGTCTGTCGTTCCTAGGAAGGGTGGATATTTTCATCGGGTCAGTTTTTCCGCCAGATGTTCCGTAAATCATACCTCTTTTAGGGACGGGTACCATCATTTCTCTTGATTAAAAAGACAAAATTAACTCATTGAAAAAAAATATATTAAAAAAGGCATAATAAAAAAAAAGAAAAAAAAAGTCATGTTTCTGACAACCACGCCAGTGGCGGGCTAACCTGCTAGTCTTTTATATATTTTGGAAGATCTGTGTGCATGTGTGTGTGTCTGTGTGTGTGATCGCGATGGACTCGAAAACGGCCTAGCCGATTTCGATGAAACTTGGTATGTGGGGGTATTTTCGACCGGGAAGTGGCATAGGCCTATTAATTTTCAGATCCGATGTCAACTTTTCACGTGCCGAGGTCAAATCTGTTTTTACGCTGTGTTACGGGACTTTCATTTGAGTTCGGTGCTTACAAATCGATTCGAAACAGCGCGAATAATAAAATGCCAGTCATAATAATGACACTGTGAGAATCTTTCGTGTTTCCTCTTTCCAACGATATATAATGCGTATGTATCCGTTTTAGTTATCTGCCTCAATTATCAAGAAGAAGTGGTACTATCTTCCATCAGGATAAAAACAATGCGTAACTTCTATGACGTCGTTAGAGGTCATAATGTTAGATCACGTTAACGCTTAACCGGCCGATGCATTTGACTGTTTCAGACGTCTTGGCGATATCTCGGGCACCGATGGTAATTTATCTTTACGTTGAAACTTGATAATTAATGAGCGTGTGTATATGAGGCGCGTTTATATACTTGAGTGGAAATCAAATCGGGTTAAACTGACGGATTTTTACGGACGAAATTTGATGCATAGGGTATCTCGGTATCCGCTGGGCCGATTTCCCAGTATCCGCTGGGCCGATTTCCACCATTTTTGGGCATTCTGAACTCCTCGACCTGTGACCTCTGCGGGCCAACGGTGATGGAATCTGACGAGGTTTGCCGAATGCATTTTTGGGGTGTTGGTGTTTGACCCCACCTGACCTTGACCTTCAAAATGGTCAATTCAAGGTCAAAGCCCGGACGAAGTCGGGTCACATTCTAGTCTATTATATATTTTGGAAGATCTGTCTGTCTGTGTGTCTGTGTGTGTGTTCGCGATGAACTCGAAAACGGCCCAGCCGATTTCGATGAAACTTGGTATGTGGGGTATTTTCGGCCGGGGGGTGGCATAGGCATATTAATTTGTCCGTGCGATGTGACCTTGACCTTGAAATCGGGTTATTTCAAGGTCAAACGCCCGAATATCACGGGATTTCGATGAAACTTGGTATGTGGGGGGTACCTTCTGCCGGGGAGTGGCATAAACCTATTAATTTGCCCGTGCGACGTGACATTGACCTTGAAATCGGGTAATTTCAAGGTCAAACGCCCGAATATCACGGGCTTTCGATGAAACTTGGTATGTGGGGGTACTTTCGTATGGGGAGTTTCATAAGCATATTCATTTACCCGTGCGACGTGACCTTGACATCGGGTCAATTCAAGGCGAAATCGCCAATTTTGATGGTATTTCGACGAAATTGTATACATAGGGTTACTTTTGTCCACTGGGTGTTTTGGACGGGTCAAATCGTGACCCCGACCTGACATTGACCTTCAAAATGATCAATTCAAGGTCAAATCGGGTAAAACCGGATGGATTTCGACGGGTACTTTTGTCGGGTACTTTTGTTCGGGCAGTGTTTTGGACGGGTCAAATCGTTACCCCACCTGTCCGTGACCTTCAAAATGGTCAATTCAAGGTCCAAGCTCGGACGAAGTCGGGTCACCTTCTAGTACTATATATAACCAGTCACAACGAACGACCCGGGATGCTCGTAATATGTTTTGGCAATACAGGTATACATGCCAGGTCATATGTGGTGGAAATTCAGTTCGTTGTTAGCATGGATGATCTGATGGACGTAATGCTCATGGGGGAAGAGAGGGTTCCTAGATTTGGATCTGACATCAACCACGACTCCACCATTTCAAGCCCATTCAAGTCCGCGATTTGATTTGAATGCGGTTTCGATTTCACAGGCCTATCACCTCTTTGGATTTATGAAATGCGACAAACGGTTGATGTGCTCGCTGATGGGCATCACTTCTGATTTGGTCCTATCAGATCGAACCAAATTCGACGCGATATGCACCATGCTGCATAAATAGATAATGTTTTTGGCGACTGGCTTCATTGTGTACTTCTAGCTTGACGATTCCTGTGAGGCTTTGTGTCGTCTGCAGCCATCGATGCCTATCCGTTGTGGATAGCGAACTTATTTCACGGGAAGCTCGTGATTCCCTACGGGTACAGTGATTGCCAAGCTAAACAGCACACTGAGGTCGTAGCTCAATATAACTGAATGATTTACATGAGATATATTAACTCGAACTTTCAGGTGTTATTTCAACTTATTATAAACTATGACATAGTAACCGTTCTTACGGATAGTAAAATACGACAACGATTAGAAAGTACACAAAAGTTGGCGACGAGGTACCCTATCCGTATGAAGGGAGATATGTTAGTTTCTGCTCAATATGGTAAACATAAAGAGCGTTCGTCTCGTTATAAGATACGGAAAGTTGTCCTATTCTATTATATGGGTAATTCACTTACAAACAGAAACATATTTTTAAACAGGGAGTGTGATATGAATGACGTTGTTGAAACAACTGAACTCAAGATTTGTTTAGGCTTCTTTTTGTTGGTCCATATGACAAGGTACATGGCCCATTAGTCCAACAGAAGACGCCCATCGATGGCGAAGCGATCTCAACTTCGATAAATTTAAAAATTACATATCCTCAAGCCCGTGTTGCTCCTGCGGTAACCAATGTGAAGACGCAAGCCATTTTTTCTTCGAATGTCCTTTCTACACAGAAGCAAGGAACCGTATGTGGACACGACTAGATGAGCATAAAGTGGTCATCACCAGTATTAAAGATATTCTCTTTGGCATACCCGAAATTAGCGACACCTTGAACAGGCGATTATTCGAGACAGTACAATCATTCATCATTTTCACAGACCGATTTCAGTAATCATTATTCCATTGACTCCGCCCACTGCCACTGCCACAGCCACAACTACAACCTACATGTGTTTGATTGGGAGCCGGTTCCCCTATGTATACATAGCCGATCACATGGGACACCGTCTCCCACACAAATAACAACAAAACTTTCATTCCAGCAAAACCAAAACCATCGACTTGAATTCATCAGCAGCTGAACGCCAGGGGAGAGGAGCTTCACTAAGTTTCGTAACTTGTGCTCCGATCCCCTGTGCACCCACAACATCATCCATATATTCTGTTTGTAAATTATTCCATGTATTTGTGGGTCACAATAAATATGTTCAAACAAAAACAAGCTGATTCAAAACCCAACAACCGCAGATTTGTGATCCACACACTGCGAAAACAACCAGTTTCGTGTATCTGGGCGAGTTTGTAATTTTCATTCTCGGGGTTGGTGGTCTCTATTCGTACATTGGAGTGATTTTCGCTGAAATTAAGAGGGAGGTAAAGTGGCAACATTTAAAGGCACGGGCGGCGTTCGTTGCAGAAATATTCATGTTTGTTCAAATCGCCATCAACAGAAGGAATATTAAAATATATATAGTTCTGTTCATATGCCAAACATAATCAACGCGTAAATAGTATATTGTCTACAAGACGTACGATGGTTTTCGTAAACAAGAGCCGGCTCGTGTTACAGAAGTTTTGTTTCTGTTTACATAACACAGCGCAATTCTATTGGTTAATCACGCACAAATTATATAAACGCTCTCTATTATTTCCATATCAGGAAAACAGTAACAAATAACGCTCTTAATGTTTACCATATCCGGATCTAAACAAAAGCCAGGTTCCGTAACGTTTTTTGCTTTTGTTTACATAACAAAGGAAACACATTTGACAATAACATACTGTTTATGCCATATTTATGATTTGTATAAGAACAAAGTCTGTCTATATTTTACTATTATTTCTGTTTATGGTCAATATTTTAACAGCATACCCACCACCGCGCCACCCGTATCTTTAAGTGGGGAATTCATGGTTAATTTTCAAGACAAGATTGCTCAATATTTACAAACAGTAGTATAATACTTCATGTCTTGTTGGAATATTTGAGCATCTGGTGACAACGCAAAGCGGATTTATCATTTTATGTTTTGTTTTGTGACATATTATAAACAATGATAAACAATGGTGACCTACGCTTTAATAATGTCCAATAATATCCAACCTTGGATGAAAATCAAAATTCCGCTTCGCGTTGTCACTAGGTAAGTCTTCAAACTTTCCAAAAAGGTATGATATGGTCACCTGCGCTTTGTAAGGTTTGATCAATCATTTCAAAAAAATAAAAAATAACACTGAATTCCCCATTCAAATGTTGCCACTTTACATCCACCTTAACTATCTTCACGTTCGTCTCTCAACACATAAATCTACGGTAAACCACAATAACAAAACCAAACCGAATGAAGACCCGATTGCTCTGGTGTCGGATAATTGGACCGTTTTTGGAATTCTTCAAACTTGGCGCACACTTAAGTTCGAAGTGGACACGAGATACAATTGCTTCGGCGCTATACGATTAACACAAATTCGCGGAAACAACAATGTGCACAAATTGGCCAATTGTTTGCGGACGCCGATGAGTGCGGCACAATAGCTGACGTGGAGCGAATAACCACGAAAATCGACTATTTTCGCGACCAATTGACCCGATAGTACAACCCGTCTGAGTATGGAGGATGTGAAGTAGATAATTCTCGAACATTTGTTCTGGGCTACTAATGTGTGCAAGTATCTGCGCGCACTATGCCGTAATTAAGAAGAGCGGAATCAGGTGTCATTGTTTGAGTTAGTGTTGTAAATGGAATAGGAGGGCCTGTAATTACTGGTTGTAGTAGAATGGGCTGTGTCTCATTGACAATAGCCCGTGGTATAAGACAATAGTACTTGTAAACTTTTTTTTCCGATAAGGTCATGTGCATTATATGTATGGTTCACCCAGAATAAAAACAAGAACATATAGTTCGATTTCTCAAGTACAAGCAATAAATTGTACAGCCAAGACGAAAACCTAACAATAGACAGGTGCAGCTATCCGTACTTGTAACTTGTAACGTGTACACGTATTACTATTGCATTGCTATATGGAGAGGCATGGTGGTACAGTCAGATGATTTTAAGGCGCCAAACCAACGTACACAGCGAAACTTTTAAATAATAATCGATGGCGAGAACAAGCGACCACAATACGATAAGCGATTCGCTTAATTTGATTCATTTAAGGCAAATTTCTACATCCACGGCTTTGATCGCTCATTTAGGTTATCAGAAGATTGGTTATACATCTTCGTTACAAGTTTCGTATGCTACACGTTGGACACAAAACTTCTAAACGGTTTGACAAATGTGTAGGACAAATGATAACGTGAGTCAGGTGACCTCCGTTGACAATGGCAATACACGTTTCACGTGCGCGTGGTTGAACATCGCTAATGTTAATGAAGGGCGTGTTATTGATGTTGTTTCTTAAGTAAATGTTTGAGGTAAATTTGAATACGAAATTTATTTTGTAAAACGCGAGCGTTATGTGATATGCAGACATGGAACGCGATAATGTAAATGACATAACGAGTGAAACAGAAAGAAAATAGTACAATATGTACAGGTTGTTAAGTTCACTATAATTTCACTACGCATATAACAGAGTTCCAGGAAGATGATATGTGGTTGTTTCTTGAGAAAAATATGACTGTAAATTTAAATGCGAAATTTACATTGTAGACCATGATTGTTATGAGATATGCAGATCACATGAGAGAATGTAAAAGGAATTACAGTTTTACGTTTTCACAAAGATAGGAACTGTATATTTGAACATGTAAACGTGGCTAGGCATATAATATATGCACAAACGCGTATGGCATCTAATGGATTCCAATAGAACGTATATATGATATACACTGGATGGTCGGTTAACTCTGCTCATAATCTTCCAGCTTCACCAGTGGCTTCACAACACTGTAATTGGTCACGTTTTCACGCTCTGGTGATTAAATAAGTCGATACAAAAAAAAATTCTTAGTATATATATAGTATGCCCCGGAATACTTGTGGAAGTTAATGATCTTAATCTGATTGGCACAAGAATGGTAATGGTCTCTTTTGTCAGCAAATTGTAAATTGTACACAAAGAACTTTTGTGAGGAAACTGTATACTTTATAAATGTACATCGACAAACATGCTCAAAATGCAAGAATCCGGACATCCCGATCCATTTGCCAGGATCCAAACTTATATTTCAACCACTTTCGGATCTGATGGACTTTTATGCTACAAGACAAGGCTGTGGTCAGAGTGCATTCATAAGAGTGCCAACTTCTGACAGTCCAACTCCACCGCTACCCAGCGGATGGCAATTTAAGTCTAATATGTGACTGTGAACAGGAAAATATGCCATTATTGGTCTAGAAACAACTTTTGTAAATAAAATATTTTTCAAGTCAAGTCCGAAAGTTCAAACTGATGATGTTTTGGGCATAAAAGTGTTTAAATGTTTGACTTGAGTTGGGCGTGGGTGGACACACCAAACCCAATTTAAGTCCAAAGTCAGTCAAAAGCTCTTCAGAGCTTGTGTTTGTATACTATTTTTTATCTTGTCTTATATTAACCCCCTATCACAACATACCTGAGCTCAATGCTGGAAGATGAACTGTGTTATTTTATACAAAACTGAAACTGGCCCGTTGTAAATGAGGAGGATTCCATTCATTACATTGTGCTACAATGGGTAATGAAATTTGAATGGGCAATGAATGGAATGATCAGCCGTAAATACGCTGGACTACGATCGCTACATCTGCGGCCGATGTATGTGCATGTAATGAATGTGTATGTATGTATATGTATGTGTGTATATAATGTATATGTATGTGTATATATGTGTAATCCATATTCAGTTACTACATAAATTAATTGCTAGTAGTGGTGTTGGTTTTAAGTATGCATGTGATGGTACTGGGCCCTACCTGATTATCAGCTGCCTTGTGTCGCAAACCGACACTGGAAGGGATAGTCAGTGAGGGCCCAGATCATTTTGGAATGTCAGGATGCGTGGTGTGATCGTTATGGTGGCGCGTGCGTGATGTATATTATGTTGTGTTCATTATATTTTGTCTTATATGTCATTTCTTGGCGAAGGCAATAAAAATATTTGAATTTGATGTGGCGTAACTGCGGTCGTATTGTAATGTCACTTTTCCCGCGAAGTTCGGTTGTCAACTAAGAAAGCACAATGGAAAATATTTATGAATGGATTAAATAAATTATATTTTTTACAATTCGTCATGATTATGTAATATATAATTCAGAAATATATAATTCAATCGGTTGACAGTTAAAATTATTTATCCAATGTTTTAGATACTTAGTGTCAGGTTGTTCTAGAATAAGGTACATTTACTTGTTCGATAAAAGTCAAAATTCTCGATAGTTTCATTGTGAATATCATATTTTTTTGCTGATTTGTTTAAGTCTTCATCTGTTCGACACGCCCAATGTGGGTTTTGTCAAATTTCCTAAATGAAAAAAATATATATATTTAAAGTTGTAACTACGCTATTTTTTAGATTACTTATCATTTTTACCCATGGTAAATTACCCATTCTACACTAGCTTTATGAATGGATTCAGCCCACGTATGACCTATCGGTCACTGGTCTAGTTCGGATCTTGCGCCGACTGCAGAGTACGTTATCGACAGGCAGACTTCCGAGACGGGATTGGCGTTGCGTGCTGGTATCCACTTTGTCAGGCTGGTCTGCATGTCGACACACCTCAGTTATCTAAGACAGCCTGGTTCGATATGCCAAACACATTGAGGAAAAACCAATATGAATGCAGATGAGCGACCCCATTATAAGAGAAAACGCAAACAAAGCATCATGGTCATGCATGCCGTTGGGACAGCGTTGCTTTGGGCCTTCGGATATCGAAGTACATTGCATGACCTTCGTGTTATTGAGTTGTCAATGTATTTTTTTTTTATGGATTTACTAATATTTTGTTTCCATTCAAACAATATGAGATATGATACCAAAAGATGGATAGTATTGCATGTGTTCCTTGTGGTCAGCGCATTGGACAAACGTTCTTAAGCTATATTCACCCATTTTACCCCACCCCGATCCACAATGGCCGCTAAAACACCCTTTATTTGACATAAATCGGTTAAGGGGCCGAGAAATGGCATGGGTGCCATATTTGAACCCCTCTGGACGGCGGCCATTTTGGATCGGGGTGGAGTGAAGGGGTGGATATTTAGAATGGCTTGTGGACCACCCAACGACACTCTTTATTTGACCTAAGTCAGTTAAGGGGGTGATAAATGGCATGCATGGGTGCCCTATCTGAACCCCTTTGGGCGGCGGCCTTCGGCTTATTTATTGATCTGAGAACCATTGGCTCTAATGGCATGGGTCTGGTAATTATCGTGGGTTGCATTGGAACAAATTTAAGGTCTGCGTTTAAAATGTGATATATCATGGGGATATATTAGTGGATAGAAAAAATGTACACCAACCGGAGTTAGGTAATCAAATTCAAATTATAAGAATAATTTGTTTCCTGAAAATTATTATCTTTTAGTAACATATTTATTAGAATACATCTTCAATGTTCTATCTTCAGTTTCCCTTTTAACCTTTCGCATCTCCGTACAGCCTGTTCTCCCGAAAAAACAGCACGTTATCGGCTTAAAATAGGATTTGTTTTATGTTCATAATAATCGCCTCATTTTTAGTTCACAACCAGAGTGTTGTAGTGACATTATCGACTCATAATAACTTATTTTAATATCCATCCCTTAACTAACACCATTTCCGATTGGGCAAAAGCCGCCACGTGATAGTCCTGGAAAAAGTCATATAGGAATCCCGAAAGTCATATTGGACTCCCGACTGTACAATATAACTTTTTTATTTGGACTCCGTGACGTCACGAATTAACTCTATTGCGAAATGAATCGGTGAAATTGTGATGCGCGCGCAACACTGATGGATTTTAGCAGACGTTTCATTTCCGCATTGAGTTTTTTTTTTCTCACTTCGTGTTTACTTTTCCAAATCATGCTTTCTGATGATCAATATACAGGCTTTTATAGAGAATTAAGTGCCGACAAATACCAAAAATAACCACAAAAGTTTTATTCCCAAAATTTGGATAAACATACAGATGGATAATAAAAATATCATTATACAATGTTGTGTACAGTATGAGTTTTTATTGTACTCGTCCAGGTTGTGGTGAAAAGTCACATTGGACTCGACACTGGCGTGTCTCGTCCAATATGACTTTTCACCACAACCTGGACACGTACAAGAAAAACACATACTGTACACAACATTGTATAATAACTTTATAATATGTTCATTATGGGCGGACAATAACACAAATAAACCAACTCATGACTAACCAGATGGACGGTCATTAAAATGTGTTATCACTGTGGCCCGCGTCATAAAACGGAATAACGGATGTAAGTCCACTAACGGCTTATTTCGGAATCAAATAATCCAATATATTTACATAGTCCGTCTGTGTTACACTAAATTCTTGGTCGGTGATTGGTCAACTGCCAATAAAACACAGACCGTAGCACGAACACGATGTCACAAATTGTTGACCTAATCACTGAAACCGGTCAGCATAATAATTGGGCGTGCTTTTAAAAGTTAACATGAATTGCATTGAAGCCAGTTATTTGTGTCGATCAAGTGTAGCGTCGCAAATGTTATCGAAATCGCCGTTCTCTTTCCACCCAACAAACTAAATGTCGGTTATCGACAGTGGGAGCAAAACATAACTATATCATTACAATTAAAACATATTTGTGTTCCTTCTCAGATCACTTAATGCGTGGCAATTTGTCTTTTATAGTACGCATCACGCAAAAAAAAACAAAAAAACAAAAACAAAATCGCCAATGTCATTTCCCCCTTCAAAGTTCAATTGAATCGCTCGTGGCATCACAACCCCCCCCCCAAAACCTTCAAGCGGTGTGGGGATGCTGAGTGAAGTGAAATCATTAGTTAATACAAAGTGGTAATATACAAGTAGAGATGGATTCCTGAATGTAAATTTTACTTCTAAAGTGACATCCGATGGTTTCTATGTATATGCATGTTACCTTCCCCAGAATCTTAAGTTTTATATTGGGGCAGGGATGGTGATTCTTACTTTGCACATGTCTTTACCAATGTTTGTTTATATTAATGAGGACTGTGATGACAAACCCAAATTAAACTAGAGGTCAGATTCCATGGAATCAGATATACTTCCATGGTATCCCATCCCATCCCATGTGAGTGCTATGCGTATATGTGTGTTCCTCTTCATGCGACAACGTATTGGTGCCTTATGATCTGATGGTGCACTTGCATTAAAATTTCTAAATTTAATATATATTTTGGGACTTCTGTTTGTCTGTTTGTTTGTCTGTTAGCTATGACCGGGAAAACTGCTGGACGGATTTTGACAAAATTTGATAAATATGGGTACTTTTGTCCAGGGAGTGTTTTGGACGGGTCAAATCGTGACCCGGACCTGACGTTGACCTTCAAAAAGGTCAATCCAAGGTCAAATCTGGTAAAACAGACGGATTTGAACAACATTTGATACCTAGGAGTACTTTTGTCCGGGGAGTCTTTTGGGTGGGTCAAATCGTGACCCCGACCTGACACTGATCTTCGAAATGGTCAGTTCAAGGTCAAATCGAGTAAAACGAACGGATTTCGACGAAATTTGATACCTAGGTAAACTTTTGTCCGGGGAGTGTTTTGTACAGGTCAAATCGTGACAATAGGTTACTTTTATATTAGAGCGGGTATACCTATATAGTATATCGGTGAGCATGTTCATGCATTTGCCTTGCTTCTTGACAAGTCCGTTTGAATTTGCGTCATGAAGAGAGGGTTTGATTTTGAGTAATATATATCACCCGTTACAACGTTATACACTACCAGCGTTAAACCGTCCAATCTAAATCTCTAAAAAGCGTACTAATCTTGCGTTTAGATACTACTTATGACATCCACTCGTCCAAAAGTTTTTATCTCAATATCTGATTTTCGGAGTAATTTTCCCCATTTGATCTTCGGTGGAATTTGCCAAATCTGAACCCACCCGACACAAACACTCCCTTGAGCAGGTTGCGTTTATAGTAGAGCGGTCAAATTTTGTAGGCGTACCTACAGTATACCGGCTTACATGCTCCTGCGTGAAACTCGCTCCTACATTAGCCCGTTTGGATTTGGGGCTAAAAATCGGCTAGTGATAGACTACATAAGTATACATATTTATGATATATAGCGTTGTCACGAGTAAACTGTTCCATCTGAAAATTAGAAAATTGCGCTCTAGATGCACGTGAAAACTAGCCATCAGATGTACTCGTCAAAAAAAATTATCTCGATGTTTGAATCCCCCCCCCTATGCAATTTTCCTAAAGTCTCAACCCACCCTGACACGCATTCTCCGTTGGGCATGTTACATTTATAGTATAGCCGTCAAACTTCTGGCACGTACATAAAGTATGTCAACGTACTTGCTACGACATTATCTTGCACTTTGGTTTGGATTTGGCGGGAAAAATAGTTGCAATATTTCCGTACCCCGTAACGCGGAAAGTCCTGGGTAAAAACATTTTTAAGAGGTATATTCGAGTCCGAATCTCTCGTCCAATTCGGAATATGCAATAAAAAAGTTAGAGCTCTGTGATCACAAGCACATGGGACCTTTATATACCAGTACTGTGTATAACAATGCATATAAATTAATCAATGTATACATGTATATTGATTCAACGGATTCAGTGGTTTTGTCCATCAGTCTATCAAATTTGCGGGGAAAACATGGCCACAAGCAGTACACCCTGCTAAATTTCGAATTTGAATCAATTGGCGCACCCTGCAGCCAGCTTTTATTGGAGAACCTTTTCTCATGTGGATATTTTGGGTCACCGCTAGATGTGAGCCATATTTTGTTCTCAAACTGTCCTTGTGAAGACATCACTGCCAGCGGTGATCTTCAATTTTACTATTTTTATGGCTAAATAATTTGGTTGATCATACAGACGACACCCCTTGTCCGATCGTCACCAGATTCCACAATGATCTTCTGGGTAAACAGCGTGAGAGTAATCTAATTTTCCCGAATTTCGTTAAAAAACATTACCACAGGCAGCAATTTGGTATCTTACTCTTTGATCCTCTTTTGCATGACTGAATTGTTTAGCAACTGTACAGACATATCCCTCATCTGATAGTCACCAAACTTCATATTGATCTTCGGGCTGACAACTAGATGGGAGCTATCGAATGCTTTGAATTTTTTTGGAAAACATTGTCGCCAGCAGTCATCTTCTATTTTGGTTTTTATATACATGTATATCTCTTCATGCGGATAGCCAGTATTACGTAGGTACTTCAACTTTCCGCATTCCTGTCATCATTTGAAATATAAAAATTTACCTGATACATGCACCCTTCAAAATTTGTTTTGTCGTATCTATTTTAATGACCCGCATGGTAATATTGATACAGATATATTTGTCAAACATTTCTTTGTACAATATACAGGTATTTAGTTTGTAACTAAATCTAGAAATATATAATAGTAGCTGGTGGACCCGACTTCGTCCGGGATGTTCCCCTCTGATTTTCGGAGAATTGCGCGATTTAACCTTGAATTGACTATTTTAAAGGTGAAGGTCATGTCGGGGTCACGATTTGACCCGTCCAAAACACTCCCCGGACAAAAGTCACGACAAAAGTACCCGTCGAAATACGCCCGGCTTTACCCGATTTGACCTTGAATTGACAATTTTGAATGTCAAGATCAGGTCAGGGTCATGATTTGACCCACCCGAAACACTCCTGGGACAAAAGTAACAGTAGGTATCAAATTTCGTTGAAATACTTTCGTTTTACCAGATTTGACCTTGAATTGATCTTTTTGAATGTCAAAGTCAGGTCGGGATCAAGATTTGATCCGTCCAAAATACTCCCTGGAAATAATATCCCCTAGGTATCAAATTTCGTCAAATCTGTCAGGTAGTTTTCCGGGCCATAGCTAACAGACAAACAGACAGACAAATGTCCAAAATATATATTAGACTAGCTGATGTACTCGACATCGTTCGGGCTAGTTAGGGATTTTGTTGTGATCGCCTCCATCTGGACAGTACCCAGTATATACAGCGTCTGGCCAAACTATTGTTCAATTGGTCCAGAAACATGCCTATATCAGCACGTTCGAGAACATGGTCCCACGTGAAATTGGACCCGTCCATATTGCTCCCGGGATCGAAGTAGTCCTACACACAAATATTTAGTCGGATCGGTCAAGGTCCAGAAACATGCCTATGAGCGAGGTCAAGTTGACACGTTAAATACCAAATTCGAGCAGTGTTAGAGTCTATAACACATACACACATGCATTCATGCATACACACATACATACATACAGACAGGTGTTTCAAAATGTATAATCGATAGCTACAACAATTTTATGGTAGATAGTTCACGGCCGACCTGATGCATGCATCTTAGTTTTCTTGTACCAATATGGCATTAACTATGCTACTTAAAGTAAATACACATAGTTCTGCTCATGTTAGCATATACGGTATTTAATACTCAACATCGCTTTATGTAACACATTTGTTATGCACGAAGAACCGGCTGAGTGGCGTTTTTAATTAGTTTATGCTCCCTGTAATCTATTGGTGAGCAATTCTGGAGATAGATCCCCATCCAATTCATAACCATTTACTGGATAATTAATACATATGTCACCGACGCCAGTTCCTTCATTCAAGGCCTGCAATGTCACATATATGTGTTTTATATGACTGAATACAATATTTAAGCTTTGTTTGGATATAATCCATCCCATAATGCAACAGTCAAAATGGTCATCCGTAAAATCGTCTATGACACATGAGGAACGAACACAATATTGCATATTAATGCAGTCGGTTAGTTCTCATCATCGGTGATACACAGTATAGTACGTTGTCGAATTGTATTGTGGATGTATTAAAGTGACACATACCGATACCATACCTCAAAATTGACATGGTAATTTCTAACTTTCTCGTGTTTTGGTTGAGATGTGTCGATATATGGACACAATACTAATTTTTAACTAATCTGGAGGTGTTATATTTACCCGGAGAAGAAAGATGTCAACTGTTTTCAACTCTCCGCACAGAAGTGAGACAAACGCTCTTTATTATTACAACATCAAGAAAAGAGAAACAGAAAACGCTCTTTAAAGTCCCAAGTAGGAAAGAAAAAGCAGGACCCGATCAGTTGTTGTTATGCCATATCCATAGTTACGATTATGGTGTCGAGCGTTCAACAAAACTCACAAGTACATCATATAGTAATAAGTTCACAAGTACATCATATAGAAATAAGTTCGAGCTCGTTTATCTCGTCCTAAATGTGTGAGTTGAATCCTTAACTGTAATCGTCACGTGGCTTTAATTAATATAACAATAACATGATTTTTGAGGGCATTATGGTTTCTTAACGGCCCGATAGGAATGATTAACAACCAGAGGGCCTCCATAATTGTAATTTATTGTACACTGATGAACTGTAGCGCCAGCCATGAAATTGTTCGTTGTGTGCATTTGACGCTGGAATGAAATGTGACCAAATTACATCGAAATTAGGCAAAATATCACCGGCATCTGAGACCAAATAACTCGCGTAATAATTCTTAAATTGAAATAATATATACCTGTGTTTACCTTAGGATACCATTTAGTTAGGTATGTGTTCTATGTAACACATGGCAATCGGGTATTTCTTCGTTAAAAAGCTTTATTAGAATAAAGAAAGTTTGGTCACGTGACGTGTCGGGCCATCTCGTGCTAACGACAAGCATATCCCATTAGCGCCCTAGGACCATAATGAACTTACATATTCACGTAATTTAGTTAGTGTTATGGGATTTTATCGCAGGATAAAACGTCATTAATATTCTAGAGAACGCCCTTATAGGTGGAAATAATATATCTTATTAGCAATTAAATCATCACCGTAAAACTTTACAATATTATGAAACACAAAGCGTTAAGTGTGACATGATAACAACATAATTAAAAAATAATCAAGGCAAACAGAATCATATCACCTTAATTCGAGTGGCAAGAGTTTGAACGGCACGATTTTCTCACAAACTGACTCGTAAATTCTGCGAAAATGTTTTTGGACAGTCCGAAATCTTTACGACTATAATGATTTCGCGAGATCTAAATGATATTGAAAGTAGTTTACAGCTTAATATTGATGCACGTATTCCGGTAGCCTACGATATTTTCTCTATAAATGAGACAATAAAAGTAATTAACTACTCAGTAAATCTGTTATTTCTGTGTGATAGCTGATCATTTTTTTTTTTTACTTTTGTTATCAAAATTATGAAAATACAAAAGAAATTTGAAGGAATAACATTTTTTAAATCTCCCGGATGATGACCCCAATCTCACGGAAAATTGTGACCAATCTCCCGGGAAATATTTTGTCATGTTAACAGGTCTGCTATACTCCAGTTATTCGTAATTGTTTTCAGTAGTAGTTCATTGTGCGAAAGATGTCTAATGTATTTTTTAGAACGACATAACATTTCCCACATACCTTACCAGCATACATTATGGAGCTTTTTCTCCTTTGTGTGGATGAAATTTTGTCGATATCCGCGATATGTCGTTATCTGTAGTATAAAGGATGGCAATAATGGACATACTCGTCTTGATCGACAATTCCAGCCATATTAAGATTGCCAGACGAGACACAGCTGGTATAAAATGGCCATCGATAACTTATCGAGCGTCCACAATGTCAGAAAATATATATTATTGCTATCAAGTTTGTTTTCGCGGACACTTCTCTGCGACCACTGGGGAGTTCTGGTGGTACTATCAGTAATGACCGTATATGCACGGTCATATTTACAATGTTAACCCTGTCTATACTAAATACTCATTGACAACTATAGGTCCCTTGTGAAATGTTCAGATAATAAGTTCAACAGGCGACCATAGTGTTTGATGAACCTAATTATCTCCGCACGCCCCGAGGAAAATACTAAAATACTAACATATATATACTATACCAGTGACAAGGTTTAAAAGTTCGGTTTTGGCAAAAACACACCAACTATTAAAACCCTAATGAAATCTAGATATATATAATTTTAGCGACGACATAATCTATAAATGATCATATGTGTTCCGCCAGTCATTCCGAAGCCACCCCATACCTTTTTATTTCACCTGTATTTGTGCTAGATTTTTTAAAAACTATATTCATCAAACGAATTCCAAAACAAGACGAGTCTGCGACTGGCAGTACATTTTGAGCCGCTTGCTTAAATATTCATTCATAAGCATTGTTTGAACGATGCATTGTTTAGCCGATAATGTTAATGGAATGTTCAAAGAAGATGCTTTCGAAAACAAAGGATTTTATTTCAACTGGATACATAATTAGTACTCCGTCCCTTTCTTCTCGTATACTTCTGCAGATTTTACAAAATATACTGAAGCGAGCAATTTCATTAGTATATATAGCGCTCTGAATGCATTAAGTGTTACCCACTTTACTGGTTAGCTACAAACATTGTTGACAACGGATTCGGCATTTCGAATCGGAAGAGATAATTTCATGAATATTCTAAGTGATAATTTCCAATAACAATTTAGGTATTATTTCCACTGGTATAAATGTCCAACATTTAACTTTTAAAACGCTATATAATAATATGCGACAGAAAAGTGGAGAGAGGGTCCAGAATAATTAAAAAGAATGTGCATGTTGCAGCAATATGCTGGTATGCATTTTTATGTTGCAGACATTTGATAATGTCCATCAGCCACCGCAACAAATTACCGATTACGATCATCGTTCGCCATCAAGAATCGACTATGTCAACCTTGATGAGCCAGCCATTCAGTAAATTCATCAGACTGGCTAAGCAATCAATTACTGCTATTCCGGCGACGAGAAAATTGTCATTGGACATTATGCATGTCTGCCATTTGAACTTACAGGCTATTTGCTGCGACAATTGAATCATGTGTCATCGAGAGCTTAGCGTAGCATACACTTGGGAGGGGGTCACTCGTCGAAATTCCGGTCAAGATTTTCAGTCAATGGGAATTACACACCGGAACAACACCATGCAAGAAATTTTAGGTTAAAATTGATCTGCTAGTCTTATGTTTCCAACGTTGAAAAGTGTGTTGTATCAGACCAAAAGTCGAATATTTTCATACTTTCAACCAAATTGTAATTTGAAATTTCAGTCTGGAACTTTCCAATCATAGATAGGAATTTTCCAACAAATGGAAAGCTTGACCAGTTCGATAATAACAACCAGCGGAATGTGTATGAAATATACAGAACCATGCGGGTCGGGAATTATGTCTGATTCAATGGCTCGAGTGGGTAATTCGAAGTTCGCACATCTGAACGTCTAACAAAGACCTTCCACGGAGTCACGTCCCTATACTTCTAGATCCTAGTAGAGTGTCTTATCGATTCGCAAGGGACGTTGGCATCACCCTAACACCATGGTGTTCTGAGATGTTCGCCTTGTGCATAAACTAGATTTTATGTGAAGTATCAGCAGGAAGTGGGCGGTCATTATGTGACCAGACGTCCTGACAACATGGCAATTATCTTGTCTCCCCCGCAGCACATATGCGCCAGTTCTCAGTGTCACTTCGTTCCAGTTCAGGTGTTCCAATGAGCCGTTGCATCTGTGACTATTAACGGTGAGGATGAGCTCTCTTTATTTCCCCCTCTTTTGCCGCAGAACTAACGAATCCTCATTACCAGACCGCACTACATGTAGTCGTTGCAATGTAAAAGAGCAAAGCACAAATCAAAAGCCAAGTACGATGATTAATCCATACGTTTAACCAATGTCAGAACAAGAGAAAATAGCAGATTCGTGTAGCTATATCGGACATAGGTTTCAATGACGGGCGTGTGGACAGAGTGCATGGTTGTAGAATTGTCTCATCCCGCCAAGGTTTGGCCGAAATTTCAGCTTCAAGAATGCAAATTCACGAGAATTATAGTTAATTAGATTGAGATTTTTCTAATAGTTTAATTTCCAATCAATATTTAGTGTAAATATGACTTAATATGTCACACGTCAGATTGAATTTGATCAACATTGGGGAAATGTATCAAACAGTTAAGAATCGCGTTCAGTACCAAATAAACAACAACAAGTTATGAAATTCCTCGCAGTGGACTATGTGGTGCTACATTGCAATTTAAATAATACCACGTGCATAGCATGCATAGAATAGAATATAATATTTATTTCAATACACCAGATATATAGGCAGTTGCAAGTTACAAAATGAATTAAAATTTAAAACATGTAAATACGAACGAAAATAAATTGTGTTCAATAACTGTTTGATGCAATGCATCGTCATTCAATTACCACCAATAACTTCTCGTGTTTATCACTATAATATACTAAACTTTCAATGACCCCCCCCCCTTCTGAGAAAGAACAACCGGATCATGTTGCATACGGTATTTATAATCTTTGCCTCATCATTTCTCATAATCGTTTGAAATTTTTCACTATCGCTCATTTAAAAAAATTCACCCTTATTTTCTTGAATATTTCGAAATAGTCTTGCTCTTAGATCAGAGTATGTACTACACTCGATGATAAAATGATATTCAGTTTCAACACGCGCCTGATCGCACATTGTATACAATCTGTTTTTAACTGGAGTTTTCGGTTGTTTGTGTCTACCTTTTTCTATTTCCAAATTGTGATTACTAATACGAAGTCTTATAAACATTTCTCGCGTTTCGTGGCATCGTGTATGTTCGAGAAAAGGCTCTATTATATACTTATCCTTAATAGATCTATACGCACGAAGCTTATTTGCTCCTGACGATTTTTCATCATCGTATATATCGCATATAAATTTCTCGATATGTCTTGATTTCAAATCATTCGCTATATATTTGTCATTTGCAATTAGTTTTCCCGATGTCATTAACTTTTATGTTATATGTTGCTAAAATTTGCATCCAAGTGTTGGGTAATGTACACTTTAATGATTCAGAGAATGAATCAGAAAGTATACCTGTATCTTTTATTTGCGAGATTCTATTCATATATTTGAAAAGCTGAACAATCGCGTCATTGGTTATAGGGAACCGTCCTAGCTCGGCCATAGAAGCATGGTCAGATGCTTTCTGGTTTATACCTATAATTTTCGTTTACATAATTCCAGGTGTGCTTGTTCACATGGGTTATTATCAGTACAACGCAAATTTAGATCAGTTGACCAAACTTCACAACCATATAACAGAATGGGTTTAATAAGTTTATCGAATAGCTTACATTTTGTACTTAGAGTTAAGTTTATCCGCGACTTTATTCACTTTGTTAAGAAATACATAGCTTTGATTGCTTTTGAACTTATGTTTTCCTGTGTTTTTTTCATCCTCCCAGTAGAACTTAATGTAACACCTAAGTATGTATACTCGTCTGCCATTTCCAATTGTATATCGCCAATATGGTATAAAGTGTCTGTTTTAACGTTTCGTTGTCGAAAGACCATGCATTTTGTTTTTTCAGAATTTATTTGAAGATTATTATTTATTGCATATTCTTCTAATTTTTTAATACATGTTTGTAAACCACTTTGTGATTCCGAGAACATTACCAAATCATCTGCAAAAAGGAGCTGATTGAGTGAGCGTCCATTCACATGGATTGGGTCACAGGATCTGTCAAAAATTGAACTTATATCATCTAAGGAAACTTTGAATAATGTCGGTGACAAGGAAAGCCCTTGTCTAACGCCTGTAGTCGATATAATTGAGGGACCAATACCGGCAGACGTTTTGACTGAATAATAACTTGAGGCATATAACGAAGATAAAATCCTCAAAAGTTGCCCGTGTATTCCAATCCTTTTAAGTTTTTCAAATATTATTGACCTATCTACAGAGTCAAACGCTTTCCGAAAGTCCACAGCTTACATAGGTTTTTAAATTGTTTTGTACTTGTTAATTATCGTTCGTAAAATGAACACACTGTCAGTCGTGCTTCGTTGCTTTCTGAATCCAAATTGATTATGACTTATTAGACCATTGTCTTCCAAATGGGAATTTATTCTCGTGTTTAAGGCCTTATTGAAAAGTTTGCCAAAATTGGTACTAAGAGCAATTGGCATATAATTATTTGGATCATGCCTGTCAACTTTTTTGTGCAATGTTTTTATTTGTGATTCACTCCAAGATCTGGGATAGTGCCCTGATTCTAAAATATGATTGAAAAGCTTTGCAACGTCATCAATAATAAGTGGGACAGTTGTCTTCAATAATTCATTTGAAATGTTGTCTGATCCTGAGGATTTCTCATATGCGTATGCGCCACTGTTTACTACAATTTCGGGCCTGATCCCACAGACCCCGAGCGAGAATTCCCAAGTGGTTGTGGGAGGGTTCCATCATATGCACATGCATGTCGTTAGTGAGAGTGTGGATCGCTCTTCAAGTATGTACTCAATGTGACCTTATTCTCCTCTTCATAAGGTCTAACGAATATAAATTCCCAACGTGTTTTATGTCGCGGTGGGTTCTGGATTCCAGAGTGTAACCTACTCATCTAATTAGGCACGTTCAGACAGAGAAAGTGAACTGGCATTTGAACGAGGATAGCATCAAACAGGACCGATCGATGTAGCAAGAGGCTTCATGTCTAAGAGGCAGAAACAATTTACAATGGATGCCATGTTTAATAAATTGTGGGTGGGAGAACTTTCCATACTTTCATTCATTGATTGCTTGAATGTATATACTTTTCGTTTGATTGTCCTAACATATCGGCCATGATTTACATGTAGTTTGCTTAGAATATTGGACATAATTACATAATTATACGCAATTAGTATATGCATACATACATGTTCATTGTGCTCCAAATATATACGCCTCTGGTTGGGTGAGCACCAGTAATGCAACATTGGCTGCGGAGACACGTACCACAATAGCGATGGAATAATAGGTGAGACCCTTTATTATGGCGGAGTTTGATGACAATTGGTCGTCATAATTAATATGCCATTGCTAGCCATGTCGCTCGCTGCATATGAGTCTTCCAAAGTTCGTTATAATCAGCCTTTTTCTTGTTTTGGTTCTTGTATAGTTCGCTATGTTTATTCCAGAAACGTTCTCTCAGCTGCATTTCCCCCAACAGTTCCGACACAGATTCATCGGCACACATGATAATGTTAGCGGAATTATGCGTAGAACTATAAACATCGTAAAATAAAAAAAAACTGTCTTAAGACGCATGAAATTAATACAAGTAGATAAACACACATTGAGACCATATCAATAAAACGTACTACATGCATGATATGTGAGTGAATGAGGAATTGCCATGGTCAAACACAATTCTAGACGACCGATCGTGCAATTATATATATCGTATAGAATACAATGTATATATATATAGGAAACGTAATGAGTAGGGATAACCCTTGGTGAAACGCAATGGGTCAATTGGTCCAGTCGACTCATTGTGCGGAAAGACAGCGGGCAACATGGCTAGCTATATATGGCACCGAATTATGACGACCAGTTGTCACCAAACTCCACCATAACAAATCGTCACACCTACTATGCCATCGCTACTGTGGTACGTGGGCAACGAGAGGATGATTGTTCTATATCGTAGGCGATTACTGGACTATATTGGTACCGGACAAAAAGTAAAAAATGTCTTACAGTGAATTGAAACTATGTTGCGGCTCACAGAGAATCAACTTGCTCAACGCACGTATTTCTTTAAACAATATTACATTTGTCATCAAACAACGCCATTTTTCGTATAAATTAAATAAAGTGACTCTCGTTGGCGAGATCATTCTCGTTTGTATATCCGTGAATTGTTCGGGATGAATAAAGGATCTGTTTGTTTACATTTCCAACATTTCTTCCCCGCAAATACGCACATATAAAGAGAAATAGGTACATAATGTGATTATTGGATTCCGAAATAAGCAGATAATGGAGTCATTTCCTTTATTTCGTTTTATGACGCGGGCCACAGTGAAAACACGTGTTAAAGAGCGTACACCTGATAAGTCGTAAGTTGGCTTATTTGTGTCATTCACCGCACATTTTATGCTTAGAATCGGTTCGTTATGAGTCGATAATGTGATTAAGAGGCTCTCATTCTCAGCACGCTATCGACTCAAAATTAGGCGATTCTCAGAAGATTATCAACCTAAAGCAAGTTCTATTATAAGCGGATAATTTGCGGATTTCGGGAGAATAGGCTGACATTTCTGCATAGTTCGGACGTGGAGTTTTACGGAATGCCACAGCCGATGTTGTTGTATATTTTGAGAGTAATAATTCAATTAGTTGTGAATTCTTCAAATGAAAGTGATGACTGGCTGACTGACTGACTGAGTAGTAACTTATCCGTTTGGTGTAGTAAATAAGCACGTACTATATGTCTTTAAGACATCATCTCTTGAAAGTCGATATTTTGTGTAAAATGAGATGGCCATATTCTGTTAACTGACAGCTTGGTGATGAGGTTGATTAAAAAAATTAGGGCAATCTGATCACTCGCGGTCTTTATATTTGCATGCCGCAGACTGACCAGACTCGTGAACTATTTATGATGTGGTAAACACACATCAGTTGTAAATATGTTACACCGTACGTAAATATATTTGGATGAGCATGGGTATAAAATATATATCTGCATAATCGAATTCAAGCAAATCCAAACATAGGAAATGTTCAGATAATAAATTCAACAAACGATCTGTATTTTATATGTTCTATATATATATTCTAAGTTTCACATTAACCTTGACGATTTTAGAGACCATTCAGGTCTTCATATACAAAGGAATCAATTGATGGGAATTTCATCACTCAAATGGAATCATTTAATATTCTGTTCCGATATTAGGGTCATATGATTAGGCCCGTGGCAACTATTTACAAACCAATTAAATCAAATTCTCATCAGCAGATGTTCATTCTGCCTCGAGCATTGTCACATTAACGAAAGTGTTTCATATTCATTCGCCATATACCGTGGTGTTTATTTGATTCGCAGCGGATCGACAGGGCAGGAACATCGGTGTTATCATCACGTATAGACCTTGAGCTACCATATGGCCACTCCCCCCCCCCCCTGTGCGGATTATAGCCGACTGTGTTTTCCGATAGAGGGGTGTATTTCACACATTTTTCTGCTTGTTTGCCACTCGGGCGTGGGGGCTTTTTCATTTTATAGCGATTTTTATAAAACTACTGTGAATTTTTGCGATAAAATCCTTATTGGGGGTAGGGGAAATATTTCTCTCAAAATTAATACTAAAACTGTATGTATCTTCTCACACTCAGTTTCATTCGAACTGAATATAACAAGTGTCTGCGTAGATAGCGTCACATGGGCACCTGACTCGATATTTTTGTCAAATATCTGACACAAAAAAGCCACTTGATTTTAGAGTACCCATCTTCATCCGCAATTTGGCCAGAGACCGTCTTCTCGTCGACCTTTTACTGGGCCACAAAAAATTGTCGGTGGTGAAAAATAATAGATTTCAAAAATCGATATCTGATCACTCTGAACTTTGATGGGTGGGTACCTCGACTCGAATCAAATCAAATATTGTTGACCCTCGAAGCCAAGGAAATAGTGATTTGCGAGCGTTAATTCGGATAAGCATCTTTAACCGGAACATGATGTAACAGAAGCGAGCATATATGGAGACGTGAAACTGGTTCCCGCGCACGAAGAGTGACCGACACTGATAAAGTTTACGACCTATAATTTAATGTTATAAGCTGTCAATTTTTTCCGCAACTAAAAAAAAAAATTCCTGCTTGTTTTTTAGTGTTTTGGCAATGAGTTGGGCTTCAAACCCACTTTGAATGAGAGAAATAATGTAATTCTAACTGTAAACTGACTGCAGGCAGTTATCGTGTTGTATTTTGTTGCAAATTTTGAAATCCAAGATGGCCGCTGGCAGCCATGTTTTTTTGGCCGAATGACCTCAAAATGACTCATTCCTATTTACATGTCCATGTTAACATCCATGATAAATAGTATGCACAGAAATTCATATACAGCTGTTTACAGTGAATTTCCCCCCGCAAATATCTGTTTTAGTGTTAAAAGGGGGGGGGGTGGGTGTCAAAAAATGGTCGGAAAAAACTGCCGAAAACGGAAAAAAAATTGGCGGTGGGGGTGGGTGGGTACACATTTAGCCATTAAGGTTATTTCTCGATTACCTAAATTTGTTGATCACTTTCCGCTACAGAAGTGACTTCAGCGTCGAGTGAATTTACCACGCATATATACCGTATAAAACAAACACGAAACTATTCGATAATTTATACGATTTTGAAAGGGCACTTCGATGTTGCATCAGAATTCATTCGGGTAGGACTGCCCTGCCAATAACCGTATCCTGATATCCTGATAACCCCAGAGCACAATTACCAACTTGAAGTGAAATCAACAAGACCCGTGCTAATGTTTATATTGCAAAGACATTAAATTGAAACTAACACCAGTTACTGTCACCACAGCCGAAATATACTAAGAACACGCGCGGCCCTCGGGCCTCGCTGGGCCGTATATATGTCGAGTCCTTGAGGACGAGACGAAATGCGGGCCATAATGCGGCACAGGGAAGGTAGCGAGAATTGAATGCCTATCTCGGGAATACACAAAGTGGTGATAACACCAGTTATCTTACAATTCACACAGAGAAGGTAGCGAGAATTGAATGCCTATATCGGGAATACACGAAGTGGTGATAACACCAGTTATCTTACAATTCACACAGCAGACTGTCGTCTAAACGGTATAATTTTATGGGAACTATGTCGTGCGTATGCAGATAACGCACCGCACATGTGGCGTCGTGGTGCGTCACCATTATACAAGACTGACGTCATCAACGATTAAGCGTGTCAAAATTATTTCGATGGGACTGCACTCTGTCTTGCAGCTTGAATCAAAACAAAAAATTTTAGTCGAGTTTTTGAAAAACTCGACTTATGGTTTGACGAGGGACGGTTGGCGGGCGAGCGGGCGGGTGGGCGGGCGGCGGCCGGCGGACACAAAGAATGCCTTATAACTTTGACATTTGTGAACGGATTAAAAAAAATTGTGGTATGTGAGTTGCTCCCAATGACTGTTTACTGCCTGTTGAAAATGGGTCACGTCCGAACTTTTTGACAAGAGTTATCCATCTTTGATGACTTTTTTTATCACCTGTTAGCGCGATAACTCAATCAAATATTAACTGATTTCAACCATATTTGATATATGAGTCTCTTGCAACAATATCTCTGAAGAGTTCGAAAACCAGGTTTGTCTGAATTTTTTCCCCGGAGTTATGGGCCTTAGTGTGTCTATTTTTTAGCATTTTTTTCACCGTTAGCGCGATAACTGAATCAAATATTAACTTATTCAAACCATATTTGATACATGAGTCTCTTGCAACAATATCTCGGACGAGTTCGAAAATCAGGTTTGTCCGAATTTTTCCCCGGAGTTATGTGCCTTAGTTTGTCTATTTTTAGCATTTTGTTCACCGTTAGCGCGATAACTGAATCAAATATTAACTTATTCAAACCATATTTGATACATGAGTCTCTTGCAACAATATCTCGGACGAGTTCGAAAACCAGGTTTGTCCGAATTTTTTCCCCCGGAGTTATGGACCTTAGTTTGTCTATTTTTAGCAAGTTATTGGCAGAAGTTTTTTTCGACTGCCAATAAACTCGACATAGCATCTTAGATGCGTACCCCTTGTTTGTGTGTGAAATGCAACCGGCTTGGTTTAGTATTTTCGGCATTATCATCGCAAACAACTCAATTGAATGGATATAACATATGTTTAGCCCGACATTGTGAAAATAATAGGACTAAGTGATGCCAATTGGCCGGTCAATCATATGTTGTTATTACAAACGAAGCCAGTCTCTCCACAGCTCACACACAGTCACTGTTGCCACCCATGATACGACTCGTTGCTATGCAGTATATATGTACAATATCTGAAACCGTCTAGGGGTTACGCGTGTATTTGAGGAAAAATAGCTAAATTGTAAGATAACATTCCTTCTACACTTGTATTATCTTATGTCGGCTTGTATTATCTGTCGATTCCTCCAAATCAATAATGGACCATTCCAATGTATACTTTTAACTTGGTATTGAGAATCCATTTAGTATACAAAGGGTTAAAACTGGTTACTTGCTGAAGTCAAAGAGGACTCCTAAAATGTGTTTAGATCTTCTTGTAGGGGTATCGTCTTACATGTATGTTATTACAAACATTGTTTGGTTATAACTACTTTTTCTTTGTTATCGTCTGATGTCTTAAGCGTAAAATTTAAATGTTGAACAACATCAATAAACAAAACTAACATGTACAGTAATGCCCTAAATATCGACTCCTTAACCACAACATAATTATGGGTAACTTTTTCAGGATTTAGTCGGAAATATGGCTTATTGCCATTTATCGGATAGCTCTAAGTGAGAGCTTTCCGATGTACTAAACGGGTAATCCATATCGGTCCAGGTTAACTCCCCTGACGCTGCCTTGCTTCTTATTCCCATCTGAAAGAAATAAATACATATCAACCACGTTCAATAACAGAAAAGATGAGATCAACATACATTATTATTACCACTTTATAGGGCGTTCTCTAGGCCATCGATAATGTTTTTCGGGGCGTTCCAAATAGCGTATTGTTACCAAAACAGCGGGCCGCGGGCCGATAATGAGAAGCCTAGTTCATTATCGGCCCGCCGCCCGCAAACAAGATCGCGTTTATTATCGCGCGAGTTACGTCCCTTCAACTTCCGTTCTGGCGTGTTTATTTCAAGAAAATAATGGGAAGATGTATCAGATTTTCCCGACACTATGGTGGTTTTATGATTGGAATTCACGCTATATGATTGAATTATTGTACCGAGCGTATGTATGCATTAATCATTTTAGCTGTCAACCTCTCATTGTTTGTTACTCGTCT
This sequence comes from Siphonodentalium dalli, assembly GCA_032622095.1. Lineage (NCBI taxonomy): Eukaryota > Metazoa > Mollusca > Scaphopoda > Gadilida > Siphonodentaliidae > Siphonodentalium > Siphonodentalium dalli. The sequence goes on along the minus strand of CP136062.1, from coordinate 130,462,547 downwards.
TCAATGCTGGTTTTCAAATGATATTAAATTTAAATGTTTCTCTCTTAATCTACTTCATTATTCCACTGAATCCTCAAATGGGTCAAATGTCAAAAACTGTGGTAATAATAGTAATAACATGATTTCATCGGGCATTATGGTTTATTAACGGCCCTCTGAAATGATTAACAGCCCTGGGGCCTATTAGCGTCCCTCGACTTCGTCTCGGGCCGCTAATAGGCCCTTGGGCTGTTAATCATTCCAGCCGGGCCGTTAATAAACCATAACGCCCTCAAAAATCATGTTATTGTTATATTGATACCCGATGCTGATTGATGGGATGCATATATGGCCCGACCTCGACTTGACTGGTCCCCGGACTATAAACATTGCCATCGCTATGATTTTGGCGTCGTTATTATAGACCGGTATGGACCAGCGCCATTTTGGATCTCCGCTCAGAATTCTGACCGGGACTAAAATAGAATAGTTCAAGCTCGTTGGCTGAAGTAATTTGTGTGTTGTGTGCAAAGACCCAAGTTGGACTACATTCTGCCGATCTCTGGCACGTTACAGAGCGATAGCATCGTAGTGTTTCACACATGAGCCAGGGACGAGTCTAGATCTCCACTTTACAAGAGGCAGTTTTGAATTTCGACCGGACGCCAATAACTTCACACGTGTTATTTTCTGACATCAAAGAGCGATCCTAAAATATACCTTATGCTTATTCTGAACGTTTTATTTTTGGTCGATCGTGTTCTTGTATGGTTATCATGGTACCTGTGCTTTCAAGCTGTTCCTCTGGACCATAAGCTCAAAATGGACATATTTGGAGATCGAAATACAGTTAAAAACAATTTTTTTAAATAAATGTTTCTTACAATTTTTAGGACATAAAATAAAAAATATCCATTACCCTGCATGGAGCCCCACACATATATAGAAGCATATAGAAGAGTGTCGTCTGCTCATGTTTGTCTGGGGCTCTGTATGGGTGAAATTATAAAATTGTTAAAGAATACAAGAACAAATTATTAAAATTGTAAAAAATTGTTAGGCCAATGCATTCTCTTATATATGCGAGGCGACCTATGGTCGACTCGCATATATAAGAGAATGCATTGGCACAGGGTAAAAAAAATCCGACTTACGACAGGGGGGGGGGGGGCGAATTTTTTTTACGAGACGTGAGGTAGGGGGCGGAAACAGTTTTTGACCACTTTTTTTGCATTTTTTTTTCATTGACATATTTTCAACTGTTTTAAACATATTTGTGTATATGTTGTGGCTTGTTGCAATATGAGAAGCACTAATACATTCAATATTGATATAATTACCCCCATAAGTTGATATAAAATGGAAAAATAGTGAATATTGTGGGGGTGCATGGGTCCCAAAATTTTCATCGATTTTTTTTGCGCGCAAATTTATTTTATTGTGTCTGTTTCAGCTTGCTTGGCAGTTTTTATATTGAAAATTGTCTAGTTCACGGTGTAGTTCAATAAAAAAATACTTCAGATAGCTCTAGGGTAGGGTGAACTTAATGCAGCCTGAAAATATCAGCTAACAACTCATGACAGAATATTACAATAATTCTTATACTTCATGACAGTCTCTTTACTCATACAGTTAGCTGATGCATGAGTGTAATGTATGAAATAATGTATCAGAATAATGTATAGTTAATAATATATAGTAGACACAGGTAGACATATAATAGTAAATCAAGAGTACAGCCGGTATACTGTAAACAGAAGACCAAATTGGAGTTATCTTCCCTACACCAACACAATGACGTTACGCTTACTGTGACCTCGTCTCCACGCGGTCACGTCACTAAAGTGCACATCCGTGTATATGGATTTCGCACTAAATTGACCATCCGCGTTCAAACTCAAAGGGTTAAACATTAGTTTAGGCCTAGCCAATCCTAAGTCGTAATGCGAGGTCGGGTCGGTGGTCATGCAGGCATACATAAAAGCTAATTCGTACACTGGTTCATATGCACATTTTCCTTTTTGGTATTACTATAGGCTCTAGGCCTACTAGTTGATGCTGGTTGATGTCTAAAAAATTTTTTTTGTGTAATTGTTTATTCTATTATAGGCCCTAACACTGGCCCTAGTTATTTTTGTTGTCATTCCAGGGGATTCAACATATGTTTCATCTACTCACACAGATGAATAGGCTGGGTTATAAATTTACCAATATAATCACATCATATTCTACCTTTGTTCGATTGCTTAGAGTTCAATTTTGCACATGTTTGTAACAGGAAGTCAGCTGAGGAAGTAACATTTAATTTGGTCTTTCAAAGAAGGGACCAATATAGAGCGGTTGGTCGTTACAGAGGGGACCAATATAAAGTTTTGGGGTTTGGGGGGTGGGTGTCTAAAATTTTATGGAAAAAAAATGCAAGAAAGGGTGGGTGGGTGTAAAAAAATGGCAATGTAAAAAAAACACCCCCACGTCTCGCAACTTTTTTACGGCCCCCCCTGCTTACGACTGGATTTGATGTGGCACTATTTGAGCATTTGGTTCTATAATAGCCTATATCAGCGTTAAAGTGTTTTCACTGTGGCCTGCGCCAATCAAGTCACTATGAGCTTATTTCATAATCAAATTTGAACCTATACTTGCACGAGAATGTGATGGTGTTCTACGAATCATCGGAAAATTAAAATTCTAAATAACACCCACAAACAAAAAACCAACATGTACTATATATCACTGCTGTGGTGTGTCAATCTTATACATAATGTGACAGAGTACATGTGCTGTAACAATGTCTTAAGAATATTGGAGGTGCATCATTCAGAGCAATTCTACTCGACCTGAGTCATCGATAATCCATATCGTTTCTGGTTCGTTCCGCTGCCTGCGCCTAGCTTCTTGTTCTTCTCTGTAAGCAAGAAATTCCATTCAATCAGTGCTGCCGTCTGTCCTTCGGCTTATCCATTTAATAGCAGTTATGTCCGATCCGTTTATTGACTTATTACAATCGATTCCTCATTCCCAATTCTGCCAAGAACAAAACGATTTCAATAATTCTTGGAGGGAAATGCCCAGCCTCAGTGCTTAAACACACACCGCTGTCACGGAACCGTTATCATTCCATTACGAGTCCCGGATAGCGTGGCGAGAAGGAAGGAAATTTCCCACAGTCATCCAACCGGGGACTGGCTGCGTAATCTCGTAATTTCCGTAGCCAATTACATTGAGATAAACGTTTGTTCACTGCCGCGAAATAACCGAGTATTGGGTTTTCACGACGAAGAAACCATTTCACGCCAATTTCGATACTGTAAGTTGCTGGCGGTTCAGCGACAAATTTCTCGGTATTTCTATCATTCTATCGACGAGGTTTCGTTTCATTTGATTTCAATCAGGTATGAGAGAATCAGGGAGATCGCGTTATATTTTTCGTAGCGATATGTAGCTGCATCACGTGATACTTTATATACGCACAGACGCTTATTGCCGTGTTACTAACCATTTCTTTACTAAAATGATAAACTTGAAAGAGATCATATACGTTTTGTTCATACACGTACTACCTAGTGTACGTTTTACGTACTTGGGTAGAATGGAGTCGAAAATAGGAGCTCATTTTAATGGTTTTGGTGAATAGGAATCGACGTTCAAAAGCGGAAGTTTTATCTGGATCTGAACTTTGGTCGACGCCCAAACCTAGAAAAGAAAAACACTGGTAGAGAACTTGTTTTGTTTCCTAAATAATTTACGGCGAATATTAAAGACTCGTGTTGGTTTACAGTCTGAAATTATGCTCAGACTTCCGTTTGACGTTGACCACTCTCCTTGCGTATTTGGGTTTCATTAACACCCTCGCACAGGTATGTTAATTGCCAGGCATTCGTGGGCGACTCGCCCTTGTATCTTCGTGAGTGTAGTCGAGGGTAGTTCCACAACACATATGTAAGGAGTTATTAGAAGTACGAGGACATTAAGGGGGTCCGGGCTGTGAGTTTGTTTATTGGGGGCGCAATTTTGTAATTCTGGCTGAATCTGGGAAGTTTAGGGGTTAATAAACGGCACTTCCGTTTGACCTTGACCACTCTCCGCGCGTATTTGGGTTTCATGAACACCCTCGCACAGATATGGATACTAAAATCACACCTGGACGTAGCAGGGGCGGTCCGGGCTGTTATATAGCTTCATTTCGCGGCGAACATTTTCGCCGATGCCGGCATTTTGAGGGTTAATAGCGACCCCGAGTGGGTTTCCATGACACCCCTGCACTTATATTGGCCTTACAGTCACTCATATAGTCCATATGGGGGGGGGGGGGTCCGGGTTGGTCCGCGCTGGTCCGGGCGGTGTTTAGCCCCACCCCAAATTTGCTTATACGGGGATCACAATCTATATATTAGTCGATAGCTATAGTTTCAATACTTTTATGCGCACTGTATATGCCACTTAAAGACATTACGAGTCCCGGATAGATTGGCGCGAACGAAGAAAATTGCCTAGTCGTCAGATAAATGTTTGTTCACTGCGCGAAATAACCGAGTATTTGGTTTTCACGACGAAGAAAGTATTTCACGCCACTTTCGATATGTAGTTTGCTGGCGGCTCAGCGAAAGATTTCTCGATATTTCCATCACCCTATCGAGAAGATCTCGTTTCATTTGATTTCAATCTGGCATGAGAGCACAAGTAAACTAAGATGCATGCATCAGGTCGGCCGTGAACTATCTACCATAGAATTGTTGTAGCTATCGACTATACATTTTGGAACACCTGTCTGTATGTATGTGTGTATGCATGAATGCATGTGTGTATGTGTTATAGACTCTAACACTGCTCGACTGATCCGACTCGGATTTGGTATTTAACGTGTCAACTTGACCTCGCTCATAGGCATGTTTCTGGACCTTGACCGATCCGACTAAAAATTTGTGTGTAGGACTACTTCGATCCCGGGAGCAATATGGACGGGTCCAATTTCACGTGGGACCATGTTCTCGAACGTGCTGATGTAGGCATGTTTCTGGACTATTTGGACGGGTCAAATCTTGATCCCGACCTGACTTTGACATTCAAAAAGATCAATTCAAGGTCAAATCTGGTAAAACGGAAGTATTTCAACGAAATATAATACCTACTGTTACTTTTGTCCCAGGAGTGTTTCGGGTGGGTCAAATTATGACCCTGACCTGATCTTGACATTCAAAATTGTCAATTCAAGGTCAAATCGGGTAAAGCCGGGCGGATTTCGACGGGTACTTTTGTCGTGACTTTTGTCCGGGGAGTGTTTTGGACGGATCAAATCGTGACCAGACATGACGTTCACCTTTAAAATGGTCAATTCAAGGTTAAATCGCGCAATTCTCCGAAAATCAGAGGGGAACATCCCGGACGAAGTAGGGTCCACCAGCTACTATTATATATTTCTAGATTTAGTTACAAACTAAATACCTGTATATTGTACAAAGAAATGTTTGACAAATATATCTGTATCAATATTACCATACGGGTCATTAAAATAGATACGACGAAACAAATTTTGAAGGGTGCATGGTATCAGGTAAATTTTTATATTTCAAATGATGACAGGAATGCGGAAAGTTGAAGTACCTACGTAATACTGGCTATCCGAATGAAGAGATATACATGTATATAAAAACCAAAATAGAAGATGACTGCTGGCGACAATGTTTTCCAAAAAAATTCAAAGCATTCGATAGCTCCCATCTAGTTGTCAGCCCGAAGATCAATATAAAGTGTGGTGACTATCAGATGAGGGATATGACTGTACAGTTGCTAAACAATTCAGTCACGCAAAAGAGGATCAAACAGTAAGATACCAAATTGCTGCCTGTGGTAATGTTTTTTAACGAAATTCGGGAAAATTAGATTACTCTCACCCTGGTTATCCAGAAGATCATTGTGGAATCTGGTGACGATCGGACAAGGGGTGTCGTCTGTAGGATCAACCAAATTATTTAGCCATAAAAATAGTAAAATTCAAGATCACCGCTGGCAGTGATGTCTTCACAAGGACAGCTTGAGAACAAAACATGGCTCACATCTAGCGGTGACCCAAACTATCCACATGAGAAAAAGTTCTCCAATAAAAGCTGGCTGCAGGGTGCGCCAATTGATTCAAATTCGAAATTTAACAGGGTGTACTGGTTGTGGCCATGTTTTCCCCGCAAATTTGATAGACTGATGGACAAAACCACTGAATCCGTTGAATCAATATACATGTATACATGGATTAATTTATATGCATTGTTATACACAGTATTGGTATATAAAGGTACTGAAAATAACAATATTACTAGTATACACAAAATAAACCATATATCATGGCTATGGGTTCTAATATCCGAATATGACAGCTGATAACTTGGTGTGAATTGAAGAGTGGTGGTGTCTCAAGCATATCTAACCCTCCACGTTAGAAACATGCCATTAAATGTCATAAGTATAATCTATCTTGAGGACAGAAGTTTTCCAAAAAAAACCCCTTAATTCAACCAGGTCCTCGCGCGATGTATGGTCGATCACATGATGATCTAGGGGGGATTAGAATTGTTGTATAAAAACAGCACTGCATGTAAATATAAAATAAAATAGTGCTACATCTTATTACAGATTATTGCCATATATAATCAGTGACTATACAGACAGTCTGACAAAATAAAGTTTCAGTGACACTCTATCCGAAGAGGGGAATAATTCCATCTGTTACAGTCAATGGAGCAATTATGAATCTGGAAAGGTGAAATTTCTAAGTAATACTAGATATCGACATGACGCGATAACATATAACGTAAATGCAATATGGCCGCTGGCGACCATTTTTTCCTATAAAATTAAAAAAATATTTGATAGCTCTCATCTGATAGATGAATATCAAGATAAATATGAAGTTTAGTGATGATCGGATGAGTGAAGTGGACTGTGCTAAACGGTTTAGTAATGCTTAAAAAGATTTTTACCTTAATATTTTTATGTTCACTTTATAAACTTCACTGAGTCATCTTTGTCATGTATTGAGTTTGATATCTTTTGTTAACAGTTTATAAATCATGTATGTCTCATGTTTTTATTTTAATTTATGTGTTTATTATCATTAAATAAAGTTGCATTCCTTAAAAAGATTCTTACCTCAATGTTTTTATGTTCACTTTATAAACTCCACTGAGTCATCTTTGTCATATATTGAATTTGATATCTTTTGTTAACAGTTTATAAATTATGTATGTCTCGTGTTCGTTATTATATTATATACACTTTATAGTGTGTTTCAGAACGAAAACAAAATGAACAAAATGAACAAATTTGTAAATTTAAAAACAATTCAAACGTTGTTGTATTCCATGTCCCAGCCCGGACATATACACCAAATTTCAATAATATTCATTGAGAAACAACGGACCAAACGCCATATAACACCCCGTATGCATCTTTTATTCCGAGTTGGCCTTTTATTCCGAGTTGGCACGCGCCATTGGAGCGAGTTAGCCCTGGGGCGAGTACGCCGATTCCGACACCTTTTCTATTTGCAGCAGGTTAAGTTTACGCGTAATTTAATTTACAAAGTTCCCCAATTGGTATCGTAAATAGAGCGACCTTATTTGACAGAGAATGCCTCTGTTATTGATTATAAAGTTGCTATACATTAAAAACGACAATTCACATGCTCGTTCAAGCGCAGTAGTCTATTTTCCCCATGTTAAAGGACATCCACAAATACTAAATAACGCTAACTTACTGCCGAATGTTTTACACGACAACTGTTAACATATTTGGGCTGAATTCATCTGACGCGGTATTATTCCTCAAAATAAACAACAAAACCATCGTTACTTGGAAATGTAGTTTGGGCTAACATTTACATAAATCCTCCATATCATTATTCCGACACACACGTCAGATGAAAAACTCACATGAAGTAACCGGCCAAATTGGCCGAAATAAGGGCGATCGCGTTATATTTTCCGTACATTGTAGCTATAGCAGCCTAAAGTGATTATGTATACACACAGCCACTCAGCGCTGTATTACTAACCTTTTCTTTACTAAAATTGTAAACGTGAAAGAGATCACATACGATTTGATCATTCGGCCATTTTCGCATTGAGGAAATAGCCTCTTCCGTAAATAGAAACCATATCTGCCGGTCAATCACACGATTGACCATGTGATTAACTGACACGTTTAATATCCAAGTGAGTCACAATTTGCTACATTTTCGGAACTGCAGAGAATAATGTTCGGTATATATGTATGATATGATATGAATGATATGTACTGGAGTCACTGCCCTTTTTCGACTTACAATTTGCCTGATGTTGATAACGTTTTGTTTCCGATCGAAACATTTAGTTTGGATTATGTAGTCAGAACCACAGCTGATGTCTATGTTTCTGATAAGCCAAAAATAAAGACAAAGTACGGTTCGGGTTCCGTCCAATTATTTTTACACGATTTAAGGCCCTTTTTCAAAGTTGAATTCACCTGATTTTATAAAAACAACGGCCCAACGATTCTCTTGTTGGCATATGGACCACTACAGTCACTGACTTGGTTGATAGTGTTGAGGTGTTTACCAAATACTAGTCGTTTAGGACCATTTGAAGAGATTAGCCATTTGACAAACGAGTAATCGCCGATATGTGGTCAATTTGTTGTTCCCAGTCATTTAATTGTGTGGCTTATCTGCAAACCCTTCAATCAATAAATGGGAATCATTATTGCTTTATGTCGCTATATGCATAAAGTAAGCTATATATTTAAGATATGACATCCAATTGAGAATAGATCATTTCAATATACTTTAAAATCTGAGGACGAAATCCAGTCAGGTATATGTATGGTCGAATGTATTGAAGGGCATTTGTATTATCCAGAAGATTTGACTACTGAGCAAACAACTGTTTACGTTTATCAATCCTTATTTTTAGTTTGTAACTTGACATTTAATTCTGGCTCGTAGACCAAACATATTTAGCAATGAAAACAGGAACATATGCATAGATACCGCTAAACGATTGGCGAGATAAAGCCAATTTATGTTTATGTTAACACACCAATCCCAAAATGAACAGATAACACACAAATATTTATTCGGCATTTAGAAAAATCATCTCCGAAGGTGCAGCCGCTGCAAGATATCATTGCGCCAAGTGTTATTACATCAGCAGTCACAACATATCACACAACACAGACCCGGACTTCGAATTCGGTTAAATCTACACAGGAGCTGATATACGACAACGTAATTCTTAAATTTGTAATCTCGTTATCTATTATAGAGAACATTTTTACAACTATTAATATATGTTTCAGCGAATCTGTTTTAACTCATGGATATTAGGAGTAAAGAATTATCTTTCAGGAACAAGCAATGACTCGGTTATCGGATATATTTCAACACTGTCTGTGTGAATGTTAACGAAGATCCAAATCAGTGTGATTCTTCCGAAGTAAATTGAACCAAAACGACCAACGCAAATTTGCCAAAATATTTCCAGACAATAATCACTACAAATAACGACACTGTCTTGGATAGTTCTGGTTTGAAAGTTGATCTACATATCGTGTTATGCTATATTTTAAATGCAATGATTATCCTCCTAATTTTGTCCGCGAGTCACAACATTCGATAAACTAAAAACTATACTTATTCATGGGATATACGGATATACGAATGTGCTGATTCGGGATCATGATGTCTAAATGTTCTATTTTTTCTAACTGGATCACTCTCAGTATGGTGAACCGCAAACCTTATCTAACTAAATGTATATATATGATATGCATGCTCTATCAAAAAATGTCAACACGCACTGAGACGGCATTTTATTCAGATCATATTTATAGAACGATGGGGCTTTCCCAAGATGACGTAATAAATTGTTTCAAATGAGCGCTTGACTGGTGCAGTACATATTTTTGAGAATCATAGTATTTTATAGTAGTTATCAAAACAACAGGATGCGAACAAATAATCATTTCATTGGCTGAATAAAACTCGAAGATAATGTCTCCTAGGTTGCGATAACCGACCATGAAGCGGTAGATGCAATTGTCATCAGCTTTTTGAAGAGCCTGGATTCCGCCTTGCAATGAGCTGTTACGTCCTTAATCAATGAAATAGCGCCTGGTCTGAGACGTGACCAATGAAACGAAGGGAATTCCATCAATACAAAAACAGGTTCTGAACGGGAATTCTAGAGACTTAAATCTGACAAGATTATCGTCGCATTTTAACAAATGAAAACATTCTTCGATCTCTTCGACGGCATCAATCGCTGCGGTCCTAATCACTATTTTCTATGTAGATGTTTACGCGAGAACATACATTTTGCAGTGCTAGCACTTAATGCTGTAACGATTCATCGGGAATTCAGTGTATCGCGATATACTTTCAAACGATACACGTATCTGTCATGTGTATCGCGATACGGGAAATCAAATAATTTCTGAAGTTGGGCATGTGCCCAAGAGCAGCACTTGCAATGTTCTCTCAAGTATACATGTTTATTATGTGTATTTGACTCATATAGCTAACTATCCAACTGCATTTTAGTTTAACATGAACTCCATCTCCAATTACAAACATGTTTGTTCTGATAATTTAGGTCGTATTCATTTGAGACAACTAATTTAGTGTATCGTGATATGTATCGTATCGTTGATCATATATCGTGATTCGTATCGTATCGTATCGTGACAAAGTATATGTACATAGTTACAGCCCTACTAGCACTATACGTAATGTTAGCGATTGTGTGCTATAATTTCTGATGTTGTTGCGTAAGTTTGTGTATAACTTCCGAGAGAGTGTGTGTGGCAGTTCCAGAATGCAATCATTTCTTGTATATATTATTCAGATATGAAATATAGATCACGACAATTTTTGAATTGGAATATAATACACATAATGCAAATCAAACTACGTTCATTGTTAAATATGTGATTCAGTTTTGATCAAACTATATACTGTACACAAACAGATGGGCAACATTTGTTCGTCGCCCATGCGTATATCCACATACATGTATCATTCTGACCCTTTAATATATAAACACATGTGGATGAAAAGGAACCAAATTTGTAGTTTGAGTAAATAACATTGTATTGAACCGTAATATTCCTGATATTGCGTGTGCAAAACGGGAGCTCGTGTTGTCATCGTAAACAGTCGGGCCTGTGGAATAATAGACTGATCAAAGAGAAATCCCAAGTTGATTGCGTGACTTCAACCAACAAGACATGTGACGACGGATTTCATTAGAAATTTCCCGAGCTAGGGAATTAGTTTCGCAGGTTTATTTTTTCTTCAGATGGTGAGTGGGCACTATATTGAATCCTCTCGGTAGCGTACGTCGCCCATATGACGCGGAAGCTGACGCTATATACACCGTGTCTCCTATTTAAGAGAAGATTTTGTCACACGACGAGCATTCTCCTTCACTTGCTACTGGCAGAGATACCAATGAGAGGTGTGCGTGCTGCCAATCGTGGCACGGCGATGTATACAGCTAATATAATTAACAGCCGCGTACCAGTTGAACTTCATAGGATACTTAGTCCAGGAATCCACATCCACTAACTTCATATTAGCGAATGGCTCTCGTTAATGCGTCCGCGCAGGGCTTTCACTGGCGTTTGCCCTGCAAATGGGAACTTGGTGGCTTTGTTGACTCGTTGCCTTGTCCATTATACTGCATATTCGCATTTTGCCTCGAGCCTGTCTGTGGAGTCAAAACAACGTGATGTTCACGCCAGATAGACACAAGCACAACTTAGGATACATAGCATTGTGGATCACTCTTATTACCGTCTTTCTTTCAACATATGTTAGTATGAATTATCAAAGGGATTGGGGTACAAGTTATAATTACCGTCACCACAACCATGACCGCCATGGCTTCCAATCTTTATAATGAGTGTATGCATGTATAACTCTGGGCACGAATTGTGTGTGGGTACATACAATTCAACTTCTGACATTGATGTAAGCTGAACATAATGACCATATAACACGAGTTAATGTTTTGGATAAATGATTGCCTTATTCGATCTATGAACTGCTGTAATAATTTTACCCCCTTGACGATATTAGACGCACCTTTCGCATAATGAACTACGACATATAAAGATCACGAATAGCTAATTGTAGTTTTAAATTTTTCGACGGTCCAAAAAACCTTTTCGCAGAATTGACGACCACGAGTCAGTTTGTGAGACAATCCTGCTTGTCACTCTAGTAATTATGTTGTTATCAGGTCATAGCCTATCGCTTTGTGTTTGGCAAGATTCTCGCGTTTCACGACGACGAACGATTTGATTACCACTAATAGGTAAAAATTAAGGTCACATGGCGACCACAATTTAAGGACATAATCTCAGAATCATCTCCAATATCGAGGAGCTAGGGAACGATCGCGAACTTATTACTATATGATGTATTTGTGAGTTATCCGAAACCATAATCGTAACAACGAATATGCGAAATCGACAACGAATAGAAAGAACACAAATTATAATGAAGTATAGTACCCTATACGTAATAATTACAGTAATGCCCTAAATAATCGACTCCTTAACCACAGCAGAATTATGGGTAACTTTTCAGGATTTAGTCGGAAATATGGAAATATGACTTGTTGCCATTCATCTGAAAGGAAATATGGTTTGTTGCCATTCATCGGAAAGCTCTCATTGAGAGGTTTCCGATGAATGGCAACAAGCCATATTTCCGACTAAATCCTGAAAAGTTACCCATAATTTTGCTGTGGTTAAGGAGTGGAATGTCGTACTTAATTATGCGAAAGGCGCCTTTTAGATGGAACTCGTCTCGTCGTGAATCAAGACACGTGTGTCGCATAGCTACTGAATTATTGATGTATAGGTATGCATTGTAATTTGTTGATGGATGTGGTGGCCTCAAGACGCAGCATGAGAGTACCATTGCATTTCCATCAATTACTCGATTACTGCCTCAGGTACGGCCTTGTCAATCAATACTGCCTCATGTACGGCCTTGCTAATCGATCCAAATTTCAAGATACAGGGGCACGTATATATATCGTGTCAAGAGGACCCGGTCAGTCGATAAGGTTCATATTGTGTCAGGCCATCATAAACCGCACAGCGACGACGAAGCTGGTTCCAATCCCAACAAGCGCGGAATGTTGTTCCACAAAACTACAGAGTAAAACCACATGGACGTTTTTGTGCTGCTTACCATAGGGCTGAATTGGTCGTTTCACGATTTTTTTTTATTTTACCCAGGTTCGCTGAAATAAAAATTGCTTTTACCCAAGTTGGGCAAATCTCGTTTAGTTGGTGTGATTTCCAAGCTTTCGTTTCGTTAATGAATCCTGAGTAAATGGTTGCGTTGAAATTGACTATGAAAATATATTTTTATTTTTATTTATTTCTCTGTCTTTATTTTGTATTTTGGCGAGTCAGGAGAATTCGATCGCGTATAATTTCTCGGCTAAGTGCGCATTGGGACACGAAAAGCTGACGTAGACCGCCATTATTATTGTCACGTTTTCTATAAACTAGACTTGTTTCAACCCAGGTAAAATGTTCGACTTTCAGCGAACTTGGATACAAATGTATCTTTGTAAACCTGGGTAAACCATTCCGGAAACCGGATGAAGCCTCACTGGGGATAGGCGATTACCACGTACACTGGCTTCTTTTCATAGTGAAGTTGACCTGCTGTGTGGTTGTCCCAACCAATAAAATACGACCTGTAGACTTCATTCCTACTGAAACATACTTTATCAGTAATGTTAGTTGCTATATGATGCATTGTGTTCCCGCAATAACTCTTTTAGAGTGGCAGAGCGACTGTTCACACCTGAATATCGAAAGCAATTAATGGGGTCATAAAAGTTACATACTGCAACAATGAGACGTTCTCGAATACACATACGCGAATCCATACATCCTGCAAACAGGCTAACCGGTACGCAATATAGAGAATACGTTTGTAATCACAATTACTCCATAGCTCCTATGACATCGCCAGATATGTCTGGCAGTATACACCGCACAGGGCGTAATGATGATAGTCCCCATTGCACCAAATCAAACCAAACCTATAGAAAACAAAATAAATCAAGAACATAACCAAGTATATCATGTGAATCGTGATTTTAATTATTGGGGTGATAGTGTGGATCCCAGATCCGCTTGTTCGAGTTACAGGAAAGACTCTCATAATCCGCTAACCACCATCGCACCAGCATTCCAATGTTGTTACAATACCAAAGTTAACAGAACGTCTTCGAGAGAGTAGAATTGAATAAACATTTCGAGCGGATTTGTTTTGTCGCGAAGCACCGGGTCGTTAGCGCTCATCCAAGAACAATATTTGTCCCATACTGGTATAGCCGTAACAAAGATGGTTCGTGGCGTTCATGGAATGCTTACCACTTATTTATACTGGCCAGATAAACGTGTCAGATAACAATCAATTTGGAATCAATATCCGCTGTTATGACATTGTCGTCCTATCTCCCAACAATATTTGTGATTCATATTAGTACAAGTATTTCAACATTCATTTATATACTTTTGTCTTGTTAGTGCAGCGTCCGTCCGCCCATCTTATAAGCCACTGGAAGGGAAACTACGTGAATGATTGTTTTATTTTGACAACATTGCAACATTGATTATAATAACAATGTGGCTATAATTAAATCTTACCAGTCATTCTTGTAAGGTTTTTAAAGCGGGAAGGTACTCGTTCCTTCCACATCAGTGGTGTGGCAAACAGGGAAGTACCGACGGAGAGGGGGGGGGTCCAATTTGTCACCAGTTGGAAATTTCATGCCTGCCACAACTCCATTTGGAATTTCAGACGGAAACTCTGTTGAAATAGATCACAAAATTATATTTTCCATCCAGTATTTGGTACGAAATTTGTTTTTGGAAAAATAGTTGCATACTTTTGGTCAAATGTTTGGCCGTCCGTGTCAGGTTGGAAATTTCGCCGTGTCAAAGACTGTTCGTGTACCTGAAATTCCTACCACTTATTAATACTGAGCAGATAATGTCATAACAATCAATTTGGAATCGATGTCCTATCTCCCAAAATTATTTGTGTTTCATGTTAGTACAAGTAATTCATCATTCATTTATATACTTGTTAGCTTAGTCCATCTGCCCATCTGATAAGCCACTGGAATGGAAACTACGTAACTGATTGTTTCATGTTGACAACATTGATTATAATAACAATCTTGGCTATAGTTATATCTTACCTGTCATATTAAGTTTTTTAAATCGGGAAGGTACTCGTTTCTCCCAAATCAGTGGTTTATCAAACACGGAAACACTTAAGTGCCGACGGGGGGAAATTTCATGCCGGCATGCCACAACTCCATTTGGAATTTCACATCAAAAATATATTGAAATTGTTCAATATGTAGTGTGAAATTTGTTGTTTTTTGACAAGCAGTTCAATAATTTTATACTGTCGGTCAAATTTTTGGACTGAAATGGCCATGCGTTCGAAAATTTCAAATCTTAGGGGACCGTCAGGTTGGAAATTGTTCAGTGACACAAATGGTTCGTGGTGCTCTTGAAATGCTTACCACTTATTTATACTGGCCAGATAAACGTGTCAGATAACAATTAATTTGGAATCAATATCCACTGTTATGACATTGTCGTCCTATATCCCAACATTTTTTTGTTCAACATCCGCCCGCCCATCTGATAACCCACTGAAACGGAAACTACGCAAATGACTGTTTTTTTTTTTTAGAAACAAAATAAAATATGGTATAACTATAGTTCATATTAATTTAAGATGCAGCCATTCTTGTAAGCTTTTAAGATCGAATACGGAACATTGGGTAAAGGGAGGCTACTCGTTTTTAACAAATTTGTGGTTTGACAAACAAGGGAAGTGCCGACTGGGGTCAGGGGTTTAACTATTATTTAATAGTTTGAAATTTCATGCATGACACGACTCCATTTGGAAATTTTACACGGAATATAGGTTGAAAATCGTTCTCAAAATTAGATTTCCATCCAGTGATTAATGCGAAATTTGTAGGTTTTTTTGTGGAAAAAGAGTTGCATACTTTCGGTAAAATGTTTAGCCATCCGTTAGAATTTGTTAGGGAGATGTCAGACTGGAATTTTCACAGTGACAAAGACTATTCGTGTTCTTGTGATGCTTACCACTTATTTATACTGACCAGATAAGCGTGATAACAATAAATTTGGAATCAATATCCGCTGTTATGACATTGTCGTCCTATCTCACAACAATATTTGAGATTCATCTACCTGTTAGATTAGCATTCGCCTGCTCATTTGTTAAGCCACCGAAAGGGAAACTACGTGAGTGGCAGTTTTATTTTGATAACATTCAATACGTGGCTATAGATATCTTACCAGTCGTACTTGTAAGCTTTTAAAGATCGGGAAGCTAGTCGTTTCTCCCAAGTCAGTGGCTTGACAAATAGGGAGGTGCCGACGTGGGGGGATATGTAATTCTCTTTATTATGCTGGCGAATAATATCTGAATTCAAGGACTTCATCTTATTGATGGGGGCCTGTCTCAAGTCCGTATAAAAGTATATACCGTAGTTTTATTGACCTTTGATCTCGCCGGAACCGGACAGCCAGGGATGGCTTCAAGTGTATTACCCCTGGGATTTAACAAATACTGTATATGTGCTTCAAATATTCAAAAGTTTGATATCCGTTGGTCTAAATTAATAACAGGTTACATTTCAAGCATGAGTTAAATACATACCCAAACTGTATGTGACTAAAATGCCACTGACCCCACGCACGGAAGGTGGCGTTTTGGCCGTTGGCTTTTTTGAGATCAAAGAAGTCAATTTTGGCATAATAGTATTCCAACTTGATGACCTGCGTGTTCCCGAGGTTATCTAAACGATAGCTTGGTGTGTGCACCAAGTTATCGTTTAGATAACAGACACATTATGATTTCTATTTCGAGCAAAGGCGCATAACTCCTCCAAAAATCATTGCACCGTTACCGAATTCGAACGACTTTTTGACTTGACTTAAAGTTTTCTGAACTGTAAACCATTTACCAAATAACAATAAATTATGTTAAACATTGTTCATGTTACCATCCGACAACCAAAAATTAAATGTTTCTAAGTCGAAAAAGAGGTATACATAACTCCGTCAAAAATCACTGGATCCTTACCATTTTCGAATTTGACCTGCGGTTTATCAAAGGTGAACCACGTACCAAATATCAAGAAATTATGATGAATATTGCTCAATTTATCATCCAGACAACTCAACAGCTGTTATGTCTAATCGAAAAGTGGGCATGGTATAACTTCTTCAAAAATTAACGGAGCATGACCAAATTCTAATCTTATATGTATCTTCTCACACGTGAACAACATACATGTACATGTACCAAATATCAAGAAATTCTGTTATGAACATCGTGTTTTCTAAGTCGAAAAAGAGGCATAACTCCATCAAAACTCCTCGGACCATGATCGAAATCCAAGTGATCTGTGTCTTGTCCAATGTGTTCTACATACTAAATATCAAGAAATCCTGTTGAAAATTGCTCAAGTTGTCATGGACAAACCAAAAACTGCGAGTTCTATGTCGAAAAAGAATCGTCGGACCGTGACCAAATTCGAATTTGACCTGCGCGTTGTCAAATATCAACTACACCAAATCCCATGTAATTCTAATTGTCAAAGTTATGATCCGGACGCACGGACATTCATGCTAAAATATTTGGGGGGACAGCAATTACCACCTTAGCATAAAACTGTAGTCACTTTAATTAACCGTTACTAATATCGAATTAAAAAGTGAATTTGGAGATAAATAGTATTGTGGTTACAGTAGAAACGGTTGGTAATGTTGATGTAAAGATGTGGTCGTGTGTATACATGATGAATAGTGTATATACGTTTTGCTTGTGTCACTGTTATGTGACTTTTTGCAATAAATCAATCAATCAAAAAATTGATATTCCAGAAATTTGGAAATTGATTGGTAGAACTCAATGGGATGATGAAGATAGAAATCGAGGAGTTAGATATGCGAGACCTTCAATGTTCGTCCACGTCCAATCTGTAATCTAACTAGTCTTCTGTGTGGACTATAGACAGGTAGTAATGTTAATTTCAGTACACTGCCACTCAAAACTGACAAGTAGTCGAATTCCGGCATGAAGTAATTACAACCAATTGCTTTAGTTGGAATGACGTTGTTTGATAGCATGTTTGCGCTACGATTAAAAGCGAGTGGATACACCGCAAAGTGTTCCGCGATGCCTATTTAATATTATCGTAAAACGAGTGCAATAGTTATGTGCAATCCCAATTTTGACAGTTTTCCTGATAATCCTGACACGTGTTTCACAGCTATTTGCTTATAGTGTGGAAGGTATGCCCCTATGCATCAAAGTGGGGCACATCGCTAAACATATGTGTTAACGATAGATTTACGACAAACACTCAAAGTATTAATTTCCATCGAAGAAAGCATTTTTTGTTGGGAAGATACATATAATTAATTTGGTTTGTAGGTTGCGGTAATTTCAAATTCATGGCAGATATAATATGCATCAACTGGAATTGCCTCAGACGAGAAACTTCGCTTCATCAACATTCATTCCAGAAAAAAAACACAGAGCGTTTGATATAACATAAATTCATTTGACCACCTGACGCGAGGTTTGGTCTAAAACATTTGTCAAAATTTGTTGGAAATATCAAGCCCGTATTACCAGCAGTTGAAATTATCAAGCCGACAACATGTCCATATTCTTTTGCTATTGCTCTAATATATGTAGTTTAATTTTCAAGCCAATATTTAGAGTATAAAGAATTAAAGATGTCGTTATTAGATCATGATTGAACATGTTCATATAATAACAAATTTACACCAAGATGTCCATCAGTTGGATAGTATCAAAATATTGGTGTACAAATGAACTTTCTCTGAGCTTTCTGAAAGTTTGTTAAAACCCTGTGCCAAATGCATTCTCTTATATATGCGAGTCTCACATATAGTGATCCTCGCATATATTAGAGAATGCAATGGATTACAAGGTCAAGGTACATATTGTTAGGCCAACGCATTCTCTTATATATGTGCGAGGCTCCTTATGGGAGACTCGCATATATATAACAGAATGCATTGAAACAGGATTTTCGCAAAAAGCTCCAGCAATGGAGGGGTTAAAGAAGTTGGGGGGGGGGGGTGCTGTGGTAAATATAATGTTGGACAATCCACCAAAAGACTCTATAGGTAGCCACGCCACTGCATGCATCTTCTAAAGTAATTTAAACCTAAAACATCGATCATCAAATGCGTTTGGTCGCAATTATTTCCTCTGATAGAATATTTCTACAACAAAAACCCAATACGCATCGTAAAATTTGCCGTTAACATTTGGGAGAACATTTCATAGCATCGTAAATGATGCAACAAATAACGAAAGTTGCATCGAGAAGCCATGTGCATTGGAATGGCTTTTGCTAAATTGTGGCGTTCAGAAAATAAGTTGTGGCGCTCCGAGTTTGTTCAGATCATTCGCGGTTTTAAAGTAATCTCATTAAAGTCTATCCGTATGAACGGAAATTTTATTACCTGCTCCCGGAATACTTATTTCCTTCTGTGGGAATATTTGTTTTTCTCCCTGTCTTATAACTACCGTCTTTGCCACAATGTGATGTTATCCTTGTTTCCGGTTCCTAATTCCGTATATATGGGCTAGATCTGCTGATAGCGGCGCTGTGGTCCATTGTATAGCGTGTTTGGCGTTATGATGCATGTGGTGACGTCGTGCGTTAGAATCCCACTCTTAATTTACAATTGAACGCCCATGCTGTTTTGGTAACATTCGGAAAGCTGCACCATACCATCACAGTTGTCGCGGAAGACTCGAACGGTAACCGAATACCCGATCGGGAGTCAATAGTTATTGTCATTATACTAATCACGATGCGGTCATTGGCTGCTCATATGGCGTCCTATTAGCGAGGATTAGCAATAAATGCCATGTTCTCGAGATAATACTGATGTGAAGCGCATTAAAATCCAAATTTACTTTGTTATGCGCTATATATGTGTCATATTATTATTTAACTTTGGCCAGCTTCATGTTTACCTACTGCATATTTATTCTCATCAATATATAATGTAAGCATATAAGGTTACAAGTGTTTGGCAATTAATACCAACTATATCGTTCGCTATCACATTCGGTAAGCTACATTTGTACAAGGTCGAAGATGACGATAACATGTCATGATAATTAAGCGGAAATAATCATATACAAGGTGTCTGGCTACACTCTCGTTTAACAATGTCGTATTCTATTAATATAGTTCAAATTATCTGATATTGGACAGAAAGGGACGTCATGCCATGCTCAGTGGCTTCAGTATCACCGAATGCGTATTTGTTTTACAGAGTCAATCACCCAAAAAAAATGACACCGCACTCTGAACTTGGTTTAAACATTATTTTGTAAAAAATAAATTCAGATTCAGACCCTTTAATTTGGCAAATGACAGATGGCTGCGCTGTAATTTTGCGAAATTTAATGAATGATTAAATTCTCTATAGAGACGTGGTCTTGAACGAATATATAACTATTTATGCTATACTATAAGAAAGCGTATTAAGGGCATCCGAAACACCACCGCATCCCCAAATATAACGACTTCCAACAACTCGAGAAACGACTTGCAACGAGTTATCGGAAGTCGTTATACGACTTGTAGAAATAAAAAACAAGTCGTTATAAAGACTTGTATATTTTTCAACAAGTCGTTATAACGACTTGTTTTTATATATACAAGTCATTATAAGCACTTCCAAAAACTCGTTGCAACTCGTTATGCGTGGAGTTTCGGATGGTCCTAATGCACTTTCGAAGCTATACAGTAATATGAACATAACATTGATAGTTTTCCTATGGATTGCGCACTACTGTCAGTGGCTTTTAATTTCATCCACATCATTGTTCTAATTGCTATAACCATTGAGCTCCCACGCGCGTATGGTCTGCACGTCGACACCGGTATACTGGATGGCGAAGCACCTGAATCAATCCGACGAGAACGTAGCAGCTGTGATTGACTGAGCGGAAATTAGTGTCCCGGATGTTAGCCAAATGTGTACACCCAGTTTACCATTCGCTTATCACTGGCGTTTGGGCATATATACATGAAGTCACCTAACCGCCCCCCCCCCCCCACATCACCACACGCATCCCCACTTCACTTATACACGGCAATATTCCCCATTCAACGGGTAAGCCGACCATCATATATATGACACTCCCCGTGTGGGCCCGGGGTAGAGTGGGCCTATTGCCCCACTGCGAGGGTAATAGTCCCCGGATGTGGCACCCTTGTTTGTTGTGGGGTGCATCCCGTCGGGTGTGGTGTATATGGGAGTCCTGTGTGTACTAGGGCGGCCGTATCACGTGAGGCATCGACATGCGGATGCGGCTTAGCTCATGACCCTCTTAGGTCCTACAACTCCTCAAGACGGGTGGTTGCGTTGACCCGGCTCAATCGGCTAGTCACGCCTCTCCACAGTGTTTCAGATTCAATTTTTGTTATATGTTGTATTGCTCGGTTGATGTTTGAAATATTGTTTTGTTCTTTCACGTATGACGTTTCTGTTCTCTCCGGTCTCTTTTGTGTTCGTCCTGATGATTGAATGTTGAATCCTGTATTGTTCACGCCTGTCTCACTGTGGAGAGCTGCTATATTAAGTGGCTAAACATGTCACTGCTTCAGCTATGTAACAGTCTTTGGCCCGACCAGAATTCGAAGGGTTGTCCACGGCGGCTGCTGGGCTAGTTGTCGATGTTTTGCTTTTAGTATGGCAACTCAAATTAAACAACAACGTATTGCTCGTAAGAATGATAATTTACCAGGTTCCAATGGTGCTGTGGTATTCCCTCAGTACTTGGTTCCTGGCTTTAACCCAAATGTGAAAACACCTTCTATCTTTGTCATTGATAAAACGATACAAACCATTGCTGGACAATTGAAAACGGTTAAACCAATCAGGACTGGGCCAACAAGTGACTCTCTCTTAATTGAATGTTCAAAGAAAGTTCATTATTTGAATAGTAGCAGAGCTGTGTTGTGGCCCGCGATATAGCTGATTCTTCGGAATCAGAAATATTGGCGGAGTTGGCACCACAGGGAGTTACAGAAGTCCGTAGTTTTACGACGGGTGTTGATGGACTGAGAGTTCCTCTGAATAGTTATCTGCTGACATTCAATCGGTGCGAACATCCACCGATGTTGAAGGCTGGGTACACGAAGATAGATATAAGTACCTATGTTCCAAACCCATTACGATGTTTTAAATGCCAGGGATATGACCATGGCCAGGAACATTGTAAAAGTAAAGAAACCATGTGTGCACGCTGTTCTGTTTCTGTTCATGATCATAAGGATTGTACAAGTCCTAAAAAATGTTTGAACTATGAAGGTTAACATGCTGCAATGGATCGTTCATGTCCCATTTGGGATTATGAATTCAAGATTCAACGATGTAAAGCCGAGAAGCATCTATCATATATAGATTCTAAGAAAATAGTTGGTCCTCGACCATCCATTCCACATGTCACCTACTCAGCAATCATCATGAATCGTGTCTACCATAAAGCGTGCCAGTACTCAAGACACAGAGTCAAACCAAACTTGCCAGTACATGTATATCACTCGCAACACAAGTTGAGGCGACTGATGTTATTCCTGTTTCAGACCCTGAAGCGCAGTTTACGGATACAGCTTCTGCTGTTGAGACATTTCCTCCGAAACAATCTATGTAACTTAATTTTTAATTGGTCCTATTATTCCAAAAGAAAAATCGCCTGTTGCTTCGAAAAAAAGTTGCCAAAGTCACTCAAACGTTTCGACTCTCAGAAAGAGAGGTACATCTTTGAGCTTTTATAGTATGATTGCACACTAGTCAGTTCTAGTCATATTCCTGACTCCAAGTGGAAACATTCCTCTTGTGTGCTTTTATTTGAACATAGTTCAGCATTGCATTGTTTTAATCTAATCCACTGTCTGACCTATCTACATAATTGCTTCGTTACGAACGTTTTTTATCCCTAATCCTGTTCTTGGTCGTGATATGGCCTAGCGGATAAAACGACGTTAAACCCTCAATCAATCAATCAATCAATCAATCAACCAATCATATACATATGACACACACACAGTTTATTTCAAAGAGGGGACTGGTAGTCGAGTAGGAGACACTCTTCGCATAACTCCATTTCAGTTATCAACCCTTGTTAAGTTGTACTGCTAATCTTCTAAGATCTACTGACTCCCCACGTGTGGACCTACTCCTCCGCCCAACCAACAGTTCTCTATTATTGATATACCGTATGTACTGCCTTCCAGAGTGGCTGACTAACACTTGACTAACATATATATGATGGAAATACCCCTTTGCACAAAACCCTACTCCGACATTAGTTACAACGAACAAACTCCACCAAAGTTTATAGCTACCAAATCAACCATAACAAATATATAAATATGCTCTGGAAGCCTTACACCATTGCAAGCACCATACAATAAAAAAATCATGCAAGTAAATATGTTCAGACGTCATCTTGTAAACATGTTGTATCCTTAATTGTTTGTATTGGGAGATGGGCTTCATAAGTTGAAAAAAATTGTGCCCCAATCCCTTTTGTATTATTATGCAAGTAAAATACGTTTCAAGTCATCTACTAAGATGCTGGTGGGTCCTGCTGACTTGTTACGATGCTGGTAGCCTGTAGTAGGAGATACTGATGCTGTTAAGAAAATGTACTGTTATTTTTTTCTAAAGTTGTCATTTTGCGGTGTTTGGCTAATACGAGCGATTTCAGAAAAAAGCTATTGTGTCTGCGTGAAACATTTACGAGCATATCAATTTGGAACTATACATAAATTTTACTTCTCATGCGATGTCCTTAGCTTCAGTAAAGATGAATTTTAAATGCACGTTGCCGTTCATATATGCAAAAATTTAAACGCAAACGTGCCAGTGTGTGAACGTATACCCCAAGGAATATAACGTCAATTTGCCAGGCTATATGAACATAGCCTAAAATGGAACTTATCGAATTCGTGTTCTTGGACGTCCCAGCGTGATCACGTCGCACCTTGCGATTCAAATACACGAGTACAAATAAAAAAAGCCGGACTAAGGCCATATTCGCGGATCACAATCAACATAACGATCTATGAAAAACAGTGGTAGAAATATTGATAATGCATGGCTTTTACTTGCCGATGTAATCCTATTTTGTATGTGCGTATGTATACATACGGGCGCAGAGGTCATAACATTTTCGTAAATAAAAGTAAACCCTTATTCATCATCCCCAATAAGACATGTTTTGTTGTTAAATCCATACTACGCCACACACAATTTATATTTCAATTCCCAGGTTGTGTAAGTGGATTGTGAAATATTGTGATTGTAATTGACTTGATTAACCCTTTCTTTGTACATTACTCATTTGTTTAACCCTTTCATTCTACTATACTCATTGGCGAGTATTTCGCACAGGAAATGTTCATGTTGAACTTACTATAGGCATATAGGTTGCTCAATGTTTAATATGCTTATTTCTCATTAAAGGGGGGGACTGTACACTATATCCGGCCATTTATGGGACCATCTCCTTTTATACTCACCAGAATATATGCAACATATGAATTAATTTGAGCTATGGATTAAAAAAATAAAAAACAGTCATGTGCTCCATGAACGATGCATGTAAACAACATGGTAATTATAATAAAAATGATGTTAAGACTTAAATCATGAAGTCATATTGTTTGCATCGTTCATAGAATACATGGGCGTATTTTGCACTTATCCATGGCTCAAATTCATTCATTCATTCATTTGTTGCATATATTCTATTGCGGATAAAAGGAGATGGTCCAATAAATGGCCGGATTTAGTGAACAGTACCCCTTTAAACTGTAATTACAGTATTATAGAGTAATAAATAATATAGCTGATGGGATATACATGCAAATAGACAATGCATACACTATACAAATATATATACGTATTAATCTGGATAACAATTGTTACGAGAACTTCAAACGAAGTGGGTTATCTTTCCTTTAAGTTTTAGTGCATAACTTCGACTAAAGTAATTAACAAGACAATTTAGATAAGAACAATAGCCATTATATCAAGACAAAGTTATTATTGATTATTTTCAATAAAAACATATTGATCCACTATAATAGTGCATATGGGCAAAACTATTGCTGGTATTATACGAAAACAAAATTCTTGTATAACAGGAAAACTGGAACTATAAGTTCCCATTCAAACGGCAATCACAGGAAATACACATCCCTGATGTTTTATATTTATATTACATGTACTGACATAAAGCAAACCAAAATACCTTCTAAACTAAGCAACGCCGTATAATTAAAGGCACGTGCGGCCTTAATTGTCGAAAATATTCATATTTGTTCCAAACACCGTAAACAGAAAAACATTAAAACGCATACAGTTCCGTTCATATATACCATGACCATCGCGTAAACAGCATGTTATCATAAAGACCTACTATATTTTACCTAAGGAAGAGCCTGATTGTGTTACAGAAGACAGCCCAATGCTACTGGCAAATCACACACAAATGGCATAAACGCTCTTTATTAGTTCCATATCAGGTATTCACCAACAAAGAACGCTCTTTATGTTTACCATCATAATATAAACAAACACCAGAAAAGTTACTTTTTATGTTTTTGTTTACATAACAATGGTCAAACAAATGACCATAACATACTGTTTATGCGATATTTCTTATTTGTATACGGACAAAGCCTATCTACATTTTGATGTTCTTTCTGTTTGTGGCGGTTTTTGACGGGTGGATATATTTTCACAGGATACCCACCGCCAAGGCCAACCGTACCTTTAATCTATATGGACATACTACGGTATTTTCATAAACATGTTTCAATCAAGGTAATACTTTACCACCAGGGACACATGGCAGGGGTTAGATCCCCAAAATACATAGTTTGAATATTTCATACCTGACACAACATTAGTTGGAAATTTTCGACCACAATAGAGTGAATTTTTTTCTATATATATCAAGTGCGATGTTTGTTGTTTTTAGACCGAACACCGGTTTTTTTTAACTTAATTGGCAATCGGTCGGGAATTGTCAACCATAGGGTTGGGGGCGAGTGGGCTACGTTGGGTATTTCCAATTGTTGAAAAGTTTAATAATACAATTAAGAGAATTCAGATTAAAGGGGGTGCAAATGCAAATATGGACCATTGGGGGGGGGGGGGGGGGTGCTACGTTTGGGTTTTCCAATTGTTGAACAGTTTGATAATACAATCTAGAAAATTCTGATTAAAGGGGGTACAAATGCAAATATTGACCTTTATGTTACAATGGCGATAGTGCATGCAGTCTTAAATTATTTGACTAAATTTCCAATCATGTGTGTCGGGTTAGGAGGTTCCACCGACAGTTTGAAAGCTAAAGGTACCTGTTGGAAAAACACCGACACAAGGTGGAGGGTGCCAATGGAATTACTTCTGATTGGTTTGGTGCATTTGAAAAGTCCAAACCCCACTTTCTACACACGTCCCAGATAGGGACGTTAGGTTTACAGTGGACTACAAAACGTATACATGCACATCATACATGACAATGTGAATAGTCTTGTTCATTATTTAATTGTTATTCATTTGTTTGTATACTTACTTAGTTCATCGCTCAGTTATGTTTTCATTGTGACATGTTATAATAATGGCATCACATAGAATAAGCATTGATGAGGTAAAGGAGAACCCAGCCATGGATTTTTCTACAATATATGGGGAACTTCTAAAACATACCAATGATCCAGACGAAATATCTCCCGACTCACCATTTGATCTTCATGATAAAAATTGTCAATATCTATCTCCTTCATAATTTAAAAAAAAATCGTCAATACAATGTTCTCAGAAGGGTTTTTACCATCCATTACCAGACCTACTAGAATAACTGAATTCTCAACTACTCTAATAGACAACATTTTCTCAAATAACGTTTTGAATGATAACGAATCGGGTATAATAATTACCGATGTTTCTGATCATTTGGCATGTTTCTACATGCATGGGACTAAATCACCGGCGCCACTTATGAGCTCTACGCGTGAACGGCGAGTTTATTCACAAAAAAATATGAACTTGTTCAAACAAATTCTTACCACATCATCGTTTGATGATGTATACAATTGCCAGTGTCCAAACGAATCATACAACAGATTTATTACAACGTATACCGATGCATTCCATACAGCCTTCCCAGTAACTAATACTCACATCCCTAAAAGATTCATAAAACAAAATCCTTGGATCACTTCTGGAGTCCTAACGTCTTCGCATACAAAAAACAAACTATATAGAACGAAACTAAAAAATCCAACCGATCTAAACATAAAAAAATATAAAACATTCTGCAATATATATAATAAATGGTGTTGTGCAAATTATATACAAATAAATCCTTCAAAATGTAAATATATTCTCTTCCATCATATGAACAACTCGCATAGGGCGATAATCTATCACTTAGGATCAACAACATCGAAATTACACAGGTTGGTAACACGAGACACGAACAATCATTAACATATTTAGGTGTGAAATTGGATGAAAATTTGAAATTTCATCATCACATAAATCATGTGTGCGCTCTAGAATTGCCAGTGCAAATTATAGTCTGAATAAAACTAAGCACTTCTTACAACGCGAAGCACTCAAATCGTTATACTATGCAATAGTTCACTGTCATTTGATGTATGCTATACATATATGGGGAAATTCGAATAAAAGTGATAGAGTATTCAAACTGCAGAAAAAATCAATGCGCATAATAAACAATACAAAATACAATAGTCACACAGATCCGCTATTTAAAACAAATGACATTTTAAAATTAATAATATCTATACCCTGCATTCAAATCTCCTTGTGCATGACTGGTTTCACGACCAGTTACCAAATTCATTTGAAAATTTCTTCACAAGTTCCCAAAATGACACGCGACAAGATGGTATGCTCAAATCTGGGACACCGAAAAGTGTCTTCTCGGAAAACTTACCAGAACACTATCTTCCGAAGATGTGGAATTCCCTGGACGACAAACTAAAACGTCTTCCAACACGAACAATGTTCCAAAATGATTACTCTCGAAATAGGCTATCTTCATATCAACTGAATCCCAAATGTACATACAAAAATTGTCCTGACTGCAAGGATGTGTAATAAGTAGTATAGTATTCGTATAGCGATAACTGACATTGTATAACAAGAGAGAAGGATAGATAATACATGTGCATCATCACCCTATCGCAGGAAATACATGAATGTATTATTCGAATGCCTTATTCGAATGCCTTGTCCGACCAATTGGTTAAACAAGTATCATGGTTCTCCGCTGGCCTCATCCACATATCCATATTCCACATGCTTGTACTTTACATACCATATCACAAACTGAGCGATGAACGGTGAACGACAAACGAACTATACTATTGTTTATTAAAAAACAGACATTTATATACCAATGTTTAAAGTTAACAAGACAAAACCTAGATAAATTAAAATTATTATTACATGTATAGTTATATTACTTTTCAACGGGGACGGCAGGTAGACAACCTTCTTGGTTATGCTGTCCCCGATAGCTCATTGAATGTTATACTATTACACTGTGTATATAATTGTATATATCATATGAATGAGTTATGAATAAATAATCATAGTCATCATAGTCATAGTCAAAACCGCTGATAATATAGAACCCCATTTATGGCAATTGAATAAGAAATATTTTGTGCTTTTGATGTATACTTGTATTT
The DNA here is from genome assembly GCA_032622095.1 of Siphonodentalium dalli. Lineage (NCBI taxonomy): Eukaryota > Metazoa > Mollusca > Scaphopoda > Gadilida > Siphonodentaliidae > Siphonodentalium > Siphonodentalium dalli. The sequence continues at coordinate 130,433,643 of CP136062.1, read as the reverse complement.
ATTCGATTTCTGAATTTCTTGTTTTGTTCTATTTACCATGCGGATGCATGGTGTTCTTTGTGTAGAAAGACTTATTTAGCACTCGGGGTGGATCTCACTGTCGAACATATCAAGTAACATTATTTTGACTGGCCTAAGAATACCAACACGCATCGTGTTCTTAGAGCCACATGGAGGTTTGCACTCCAAAATACACCTAATAATATGCGCTTTTGAATTTTAAAGGTATTGGTATAGGTCGATAAATACTTTAACTATATACTTTCTACGGGCATTATATGTCCCAGAAAGACGCATTGAAGTAATAAAAAATACACCGTCGAACACGGTGTTTGCGTGGGTCCCAAACAAGTAACAATCATATGCACGACATGAAACAGAAAAGAACGTCCCATGTTAGTCTATTCCTGATATGGTAGACAAATGGTGTGTGTTCACTTCTGTGCAAATAATTGAACACAGCTGGAAAATGGCTGTGACCATGGCAAGTATTTTTCAGAGCATATGAAGCCAGTATATCAATAGTTTATTTCTCAACCTATCTTATACCTCCTTCCAAATTACATAGACAAACTTTTGAAGCTCGAATGAGCCATGTCCATTTAATATACTGTAAACAGCTCAGCGATATCAGCAATCACGCAAAACCTCTGTCGTAAATTGATCACTATATTAGCACTGATTTTTCGACAGCTGGCAGAAATTAATCCGTTTTGGCAAGTTTGCAACTGGCAGTTTTTCAGTTTGCAATGCAAATTTTCCAGCGTATGACAGTACCCTTAATGTCCCTTTGAATGATGTTTTTGTGTGAGGCGATCTTCGCACAATGCAAATGTATGGAAGGTCAAATTGTTTTAGTTTTTCTTACATTTCGAAGATACGGCGCAGTTCTGTATACCCCGAAAGGCATAGCAGGTCTTCGCCCCACCCTTAACGTATAAAACAGGCCTTCTTCGTCAAACCAATTAATACCATTCGAATTTCGATGGCATCTGACATGCCGGCCATTCGAATTTATATATATCGCGTGTATGTTTTGCTATACACTATACCCGCTTCATTTATCTTAAATTAGTTACCGGTGTCCGAGTTCCAAACGCAACTGCATCTACAGAATGCGAACTGCATGTCACTTACTGTGAAATCTAACAACCAAATTAGTGACGTAAATTTCATATATAATCCTTGGCATATTGGCTGAAATAAGATATGACTATCGTGCACAAAACCATTATCGTTTGTTTATCGGCCATTTGTTCGGGACGAATGGCGGACTGTTTGTTTATATTTCTGCGTAGTTCAGATGCCGTTTAAACGGGAACTTGTAGTTCGCAACCTGCCTAATATCTTAACATGTCCCTCCAAAGAAAAGTAATCCTCCAGCACTTGTATTATCTTTTCGTCGGTCTGTCGTCTGCTTTTATTATCTGGAAATCCATCCAAATGAATAATAGCCTGGTCTTACTAAAATGTACTCTTTTATAACCAGTTGGAGAATCCATTTAGTAAAGAAAGGGTTTAGCAGTTGATTCGACCAACCAGACAGATCCGTCTGCCTGTCAGTCTGTGCCTGAACACATGCATTTCCAATAATATTATATATATGAAATATGCTGATAAATATATAGGTATATTATGCTGGTATATAGACAGGTTCTCAAATAAATTCCACAAGTTCAATGGTTATCGAGTACAGAACAACAAATAGTTGTGCTACTGGTCCAGATGCTACCAGAAAAAAGAACATTCATCTTCATCATCTTCATGGGAAATTAGAAAGAAGGTATCGAAAAATTTCGATCTTTGAAACAATGTACCTTATAAACGTTCTACATGCAATTAGGAAGAACATGCAAGCAAGATTTCGGTAACTAGTCTGGAATGCATAGTTTCAATTGAGCAAAAGTCATGCACATTTGGTCAATCGTTGACCGCAATTCCATTATTTGTATTGATGGCAGCATTAACGTAGAATATCTGGGGTATCTTCAACATTAACATAGAATATCTGTGGTATCTTCATCACTAACATAGAATATCTGAGGTATCTTCAACACTAACATATAATATCTGAGGTATCTTTAACATTAACATATAATATATGAGGTATCTTCAACATTAACATATAATATCTGGGGTATCTTCAACAGTAACATAGAATATATAGGGTATCGTCAACACTAACATAGAAATCTGAGGGATCTTCAACATTAAAATAGAATATATGAGGTATCTTCAACATTAGCATAGAATATCTGAGGTATCTTCAACATTAACATAGAATATTATCTGAGGTATCTTCATCTTCAACATTAACATAGAATATCTGAGGTATCTTCAACATTAAATATTGTTCACAAATATCAAAACCAGAAACGTTATAATACTGATTAATATCCCGATATGTAATGACATCGATGTCGCGAATTGGCAGAGCTTGAACGAACTCATAATGGGCCTTGAATGCCTACTATAAAATACACGAATTCATAACATTTTGAGCTATTCTGCTGGCCAGACATGTGTCGACATCGCCGGCGATTAATCCGTGTGGCTTCCCGGACAAAATAAAATAGAAAGACGGGTAACTCGTGTTGTGATGTACCATTTTGGAGGGGGTGTCCAAACGAAATAGTCAATTAGTTGTTCGATATCTTACACGGGACTTGATAAATGAGCAGTTTAAATGAGACAACATATGGCACCAAGACTCGAGAGATAAACACAATGTCCCTGTTTAATAAATATGGGTGGAGGGAAGATTCCCAAGTACATGTGCACCGCGGATAATCGAAGAAGTTGAGACTTGAACAATATATCCTGTGGACATTCTAAACTAGGTAGATCTACTCGATCCCCACACAATAACATACTGATGCGTTCGAGTATAGATAGATATATTTGCATGTATGTATAAAGTGTTGGCCCAGTGTGAGGTGTTTTTGGTGCATAAGCATAAGGCACTTCCTACGAATGTGTATGCTGTGACCTTCGATTACCAACGCTGGTGTGTATAGTTTTGCTTGAATGTATCTCAGCGTGCGGTGTCCATTACGTGAGTTCATACCTAAATGACCACACTTTGATCGGATTATTCGACAAGAACACTAATGTGTATTCGATTAAACCTAATTTCAGCGAAAAATAATGGTTAGCTGCTGCCCGCAGTTGCGATAGTATATATGCACCCGTAAATGTATATACTTATCGCACTGGACGAAGTAACCAACATGGATATCTATTCTATGGTGAGAACAAACAAGATACTAATGTTCAAGACCATTCTGATACCGATCAGTAATGGTGGAAAATGTAATTAAAATTAGGTTAACATACCCTTGGACAAAATGTGTGAAGTGAAGGACAGAGTAATGGAGCTTTCGACACATATTCAGTAGTGGGATAAGCTCACGGTTGCTATGGTAAAAGGCGTCTTCAGAAATATAGTTTAATTAGTTTAACAACGCTTGTCCATATGCTACAAGGCACTGGAGAACATACATTCTTTTTGCCTTTAATTGCGAAAATTATGACAAGATATCGTGCAATGATTGTTCACACCATTGTAGCGCAACCACTTAATCAAACAGATACGTTCCAGAAATTTGAACTCAAGTTTCCTTTTGTTTAGTGAATCGTGCAGTGAAAAATTTGAAGTCTCTAGACCAATAGATCTTGAGATATTATGCAAGAACCGTTTCCACCCTCCTAGTCTTAAACCTAAAACTTGGAAGTACATCCCTGAAAATGGAACTTAGACTTTTGGTTAGTGCGTTGATAACTTCGACTGAGGTGACTATCAAACTTTCGTTTGACACCAAAAACGTCTTCGAAAAATGGTCGGTTTCATGCACGCTATTTCAAATCGCGTTCAGTGGTTTGCCACTTTCTTCCATATGTCCCATGCCATTCAGCTCAAACCCTGATTATGTTAGGTAAGAATTACTATCCGAGATAGCACGAACATATAATATATCCGGTGTAATGTTCTCCATCGCGGTAAAATCCTCTCACAAAATAATATAATTGCATGTGACACATAGTGGAGCGACCACACATACTGTGATTCAATATTACAATAATCATAGAATAATAATTATGAGTAGTACGACTACTCATATTTAACGGTTAACATGTTGGTTTGTTCTGTATACTTCTTTAGGCTAAGAATAATATGTAACATCATGCAATGGCCTGGCAGAGACGACTTGACAAGAGCAATTTTGTCTGGACTCTGGCCCGTAAAGCCAGATGACGTACCTGACGTTATGAACCGTGCCATGACGTCTTCGCTGATTTCCATTATGATAACCAACGAAATTTGCCTAGGCCTAAATCACATGGAAATTCTTCGGAGGGTGTGATGTAGCCAATTTTATTTTCATCTCGTTGGTCCATTGCCGATTTCGCGCTTTAACAATCTCCGCACAGTTTCTAACCGGAAGTCACGTGATCAAATTGACGAAAAAAATCCATACACGCTCTCCGATTTTGTTCGTGACGTGCGACCATTCGTGTGGTTGCTATCAAAGTGCCAGGTTCAGCGTTATTAAATTGTCATTATGTATATTATTTCACTATTCCAAACTGAAATATTACGACCGATTTCAAAAACACGACATCTGAACTACGTAGAAATATAAACTAACAGTCCGCCATTCGTCCCGAACAAATGGCCGATAAACAAACGATAATGGTTTTGTGCACGATAGTCATATCTTATTTCAGCCAATATGCCAAGGATTATATATGAAAAAATATTTAATCTGGGTAACAGATGGCATGCCTATCCTGACTTAATCGAATGGGGGTTACCGGAGTCAACTAGCCACTGCTAAATATACTTCATTTTTGGAATGAGTATATTGACTAAATATAACGGATATATTCAGAAATAAAAAATAAAATAACCAGAGAAGTGCTTTTTAAAGAGCGTTTCTAAACAGAGGAAGTGACTTTAAAGTGCTGATGGTTGCCACCCCTGGGTGATTGCATGCTTGGGTCAAGAATATATGTATGGAGAGAGTGGTCAGTTAAGAAGTAAAAATAACCGTTATGAGGGTGGAAAACTTATTTAGATATGCATATGAAGAACAACTTAGTGCTGCATGTAACCCCGTGTCACTCCTAGTATAATTGAATGCCACTGCAAGGAGTGAAACTGTTATACATTATATAACGAATAGGCATATGACTGCTAATTTCCCATGCAGTAGCTAAGAATTGGCATAACGTTTAGTGTCCTTCTTCGGTAGATTGCTCACCCGGTCCCTTTGGTCCCAAGTGATTTTTGTAAAGTCTGCTCTTAATTGGAGTTCATTCAAGCGTGTAGTTTGTCATAAGATATGTTGGTAACATACAATTATAACAGAATATCTTTCCTCAGCTTAATCGTATCTGAGTACCACATCTAAAGGTATCCTCGAAAATATCACAGGAAACGTTATTTTTTGAAAATAGTGGTCTCATTGTTTCCAATTTGCCACGAGGAATGTTCCAACCATTGGAAGTCAATATCTACCTGGCGGGCTACGACCTCGGCCGTGATTATCGACTTCCCCGGGTTGATATTTCCTCGTGTCAACCCCGAAACAATGCGATAATTGTATAATTATTAATTGTAGCCTATACATATAATTGTGCATGTGGTTTCTGCATCCCATAACTATTGCACAATAGCTTAATGCTGCACTTAATGCTGCACCGATTTAATTTGACATTCGCCTCAGTGGATACTTCTGCTATTGTATATAATTAATAGCCATTTCTATTTAAATATTTCTTTTTGGAGTATCATTCGTGAGATTGTATGAAATATACCGACAAGCTCAGATTGAATCCATGACAAAACAGGCAGCAAAATGAAGCGTTTTCAGTTTATGTTGTACAAAGTTGTTATCCCATTCCGCTTATACGTCTGAATAGTACATTGAAGCACTGTCTGAGTATCGAACCGACGTATGCGACAATGTATGTCAAGTGTGGTTCTTTTTGACATGTAGTACCATGTGTTTTATTGATTGTGCCGTTAATTACCGAGTGATACAAAAACGGGCACCATTGTAGCCCATTCCTAATGCATCATGAAAAGAGTCGCTTCCTCTGTCAACCCTCCATTTCCAAACAATACACCCCTTCATCGACTTCATAATTAAAGCAGCATAATAATAATAAGTCGCGATCGAACTCAGTGGAATGTAGAAACGGCCTTAGTCTACCAGCATTACAAAAGATGGCGCTGTTCATTGAACAGATAGTGGTGAACTATTCCCGGATGTGACCTCGCCTCTGTCATAATTTGTTAACCCGTTCTTTGCTCATTGGGTTCTCCCATTCATTTATGGTCGTTTGTTGAACTTACTATCTGGACATTACAATAAGAGTACAACCTTTATTTCAAGCCTACCGTGTTGAACATTTTGATTACCATTTGAGCTCAAAAAGCACTGACAAAAATGTCGAAATTGTGCTAATCTGAGCTTTTATATCCACTTATGCGAATAAAATGCAGAGCACAATTTCAAACATTATTGTAACCGTGGGCTTGTGTCTGAGGTCTGATTGCTACGGAATATCTGGACAAGCCAAGCATTACAGACTTTTTAATTGGACAAGAGTTAGATGTTTACTTGAATGATAGGTTTGACAAATAAGTGGTTATTGGCTTGAGCGATTTCGACAGAGGAGGCCACGTCGTCGCCCGGATAACACTGATATTGAGGATATCTAATGAGTCGACATTCAGTGCGATATGTATTAACCGAATGCACTAAATTCAAATTTATACTATTGTTTTCTTTATCACAACCACAGAGGAAGTAAAGACACCTTCTAAATGTGTCTTTTCATGTTGACAAAATTGTTCAACCACCCTTATCACACATGTTGATACCACAGTCAACAATAAATAACCCGATACAAATTGAATAGCATAATTATATTCTAATTAACGTAATCAAGTTTCTGAATTGGCCTCGATATCATTGCGCTTAGATCTTACGGCACTGTGTATGCCGATAATACACGTGTGTCTTACTAAACAATATGTGTCGGGTTTAGGGGCTAATTATGTAATAAACATATATTTGTATTTGAGTTAACAATTGTTATGTTTTATAAATTGTCTAATAAATAATTGGTTATATATATAGTTAGTAAGATTTGATAAGTAGTCGGGTGTAAAAACATACCTATAACATAAAACACAAGCTCTGAAGATCTTTTTTTTATCGACTGTAGATATCTGGTAACGAGACTGATTTCATGGGATATCATGGGACTTCGTTGTCAAATCGGATGTACCCTAATGTTAAATTAATAACAGCTGATGCGATCTTGATTCTATGACATCAGCACGGATGGGCGTAAGATAGTATCTACCATTTTCATAACACCAGACACAACGGATTAAATTATTAAAGTGTGTTATCTTGTCGAGTGGTTTGCACTTGCTTATAATGATGACTACCCTTTCGTGATGTGAAGAATGTTAAATTGTTTGATCTTAAGATAAGTTTCACACCGCTCTATCGATCTGATTAAAATATATTCCTGTTATATACCTGTTGAGTTCGCTTATGAGCTGTGCGTGTTTATATTTATTAGATTAACTGTGGCTTATCTTGTTTCTTTATATGTGTTATATCGTATCTGGAGTTACCGACCCATGCGTGTTGGGGCCAGGTTATGATACAGTACCAAAACATGACATTTACATGAACATAATTCAGATCGGCATGTGTGTGGCATTGTACTGTGTCTGCCTAAGCAATCGCGGATTAGTATAACACTCATCCGCGCATTCGTCCAGATTTGGATTCTAGATGATAACTTAAGTTATTATTATTCGACAAGTTTAACATATGAATTGTTGCAATGCAATACAGATTGAGTCTGATAACTGTTATCATAGTGATTGACTTATTTGTGTTTATATGGAAGTAATAAACACCATTTGTCTGACTTCTGACGAAAAGATGAAAACGGTGTCAGACCGGTTTTCCGAAGACCTATTACTACGAAGGCCCACAACTCCGAAGACCCGATTCTCCGACGGCCCACAACTCCGAAGACCCGATTCTCCGACGGCCCATAACTCCGAAGATCCGATTCTCCGAAAGCCCATAACTCCGAAGGGCCGATTCTCCGAAGACCTATAACTCCGAAGGGCCGATTCTCCGAAGACCTATAACTCCGAAGGCCCGATTCTCCGACGGCCCATAACTCCGAAGGTCCGATTCTCCGAAGATCCGATTCTCCGAAGATTTTGTTTTATCGGGGTATTATCGGTTACTAAATAGTTTACAGTCCAGTGGCGAAGCCAAGGGGTCCCAAAATTCCCACTGCTCCCATTAAACCTCTACTTGCTATTTCAGACAATATGGGCCCCTACCAAAATATGTCCAATGTCATGTAAACGCCCAGAAATCGTTCATGGGGCATCAAAATATTCAAACTTTTCCTACTGCCCCCACCTAAATGGGAATCCTGGCCCGCCACTGACTATACACCAGATACTATAACGTTACGTTGGCCCATGAGATGCCAGAGTAAAATGCCTGTACAGGGGTGAACGGGGAAGAACTTGTCGCCCCTGTGCATGTTAGGCTACTCTGACATTCTTGCAGCGTTTCGTTATAATATACCCGGTGCACACCAGTGGCGGAGCCAGGGTTCCCATTTAGGGGTGCACATTAATTAGCATATGTGGGGGATATATCATGCATATGATATGCCGAAAGCATATCACGAAGGCCTGATTTGGGGTGCGCATACATGGGAGGGGTCGCCCCAATCGTTGGTCCGGGGGCTCCCCTGGGCAGGAACACTGTGAATATTTGAATGCCTAGGAGGGACTTCCTAACGTTTACATGACATTTGACATGTTTTTTGGGGGCGGTCTTCCATAGGGCCCCATTAACCCCGCCACTGGACTGTACACTATTTAATAAGCGATAAAACATGATCTTCGGATAATCGGACCTTCGGAGAATCGGCCCTTCGGAGTTATAGACCTTCGATGTTATGGGCGTTCGGAGTTATAGGCCTTCGGAGTTATGGGTCTTCGGAGTTATGGGATTTCGGAGAATCGGGACTTCGGAGTTATGGGCTTTCGGAGAATCGGGGCGTCGGAGAATCTGACCTTCGGAGAATCGGACCTTCGGAGTTATGGGTCTTCGGAAAAACGCTACGTAACCGGGTATCGTGCTTGGTTTAATGTCCTAATAACACAATTCCCAATTTCACTAAACAACTACAAAAAACAGAATGCGATTAACCGCAAACCGCCATTTAAACGGACATGCCTCATTCGAACCTCCAAATTTATGTCTACGTAATTTGGAGCGACGGATACGATAGGTCTATAAATAAACGAACTATTGTCATACCGGCTTAAGATAGTCACAGCCATTTTTCAGCCGTTTTCATGGTTACGTAGCGTTTTTCCGAAGACCCATAACTCCGAAGGTCCGATTCTCCGAAGGTCAGATTCTCCGACGCCCCGATTCTCCGAAAGCCGTTTATTTATAGACCTATCGTATCCGTCGCTCCAAATTACGTAGACATAAATTTGGAGGTTCGAATGAGACATGTCCGTTTAAATGGCGGTTTGCGGTTAATCTCATTCTGTTTTTTGTAGTTGTTTAGTGAAATTGGGAATTGTGTTATTAGGACATTAAACCAAGCACGATACCCAATGTTCCTATTGTATGATCGGTTGAGCATCACGCTATGTTTTATACCACCGTGCTGTCACGCTGTCGCATAGAGACGAAGAAAAGCGCACATGCTTATCACAAATTGAATTGCACCGAATCAAAACGTTGATTTCCCATGACTTCAAAAAATATAACTGTTTAATTTGAAATCTTCTGTCGTTGCAGATTAGGCACAAAGGGCGGGCGACCTTACAGTGATTGGGAGCAAAATAGAACATTATAAGAACACGGATAACCATCGAAGAACTTAATCGAATATGACACGATATCCTTACTGCGTGTGAGCTCAGACGAGGGAATAGCACGTCTGAAGTTGTGACTTTCTATATTGGCTGAGGTTCAGACAAATCCGCGTGGAACGGGACTCAAACACATCTCGTCTGGTGCGGCTTAACAACTATTATTCCCAGTGTGAAAGAACCCAGGCATGACAATTGCTTGGAGATTATTAATTTTGCAATATCGGAGTAGATGCAACGCCTATAAATCTCCACAAGATAATTTGTGAATGAAAATTGGAATTGAAAAATTGTTTTCGACAATTTATTGGCTATATAAAGTACTTCGTTGTGTTTACTGGTTATCGGCGATGTATTTGAGAGGTCTGTGATTTTAGACGCAGGGGTCTTTTGTGAACCCTGCTACCGACAGCGTGTTCATCAGAAATTATCGCAGTTGAGAAATTCAGCTCTCAGCAGGATCATAGTTTTGGCTTGCAGATTCTGATATATCAGATTACATGTTTGATGTAGAATCACAGCACGCTCCCGAAAACCGATAAATCGTCAGTGAGCAATACGGAACAACAAGAATTGGCTTACATCTATCAATAATCGAGACGTGACGTAATCGCACGGAGTGGAATGTTCACGAGATATTGTTGCTCAGATAAATCTGGAAACTATTGGACTCTGTTGCCTGGACGAGCTCAAATATTGAGCTTCAAAGGTCGACAAAAGGAACTTCACTGAATACTATAGCATTGTTGTAAACTCACTGGAAACTTGCAGATTTGTAAATGGAGATATATTAGCGGCAACATATGTTCTTGTTCGGATATATAATCTAAATAACTAACGAGATCTGGCACTCATTCCGTTGGATATCAATTATTTTTCTGATTGGATTATCAGAAACAGTCAGAAGGGATTATCGCCGGATTAAACATCATCAGTTCTTGTGACGGACACGGATTGTGCTTGATAGGATTGGTAGCCGCCAGTCGGATCTTATTATATTTGAATACAGCAAGTGCTCGTGATTTTCTGTGGATTTGTGTGATTATATATGCCAGATTCATGTTGGGCGAACAAGCCTCTTCTGCGCGGTTAATCATTCCCGACCGCTAGTTCACAATTAGTCGCCAATTAAGACTGCATGAGAGGTAATTACCGATATAGTGAACTTAGATGCGAGCAGGTTGGTGATGTAAGCGCCGAAAAGAACTGATCATTGGCCAACAGACACCTCTGCTGAATTAGATTCATTTGACTCAGAGTATCCGATCGGGTACACCCCCATAGCAATAAGCACGGTTGAACACGGCAATCGAAGAAAGGAACTCCACTAATTACATCAGGTGTGACTTTACTGCACTAAGCAAAATCAAAATACACTGAACGACTTTGGCGTCTAACGAATTTAGATCTGGTCTACTGGTGGCAGATGAATTTTAAATGATTTCTATGTTGAAAACACCCGGAAATTTACATGCAATACGAAGGAAATCAAACCTTCCCAACCATCGATGTCACCATTGGTTATGGCAACGCCAGCGAAAATTCAACCAATACCACTGGGTTTGATTACGATCTAAAAAATCCAGCCATTGGCGTTGTTCTGGGACTCTTCTGTTTGATAACGATCTGTGGTAACATTCTAGTCATCATAGCCGTATTCAAGGAAATATACCTCCGCACCGTAACGAACTACTTTATCGTTTCCCTGGCAATTGCTGACGTCATGGTCGGTGGACTTGTGATGCCTTTCAGTATAAGTTACGAGATGACTAACCAAATTTGGTTGTATGGCGATGCTTGGTGTGACCTGTGGCACTCATTCGACGTATTAGCGAGTACCGCGTCTATTCTAAATTTGTGTGTCATCTCATTGGATAGGTATTGGGCTATTACAGATCCTATCAACTATCCAAACCGGATGTCGAAAATACGCGTGACGTTGTTGATAACGCTTGTATGGCTTTTGTCTGCCGCCATATCCTTTCCTGCCATCGCTTGGTGGAAATCTGTGTCTGAAGACACACCAGAAAACAAGTGTTTATTCACAGAGGATGGCGTGTACATACTACTTTCTTCTGTAGTGTCGTTTTACTGCCCAACTATCGTTATGATGATCGTTTATTTCCACATATATCGCGCAGCCGTTTCTATGAGCAAAAGCCTTGCTTCCGGGAGTAAAGTTCTAACGTCGAATGGAGTAAACGGGCAAGAAGTGATGACGTTAAGAATACATAGAGGTGGCGTCAACAGACGCACGCGCGAGGACATGTCGTTTCACCCTGACAGGTCGAGCGACAGTGACGGCGATAGTACCGGTGCTTCCACACGAAGTCGCGCCAACTCGCAAACCGAGGATGACCATATTCGACCAGGACGGTTTCTAACAACGCGCCTGCGGAAGTTTGCGATCAGTAAGAAACTTACAAAATTTGCTCGCGAACAGAAGGCGGCTAAGACGTTGGGAATAGTTGTAGGTGTTTTCATTATGTGTTGGATGCCGTTTTTCATAACAAATGTTCTCATTGGGATTTGCGGACCAGAATGTGTGGTTAATCCTGACCTCTATTTCACGATCTTCACGTGGTTGGGATACATCAACTCTGGTATGAACCCCGTCATATACGCGCTTTCTCTCCGGGACTTCCGGCGAGCGTTCGGCAAGATTTTGTTTGCATGTTGCCCCACTTACACGAACGCTCGTAAACGGCACAAGTACATATGCAATGCGTCGACATCAAGTTTTTCAGTAACTTGCCACGAAAGGTGCACTGGTTTGAGACTATAGCGGGCGATTTTAACCCGCAGATTGTATCGACATTTCGGTTGTCAGGACACCTCGATCGTGCACAATGTACGATTAACTATTACTGACGTTACCCGTTATTTTGGTACACGTATACATATATATATATGAACATACTTTTTCATAAACTCATAAAAATCAATTGAAAATGCTTGAATGCGTGGACTGTAATGCACTAAATTTATACATGTACATGTTTCTTGAGGACGTTGTTGTGATTAATCATAAATCCACATATACAAGTGCCCAGTGATTTGTTTAATTTTCAAGCGGGTTTAGGCCATTTTGTTTTATTTTGTTGGTTTACGGGTCCTCCAAAAACAATCACAAAAGTAGAAAAATATTAAATTTGGAATCAGCACTTATTTTATTGCTAATGGCATCTATACAGCAAAAAGAAAAAAATAGTAGTAATTGTTATCGAGCCAGACTATCAAATAAAAACTATTGCAGTGCTAGCATCCTTTGCTAATATTTTAACATACTACCCAAAGGCTTTCTTTCGCGTTTAGTACAGGCTCATTTCACCATTTCGTCTAAAATGAGTATGTATTACACTCGATTTAAGATTGTTTTTAAACTTCTTACCTGATTCAAACAAAATTTTAAATCATTTTAATTCTTCCCCCTCTTACCCCAAATAAAAATAATTGTCCGTAAACCATTGCAACAAATAAACAAAAATGCCATAGGATAGCAGTTAAAACGACAGAGAGGTTTCGCTTGCCATTTTTGGAAAAAATTCTATCATATACATGGTTCTGAATGGAGATACATGTATGTTATATAGCGTTGGTTACAATATGGTCGACTATGATGATTGATCCTTCGAATTTATGACCAGTTATTATAACTCGTCAGATTTTCCACAAGCTATTTATACTTCGACTTCTACAACGTTATCCATTCTGCAACCATTTAAAGGTACTCAATCCGATAAAACTCCTCTCAATTACTATTTCAATGGCTTCGGGGGTCAAAAATATTTGATTCTAGTCGAGGAAGTCACCCATCAAAGCTCAGATTTGTTAGATATCGATTTTAGAAATCTATTATTTTTCATTATCGGGAATTCTTTCTGGCCCAGAAGACAGTCAAAATTTCGTTATTATTACCACTTGATTATAGAGTTATTCATCCTTGTCTGTTTGAATAGAGTTTTGACGTAAAATCTCGAGCAGGTTACCAAATTGACGGCAGTTATTAGTACTCATCTCGAGCAATTAACAAATTTCAAAAATCAATATCTAATAACTCTGAGCTTTGTTTGATGGGTTCCTCGACTCGAATCAAATATGTTTTACCCCCAAAGCCAAAGAAATAGTAATATAGGACCCTCTGATCGGATTGTTGTTGTTGGAATCTGTTGAGATGGGGACCCTCTTTACGGATTGAGTACCTTTAAGAACTGACTTGCAGATCGATTGGGGTCATTGGATTTTGACCGAAAGATTAATTAAACAAAGTGTGTGAATCCAGAAGGGATTTACACGGACTTTGTTCAATTACTCTTCTGCGGCAAAACCAATGACCCATATCGATCAGCAAGTCATTTATTATAATCATACACCAGTACATTTTAATAGAACATTGATAATTTGAACAACTTTTCCAAACCACCACAACCATTGTAAGTATCATATATTGTTCAAATTCCAAAAAGTCTGCCAATAAGAACACGTAGCGAGCGCGTGCATACGATCGGCTTGAAGTACGTAGATGTTCATAGCTTTTTACGAAGTGTCGGCTTCAGTTATTGTCTGATGAACGTCGGTAAAGTTCGTGGCACCGTATCGCGATTTGTACTGATTCTTACGGAAACTCATTGTGTGAATACAGATGATGTGTGATTATACTCAGAGGTACATTGCCAAAGTGTTGTTCGAAATGAGTGTAACGAGATGTTCGCTAATTGCAAATATTTGTTTGCGCTCTATTCGTTGTCGCTTTGATACACGCTGTCATTTACATTACAAGCTGCACGTAACAGGCTACAAGCGGAACCCCTCTACTGACGAATGGGCCCTTTGAATATCGGAACTTATTCAAAACTAGTGCACCGCTGTAGTGTGGTCCAAATGGCCAAGTCTCTGCGTCGATAAGTGCCGGTCAGTATCATGGAGATGGTTTGGCTTTGTTCATACATATTTTCTTGAAAGGGACCCAAATGCTCTCGCAGTTGGTAAATGTGCAAAACATATTAAAGTCTGTAAACACATCACCACTAACAAGAACATGGAGAAATTGATCAACTTTGTTCTTATATACATTATTGATAATTCTCCAGTAACGACATTTCGCTTGTTGAAACCATTGTTGTGAATAAACAAGACTATTGCGGTGACTTGTCAACAAACATCGTTACATGTGTAGTAAGTTCAAATAGTTTCAGAATATTTTTCAATACTTTGACCTTTTCCAATGATTACCGTCAAGTATCGATTTCACTTTGGTATCTAATTGGACTATTATTGGCAATGCCACTGTAATAGTAATTCTTGTATATTACAATGGATCCCATATGCGAATAGCTTTATCGGAGAGTTATTAATAATGAGAATAAGTACAAAGTTGATCTATTTTACATATACTGTCTTGTTGATGATAGTTGTTTGACAGACTTTTATAAAATTTATGTCATTTAGAATGAACCCACTTCGAATGTCTTGGGTACCATTAATGCGACTCAAATTAAACACACCGTTTGTTTGTTCCTGCCAAGTTTCTGGGATCTAAAATAGTGAAATACTTGCAATACTTGTCCACGAAATACATATATGTATAGTAATATTATGCCTTGAAAAGACTTATCGATGTAATAGAAACAGAAGAATGAAATAAACCCTTCTTTCTCAAGAAGTTTCTTTTAAAGGTACTCAATCCGATTCGATGGTCCCCATATCATCAGATTCCAGCAACAACAACACCACCACCACCACCATCACCACCACCACCACCAACAACAACAACACAACAAAACATTTTTTTAAATGACGCTTCAGTTATCAGAATCGATTAATTGACCAAATATAATGCTAATGCTAATCATAGTCAACTATAGCATAAAATTGCCCAAAACGTATTATTTATCAACATTTTGTTCAACGAAATTTGGCCGGATTGTCAAATATCGAACACCCAAAACCATTTGATTTTAGAGTTATCCATCTTCATCCGCAACTTGGTCCGAGACCGTCGGCTTGACAAATATTTGCCAGGCCGCCAAAAATTACATATCTCGGGAAATAATTTAAAAAATCGATATCTGATCACTCTGAGCTTTGATGGGTGGGTTCCTCCAATCGAATCAGAGAATGCATTGACACATGGTTTTCGCAAAATTTCTGGTAGCTTTAGTCATGGAAGGGTTTATGTGTCATTGACCAAGTGTGCTTCGTCATCGCCATCGTCATCACCATGCACGCTGGTGTGGACCTAGGAATTGCCTAAAACTTATATCAAGCTATAGATTCATTTAGGGCCCATTTTCATGAAAGCAACTATATGACATAGTTAATTGGGACTTAAAATGGTGTTAAGTTCAAACTTCAATCATCAGATCATTTCAAGAACAACGTTTTAACTTAAGATAGACTTTTGTTTAACTTTAATTCTAGGGTGAGGTGTCTTAAGATAATCTCAAAGTTAAGACCTAAATTATGATCCGCCTTTGGTCAGAAAGATGGATGGGATCTAATTCATGTTCTTATTATAAATAAATTTATCCAAATGAAATCTTGCGAACACGGATACAGGATGGATATTCCAGAAATGGTAGTAATTAATAACCATCAGACATACTGGCAGGGACGTGGCCAGTGGTTGCGCAAGTGGCTGTGTGTCCACTTCTAACTATACAAACCGCCAATACTGGACTATACATTTCTAGCTGCTGTAAAAAAACGAATATATTTCCACAAACTTGGACCTCATTTGTTTTTAATTCCAGTAGATTCAAATCACACAGTCTTACTGTAGACAGTAATCATGTTATGATAATTGGTCCGAACATTTTCACATCTAGGACACTTTTATAATGACTGCTTCACACTCAGACCTATGTTTGATAAATTCTGATGTCGGCTAACATATTAAGGCTCGGCTGAATCGGACTGCAAACGAAACTTGAGTTTGTGTCGTAGTGATTTATTTGTTGGTGACTGTCCTTTTTCCTAACATGTGGCTAAAAACGACAAAGAATCACGACACTATATTCTGGTTCAGATGCACAGAATACTGCGTAGCTATTTTTCGCGTTATTACCACGATAATGGTGATATCAGTTATGCTTATAAAACAGATGCCGCAAATGGCGTTCAGTCCACCGTGCTGTATCACACATGTAAATAACGATTTGTGGTACAATTACGCATGTGCATTTTAAATGTGTCGATTATATGCCATATTTTGGTAATATTAACGTATATGTACCCCCGTCTATATCGGCAGGATAATCATACATGACAAGCCCGGGGTATTTTATCATAATCAACCCAAGTGGGTCTCAGATCATACATAAATTTGTTGCATTTTCATCAATGTTTTTGTGAAATTTAAAATAAATGGCATATATATAGCACTATGAACTATCCCAGATGCACGCTTCTTCGCCCCTCCCTTAATTTCTATGTCTGAGAAAAACGGTACACACAATGCCTGGGTATGGTTTCTGAACATTGTCTCCCACTGAAAATTGCATCAGCACTGAAACAACACAAGAATTCCATATGGTCTCATCTAATTGTATAACTGGGTTTTCCACAGCATTGTTGTCATCTACTTGACGGCGGCGGTTGCACTTTTATGCAGTTTTGTGTGACTAGTGGTCCCCCCTTAGATCGCTGTTTTCTCGACTATTATTGGTTCTTATGACAGTTGGGCAATATGGATACATTCATGAATTATTGTAGCTCGCATGAGGCTCATCAGTAGGGTGTTAACGTGTTATCATTGTGTTAAAAATCAGACTGTTTTCAGTGGGAGACAATATTCAAAAACCATGCCCAGGTATTTTGTGTTGCGTTTTTCTCAGACATAGAAACTAAGGAGGGGTGAAGAAGCGTGCATCTGTTGGGCAGTAATATCACCATACAGTGCTTGTAATAATACGATAATTACCTGTCCATATATATATTAGTGACTGTTTGCATCTCGGTCGCTCGAAAAAAAATCGCGATTTGACCGCCACAGCATCCGTACATTCCAGGACAGTGGACACCCACCCGCCACAGCGACCGTACACTCCAACACAGCGGACATACACCCGCCACAGCATCCGTACACTGCAGCACAGCGGACATACACCCACCTCAGCATCCGTACACTACAGCACAGCGGACACACACTGTTAGAAATTACTGTCGGTTCGACGGTTTCGGGCCGTCACAATCGAAGGCCCCATACCGTTTCATCAGTTTGGCGGTCCCATACCGTTATTTTATGTGCCCATGAAAATTGTCTAAATTAAATATTTTCGTGATTCAAAGTCATGCCGTCAAAATTCAATAGTATATTTATCGGCGACCATATTATATACGGCAATGACTCCATACAGTATGACTGAATCTTACTCTTCTGATATTTAGTATGTATTATTAATGCGGCATTCATTCTGTGTTATGCGGGCCGTACGAATTATCATGAGTACGGTACGTAACTCTCATTCCGGGGTTAAGTTTCCGCTTTAGCAATTAGCTCATTTCTTCGCCATTTTATGATTTATCGTTGATAGCAAACTGTTGATTTTTTTGGAAACTGTTACCTTTTCGGTTGTGGACAGTTGTTAAGACGGTCTGATTTCGGTTCATTTGATAACCGGACAAGTTGCAATTCAGCGAATAGCGGCTTAATCATTGACAATTTCCACTAAATTCGAGAGTAGAGATTCATGTCAATCATGGCATGATCGCCGCCCGGGGTCTGACTTCATTCGACGCATTGCTGATGTTGAAATTGCAGTGTTGTGACTTAGTATCAAAACACTGGCACATTTACTGACACAAGAGGATACAGGTACAATTAACACAAGCTTCGATGTCAACCAATAGTGACAATAATAACAACAACGACTCAACGAGCAGCTATTACTATTAGAATGTTGACAATCCAGTTGACAGTTTTCTGAATCTGATTGTTTCAAAGCACATGCATGCACATTTATAAGAGAGGATGTACATGTACTGTATGCACCAGTGTAATTCACAAGAGCTTCAGTGTCAACAACACCGTAAACAATGAACTGACGCCGCGCAGTGACGGATGATAACATATCTGCAAATTCCAACTTTACAATTACACGGGCAAATTCATCCCCTGTTCATCAATTTTCAATGAAACGTGTGGATATGAGACATTTTCATCATTCGCCATGTTATCGTCAAGTTATTACGACAATTTACCGGGAGTACACTATTGGTTGGATGTTCTTATCAAACTATCTTTGGCTGACTCACTGATATTGATACTAAGTCAGTGTCGTGATGCCAGTATACAGTTTGATGCATCATGCTTTAAAATTTCATGGAAAATGAGCGACTACAGGAGAACATTGTCGCCAAGTCATCGCGCACAGTTATTATGGGATCTGCTGTTGTCTTGAAGGTTCCAATCCCAGCTAGCTGTTATTGATATACAGTACCAGTCAAAAGAAGTGGTATATTAAGCGCGCTATTTTCGCGCCAAATATCGCAATACTATTGCAAGTGGAAACGCTTATATATATAAGCATGTCGCTTGTGATATTATTGCAATATTTTGCACTTAATATCTCAATATTTTGCGCTTAATATTGCGACATCTTGCGCTCAAAATTGTGACATTTAAATAAATTTATTGCTTCTTCTATATTGTTTATTGTATAAATAGAGACAATGTTTTAGATATGTATATAATTATAGTTGTAAATGCTATATGTACACTATATGTACACTATATGCACAGTATTTATCTAATATAAATATAACACTATCGGGTCTGTATGAAATTCAGCGCGCTTAGTATCGCAATATTTTGCGTTCAATATTGCAATAATAAGCGCGACAGATTTTTGGTAGTGTGCTATAATCGCGCACTTTTCTAAATTAAGCACGCTCAATATCGCAATAATGGTGCGCCTAAAAATACCACTTCCTCTGATTGGTACTGTATTGTCCTGATGTACGGATTCACCTGTTAAAACAAAAACTGTGTTTACAAGTGACTGGACAATTTCACGCCTTACACGTTACCAAAAAGTATGCCATTAAGATATTTTACTTTTACATGTACATAAATTTGAGTTTTAACTGTGAATCATGTAGCTTTGTTCTTTTTATGGCCACAGCATCCGTACACTCCAGCACAGCGGACATACACTCGCCACAGCATCCGTACACTCCAGCACAGCGGAGTGAGCGGACATACACCCGCCACAGTGCAGAAACGATTGGTCGGTGTAACAGGCGTTTAGCATATGTGTCAACAGAAGCAGAGCAGATGGCATTAACATCATTTATATATAGCTTCTACGCGTATGTCTCGAATAGAAAATACAGACTATTTGGAGCATGATGTGAAGTACTATTCATATTAGAGTAATATACATAAATAATGAGTCGTGTTAGTATTCCATGACTGTTGGCATTGCAGTCAACACAGAGCGTTTAGCTCGGTGCTTGCTACGTGATGTATTACATGCTTAAACCCTTGTGATATATTCAGTTTCCTAGAACTAGATGCTTCAAAAGGCCGTTTAATGTATTATAACCTAATATACCTTTGTTACTTTAAACATATTTTATTGTGAATTATTTATTTTACAAAGGGATTGGGATACAAGTTACGGAAACTTACAGGAGCCCCTCTCCCGATACAAGGTTGATTTGTTTACAAGATGACAGAGTGTTTACAATTGTGGTGTATTTCGTAAATGAAAATCAAGAAGATAGAAGTTATAATGGTAAGAGTGTGGACTTTGTGGTTTCCTGTTGTGTGTTAATTGCCAACCGTCTCTCTGGATACATATGATATGAGGAAAAGCCGGACGTCTATAATCGTTACACTTATGTTGATATATATATCTGAAGGTATATTATCGGGCAATTAATCCTGATAAACCTAATACCAGTAACCGGATGGAGCGAACGTAGACCCTGACCTTAGTGACACATGCTATAGGTGGAGGTTCACCTCCAACTATGTCCATTTAATAAGTGAATTAATATATTGGAGCGCGTTATGTTTGTATACATGTAATAGGCATCAGCAGCATGTAGCTATGTGTGCATGGAAGCTTACGCGAAAACACAGTTTTAAAAAGCGCACCTATGCAGTATGCACCAACCTCTACATCGTTCTTCCCGCCGTAGAGGCTTACTGTATAGTGTAATTGTGATGGATATTGATGTCGGGCCGGTCGGCGGTTTCATGTATATGCTCAAATACCACAGAAAGTGATGAAATGGGTTAATAAAGATTCCACTGATTACCGACAATGTTATAGTTATGCTTAGACACGCCCTACTATCTACCGCCAGACAATGTGCATATAGGCATACACAGAAACAATACTTTCTGCGCAAAGTTGTAATAAATGGACGCGGACCAGTTTAAATGCGCTGGAACTTAACTGTCTATACTTAAGATGGACTTAACTTGGTTTGTTGAAATGCGATCTTGAAACGGAAAAGAAACAAAATAAGATACACCTTACGTCTTAGATTGAGTCCATCTTGAGATCTTCTTCAATCCTTGCTTCATGAAACTGGGGCCTGATTGGCAGTAGCCTTGGCTGCCATTGATATTTGCACAAACATCGATGTACAATCAATGCAATGATGTTAGCGCCTTAATTTTCACAATCTTCATAATTCAAACCGCATGCGAATTGGTTAAATCATTGTAGCCCGAAGAAAGAGAAATGCAATGCCTGTCTTCTACAGTGATACTGATGGGCATATTATTCTGGAACTTACCATAAATAAGCCGTATAAAACTGAACATCTCACAGAAGATAATAAGAACATGGGGTCGCAATGTATATAATAGCTAAACACGGCATTTTTGTAGTGATGCGATGCGTGCTTTCTGACATATAAATTTATACCACGCAGATATTAAAAGTGGAATATTTATATATAGCGATTTCTGAAACAAAATTCTGTTTAACGTTGATGTAAACATATTGTATTATTCCAAATAAATAGACACACAGAATATGTAACAATGGCTTGTCAGAAATTGGTGGAATATGTGGATTCGGCATAAAGCAAAGGGTGCTGAATTAAAGCCGTATCCATTAGTGTCGTGGTACCCCAGCCATGAGGATTTTAAATGTATATATTACCAGGTGCGGGGATGATGTAAATATTAAGTCGTCTCTATCGATTTGGAATGTATACATTTATATTTATATTTAAGTCTCAGCTATTGATACGTCATGCTCTTGCCAATCGTGCCTGACTATAGATATATTATAATTATTGAAGATATAGATAACGATAAGGTGCATGTCCACGACGATTAGTTAAGTTAGATGTTATTTTTCGCTAGATCCAGTGAGATATTTTGGCGGGAGGGGTGGATCGTCATGACTCAGTAATTATTATCTAAGTAAACACAAGTTACGAAAACCGTTTAGTTTGGGTTATGCATTTTTTGATAGCCATAACCACCCCTGGCCAAGTGGTCCTGCTAATGTGATATGATGCTGGTGGTCCTGCTGAATTGCTATGATGCTGTTAGGGCAAACTGATACCGTTACGAAAAAGTACCGTTATTTTTCTAAAGTTGTCATTATCACGGTGTTTGGTTAATCCGAGCGATATCAGAAAATAAACATTATCTATATGAAATTCAAGAACAAAAATATTTTTGAAAAAAAAAAAAAAAAAAAATGTCTGCGCTGGTGTTTGCAAACCGATATGAACAGCCCTCTTGATCATAGTCAATTTTCAACAACAAATACAACCAGTATTAAACTATTTTGCAATATTTATGTTTTTGACTTTAAAAAAAATAACGGTACTTTTCTTTAACATCATCAGTTTGGCCTAACATCATCATAGCAATTCAGCAGGACCCACCAACAGCATGGCAAATTACCAGGACCACTTGACCAGGGGTGTTAACAATTGCTATATTTTCTGAAATACTAAGGCTGTCAGATCCATTGAGTAGTGTCTTTATAGTTGTTCCGTATGTCCCACACCGATCACTTCGTTCAGAGGACAAACTTCTTTTGACACCATCTGGTGCTAATTTGATCACGGTTGGCTACCGATCTTTCAAAGTAACATGCGCAAATGCATGGAATCCTCTGCCATTGAACATAAAAGAGTCACCATCTCTTGACGACTTTAAAAAGTCATTGAAAACTTACTTGTTTGCACGGCGTTTCAGAAAGTGACTTTGATATTGTGTATATTTATATTTCTTGTTTATGTTTATGTCAAGCGCTTAGGGCCCGCTTATTGGGGATAAGCGCTATACAAATATTATTATTATTATTATTATAGTATATGAAGTGTGAATATCACAGAAACAATTTCGTCTACTTTCCGCGTAATTTCGACCTCTTGTTTTCGATTTCTTGTAAATGATGGTGTTCCAAGACGGGGCCAACAAACCGTCTGATCTTGTATCATGCGAATGAGTAGAACTTGTCTGGTGGGAACGTGATAGATAAGGAGGTGATAATGTTTTACCATTAAAAAAAAATGTATGAGCTGTGATTTATTGTGATGGTCCTAAATGGTCTCCCAGCCGGTTTCTCCCAAAATATTTGTATTGTTGCAGCTCCTAGTTGCTCCTGTAACAATTCTAACAGCCTTATACTGCAACTATTCAATTAGACCACTTTCTTCTTGTGTACAGTTATCCCAGACAAGACACGCATATTCAAGTATAGGACGTACATATGTAAAATAATTTTTGTCAAGAATCTTCCTGTCTAGGACAAACTTATTCATTTGAAGTATAATGATAATTTTACTGATGCCCTGTTGATGAAAAAATCTGAAATATGTTCTGAAATATGTTCCTGCTCGTTGATGGTGAGTAGACAAATTGGGACACGAGTCGTGTTACAATAACCATCAGCCTTAAGGACATACATGTATAATCAACATATATATATAGTATAACACATCATCCTATATATGGGGCGTGGAAGGTTGACTGTGTTATACTGCTGTAAAACTCTATACATTCAACATTTAGTGGAAATATAAATGCGCGTTGTGTCGATAATGAAAAGTAAGAAAAACAAGAAGACATGCCACCGTTTACAAGTCATTGACTCTCATACATCAACCCTTGTCAGATGGTCCTGATAATTTACTATGATGTTGGTATGTCCTAGGTAGCTGATTTACTTAAGAAATGAATGTAGTGTGAGCGTCTTATTGTGGGACACGGCGCTGTGGTCGTTGGGCACATCTCACTAAATGTGCCTTCCCCGACCACAGCGCCGTACCCCATGCAATAATACACACATCCACCCACCCACTACAATAATTTCTTATATTTATATAGCTTCTTAATGATTTATTCCCATAAACAACTGAGATCATTCTTATTTATTTTCACAAAATCTGCCGAAAATTTGAGAGTAGCCCTCGTAGCACATTAAGTCAGCCCAATATAAGATTTCCAAACACGTAACTTAACGGGCTTCAGACGCAATTCGGCTGAACTTTGAAAATCACGCCCAATTATTCTGCTAATCGCTTTTAGTAATCGGTCAGATTGTGTGATCAATTTGTGACGTGTTCGTGTTACGGTCTGTTAATGGGGTAATTAACGGGAGACCCAATTGGCAGTTGACCGGTCACCGAACATGTTTTAGTGTAGCATAGACGGGCTATGTAAATATTCTGATAGCGTTAATGTTCATAAATTGTCATTATATCGGGGGGGGGGGGGGGTCTATAACAAAATTACGTAAACATGGCTTAAAAAAACACCCAACCAGGGACCCCCCTAAAAATATTTATTTACACTTATAGATGCTTTTTTAATAATAAATTGACAATTGAAATTGTTAGACGCCACCCTTAATGTTGAGTAATGTATATTTATATCATTGTGCTTATACATGTAACACCTATTTGTCAATTTCATCTTTACACCCTACTCTGGGTATACAGATTCCTACTGTGGGAATAAATTTCTACTGTGTGTGTAATTGTTCAAATGTAATTACGTGCGCTCGCGCAACAGTATGGCGATCAGTCAGATTCGTAGGTACGTACGTTGGTGTCACCCTACCGATTTCACTCCATGACGTCACCCTTACGCAGTACATGCCGGCGACATTACGGAGTAGATTATAGAGTTGACGCCATTGGCACTGACTTCCGTTACTAGCTCGTTGCTATATAAACAAACCAGCGATGTGGCTTTTGTCGAAAATTGACAGTCAGTACATTCGCTCTGTATACATGTACTTTCAGAAAATACAAAACACCACAAAGTTATACCCCACAAATGTCAGTGTCTCGATATCATTTGACCATATTTCTTGACATGAAACCGCGACAGACACGGCGTGAAATACATCGCATTGAGTAAACAATTTCCCATTGTTTCAATTCAACTTCAAGATCGCGGTAAAATCAAAACGCAATTTGTAAGTGGTAAACATCTGAAAAAGACATCAGGTAAATGCAGAAACTAATTGTTGTGCATATTTATTTCTATTTGAGGTGCCAATTTTTCATGTTTATCAGTATTTTTAACGATAAGAGCGATGGTAATTGGGGGACTATATTTTATCTAGCGCATTAAATTTAAAATTAAAAGTCGTGAATTGGCTGAGTGTTTTCTATTGCCGCACATTTCGTTGATAATTACGAGCCATTTGTTTGTCTAAATAACATTTTTAAGTTCGAAGAGCATTATAATGGGGATAACAGTGTGGTGTTTTGTGATTTCGGAAAGGTACATGGCGAATATACTGTGGCAAATACCCGTTAATGGGCTCCGGCTCCGCCGTCGCCCATTAACTAAATTTGCCACAGTATATTCGCCATGCACCTTTCCGAAATCACAAAACACCACACTGTTATCCCCTAAGTAAAATTATTGAAGATTGTAATTGTCTTTTTTGCTAACATTAAATTAAATAAAATAAAATAAATTAAGTAAAATACAGTGAAATTATTATTTTAATTATTTTTTATTACATTTTTGCGCACGTTGGCATCTCTCTGGGTGCATTCTAGTTTCATATGTTAACGTTTACACCCATAGTAGAACTACATCGAAGTTGGCAAAATAGTTCCTATGTCAGGAAAATTGCCTGCATTTCAATCAAATGTAGCTTCCTATTGTTATATGAACTATAGGAAACATATGAATGGTAATCCAAGTGACTGAAGCCTCAGAAACAGGCGGACGTCATGACGTAAATGTATGCATCACTACGCGTGACGCACATTTCTTATAGTGTCGTGTTTGTGTCTCTCGGTGTGAGTACACATTCAAAGTAAACAGGTGGATAATATTAATGTTTATATAGATAATACGTTCAACAAACGATATTTCTGAACAGTCCCTATGGGAACTCAAAAAGTGTTCCATGTCATAATTGATTGTTTTTTTCTGGATAACTGATTGTTTTTTTCTGGATAATGATACATATTCTAATAGATGGGCAATATTGGATCCTATACTGGACTTATTGATCATATACACAGTGGATCAACGGACACGAACCAAAACCGGAAGTCGTAGATTTCGAGGTGGAGAAATATCAGTCGACAAATATTTGTTGACATTTGTTGACGGTGTTTTGGGAAAATAAACGCTTGGATAGCATATCTGACCAACTGAAGGTGAGTGAATATTTCTTCGCTAATGTTCGGACACCGACGATCAATTTAAGTCAGTTGTCATTGTTCGATCGCAGAAAAAATGTCATTTAATCATCGCCGCGAGACGATTTCTTCCCCAAAATATCCCAGAAAATCATACTTTTTACATTCATCGCAGACAGCTGTCGCAACAACCTATATACCAATCGAAAGGCCTGTTTCCCCCCCACAAATTCATATTTTGAGTATTTTCACGGACTGTCTAAAAATTAAAAATTTCATCTTTTGATGCAGGTACCCACTTCGAAAATACTGTCCAGTTAGTCCTGTACACCCCGGAATTTAGTTGCATCCACCAGACCCGGCGGACAGTTTTTGTTGTTCAGTCAAGAGTCGAAATGGATTAGTTGGTTGGCTGCCTTTCGTTAACAGTGGCACGTTTTTGGCCAACTGCTTTTCTGTTGCAACTATAGTATACTGATCAAGTTTAGTTACCGAGTACAGTTTGCAATTTGTTCTCATAACATTCGTTCAGATCGTGTAACGTCATTAACCAAATAATTATTTATGGAAATATTGTTTGAAAAAGAATATTACAATGCCCTCCATGACCAAGGCCGTAGCAACATGATTGTTTTGATGGTGGGAGGTGTAGATGTATTTTCCAATAGTTTGATATTTCAGCCAGTATATAGCGTGAAATTTGATACTTAAAAAAAAATTCGATTAATTTAAGAAAAAACAAATCGGGACCCATGGCTGTTCTTTTTCGTTATGGCCACTTTCGGGACCCACCACCCGAGTTTTTATTACGATTGTATAAAGTTTTCACTACATTTTCGGGTATATTTATACACCCCTTTATTTTTATGTTTTAAACTACAGGCACCCATATTTCGGAGAATTTTCGCTAATATTACATATTATAGCATATCCATCAAATATGCAGATGTTTATTTCCATTTCTAATTTGTATATAGAGTGGTGTATGCATACCCAACCATCCGCATATGACTGGAGGTAGCGTTATGTTAATCATGATGCCCGACACTATGCTATGAATTTGGATAGTCACTATAAGCTAGTGTTTCGTGTCTATTTTTATTCGCCGACTACTCATCAGGGACAGGCGATTAATTAGATAAGTCGACATTTTATATGTCTGTTAACATGTATTCCATGTGTATATAGTTTGTGCCACGTCGTGTGGATTTGTTGGATTTGCAAATTTCATGCAATCAGTCTGTATCTTCGGAATGCATAGGATTCAATATTAGTCTTTGCCACGTTTGTGGTATGTTGGATTTGCACGTATCGTGCAATCATTCTGTATATCAGGAATTCATAGGATTCCATATTCGTCTTTGCCCCGTTTGTGGTAGGTTGGATGGTTTGTAGTTTCAAACTGTCCGCGTACAATGCCGCTATGAAGAGTGCCTGGTCGCTATAAGATAAAAATTCCGATATTTTGAGTTGTGTATAGTATATAGCCAGCACGTGGCAGTTCAGCCGTCAATCACGCTTTAAGGCGTGTCCAATGGCTTTAGTGCCCAGGGCCCTTTTTCATGAAAGCAACTTATGGCATAGTTGGGACTTAAGATGGTCATAAGTTCAAACTTCAATCATAAGTGCGTTTCACGAACAAGGTTTTAACCTCTTCGCTGCTAAATGACGTTATGACGTCGTGTGCTGGGCTGCTGACGTTATTGGCATTTTCCAATGGGAAAATATAGCAGGAATGTCACAAGAACCATACAACTGACTCAGATGAAAGCTATTATCGTTCACAATCGTGGGACATCATACACTTTTTGAAACGTAGAGATACAGTTATTCTGATGCACTAATCTCCCGAGTTCCAGTTATGTATAATTTGCCTACTTCTAGTGTGTTGAAGTAGGTCTGTAGTACCTACGGACCATATAGCACACGGCGTGCACATTTACGTCCGTAATAGTTACGAACGTCATAGCAGCGAAGAGGTTAACTTAACATGGTCTTAACTTTGGTCTTAACTTTAAGACTGCTGTGAGGTGTCATAAGATAATTTTAAAGTAAAGACCCACGTGATAAGTGGCATATCGATCACAAGTATGGCGGCCTATGTTATTTTGCAATTACGGAGATATCTGTACATTGTATGGGTGGGCAATTCGTCGTCTGGTATACAGGGTCGTGGCTACAGAGTGAGAGGGAGTGTTCACCTCGAAATGTCCAACTACACCCCATTAAACAACACCAAATTCTCTTTGGGTTTAAACATTCCAATTGGTACCTCAAACATTCCAAAACAAAAGTTTGGAGAGGGCAACCCCTCCACCGTATAACCATAGGGTTAATTTGGTAGAAACAATTCAGAGTACAGACTTATCATCAGGGACGTGGCGAATGGAGTTCGTGTGTTGTCTACACCCCCCCACCACACACACACACTTTGGTCAAAATGTGTAGCAATTGGAAATTTCATGCCTGACAAGAACATTAATCGTACACTATATATAGGTTTCAATTGTTTGAATTTCTAACTAGTAAAGGAATGTGTATTTTAGACAAACAGCAGTAACCGAAAATCACCAACTTTACGGGCGTCAGGTTAGAAATTTCGAACTGTTGGAATATTTGAGATACCAATTGGAAAGTTTAAATGGAAGTTTGGCCCGGTTCAATTAAGAGACGGGTGCAGTTGGAAATTGCAAGATGTACCCCCCCCACAGAGACCAACTAGCCACCCCCGAGCCTAGTCGAATGTAGGATATAGTCAATTATCAGCTGTGTATGTGACCTATAGATAATATATATTATAAAATTGTATTACCCACGAATTAAACTTTTGATAAGAAGTATGGCCTAGCTCAAAGCTCACAATCTCCTCTATGTTATTCCATGTGTGTGTTGGAGATGGGTTAAAATGAGATCAATTAATGTATTGATTCTTTCCTCTTTCCAAATTTCCGTCGGCTGTTTACAAAGCAGATATGTCATATAGGAAAGTTAACACAAACGCTCTTTATCAAAAATATGTTTTAGAAATAGTGACAATTTTCTATAGAGAATAATATTTTTATTGAGTTTATGCCCACGCCCATATGTCGTGATTTTCAAGGCTGTCCAAATTTTTGTCATGTTTTTGTTTTGCAAGTTTGGGATGACCGTTGTACAGCATACTGTATATATGATATAGACACCTGTAACGATGACACCCCTTAATACGAGTGTGCTAACGAAAGCGTAGTTTTATATATATATATACATGGTATGACAACCGCATAAAACATCTGCATAAATATAATAAAAAAGTTACTCTAACAAATATTTTTCATTTCCCTTTTAATCGAAAAATGACCTATGTGTGTCTTGATGACATCGCCGATTTATTTTGATTATTGCTACACGTAGAGAGCGGTGGTCGGTAATATACGAGTTATGTCGGCTCACATAAAAAAATCGCCGCCTGATCATTGCTCTCAGTTGATTAACTCGGTGTGAATGCATGGTCGCAGTCATGCATCGATCCATATAATTATATTGTCGTATTTCTGACACCGCCACTCGTCAGTAAACGCAAAGCTCGTCATTTTAAGAGCCTGCGATGTACTCATGTTCGAATTCTCATCGTGGAACTCATACAAGTCTATGATCCATATGCGAATATAAGGCCATGCATTGACTATAGACACTAAGATACATGCGCTGATTCGCCCACCCCACCCCAGCCACTATCCAGCATCCCTGTCACACAATAATTTCAACTCGGACTCGGCTCTTTCTCGATAACCTCTCAATGCCGTACATAAAGATTGCACAAGCCCACTTTTTTTCGTTCCGGACTGTAGAAAATTGTCGATAACCAGTCTAAATGAGCGGGAACTTAACTTACTACTTAAGTAGGACTTAATCTTGTTTTGTGAAACGCGTTCTTGAAACGGAAAAGTTACATCATAAGATCCACCTTAGATCTTAGATTAAGTCCATCGTTAAGTCCATCGTTAAGTCCATCGTTAAGTCCATTGTTACTGGAAACTATCGTTTCGGTATAGTTTATTCAATTAGTCAATCCTAACACCAAGGCTGGCGCAAATCCGTTGATAAGCGGGTCCTTGAAATGTCATGTGTATATCTAACGTGTATCGTTAGCTATAAGAATAATACAGCATTATTAGTTTATGACCCGAGCGTATACTCGTGGTGGTATATACACAATTGTAGTGTGCCTATTTAGGGATATTTGTATATGTATAGCTATAGTAATAATATAGCATTGTCGATTTTCATGAATTGTATAGTGACTTATCCAAGCATATTCGGATCTCCACAAAACAACAGCTACATAGTCAAAGCAGACGGGATCCCTAGTAATTAAACTAGTTATTCTCATGATTACTATCACCGAGGAATGTCAAATTTGTATATAAAGTGGTGTATGCATACCCAACCATCCGCATATGACTGGAAGTAGCGTTATGTTAATCATGATGCCGGACACTATGCTATGAATTTGGATAGTCACTATAAGCTAGTGTTTCGTGTCTATTTTTATTCGCCGACTACTCATCAAGGACAGGCGATTAATTAGATAAGTCGACATTTTATATGTCTGTTAACAAGTATTCCATGTGTATATAGTTTGTGCCACGTCGTGTGGATTTGTTGGATTTGCAAATTTCATGCAATCAGTCTGTATCTTCGGAATGCATAGGATTCAATATTAGTCTTTGCCACGTTTGTGGTATGTTGGATTTGCACGTATCGTGCAATCATTCTGTATATCAGGAATTCATAGGATTCCATATTCGTCTTTGCCCCGTTTGTGGTAGGTTGGATGGTTTGTAGTTTCAAACTGTCCGCGTACAATGCCGCTCTGAAGAGTGCCTGGTCGCTATAAGATAAAAATTCCGATATTTTGAGTTGTGTATAGTATATAGCCAGCACGTGGCAGTTCAGCCGTCAATCACGCTTTAAGGCGTGTCCAATGGCTTTAGTGCCCAGTCTTGTCCAGCTAACATAAGTCGGTTGGGTCACGTGACGATATATGCCACATATGTGGTGTGAAATTGATACCACTGATGTTGGGATAAGAAATTAATCACTTCTTTAGTGTCGTATTTGACTCGCCGTTAATCTTAGTCTGACATATTTCTGACTGTAGCGTCAAGAATGAATTGATTACCATTAATTGGCACATATGTTTTCAGTCTAGCCTCTATCCAAGGTTTTGGATTTCGAAGTTTGGCGAAGTTTAAATAATGCCAAAACATTTATTTAGGTTTTATGTGACTTCTTCGGGTTGCATATTACATGCAATATATTTGTCATATTCTTGGTGGAATACATCGGATTCAGTTTAAATTTGCATAGTATATGCAATATGTATGTTAATTCCATGTTAGCGAACGAGAGTAACATCCACCACTCATCCCAAAGATATGGGTTGAAATAATGGTAAATGCCAGTAGGCCCAGCATGTGTGCAAATCCAGTCAAGATAGAGCATAGAATCAAATTGGATTGTCCAAATGAACTAGTGGGCCATAGGTTCTTGCTGGCATGTCAGAACATGATACCAATTACGAATTTATCATTCTTTATAGGTAACAGTGGGTTCTAAATAGCACATGCATCGCTAATGGAGGAGAATTAATTCATGAGTATTGTCCAGACATCATCGATCATCTGCACATCTAGGTGCACCCATTAATTTGGGATATTAATGTGCATAGCTATAGTGATAATATAGCTGTATATTTAGCGTGTATCATTAGCTATAATATACCATTGTTAGTTTGTGACCCGATCGTGTACTCGTAGTGTCATATGCACAATTGTAGTGCGCCCGTTCAGTGGGGTATTTTATATGTATAGCTATATCAATGATATAGCATTGTTACTGGAAACTATCGTTTCGGTATAGTTTATTCAATTAGTCAATCCTAACACCAAGGCTGGCGCAAATCCGTTGATAAGCGGGTCCTTGAAATGTCATGTGTATATCTAACGTGTATCGTTAGCTATAAGAATAATACAGCATTATTAGTTTATGACCAGAGCGTATACTCGTGGTGGTATATACACAATTGTAGTGTGCCCATTTAGGGATATTTGTATATGTATAGCTATAGTAATAATATAGCATTGTCGATGTCCATGAATTGTATAGTGACTTATCCAAGCATATTCGGATCACCACAAAACAACAGCTACATAGTCAAAGCAGACGGGATGCCTAGTAATTAAACTAGTTATTCTCAGGATTACTATCACCGAGGAATGTCAAATTTGTATATAAAGTGGTGTATGCATACCCAACAATTCACATATGACTGGAGGTAGCGTTATGTTAATCATGATGCCCAATTTTGTATATAAAGTGGTGTATGCATACCCAACCATCCGCATATGACTGGAGGTAGCGTTATGTTAATCATGATGCCCGACACTATGCTATGAATTTGGATAGTCACTATAAGCTAGTGTTTCGTGTCTATTTTTATTCGCCGACTACTCATCAGGGACAGGCGATTAATTAGATAAGTCGACATTTTATATGTCTGTTAACATGTATTCCATGTGTAGTTTGTATATAAGATGGTGTATGTACATCCAACCGAAAGCCATTAACTGGAGGTAGCGTATGTACCATGGTGCCCGACACTATGCTATGAATTTGGTTTGTATATAAGATGGTGTATGTACATCCAACCGAAAGCCATTAACTGGAGGTAGCGTATGTAACGTTTGTATATAAGATGGTGTATGTACATCCAACCGAAAGCCATTAACTGGAGGTAGCGTATGTACCATGGTGCCCGACACTATGCTATGAATTTGGATAGTCACTATATGAGAGGCCAAATTCACATTTCATAATTAATTTCAGTTAAGCAATAGCATAATTATTTGCGATTAAGCGCAATTCATGGTTATATGTAACTATGTACCCCTGGTGAATAAATAGGTGACACACAGTATCTATAACTAAACCTGAACTCATATTGACATATAACCTCCTTGTTTTCATTGCTTTGGATAGTTGGGATTGTGAAATAGCCTAAATTCTTTATCAAAATGGGTGACTCGTGACAGTATTACCTTCTGTTTTAGTTGAGTCGAGTCGAGTCGATGAACCAACCCATCAAAGCTCAAGTGTGATCAGATATCGATTATTGAAATTTGTTATTTCAATTGATTGCTGCCCAGAAACACGCCGTCAAAAGGGTGGTTTCGATCAGAATTTCGGATGAAGATGGATAACTCTAAAACAAGTGGTAATACGGTAAAATTTCGTGATACTTTCAGGGGGGGGTCT
Source organism: Siphonodentalium dalli (assembly GCA_032622095.1). Lineage (NCBI taxonomy): Eukaryota > Metazoa > Mollusca > Scaphopoda > Gadilida > Siphonodentaliidae > Siphonodentalium > Siphonodentalium dalli. The sequence goes on along the minus strand of CP136062.1, from coordinate 130,399,787 downwards.
GGAAAAAAATTGCACATATAGGGTCCAAAAAGTTTTTTTCCGACCTCGAGGGACCCACCACCCCATTTTTGCAAAAAAAATATTTTTTTCCTCCAAAATTTTGGGGACCCACCCCCCGTTTCTCATGTTTTTATCAAAATTTGAGAGTTTTTTTTAGCCGTTCTTCAATAACTGTGTTAACTGCCTTACTAATTGGTAAACACAGATCAGAAAAACGAAAAATATACTGTATTTCCATGTGTTTCCTGGTGTTTTCAGTATCTAACAACAATATTAATTAAGCATTATGTAGGTACACTATATGTCACAAATTGCGCTAGACCCCATTATAGCCTTAATATATCGAGTGTATTGTGTCTGACAGAGAACACTGGCCAGTGTAAATAGTGGTAAACAGGTCAGGGGTTCCACAATTATATGTGCATGATCAAAGAACTCTTTAGTCTTATCCAACGGGATGGGGTGGGGAGGGGAATTGTTTTTTGGTTAGGTATACACATAGATATATGGTTATTATACTGCCCGATATTAGTCGGCGGGTATATAGTTGACGCCTCGAGCCGTCTGTCCGTACAAACATTTTGAATTTTAACTCAAGAGTCAGTTGTCATATTTGATGCCCTATGGCATGGTGACGGACCAGAAATGGGGGACGAATATGCATAATATCGCGGGTTGTGACCACCAATGCCTACCAGAGTTATGGGCCTGTTCGACTTTATGAAATTCAGTCCATACAAAGTTTTTGCAATATAAGTTAAGTGTCGGTTGTCAAATTTTGATGTGGTTTGGTATGGTGATAGACCAGAATGAAGAATTGAATGTCATTTCTCAATGCATCTGAATGCATCACATTATTTCAGTTCATCTATTTGTAAGTGATAACAGTATACAATTAGTATTTTAGTTTCGTCTTGTTGAGCAGTAAAGCTCCCAGATGAAGTTCGGAAATTCAATGAGAATAGCGTCGCCATCAGTTGGGATTGTCTGAGCAGTAAACAGTAATGTCATTCATCATAACCAATTCAGTTTTATTTGGATAATTGTTGCAAATTAACATTACTTGCAATCATTCAAGATGAGAAATAACCAGAAGGAATGAATTTGATTACATGCCAGAACAAGACAGTATTTCAGACATTAGAAATTTATGAGATACCCTTTTCAATTTCATGTTATGCAACAATCAGGTTAATGATATCTACTAGTAGTCATCATTGAGTATTCACCATGTAGTATCCAATTTGTGATAGAGTTTTTTTTGTTTTATTACTTTTATTCAGATAATACAACTGGGTAATATATTAATTTTGTTACTAAATATTTCTTCCGTTGATCATAAGTTTCCTGAATGTTATTACGGTGGTCCACTGTGAAGTGGTCCGGGATACTGTGAAATCCAGAATGTTGCTAAATCTGAGGCTAAAGAGTCACTTTAGCTGCCTATATAGCCCTATACCAACAAGCATGGTACTAACATGCTTACAAACAACATTACATGGTCAGTACTTGTAAATTGTTTGAAAAAAACCCATTTTGGAAAAAAATTACAAGCACCATTTTTTCCGCCTCTGGACCACCCACCCCACCCCGCCCCTATATACGGAATTTTTTCGCAGACCCCCCCTGATACTTTAGTAATTATACGGCCATATTTTGTTGAACAAAATGTTTATAAATCACACGTTTTGGGAAATTTGATACCATAGTTGACAGTGGTCAGCATTATTTTTTGCAGTTAATCGATTCTGATAACTAAAGCTTATTTTATAGAGAAATATTGTTGTTGTTGTAACTTTATAATATTGGTCTTTCTGATCGGACCTTTTGTTTAAATTAGCCAAATGCAGATACACCCGGTCATGCTAATAGTTAGGTTATATGGGTAGTTAAACTTACTCTCAAGCAACTAATAGCGCTTAATCGCAATTAATTGCACTTAAGCTCAATTCATTTCAATTATGCGCAAATGCCATGTGTGCTTCAGCGCGATATATGTGGTATTTGCGCTTAAGCGCAATTCATTATTAAATGTGAATTTGACCTCCCATACAGTCAATTTTGTGTCTATATATATAAACGAGTAGGATCTGTCTGAATGTCTTCTGTCCGTTTAAATTTGAATATATACGCGACCAATTGCGTTAAAAACTTCCCAACCAAATTGTCCAGACTTGAGTGTGTGAATCAATGTGGAAACAATTAATTATGGCGCGATTTGAATAGAACAGGACAAAAATCACGTGCCTATATATTTACAAAAGTAACTTGCATCTGGTCCCACATTCAGTTGTCCGCTATAGATTGGAATTAATAAACAGCCTATTACAAACAAATACCAAGATCCCTGCATCTACAGGTGATCTCTAATACCATCACATTCCAAAAACTTCATCTTTCAACACAAACACTTCTTAGTTGTTTGAATTGGGAACAGGTGGTGAGCTATTCAGGTAAATTTTATGGTATATTCCAATCTCTATACCATAAACTTCTATCACTCCCCTTATATCACACTAACATATGCATTCATACCCTGCATACCGTGCCCGAGAGTCTGCACTCGGGACGAAGAACTAACAACCCTCATCCGGCCTTTTAGGTAGGACTAACTGGTGACGGTGAGTTGTAAAATATTGTATGGTTCTTAGACTTAGGTGCACTGCACTCTTCTTATATAGGAACTCACGCTTACCACCATCACAGGCATTTCCTGTATTTAAACCAAAATCAATCTAAAAATCGTGAAAATTTTCATCTGTTTTCCTCATACAACTGTATATAATACAAAATGGTTTCTGTGTGGCAAATTAAACCAACCACCTATGCCATATTCATCATTTTCATGCTAAATCATGGTGTATATCAAAATTCATCAGAAATACGAAGCACCACAGGTACCGGTATGATCTCCTTCATCTCGCCAACAACTTGCGAACATGGAACAAGAAATCAAAATGAAACCCTTTACCCAAGACTAGAGTTTCTTGTAATGCCACAAATACCATGCATATCACTCAACATAAATCCTCCTCATATGCTCTTACAGCCACTCCTCGTGAGTGAAGGCATAGTGAACCTCGACTCTCTGAGTCTTCTCTGCGAAATAAGATGCAAGAGACCCATTTCACCAGTACACAAGCATGCCAGACTATCTCTACTATACCTGGCCATCCTACTACTTAGCCTATCCTCTGACATAAACCCCAATCCTGGTCCATCAGCAAACACAACAAGGTACGACTGTGGATACTGTCTCAGTGAGGTAACCTGGACAGATAAATCAGTCATGTGTGACCACTGTGATACGTGGTACCACATATCATGCCAAGGTGTCGGAGATTCGACATATAAATTATTCCAAGCAAACGAAAGCAGACACACATGGGAGTGCCTGGGGCGCTGCCTCCCAAACTACTCCACAAATATACTCCAGAGTATTGACTCTTTCTCAGATTCAAATTCATTCAATCTATTAAGCAAAGACTATTCCTACTCAGAGAGCATAGAAGCACTCGGTGCCACGCAAGCAACCTCCTCTCCTATCGCACCAAAACCCACGAAACACAGCCCACCTTCCTCCTCTAAACGATTAAATAACCTGAGAGTCCTTAATATAAACTGTCAATCACTTTGGCCAAAGGCCCATGACTTACATCATGTCATAGACCACGTAAAACCTGACATAATAGCTTGCACTGAAACATGGCTAAATAGCGAAGTGCAAAATTCAGAGCTCTTCCCACCCGACACCTATAACATCTATCGGAAAGACAGAAATAGACAAGGAGGGGGTGTCCTTCTTGCCATCTCTAAAGACATCATATCTCTAGAACAACATGAGCTTGATTCTCCTTGCGAAATTATATGGGCAAAGCTTGTCATACCAGGCTCAAAAAACATCCATGTCGCAGCATACTACAAACCAAACGAAAACGATATTGACAGCGTAAATGGCCTAGAAACATCCGTAAAGAAAGCCCCCAAAGATGGCCACCTGTGGATTCTTGGTGACTTTAACCTACCAAAATACAATTGGACAACAAACGAAACTGCCACCGACTGTAAAAATACAAAACTCTATGATAAACTCACAAATGCAATGTCCGATGCAAATCTCGAACAGGTTGTTAAAATACCCACAAGGGGGAAAAATACCCTTGACCTATTCTACCTAAATCAGCCAACTCTGATCCATAATACACGAACACTTCCCAGCCTTGGTACATCTGATCATGACATTGTCTACCACGAAGTCACCATAAACAAAAGACATCTAAAAAAGCCTGCCAGGAAAGTCTATCTCTACCATAAGGCAAACTGGCCTGCCATAAAAGCAGAACTCCATTCCTTCCAAACTTTCTACAAGACGCAGAGTGCAATTCTAAATCTAAATGTAGAACAGAAAAAATATCTGAACTAATATCTAAGCACATCCCAACCAAGACACTTAGTAGCAGACAACATGCACCATGGATAACAGCTGATCTTAAGAAGCTGATAAAAAAACGCACTCGTCTTCACAAATATATCAGAAAACGCAGGTATAAAAACACCGAAAATCTTCAGTCCAAAGAAAGAGCCATTAAACATGCCATCCAAAGAAAATCCAGAAAAGCTTACTGGGACCATATAGAATCCATCATAACTGAAGACAACAAAAACTGCCCGGACCTAACAGAAAACACAACCAAGCCCAGCAAAAAATTCTGGTCCTTCATAAAACATCAGAAATCAGAAAATAACGGTGTCGCTCCTCTTAAAGTAGATGGTGAAGCGATCACAGACCCCACCAAGCAGGCCGAAGCTCTAAACGCCCAGTTCTACTCTGCATTTACTAAGCCTCAACCTCTAAACCTATCCCACATCTGCGAACTTAAATCCCTGATCTGTCCTAATGATACTGACATGCCAGATGTAGAAATAACTACAAATGGTGTTTGTGCCGCACTTTCAAGGTTAAAACACAACAAAGCTTATGGTATCGACCAAATTTCACCCCGCTTCCTCAAAGAGGTAAGAGACGAAATCTCTGCAATAATTGCAGACCTCTTCCAGAGTTCTTTGAACTCAGGCACTGTCCCTTCTGACTGGAAAGTAGCAATTGTTTCCCCAATATTCAAAAAAGGCTCCAAATCCAAACCTGAAAACTATCGCCCCATCTCACTCACATGTATTCTTACCAAAACCCTTGAACATATCATAGTATCCAACATCATGTCCCACCTCAACGAAAAGCAACTACTACATCAAAACCAACATGGATTCCGACCCAAACTAAGCTGTGAAACACAGCTTATCACATTCATGAATGATATCTTTGAAAACATGACAAAATGGACTCAAACCGATGTAGTTGTCATGGACTTCTCCAAGGCCTTTGATAAAGTGGACCATAGCAGACTTCTTCTTACAATGAGACGACTTGGCATAAACACATCTGTTACAAATTGGATTGCCGCCTTCCTATCACATAGGACTCAAAAAGTCCAAGTCAATGGAAAAGAATCAAAATTTCTTCCCGTACTATCAGGTGTCCCCCAAGGGTCTGTCCTTGGCCCTTGTCTCTTCTTAATCTATATAAATGATCTCCCCACAAACCTCAGCTGTCAGGCCCGCCTCTTCGCAGACGATACTGTTGTGTATTGTGCTATCTCCTCTAAAAATGACTGTACTATCCTACAAAATGATCTGCACAAACTTGAAAACTGGGAGAAAGAATGGCTTATGTCATTCAACCCTAGTAAATGCGAAATCATACGAATCGCTCGTAAAGAAAACCCTATTCTCCATGACTACACACTCCATAACCAATTACTCAAATCAACAGAAACTACAAAATATCTCGGCGTAACCATCTCAAATGACCTATCATGGAAAACCCACATCACTACCATCACAAATAAAGCCAATGCTACCCTCAGATTCCTAAGACGTAACGTGAGAACAAAAAACTACAAAACAAAAGCCCTTGCCTACAAAACATATGTTAGACCACAACTAGAATACTGTAGCTCAATATGGGACCCATGACAGCAGTACCTCTCAGAGAAAGTAGAAATTGTACAGAGACGGGCTGCACGCTACACTCTAAATAGATACATCTATGGTAGCGACGACAGAGACAGCATAACTGATCTGCTCCACACACTTAATTAGCAAACCCTCCAACAAAGAAGAATATTCTCCTCTCTAGTCATGCTTTATAAAATCCGCCATCAAGATGTAGACATCTCCCTACCATTTGTGCCTACTAGGGGCCACAAGTTCCTCCGTACTGCTAAAGCTGACAGAAACTATCTCGAAGCTTTCTTTTTTCCACGCACAATCATAAATTGGAACAAACTCCCCCGTGACATATTCTTAAACTGCCACAACACGGACAGTTTCAAATCCGAACTCACAAAACACATGTTCCCACCTGTAAACAAACATACAGCTTCTAAATAGTATGAAGCTCCAGTATATTTTAATAAATTATCAAAATATCCAAAAAAATATGCTTTTATGTTTTTAAATCTCATGCGCCTCCACATAATCCTCAGCACATTGAGGGCGATGGAGTACCAAGTAGATGTAGAAAACACAACACTTCTACATTAATGGACAGCCAAGGTGGGATTAAGAATACAACAACTCGAAAGAACACTGGTGTTTCCTGGTGATGTTTCTATTCTCTATATCAACCGAGAGTACCAATATTTCGTATAGTATTGTATAGTATAGTATTGTATAGTATTTTATTATAAATAATTTTTATATTTTTTATTTTCAATAATTTTATTTTCAAACATTCATTCGGGTGTTGTAAAATCCCATCGTCGATTGCCTCAGCGAAGCAGCCAACCTTTGCATCACAGTGGTTACATAAGTATGAAGGCAGGCATGCGATCCTCTCGTCAGTAGCACCTGGAATTATAAAATAATATCGCTTAGTGGACTTGAACTTAAGCTAATATTAGTAACATATATAGCTGTACACCCCTCCGACAGTATGTTTTAGTCCCCTCCTCATTATTATTTTAACCATTGCTGAATATTGAAAACAATAATTTTCTAAGTCGAAAAATGCCATATATAACTCCACACAAAACATTCTGACATATTTCATAATCATAGGTTCGAATGTTCCCATGGTACTAAATATATATATGCCAAGCAAAACAAAAACAAATGACCGCAAAACTTAGGAATAAAAACTCGGAAAATTGCATCCACGAAAGGACGAACAAGCTGCTTCCTGTATAACCCCACAACTCGTTGCGAGTGTATAATCAAATATAAAGGGTAAAAATCGGCACACCGCTGCATTTTTCTGAAAAAAGTTGGATGTAAATCAGAGTTAACAATATGACATACATCAAAAGTTATATGTTTACCAAACATGTACTTCCTAGTTGGATTTCAGTTACATGTTACAGTTCAGTTATATATATAAGTCACTGCCTGGATGTTATGTTGTACCAGGAGACATATACAACATTATGAACACCCAGAACCATTATGGCCACGCAAAAGTCAAATGAAACGCCCATCATCTGCGGCAAAATTGCTTTTTCGACCAGAAATTGAAGATGGCAGACTTCAGCAAAATCACGATTAAGCGGACAGATTTTTTACAACTAATGATTAATTTTTTCGGGACTAACCGGACAGTATTTTCGAGGTGGGTATACCTGCATCAAAAGATGAAATTTGGAATTTTTAGACAGTCCGTGAAAATACTCAAAATATGCATTTGTTGGGGGTGGGGGGGGGGGGGGGGGGGGGGACAGGCCTTTCGATTGGTATATAGGTTGTTGCGACAGCTGTCTGCGATGAATGTGAAAAGTATGATTTTCTGGGATATTTTTTCCGCGATCGAACAATGACAACTGACTTAAATTGATCGTCGGTGTCCGAATATTAGTGAAGAAATATTCACTCACCTTCAGTTGGTCAGATATGCTATCCAAGCGTTTATTTTCCCAAAAAACCGTCAATAAATTGAATATTTATTATGAAACTGAATGTATGCTGTAGCCTTCACTAAAGTACTTGTATTCTTGTTGTCGCGATTTCAATGAAGTTCAAGTCGAATTGAAGAAAAATCCAACGAATTCTGGTGGTAAGTCCACCAAATTTGAAACACGTCGTTCCTTTTTGTCAGACATATCGACGCGTGATGTCTAACCTGCTGTAATTCAGACTGGCAATTTATGGCAGGCGTGGTTATCGCCGCTGGGCAGTAGCGTGAATTGGTGCGGAGTTGTGATTCACCCAAAGGGAGGTAACCTGATTCGTGTATCTAGCCAAGTTTGCCAGTTATTTTCCGGATGCCAGTAGTTTCTGCGTGAGTGGAGTGACTTCCAGGTGAAATTAACCATATGTCCGGTCATTACTCCACCCATAAACTGACAGCGTCGTGTATACATACGTGAGGATACAACCTAGTGGTTGAAGCGACGATTTACCCCAAATAAACATAATCTTAAATATAAACTTCCGTTCGAACAGTATATTGGTAAAAATTATACCAGGACCATCTCACGTAAACCAATCCATAGGGCAAGTTAATTCTGTCAAGGGTATTATCGGAGAAGTGACTTCTCGTACCACCGTTATTTGCTTTCGTTTGATTCTGCGGGTGAATCTGGTGAACCACAACTCTCTCTCTTATCGGCAATCGATGTACGTGTATTGGTGACATTAAAAAGAACATTGTCGAACAAGAGGAACAACAGAGAAGCCGAGTAAGCCAACCTTTCTATCAATGTTTGTTTGGGTGTCTCAGTACATGGGGCGTTCGATTGTATAATACAGTGCATCAAGGTCGATGTCACACGGGTGTATATAAGATGCACCTGTTGTTATGCAGACGATACGAACATTAGGGTCGTATTTGTGAATTAACAGAATCCGATTTGATTACTCCGGAACACCTACCGATAATCGTTCCGTTCACCCATGCAGAGTACCCTCGGTATATATAAGAAATGGATGTTGATTTGTTTGGAGTATGGATGCAAGTTGATCTGACATTTTGTGCATCTATACGCTATGGAATTTAACGCAACAAAATTAACATCCATTACTTATATTTACACTCAACCGAGTCAACTGGCAGAGCATTAATTTATTAAAAGAGATTAAAGAGCATTAAGCGTCCATTTCCAAAGTTATTCTCTTAGCCGCGGTTGCAAGTTGCGTCTACTTAGGAAATGGATGTTGATTTGCTTGCGATCCATAGAGTATGGATGTAAGTTCGTCTGACATTTTGTGTGGAAAAATGTATGCAAGTTGGGATCAGCGCTCGACGTAATGTGACGTAATTTCAACCAACCAACGTCTTGTATTCATGTTCCACAGCGCGAATGCATGTGGGAGTGTAGATATATACGTATAGTGGCGAACATTACATTCGAATAAGGGTACAGAGGTAACCTGCTATCGAGCAGCATTGCTTTTACGCCATCTGTGTGACAACGCCGGGGAATGGTGGTGTGTTTATACCAAACTATGAACTATATATAGGTTTGAATAGCGCAGAATGATGGAACAGGAGGCAGAGCCCCGAGTTTATACTTGGAACCACGATGGCGCAAGTGCAGTATGGACATCGACATAGCATCGACGCACATGTCGTTCTGTGTTTATTACACAGCATATCATATAATCCGACTTATATAGGCTACAATGTTTATCCAGGAACATACAGAGCTCGTTTAGTCATGCGTGATGCCGCTTTTATTTTATTGTTCCAGTTTCAAGGTTGAGGCGAATGTCATTTACGTCGTGTGACGTCAACATGATGTATATGGAACATGCGTAGCATACGGATTTGTAAATACGGCACAGCAAGAACACTGTAATTCTTGGAACAAGTCTATTGGATAGAACGACTTAAGTGTACATGTGAACTGGTTAACGTTATTGCACGAGTTTGTTGTGACGCAATGGTAAAACGAGAGCCGTATGTTCGCGTTTTACCTTGCCGCACGAAAATGTTGTGCAATCACGTCAACATGGTCATACAATTTTGTTGTTCTATGTTTATTGCACACTCTGAAGATTTCAGCTTGTAGCATACTGAAATTTAGGTCGATATTATTTATTTAATTGAACATACTTTTGATTTATTTAGGCTATAATGATAATTTAAGATATTTTCTGTTACACATCACGTCGACAATACTCACATACTACGCTATATCCATCAGATTAGCTCGGTATCCGCGCGTGGGTGGCCATATTGGCATGTACATATCGTTCGCGAGGTTTGCCCACATATATGGCCACCACCTTATAATCGGCTTTAGTTCGGTTTGTTCGGGATATTTCTTGGCTTCAGTTGCTAAGCCATATAGCACGACTGTAACTGGTGGGGACAGAGGGCGCAAATGATTTTTCACCGCGGCGGATTGACTTCACTGTACGTAGAAACCAAATGACACGACGAGACACTGACACAGTTGTCTAGACACACGAATCGGTTTGTATTACATTTGCATGGATAACAAATCCGAGAATCGAACACATTTCGACACTGCTGCCAGGAAGACACATGACGGCGTACGATGCAATCAGGACTCGACATATGGTGCTGGCCATTTGCAGGATGGGGTCCTCAGAGGGTGAATTTTGTGACGCTACTCCGAACAGCGGGCTAGCTTCAACAAACTCATCACAATGGGACCCCATTCTTCATGTTTCCATCTGCTGTTGGAGACCTAGATACAGAATTAAGTTCCCAGTGAAGATGGTGATGTGCACCCATTGGGCACCTCGATTATGTATTGTGTCGTCTGCCAATTGCGGATTTAGAGAAACTAATCTAAAAAATTGATAATTTAATAATACATATACTTTCTAGAGAAGGTGAGACCTAAGCAGAAAGAGGTCCCATTGTTGGGGTAGCTTCCCCAAATTCTTCTCATTCTACAAAGTCCGGCACAATAATTTGAGGCCTGGATGCTATGTTACTTACTGACTGAGGCATCGGGCCCTGTATCCGCTTGATATTATGACTACGTGTTCAACGTACCAATTTTCCAACGTGTCGAATGCACCCAGTCATCGCATGAGTATCCAGGAAGAGACACGTGTTCTCTCGATATGACAAGAATGTCAAAATGGTATGTTAGGTGATATGTGCTAGGTAAACTCGAATTAAGAACGTAAAGTTTCAAATTCAAAAGCAGCGGTGGTATGTTGATAATCTCCTTCGTTGTGGAAGAACTAAAACAACAGAGTTTCAGTCTCAAGAGCTGGGAAGCAATGGTTGTTTGGTCCACGTGATACAACTACGAGAAGCTCGAAGCTTTGCATTCCAGTTGTATAGACACGGACTCCTCCAATAACTAAGGAAATCATAAAATGCACACACAACGTATGAGCAGTAAACATTTATGCAAACAGTTTAGAATGATTGCCGATATGAGTCATACAGTAATGCCCGAATTAATCGACTGCTTAACCACAGCAGAATTATGGGTAACTTTTCAGGATTTAGTCGGAAATATGGCTTGTTGCCATTCATCGGAAAGCTCTCCCCGAGAGCTTTCCGGTGAATGGCAACAAGCCATATCGCCATATTCCGACTAAATCCTGAAAAGTTACCCATAATTCTGCTGTGGTTAAGCAGTCGATTAATTAGGGCATAACTGTATATAACTTATAATGGTCTAAGCTCGCGGGAAAATACACAGCATGTCGTGATTACGGTGTATGCCGACATTTCAATAATTCAGAACCATAATGAATATTCAAGAAAGCAATCCGAGCCATAAATATGACTGGTGATAGTTCTCATTGCGAAGAGTTGGTGAGCGTTATGTCGATTGAAAGTGTTATTACACATTACAAACAAATCTGCCCGACTTCCTTGACAAAAGACTTTCGTCGAAAGATGTCAACAGCATGGGATTACCAGAATAATAAAAAACAAGAATATCAATGTGCAAGAACATTTTATATACAGCATTATTGCCGAAGAATGTAATTAAAATTATGTTAATATCCCACTGGGAAATACGCTTGTCACTGAGTAGGCCATATGGGGACCATCCAGCCCCGTTCAATGGTTTTAGTGCTACAGGTCACAGTTCTGGAGTAGCTTTTCCATATATGGAAGTCATGAATATCCAAAAGCTCCATATATTGAAATGCTACTCCAGATCTTTGACATGTAGCACTAAATCCACGGAACGGATCCAATATGGCCGCGAGTTACATGTAGTGATTAAACTTTTATATGTGAGGAAAATAAGGACAAGGTTATTAAGTCAACTGCATCAAAATAATATTTTAAGTTGGATTGCGTTCGTTGTAGGTTATAAATTAGAAATAAAGGATACGAAATTACGAAAAATTCCAAATATAGTATAATGATAATATGAATGCGATATTATCCACAAAGAGTAAATGCAGTACGATTTTTTTTTCGCGAAAAGCGCGTTGGTTTGTCACGAAGTTATCTGTAGATTTCCAGAAATCATCACTATTGTCGTGAATCGTCCGCGTAAACAACAACCTTGTGTTCGCACTACAACACAACACAAGGCTTAAACATCCGCCAAGCTGTTTCGGTTGGAAAGTGGGAAGCTGCGCTATTCAAGAATTCTCCATCACATGATTTATCATAACATCAAAAGGCAATCGCGACGTGACGACAGATATGTATAATAAACTATAAAGATATTATACAATGCTAAACAAGCTAAATCTTTTCTGAGTACGCTATTGAGACGCTATACTATACTACATGTATTGAGTCATATCCTTATCTAGACATGCGCGCACATTTTACTACGTACGATCTACCATACAATCGTAGTAGTTTCCTTACTTGGTATGTGACGTAATTATATATGTTATTTAGAACATGCACGGTCAATTTAGAACGTACGATTTATAAGAATTTATAACTGCAAAAACACCATATTTATGATACTGGGACCTCATATGGGCCCTAGAGGAGATGACATTAAGCTATGGCATGTTGCATATAGGCGGGTGACATTATGAACTCCGTTATCGTTTCTAAACACGATATTGACTCATTGTACACCGAAATTGTCAGTGCTATTATATACGCTTCTGTGGTATCCAGTGGATCTAAGTCACGTCATAAATCAGCAAAACATTTCTGGAATGAGGAATTGCAATCGCTACACCGTGTTCTAAAAGAAAAGCGGAAAAGATGGTTCGCCGAAGGTAGTCCACACGCATGTGACGTGCATTCATACATGGAGTACAAAGCTGCGAAGCGCTTATTTAGACAGTCGTTGCGTAATACACTTCGCCACAGTGAACAGAAGGTATACGAAAAACTCAAATTCCACGCCAGGACTATTGATGTGCAGTTTTGGAAAACGATCAACTCGAAAAATCAAAATTCGCAATCAAGCGGTCTTTGTTCTGTTATGACATTCGGTGACAAAACTCTTCGCAATCCAACTGATATCCTGTCCGCCTGGAGGTCATATTTCGAAAGCCTATACAAACCAGGTATCCACGCTGATCCGGAATTCGAGGAATCCATACGGATGCGACTATCGTCAATTTTCCAAGAATCACATAAAGACTTTGCAGACACTACTTTCTGTTAACCAGTTAGTGTTTCTGAACTGACAGATGTCATGAAAACTCTTAAACGTGGGAAATCTAGTGGTATTGACAATGTAGTTAACGAACATCTCTTGCATGGAAGTGACTCATTCAAATCAATATTGTGTCGCCTTTACAATAGTATGTTAGACTTGGAATGGATACCACCTTCCTTAAAAATTGGCATCATTGTTCCCTTATTCAAGGGGTCACCAAAACCTATAAATGTTCCAGATAGTTACCGTGCTATCACACTCATGTCGGTGATCTACAAGACATTCGAAAGTATTATGTTAGACAGATTTCTGAAGGATGGGATTTTTTATCAGATTTCCAAACGAGCTTCAGAATGGTTTTCAGAAAGGAGTGAACTGTTTGGTGACATCGTTTGCCCTCCAGGAAGCAGTTTCCTATGCGAGCGACTTACATTCAAGAGCATTTGTGTGTTTTTTGGACTCTGCAAAGGCGTTCGATCGTGTGTGGCACGAAGGCCTTCTTGTGAAACTATACGATCTAGGTTTAAAAGGTAAAGTTCTGCGAGTTGTGGCAAACATGCACAATAATTGCACCAGCCGTGTAATGTACAGCGGCTCGCTCTCGGAGCCTTTCGACATCTTACAAGGAACAAGGCAGGGTAGCCGTAACGCCCCCTTCTTCTATCTGGTATTCATAAATGAACTACTGAACCCTCTCTGCGATTCTGAACACGGTCTACACATAGGAGACATCTCTTGTGGGGCACCTTCAGCTGCTGACGATATTGCTCTCGTTTCATTGTCCAAATCCGGTCTCGAGTTTTTGATTGACGTTTGTTACAAATACAGCCAGCGATGGCGTTTCGAATTCTCAAATAAAAAGAGCGTCGTCTTCAATGAGACAAAGCATCAAAACTCTGAAAGCAACAGGACGTGGCTTCTCGGTGACAGTCCACTAACAGAATCGACGGAATGTGTTCATCTTGTTATTAAGCAGTGCAAATTTCAGTGCATGCCAACCCGTTCTTTTCTATTATCTGAAAAACTGAGGAAATCTTATTTCAGTTTGGCTGGCAAAAGCTTATTCAAAATGTGCACTCCAATAACGATGACAAGTCTGCTACAATCAGTTGCACTTCCCAAAGCCCTATATGGGTCCGAACTAATGGAACTCCCGAACAAAACTACCACGTACACAATTGAGAAATCTTACCGAGTGTGCGTGAAACACATCCAGTCTCTCCCATCGCGTACTCCCACGTGTATTTCCCTGAGATTGCTTGGGCTTCTGCAACTCGAGAGACAAATTCACAGCAAGAAACTTTCTTTTTTATGTTCATTGATTTATCTACCACAGGATCGCCAGGTTCCCCTCAGAATATGTCTTCAGAAGTTCTTCAAATTCACTCTTTTTGCTCGCCTGACTACAGGATTTGTTCCAGATATAATTGAACTTATACAGCTGTATGATCTACGAACTCATCTGGACTCGTTCGTGGAAACTGGTAACTTCCCATCTAAGTGTTCCTGCATGGAAACGTCTGATTCAGCAATCAGTTTGGGAAAGTTATGAGAGAGAATGGCTAGCTTCTGTTTCCGGAGACACAAGTCTTAAAACATTCCAGACAACGCACTCAAATCCATCAGCAAACTGGAGTATATGGGTATTACTTAGGAAATACCCTCATTATGGCGAAAAGTTGAAAAATCTCGGATTGCTTTTGAACAAAACGACATACAAAAATAACCTTGTGTGTGACGCTTGTGTGTGTTATGATAATGAACTTCTTCACGCGATGCGCTACTGTACTTCCGATCACACCACCTGCATGGGGAATGGTTATTACGACCATATACTCAACCACTATGGGATAGAACCATACCTATATCTGGACACAATCAGTGACTCTACACTATGTGCTTTTCTTCTTGGAACAGAGGTCGTTACCATTCCCGACGAAGTGTTGCATCAAATGGAGCTTATTATTCTGGGTTCATCAACTTACTTGCTCACCATGTGTCGCTTTATTCGCGGGAACTCAAATTAATATTAGAGTAGCCAGTATATTGTTGTCATTGATACACGCCATGTTATCGATCATCGCTCGCATATACCATGTTATAACTAATACTGTATAAACATACACTCTCAACTCACACGCATATGGCTACGTTAAAACAATATACCACAGCTCTGTGATGGTGTGTTTTCAACGACGTTGTGATAACCATGTACATGCATATACCATAGTGTAACCTTTATATATATTCTTCTCCACATAGGAGGCACACAATAAATATATAAAGAAAATATACAATGCTAAACAAGCTATCTCTGTTCTGAGTAGGCTATTGAGACGCTATATATACTATAATACATGTATTGAGTCATCTCCTTATCTAGACATGCGCGCATTTTACTACGTACGATTTACCATACAATCGTAGTAATTTCCTTATTTGGTATGTGACGTAATTATATATGTTATTTAGAACATGCACGGACAATTTAGAACGTACGATTTACAATACTATATCAAGGTTCAATCCTTATTTGGTGTGTGGTGTAATTATACATGTATATGATAGTAGGAAATACGGACTTGATTAATAAAATAAAATCTCTTTGCAAAAAACAATTATATTACGCAGGGGGTGGGGTAGTAAAAAAATTGCAGGAACGTATGCCGGGGTGGTGGGTGGCCCAAGGGGCAAAACATGCGTTTTTTACTACCTCAAGCAAATTGTTTACTAAAGACCTTTTGTGCCCTTATTTGACATTTGTAACAGTTTAAAACATATTATAAGAAATAATAACTGCAAAAACACCATATGTATGATATTGGGACCTCATATGGGCCCTAGTGGAGATGGCATTAAGCTATGGCATGTTGCATATGGGGCGGGTGAGTGAAAAATTTCCTTCCCGATACCCTTCGGAAAGAAGCTTCGAGAAATGTAAAACTGAAATAAACTTGTCTTGGTGTAACTAAAGCCTAGATCATTGTGTCAATGGAAAATGAATGAGCAACTGTCTCAAACATTAATGTGACTACCAATGGCTAGAATATAACTGTCATCACACTGTTCATCAGTGCATCAAGCCAATCAGTGAAATATTTGCATGTCTATCAACTCATGATCGGTTACTCTCACAACACCTAAAATATCCAAGTCTGGCATAGTGACTGTTTGTCATTTATTATAACAGAGGTTGCGCCAGTAGACTAACAAAAGTGTTAAGGCATAATGCTATATAATGGGCTGGTTGACAGACTAATCGGTAAATTGTTAGAAATTATGGAATTGTGTGTATCCTGTACAATGACCTAAGTTTGCATATATAAGTAAACTTGTCCTGATGTAACTAATACCTAGATCATTGTGTGCACGGAAAACGAGCGAGCAACTGTCTCAAACATTAATGTGACTATCAATGGGTAGAAACTATCTGTCATCAGTGCATCAAGCCAATCAGTGAATTATTTACATGTCTTTCAACTCAGATGATCTCTCACAAGACCTAAAGTATCCAAGTCTGGTATAGTGTTGTGACTGCTTGTCATCTATATATATATAAACGAGTAAGATCTGTCAAGATTTCTCTCTCAGACCCCTGGACCGAGTTCAACCAAATTTGGTGTGTTGACTCAGGGTACCCTGGCGGATATTATAATGGTATTAATTTTTCTAATTTTTTAATTAAAACAAATAAAATTAAATTGGTTTTGTTAAATTGAGCAAGGAATTCACTCTTAAACAAAAATCTAAAAACAATATATATATAACTCAAAATGTTTCAATGACCAAATGTGCTTGAAGCGCACAAAAGGGTCCACCGCTAAGTGAAGGCTCTATCTAAGATCAAAATGTGTGCGAAGTCCCACAGGTAGTTTAGTACAATAGAAGTAAGTTGCTCAAGTAGACTAACATAAGTGGTATGGAATATGTTAGATAATGGGCTGGTTGACAGACTAATCAGGAAATAGTTAGAAATTATGAAATTTTGTGCATCCTGCACAATGACCTAGGTTTACAGATGATCAGCAATTTATAAAACTTTTTTTTTCAATTACAACAGCTTCTGAAACAGGTTAAACTGTTATTTGAACTAATTAAGATAATTCCCACTCATATGAGTGATATCAGTAGAGTTTTATGCGATTTTATACCAATTTTAGTGAAATGTGGGGGGTGGGTGTCAACAATTTGTTTGCAGGTTTGGGGGTGGTGGGTCCCCGAAAATGCCAGATACAAAAAAACGGCATACGTTCCTGCAAATTGTTTACTACCCCCCCCTGTGTTACGTACATGTTTTTTGTCTGATCATTCCCCAATCACGAATTAACGGACATTAGCTGGATTTTGAAATGCCAACGGGTAGCATGGGTCTATTAAAATAAGACCTTGTCCGATTTGAATGAGACTGCTGTGCATGCCGCCATGAACACAATCTGGTTTCTATTGTTGTGCAACATTTTGTAACATAGTTTGGTTTTGTTTACATAACACAGCGCACAATCTTGACAATACCATGCTATTTACGCGATATCTAAAATTTGTATAAGAACTAGGATTTAAATTTCTGAAATGCCAGAAATTTTATACTTCCATGGAATATTTAATTTTTAATGAACACAATCTTGAAATTGAAATTATGTATTAAATAATTAAAAGAAATGAATAAGAAAAAGATCGTAGACAAGGATTGTAAGTTCCGAATTTCGACTTGTGGGTATATTATTAATGATATATGATTATATGAGGATTTATTTGTTAAAAGTATCATGGCGATTACGGCCCTTAGACCCTTGTTATGGTTGTTGTAATGATACTAATATTATACAATACGCCACGACCCTGGTTGTTAATTTATAAGTACTCACAGTACAAAGCAAAATACTACATACCATTGTACGCCGTGAAAGTCTTAACTTGAGATATATCTTTAATATTAATGCAACGACCGTGCAACATTCTATTCTCGTTGGCTCAAAAACTTAGAAAATCACACTAAAGTTGCACATACATACTACCGCGATTTCGTCAATTTTGTTTTATTTGGATTCGCGATTTTTACCCCCCCCCCCCCTTCCCATTGTGTTTCGGTGGAATTTGTCAAACGTCTGAACCATCCCTTAGCGAGCTCTCCGTTGGGCAGGTTGCTTTTATAGCAGAGCGGTCAAAATTTGTGGGCGATATGTCAGTATACCGACATACCTGTCCCTGCATTAAATATCCTAGTGTATACAGTCATCCGGGGGTATTTTCCTATGTAACATGTGAATGCATGTAATATCGGGCACTTAATCCTGATTAACTCATTGCGCATTTATTTGAAAAATTATAAAATTTCACCGAATTTGCGCGTGGATAGTACCCACAACATCCGCTCGTCAAATTTGTTCTATCTCGATTCACGATTTCTCCATTTTTTGTTTTTGTGAGATTTACTCGAATTTGCCAAAGGCCTCGACCCACACCGATGCAAGCTCTCTGTTAGACGGATTGCTTTTAAACAACGACAGTCAAACTTCCAGGATGTATCTATTGTATGTCGATGTACCTGATAGCGCATTTCACTCGCTCCTTCATTAGCCTGTTTGAATTGGACATGAATATTGGAGAATTTCGAGTTTTGCCATATATCGATGGCAGGCTGTGTTCATCTGCATGTAATACGTATTATGCTATATAGCGTCGCCACTAGTAAACCCTTTGCTCTGAAACTTAAGAAATCGCACCAGAGTTGGGCATTGATACCCCTATCACACCCGATCATCAGCAAAATTGTATCTCCGTGTTCGATATTTTGAAGTATTTTTCAACATAATGGTTTTTGTTGGAATTTGCCAATTTGAACCCTCCTGATCACGAGCTCTCCGTTGGTCAGGTTGGTTTGTTAGTAGAGCGGTCAAACTTTCGGATATTACCACAAGTATATCGACGTACCTGCTCCTGCATTAGCTCGCTCCTTCATTAACCCGGTCGGATTTGGCGAGAAAAATAGGTTAGTGATACAGCACTTAACAAAACTTATTTACATTATAAAGCCTCGCCAAGAGTAAACCTTCCACCTTAGCGCATATTAAGCAGACATCAATAAGTTGCGCTTGGATAATGTCTATCATATCCACTACTCATAATGTTTTTATCTCGATGTTTCATTTTTTAGACAATTCCCCCCCCCCTTTGATTTTTGTTGGAATTTGCAAAAAGTGTGAACCCACCAGAAGCTCACTCGCAGTTGGGCAGGTTGCTGTTATAGTAGAGCTATCAAACTTCGGGGGCCTACCTGTGAGATACCAGCATACCCGCTCCTGCATTAACCTTGCTCATCAATTCAGTAGCCCATTGGAATTGGCGCCAAAAATAGGTCATTTTCTTGTCAATGCTGAATATCGGTAACGGTTTTGACAAGAAACTGGTAAATGGTACATTCCGGTCCGAATCGATCTTCCCATCTAGAGCAAGCAATAAAATTATTATTCCGCTGGACTTGTTTTGTTGTTGTTGTTGCTAAATCTGACGTTTAAATCCGCCACCGGTCAGCCTGGTCTCACCACCCTCGGCCTGGTCTCACCACCCCGACATGGTATCACCAACCGGCATGGTCTCGTCGCCTCCCCGGTATGGTCTCACCCTCTCCCATGCTCCTTCATTAGCCAAATTATTTAATTTTCGATGGTCTGTAACTTTGACATTTCTCAACCGATTTACAAAATTCTTTAGGAGGATCATTCGTACGTGCTGTAGATACATGGTAGTAAAAATGGTTGAAATCATCGCAAAAAACAAATTGCCAACATTTCGCCCCCACCCTAACCAAAAAATGTAAGTCCGACCCTGTCCAAAATATTTTTGTGTAGTATATTGACAACGGCCAGCACTACCATAAAAACTAAATCCAGCTATCTTTCTTGCTATATGAGAACAGGCGATCAGAAGATTTCGACGTTGACATATATATGGGAGATAACTCTGGAGAGAAAAGACAGACAAAGTTTTTGATGTGCTCACGGTTCAGTGGATATCAAGATGTATCTATCGACCAAATTTCAGTGCTGTACTCCTTATATTTTCGGAGTTCTGAAAACACCAATTTTTCACATAAAGGGAGATAACTCTACAAGTCAAGTGAGGACATGATTCTCAATAGGCATAAGCACTAGAGTTTGTATACATATATATACATACAAAGTTTTAACTTTCTAACTCTTGTATTGACTGAGCTATGCTCATTATAAAATTGTTAAGAAGGCAAATAATAATAATAATAATAATAATAATAATAGAGAAAAATAAAAATCACAAAAACAATATACTTCCATGTAAAACATGGAAGTATAATAAAGTCTGTCTGTGTTTTAATATTCTTTCTAGTTATGGCGGTTTTAACGGAAGTAGCTATTTTCACAGCAATAGCCACCAGGAACGCCATTAGTATCTTTAAACATCAGAGAAACTTACACCATTGGAGTACAGATCACGGGTATACGTGTGCTCGGATAGCAGAAATCCGGTGGCATGGACTCAAGATTGTCAGTGCCTTATCTCGGTTGAGATGGCACTGGTCGAAACTTCACTGGACGATCTTAATGTTGATCTCTCGATGACATTCAGGTCCTATCCGACAACCAAACGTCGAAAATGTCTTTCGATGATGCTATTGTTGACATAAATGACAAGACCGTTCGCACCGCTCTTAGCCCCCACACTTTTAAAATATGCGGAGACATCCATGAAATTTGAACATGCATAGTCATCCTTTTTGACTTAGCGTATCATTCCTTGAAAACATGAACTCTGTAGGCCCGTATTTCTTGAGATATAACACAAACATCGGTACCGCCACTTAAACGAGCAGATACGTCCCTAAAATTTGAATAGCATTCTCCTTTGGTTAGTGAATTGTGGCGTGAAACTTTGAAGTTTATAGACCTATTATATATTGAGTTATTGTATCGAACAGGTTCGGCCACTCTTATATTATATAGCCTCATCGATCAAACCTACAACTTGGTTTTCCATTTGGTCAGGGTGTCCATAAATGCACTCCTAGATCTAATTTACCGAATATCTTATTAACCCATTATCGCAATTTCGATCAACCTCACACAATTTTAACTTACAAGCAAAGAAAAAACACGCACACAATGACATCCCACGTATATAGGGAAGGACATCCAAAGAATTGATTCTCCGGGTATTCAACCTGGGTGGGGGCAGGAAGTCACCCTTTATAGCCACGAAACAGCTGGATTAGCATAATACCACCACGAAAAAGTTTCGAGAGAACTATTATAATCAGCATGTCCGTAGGTCCGTGTGGGTCATCCGGATAATAACTTCACCGACCAATGTTACTTACAATTCCTTGGGATTCAAGTTCGCATTTATCACGGTCCATATATTTTAAATGGATTTATACCCCATTTTCAACTTGGATATCATAACGGAGTGTTCCACATCACTTTAATATTCACATAAAAAAACAACATAGAAGATCTTTACCATATATAGGTGTTATTTTAAATTTGTTCCGTGCTTGACCACAATCCATAGCATGGATGTTGGAACTGCCACTTTTGGAAGTCGTTACCGAACCATCAAAACATCACACGGGTGCATCGGCTTGCATGTTCGGTATCATTATTTTCCGGAATAGAAAATTTAATGATTACGTACCTTTATCCCGAAAACCCAATTCTCCGAAAGTCCAATTTTTCGAAGGCCCGATACTATTTTCAAAGGTGCGATCTTGTGAAGGCTAAATACTCCGAAGGCCCAAGAGTCCGAGGTATTAATACTCCGAAGTTTCAATAGTCCGAAGGTTTAATACAGAGAAAGACAAATACTCCGAATGTTTAATACTCAGAAGACCGATTACTCCGAAGACCGATTACTCCGAAGACCGATTACTCCGAAAGTCCGATATTACGAAGCCTCGATACTCCGAATGTGTTCTGGTGTAACGACGTCTTTCGTCACGTTCAAGCCTTGATTGCCACTCTTTTATTGATGGGTCTGCACATTGCACATTGTCCATTGTCAGAAGAATCAAAGATTGGATTGTGTTGTGTGATGAATCTCTCGTCGTCCCAGTGCGCCTCAGATAAGCGCAAACCCCTTTCTTGCAAACATGTTTGTTGATAAGTTTAACTTACGAACACAACGACCCGGTAGTAATTCGGGTGTCAAAACTCGCTACATATACTATAAGTATCAAACTACAATATAGAGTTCAGTCCCCTCGTTATGCTGATCTGAATAGTGCCATCACGTACACATGCTGTAAGGAAATCTTTTCTTATTTAAGTCGCGACGTCACTGAATTGTATCAATCTCTACCACGCACCACGCAGTCACACTTCTTTTCTGGTCGAGGCTTATAGGGGAGATAAACCCTGCATGGATTTTAGAATTGTATATCCACAGCATTCCCTAATAATCGGTCCTTCGTAGTATCGGTCTTCGTGGTTTAGAACCTTCAGAATATTCGTCCCTCTGAGTATCTCGGACTTTCGGAGTATTGGATCTTCGGACAATCGGACCTTCGGAGTATTGGGTATTCGGAATATAGGACATTCGGAGTATTGGACCTTCGTAATATGGGACCATCGAGAGTATTTGGGCCTTCGTATTATAGGGACGACACCAATATAGCAATATAAATGGTAGAACAAGAGCATTACATGTCGTTGAAGTAATCGAGAGACTAGCAAATGCTTAGAAGCCCATCTTCCTTCTTTATCTAAGAAATAACTTGCTTAGAATCATGCAGCTATAACCACATTTTGCGCTAGTAAACCCTCATACCAAATTTCATTTAATGCAGTTGATAATCCGGAACCAAAAGCGAAATGGCAGGCGGACGGACCAATAACATAATACGACCGTTTAAAAAAAAACCGGCGTATAAAAAGTTTGTAACCTCCATAAGATGCGAAAACTTGGGAATAGGGATCCCCTGTTCTAGCACATGGCGATAATTAAAGCTCTCTTCGAAATATTCAAGGCGACAGAAAACAAATCTTTCTTAATTTAAAGCGTGCTTTCGTTCGTTTATTTTTTTGAATAACATTGCAGTTGCTTGCTGCGCGGCAATCAACAGAATTATGGATTTGTCGCAAGTCCTTGCGGAGGGTTTGCATATTGATCGCCACACAAAGCGTTCACAGACTCATCGGATCTTATTTAATTATTAGGAAAGCTCCAGATCAAATTCGAAAAAAAAATCTGAAAACTGCCTGTTGTCTCCCTATGGGAGACTTGCATATATAAGCGAATGCGTGGGCACAGGGTTTGCGCAAATTTTCATGAAGTTCCAGTCATGTAAGGGTTAACGTTAGTAGGTTGGTCCGACACTCCTGCACTCTGACTCATTTCTCTCATCATGGCAAGTCCAATTACACAAACATGTCAACAAATGCATATTGTAAACGATTTTCTTAGCATGAACATATCCACTTGTGTACATGTATATATTTGTAAATATGTTGTCTCGTGCTATCTGCATCTTATTATAGCTGAGTAGGTCATTATCGCATGGTTTCGTGCAAAAAGACACCCGGGATCTCAAAATCTCAAAAAAGCAATAGATTTTAAATTAGTCGCATGTTAATTATTATGCCAATGATTATTTGTTTATGATTTTAGAGTGAAATTTTTCAAAGGAATTTTAATGGGTATTTTTAATGAGTTTCACTGTCGCAGACAAACGATACTTTGATATCCTGGGCGTCTTTTTTGCAGGTTTAAGAGATCCTGGGTGTCTTTTTGCACGTTTGAGAGATCATGGGTGTCTTAATGCACGTTTGAGATATCATGGGTGTCTGTTTGCACGTTTGAGAGATCCTACATGGGTGTCATTTTGCACGTTTAAGAGATCATGGGTGTCTTTTTGCACGATACCACTCGACAATGACCAATTCAACCTTATTATATTATATATTATATGATGAGGAACAAAGCATATCATTCATAATAAATAGAGAATTATCACTTGATTGAACTGGTGACGTGAAACAATTCATGAGAGGCAGGGACGTTGTACAAACAGCGCCTTGCGCTCGAGTGTTTTACAAAAATGTACCTGCCTCCCTGAATAATTTCATGTCACCAGTTCAATTACGTAATTATTCTGTAATGTAATATTCTACATCTCATTTACGAGAAATCCGAAAAATACCGGCATTTTATTACCTTTCTATAGCGCCTATATCAATACACAACGCGCTAGTTAAAGTGACATAATTCACTATTGAAATTATCGTTTATAATTACTCGAGAAATCAAGATAAATCACACATGGGAATGTAACAATTCATAACTATTTAGCCAAGCGCCACTTAGATTCCAATGAGATTGCCAATGGAAACCGTTTTGTTTGAGAATGTCTTAAGCAATTTAAGTTAAATATGTACAGTGCAAAACGTTTCCATGTAGAGGTATAAAGAACCTTCCGTTATCACTGGTCCGGATTGACCCACAACCACAACAATAGTCTTTGTAATATATGTTGTTCTATATTTACATATACGCATATATATAGTAGTTGCCCGTACGTGGATATGAAGCACATGCCATCAAACTATTTATATAGTGATACGTGTTTCAGGGGAAGCAGTCCGGGAGGACTATATGCCACCCCAGCATTATCTTTGTTACTGTCATTGTATTATACATGCTTGTATTGTAAATACAAAATATTCCATCCTATGATATGAAACTGATTGACTGAAATGACCGATATCTGAGAGTAATTGACGAATTACTTCAGTCTATGTAGACCCCGATAAGAACACCACATGTCAGTTATGTTATTGGAAACTAGTCTGGTCAGTCAGTTAATATATACCTTATACAGTATAGCTATTATCCAGCTACATTTGCGATGCCGTATTCTCTTTGTGAACAAACGATCGACCTGTCACCAACTTTGCAGCTTGGCATCAACCAACATTTCATTAAGTCACGTACAGCATAAAGGCTCGTCTAGACTGCCCCCGAGTTCTCTGCGACAATATCATTATTATATTCGTGAATGGAATCCGATATCAAACACACGAGCTAATGGGTGAAGCGAAAATTGTGACTCTCATGCACCGGGAAAGCTAACTGGCATCGACCTTCCTGGTATTTACACCTCAGAAACCACCATATCATAATAAATAGAGGATCTCTAGATAATGAGTCGCAATTTCGTATAGAATTGCGACGAATTTGAGATACATTTTATCACATTCTCACATTTTAGCAAGGAAAAACGGTTGGGGTTAAACAGAATTAATATTGATTTCCTTATCAAAACCAAAGAAAAAGTAAAGACACCTTCATGAAAAAAAATAATTCAATTTTAAATGTGTCGTTTAATGGTGACAATCTGTTCAAACACCCTTATCACACATGTTTATATCACAGCCAACACTAAATAACCAAACACAAATTCCGATAATACACATGCGTCTTACTAAAGAACATGAGTTCGGGTTTAGGGGCTAAATATGTGATAGACCATATCTCTGTTTAACTGTGCCCCGCACACCATACCGATACCATTGGTTCGTTTTATATATGAGAACATAATTAGATCCCACCACGAGTCCATCAATATGAGGGCTTCAATCATCGTCCACTCTTCAGTTGCCAAAAGCCAAGATAATAAAGAGCGTTCTTCATTATGATATTTGTAATCGTTTTCAATGTAAAACTGGTGGAAGTGTTAATGGATTTTCGCTCATGATTGTAAGTATTTTCATGTTTTCTCTGGAAAGCTGGAAATTACTTCAGAAATTTAGACTAATTTTATGTCAAATCGGACCATGCATCTTTAAAGAACTTTACACGCACCTAACTTGTGTCGTCACTGATATACCGGGGCGCGTGAGTCGTGACGTAATTTTGTAAAGTCTGGAACTTCAGACCAGCGGAAATCGTCTCAGGGTAGGCTGCATACACCGTTAGGTTTCAGTTTCATATAAGATGAGATGTGTCCCAAAATCAGTCATGTGTGTACTGAACGGATAAGTATACTGCGCGGAAGTCACCATATGTAAGGACTCTGATGTTATATTTTTAGATACTAACGTAATCTAGCTTTTCGTTTATTTCATGTTTGTCACTTAAAATGAATTATATATCTATATATAAACATGACTTTAATTTCCTTATTTTGATTTCATTACCACTACGTGTACGCACGCTTCGTTCATCGCACGAACATCGTGTTAATATATCGTGTAACAAACTAAACAACGCTGAGTTACGCTCCTGGCGACTCCATCCTTGGCATATATTTTTCGATCCCAACTTTATAATTTCCATCTTTTGGACATGGTCTCAGTAAACATTTTCCGAAATGGGTTAATTATTTCCCCTCCAAAACCATCAAGATATACCGATAGTCAAACAATAAATAGATACTTAAAACATGCCACCAGAGAAGGTGTACCATATATAGCCTTATGTGGTTTTAAATTTTGTATAAATGATATATAGCAGCGATATAACCTATATGTGTGGAACGCATTTGGCTCTTTCCGTGTATTTAGGAAGTTGCAAACAATATGTAAACCTTATTAAACTAAATTAAATTCTTTACGATAACTTTTGAACAATAAACATTTGTGTGTAACTACTCGTCCAGCAGACAACAACGAACACCTTCAACCACATCTGTATGTGCCTACTAACCTTTAACTACATTTTTATTTAACTACTCGTACATTGTGATATGGGGAACTAGGATTGCTGTGACAAATCTTAGTATGTATAATATGAACCGTGTATAAGTAATGGATACATATGCCTTATAATTCTATCACGTGTTTAAATATTTATCATAACTGACGAATAACCAAATAATTTAGTTTAATAAACCCTTTACTATCCTAACTGTTTTGCTGACTTGTTGACTTGTAGATAGCCATGGGTCCACATCTTCCGGTTGTCAGTCGACCTATCACGCTGGCGTTTTATCTGCCTGCTCGATGGGCCGGTGTTGTCATAAGTTATCGGGTCTGACATTCTCTTTGCCATATTGGCATAACGAATAACACAATTACATTCGTCGCTGAGGCTTTTCGCAACACGCAACAAAAGTATTTCAACTCTTGATGACTTGATTTTGCACTCTTGTTATATTCAGTTCATTATACCTTTAGTCAGAGACGCGGCGACATGGGGGGGGGGGGGGTGGTCAAAATTTTCAACAGTTGGAAATTTCATACCTGCACAACATTAGTTGGAAATTTCACACCAACAATAGGTTGAAAATGTTCTTGTAGTTTGAATTTCAAACAATTAATTGGGGGGAATTGATTGTCTTTGGACCAATATTTGCATATTTTCCTTCTTTTGGTAAAATATTTGGACTGAAATGGCCATCAGTTAGGAATTTTCCAACCTTAGGGGGTGTCAGGTTGGAAATTTCCAACACTAGGAAAGCTTGTGTCCTGGTCCCTCCCCCATGGCCAGTCAAAAACTTCTAGTTAATAATTTAAGAAAACAATATTGTCCTACACTTGGTAAAAATTGTCACTGGAATTGTCATCAGTTGGAAAATTTCCAACCTGAGTCGGGGTGTCAGGTTTGAAATTTCCAACTCTATGAATGCTTGAGGCTAGTCTAGATGCTAGGATTTTGCGATTTTCTTGTTCAGATTTCAAATTTTTCGCACACCGGTCCCTCCCCGTGGCCAATAAAAAACTGCTAATGAGTTTAAGAAAACTATATTTTACTACATTTGGTTAAAATTGTTGACTGAAATGGTCATCAGTTGGTAAATTTCCAAACTAAGAGAGAGTATGAGGTTTGAAATTTCCAACACCAGGAATGCTTTGAGGGCAGTCTAGATGCTAGGATTTTCTTGTTTAGTTTTCAAAATTTTCTCACGCCGGGCCGAACAACCATGGTCGGCCCGGTGTGCCCTGGTCTATTGCCCGTAGTCGCGTGCATTTGTCTGGAGTTAGACCACTAGATGTTAGGATTTGTGCAATTTTCAGGTTCAAAATATATTAATATTATCATTATCATACCGGGTAGATACAACCATGGTTTATAAATAGGCTATTAGGCCTGTGAACACTTAGGGAATGAAATTATGCAAAATCTTTTGTCTGATTCAAGGGGTGTTTTGTGGTTTGATTCAAGGGAGTGGGGTGCAAATGGAATTATGCAAAACCTTGTCTCTGGTCTGATTCAAGGGGGGGGGGGGGTGGTGCAGTTGGAATTATCAAGGTGAACACCACCCAACGGAGACCCTCTAGCCACGTCCCTGCCTTTAGTTGACAGACGGACTTATTTTTAGTTTAAATTATCAGTTTATCTGTTGCTTTTCATGACGTTATGAACTTCAGACCGCCCATATCGGCATTCCCGTGATACATGTACGTTTGGGGGTGTATATATGTTTGTGAAACTTATTATTTACCCGTGGCAACAGTCCATTGTGGCTACATACATATACATACATGTGTCATATATATACACGTACAACAACAAATGCATTATTGCTTTAAATGTGACTGATACGTAGGATTATATATATGTGCATGATAGACGGCACTACATGAAAAATACAAAACAATACCCACATAATCGGTTTAATAAATATCCCGACATGAATGGAAATCGTTACTTATATTGGAGATTGATCTGCCTTTTGGATGTCATATTATGCCATCCAGGTCGGTACACGATCGTTCCAATTTGAGATGATAATGTATCCACACAGGTTGGAGGAATGGACACGCCTATAGATTTAGTACCTCCATAATAAGTTATACTAATAACTCAAAAACTAATTTACAACTTGACTTCCTAATCATATATGACAAATAGTCTACCTATTTATATAAATCTGTTATACGAATAACTATATTTCTAATTGATACATATACTAACATTACTCCCAGTTGTCGAACTAGCTTAAAACTTAACATAGGGAAATGTTGACTACGGATATGAATTTACCATAATGTTGCCGTCAATTTTCAAACGTCAGTTTTTTCTTAAAGTGTGATAAAATATAATGGAGAATAATATTCCTGCTTAAATTAGTTATTTTTTACAAATATTATATCCAAATTGACTACACACACCGTCATTCTTTTATCTTAATTAAATGCAGTGACTCTTGATGTCGAAATCGTTTTCGTAAGTATATGCGTCCAAAATCGAGAAGTATATATTTACAATTGAGCTTAGTTCAGACGGTGATCTCTATTGAGATTTTCGGCGATGTCAGTAGAATGCTACATTCCTCCAGTTGGCATAGCGCCTGCATTCTATCTTATCGGTTTTTTGGCAAACGAACAAGCCCATAACATGTTTTTAATTGTTGTTTCCCAATTGCCCGGCGGAGGTATCCTTACTATAAAATGGGACACCCACCTCTAGTTACGATCTAAGGCAATGAGTGTACAGACAAGTGCTGTGTAAAAGCTGCGAAACTACAAGATCGATTTTCAAAAGGAGTATTATTGTAGTTTAAAATCTAACCGAAGGTATGAAAATTGTCAACCCTTGATCTTAAACAACTGAGTTGACACATGAAATTTATTATTGAAAACAAAAATTCAAAATATATTCTGGTCTCAAATGTCTAACTATTGTATGTTGCGGTCATGAAATGTCCAACTGTTGACAATTTTAAACGGAAGTTTGGATATGACATGGATCCCAAGCACCCATCCCACTTCCCTGTATACCGGTAGGATCGACTCAACTGATGAAAACAAGTGCGCAAAGAATCCCCGCAAATGTAGCTTTTCGTTGCAGTTTATTAATTGTCTGATGTGACTGAACTCGCAAGAGACCTTCGCGCAATAGGTTTATTGTAGAGCCCTAATTAGCAGAATAGGAATGTCACCACGAGGTGCTTTAAACACCAGGGGGTCTCCGAGAATGTGCAGTTCGTAGACCGTCACTTTCATAACAAATTTGCCACAGGGTTAGGAAATGAACCAAAGCTTATAGGTGAAAATAATGAAACATGGTATCAAATAATGGTATCGACTCGATTGATTTCCCAGATACTGGAGGTTCAGTTACTTGTTTATCTCGAAGTTTGTGGGGAAAAATCTTCCCAGTGTTGTAATTCAGCCCATTTCTGAGTCACTCAATATTGGGTGTGCCGATGGCCAGAAATTGCCACATGATGGGTGTATTGAACTCATACTGGAATGTTCAACAATTTCTAAGATAAATACGATGCCGTGTCTCACACTGGTGGTGGTGGTACCAGAGAGTAGGTGTATTTCCAATGTGTCATTAATGGTTGGGACCAATGTGCTAGCTCATGTCCAGATGACTGCAAACAGAAATGCTGGGAGTGGTGAAAGAAAGTACACCATGGTATCTCACACTTAATTGTGTTACACATGGCGTACGCACGATGAAGACGGGGTGTGGTTTGTATAGCAAAGTCCACGGAAACCGAGGGTCTCACCATCTTTCTAATAAAGACTATTACAGTACACCCCAACACCGTAATTGTGAGATACAGGCAGTGACCATAGAAAAAATATGGACTTAATTAAGACTGAAATGGACCTAAAGTATGCACTTTTGGATAAAGTGATGATGCCTGAGACTTTGCCTGGTCAATATTTTGTGTCAACTTTGTGATATGTAGTTGTCAGCAGTTTTCTGCTACCTCAGGTTTCTATTTTCAAACTAAATACCTTTTCTGACGCATCCAAGTTACACAGTTTTAAATGAATGGAATAAATGGCAATTTATGTATACAGATGGACAATTTTCTTTAAATGTCTAACCAAGTTTATTAGTGGTTTTCTTTCTTAATAATCGTGGATTTTATAATTTTTGTGATTATTTTGGGACGAGTCACTGCGACAATCATATTTGATTTCATTGAGATGTAAGAGTGGGTAAAGGGCGGTCACTCTATTTTCTTATCTTTAAAAATGAGTCTGCACGGGTGGATGAAAGTTTATCAGTAATGGATTTAGGATTTATTTAATTTCAGTCGCTTCAATTATTATACATTCGTCATTCTACAATTCAATCATTACAGCGTTCTACCAATTTAATCTGAACTATATCTGTGATAAGCTATTGGAGCAATAGATTGTTAGAGCGTGAAACTTACGCACCGAGTACCCCGATGCAAAGAGCGGACAAAAACCCAAGTATACCGCACTTTTTCATCCTTTGTTGGTGTTATGTTTTTTGCATTCACATTTACTGCTAACAGGTGTGTATGACGATTGTTTTTCTCCATATACATTAATTTACATTTACTATTGTTGAATCTTAAAAGCCATTTGTCTGACCAGTCTCATAGTTGGTTCAAATCCTTATGCAGTGCATGCATGTCTGTTTTTCTTATTGGCTGTTTTGTATGTTTTGGGATCGTCGGCAAATAGTTCGATTTTACTGCTCACTCCCTTTGGTATATCGTTGATGAAAATTAGGAACAAAATTGATCATAATACGACCCATTGTAGTATTCCGCTGGTTTTTGTGCTATGTGTCCTACTCTAACTGAGTTCTTTTTTTACGGGAAGTCACATATCCATGTTAAAACATCCCTGCATATCATATACATGTTGTTTGGTCAACAGCCTTTTATGAGCACAGTGTCGAATGCTTTAAAGAGTTAACATAAACACAATACACATACTAATACATATGTTATCTAACAACTTGCCATGTTGTTGGTTGCTGTTGTGAACTAGCTTCACTATCTCGCCTCCTTGGATAATTGATTTTGTTCACATTGTTTTATATTGCAACACATTTCACCAGCCATCCAAGCCAGATTACATGCACCTTATATGTCACGCTTTTTTCCTATGTGGTCGTGATACAAACGTGTAGGTGATTTGCACTGAACAATAATTGTTTCGGTCCTGATGAGAATTTTTCAGTTACACAGTTGTCACGTTTTATGTAAGACTAATTTTCATGCTGCTATCAAACCGGTTTCTTGGTAGACAGTTTTATTCAAATTGTGTTTGTGAACTAGCTTCACTATCTCGCCTCCTTGAATAATTGATTTTGTTCACATTATTTCATATTTCAACACATTTCACCAGCCACCCAAGCCAGATTACATGCACCTTATATGTCCCGCTTTCTCCTATGTGGTCGTGATGCAAACGAAACGTGCAGGTGATTTGCACTGAACATTAATTGTTTCTGTCCTGATGAGAATGTTTCAGTTACTCATTTTCACATTTCTCCTGTTGTATTTAATTTATGGTGTATTGTGTCTAATGTGTGTTATGCAGAACCTCTCCATATCTCTGTCTCTAACCTCCCCTCTCTCTCCCTTTAACTGTCGTACTACCATATTGTACCCATATCTCAAATCCCATAGCCATAATCTATCACAATCGAACCCACATATCCAGTTTGCTTCGCCTTGGGTGATATTTCTTTCACGTGAGGTAACATTTCCTCCCTGATGAGGGGACTTTAAAGAAGCCTCTATTAGCTTGTTGTCAAATCCGCTTTCTTAACCCTTTACCCAACAGAACGGCCCTGTGCCAATGCATTCTCTTATATATGCGAGTCGACCATAGGTCGCCTCGCATATATAAGAGAATGCATTGGCTTAACACATTAAAAATTAAAAAATTGTTAAAGAATGTAAGAAAAAATGGTAAAAAAAGATTTTTTTAGGCCAATGCATTCTCTTATATATGCGAGGCGACCTATGGTCGACTCGCATATATAAGAGAATGCATTGGCACAGGGCATAACTGTAACTATCACAATGTGGTCCAGGAGCCGGTTCCAATGATATCCATATGTGTATGGTTCTATTGAGACAGACCGAAGATATTTTAGGCTGTTGAAGCTTTATTTGGCCGGTTTTGGCCGGTTTGTTGGGTAAAGGGTTAATCAGTAATTATCCGTGTGTATTGTGTTTCTGTTATATGTTTGCTTTCGAATAAAATATTGTTAACGCTAAATTGCCCTGTATTTGCTTTTATAACTTGGAAGTGCTGAGGTGCATTTTCCGACCGGTATGTAATTCCATCATTATATGGTGGCCAACAAAATGCATCCATACTTTCAGTATGAATAATCGTACTATATGTGCGTGGTATGACGACATGTAATTTTGCAACATACAGCGCGTAAGGAAGAATACTGTGGATCATTTCGCAGTAAGGCTGCGTCCATACAGCTGACACACCCACCTGGCAAATCACGCAATTCGAAAGAGACGGATCAACATAAATTAATTTTCTCGTGAAAATAGGTTCATATTGAACCCACATATTCACATACGTTCATATTGGACTTACTTCCGCCCATACCGCACATATACCCGTTATTCCGTTGAATGGCACGGGCCGCACTCAAAATACATTGCCTCGAATAGTGCTATATTGGACTTATATCGTTCTGAAATAGGTCCATATTGAACATATTTCGACATCCATATATATGTTCATATTGAGTTTATGATCGATGAGAACAAGCTGGATGGATATCTCTACTCACGCTGGAATATAGCGTACCCTGCTCGTTGAATAAGGGATTATGGTAGAAAATTATGTAGGTGGATATGCATGCTTCAGCGACTTTATTTACAAACCACAACGTGTGGTTAACCCTTTCTGTACTAAATGCTTTCTCCCAAACACTTATAACTGTATACTTTGGAATGGTCGATTATTGGGGGGGGGGGGGCATATATCAGCAGATGACAGCCAGACGAGAAATGATAATACACTGAAGTGTAGAAGAATTCATATTCATTGGTGGGAAATGTTTGGATAATAAGTTCACAATATTCATTGGTGGGAAATGTTTGGATAATAAGTTCACAACCTACATGTACGTTCGTTTGTTGAACTTATTATCTGAACATTTCCTAAGGGAGCAACTCATCAATGAATGTTTAGTATAGAAAGGGCTAAGCCAGTTAATAAAGATTAATAACATTACTACCATGATAGTATAAAATGTGACCAGGGCTTTGATAAACATAAATTGGGAGATCCCAAAAAGTAACAATAATAATTTGTTGACTCACACGGAACATGCTTGTGGATGCATGTTGAATAGTTGAACCGATTTAAGTGGCAGAATATCTTGATAAATTCGGGTGTAAAAGTGCAGCAACTGAGGCAAGCAGTTCGCATTACGTTAGATGACAACCTGCATGTTCTCCAGAAAATAAGCTTTTATTGAGCTTATTTCAACAAATAAGCACATATCGGCATTATTTTTTACACTCTAATAGAAACAAAATTGACTTACCAGATGTACGCTCTTTATAATGTCTTTTCATTGTGGCCCGCGCCATTAAACGGAATAACGGATATTAATACACTGTGGGCTTATATTTCAGAATTATATATGAACCAATGTGAATATTTAGGTCCAATATGAGGATGTTGGTAGAAGATCAAAACACGAGGACACGGAATATACAAGACAGTCTCGGTATGGTATCCACGCTTCTGATGTGCTGCTCACTGTATGCTTACTATATACAAATGTAACAGAGTTTTATTCGCATATATACTATACCTATATAAGCATATCGTATGGTAGGTGTTGGCAACTACATTCTGTTTAAACTAGCATTAAGGAAACTAAGTCAGACATCTGCTACTTTTTCTGTTTTCAGAGTATAAAGAATATGTATGCATGTACAGGTCTTGCATATATTTATCGACTTATTGTGATCACAAGAACATGGCAACAACCAGAATGTTTATAGAATTAGTGTGATATCTAAAATATGTGTGTCGCTTCAGGGCTGATCTGCGTCCGACACCGGCATTGACTATATATTAAGGCAATTTAGCCATATAAACACTGTATTGGCCATTATCCCTTAGTTTAGGGGATTGTTTTTACCACGTTCGCAAAACGGGATTTTTTTACTTATGTTGTTGGACACATCTCGTTTACAGAACGCACATACTGGTCGCCAAATGGCGTTTCGCCAGCGTCGAGAGCAAAAAATCAGTCCAATATCTGTCAATTTTAAAACAGCCATTGTCTCAAAATTGATTAACCAATCGACAAATTTTAAATCACACAAACCAAACGAAATGTGTCCAACATGGTTAACAAAATTCCAGTTTCAGCGAACCTGTGTAAACAATAATATTGTTTTGCGAAACTGGGTAAAATAAATCCCGAGGACCACGGTATAACGATCAATTCAGCCACATTAAGGGGCGGTTTGGTCAAACTATGACTCAGGCCTGTTGAAAGTTGTCGCGATAACAACAGCATACCAATTACCCATATTATAGAAGAGCAGATCCATCTATTCAGATTAATCTTGGCACCTTCAATTAGCCCAGTTTGTCACTGCCACTTAAAGATATAGCCACTCATAGCTTGAGATCTGTGGTTCAGCTACGACCCGCCGAGTATCTAACAAATTGAAAAACGCGAAGAGCGCGAGTGGTCGTTCTGATCCACCGGTGGTAACAGAACAACGACGTTCCTCCTGATTGAGTGGATGTCGACGAGGTTCTAAATTCGACACAAAGACGGGTGTGGATCTGTGTCAGTAGCACCACGATGCATATACGACATTTCCATATTAATATCCGCGAAAGCCCATGAATACGAGGTTTGCATGACGGATGTTTATATCGCAGAGGAGACAACACATTGAGCCACATGAGAATATTGTTTCAACGACGTTCGTTGTGATTGATTGGAAAAGGAGTTTTCTAGACGAATAGCCTACGCTGTGCGTTGCAATCAAGTTAGAATAGAGACAACACCCAAAAAAAAAGACGTGCAGGTGGCTACGATGTGTCCCGTTCCGCTGTATCTGTTAACGCTACTTTCACACCCACGCAGCCCCCAGCGCATACATTTATAGCTGACGTGGAAGTGCGTGCGTCATGACGCCATGCTGTGGTTCTTGTTTTCAGTCGATCAAATATGACGACTTACATATATTAGATACCATGTAAAGCTGGTGGTGACTTGTAGTTGTGAGAATAAGGGACATGTATCTTGGAATTTAAGTTTGGCTTTATTGTATAATTCGATAAATTGGTCTGCATGTGGTATTGCATTTATTCCAATATCAACATATTCTACAATCGGAAGATCTGCGTTGTAACGTAAAGTACCCATGTGAACGGCAAAACGCAGACAACGGATCGTGGTGTCGCAACGGACCAACGCAATCTACGGACGCAACGATTTCGACTGAACAATACTGAAGCCGATATGAACGGATCTTTATCACTAGCCCGGCAATAGCTATATGGACATTACATACATTTCCGCAACAAATCATACGAGGTGTCCACGGTGGATGTTTGTTGCTTGATTGTAGCTGTACATGTATATGCAGTGTCTAATATACAAGAGTACCGACGATGTTGTCCTGAGGATCACTCGTGAAAATGTAGTACATTCGACGGGTAGCGGCGCCAACATGTACCTAATTGTATATAAGTCGACTCTGATTAATTACGTTAGCTATAGTTGTTTGCAATAAGGTTATTTATGATTAGTAACTATATTTAATTGTTAGTGGCGGTTGTTCGTACACTCCTGCATACCATTTCACAGGTGTACATTAACGATGTCGTATATTTCTTCTCTGAACTTTCCATATATATTTTCAGCCATGCAGTTTCTCGTAGAAATAATCTCATAGTGAACTTATTTCATGGGACTAAAATAAGCTGATAGTGGCATTATTTAGATGTGAAATAAGCCACATATGGGCCTAAACGATGGTTATTAAACAGCCCTACATGGAACTATTTAAATATGAAATAATCCAGAACTTATACAGTGTTTATTTTCATGAGAACAAGCTGGAAAATAACACGAATAAACCAACTCACGACTTACCAGATGTACGCATGTCCCATATGAATCTATTTGCACAATGATATGTTGCCGCAGATATTCAAGCTCTTTATATGTGTGTTTTCAGTGTGGCCATCGCAATCCAATGGAATAACGGGTATACGTCTACTATGGGCTTCTTTCAGAATCAAATAAGTCCAATATGAACCTATTTGCACGAGGAATGTTGAGTGAGCATATAGTGAGCAACACATTAGAATCGTGGGTATCATCCATGCGACACCGAGACTATCTGGTCTATGTTATGTTGATTTGGGGTCTAAAATAATAATTTTAAGGACAAAACATTACATTTTTTATTAGAAATCTATCTTTCAATTTTTTTTTAATATAAGTCAAATACCTAGATTTAAATTCAAGGCTTAAGATCACAAACGGAATGATAGCTTTGCCTTTCTGCCACCAAGTAACAGCAGCTGGTATACGACAGTCTTTTGCCTGGATTAGCGGATATAGTCTTTTAGAGTCATGACCGATATAATTGGTGATCTTAGGGATATCACTCTCAATTTAATCCGATTTATATGCAGCTACTGAACTTATTCGAAACATGGTTTATATACTACAGTTCACACATGCTAATCGTAAGTTAACATTGATTCATCAAATAATATGCGGGCGTGCGCCAGGAGCCTGATGTTTCTCAATCGGATTTCCGTAATATTATAAAGTTATTATACAATGCCGTGTACAGTATGTGTTTTTCTTGTACGAGTCCAGGTTGTGGTGAAAAGTCATATTGGACGAGACACGCCAGTGTCGAGTCCAATATGACTTTTCACCACAACCTGGACGAGTATAAGAAAAACTCATACTGTTCACAACATTGTATAATGACATTTGTATTATCCATCTGTATACTGTATGTTTAATCAAATTTGGGGAATAAAACTTTTGTGGTTATTTTTGGTATTTGTCGGCACTTAACTCTCTATAACAGCCTGTATTTGATCATCGGAAAGCATGATTTGGAAAAGTAAACACGGAAGTGAGAAAAAAATTCAACGCGGAAGTGAAACGTCTGCTAAAATCCACCAGTGTTGCGCGCGCATCACAATTTCACCGATTCATTTCGCAATAGAGTTAATTCGTGACGTCACACGCGGAGTCCAATAAAAAGTGATATTGTACAGTCGGGAGTCCAATATGACTTTCGGGAGTCCAATATGACTTTTTTCCAGGACTATCACGTGGCGGCTTTTGCCCAATCGGAAATGATGTTAGTTAAAGGATGGATAATAATATAATATATGTAGCGTGTTAGCTTCTCACTAATGTCATTGCACCAGTTTCTATTCTCCAGATATATGGAATGCGCATTCGTGGCACGAAAACCAAGACGAGCTTTGCACATTCTCATAATGATATATTATCTTTCAAATACACGGGTTGATGACAGATCGGTTATAACGAACCAAAAGCCGGACGCTTTGGGTCGTATATAGACTATATCTGAATTTGTGACGTCACCAATTATTATCTAATACGACACAGCTGTTTTGAATTTCGCGAGCGCCTTTGTCGCACAGTAGATCTGTGGGCCTACAGCATTAATGTCGTAATCGGAAAATCTTGTTACTGTATCTTTCGATTACTGGTATTGCAAATGAGAATTATGAACATTGACCTAAAATGTA
Organism: Siphonodentalium dalli; assembly: GCA_032622095.1. Lineage (NCBI taxonomy): Eukaryota > Metazoa > Mollusca > Scaphopoda > Gadilida > Siphonodentaliidae > Siphonodentalium > Siphonodentalium dalli. The sequence continues at coordinate 130,360,738 of CP136062.1, read as the reverse complement.
AGTTCATTCGTAGCGTTAGTTTACCTTTTATTGAGAAAATAAGACACAATAAATAACGACACTATAGTAACTACAGTCTACACACATCGGGGCGAGTGAAAAGTGATCGAAATTTCTGATGTGAAATATAATAATAAGAATGTCATGACAAATTTACCGTGTTCTACTTTGCGAAGGTGGGCATTTAATGTACAGCACTTGGTACGGTGCATGCGGTACTGTGCGAAAAGAAATAACATATATTTAATAAGGAATTAACTGTTATCATAAGACTATATAGTATATACATGCATGTGGAAATCCATAAATATACTATTTTCTGGAATCGAAAGGAACACATAGTTATGAACAAAGCAGAAGATAAATTCAGGCGAACTCGGTCAATGGGGAAAGTTACACGGTGACACATTTGAATGAAATGAACAGCTATGAAATGGACACGCTTCTCGATATATTAACTTCGCCGCAGTGCTCACCCAGCGTCAAGAAAAGAAATACATTGGTTAAATTCGTTAAAGATGTTCCCGTTCCCCTCTCGACAAGGTATAAACTAGTAGTTTATAACCACGAATAGTCTAGCTGTCGATCATGACTGCCCGGAAGTACGATTTGCCTAATTTATACTCGAAATTACGATTGGGGTCCATTCATTCGACGAACCCAGGAAATATAGCCTTATATTAATCTTATTTGGAGGAATTACCAGAGAATCTATAAACTAATTTTGATAAAAAAAAAAAATAAAAAAAACCACAGCTACCCTCATATGAGTGGTTTTGCTTTGGTTCGTTAATTACGCTAGCGTATGATAATATTATTCGAATGCGCGAACTACAGGTTACCATTATCTATATAACGTCACTCGAAGATTCGACAACGTGACCATGCCAACGAGTACGGGTGGTTATGACATAATGACGTCGCAATTGCCAGCCTGTTCTTATCGCTGGCATGTTCGCGTCGCATTGTTGTCGGTCTGTTCTTGTCTTGTTGCCATGCAGCTTGTTCTTGTCTCGTTGTTAATTGTCGGTCTCTTCTTGTCGCGTCGTTGTCAGCCTGTTCTTGTCGTGGTGTTGCGCTGTTGCCAGCCTGTCCATGTCGCCAGTCTGTTCTTGTCGCGGTGTAGTGGGTCTGTTCTTGTCGCGTTGTTGCCAGCTTGTTCTTCTCGCGTTGTTGCCAGTCTGCTGTGTCGTGGTATGTCGGTCTGTTCACGTTGTTTAAATGGTCGAGTGCATATCACGTCTAACGATCGCATATGAACTCAGATTGGAATACATTGTCTCATTGCGCGAATCAAGCAATGAATAGCAATTTAACGTGCCTGCCATGCATGCTCGGAAAGTAGATCACTGGAACGTGTAACGCGCGAACATCAGCGCTGGTCTGTTCTTGGTCTGTTCACGTTATCCATTTCAATCGTCGAATAAACAGATCATGTCTCAACAGCAACAGAAGTACGAAATGTATGATATTTATTGTGTCTTACATGTATGCGCCCAGTCACCATGGTGAATCTAGTTATTTGCGTTCGCTAACATTCCCGCTCGTAACCGTGATCCGACCTACACTCAAATCAATAACTTAGGCTGAAGCACCAAGTGTGATGACCCGAACTCACGAATTTGGCTTCTTCGATTTTTCACAATTCTTAGACAATTCGCAAACATCTCACAACACAATAAAATGATGTCAACTTTAACATTATGACCAATGAATTAATCTTAGCCATGTAAGACGAGTAAACTAATTAGAACTTCTACTTAGTGGCTAAATCTATATACTCGGGAACGCATCAACCTCACCGATCCACTAATTACCACATTGGCATCCTTGTGTGGAACAATAAGTAGATGATGGAAGGATCGTCCTGGTGTAGAGTCTAATGTTAGCAACTCGTAATTGAAGGCTTGTGACTATTAATCTTTGGTTCGCGAATGAAAAGGAAACGCACAATGTGCAATGAATTTGCTGAAGCCAAAACAGTTTCAATGTTCGAAATTGGTCCAGATTATCTACACTTTGGAAGGATAGTCCTGGTATAGAGTCTGATGTTAGGAACTCGTAATTGAAGGTTTGGCACTATTACTCTTTGGTTCACGAATGAAAATGAAACGCATAATGTGCAGTGAACTTGCTGAAGCCGACAAGTTTTAACATTCGAAATCAGTCCATATTATCTACATATAATACTATTTATTTGTTGTCTAATTCAATCACATGTTATACAAAGCAATACAAGAATCAATGGAGTATAAATAAAGGAAATTACTGAAAACGGGGATTGAACTACAAGCCCGAGCTTATATTAAGGCTGCCCCTTTGTTTCGAGCCCCTCTCCATTAAGTAGATAGTGGGTTGTACTTACGAGACGGACTGGACATAGTATGCACATCTCAGAGGGATAGTGTCGCTCGGGGGAGGGGGAGAGAGAGAGAGAGAGAGAGAGAGAAAGAGAGAGAGAGAGAGCGAGAGAGAGAGAGAGAGAGAGAGAGAGAGAGAGAGAGAGAGAGAGAGAGAGAGAGAGAGAGAGAGATATATATATATATATATATTCGGGTTTTACTTTGAAGAGAAATGATAGAGAACCGTCTCTTTGACTCACCTCTCATTAAAATGATGAATACATGATGTGTATGATAACAGTAAATATAGGACTGAATATTAGAATTGAAGATGACAGAATGATGATATATTAGGTTGATCACTATGAATTGTATAATGTTTATGGTCAACAACAAGTAACAAAATTTCATATAATAAATAACACTCAAAGGTTTAGATGTATGGCGTTTGGAGGGAAGGTTGACTAGGCATCGCCATACGAGCCTACGTCACTTTAACCCTTTATCCAACAAACCGGCCAAACCCGGCCAAATAAAGCTTCAACAGCCTAAAATATATTCGGTCTGTCTCAATAGAACCATACAAATATGGATATCATTGGAACCGGGTCCTTGACCACATTGTGATAGTTACAGTTATGCCCTGTGCCAATGCATTCTCTTATATATGCGAGTCGACCATTTTTTCTTACATTCTTTAACAATTTTATAATTTTTTTAATGTGTTAAGCCAATACATTCTCTTATATATGCGAGGCGACCTATGGTCGACTTGCATATATAAGAGAATGCATTGGCACAGGGCCGTTCTGTTGGGTAAAGGGTTAAGCTGCACGTCGTCATGACGAACATAACAGAGCGTGGGAGCGTCATATAGAACCAGCGCCTAGTCTAGATGACAGGGAGGCAGGGAGCGTAACATGACAAAAGACAGGTCCATATTCGGCAACGGATACTCGTCAAAACGTAAGTTTATGTTGCTTCGAACATTCTCAAGTTATTACTTAGTCGGAGGGACGCATGTACCTCCTTTGTGAATAATATATTGGTCGATTGGGTAATTTCTGTCGAAGGAGCCGAATATTGAGTTCCTTTTATATTGGCAAATCTTGATTGGGAATACCGACGGCTACAAATGGGAAGCGGTGGCACAAATTGACGAAACGAAATCCTATATATCAATAGCAAAAATGCCTGACAAGATGGGGAATTAAAATCGCGCTGAAAGAAAAGTTTAAATCGAAATCAGCGCTGCGCCAAATGCACTCTTTTTAATGAAAGTGGTCGGGTAAGAAGCGATCATGTTTTTCGTGAACGTCTGTCTCAGATAAGCTTTATCTTCGATCGATCACCCCGCTGGGATAATGGTCGAGCAGAGAATTGGTGCCACTCAGCATGGCATCGGAGGTATCCGATTGTAATATCTGAACGTTATTCTCCCCTCCGGGTTAGGATTGTGTACGAAAATCAATTGATTCATTAGTTGCATTCATTCAAACACGCATAAATAGGATTTACTTTGAATCAACTGATTGCACCTGGTATTCTGCTAACATTCGGTCGCTTATTGCTATCCACACTACTCTAATTTATATAACGTCTTGAGGTACAGAAATACCCAGCACTGTACAATTCATCGAAATGGTCTCTAACATTCCATCATTCGCGGAATTTCCTATATATGTTTGTTGGTGTGATAAGAATATACAGTAATAATAATAATATAAGTTGTTTGCTTAAGAAGGCGCCCCGTTAGTGAATTTTCAAAAAATCTCATTTTCAAACAGTCAATTTGAAGGGGAAAACCAGTATCCTTTATATACATTGTATGCTAAAGTATGAGGAGTTCTAATAAATAGTTATCCACAACGTTTGAATCTGTATATGTATCATGTTTAGCGTTGCTATTTCGAGAATGGCTTGACCCTATTCCAATCAAGGAATTAACCCCATGTTTCGAATTGTGTTTCCAAACTCGCGTAGATTATTGACTGAGTCATATTGACACTTGTTTATGTATGTAGTAGTCCACATGCTTACCATCACAATGAGATATAAGTTGGAATTATGTAACACATTTAAAATAACATTTTCATGTAGGTCGACAGTTTGACAGAAAATATTTTCAAAAATACACACCGCATTATCTAGACTATTAAAGGTACGGTTGGCCTTGGCGGTGGGTATCCTGTGAAAATATTTCCAACCGGGCCACAAACAGAAAGAACATAAAAATGTAGACAGACTTTGTCCGTATACAAATAAGAAATATCGCATAAACAGTATGTTATTGTCATATGGTTGACCATTGTTATGTAAACAAAAGCATAAAAAGTTACTTTTCTGGTGTTTGTTTATATTATGATGGTAAACATAAAGAGCGTTATTTGTGGGTGAATTCCTGATATGGAACTAATAAAGAGCGTTTATGCCATTTGTGTGTGATTAGCCAGTAGCATTGTGCTGTCTTCTGTAACACAATCAGGCTCTTGCTTAGGTAAAATATAGTAGGTCTTTATGATAACATGCTGTTTACGCGATGGTCATGGTATATATGAACGAAACTTATGCGTTTTACTGTTTTTTCTGTTTACGGTGATTGGAACAAATATGAATATTCTCGACAACTAAGGCCTCGTGTGCCTTTAACCCAACTGGGGCATACGCTCATTCTGCCACCTGAAATCAAGATTATCTGCGAGAAAATAAATAAAAACAATTGCATTGCATGTTTAAATTTTATTGCCAGCAATTTGCAGGTTATATACATTGCATGGTTATAAAAGATAATGATTTTTCCCTTCAAATTGATTGTTTGATATTGAGATTTATTTTTAATTCATGAATTGTGCGCCTCGTTAATACGATAACTGTCGTTGGATATATACATGTGTCGTGGTTATAGTTTTCTGTCGACTATTTTTGCTTTTGTGGAAATAGATTAAACGAAGAGTATAGAACCAGACACATGTTAAGCCCCATGGTGCCTTAGAGTCTAATATTATGCTCGTTTTTATTACATCGGGGTCCGGTTCTACAGGGATCAGATTAGGTCGACGAATTCGTTCATTATGGGATAATGGTGTTGTGTTTTGTGATTTGGGAAAGGTTGTAGGCTGATTATAATGAGGCAAATTCACTAAAACAGACAACATTGTTATCCCCATTCTGATTCTGTTTACACGAAACAGCCGTTTTACCACATCAAATCATTCAAATATAACTACAAATACAACCCAAAGTGGATTAACGTCAATATATCAACAGAATCACAACCTTATCATATGCGTTATAGTTGCAAGACTAAGGGTGGATACACACATGCATGTAATGTCTGTATGTAAAATACATGTATTTTACATGGCCACACCAATAATTGACAAAATTAATCACCTGCGCGCGAGAGGTCAATTTCACCAGTGAGTAGTTATAAGCCATTATCAAACAAACTGCCATCAAGAAATTTCAGGCCAGTCATAAACATGTCTTCTTTCATGGATGCCGAAATGAGTAATTCTTGTCTGATATATGTTGCTGTTTTTCACGAGTTATAATTCACTTCGAAAAGTGGATTAGAGCCGGTCGATTTTATACTTGATTTGTTTCTGTCATTTCTTGGAAACAGGGTCATCCAAAACAAAAATAAAATATGCAGAATTCTTTTATAGGATGATACCGGCTTGTTGAGATTTCTCTGATAATTTGAGAGCGAGCTCATGTGATAACATTAATTCAATTGGGATTGCAAATATTCATTATAGCGCCAAAAAATAATGCAGGTACAGCGTTGAAATTAAAAAGAGTGACACCCTCCCCCCATTTATATATATGTTTCTCAAGCCAAAGGTTGAACAAGCTCCTACCTGTCACAAGCTTGAATTATAACATTTTCGACCATAATCCATGATTGGGGGAGGGGCTGGTTCTCGAAAGCTTCTAATAACTAGGGAGTTAATTGAATGTATCAGCCAGGATTATCTGGGCAAGAATTACAATATGTTTTACTTAAATATTCCATAGTTGTAAATTTTGCGTATACATTTATAACTGTATAACACAAGAGATGAAAGGTGACGTAGTTGGGAACTCGTAGCTAGGCAACCCTTTCGCCGAATGAAGACAAACAGCAACACCGTGCATTCAAATTTAAAGCTGTATATTATGTTCATAATTATATGAATAGCATAAATTGCTGCATATTATATTAATCACTCGTAGAAAACAGACACGACAGACATGACTACGATATTTATAAAGCAGGGTGTCAGGACTCAGGGTGCTGCATGCACACCCCCGTCGAGGAAATATGCAATGGTGAATTCGGTAGCTTCTGGGATAATATAGCTCCCCGTGTGTGTTGGGGGTCATAGCCCCCTGCGTTGTGGAAGAGGCCATCACTGGTATTAACATCAATAGAATACTGACAATGATTTAAACAGAACGTCGACCATTTGAGTTATCGCGCGAATAATTATTTTAAGCGGCCTGACGACTTCGTCCCAGTCAACGGCTCTTCAGCGGTTCAGAGTTTAACTCACTGTGGTCAAACACAGTCGTAATGATTGGGTTGTCAGCGGACACATATTACACGGTGTGTATGATCCATGTAAAACTCCAAATACACGATATTTACAGAGATTACATGCATGTGTGTATCCACCCTAAAGCCATCTAAATTATGAGGAATTCTAATAAATAGTTATCAATGACTTTTGAAGTTGTATGTGTCATGTTTAGCGTTGCTATTTCGAGAATGTCGTGACCCTATTCCAATGAAGGAATTGACCGCAAGTTTAGAATTGTGTTTCCAAACTCGCGTATAGATTATTGACTCATATTGACACTTGATTATGCACGTGATAGTATCTATACATACCCGTCGGTGCGCGAATTTAAATCTGAGCGAAAAATAGTACGACTTCTTAGTTTATACTAAACCACCGGGAAACAAGAAGGCTATATGTTGATGAGTTACATGTATACACATTACGGAAGGTTGGACCGAATATTAAGGCTTGTAGGACTATAATTTACATGCGGGCAACCAACATCAAAACCATTACTGATGTATATGACATAATTATATAGCAACAAATCATAGTAACATCATTGCTGTTGAAATACTTGTAAGGAATACGCATATTGCAGACTGAAGATGCACGGAAGCACGTCCCCCTATTCGCATTGCAACGCTGGCACTAAAACGCTGGCACTGAAACAGTCTGAGTTAGTTATGTCAACACAACCCACAGTTAAGTTTTGATTTATTCTGATGTTTTATACACGCAGTGGTGGTTTTACTTCTTTCGAGTTCATTTCAATTATGTTTATAACTATTTCAATATCAGAATAATTATCTTGAGGATATAAAGTCCCGTCTTCACAACACATTGGTGATGCAGTTATATGTTTTAAATTATACACGATGTAAAGCCACCGTGGTGGTGTTTAATATGCACACGTATCTTCATTAACGATTAAGATATGAAACTGACATCAAATCCAAGCACTTTACGAAAATATATTCGTCAGTTTTGAATTCGCACAGCAAGGTGCGCGCATTCAAAGTGCGCGAATACAAAACTGAGCGAAAAATAGTACTGCGCGAATTTAAATACGAGTAAGGTATTGTGATAATGCAATGGATATGATAGAGGATTTTTACTCTGGATATTATGATAACATTCTGGCCAAATTGGACAAGTATCTAAATCGAGTGATGTCAATCAAAGTGTGAATGCCATGTGGTTGTCATAATTATGTACCGTCCAATCGACAACGCAAACATGTACTTCCTTTCGTTCAAAAGGAATTCCTGTTTATGTATATGCAATTCAAATACATAAATAATAGGCATAATAGTAGTATATACAAAATAATAATAATAGCGATTCAACAATAGCCTGGACATGTCAATTCATGTAACTGAGATCAATGACGTATCAATAACGTAACGGAAATTACCGACCGATTATTGCAAGATTATACGGTGGCAAATATATGATGGTCTCAGCCAATCAGACCAAAGGATATTCATTAAGCGGCAAATGACTGAAAAGAGAACTTGACCTTATATAGCACAAACATAAAGAGTGAAAGCGCATTGGAGCCATCCGAAACACCACCGCACCCCCAAATATACAAAATATACAAAACTCGATATAACGACTTGCAATGTAAAACTTATCGGTTTAGGCACAGGAACAATTCCATAATATGTATTTAATGTGGCTACCATGCATTGTTGTTGCACAATCGCCCGGCGGGGGTATCCCTACTTTCCAATGGGACAGTCCCACCTCTCGTTAAGATCTGATGCAATGAGTCTAAAGACAAATGTTATGTAACAGCTTGCGAAACTACAAGATCGATACATGTACCTTTAAATTGTGGGTAGTTTCAGGCGTCTTGTTTCCAAAATCAATTACTTACATGTACCCATCAAATTTGCAACCGTGGCAAATTTCATGCGCACTCTTTTGGTTAGAACATTCTAACCTTCTTAATTCCAACCTAGTACCCGTCAATTGTTGGCAATTTTCCAAATGATTATTATTGTAGTTTAAAAGTTGTGTACTTGTATATTTGGGGTGCTGTGGTGTTTCGGATGGCCCTAATGTGTTTTCGATTGTGTGGTTTTTTTTTATGTCTATGTGATGCGAATGAGTGCGATTGCATGTAGCTGTTATTTTATTTTGCCTAATAAGCGGGAAATTTATTTAGGACATTTTTAATTATTTGGTGTCAAATCTGACGGTGGATCTATTTTTTTGTAAATAAAGTTTATTTGTACATATGCTTCATATCAATAATATAGCACCGGGTCCGATCAACAGGAAAACCTATATAAGACCAGACCCAAAAACCAAAGGGCTGTGGTGTAGAGGGATGATACAGTAAAAAATACATGTACTTGTTCAATCAGGTTTAAGTGTATTATATTAAAGATTTTGAATCAAACCGCTTGGTAGATTCGAAGTATAGATGGACAGTATTAAAGATAAGATTATTTGTTGCATTACTGTCAGAATTGTTTCCATAAAGTAAGCTTTTAATATTCATATCCACATTCATGTTCTTTTGTGATCTTAAATTTTAGGCCTAAATATCACGAGTAGCTTAAATTATATTGTTTATTCTGTGGTATCCAGTTCTTGGTAGGATTGTTCTAATTTTCACATATAACAGCTATCCCCCGCAAACGAAGCGGTTTAGAAATGTGTCATTTGGATCTCGTTATCTCAGTCATCATACACGTAGGTCCGATTTGAGTTACATTTGCTATGGTCACGAACCACCATGTTTGAAGGGATATCGAGATGATGGAACTGGTTTAGTCCATTCATTTGTTGCACAGATATGGGCCGTCTATAGTGAAAATGTATCTGCGTCAACTTTGAATCTCTGTATCTGTCATAGTAGGTCATGTTTTAATGATCGTTAGTGCATGTGAACACGGGGCAGAATGAAGGGAACAATGTATACATCTGGTAAAGTTTTGTCTACCATCTCTTCTTATGGCCTTCAGTAAAATGTCCGTCTATGTATATCAGTCATCTAAGATAGGATGTGAGTGATCTTTGGTATATTCATGAACTAAACGCTGTGATATGTAAACAAACGCCATGTGTTGAAATTCGACATACTTATGTTGATATCAATGGATTCAAATTCGAACTATATTTATCTGTGGTGGGCAGTACAGTGAGACTGGGTACATAGATAAGTGCTGTTGGCATTGATTCACCGATCAAAGATGTCAATGAAAAAAATTATGAATTCTTCTGAAACGTGTATAATAAACATAAAATCTATTGTTTTGTGTAGATACTGACCATCATCTCATTCGTGATCGAGACAAATGTTTATTTTCGCTCACGACAAGCCGCTCGCGAAATTAAACAGTTGCCTCTGCCACTCATGAGATACGTTTCGGCATCCACCCAAAAATAATAGATATCCTCTATTATTGCCACTTTATAGGGCGTTCTCTAGGCCATTGATAATGTTTTTCGGGGCGTTCCAAATAGCGTATTGTTACCAGAACACCGGGCCGCGGGCCGATAATGTAAAACTCTGTTCATTATCGGCCCGCGGCCCGGCAACTGACCGGAAGTTAGATCTCGTTTATTATCACGCGAGTTACGTCCCTTTAATATCAGACTTACCGTGTTTATTTCAAGAAAATAATGGGGAAAATGTACCATATTTTCCTCACACTGTAGTGGTTTTATGATTGGAAATCACGGTATATGGTTGAATTATTGTCTCAAGCGTAAATATGCATAAATGACTTTAGCTGTCAAACTCTCATCGTTTGTCACTCGTCTTCAATGCTGGTTTTTATTTATTTATATGTTCTTGGAAATATCTTTCTCTTAATCTAGGCCTACTTCATTATTCCACTGGGTCAAATGTCCAAATATGTGGTAATAATAGTAATAACATGATCGTATCGGGCATTATGGTTTATTAACGGCCCTCTGGAATGATTAACAGCCCTCGGGCCCATTAGCGGCCATCGACTTCGTCTTGGGCCGCTAATATGCACTTGGGCTGTTAATCATTCCAGAGGGCGTTAATATAACACTAACATGATTTTTGAGGGCGTTATGGTTTATTAACGGCCCGGCTGGAATGATTAACAGCCCAAGGGCCTATTAGCGGCCCGAGACGAAGTCGAGTGCAGCTAATAGGCCCGAGGGCTGTTAATCATTCCAGAGGGCCGTTAATAAACCATAATGCCCGATGAAATCATGTTATTACTATTATTACCACAGTTTTGGACATTTGACCCATTTGAGGATTCAGTGGAATATTGAAATAGATTAAGAGAGAAATATTTTCAAGAACATTTTAATTTAATATCATTTTAACACCAACTAAATGCAACAGACTTAACACTAAGTTAACAATGAGTTAAAAGTCATTTATAGTGCATGTGAATTGTGCAGTCATTGAATGTGGCCCCAACCATGACGCTTGGTGCGAGTGGATGTATATTCAGATTACTACTAGTACTAGTAGTAGTTGATGTACTTGCAGATAAAGCACATGGAACAACTGGAACATCAACATTAAAAACTGTTCCAGGAGGAGCATTTGGTGGAATGGTTATGATGCCTTCATTCGCGATTAAGTTCACTTCAGAAGAGTCAGGTTCAGGTACTGCATTTTCTGTATTTGTGTCATTGTCATTGCTTACTGCATCACTGCCAACAATACTGTGGTCAACAGTGTAACTCCCCCCAGCAGTGCTAATGGAATCAAAGTCATCTGGGTCATCATGGTTAGGGTTCACACTTAAGGAAGCATTCAATATGTTTGAACACTCTCGTTTCTGGGCAGTAGAACTATCTGATATATAATGCTTTAAACTTTCAATGTTCCTGTGGTTCGTGATGCTTCGAATTGTTTCCAGATTAACTCCACCCCAATGCAGATTTGTGACTGTAGAGACCCGCACACAATGACATGTGTAGACTTTTGACAGACCTGCTTTCCTGGATATTCTTTGCATCATGGTTGATAGTACATTTTTACCAACTGGTTCACATTTGAACCAGTGTTCATCAGGACTATATGTCTTTCTGGGGTGTTGGAAAAGCCTATCGGAATTTGCATTTAGTTTGGTCAAATGAAGCTTGAACACTTGGACACCCATGCCATACATTCTTTGGTTATTGTATTCAATGTCGCTATGATTTTCACTACCCTGGTGGTTTTTGGTTGCTTCAGCTTCTGATATTTCCACAAATTCTACATCATCAGAATCCTTCGATATTGAAAATGTTTCTTTTGACATTTTAGCCCAACCTTCACGACCTCGCCTACCGAAATTGTAACAAAGATGAAACCATGTTGCCTCCAAAAGAATGTCCGGAGTGGTTGCGTAGTTTGAGAGGTATGCACCTACTTTCTTCATGTCTTCGTCTTCAATGCTGGGTTTGTGTTTGGGTTTGGGGTTCCCAGTTTTCAAATACAGCTTACATCTTGCAGCAAACATTTTGTTTGCACATTGGAAATGTTTATCTCGAATAATGTTTATTGGCCGACTTATTGGTGCTGATGTGATGTGGCGATGAATTGCTGCTCTGAGGCCAGCCAGAGTGCTTGGTGATAAGCTTGTGCCTTCTTTTTTTGGTTTCACTTCAGCATAGAATTTACGCAATGTTTCATTTAAAAGTTCTGGAGAAATGGTATTAAAATCACATGTTCGATTTCTCTTCTCCAACCAATCTCTGAATTTTTTTATTCCATAGTCTGTTGCTCTAGTTGTATTTTGTGGAATACTACTTTTTTCTAAGGCTTTTAAATCGGTTTCGTTTAATTCGCTAGACTGTGACATTTTGCAAGCATGTGTCGTCTGTTTACATAGGCCATGTGACTTGTCAGCTGACACGCCAGTGTCTCGAAAATAGGAGAGGGAAAAACCAGCATTGAAGACGAGAAACAAACAATGAGAGGTTGACAGCTAAAATTATTAATGCATACTTACGCTTGATACAATAATTCAATCATATAGCGTGAATTCCAATCATAAAGCCACTATAGTGTCGGGGAAATCGGATACATCTTCCCATTATTTTCTTGAAATAAACACGCCAGATCGGAAGTTGAAGGGACGTAACTCGCGCGATAATAAACGAGATCTAGTTTCCGGGCCGCGGGCCGATAATGAACTAGGCTTCTCATTATCGGCCCGCGGCCCGCTGTTTTGGTAACAATACGCTATTTGGAACGCCCCGAAAAACATTATCAATGGCCTAGAGAACGCCCTATAAAGTGGTAATAATAACCCATAACGCCTCAAAAATCATGTTATTGTTATATTATTTTAGTCCTGAATATTACGACCCGCTTTATGGTGACACAGTTGGTAGTTTCGCCACAATTGGTAGCCATGGCAATTTTTTTTAAACTGAATCTTCGATAAGCAAAGAAACATCTCCCAACTAGTGAATTTATTGAACAACTATAGAGAACTTACCTATAGTGCTTGCAAGCATTAGCTTATTTTGTCGGGCAAGATGCCGTTCGTGCAAATTGTTTCCAAAATAACTATTCTTGGTTTTCAAGACAAAGCAATCTTTCGTATCAAAATGACTCGACTTGAGCTAACAAACCAGCGAATTTGCTTTCAGTTTTTATGACTTTCATATTTTATGTTCAACATATATTTCGCATATTTCTGCCTCATGAGTTAACTACATTTAAATTTCAACAGCAGATGTCGTTCAGTGACGATTTACCCATTCTGTGGACGATAGATTGTGGTCCGATTGTTCTAACCTTCGTATTAAAATAAAAAAATCTAAAAATCGAGGATGCCCAGATGCCCACAAAACATACCCCGTTAAGTGTATATACAACGCGTTCAACTTCAACCTTACGAATCAGTAGTCCATGTTACTTCATCCACCAAAAATACTACCCGATGATCCGAATTTGAACAGCCCCCTTGTAGTATCCATTTTCACACACCCTTGAACTAAGCCCCCAAACTAAAAACATTTACTTTCTATATTTACCATTCTGTGGATGGCAAGAAGATAGTCTTGCCAGATTGTGCCACCCCCCTCCCAACAATAAAAGACAGAATTATCCATATTTCTTATTATGTAATATATATGTGTATTGGAAATATCCTATAATATCCTATCCTATTCTGAACACGTATACAAGCAGGTCAACATGTTTCAGTACACGTCAGGACCATAGGTGAAAATTTAGTAGCGTGGTGGTTGTGATTATATGTATGTCACTCGAAGTCAGCGTATTGATTGCTATTATAGGATTGATATTGACGAATAATTGGCCTCTGGTTGTTTGGTCGCGATCGGTCGACCTCGGCTGAACCATGGCGCCGTATATACATACGCTACGTACATAATTACACATCCAACATACTCTTAGTCACGATCGACTCCATATAAAGAAAACGACCTTCAAGAGAAAACGTGACAGTACCAACGTAACTGACCAAGGACAATCAATCAATTCGAGTGTCTAACACGCCGAGACGAGAAAAGTAGAACAGTCTGTCCTATAGTGTTGAGGTCTCAAATAAAAGTGATGTGAAACACTCCGGTAGGGTGATCAAATAGAAATTGTAATTTTTTTATATTAATTCATATTGACAACAAACACCGCCTTAATTATATATTAATTAAACACAATGACTCTCGATGGCGAAATCATTTGTGTTATTTATCGCTGATATTTGCGTCCCGAATAGAGATGTAAAAAATATTTGCAATTGAGCGTAGTTCAGGCGATATTTTCTATGGAGTGGTATGGTTTATTTCATTGAAATTTTCGACGATGTTAGTTGAATGCTACATCCCCCTTGTTGGTATAGCGCATGTGTACTAACTTATCAATTTAACGCACCCGAACAAGTCCATAATATGTCTTTAAAGGTATTCAATTCCATCAAAGTGGGTTCATTCGAAATATCATAAAGTCTGTAAAACAACTATCATCAAGTACATGAAACAATTAGATTGAGTTATTGTTCTTATTTTCATTATTAATAACTGTCCAATACTGACATTTAGTATGTCAAAACCATTGTTATGTAAACATTACTGTTTTAGTGGAAATGCCGCTAAGTCATATTCATGCAACAATATTTGAACTTAATATACGATTTGCGATGTTTGTTGACAAATCACTATAACAGTTTTGTTTAATTTTGTTTCAACACGCGAAATGTTTTCGTTATTGGAAACTGTCAATAATGAATATTTTAGAACAAAGTTTTATCTAATTATTCATGTTCTTCTTAGTGGTGATGTATTTTACATATTTCATATTGTGTTTACATTTTACCAAGTGTGAGTGTCCTGGGCTCCTTTAGGGCACGTTCATACCCTCGCAAATTTGTCAGGCATTATGTTGCAGGAATTTTGATACAGAAAGCTACAATGTGCCAGAAACCTAAGATAAGATAAGATATTTTTTTAAAGTCGGAGGTATTTAAACATATTACAAACACAAGCTCTGAAGAGCTTTTGACCGACTTTTGCACCTAATGCAAAAATTCTATTAAAAAGCGTCTGTATCACAGCTTACTGCATGAGAAGTAAAATCTATGTAGTACCCACTAGTAGCGATATTATCGAAATTTGCCTGTAAATAACATGCAATTATCTCGCAAGAACAAATCATACATGTATTTTAAGGCAATATGTTAGTACCACCGTTATATGTTGAACTACCGACATCTTACTTCTCATGTCGTTAGCTTTGGTAAATATGCATTTTATATGCTTTTCCCTCGTTGATATTCTGGCAACATATTACGTTTTGTATGAGAAAACATCCTGCACAAAATGTCGTGGAAACTTGCCAGTGTACCATCAATCCCAATACATGTTTATTTGTATCACGTTCTGGTGATAAAACAAGTCGGTGGATGCATACAACGCAGATATAACAAAAATGTTCTATACTTGAAACAACAAAGAAAGTATTATATAAATAGGTCCGTATAAGCCAAGGCCCGTACCAGCCTTGGTCAATATAAGCCATGGCCCGTAAAAGCCAGGGTCCTTATCCGACAGGTTCCGTATCGGCCATGATCCGCATTAGCCAGTGTCCATATCAGCGGCATACAATTATTTCGACAAGTGAAATTCGAATATAACTCTTATTTTATCCGGTGTCTACGCATGCAGTTACCGAACTTAGAAAATAGATATGGTTTATGTTACATACACGGAATTTCACGCGTCAGCGATGTCAGCGTCTGTAGCCTGGGTTTCCTCTGTCTTATTTCCATAATATTATTATAGCTTTTGGCGTCTAATATCATTATACACAAGATTTTATTCTCCAGATGTATATCAAAATCACATTTGCGGTACAAATTCAACGGAAGGATTTTCGCATTCTCATGATCTATTATGGTATAGGCTGATAAAACACGAGGTGTCGCACTGGAGATGGAATAATTGCGCCTTACTGACTATGTTTGTAGTTTATTCATTCTAGTTTCAAGATCCGATTGATGCATATGAAATATCTGCGGCAAAATATGAAATATTCCCTTATGTGTAGTGGAGCTACACTATTTATATTGTTCCGTTTATTATTGAGTCTGGTCACGTGGTGATCAGGTGCCTTATTGGAATATGGCTGAGGATTGAAACGTGTTTATTGAAACTGCTCCAATCTATTTAACGTCCAAACACAACACGATGTCAGAAGTGAGGATCGTGAGTAGCTAGACGCCTGTAACAAACATCGAGTCAGAATTTAAAACTTTTCGACGATGACGAAAGGCGGTTTTCCGACGCCAGGAAAGCTACTTTTGGGAGGCAACGTGGCCGAAAATTGGAGAAGATGGATGCAGGCATATTCGCTGTACATGGCAGCCACAGAGAAAGATCAGAAACCCGAACATCAGCAATGTGCTACATTCTTGACACTGGCAGGAACTGATGGTATTGAGGTATTTAATACGTTTGTAATCGAAATAAAATCAAGGTTCTAATCAAGGCATTCGAAGATTACTGCACACCGAAACGGAATGTGACATTTGAGAGACACATTGTTTAACCAAAGAAAACAAAGAGACCGCGAGATAATAGATTAATTTGTCACAGACTTAAATTTATTGTCGAAAAGCTGCGAATATGGAGAATTAACAGAAGGTATAATTCGTGATCGTCTATAATTGAAGAAATTCAAGGTGATGAAGTTCGATCGAGGCTATTAAGAGAGAGAAAGCGATTGAATTTTGTAAATCGGCAGAAGTGACCCCACATCGATTGAAAACTTTCACGGAGACACATGATTCACAACTGGTTCATAACATAAATGCGGGCTCTCAAAATCGTTACAGTAACAAGCCAACCTACTTTATATCCCAAAGCTACAGTACCAGGGTGTAATAAGTGCGGACAACAGCATTTTGAGAACCAGTTTTGCACGGCATATGGCAAATCGTGTTCGATTTGTCACCAAAAGCATCGTTTTTGGCGTCAGTGCCCATCATTTGTGCGTCCACCGCGGAATAATTATCGGAGGTCTATGGGTGAAGTTACGGCCATACAAACCGATGAACCGGAAAACTGTGAAACTTTTAATGAATTTGTCATCGATGCTGTTGACCAACAAACAGACCGGGTTGATCTGGACACAGGGAACACAGAACACAATAGCACGTCTGCATGGATAATCCCTATGTCAGTGAATGAGACAATAATTCCGATGGAATTGGACACATGAGCTGATGTCAATATTATTAGTTTTGATGACTATTTAAAGTTCCGAACACGTTGCCAATGCCACGTCACTGACAGAGTTCAAATCACAGCTAGACTATCAACTGCACAGTCTTAAGTACCTATATGAAGACTGAGTTATTGTGACGACCGAAATTGCATTCATCAAAAATTAAATTGACTTCATACACAGGAAATAACATTGAGGTTAAAGGTCAAGGTGTAATGACATTAAAATACAAATATCGTACAAAGCCGTCACTGTTTGTGATTGCATCCAAAACATCACAGCCAATATTGGGCCGTTCAACATGTGAGGCTATGGGACTAGTGAAGTTTGTTTCGGCCAATTTAGCCGTTTACTTCATGGCTGTTTTTCATCTGACGTGTGTGTCGGGATAAATTATGTGGAGGATTTATGTAAATGTTAGCCCACACTACATTTCCAAGTAACGATGGTTTTGTTGTTTATTTTGAGGAATAATACCGCGTCAGATGAATTCAGCCCAAATATGTTAACAGTTGTCGTGTCAAACATTCGCAGTAGGTTAGTGTTATTTAGTATTTGTGGATGTCCTTTAACATGGGGAAAATAGACTACTGCGCATGAACGAGCATGTGAATTTGTCGTTTTTAATGTATAGCAACTTGATAATCAATAACAGAGGCATTATCTGTCAAATAAGGTCGCTCTATTTACGATACCAATTGGGGAACTTTTTAAATTAAATTACGCGTAAACCAGCGTAAACGTATACCTGCTGCAAATAGAGAAGGTGCCGGAATCGGCGTACTCGCCCCAGGGCTAACTCGCCCCAATCGACGTGTGCCAACTCGGAATAAAAGGCCAGCTCGGAATAAAAGATGTATACGGGGTGTTATATGGCGTTTGGTCCGTTGTTTCTCAATGAATATTATTGGAATTTGGTGTATATGTCCGGGCTGGGACATGGAATACAACAACGTTTGAATTGTTTTTAAATTTACAAATTTGTTGATTTTATTCATTTTTTTTTCGTTCTGAAACACACTATAAAGTGTATATAATATAATAACGAACACGAGACATACATAATTTATAAACTTTTAACAAAAGATATCAAATTCAATACATGACAAAGATGACTCAGTGGAGTTTATAAAGTGAACATAAAAACATTGAGGTAAGAATCTTTTTAAGGAATGCAACTTTATTTAATGATAATAAACACATAAATTAAAATAACAAACATGAGACATACATGATTTATAAACTGTTAACAAAAGATATCAAACTCAATACATGACAAAGATGACTCAGTGAAGTTTATAAAGTGAACATACAAATATTAAGGTAAGAATCTTTTTAAGCATTACTAAACCGTTTAGCACAGTCCACTTCACTCATCCGATCATCACCAAACTTCATATTTATCTTGATATTGATCTATCAGATGAGAGCTATCAAATATTTTTTTAATTTTATAGGAAAAAATGGTCGCCAGCGGCCATATTGCATTCACGTTATATGTTATCGCGTCATGTCGATATCTAGTATTACTTAGAAATTTCACCTTTCCAGATTCATAATTGCTCCATTGACTGTAACAGATGGAATTATTCCCCTCTTCGGATAGAGTGTCACTGAAACTTTATTTTGTCAGACTGTCTGTATAGTCACTGATTATATATGGCAATAATCTGTAATAAGATGTAGCACTATTTTATTTTATATTTACATGCAGTGCTGTTTTTATACAACAATTCTAATCCCCCTAGATCATCATGTGATCGACCATACATCGCGCGAAGACCTGGTTGAATTAAGGGGGGTTTTATGGATAACTTCTGTCCTCAAGCTAGATTATACTTATGACATTTAATGGCATGTTTCTAACGTGGCGGGTTCGATATGCTTGAGACACCACCTCTCTTCAATTCACACCAAGTTCTCAGCTGTCATATTCGGATATTAGAACCCATAGCCATGATATATGGTTTATTTTGTGTATACTAGTAATATTGTTATTTTCAGTACGTTTATATACCAGTACTGTGTATAACAATGCATATAAATTAATCCATGTATACATGTATATTGATTCAACGGATTCAGTGGTTTTGTCCATCAGTCTATCAAATTTGCGGGGAAAACATGGCCACAAACAGTACACCCTGCTAAATTTCGAATTTGAATATCTGTGGATATTTTGGGTCACCGCTAGATGTGAGCCATATTTTGTTCTCAAACTGTCCTTGTGAAGACATCACTGCCAGCGGTGATCTTGAATTTTACTATTTGTATGGCTAAATAATTTGGTTGATCCTACAGACGACACCCCTTGTCCGATCGTCACCAGATTCCACAATGATCTTCTGGATAACCAGGGTGAGAGTAATCTAATTTTCCCGAATTTCGTTAAAAAACATTACCACAGGCAGCAATTTGGTATCTTACTGTTTGATCCTCTTTTGCATGACTGAATTGTTTAGCAACTGTACAGACATATCCCTCATCTGATAGTCACCAAACTTCATATTGATCTTCGGGCTGACAACTAGATGGGAGCTATCGAATGCTTTGAATGTTTTTGGAAAACATTGTCGCCAGCAGTCATCTTCTATTTTGGTTTTTATATACATGTATATCTCTTCATTCGGATAGCCAGTATTACGTAGGTACTTCAACTTTCCGCATTCCTGTCATCATTTGAAATATAAAAATTTACCTGATACATGCACCCTTCAAAATTTGTTTCGTCGTATCTATTTTAAGGGCCCGTATGGTAATATTGATACAGATATATTTGTCAAACATTTCTTTTAATGTCAATATACAGGTATTTAGTTTGTAACTAAATCTAGAAATATATAATAGTAGCTGGTGGACCCGACTTCGTCCGGGATGTTCCCCTCTGATTTTCGGAGAATTGCGCGATTTAACCTTGAATTGACCATTTTAAAGGTGAACGTCATGTCGGGTCACAATTTGACCCGTCCAAAACACTCCCCGGACAAAAGTCACGACAAAAGTACCCGTCGAAATCCGCCCGGCTTTACCCGATTTGACCTTGAATTGACAATTTTGAATGTCAAGATCAGGTCAGGGTCATGATTTGACCGTCACCCGAAACACTCCTGGGACAAAAGTAACAGTAGGTATTAAATTTCGTTGAAATACTTCCGTTTTACCAGATTTGACCTTGAATTGATATTTTTGAATGTCAAAGTCAGGTCGGGATCAAGATTTGACCCGTCCAAAATACTCCCTGGAAATAATTTCCCCTAGGTATCAAATTTCGTCAAATCTGTCCGGCAGTTTTCCCGGCCATAGCTAACAGACAAACAGACAGACAAATGTCCAAAATATATATTAAACTAGCTGATGTACTCGACTTCGTTCGGGCTATTTAGGGATGTTTTTGTGATCGCCTCCATCTGGACAGTACCCAGTATTTACAGCGTCTGGCCAAACTATTGTTCAATTGGTCCAGAAACATGCCTATATCAGCACGTTCGAGAACATGGTCCCACGTGAAATTGGACCCGTCCATATTGCTCCCGGGATCGAAGTAGTCCTACACACAAATTTTTAGTCGGATCGGTCAAGGTCCAGAAACATGCCTATGAGCGAGGTCAAGTTGTCAAATCCGAGTCGGATCAGTCGAGCAGTGTTAGAGTCTATAACACATACACACATGCATTCTTGCATACACACATACATACAGCTAGACAGGTGTTCCAAAATGTATAATCGATAGCTACAACAATTCTATGGTAGATAGTTCACGGCCGACCTGATGCATGCATCTTAGTTTTCTTGTACTAGCTGTTGACGACAACGAAACTGATTACATACTGGCTGAATACAGTGATCTGTTCAAGGGACTCGGTACACTACCAGGAGAAATCAACATCGCCTTAAAAGATGACGCTCAACCAGTTATTGGTGCATGCAGAAAAGTACCGTTCGCACTGCATGAAAAGTTAAAATCAGAATTAGACAGAATGGAGGAAATGAATGTAATTGTGAAAGTCGAACAACCAACCGAATGGGTCAACTCTATGGTAGCTGTTCACAAGCCATCAGGAAAACAACGCGTGTGCCTGGATCCTAAAAAATTTAATTCTGCAATCAAGCGTGAACATTTTAAATTACCTACCAGAGAAGAGATTATGTCAAGGTTCTCGGGAGCCACAGTATTTTCAAAATTGGACGCTTGTTCCGGATTTTGGCAACAGAAATTAAATGACCGCAGTTCTTACCTCACAACATTCAATACACCGTTTGGGATATATCGATACCTTCGTGCTCCATTTGGAATATCCAGTATGCCTGAAATTTACCACCGGACAATAAATTCAATATTTGGACACATCCCGGGTGTCGACACTTCAATGGATGATGTAATCATTGCCGCATCATGTAAACAAGAACATGATACTCGACTGAAGGAAGTGTTGGAAACCGCGCGTAATGTGGGTTTCAAGTTGCAAAAAGACAAGTGTGTTATAGGTGTTTCTGAAATTACATTTCTGGGTGACACATTGTCTGCAAGGGGTCTAAAACCGGATGCGCAGAAAGTGCGTGCCATTGTTAAAATGACAGTACCCACTCATAAAAAAAGCAGTTCAGGGGTTTCTTGGCATGGTCAACTTCCTTGTGAGATATGTTCAAAACTTATCAACAAAAACATCACGACTTCGCAAACTTCTTGATAAAAATGTACAATGGACATGGACGGATGCAGAAAGAAAGGACTTTGAATACTTGAAAACAGTTATTGCGAGTGAGCCAGTGTTAAAATGTTATGATCCAAAATTACCCATTAAAGTGTCGGCTGATAGTAGTCATGGCGGCCTGGGTGCTGTGCTACTCCGAATGCACATAAATGAATGGAAACCAGTTGCATACGCGTCACGAGCATTGACAAGTGCCGAAACCAGATACGCACAAATCGAAAAGGAAATTTGCGCACTGACATTTGCGTGTGAACGATTCCATCAATATATATATATGCACAAACAATACAAGTGGAAACTGATCATAAGCCCCTTGTTGCTATATTTCAAAAAGGGTTAAATGACTGTCCAATGAGAATCCAGCGTTTTCGACTGCGTTTGCAGAAATATGACATAAACTTAAATTACACACCAGGAAAATTCATGTATACATCAGACACTTTATCACGTGCATACTTGCCAAAGGAGGAATCCAACGAGTTAGAGCGAGAAGTTGAATATTATGCAAATGTTATTGTGTCATCGCTACCGGTTGCGGACAGAAAGCGCGAGATAATCCGCCGGATAACCGAACAAGATCAGCAAATGCAAGATTGTGTAGCGACTGTTCTGCAGGGATGGCCTGATAACAGATCTGAATGTCCGTCATCTGTTATTGACTATTGGAACTATAGGGATGAAATTACTGTGACAGATGGAATTCTGTATAAAGAAATGCGGATAATAATACCACATGCCCTACGAAAAGATATTCTGAACAAAGTTAATTCAGGGCATCTAGGGATGCAAAAGTGCAAGGAGAGTGCACGAGGAGTAGTGTTCCTGCCCAGAATAAATCAGGATGTGACGGAATTGGTTTCCAACTGTAGTACATGTTTAAAGTACAGAGACCGACAACAGCCGGAGCCGATGATGTCTCATGAAATACCAGACCTACCATGGAAACAAGTGTCGACTGACTTGTTTTATTATAGTGGTGAACAGTATATCGTGGTAGTTGATAACTATTCAATTTTTCCCGAAGTACTACCACTAAAGGATGAAACTAGTAAACAAGTTATCGTTGCGCTGAAAAGTGCGTTTGCGAGACACGGAATACCGTCCATCGTAATAAGTGACAATGGTCCATGTTATTCTATTACGGAATTCAAGAACTTTGCAGAGCAATGGGACTTCCACCACATTACATCTAGTCCGCGATTGCCAAGATCAAATGGTACCGCAGATATAACTGTTAAATTAGTGAAATCGATCACACGGAAAACCACTGAGTGTAAAGAAGACATTTACATGGGACTCTTAGCATACCGGTGTACACCTACTTGAATGCGGAAAATCACCGACAGATTTACTCATGGGGAGAAAGCTCAGAAACAACCTCCCTATGTCAGATAAACTATTAAACCTACATGGGGACGATTGTAAACACATAGTTGCCGCAAAAAGTCAAAAGAGACAAAAGGATAAAGACCGATATGATTGTCATACTAAGCAACTACCACCGTTAGTTGTTGGTGACTCAGTTAGAGTACGCGGTGCGACAGATGAGTCATGGGCGAAAAGAGGAACGGTGATTGCTGTTAATAAGGACGCTCCGAGGTCACTCCAAGTTCGGTTGGAGAGTGGCGTTGACATTCGGCGTAATATGCAGCATATTCTCAGGACGAATGAGAAGATACTGACGCAAACAGGGGATATGGTGACTGATGTACTGCCTGTAGTACGATGACTCTGATCACAATGAACAATCACAATCTCCACTCCTCATAATTCGATCAGGCCGTACAGTGAAAAAAACAGACCGTCTAATTGAGAGAATATAGACATTCAGTTCAAAGTAGAGTTATGCCACATTGTTATGTTCTGTAGTTTTAGTTGCTTTCCTTAAGAAGGGAGATGTTGTGTAGTTACACTATTTATATTGTTCCGTTTATTATTGAGTTTGGTCACGTGATGATCATGTGGTTATTAGAATATGGCTGAGGATTAAAACGTGTTTATTGAAACTGCTCCAATCTATTTAACGTTCAAACACAACATTACCTACACTACGTAATTTTGGAGTAACTTATTGCCATTGTGCTTATATGAAAGCTAACGAAATACACTGTAATTATGACATCAGAATAATTTCCAGATATCGCTACAATATTGTTTAAAATAACGTGACAACAATGCACATGATTCGTCACATATAGTCAAAATTATTCCATATTTAGTGTGACACTTATGACGATTCAAAGACCAAGTGGTTAAAACTCCCCCCCCCCCCCTTTAAGTTGTACATATACCACTGGTCTAACTCTTTCTATAATAAATGGATTATTCCAGTCCGTTAAAAAGTGTCCATCGGAATGGTTTATTATTGAATTGGAGGGATGTTAAGGTTATAAAAGCTAATAGATAAATAAAAAGGCAGTTTGAGCCTTATTTATTGAGGGAAATGTTTAGATAATAACTTCAACAAACGATGGTCGTTTGTTGAAGTTATTATCTGAACATTTCCTATTCGATAACTACACAACAATGATGCTTTAGTATAGAAGGGTTAATCTCAATAATGTTCTGCTTCATCCACACTTTCTAACAACCTATTTTTGTTCTAAGTCGTGATATGTCATTGAGGCTGAAACGACGTTTAACACTTTCAGTGCCAGGTCCGATTTTTTGTATCAACCCATATACCCTGTGCCAATGCATTCTCTTATATATGCGAGGCGACCTATAAGAGAATGCGTTGGCCTAACAATTTTTCATCATTTGTTATTATTTTTTACAATTGTTTACAATTTTAATAATTTT
The DNA here is from genome assembly GCA_032622095.1 of Siphonodentalium dalli. NCBI lineage: Eukaryota > Metazoa > Mollusca > Scaphopoda > Gadilida > Siphonodentaliidae > Siphonodentalium > Siphonodentalium dalli. The sequence continues at coordinate 130,335,639 of CP136062.1, read as the reverse complement.
TTCTTATATTCTTTAACAGACTTATTTTGTAGGTTTAGTTCCAGGGAATCTTACGTTTTTCATGGGCATCAAAATTATTACTATGAATACTTGGTGATAGTTTTGAGTTATAACATGCCCCTAAGGTTTTATCCAGTTTGTTTTTAAATTCGCTATAGCATGCTTAAGAATACCCAACAAAAATTCAACCCAAAAAAAAATTCTTTTTAATTTTTAATTTTTTTTAGGGCCGATTTTACAGACCGTAAATTAGGGCCGATTAGATCGGCCCCTGGCACTGAAAGGCTTAATAACGATCAGTCATTAAATCTTATAAATATACATGGTAGAAACAGTAATGTTGACGATGACATGAAATAAAAATAGATAAGTGCCGGATCGAGTTGATATGCACTCATCTACACCTTTTACACTTGAATTTAAGATCCATGTTATTCCGCCACATTAGAAAAATATTTTAATTCAAATTCCGAAGGATCACACTTCAGACCCAACAATTTCGGTAATTAACACGATGCGTCTCTTCGGTGTGTAGGAAATACATTGTTAGCGTCGTATTAAATTATGCCCACTGGTGAAATGCCATTACACAAGAGACAGGAGTTGACATGAATTCCAAGTACAGAGCGGCTTTCTGGAAGGAGTGCATTGTCTGGGTCATATTTATCTCAGTCAAGTACAACTCGGACGGGAAAGTGAACACTTATGATGTGAAAATGACGAGTATCACGACAATCAACATCCTCCTAAAACTCCCACACTTTGACTGGCTTTGTAGTAAGTCGTGTTATTAATCTCTACCATAGCAATGCCAGTCGAGATCATATTCCACCCATTAAAAACATGTTTGGTGTTCTGACGGGGAACTTTAAAACATTGAACAAACAATGCAGCGAATATATTCCGTTGTTAATATCTGTTCATTAATAATCAATTTCATAGCTCGAGATGCATGATTGTTGTGAAGCTATATCGCAATAAACATTTAACTATTTCCCTGGAAAAATTCCATGCTTGTAAGCGATGCAAATCAAAATAATCTCAACAAAGTTACCTAAATCATGCGACCTTGATCTGTGATCTTCGTTCACTGTGGAATACATAATTAAGAAGCAGGAAATGACTAAGAAATATATTACTTGTACCTGTATTGGTTTTTTAATGCTATAAACTTCCCTGTCATATTATCAAAAAGTGTCCAAATTTTTAACTGGTTGAGTATGATATCTACGGACATAGCCAGATGAGAGATTCATGACATAATCTACATATTGTGATTGATAGCAAAAGGGCAAAGTTGCTACGAATGTACTACAATGTGTACAAGGACCAGTCTAATGTGCGCAATAAATATAAATATATATTCCATTACTTTCTCTTGAAAACACGAGCGTTCTGAAAAGACTGAGCATATTTATTAAATTAGCCTTCAAAAATATCCATTATAAACAATATTAGATAGAGGCATGTGTACATGTACAAACATTTATATGTATCTCATGCGACACATCATTGAATAAGATATTGCGTAATTGTGCAATGTTAACCGATTGCATATGAAGCATCTTAATTGTAAGTAAAGTATAGATGAATCACGCCTCATTTGCATGGAAGCCTTTATTCAACTTCGCGCAATTTTTGATCGTTTAAAGGCACGTGAGGCCTTAATTGTCGAAAATATTCATATTTGTTCCAAACACCGTAAACAGAAAACATTAAAACGCATACAGTTTCGTTCATATATACCATGACCATCGCGTAAACAGCATGTTATCATAAATACCTACTATATTTTACCTAAGCAAGAGCCTGATTGGGTTACAGAGGACAGCACAATGATACTGGCTAATCACACACAAATGGCATAAACGCTCTTTATTAGTTCCATATAAGGAATTCACCAACAAAGAACGCTCTTTATGTTTACCATCATAATATAAACAAACACCAGAAAAGTAACTTTTTATGCTTTTGTTTACATAACAATGGTCAAACATATGACCATAACATACTGTTTATGCGATATTTCTTATTTGTATACGGACAAAGTCTATCTACATTTTGATGTTCTTTCTGTTTGTGGCGGTCTTTGACGGGTGGAAATATTTTCACAGGATACCCACCGCCAAGGCCAACCGTACCTTTAAGGGTCAGATGCACGTTTTGCCAAAATTACCTGGTATTTCAAAATGTATTTTCTCTAAATCTATCAGAATCTATCAGGAATATCTTTGTGAAATTTTGTACAAGAGATTATTGTGGTACCATATATAAGAACCATTGGACATTTGGTTATTATAATCTCATTCACTTTACTTTTATGGCATGAAAAATCTTTAAAATTTCACTGTGTTCAGGTACCGAGAACTACTGTAAAACAGATTTTTTTCGAAAGTGCATTTCATATATACATGATATCATATCTGAAGATCATGAGAGGAGACTTAATTTTTCTTGATTCATGAAATTAAATGATTATTTTCATTCAGAAAGACAACTACCATAAATAATTTTTTATTATTGAGAATCTTCATGCCATGTTTGTTGGTCATTGAAAAATTGGGCTCAGTTGAGTTCTGGGTCATGTGGGTTCATAACCAAGTTAAATCTGACCACCATATCTCTTAACACTGTGGCCTAATTTATGTTGATTGCTCCCTGCGTGAGTGGACAGCACCACATTTGAACATTTGTTTTCATTGGGCTGGCATATTTGTGACTGCTTTATTCTTCATTATAATACTTGGGGTATGATGCTATAATATGCAATTAAAAAGCTAACTCAACATTATGATACAAATGAAGCCTCCTCTCATGGAGTCAAGACAATAAGCTATTTGATGGTTGACATGTTGTTTGAATTTATAAATTTTTCTGGAAGTTCTCGGTACCTAAAGGGACAGAAACGAAACAAATATTTTCAACCTCTCAAATGTATTAAAATCCATTATTGTTATTGTCTCTTTATAATTGCTCTGATTCTATATATAATGAAAATTATTATATGTAAAATTCAAGATTGTTCACCAGATAGATCCAGAGAAATTCTTTGTTGAAAATCACTTGCCATTTCTGGCTGGATTTACTGTGATTTATGCAAAACGTGCGTCTCCCCCTTAAAGCATGAACAAAACAAAAAAATAAAAAATAATGTTGTTTATGGTAGATGTTTTGTTTAAAGGCACGTGCGGCCTTAATTGTCGAAAATATTCATATTTGTTCCAAACACCGTAAACAGAAAAACATTAAAACGCATACGGTTCTGTTCAAATATACCATGACCATTGTCATGTTATCATAAAGACCTACTTTTTTCCTAAGCAAGAGCCTGATTGTGTAACAGAAGACAGCACAATGCTACTGGCTAATCACACACATATGGCATAAACGCTCTTTATTAGTTCCATATCAGGTATTCACCAACAAAGAACGCTCTTTATGTTTACCATCATAATATAAACAAACACTGTTGTTTACATAACAATGGTCAAACATATGACCATAACATACTGTTTATGCGATATTTCTTATTTGTATACGGACAAAGTCTATCTACATTTTGATGTTCTTTCTGTTTGTGGCGGTTTTTGACGGGTGGATATATTTTTACAGGATATCCACCGCCAAGGACAACCGTGTCTTTAAATCATTAGCAATAAACTTATCCCGGAAGCTACCGGTCTGGCCATTGCAAATTTTCCCGACCGGCAGTGGGAACTAACTGGGGGCTATTTAAGTAGACATATCTTATAGTATACCTTCTTGCTCAGATTATTGCTCATAACAGTCAGTTTGACAACCGCTTATAACTACTCATTTTTTCTCGCCCATTAACGATTTATCTCTCGCACGCAGGTGATTACTTCTATATATATCGATGATCTGAGTGACCATGTAAAATACATGTAATTTACATTCAGAAAGTGTGTATCCACTCTTAGGGTGGATACACACATGCATGTAATCGGTGTCAGATCGGTTTTCCGAAGACCTATTACTACGAAGGCCCACAACTCCGAAGACCCGATTCTCCGACGGCCCACAACTCCGAAGACCCGATTCTCCGACGGCCCATAACTCCGAAGACCCGATTCTCCGACGGCCCATAACTCCGAAGATCCGATTCTCCGAAAGCCCATAACTCCGAAGGACCGATTCTCCGAAGACCTATAACTCCGAAGACCTATAACTCCGAAGGGCCGATTCTCCGAAGGTCCGATTCTCCGAAGATTTTGTTTTATCGGGGTATTATCGTTTACTAAATAGTGTACAGTCCAGTGGCGAAGCCAATGGGTCCCAAAATTCCCACTGCCCCCATTAAACCTCTACTTGCTATTTCAGACAATATGGGCCCCTACCAAAACATGTCCAATGTCATGTAAACGCCCGGAAATCGTTCATGGGGCATCAAAATATTCAAACTTTTCCTACTACCCCCACCTAAATGGTAATCCTGGCCCGCCACTGACTATACATCAGATACTATAACGTTACGCTGGCCCGTGAGATGCCAGAGTAAAATGTACAGGGGTGAACGGGGAAGAACTTGTCACCCCTGTGCATGTTAGGCTACTCTGACATTCTTGCAGCGTTTCGTTATAATATACCCGTGCACACCAGTGGCGGAGCCAGAGTTCCCATTTAGGGGTGCACATTAATTAGCATATGTGGGGGATATGTGGGGGATATATCATGCATATGATATGCCGAAAGCATATCACGAAGGCCTGATTTGGGGAGCGCATACATGGGAGGGGTCGCCCCCAGTCGTTGGTCCGGGGGCTCCCCTGGGCAGGAACACTGTGAATATTTGAATGCCTAGGAGGGATTTCCTGACGTTTACATGATATTTGACATGTTCTTTTTGGGGGCGGTCTTCCCTAGGGCCCCATTGACCTCGCCACTGGACTGTACACTATTTAATAAGCGATAAAACATGAACTTCGGAGAATCGGCCCTTCGGAGTTATAGACCTTCGGAGTTATGGGCGTTCGGAGTTATAGGCCTTCGGAGTTATGGGCTTTCGGAGTTATGGGTCTTCGGAGTTATGGGATTTCGGAGAATCGGGACTTCGGAGTTATGGCTTTCGGAGAATCGGGGCGTCGGAGAATCTGACCTTCGGAGAATCGGACCTTCGGAGTTATGGGTCTTCGGAAAAACGCTACGTAACCATGTAATCTCTGTATCCACACCAATAATTGACAACATTAATCACCTGCGCGCGAGCGGTTCATTGTTAACATGCAGTCCAGACAAGTGAGTAGTCATAAGCGAAGTAAACGCTCTGCTATCAGGACATTTAAGGCCAGTCCAAAACATGTCTTCTCTTACGGGTGTGGAAATTAGTTAAGTCTGTGTGATATCTGACATTTTGTTAATGCACATCACCAGAAGCGACACATCTGGTGTATACAGGCTTGATATAGAACATTTTAGACCACGAAGCTTGCTTGGCGTGGGGTTTCGAAAGCTTAAATCGCTAAGTGACTTAGTTGAATGTATCGGTCGGAATACTCTGGGCAAGAAGGTACAATATATGTTTTACTTAAATAGCTCAGAGTTAGCCATCCCGTCTGGTAGCTTTCGGGATCATATATAGCCCCAAGTCGGGGGTCATATTTAGCCCCTGCGTCAGGAAATCCTGACAATATTGCCCCTATGTTGGGGATCATAGCCCCTGGGTTTGGGAACTCCTGGGACCATCATCGGTATAAAAACCAAGAGAAGACTGACAATGATTTAAACAGAAAGTCCAACATTTGGGTTATCGCGCGAACAATTATTCTAAGTGGCCTGACGACTTCGTTCAGTCAACGGTTTTCTGTACGCTCAGAGCTTGGCTCACTGTGGTCAAACATAGCCGCAATGATTGGGTTGTCAACGGACACATATTACATGGTCTGTATGATCCATGTAAAACGCCAAATACACGATAATTACAGAGATTACATGCCTGTGTGTATCCACCCTTAAAAATTGTTAGGCCAATGCATTCTCTTATATATGCGAGGCGGCCTATGGTCGACTCGCATATATAAGAGAATGCATTGGCAATTTGGCACAGGGTAAAAAAATCCCGACTTACGACTGGATTTGATATGGCGGGTCACATATATATCACCCCCAAATACTCCAGACTCAGGACTGCATATACCAGCTGTCGAGTGTGTGTTCTGGGTGTATAAACACATGCATGTAATCTCTGTAAATATCGTGAATTTGGCGTTTTACATGGATCATACACACCGTGTAATATGTGTCCGCTGACAACCCTATCATTGCGACTGTGTTTGAACACAGTGAGTTAAACTCTGAACCGCTGAAGAGCCGTTGACTGGGACTAAGTCGTCAGGCCACTTAAAATAATTATTCGCGCGATAACTCAAATGGTCAACGTTCTGTTTAAATCATTGTCAGTCTTCTATTGATGTTAATACCAGTGATGGCCTCTTCCCCAACGCAGGGGGCTATGACCCCCAACATGCACGGGGAGCAATATTATCCCAGAAGCTACCGATTCACCATTGCATATTTCCTCGACAGGGGGTGTGCATGCAGCACCCTGAGTCCTGACACCCTGCTTTATAAATATCGTAGTCATGTCTGTTTTCTACGAGTGATTAATCTAATATGCAGCAATTTATGCTATTCATATAATTATGAACATATTATACAGCTTTAAATTTGAATGCATGGTGTTGCTGTTTGTCTTCATTTGGCGAAAGGGTTGCCTATAGCTGCGAGTTCCCAACTACGTCACCTTTCCTATCTTGTGTTATACAGTTATACATGTATACGCAAAATGTACAACTATGGAATACTTAAGTAAAACATTATATTGTAATTCTTGCCCATATATTGTTATCAGATCATCCCGGCTGATACATTCAATTAACTCCATTAGTTATCGGAAGCTTTCGAGAACCAGCCCCTTCCCCAATCATGGATTATGGTTGAAAATGTTATAATTCAAGCTTGTGACAGTTATGAGCTTGTTCAACCTTTGGCTTGAGAAACATATATATAACTGGGGGGGGGGGGGGGGGGGGGGGGGTGTCACTCTTTTTTAATTTAAACGCTGTACCTGCATTATTTTTTGGCGCTATAATGAATATTTGCAATCCCAATTGAATTAATGTTATCACATGTGCTCGCTCTCAAATTATCAGAGAAATCTCAACAAGGCGGTGTCATCCTATAAAAGAATTCTGCATATTTTATTTTTGTTTTTGGATGACCCTGTTTCCAAGAAATGACAGAAACAAATCAAGTATAAAATCGACCGGCTCTAATCCACTTTTCGAAATGAATTATAACTCGTGAAAAACAGCCAACATATATCAGACAAGAATTACTCATTTCGGCATCCATGAAAGAAGACATGTTTATGACTGGCCTGAAATTTCTTGATGGCAGTTTGTTTGATAATGGCTTATAACTACTAACTGGTGAAATTGACCTCTCGCGCGCAGGTGATTAATTTTGTCAATTATTGGTGTGTCCATGTAAAATACATGTATTTTACATACAGACATTACATGCATGTGTGTATCCACCCTTACACGGATCGGATTAAGCTTCCCATGGTTTGGGATGTTCACAGATTAATCAGTCGTTATATCGGGATATAAACTGTTGCGATCCCGATATAACGACTGATTAATTGTGTGATCGTTTCGACGAAACAGTTTTGTTATTGATAGGGTCCTATGACGGCCTAAGCCTATTGCAACTTCCAGCTACATTAGCCTAGAAACAACTGAACATCCCCCCCCCCACAAAACAAGTACATGATATTAAAATACAGACTTTGTAGGTAAATTTAAGTTTGAAATTGAATGTTCCTATGGGAAAGAATTGTTAATTCTACTGTTTATGCGGTGGAATAATAAACTATTTCTTCATATGACCTTTCTGTGCAAACATCCTAATGGCGGTTGGTCAAAGTAGCAACATTTAATATGTATATTATATAATATCCATGGTAGTCCAGTACTAATGCCGATGAAATGCAGGCTGACCCTGGATAAAATAACATATTCGCTGATAACATTGGCATGCTTCTATTCCGAAACCAACACGCATTAGTCGTTACTGTATGTATATATATATATATATATATATATATATATATATATATATATATATATGGGCGGTGAATGTCAACAGATGAATTATATAGTTGAAGTTTGAGATAGAAAATAGTTGAAGTTGGATATATATAGAAGTGATGATGTAGCCACCTCATAATGTTGAAGAAAGGTACACAATACTTGTTTTGTTTTAAGCACAGGGTACATAGGACATATTTCCCCTTTCTAAAAAACAGACACAACATACATGTATACCATTTTTTGGAAGCACGGACTCAGTGTGAGTGTCCATTGCTTCAAATAAACTTGCTTCAGTGAGCGTTAACAAATTATTATTCATACATTGTAACCAATTTGTAAAATACTCACGTCAAGAGACTGAATGAAATGGGGAAATATTTCAGCGTATCAATCCGGAAAGCTTCATAGATACAGTCGTGATTTCCCTAGATTATAAGCAACTAAATAATTTAAATTATGCCCCTTGTCGTTTGTGTAGGGAAACTCGAGTCAGCATAAAAAAATACCGGTGTATAATATTTTCGGTTGTTTAATATGAAAGAAAATTAAATTCATAGGCTATTCTTCGACCATTTGTTTGGGATTGATCGTCAAGAGTCTACGTTGGTCGCGATATTGGGTAGTGGGTGGGGATATTTTTCTATACTGAAATGTTGTGCACAAAAGGGGGAAGTTGTGGAAATGTCAAGTTATTTCCAGGATTAAGTATGGTAAGGCACCATTTCTTTTTTGACAACTTATGTCCGACGTGGTGTTCTAAACGCCAAAAATATTTCAGTTCAGTACCGTAATGAATCGTGGTCATGGCTTTACCCTAACACTGTCGCCTATGGGAAATAATTAGTTGATTGTAACCTCTACACAGGGATACCAAGGGAGAGAAGAGACAATGACTTTAATTAAACAGTGGTTCTGTTCTGTTAGCTAGTTATTGGTTTAGTGACGGACATATTCATTAACATATCTTTCCGTCGTCTAGATCACAAATCCCTGATGGATACCAAGGCCAAGCTAATGTCAGCTATTACAACAAATCTGATGAGTAGAGAATAATTTCCTCACTTTTTAATAATAATAATAATACAACACAATATCTATACACTCATATATGCATTCACCATGGGCGCACGGGGTTGCATGGTTGGTTTAAACTCATGTAACGAAACGAATGGCGCAGCGCTGAACCTAGGTGATAAATACTATTTTAATCTACTAGTTGGTTGTATCTATAAGGAATGGATGTTAATTGTTATTTGAACGAGATTCGGGGTATGAAAGGTACGAGGGTACCCATGTAATTCACTCATATACTATGAAAATCACCCCCGGCCGCACGGTATAATGGCATCTCCCGAATCTTCAAATGGCGTGTTTACTACCACGATGTCACATTCAAATGAACATCGTGCAAATAGTTTCACAATGGACCTAAATATTCACATATGTTCATATTGGACTTATTTGATTGTGGAATAAGCCCATTGTGGACTTATACTCGTTATTCCGTTTATGGCGCGAGCCACAGTGAAAACACGTTATAATGAGCGTACATATGGCAAGTCGATTTATGTTCATTTTGAGCGTAAACAAATAATAATGCCGATATGGGCTTATTCGTGTTTTAAGTATATGTGTCAGATATTTAGATGACATCAACTATATGTAGATGCGTATATTTGAAGATTCAATATTTAATTTATATTTCCCAAATATACGTGATAATTTTTTTGCAAAATAATCCACGTGTAATCTCAAGCTAGCATCTTTTTATTGTGACTCTTGGTGGCGATACCAATCGTAGTGAGCGTTGGCCTTCAAACATTTCGTAGCCTAATGTTTCTCACCAGCAGATGTCTCTGAGTTGTAAATTTCACGACATATGACTCATTCTTAAATTCTTTATGTAGCCATTATTGATTGTATTTTGTCATTCAGGGGTGCCGGGTAGACGGCCATTATAGGCCACGGCACTCCACACAATACACATATAAATTAACTTATATTATATTGTATTAATGTATAATGTATTGTATTGTGAAATAAAATATTATCCTAAAAAAAACAAAAACCTTTCGGATTCCACATTTTCATTTGCAAAACGATAGAAGTATAGCAGACTTATACAATAGTCGGAGAAAAGCACTGGCTGCCACGGATACGATTATGGGGTGGGCTATTTCCGGGATAGCTGTCACCTGACGTCAGTAACTACATATTGCGTTCTTCAACAAATGGGACCACATTTTGCCTAGTCATTAACCCGCCTGATCAAGTGTTCCTGCTAATTTGCTATATGCTGTTGGTGTTCCTGTTTATTTAGTTTTGATGTTGTGGGTCAAAGACCTCTACAGTGACAGTCATAACGGTAATGTTTTTTTCTTTGCATCATCATTTTGCCCACCATTATACATCATAGCGAAATCGGCAAGATCAACATCATATAATGATAACAGAACCACGTAACCAGGGATGAGCAAGGTTCATAGCCCATGATGTGCCATAAGCGACGATGACGCTGGTTCGCTTTATAAGCCTACAATTTGCGATCATGACAAAGGAAGGGTAATCCGATTCGTGTATCTGGAAAAAAATGTCATTTGAATAAACGGGGTCGGTGAGTATATGAGGTATGGCAAATGACATGTATAACTACAATATTTATATATGACTAATGAACTATTATATATAGTTAGATATGACCATTGCAAAACATTGTTTCCAATTTATTTTGCATGTAAGCATTACCACGAGCTGTTGCAACTCATGTGATAGATGTTATTGGTACACCATAAGAATTAACCGCTTCCGTGGGGATTTATGTTGCACCAGCCAGCGGAGTATCCGAGAAAACTCTGCTCAGAGATCTGTTCCGATATATGGTACCTAACATCCATTCATCCGCGTGCACTCTTAGAACAAATGTGTATACATTCTGCACAATATGTTGTTAATTTGATCTTAAACACAATTGTGTAGAAATGACACATGACAGGTGTCGGTGGAATTTCCTCAACATTGAATATGAGTGAATGAATATGTGAGTGCATCATAGTTATTAGATGATATGTGTTCTATTGGAGACACAAACCTCGCATTCTCTTATATATGCGAGGCCCCCTATGGGAGACTAGCATATATCAGAGAATGCACTGGCACATGATCTATAGTGCTGCACCAGCGCAGCCCCCGTCATTAAATGGATAAGAGCAGTCAAACAAGACACGACCTATGACAATGAATTTTTGTGAACTGGGTTATCTCTCTTTCCCCAATTTCATTCTTCATTCAGCAGTGATTTACAACTATACTATATCAGGTTTATGGAGGCACGGACTCAGTATGGTTGTTCGCTGCTTCAAATGTGCTTGCTTCAGTGAGTGTGAACAATTTTTCATTTCTTATCGAAATGACAATGTAGCGAATGCCTCTTGAGATGTCCCTCAACTCAGATCAAGCTTGAAAATTAGTGAGTCCAGATTTTCGCCCATGTCGGGGTTATAACCCGCGCCAACACTGTCTAGCCCAGACTGCTATATCCTTTAATATCCACCACCTCACCCCATCGGTCAGTTATTCATCCACCACGGCACTGGCAAAACAGACAACGCGGTGGAAAAGCTTATTGTTATGTATATGTATTTCGGTCATGTGCCTATATATAGTTTTAGATACATATATGTAGTCATATACAGGACATATACAATAACAACATAAGTTAGTTAGAGCAGTTGATTTGTCTCTAAATCGAGATAATGATCTTACTCGAGGCACATCAACCGGGCCATTGTCGTCATGTATATATTGGTGACAGTATTGATATGCATTACGAATTAGAATCATCAACTGCATTCTAAGAGCAGTTACTCTATGCTCTGTGCAATATAGTTCCGAGAAAGCATGGGTAATATACGAATGTTGTTTCTGGGTTGTGACTAAAGGTTACAAGAAACTAAGTATATAGAGTTACGCTTCTCGAGTCAGCATAAAACAAAATCTGGCTACTGATTGGTTGATTATCATTGAGAGAAATATCCCTAATCGGGAACAGAAAATCCTAGCCTACGTAAATATGGCGATCGTGTATGTTTAGATGTCCAGGAAGTTACGGAAGGGGTCTGGGTATTTTTATGCTTCTGATTTTTGTGCAGTAAATGGGGTAGTTGTGGAAATGCAAGATTATTGTTTGAAAACAATACCGAAAAGGGCGCGTTTGTTGTCACGGACTGGTGCAGCGGATGACGTTCTAAGGGAAAATTGACCACTTTAAGTTCAAATAGGCTTAACACATGGCCGGCGGGGCTTTTAGTTAACACTGTCGCCTATGGAAAATAATTAGTTGTGTGTAACCTAAATAACTCCCATGCATATATCTTACATTCAGTAATGTAAATAGTTTCAAATGCTCCATCACTATAGCGCTTTAAAGGCACGGGTGGTGTTCGTTGCCGAAATATTCATATTTGTTCAAATCTCCATCAACGGAAGGAATATTAAAATATATATAGTTTTGTTCATATGCCAAATATAATCAGCGGGTAAATAGTATATTGTCGTCAAGACGTACCATGGTGTACGTAAACAAGAACATTCTCGTGTTATAGAAGTTTTGCTTCTGTTTGCATAACACAGCGAAATTCTATTTGTTCATCACACACAAATTATATAAACGCTCTTTATTATTTCCATATCAGGAAAACAGTAACAAATAATGCTCTTTATGTTTACCATATCCGGATCTAGATAAAAACCAGGTTCTGTTACGTTTTTTGCTTTTGTTTACATAACAAAGGAAAAAACATTTGACAATAACATACTTTTTATGCCATATTTCTGATTGGTATAAGAACAAGGTATGTCTATATTTTATTATTCTTTCTGTTTATGGCGGTTTTTGACGGAGCTGAATATTTTAACAGCATACCCACCGCCAACGCCGCCCGTATCTTTAATATGCACTGATTTTGTTATAATACTCAGGCTCTATACATTTCTAAACGAGGCTCTATACATGTAATATGATAAATTTGTAACACAAACGTTCTGTTTTATAGCTTTCGACTGAATGTTTACCAGGGAATTTCTTTCATTGTTGACTGGGAATCAGCATATATGTCGATAATCCTTAATTGAAACAAATGCATCGACAAGATATTATTTATATGAGCCATCCATTTACTAGGATTTACTTGAATAGGAAACTCCTTCTAGTTGGGTGAGGAGGGCATGAATATTTCCTCAGTTGGGGTAAATAGTAATTCACTTCTTCCGGTGATTTACAAGAAGTCGCATATGCACTATTGAATTGTTGAGGCTTATAGTGCTAGACACCTTTTGCGCGACTAACTGATTCACCATATGTGTAATGGTATAGTATAGGTATAACACAGGACGACATGTATTCAATGTGCATTTGAAGTGTATTATGCCATGAATATACGTATTCTGCCTAGGCAGCCGATACGTCAGTGATAAAGCTACTAAATACGGAATATCGCGTCAATTTTGTTACGTCCACGGACGGCATATCGTAAAGGAAATGTATGATAATGTTTGGATATCACGTTTGCTAGTAGTAACAAAAACATATCGAAATAGAAGTACCGGTAGTACTATGCATATTGTAAAAAATATATAGGCGGGAGCTAACTCTTAATTTATTTTTTTTATCAGGGGGGATTTTTAAAACGTTAATGTGATCTATTTTTGAAGGGCGATTACTCGAATTTTGAAAACTCTTCAAGGGATACAACTCGATTTTTAATGTTATTCGAAACATTTTAAGGGGGGGGGGGGTAAATATATATTTTAAGCAAATCTATTTTGTTTTTCCAAATCAGGATTACTCGATTTTTGAAGATGTTATTGCGAATATATTTTGAAGGGCGATTAATCGAATTAACTCAAGGGGCATAACTCTATTTTTTAATGTTATTCGATTTACAGGGGGATAACTAAGCAAATCTAGAAATACTTTCAACGGAAATTTATAACTCGACATTTAAAGCTGTGACCGAATTAATTAACAATTTAAAGACAGATAACTTGCGATTTATATATATTTTGTTGGAAGATTACTTAATTTATAAAGGGCTTGTAAATGCGAAATTCAATAATATTTCATTTTTCACGCTGTTATCTATGCAATACTCAACATTTTGGAACATTGGAGTGTGCTCCAAAAATGATATATTACAAAAGAAATTAATTTGAAATGTTTGTATATCTATAGAGTAGAGTGCTCATTGTTTTATTGGAAAATAAATGAAGGGTGCAAATTAATTTCCCCGCCGCTGGAAAGTTTGGATGGTTTAGTTGTAAATCGCGCTCTGTGCGTATTGGAATGCCCTATATTATTCTAATGCAAGATCATCCATGCAACACCAGAGTCTAATTGCCAACCAGAAAATTATTTAATCCGTTTTGAACTAAATTAGAACTCCCGTTTTACATCGAAGTTCCGTGTACACTCTTTCTACATAGCATACTCCCAGCTCCAAAGACGGATTAAAAAAAAATATTAATCGATGTTACCCTATAAATCAATAATACCTAATGGTGTATTATATCAGAAAGTGTGCCATCGATCTCACGGGCATAGGCCTATATCTTTATTGCCTATATGGAGAGATATGTCCGGGAAGTGTCATGGACGGGTCAAATCGTGACCCCGACCTGACCTTCAAAATGGTCAATTAAAGGTCAAATCGGGTAAAACTGGTTGATTTCGACGAAATTTTATATCTAGGGTTACTTTTGTCCGGGGAGTATTTTGGACGGGTCGAATCGTGACCACGACCTGACCTTGACCTTCAAAATGGTCAATTCAAGGTCAAATCTGGTAAAACTGGCGGATTTCGACATGGGGTACTTTAGTCCGGGTCAAATCGTGAACATGACCTGACCTTCAAAATGGTCAATTCAATGTCAAATTGGGTAAACCTGGCGGATTTCGACGAAATTTTATACCTAGGGATACTTTTGTCCGGGGAGTGTTTTGGACGTGTCAAATCGTTACCATGACCTGGCCTTGGCCTTCAAAATGTCAATTCAATGTCAAATCGGAAAAACTGGCGGATTTCGACGAAATTTGATACGGGTACTTTTGTCCGGGGAATGTATCAATTGGACGGGTCAAATGGTGACCCCCGACCTGACCTTGACCTTCAAACTGGTTAATTCAAGGTCAAATCTCGCATGCGCCCGTGTCCTTGCTCATAGAGTCATGTTTCTGACAAAGACATGGGACGAATCCCGCCTGTTGCGGGCTAATCTGCTGGTAAACATTAAATGAGAGACACACTATACATATACATAGTTAGTAGTAACCTCAGTTTGTTTACATTTAAAGGTACTCAATCAAAGCAGACGCTCCTAAATTACTATCTATTTGGCTTCGGGGTAAATAATATTTGATTCGAGTCTCGGAACCGACTCATAAAAGCTCAGTGTTCAGATATCGATTTTTGAAGTTTGTTATTTCTCGAGATGTGTAATAATATTTGACACTCCAGAGAATCAACTGCCAGATTTTAGATCATTCATTGCTAATTGCCTACAAGCAATTTATTTCTCGATGGACCCCTCACTTCTGCAGATATTTCCAAAGCAAAGGATTTTTTTGTGGAAAATTGCTTCAATTGGGGGCACCCCAAGAAGTCCGAAGGCTGCAACCTGTACACAGGTTTTGAAATCTTGTTTTAAATGACGTTTAGTATTCGTGTCTGCCATGATTTATGTTAGAGAATGATTGTTTGCGTTCCAGTCAACATTAAAATGAATAGAAAACAATTAAACTGCTGGGCATCAGACTTTCAGAAATAGTTTTAGAAAGGGTGTTAGTGCCGATCACAAACCCTGTATACCCTTCAGCACATTTTCCACACTCTGTGTACTCTTCGGGATGTGAAAACAAGATCGACTTCAATCTCAATTGACTATATATCAATAGTTATCCGATAGCCCCCTATATAAGGAATATATTTTCGTCATGTTGACATCATTGTTATGTAAACATTACTTTTACGGTGATTTGTCAACACAAAAAAAAAACATCGCACAACTATTTGAGTCGATCTAAACACGTTTTTTTCTTCAGAATGTTCTTCCAATGATTTATCGAGGGACGGATGGTGACCGATGAGGACGACAATGGTGCACAATTTGATGATGTATGGAAGTCACCTGAATGGGAAAATATATATGACGTTTCTTTATGGGCTTCTGTCCATGTGTTATAAAATAAATAATTTTAGGTTTCTCGTTGTCAATATATAGGCCCGTACATACATATAGCATAAGAGAATAAAGAATATATACTTCCATATTCATCTTCACGTTTTATTGAACTTTGGTATATTGCATATTGGGCACAGAAAAGATGACAGACGACAGCTAGATAGAAATTCTCATTTACTGAGAAATTATAGGCCATCAATTTAGATACCAAAATGTTATTAAAAAGTACTTTGACTTCAATGATTTAGAAATTTATCCAGCTGTTGCCGAATTCCGCGCATCAAACTGGTCCCTGAAATTGTCCCAATCAAACCAGCCGCCCAATTCATTGTGAAATCACTCTATATATCTGCCAGACTTATATTTTCCACAATCGCAGCGAGGTCGTTTGCTAGAAACTAGGCCTACGATATTGCCCAATAATTACCATGTGGCTTAAAGTGAACTAGGCCTATGTGAGAGAAGGCCTAATTTATAATCTTCTATAGTCCTATTTGAGGCTATTTCTCTTTACGCCCTAAGGTTAAACAGTAGCGTAATTTTCTCTCTAACGTACATCACAGGCAATATATAGAACAGCTAGTATAAAAAAAACCCGTGGCTACCACGTAGTCGTAACCCAATATTATCAACATTTATGATACCTAACACAGTCCACCGAGAACAAACCCATGCTATTGATTAGAGATAACTACTCGGGCGGACAGACGTGTACGTGCCTTAAATTATAGCCGTCCCATTTTAGCCAACAACGAACGAATGTGGTGGAGCTTTGATTTACTGTGTGAATGAACCGCACACCACTAACCATTTAATGACAAAGGCATCATGTTAGTTATAGGTCTTTCCCCCACTATTCCACTACACCCGCGACTTCAACAAACGAATCAACCATGCAATTAATATCCCGGGAACCAAACTGATAGACAGAAGAAGAAACAAAAGAAGAAGAGAATATTTATTATCCTTGTCTCATCCCCCGATCGCAGCACAGTGTTATATAGAATATACCACAAAGGTCACGTCCTTTCCAAGCGTTTTGAAAATCAACTTTAACTTGAACCAATTATTTGTTAAATTAATTTAAATAATTGATGGTAGTGTATAACTATTTTTATTGTGACACATGTTGAAATGAACTTGCAATCTTTTATAATTAGATTATGATATCGGTATTGTATCAAGTGAAAGATATAATTTAGAGGCATTTTTCACTGTATTCTGTCACTTATTCAAATACTAGGCCTATGGGAGTCCCTTTTCAAATGTATTCCTTAATTTAACAGAAAAATAATTGCACTCAATCGAAAATCATTATGAAGCCATCAATCATTCAATGAACCATTCCATATTATTATTAATTTATTAATATTATCAATACATTTAATAATGGCGAGAGGACAAATCCACATATATTTGTCAATTGCAATTAAGCATACGTGAATTACACTAAACCATATAATACATTATGCTTAAGCATAATTCACTTACGCTTCAATAAGCATAATACATTATGGTGATGATATTGCAGTAAGATTATGTGTAATAGAATTATGACTTTATTAAGCTTGAGCATATTTAATTACACTTAAGAATAAATGGATATGCTTAAGCGTAAATGATTTACGCTTAAGCGTAATTCTATTCTCAGTCATAGAGCTCAACTCAAGCTGAAATTGGTACAACCACATTTAATACTAATGGCAGTAACAAACAAAATATTCATATATCAGATTATACCAATATGAATTGATTTGAATTACAGTTAAGCATAAATGAATTACTCTAAGTGTAATGCAGATGCAATACGCTTAAGTATATATCATTTATGCTTAAGCATATTGCATCTTCATGTCATTACAAATAATTAGTCATCTGGGTTAAACAGCACCTGTTGCATGACTCTTCGAATAATGTTACATCTATCTTTTAAGTTGATAATGAACGCTCTTTATTGCTAATTATTTAAGTCATTTGAGGTCAACAGCACCTATTCCATTACATTCCCTTTTTAACATTTTGCACCAATTGTCCTCACTTATCATCTTAGCTGATAATAAATGCTATTTATTGATCATATTAGTAATATGAGATCAAAGACTACTAAGCAATCCCCTGGCCAGGTGACCCATCTGTATCCATTTTCCTACATATATTGCAAGCTGATTAGAAACAATCTCTACTGTTCATATTTGCCCATTAAAATCGTCTGAGGTCAACAGCATCTAACTCATGACACTCTACGTGTCAATTCCCCCTCCCCCGTGTTAAATTTGTCACCATATCTAATAAGATTACCTGTGTCAAATTACCCATATGTACATATGTTCAGCTCAGATGATCCAAGAGTTTGGTTGCCTCTAGCCAATATATATATAATATAGTGCTCTTTGAAGGCATATCTGAGGTGAACGGAGCCTATCTAATAAAGCTCTCTGGGTCATATTACCCCAAATATAAAACTTTTCATCTCAGATTGAAATGTTAACGAACATAATTACATAATACGACCTTTTTTCAAAAAAGGGCGTATAAAAACGAGCATCGCTAGTATGTTGCAAATTACACCATTTAGCCATTTTTGTATTGTACTACTGCAAAATAAAATAGTAATGTGAGCTTACATTTTAAGAATATCTGACATACCTCTGATTTCAATGCCAAAATGTGGTCAAATTTGAAGTTGAATAAAAGGTCGGTAGACCTCATGTCCGCCTCTAAGCGTCGGCTTGATACGACCGTTATTTGCGCACAAAAACCTGTCTTTAGTGCTAGTAAACCTACATACCAAATTTAATTTCATTCAGTACACATTTACTAAAGTTATCATCCGGAAACCTATATTGGCAAAAATTCTAAGTAAAAAAAGGACATAACTCTGGTGAAAATTGGCGGGCGGAACCCGAATTCGAACTTGACCTGTGTTTTGCTGGGAGAAAGACACATTCCAAATTTGGTTTAAATCTGATTAACTCTGCTAAAGTTATCATCCGGACACCAACTTTTGGGGTTTTATATGTCTGGTCGGCGGACAAAAAAGGGCCATAACTCTCGCAAAAAGTATCGGATTAAATCGAAATTCGAACTTCAGCTGTATTTTGATATAAGTAATCCACGGGTTTTGCAAAAAATGGGCATAACTCTGGTGAAAATTGACGGACGGAACCAGAATTCGAACCTGGCCTGTCTTTTCTGCTAGTAAACCCACATACCAAATTGAATTTAATTTGGTTCACTCTAACTAAAGTTATCATCCGGAAACCTCGGACGCACGCACGCACGTGCTGATTACAATAGTCCTCCGAACCCGTTGGGTCGGCGGACAAAAAGGGCTGTAAGTAATGAACACTGACTTCTCTATTAAACCAATAACAATTATAATGACCTCAGACCATCTGAAGATATCACTCTACATGTCCAAGTCTACTGATAATACCATGTGATGTTTATTGTTGAATCTTTATTTTAAATTAGATACCATAGCTTTCTTTATCAGATTATTTGCACATCAATTGGCATAAGAGACATCAGAAAATAATATAGCCTTATCAATAGCTAAGTAGTCCAAAGGCATGGTATGGAATTGATGAATTGGGTTTAAAGTCGCTCCAAACAAATTTACCAGTACATAACACAAGATTATGGACCGATTTAAACCAAATTTGGTGTGGTGACTCGGGGTACCCTTGGCAGTTATAATGGTGTTAGTTTTTCAAATTTTGTTACTTTAAAATTTTTTTTTTTTTAATTATTTAAACAAAAAATATTTTATTATATATTATTTTTATTTATTTATTCATATTCATTTTTTGTTTGTTAAATTGAGCAAGGAAATAAATCAAATATTTTTTTTTTTGAGTGAATATATTTTTTCGAAAAAGGGCCATAACTCAGTTAAATATAGTCGGATCAAACCCATATTCGAACTCGATCTGTATTTTGGGCTGAGAAACTCACATACCAAATTTGGTTGTGACCAGAAATTATTTGAGTTATCGCACCATGCGTAAAGTGTCAACGGACAGACCGACGGACGGACGAGTGGTCAATCCGGACGACACTATGTTTACCGTACTATGGTATGGGTAAACATAACTATCAGATCAAAGTTCATCAAACCAATATTCGAACTCGATCTGTATTTTTAGTTGAGAAACTTGCATACAAAATTGGGTTCCGAGCAGATGTAAAATGGTTTGTTTCTCGAAAGATGCATGAATTCTATGTCAAAGGGCCATAACTCTATAAAAGAACATAGGATCAAACCCATATTTTAACTTGATCTGGAATTTGGGCTGAAAAAGCCATATACAAAATTGGGTTCTGATCGATAGAAAATGTTTGAGTTTATCGCATTATGCGTAAAGTGTCAATGGACAGGCAGATTGACTGATGGAGGAACGAATGACTAGCGGTCAATCAAGATGTGGTATGTGTACACATAAAAACACAACGGAAAGACAACATTATGATAAAGTGGCCCCAAGCTACAGAAAGTGAAATGAGTGATCAAGATGATCACATTAAGCGAGCATACATGAACTTATTTAATCTCCATAATAATATTGATACTATGAATTGAAATCCTTTCGAATGAAAACGTCTGCTTTTAATACATTTACATTTATCAAAATAAACTGTTCCTTGTTATATCATTGTTCTACGCACTTTTAAGCTATGGCCCATTTTCCCCCTTATAAATAATTTACCCAATTTCATAACATTTTGGTTTCAGAAAATAACTGCATTTTTGATAATCGGAAGGGAAATTGATGTGTCTCAGTTAATACAGACTGAATATGGGTTATATGTATATTTTTTTGCATGAGTTATTTTCAACATAGAATTAAACAAACCTATATACTATAAATTTGCAAAGGAAAGAACAGTGTGTATTTAGCCATGCACGATCAATGCTCATGTTTCATATACATGTATTTGTTGACTCTCATTCTGGCATTATTGCTAATGTTGGTTGTCATGTAATATCCAATCTACTTGTACAGATTCAACTATCCTGCTCTACTGCTGAAAGCGATAGCTGCCAAAGCACCAAGACTTAAAATGAATGTGTTCTATTATGTTGGGTGTACATTTGAAGGTTTCCTAAAGGTAGGGTTTGAGGATGTATCTCACTCTAATTGTTAGAAAATAGCTTTTCAATGAACTATGCTGAACTAAAGCTGAACACATATCAGTCGATGGTGACTCCACAGTACCCCCTCCCAAAAGTCAGATTCCTGGCAGCTTGATCAGATTGCATTACAACTTAAAACATATATATGAAAATACTTCACAAAATAAGTGTACATGTACCAGTCAGTTGACATTTGAACAAATGCAACTGGATGTAGTGATATTGGACAATGACTATCAGTCGAAAATATTTTAAACTGAATGTCTAACCATTTAAATGCACAAGTTACCGAATATAAAGAAGAAAAAAGACTTAATAATTATATGTATTTGCTGAACATTCACTTAGTATTCAAAGACCAAGAGAAGTCATTTCCTTAACATTAAATTTGCTTAGCATTCGAATGATATCTCTTATATATGCTTAGTATTACTCAAGTCAATTATATTTTATTGTTTTGACAGAGAAATGAGCCAGATCTCAGTGAGAAAGTCAAATTGGCCGTGCCAGTCTTCCATGGCTATGAGCATAAATGTCATGATCTCTTGTTTTTTTTATAAGAAAGTGTTCTTATGACATTGACTCAACCGGGGAACTACAAATATACACTATTAACCATAAAGTTTACAATTTGAAAGGATCAAAGTCAAATTCCTTTAGAAGACAACACCAACCTTCTGTAACTTACCCATAAATGTACACCATTGCCGGTAGAAAATCTGCATCTGCAACTAAAAAACATAGGGCATGTGTCATAGGCTCCCTTGCAGAAAACAGGAGATACTACTATTTGGACCCTAAACAAATTCAGGCAATACATGTTACCACTATGTGCTTTGAATTAATCCCCGACCACTGATATAGACTGAGCTAACATGCTGACAAACAATTGTAGGAAATTTTCACGTACCAACTGAGCTATGACATGCATACAGTATGAAACGCTTGAGACTATATATAAATTTCTCTCTAATCAGATGAAATACACACCAAGGAGGATGGGTGGCTTTGGATTAAGTGAGGGAGAGTGGATAGAGAGACTATGGTCTTACTTAAGACCATTCTCAACTCTCACAAGAGATATGTGTCCATCTCACCGGGAAGACATGTTGTCAGATGCCCTATGACAATTTGCTTCAAAAAAGTTATTAAATATGGGTAAGTTAGGATTTTTACCTAAGTTTGAAAAGAAGCTGAAAAGCATATGGAGTAAGGATTTTCAACTACATGTAGAATCAACGCAGGTCAAATTTTTATTAGGCTGGACAAACTTGAATGTCATCAGTGTACCTTATAAATCTGATATTTAGTCGCACAAAAACTTTTTCACAGATTTGGAATCCACAGATTCAATTACATAAGTTTATTCAGGGCATGTGTCAAATTATTTTTATGAATGCCACTTTTCTGGAAACACTATGTCCATGTTCTGAAACGTATCAGGACGTTTTATGGCTAATTCAAAAATATTTTTGAAACCATTGATCGTAGGATACTTCTAATTTCATTTATATTGAAGGGTATTTCATCAACGAGAGGCCGATCACGATTGGCAGATGTTAACCCATCCCTTGGCGATAGTAAATTACTATGATTGGAATCATAAATGAGAGTTTTGACGTTGAATTATAGAGTATACTGTTATGTACTATCATAGACGAATGTGCATAACACAAAGTATTGGAATTTATGGGTCACTCGCATGTATATAAGAGAATGCTCTGGTACAGGATCGCTAATGCTGCACCACCACAGCCTGGGGTTAAATGTGAAAAAGGTGACATGGACATGGAATACTTGGGTTAAGAGTCAAATTTAAGTTTACAAGGATAGTGTATCAAATTCTACCAACACCCATCAAGATAAAGACACATCACTGCTGACCCATTAATATCAATTATATAGCAGAGCTGTCAACAAATCACAGACATTGTTTATATTGATGCTGGCATCTCTGTTAAACCAATAACATTTATAATGACCACAGGCCAATTGTCGAGTGATATACTCAGCGATATACATAGCTTTCTTTATTTGCACATTGGCATAAGAGACATCAGAAAATAAAATCGCTTTATCAATAGCTAAGTAGTCCAAAGCCATGGGTGGAATTGATGAATTGGGTTTAAAGTCGCTCCAAACAAATTTACCAGTACATAACACAAGATTATGGACCGATTTAAACCAAATTTGGTGTGGTGACTCGGGGTACCCTTGGCTGAGTTATAATGGTGTTAGTTTTTCAAATTTTGTTCGAAAACAGAGACAGACGGACGAACGGACGGATACGAGTGGTCAATCCGGACAACGACACTATGTTTACCATATTATGGTATGGGTAAACATAAAAAATAATTTAACCAATGGAAAGGGTAAGAACTAAGATGTCGATTAACTAGTTCACTTTAATTTAATTCTTCTGGTGCACGGATATGGAATTCAGAGATCGCTGAACAACTCTGTAACCTATATTTTTAAATTCTCACCTCAAATAGCTTTCCCACATAATTATTAGCTGTTTCTGACAATTGTACAGTAAATACTGATCCAAGCAAATGAGAAGGCTAAAACAACGAAGAAAACATCGGAAAAGGCCATATTAAATATACAAAAGGATTGCTCAGGTTAGATATAATTTATCATCTCTTATAACAGGTTGAATAAATGATATTTAAGTTTTAAGGACATATTATGTACTTGTTCTGGTGCATGGCACTGATCAGTTAGTATCCAGGCGTTATGCACACTGGAGGAAAATGGCATTCTACTAACATTTCCGAAAATCTGAAGCAAATCGACCGTACCACTCCATAGAAAACATCGTCTGAACTACGCTAAATTGTCAATATTTACTACTCGATTCGGGACGCATCTATCGACAATAAACTAACGAAAACGATTTCGCCATCGAAAGACACTGCATTTAATTATTATATAATAATGACGGTGTGCGTTGTCAATTTGGATATAATATTTGTCAAAATTACTACTTTGGACAAGATTTTCTCCATTTATATTTGATCACCCTACCGGAGTGTTTCACATCACTTTAACAGAACTATTTTAATTTGAGCTTTTCCATGTTAAAGTGCATTGATAGATTCTTGATGAACACAATTAGCAAGCTGATATTTTGTATCACTGATTGGTATCATCCCTCATTATTAACTGATGGTGAACTCAAACCCACACCTACCAAGAGTTAGGTGCATATCTAATACATAATAGCAGCATTTTAATCCATTAGTCCCATTATTTTGAAGAAATATGACTCAAGGAAATAAATTACATGCTAGTGGGCTGGTCTTCTGAACCAACCCATCCTCGACTAGGGTTCAGAGAAAAATGACCACATTTTTGTGATTTTAAGATAAATGATTGAAGTCAGACTGAATATTGAGAATAGATATGGCAGCATGCATGAATTCTAAGTTTAAAAAGGGCCATAACTCCCTAAAATAAACTCGGATCAAACCCATATTCGAACTCGATCTGTATTTGGTGCTGAGAAATTCATATACAAAATGTGCTTCCGATGAGATAGAAAATATTTCAGTTATCGCACCATGCGTAAAGTGTCTACAGACAGACAGACAGACAGACGGACGGACTAACGACGAGTGGTCAATCCGGACAACGACACTATGTTTACCATACTATGGTATGGGTAATCATAAAAATGACTGAGAAAAACTCTGGACAAATTTGTGTCCAGGACGGACGGACGAGCTGACTCCAGTATACCCCCTAACTTCGTGTAGTGGGGTATAATAAAGTCCAATAACTCTACTGAAAATATCCGGCTGGACCTGGTTTGCGAACACGTTCTAGATACTGGCAAGTGAACTCATTAACCAAATATCTTTGAAATCCATTGAGATTTGTGTAAATGAGCCTTGTGACGGACGGAACCCATTCCTATATCCCAACAAGTGTATATGCATAACAAAGTTCCCTCTACATTTTCTGACAATTACCAGAATCATAATCCATGCTTACTCATGCAAATAAAAAAATAAATAAAAGCCTTCCTCCCTCGCTGATTTTCAGAAATACTTCCTGAGAATCAATCTAATTGTACAACTTAAAAGTATATTTACTTCAATATTTCTGTCCATGCGCATAAACATCAATACAAGCTTTTAATTTTTCTCTCTATTATCTGTCAATTTTAGTTGAAATTACTGATGCAATGGTTGGTCAATGGATTGAAGAGGAACTATCCCACGGGAAGGATGTAAAAGGTGAATATATCAATACATCTTGCTTACATTGTTTATTTGCTTTAACGTCTGGTGTGCTGATTTGCAAACACTTGTTTGTGTTAAAAGTGAATAGATTAATTAAATGGACATGGCTCTATCAATTTTAAGCATCAATATTATGTTAATGTAATGTATAAATACAAGGCAAAACCTGATATCTAAAAAAATTGTGATTTGAGTGCATTTCGCTGTGGTACCATACCAATAAGAGCCTCGCGGTGGTGCTCTTTATTGTTCATTGCAGTTGGTGTATAACAGTATTAATTAAATTTATGAATAGGCTTGTCACAATTATTTGATTAATCGACCAATGACATGTGCGGCAGTCAACTGTTATTCACTTTCATCAACGAATGACCCAAGGGGGGAGGGGGTGGGTGAGTATGATTGTGTGTGTAAGCAGTACTGTGTGTGCACTGATGCATAATTGGAAGTAGCATTTAAATAGCATTTAACAGTCTGCCGACATTTGGCATTATCTTCAAAGAATTCTATGTGCCGACACCTTTTTTTTTTGAAAATGTCCAGGTGGTATTTGTGACTGCATCCCCATCACCCTGCACAAAATCTCAAATATCTTCCACTGTACCCATGTCCTTGTTAACTTTAGTTCAAGTGAATGCCTTTTGCCAGTTTCGCGCCTCTACTGACTTAATGCGAAGCACATGCTCTGCATAAATACATATCAGTGGCCCGCAGCCGAGATTAGCTTCACTTCATGCAATTTAGCACAATAATTATTCCTTGTTGTATATGAATTAAAGGCACGTGCGGCCTTAATTGTCGAATATATTCATATTTGTTCCAAACACCGTAAACAGAAAAACATTAGAACGCATACAGTTCCGTTCATATATACCATGACCATCGCGTAAACAGCATGTTATCATAAAGACCTACTATATTTTACCTAAGCAAGAGCCTGATTGTGTTACAGAAGACAGCACAATGCTACTGGCTAATCACACACAAATGGCATAAACGCTCTTTATTAGTTCCATATCAGGTATTCACCAACAAAGAACGCTCTTTATGTTTACAATCATAATATAAACAAACACCAGAAAAGTAACCTTTTTCGCTTTTGTTTACATAACAATGGTCAAACATATGACCATAACATACTGTTTGTGCGATATTTCTTATTTGTATACGGACAAAGTCTATCTACATTTTGATGTTCTTTCTGTTTGTGGCGGTTTTTGGCGGGCGGAGATATTTTCACAGGATACCCACCGCCAAGGCCAACCGTGTCTTTAAATTAAAACACGGAACGCTAAGAGTTAATAACTGTGTTCAGGATATTTATCACAAATATGGCGCATATATGAACAATTATTTGACTATAATGGTCGATTAGTCGATTCTGAAAATTCATAGTCGTGGCAAGCCTATATATTAACATAATTCTGATCACCGGAACTGGACAGGGATGTAACTAACAAAAAAGTGAGCATGATGTCAGGCTTCAAACTGTCATGGGACTTTTATGCCAGTGGATTGAGCTCAAGTTAGCATGGTGCATAATTGCATATGTATGTGTTTTAGTTGATTTTGTAAAATAACATTTCATCATTAAATTGATCATGAGGTCAGAATTTGTTTTTGTTTTCACAAATTGGATAAAACTACTAAGTAGCACTGATGCAACATCTGGGTACAAAATGTCACCAGTACACTTCCCAAATGTGTGCATATACTAGGATCTTCTATTTGTCGAAGATTTTCATATTTTTTATCTTTTATTGTATAATGGCAGTCACATATATGTCACTTATATTGTATGAGGTTACAGCTGCATAAGAAGCAATGTTTTTCATTATTTACTGAAATTTGGAGAAACTATTTCTCATCAGGAGGACTGGAGAAAGAGCTGAAATTTTAATTATTCCAACCTTATTGGGAAAGTTAGTATGTATAATGGTTCAAAATGGTTTTAATACCTGATATTTCTTCCAATTCAGAAAGCATGACATGGGGTGAAGAGTACACAGATGCAATCCATAATCGGTCACATATACAGTAAGTACAAGTGATCACCAATTTTGGTTTTAAAATTTCAGCTAGATTCAGAATCAACAACCAGTGTGGGTAATGGAACTAAAGAGGGGTGCTTTGATATAGTTGCTCTCTGACATAAATAACCTATGTGTCCTTGGGTTCTATCTGGTTTTGTTCACTGGGCAGCATTGACACAAAAGAAGAAAGCATTGATGTTCCTAGACACTAGTGTCCAACGTGGATATATTTTGAGGTGAACAATTGGTTCATTATTATGTGCTACGCAAAATGAAAGTCATACAAACACAGAATAGAGTTTACTAGCAAAAGTCGGCCAAACATTTTCATCATTGCACAACATGTAATTCATGGACATCATCACTTATTTGAACTTTTAAACATTGAATGCAAATGCAAAAGGTGCTCATTATTGGTAGTATTGTAGAATACACTTCAAATTAGTTGCTAGGAGAAAATGCTGAGCACAAAATAAATGCACAAGAGCAATTTAGGCGATACTTATTCAAAAGTGTTACTGAAGTTCTCTATAGGGAGACCTGGCTCAAAAATTTAGATCAACCACTTTTTTTGGAGAAAAAGGAAATGATCACGATTAATTTGCAGATCACAATTATTCAACTTTGTTCTCTGGCAGTTGAATAATCAATCCCCAATTACGCAAAAACATAGCTCAACCGCTAACATCATTAGCTTAGCTGTGACTTGTGACTCAATCTTATTAATGAAACACCAGCCCTCATAATTGGCTACAGCAATCAGCAATGTCAAAGCAAAGTGCTGAAGCAAATTGGGTGACAGCAAAAGGTTTCCATAGCCAAACAGTTTGAATTAAGAGAGATGAATCACACATGGGATTGATGTTCCCATCTGAGCGTGCGCACGTGTGCATGACCATATTCATGAAAATTCATTACATGTATTTTAGAAATGAGTCACTTCAATGTTAATTCTTTGTGCAGATACATTGCACAATGCGCATGTATGTTGATGTGAATCTTTATGAGGAATGTCGCGATGTAAAATGTATAAATATATAAGTTATGTGAGAATTCATCCACCCGCATGTTATAGTATGCCTATTTATTTCTCAGCTAAATTTAGTTTCAGCGCAGCTCATGATATTTCCACTTGAATGACGTAATGAAGGATTCTGACTGTTATGGAGCACCGTATATAAAAAAACACATACAATTAGTGCCTGCAAAACTACAACTGCAGAAGTGTTTCTTCCACCACAAAATTCCCTGTACTACATGCATGTAAGCTTCAAACAATCTGTTAAATCAACATGCATGCGAAACTACTCAACAACAACAACTGGAAACTGCACTCATTTAAAGAAAATACAATTGAATTCCATTGATGTGCAACATCAGTATTTTTTGGCACCATCACTTTCATTAATTTTACATGAAAAACTATTATCTGGCAGGAGAGAGTACACTTACTAAATTTATCCCCACCCTGATATTGACAACAAATGGTTCAAAACTATTCTATTCATCTCCTTTCAGAGAGAAAATGACTATAATACCAAAACTACCAGAATATGAATCTCTGCAGAATGAGAATAGAAAAGTGACACTACTATGGCCTTTTTACAAATGATTTATACATGTAGCTCAATTTTGAAGCTCCAGTAATTTACTCTAGAAAAATAAGATTATTCCCCTCTAATGCTATAAAACATTCTAGTAGCTCCGACTACATCAAAGAGCTAGTATGTTTAAAGACTTCAGGTACGATGCAGCGAAGATAAGACGGGAAGAGATTTCTAACACTTCCTAACTCAAACCATCCTACGTTAGGGGACAGAGCCTTCTCCAAACGTTGTGGAACAAACTCCCGGACGTTCTGAGGCTTACGGATGATCGTTTAGAATTCCGTAAACTTTTAAAGACACATCTTTTTAAAATAGCTTATGGACTCAACTGAAATTTTTAACTGACTTTATCTGGAGCTTCTCTTCGAATGACTTTTTAACCATTAATTTATATCTGTGATTTTTTAGGATTTGCCATCTCTTAGACTTATTTTATCCGCGTGTTTGCTCTTTTATCCTATAGTATGATGTTCTTTTATATATAGATATATTTTTTTTTATCACATATTTTATGTAACAGCGCCTATGAACACAACTCTGTAGTGAAATAGGCGCTCTACAAATGTTAATAATAATAATAATAGTAAACATTGTCATGGAAAGATTGTGAGAAACATATATACTGAACAACCTGATTTACTTCATTACCAATAACATACAGATATAACAGTAATATGACAGAGTGTATTCAATATTCATTTTAATATTCGATTTTACCTTGAAATATGATACCATTTTTTATTGTTGCTTTTAAGTAACAAATAGTAATTTTGAATGTCAATGCTGATTAGGAAGTTAGTGTGTGGTGCAGTCAACATATGCTTTATAAACCACACAAAATGGCATTATTCCATTTTCAAACTTATATTTAAATTTGTTTTCACCGGTATTATAGTGTGAAGAGATTTGGTATTTACATATAAATTATACATTGCAGCCCTGCCACATCATGCTTAATACAGACTAGCTAATACAGACTCCCTCGGCCCCTGCACAAAGTGCGGGCCCATTTTAGAACTTTATTTAGCATTGGAGAGGCCAGCAGCCTCTTTGGGCAGTAAGGGCCAGTGGTCCCCGTGCTTTGCCACTCATTTTGAAAAGTTTTATTTGAACAAATACCGATCACCATATCATATTTGCTGAAAAAGCAATATAAATAACGGGTTTTCTTGGCAGTTTGGCGGATGAGTGGGTGCGGTTGACAAATTGGATATATGGTAATTCCTAATTCAAATTGGAATGATTACTATTACTATGATGATGATGATGGTGATAATGACAATGACGATGTAGATTATTATGAAGATTATGATAATGATGACACTGGTGATGATGATAACATAGATGACAGCGATGACAATTATGATGACAATAATAACGTCCATGATGCTGATGATAAGGATGACGGTGATGATGGGATAATGATGATGAATGATGTTGAACGTTGATAAAGACGGCGACAAAAATGTTAATGATGGTGATAATACGATTGATGATGATGATTATGATGATGATAACGATTAGGAAGATGATGATGATGACGATACATGAGACCCCATTGTATATATGTATAATCACGTTCTGCATTAATTTGTACAGTGGACAATAAAAGCATACAATTCTCGATCATGTATTATCACAAATGTAAACACATAGTATCCACCAAACGGTGCCATATAACATATCTATTTGTATGAATAAAACATGGTTACTAACTCGTAAATAAGTAAGTGCATCAATGATCAACACTGGTGGACAAATAAATCCTCATTTATCACTCCCTACATATATATAATTCATAACATGCCTTTTTTGCTATTTCTCCAGTTGACCAGTAAGATCAAGAGAATAGAAAAGACGGCAAAGATCCTCATCACATGGGATCAGACATATGACGAGTTCAAAAGATCACATCACCAGTATAAACAGAAGAAGAGAAAGGAACATGTGCAACAGCTGCAGACGCTAGCAGTGGAGAGACAGATCCATTTAGAGTCGAAACGAAAGTATTCAGGTAATGCTTCCATTATACAGTACATTCTAAAGAAACAGTATATTCTGAATTTGTATTTTAAAAAGGATATATGATCCATGCAAAGAGGGAGTAACCTGGTTCATGTATATTAATTAGCAAGTATGTTATATACTGACCTGGTGAAAGTGGTTTATTTTAATATACATGCATGGAGTGAATTCTTGCCTTAATATATCATCTGCCAATACTACATGTTGTTATCAATATACCTTCATATTGATATGATAAAATGGTTTAATTATAATAATCTAAACATAGGGACTGTTGTTCTTCATAACTGTGGACCTATCGGTACTAGAAGTTTCTGAATGCACTTACCAAGACATGTCTATAAATCAGGTGGCTTGCATCTGCCATAAACATCATCTGACATTCTGCTTTCTCTCCACTGACTGCTCATTATAGTGATGTCTCTCCAAGGGTTTCACCTAAATAGTGGGTATGTCAAACAGTAAAATCAGAACTAGCATCTAGAAACAAAATTCTTAAAAATTACATGCATGATTAGTAAACTTTATTATCTTTTACCTCATAACAGATGGCCAAGCAATAGCCAAGAAGCTCTCCAAACAAATAAATGCCACATGTAGAATGATCCGTCGGATATTGGATAATAGCAACCAGTTGAGTGGCCTACCCAGCCTAAAATATGACGACTGTCTTGATGTGGGAGCAAACATTTATGATTGCCTGACAACTGATTCATCACAGGTACTTACATACCAGTACATTAAGTAATTATGTTTTATCAATTCTTTCATAACGGGTCGGGTAGTATTAAAATAACTCCAAGATGACAAAATGTCCTGTACCAGACCCAAATTCAAACTCGATGAGGACTTTTTCTATAAAGGCCACATACCAAATTTCAACAAATTCTGTTGGAATATTATAGTAGTTAAAAACTGCACAACAAACGATTAATGTCTCTTAAAGCACATATAGTACTCATGATATCTATCCCAAAACTGATTTAATATGTTAGTTAAAGACATATTATGGACTTATTTCGATGGGTGATATTTAGAAGTTAGCACGATGCCAACCAGAGGAATATAGCATTCTAAAACATCGCCGAAAAAGTCACAGAAATCGACCAGACTACTCCATAGAAAACATCGTCTGAACTACGCTCAATTGTAATTATTTACATCTCGATTCGGGACGCAACTATCGGCGATAAACTAACACAATTGATTCCATCATCGAGAGTCATTGCTTTTAGTTAATATTTAATGATGGTGTGTGTTGTTAATTTCGATTAATATTCGTAAAAATAGCTACTTTGAGCAAGAGTATTATCAATAACTACATGTAGTTGGTCACCCTACCGGTGTGTTTCACATCACTTTAACATATTAGTTAATAGGTTAATTAAAGCGGACTGGACTCAGATTTCCAATATTTGAGTGATTTGTTTAGCCTGAAGTAATAAGTACATTACCATTATGCCAAGTGCGAGTACCAATGGAAATGGACATCATTCTGGAATAAAACACATTTGTCAACCAAAATCTGACAGGAGCTGCGATGTGGCAGCATTACAAATCCTGTGCCAGTACATTCTCATAATATGCGAGTCTCCAATAGGGAGCCTGTCATAACAAGTATATAATTTAGAGAATACACTGGCTTACAAGGTCAACATAAATACTGTTAGGGCAATGTATTGTTTTATATGCGAGGCTCCCGATGGGCCCATACATAAGAGAATACTTTGGCACAGGTTTTCAAAAAATTTCAGAAAGCTCCAGTCATGAAAGGGTTAACCTGAATTTTTTCAGCAGACATCTACTCATATAAATTATTTTTAAATTTAGTATTGATGCTTGATCATTGTTTCTGCCAGGAATGTATTGAACATTTCCCTCCAATAAATAGAACTTCTGCAGTTTTCTTATTTGTTGTCTGCTTATTTTACCTGAACACCCATCAAGAATAATAATAGACCATTCAAATAGAAACTTTTATAACTGAGTGGGAGAACTACATGCATCAAACTAAAGAATTGACAGAATCAATTTTGTTTTCTACAGAACAATGCTATTGATAGAAAGACAAAAAGAAAGGCCATTCTTAACTGGCATATAAAGAAAAGGGCAGAAGAAGTGATATGCATTATTCGTGCCGACATTGAACAACTCATGGTCACGTTATATCAAAAGGAAGAAATGCTAAAAAATGAGATGGATGAGCAGCAGGAAAAGGATCGATACATGCAGGGTCTAGCAGTGATAAGGATGATGAAAATTTAATCAATTTCATCCAGACTCAGAGACACAATTGAAGCTGTTAACATTATTCATGCTGACAAAACAGAAGAAAGTGTGGTTAATTTTCTACCTGATGACGGGGAATATACAGATGAAGATGAATAATATATCAGCTACAAGTGGACTGTCTATTCTAGATTTCCTCAAAATGACCCTAGGTGAATGAAGTGGGTCATGCATATAGCAACCACTGTTATGTAAACATTACTGTTACAGTGGTATTACCGATCAAATTCCAATTTTGGTGGTGATCAACCAACCCTAACTGCTGTTTATCAAATGATCAAACTTCATCTGTACTTTTGTGGGTTCAAACTGGTGTACCAAATTTAATTTTATTCAGTTAATATTACATTAACTGACGTTATCATCCACATTTCAAAGCAAATATCAAATATAACAAATATCCGTAACTCTATTCATTGGAAACTAAAATTGAGCCCGAATTTATTATGCAATTTATCTTTTCATTGTAATGTTTCGGATTACATTAATATCACACTCATCTTGCTTAGTCAGGGCTGTAAATGACTTGCTACTTACATGTGCCATATTTGTGTTGGTCCAGATCACAATCAGATCCTTGCAGCCTACAGATGGAGAATGAAGTATTTATGTTTATTTCCAAAGCCAGCATTAATAAGCTGGAACATAGCCAAATATATTTACATATATACAATCCATTTATAGAAGCAATATTTCTCATAGATTAAAAACACTCCTACAACATTTCCATAACAAATTCACCATACTATTATAACTAAGATACAACACATAAAATTCATTAACATAGTACATTGCATACCTATGCAATTTATAATTTAATGATGTGTGGAATTAGATAAAATATGTTTTTAACTATATCTAATATTAATTCACCAGTGTACATGTAACACATGAAAAGTTGACATTGTATGATGCTATAAGTTTACAAATGTTTTCTTTATTTATAATGAAATAGTAAGATGATTTAATTTTGAAATTGAATGGCTTAGAAGCTTAATTGTCCCCAATGAACCAATTTGGGGATTATAGAAATAAGTGGTGTTCGTGCAATTTCGGTGGTAACAATGTTGTTGACAGGTTCATAAACCATATACATGTAATTAAATATGTTGTCACTTTATATAATATTGGTGTATTGTTTTAATTACACAAGCATAACCAGCTTTTCAAGAGTGATCAGAATCATGTTCAGCTTTTCATATTCATGTGGGCCTATAAATGAGATTTGTGGACTTTTCAAAGCCACCAAAATGCTCGAGTTTTATTTAACTTGAAAAAAGAACACAATTTTGGAGCATCATATGTTTATCATGTTTAATTTAGTTGTGAATGTTAGTTACCATATTAATGTTAACAGTACTTGTTGAAAGCTGACATCTCTATTAAGCCAATAACATTTATAATGACCTCAGACAATTTGTAGAGTGATATCTTCAGCTGTGCAAGGCAGCACAGATGTCCAAGATACCATAGCTTTCTTTATCAGATCATCTACATGTACATGTACAGATTGGCATAAGAGACATCAGAAAATAATACATGTATAGCCATATCAATAGCTACATGTATGTAGTCCAAAGGCATGTGATGGAATTTGGTTCCGATCAGATAGAAAATATTTGAGTTATCGCACCATACGTAAAGTGTCTACGGACAGACGGACGGACAAACTACGAGTGGGTAAACATAAAAACTTCAAATTTATAAGTCCTTTCAATTCTGTATATCTCATTTCCTGATTATAGACAGAAAACCTTCCCCGGATTTGTTGAGTTATGTGCCTTCAAAAACTGGATTTGATCTGATTTGGGGGCTCAATTTTTCAAAATGAATCAAATTAAAAAAAATCGAGAATAAAAGGCTTTTTCATTGTTTTTGTAATATCAAAAATATATTCATTTATGATTAATAAGGCTTGAGAAATACTCAACAAATCTGGAAAAGGTTTTCTGTTCTGTAATCATGAAACTGAGATCTACAAAATAGCCTTTAAATAGACATGATATGTAAATTGGAATTTTTTACGTACGTCTCTGGAAATTCATAAATTAACTTGAAAAATTTCCCCCCAATTTGTTTCACAAAATTCACCAATTTCCCTTTTTGCTGTTGTTATTTATAAAGGGTTTATGTGCTTATTCCTGCATAGAAAAATCATGTTGCAATTAGTTCTGGGTTAAACCATAACTGCACTGGACTAAAATAATGTGTTCACAGTTTGAAAAATTGCTGAAGGTACAGTAATGCCTTAAGTAATCGACCTCTTAACCAAAGAAGAATTATGGGTAACTTTTCAGGATTTAGTCGGAAATATGGCTTCTTGTCATTGATCGGAAAGCTCTCGGTGAGGTCAATTACTTAGGGCATTACTGTACACAAGTTGTGAAATCTCATTCCAATGAACTGTGTCGACAGCTAACCATATGTACCCTTCCTTCAGCACATTTTAAAAACCTGAGTACCATTCAATAAGTGACCCCGTCAGCCATAGTATTATATAGTTTTACATATGCTTATACCGGCAGGCATGTAACATGTATACATGCAGCATATGGATACATGTGTTGATATTCCTATTACAAATAAATTTATTTTCTTCAATCTGTTAGTTGAGTTTTGAAGCCATCAATTTTGTAGTATCACCGAGACCATCCTAGATATTGAAAGCCAGACAAAATACGACTCCAAAAGTGTTTTGCATTAAAAATTTAATTCACACATTATACTTGAGTAATTTTAATGGCCAATTCGGAAATTTATTATCCCTTTTGGTTGATTTCTTGATCAGATATCAAAATCACCTGTACTGAGGTAAATGATGAGGATAAGCCAGGCAGAATTATCAAACAAGATGCAGAATTTGTAAGGATATATGAGACAAGATATTGAAAATTGCATTTACCATAATGGTATCGAGATGTTCTTTACAAAGGACTTGAAAATTAATGAAGGTTTTTAGATGGCTTATGGGTCTGGCGTTGGATGGAAATGGGGTATTTTACAACACATATAGATTGAAATTGTTATCATTGTATGATAATTGTCAAATTGAACCAGTAATTAGTGTGGAAACCTTGTCTTTAGACCAGCAGCAACACAATGTTCTACTTTGGTCTGAAACATATATCAGTTGGAATGTTTCTAATATTATGTGGCGGGTGTCAAAGGAAAATGTGCAATAGTTGGAGAGATTGGAACCAGTTGGAAAATTTGGAGGTGAAATAAGATTACCCACTTCGGAAATGAACGGCACAGATCCAGTTGATTATCTCCACAAGAACAAAGAACAGGCCGACATGCATGGTTTTATAAAATAAAAGGTCAGCAGACCACAGTGTCCCCCTAAAAGGTGGCAAATCGATGCCGCTTTGTTAAAGAAATTAAAACAAATGTTGAAAGTCGAAAAGGGTTAATAACTCTGTAAAAAAAAAAAAATCCGTCATCTATATGCATGTTGCACATATCCAATATGTGGGTAACAATATTCTGAAGTTTCAAATATTTACGATCAAAACTGTATGAGTCGAAAAGGGTTAATAACTATTTCAAATAAAAGGTCAGTGTCCCCCGAAAAAGTGGCAAGTCGATGCCGTTTTGTTGAAGAAATTAAAAAAAAATGATGAAATTTTCTAAGTTGAAAAGGGTTAATACCTCCGTAAAAAAAAATCTAAAAAAATCCGTCATCTATATAGATGTTGCCCATCTCCAATATGTGGGTAACAATCCTCAGAAGTTTCAAATATCTATGATCAAAACTGTAGGAGGAGTTGAAGGTACCCTCATACAGAAAATTATAAAAAATGTTGAAATTTTCTAAGTCAAAAAGAGTTAATAACTCCGTCAGAACAAAAATTCCGCCATCTATATACATGTTGCACATCTTCAATATATGGGCAACAATATTCTGAAGTTTCAAATCTCTGGGATGAAATCTGTAGGAGGAGATGATTACACCATGAAGGTACTTAAAAGTGTGACGGACGGACGGACCCCGTTTCTATTGTCACCCAAAAACAAAGATTTCGGGGGACAAAAATAATTTTCCCCTCATCTATATGCATGTTGCACATCTTCAATATATGGGCAACAATATTCTGGAGTTACAAATCTCTAGGATGAAAACTGTAGGAGGAGTTGATTACAACATGAAGGTACTCAAAAGTGTGACGGACGGAGCCCATTTCTACAGTCCCCCAAAAATATTTTTTTCGGGGGACAAAAAACGTATGTGTCTGTGTCTACCGGTACTGTCGTCTATGTTTGTGAATCAGTCGGAATATAAAACGCGGTCTTGAATTTCGATTATTGATGCCATTCATGAAGTTTGCAAGAGATACATAGTACGGGATCATTCTTCTTTGTCTGGGGAAACTATGTCACGTGCTACCGATAACCACTCGCATTCAACTTCGAAAACAATAATTATCCGGAGGTTTCGTTTAGCGCGATCAAAAATATACCGGTATCGATCGCGCCCATTTACGTCTGGAATCATTCAAGTAAAGGCTATATATAGCGTGTAATATACGACAACTTGATTAGTATACAAAAGCAGACTATCGCAAAAGTGATATTTTAATTTAGGGAGTCCACTTAGCCCCAGGGAAATAAAAGTCGTATACCATATGTCGAAATATATTATTATAGAATACGTTCTTTCCCCATAAGTCTTCTTTGATGGACAATACGGCAATATGCCAGACGCATATTATATTGGGCACATTCGAAAAATGAATCATGATGTGATTTATTAATAGAAATCGCAGCAAGTTTCCACGAATTAATTGATTTGTATCTTATGACTGCATGGTATACTGCATGGTATACGGGTACCTGTATAACTTTACAGACAACACAAATTGTAGGCCTTTCCCCGTGAATTTGTCTCTCGATCCCACCTAAATTTAAATGTTAGTCTTGGGAAATGAGCTGAATGGTACACATTACTGGTTTGGAAATAACGTCCCAATGTGGCAATTAGTTTTCTTGTCATGCCACGAATTTTGTTGGGGAATAATTGTTTATATGCCGGTACCTGTGCATTTTACGCGTTACAATAATGATGAATAAAACAAACTGAACACAGCTGACGGAAATAGTTGCGTCAGCGTTGATAGCAAACAAAGTACAGTACACTACAGCACATTTTCAAAACATACTATACATCCTATGTACTCTATACCATTCGGCACTGACGCCTTGTTAGGCATATGCTAGTGTGTCGATCCCATCCCCTCAGCCCTACTTTATATAGATATAGCCTTATAGTCCTGGTCTGTATACATATACAATTCACAGGAAGGTATGTGATCAATTGACATACTACATTTAGTAAAACTACCAATGTGTCGATCTGCATGTAAATAGTATATTAACACGATTACCAATAACATTAATATCGCTTATGTAGTTTGTTTAATTTAATTTCACTTCCTGAACGGAAGTGATTAACCGAGCCCAATACGACCGACAGAAAGCTGGCAATAAATGAGTGTTGGTTTTGGGCCAAGTTACGTGCCCGCGCAATTCAAAACAATCTGCAGAATCTACACAATTAAACGATAAACTTACATCGTTCACAGCGTCATATTTTAGACGATCAAACTGTTTTTACTTCCTACAGCTTTTATAATGGTGACTGCCTTGAAATTAGAAATATTTCACAACAATGCTGAAAACAAATAGAATTTGGAACAAATTATATTTAATTGATACTTCCAACTACTTCCTCATAGGAAATGACAATTGTGAGCCCAAAAATTATCCAACGGAAGTCGAAAACAATTAAGAGCTAATGATGAACCACGAGGCTTGAGAAGAAAATTAAACTGTTTAAAACTGATAGGAAACTGTCAAATTATATATGATATAATTGTATAATTCATTCACCATAACAAACTGCACAAGTGAATAGGTTTATTCTCAAAGCATTTATCATAATCCAATTGTTAATGTACCAGTAGTTAATTAATTGGGCAATTAGTTCTAGTTATAAATCAGCATCAACATCGTAAAACATTTATAATTAATAGGCCTATATTATATTAATTTCCCGTTTCGTCATCACAATCATCACCATCTAACACCCAATCATGACTACCATAATCCCAGTAAAATCGTAAATTAAGGCATAACTTCTCTTAGACTAGATCGAATATATATTAGAGGCACCACCATCATCAACCATCATCAACTGTATTCAATATTATCAAATCACCAATAACAATCCATCATCACTTCAATTTATCACTGACACTAACATATCATCACCACCACGTCATCATCATCCCCATCATCATCAAATCATTATATCCTGAAATAATTTTCATCAATATCGCCATCAATGATCATCATCAATATCATAATTATCACCATCACCCGACACAATCATTATCATCAAACCGTCACCCCCATTGCATTCATGTAACCAATATATTTTATATTATAATTTATATTTATGGATATAATATGATCTTGGTGACGTTACCATTTTTGACTATGGTTTTCTTGTTTCCCCTGCTCTCGATTTACCATAGGCCTACTGGTATATATAGCTGTCGCTCAACAGAATTGCAAAGTAAATTGTGCGACTAGTTATTATACTGACGTAGGAAAATTTCCAACCACGAATACTGTTTATATCGGGGAAATGAAGACATTGATCGGTAACATAGATAATTTTATGAGAATGTACTGCATAAATAGTCTGATCGCATGCCCCTTTAATACCTTCGTCATCATTTTGAAGACAGAACTTCACAGAAGATAATGGCCGCCCCACGGAGACGTTTATCGCCAGAAAACGACGTTTCTAGTCGAAATCTGAAGAGTATTGCTCGGGCGACAATAGAACATACTCGGGCGACAACGGAGCACACAGGGCGGGAATCGGAGCGAAAACATAAATAATCGATTACAACATTTTGCTGGCTTTTTGGGCAACAAAATTATTGGGGAACATGTATCGGTTGAAGCTAGACTCAAACGTTACCATAATATGTTATCAAACTTACCTTATATCGGTCTTTAGAAGTTTTTCTGCCGGTAAATTTTGAAATTGCTCGGGCGACAATCGGAAAAACTCACAACGGAATCGGACATTGCTCGGGCGGAATGAAAATTCAAGGAGCATATCCCCCACAGTGATGGGCACCAGACTTTCAAAAACAGTTTAAGTAACGATTTTAGTGGCGAAACGATGTGTACCCTTTGAACAGCACATTTTCAAATCCTGTGTACACTTCAGCACTTTTTTTGGTGAGAGTGACCCCTTCAGCCATAGTAAGCTCACTCTAGAGGATCTGATAGGGATAATCTTTTTAGTTTTGGGAAAGGGTCCGGGGTTCATGCAATTGGGAAATATAGATACCGTAGTGGTGTAAATTGGGAATTTTCTAATTGAAATAATGACACTACCAAATGAATTTAAAAAATAAGATGTTTAAAGCTCAATGAATAAAACTGTATATTCCAGCTCATACAATAAAGTCTGTGAGGTCACTATAAATCTGCTACATGACAAGTATAAACCAGCTCATGTCAATGCGTCAAATAAATCTGATATAGACTTTATTCTAGTAGTTGAAATTATTATATACAAATTATAGTCAGGACTATTATATATGATTGATTCTTGGTATAATTTAGCAAATTCATGTAGAACATCCCTAATCATATCAAATTGAGTAATTAAATAAACATATTCCGTAGCCATTAGTCTTGGGGTTAAAGTAGCCTATTTTCGGGGAATCGTATTTTTGGATGTTTGTTAGCCCACTAACCAGGGTTTTGTGAGCATGAATTTGCAAGTTAATTAGGCAAATAATGACAAATTGAATTAAAATCAGTAACTGAAGCTAAAAGAAACTGGAAGAATAAAGTAAAGTTGGGAGAATGAGAGTGGTAATTTTTCAGACAGTAAATTGGGAACTTCGATTTTTTTTATTTACAGATGGGGGGGGGGGCGTCTGGCAAATGGGGGAGGGTTACCGGATATTAAGGTATTTTGTTATGCCTTAACAGATGCTGATGCTTACCCCAATCATCTTTAAGACATTGATGTAACCTGATCCTTTCTGTAATAATGTGTATACAGGTAATGCTGTATTCTTCGTTTCATCAGATATTTAATATCTTACATTTCTCACAGATAAAGAACAAGTTTGAACAACATGGATCAGACTTTGAAAATAAAGAGAAAAACCAGGTAAATTTCGGAACTTTAAAGAGGACAAGTTTTATTATATTTTCATTTATTCATTAACTTTTTGCTTCAAAATATAAATCATATCCCCTCTCCCAGAAGACTGATTATGTTATCAATATGTTATCCTACTCTCATCACTGCGTCATTATGTCCATTTTGCATACATTATATACATGTTTAACCTCAGAGCATTACTTAAAGGGGTACTGTGCCCCAATTTCAATAAATTCCCAGTAACAATAACGATATAATGATAATATTATATTTTAAAATAACTAATTTGAGTCGACGATGTCTACTGAAAACGTTCCGGTTAACAGGCTATCATAAAAGTAAAATTTAATTATTTAATATAAATTAATTTATGGCTGGAGTCATAAAATGGAGAATTATGCCATTACGAGTTACCGTTCTTGAAATCTCATCTGTTCATTCTGTTGCCTGTCTTTTGTCGACAGCCATTCGCGAACATTATTGAGTTGCAAACAAAACATGTTACCTGTAAAAGGAAGGCCCGCTATAACCGATTCGGAAAAAAGGAGAAAGAAACAAGAGCCAAACTGACAAAGTGTCAAGTATTTTTTATAGGGAGTGAGATTGTTCGATGGAAGAGATTGAAGGCATCAATTAAAGCTGTGAACAATGAACTTCCGGTTCTTCCTGCGACCTGCGTCTTCTCCGGTGAAGGTCAAAAACATGGCGTGTAGTATGAAATCGTAATATTTTCGTTTCCAAGATCAATATTTTCTTCGCTAAATTAGGTTTATATGAAACTCATATAACAAGAACACAATCTAACTTGAGAAAGTTTTTTCAATGGGAGTAAATAAAAAACATTGTCTATCCCTGTGTACAGTACCCATTTAAGACACATGTAATTCATATTTTATTAACTTGCAGGAAATACCAAGAGGAAATCTACTGCAACATAAGGAGGAACTAACGGCAGCATGGGAAGATGGCACGAGGAATGGTAGATTGCCAATAGATAAAGCTAAAGTGAAAGAACTAATGACAAAGTTTGCGGATGGCACAACAGAAATACAAATCAAGGTATAGTGTTATGCTTGTCGGACATACATGTAAGTGACTTTTGAAAGCAGTTGACACTGTTCAGTCAATCATTACAATCAGACAGCAATATTGCTATATTGAGATATGAGTAGTTTTGCTCCAATGTCGGGTCAGTTTTACAACTTATCCGTTTTGAGAAAATAATCTATATATACACTTGACTAGAAATGTTTATTTCAGCTTATATTGGTTTTAATGCTCCAGAATCCAGAGCATGTTGAAGTTGACACACTATTGATTTGTTCCTGTATGGGTACACAACAATCAGAACTTAAAAGTGAAACACCCCGGTTGGGAGATCAAACACAAATGTAGAATAATCTTGCTCAAAGCTGCTCAAAGTAGTTATTTTTATAAATATTAATTCAAATATAAATCACATATCGTCAGTTAATATTTATTAAATGCAACACATATCAATAGCTAAATCATTTGTGTTAGTTTATTGACAATTGTTGCATCCCGAATCGAGATGTGAATATTTAAAATGGAGCGTAGTTCAGACAGTGTTTTCTATAGAGTTGTATCACATGGTCAATTTCTTTTATATATATATATGTTATTATTTAATTCAGGCAAGATTGCCTATAGAAATATCATAAAGATCAAACTTACTTCATGCTTAAGTATGTAATTTATTATTCACATACCACATTTTCATAAATGTGGCTATACACTTGGTACGAAATTAATGTCACTAACTTTTATAAGGATTTTACCCATAATACTGCCATTATACCGTACTTGTATTGTGACAACTACATCCCATTGTCTGGAGGTAGCCAGTACACTCCACCTAGCATGTCTGGTTTTTGGAAACAGTAGCGGTACCACTAATATATGTGGTGATAACCTCTATACATGTATATATACAGATACACACACACCATGTCTGTTGATAGTGTTCCTACCGGTATTCCCGGGCTCTAAATAAAAGTGCAGGCCCAAATAATAGTGCAGGGGAAAAATTCCATTGAAAGTTAATAACAGTGCAGACCCAAATAATAGCGCAGGAGAAACTCTGAGCAAAACATCAACTATAGTTAAAAAACATTATAGTGCATGTAGCTCAAGCATAGGAATCAACATGGTATGTGTCATGCAGTGTTTGATTCAATATTTAAATGTTCGCATGTATGCCATATACTTGAACATGTACATGTATAAAATTATAAGCTCATCAATTTGGTATCAGAATCATATACAAATCTTGAGTTTGTGCTGATTTCAATTTTCATAGCCTCAAAATTCAGACTCAAATAAGAAATGTGCAAGGGGGTGGGGGGAATTTATCAAGAAAATAATGAATGTTTATTTGGAACCCATGAATATGTTCCATAAGTCCCAAACAAGACATACAGGTAAAGCAGGCATGAGATTCACTCTCATGAAATTAAAATTGCTAAATACATGCCTATCAATCCACAACACATCACAGACATGGGGCTTTTTAAGACAACTTTATTTTTTTTGAAATTTTTAACTTTTTCTCAAAATATCAATAAAAAACTTAGGGGCGGCCAGGTCGGCGGGTTATTTTTAGGGTCGGTCGATGCACGGAAACATAGCATCTTTTTTGTTTTGGCCTAACTCCCTTATCATTCTTTCTAAGATCCTAGGAATTATTTGACACACATGCATTTTATTATAGAGATGGATACATAACAAAAATCGTCTTGAAACAGAAAAGGCAAACGGCCCAGAAAGAAGGTATAAGTGAGTAAGAACATCTGGCAATGTAGTGCCTGGGAGGTGATGACTTCTAAAGTGCTCAACGATCCAGGTATGTAAAATGTAAAAAAAATGAATCCATCTACAAGAGATCATCTTCATTTACACTGTCACCTCATT
Organism: Siphonodentalium dalli; assembly: GCA_032622095.1. Classification (NCBI taxonomy): domain Eukaryota; kingdom Metazoa; phylum Mollusca; class Scaphopoda; order Gadilida; family Siphonodentaliidae; genus Siphonodentalium; species Siphonodentalium dalli. The sequence continues at coordinate 130,290,818 of CP136062.1, read as the reverse complement.
AATTTCTGGATAACTTTGGGCATATCTTCAATGACATCCAGCCTTTCCTGTATCTTCACTTCTACACTAGGCCAGGAGTATGATAGCGTGGTATATACAATGTTTTCAGAGGTTCTGTCTTTAATAATATGCATGCCATATTTAGTATACAGATTTAACATACTAACCCAATACCATAAAAGTTAAACCCCATTACACTCAACTTGTTGCTTTTGTGTTCTATTTCATATCACGAAATTAGGATAGATAACAGTTTGATCGCCTAAAACAATTATTTGTGTCTCAAATTTCAAATATTTGACATAATTAAATTCAGCGTCTATAAGTGTTATTTCATAACCGTCTGTAATAATATTGAAATATCCAATTGATTAGTTGTTGTTGAAAAATTGATTGGTTGCCGAGTTTCGACAAATCGCGAGCTGTCAGTGTAACTGTCACTGTCAGCCGAAATGTCAAGCCATACTTGGGATTCAAATTACTCGTTGTACAATTCGCCTCACCTATTCATCCCTAGTTCTCCATAATTAACATTATTCACTTTATCGACTCGATATATCCACCTTTCGTGACAGCTGTGTAGTTTCGAGTAATTGGGTAAAATAACTTTTTTCCTGCATCATTTTAAGAGCACGCCACAGGTGTCGGCGCAATTATTTGTCGCAGACGTGTGAAATGAATTATATGCACATGTATTTAACATGCATAATTTGTAGCATTCAGTAGCATAATTACATTCTTCAATGATCGGTAATGGAATATATTTGATTTGGACGATACTTTCTATCAAGTTTGTTCTCTATGTATGCAATTGTTTTGTGGAACTATATCTGTTGGGCCTGCGATATTATCGGTACCAGGCACGGATTCATTTGATACCTTTTTTGGAGACAAAATTTAGCTTTTATCAAAAACGCTTGATTTAGATAAATTTTATCTAAAAATGTATCAAGTGTAACTGATATCTTGGGTACCGTTTAACCAGTTAGGCTTTAATATGGTTAGTGGTATATAAATTTGAATAAAAAGTCGGCCGACCACACGTGGGGGATGGGGTGTGGGGGAGTTGGGGTAATGGGGTGTCCCAACTTTGTTCAAAATGTTCAACAGTTGGAAATTTCATACTTGCCAAACATTAGTTGTAAATTTCACACCAACAATATGTTGAAAATGTTCTTGTAGTTTGATTTTGATTTTCAAACGATGTATTGGGGGGATTAATTGTTTTTGGACCAATATTTGCATATTTTCCTATTTGATGTCAAAATTTTGGACTGAAATGGTCATCTGTTGGAAATTATCCAACCTCGGAGGGGTGGGGGTGACAGGTTGGAAACACCTGGATAGCTTGTGTCCTGATCCCTCCCCCAATGCCAGTCAAAAACTGCTAGTTAATTTAAGAGAACAATATTGTCATACATTTGGTCAACATTGGAATTGTCATCAGTTGTAAATTTTCCAACCTAAGTGGGGTGTCAGGTTTGAAATTTCCAACTCTAGGAATGCTTAATGAGGCTAGTCTAGATGCTACGATTTTGCGATTTTCTTGTTCAGTTTACAAAATTTTCGCACACCGGGCCATTGTGTTATTGTCTCTCCCAGTGGACAATACAAAAATAGTAGTAAGATTAACAATATTTTACTACATTTGGTCAAACTTATGGACTGAAATTTTCCAACCTGAGGGGGAGTATGGGGTTTGAAATTTCCAACACTATAGGAAAGCTTCAGGTGAAGCCAGTCTAGATGCTAGGATTTGCGATTTTCTTGTTCAAATTTCTAAATTTTCTCACACTGGGCCGAACAACCATGGTCAACCCGGTGTGTCGTGGTCTCTTGCCCGTAGCCGTGTGCATTTGTATGGAGTTAGACCACTAGATGTTAGGATTTATGCAGAAGTCAGGTTAAAATATCTGCATGTTCTTATACCGGGAATATAGAACCATGTTTTATGAAGATATAGAATATTAGGCCTGAGCACTGAGGTGCAAGGAGGGGGGGGGGGGGTGGTGCTAATGAAATTATGCAAAAAAGTAATTCTGATTCAAGAGGGGTGGGGTGCAGTTTCCCAAGGTGGACACCCCAAACGAAAACGCTCTAGCCATGTCCCTGCAATCAGTGGCCCCCGGAAACGTGACAAGTCGATGCCGCTTTGTTAAAGAAAATGTTCTGTGTAAGACGGAAGGGCTAATAATTCCGTAAAAAAAAGAAAAAAAAGTCATCTATATACATGTTGCACATCTCCAATATGTGGGTGACAATACTGTGAAGTTTTAAATATCTACGATCAAAACTGTAGGAGGAGTTGATTACACCCTGAAGGTACCATCATAAAGAAAATTATAAAAAACAAAATTTCAAATTCGAAAGGCCCATAACTCTTGGAAAAATCATTGGATCAAACTCAAATTCGATCTTGACCTGTATTGTGATATGAACGACCCACAAAAAAATAGAATTTCCAATTAAACACTCCAAACTAGAGTTATCATCCGGAAACAAAGATAAAACAATTTATTTTAATTTTCTAAGTCGAAAAGCCCATAACTCTAAGAAAAATCATCGGATCAGAATTTCCAATGAAATAATCCAAACTTGAGTTATCATCTGGAAACCAAAGAAAAAAGAAGTAAAAATGAATTTTCTAAGTCGAAAAGAGTCCATAACTCTAGAAAAAATCTTCGGATCAAACTCAAATTAGAACTCAACCTGTATCTTGATATGAATGATCCACATACAAATAGTATTTGCAATTAAAGGATTCGAACTTGAGATATCATTCGGAAACCAAAAAGTAAGAAACTTTCTAAGTGAAAAAAAAAGTTGAAAAAGGGAAATAACTCCATAAAAGAACATCGGATCAAACTGAGAATGGTAGAGCACCTATTCTCTTGGTTGAGACACCTACATATCAAGTTTCAATCAAATCGGATGATCATTACTGGGTATTAACTCCGGATGGACGGACGGACAGACAGGATGTATGGACGGACATGGCTGATTACAATACTGTATACACCTGTCAGTAAGCCCATCCTCGAAGATAAGCCCATTCTGGGTTTTTTACCCTAAACAAAACATGGGGTGGTCCTCGTAGATAAGCCCACCCCCATTTTTGAGCATTTGGAAGGTGAATACAATAATGTCTTTTTTTATAATGTATAATAGGAGAATATACTCAAGCATATCTGTGCTTTTATTATTTTGTCCAGTTTCTTAAATAAAAAAGATGTATATTAGTATACACTTAACATTGTTGTGAATTATACACATCTTATCCTATTCTATTCTTAGTTGTTTGGTCAGTCAAAAAGGTATCAAATCAATAAAATCAAAGGATGTGTCACATATTTTTCACACCTATCAGATTAATTCCAATGGGATGTGGAGTAATGACATGGTGTTTTTGTAGGATCCTTTGATAATGCAGAAGTGTGATGTAGGTTACTGCATCTCACTGTTGTGTTTTTTATAAGAATTAGCTTGATTAATAAGCATTAGTGTAACTAAATTAACTTGTGAACTCATCATACAACCCTATTGTGTTTAGTATGGTGTTGGCACAAAACATGATGGTAGGTTGGAAGCTGAAGGTTAACTTGATTTTTGCACGGGGAGCTCCTCGAAGACCCCAGGTTTACGGACGGGTGTATACAGTAGTCCCCCGAGAATAAATGTTTCGGGGGACAATTAAATGGGCCTGATGGTTTTTTGTGAAAAAGTTGTTTTTAGATTTACTGTGTGTGGTAAGAGTTATGGCCCTGGATTCGCAACTATTTGACTTAGTGACCTCATTTTAACAAATCTGAATATGAGTCACATAGGGAACATCCATACTAAATACGAACCTATTCTGTCATATGGATCAGAGAAGACCATTCTTGATAGATGGATGGAGGCTAGGCAGACATATGGACAGATGGACAGACATATGAGTAGTGATGACTATAGTCTCAAGGTATTGTCTCAAGGTGAGCTAAAAATATTTAAATTTTGATAGCTTACATTTATAGGTCACCCTGAACATGCCTGTAAAATTGAGAAAAATCTCCAATGCAGGCTGCCCATAGATTCAAATTTGAAGTCCAAGATGGATGCTAGCAGCCATGTTTTTTTTTACAAAAATTTGGAAAACATTATTGGCTTCCATCTAGAGGTCATCCCGAAGTTCCATATGAGGTTTGGTGATGATATGGATGAGGGAGCGTGTGTCAAAGGATTTAGTCATGCAAAGAGTAAATTCCAAGATGTGTTGTATGACTGAATGATGCCAAACTGACTCCATGCCATCTACAAGTCAATGTCAACAGCCATGACAAGTTTCATAATGATCCGACCAAAGGTACAGCCTGAGATGGCTCCATATAAGCGCCTGGAGCTTGATGTCAAATCCTCTTCTCTCTCAGACTTATCATACTTATATATCATTTTGTAAATTGTTGTATAAATCTGGGATAGTAAATAAAAAATGTTTACACCAACCTGTAAAATCCAAGATGGCTACCAGGGACCTTGTTTTATTGCTGAAATCAGCCTGAATGACCACAAAATGACACATGTCAATACTAACATCCACTACAAAAAGGATCAGATCAACACTCTGGTCTGTAGCCCATACCCACATGGATGACGGATATCAATACATGGCAATATTTAACTCGAACTTTACAAAGTAAAGTTGAGCTAAAAATGAGAAACTCCTCTCTAATTGCTATCAAATTGGATTTCAATCACAGTCTATATATGAACAATTAACACACTCATAATGAAAAACCCAAAGGTGTTGATTAACCAAGTGTGTTTAACATGAGGCCAAAAAGATATGTTTTGTTCAGGTTTTACAAGTAATGATCAATTGAAAATGTTTGCCATTATAAAGTTTTGAAATACATTCAGCATAACTGACCACTTAATGGCACTTATTTCATAAATATTTAAGTTTTCCTAATTTACATCTGACAAAAATAGACCTCATAATTGTTTTTGATTTTTGGATGCTATATATTTGCTTGGTTGTAATATACTTTGTTTGATATGCCAGAAAGTGCAGCTCTATCATCTAAAGAGAAGATGAAAAAGGCCAGTACAATGTATGGAAAACTAAGTAGTGATGGAAGAAGCGAATTAGATAAGGTGGTAAGACAGAAAAACAGAAGATGTACGGAGTCATAATATGACTGACCCGAATACCAGGAGGCAGCTGCAATCAAAGCTGAAGAAGGAGCTTGTACAACAAGAGATGGACAGTCATCCGGTGCATACCCCGGCACTTTGACGTCTCTCGGTACTTATACGCCCCCCGGCACTTATACGTCTGAAAGGATACTGTGCCGCATAAACTATAGATACAGATACCCCCTCGTGGCATACCCCTCGTGGCCACATCTATAACTTTTGACGGCTATACTTAGACAGATGGACCCGGAAATTAGCATTTTCATATAAACAAAGATGAATAACTATGGAACAAAAAACCAAAATGTGCCATTAAATGTCCTCATAGTGGTGACCATCCGTACAAAATTCCATTGAGATCCGAGCATTATTGTTCAAGTTATGAGCTGAATAGACATCGGATGGACCAAACAGCCAACATTTTCAGATAAACAAAGAAGAATAAAACAAAGATGAATAACTATGGAACAAAAAACCAAAACAAACATTTGAATGTGCCATTAAATGTCCTCATAGTGGTGACCATCCGTACAAAATTCCATTGAGATCCGAGCATTATTGTTCAAGTTATGAGCTGAATAGACATCGGATGGACCAAACAGCCAACATTTTCAGATAAACAAAGAAGAATAAATCTAGAATGGAAAAGCGGAAAAAAAATGGAATCCTCTTTTGAATTTTTGGCTGGAGGGGTATAACAATGGCATAATTCTGTGAGAATAAATGAACAAACCCTGTAGTATGTGGGTATCCTTTCCCCAAAACTGGGCTCTCACATGCAGTAAAAAATATCAGATAATTCACGTCCAAGTCACTACATGCAGTATGCCTACAATGCCATATCTTCCTATGAATAGATGGATAGGGGCCTCAGTTATATGTCCCGAACTTCTTCTGGGACTCGGGAGCATAATAATGCAGCATACCTACAATTTAGTTCATGAATTGGGGTAAATAATATAAATGTGGACAATATCTATATCTGCATGAATGTGTATCAAATTTTAATAAGTTGCTGTATGGCCTTCAAATTGTCAAACTAAAAACAATTTGTAATAAATATTTATCTTATTCTTGCAGTGTGATGATTTGAACGATGCTGGGCTCGATGCCATTGTACTAATAATGAACAGAGATACATCAACCGTCATGAACATGTATGGAAGTCCCAACATAAACCAATATTTTCAAGGTCGACACGACATTCAAATGGGGCTGATCCAGCACGTTTTTGGTATGCATATGTAACAATGGTTCACTAAAATGATTAATTTTAAGATTAAGTTATATGTACATCATACACCCTAATTTGTACCACAAAATTGTGACGAAAGCATTTTTTCAGATTAGCACATTAGCATTATTCATGCTATGATGTTTTAACATGTTAACTGTCGACTCCCATGCAAACAGTATGAGATGACTCGTATAGGCAGTCAATGTGTAATGGATTTTTTTGAAATCCAAAGTCCATTTGTAACTGAGAGAGATGATATTTCCTCATGTAATCATCACAAACTCTAATAAAATTGCCATTAAAGGCACGTGCGGCCTTGGCGGTGGGTATCCTGTAAAAATATATCCACCCGTCAAAAACCGCCACAAACAGAAAGAACATCAAAATGTAGATATACTTTGTCCGTATACAAATAAGAAATATCGCATAAACAGTATGTTATGGTCATATGTTTGACCATTGTTAAGTAAACAACAGCATAAAAAGTTACTTTTCTGGTGTTTGTTTATATTATGATGGTAAACATAAAGAGCGTTCTTTGTTGGTGAATACCTGATATGGAACTAATAAAGAGCGTTTATGCCATATGCATTGTGCCAGTAGCATTGTGCTGGCTCTTGCTTAGGAAAAACGTAGGTCTTTATGATAACATGCTGTTTACGCGATGGTCATGGTATATTTGAACGGAACCGGAATGCGTTTTAATGTTTTTCTGTTTACGGTGTTTGGAACAAATATGAATATTTTCGACAATTAAGGCCGCACGTGCCTTTAATAGTAATCAAAAGCGGCCATCTTTGTCATTTTTAAATGTTGTTCTTTAATTTTTAATGTCCCTATTGGCCGCCAAAATGGTTGGTTGGATTCTACTGTAGGGGTGAACCAAACTAAAAGTATAAGTTTGAAAGTCTAGAGTTGAAAGTGGTCCACCTATTTGTGATTTATTGAATATTTGTTTAATATAGTTTTTCAATTGGTTAAAACCAATTTCAGTGTGAATTCAAAGTGTGAAAACATATATGAAGAAATAAATCACACTGTGAATTAAAATAGTTAAATAGTTTTAAAAGTTTCTAAAATTAAATAAATTCAGTCATCTTTTATTTTAGTGACCCAATAGCTCATTTCCACTTGTTATTCCGATTATTCTTTCAGGGGAAACTACAACTGAAGAGATAAGTTCATCAAGACTTCAGAAAGAAGTACAGGATCTCTTTAATAAAAAAATATTGTAAGTGCCTACATATATTCCGGTTAAGCCAATTTCATGTCACTATGCAGGTACCAGCCTGGAGAATTCAAATTGGGGGAAGTCACTTCTCCCTATTATATTATTAGGGGGAAATTGACTTATCAGGGAGAAGTCATGTAGGGAGAAATTGACTGTTATCAGGGAGAAGTCATGTAGGGAGAAATTGGCTGTTATCAGGGAGAAGTCATGTAGGGAGAAATTGGCTGTTATCAGGGAGAAGTCATAAAGGCTGAAGTTCAATTTGCGCTCTATATCATCACCTTTATGTGTTCCAATAAGTATTATGCAATACAAGAGCCCATTTATAAAACCATTATAATTAGTAAGTACACATTACAACATTTGCCGAGGTATGCTGTCATGGGTGCTGTCCGATCAGGAGCGGACATCAATGGTTGACCCATATGTATGCCTTGGTGAGTGCACGTTAAACAATGATACTAGAGTCCCCACATGGTTATTAAGTTACTCGACCATCGTAGCATCTGGACCAATGCGTCTATAACCAGAAGGTTCCTGCACTGAAATATCTAGATACAGATACACCATTATAATCAGTAAATCAAGTTTATGATGCTGTTTTGAAATATGCATACTGGTATATATGTGAGAAGTCATTTCGCCTTGAACAAAAATAGGGAGAAGCGGCATATTTTAGGGAGATGTCTCCCAAGTCACACTCTAGGCTGGTACCTGCCAATTACCCAAGCTTCACCATTTTCATAGTAAAATTTACCAAGGCCTAATTTTAACCAACTGGGGCTGACGAAAATATCCCATTATAGGTAAATCATACCTACACGGAAGATGTCCAAACAAATTCAAACTTTTTAATCAGCGGTTGCATACAATTTGCAATATGGTAGACCATGGGAAGAATTAAACACTAGTGTTGTCTTCACTCTGAATCACGTGGTACTACTACATAATAATGATGTATAACAGATTTGGTAGTGTATATCAGAGCTATCATAACGTATTTACTCAGTCTGACTGTCTGAAAATTATAACTGTTGTTTTTTGTCATCAATCAAATGGTTTATGAAATCAGTCGTGAAATTCAATTGTTGAAAATATTACAAAGTTTGGTGGAAGAAAGACGTCGAAAACATTCTTGCTGTCACCTCGTCCCCGGTGAATGTAACTGGTTATCAAGAGGCCCATTATCTCTAAAACGTCGGCCAATATAAAGGGAATGAAAATTACAATTTCTCCAAAGTTTTTTCCAGTTGGCTCGCTTAAATCACCAACCGATGCGTAGAATTCTACCCATAAAACAGCTTGCGATCCGCACATGTATATGTGTAGCTGCCCATTCCTATAGGAGTACATGTCTTAAATCTCAAACATGCTGTTAACTGCATATTGGACAATCATAACATTCTCAGTTGAAAAACCAATTAAAATTAAAAGGTATATGAAACAATCTTAGAACAGCTGATTGAAATATATGACACAAATTTGATTCATCTTTGACAGCTGAAGCAACAGGAGTACCAGGGAGGAAATTCCCGTACAAAAAGATGGGTTCAATAAAGGTAGTTGGATTACCTATCGATTTAAGGAACCCTGCACGATATGGTATCAAACAACTGAAGGAGATTCTCGCAGCACAATTCCACTTCGAAGGTAGGAATAGAGGCAATATTATGATCTTTGATATATGCTCACTACTATGGTGGATATCTGCTCAGACTGTCAGAAAAAAACAACATTTCCAGATAAACAATAATGAATAATTCTACAACGGAAAACCCAACAAAACAATGAACATTCGATTGAATGTCTTCATATAGTGAATATCAATACCAAATTTCATTGAGGTCCGATAAAAGGTGGTTAAGATATCTACCCACAAGGACCGAAATAAGGATAGATGGATAGATGTCCCCATATAATCACATTCCAGCAATAATAAAAAAAAAATTAAATGCCGCTTCAGTTATCAGGATCTAATAATTGTCCAAAAATAATTTTAAAAAAGCACAAGCAACTATAGTATAAAACTGCACAAAACCTGGTACTTATCATCATTTTGTTCAACGAAATATTGACGGTTTGTCAATTATCTGACATAAAAATCCACTTGATTTTAGAGTTATCCATCTTTACCTACAATTTGGTCAATGTAATTCTTCTTGTTGACTGTCTATTGGGCCATTTAAAATTAAAATAGTAGATTTCAAACATCGATATCTGATCACTCTGATCTGTGATAGGCGGGTTCCTCGATTCGAATCAAATATTTTTTACTCCCGAAGCCAAGGAAATAGTAATTTGCAAGCATTAATTCGGATTGAGTACCTTTAAGAAAGTGTGTGGTTGTTATAATGTTTTGAAATTTTTATAACAAAGGTGAGCAATAAGCAAAATACTGAACACCGGGGAGATCCCACTAAGTGGACATTGGTTAAAACTGCCACCCTGCTGTTTACAACATACATCTATAGCCCTCTATGGTAGCAACACACGATTTCTGGCCATTTTCACCATTTTGACGGGGGTACTGTATTACAACCGTCTGCTGCACCATGGCCATTGATAAACAGCACATGAGTGTTTGGTTACAAGATACAGAAATGGTCAGAGAATAATTCGTCTGTCTTTTGGAAAAAAATTGCATCATCACAAGTTGAATTATCTCCCTTAGACTGATTTTTTTAAATCTTCATTTTAGCCATTTTTTTTTACCGAAATTGGCCGTTTTCGGTCGCATAGCTAACCATGGCAGAGCGAATGTCAGTCTATAATCACCTTATGAGCTGATAGACCCCAGATATATGTCAGATATATTGAAAAATTAAAAAAAGTTATCGTAGCAATTTTTTAATTTTTTCTTAGAAGTGCAGACGACTGTTTTCAAGGGAGATAAATCGAGCTGTTTTCCGGTGGAGTACCACACAGAGCTGGCCGACATCAGATTCCAAAAACATACTTCGTATTCAAATATCATCCCATTTTGTATACCATGGTACCTTTATAAAATAATTAAACCATCAAACCATTACTCCCAGGTATAACAGAGGCTAAACTGACAGTTATAGCCCTTATATGCTTAAAATAATATTTTTCAGCCTCCTACAACCCATGAAATCGTGTATTGCTACCTATAGCCACTCAAGATTTTGGTGTAGAATGGGTCAAAGTGAATCAATCTCTCAAAAATATCGCCATGGTGTTGAGTGTTTTGCTTATCAAAAACTCTGTATGTGCTGCATATGAACAAATGATATACCTGTACTCAAACAAAGTGTTATTTGTGGATAATATCACATTTATACTATCATTATAATATACTTTAGCATATTCTTGAGGAAATTTTCATAATTTGGAAACTTTTATTTCTAAATAATAACCTACAACATGGTCATCCATGCCTTTAATGTATGATGAAATATCTGTATTTTTTGGCACATGACCAGAAGTGAATATGTCATCGCTCTTGGTGACAACATCGACACAAACTAGTTCCGCCTTGTATTCAACATGTGGCACACACATATATTCAATGGATGGGATTACATTGAGTATTCAAACATTTAGAATAAAATGTACGGATGAGGATCCCCAGTATATCTCCATGATGACTTATTGAAATTTATTTTGATGTCCTTATCTCTACTTGGTGTAAATTAAGTCCCTGAATCTTTTTTCTTATTTCTATAGAAGTACATGACAACCAAAATAACCAGTTTATTATTTTCTTTTTGTTAGTTCAAAGTGAGGAACAGACAGATAGATCCGAATCAGGTGGGTATCTTGTTTGATTGAAAATATTGACTTGGAAAGACTTGGTATACTAGCCTAGGACATATTGGTGGTCAATTATATTGAAATTACAATTATAATTGGACACTGCAATTAAACTTAACAGTCAGAGAACTTACAAAAAACAATTGGGATAATAGAAAATTTAAAGGTACTCAATCCGATCAGATTCCAACAACAACAACATTTTTTAAATGCCGCTTCAGTTACGTGAATCTAATAATTGCCCAAAAATAATAAAAAGCACAATTAACTATAGTATAAAATTGCACAAAACCTGGTATTTATCAACATTTTGTTCAACGAAATTTTGCCGGTTTGTCAATTATCTGACACAAAAATCCACTCCATTTTAGAGTTTTCCATCTTTACCTACAATTTGGTCAATGTAATTCTTTTCGTTGACTGCTATTGCGCCACATAAAATTAAAATGGTAGATTTCAAACATCGATCGATATCTGATCACTCTGATCTGTGATAGGTGGGTTCTTCGACTCAAATCAAATATTTTTTACTCCCGAAGTCAAGGAAATAGTAATTTGCAAGCGTTAATTCGGATTGAGTACCTTTTAGAAAGTGTGTGGTTGTTATAATTATTTTATATTTTCACAAGAAAGGTGAGCGAAAAGCAAAACACTGAATACCGGGGAAACCCCACTAACTGAACATTGGTTAAAACTGCCACCCTGATGCTTACAACATACATATATAGCCCTCTATAGCCACTCAAGGTCGTGAATCAATCTCTCAAAAATATCGCCATGGTGTTGAGTGTTTTGCTTATCAAGAACTCTGTATTTCTGTATATGAACAAATGATCGGCTCAAACAAAGTGTTATTTGTGGATAAGATCGCATTTATACTATCATTATAATATACTTTATATTTATAAATAATAACCTACAACATGGTCATCCATGCCTTTAATGTATGATGAAATATCTGTATTTTTGGCACATGGCCAGAAGTAAATATGTCATAGCTCTTGGTGACGTCGACACAAATTAGTTCCGCCTTGTATTCAACATGTGGCATACACACATATATTCAATGGATGGGATTACATTAAGTATTCAACCGTTTAGAATAAAATGTACGGATGAGGATCCTCAATATATCTTCATGATGACTTAATGAAATATATTTTGAGGTCCTTAGCTCTACTTGGTGTAAAGTCCCTGAATCTTTTTTTTTCTATTTCTATAGAAGTACAACTGGTGAGCAAAACACTGAACACCGGGGAGACCCCACTATGTGGACATTGGTTTAAACTGCCACCCTGCTGTTTACAACATACATCTATAGCCCTCTATAGCCATTCAAGATTTTGGCGTAGAATGGGTCAAAGTGAATCAATCTCTCAAAAATATCGCCATGGTGTTGAGTGTTTTGCTTATAAAAAACTATGTATGTGCTGTATATGAACAAATGATAAACTCAAACAAAGTGTTATTTGTAGATAATATCGCATTTATACTTTCATTATAATATACTTTAGCATATTCTTGAGAAAATTTTCATAATTTGGAAACTTTTATTTCTAAATGATAACCTACACAATGTTCATCCATGCCTTTAATGATCCTCAGTATATCATTATGATGACTTATTGAAATTTATATTGAGGTCCTTAATTCTACTTCAGTGGTGTAAATTAAGTCCCTGAATCTTTTTTTCTATTTCTATAGAAGTATATGACAACCAAAATGACCAGTTTATTATTCTCTTTTTATTAGTTCAAAGTGAGGAACAGACAGATAGATCCGAATCAGGTATCTTGTTTGATTGAAAATATTGACTTGAAATGACTTGGTATACTAGCCCAGGATAAACTAGTGGTTAATTATATTGAAATTGGACTTTGCAATTGAACTTAACAGTCAGAGAAATTGCAAAAAACAATTGGGATAATAGAAAATTTAAGAAAGTGTGTGGTTGTTATAATTGTTTGAAATTGTCATAAGAAAGGTGAGCGATAAGCAAACTACTGAACACCGGGGAGACCCCACTAAGTGGACATTGGTTAAAACTGCCACCCTGTTTTTTACAACATACATCTATAGCCCTCTATAGCCACTCAAGATCGTAAACCAATCTCTCCAAAATATCGCCATTGTGGAGTGTTTTGCTTATCAAAAACTCTGTATGTGCTGTATATGAACAAATGATATACTCAAACAAAGTGTTATTTGTGGATAATATCGCATTTATACTATCATTATAATATACTTCAGCGTATTCTTGAGGAAATTTTCATAATTTGGAAACTTTTATTTCTAAATAGTATCCTACAACATGGTCATCCATGCCTTTAATGTATGATGAAATATCTGTATTTTTTGGCACATGGCCAGAGGTGAATATGCCATCGCTCTTGGTGACGTCGACACAAATTACTTCCGCCTTTTATTCAACATGTGGCATACACATATATTCAATGGATGGGATTACATTGAGTATTCGACCGTTTAGAATAAAATGCACGGATGAGGATCCTCAGTATATCATTATGATGACTTATTGAAATTGAAATTTATTTTGAGGTCCTTAGTTCTTCTTGGTGTAAAGTCCATCAATCAAAAGCTTCTATGTGTCATAGTTACTTTTTTACCCCAAGTCACTTAAATGCCTGGTTTTTTTATTTTAAAAAAGAGCATTGTTAGGGCATAGCAAAATTCATCAAAGGGCCATACCGAGTAATCCATATACCAAATTTAAAAACAGATAACTAAAACTAAGTTATTGCCTGAAAAACAAAATAAATTGGGAAATTCTAAGTCAACAAGGACCATAACTCGAATCCAAATTCGAACTTGGTCTGTGTTTTCGTGTGGATAATCTACGTACACAATTTGAAAACAGTCAGACAACTAAAATTAAAGTTATCACACAGAACCCAAAATAATCAGCAAATTTTAAGTCAAACTTTATCTGTATTTTGGTCTAGTAGACTCACATACCAAATATAATCCCATTCAGTTCAGACTAAGTTTACTAAAGTTATCATCCAGAAATGAATGTTGAGTTCAAATTCCAACAAATAGGGCCATAACTCTGGTGGAAATTAGCAGGCGGAACCCAAATTTGACCTGTATTTTGTGTTAGTAAACCCACATACCAAATTTCATTCCATACAGTTTAGACTATCTAAAGTTATCATCCAGAAATGAAAAAAAGCAACCGGATGTACAGATGGACAGACTGCTTGCTTGGCAAACCAATAATATAATACATCCTGTGTGTCCATCGGTCCATCCGATGTCTGTTCATGTCATAACGTGAACAGCAGTGCTCAGATCTCAAAGTAATTTGGTAAGGATGTTCCCTACTATGAGGACATTCAATGGAGTGTTCATACGTTTGGTTCGCGTTTTCCATTCTACAGTTATTGATCTTTGTTTATTTTGAAATGTTGGCTTTTTGCTCCGTCCTAGGTCTGTTCAGGCCATAACTTCAACAATTGTGCTCGGATCTCAATGACATTTGGTATGGATGATACAAATTTGTTTGTCGCCAATGTCCACCCATTCTGTTTATATTACTCGTCATAATGAGTAGAGATGTCATAGTGGTGCCACGTGAGTCAAGGATAGGGTCGGGTGGAGGGTGGGACAAAATTTATAGAAATATGTTTAGCGCAAATTTCCACCAAATTCATACACATTATTCTCCAATTATACGAGGAATCAAAATGTGTGGACCCGTTAAAGATGCCACAGTTGGTGCCTACATTTGCAAAGGTCGGGTCTGTTTGTGTTACATGTACCTCCATGGACCATCTGTTTGGCACCAAAGGGACTAACATGTGGTATGGCTTAAACAATTTTTTAAAGACGCTGTTTGTGTCAGTAGATGTTAACCCATACCTTGGCGATAGCTATTATCTATAACTGATACTGTTTTCAAAGATATGATCACAGGAATCCATACATCAGTACCCAACTTGAAATCAAAAGGTCAAATAATTTGTCTTAAGAAGGGGTTAAAGTATTTGGGGGAGAGTAGTTTTAAATCTCATAACTCTGTCCCTATTCACCCAAAAACCTCTCACTTTCTTCAATTCTACTTTAATTACTACCCCCCCCCATTCTCCCAAGTTTTTTTTTAACAAACATGGACAGGTAAGATAATATCTGACCTGTGTAATGATGTTTTTTTATTTGGAGCAATGTATCCAACTTTGCTGTTTTAACTACAATGCGTTGGTTGAAAATATGTTTGAGATGAAATGATTTGACAATTTTTACTGTCTATATTCATTATTGATCGGAATTTCCAGACCTATATATGCTTACTATGGAGGCTTTAAAGGGCTTTAACTCCAAGATTTCTAGCACTAAATGTAGAGACATGTAAAGGACATAATACAATCATAAGCTGGAAGACCAATTAACTGCAACTTTAGCAGATTGTATTACTGCATTTTATGTATTAATTTTCAACCTTATTGCTGAGCATATTGTGCTAAAATAGATACATGTGTTCAATAACAATTTGTTATGTATGTGATTAAAGGTACTCAATCCGATCAGAGGGTCCCCATACCATCAAGATACAACAGCAACAACATTTCTTAAAAATATGTTTTAGTTATCAGAATCGATTACATGCAACAAAATAATGCTAACCACTGTCAACTATGGTATCAATTTTCCCAAAACGTGTTATTATGAACATTTTGTTCAACGAAATTTGTCCGTTTCATCACTTGTTTTTAGAGTATGCCTTCTTCATCCGCAATTTTGACCAAGACCATTCGTTTGACGGCGTGTTTCTAGGCCACAAACAATTGAAATAATAAACTTCAAACATCGATATCTGACCACTCTGAGCTTTGATGGGTAGGTTCCTCGACTCGAATTAAATATTTTTTACCCCCGAAGCCTAAGAAATAGTAATTTAGGGGTGTTTAATCGGATTGAGTACCTTTAATGATGTTTGTGATGCGGTTATCAAATGTGCTTGAATTTTATAAAATTGACAGATATAATAAAGTTTGAATGATTTATATCAAATGGAGTATAGTTGTTCAATCCCATAATGTGAAATATGTGACAATAACTATATCAATTTCAACTATTTGTCTGTCATGTACATGTATTTCAAGCTCATATATACATAGAAAAACACCTTTGTTTTTTATGGACTAATAATCCGCCCCAGTGGACTTTGGGGTACCAATCCCCCAAACCCTAGCGAAGATCTGGATATAGCCAATGCAGTGCCATCATTTAGACACTAAGAAGCTTTAGCAAGAAAAGTAGAGATATTCTAATAGTAAGTTTATTTTAGACTGCATGGTCACATGGCTTGGCCAGTAACTCAGTTACTCCACCACAGTTTCCGCTGAAGAATGTGATTTATATTACACCTGAAAAATGTTACAACTTTCACACAATGTATGTAATGTATTGACACAAGAAAAATATGCAGGACTGAACCCATGTTGTAAAATAAACAAGTACACTTCACAGAGTATCCTCCACAAAGGTTACTTTTCAGTGAGGATTATTATTTTCTGATGTGGCATGATCAGTGGTCATGAGAAGTCGTTTTAAGTATTAACATCATGGGAAAAATCAGATTTATGGCTCTAGTTCTGCCCATATTTTATCCAGTGAACCAATTTGATCAAATGCGAATCCCTGTCACACAAGGACTCTCCATACCAAATATAAGCTACATCTGATGTGCCCGACTTTGTCCGGGCTATTTGTGGATTACTTTGTGGTCGCCTCCGTCTGGGATATCTCATGTCTTTCTGTTTTTTAAAACAGTTTTCCTCTACGTGATTTGTCGTCTTACAGTAATTGCAGAATTTTTTCTGAAATTTCTCCCTTTTCATTATCCCCTGGACAGTGTCCGTGATAATCTGCCTTATTTTTTCATCTGGATCAGGATCTACCTCTTCTGATTTCATAACTAATCGCCTATCGCTTGTATCTTCTTGCTGCATCCTGACTCAATTGTACTGGTTGCGACGTCCCCTACTCTTCTGAAACGCTTCGTATTTCAGTGCAAGGTTCAAGGCTTCATCAACATTCTCAGTACCTCCTTGACAGATGGCCCACTCCATGTCTTGATCCTGCAATGCATCCCGAAAAGCTCTGTACGCTAAGCTGTCTCTGATATCCATGGGAGCTGTGGGGTATGCCATGCGGACAAGCCGCTTGATTTCTTGGGCCAACTCTGGTAGTGTTTCTTTGTCTCGGCGAGATCTAGCATCCAATTGAGCGCGATACATCTCGGTTTGATTTTTGGGCTCAAAACGTGATGTGAGTACACGAAGTAATTCATCATAATTGTTAAGCTGATCGATTGTAAGATCTGCCAAGATGCTGCGAGCTGAGCCCCTAAGATGGATGCTTAATTGCATTAGTTTGGAGTGGTCTGACCAATTGTTGATTTTTGCAACCATGTTGAAATGGGCGAAGTAATCTGTCCAGCTTTTGCGCCCATCATAGACATCTGGCCTGGCCAGATTACGGTC
Organism: Siphonodentalium dalli; assembly: GCA_032622095.1. Lineage (NCBI taxonomy): Eukaryota > Metazoa > Mollusca > Scaphopoda > Gadilida > Siphonodentaliidae > Siphonodentalium > Siphonodentalium dalli. The sequence goes on along the minus strand of CP136062.1, from coordinate 130,272,895 downwards.
ATGTGTCACCTCCCTGCCATTGAATCCATGGTTTGGTGTGTTCCATTTGTTCTGGGGATGTTCTGGAAAATCATAGCTGTGATTTTGTGTAGATTTCCCCCTATAAATCTCTCCTTTGGATTCCAATATTTGAGCCTCTGTGCTTCTGAATCTCTCTGGATAGTCGGTATGCTTATCTGTACACCGTGGATTATAGTCGTACCCCGGTTGATTGTCCATACCACGTTGATTATATATGTCACCCCTAAATTGTTTAGGTTGTGCAATTTCCCCCTGCGGTGTGGATCTTGGTACTGGTCTCATTTGATTATTAAGTGGAAGGTGCGAACTAGGACATCTCCCCCTGATTGGGAATTCTTGTGCATCACCCCACCCATTTGACTATATGGACCTGACACCATATAAGGATGCTCACCACTGAATTTCTCATTCCCATATGATGGATTATGTGATCTTGTGTAATTGTGATCATATGATGTATGCGTATACTGAGGTGGATGTAAATCGCTTGTTGGCTGATTGTATGGGTAATCCCATCTATGGTTAGCCATATGTGCCCTATTACTATGAGTATCCCCTATTGGAGTTGGTTCCACCCTGTGGAAGGCTGAATGAGGTAAGTCATTTGCTATGCCCCTATAATCGGATTGTTCCACTGAATAATTATTTGAGTCAACCCGTGTGTTCACCGTGTCAACTAAATATGGTCCAGTCTCTTGTCTGTTGTCATCAGCCCTACTTGGCGTGTCACTACATACAGGTCTGCAATCTGTCACTTTGTCATCACCGTCATGACCACTTTCATGCGTCGCCCCAGTTTCATCTTTTCCATTCAGTTCTGTACTATGTGCACAAGGGTTCGTAGTTACTAATGCAGTTTGCATAAATTTCTGCATTGTAGTCATCATCTGTGCCATTTGGTCACTCAATTGATTGTATTTGTCTGCCTGTCTATCTTGGGATTTGTCGGCTGTGTCAGTCATTTTCTTAATATGTTGCAACGTATTACTATTAGTTGCTGTGTCTATGTCACCCTGTTTAGCACGTTCAGTAATGGTATCGCTATAATCAGGCTGTCTGGCACTATTCCTAGTTTGTCTATCTGTTGGTTCAGTCTGATTTTCAGTGGTCCGTGGTTTGCGACCCCTGGTCATTGTGTATGAACTATATTTTGATATCCTCAAGTTATTATGTATGAACGTTGGTTCGTAAAAATCGCTGCCACCAGTTGAAGTGAGACACAACCAAAACACGGTGATAATGAAACTTTTCCAAAGAAGATCTCCGAGACAAAGGCGACTTCGGAAAACTGGTAGATGCTGTTTCGGAGGGTCACGAGACAGCACACAATATTGATAATGAAAATGATAACATAAGACCCGAGTTCATATATGAATTTAAAGAACAGCAGCACGATGGCATGTTTTTGGACGTCAATATTCTTGATCAAACTGTTAATTGCCTAATTGACACAGGCGCTACAGTATCGGTTCTTCACTCCAAAATATATGAGAGAATTCCAGATAATTTAAAACCCCAACTACAAAGTCGGTGTGGAAGTCTTAAGATGGCTGACGGTGAAAAGGTCATCCCACTTGGAGCAGCTGTTTTTCCTCTGAAGATAGGAGGATTTGAGTGCCAGTGCCGAATGATCGTAGCCGATTTAGATACACCAGCAATTTTGGGTTATGATTTTCTCAATTACTATGGATGCGAACTGAACTTTAAAGGCAAGATATTGAAACTGAACAATGTAGAGTTCAAGTGCCAGTTGGAAAGCCAGGTAAACACAATGTTCCGGCTGATATTACATGAAGATGCCATCATACCACCGCTGTCAGAGATGATCCTACCAGCTCATTTAGAAGGGGGCGAGTGTTTTGCACGGAATGCAATTGTGTCAGCGAGAGGCGATAGTCTGGAAAAAGCAGATATATTGATAGCTACCAGCATATTCGACCCGACACGTGAATGTATTCCTGTAAGGCTGATCAATGTTGATCAGACATCAAAGAAACTGTATCAAAATGGAAGCATAGCCAACTGCGAAATAATACGAGGAACCTGTATAACACCTCTTGGCTTAAGCGGAACCCCAGAAGAGCCAATGGAGCAAATTTCAACTGAAACTCGGGAAAAACTGAACAAAGTTAATAAAATGTCAGAAGACACAGAGACAGATATAAAAGATGTCAAATTACCAGAGCATATGAATGTACTTATGGAGCAATGTGGCGAGATGTTGACATCTGAACAAGAGCTGACTGTAAAGAAGCTAATTATGAAACATGCATCTGTGTTCTCAAAGCATAAAGAAGATCTAGGTCAAACTCATTTAACAGAACACACGATTGACACGGGAGATGCCAAACCGATAAAACAAGCTCCGAGACGTGTCCCATATGCAAGCAAGCTGAGGAAGAAGTGCAACGTATGCTGAGAGCGGGTATTATAGAAGAGTCAAAATCTAGTTGGGCGAGTCCAGTTGTTATTGTTAGGAAGGGAAAAAACAAGGAAAATCAAGATGCTGATGTAAAACCTGAAATAAGATTTTGCATTGATTTTCGAAATGTCAACGATGTCACAGTGAAGGACTCGTACCCAATCCCACGTCTAGATGACAGCTTAGATGCATTGCGGGGATCAAAATGGTACTCCGGCCTTGATTTGGTAGCGGGTTATTGGCAGACACCTCTGGCTGAGAAAGATCGACCGAAGACAGCCTTCGTGACATCAAACATAACATCAAATTCTCAGTATCAATACCGGGTTATGCCATTTGGCCTCTGCAATGCCGGGGCCACCTTTGAGCGCTTGATGGAAAACGTGCTGGCTGGCCTTCAATGGCACATATGTGTATTATATATTGACGACGTCTTGATCTTTTCAAGGTCATTCAAAGATCACTGTGAACGCATGGACCAAGTACTGACTCGGATAAAGGAAGCAGGGCTCAAAATATCGCCAAAGAAGTGTTTTATATTTCGGGACAAATGCAAGTTCTTGGGGCATGTCGTATCTGAAAATGGGATTGAACCAGATCCTGACAAGGTCAAGGCTATTCAAACATGGGGCCGCCCGAGGAATATCAAGGATGTCCGAAGTTTTCTGGGAACAGCATCATACTACCGAAAATTCATTCGGAACTTTGCCCAAATTGCAAAACCTTTACATAAGCTCACAGAAAAAGATGTCAAATTTGCGTGGAATGAACAGACAGAAAACGCTTTTGAAAATCTGAAACAATCATTGATGAAGGAACCAGTCCTAAAGTATCCAGACTTCACAAAAATGTTTTTCCTAGATTGTGATGCTAGCAACGAAAGTATCGGAGCAGTTCTCTCGCAGAAATTTGACGATGGTGAACATGCTATAGCGTATTATAGCAGGGCTTTGTCAAAACCGGAGAGATCATACTGTATTACAAGGAAGGAGTTACTGGCAATTGTTGATGGAGTGAAGAATTTCCACGCATATTTATTTAACGTGAAGTTTCTGGTGAGAAGTGACCATGGGGCATTAAATTGGCTATGGCGCTTCAAAAATCCCGAGGGCCAACTTGCTAGATGGATACAGGTCCTAGACACCTATGATTTCACCATTCAGCATCGACCAGGCAAACTACATACAAATGCAGATGGCCTTTCCAGAAGACCCTGTGTGAAATGTAGCCATTGCGAAAGGCAACAACAAAGAGAAACAGATAAAGCAGAATGTGAATGTGTAAATAGAGATACACGACAAAAACAGGTGAAATCGACAGAAGACACAGTTGCAGATGGTGAAAAAATTACTTGGCTAGTTCCCAAGACGAGAGAGGAAATTAAAGAGCAACAGAGAAAAGACAAAGAAATTGGAGTGATAATAGAATGGAAAGAACAGAACATGGAAAAGCCTAGATGGGAGCATGTATCACCACTATCAAGCAAAATAAAGACCTATTGGGCTCAATGGGATCGGTTAAACATGAGAGACGGTATCTTATATCGGAAATGGATCTCCGATGATGATGAAGAAAAATGGCAGTTAGTGACTCCAAAATGTTGGCGAGAGGATATCCTAAAAATGTTACACAGTGACCCAAGTGGAGGTCATTTGGGAATTCACAAACTGATTAACCAGCTACGAGAACGATATTATTGGACGGGCTATTACAACTCGGCTCACTTATTTGTGCAAAAATGCCCACAATGCCAAAAGAGAAAACTGGGTCCCACTATGAAGGGGAAAATGAAACAGTACCTGGTGGGGGCACCCATGGAACGAGTGGCCTTAGATATCGCTGGACCCCTCACCAAAACAAATAGTGGTAACAAATACATACTAGTCATTGCCGACTACTTCACTCGGTGGGCAGAGGCCTACCCGATGCCAAACCAGGAGGCTACCACGGTAGCTAATATCTTTCTTAGAGAATTTATTGCGAGATGGGGTATCCCACTACAAGTGCACACAGACCAGGGTCGACAATTTGAGGGACACATTTTTCAGTATTTATGTAAAAGCCTGCACATTGATAAGACGAGGACAACGCCTTTTCATCCCCAAAGTGACGGGCTCGTAGAACGCATGAATCGAACGATTAAGGATATGTTGGCCAAATATATTTCGAAATCGCAACGGGATTGGGATGAATTCCTTCCACTTGTCATGTGGGCTTATCGCACATCAGTGCACGAAAGTACCGGTTTCACACCATGCACGATGATGTTGGGTAGGGAGGCTGACATACCTACTGACTTACTGTACCCGACATATGCACCACAAGGTCCGACAGATACAAATAAAACTGATGAGATTATCCCGACATACATTGAGACCTTGCAACATAAACTGGACCGAGTACATGACCATGCTAGAAAGACTATGAAAAATTCTAGCGATCGACAAAAACGGAACTATGACATCAAAGCTCATAAGAAGTCCCAAATATATCCCAAAATTGGGGATATTGTATTGCTTCGATCAACCCAAGTAGGCAAGGGATTATCACGAAAATTAGTTCCAAAATTTGAGGGACCATTCACAGTAATTGACAAACTGTCTGACCTATTATACCGTATAAAGAAAGGGCCGAAATTATTATCTAAGGTTGTACACCTAACCAGACTTAAACAATATACTGGAAGAGCGAGGAAGTGGTTTATTCCCGGGGAGAGGGTGGCAACTAGAAGTGCTAACACTCAACAGAAATTATAATGGTGCCTTACATTTCTGTAATTTCAGATGCCTGACAGATTACTGATATACAATTGCTCCATGTGCGACATTCCATTCGATACCGCAATACAGAGGTCAAGACACATGCGTGATACTCACGGCGATACCATCAGCTGCCCATTTTGCAAATATGTTACAAGTGTCAGCAGAAACTATCGCATGAAACATCATATCCAACAGAAGCACATGAACTCAGCAGGGTCCCAGAGCGAGGCAGAAGAGCCGGTTGATTATAACAACATAAGGTCAGAAGTACATAAGATACAAAGTACATTGCCGCATCGATCTGAGAGTACATCGTCTCGTCCATCTCATCCCGCTGAAAGTACATTGCCGCATCGATCTGAGAGTACATCGTCTCGTCCATCTCATCCCGCTGGAAGTACACTGCCGCGTCGATCTGAATATGCATCAGCTCGTCGATCTGAGAGTACATCGTACCGTCCATCTTGTCGGCCTGGCAGTACCTCATATCATCCATCTCGTCCATCTGAGAGCGCATCGTCTCGACCAACCCATCCTTATGAACGCAAAGTATCACGACCTTCCGAAAACACATTACTGAAATCATTTCAGACAACCGAAACAGTGGTGTCTGATCAGTTGGATGGACCTGCACATTCATGGTCATCAACACAGGAGATCGAGGTATCGATGCCCCCAGTGCTAACGCAGCCACTTGACTTAACTAAACAGCCTGGAAACGACACTGGGGAACCATCTAGTCTCTCTAGGGAAATATCAGCCAGAGATCCGACACTGACGACAAGTCTAGCGAAGCAACCGGGAAAAGACACTGGGGAACCATCTAATCGGTCCTGTGATACATCTGTTGGAGATCCTGCACTGACAGCGGTTCTTGATGAACTATTTTCAGAAACGAGATCGAATGAAGTTGAGTGTCAGACGCACGGTATATTATGCTTACCGGAGCAGACTCAAACAGATGAAGTTATTAAACGGGACAGAAGTACAAATACGGAGGAAGAGTACACTCCAGAGATGACATCACCTGAAGTCCGTTTTGATGCAGATATAATGCTCCCGGAACCGTTTCAATCGTATGAACAGTTGTCGGCGGACCCCCGATTATTTTTCATTGGGGCACCATGCTGCTACATGGAGGGGCATACTGCCCAGATACTGCGGGCTGCACGCACTAGCGCCCGTACTCACCTGCAAACCTATAAAAGGAGATTCGCTCCTTACGGATATCTGTGCATAAAAAAAGAAGAATCTGTAACGTTTTCTAATGGAAAAACGTACACACTCAGGGAGTCATGGATGCGCGATCCAGAGGCTGTCATCAGCGAAAGTGCGAGTACTCAAACAGAGAATGTATATAATCCACAAAGTGTCAGTGCCGATCGAAGTCCAAAGTGTGAAGTTCAAGATAAACCCCTGGACTTAACAAAACGAAAAGAAGAATAATTACAGTTCGCGGTCGAACATTTCTTTTATCCGAGGGAGTGGTGTAACGGAGTTCACTTTTCACATGTTTATTTATCGCTCGCTTCGGCGGGAATTCTAAATTATTAAGTGTTATTCTTCCTAATTATCTTTTATTCTATTCACAAAACTTATAACTATTATTACCGTTACGTAAAATCCATTACGCCACACCCAAATATGCCTATGTCATTATTTATATTTATGCCAATTCTCCATAATGGCACTTTATTCGTGCCTCAATAGTAGATTTTATCAACATGTCGGCCATGTTTTCCTCAAAGGTCATGTGACGTCACCAGTCAACAAGCCAGGCACGCTCCGCCTTGTTGCTGTGGAAGCCATGTGCCTTTTGTTTACAACGGTCAGCCCGTTGATTCCTTCTAAAGGGGTCATACACGACCGCCTTGGGCACGTGCATGACCCCCTGGAGGGGGTTTCCAGGCTGCTGACCCCTTTGGGGTCACCGAGTATAAATTGACCCTCTCGGCCGTTTAGGGTAACTTTTTGAAACATAGACTTCCGGAACGGTCAGAACCTTCGTAGCAACCAAGAGTATTTATTTACATTTCCATATTGGGAATTAAGGTGAAGGACAACTTCAAATGACCTAATTAGTTTTCACATACCTATTCCAGGTGGAGATTAGTCGATTTTGATGCATGTGGAGCATTTTGTCATATATTTTCACTGGAATTACAATTTACACTGTTTAGTGTAAATCGTCAGAACGTTAACTTAACAGTTAACTTGATCCTTTGTTTACAGTTACAATCGGAATGAGAATTAAGATGACAGTAGTTGTTTACATACCGTCGCTATCAAAGTAACTTGGGACGGAATTGATTCGGACTTTAACGTTTACTTTGGTGATCGTAAATAGCATACATGAGTCGACATGAAACACGTTGAACTGTTAATGATAATATTGAATTGATCAGTGTTAATTTCTATATAATTATAGTTATACAAATAAATTACATATATTTGTGAATTATCTCACAATTTACTAAGGATATGAAAATCCTTTATCTGAAGTGAAGGCAAGGAAACTGGGAATACAATACTTAGGCCATCTACCACAACTACTAAGTGATTTACTAAGCAACCTTTCCCCACTTCACTTCAACAGTTAGAACTTGTCATAATCACTTTAAAAGAAGTAGTTATGAAAGTGGCTAGAGAGGCTTCATGTATGTAGATCGGGGAATATCCACCTTGAAATGACCAACTGTACACTACTGATACCCCCTCCTCCAGCTCATAACAAGTCCCCTCCCGACCGGACTCCAAAGTTTGTAAATCCTTTTGCGCACTTTCATTGGGTTGGAATTTCACAACCGACACCTCAAACTTTCTCAATTGTTGGAAATTTCCAATCTCACAAGCATCTTTTTAAAAAGCCATTTAGACATATTTGAAGCCCAATTATCTATGGAACCTAAACACTGTATGTCAGATTAATCAGTCAGGTGGTTCCAAGTTAGATGTCTTAATGACTTTGATATTTCAATGATTTTATTAGATAGAAAAGTGGTAATTCCCCGTAGCCCCACCATTTCTTAACAGCTTGACCTCATTTTAACAAATCTGAAACTCAGTCATGAAAGGACCATTCATACTATATGTAAGCTAAATATTCCAACCTCTCTTGAGAAAACATTTAATGAATTACTATAGAGACAAATAGTTAAGTCCCTGGTTCAACCCTATTTTACCTGGTGACCCCATCTGAATCCCAGTCACCGAAGATCCTTTTATACTAAACATCAGTAAAATAGTCCTGATGGTTCTTTTCAAGGAAAGCATATTAAGAATTATTATGGAGGGCCCCTATTTGACCCGGTGACCCCATTTTAACAAATATGAATTCCAGTTAAACAAGAAGATTCCATGCTAAATAAGCAAACTCGCTCTTGCAAACATGTTTTAAGAATTTACTATGGAGTGAAGGTGTTATGTCCCTGGATCTGCCCTTATTTGATTTTGTGATTCCATTTGCACAAATCTGAATTCCTGTCACTTCATACCATTGGAGAGAAAGAGTATTGTACCTGGCTTTTCACATATTTGACAGGTGACCCTGATTAAATAAATCTGAATCGCAATCATCAAATAAGCCTCAATATTAAATAGACTTGGTGATTCTTTCAAAGAAGACTTTTCAAGGGTTAATATAGAGCAAAAGTATACCCCTGGTCTGTGAGAGTGTAAAGTGTCTTATTTTAACAAATACATACCATAGATTGTTGTTGTAATCAGGGTTAATGAGCTCTAGCAGATGGCCAGATAATGTTTATAGATATGTCAGATTTCACTTAACATGCATGGGCATACAGTTGGAACCAAAATAGTAATGCTTCTTATTAATGATTCTCTGTCAAGAAATTGAGTAAATATTATTTTGGTACCAGGGATGGCCATGCAATGCCAAACAATAACATTATTGTATTACTTATATCCCGCAGCCCAGTTGTCAGACTAATTATCTTGTCAGTGACAAATGTACTGTAAAATATGTAAAATACTGCCTCTTGAAATGAATATGCCATTGTGGCTATGCTTAAACCTGGGGATGTCCACTCTAATTACTTTTAAATTACCACAGCTTTGCTCTGTCAATTATAATATAGCCATGTAGTCAATATAAGTGAATGGCAGGGACATGATCAGACTACAGGTACGACTTGTAGCCCTGCTAAAGGATTTAGTCTTACAAAGAGTAAAATCAAGATGATTGCTGGCTGCATTGATTTTTGGCCAAATGACCCCAAAATGACTCTTACTATATGTCGCCCGTGCTAATGGATTGAATTTTGAAATCCCAAAATAGGGGTCCGTAAAAAAGTTGCGAGACATGGGGGTGTTTTTTTTACATTTCCATTTTTTTACACCCACCCACCCTTTCTTGCATTTTTTTTTCATAAAATTTTAGACACCCACCCCAAAACAACAAAGCTTTATGTTGGTCCCCTCTGTAAAAACGACCAACCGCTCTGTATTGGTCCCTTCTTTGAAAGACCAAATTAACTGTTACTTCCTGTTAACAAATATGTGCAAAATTGAACTCTAAGCAATCAACAAAGGTAGAATATTATGTGATTATATTGGTAAATTTATAACCCAGCCTATTCATCTGTGTGAGTACAGCTGGTGTGAGTAGGTGAAAAATATGTTGAATCCCCTGGAATGACAACACAAAATAACTAGGGTCAGTGTTAGGGCCTATAGTAGAATAAAAAATTACACAAAATTAAATTTATCTTTTTTTCAGACATCAACCAGCATCAACTAGTAGGCCTAGAGCCTATAGTAATACCAAAAAGGAAAATGTGCATATGAACCAGTGTACGAATTAGCTTTTATGTATGCCTGCATGACCACCGACCCGACATCGCATTACGACTTAGAACTAGGCCTAAAATAATGCTTAACCCTTTGAGTTTGAACGTTGATGGTCAATTTAGTGCCAAATCCATATACACAGATGTATATTACTGAGATTAATTTGGACAACCAGAGTTGAACTTCGGTTATGTACTGGATGGAGTTCGTGTGCAATAAGAAATTCACACACATTCTGTACATGACATTTATGTGTGCCTTCAAACTAGACCACCTTGCATGCACATCATCTTATAAATATACAATCATTTTAAGTAAATAAATTTGTTCTTCTTTGATAATTTTCAAATTAGCCTGAATTAGACATTAAGTGTCATTTACATACTAGTATATGCAGGTAATTATGGGATATAATAATTACAATGTGAACAAAACTGTAATGTGTCCTGGCCCCTCTTCACATCTATTTAAATAACATTTTTATACTTTTCAGAAGACTATCCAAGGAAGGTTATATTTTTGTTTCTTTCAATAAATGGTATTAAAACTTTATTTCATGTCTACTTATTGATGGTTGACAACAACACTGAAACAAATAATTTGACAATTCAAATAATCATTTGACAAAAGTATATTTAAAAATCAATTTAGTATACAAACACTGATACAAATATTTAGTTCATACATTACACTCATGTATCAACTAACTGTATGAGTAAAGAGACTGTCATGAAGTATAAGAATTATTGTAATATTATGTCATGAGTTGTTAGCTGATATTGTCAGACTGCATTAAGTTCACCCTACCCTAGAGCTATCTGGAGTATTTTTGTATTGATCTACACCGTGAACAACTAGACATTTTTCAATATAAAAACTGCCAAGCAAGCTGAAACAGACACAATAAAAAAAAAATTGCGCACAAAAAAAATCAATGAAAATTTTGGGACCCACCCCCACAATATTCACTATTTTTTCATTTGATATCAACTTATGGGGGTAATTATAACAATATTGAATATATTAGTGCTTCTCATATTGCAACAAGCCACAACATATAAACAAATATGTTTAAAACAGTTTAAAATATGTCAATGAAAAAAAAATGCAAAAAAGGTGGTCAAAAACTGTTTCCGGCTTCGGGTACCACCCACCCCCCCCACCTCATGTCTCGTAAAAATGAATCGTTCCTGTCTAAATGTTGATGGTTGGGGTCTATTGTGCCAAATAGGCTACCTGTGGGAATAGATTGGCGCAGGGTTTTCCCAAAATTTCAGGAAGCTCCAGGCATGGAAGGGTTAACAAGTGCAATAAAAGATCAAAGCATAACCCAAATTCTGATAATTAATACTGAATACTTTGATGTGCAGATGATAATTTGTTTATAAATTATAGACTTGATACGATGATAGGCCTATTCATTTATAATTTAGGCTATAAACACAAAATTAAATTCCACTTTTAAGTTTTAACTTGTCACTAATGTCAGCTAGTGGAAGGTGTATCTAAATGTGTATAAAATGTTTTTTTGAAGGAAATTTCATTTTCTATCAGTAATATAATTATTTATACAGTAGCCTGAGCAGGCCTATCACATATCCATTGGTTGTCTTCATATTTATTTTGTGAAGTTTAAAATTTCTGTCAGTGTCAGTTCAGGACTGGTTGACGGTCATACCTCATTACCTGGGGGCTAGGCCCACCCAGGTGCCTTTTCAGGCTTTTGTAATTTATGTTAAATGTAATTTGTAGTTAAATTTAAACATTTCCCACGCCCAGACTTGATTAGTTTAAAATAATTTATATAAATTATAATTTATAATTTATAGCCATGCAGTTAGTCACTTACTTGGACTTAAGTGTTATATTATAATAGGCTAGTATAAATAATCAAATCATAATTAATAATATAAATTAAATATTATTAATTTTATTAATTACTAATGTCAAATTAGGCTAATAAGAAGGTGATAGGCCATAGCTTATTATTGATTAGTCCGTAAACCTGACTTTTATTATCAGATCATAGCTCGAGAGCATTTAGCTCTGTTTGCATAGTTGGGTCCACCAACTAATTATTGATATGAAATTCTAATGATTTCGAGTTCTGGGTATATACTGGGTGGGTTGAATGAGTGTACGTCAATTGTCTGCCAATTAACAGTAAATTGTGGTAAAATTTCAACATTATTTGAACAGTTTACACTTTGTTGTCATGACAACAAATTCAACGACGAACAAAAAGACAAACAAAATTGGAAGCGGACACACTCATACACTGATACAGGTTGAATGAAATTACGCAACTGAAATATCTTAATATATTGTTTGATGATGGTCTAAACGCCATATAAATAAAGTCTTTTGTTCCATTACATGATTATTAATAAAGTGGCACTAAAACAATCTGTTGATCTGCGGATAAAGTAATCTAAAACACTTTGTTTGACCCGAAGTGGGAACACGCCGCCATCATTGTTTCTTTTCACGTACCTTGACACAGCATACCATATATCCACATCCGTTTATACACGGAATATCCAAACATGGTCATACCTAATACGTCGGGATATGCCATACATAAACGGCCCCGACAAATCATGATATACCGTATATATACATAATATCCTATACGTACCTGGTGGCCTAGGAGCAATTAGAAGTGTTGACGGGATGCTTTATCACGTTGAAAAATAACGTGGTACTATATATCTTAGTTAAAGTATACCTTAACCCTTTCTACACCAAAGCATCACTGACGAGTAGTTATCCCATAGGAAGTGTTCAGATAATACGTTCAACAAACGTTGAACTTATTATCTGAACATTCCCTCAATAAATATATGACTTATTTTCCACTTGGTGTTATATCTGTCGTCTGCTTATATAACCCGTCCATCTATGCAAACCATTAATAGACCATTCCGATATACTCTTTTTAATTGACTGGGAGAATACATTTAGCATAGAATTGGTTAAGAATGTATTTCCCAGCCTAGTAGTTTAAGACCCCAGCTCGAAATGACATGATTTAACAGATTACTGTGCGCCGATTTCGCGAATACCCGGAGATTATATCATAAAGCTACACAAAGCGAAATGGCTCAGAAGAGTTGCCTATACATCATGCAATATTGAGCCGGGACCTTCATTTATACTGTGAAATAAATTATTAAAATACAGGCATTATATAAGAAATATTTTACCTGTTTTAAATGTTATCAGTTCCTCGTCATATTGGTCAGAACATCAACAGGTGCACATGCTTTGAATTAATGGAATATGATCTTAACGGGCGTTGTCAGAGTACACATTCGCGGCATAATCTACCTTAGCAGTGGCATATACGTTTGATGCACCAGATCAAGCATAGTATGCTTTGGCTTATGTTGTTTCACTGCAAACAAACCGTATATAAAAATGACGATATATGTTGCCAGCATATGGCTCAGCATGTACACATTTGCACATTGACGTCATTAGAGATATTGTAGGCTCGAACATCTGAAAAGCCCATTCTAGTGTTTCACTTCACCCAAAATGGAAATGGATCGCTAACTTGAACCTCCCAATTACTAAATATGTGCTTTCTATCAACTAATTTGTCGTTTGATCTTCATGTGAAACGTATGGCAGAAAGAAGAAGCCCATTACATTTATATCCGACGTATTATTTTCTATGAATTCGTCTTTCCTGGTCATACAAGTCTGCTATTTGCTTTTATGTATGCGACTATTTTGGGTTCCGAATTACTGCTTACACGAAGGTATATGAGGTTTATCAAGCAATAACTGAAGACTTCACTTCATAAAAAGAAATGAACCCACACATATACGCCACTTCAAGTCGACCACACGCTCGCCGCGTGTTGTTATATTTGGGCTCATTTTCGTTGCGATATAAATGATCTCTTTTAATACTGGCAAAAATCATAGATTTATATCAGCCTAATTTGCAGTAAATCTACTGGTTTAATAATTATATGATTATACGAAACGACTGGAAGATCGATCAGGGTCATTGTGTTTTGAATGGACATTTCCGGATTCACACAAACTTCGTTTAATTACTCTACGCAAAACCCAATGACCCCAATCGATATTCCAGTCATTTCTTATATATCTGCATATTCGAATACACGGAACGTGACGAGCGGTAAATTACTACGTTTGATCATCATTTATTGAAGAAATAGTCGCATTAACGCTTAGTCCCCTGTTACATTTACAAGTTATTCCCGTGGAACATTGTTTCTTTTCGCCTTTAATTCTTCTCTTGGTTTTCTTAGTGCTGTAATTTCTGTTCTGGAATACTCTGGTTTGAAGTACATCTTTTTGTTTCCCGGTGAATTCTTTCTTATGTTTGATTGCACTTTTTATCATTTTGTCTCGGATTTCTTCTGACTTTGTTATCACGCTATGGGTTCTGTCTCTACTGTTTGTACATCAGTCCTGTCGAAATACAATACGACTTTGGCACAAAACGATGTCATTGCTGTTACTATTTGTTCTATTGTTTCACCATATCTCATTTTAACATCATTCGCATGCGTGTGGATATTCTTGGATGTTTACCAGATCTATGTTATTTTTTTACTTTCTTCAACTCAGCGGCTATTGAATATGCTTCCATTCTGTATTTGGTATGTTCATCTAGTTTACTTTCAGTTGTAATTTCTTTATATGAGGGTCTTGTTTCTCCAAGGCTAACGGTTGTTTTTCTTCAAACATACTTTTAACTGTTTTTCAACATTTCTTCATATGGCTTTCTTCCGCTTTTACATATCGATTTGGCAGATCGCCGCGTTATTCTGTGGGTAGAATGAGCATGGAATGTCGTTTCAATATGAGTTCGCATTCAAGGTGATACAGTCCTCGTGGTTGTTAGGTTCACTCGGTGAGAATTTCGTCCAAATCACGGCCACGCCAGCATGTGTTCTCCACACCCCTTCCTCTGCCGCGTCTGTGCCGTCAATTCGAAAGTTTAGTGGGCCGACATTTTCTGAATTGTAAGATATAATACAAAGCATTTTACATTCGCTGGTCATCAATCATTATTCATATTACCAGAGCGCTGCTAACTAAAATACGAGTACAACCCATGGCCAGTTACAGGAAGTTAGCATCGTGAATAATGATGGGATGTATATATTCCTGTGCATTATAATGTTGGGGCTAGATTGATTAATTGTGGTTTAACGTCGTTTCAGCCGCTAGGCCATATCACGTTAAAGACGGACACAAGTAGTCAAAATTAGCGAAGCAACAGTATACTGTGTTTGTGACTGTGTTTGTCGACCAGGCAGTGGATGACACACACAACACGATGAGATAAGCGATGTACAAATAAAAGCAAGAGGAAATGTTCCCACTTCTTGGAGTCAGGGAGATATATTCAAGAACTTACTATCCGGTGTTCGATTTCTCACATGATACGCCAACCCTAATACCACCGGAACTCACTGGATGCAACCCACAGCAAATATGATGCCACTTGGGGATTCTATCCAATCGCAGTGGGTGGTAGGTGTATTCTACTCCAGAACACAGGAGGATAGTACTAGACGTCGATGATGTTAGTTCTAATACACGTAAACTACGAAACGCAGGTTTCAATGAACCGGCATGAAAGGGATACACATTTTTAATTGTTACAAAATCGTTTTGCGTGTCTCCATAACTGTTGATTATAGGACAACGCGATGTGAGTTAAATCTTCTCTATACTAAATACTCATTGACGACTAGTTCAATTAGGAAATGTTCAGATAATTAAGCTCAACAAACGATATATACTAGTAGTTCGTTTGTTGAACTTATTGTCTGAACATTTCCCAATCATGTATATGAATCATTCTACTCTTGCATTATCTGTTTTTCTGTCTGACGTCTGCTTTTATTACCTGAACACCGGTTTGAATGAAAAATAGACCATTCCAATGTACACTTTTATAACTGAATGGGAACATCCATTTAGTGTAGAAAGGTTAATCTAGCACGGGATTTGTTCAGGTATAATGACCAGTGAGTGTTATATATACGCGCATGCAAGACACATCCATGTTGTGGAACATTTACAACAACCGTTAATAAAAGTATTGACCCATTCACAATCACGCAATTACTTGATATACAAGTATACATATAGCCATGCACACTCGCCCAAGTCAGTCGCGCATGAACAACGAACGTGTAGAGTCACGTCGTCTGACGTTACAAGTTGCAATCCCTACACTCTATACAATCGCTAGAAGCGGTATCTCTCTAGGAACTTAACATTTACTCACCAGGTTTAGCTATCTCTCCAATGGTCCAGTTCGATATAGCTTCATTTTCGACCACTAAGAGATGACCGCCTTCATTTCTACATGTCGCTTCTTGCTGGCTCCATCATCCGCCATCGTGGTTTATTCTATAGCAAATTCCAAGTGTTTCTTCTATCTTATAACCTAGCTTCTCTGGGCAAATTAGACCTGTTTGGACACAATATATAATTAATGCTACCAATATCGGCCGCTGAACTCCTCAAATTGGTCACTACATTAAGAAGGGCATTTGTTGTTGGGTATCTTTCCATCCATCATAAACTTTCACCACAATCACGGCATCACTAAACATTGCATCGCATTAGTCCGGAGGATGTGTAGGTTAGTCCAAAAGTCGGGTTTCGTTATGATTTTATCATATCTTGCAATTTTGATATCAGTATCTGTTGCAACTAGGAACCTCACATGGGACATAAATTATGAAAGTGTCAATGACACTGTAGCTCAGCTTGGGAGGAGTTTATTTTCTGCTGATCAATGAATAGAATGATAAAGAAGAAGGAAAGCTAGTAAAGGTCTTGTATTGTGAAGATGAAATATTTTTCATTCCAATCATTTCACCAATAAATGTGGGCTGCGGGTGCAGATGGATTAAAATTTTAAATCTAAGATAACTTCTGGCAGCCATGTTTTATAAGCAATAATCGATGGATCCAGTCTAGAGGTCACACCCAAGATTCATATGAAGTTTGGTGACAATTGAACGAGGTATGTGGCCTGTCGGGTGTGCCAATAAATTTAGTAAGGCAAAGAGTAAAGTCCAAGATGGCAACTGGCAGCCATGTTTTTAATAAATTTCGGAAATAATAGATGGCTCCCATCTGGAGTTCACCCCGAATATGCATGTGGAGTTTGGTGACGATCGGATGATGGATGTGGCCGGTATGGTGTGCCGAAGCATTTAGCCATACAAAGAGTAAAATCCAAGATGGCCGCTGGCAGCCATGTTTTTTCTACGGATTTTCGGAACAAATTGATGACTCCCATCCAAAAGTCAACATGAAGATCCATAAAAAGTTTGTTGATGATCGGATACTGGGATGTGGTCTCTAGGATTTAGTCAGGCAAAGAGTAAAATCCAAGATGGCTGCCGGCGGCCATATTTTTCATCGAAAATTGTTCAAGTTCGATGGCTCCCATCTAGAGGTGATATTAAAAATGCCTGCAAATTTTCAAAACATTTCTCCAATAAATGCGGGCTGCAGGCTATGCCGATGGATTCAAATTTGAAAACCAAGATGGCTGCTGGCGCCCATGTTTTTCGACGAATTTCGGAAAAAAAACATCGATGCCTCCCATCTAGAGGTCACCCCACATATCCATGTGAAATTTGGTGATCGGATAACAGTTGTGACCTGTAGGGTGTGCCAAAGTATTTAGTCATACAAAGAGTAAAATCCAAGATGCCGCTGGTGGCCATGTTTTTTTTTAACGAAATTCGTAATTTTTTATGGCTCCCATCTAGTGGTCATACACAAGATCCATATGCAGTTTTGTGAGGATCAGATGAGGGATGTGGTCAGTAGGGTATGCCAAAAGATTTAGTCATGCAAAGAGTAAAATATAAGATGGCTGCCGGCGGCCATATTTTTAATCGAAAATTGTTCAAATTCGATGGCTCCCATCTAGAGGTGATCCTAAACAGGCCTGCAAATTGTCAAAACAATTCTCCAATAAATACGGACTGTAGACTGTGCCGATGTATTCAAATTTGAAATCCAAGATGGCTGCTGGCGGCCACGTTTTTTGACGAATTTATGAAAAAATGATAGCTCCCATCTAGTGGTCACCCCGAAGATCTATATTAAGTTTGGTGATGATCGGATGAGACAAGTGACCTGTGTGCCAAAGCATTTAGTCATACAAAGATGGCTGCTGGCGGCCATTTTTTTTAACGAATTTCGGAAATAATAGTCTAAAGGTCACCCCGAAGATACGTATGAAGTTTGGTGGCGATTATATTACGGATGTGGTCTATAGGGTGTGCCAAAGGATTTGGTCATGCAAAGAGCAAAATTCAAAATAGCTGTCGGCGGCCATGTTTTCATCAAAAGTCGCTACACTTCGGTAGCTTCCATCTAGAGGTGACCTTAAACATGCCTGTAAATTTTCAAAACATTTCTCAATAAATGCGGACTGCGGGGTGTGCCGATGGATTCAAATTTGAAATCCAAAATGGCTGCTGGTGGCCAAGTTTGTTAACGAATTTCTGATACAAATCGACGGCTCAGATCTAGAGGTCACCCCGAAGATCCCTATGCAGTTTGGTGATGATCGGTTGAGGGATGTATGCGGCCTGTATGGTGAGCCAAATGAAATTGTTGACGGACGACAGACACCAACCAATGGCAAAAGCTCAAACTTAATAAAGTTATCTGAAATGTGTCCAAATGAAATGCATATGCCTCTACATGCGTATACGGTATATTCATTCAAACTTCCATTCAAATTAACCGTCTGGGCGGTCTTTCCTTCAATAGTTTGACAGCGGCGTGATGATGACAACGCGGCTGAAATTACGAATTATATTTCAAAACCAACAGAATGACAAATGTCACAACCAAAAGTATAGGACTTACGTAAGTATGTACTTTTGTCATCCGAATCAACATTGTCGCAGCCATTAAGTCTCTCCATGAGCTGGCAATCCATCCCAGTGTCGCCGACGATGGCATTGGCGGACAAACATATCAGATCCCCGAGACACGTAGCCGTACATTCGACTTCGCTCTGTACGACTCGCGATGTGTAGGGGGTGTAGGTTTGTCGTTTCCCTCTGCACATTTCGAAATGCTCAGCCACGCCCGAAACTACAAAAAGCGTTATACAACACGGGAACAGAAATTTTGAAACCATCATCTTCGCATTCAATCTATGTTGAATGGCCTCTCACATACGATGGGCTACCAGCCATCCCTAACTATATTTACCTAATTCAGTCAATGTTGGCATGGAGAACTACGTACTATTCTCACGGTTATGCCCAATTATTGGACATCCGAAGACAATGTTTTGTTGGCAATTGTAATTGTATATAGCAAGCGCTTTTTGCACTACACATCGCTTTCTATGTTTATGTTGATAAAAGCAGTTTTAAATATTTCATGGCGAATGCTTCAAGGCGTTCAATTAACCTGAACAAAGTACCAACACGGCTGGTACGCAGCGAAACATCAATATAGATATAGTGTAGTGACTTAGCGACAAAATTTTGTCATATCGGAACGGACTGGCCAAAAGTGCCATTTTTTTATATTATGTCAAGTTATGTGTGCTCTTTCAGAAAGTGAACTAGAAACAGGTTTCTGGTCAATATTAACCCTTGTTTCCAGTATAAATCCAAGATGGCGGCCAAATTCAATCATTATTTCACCATGACGTTCCAACTGGTATACAATTCAAAGCACATGCATAATAAAGGCGTCATTCTATCCGGCATTGTCATATTTTGAAGATATTAGCAATCCAGGCTGACCAAATTTGAAAATTATCACTTTTTGGACCAAAAGCATGAAATTTTGTCATAAAATCATTCTCGTTTCAATTATTTCGGAATAATAAACAGACAATTTCTCAAAACTGTTTCAGTGCAGATCAAAGGTTAAGATCTTAAAAATTTCAGAAAAGTATACTGCAAACAAAATATACAACATCTAGGACAAATTCGTAACCATATTTTAGATATTTTGGATTATGTTACCCCTCACCTCAAAAATCATGAAATTTTGTTTTTGTGATAAACATCCGATAGAACATGGATGAGATGGATGAGAATCTGTAAAGGGCACTATTCGATCACATTTCTAAATACTGTAATTGCAATTACACACACATTGACCAAAGTTGAAATTTACAACTTTTTCGACTAAAATATGCAATTTTGTAAGAAAACCCTCATCATTTCAAATATTTTGGTCCAATAAATGGTCATTTACACATAGGATATATGCGATAGTTCAAAATGTTTGGTCTTAAATGTTTTGGACATATATACTGAAAACAATGAATACATTCTCTGTGGTTTATATGTAACAACGTTTCAGAAAATTTGGTTTATGTTACCCCTCACCCCAAAAAGCACGAAAATGTGACTTGGTTGTAAAGATTCAATAAATCTTTGGTTAAATCTTATAAAGTGAGTTTGTCGATGACAATTATTCATATATTGTTATGTAACAATCTCATTGACAGTATACTGTTTAAATTTACAATTGTATGCCTAATAACAGCTATATTTTATGGTAAAATAACCATCATTTCAAATATTTTCAACCAATATATGGGCAATTTCTCAAACATTTCCCAAGATCGTACACCACATGCGGCCTTGAAAGTTTCGAAAATGACTGTCGAATACAACACATTTAAAGGTGTATACATGTCATGTCTTGGTGAAATAGAATAAAATTCTAAAAATCTATTATACCATAAATAATTTGAAGGTTTTGACTTATATAATCTACAAATGTAGCATACAAGAAGGGGTATATATAGACATGTAGTTCAGATCACAACTTTAATTTGTCTATCAATAATACACATAACATAAAGATGGTCTATCTTTGTTTATACTCTGTTCTTAAATTCACGTTTGTTATGTTGTACCTGTATTACTATAATGTGCACAGTCTGATCATACCAGCAGATATATAGCAACTCATAGATTGTCATGTTATAATCACCGGTGACCATGTTGATACATTGAACAAATATTTTAGGCATTCTTAATATCACAATTACAACTGCATAATTATGAGCATGGTAAATCAGCTATTGCACATTTGCACCTGTTACAAGTTTGGGATTTGCAACAACACTTGATGAGTTCTGAACACGCAGCTGCAGTTTCGGTAATGTAGTCCACAATGGTTTACATCCATGATCTTCAACTTTCCATTCCCAGTCATGCGGGCCATGTATTGGAATTTTTATGTCATGACAAGTGTACCACAATCCTGCCTGGTATATGTCTCATTTCATATGATGTATTAGGGCCCCTTTTGAGCGACAAGTTTTGGAGAATTCTCTTGATATCCCTCATTATCAGCAACTTTTGACAACCTTTATTATAATTAATGGCAATGAAACGTTTGAGTTCTTTGAAAATATGTGAGGACGAATCTAGTTGAATAAAAGGTTGATTCGCCTATAGAAGAAATGTACACGTATCTGTGATAACAGGATATTATTTCCATGCTATCCAGAAACTTGTTCTGCCCTTTATATGGAAGAACAAAGTGGTATCAAAACCAGATATCGAATGAAAATTGGGTAGTGATAACAATTGTCATCGCCCAGAGCGGAAAATGTGCTGTTGTCATGGTACAATGTTTTAGTTTTGCCTGTTCCTAGAGAAACACATGTATCACCACCACTGTTAGCATCCGTAAACTTTGAAAACAGACCGATGACCATTACCAGGACATATGTGTCAACAATCCGAGCACGGATGGTCGTCAGCCCACAAGAAGGCGCATGGATAATGTGCGGCACAATTCTAATATCAGCTTCCTCCTGACAACAGTTTCTCAAGATTTACTAGGAAGAATTTGCTATTTTGAGAGTTGACGAACATTCTGTCATGTTTAACACTTTATCATCATGTTCTGACGCATTACTTGTCAGGAATACAAAAAGTTCAAGCTTATTGTCAGAATGACGGAGGAAGTCGTTCCATTTTTTTGGAATCTTAGTTTGATCGTCAAAGAACTATACCACGATTCTCACTAGTGCTGCCTTTTGTGCTGCCTTCTAAACAACTATCCCACATAACACACATGACATTAACACTTCTTAGTTTGTAGAGTATAAAGTTTATTGGTGACTGTAATAATTAAAAGTACACGTAGATCTTATCGCAGGCACAATAATTATATGTACAAGAACGCCTCCATAAAATATCTTGCACGTACTTCCAATATTTTATTTCTTGTAATAGTGTGTTCGAACAACAATTGGGCAGTTCAAAAAACCCGAAATCGCTTCTCCGCCATTCCAAACGATCAAGTGCAGGAACAGGAGAACATCAAATTGAAAGGAAATGGAGCGTTGATAGGTTTAACAGAGAGCTCATCAACAATAACGAGATGGCTACAACTCCCCGAACCAGACGTGTTTTTCTCTCATGAGAGTCGGCTATTTCCCCACGTCTTATCAACGGGAGGAAAATTCAAGGGGACACAATCTGATTTCTGGGATGTATCCGGGAAGCAATTGGGGTTATATCGGACCCACCTAAAAATGTTCAGTGCAAGATATTTGATGGAGGCGTTCTTGTGGATATGATTGTACCTGCGATATAGTATCTACTTTTAATGATTACGCCCAGTCACTAATGAAGTTTCTACTCTACAGACTAAGAGTGTTATTGTCATATATATGTGATGTGGGACATATGAAACGAGCTGCCTACCAGGTAGGATTGTGGTACACTTATGTCATGCCAAGCTGCAGTTGTGTGCTCAGAACTCATTAATTGTTGTTGCAAATCACAAACTTGTAACAGATGCAAATGTGCAAACGCTGATTTACCATACACAGAGTTATGTAGATGTAATTGTGTGCTTAAAATATTTGTTCAACGTATAAACACAGGCAGCCGTGATTATAACATGACAATCTATGAGTTGCTAGGTATTATCAGTCTGTGAACATTATAGCTACATAACATAACAAACATGAATTTAAGAACACACTATAAACAAAGATAGGCCATCTTTATATGTATTATTGATTGAAAATTTAAAGTTGTGACCTGAAATGCATATCTGTATATACACCCCTCTTGAATGCTAGATTACATAAGTCAATGATATTTGGTCAAATATATCAATTAATGGTATTATATATTCTTTTATTTTTATTTTATTTCAACAAAACATTACATGTATATACCCTTATATGTGTTGTATATATATCGGATGTTCATTTTCGAAACTTTTAAGACCGCATATTGTATATTATTGCATATTGCCATTCTATTGGTTGAACATATTTGAAATGATCAAATAAATTGTTATTAGGCATACAATTGTTAATTCAACAGTATACTGACAATGAGATTGTTACATTATAATATATGACGAATTGCGATCGACAAACTCTTTTTATAAGATTTAACCAAAGATTTATTGAATCCTTACAACAAGTCACATTTTCGTGATTTTTGGGATGAGGGGTAACATAAACCAAATTTTCTGAAACGTTGTTACATATGAACCACAGACAATGTATTCATTGTTTTCAGTATATATGTCCAAAACATTTAAGACCAAACATTTTGACCTATCGCAAATATCCTATGTGTAAATGACCATTTATTGGACCAAAATATTTGAAATGACGAGGATTTTCTTACAAAATTGCATATGTTTGGTCGAAAAAGATGTTATATTTCAACTTTGGTCATTGTGTATGTAATTGCCATTGCAGTATTTAGAAATGTGATCAAATAGTGTCCTTTATAGATTATCATCCATGTTCTGTCGGATGCTTATCACAAAAACAATATTTCATGATTTTTGGGGTGAGGGGTAACATAATCCAAAATTTATAAAATACGGTTAAGAATGTGTCCTAGATATTGTATGTTTTGATTAGAGTATACATGTCCAAAAATGCTAAGACCTTAACCTTTGATCTGCAATGAAACATTTTTGAGAAATTGTCTGTTTATTATTCCGAAATAATTGAAACGAGAATGATTATATGACAAAATTGCATGTTTTTGGTACAAAAAGTGATAAATTTCCAATTTGGTCAGCCTGGGTTGCTACTATCTTCCAAATATGACAATGTCAGGTTGAATGACGCCTTTATTATGCATGCGCCTCAATTTTTTATACCAGTTGGAACGTCAGTGTGAAATAATGATTGAATTTGACCGCCATCTTGGATTTATACTGGAAACAAGGGTTAATATTGATCAGAAACCTGTTTCTAGTTCACTTTCTGAAAGAGCACACATAACTTGACAAAATATTAAAAAATGGCACTTTTGGCCAGTCCGTTCCAAAAAAAACGCTAAGTCACTACACTAGATATATCATATACATGCGTGATGATGTACATATGACTATATAAACTGCATATGCATTGGTATCTGTTCACATTGTCTTGATAATACAATAGAGATAGACAAGAAGTGTGATGGTGCATATCCATTAGGATCGCGACTCTTAACGATTAAAGATTCGGGGTGGGGGAGTTGCATGCCAGGATCCTAGTATATATCACAGCTTCTAAGCGTTTATCTGACTTTTCATTTCATTTTGTTCTGTAAATATTTATCGTTTATTTCGTTTGTGTTTATATTGTTGGTGTTCAAACTCTCCTGAATTTGGAGGAAATAAAGACACATTGTTTTGAATAGAAGTTAGAAAATAAAGAATTTGATGATTAAAATGCAATCGGATCGAGACGCTTGAAAACAGTCGACCATGGCATGTCAGGAACGTGCATGTTGGTAATCCGGTGCGCTATAGTCTGGTCAGGACTGACTTCAACTGTCACTTTTACAACATTTGTACACCCTTTATATGGACAAAAAATAGAATAGTATTAGTAATACTATGGTATACATTGAGAACAATTTTAATTTAATTTCGTGAAAAATAAACATAATGTATCCATGTTACTTTTTTGTTGTATATTACTATTATATGATAACAACCCTTCATATTGAAAACCAATTCAACGCGTTATATGTATAATTATGCCCAGTATTATGGAGAATTATTTAACCCCACCAAAATGCACAATTTAGACAAAAAGGCAAAACACATAAAAAGTGCCATATAATTCGAAGCTACACCAAATACACCAGATACCAAACAAGCTTCAATAGATGGGAAATGTTATGATCTATCAGAAAAATCGAGTCTTCAAAATACCGCAGAGGGTGATGGTTTCCATATTATGGATCAGTGTCTAATAGTACACCACAGTATGACTACAGTATACGAAAGTACAGTATGGAATACTATGCAGCAATCATAGTACTCTTGGGACTTTTATGATAGTATTTTGTGGTAATACTATATAATTTCATGGTATACTGTACTACAACTCTAGTATACAATAGTACAGTATGAGATACTATGTGACTTTGCTATATTATAATATTACTAAAGTATGCTACGGGACGTAATGCTACTATTATATTACTTTAAGCACTAATTAGCTTGTGTAACAGCGAGAGTCATGCGTTAAATTTTGACATGAAAAACTAAGCCAGGCTTATTTTGGTTGTGACTTACATGTTGCTGATATCCTCCATGATGAATTACAACCAAGTGTATCTTTATTAAAAAAAATGTTAAGTTTAAGATTTTAAATAAATCCGCTTTGTCTGGGCCTGAGTTTTCTTTTTTGTATTAATTTTCAAGTATAAAATCCCCTTTAAATCATACACCCATTTTGTTTTGGAAACGCACTTTTATTAATTTCTATGTCCAATTTCATGCACCGGCCAGTATAATAATAATGAAAAATGTTCCTAAAGGGCGATAACTCCGCAAAGAAACGATGGACCGGAAACGCGATACTTTCACAATCGGCTTTCCTTATATAGGTGTCTACTTTATCTAGCGATTTCGCTTTTCGATTGCCATTAGTTTCTGAGTATTTTCAATTAAAAGAAACCCGATATAATAACACCACGGAGTTTAATAATAGTACACCATGATTTGTTAAGCTAATGAGTTATAGCCAAAAGCCATATAAAGTATATTGTCCACGGAGTAATCTCCCTTTATCTGAAAATACGTCATTTTATCATCTCGGAAAATACGAGCAGAGCATCGTAAATTGGACAGTAGCGTTCTCACTCATAGTTAGACAGACATCTAATGCATTGTACTCAGCTGTTATCCAGTATAATTCCAGATAAACGAATCACATGTATTTGGCACAATATACCCACCACCCCAAAGACATATATAAGACTTATATATATATATAGACCAACGTCACTCATAGCCGGGAACTTATGTCATTAATTGCTAGAAAATGGCAGTAAAATGTCACATCGACTACTCGTCCTTTTGAACCAAAACATGGCAAATGAACTATGTATCAGTTTTTGATAGCTCACTATGAATGCTGTGATTCCCGTCCCCATATAAATATGACAGTTGAGAAGATATAAGTGTTCAAGTGACTTAATTCGGACCAAACTTTTCAAGGTTGTGAAATTTGAATGCTAAGATCTCTTTAAATCGAATCTGTTCAATATCCGATCTTTGAAGTATCCTCGTTGACTTACTGAGAAAGCTCAGCAGTCCAATATATAGATTGCTGATAAAAAATAACAGTTGAAATTTAAATCAAATTATGACGTAGGTACATGTCACTGGCGCCGCTCAACCAACTTTGAACCATACTATTAGACCCGTGGAGATGCCTACATCTATATCCAATTTTGGTAATAATTGGCGATAAATGTTTTATCACGAATTTTTTGGTGTATGTCCCTAAACCCTGGCTCATAGTACGCCGCCTTTAATCCGACATCAATAGATTCCATGTATGGATGATGGTTATATAAGTTTGGTGGAAATCGGCGACACAGTTTTGTTCATGCACTTTTGGTGTCCATCCCCATTACTGACTCGAATAGGGCCACATTGGTTTCTTTATATCACTGACTCGAATATGGCCACTTTGGTTTCTTTATACCACATCACTGGATTCATCGTATAATGAAGATGACTATATGTAACTTTGGTGGAAATCGGCGTCTAAACCATTATAAATGTTAGTGCCCCTCCCTTTCACATCTCCTTACACAAGCGGCATCATTGTCGCGTATTTAAACCTCTCGATTATCGTTTGGGTATCATGTTGAAGAATATTTAACAATTGGGTGGAAATCGGCGATTACAAATATTGTTATCAATTTTGGTGCCCCTTCTCTCTCCTATCCCTGACTGGAGCGGCACCACTTTTTACAACGTTAAACAACACAATTAGACCCCACGTATCATGGAGATGAATATGTGTAAGTTTGGTGGAGATCGACCAATAGCACAGTCTTATCGAATTGAGTGTATCTCACCCCATATCTGACCCAAAATGACACCAAGTTGGTGTCTTTAAACCACAAAATTATATTCCTCGTATCTTGGATGAGAATGTGTATCAGTTTGGTGGAAATAGGCGCTAAAAATATTTTGATCAATTTTGAGGTTCCGCACCTCACCAACCCTGACTCGACTGTTGGCATATTTAAACCTCAGTTAGATTGTTCATATCATGGAAATTATTATGCATCAGTTTGTAGGATATTGGCGACAAAAAAAAACAATTAATTTATATCCCTGACACTTTAGAAATGATAACCTGCAAAATTGTCTTCCTCGTAAAAAGTTAACCCCGATAGACCCATTTGGAACCATCTGGATGAGCCCCCATTTACTTATATAGAACACAGACACACATTCGCAAATAGAGATAAAGATATTGTCGTTTCGATGATGAAAATGGTAATTGGCTATTCCACAAGGGATGTATACCACACCCTTTTATCTCACCTCGAACCCCATTAAGCCACATAAAGTTGTTTGTGTGTGAACGTATTGCCATTACCATCTAATTACATAATTAACTTATGTGTATTTTTTGCCAGACGGCAGCCTTGTCGGGAAGCGTCCTATTGCGCCGTAAACCATATCCTTTGGCGTCGATATCATGTTTTCCAAGACAGTCGAGATTTTCGAAACCCCATATCTCACGTCCGTCGGGGATAATACGTAAATTGTACGATCAGACAATTTAAGGCAGTAGTCAATAGACATATTCAGTTTATAGATTTTGTTTAAGAGCCCGGACATAACCCTTGCTACCGTGCACGTTTTCTTCGCCGCTAAATAGAACACCAAGCTACAGAAATAAACACAAGGACGGTGTCCAAAGCGTCCCCGTCCAATAAAAAATACGACAATTTTCGCTATTATTCTTACTAAACATTATAACTTTCGTTTTGTTTACATTAATTAAAAGTCACCATGAAACAAAACAATTAAGAGCTCTCTGCCTATTTGCCTCATTTCTGCAAAAATAACAGTATCGTCGGCGTAAAAAAGTTAATTTCTAAATAACGATGAATCACATCATGACATATCCATGATACAAACGACAAACCATCGATAACCCATTCTTGAATAAAAATTACTCCATGTCTTACTTCAATCCTCATCTTACTCCATTTTTACACGCGAAGAAATCTGACCAATGGGCGATGTCCACATTTAGCAACACATGACTTTATTTTACTATAAATAAATCTCATAACATTGACAAATATTCCATTTACACCTGCCTTCAATAAATGTTCCACATATTTCATCCCTCCCTATCGTATAAAATGCTTTTTTGCTATTCCACAAATCAACGGTATAGCGACTAAGTTTTGTTGCTCACATGATATGGTCTCAATCAAACAATGCAAAACAAATTGTCAACCGATGCATGCTTCGTTATCCATGGTCGTTATCTTGATATGCCAACGTACAGCGTTTTTCCTGTTTCACATCATAAGTAACGGTTACACTGGTGTAAATAAGGTTCGGAGAGACCTCTAGCGGATGCGGGAGGAATATATAGGAGAGAATAAAATAGACACTGGGCCCTGATTGGTCAATAGCCTTGTGTGCTTTTTGCATAAAAAAAATCATCACACCTCTTCCCTGTGGTTTCCCACTGGTAAAATAGCCATTGGCACAGGAATTAACCCTCTGTAGTGAAGTTTTAATTTTTTGTTGTGGTCTAAAATATGACAGTATTTTTTTATGCGGTTCTGACACTAGTTAGGAAAACATTTAAAGGCGAATTCCCTGCCTGTCGTACCTGATTGTTTTGTGCAAAAAGTTTCCCAAAGTGTCAATTTTTCAGATTTAAAGAAATTTTTGGACCCAATGTTTATATTGTCAATAGTATACGCTAAAACGTTAGCACTGAGGCCTATGGAAAACATTTACACCTGTGTAACCTAAAGGGGAAAATGAGCTTTTTGGCCTTTTTGATTCCTGGGAGTCACTTTAAAGTATTTTATTGCATTTTTAACAGCCTGCTCTTTCAGTCCAATGAATCTCTCATGCATGGTGTAGCTATTCTTGCTGCTGATGTCTTCTTGCTCTTACATCAGCCAAAAATAGTGTGATTTTTCATAAAAATTGCCAATTTTTCAAGGTATTTTCAATTGTTTTTCAAGGTGGTAGTAGTCACATGATAATGCAAATGACCCATAACATGAGTATGTCAATGAGACACATATCACATTATGTACATATTTCACATTATAGGGCGATTATGTGTGTATTTGCGCGTCTCAATACTGCAGTTGCCATGAGTTGCGAAATGATTAAAAGCGTATACCATTCTCCAAATCAAAATAATTCTCTTCGAGCCCGATCGTCAACCGATTATTTAAAGAGTAACTTCTGTACCAATGCCTTTCAGCTGCGGGATTTCTCAGAGCAAGACTGTGTTGATGCCAGCACTCAGAC
Source organism: Siphonodentalium dalli (assembly GCA_032622095.1). Lineage (NCBI taxonomy): Eukaryota > Metazoa > Mollusca > Scaphopoda > Gadilida > Siphonodentaliidae > Siphonodentalium > Siphonodentalium dalli. The sequence continues at coordinate 130,243,051 of CP136062.1, read as the reverse complement.
AGCAATATATCCTCGCGAAATTACGCTCATAATTGACCTATAACTTGAAAAAGGTACATAATAAGATTATTTGATTATGAAATAAGCAGATAATGGACTAATAGCGGTTATTTCGTTATGGCGAGGGCCACAGTGAAAACACATGTTAAAGAGCGTGAGTTGGTGTAGCTATTCTTGCTGCTGATGTCTTCTTGCTCTTACATCGGCCAAAAATAGTATGATTTTTCATAAAAATTGCCAATTTTTCAAGGTATTTTCAATTGTTTTTCAAGGTGGTAGTAGTCACATGATAATGCAAATGACCCATAACATGAGCATGTCAATGAGACACATATCACTTGTTATAAGAAGCTAATCTGACAAGTATTTTGGATTTTATAGCCAGTGATATACAGATATATATCATACAAGTTAGTCATTTCCACTGGTGGGTATGGTCATTTGAAGGTTAATAGCACTAAAACTTGGACACATATAAGAAAATGCTTCAGCACTTCAAAGAGAGCATATTTTTTGTCAACTAATTCAATATACACCCACATCCAGTTATCTCGGATCACCCTTGCAGACCTGAAAATATCATATTTTAGTCTTCCATGTGCTGATAAAGTCATGTGCTTCATGCTCAGCTGCTCAAATCTGGACTCAATGACCTCACATTACTAGAAGTTCTCTCATGGAAAGGATCTTGTACAGTCTTCCATAGCTGAGCCAAGTTTGCAACACCAGACCCCAAAAACTGTGTGAAAATGGGGCCTGAACATGACCTGTGGTGGAAATTTGTGCTTTTTCGATGAATAATGTGTTAAAGGGGGGTGGGGTTAAATTGTGTGTGATAAATAAAGAACCACAGAAGTGATATTGTTTTCGAACACATTTTTTCTATTGATGGGCAATTCTGAAGAAATGTATGGAGTTACAATTATTCCGCGAAAAAGCGGGCTATCGCTTTAGGTTACACTGGTGTAAATAAGGTTCGGAGAGACCTCTAGCGGATGCGGGAGGAATATATAGGAGAGAATAAAATAGACACTGGACCCTGATTGGTCAATAGCATTGTGTGCTTTTTGCATAAAAAAATTCATCACACCTCTTCCCACTGGTAAAATAGCCATTGGCACAGGAATTAACCCTCTGTAGTGAAGTTTGAATTTTTTGTTGTGGTCTAAAATATGACAGTATTTTGTTATGCGGTTCTGACACTAGTTAGGAAAACACAAGATTTAAAGGCGAATTCCCTGCCTGTCGTACCTGATTTTTTTGTGCAAAAAGTTTCCCAAAGTGTCAATTTTTCAGATTTAAAGAAAATTTTGGACCTAATGTTTATATTGCCAATAGTATACGCTAAAACGTTAGCACTGAGGCCTATGGAAAACATTTACACCTGTGTAACCTAACAATGTCCACCACATGCGTGCCAGAAAATAACATAATAATTGATATAGAGTTATCCATCTTAGTTCGTATACTGTACACGTATCAGTGATCAACTCGAGTGTATGTTTTTGTCGGCGTCTGTTTATTCCTTTACAAACATCACCCCAGATATATCAACCCAGAATCATTTCCCACGTAGAACTTTCCCTATATAGGATTGTTATATGTATAACCTATGTTGGACATGATATCGCTATCGGATTCAATGATGGTTTATGTCATATAGCGGAGGCAGCTTATTTGGAATAGCTTGCATTGGTGTAAATATTTTTCCATAGGTCCGAGTCAGTCAAAATAAAGTTGCGCCCAGTGAATTCATTATTCTGCCCAGACTCTGAAGCTAGATGGTCGATATTTGTGACCACATTTTACAGAACTTTTTTTTAAATCTGCATCAACATTTCAGCCTGTTCTCCCAAAAAAACGCACATTATCTGCTTATAATGAATTTGTTGTAGGTTGATAATTAAAGAGTAACTTCTGTACCAATGCCTTTCAGCTGCGGGATTTCCCAGAGCAAGACTGTGTTGATGCCAGCACTCAGACAGTGTTACACCGAGTTATGTAGTAACTGACGAGTTTTGTGGTAGCTCACGAGTTATGTAGTAACAATCGACGAGTTTTGTGGTAGCTCACGAGTTTTGTAGTAAAATCGACGAGTTATGTAGTAATTTCAGGTTACGAGTTTTGTAGTAAAATATCGACGAGTTTTGTAGTAGAAAACAAGCTAACGAGTTTTGTAGTAATACTCGTCGAGTTTTGTAGCAACAATTTTTAGTCAGTTTCAAAGGCGGGATTGGACTTAATAAAATCTTATATAGTAAATGCAATGTTTTTTGTCTAATTGTTTGTGTGGTGGACGTTAATGACACTGTATCTCAACTTGAGGTTGGTCCCACGTGACTGCGGCGCCGTTTCTCGGCAGATATGAGCTAAACTTCGTACCTAGAAGTACTATAGCCATGTTATTAACTTGAACATGTCCCCCATTACGTCAAACGTCGCGTCCTGACGTTAATGACATTGTAGCTCAATATGATGGTGGTCCATCGTCATTCATCCGCTGTTTATCGGCAGATCGGGACGAAACTTGATACATAGACGTATTGTGGCCATGTTATTTATGTGGACCTGGTCCCGATTACATCAGACGTCGCGTTCTGACGTTAATGACGTTGTAGCTCAACTTGATATTGGTCCCTCGTCACTGCTGTGCCGTTTTTCTGCAGATATGAGCGAAACTTCGTACCTAGAAGTACTATGGCCATGTTACTTGGTCCTAGTCCCCATTACGTCAAATGTCGAGTTCTGACGTTAATGACGTTGTGGCTCAACTCGATGATGGTCCCTAGCTCGTCACTCCATCGCAGTTTATAGGCAGATCAGTTGGAAACTTGGTACATATACCGATTGTGGCCATGCTATTTATGTGGACCTGGTCCCGATTACCTCAGACGTCGCGTTCTGACGTTAATAACGTTGTAGCTCAACTTGATATTGGTCCCTCGTCACTGCTGTGCCGTTTATCGGCATATATGAGCGAAACGTCGTACCTAGAAGTACTATGGCCATGTTATTACTTGGTCCTAGGCCCCATTACGTCAGATGTCGCGTTCTGACGTTAATGACGTTGTAGCTCAACTCGGTGATGGTCCATCGTCACTCCTCCGCAGTTTATCGGCAGATCAGTTCGAAACTTGGTACATAGACGTATTGTGGCCATGTTATTTATGTGGACCTGGTCCCGATTACCTCAGACGTCGTGTTCTGACGTTAATGACGTTGTATCTCAACTTGATATTGGTCCCTCGTCACTGCTGTGCCGTTTTTGGACAGATATGAGCGAAACTTCGTACCTAGAAGTACTATGGCCATGTTATTAACTTGAACCTGGCCCCCATTATGTCAAACATCGCGTCCTGACGTTAATGACATTGTAGCTCAATCTGATGGTGGTCCATCGTCATTCGTCCGCTGTTTATCGGTAGATCGGGACGAAACTTGATACATAGACGTATTGTGGCCATGTTATTTATGTGGACCTGGTCCCGATGTCGCGTTTTGACGTTAATGACGTTGTAGCTCAACTCGATGATGGTCCCTCGTCACTCATCCGCAGTTTATCGGCAGATCAGTTCGAAACTTGGTACATAGACGTATTGTGGCCATGTTATTTATGTGGACCTGGTCCCGATTATATCAGACGTCCTGTTCTGACGTTAATGTCATTGTAGCTCAACTTGATATTGGTCCCTCGTCACTGCTGTACCGTTTTTCGGCAGATATGAGCGAAACTTCGTACCTAGAAGTACTATGGCCATGTTATAACTTGGTCCCCATTACGTCAAACGTCGCGTCCTGATGTTAATGGCGTTGTATCTCAATCTAATTGTGGTCCGTCGGTACTCATCCGTCGTTTCTCGACGTATCGGGGCGAAACTTCGGACCTAGAGGAATCATGACTATGTTATTAACTTGGACCTGGTCGCGTTACCTCGGACGTCGCGTTCGGAAGTAATGACGTTGTAACTCAATTTGACGTTGACTTGACGAGTTTTGTGGTTAAATTGACGAGTTTTGTAGTAACAATCGACGAGTTTTGTAGTAACATCGACGACAAATGCCGAAAAGTCTGAACCTAAGTGCCGAAAGGTCCAGGTACCGAATCAATAAGTACCGAAAAGTCCAAGGGAACAAGTGCCGAAAAGTCCAGGTGCAAATTAGAGCCATACATGGGATAATTTTTTTATTAAGTCCACACGGGCATACACAATTGAATTAAAAAAAATTCTACTACAAAACTCGTCGATGTTACCACAAAACTCGTCAATTTTACCACAAATTTTTGTGGTAAAATTGACGAGTTTTGTAGTAACAATTGACGATTTTTTTAGTAACATCGACGAGTTTTGTAGTAAAATCGACGAGATTTGTGGTAAAATTGACGAGTTTTGTGGTGACAATTGACGAGTTTTGTAGTAAAATTGTTGCTACAAACTCGTCAATTTTACTACAAAACTCGTCAATTGTTACTACAAAACTCGTCGATGTTACTACAAATCTCGTCGATTTTACTACAAAACTCGTCAATTTTACCACAAATCTCGTCGATTTTACTACAAAACTCGTCAATTGTTACTACAAAACTCGTCGATTGTTACTACAAAACTCGTCAATTGTTACTACAAAACTCGTCGATTTTACTACAAAACTCGTCAATTGTTACCATTGGTTAGTAATAATCGACGAGATTTGTGGTTAAATTTACGAGTTTTGTGGTAACATCGACGAGTTTTGTAGTAGAAATTTTTTAATTCAATTGTGTATGCCTGTGTGGACTTAATAAAAAAATTATCCCATGTATGGCTCTAATTTGCACCTGGACTTTTAGGCACTTGTTCCCTTGGACTTGTCTCTACTTATTGATTCGGCACCTGGACCTTTCGGCACTTAGGTTTAGACTTTTCGGCACTTGAAATTGTTATTTTTAATTATATATTTCATTATGATGACTGTATATGTTATTTTTGATTGTTTCCGACATGTTTATTTAATGGTGTGATCACTAGTTTCACTCTTGATATCTACTCAGTGGGTCATGATGTGAGGTGGTGTTTGTTTTTCTAACCGATGTTTGACGATGTGTCCTCGAGCTCTGTGGTCACCCATCCAAGTACTTACATGTCTCGGAGTTGATTATCGACGATACATCTTCGGCTGCAGCATCGCAGTACTCCAATTGTCACCACAAACAATTGGGTTGACACAACAGAACTAAATTTTTCGACCAGTCAGTTACATCTTAATGTTTCTCGAAGGGAAGACAACCGAAACATTTATTGTTCAGATCCAATGGTCAGGAAATATAAATTGTAAAGTCATTCAATTATCTTGGTGTAATATTTTGTAGATCGGGATCCTTTTTAACAATGAAGAAACATGTAGTAATGAAAGCTAGAGAAGCCATGTATGAGGTAATAAAGATAGGACGACGAAATTCTCTATCTATCAGAACGCAACTTAGACTTTTTTATATGCCCGTGAAACCCATTCTTTTGTACGGTTGTGAAGTATGGGGGCGGGGGACAACTCTATTATAGAAAGTGTACATCTCAAATTCTGCAAAATATTGCTTCGCCTCAAGATTTCCACACCCAGTTATATGGTATATGGTGAGCTAGGTCGATTACATGTTGAGATAGACATCAAGCTCCTAATGATTAGTTACTGGAGTAGGCTTATACATTCAAGCAATAAAATAACCAGTCAGATATATAATGTATCGGTATCTATCGTAAATGGCACCACATTAGAACTACCATAGATCACATATGTTAGAAATATACTTAACCAGTCAGGAATGTCAGGCACATGGGCTAATCAGAACCCTAGCATTGATGGAAAACGACTATGCTCCAAATTAAAAATAAACTTGAAAGACCAATTTATTCAACAATGGCTATCATTAACAGCCATATCTAGTAAAGGATCATTTTATCGTACATTGAAACCAGAATTTGGTGAAGAAAGTTATTTGAAATCAGCCCCAGATAAAGACATTTTAACGATTGTGAGATTTAGAACAGCCAATCATTATTTGCCAGTTGAAGTTGGGAGATGGAACAATACCCCGATAAATAACCGAACTTGTACATTTTGTAACACATGAATATCATACACTATTGCATTGTCCATACTTCTCAGATAAAAGGAAACTTTACGTAAAAAGATCATATTGGAATTACCCCAGCCAACGTAAATTATCTATTCTCCTATGTAATGATAAACCTAGTATAGGGACAAACCTGTGCAAATTTATCAGATTTTTAAATGAAACAGTTTGTTGTTTTCCTAACTGAGCAGTACATCACAACCATTTAGATACTTGTATGACACCGGAGCCCCAGTGCCAAAACAATCAGAGTCGTGCACCCGGCATATTCCATTCAACCAGGGTGTACGACAATGGTGGTTTCGATACCAAATCCCCGGAACCACCTAAGTGCCATGACAACCTTATATTATATACTCTGTCATTCATTTATTCATGTACATGTATTGTATGTATTTCTTAGTGCTACGTCTAGATACGACGTTTCTCCCCGGTCTGTCAAGTTGATGCGCAATGTCATTAACGCCAGAACGCGACATCCGATGTTATCGCGACCAGGCCCAAGTTACTAACATGGCCACAGCACTTCTATGTGCCAAGCTTCGCTCATATCTGCCGAAAAATAGCAGTGACGAGGGACCAATATCAAGTTGACCTACAACGTCATTAACGTCAGAACACGACGTCTGAGGTAATCGGGACCAGATCCACATAAATAACATGGCCACAATACGTCTATGTACCAAGTTTCGAACTGATCTGCCGATAAACTGCGGAGGAATGACGAGGGATCATCATCGGGTTGAGCTACAACGTCATTGATGTCAGAACGCGACGTCTGGTGTAATGGGGACCAGGTCCAAGTTTTTAATAACATGGCCATAATAATTCTAGGTACGAAGTTTCGCTCATATCTGCCGAAAAACGGCACAGCAGTGACGAGGGACCAATATCAAGTTGAGCTACAACGTCATTAACGTCAGAACGCGACGTCTGATGTAATCGGGACCAGGTCCACATAAATAACATGGCCACAATACGTCTATGTATCAAGTTTCGTCCCGATCTGCCGATAAACAGCGGATGAATGACGATGGGCCACCATCAGATTGAGCTACAATGTCATTAACGTCAGGACGCGACGTTTGACGTAATAGGGGACATGTTCAAGTTGATAAAATGGCCATAGTACTTCTAGGTACGAAGTTTGGCTCAGATCTGATGAGAAACGACGCAGCAGTGACGAGGGACCAACATCAAGTTGAGATACAACGTCATTAACGTCCACCACACAAACACTTACACAAAAAAACATTGCATTTACTATATAAGATTTTATTAAGTCCAAACCCGCCTTTGAAACTGACTAAAAATGTTGCTACAAAATTCGCCGAGTATTACTACAAAACTCGTTAGCTTGTTTTTTACTACAAAACTCGTCGATATTTTACTACAAAACTCGTAACCCAAATTACTACATAACTCGTCGATTTTACTACAAAACTCGTGAGCTACCACAAAACTCGTCGATTGTTACTACATAACTCGTGAGCTACCACAACACTCGTCAGTTACTACATAACTCGGCGTAACAGACAGCAATATATCCTCGCGAAAATACGCTCATAATTGACCTATAACTTGAAAAAGGTACATAATAAGATTATTTGATTATGAAATAAGCAGATAATGGACTAATAGCGGTTATTTCGTTATGGCGAGGGCCACAGTGAAAACACATGTTAAAGAGCGTGAGTTGGTGTAGCTATTCTTGCTGCTGATGTCTTCTTGCTCTTACATTAGCCAAAAATAGTATGATTTTTCATAAAAATTGCCAATTTTTCAAGGTATTTTCAATTGTTTTTCAAGGTGGTAGTAGTCACATGATAATGCAAATGACCCATAACATGAGCATGTCAATGAGACACATATCACTTGTTATAAGAAGCTAATCTGACAAGTATTTTGGATTTTATAGCCAGTGATATACAGATATATATCATACAAGTTAGTCATTTCCACTGGTGGGTATGGTCATTTGAAGGTTAATAGCACTAAAACTTGGACACATATAAGAAAATGCTTCAGCACTTCAAAGAGAGCATATTTTTTCCAACTAATTCAATATACACCCACATCCAGTTATCTCGGATCACCCTTGCAGACCTGAAAATATCATATTTTAGTCTTCCATGTGCTGATAAAGTCATGTGCTTCATGCTCAGCTGCTCAAATCTGGACTCAATGACCTCACATTACTAGAAGTTCTCACATGGAAAGGATCTTGTACAGTCTTCCATAGCTGAGCCAAGTTTGCAACACCAGACCCCAAAAACTGTGTGAAAATGGGGCCTGAACATGACCTGTGGTGGAAATATGTGCTTTTTTGATGAATAATGTGTTAAAGGGGTGGGGTTAAATTGTGTGTGATAAATAAAGAACCACAGAAGTGATATTGTTTTCGAACACATTTTTTCTATTGATGGGCAATTCTGAAGAAATGTATGGAGTTACAATTATTCCGCGAAAAAGCGGGCTATCGCTTTAGGTTACACTGGTGTAAATAAGGTTCGGAGAGACCTCTAGCGGGAGGAATATATAGGAGAGAATAAAATAGACACTGGGCCCTGATTGGTCAATAGCATTGTGTGCTTTTTGCATAAAAAAATTCATCACACCTCTTCCCACTGGTAAAATAGCCATTGGCACAGGAATTAACCCTCTGTAGTGAAGTTTGAATTTTTTTTTGTGGTCTAAAATATGACAGTATTTTTTTATGCGGTTCTGACACTAGTTAGGAAAACACAAGATTTAAAGGCGAATTCTCTGCCTGTCGTACCTGATTTTTTTGTGCAAAAAGTTTCCCAAAGTGTCAATTTTTCAGATTTAAAGAAAATTTTGGACCCAATGTTTATATTGCCAATAGTATACGCTAAAACGTTAGCACTGAGGCCTATGGAAAACATTTACACCTGTGTAACCTAACAATGTCCACCACATGCGTGCCAGAAAATAACATAATAATTGATATAGAGTTATCCATCTTAGTTCGTATACTGTACACGTATCAGTGATCAACTCGAGTGTATGTTTTTGTCGGCGTCTGTTTATTCCTTTACAAACATCACCCCAGATATCAACCCAGAATCATTTCCCACGTAGAACTTTCCCTATATAGGATTGTTATATGTATAACCTATGTTGGACATGATATCGCTATCGGATTCAATGATGGTTTATGTCATATAGCGGAGGCAGCTTATTTGGAATAGCTTGCATTGGTGTAAATATTTGTCCATAGGTCCGAGTCAGTCAAAATAAAGTTGCGCCCAGTGAATTCATTATTCTGCCCAGACTCTGAAGCTAGATGGTCGATATTTGTGACCACATTTTACAGAACATTTTTTTAAAATCTGCATCAACATTTCAGCCTGTTCTCCCAAAAAACCGCACATTATCTGCTTATAATGAATTTGTTGTAGGTAGATAATCTGCTTGAATAGCATCATTTTGCGTCGATAATGTGCTGAAAATCAGGGAAACATGTGCGAGTCAGAGTGGCTTATAAAATTTTACGAAGTGATGTCCAATGAAAAGATCACCAATCTTATCAATAGTTCTCAAGGTTGATGGGCGAATATCCAGACATCTGGGCGAATATGGAACTTACGGCACCAACGGCACATTGACGCCTCATAATGAGGCGATTCTCAGAAGATCATGTGCGGACAATGACACAAATAAGCGAACCCAAGACTTTTCAGGTGTACGCTCTTTGACATGTGTTTTCGCTGTGACCCGCGCCATAAAACAAATAACGGCTATGACTCCATTATCTGCTTATTTCAGAATTAAAAAATCACATTATGTACATATTTCACATTATAGGGCGATTATGTGTGTATTTGCGCGTCTCAATACTGCAGTTGCCATGAGTTGCGAAATGATTAAAAGCGTATACCATTCTCCAAATCAAAATAATTCTCTTCGAGCCCGATCGTCAATCGATTAATTAAAGAGTAACTTCTGTACCAATGCCTTTCAGCTGCGGGATTTCTCAGAGCAAGAATGTGTTGATGCCAGCACTCAGACAGCAATATATCCTCGCGAAAATACGCTCATAATTGACCTATAACTTGAAAAAGGTACATAATAAGATTATTTGATTATGAAATAAGCAGATAATGGACTAATAACGGTTATTTCGTTATGGCGAGGGCCACAGTGAAAACACATGTTAAAGAGCGTGAGTTGGTGTAGCTATTCTTGCTGCTGATGTCTTCTTGCTCTTACATCAGCCAAAAATAGTATGATTTTTCATAAAAATTGCCAATTTTTCAAGGTATTTTCAATTGTTTTTCAAGGTGGTAGTAGTCACATGATAATGCAAATGACCCATAACATGAGCATGTCAATGAGACACATATCACTTGTTATAAGAAGCTAATCTGACAAGTATTTTGGATTTTATAGCCAGTGATATACAGATATATATCATACAAGTTAGTCATTTCCACTGGTGGGTATGGTCATTTGAAGGTTAATAGCACTAAAACTTGGACACATATAAGAAAATGCTTCAGCACTTCAAAGAGAGCATATTTTTTTTCAACTAATTCAATATACACCCACATCCAGTTATCTCGGATCACCCTTGCAGACCTGAAAATATCATATTTTAGTCTTCCATGTGCTGATAAAGTCATGTGCTTCATGCTCAGCTGCTCAAATCTGGACTCAATGACCTCACATTACTAGAAGTTCTCTCATGGAAAGGATCTTGTACAGTCTTCCATAGCTGAGCCAAGTTTGCAACACCAGACCCCAAAAACTGTGTGAAAATGGGGCCTGAACATGACCTGTGGTGGAAATTTGTGCTTTTTTGATGAATAATGTGTTAAAGGGGGTGGGGTTAAATTGTGTGTGATAAATAAAGAACCACAGAAGTGATATTGTTTTCGAACACATTTTTTCTATTGATGGGCAATTCTGAAGAAATGTATGGAGTTACAATTATTCCGCGAAAAAGCGGGCTATCGCTTTAGGTTACACTGGTGTAAATAAGGTTCGGAGATACCTCTAGCGGATGCGGGATGAATATATAGGAGAGAATAAAATAGACACTGGGCCCTGATTGGTCAATAGCATTGTGTGCTTTTTGCATAAAAAAATTCATCACACCTCTTCCCACTGGTAAAATAGCCATTGGCACAGGAATTAACCCTCTGTAGTGAAGTTTGAATTTTTTGTTGTGGTCTAAAATATGACAGTATTTTTTTATGCGGTTCTGACACTAGTTAGGAAAACACAAGATTTAAAGGCGAATTCCCTGCCTGTCGTACCTGATTTTTTTGTGCAAAAAGTTTCCCAAAGTGTCAATTTTTCAGATTTAAAGAAAATTTTGGACCCAATGTTTATATTGCCAATAGTATACGCTAAAACGTTAGCACTGAGGCCTATGGAAAACATTTACACCTGTGTAACCTAACAATGTCCACCACATGCGTGCCAGAACATAACATAATAATTGATATAGAGTTATCCATCTTAGTTCGTATACTGTACACGTATCAGTGATCAACTCGAGTGTATGTTTTTGTCGGCGTCTGTTTATTCCTTTACAAACATCACCCCAGATATCAACCCAGAATCATTTCCCACGTAGAACTTTCCCTATATAGGATTGTTATATGTATAACCTATGTTGGACATGATATCGCTATCGGATTCAATGATGGTTTATGTCATATAGCGGAGGCAGCTTATTTGGAATAGCTTGCATTGGTGTAAATATTTGTCCATAGGTCCGAGTCAGTCAAAATAAAGTTGCGCCCAGTGAATTCATTATTCTGCCCAGACTCTGAAGCTAGATGGTCGATATTTGTGACCACATTTTACAGAACTTTTTTTTAAATCTGCATCAACATTTCAGCCTGTTCTCCCAAAAACCGCACATTATCTGCTTATAATGAATTTGTTGTAGGTAGATAATCTGCTGAAAATCAGGGAAACATGTGCGAGTCAGAGTGGCATATAAAATTTTACGAAGTGATGTCCAATGAAAAGATCACCAATCTTATCAATAGTTCTCAAGGTTGATGGGCGAATTTCCAGACATCTGGGCGAATATGGAACTTACGGCACCAACGCACATTGACGCCTCATAATGAGGCGATTCTCAGAAGATCATGTGCGGACATTGACACAAATAAGCGAACCCAAGACTTTTCAGGTGTACGCTCTTTGACATGTGTTTTCGCTGTGACCCGCGCCATAAAACAAATAACGGCTATGACTCCATTATCTGCTTATTTCAGAATTAAAAAATCACAATATGTACATATTTCACATTATAGGGCGATTATGTGTGTATTTGCGCGTCTCAATACTGCAGTTGCCATGAGTTGCGAAATGATTAAAAGCGTATACCATTCTCCAAATCAAAATAATTCTCTTCGAGCCCGATCGTCAACAGATTAGTTAAAGAGTAACTTCTGTACCAATGCCTTTCAGCTGCGGGATTTCTCAGAGCAAGAATGTGTTGATGCCAGCACTCAGACAGCAATATATCCTCGCGAAAATACGCTCATAATTGACCTATAACTTGAAAAGGGTACATAATAAGATTATTTGATTATGAAATAAGCAGATAATGGACTAATAGCGGTTATTTCGTTATGGCGAGGGCCACAGTGAAAACACATGTTAAAGAGCGTGAGTTGGTGTAGCTATTGTTGCTGCTGATGTCTTCTTGCTCTTACATCAGCCAAAAATAGTATGATTTTTCATAAAAATTGCCAATTTTTCAAGGTATTTTCAATTGTTTTTCAAGGTGGTAGTAGTCACATGATAATGCAAATGACCCATAACATGAGCATGTCAATGAGACACATATCACTTGTTATAAGAAGCTAATCTGACAAGTATTTTGGATTTTATAGCCAGTGATATACAGATATATATCATACAAGTTAGTCAATTCCACTGGTGGGTATGGTCATTTGAAGGTTAATAGCACTAAAACTTGGACACATATAAGAAAATGCTTCAGCACTTCAAAGAGAGCATATTTTTTTCAACTAATTCAATATACACCCACATCCAGTTATCTCGGATCACCCTTGCAGACCTGAAAATATCATATTTTAGTCTTCCATGTGCTGATAAAGTCATGTGCTTCATGCTCAGCTGCTCAAATCTGGACTCAATGACCTCACATTACTAGAAGTTCTCTCATGGAAAGGATTTTGTACAGTCTTCCATAGCTGAGCAAAGTTTGCAACACCAGACCCCAAAAACTGTGTGAAAATGGGGCCTGAACATGACCTGTGGTGGAAATTTGTGCTTTTTTGATGAATAATGTGTTAAAGGGGGTGGGGTTAAATTGTGTGTGATAAATAAAGAACCACAGAAGTGATATTGTTTTCGAACACATTTTTTCTATTGATGGGCAATTCTGAAGAAATGTATGGAGTTACAATTATTCCGCGAAAAAGCGGGCTATCGCTTTAGGTTACACTGGTGTAAATAAGGTTCGGAGAGACCTCTAGCGGATGCGGGATGAATATATAGGAGAGAATAAAATAGACACTGGGCCCTGATTGGTCAATAGCATTGTGTGCTTTTTGCATAAAAAAATTCATCACACCTCTTCCCACTGGTAAAATAGCCATTGGCACAGGAATTAACCCTCTGTAGTGAAGTTTGAATTTTTTGTTGTGGTCTAAAATATGACAGTATTTTTTTATGCGGTTCTGACACTAGTTAGGAAAACACAAGATTTAAAGGCGAATTCCCTGCCTGTCGTACCTGATTTTTTTGTGCAAAAAGTTTCCCAAAGTGTCAATTTTTCAGATTTAAAGAAAATTTTGGACCCAATGTTTATATTGCCAATAGTATACGCTAAAACGTTAGCACTGAGGCCTATGGAAAACATTTACACCTGTGTAACCTAACAATGTCCACCACATGCGTGCCAGAACATAACATAATAATTGATATAGAGTTATCCATCTTAGTTCGTATACTGTACACGTATCAGTGATCAACTCGAGTGTATGTTTTTGTCGGCGTCTGTTTATTCCTTTACAAACATCACCCCAGATATCAACCCAGAATCATTTCCCACGTAGAACTTTCCCTATATAGGATTGTTATATGTATAACCTATGTTGGACATGATATCGCTATCGGATTCAATGATGGTTTATGTCATATAGCGGAGGCAGCTTATTTGGAATAGCTTGCATTGGTGTAAATATTTGTCCATAGGTCCGAGTCAGTCAAAATAAAGTTGCGCCCAGTGAATTCATTATTCTGCCCAGACTCTGAAGCTAGATGGTCGATATTTGTGACCACATTTTACAGAACTTTTTTTTAAATCTGCATCAACATTTCAGCCTGTTCTCCCAAAAACCGCACATTATCTGCTTATAATGAATTTGTTGTAGGTAGATAATCTGCTTGAATAGCATCATTTTGCGTCGATAATGTGCTGAAAATCAGGGAAACATGTGCGAGTCAGAGTGGCATATAAAATTTTACGAAGTGATGTCCAATGAAAAGATCACCAATCTTATCAATAGTTCTCAAGGTTGATGGGCGAATTTCCAGACATCTGGGCGAATATGGAACTTACGGCACCAACGCACATTGACGCCTCATAATGAGGCGATTCTCAGAAGATCATGTGCGGACATTGACACAACTAAGCGAACCCAAGACTTTTCAGGTGTACGCTCTTTGACATGTGTTTTCGCTGTGACCCGCGCCATAAAACAAATAACGGCTATGACTCCATTATCTGCTTATTTCAGAATTAAAAAATCACAATATGTACATATTTCACATTATAGGGCGATTATGTGTGTATTTGCGCGTCTCAATACTGCAGTTGCCATGAGTTGCGAAATGATTAAAAGCGAATACCATTCTCCAAATCAAAATAATTCTCTTCGAGCCCGATCGTCAACAGATTAATTAAAGAGTAACTTCTGTACCAATGCCTTTCAGCTGCGGGATTTCTCAGAGCAAGAATGTGTTGATGCCAGCACTCAGACAGCAATATATCCTCGCGAAAATACGCTCATAATTGACCTATAACTTGAAAAGGGTACATAATAAGATTATTTGATTATGAAATAAGCAGATAATGGACTAATAGCGGTTATTTCGTTATGGCGAGGGCCACAGTGAAAACACATGTTAAAGAGCGTGAGTTGGTGTAGCTATTGTTGCTGCTGATGTCTTCTTGCTCTTACATCAGCCAAAAATAGTATGATTTTTCATAAAAATTGCCAATTTTTCAAGGTATTTTCAATTGTTTTTCAAGGTGGTAGTAGTCACATGATAATGCAAATGACCCATAACATGAGCATGTCAATGAGACACATATCACTTGTTATAAGAAGCTAATCTGACAAGTATTTTGGATTTTATAGCCAGTGATATACAGATATATATCATACAAGTTAGTCATTTCCACTGGTGGGTATGGTCATTTGAAGGTTAATAGCACTAAAACTTGGACACATATAAGAAAATGCTTCAGCACTTCAAAGAGAGCATATTTTTTTCAACTAATTCAATATACACCCACATCCAGTTATCTCGGATCACCCTTGCAGACCTGAAAATATCATATTTTAGTCTTCCATGTGCTGATAAAGTCATGTGCTTCATGCTCAGCTGCTCAAATCTGGACTCAATGACCTCACATTACTAGAAGTTCTCTCATGGAAAGGATTTTGTACAGTCTTCCATAGCTGAGCCAAGTTTGCAACACCAGACCCCAAAAACTGTGTGAAAATGGGGCCTGAACATGACCTGTGGTGGAAATTTGTGCTTTTTTGATGAATAATGTGTTAAAGGGGGTGGGGTTAAATTGTGTGTGATAAATAAAGAACCACAGAAGTGATATTGTTTTCGAACACATTTTTTCTATTGATGGGCAATTCTGAAGAAATGTATGGAGTTACAATTATTCCGCGAAAAAGCGGGCTATCGCTTTAGGTTACACTGGTGTAAATAAGGTTCGGAGAGACCTCTAGCGGATGCGGGATGAATATATAGGAGAGAATAAAATAGACACTGGGCCCTGATTGGTCAATAGCATTGTGTGCTTTTTGCATAAAAAAATTCATCACACCTCTTCCCACTGGTAAAATAGCCATTGGCACAGGAATTAACCCTCTGTAGTGAAGTTTGAATTTTTTGTTGTGGTCTAAAATATGACAGTATTTTTTTATGCGGTTCTGACACTAGTTAGGAAAACACAAGATTTAAAGGCGAATTCCCTGCCTGTCGTACCTGATTTTTTTGTGCAAAAAGTTTCCCAAAGTGTCAATTTTTCAGATTTAAAGAAAATTTTGGACCCAATGTTTATATTGCCAATAGTATACGCTAAAACGTTAGCACTGAGGCCTATGGAAAACATTTACACCTGTGTAACCTAACAATGTCCACCACATGCGTGCCAGAACATAACATAATAATTGATATAGAGTTATCCATCTTAGTTCGTATACTGTACACGTATCAGTGATCAACTCGAGTGTATGTTTTTGTCGGCGTCTGTTTATTCCTTTACAAACATCACCCCAGATATCAACCCAGAATCATTTCCCACGTAGAACTTTCCCTATATAGGATTGTTATATGTATAACCTATGTTGGACATGATATCGCTATCGGATTCAATGATGGTTTATGTCATATAGCGGAGGCAGCTTATTTGGAATAGCTTGCATTGGTGTAAATATTTGTCCATAGGTCCGAGTCAGTCAAAATAAAGTTGCGCCCAGTGAATTCATTATTCTGCCCAGACTCTGAAGCTAGATGGTCGATATTTGTGACCACATTTTACAGAACTTTTTTTTAAATCTGCATCAACATTTCAGCCTGTTCTCCCAAAAACCGCACATTATCTGCTTATAATGAATTTGTTGTAGGTAGATAATCTGCTTGAATAGCATCATTTTGCGTCGATAATGTGCTGAAAATCAGGCAAACATGTGCGAGTCAGAGTGGCATATAAAATTTTACGAAGTGATGTCCAATGAAAAGATCACCAATCTTATCAATAGTTCTCAAGGTTGATGGGCGAATTTCCAGACATCTGGGCGAATATGGAACTTACGGCACCAACGCACATTGACGCCTCATAATGAGGCGATTCTCAGAAGATCATGTGCGGACATTGACACAACTAAGCGAACCCAAGACTTTTCAGGTGTACGCTCTTTGACATGTGTTTTCGCTGTGACCCGCGCCATAAAACAAATAACGGCTATGACTCCATTATCTGCTTATTTCAGAATTAAAAAATCACAATATGTACATATTTCACATTATAGGGCGATTATGTGTGTATTTGCGCGTCTCAATACTGCAGTTGCCATGAGTTGCGAAATGATTAAAAGCGAATACCATTCTCCAAATCAAAATAATTCTCTTCGAGCCCGATCGTCAACAGATTAATTAAAGAGTAACTTCTGTACCAATGCCTTTCAGCTGCGGGATTTCTCAGAGCAAGAATGTGTTGATGCCAGCACTCAGACAGCAATATATCCTCGCGAAAATACGCTCATAATTGACCTATAACTTGAAAAGGGTACATAATAAGATTATTTGATTATGAAATAAGCAGATAATGGACTAATAGCGGTTATTTCGTTATGGCGAGGGCCACAGTGAAAACACATGTTAAAGAGCGTGAGTTGGTGTAGCTATTGTTGCTGCTGATGTCTTCTTGCTCTTACATCAGCCAAAAATAGTATGATTTTTCATAAAAATTGCCAATTTTTCAAGGTATTTTCAATTGTTTTTCAAGGTGGTAGTAGTCACATGATAATGCAAATGACCCATAACATGAGCATGTCAATGAGACACATATCACTTGTTATAAGAAGCTAATCTGACAAGTATTTTGGATTTTATAGCCAGTGATATACAGATATATATCATACAAGTTAGTCATTTCCACTGGTGGGTATGGTCATTTGAAGGTTAATAGCACTAAAACTTGGACACATATAAGAAAATGCTTCAGCACTTCAAAGAGAGCATATTTTTTTCAACTAATTCAATATACACCCACATCCAGTTGTCTCGGATCACCCTTGCAGACCTGAAAATATCATATTTTAGTCTTCCATGTGCTGATAAAGTCATGTGCTTCATGCTCAGCTGCTCAAATCTGGACTCAATGACCTCACATTACTAGAAGTTCTCTCATGGAAAGGATCTTGTACAGTCTTCCATAGCTGAGCCAAGTTTGCAACACCAGACCCCAAAAACTGTGTGAAAATGGGGCCTGAACATGACCTGTGGTGGAAATTTGTGCTTTTTTGATGAATAATGTGTTAAAGGGGGTGGGGTTAAATTGTGTGTGATAAATAAAGAACCACAGAAGTGATATTGTTTTCGAACACATTTTTTCTATTGATGGGCAATTCTGAAGAAATGTATGGAGTTACAATTATTCCGCGAAAAAGCGGGCTATCGCTTTAGGTTACACTGGTGTAAATAAGGTTCGGAGAGACCTCTAGCGGATGCGGGATGAATATATAGGAGAGAATAAAATAGACACTGGGCCCTGATTGGTCAATAGCATTGTGTGCTTTTTGCATAAAAAAATTCATCACACCTCTTCCCACTGGTAAAATAGCCATTGGCACAGGAATTAACCCTCTGTAGTGAAGTTTGAATTTTTTGTTGTGGTCTAAAATATGACAGTATTTTTTTATGCGGTTCTGACACTAGTTAGGAAAACACAAGATTTAAAGGCGAATTCCCTGCCTGTCGTACCTGATTTTTTTGTGCAAAAAGTTTCCCAAAGTGTCAATTTTTCAGATTTAAAGAAAATTTTGGACCCAATGTTTATATTGCCAATAGTATACGCTAAAACGTTAGCACTGAGGCCTATGGAAAACATTTACACCTGTGTAACCTAACAATGTCCACCACATGCATGCCAGAACATAACATAATAATTGATATAGAGTTATCCATCTTAGTTCGTATACTGTACACGTATCAGTGATCAACTCGAGTGTATGTTTTTGTCGGCGTCTGTTTATTCCTTTACAAACATCACCCCAGATATCAACCCAGAATCATTTCCCACGTAGAACTTTCCCTATATAGGATTGTTATATGTATAACCTATGTTGGACATGATATCGCTATCGGATTCAATGATGGTTTAAGTCATATAGCGGAGGCAGCTTATTTGGGATAGCTTGCATTGGTGTAAATATTTGTCCATAGGTCCGAGTCAGTCAAAATAAAGTTGCGTCCAGTGAATTCATTATTCTGCCCAGACTCTGAAGCTAGATGGTCGATATTTGTGACCACATTTTACAGAACTTTTTTTTAAATCTGCATCAACATTTCAGCCTGTTCTCCCAAAAAACCGCACATTATCTGCTTATAATGAATTTGTTGTGGGTAGATAATCTGCTTGAATAGTATCATTTTGCGTCGATAATGTGCTGAAAATCAGGGAAACATGTGCGAGTCAGAGTGGCATATAGAATTTTACGAAGTGATGTCCAATGAAAAGATCACCAATCTTATCAATAGTTCTCAAGGTTGATGGGCGAATATCCAGACATCTGGGCGAATATGGAACTTACGGCACCAACGCACATTGACGCCTCATAATGAGGCGATTCTCAGAAGATCATGTGCGGACAATGACACAAATAAGCGAACCCAAGACTTTTCAGGTGTACGCTCTTTGACATGTGTTTTCGCTGTGACCCGCGCCATAAAACAAATAACGGCTATGACTCCATTATCTGCTTATTTCAGAATTAAAAAATCACATTATGTACATATTTCACATTATAGGGCGATTATGTGTGTATTTGCGCGTCTCAATACTGCAGTTGCCATGAGTTGCGAAATGATTAAAAGCGTATACCATTCTCCAAATCAAAATAATTCTCTTCGAGCCCGATCGTCAACAGATTAATTAAAGAGTAACTTCTGTACCAATGCCTTTCAGCTGCGGGATTTCTCAGAGCAAGAATGTGTTGATGCCAGCACTCAGACAGCAATATATCCTCGCGAAAATACGCTCATAATTGACCTATAACTTGAAAAGGGTACATAATAAGATTATTTGA
The DNA here is from genome assembly GCA_032622095.1 of Siphonodentalium dalli. Classification (NCBI taxonomy): domain Eukaryota; kingdom Metazoa; phylum Mollusca; class Scaphopoda; order Gadilida; family Siphonodentaliidae; genus Siphonodentalium; species Siphonodentalium dalli. Next base: position 130,222,870 of record CP136062.1, on the reverse strand, counting down.
TTATGAAATAAGCAGATAATGGACTAATAGCGGTTATTTCGTTATGGCGAGGGCCACAGTGAAAGCACATGTTAAAGAGCGTGAGTTGGCTTTTTTTGTCATTTTCAGCACATAATCTGCTTCGAATCGCCTCATTATGAGTCCATAATGTGACTAAACCTTCTCATTTTCAGCACATTATCGACTCAAAATGCAGGTTAACTACCTAAAACAAGTTCTATTATAAGCAGATACTTGGTGGGTTTTCGGATAATAGGATGCAGACAGAATCAGAACAATGTAGTCAGCGTACTACGCGGAGAGGAGAAGAGAGAATTGATTCAATTCCAGAATCTGTAGCACCGGACATGGATACATCTACTTCAGTTGCCCCAAAACGTTCCTCTAAATCTCTTAAGGAGTATAACTAACATAAAAATAGATTGGTCTTTGAGTTTGAAAATTTCATCACGATGTCGAAAGACACAAAACCCAACGATTAGCAACTTGATGCACCGATAAAGGCTCACGCCAATATCATAAAATATTATAAATATCTTCTCAGTGCCAAATTCATTAGGAGCTATTTTGACTATTTCAATCTGAAGTGATTGACTTCGAAGAGCCACTGATTATTTATTCAACGGTTTATGTTAATTTGCGTGTTTAAATTAAATATATTTGCGCACTATAGTAAGTCCTTGACTATATATTCTTGAATCACAGCAGAAACATCTCCGCTATGGTTGCTTGCTTGCTCACTGTTTTGGTCTCATCCACTGTCTGCTCTGTGTACACATGTTGGATCCTGGCAGTACATTTGACTCGTGTTGTCCAACAACTTTTCACTCGATTGTTTTTATTGTTGAACACAATCATGTTATTGTGACACACAATATACAGTGTAAATTACATATTATTGTAAATATCAGAGGATCGGAACACAGGTTGCCGATCTTACCACCAGAGCTCCTCTCCCCTGGCAGTCAGATGCTAATAGATGCACATGTTAAGAGATTGGTTCAAAATGTGCTGTTTAATATGCCTGCTAGTGTGGTCGTTGTCGTGGCTATGGTCTCGCGTTTGGGGAGTATGATACACATTTGATATGAGAAACGGTCTGTCGAGGAAATAAATTAATGCACTGTCTGGAAATGTGCGTATTTATAATATGTGCGTATATAATCATGATCCTTCTTTGATTTCAGGGCAATTGTGCGCATGCTGTCTCCTTTGTGGATCATAGTTAGCAATTATGAAGTGAACCAATGTTTATTTTTTTTTAGGTCTTATTAATACTTTGGATTGAGCGACGGTTTTGTCCATGTTATCAAGGAATGTTTGGGTAATACTTCCTGACTCGCATAGAGAAGGGGACATTTGCCTGAATAACATCTTGGGCACCCAACGACCCCACAGTGATCTGATATGGCTCTTCGAAGTCAATCTGTAATATTGTCATTCACTATGATGGATCTAGTAGAGTGGGTGTTGTCGAAGTAACTCTGGTTGGAGATTCAATGATATTTCGGATCAGACTATAACACGATATAATTTCTCAAAAGTTTTGTATGAGGGGTCTAATGCGTTTGAGCTTAAAGATACGGGCGGCGTTGGTGGCGGGTATGCTGTTAACATATTCAGCTCCGCCAAAACCCGCCATAGACAGAAAGAATAGCAAAATATAGACAGACCTTGTTCTTATACCAATCAGAAATATGGCATAAACAGTATGTTATTGTCAAATGTTTTTTCTTTGTTATGTAAACAAAAGCAAACACGTTCAGAACCTGGCTTTTGTTTAGATCCGGTAATTATAAAGAGCGTTATTTGTTATTGTTTTCCTGATATGGAAATAATAAAGAGCGTTTATATCATTTGTGTGTGATTAACCAATAGAATTGCGCTGTTATGTAAACAGAAGCAAAACTTCTGTAACACAACAGGTTCTTGTTTACGTACACCATCGTACGTCTTGACGGCAATATACTATTTACACCCTGATTATGTTTCGCATATGAACACAACTATATATATTTTAATATTCCTTCTGTTGATGGCGATTTGAACAAATATGAATATTTCTCCAACGAACGCCGCCCGTGCCTTTAAATCGCCATTTAGGATCCTAGGGAAATTCAAGTCAAAAGCATCCGATATGGACTGGTCAATCAGTTCCCAGTACCTCCCGCTACTTAATTGATAGGAACGGTATGATACACATACTAGGTAGCTGGATGGCCTGGAAGTAAGCTTGAACCTCCCGGTTGAATCACCGAATTCGAGAGAGGGTATATACGTTCGAAGACGAGATGGTAAGCGAAATAAACTGCGATACCTCATCCATAGTTCGACCCGTCAGAGAAACCGCGGAGTCTTATATTACAATATACTAGGAAATGCTACCTCGGTGTGAGTTTCGGTAAAAATGTCATAATCTTCTACTTTCATCGACCAGCGTCAGAAGTTTGATGTCTGATATTTCATATGTTCAAATGAAAAATCGAGGTCATTTGATGGTCATCGTGGGATTGACAAAAATTAGTATCAGGACCCGGGTTGAGTTCTACGGACCCACTTCGTACGAGAAGTAATGTCAATAGGACAATTAATCTAATGTCGTTTTTTTCCGAACGGACGCTTGGTTCCATGAAATTTGGGGAGGGGTGAAAACATACCTCTGTTAGGGAGACCGTTTAGTGTAGAATAATGGAAAGTCCGTATTGAAATTCTCCATATATTTATAGCAACTCCCAAGGGGAAATAGTGTGCAATGATTTAACTATAATAGATTCCAATAGTGACCTCCGTACAGTTCCACCCCATCGCGAGACCACAGCTACATTATAGCCGTAATTATATAATTGTTGCAAACAGAAAAAGCCATGAATATATGTACAAACGTAACAGCAAAAGAGCATACACTAGTTGGTGCGCAAGCATATATAAAAGATACAATCGGACAGCGTTTTCCATAACATAACATAATCATTGATATAGAGTTATCCATATTAATACGAATAATGTAAACAGGTCAGTGATAAATTCGAGCGGTAAATATTTGTCGGCGCCTGTTTATTCCTTTGCAACTTTGTATACATCACCACGACATTAACCCATAACTAATGATAACTTCCATTAATTATCCGCACCATTCGCAAAGTAGAACTGTCTTTAGAGTGTGTGTTCTCGAGTCACTCATTCAATGTGTAGTGCAATCCATGTGAAGAGGCAGTCCGCTTTTTCACCAGGTGTCCTTTGTATGAAGATTCCAGATATCGTATGTGGACACGGTTTGACGAACTTAATGTGGCCATCGTCTCTGAAAAAGGTATCCTGTTTGGTATTCCGTACAACAGTGAAACATTAAATACGCACAGTTTCAAGACAGTTGATTGACTTATTTCATCGATAGATCGATTTTCATAATTCTCATATCAAATTTGTATCCTACTCCCCAAAAGCGAGACCATATCCACGCCAATAGCACACCAGCAGCACATTTAAACAGCAAATTTTGAACAAATTCCTCAAATATAATACATCTATTAGCAGCTGAATGCCAGAGGAGAGGAGCTCTGGTCAGTTCAATAAGTTCAGCAACTTGTGCTCCGAGTATGTGCCAACGGCCCAACACCTTTCTGCATGTTTATAATAATAGGTGTAATTTATATATAAATATTTTACGGCTTGGAGGTGAGAATGCCAATATTGGCCGAGGAGAAGAATATGTATTCCTGCATGGACGACAACTGTTTCGGCATAGTCACCCACAAGCCGTGCAATATATATTATTTTATTGCACATTCTTCATGCTGTACCAGATCCCATATTTAAATTATTTCCTTTTCATCGTAGAAAGATTTTAGAATATTCAGTGAGAATTTTGATTTTTTTTTTGCTTGTTAAATTCTCTTCGACAAATCGTCCTGCTTATAACTACGATATTGTGATCAGAGGAGAAAGAAACACAAAACATGGGGAAAGCACGACAAATAATATAAATTATTTTCTTCCTGTAATTTAGTGTTCTCTACAAGTAGTTATCGATTACAAAGACATTTCGGACAACAAAAATGTTAAACCTTTGCAGCGAGGCAGAGATGACTTTTAAATTACCTCCCGGAATAGTGTGCATGCTAAAATAGATTTCTGGATTTCCCAAGCGATAGTGGGTCTGCTAAATTAGGAAGGTTACTATCGTGTTGCTGACGAAACTATCGGTAATAGTGAATGTCAAGCAAACAACCACAAGCGCGGATTCGGCTTTGTATAGTCACGTGAGATAAAATATTACTGAATATCGTGGGTCACAATGAATTATGTGCAACAACAAAAACTCAATTGGAAAGTTGTTGCTCCCAACAGACGACACATAACAAGTATTTAAAATACTGTCAGGAAGCAACGACGTGTGTACACATATGGAAGATACAGTGAGCTATGTACACATAAAAGCAACCGCAGAGATGTTTCCGCTGTGATTCAAGAATATATAGTCAAGAACTTACTATAGTGCGCAAATATTTTCAATCTAATCACACACATTAATATAAAACCGTTCAATAAATAAACAGTAGAAAACAATAAAACTAAATTTACCATCGAAATAATCAAAGTTACTTCTAATGGATTTGGCATTGAGAAGATATTTATAATATTTTATGAAACTGGCTGAGCCTTTATTAGTGCATCAAGTTGATAATCGTATGACTACTATATAGCAGTCTAATCTCAATTCAACGTTGTATATGCCGACACTCCAGATACAAGTAAAACGGGTCAACCTGCGCCTATGTATGCATTTATCAAGCACGACATTAGACACCTTTCACATAATGAACTACTACTGATAAGAATTTGGAGTAGGATACTGCCTGCACTATAAATTGTGATTTTTCTATCAGTTGACATTTTGACACGTGCGTAGTTACGATTACGGTTTCGGGTTTTCAACAAAAACTCACAAATACATCGTATAGTAATAAGTCGAGATAGCTTAACCCTTTACCCAACATAAGGGCCCTGTGCCGATGCATTCTCTTATATATGCGAGTCGACCATAGGTCGCCTCGCATATATAAGAGAATGCATTGGCTTAACACATTAAAAATTATAAAATTGTTAAAGAATGTAAGAAAAAATGGTAAAAAAAGATTTTTTTTTAGGCCAATGCATTCTCTTATATATGCGAGGCGACCTATGGTCGACTCGCATATATAAGAGAATGCATTGGCACAGGGCATAACTGTAACTATCACAATGTGGTCAAGGAGCCGGTTCCAATGATATCCATATTTGTATGGTTCTATTGAGACAGACCGGAGATATTTTAGGCTGTTGAAGCTTTATTTGGCCGGTTTTGGCCGGTTTGTTGGGTAAAGGGTTAACTGGTCCTCATTGTGGGAGTTGGCTCTGAGAATGTGTCCTTAAATTGAAGTAGCCGTGCGGCCTTAATTTATATATGTTAGACGCAATACAATTATTCATTGCCATGAAACCGTGCATGCAATCATCGAGCATATACCACTGACTATATATATATATGACCGAATAACAACAAAATCAATGGCAATGTAATCACGACAAACAGAACCATATGACCTTACTGTGGGTGTCAAATGTGGACGGCATGATTTTCTCACAAGCGGACAGGTATAGTCGTCAATTCTGTGACAATGTTTTTGGACTATCAGAAATATTTTCTATACTATTAATTTAGCTATTCGTAATTCGTATCAGCAGAAATTAGTTAAATATGAGCAATTTGTCCATTAAAGACAACGGTCCGATTCGACGTCACCAAGCTATCTTTGGTGCGTTTTCTATACAATAAACAAGTCTATTCATGCCATTTAGCACGATGTTCTGAATTGTCAAATATCGCCTTGCCGTGAGCTTGTGAGACGCCTTGACGTGAGCTTATGAGACGCCTTGACGTGAGCTTATGAGAGGCATTGACGTGAGCTTGTGAGAGGCATTGACGTGGGCTTGTGAGGTCGATAGTGTGGGATTCGACGCGAAGTGACTCAAACGCTGTCGCAAATCGCTTTTCGACACGATTTCAACTGGACCACTGCGCCAATTTCAACCGAAAATGTGCATCACGGAATCACCAACACACAGCTAATTATTGTGTACACCATCCCACAGCAAACATCTTATATTCACCTTAACACAAGTCGGAAGTTAAAACTGACTTAATGAGACATAATGCCATTTTACAAAGCTTTGATAATATAACTTTGATCTCCGATTACTTAGCCTGCGGCTTATTACGAACATTATATTTGTGTATAGGCTACATCATGTGTAGCGAACGTATTCGTTTAAAAACTTGAATTCGTTTATTCCTCTCATTATATCAATAAACTGAGCCTTTTGGCATTGTGAATTTAATGGATTTCAACTATTGTGAACATATGTGTGCGGATTCGAACAATTTAAGTGTCATTGATAAACGGCCCCGTCAAATACATGCACACCACAAGCAATTGACCGATGTATTCGTTTTTGTGAATTTTCTTGCTCCTCGTGCACATAACTGGACATACAGATAATATATGCATGGTAGTTGTCAGCATGGTAGTTGTCAAAACGTGTTGTTTGTAGACGCTGCATAGTCTGTCCCGGCGTTTACGTCACCCGCGTAACTCATATTATCACCATATCATTGTATTACCATGCATGCACCTCTGATGTTGTACACACCCTGAAATCGGATACGGATATTCGGAGGACAAACACTGTTCGGAGCAGGAAAAATAGTGGACACCACTCAAAATAATCAAAATTTTAACCCAATTCCCTGCTTTCGACGACATGATTTGATTTTCCACAGATGTGTCAATGAATATTCTGATTTTGAATATGGTGATTATTCTTGGCATACTTTATATGCGATTTGCAGTATTCACATATATAAAATTTTCGCGCTAAGATCAACTAAAAGTTCTATTTTATCCATTTAACGACCCAATTCCAGTGCAAATAGCCCAATTATTGGGACGTATATGTGGAAAAATCACACACCGATAACTTGTTGAAACGTGGTATGTTCAAGCAATCGCGAAGTCTTCATTAACCGACATAAAAGGAATATACAACTCCAAATTGCTGTTAACGCCACTACGGAGATGTTAATAAGAGTTCGGAGAATGTGATGTTGAATGCCACAAATAGAAGGAAGTATTACATTATTTGAACGATAGAAACAAGTCTCGTTCGTGGAAAATAATGAAGTAAAACTTCGTCAAATTAAATTATAGTTGATGGCTCCTGGATATCAATATTGTTTTAATACTTAAATGAACCAGGTCCTAGCTGATATACATAGCCAATACGACACAATGAACCTAAATATGAGAACTGGTGAGATCGGGTCTAGTGATAAGCACCAACATTCACCACACACATATATAGACATCCCCACAATGTTATCGTAGTATAGTCATGTAAATTTGTCGCTGTTTGTCGCTGTTGTTGCTGTTTTGTTACAATTTAAAATAGACGAGTAGCGTGTTTTAGGCATCAGTTATCACAATATGCGATAAGGTGGTTGCAAAGATATATTCCCGATTAGGTTGGTGACGTTAGTGTACGATATGTGATGAGGTTTTATCTATACTTGGTGAACACATTTATTCTCTGTAAATTGTGCAACGTGCTCCAGCACTAGCCTGTTCTCCCGAAAATCCGCACATCCGCTTATAAGAGAACTTGTTTATCCGCTTATAAGAGAACTTGTTTAGGAAGATAATCTGCTTAGAAAGTCCTAATTTTGAGTCGATATTATGCTGAAAGTGAGAGCATTTTAGTCACAATAGCGACTCATAATGAGGCGATTCTAAGCAGATTATGTGCCTACAAGACACAAATAAGCCAATTCACGACTTTCAGATGTTCGCTCATTAACATATGTTTTCACTGTGGCCCGCTCCATAAAACAAAATAACATATATGACTTCATTGTCTACTTATTTCAGAATCAAATAATCAGATTACGTACCTATTTCACTATATAGGTCGATTGTGTGCGTGTTTGCGCAAGTATATGTTGCCAGCGCAGCCTGGTCTTCCGAAAACAGCACATTACCTGCTTATAATAGACTTGTTTTAGGTAGATAATTTGCTAAGAATTGCCTCAATTTGAGTCGATAATGTGATGATAATTAGAATATTTACTATAATGAGGCGAATCTAAGCAGATTATGCGCGGACAATGACACAAATACCCCAACTCACGACAATTCATGTGCCTCTCTTTAACATATGTTTTCACTGTGGCCTGTGCCATAACACGAAATAACGAGTAAGTGTCCATTATCTGCTTACTTCAGATTCAAATAAACACATTATGTACCTATTTCACATTATAGCTCGATTATGTGCTTATTTCTACCAGGATATGTTGTCCAGCACGTCATTGAGAACTGCTCCGAATAAATATTATGAATACCATCGTGCAATAAAAAAATATGTAGCTAGATATGCATCGCAATACCTGTATCTATAAACATGCAACTTTCGCCACACACATATAGGCACCCCCACAATGTTGTAGTATATTCATGTAAATTTGTCGCTACGACATGTCAGGTCAAGGAGGTGTTAGTTTTCTTTACGCCTTTGGCGAGAGTACTTATACTGCTGTTTTGTTGGAACTTAAAACAGACGAGTATCAATGTTTTAAGCATCAGTTATCACAAAATGCGATAGGGTAGTTGCAATTTTTCAAAGATGTATTTCGATTTCGACTTTGTTGTTGCTTATGCAAATAAATCTTATCGTATCATGAGTGTACATAAATTGTATATATATATTATCAGAATAATCCATAATCCAAAGAAGGGACAGTAATATTAACAACCATATCATTTGTAATGCTCTATTTTTATCAAGCTTTCGGCCATATCTGGACCTTCCGCGGGACAATATCAAATGTTAAAACACAATCAGATGTTGTACGATTGGCATACGTTCACAAAATCACTTTTGTGAAAGTATGCCAATCATACAACATGTGATTGTGTTTTAACATTTGATATTGTCCTGTGAGGAAGGTCCATATATGGCCGAAAGCTTGATAAAAAATAGAGCATTACAAATATACAGTAATGTAGGCCTATAACTTTAAGATAATTACATTAGACTTGAAAATGGGATATGACAGAAAGCACGACGCCTATGTCAGCCGCTGCAGATGTCCACATCGAATGTGCAACTTTACACCCCCTTGAACCGTACCGAATACACAAGTATGTGAAGTTCTGTTTGCTCCCCATCGCACGTGGGAAATTTCTAACTTTATCTCAAGCTTTCCAACTGTTGTACAATTCCAAAACTGATATCATCCCAATGGTTGGATATTTTCCAACTGATAACCGAAAGTCGGTGAACGTAGGAAAATGTTCGACTTTTGGCGTAAAACAACTAAATTTACTCTATTAATATACGCTGGCTGTAATATCAAACTTTATTATGTCAGCTCTTGCGATTAGCCAATGAGCGTCGATATAAAGTGACGTATATGAACCAATATTAGGTCGGTGACCTAATATGAAATCAATATTAGGTGCTTATCCGCCATCTTGTTTTTTTTTCTTCAGAAACTCAGACGCCTCGTGAATATCTTTGGTGTATTTTGTCGCCAAGAAAGGGGATATCTGTCGGAAATCATGTTCTGTGAATTTAAAGACATAGTACCATGTACCAAAACTTGCATGCGATATATTTGAGAATTCTAAAGACTCATAAATTAACTATCAAACTCATCAGAGTTGTCCTACTTCTGGTAATTAGCGATTGACTCAATGCGTTGACGTTCAACGCCCATGACGCGTCACTGTGACGTTACATACGTTAATGGCCATAGACGACACATTTATCTTACCAAATTACAATAAATTACAGCGACGATTAATTAAAGGGATATGCTGGATTTTGTCCACTGACATAATAAATACGTTATGGGACGCTTAGTGGTCGGATATGGTGTCATGTGAGGCTCAGCGTGATCGATATTAAGCTCGGCCTACGGCCTCGCCCAATATTGATCTCACTTCGCCTCACATGACACCATATCCGACCACTAAGTGTCCCGTAACTTATAATATTGGCAATTTCAACGCGACTTTGGTTTAAAATTCCCATGAAATTTCATCACTATTGAAAATATCGGCCAAAGTTTGGGTGAGGTGAGACAATCCGAACTCCGTGTGTGCTTCGTACTCAATAGTTGTACAACAGTGACATCGATAAATCGACGTTTTTTCAGGATGCTTTGCCAAATTAACATTTCATTCTGTAGTGATATTTGACTTAAAGTATATGGGAACTCTTTATAAATACGCGATATGATCGATGTTTTTTTCATGAATAACATGGTATTTTCATATTAATATATCACTTTTTTTGTGATATTTGACAGCTTGGCACTCTTTATAAACACGCGATCTTGTATTTTTTCCAGATACATTGAAAATTCGTATCCGCATAAACGTTATATCTACTCCGTACTGACTGTTAGCTTGGACAAATATTACAACTCTATTTGTCATACATTTTCGCAGCTGCTCGGTAAAACCCGCCCCAAATTAATCATACGCGATTGCAGATCTGTGGATTCTTTTCACACATACATTGTATTTGGTAAATGTTATATTACTTAAATATCAATGGTGCGGTTGAGCTAATATGCTCAAAGATATTGCCTATGGTGCACGTGAAACTGGAAGTTTGACAAAACACACCGACGTCATGATCATAAAAATGGTTCAAATAACAGAAAACATAAATACTAATTAGAAGTAAAATAACTATTGTGTCTTCGAATCCATGCCTGATCGACAGTGTTATCGTCCCTTGTGGGGCAGGAACCTTTGATGACAAAAATCACGATTATACTAGGTGGCTGAATGCAATGTTGAAACTTTTTCTCCTCCGAACTGAGTTTATCATCTGGACTGGCGGAAGTCGATTACAGAGGGTGTTATATGTAATCCGCAAGCAGTGGCCCGTCTTAAAACACATATACTGTGACAAGTTATTGTCGCCGACATTCAAAGACACATATTCTCTCATTTTCATTTTGAATAGGTCTCTCCATTTAGTTTATATTTTATGATGTTGCTGTTTCTTTGTATAATCTGATGTCTTATTACATATGGACATTTGCTATGCGGGAATAACTGCATTAGAATTTGCCCAACGAAATATGTTTATACTATCTGATCTGATACTCTTTTCTATTCTGTGTTCATTTATTTTAATTTTAAAGCCACATGGCGGTTTAAGCTCCAAAAATACACATACTAATATTCGCTTTTGATTTGTTCCCGGTATCGAAATAGGTCAACAAATACTATAGGTCGATAATTACCTTTCTACGAGAATACAACCTTGAACAGGATGTTTGGATTCCAAACAAAAACAAAACAGTCATTTATACGGCGGCTTGGACAGAAAGGAGTGTTTCGTGTTAGTCTATTCCCGATATGGTAGAAATAAAAAACGTTTGTTTCACTTATGTGCGAAAAACTGAAAACGGCTGGAAAATGGCTTTGAGTACACGAAGCCGGTATATCAAAATTATTTCGTGTGTTTTTCAACCTGTATCGTATACACGTAACTCCATCCAAATTACGTAGTCAAAATTTTGAAGATATCGAAAGAGCCATGTCCGTTTAAAGCCGCAATCCCTTGCGAGACATATTCGATCCATGCATGTATGTGGCCCATAATCAAGTAGTTTACCCCCTTGTTGGCCCGGGGTAGAATATGCCTACCACACCACAGCGAGGGTTAATACTCCCCTAATATGGCACCCTGTTTACCATGGGGTGCATCCCGTGAGGTGTGCATGTGTATGAGTCATGGTGGTACTAGGGTGGCCGTACCACACGAGGCATCGACATGCGGGCACGCCTGAGCTCATGGTCAATTTTGGTCCTACATATCTTTCTTCAAAACGGGTGGTTGAGTTGATCAGGCTCAACAAATCGGCTAGTCGCGCATCTCCATAGTGCTACATGTTCAAGTTTAGTTATCTGTCCTATTGTTCATCTGTTTGAAGTATTGTTTTCGGTTTGTTCACGTGTGTTTCTGTTCTCCTGTCTCTTTGGTTTTTGTCCTGTTGATAGCTGAATTTTTAGTTCTGTATTGTTCACGCCTGTTTCACTGTGGGGATACCATGATTGTATGCAAATGCTAAATGGGTCACCGCTTCAGCTGTGTACAAGTCGTTGACCCGGGCATAATTCGAAGGGCATTACGTTGCTGCTACTGGGCTAGTTTTTCATCATTTGCCTGTCCTGTGGCAACTCAAAACACAAAAATATATATTGATCGTAAGTATGATAACTCACTGAGTTCAACTGTTTCTTGGCTTTGATCCGTATGTCAAAAGACCTTCTGTAGTTATAATTTCTAAAACACTAAAAAGCGTAACAGGACAATTGTAATATGTCAAACCAATCAGGACTTGGCCAATAAGTAGCTCCCTTGTCATTGAATGTTCAAGAAAAATGCAACCTGACGCTCTTCTGCAATCAACATCTATTGCGCACACACCATATATAGCTGATTTTTCTGAGTCAGAGATATTGGATGAGATCGCACCACATGGAGTTATAGATTCTCAAAGGCAGTTGATGGACAAAACGTTCCTTTGAATAGTCATCTTCTGACCTTCAATCGGTGCGAACATCCACCGACATTGAAGTTGGGTACATAAATGTAGATTAAGTACTTATGTTTCAAATCCATTACGATGTTTTAATTATCATGGATATGATCATGGCCAGGAACATTTTAAAAGCAAAGAAACCATATGTGCACGCTGTTCTGTTTCTGGACAAGATAATCAGGATTGCATAAAACCCAATATGTTTTCAAACTCTCAAGGTCACATGCAGTGGATCGTCCATATCCCATATGGGACTATGCATTAAAATTTCAAAGATGTAAGGCCGAGAAACATCTATCCTATTATATCTATTCAATTCAACCAGTCACATACTCTGCAGTCGTTTCTACAAAAAAGTGTGATGATGCCAGCAATCTGACAGACAGTAGTCAGACCAACATAAGTCGTATATCGCAAGCTACACAAATTATGTCACCGAAGTTACGACAGTTGATCTAAAACATTCCACTCACAGCGAACCAGTTACTACAACATATTCAATTCACGTTGATCCTGCTTCTTTAAAAAAATCGCCAAAATCTCTCAAACGTTTCGACTCTCAGAAAGATAGGTTCATATTTGAGATGTCACAGCTTGACAAGATGATTGATTCTACCTGGGTATAATAGGCCTACCGCCCCACTGCGAGTGGCACAAATCCCCTTATGCGGTACACTGTTTGGCATGGGGTGTGGTGTAGGAGTCCTGGAGATAATAGGGCGGTCGTATCACATGAGGCATCGACCTGGGGATACGACAGCTCATGGTCATCTTTGGTCCTCATATCTTCAAGACGGGTGGTTGAGTTGACCCGGATCAAGCAATTGGCTAGTCACGCCTCTCCACAATGTTTCAGACTAAATTTTTGTTATATTGTTCTTCTGATGTTTGAAGTATTGTTTTCTGTTTTTCACGTATGATGTTTCTGTTCTCTGCTGTCTCTTTGATGTTCGTGCTCGTGATTGTTGAGTGTTGAATTCTGAATTCTTCACGCCTGGCTCACTGTGGAGAGGTACCGGGAGGCTGCTATATGGCCCGACAGTAATTCAAAGGGTAGGCCACGACGGCTGCTGGGCTAGTTGTCTTTTACTGTTCGTATGGCAACTCAAATAAGAAATGAACATAGTTGCACGCATACCTGATTTGGACAACATTTTAACAAGATATGTGAACTCCAAAAAAAAAACGTATTGCTCGTAATAATGATGACACACCAGGTTCCAATGATGATGTGGTATTCCCACAGTACTTGGTTCTTGGCTTTAACTCAAATGTGAAAAGACCTTCTATCTTTGTCATTGATAAAACGCTACAAACCATTGCTAGATAATTGGAACATGTTAAACCTATCAGGACTCGGCCAATAAGTGGCTCTATCTTGATTGAATGTTCAATACTCTACTGTACTTTTACACATACACAAGTGTTGGTTAATCCTCACAAGGCATTGATTAGTAGCAGAGCTTTGTTGCGATATAGCTGATTCTTCGGAATCAGACATATTGGCGGAGTTGGCACCACAGAGAGTTACATAGATCCGTAGATTTAGAAAGACTGTTGATGGACTAAACGTTCCTCTGAATAGTTATCTTCTGATCTTCAACCAGTGCGAACATCCACCGACATTGAAGGTTGGGTATATGAATCTGTATTTAAGCACACTTGTTTCAAACCCATTGCGATGTTTTAAATGTCTGGGTATGGCCATGGCCAGGAACGTTGTAAAAGTAAAGAAACCATATGTGCACGATGTTCTATTTCTGGTCATGATCATAAGGATTATACGAATTTTAAAACAATTCAAATTGTCAAGTTGCACATGCTGCAATGGATCTATCATGTCCCATTTTGGGACTATGAATTTAAGATCCAACGATGTAAAGCCGAGAAGCTTCTGTCATTACATAGATGTTAAGAAAAAGATGGCACTTGATCAGCCATTCCACATGTTACATACTCAGCAATTGTGCCTACAAAAAAGTGTTGATGCCATGCAGCACCCAGAAACACAGTTAAACTCGATAGTATATCACTAGGAACACAAGTTGAGGCGACTGATATTATTCCTGTTCCAGAACCTGAATCGCGGGTTATGGATACAGCTTCTGTCGTTGAGAAGTTCCTCCGAAACAGTCTATTCAAGTTGATCCTATATTCCAAAAATAAAATCGCCTGTTGCTTCGACACAAAGATCGCCAAAGTCACTGAAACGTTTCGACTCTCAGAAAGCGAGGTACATCTTTGATCTTTCAAAATTTGACCACACAATTGATGAGAAACGTTTAACTCTCAAAGACAAGACACAGTATTTGTGGATCGATGCTGTCAGTTGGGTGAATGATGACATTCTGTCTCACCCGCCCGACCCATCAGCTTGACGCATTGATGAAGGTTCATGCGCGATTCATCAAATGATATACATATGTTATCACTGCAAAATCTGATTTTAAAAGCTACTTTACATATTTCGATGTGGCTCCTTGGTAATTTCGTGTTATTTGTGTTATTTATTTGCTATTTATTATCTATTCGTGTACTACTTGTATACGTTTTATAGTATGATTGCACGCAAGTCAGTTATTTAATTTATATTCCTGACTCCAAGTGAAAACATTCCTCTTGGGTGCTTTTATTTGTATATAGCTCAGCATTGCATTGTTTTAATCTAATCCACTGTCTGATTTATCTATAGTTGCTTCGCTACCATCTTTTTTATACCTCATTATGTTGTGGTCGTGATGTGGCCTAGTGGCTAAGACGACGATATGTTTTTAATCAATCAATTACAAAATGGATTCTCCCGTAAGTTATCAAAGTATAATAATAATAATAATAATGCATATCATTTATATAGCGCTTAATCCCTGGTGTAGCTCTAAGCGCTCACATTATTACCCCAGCTGTTTTTATGAGTAATGCCGATTCTTGTGCCTGCTGCCATTTTACAGGCGCTTCACTAGAGCGGCTTACGGATACCCAACAACCAGGTACCCATTTCGCGTCTAGGTACGACGAAGCGCGCACAGTACAAGTGACCTTGCCCAAGGGT
Organism: Siphonodentalium dalli; assembly: GCA_032622095.1. Classification (NCBI taxonomy): domain Eukaryota; kingdom Metazoa; phylum Mollusca; class Scaphopoda; order Gadilida; family Siphonodentaliidae; genus Siphonodentalium; species Siphonodentalium dalli. The sequence goes on along the minus strand of CP136062.1, from coordinate 130,207,157 downwards.
CACAACCTGGCGCGAGATTTGAAACAGCTTGTGGCTATATATAGCACACACAACGCTCAATTCAGCCAAGCCACTGTTGTGGACACAATAGTCCACCGAGCGAGGCGCGAACTGAAATATGAACAGACAGCAGACAATAGAAGGTATCATATTGTTTGGTAGGAAATGTTCAGATAAGGGGTAAATAGTTTTCCTGGATAATGCAACATAATCGATTCGAGACGGATGTGTCGTTTGGTATTTTGTGTTGCCTCATCTCGTGCAGTTTGTATGCCATGTGACGGAGGATTCCGTTTTGTTGGTGGACAATATAAGCACACCGGTTGATTTCATTGAAACTTCGTAGCTGGATAGAGATGACAACGATCCCATATAAGCAACCGACCACCTTCACGCAAATGCCCGGAACATGCGCTGTGGCCGTTGGGCACATTGTGTGAACCGCGAAGCTAGATGTGCTACCAACGACCACAGCGCCGCACCCCAAGGACACACACCCACTACATTCGTGTCTTATATCTATTTGATGATTTATTCCCCAAAAAAAGCTGAGTGTATCATTTATTTTCACAAAATCGGCCGATAATTTGAGACTGGCCCACGCAGCACATTAAGGTAGCCAAATATAAGATTTCCAAGCACTTAGCAATGATAACGTGATGGATATAAATAACTGGCTTCAGATACAATTCGGCTGAACTTTGAAAAGTACGCCCAATTTTTGTTGGCCGCTTAGTGATTAGGTCAGATTATATGGGACCGTTGTCATCTCTATCCAGCTACGAAGTTTCATAGTGAAATCAACCGGTGTGCTTATATTGTCCATCAACAAAACGGAATCCTCCGTCACAATTCTGCTGAACTTTTAAAAGTACGCCAAATTTTTGTTGACCGCTTAGTGATTAGGTCAGATTATGTCAACAATTTGTCACGTCGTGACCGTGTTACGGTCTGTGTGTTAGTTTGGTAGGAAACGGGGACTCTTTTGGCAGTTGACCAATCACCGAACAGGATTTAGTGTAACACAGACGAGCTATGTAAATATTAGTATATAAACACCAAAAAAAAAGTATGCCATCTGATAATTTCGAGGATATCTGCAAAACGTGGTATTCAGAGGTGAAACGTTGGGAAGCTAATGTTGCCAACATGTTGTGTGGTTATATGTAGCGCTGCGTGCTTGAATGAACATAAATTGAAAAGGGTGCACCAACTCCCAAAACAATATCACAAAATGACTTGCTCACGCATGTATGTACGCGGAGTCGGGTATCTTCCATACAGAGGGCGCTACACGCAATGTCGGTCATGCAGTGTAAGCATCGCTCTATAGAATCAGCGTGGAATGATTGGAATCGGACGTTCTGCTGTGTATTCTTTCTCTCAAACTTGTTATTAAAATGCCTTCTACCTGTTGTTTATTTGATATGTTGTAACTTATTACAGTATATTAAGCTGTTGGAATTGGTAGTAGAAAATCATCAGTTCCAATGCGATAACGTTGGGTTAAATGCGTTAGTTGAGTGAAATGACCCCGCGTCCATTGACTTTGCCATGTGCATGTTGCGGGTGTGTTGTTTTGAGAAATCATATGTACGCGAAGTGAGTATATATGCACAACATCGTCCGATTTTTATGACATAAACTGAATCGTGTTACAGTTATACATGCATGCTGCTATCTCTTAAGTTTCCAAAAATAAATAGAGCCTGCACGAGGGTGCAATAACATTATGTAATGACACATACCTGGTACAGATGTGATTCCTGTCAATTCTCGAGTTATAAATAAATAAATGTGGCGGAGAGACAGAATGCCTCTTTTCTTTACCATTCATAGGTTAGCTGTCCTGCGAGTATTTGATACATAATACCAATGTCATCATGAATTATAAACTGAGTTAAGCGATCTATAGTATATGTGAGGTGTTTTACTTATTTATTAACCTCTTTGAAATACGTTGTGTAAAAACGATTTTAGTATCACTACACAAAAGGTGTTCGTGGAGTATGCAATCACTCAGTTGGGCAACATCGTACTTCATCTGTCTTATGGTACTGACAATATATCTTAAACTTCCCAGGAATCGGCCTCAGGATTCTTGAGATACAGTAGGGGGGACTTACTTTTTTCGAGGTGTTTATATTCGTGTTCGTCACAATTAGAATAAGCTATCGTTGCATACACGCCCAGATACGCATTCAGCATGACTTCCAGCAAGTAAATTAGCTAATAGATTTAATTTTTTGCCCCTTCAGTATAAATCTCAATCCAATTACGAACGAATTATGAAACTGACTCGCGGCTATATGACCTTATCTGCTGGTCACGGGTAGGTGGGTGCCTATGGTATCGACGTATTACCATCTGTCATATCTAACAACTTAAGCGACGATGGCGTCGCACATTTTGCTCATGACCCGCGCCAGTAAGCCGATGAGAACAGAACATAGAAATATTCACGTGTGAACAATATACTGTAAACTAGTACGACGATAGAGTGGCTTATTGGTGTCACGGAGTTCGGAATGACATTTGTCCCTTCCTATACTATATTCATCACCACCAGCCTCAATTTACCAAAAACTTCTCTTTTTTTCAAATTGCAGCCGTTATAATTTAAGCGTAAAAGTAATACGACCCTAACACTGTTCGCAAGGTTTGTTCAGATTGGCTATGTTAACGTATATGGTGTGGATAAACTTTAGCATAAACCTCAAAGCATAGAAATTTGATTTAAAGCTTGGGTGGAAATCACAACGAAGTTTGACGGAAACCGTATTCATAACACAGGCAAATTTGTTCATATCATATTTAGTTAGACGCTGGTTGGTTGTTAATAATAATATGACTTAAATGTAAAAGAGAATTGTGCCACATATTCAGGGGGGGGGGGGGTCGGACAAAATTTCCAGACACGTATGCTACTTTTTTGCCGATGACCACTTTTTGGACCCACCCACCCCGACCCCAAATTGTTTTCCATTTCATAGAGTTTTTTCAGCCATGTTTTGACACCCACCCCCTGGTGGAAGGCTAAACACAAACATACAGAGAAAACCAGGACCAAACCTCCTACATTGAGATTCAGTGAATCTAGTAATGAACAGCAGGACTGGTATCTAGCAGTATATTCTTGACTGCAGTGGATTTTGTCCCTAGAAACACCATATTCACACTATATATGACCATGGAAATACTATAGATTTGTGCAAGAGATGCTGATTTAATAACAAAAAAAAATAGAGCTCGAGGACTGAGACACCAAAGCTCTAGGAATGAGACATATTTTTTTTGGGAAAAGGATGCTGATAATATGAAAATAGGGGTTTTTCCCTGATTAAAGTCAATAAGTAAACCATATGAGGTAAGCAAGCCCTCGTGCAGTGACACCACATGCATGCTATATAGTATATGACCATAGTAATGGCCCAAATCTGTGCAAACATACATTAAAAAAACATCATATAAAAAATTACTAGAGTTCTGGGAAGGAGACATCAATTCTTTGGATATATGGATGCTGATAATATGTAATTAGGGATTATCATTGTTGAACACATACTCACCGTTGACTGTTGAGTACTCAGGCTAATTAAAACAGGTTAAAATTAGCTCCTCTTGTGTTGCTATGTGATACACCAGGTCATGCCAATAGTTTATGGGCAGGTTAGATAGTATAGTCACAATTACGCTTAAGCGTAAATGCCCTATTTGTGCTTAAGCACAATATGTGGTATTTGCGCTTAAGCGCAAAGTTCTGATTGCGCTTAATTATTAAATGTGAATTTGGCCTCCCATACATGCACGCGTCCTACCATCGGAACCCGCAGGTTTAAAAATACATTATACAATGTAAGCTATACGTTCGATTTAACTATATATAAGAAATGAAATTGGTCAGTTGAAATTGGAATAATGATAGGTGCTAGTGGACTAGACAGCAAGTATTCCGCTGACTAAAAGTTAACTGTGTAGCATGTATGTTCTGTGGTGGTGATGCCAGTGGGAGGGATGTGCGTGACATCTCTTTTGTCACATATGAGATAACTGTGTTATCCACTCACAAGTCTAGGTATGTTACATGTTTTTTTCTTTATACATCAGTGTATACATCAGTGTTTAATGTCCATGTTTGACAAGATTTGGCATTAAATTTATTTATTTAAAGTTATCCTTATTTGATGTTAATTACATAGAATACTGCATGGGCGATTCAGCTGCATTAAGAATACTTTCCCTTGTCCTAAAGAGGCACAAACCAACATCCAATGGCCCTAGCGTGTTTAGTGTTGCTGCAGTTCCTTATTATTTATTTCTTAGTGTTACAAACCAGCACAAACTAGTAGAAATCCAATAAAAGGTGTGAAGGAAAAAAAAAATTTGGCCAGGAAAAAAATGCTTTGGGCTTATTTTGACACCCCCCCCCCCCCGCATACGTGTAGGACATTTCCCCCCGACATATGTGCTTTAAAATAGAACTCCATAAAATGTTGTCGTTTGTGCTGAAAATGTAAGTGAGTGGTTTACTGGATCGTATGCTTTTCATGGTGCATTCCCAACCTGACAATGTGACTTGACCATTCGTCTGGGATGGCTACATCTATGATGTGATAGTAAAGATCAGGGATATAGTAAACATGAAATGCATCATGTGTCATAGCTTCAGCCATCGGTGATGCGTCTCCGTATTCCCCACAAGCGAGGTTTCGGTTTGCCTTCGTGCTCATTTGCACAATGGAATCATTCATAATAGTCTCAGCCCATCATTACTAAAACGCTCACAGGCCCACACAATGAAAATCTGAAGTTTGTGATCATGACAGTCCAAAGGGACGACTTATTGGTGCTGTGTCAGTACGTTATGCCAAAGGAGGTCGCATTAGCAAAATCTGTCCCCACGTGTACACTAAGCGGCCATCCCAATTTCAAACACATGGTTTACGGCAGTGTTAGTTAATTGCAGGTAAAACTGATTTCCAACACGCATCGTGAAGTCTTTATGCTTCAGTTCTCATTGAAATAGAAGTTGATCCGGAGAACACCTTTTCTCATAGGAAAAATAGGCGACTGAAGAAAGGGCTCGGAATATGGCTCTAGGCATCGAGCCACGATTGGATTCCCATAATCCAATCATTAATACCTAACAGGGATTAATTATTGCGATTTATGGGAACATGTGTTGAAGCGGAATACGAATTATTTCATAAATTGTTAATATTCTTTTATTAGATCGCACTATTACTCCTCTGGCGATGCCACGGTGACGGAACATGCTTTCTAGTTAGAGCTCAAACGAGAGCATCGTATATACTATCCCAACCTCACACTGCTCATCCTCTCTCGGTGAAAAACGAAATGCTCTTTGTGTTCTGCATAAGCCCTCAGTGAATATTTGATTTTTGGTGAAATATAAAACATCAGAGTCCATACTTTATTGCAATAAATTTATCTCGTGTGAAAAAAACATGACAACAGTTTTTCATTTATCAGTTAGATGGGTCATCTGGTGATGCCCAAGTCGTCTGTATGGGGCCAACGTGAATTGCGTTTAAACCATCAGAGACGAGCGTGCACCAACTCATATATCGGTTGCATGCCAACGTTCTAGACGACGTCGTCACTGAGTAGTTTCGGTTTGTATTCAACATGTGGTATCAAACAATGCGTGCTAACAATTAAAGCAAGTGTTATATACCTGAAAAGTGACTAATATATAGGCAATGTTTTTGTTATTAATTGTTATATACAATTATGTTATTGCACACATTTCACGAAAAATAATTGATATCTCTCTCTCTCTCTCTCTCTCTCTCTCTCTCTCTCTCTCTCTCTCTCTCTCTCTCTCTCTTACTCTGTAATCAACGGTTGTGATTCCGTTGAAAACATGCATATCGTGCCAACGGGTGGGGAATAACAGGTGGGCGAAAATGTAAACCGTGATGTAATTTATATAATTTGCATTGCACCAACATGAGTACCAACTTAAAGCTTCACACATATGCACCGAGCCTTGTAATAAATTATTGTGCAATAGCAAGATGTACAATGCTGAGTATGTAGTTGGTGCAACATGTTGTGCACTAGTTGTACCGATGTTAAGAATTGCTACCGTCATTCTGGCGGTATATCACACATAACAATTCAAGTCAATGTAAGGCACTTGAAAAATTTGAAGTTACACACATTTCATTTTAGTATGATCGTGGTACGCGATAGTATGGGTTAGCCCGGAATAAATTGTTAAAACAAAAAAAAGAAGCGATTTTGATGTCAAAAGACACAGGAGATTCCTCAGTATGCATAACATATCTACAAACCGCTAAAATCCGCTTTGGGGAAACTGTGTTAACCAATATGGAGTCCAACAGGGTTGTCTAAATGACGTCAATTCTCGAAATAGGTCATCATACGATATATTGTGGCATAGGGATTACGCAGTTATGCCAGTGTGTGTGTGTGTGTGGAACTAGAATACGGAAGCGAATAGAATGACACGGACACACAACAATACAAGAAAACCATAGTCAGAAATGGTAACGCCCCCAAGATCATATTATTAGCCATATATACAATATAACAACTTTAATGTGGTGATTGTGAAACATCTGTATATAGGTAACGCCTATGTAGTTGATTATATGTGATATTTTTTTCTAATTTCATTTGAAATAGTGGTCTGAGTAGCGCATGAAATAGCATGCAGAATAATAATCGGGCAAAAAATTGCGATCTTCCTAACATGGTTCAAGTACAAGCACATTTCTAATCACATTTAGTATCCAATTACGCAAATACCGAGTATGTTTTAATCGCATTAAGTCCACCACCTCCTGCGACAGGGTCAGATATGCTTGCCAATATGCACCATAATGAGGGCGTAATGTTGACATAAGAATGGCCTCAGGTAATGCACTCCTGATATAACCTCTCATAAGGATTAATTAAATACATATATCACACCATGGTCACATCACGGTTAAATAAAATATGGCCCCATGAGGGTTAATTAATATTATCGTCCAACGAGGGTTAATACAAAATATAGTCCCATGATGTTTAATTAAAATTGTACCTTGATTGTTTATTAAAATATCGTCCCATGAGTATTAATAAAAAATATGGACACAAGGGGAAGGGGGGGGGGGGTAATTGATATTTGATCCCATTAAGATCAATTAAAATATGGTAACGTGACTTAATTAAAGAATAAATATATGGTCCCATTGTGAGGGTTAATGAAAATTAAAATATGGTGTCATCAGTGTTGATTGAACTACGGTCCCACTGGAGTGAAATACAATATAGTCCCATGGGGGTAAATTAAAATATGTTCCAATGAGGACTAATTATAATATGCCCCCTCCCCCATGAGGATCAATTAAAACATGGGCATACATGTAGGAAAGGGGTAATTTCTGAACATTCAGAAGCATTCTGATATATCCTCGGTACACATAAATAAAAATGCCGTTTAGAATTAGGCCAAATTGTATGTTAGACAACCAATGTGAGGGGTTAGTGTTGGAACTGTTCTTAATAACATCTCTATTCATAGCTCCGATATATTTCGCATACAAAGAAATGAAAAGTCAATATTTACAAACACCATCCCAATTCATTTAGAATATAACATGCCGATATTTGTCGCGTATAACTAAATGAAAAAGTTCACTAAACGATATTAAATAACATGTTAAACACCGATATAAACAAACACCTCGTAGGATTCATGTTCAAATTAAATTTCTTATACAATCGTCAAATCCCCGTGCAGTATAATAGTAGATAGCATTCCGATTTATGTCACGTGAAAATAAACGAATGATGTTCAAATAACAATGCAACAAAGCAGGGATAAAGAACAATAGAAACACATAACGCACAGCGATAATGGTTAACGCACCAATTCCCGTTATAATTAATCGCCTTGCACTTCTTGGCATGGGTCAAGAGACACCCGCTGCATGAAATAATAATGTAATTGACAATAAACGAAATTAAAATTCCCAACTACACACTCGGCCTCGGGGTCGCACTACAACTTTTAATGCGTCCCAAAAATTCCCATTTCTTTAAATAAAAACCCCATGCGCCCATAGATTACCAAGAGATGGCAGCTTATAATACACCCGGAGGGCGAAACAATCGCCTACATGAAATGGCTGTCAAAATGGCCGCAATTCCAAGGTATGCCACGGCAAAAGCAACATATTTGATATCCACATAGGCGTGAAAATACGTATTGGTAATATACAAATATGTTGTTAAATATATTTAAATGTACACTGATCATTAAAACATATTCATCTGAAGGATTCATCAGCTACTGCAGCGCAAGTCAATGATTTAAGACTTTAAAGTTGGGGTTCGTGGTAGTTTCATTCGACATGATGATTAATTATGGCAGGTAACGCGGAAACTGATGTACATACCCTTGATGTATAAATACTAGTTACATTTCCGAATGTTTCAACACTTTCCGTGATTAAAACAAAAACCATACACGTATGTCTTCAATAAATTAGCACCCCATCTCACCATGTCAGAGAGACGGTACGTCGTACATTTTGTTTGAGACTAATTTTCATGCTGCTACCAAACAGGTTTCTTATTTGACAATATTATTCAAATTACTTCAGTCGGCACTTTTCAATTAGAATATGCTACCACACAATGCACAATATTAGTTTTGTATATGTTGTATATGTTTTCAGCATCTGGTTGTTTGAAAGTATCTTACCAATACCAACCACACTTGTGCTAAATATCAGGTTATTAGCGTTTAACGTGGTTATTTTAGCGTTGAACATTCACCCAATGTTGCTATTTATTGTTATGTGTACAGCAGATATGTGTTACATTATTGAGAAGGTGTAAACGCGTTTATTTGGTGGCAGAAAACGTAATAAGTTTCCCGTGTATGTGGCCTTCTTGATTACAGCTAAACTATAATTTCCAGGTATAAACCCAGTCTCTTTCACAGAGTATGAAGGCAATTTTGGTCAAGTTTAGAATTTACTGACGATACTATACATGCTACTCATTTTTGTTTTGATAAATTGCGTTCATAGTATACCACCATGCATTCTTGTGATAAAAGCGAAATATTCGTGTTTCATCGTTTAATCGGAGGCAACCATGACCACTATTTTGCGACATGGACAATATGATCTACACATTTTACACAGTACTATACATGAATGAATATATCTAAAACTGTACTATAATAGTGAATTGTGAAAGGTTTGATGTTGTAGATATCAAATTAAATGATGATCGGCCACACTGGTGAGACTGCTCTGAGTACATATATACATTTCTGCTTCTAGAAAAGGTCACATAATCAATACATCTATACTAAATCCCATAGAACAATTCATTTAGACATATATCACACAATTCAAGATAAACAGTACAGATAAAACTGCGTTATTGTTTCGTTTCTAGGCGCTCAAAAGTCCAGATTTAACCGATGTATGAGACCATGCTTTCGATTGCATACTCCTGAGATACATTCGAGATAATTCGTAAATCTCGGATCAAACGTTTCTCTTATACTCTGAAATCATTCTTCCTCGCGTAATTCGAGCGTCTGTTCCCTCTTATAGAATATATACTAGCTATTCAATTTTGCACAATATGTAAATTTCACTCGATTTTGTCAGCTTTGGTGGTCATTTTGGGACAGACATTCTACATGTGTGGTTTAAGACTAAGCACTGCTAGTGTATATTTCAATTTAATACAAATTTGGCATTAATTGGTGCACCTGCCACAGAAATTCAGCATTTTTCGATACCAACTGACATTTTTGACGCCATGTTGAATTAGGAATTTTCCCCAAAGCGGATTTCAGCGTATTTTGTAGATGTCGTTTAGCAAATTAGTCCGCGCATTTTGAGAACAAAAACGGCTTCTTTATCAATTTATTCCGGGTCTAAAAACTTTTAAAAGATAGAGTACGTATAACAAGTTGCAATGTTCTAATATAACATTTTTTCTATTCCAGTTCGTGGACAATTTAGGAGAAAACTATTTTCAAGTGACAAAATCGAGTGATAACTGGCCTCACTGAAATTATTGTTTTGTACCTATGAAAATTCAGAAAATTCAGGGAAGAGATTTAACCCTTTGAATCCGGTTGGTCGGAAAACCGGCAATATATACACAAATGGCTGTATCCCGGTTGGCCGGAAAACCGGTCTGTGCCGAGCATTTGCCGAGGTTCAGACCTAATTTACTGGACAAGTTTAGTAAATTCCGCTATAAACAGGGGACCAGATTATATTTATTACATGATCCAAAACATCGATAAAACATATTTAAATCAACAAACGTTGCACACAATTTATAGAATGGGTTTCTTGAATGGAATATGGGCGTAGGATCATGTAATAATGATAGGAAGTGAATGAATATCAATGATACCGGGTGAACTGTTGAATATATAGTTTAACACATATCACACTCGCAAACCAATATGGGGGCTCTTTTCTATGCTATCTGAGAGAGTCATATATATATATAGTTAAAGGGCTTAAATACTGTTGAGGAAATACTATTAGAGATGTTTAAGGGTTGTGACGGTGTTGTTTTTTTTAAACATTATAAGGGAAATGTAGGCGCAGCTATAGTGTAACTCCATTGACAAGTACGTCAGTTGATTTCCGGGGTCAATGATTTCTACGTGCAGTGGAGTGATTTCCGGGTGAAACTAACCCTCGGTGAGATCGTTCCCCTCCTGAAAAATGAAGTCGTGATATGCCAGATATGGCTATGTATGCCATGGCTTTAAAAACGCAAACAAAAATATATAAAAGAACAAAAACTTATTCCCAGCAGTTTCTCGCTTATAGAAGTTCCTATGCTCGTTACCTTAAGTATCATAGTTTTATTGTCGACAAAACGATATGGTTTGCATTGGGCTTATCTGATTGTATATTCGATAATATAGAAACATTACATCTGAACCAGGTCTGACGAATCCGCGAAACAGAAGACAAACTCGTCACTTAGACCTTATAGGCCGGATTCGTCATCTCAAGTTTAAACCTGGTCTACGTAAACAATTGGTTTAAACAACCATTTGACAGCTAAATCCATGGTTTAAACCCGAGACCGCAGGTCTAAGTGATGCATTCGCCATCTATATAGTTTAAACGTGGTACAGTTAGACCAGTGGTTTAGCAGTATTGTTTATGTATCGTCGAGATAATTAATCGTACTTTCCTAATGCGGGCCGATGCGTTTAATTGATTGCGAAAATCAATAATAAATCAATAATAAAATCATATTTTGATTGTAAATTTATAAGCGAGAAGAACTGTGTGTGGGGATGAGTTTTTGTCAATTTCGATATTCTGTTTGCGTTTTATAAGCTTAAACCGGAAACTAAACCATTTAATTCGACGGTCCAGCTAAACCAGCTTTATCGAGGATAAACCTGAGATGACGAATCCATATTTTCTCGATCGTGATTTAGAATTGTCAAACAATCAGATCGAAGGGTGGAGCTGTAAATAATCTCGAATGAGGGAGTGTCTAAGTGGCTACTGCCGACTGGTGTTATCATGTCACAGTTAGTTCATTCGCACGCGAGCCTTGCTCAGATATGTACATGTTCTGGCGAATCCGCGAAACAGAAGACATTATTTTTACAACTATATTGCGGCTTTTTTGGCTTGTGGCAATCACAAATACTGGTGTTTTCTACGAATTCATTTGAAGGGTTGAACGTTTTAATTTTGACACCAAACGATGCTATATACTACATGACCGCATATGCTATACACATAGTTTGCAATCCTATAATTATATTGCTTTATGGGTCAAATTTGATAACTTATTTTGGTTTAGATCATACCACAAAGCTGTACTCTAGCTTCGCCCATACATTCCCATAATAGTCTACCAGTTAAAAACCTGGGAAGTTTTTGATATTCTGCCTAACGGGAAAAAAGCAACGCATGTAATATATTTCTTTATTCAAGCCTGTCCCTCTGGTTGTCCACTGCCAACAGTCCTGATGCCGCTTCTGGTGTGTACTCATAAGAAATTTGTCTTTACTTGACTGACCTCTTGGTCCAGGATTGACTATATTATGGAACCTTTATTCAGCAGAGGGGGCATGCGGCCGCTTTGTGCGCTTGGAGCCAGCGACACATTTGCGCACATTTGTATCAGTTGAACATTTTAATTTAGCAAAAAAAATTAATTAAGTTTAAAACAAACATTTTTAGGTTCTATACTCTTTTGTCTTTCGGGAAAAGCATCTTGCAGAAAATCTATCACAAAGAAAGTGATTATTGTTGCGCGGGAAACTCATGTTACGAGACATGCCCTTTGTCAGAGTGATTTAAACCCAGAATGAGATCGGATTAATGGTCCATAAGCGACTCTTGTTTCTCAATGAATAAATCCAATGAGCGTGCACGCGTTCGCGATAATTTATGACATGTCAATAACCATTATATCGGCCTGTCTTTTGGTCCGATTGGTAAGTGGGTAGTTTGACTGCATGCTAATATCACCGAAACCAGTTTGTCAATTCGCTGCTAATTGAACGACAAAAACGCCCCTTAGATCCGGTTTGACTGGACCGCCAATGTAGGTTTAAACCGGAGATAACGAATCTGGCCATATTTCTCGGGTTTAAACTCTCGTCTTAGCTGTCAAATGGTGGTTTAAACTGCGGGGTTTTCCTTAATCCTTTCTTTACTAAATAATCATTGATGAATAAGACCCTTAGGAATGTTTCAGATAATAAGTTCAACAAACGACTATAAAGGTTCTCTAATAATAATAGACCAACCCAATATACGTTTATAACTGAATAGGAGAATACATTCAGTATAGAAAGGGCCAATCGGACCCTGTTACCGATGCTCCGATCCTCTTTCAGCATATCCCATCCACCCTACCATATACGCGTCCCCAAACATGTCCGAGCCCGCCCACATATATATAGTTTTATGTTTAGAACATATTAAGCCCGGTTAGCTGGTATATGCTGACATAAAGTGTTACCATGCTGTTTGACCACGATGTTCAATACCATTTTTGATGTCGGCAACACAACCTGGTGGCATTAAACAAATATCATGCTCCATTTTGGCAAGCGCGCCTTTTTCTTTTTAACTCAAGTAAAAAATCAAGACAATTATGGCAGATGTCTCTGCATATTTGAATACGATGTTCGAATTAGTGTTATAGACGGCGAAGAACTTTATTGCCGTTGTTGGCGTCTTGGAACAACCGACATATATTGCTGTTTAAATATCTATGATACTGAAAGTTTTGTATCGATAAATGAATATCTTGAATTCGAAAAACTGACGGTAGCATTGCGTATATCTGATTTTCTGCTCGTCTGTCCGCCCACAGTTTTGGTTTCCGGATCAACTCAAAACTCGTATGTGGCTTAATCACAAGATTACAAAGCTAATGTGCGAATATGGGGTCGGCTTTAGGTTTTTCTGAGTTTATATATAGCCTTGCTTTGACTGAGAATACACCAAATCGTTCGTATTCGTATATATGATAACCTTAATATTCGCTTAATCATGAGCAACCCCTGGCCAATACCGAATATGGTGTCAGTGCGACACATTTTGTCTGACATGTCCGGTTAGAATACGCAATTTTGTTTCGTGTCCGGATAACTATGACTATGAATATTTATTATTTATAACTCGATGTGTACATATAGTAATTAGTATATAATCATAATAATATCATATAAGATAATCAATAAGTTGTCGGGGACAGCATAACATATGATAACTTTGGTATTTGTTTTCGGTTCTGCCCAAACACTTAAGATATTAGTGTTTGTATATGTGTCAATTATTGTGAGCAAACAGCGGGTATATAAAGCCACGCTCCAGTGGTGCACTTGTTTTTGTCACAACAGCGGTTTCCTCTACTGACATCATACAGCTGAAATCAGCAAGTTCCTCCAACACCACAACATTATAGCTGGACCAGTTGAACAGGCTAGTGATCTTTTCCGGGAGCGCAAATTGCACAGCGAGTAGTATTGGTTAGCTCAGTGTAAATGTTCACACAGCTGGCACCATTGCCTGGCAAACTTTCATGAAATTCTTCATGTAGCTGGCTATCGATTGCAGACTTTAGATTGCTAAACAACATATCCACGCGCAAGTACCTACATAATCGACCTATATAATGTGAAATAGATACATAATGTGATTACCGTATTTGATTCTGAGATAGCAGATAATGGATTCATACCCGTTATTTCGTTTTATGGTACGGGCAATAGTGAAAACACATGTTAAAGAGCGTACATATGAAAAGTCGTGAGTTGGTTAACTTGTGTCATTGTCCGCACGTGATCTGCTTAGTATTGCCTCATTATGAATCGATAATGTGACTAAAGTGCTCTCATTTTCAGCACATTATCAACTCAAATTGAGGCAATTCTAAGCAGATTATCTACCTAAACAAGTTATATTCTAAGCAGATAACGTGCGGCTTTTCGAGAGAACAGGCTGTGCTAAATTTTGGAAGGACAGAGTATGTATATTCGATTGTTTTATTGCTATTGGAGCGGTGAAGTGCCACGAGTTATTGCACGATTGATTCTTTGGGCTATATCTCGTTTGATAGACATGTAGGTGGGATCATGATGAAATTACGCCCAAGTTGTAGCCCTCGCTCTCCCGATTCCAAATATATCAATAACTCATTTTTTTCCGAATGTGGTGGTTAGCACATTGTGATTATCAGGCGACGAGATATTTGAAGGCTAATTTCGGGCAAATGTCAGTTGTAAAATCACACAAACCTCACTGCGTATGTAATAAACACTGAGGTACATGCGTGTGGATTTTAGGAATAATTTGTCGTCCATATGTTGTCACGCTACAGCCTTCTACGGCGAATTGCCTGTAATATTGCCAGGCCAAATTTGTCAGTGTGTGAACGTATACGCTAGAAACTGGTGTGCATGAGCGAGTTTTCCCACACCTTATGGTTGCGTAATGAGAGACACTGAGTCACAATGAAAACATAAACACGTAGTCTTGTTCTTGCGTGAGAACCCTTGTCTATAGTTGAAATACCTAATGTATTTATATGGACACAAACAACTTCGTTATTACTTGTAAAATGGTCAGATAAAGGCAGCTTTCTCAGATGTCGTGAGAAAATGAGCAACACTATAGTCGTCATTCAATGTTTTGTGCGGATTCTTAAAATGCTTTTAGAAACCTCATCAACCATATGTCTTAATACGACATTCAATCTATAATTAAATTTTTAATTTTTTCGCTTAATATTTTAATTTTTGCCTTTTGATCACGTAGCCCGAGGGCACATCCAGCTTAATTGTCCATCGTCATCTTCCCATTAACGATCACTGATTTAACCATTACAAGCCTAGACCGCATCGATAAAAGTAAGCGTGCTTCGTCAGTAATGAGCCAACGAGTAATCTTTTACCATGCAGTGCCCTTTAGCATAAAGTGACGTATTGTGTTGAAGTCTCAAATAAACTCTTCTGCCATATTCAATTCTATTCTGGTCATCATATATTTTTTGGGCACTTAACTATAATGTGGTATTCATCGCCCAGTTCTAAATTACAGAGGGTGCATTGCCGTTCCGAGTAGTCAACATTGTAAAATGAGCCCTGTTCAACGGATAGTTTGTGCTTTCTTGTTTGAAACATCAGCAGGCTCTGTACAAATCTGTTGTCCAGAGATAAGTAGTGTTTTCTTTCGAAATGTGTCTTAATAATTCAAAAAATGCGAACTTGCTTAATTTCTTTGATAGATTCACACCACTCCTGTATAAATACATCGCATAATTTGCGGTCAATTGACGAAGTAAAGCGGTTAGGGCTTATCACACTCTGTTTGGTCCAGACATTGCTCATATAGCAAGAAATAAGAGTTATTTCTCATAATTTAATCCCAGTATTGTCAAAAAAGTATAGTTTTCACAAATACTTTTCCATAAAAATTATAAATTTCTTGCATGCTATCAACAATGATATCTTCGGAAAAAATAATTGCCAATATTGCATCCAGTTGAGGACAGACATTTCCATAATTTTGATTGGCCGGGTCAATTGGAATCAACAATGCTGGCATCGTGCCAAATATGTGTACAGTTACTGTTCGCGCACACCTGTGGTTTGACGTAATCATATATTATTTCAATCCTAATAATACATGTAACATATATGAACATTTAACCACAGTGATAACAATATAGTATAGCTATAGGTAAATTGGAAAGGGTATTAAAAACAAACCCATAGGGCTTTTCTTAAGTTTGTTACCAAGTATTTCAACTTCAGCCACCCGTGGGCCAGACTTAAATTCCCGGGGCCGTGAAGTTACATTTACTGTTTGCACCCCGATTTACACTGTTTGGAATTTACTAACTGGTACCTCTATCTTTCTAACTGTCCGAAATTTCGAAACTACCAAATGTTCCGACTAATCGCCAATTCAGTCAAATGATTTGACCGAAAGTATGAACATATTCGCATATTCGGTCTAAAACAACAAATTGCAACCCATTTTTTGTATGAAATTTTAAAAAAGGTGATGTCAGACATGACATTTCCAATTTTTTTGTGTTACCTCAGGCGGGGGGGGGGGGTGGGGGGTCGGAAAAAGATTTCAGGCACGTATGGCATTTTTCCCCTTTCGATCATTTTTTTTACCCACCCACCCCCACCGCCAAATTTTTTTCCGTTTTCGGCAGTTTTTTCAGACCATTTTTTGACACCCACCCCCCCCCCCTTTTAACACTAAAACAGAGATTTGAGGGGGGAAAATTCACTGTAAACAGCTGTATATGAATTTCTGTGCATATTATTTATCATGGATGTTAACATGGACATGTAAATAGGAATGAGTCATTTTTAGGTCATTCGGCCAAAAAAACATGGCTGCCAGCGGCCATCTTGGATTTCAAAATACAACACGATAACTGCCTGCAGTCAGTTTACCAGTTAGAATTACATTATTTCTCTCATTCAAAGTGGTTTTGAAGCCCAACTAATTGACAAAACACTAAAAAAACAAGCAGAATTATTTTTTTAGTTGCGGAAAAAATTGCTTGTTGGTGGCTTTGACCACCCACCCACCCCGGCATACGTGCCGGAATTTTTTTTTTCACCTCCCCCCCTGGTTACCTGTCATCATTATTGGACATGCACGATGTATATATATAGCTATCTACAATACTGCAATATATCATCAGGCAGGTAATACCAGGTATGCTCGGGTTCAAAACCATGGGTGAGTCCCAAAATAAAATTTCACGACGTTTTAATAAGACATATGAACGTCGACGCAGAGCGATAGTAATACATTCATACGTTAATTCTTTACCCAACAGAACGGCCCTGTGCCAATGCATTCTCTTATATATGCGAGTCGACCATAAGAGAATGCATTGGTTTAACACATTAAAAATTATAAAATTGTTAAAGAATGTAAGAAAAAATGGTAAATGCATTCTCTTATATATGCGAGGCGACCTATGGTCGACTCGCATATATAAGTGAATACATTGGCACAGGGCATAACTGTAACTATCACAATGTGGTCAAGGAGCCGGTTCCAATGATATCCATATTTGTATGGTTCTATTGAGACAGACCGAAGATATTGTAGGCTGTTGAAGCTTTATTTGGCCGGTTTTGGCCGGTTTGTTGGGTAAAGGGTTAATTCTAACGAAACATCAAGCGATATGGTTCTTAGTCAAAGAGTCTAGTCAGTGGTGGGATCCGAAATACTCGCATTTTCTCATTTTTAAATCCGAAAATGCCCTTTTACAAATGAACGTGAATCTAGTTTCTTCCCGACAAAGGTTTGAGTTTGATGTCCGGAATAAACACAGATGAAAGGAAATTACAGACGAGTTGACATTTATTAATATTTTCCCTTCTTTCTTCTTCGGGCCATTAAATACAGTTTTTACTATTCCCATCTCCAAATATAATAATTGAAAACATATTAGTTGTTCATAATAACACTCGCACAGATATTATAAGACGCTTTTCGTCAATTGACATGTCTGATCGTTAGAACATTTGTAGAAATGTGTTTTTGAAAGCTTGACTGTGCGTCTCTGATCAGTAAGATAGCGATCGAAAAAAGATCGTCTTTGAATGGTAATGAGTAAAATGCTAGTCTAATGAGTGTCCGAACAAGACATCAAACGTGTGAACATTCGTGCCCGTGAGCTGCAACGACCCCGGCAACATATGGCGGGATAATGTCCATCATTAGATCTGATACTAGCTTTATGATTAACAAAACAGCGATCGCACTGTTATAATGATTGTTTGGAAGCACTCAAGTCATTTTTGAAAAAGTGAGCGACATCCCTTCATTTTGCGAGTTTATGTTTTATTTTAATTATAAATAAATATATATATGCGAACAAGATCACTTCATTCCGCAAGCCAGCAACATTGATTAAATGCATAAATGTGATCTTGTGAGCTATGCAGCTTTCCGACTCTGCCACTGTGGTTGAGAAATATATACATATATATATATATATATATACATTTTCAGAACTTTGCTATAGTGAAGATAGTTAAAGTTACTTATATGAAGGTATTTTTGCGAACAAGTTTATTTCAGGGTTATTTATTGAAAGTATAAATATTATATAGCTACGTAGCCTACCGACCGAGTCCATGTGTGGGAGACCATCGATATAAATTTTAAACAATTTGTTATCGAAGAGTCAGTCACTACCCCTATAATGCTATATATGATGCTGGTGGATGCTGCTGATTATTTAACTATATATGATGTTGGTGGATCCTGCTGATTTAACTATATGATGTTGGTGGATCCTGCTGATTTAACTATGATGTTGGTGGGGCAAACTGATGATTTTAACAAAGAGTACCGTTATTTATCTTAAAGATTCCTGGATGGATTTGACACCATAAAACCACAATTTGTTAGCCTTCTATCCCGGAAATAATTATATCGGACGCAATAAAGAGCGGAGATTGTTAGTGTATATTTATGTTGTGGTGGGTAACTGGGTATAGTCTCGTGCATTCCTGCACACCTCCCCGAATAAGATGGCTTTATTTGACCGGTGGCTTTTCCAGAAATGAAAAATTGTATTCTGGGAACAATCATTAAATAAAACTTGGCTTCCAACTGTGTATGATGTTAATACACATATATATAGTTTTATTTTATTAAACACCACAATAAGAAGTCTATATGAAGTTATCATCCGAAAACCAAAATAATTGGGAAATTCTAATTCAACAAGGCCAGTATTTTCATGTGAGCAATCCATATACCAAATCTGAATATATATGCTTTATTCTCTGATCCCAGATATTATATTTCTATAAAATTCTAAAATAGCTGGAAATTAATATCACTTCGAACATTTCATCTCTTTTGAACATGCATCGCATATATACGTTATCTGAGATGAGAGATAATATAGGTCGAAATAATATTACTGTGTAGGAACTGTTACATCGGAAGTTGTTCTATCGCCGGTTTGTGGCGGTTCTTGACTGATTTGTTACGGTTCCTTATGATCAAAATTATCCATTTTCGCGAGTTTTTGACAGTTATAAAGCAATTTCTGAGCCATCTGGGTGATAATTCGATTAATTTTCCATTCCCCTCACAATCTATGTTCCAAAATAACGAAACAGTAATACAAATCACATTGTGCGAGTCATAACAACGACGAAAACCGCGAATTGTGATATCTCGATCGGTTCTCTCTCGATCGAGTCGGTTCTGCATTAAGTTGATTATGATCAATTTCGGTGAGTTACACTGCCTTCCTATATATAAATATGTGTCAACAGTATAGCCGAATCGTTCAATGTATTATGACGCAAAGCATGCAATTTGGCATGAATGGTCAATGTGAACTGTGAAGATTGAATATATTCCCAACAAACCAATCATAATGATCGACTGATTCAAAATGGCCGCCACTCTTTTTCTCAAAATGGCCGCCACGACGAAATTGACTTCCATTCCTTATTTTAAAATGGCCGCCATCCAGAGGGGTTCAAATGGGTGACCCATGTCATTTTGGGGTTCGTGTTTGTGCTCATGTTCGTGTTACACTCTTCGCGTTTTGGGATATAAAACGGGTGACCCAATTTAAAACAAATATATGTCGAATGTTTTGGTGGGTAAAGTTGGATCCACTATACCATACACGTTTTACGTTGAGGCCTTAAAATTAAAGCCGATTTAAATGGGTGGTCTGTGAGCCTGAACAGAAATTAGAGTTTTTTTTCGTTGTGGCATTATCGTCACAACAGGTGTATGTGCCTTACTCGTATTTAACCCGCACAGTACAATATTTTTCGCTCAGTTTTGAATTCGTACATCATGCATGCTGCGCTAGATCTAGATGAATCTCTACTCTGTCTAATTCTGAGAATTTTGAAGTTAAGACAGGGCACCTTATAAAGTCGAAACATAACGCGGGTGAATATATTTCTTTGTTTAATACCTGTAGGCTCTCAGATCGAGATTTCATTAGTTAAGGGGTTTGCTGTGCGCCACTTATACAATCATGATGGAATTTCTGCAGGGTAATTAATTCAATATTGTTATTAGTTCAATATAGGCTCACTAAAGCCACTAAAAAGCATGCAATTTCGAGCTGGGATCATCCCATACTTTGCAGTAGATTATCGATAAGCAAATATAAACAAAGAAATATATTCGCTGCCTGTGTTATGTTATGTTATGAAGTTCCCTGTCAGACGAAGTCACGCAGAACATCAAAAAGTTTCCAGGTTTTGTATATCCAGTGGAATATGATCTCTATTCGGGGGTTAGCCACAGTAGAGATTCATGGCATGATCTAATGCTGCGCGAAATCAAAACTAACAAAAATATTTTCGTAAAAGTCTTGTATCTGATGACATTTACCGTTCTTATAATCGTTCCTGTAGATACGTGTGTATATTACAAGGACAGTAATGGCGGAAATTTACACCGAGTTGAACATATTTAAATGCATCATCATTTTGTTGTGAGGATGGGAGTAAATGCTCAATGTAATTATTTAAATACATAAATTATTATGGACATCATTGAAACGAACCCGAAAAAATACAACCAGCTGCTGACTTTAGACAAAATGTATTTAATATAAAAGTTGTATTGTTGTGTGGCCACATAACTAATTCAGACTGTATGACCACGGTGCCACTCCAGGGTTGTGGATATGGAGACATGCTTTCGTAAACATTCAGCCTGGAATGTTTGTAAGTTTACAAGCATTGCAACATCTAAGATTTTACTAAGATTAATCGCTTTACGTGTGAATGGTCGTGTTCAGATCAGTATTAGTCGCTTAAGTGTGAATGGTCGTGTTGAGATCAGTGTTCACGGTGGGGCGAAAAAAAGTTTGGCCATTTTTTATGCCAATTCTGATTTATTTTGGCCCAATTAAACATCTTTGGCCAGATTAAATCCTCATTTTCTGATCTCACAATTAATGAATATTTTTGTTTTATTTAATATCTAAAACTCTATATAATTATGACCATACATTCAAATACCGTGGTGTCTAGACTTAGTTAATCCCACAATTGTTACTTTGACAATATACCACTACCCACCGTCTGCCATTCAGCCTTATGACAGGATTCATTATTGTTAATCCTCATTACTGTTTGATTGTATTTGGTGAAGTTTGGTGGGCAATTGTTTGAAAGTGCACTGCTATGAGTGCTTTTTGTTAGCCATTAAGCTGTATCACCTAATTATTTAGCAGATGCTCATACTATAAATTTGATTCTATGTCGCTCCCGCTACAAAATCAATTGGGCTTTTGAATGAGATTTCCGATTTTGGGGTAAAACAAATTTTGGCCAAATTAATGTTTTTGGGGGCAATTTTCGAAAAATGGCCATTGGCTGATGACAGCGTGAACCCTGGTTGAGATTGTTTCCCAGCAAGTGAAGATAATGTTGTTTATATGTCAAATTTTCCGTACATTTTTTACATTTCCGTAAATTTAATGTACATTGTATGTGACTCATTAACATAATCCACTTATTGTCCCTCGTAGTTTTGAATAAACTCGAAAGTCCTAATCGTACTATTCGCTCAGTTTTAAATTAGCGCACCGATGGGTACACCAAAAATATTACTGTGCGAAATTAAATACCACAAAGGTTTATATGCAAGTTTTCAACTTTAGCGTGTGCGAAGACGACCAATAATACACATACATATCAAACGTTCGCACATACACGCTGTAGGTCCAATGAAATATCCTTTGCATTTGATCATATATATACTATTGATTCATAATAAAATAAGTAAGTGTTCCCGGACCCATGTGGACGTTCGCATTGAAGTTACTTAAAGCTGAACTCAGTTATAAAAAATTCGGGTGGAAACCAAAACACCTTTCGTCAGTTATGGTGTGTTAGACGCTAAGTATAGTGGCATTCTTAATCGCTGCAGCAGTTCTATTCTAATAGCTTTTGATAGCTCTCTCGTTTATATAAGGATGGATAGCAATAAGAGAGATTACTTGATTAATCGGTGGGCTCTTAAGATTATTCTACGCACAATTAAATTTTGAGTATGTAATTAAGCTGAATTCACCACATTAGTAATTATATTCGCTCTGGTCCAAAACGCGCAGAATACTGCATCACAACCTTGTATACATTCAAAATATGTTATGAACTTGACATGAAGAAAACATATTTACGTGACTCATATCCAGTGTTGATTTATTAGTGACTAAACCGGTCTATCACGATACAGTATATACTATATAGGTATGTACATTTATATATATATATATGGCCGTAGCCGATAGTAGGGACCACGACGACTCCCGAAAGGGGTGGTCAAGAAAACCGCCAATTCACCCCACCCTTTGAGACTGGCACAGCAGTGCCCACCCCTTGTCATGAAACAAAGAAAAAGACATTCTAGCATTTAAAATTATGTTAAAAAAATATTTCTTCTAACAATGATTGCATCCTATATATGTACAATGGATGAAACAAATAATTTTGAAGTCCATCGTTGTTCATATTTGGCCACGTGCAATATCTCTTGCACAAACACCCTTGCTGGTTACTCCCCATAAGACCTTGAATAGCACCAGCGCTGTGTTGATAACCCGCGATATTATTCTGAGTGAGTATGAGATATTGACTAAGCTGCCTCCACATGGAGTCACACATTCATACAATGTCAAAAAACAATTGATGGTAAGACAGTGCTATTATATATTAAATAGGATTGTTCTCACCTTCAACCGGCCTCAACACCCACCATATATAGTTGGAAGGTTGTATACATGAAACTGCCACTGATCACATTTGTAACATAGCATTGGTGGTGTTTTAAGTTCCAACAGTATGGCCATTGCTGTGGCAATTGCAGAGCAAGGAAGTGATATATGCACGCGTTCTTATCCAGGCCATGCAGCATGTATATGAGCACACGAGTTGCTCAGAAGCAAAGAAATATCCAAACTGTTTGGGGTACACGCAGCAATGAATCGTTCATGTCCCGTTTGGAATCATGAATTCGAAGTACACACATTAAGGTTCAGTAACAATTTTCATATCCCTGGCATGCATATGCTTAGAACATTGCTGGACATCGAACGAGACTCACCACACATTCGCTTAATTCGGTTGAATTCTGACAGATTTGTGCCCCTTTCGACTTGATATTTATAAATTAGTTTGTTATCCGGATGAAAACGTGAATATTATTTGACAGAATTCACCAACATAGTCTTGATATGAAAAAGTGCCAGTCAAGATCGAATATGGGTCCGACCATTTAGGACGGAGTTGTGCCCCTTTTCGACTTAGATAACTTGAGTTCAAATTTATAGTAAGTGGATTACTCGTATGAAAATTCGAACGTGGTTCCGGTCTAATAATTTCTGACAGTTAAAAAATTGCCGATTATTTTGATTTCCGGATGATAATTGTATAGTTCTTGTTATTTGATTGATTTCAGTTATATGGCATGTTGATAAATCACAAATAAATACTGGTCATGCTCACATGTGGCTTTGGTTCGATGAATATTGTTACATGCATGCCCTTTTTATCTAAGAATGTTTATTTTGCGGTGTTCGGATGATAACCCTGGTTATAGTTATCCGATTGCTTTGATGTTTTCATGGTATGTTGATTAATCACATGATAATTCAATATGAAGTTTGGTCTAGTCCGATCTTTTCCAACAGTGATATGACAATTTATACCTATACTTTACTGATATTATGGTGTCCAATCAAATTTAACCAGGTGTGTTAACAACATAGACATGCAGTGATAATTGACATTTGATCGAATGACTGTACATGTTTCTAGAATTTGAAAAGGCCTCCTTTTCGGTGAACGTGTAGCCCAACGACCTGTTGTATTCTTAAGGTTCTTCCAATACCTGCCAATGCACACTATAGAAGTACACTATTCTATTAGCCCTTTCAATAATAAACACCCATTTATGAGTAGCTCTCTTATGCAATATTCAGATAATAAGTTAAACAAACGACCATCTGAACATTTCCCTCCAATAAATATAGGACTTCTTCTGTATTTGTATATTATCTGTCGTCTAATTTTTCTGGAAAACCTCTCCAGCTTCATAATATAGACCATTCTAATGTATAATTTTATAACTGAGTGGGATAATCCATTACGTATAGAACGGATTAAAGGCACGGACGGCGTTCGTTGCAGACATATTCATATTTGTTCAACTCGCCATCAACAGAAGGAATATTAAAATATATATATATAGTTTTGCTCATATGCCAAACATAATCAGCGCGTAAATAGTATATTGTCGTAAAGACGTACGATGGTGTACGTAAACAAGAACCTGCTCGTGTTACACAAGTTTTGCTTTTGTTTACATAACACAGCGCAGTTCTATTGGTTAATCACACAAAAATGATATAAACGCTCTTTATTATTTCCATATCAGTAATACAGTAACAAATAACGCTCTTTATGTTTACCATATCTGGATCTAAAAAAAAGCCATGGTTCTGTAACGTGTTTTGTTTTTGTTTACATAACAAAGGAAATACATTTGACAATACCATACTGTTTATGCCATATTTCTGATCGGTATAAGAACAAGGTCTGTCTATAGTTTACTATTCGTTCTGTTTATGGCGGTTTAAGACATAAATACATTTGACAATAACATACTGTTTATGCCATATTTCTGATTGGTATAAGAACAAAGTCTGTCTATATGTTACTATTCTTTCTTTTTATGGCGGTTTTTGACGAAGCTGAATATTTTAGCAGCATACACACCGCCAACGCCGCCCATATCTTTAAGGGATGCTGACTGTACTCTTACTAATTTTTACAAGCGTATAATTGTGTAATGCCTGAATTAGTGGAATTGGATTTATCCATATTAGCAAAAGAACAAACTACATGCATTGATTCATGTTAATTTTGACTAGCTATTTCTCTGCCAAAACCAGTATAGATTCAATAGATTTAAAAAAAAAATGGAATTGTGCTCAACCCACATATGATTTACCAGGTGAACTCCCCCGACCACTTTTCGCAGTAGGGCAATGGACGTCATATTTACACACGGGTATAAGTAAAAAGCGATTTGTTCAAGGCATTGTTCGGTCATGAACGGTAGGAATAATGTATTGTATAAATTACACCTGACATGAAAAAGACTTGTAAAATCAACACTTAAACTTCGTTAGTATAACACTGGTGCATTGGCTGGTGTTTTCAATACAAATTTAGTATCTGTTAAACGAATCAATTACTGCAAAGAATAATCGAAAGTCGATACCCGAAAGGAAGCCTATCACATTACGACACAAAGAGTAGATTCAATGGCCTATTGACCAGATCACGTCAGTGGAATATAAGACACAATGCGATTGGCCAACCTATTTAACAAATTACCTATTGTCGATGGTATGCATTTAGGCGAATTTGTTTTCTTAGATGTTCGGTGGGTGTCGCCGTTTTCACCAATTTCGCTAAACGTGTTGATAGTTGGTGGTGTTCAACTTATAAAATAATATTTGAACAGTGTAACGACCTAACTTCGCAATGGTTTCCATGTCTATAGTGATACCCGGTAATGCGCCCTGGAATAGAGTCGGTCTTGTCTAACTATATAGGGAAGTTGTACTACAATATTAGCACTCTGTATACCCATGACATTTTGGTCCGTCCGTCGGTCCGTTGATGTCCTTATGCGCAACTTTGTCAGAGCTTTTATTCCTACACTTTTCGGTAAATGTTTGTAAAGCTTGACACAGATATTTAGTACCATGGGAACCTGTGCACGTGCGATTATGATATCCGTCCGACTTTTGTTTTTGGTGGAATTATTATTTTGTCCGAGCCTTTATTCCTACTTTACTCAGTAGTTTTTTAAGTTTGACACAGAAATTTGTCACAACTTTTTCTGCGCTTTTATTCCTACTTTTTTCGGTCAATTTTTTTAAAGCGTGACACATATATTTATTACCGTGGGGACCTGTTCACATGCGATTGTGAGGTCCATACGACTTTTTGTTGTGGAGTTGTCCCCCGTTTTCTATATAATATTGTTTGCAACACCCAAAGAAGTATGTCATGCAGGCTATCCACATATATATACGTGTGCGTCCGGCTTACCTTTCCATTTGAGACACTTGCTCAGTATATGCATAAGTGGTTTCAATGTGCGTGAACAAATTCTCATTTCTTAATGAACTATATATATATAATGTATGTGTCGATCGGATTGGCACATTTAGATATCCCTCGGATCAAGTTGAACATCGGTCGCGATTATCGTCATGTCGGAATTTTAACCCGACTCGTCTATATAGCCCAGACTGCGATGATGGTGTCCGAGACCTAACCACCTCGGCTACGGGAGCATTCTTAAAATAGTGCTTCCACCGAACGTTGATCTGCGTATCAGTCTGAAAATAGGTTGGTTGGTTGGTTTATTGGGGATTATCTAGTTTCAGCCGATTATCGCTCCATTGTAGACACCACCTATATACCCTCGGAAGTCGCCCAGCAAACCATATATAACCCACCCTGTGTGTGGAACACAAATCGGGGCTAATCTGAGATTGATCCAGTCTCGCCAGCGCTGGGCGGTTTATTGCGTCCAAATGAATAATGCACCTTATATATCACTTGGACCACCTATGGACCCCATCCATGAACATGGTGTTGGTCACAACGGATCTACCGGTCAGAACAGCGCAACGCATTTTCTCTTAAATTGTATTATGTTACCATGCGGTTACTGGAACTGGCGTATATGTAACAAATCTATGGAGGCTCGATATTTGTGTTCGTTGTTTCAGTGTACCTGAAAAAAATAATCTAATTTCTTATCGATAATTGAGATAAGCACTCTGTTGTGAGTATATCAGGAACAGAATAGAAAGCGACTGTCTTTATTTTTAAATGCGCAAATAATTGATTGAGCTGTTCTCAACATGTGTTTGGTATATTGGCTGAATATTTATTTTACCCCTATATATTCCATGACACATATGGGCCTTTAAATTTGGACGAATAATTTGTATACGCTCGTTTTAGCTCAACTTGACAAAGTCAAGTTTGGATGACCTCTATAGATGGGAGCCATTCCGAAATTCGTTGAAAAACATGGCTTCCAGTGGCCATCTTGGAATGTACTCTTTGCATGACTAAATCCTTAGGCACGCCATACAAACCACACCCCTTCGCCGACCACCAAACGTCATATGAATCTGCAGGGTGACCTCTAGATGGGAGCCGTCGATCTTTCCAGAAATTCGCTGAAAACATGCCCACCAGCAGCCATCTTGAATTTCAAATTTTAATCAATTGGCACACCCTGCAGCCCGCATTTATCTGAAGAAAAAAAATATTTTAAACTTTACAGGCGTGTTTATGATCACCTCGAGATGGGACGGGCAGCCATTTTGGAGTTTACTCTTTGCATGACTATAAATCCTTGGCACACCCTACATGCAACATCCCTCATCCGATCGCCAACATATTTATTCATATGATTCTTCGGGGTGACCTGTAGATGGGAGCTATCCATTTTTTTTTCGAAATTGGTTTTAAAAAAACATGGCCGCCCGCCGCCATCTTGAATTTCACCCTGCAGCCCACATTTATTGGTGAAATGTTTGAAATGAAAATAATTTCATCTACCCACTATATATATATATACCAACTCTTTACTGAAAGCTTTGACTTTCCATCTTTGTCATTCTATTCATTGCTCAGCAAAAACAAATAACGCCTCCTTAAGTTGAGATACAGTGTCGTTGACACTTTCATTAAAAGTGGGACGTATTTTGTTATTAGTATGTCCATCCGTCTGTCTGTGCGTCCGTCCGTTCGCGTTTTTCGTTTCCGGGTGATAACGTTACTAGCCAGAACTGACTGGATTGAAATTTTGGCATTTGAGTTTAACAGCCCAAAATACAGGTCAAGTTCTAATTAGCTCAACTTTTCTTTGTAAAGCTTGACCTATTGCCATGGGCCGGCATCCGTCGTCCGTACGTGCGTGAGTCCATCGGGACGTCTGTCAACAATTTCCTTTGGCTCACCTTACAGGCCTTATCATTCATTCGACCATCACAAAACTTCATATGGATCTTCGGGGTAACCTCTAGACGGGGGCCATCGATTTTTTTCCGAAATTCGATAAAAACATGGCCGCCAGCAGCCATTTTGGATTTCAAATTTGAGTCAATGCATTACAGGCATGTTTATGATCTCCTCTATATATGGGAGCCATCGAATTTTAGATGAAAAAAATGGCCGCCGGCAGCAATCGTGGAGTTTACTCTTTGCATGTCTAAATCCTATATATATATGGCACATTCTACAGGTCACATCCCTCATCTGACCGCCACCAAACTTGATATTGATCTTCAGGATGACCACTATAGATGGGAGCCAACATATATTTCCGAATTGCGTTGGAAAACTGGCGGCCATCTTATAGTTTACTCTATGCATGATTAAATCATTTAGCACACCCTACATACAGGTCACATTTCTCACCCCATCGTCACCAAACTTCATACGGATCTTCGGGTGACCTCTAGATTGGAGCCATCGATTATTTAATATAAAAAAAAAACTAAAAAAAACATGGCCGCCAGCAGATTAAAATTTCAAATTTGATTCCATCGGCACCGGCACCCTGCAACCCACATATATCGGAGAAATATTTTGAAAATTGATAGGCATCATTAGGACCACCTCTAAATTAGTGTTATCGAATTTGAAAGTTTTCCGATGAAAAATATGGCCGTCGGCGGCCATTTTGTATTTTACTCTTTGGATATACAGACGAAATCCCTCGTGCTATCATCACTAAACTTTAAATAGCTCTTCAGGGTGACCTCTAGATGGGAGTCATTGATTTTTTTTCAGAATTTCTTCAAAAAACATAGCCGCCAGTGGCCATCTTGGATATTACTCTTTGCATGACTAAATCCTTCGGCACACACTACATGCAAATATCCCTCACACTATATATCTTCACCAAACTGCATATTGTTCTTCGGGGTAACCTCTAGATGGGAGCTGTCCAATTTCTCCGAAGTTCATTAATTAACATGTCTGTCAGCAGCCATATTGCATTTCACATTTGAATCCATCGGCACACCCTGCAGCTCACATTTATTGGAGAAATGTTTGAAAAGAAAATAATTTCATATACACAATACAAACCGTTTACTGAAACTTTTGCCTGCCATTCTTCTTGATCATTCTATTGACTGCTCAGCATAAAATTATTAACACCTCCCCAAGTTGTCATTGACACTTTCATTTGGGTTCCGCTAGCCAATTTTAACCAGAATTATGGATTTTTTTGTTGGAATTTGTACTAAATTTTTTTTCCGGATGATAACTTTATCAAGTCTGCATAGAATAGAATAAAATTTGGTATGTGACTTACTAGCCCGAAATTCAGGTCAAATTCGAAGTTGGGTTCCGCCTGCCAATTTTCACCAGAATTATGGCCCTTTATTGGAATTACCGAGGGCGTATTTTGCCACGCCCTAGCGATGCTATTGTTCAAGTTCGTTTCATTCCTGGGTTCAAATCGGTCTGATAAGTTATATGGGATTCGCATGTCTGATAAGTTGGAATGTTATCGGTGGGCTTTACTACGAAAACCCACAGTTGTATACCGGCGATGATAGGAGCCTGCATGTAATATACGGATATTTACAACGAAAGCACCGCCCATAAAAATCATAGCCGACAAAATGTTTATATCAGTGCTAATGCACACGAATCAATCATATATCTCACAGCTACAACGATCTGCAGAGCCGTATATATATATCCGGGTCCCCCAGATGCTCAGATAGTAAGATGCATTATAGGCCAACATAAACGGTGGCGAAGCTGCATGCATGGTTGAAATCCCAATCTGCGCGGAAAACTTTGTTCGTGCAAGTTTGTCAATTTCTTTTCGGTGGTTTCTACCTGCAGTGGAGTTGTTTCCCTGTGAAATGGATCCTCTGTGCGGATCTCCGCTCATACAAAATGCAAAGCGGACAACGCCATGATAAACTATAGTGGCTGAAACCAATAAACCACACCAAACCAATCATGGTTCATTGGATCTCAATTTAATTTGTTATGGATGTTCGCCATCATAACTTCTTTCAAAAGATGTGCAAATGATATGTTTCGCCTTTTTCCATTATATAGTTATCAGTCTTTGATATTTGTTTTTGTCCGACAGCGCAGATACGGGTATATCTCACTCATTAATGGTTTATCGGATTTTAATTAAATTTGGTATGGAGGTTTGCCATCATGACTGCTTTCAAAAGGCGTGCACAATGGCGGTACTTGATTTTTCCGTTGCAGAGTTATACTTGCCTGTTTATTTCAAATCTCAAATTTAAATTGTTTTGTTCCGAAGATATAAGGTCGTACAAACTAAAGTAAATTCCAAGTAATCAGTCATACCACGCCAATGTCACATGGAAATGCATGTATATACATTAATTACTCTCGGTTTGAATTGTTGTCTCTACCGATAGCAGTGAAGGTGCATGTATACTTCCGGGAGAGATTGCATGTGTAATTACTCAGATTTTTTCACCGAGCATACAGACTGCGCGTGCGTTTAGCCAATCTGCGAATAAGTTTCATATATAATTCGGGCGAGGAAATGAGTGAATTACAATGTTTTAGCTCATACCATGTTGATATGACGAACAAATTATAGAAAAGCTTCATTTATTTCAAACGGCCACACAACTGAACGCTCTGTATTGTATACCACATCGGGAAAAGAGTAACCAGGAACAATCTTTATTGTTATGTATGTAAATGTATATATTCGCGGGAAAACCCCCGGTTTTCCTCATTGGTGCGACAATTTATATCATTGTATATGCAGTCTTCTCACAGCAGCTATATAAATAAAGTGCATGTACTATATTTATTATAAGTGAATGTATAATGTACATTCGTCGGTCTATTTTGGTACGCGATAACGCGATAACGCCGTGAAATTACTAGGTTTAATGCGATAATTGGAGTTATATGTCACTTTAAAACTAAATTATGTGCATTAGAATAGATGTTAAAGATTTTACGCCACATGACATTCCATTATTCCCTATACGTTTGTTAAATTTAGCTATGATTTCTTCAGCTATTAGCCCGAGACGTGCGTCAATATATTTGTCTTCCCTGGCGGCGGTATGATGTGTTATTTTAATTAAAATGGCATAACTTTAATCCACTTGTATATCGCCCATTTAAGATAAGCCACACACTTTTCTCATGGCGCGTTTTATAACTAAATAAGTAATGCACAGCCTTAAGAGCCTAATCGCATAATAAACTCTGTTAAATAACTCTAAGTTCTCGGCTTTTAACATCTTTTATTCTTTTCGCAACCACGGTTATACTTAGATCACTGATGCCTTTCATAATTTGCACTAAACTTTGCACGACATTAACTGCAGCCCATACACACGATATTATCTTAGATCCAAAAATGCTTTATAATGTGTCGTAAAAATACAACAGCCATCAAAATAGTTGGGCGAGCCATTCCATCTATCCGAATGTGGAAACCATGCACTTAGGATAATTACTTGTGAGGGCCACCGTTTCTGCCCATGAGAACATCATCCTCAAACCTCGACATTACACAATTCCGTCTTATGCACGCTTCATTACACCACTTGATAGATTTTTATTAGCTGATCGCTAAAAACACAGACCGAAGAATAAGTCGAGTAAGATCCGATCGACTCGATGGCAAAATAATAGCTTGTCGCTAATGTTAATTTTTCGGCTGGTTGCGTCTCTTTGTTAGCCGAGTGTTAAATAGCGCTCGTTTTCATCGACGGCTACAG
Source organism: Siphonodentalium dalli (assembly GCA_032622095.1). Taxonomy (NCBI): domain Eukaryota; kingdom Metazoa; phylum Mollusca; class Scaphopoda; order Gadilida; family Siphonodentaliidae; genus Siphonodentalium; species Siphonodentalium dalli. The sequence goes on along the minus strand of CP136062.1, from coordinate 130,174,742 downwards.
TTTCGCTTATTAAACCAATCAGGTTGCATTGTCTTCAACGTCGTAAACTTGTTATACAATAATTGGCTTTGCTCGGCGAAATATTATCGTGTAATTACAATTTACGTACGTTCTATTTAACACCGATTATAACGGAGGATCTGAATCGGAGCCTCTCCTGGGACGAGTTGACACGCCATCTGGGTGGTTATTGTGTCCCCATATCGGAAAACTTCCGTTTATCGTGACACATGTCAAACAACGTGGTCAACTGGACATATTATCATGCTGCGAAGATGGTAGCTCTTGCTGATTGATCCCTGAACTATTAACGAGGAAGACATTGTATATATTTTGTGGCATTAAACTACATCTATGTTGCATACTTATTGGCACTATTTAACCTCAATGTACGCTCTATACATATGGACGTCAAACGCGTTTTTGTAAAACAGTCCAATATGGGATTGTTTCCATACGAAATACCCCCATATTGGCATTAATTAATCTACCATTTTTCATCGACACGACTTGCCAGATTCACGCTCTTTGTAATGTGTTTCGCTGCGACCCGCGCCATTCAACGGAATAACTGTTTTTACGATCGCTGTCAGGGGGGGGGGGGGGGTCGCGCACAAAAATTCCATATATGAGGCGGGGGTGGGTGGGTCATTTCACCCGGAAAAAATGCGTAAATGACCAGAAATGCAAATGTTTTCCTCCACTTAAAATCACTGTTTTTGTGCTCATGTAATCTGTTAATATCAACCATATGACACACTATGCTATTTAAAACATACTAACCAGAACTAACTACCATTTAGGGGTGTATGTATGCTGATGTATGTCAAAATTAATGTACCAGATTTCGACGGATGAAAGATATATTATATAAGCATAATTATGAAATGATTACCATCTTCTGTTCTTAATCCACATAATGGATATTATTTTTTATCAAGATAAACGTGATGATACAAACAAAAATAACAGTTCCACTATATTCCACTGGTTTAAAACTGTAAAACAAAATAACTCATACAAAAAGTTCATACTATTTGGATAACAATATCAAAACTTAGCCTTTTGTGATATTAAATCAACCACAGTTATTATTCACAAGTCTAAGCAGTTAGGTGCTGTACATATACATGTAATAAGGTAGTATATCTTGGAGTTCCAGTTATTTGACTGCCAATACATATGGTATTGTAATGATTAGTTGTTTGTTCATTATTGGTTGCTTTGATATTCAATTTAGGATATAGCAGGATAGAGCAATGTAACTATAAAAGTAGCTTTTGGTATTAAAGTCTCAACTTATTCCATATGCAACATAAAGCTAGAATATAAACATGACTAATATGAACTTTGTTCTTGAAACTAATTATAAATCATACTAACCTGGATCAAACTGCACAGGTAATCTATGCAACTCTCTTCATGCGAACTTTCTCAGAGTCACATATCTCAACTGAACAGTCTGATCCAGGATGCTTGTTCTTATAATGGGTTTCCATGTGATACGTCCAGTAAACCACATTGCACAGGGGGAACCTACATGTATACAGACGGTTTGTATAAGGTGACCGTGGCTTGGATATCTCTGCTGGCTTTAAACTAAACTTTATACTCTGATAATAAGTTAATAATACTACCAATTTTTCGCTAATATTGGTATATGTCAATCTGCAAACCAAAATGACATACATACATGTATTTAGACTGAGCTGCTGTGAGTGTGACTTTCCTTGGCTTGGGTCCCAGATGAAATTTGTTCTACCCCTATTACTACAGTATTACTATTGGGCCTTGACTCTAAAACATCTTATACTATTGTTATATAAAAGAATATGGAGTTATTGAGGATATCAGGAAATGTATTACCTCGTAATTATTATGTTTTATGGCATTATGCCCAATGTTTTTAAGTTCATGCGTTCAGCATTTCCACATTTTATACTAATAGAATTATCTCCCTTTAGAGCAGTTTAGAGGTTTACTAAAATGCTGGGAATAGTATTAAATAATAAGAAATGGAACAATTCTTTGCTAGGCTTTGATTTGGTTTATATTTTATGTTTTTTGTAAGATTTTGGGGGGTGGGTCCCAAAAATTGGGCGGAAAAAAAGAAAAATTTGCAGGTAGAGGGGTGGTGGGTCCCCGAAAGGGGCAAAAACATTTTTTTCGCCCTATATATGTAAATTTTTTCCGCGACCCCCCTGTCGCTGTGGGCTTATTTCAGAATCAAATCCGTACAATATGAACCTATGTGAATATCTACGAACAATATGAACCTATGGGAATATCTACGTACAATATGAACCTATGTGAATACCTACGTACAATATGAACCTATGTGAATATCTATACGTACAATATGAACATATGTGAATATCTACGTACAATATGAACCTATGTGAATATCTACGTACAATATGAACCTATGTGAATATCTACGTACAATATGAACCTATGTGAATATCTACGTACAATATGAACATATTTGCATGAGGATATGTTGACTTGTGAAGTCGAACAGGTGACGATGGTAATGTCCATTTTTTTGTATCTTGTATTAGTCTTTATAAAATGAACGTACAGTGATAAATACTCCGAAAGTGCGTCTCAATTTAAAACGATTACATAAATTTAAAGAAAGGCAACGTTGCCATTCTTTAAATTTATGTAACGGTTGAGTCGCAATTTCGGAGTATTTATCACTGTACGTGGATAATACAAGATACAAAATTTGGGATAATATAATATAATCAACACCATAAAGTCTAGTATGTCACCAGTAGTAAATGAATGAACTTCGGGAAGTTCGTGCTTAAAAATAGCGGTTCAAAATGGTGACTTTTGGAACAAAACCGAATATCTAATGGACGTCTATATATATATCACGCCTCTTCTACGTATGTGTGACGGTTACACAACGTACCTATCCTATAAACCCTGTACTTCTGACTGGATGTTATTCATGTTACACCTCTAACAGATTTCCCCGCATCCTGTCCGTTTCGCAGACCTGTCAATTAAAGTGATGTGAAACGAGTCATGCTAATATAAGTTATTATCATATAAATCTTATATCCAAATAAGCAGAATACAGAGTCATTGTTATAAACGAATGCCATACAGTGACTATTGTTGGGAGAATCATTGCCGTAATGTTTATTAAAAATAAATCGTCCCGAATAAAGTAGTAAATATCTTTACATTAATTCGTATAGTTCAAACGTTGTGTTCTCTGGAATCGATGTGGTTGGAATTTTCTATAATGTTAGTTTATTGTTACATTCTTCCCTTGGAGATATTGTTTGGTTACTAATTCATCGGTTTTATTCACTGAAGTAAGTCCATTATATGTCTTTAACTCCCGAATTGTTTTTGGAAGTATACAGAAGTGCGTCTCGTATTGTTCAATTTGACATTATTCTATATCTATATGCCAACTGCGTATACATCCAGCTTGGTGGAATATCTTATCGTAAAACACATCAGCTAAACTTCCCAATACCACAAGGCATGTCCTTCCATTGCTAAATATTTATGGAACCTGTGCGTTTTGCATTTGCAAGATCTTCATGCCAAATGTTGACTACTGATTCGCATACAATTTCACATCGGGCCCAAAAAGTCATTCGTTTAGCAAGTGCGGATTTATTGGATGGCGATTGGCAGCCGTTGGTTTGGACAGTCGTTGGCCCGTAATGAACAGCAAACACAATACGCTAAACACTTGATAAATTATTGCTGCTAACTAAACCGCTTATGTCGCATTCAACCAATAATCTTATTATCTGTCGATTCAGGTTCAACAACGTTAAATTTATTCTGTTAAAATAGATTTGTTTCCAACTGTTGTGATATCCTGAAGATTGCTCCCGATTTAATTAACTTGGGTCCGTTCGATTGTTTGGTCTTGACAAAGACAACAGGGGACAGAGCAGCGTAGCGAACACGTAGCACAATTGTCGCCAACGGTCGCCACTTTGCGATGTTTATCTTGCTCGCATTCGTTTGTCATTCGTCCACTAATCCACCGGAGTTTTCATTCGTCTAATTATGTTTTCTCAATTTAATGGGTTGGCAATAGGAGCAGTCATTATTGTATTGCCTCGATTCGTAAGTTTAGTAGTGTTACTAAGCATGGCCTGTGGCGATTTTTATTGAATTATCCATACCCATATAGGCAAACTGAACCCCCGGACGAAATTTTCAGATTAGAGCCATGTCTGTCCGATTATGTCGAGGGATATGTATATATAACATGTTTATAGTCCACCAGAACTCGTGTGTGATGACATAGTTCGAATGACATATTTCCGTCATTTGATTGTCGTGTTGAAATTGATATACATGTAGATGGTACATTTTCAAAATCCAAAATGGATCGACCCAGTTCTAGCCTATATTAATAATAAAATACTTGACTGCCACTCCCATGTATATGTTCCAACCAACATCACTCCGATCATTTTCAGAACGGTGAGTTCTTTCATATATATTGTATTTCCATGCATTTAATCAAAATTAAACAGCACTATATAGTAGGTGAGAACTTCCTTTATATAAGCCAATTATCCGTGGGAACATGTCACCTTGTAACTCGGGTGTTAATTATCAGATTTTGGCATTGTGGGAAAGGATATCCACGAACTACGGGTTCGTCCGTTAATTTTTACCATAGATACAGATAGCACAGCTTGGGGGGAAAGTATACCCACATAATATACAAGTTTCATCCATTCATTTTAACAAAGATATTATACGGCCCTTCTTTGATATAGCAATTTGTGAATTTTGTGTCCGAAAGAACATTTCAGCTTGTAACTTGGGCATGCAAGATCATCGGATTTGGTTGTGCTTTGGCATGGCGATATAGCACAAGTTGGGATAACGGATACCCACATATAGTACAAGTTTCGTCCATTCATTTTTACCAGAATTACGGCCCTTGTTTGACTTGGAACTTTTCAAATTTTGTGCCAGCTTGTAACTTAAATTGGGCAATATCATCGGATTCAGTTGTTCTATACTATATATGGTGATGGAACAACTCGGGGGATAGAATAACGACTTACTATATGCAGGTTTCGTCCGTTCATTTTTAACAGAGTTACAGGCCTTGTTTGACTCGGGAATTTCTTAATTTTGTGTCTGTATGAAAATTTCAGCTTGTAACTCGAGCATGGATAATCGGATTTCGTTGTGCTTTAGTGCATTGGTAGCCCAGCTTAGGGGGAGAGGATACACACTTCTTGAATTTAGAAAAATAACAAAATATTCAATCCATACAAATATCTATAGTATTGTTTATATATATACTCGCTAATCTGAGTGTCGGGGCATATATAATTATTTTTATTATTTAATAGCAAGAACATCCATATATAAGGACAGGTTGCTGAGAATACATAATGAATTAAAAATCAAATAGCAAACATGGCGAAAAGTAGTACTAAAGCGTTCAAATAATAATACAAGTGAAACAAATGAAAATGATTAATCACACCGCGGCAATCTACGACGGAATGATTGCTTAATTGCTTACAGTTGATATATGTCGCGCTCGGCGTTGCAATTGTTATATATATATATATATATATATATATATATATATATATATATATATCTATATTTGCGAATGTCTGTCTGTCTGTCTGTCTCTCTGTCTGTCTGTGTTCTATAGAAATTCACAGGGGACCATCTAGATGATGCCAAAGGGGTCTACTATGAGTAACTTTTTACGAGAAAGATAATGGTCGGGATTAAAATTTTATAAAGTGACGCCGTTGTTGTCAGGGGCAGAAAAGGGGGAGGGACAGAACATAAAATTGTCGGCGATTGCCACGAAACTTATATATAATCATCCCCATAATATGAGGAATCTAATGGTGTGTTTAAAATATGGGCACTAAATTTGATAATAATTGGTTTAGTCGCCGATTGCCACCACACGTATACAAAAGCATCCCCATGGTATGAGGAGTCTAATGGTGTGGCTTATAGCTGTCAAGTGTGGCCTCATTCGAGTCAGTGGTGTATTGAAAGGGACAGGGGCACCAAAATTGATGCACAATTTTTTTGGCGCCAATTTCCACCAAATTGATACACGTTCTTATCCATGATACGAGGAATCTGATTGTGTGATTTAAAGACGCCATATAGTGGTGCTGTTTAGGTGAGAGATGGGGAGGGAGGGATTGACATAAAATTTGATTTTAAAAAACGTATAGTCGCCGATTATCACCAAACTTATAAACTATCATCAACATGATATCAGGAGTGTAATTGTGTGGTTTACGGATGTCACAAGTGGGGCCATTCGAGTCAGTGGTGCATAGAGATGAGAGGGACATTATATATATATATATGTTTAGTGCCGATTTCCAACAGATTGATACATATTCTTCTCCGTGATACGAGGAATCTTATCGTGTGGTTTAGACACAACAAATTGGTGCCCTATGGGTGAGAGATATGGGGAACTTCAATTTGATACGAATTTGTATACTCGCCAATTTTCACCAATTTCATATATATACATCTCTAATCTCCAATGAGTCTTAGTGTGTGCAGCTTGAGTCCGAAATAGGGACGGGAGGGTCACCAAAAACTGATACAAAATATTTTTAGTACCAATTACCATCAAATTCAGACACGTTCTTCTCAAATGATACAATAAATCAAATTGTGCTGTCTGTCTGTCTTTCTGTATGTCTGTGTGTTATATATATATAACTTCACGCGGTACAATCGAAGAGGCAAAAGCTGATACAAATATATTTGGCACTAATTTCCAATAAATTCATACATGTTGTTATCTAATGATATACCATGAATTAAATCACATTTGGTGTCGTTTGCGTCACGGCTGGCGAGCGGATATGCACTATCATAGATAAGATTGCTATTCGCCGATATCCAGATATAAGTTATATATAGTCACCCAGGCCATCCCCATATCATTTTAAGGAGATTTGGGCGTTCACATTTCACAATCCCGACAAATGGTAACCCAATTATAAGTCACTTGAACAATTATATCTTCTTAATTGTCATATTTATATGGGGATGGCAATCAGGACATTCACACAATGAGCTAGCAAAAAGAGATACATAGAAGAAGCATTAAACGTATATTTATCATTCTATTGAAGAAATACATATATTCGTGCAAACTGAGAGACCTCGAACCGTCAGAGGATTGCATATATATTATAACAAAATTGAGTCTGTTCCATTCCATACAGTTTCCACAAATTTTTTTACAATTTTCAGGATATATGGAAGGCCTGTTCAAAAATAGTGGTCACAGTGTGAAGTCATATGTAGTTTCTTCTGATATACAATAAAATGCAGTTAGTAGCACATGCCTTTTCAGGATCCTCCCAATACTGACATCTGACAAGGGGTTTAGAACAGACTCATCGACTGACATAAACAACTCAAAATCTCGCTCTGTGTCTGGCAAATGTAGCTGATATGCCCGCGCAGCAACATTTCGTTGAAACTGACAATATTTAGCCAATATATAGCACCATGAACAGAGGAGCACCTGGAAATGTATTTAAAACATCTGTATCTTCATGGAGATATGATAGCCATGTATCCTCGATACCTTAGTCCAACCCACTAGATTGATTGATGCATCTCAATATGTAAAACCCAATTGTCATCTTTTATTTATTATGCGAACTATAATGTCTTTATAATGTCCATGTATCATATTATAACGTCTGACGTACACGCAGTTGTAAATAAATAAATAATTCATTATTGGTGGAACGGATTAATCGCGATAAACAGAATGACAATTGACAAGGTGGGCCACTACTTATATTCCATGACTGTAATAATCATGTTTTGTGATGCTATTTGAATATACAATTTATGAGAAAACGTATAGCACTTTGAACAAGAGTGTTCTCTATTCCCAACAAATATACACAGCATACATGCAGATGGTTTCACATCGCATTAACCTGGGCAACGCCGGGTAACCCTGCTAGTATATATATATATATATATATATATATATATATATATATACTGTCTTTGGATATAACGAAAGCAAGGATGCTCCTTTATATAAGAGGCGATAATTGGGATTTTTGCTAGCCTTTAACATTTTTAAGTTTTACCTTTTCTAAGATCCATATCTGCATGGCGTTCAAAACCTCACATTAGTGGCCTCGTGGTTTCTATATCTATCCAACAACTCTTATGTCGGATTAAAGCGATTCCTAATCTGCAGCATTTAGCATTTTCGTCTCATTCCTGTGATCACGATATATAGATCATTACATGACATATATACATGTATATACGTAGTCAATGTGTCTCAACAAAAACTTATTTAAATCATAGAATTTATCGCCGACCGACTTAGAACATTAAAGAGCGTTCTCTGTTATTCCTTTCCTGATATAATAGTATAAAGAGCGTTTGTGTCACTTTTGCGCGGGAAGTAGAAAACAGCCACAAATTGCGATGGATACGGTAAGATCTTCTAAGATTATCACTATATATAATATAAAGTCTTTATATCAGTGTTTCGCGTGACTTTGGGCATACCGGTATTTTGATGTGAGAGAAGTTAGCGATCACTATGTCTAAATTTGATGCACGAAGATAACATGTCGTGTTCACGAATCCAATGCAAAACTAGAAGCAGCAATAATATATTATATTAACACGATGAAATATATTTAATTTGTATCATAGAAAGTACCAAATATGGAATAAAGGTGTCTATTTGAAAAATTCGTACATGCTATATATGAATAACCTGCAATGGATTTGGTTTGGTACATTGTGGTTTATCGTCGTCCCAACAGCTACGCTATATATCGCGACGTTATCAGATTTATAGGTATAGGGGAGACTGCGCGTGTAGTTTATTTCACTCGGAGGGGACTCCACTGCATGTAGAAACCACTGACACCCGAAAGCACCTGACAATCTTTCCACATTCAAGAATCATGCAGATTGTCGTCACGCTGGTGGATAGCAAAGTCGCGCCAATTCGAGACGATAACCCGCTTCGCCGACGGCTTTTGTTGGCCAAATGATCCATATGCACCTTAACAACTGGGCGACCTAAAATGGGACAGTTATTGGAGTTGTGTTTTTCTTCAATACGGCTGCAGTTTGTTCTCTTGGATCACGCAGCGCGATTGGATGAAACATCGCATGTTATCAGCCAGTAACGCGCGCAGAACTATTGAAGACTGTTGATGGCCAAATTACGCGTTTACCGTTGGACAAACGATATCAAAATCAAGGTAACTCTGAAACTCGATACCTGTAATTACTGTCAATTGTGTTTCCCCTACAATGTGTTACATCCTACTAACACGCGCGGAAGTCGGGTCGGGCTTGGAAATAAAGAAGACACTCTAATCTTCCAATGTCATGCCAAGTTTCATGGCGAAGAACAACTCGGCACATCCCCAAACAAATAAATCTATGACCAAATGTGACAACGAGCACTAAAACGACCGACATCGTGCCCAAATTACGCCGTAAAAGTTGCTAAGCACAAAACGATGCCGCGCTCACAAAGGCCTTTTATCCTGGACATAAAATATTTTTTATTCGATGAATGAATTTGACTGCGTTATTGATGTACATATAATGGCTTAAAATTAGACCTCATTAAGACTAAATCCATGTTAAGAGCGCTAACTTTGTGATAGCAATCAGAACATCTTCATTCAGTCTAATTACAAGCACAGATTCACATATAGTTTTTCAGTTGAACAAATAATCGGTGTCTTATAGCCAGTGAGGTTGGTAATTGCAGCGTGTCGCCTCCGACATTGGATGTCTTTGATATTGTCGTTCTTGTTGATGTTATCTTAGTTTTAATACTATACCAAATATCTTGAGCAAAGAACTTGAAAACGGGTTGTATAGACGAGATAATAAAAATGCGTTAGCGCCATTTCTCTCATTTCATTGTTGAGACATAGCGAGAATTGTCAATATGAAATGGCAATAGAGCAGTTCGGAGTGATTAGAAATGCATTATATTTGAAGCTTTATGGTCAAAGGGGATGGACATCAATTAAGGGGTCTTCGGGAGTGGTGAAAAAAGTTGATGTGTGGGAAAGTGCATGCTGGTTCTGGTTTAAATACTTATATTTATACCCTCAATTATTAATATACATCAGACAAAATATTAAACATTATGGTTCAGATATGATATCATGATTTAGTTTAGAAGAGGGTGAAGAGGATCTAAAACAACAAGCGAGTCACCGCTCATACACTGCATTAAGTTATCTTCTCAGAGAAGAAAATCACGCATATACTGTATATAGAGGTTGCGAATGGCACGAGTCCGTGTTGAATAGAACAGGTTGAAGGAAAATGAAAAAGAGAAAACAAAACATGATACATGCATGCAGATAAATTATGAATCAGCTATGAGTGCACATGTGGGTTCTCTTGATTTTCTTCGTCCTCCAATACGTGATATTAGTCAAACACGTGGTGAAATGGGGAATATTGTTTTGTGCATATTAAGTTGGGTATAACCATGGGTTCCCGCGCCGGTGTCGGGACACTAAAACTTATCTGGAAAATGGCGAAACTTTCTTAAAGTGTCAGATGGTTTTCGTATTCGGGTTCCATGAAGCTGATGTATAGGGCTGGACCAGCAACTTCGCAGAGGGCATCAAATAACATTTGGCTGTAATTTCTGGCAGTTTCAAGTTTCCAAATGTATTTGCTGACATTTATACGTATATCAGTGTGTCACGAGCGTCATCTCGTTTTTTGCGAGATCAATAAGTCAGATACATAAATATAAAATAACTAATATGTGGTTGTGAACTTCTTGATTGGATCCCTAAATAATTCAAGCTGTCGACTATATAAAGAGGGTTTATAGTCCATTGTTTTATTTTCTCACATGCATCATTGCAAGGTGAATGAAAAATTTGTTTAAGAAATTGTGACTAATTTGGAATCGAATATGATGGAGATTATTTAAGACTGAATTTTTAAAATGACTAACGAAATAACTCCCAGCTATGCAATTATGGTCGGCTGATAAGCATATACACAAAAAACGTCCGATTTTTCAGCCAAAATCATTCACACGATTGATTCGTGGCAACACTAACTTATTGAACCGAGTTTAAGTTTGTTTTGTATAGAAGAGTTGCTATCCTTCCACGATTGTTTACAAATATTTATTCTATTTCCTCCCTGAAAATATTTTTTATGACATTTTCTATTCTGTTCATCGGGCATATCATATCGGTAATTTGCGACCTGAAATTCATGTTAAGTTTATTTAACACCGATTTATGGCAAATGTATTTTTTTCTTCAGAACGCCTTACCTGTTGTATGCAATGCATATTGGTATATTTACTCTCATTTAGTTTTCGTTGTGTCATTTGAAAATAAACGGACATGGAATATGGAGGCACTTTGAACACAGGAGTAACATAAGCAACGAAATTGAATATATTCCAAAAAACTTGCGATCGCGTCGTCTCAAAATGATCGGTCGTTTTGAAGTTTGTAAACGATTAGATATTCGTTCGCCAGCTACTGCATCGACGCGAGCTACTATTATTGTTGTGAATCTTTTCGTTATTTTCTCCTTGTTCGCTCAGCTAACGTTTCGAAATCTCGAACTTAGCCCCGAGGGAAATAAACAGAATCTGTCTCGATAACCTAAAGGGCGTTTCAAACTCCACTCAGAGCTCCGCCTATTTTCTCTAAGGCGGGAATAACGAGCGAATAACGAGAGACTCGCAGCCGAGTAAGTGTTTTGATCGATATCGCGAGTAGCTCGGCAGGAAACCTCGACGTCAATTTAACCACGGATTTAATTATATTGTCGGTGCTATCACTTACCCGAGGAGCCAATTAGAATAGCTAAGCGATTGTTATAGCTCTATTTTGTACTAATATTATTACCGGCACGCGAACTCTGTCAGCAAGACCTGAGAAAGATTCCTAGTCGAAAGTCGATTTAAGTCAGCGCTCTCGGACTCTACTTCATTTTATTTCCGAGATCCACGCCGTTGTCTTTGGTGAGGAAATTTTTTGAACATTAATTACGAGGATCGTCATTTCGTCTGCTGTTAGTTTCACTGGAATTATTTTGTGATCAAACAAAACTTTACTTAATAGTACGAGCATACGATATTTGCTATCACTTTTGGTGAAAAACTTTTATTATAAATGTATTGAACTGAACAAGAACATGGATTGTAACGCCTTGTCGCCGGACAGTAAACGCCAGGAACAATCACCAAGACCTTCGTTAGTTTCTGACGGAGAAGACTCTGAAATTGACGTTAGTTCACCAGATGAAAGCGACAGAGAAACAGAACAACCAACAGAGAGAATACACGTGAAGCCTGATGGATTCAGTGGTACAGTGACAGCGTTTTCTGTTGCGGACATTTTAAACCCACAGAAATTTGTTGGAAAAACTTGTGACAATGCATGCAGTTCTGTTCAGAGTTGTGGCGACCGTTTGTCTCTCGACTTAGAAGAGCGATACAGACGTCTATCTGAAGGTATGTTGTTTAACAGTTGTAAACGTGGTGTTGCTTTTAAATCCACACACTGCTTTTAAATTGATATTGAAGAAAAAAATACTATAAGTCGACAGAATATCCAATCGAAGAAAATTTATAAATTCATGAAATCCTTTGGATATTGTTTTCTTGGATAAAATAATCGATATATAAAGTGGAGACTTACGGCCATAAACGGAAACGCGTTCTAAACATTTTGAATACTATTGTACAAGCTAACAGATTGTCCAAATGCATGTAGTTTGTGGGGCTTTAAGAACTGAATTTCGTCAGTAACAAAATCCCATGTTCGTGTTCCGTAGGAAATCGACGACATTTCTTATATGTATTGCAATCCAAAATATGCGAATCAACTTTCTTACAAAATACAAAAATAAATTGAACTGAATTTGTTTTAGCATTACAATGACTTGAGTAGTCAAATAAGTTAACTATAATTAACACTAGCGCAACTAAATATGATCATAGTAATTGTTCTGAAACAAATCACAAACTAATATTTATCCGTTTATCCGATATTTGACGAAAGGTAAACAAAATGTTGGGCATTGCTATCAGAGGAGCTCGAAGTTATTGAAGTAACTATTTTTCAATAACTACAAATAACAAAATTTATTCTACAATATTTGCTCAATTCAACTTCTGTCTCCTATCGGCGGACTACACCATGGCAACGGTCTTGCCATAATGATAGAAAAGCGAAAATTATTATTGTTTCAAATTTTCAGCTCCTTGGAGAAATAAATAAAAGTCCACAAGTGCGTATATCCCCCTTCACATATATACACGAAGTAAACTTCACTCTGACCACAATTAATTGTTACTAAAGTCGGAAGTAAGAAAGATGAAAGGATTAGTTGAAGAAAAAGAGCGCAACAACCAATGAGTCACGAGTGGGTTATTTTACACAGTCATGTAAGGGCCCGTCTTCGTATTATTTATGGCGGAAATTGGAACAAAATACGTTGTATTATTTCCCCGAGGATTTGTCCATATTCTCAAGAATTTATCAAATCTGGAAACTGAAGCTGATGAGGTTTTTCAAATAAAATAGAGCTGTGAATTTAGGTTTGTGTGAAAACATTTAAAGTGAGTTCTACATGTATGATAAATATCATACATGCAATCATACGAAGTCATCTGTCTGCTGGATAAATATGTGGTCATAATTAGCGATTACAAAAATACAAAACAAAATAAACACAAAATATACTTTAAAAAACAACATGCAGGACACCCGTTTTTGCTTAACTTCAAGATCCAAACATTATCATACGTCAACTAAACGACGCAGAAATGTTTCTTGTATTGATTTAATGAAGACCCGTGATATAGAACAAAATAATTGTGTAAACAATGACATATTTGGGCGTGTTGTCAACGTGAATGGGTGCCATGCTGGTTTGGAATTGAGGTTCTTTTTACTTGACCACATTTTTGCTGCAGGAGCTGATCGTGTATACAAAACAAATAACATTGTCATTGTGTAAAACAACATATCATATAAGAATTTTATATTCATGCAGAGTTGAAAACCACGTGAGAATGCAATAATTATATGCTGATTATTCTGGCCAATGTTGATATGATCCTTTGCCTAAGACATGCGTATTAATATTCAGAAATTTTATAATATAAATAAGATGGTAACACCTTTATAGACTTGTTGTGATTACAATCTTATTTATATTATTAATTCTGGAGACCTGTATGGCGCACCATACACTTAACTGAGACATTGTATAGCGTCCATATAAATGGTGCTGATGTCAGCTATTTTCTTTATTCTTTTGGCTGTTTTATAAGCGAACAATTTACTCATGCAGGAATTTCTGACATTTCTGGTATCAAATCGAACCGAATATCTTTAAAGGTACACAATCCGATTCGATGGCATCAGATTCTAACATCAACAACATTTCTTCAAACGACGCTATAGTTATCAGAATCTATTAATTACCCCCCAAAAATAATGCTAACCACTGTCAAATCTAGCACAAATTTTTTCAAAACGTGCTATATAACAAAATTTGTTTAACGCAATTTGGTATCGAGAGTATGTCGATATTTGCTAGGTCGCCAATTATTTCAGGTGATGAAAAACAACAGATTTCAAAAATCGATATCTGATACCTCTGACCTTTGATTGGTGGGTTCCTGGACTCGAATAAAATATTGTTTAGCCTCGAAGCCAAAGAAATAGTAATTTAGGGGAGCTAAATCGAAGTATATATCTTGAATAATAAATTACCATCGATTTCGTAGTATTGTCGGTACGGTATACAGCTGAACACTTATATTTTTGATTCTAAATCTATGCTAATACTATGATAAAATCATAGTTCTTATGAATTAATAAGTATCACCACAAGCGATTCATTACTCTTCAAAGGGGTTGATCTGCTTTATATGTCGACCATTAAAGTGGCTCCACAGTGATCACACCGATTTCACACTACGATGGCAGATATAGGAGCTAAGAGAATTGCTCAAACTGATTCGTATCGAGTGGCCTCGATATCGGGCTATCAGGAACATCATTTATTTACCTAATACAATAAACTGTTTATACAACGTAATACACCACTAATTTGATAACTACACACGAAGGTAACCATTCATAATTAATTCTCCATCTCTTTGCGTGAAGTAGAATCAAACATAGGACTGACCCTCGATTATGCGAAATAAAATGGCTGCGGGCCGAGTAAACGAATAATGCTTTTAAACACTTAGTCGTACAATAAAACCTATTTGTGAGCACTTTCGGAAAAAATGCTTCTTGATGTCCCATGCATAAAATGCGACAATAATTCGTACTTTCATGGGTATACACCATGTCGTTTGGGAGTTGTAGATATACCATGGATAATGCATTATATTTAGCAAGAATTTACGGATGTATACGAAACTGCACCTTATGTTGGAATACGACAATTAACAACATCAGCGATACTGAAAACCGACTATATCATTAAATAGTTATATTTTGCTGTCTGACGATCAAGAGCAAATTGCCACAAATAAACCTCTTCATACTTGGAGGTCAATAAACAATAATAATAATAATAATAATAATAATAGACATATCTTGGTCTTGCACATGCGCAATGAAACATGGAAATAAATCCTGGGTATATGTTGAAACTCGCTGTCCATCTCATGCACATGTGTCTATAAAACGTTTTACTAAATTTGGACTTTGAGTTCAAGTTCTACCGAGCAGTTCACCGATGGTGCAATTGTTTACCATAAACAACAAGAACAACGTGAAAACGTTAACCATACTTTATTTTTATGCTGATTATTTGTATTGTGCTTCAAATTCTCATTTCTGGGTATAAGAATACAGTTGCTATAAGACGATGAAAACGTGTGTATATCGTACCGTTGTAATTATTTGCTGATGATTAATCAAAGCTCACTGTATCGTGTTATCTAAAGTAGGCTGCTATAGTTTGTGTCCGCTAAATTAAGCCCTCAGATGGCGAGAATAGTAATATATATACACATTGGCTTTAAATAGTTCGCATTTTTAACTAGATAATATTGTTCTTCGCGTTTATATGAATATATTTGGATCGAATAATTAAAATAGCGATTTAATCATAACCTTCATTTCACTTTGTTATAATGACATATATATACATCCCTCTTGAATAAGTTATCGCTGTGATTATATAAATTCGCAGAAATCATACTCTGGCAGAATACTAGTTTGGAAGGGATCAAAATGTCCACAATGTAAAGTTGAAAACATCTCATAAATGTACGTATGTTTTGTATTCCGATAAACGATTTGGCTATATATATACCAATATACAATAACTTATTCCTTCATTTCAGCTTCAAAAGATGATGACAAGGATGATGTTCTAGATGTTGAAGATGATGCCGCATGTCGATTGTCGCCGGGTGGTGCTTCGAAGGGCGATGACGACACACATTACTACGATGACGGTGACGGCAAAGGCTCTGGAAAAACAAGGCGTGCCAGGACAGCATTCACATACGAACAATTGGTTTCTCTGGAAAACAAATTCAAAACAACCAGATACTTATCAGTGTGTGAGAGACTAAACCTAGCCCTGTCACTGAACTTGACTGAAACACAAATAAAAATTTGGTTCCAAAATCGCAGAACCAAATGGAAAAAGCAGAATCCTGGTCTGGATATAAACAGTCCACCTATTCTGCCCAGTCCAAGTTTCGGTTCGCCAGCCTCGATGCCGTATCCAACAGCAGCACTTCTGTACAGTCAACTTGGTTACCATGCGCTGTTAAGTCGGCATGGTGTTCAAGGATTGAATGGACTGGTAAAGGGACATATGCCAAGCTACCCCAGCTTGAACCAACACATGTACTTCCCCTTCTCGAATCAAGGGTCGAGCTGAGGTTGTGTTTCACCAGTTTCTTTATAGTTGTTGTTGAACATTTGCGTTTTCGTCAGCTATCTCGGCGAGAAATAAGGAGACGGGTTCAGACAGTGCTCTATAACATGAGAGGATTCTTACGTTTTGTGGCTTATTTTACAAATTTTTGAAACGTGCTATATTTTTTTCAGATTTAATTTGTCATAGATTCATTAAAGATCCACTGTCCGATTTGACAGCCAATTAGTCAAGCTTTCCTCAGTTTTTGCCTCGTGTTTCCAGGCAAAACAATACTTGCAACACCATTAATTGTATGACACATGCAAGCATTGCTAAAATCCACAATTTTAACACGCCATCAGTTTTACGCTAAAAACGTATACAAACGTTCATAATTGATACGATTTTAATTATACTTCTTTTGTTGGAATCAAAAGCATGGAGGCTCTTTATCAGAGACGATCCTTGGAATTTTGATAGCTTCAACAAATTTGAAACGTGTTAAAACTTTCCCAATTGAAAGTCGAAATCTGGAACAGCATATTAATGTGCTCATTGGCACAGTGTAAGTATTTTCTGGTATAGAAAACGTACTATATTAACGTAGTTTTGTGGTGTCAAACAGGACCTTGGATCTTTAAAAACACTGGAAAAGATGACAAATTGGCAACATACAAACTGATCTTATATAGATATCGTTACATAATAATCAGAAATTCCAAATTTGAGGTATTTGGTGCATCGAATCGAAATCGTTTCTCTTCTTTTTGCTTTGCGTGCACGACTGTCGTACACTTTGTGCCAATGATTCTTTTCTCTAATTTATTGATTTGTGAATAAATGATATGTTATGAATTAAAGTATGAATTGTTTAAAAAGTTGTCTATATTCTCTACAATTAATTAACGATTGGTCTGTATAGTTACACGCGTGTAGCTTACACGCATACTGAGCCACCGCCTCCATAAATATGTTACAAACAGAATATGTTTTGAGAACATAGGGTGTGTGGTGCATATACTATGGATTGCATGGGCGATTAAATACTTGTAGCTATACGAACTGACATCCGGTTTATTGAACGGTTAATTATGATAGATATTTGAATGTTAACGACCGGCAACTGTCAGCTACAGTCACTTGTGGAATTAAAAGGAGGCGTCCCATTCGTGAATTTTCAAAAGATCTCAATTTCAAACTACCAATTTGAAGGAGGAAATCATTATCCTCTATAACCAATATATCCTATAATAGATATACTATAGCAACACATGTTCATCCTCACAATATGAGAGATATGTTCAAATTATATTAAGTGGGTTAAAAAAAACCCCAGATTTTTAAAGTAGGTCGATAGAAAATAACGGGAAATATTTTCAAAAAAAAAACAAAAAAAACACTGCATTATCTAGACTATGAACCCAACTAGGATATGCGCGCAGTCTACCATCTGAAATCATGTCTGTCTGCGTGAAATTAAATCAAACATTTTTCATTCCATATTTTTTTTTTTGGCAGCCATTTGCAGAACTATTTTTTATCATGTGAAGGACCAAAACAACATAAACAACATAAATATTATTGAACCACGTTTTCAATAATCTGGCAGACATAATTTCTCAATACTGATTAACCTTTCAGACATTATGTAGTTTTATGGTGATTTTTCCTAACACAAAATTAGTTCTGAAAATGGCTGCCAAAACAAATTAAATATGCAATGAAAAATATTTGATTTATTTTCACGCAGGCAGTCTTGGTTTCAGATGGAAGGCTGAGCGCATACCCTAGTTGGTTTCATAGCCTAGAATTCAGTGTCTTTTTGCAAATATTTCCTGTCAAATTCTCGACCGACCTACCTCAACAAATCTGGGTTTTTTGTTTAAACCACTTTTTACATAGATTGAAAACATCTCTCATATTTTGTGGGTAAAGAGTTGTTGTCATAGTACTACGTATAGCATACATTTGGTATAAGGGATAATGATTTTTTCCTTCAAATTGATAGTTTGAAATTGAGATTTTATGAAGTAATGTATGCTCGGTTAGTAACTATAATATATGCATGAGAAATATGCATAATTTGTGAAATTATCGTTTATATTCCAGCACACATTTGCCATCTGAGACAAACTACTCGAAACATTGACAGGCAACTTTTACATAATGCAGTGTGAGAGCGGATATAGCATTTGAAACAAACACGAAGAGAAAGTACCATCCTCTGAACTCAAAATCCACTTTCCAGTACATTGTATCTTGTAAATTGTTCTAGAGGGGACACACAAAGTTAAATTGGAATACCTAAAAACAAAATCACGTCCAACTTCAAATATGCGACAAATTATATATATATATGTTACTCTATATACGCCGGTCGCTGGCAATATTATCAAATATATGATATATTTCCACAAGAAATTCATGAACCATTTTCTCTGTTTCGTCAGTCTACAGATAAATAAGAAACGAATTATATTATATTCCGTTTTATATGCACCATAAGAGTATACGAAGAGGCAATTGTTTATAACACATGTATATATTGAAAGCGGAAATTTCATTTCCCACATTCGAGTGTCATATGCATGTGACTTAAGTCCAACACAAATTGGGTAACTTATCTATATATTTCTGTCAACTGCATGCATTCCATGTTTTTCAATTTTCAATTTTCAAAAACAATGATAGGCCTACGTTAGGTAAAATTATATAGGGGGGGGGGTCTCTCAATGAAATAGTAGGTACTACCAATAAATTTGTTCAAGAATATCATTACCTGAACCACTAATTATAACAATAACTAAAAATGTAACATGAAAATATTGTGGGGTCGACTACTTGTATATGTCAAAATACTGTGGCACGAGAGGAGGAATAGTCCACCAAACGAGTGGACTTTTCCTACTCTCGTACCACTATTTTGGCATAGTCAACTCCGATCCATTTGTTTTATTGAATCTAACAGTTTAGACCACTGGGAATTCAGGGTCTAACTAACATATACCTCTATATAGTAAATTCCAATTACGCCAAGAAAATGAGTTTTGCGAAAATTAGACGACGACAACGAAGTCAATACGAAGAGACATGGGCGATGTGGACGTTTATTCCCCAACGGAAAACTTTGATACGGTACAAATACATATATACGTGTAATGATAAATTTGGTCTTTCCTCACCACTGATTTTCCTGAAGGTTCAATACGGAATTTACTCTATTTTAATTAAAACTAGGATTGCTCCTCCCCAAAGTATAATATCACAAGCTTTCGGTCGTTCTTTTGACCTTTAGCAAACTCGATAAACATCACAAGAACAGTCGAAAGCTCGTGATGCTAAATTATAAAATAAACAAGTTTCAAAATGTGAATCTCCTTCGTCGCTATATATATCAAGGAGCTGGCACAAGAAGAGCTCCAAATGTTAAAGGCACGTGCGGCCTTGGCGGTGGGTATCCTGTGAAAATATATCCACCCGTCAAAAACCGCCACAAACAGAAAGAACATCAAAATGTAGATAGTCTTTGTCCGTATACATGAGAAATATCGCATAAACAGTATGTTATGGTCATATGTTTGACCATTGTTATGTAAACAACAGCATAAAAAGTAACTTTTCTTGTGTTTGTTTATATTATGATGGTAATCATAAAGAGCGTTCTTTGTTGGTGAATACCTGATATGGAACTAATAAAGAGCGTTTATGCCATTTGTGTGTGATTAGCCAGTAGCATTGTGCTGTCTTCTGTGACACAATCAGGCTCTTGTTTAGGTAAAATATAGTAGGTCTTTATGATAACACGCTGTTTACGCGATGGTCATGGTATATATGAACGGAACTGTATGCGTTTTAATGTTTTTCTGTTTACGGTGTTTGGAAAAAATATGAATATTTTCGAGAATTTAAGGCTGCACGTGCCTTTAAGGCGGAGAACGTTGAAATTGTTATTATTTTAGGGAAAAACGCGTGAATATTCTTTGATATTTGGGGCAGAATATTAATCTTTCGGAAATAGCGTAATTGTAAACATAACAATGGTAAAATCACGTGATATATAATATATAAGGACGTCAGGGTTCATATAGCTATATATAAGGGCACGTTTACACACTGGAAATTTTGCCTGGCATTTTTAGCAGGCATTTCGACACAGAACAGCACAGAAGGCTTTATACAATGCATGTACCATGCAGAAAACAAACGCATGCAGGAATTCATATAAAATGCATCTGTTCCACAGCTATATATAACTATCTGAGAAGTGAAAACCCCGTATATATAGTTCCACATGTAGCGATGCTGCCGAAAGTTACTTGTAAATAGCATGAATTTATCTCGCAAGAATCAATCATAAAGGTATTTGGCTATAATGGCAGTGTCACCGTTACATGTGGAACTATATACATAAATTGTATATTTCGCATTTCGTTTGCTTTGGTAAAGATACATTTTAATTATGATTTTATATACATGTTTAATTCATATTCTGGCATCATATCGTTTTCTACGACGAAATGCCTTCAAAACATACCGTGCGAACTTGCGAGTGTATGAACTGTAAAATGTAGGTCTTCTCAAAAGAAAGAACACGTGTATACGTATAGTATACCCATGCATGTTGGGCCGCCATTTATAGGCCAACAGCGACGACGAAGCTCGGTCATGCAAAGGGAAGATAACTTGATTCTGGCATATGATCATGTTTATCAGAAGCTTATACCTGCATGGACGCCATTGTAATGTAGTGACGTGAATTCCTTTTGATGTTAACCCTTTGAATTAAGTTAACCCCTGGTATTCCCTCCCACCGTGCGACTTGAATAACACCTGACGTCTTGCCATGCTCTATCTATATATAGCGACTCAAACAGCATGCATGCCAACCAAAACAAGATGTATTTACACAAGAAAAATAAACATGTAGATACATATGCATGACATTTGGGTTTTGGTGCTATATATATTCTGATTTGGCACCCAGGATCAAATTAAAATTACGAATAAATATGGCTATTGTTTAAGTGCTGCATGCAAGCCCCCGGACTTCAAATCTTCACCTCATTCCCATTTCAAGATAAGATGGCATCATATTGAGAGATATGTTATGACATAGTTGTCTGACGTTCGACAAGAATCTAATTAGAGGCCCACAATAGGCCATGGTATCGACTGGACGAATTCTGACTATTTCCCTGCATGATGTGTCGTACATACCACCCAGGCTTGAAACTCAAAAGTTAAGTTTTTCAAAATTGGTGGAATGTTTATATTCAGATTCCCTTGACGAACAGAGCTGTAAACATATAAACAACTCATACGCAGAGCTTAAACGGTTTGGACAGGACGTAACACTTCGCGAGGAAACTAGTATAATAGTACAATGTTCTATACATTTATTACTATGATACAGGTTCAGATCTATTGTGTACTTTTTGGCGTCTATACTAAACAATTATTATGTTATCTGTGGTCAGTGTGGTGTGCGTGAAAACTCGCACAATCATGATAATATACAATACTATTCTATTATGTCATCTGTAGTGGTGCACATTGAAACGCGCACTGATTTCGATCTTGTTGGTGGTGTTGCTATATTGCTGTTGTATTGGATGTAGAGTAAGACTATATATATATAGCTACAGCGACCAAAGAACGGTTGAGATTTTTTCTCACCAAGTGAGTATATAACTATATATGCATCGCCATGAGATCAAGACGTGAATATCTAATTTGCAGCGTAGCCAGAGTAGAGATTCACGGCAAGATCTACAGAAGAGCAGACCCATACATTTAGAAGAAAGAATCCATACGTGAAACACCGCTATATATGGTTCCAACATGCCTAATAATCTGGGACGTGACTTGAAGGCGATTTGTTGTGGGTATCCAATTCGAATTTCCTAATGCATGCACGCATTATAGAGATACAGGATTGCCAATTTTGGGAAACTTCATTTGTACCTCATTCAGTCGGCGTAAACATTCACTCAAGAGTCATACTGACACACTGGTGCTGGATTATCCACGTTACCTCACATCGTGTTACGTTATAGTCGCTTCGATTGGACAGTTTTATCATGGGGCTACTAATATAGTGAGTTCTGATTGGCGTTAATGACGTGGAATCCGCGGTTCGGGGAATGTCTTCAACAGGTAATCAGATCCACTATTTATATGTGGGTCTGTATTTACATGTAACTTATAGACTGTATCTCGTTCAGTTGGAGTTTTATGGGTGATGATTTTCAGCTTGTCCGAAGGTTGCAACCAAATACTCCCATTGGTTAGAAAATTCCAACTATACAGATGACAATTTAAGCCTAACATTTTGACCGATATTGGTTCGAAAATTATAATATCAGGACAATCTCAATCTATTTTCGATCTAAAGTTTCCCAACTATCTAAGTCTGATTGATCATTGAGAAATCGTCCCTCAGCAAGCCAGCTTGCAGCACTTTTAGAATAAAGACGAAATACGTGGAACATCGCTATTTATACTTCGATTGTTTGGGGTTTTTTTCGCTGTCACATTATAATTGTTATTGTCCATATAGACCCAATTTAAATTACTTGTGGTGTCTCACTCATGCAACCTATTCGGTAAAGCAACTTTTCGATTTTATTCCTTGTTTTCTCATAAGAGTAGACTTCTTCTTCCTGGCTGCATGGTCTTACAATGTATATATGTTATCCGATCAATATACGTTGTTTTCTTCTCATCAATTGGTATCTTTTTATATAAAAGAGGAATTTAGGAAAAACTTATAGGAAAGAGTTTGTCTGTTCGCGTTTTTCTCCCTGACATTTGGACCGATTTCAACCAAATTTGGTGTGGTGTGTCGGGGTAACATGCACGACGGATGTATAACGGCGTTAGTTTTTCAAAATTTTGATTTAAAAACAAAATGAAGTTAAGAAAAAAAAAGAAGAGTTTTTTTGTTGAATTGAGCAAGGAGCTGAATCTAGAATAAAAAGCCTGTTTCAGCTTGTATATATATCCGAAGTCGGAAGTTTCTGGCAGCATGCACGCATGTATGCTACAGATCATGTGACAACATTAACCCTTTCTATACTAAATCGATTCTCCCAGTGAAATAAAAAAAAGTGTACATCAGAATGGTCTATATATTATTCATTTTGAGTGGTGTTACGGCGATAAAAGGAGACGACATATAAATAAATGTGCAGAAAGAGCCATATATATAACAGTGAGGGAAATGTTTAGATAATAAGTTCAACAAAATGACCGTTTGTTGAACCTATTATATGAAAAATTCCTATGGGACAGTTAGTCATGAATGATGCTTTATAGTATAGAACGGGTTAATACAAATGGGACAGATGGATTCCATGAAGCAACAGACAAAGTCCATCTTATGTATACACCCCACGCCAGTTTATGGTGAGTTTAGAATCAGTGGTGCTCAGTATACTCAGTCATAATATGGCACCAGTTTACAAACCATGATACATGCATACTACAATGCTCAAAATCGCATAACCTGTATACATATACAGATGATATGAATATTCAGTCTGTCCATGTTGTAATATCCTTGTGGTTTGTATGTTTCTGTAAAAACAAAACAACTAAAGTCCCAGACCCAAATGAGGCGTAGGGACATTTGTTGATTATTAAAATCCCGTGTCGATTAATACTGATACCGTCTTCAATTCCGGATTATTACTGTGATATCTGATTACGCTATGCTCCCTGCGGGCATACTGGTACCGTTGCTGCTAACGCTAGTTAATCTAATTAACAAAAATAATCCACTAATTACGTGCAAATTATAACGTGTGAACAAACAAATTAAAATCTTCAAAGAGCAGGGAGAATGGCGACCCATATCAGGCGGCGATTCGGAACTGATGCCTTGACGTTGTATTATAATTCCACCGCAAATTATTACCGCAGTTTCTTTGAAGGCAAATCCATAAAGTTGTGTTTGTTTATAAACAATTAAAGGCGTTGAGAAACACACACGCGCACCGACCGCGTGGATGATATATTAGACTTGTTCATCTCCCCAGCAATCCAATCAAATAATAGATTTTATCATATGTTTACGGTAAACATTGAGACATCACACAAACTCCGCATGACGTCGGTCATGGGCGCCTAATGAAACTTTGTTTATAGCCGACCTTCCGCCATCCGAGAAAAGACTAATAAAGGATCGCTTAATGAGTTAAAGAATGAAATTAGCACAGGAATTTATATTTCTGGTTAAAAAAATTTAACCAGTAACGTAACTTTAAAGCTGTGCATATCTTCTGCGACACGGAAATAGTTCTTACGGCCGAAACTGTTGAGTACGCGTGACTGTTCCGGAGCATTTGCATGCATTGCCTATCAGACTATAGTTACATTATACAGAAGGAATACATGCACAGTGTTTTGTACGCATAACTCCCCAGTCTATATATAGTACATAATAATTGACGTAACTCAGCGGAGCCTCATCTCTTCTCTTCTCCCAAAAACAGGCACATTGTCTGCTTATAACAGAACTTGTTTTAGGTAGACAATCTGCTTAGAATCACCTCATTTTGAGTCGATAATGTGCTAAAAATGTTAGTCACATTATCGACTCATAATGAGGCGATTCTAAGCAGATTATGTGCGGACAATGACACAAATAAGCCAACCCACGACTGTTCAGGTGTACGCTCTTTAACAGGTGTTTCCATTGTGGCCCGCGTCATAAAACGAAATAATGGCTAAGAGTTCATTATTTGCTTGTTTCAGAATCAAGTAATCACATTATGTATACCTATTTCACATTATGGGTCGATTTTGAGCGTATTTGCGAGAGGATACGCTGCAGCGACAATTTTCGTGTTATAAATTCAGTGACAGTGTACTCAAGTATTGCTCGAAGAAATGGCAAGTATCACGAAGACCAAATTGCAGGCTATTAAACTGACTTTAAAACATGGCTATATGTTCACCGCGTCCATCTTATATGATAATAGATGGTTATTATCGCGATCATACATTATTTTACAAACATAATTTTTTTTAATAACGAACGTTCAATATCTAACTTAATGAAAAGTTATTTCACTGAACAATTTCATTTTATATGACTTTTATGTATGGTGCCATAATATATGCACGAAGCCATTCTTTTCAACGATTTTCAGTACAATATCACTCTGACTGATAGCTATAGAAACATGACAGAAGGGATATACCTTTACAGCGTCTCCAGTGGAAGGGGTGTCTAACATCAAATTTCATGCTTATTGTTTCAAGCATGCAAGCATTGAATTTTCAACTGTTAAAAATTATCGCACGACAAAACCTAAACTAATATACATGTAATACTATTCATGTAAATGTAGTCCTTCGGTAACTATATCAACCTACATAATAGCCAATTCTCCGATTAGCCATACTGCGCGCACCAATCGGTCATTAAGTTTATAATTGTCCGTCAAATCCGAAATACGCCTCGATAAGAATTGAATACAATTGCCGAAATGTATATAAGAGCACAATTCCGAGTTGGTTACATCTATCGCAGACACAACCCATTATCGGTACGTCGTGTTCAGTCAATGTTTGGAAAAGCAATGGTACAGTACATCCAGTTGATTAAGGTGGAGGTCAAGTGAAAATTTTGGAATGCAAATCTCCTGAGCAAAAGTTGTGTATGAAGCAGTTTTCAGGAAACCAAAGTAGGCATATCATTGAACAGTCATCATAGTTAACTGGCAGGTGCGCTAGGTCAATTATAAAAGTTTGCAATAACTATATTTTTGATAATTATACCCCAATCCAAAAAGATGAGGGGTATACTCGATTATATGAGTCCGTCCATCCCTCCGTCCGTCCTTGTGTCCGTCTGTTCGCTCATATATCTCAACCATGGGTGTTATGCACTCTCTCACACACACGAATATCATCTTATCATCGTGTGTGTATATGGTTATAATGAACGTTACACGCATATACACTAAATTTGTCTCGCAGAACAACCTGTAAATATCCCCAACATTCTACTCCCATTATATTTTCTGATGTGAACCCTTATTTGCTGAGAATGTTTCATCCTTCACTAAAAACTAGTCTTGAATAACTATACCAAAAAATGTACCATGGTGGTCCGGCCTGCACAATGTAATATTGAAGTGAAATTGTGTTCATAATATTGCATACATACAAACAATTCTGTTCGTACAGGTGCAGTGATTTTATTGAGCCTGCATGAGTGCTGAGAAAGTTAGTGTAAACATATTTTTATTTCCAAACCCAAACATATATAATATACAGATAACACATATATGCAACATAGATAATTAGTGTATGGAAACGAGGAGCAGGCAACAGCCCGAGGGCTTATATGAAGTCTTCTCCTCTTTGGCTGCATGCCCCGTCCCAAATAAGTGAGGGAGGGGTATAGGTCAGGGTTGGAAATCATTGTTTTAGGGGAAATTGATATATATAACTGAATTTGAGTTAGGGATGGATAGAAATGGAGAAGACAGTGTTAGGGATAGCAGGAGGCAGAGGGAGAGGGGAGAAACTAGAAGACCAGAGGGTGGGGGGGGGGGTAGATGAAGTCGCGAGATGATGACAGTGGTGGGGAGTTTTCAATAATTGGGTTGTTGCGTGATAAAAATGATGTTCGTCTATAGTAATCTTCATGCGTCAGGCGCCATGCTGAGAAAGTTCAGTCGCCTCGTGAAATTACTCTGTGAACACATCTCGTTTTTTGCTGTGTTCTTAACGCTTTCAGAAATAATATAGATGCGAATATGAAACTCGAACCCACAAGCTTCGATTCCAAAATATGCTCATATTTCGTTTAACACAATGACTTCATGAACATTCTGGTCTTTAGCTGCGTTTTTCTTGGTCTGTCGGTCACAAAAGAACCAGATCTTATTGACAGTTTGTTACACCACTCTTATCTAAATGGACATCCATTAGTTAACCATATCGGTGATATTACCGCTAAACACCTCACGCTCTGCAACTAAAACCGTCTCATACGCGATAAGCCTTGGACATGGCAGGCATTCCTCTGGTAACCATTAAACATGGTTTTCCGTTCTAATCTTCATCATGACACTTCTAGCTAATGTTCGGAAGGGAACATAGATCTTGTATTGTTGCATAATAACCCGAAGGAATGATCGCCAGTCGCCCCTATCGAGTTCCTCTTATCGCTCCAATTAGTTCCAACGTAACTGGTGTGCTCCCGCAGGACATAACGGCTGCCAGAACGAACGCACCTTCATCCGTTGCTATCTCGCCAATCAGATTAGTTGGCTGACACTATTCTTGTCTGACGCTGGTGTTATGTACCAAATCAACTTTATTGGTGTCTCTTTAATTATTTAAGAAGCCATGTGGCCATATTAGCTATCAACCAGCAGTTACATTTCGCACGTTATAAATATGAGTTGATGTGTGAGAACGTTTTGTTAATTAACTCGACATTTTGCAGGCCCAACAAGGTGGGGTGATTGTCTGCTGTGTAGCGGGAGTCATTATATATCATTGGGTCTACGGAAAACAACCCCAGAAACAACCAAACTTATATCCGTACGCTTAAATCAGAGCTATTGTTTGCTAAAACGGAACTAAGTTCAGTTAATGAATTTTGTGAATCTATACCTTAGAAAATAGTTCTCGTATAAAGAGATTCAATATGTAACAGTAAATTATAATATGACCATATATACGCTAGCGTAATTAACGAACCACAGCTAAAACACACGCATTAGCTAGGATATATCTGTGTATTTTTAATCCCATAAAATAACTTCACAGAAGATTAACTTATATCGTGGTGTGATTATGATATATTACATTCCAGACATGCACACGGGTACATCGACAGTGGGTCCTATAGCAATTAGGTCAATCATATCATACATCAAGACATGTGAGAAATCAGAGATGCACAATGCAAACAGACTACGAGCTCACCGACTCAGACTTAATACCTAAATAAAAAACGTTTAAAAGCCGTTCCTTTTGTACAAGTTATTAGAGAATATAAACTACCAACATCAAACTGAAAGTATTCAAAAGTCAAGACTGTTGGTTGTTGTCTATAGACGGGAGTATTTTACTGAAATTAAACTTTACATTATTGACGATGTGTGCGCAATCCGATTGAGATGTGTACTATACGAAGAATCTTGTCGATTTCATCATGTTCATTTCATTCATAAAATGTCATCATGTAATTTTCAACGAAACTCGACGAACAACGTCATCATGTAGCTTTCACCATTGATCGAATTTGCGATAACCTGAATGTATCTTCTGCTTTGTTCATAAGTATGTGTTTCTTGTCGATTCATGAAAATAGAAGGATATCTGAGGATTATCAGATTCACGTATGTACTATGTAATATTAGGATAATTTAAACGCGATATAATAACGTTTGCTTGCATCACGAATTTCGATTTCGATTCCAGTATTGTCTCCAGCCCAGCCAGAGTGATTTTCCCATTGCACGCGAAATTTATATTTTAAGCAACTCCAATGCAAATATTTGACAGTCCATAATATGTTATAATTATGTTCTCAATAAAATGTAAACCGCGGCTACGAATGAACTTCACTGTGCATAATTCCGATAGTAACTCCCCTCATTTTGGAACGCCGGCCATTGAAAGACGCACACGTTTATTTCAGATTACGGCATTAATGCTTTAAGCCCATCGATCTACTGTGCAACAAAAGTGCTCGCAAAAATTAAAAACAGCAGTGTCGTATTAGATAATAATAGGTGACGTCACAAAATCAGATATAGTCTATATACGACCCAAAGCGTCCGGCTTTGGTTCGTTATTATTAATCGTTCCTGGTTGATCTGAAGACGTTGATAGTTGTTGTTAGATCTGGTAATTACACACTTTTGTTATGTTCCTGGAATAAAATTAGATTGATCACTGTATCAAATGATTACATACAAGCTCTATGTGCCTCAGAATGTCTTACTTTATTGAAGTGATAGAAATTATCGAGGGAACTGAATCAAAAGTCGACGGCAATAACAACAAAGTTAACACAAAAAAACCCGCAGAATAAAAACAAACAAACAATCAAAGAGAGGGAAATTAAGAAAACTTATTACATTCAACGGGTGTGTATATATACTTGTTTTGGGCTACATCAAGATAAATAATACCTGTCAAATTCATCGACTGTTAGATATTTAATTTCACTATAAGCTGTCTTTTTGTTTCTCTCTTCTTTCAATGCGAACAGTTGCATGTAAGTTACCGACAAAGTATCTTGTTGCTTGGACAATCATTTCATGCCTCTTACTGTATATATTGACTTACTTGGATTTTGTATAAGTCATGATATACATCCATGTACAGTTTGTGTAACATATTGATACGCTCCAGAATGGAGGAATAAAAGTTATATATAGACGGCAATAACAATAAACAAAGTTAACAAAAAAAGCAGAAACCAAAATAAACAAACAATGAAAGAAAAGGAAATTAAAAAAAAAAACTTGTTACATTGAACGGGTGTGTCGTAGAAGAGATATCTTTATACTAAAGCTAAGTTATTTAGCCTCAAGTATGCCACAAATTTGCCACTTTGAATGCGTCGAAATCTTTCTCTAAAGCCCAACGAGGCTGGCGATAAATTATTGGATTGAGCCGTGCCCCTGTGGTAGGCTGTGAATGATTTATCACAGATACACGAGGCACCTGCCCTTGTTCACGGTAACTGAGGAACCAATAGGAATTTCACGCCAATTAAACTGAGAGCAGCTAATTTCGACCAAAATGACATCTCACTTGGGACGAAATGCGGCAACAATCTCAATAATTACCTCTATCCATTAACGACGAAGCACTCGTCACATTGTCTGAAAACTCTGGTTGAAGAGAAAGATTTATATTACCAGAAGAAGTCGTGAGCGAACAGTTTTTCGGAACATATATCGTATACACTGGTTTGTTTGAACATATTTTATTGATCATCACATAATTTGATTAGAGTAATATACGATGAGCAACGGTGATTGGAACACAAGTTATTACAAGTTACTAAATGCTCCTCTCATCAAAATAAGAAGTTCTTGAAAAATACTGAAATAAATAAAATGGGGTATAGGAAATAAATTAATCAAACTAAATTTTGGTTTTGTTCAAGATGACAAGAAATTAATATTAATTAACAATTATGAAATGAAAATGAAGGTGGTTACACTGGTTGTCAGGAAATGTACCCGCAGGAGTAACAGAAGTCATTGGGGACCTTTTTTGGTAAATATTTAAAAGTATGGGATAATATTCCTGTTACTTTCCGTATGGATTCCGTGAGTAATCTGCGACAACACCAGGTACAGACCTTTTTATTCGCAGTTTTCTCATTTGATCCTCAACATTAATTCGACGTATTTTTTGAAGGATGGATTCTATATATAATAGGTCGATAAATACACGAAATATAGATTTACAGGCTTTATGTACTCTGAATAAATAAACCGGTTTCGTAGCAATTTTCCGGTTCTATTTCATTTATAGTTGCACTGAAGTGAAACTAACCTTATATGTTTATAGCATATCCGTTGTTTTATTCTTTTTTGTGTTTGTGTTTGAGGTATATATGTAATGTTGGTTTTTAGTTAGAGATTACCGCTCTCGAGAGGATTGCGGAAGGATACACCTTGAGCTTTCGACTCTCCGTGTATCCTTCCGCCACCCGTTATCGTGCGATAATCACTAATCAAAACCAACACAGTGTGGCTTTATATATTTACCTGATAAGGAATAGACTATCACGGAACTGGACTGGACTTTTTTTTCGAAATGCAACGAATTAAGTTTAGGTCTTTCTGTGACATACATGTATAAGACCCAGATAAAAGTATTCAAAGATACATAATCTGAATAATCGAGTTGGCGAACCCACCCACCAAAATTCTGATTTATTAGATATCGATTTTTGAAATATATTATTTTCACCAACTGGAATATTTGGCGGCTTAGCAAATATTCGTCGAGTCGATCGACATACTCTCGATACCAAATTGCGTTGAACAAATTGTTGATATATAAAACACGTTTTGGAAAATTTTATACTAGAGTTGACAGTGGTTCGTATTATTTTATGGTAATTAATCGATTCTGATAACTAAAGCGTCTTTTGAAGAAATTTTGTTGTCGTTGTTGTTGTTGGAACCTGATGCTACGGGGACCATCGAAGCAGATTGTGTATCTTTAAAGTAGTTGTCTAACTATTTTGATCCCCAGAACCGTAACTGGGTGTAACAAAAGTGAGCATATTTTTTGTCATCAATCCGCCACTGGGCTTTAATTTGGGATCGAGTTCCTTGCCTGAAAACAATCAAGAGTTGAAACCGCCATGCATTGTATCAGTAGATGAAGCGGAGTATCATATGTAAGGCCATGAGTCGATTTACAACAATGCCCACAATGACTGAGCCTGGGATGAAATCGAATAAATTGCCAATTAATTAGTCTTTTCTGATGGTGTCACAGACGACTTGGGGATGGAAGACCGTCTTTCATTTTATTGTCGATTTCCTGTGATAACAAGTCGAGGTTCTAATTAGAAATAAACACACGTATTGTATTGGACTTTAATGGTGTCCGATTAGATTTCAACTGTCTCAGATTAAACTAATTGGCGATTGAATCGGCCAGAAATCGCTAGTTTAAATTTGCATAATTATAATATGTATTGAGATTTATCCTCAAGAACTAGCAATCGTTGCGCATTGTTACGAGATAGTTAACAGGAGATAAGGTTTCTCGTCAAAACGATCTGTCGAGGTGTCAACTAATTTTCTATGAATTCAAGCCTCGTTTGTGAAACGAAATTTATTGCTTTCCGATTATACAATTATAAGGCACCAGCCAACGTAAGCATGCAGAAGAATACATTGGTGAAATCTGCCGATACGGGCGTCTCTTTGAAATTTGACCTTTAACCCTTCCATGACTGTAGCTTCCTGAAATTTAATGAAAATGCTATGAAAATGCATTCTCCCATAGCAAGCTTCGCATATATAAGAGAATACATTGGCCTATCAATATTTCCTCTATCTTGTAAGCCAGTGCATTCTCTTATATATTCGAGGCTCACTATGGGAGACTCGCATTGCACTGGCACATGATCTTTATTGTTACACTCTGCAGCGCAGATCCCGTCGTGAAAGTGATAACGGATATGGCTTTTGTGTACATCCAAATTATGTCTACGAAATGAGGGATTATAAAGGTAGATAAATACACGAATAGCCATATATGCAGCCATGTTACAGGCTTTGTATACTATGATATATATAGAATACAATGGCAAAGTCATAACAATTTTCCGGCTGTTTTCAATTTTCTTGCAAAGAATTGAGACAAATCACATATAAATCCACGGATAAACGCTCTTTGTGATTTACCATATATTTGGGAATAGACCAATAAGGAACACTCTTTGTTCTTTCATGCTGGACCTGTTTTTAGCTTAGAATTATTACGTAAAGTTTGAGATATTACCATGGATTAGCGTCCGTCGCCCGTGCGTGCATGTGTGCGTCCGTGCGTCAACAATTTCCTTCGGCACGCCCTACATGTCGCTTCCCTCATCCGATCTTCACCAAACTGCATACGTAGCTTCAGGGTGACCCATAGATGCGAGCAATCAAATTTTTCCGAATTTCAATGAAAAAACATGGCCACCGGCAGCCACCATGAATTTCAAATTTGAATCCATCGGCACACCCTATATATACAGCTCGTATATATGGCCATATCATTTTTTTTATTTTGCAGGCTCGATTGTGGTCGCCTGTAGATGGGGGCTATCGAATTTGAACGATTTTCGATGAAAAACATAGCCGCCGGCAGCCATCTTGGATTTTACTCTTTGCATGACTAAATCATTTGGCACACCATACAGACCACATCCCGCATCCGATCATCACCAAACTGCATATGGATCTTCGGGGTGACATCTAGTGCTATTTGTTAAAGTTGTGGCTCGAGTAAGACTTTCTGTGGCGTATAAAGTCCGCATACGAGTATGTTCACACACTGATAAGTTTGCACGGTATACATTTGCAAGCATTTCGTCATAATATATAAAACGATATGGTGCCAGTATATATGCACGACAACAGGCACGTATATATATACCAAAGCTAACGGCGCGTGAGAAGTAACATTGATTTAGTTCCACATATATATATAGAAGTGCTACTCATAGTTACCTTCAAATACATGTATGTGATTGATTCTTGTCTGATAATTGCATGCTATTTACAGGCAAATTTCGATAGCATCGCCACATGCAGGGGGGGGGGGGGGCTATATAGTTTTGACTTACCACCTAGTTAGCTGTACAACTGATGCATTTTATAAGCAGTTTTGCGTTTGTTTTTGGCACATTATATAGCCGTCTATATCGAAATGCCTGAAAAAATGCCGGGTAAATTTGGTAGTGTATAAATTTTCGAACGCTAATATTTTAACTGGTCCGGGATGCATAACAATAGCCAGCATACTCTTATGATTTAAATCCGCCACTTAACGACTTGATACTTAACAACATCAGTTTGTACTACCATAATTACAGAAATTCAGCAGGACCCACTAGTATCACTTAACCAGGAGTGGTCCTGTATTTATCGCATTGCTCATTTCAACCTCCAACTGTTCGACGTAATTTGGGAGGAGAAGCAAGAGATGTAAATACACGAGGTATAGCCCCATGCACATGCTTTATTTAGTCTAAAATGAACTTACCAATGTCATCGCAATTCCCCAGTTTTTTTCAAATGTCCGCGCATATGCGAGACAAACGTATTATTACCGTATCAGGAATAAACCCACAATGAACTCTCTTTGTCATTTGTTCCACGATGAAGCTGGTTGATTTTTCTGCTACATCTATAAAGTCCGTATATGTCCCGAAACCGGACCGGGATTTAACAAAAGCCAGCATGATTTCAGACCGCAAAACGCCGCGGGACTTTAATTTGAGATCTGATTCGACCGTCTGCAGAGGCCTCGAAGTCTTGTTTTGGCTCATTATTGATTGCAAACCATGCCAGACCAGGATATGCATATACACGTAAATGATACGACTCTAACATTAAACAGTCTGAGGGAGTAACAATGGATGCATAGTTTAGCTGTGAACGTAATCTGTTGGGTATTAGAAGAATATTAAATTTATAAAACAAATGGTTCGTGGAGAGTAGAAACGTGACGCGAGTTGCCTGAATATTTTTCCACCTGCTGCATCCCATCTGGAAAAACACATCGTTAGAGAAGTAGAGGTTCCCTGTAACGCCGGGCCGTTTGTTGGTTCAGGGAATGCCAAAATAGAAAATCGTTTTGTTCATCATTCTTCATAAAATGGAGACGTGTTGCTAGTTGTTGCTTTTATTCGGAAAATATGCCTGCGAATACAATTGGTTATAAACGGTCTATATTCATCCTGAGATCTTAATTGCACAAACAATATCCGTAGCATATAAACCGCTGAAATGATAATTTGCTAGTC
The DNA here is from genome assembly GCA_032622095.1 of Siphonodentalium dalli. NCBI lineage: Eukaryota > Metazoa > Mollusca > Scaphopoda > Gadilida > Siphonodentaliidae > Siphonodentalium > Siphonodentalium dalli. Next base: position 130,139,281 of record CP136062.1, on the reverse strand, counting down.
GATTTATTTTCGTGTTATAAATTCTTCCTCGTTAGTCACGTAGTTGATGTAATGCGGTATACACCGTAGTTCGAGTGCAGTTTGAGTCATCGGATGCTTAAAGTATATAGCATCGTTTCAACTAAACGAACGAGAGCAGTTGCCTCTAATTCCAGATTAGATTAGATACGATTATTCCCATTCCCAAGCACGGTGGTGGGATAACATAGATTGTGTATGTACATTAGAAGTACAGAACATAAATATGAACATTGTTCACACGTGGAGTATGGGGCGTGATGCATGTGATTAATTAAATAGTGGGTGTTATGGATTTACATATTTTGTTAGAAATTTCAAAATGATGTGAGTAATTACGCTCCGGGCATTTTCTTTATAGTATAGTGTTTTATAGTTCAAAGTTTGAAGTCGCCTCGGGAAAATTCTAAGGCCTTCTGGGCGTATCTAGTAAATGACAATAATGTTTACGGATTTTTTAAATTATGAAAGTTCACTAAGTTTAATAGACTTACGTCTTATTAAAGTAATATTTCGTTCTGTACCTCGTTGGTATTTCTGAGGGATTTTCGCATTTAAACATGACGTGGAATTCGTTACTAAGTTCTCTGCCGCAGTTCTTCCTCTGAGATCGATACATGCATATAATCCAGATATATGTTTCGCGTATTTTGGGAATTGGAGACAGCATTTTACGAATTGTCAATATAGGTATTAACCATTTTACGTGACGCTAATATGTTTAACATGAATTTTCTCATTGCCGCCTGTCGTTTTAATATATGTAATATATATTTAAATTCATATGACCATTTGAAATCTGAAATTAAGATTTGTTTGTATACATCACAGCCCGGCTCTCAAAATAGGTCGATAATGCGTTAAATATATTTTAGATGAATTTAAGATGCAATATAAGGACTTATTATAGTTAAAGGCACGTGCGGCCTTGGCGGTGGGTATCCTGTGAAAATATATTCACCCGTCAAAAACCGCCACAAACAGAAAGAACATCAAAATGTAGATAGACTTTGTCCGTATACAAATAAGAAATATCGCATAAACAGTATGTTATGGTCATATGTTTGACCATTGTTATGTAAACAACAGCATAAAAAGTTACTTTTTTCTGGTGTTTGTTTATATTATGATGGTAAACATAAAGAGCGTTCTTTGTTGGTGAATACCTGATATGGAACTAATAAAGAGCGTTTATGCCATTTGTGTGTGATTAGCCAGTAGCATTGTGCTGTCTTCTGTTACACAATCAGGTTCTTGCTTAGGTAAAATATAGTAGGTCTTTATGATAACATGCTGTTTACGCGATGGTCATGGTATATATGAACGGAACCGTATGCGTTTTAATGTTTTTCTGTTTACGGTGTTTGGAACAAATATGAATATTTTCGACAATTAAGGCCGCACGTGCCTTTAAAGGATTGATAAAATTCGATCAGAATAGAGAACATTTTGATATACCTGCGTGGATAATATTACCAAATATATTTAAGAAATGCATGTTGCAGTATTGAGCCATATAGACTGGTAACGACTAAATCTATAGTCGCCATTTGATATAGGTGTTTTGATCCAAGGGGGAGGGGGCGATTGCCTCAGAGATAATATATTTGTTCAATCATGTTCCTACATTTATGTTTTCCTCCTTCCCCATCAGATTCTTGAATATCTGGAATATTATATGCATGGCTCATGATGTCAAACCGCACGAATTCATTAACTAATTGCGAGCCGTTATTGTCCGTCTGAATTACCGCCCGAAATATTATAAAAGGAATGCATAGGCGACATAATTACTCCCTGCCTTAATCCGCTTTTGACCAAAGGAACAAATAACGGGAAGGTTTCTGATACAATTGTGGAGTAAATTAGGTACTTCAGATCAACTCGCATGATCCAGTTTCCCTGTTTCCGCATTGTGACTTCAGTCTTTAAGAAGGTTAAATTGTAATTTTAAGTACCTTTAAAACCATTTTAATGAACTATCTAAAATAGAGGCCCAGATCATTACTATTTAACCTATAAACATCTCAAACCTAGTCAAATTTATTCTTTTGTGGCGAATATTGGTGAAAATGTCATCTGTTTATCGGGTCACTGCTGTGAGCCTCTGTTGTATACACAGAAGCCTCCATTGTAGTTTTTAGTCTCCGATTGACCTAACGGCCAAATGAGATCGCAGCAATAAAGAGAAGTCAAACGCTAGCGTGGACCATGATTTAAATAGAGTTTAAATCAGCTTCCCTGACCCAGGGCTAACTAATTGAAATATCACTTGTTATTCATATTCATGAGCTGTGTGTGCTGCAAAACAACTGGCACATTTTCAGAAGATGGGTTATCGGTTATTGGTTTGATGGAGTCCCTGTTGTGTCCGCAATATAACCTTTGCAGATCCATTTGTGGTTGCCGATTGATTGTGCGATTATGCTAATGTGTTCATTACGAAGTCTTGTTATCTCGCAATCGAGGTAAATTGTGTGTGACTTTCGATAATTGATTGCAGGGTATTTAAAACTGTTAAGCTCAGTGGTCCTCAACTTCCTCGTCTTTCTCCCATGACTAAAATTACTTTCCGACTATTATTTGCCTTGGGCTAGTGGAATAACGTGTAAATTGAAATATTGCAGATCGGTGTATATTATAGGTAACCACATAATATCCGCCGATTATCGCGGAATTAACCATATTTGCCCACATAATTAAGTGCACGCGCTATAGATTTGCATAATAGCGATATAACGACAGACCTTCCAAGATTATTGGATTATTAGAGCCTATAACAAAGGTTGAGGTTTAAAGTCCTTTCATGACAGATAAATGCTTTGCGTGAATATATAATACACGCTTATAGAACTTCAGTGTCCCCGCTGTTCCATATTTACAAATCCGTATATATGGAACTTACGTTCCATACCCAACCCGTTGACGGCACGACGTAAATGACGTTCCGCTCAAAGGCACGCGAGGCCTTAATTGTCGAAAATATTCATATTTGTTCCAAACACTGTAAACAGAAAAACATTATAACGCATACAGTTTCGTTCATATATACCATGACCATCGCGTAAACAGCATGTTATCATAAATACCTACTATATTTTACCTAAGCAAGAGCCTGATTGGGTTACAGAGGACAGCACAATCACTGCATGAAATATGGAATTTATCATAGTAGTAAATCCCTGATAAATGTGTGGAAATGTCAAATTTATTGGAATTTATCTTAATGATAAATGTCGATAAATGTGGGAATTTATTTAAAATTTATTGGGATTTATTAAATAATAAAGTTCCGAATTTACCAAAAACTTATCAGGGTAATAAATTTTGATAAATGTCTAGTTTATTATGTGATAAATATGGAATTTATCTACATAAATCAGATATTTATTAAAATTTATTTGCACATTTACCATGCTGGAATGAATGGTAGTCAGAGGAAATTTGAATTAGTCATTAACATGTGAAAGTGACTGACATAATATTCACTAATTATATTGCGCATGGCTATTTGAAAACTTCCCTAATATAGTGTGAAAGAAGGGTTTATATTTTGACAATTGCGAAAACAACAATGCATTGATAAATTAACATTCATTGACTTCCCCTCACTATAATCTAATTTGTTCACATGTTGCATCCATTTCTTGCAACGAAATTTAAATAAATTTTGGAAAAAATATTTAGCTATATATTGCTTTAACGTTTACATAGATCGTCAAATTTATATGAAATTTATTTTTGATAAATTTAAAATTTATGTGTTTCACTAAATTTAAAATTTATCAGACATTTATTTTCTAATAAATTTGCAATGTGAAATTTATCAAAATTTATTATTTAATAAATTTCACTTTTCGTGCAGTGAATGCTACTGGCTAATCACACACAAATGGCATAAACGCTCTTTATTAGTTCCATATCAGGAATTCACCAACAAAGAACGCTCTTTATGTTTACATTCATAATATCAACAAACACCAGAAAAGTAACTTTTTATATGCTTTTGTTTACATAACAATGGTTAAACATATGAGAATAACATACTGTTTATGCGATATTTCTTATTTATGTATACGGACAAAGTCTGTCTACATTTTGATGTTCTTTCTGTTTGTGGCGGTTTTTCACGGGTGGAAATATTTTCACAGGATACCCACCGCCAAGGCCAACCGTACCTTTAAGTATACATGATACCGAAACTATAAAATTAAATCATCATCATCACACATGACAAAACAAGCACTGCATGTGTAATAAACACATAACGACAAGCGTGTTAATTAATGGGTTTCTCGGTATACTGCATTTGTGCCATCTCGGAAGGGTAGAACTGTTCTGTTCTGAATTTTGTGACTTTAACCCTTTGAGTGCCAGGGGCCGATCTCATCGGCCCTAAACCTACAAAATAAGTCTGTTAAAGAATATAAGAATATAAGAATAAATTATAAAAAAAAATTTAAATTGTAAAAAAATAAATAAATAAATTGTTAGGCCAATGCATTCTCTTATATATGCGAGGCGACCTATGGTCGACTCGCATATATAAGAGAATGCATTGGCACAGGGTATATGGGTTGATACAAAAATCGACCTGGCACTCAAAGGGTTAATAAGTCTTTTCGCGGCATATATGTCCGGGCCGGAATAAATATGTCGCAATCAAACATTTTACTATACGCGTGGGTACAATTTTGGGCTCCGTCATGTGGCTTTATATACGCATGCATGGTAGGTTTTGATAGCCCGATATCGAATCTAAATTCAGGTTTCAAATTTTAGTTGGTGAACTATAAATACAAAATCAACATGATTATTGTTTCGATGCATGTCAGTTATCGTAAATATATAGTACTAGAAGGTGACCCGACTTCGTCCGGGCTTTGACCTTGAATTGACCATGTTGAAGGTCGAGGTCAGGTGGGGTCAAACACCAACACCCCAAAAATGGTGGAAATCGGCGCAGCGGATACCGGGAAATCGGCCCGGCGGATACCGAGATACCTTATGCATCAAATTTCGTCCGTAAGTATATAAACGCGCCTCATATACACACGCTCATTAATTATCAAGTTTCAACATAAAGATAAATTACCATCGGTGCCCGAGATATCGCCAAGACGTCTGAAACAGTCAAATGCATCGGCCGGTTAAGCGTTAACATGATCTAACGTTATGACCTCTAACGACGTCATAGAAGTTACGCATTGTTTTTATCCTGATGGAAGATAGTACCACTTCTTCTTGATAATTGAGGCAGATAACTAAAACGGATACATACGCATTATATATCGTTGGAAAGAGGAAACACGAAAGATTCTCACAGTGTCATTATTATGACTGGCATTTTATTATTCGCGCTGTTCGTCCGGGCTTTGACCTTGAATTGTCCACTTTGAAGGTCAAGGTCAAGTGTGGGTCACGATTTGACCAGTCCAAAAACACTACCCGGACAAAAGTACCCGACAAACGTGCCCGTCGAAATCCATCCGGTTTTACCCGATTTGACCTTGAATTGAAGGTCAAGGTCTGGTCGGGGTCACGATTGGACCCGTCCAAAACAATCACCCACACGATTGGACCCGTCCAAAACTAACCCCACACGTATCAAATTTCGTCGAAATCCCATCAAATTTGGCGATTTGACCTTGAAGTTACCCGATTTCAAGGTCAATGTCACGTCGCACGGGCAAATGAATATGCTTATGAGACTCGCCATAAGAAAGTACCCCCACATACCAAGTTTCATCGAAATCCCGTGATATTCGGGCGTTTGACCTTGAAATGACCCGATTTCAAGGTCAAGGTCACGTCGCACGGGCAAATTAATAGGTTTATGCCACTCTCCGACCGAAGATACCACCACATACCAAGTTTAATCGAAATCCCGTGATATTCGGGCGTTTGACCTTGAAATTACCCGATTTCAAGGTCAAGGTCACGACGCACGGGCAAATTAATAGGCCTATGTCAGTTCCCGGCCGAAAATACACCCACGTACCAAGTTTCATCGAAATCGGTTCGGCCGTTTTCGAGTCCATCGCGAACACACATACACACAGACAGACACACAGACAGATCTTCCAAAATATATAATAGACTAGCCGATGAGCCCGACGTTGTCCGGGCTATTCAAAAACCAAATTTCAAGTCGATAGCTCTACCCGTTTTCGAGATCTGGTCTGCGCATGCGCGAAGCTGGCGTCGCACGGGCTCGGCGACCCGATAAAATTCGTATCCGGGGTAAGATACATTCACATACCAAATTTCAAGTCTATAGCTCCACCCGTTTCCGAGATCTCGTCTGCGCATGGGCGAAGCTGGCGTCGCACGGGCTCGGCGACCCGATAAAATTCGTATCCGGGGCAAGATACATTCACATACCAAATTTCAAGTCGATAGCTCCACACGTTTCCGAGATCTCGTCTGCGCATGCGATGCACGGGCGCCGCACGGGCTCGCCAATACGACAACGTCCACCGCCTGGTCAAACTACATACACGTACCAAGTTTCGTCCCGATCGGCCGAGCATCGTAGATTTGTATAATTGACAAACATACAGACAAACATACAGAGAGAGCTCTTCAAAATATATATGAGATAGAACGTCACTAAAATATGATTATATGTTTAGCCTCATCGTATTATATTTGGTCGGGTTACGAATGACGTTGATTACAATTAACCACCACGGCCTAATCGCCTGGTTAGCGGAAATTGGTTTAGGAACGTTTGACTATAGAAACAGGTTTCAAAATATATATGATGGGTAATTTTAACCGCGATTTCGGCCCTCCACATCACCATGTAAAAAAATGCCATCACTCACTTTCACAAGGTTATCTTTTCCTCGGGACATGTCCCGGGTCAGTGGACACACTTCCGTTTTTGAGTATTTTCTTGGCGAGTACATTGCCCTTCGGCAAGACGATTGGAAGCTATAAACAGACAATAAGAGAACTTATCAATTCAATAACAAATATGGGAAGTTTCCTCAGTCTTGATCTCTTTGACCAAAGTGGTGATAACATCGTCTAACCCTACAGATAAATGTCCAGCGGTCTACTCAATTCGGCCGATGTCACAACCACCGGGCGTTCTCCGTAGAACACATGTGGATTTTCACACTCGGACGTGGTACATTATAGATTAATAATTGATGATTGCCTGGGGTCGATCTATGCCGCTAATCGATGTGAATGTTCACCTATATAAATGTGCTTCGGTCAAACGCAATGTATATGACATATAGTATATGGAATATTTTATGAACAGAATCTTGAAGTTAGAAACATCAATTCATTACATAATTATAAATACATAAATACACGACGTTGAATAATATATATGGAAGATTGTTGTCGCTGTATATAGAGTTATGTAACCATAACTATAGAGGACTGTATCAGATGCCAGCCTGAATCACTGTATAGCTTATAAACTAGAGGACTGTTATCAGATGCCAGCCTGAATCACTGTATAGCTTATAAACTAGAGGACTGTTATCAGATGCCAGCCTGAATCACTGTATAGCTTATAAACTAGAGGACTGTTATCAGATGCCAGCCTGAATCACTGTATAGCATATAAACTAGTGGTCTTTCCTCCACCCGTAAATTGACAACGTCGTTTGTGGCCTAGCGGCTAGAACGACGATAAACCCTAATAAACAATAGACTGGGATGTGTGGTAATTACATACATGTTACATGACTACTTAGACTGGGATGTGTGGTTATTACATACATGTTACAAACCCTTTTACATAAAAGAAACGAATTTCACAAAAAAATAACAAATTTAGAAATTTTCTAATTTTTTTACAACATTTCTTGTGGTTATTACATACATGTTACATGACTACTAAGACTGGGATGTGTTGTTATTACATACATGTTACAAACCCTTTTACATCCAAAAAACGCAATTTCACCAAAAAATAACAAATTTCGAAAATTCCTATTTTTTTTACAACATTTAGAGGACTGTATCAGATGCCAGCCTGAATCACTGTATAGCTTATAAACTAGAGGACTATAATACATGTAACCATATATTATAAATTGTAACCATCGTAACACATTACTATTTCGAAAAAGGACAATAACTAATTAAATGATGGTAACGGCCGGCTCACTATATTGCAGGGGCTAGTATATATATGCTGGTGAATATTTGCTTCAAGTTTCAAGACCATGAACCAAATTGAATTACCTTACTCGTATTTGAATTCGCGCAGTAATATGATGGGTATGTTAAAGGCACGGGCGGCGTTCGTTGCAGAAATATTCATATTTGTTCAAATCGCCATCAACAGAAGGAATATTAAAATATATATAGTTTTGTTCATATGCCAAACATAATCAGCGCGTAAATAGTATACTGTCGTCAAGATGTACGATGGTGTGCGTAAACAAGAGACTGCTCGTGTCGCATAAGTTGTGCTTCTGTTTATATAACACAGCGCAATTCTATTGGTTAATCACACACAAATGATATAAACGCTCTTTATTATTTCCATATCAGGAAAACAGTAGCAAATAGCGCTCTTTATGTTGACCATATCCGGATCTAAACAAAAGCTAGGTAACGTAACGTTTTTTGCTTTTGTTTACATAACAAAGGGAAACAAATTGACAATAACATACTGTTTACGCCATATTTCTGATTGGTATAAGAACACATTATGTCTATATTTCACTATTATTTTTGTTTATGGCGGTTTTTTAGGTGAATATTTTAACAGCATACCCACCACCAACGCCGCCCGTATCTTTAATGAGCTATATGTACATTATGGTACGTTTTATTCCTTAGTAAGTTCTTAAAAAAATGAATATATCCCTGACTCATGTGAAAACATTTCGACTTGGGTGCTTTTATTGGTGCCTTATACATATTATTATAGCTCATTGTTTAAAGGGGTACTGCACACTATAAAATCCGCCATTGATGGGACCATCTCCTTTTATACTCAACAGAATATATGCAACAAATGAATGAATTTGAGCCATCCCAGATGGTTAGTGCAAACAACATCTTATTATAAAGAAAATGAATAATTGTTTGCGAAGTTCATAGAGCACACGGGTGTATTTTGCACTAACCCATGGCTCAAATGCATTCATTTGTTGCATTTATTCTGCTGAGTTGAGTATAACAGGAGATGGTCCCATAAGTGGTCGGATTTAGTATTGTTACTAAGAAGAACATGGAAAAATAGATCGACTTTGTTCTGATTGTTTTTATTGATATATAACTCTCTTCGATGACGAGACATCGCATGTTAAAACCTTGGCGTTGCTAATATAGTTTTTGACTATATACCTGTTGCTGTTCTTAGTTAACCCTCAATCAATCGTATGCTATATGTGAATTCAAATATTTTGGAATTCAAATATTTGCTGCGTTCGTCCCACCTATGTGTGGAACATAAAAAGCAAATAATAAATGTCTATCACTTTCGTAAATCGCTCTGATGATACTAATTCCATCCACCCCCATTCCGCGGTTTAAGTGCTACATGTCAAAGTTCTGGAGTAGCATTCCATATATGGAGTTTTGAATATTCATGAATTCCATATAAGGAATTCATGAATATTCAAAAGCTCCATATATATGGAATGCTACTCCATAACTTTGACCTGAGGCACTGAATGCGCGGAACGGGGCTGGATGGATCCAATATGGTATAGCGACTCAGTGATATGGCTTATAAATATAGGACTCCTTCTGTACTTGTATTATTTGTCGTCTGCTTTTTCCCCTGACAACCTCTCCAGATGAATAGTGGTCTATGCCAGTGTATACTCTCTGGTTACTGAGTAGGATACTCCATTTAGTATAGAAACGGTTACTGCGACGTTTGAAGACTCAAGATAGTTTAGTCATGTAAGAAACAAAGAAACATCAGCAATCGATAGATGTGTGTATATTTTGTATTAGTGTGTGTACATAATTGAACAATTACCCTATATGTGTTCATTAGCGTTGAAGATGCAAACGTCTGAAAAAGAACGCGCAAGAGTCATCTCATCCAAAGGGGTCACTACCAGGCGGGCTGCATTCATGTGGTACGTTCACTGACTGGAAAGTCTACTCAGCGTTTGATTGCTTCATTGGATTGGACTCTCGATTAAGAGTTACTGGAGCAATTTGTCAGTAATCACTTTTTATCAACTTGATGTGTTTTTTAAATCTTTGAGAGTCTTGTCGATCGATACCAGATAGGCCGGGGTCAAGCCCTCAATTCCGGGAATGTTTTTAAACACTGTCTTTATTGCAGTCATTTTTCTTGATAGCCACCAGCCTCGTTAAGTCCTTCCCCAGAATTACGAAGACCCGGTTAAATCTTTAATCTGAAGGAACAGCCGATTATGAACGGTCCACGAAATCGTGCTCATTATCCACGCTCGTTACTAGATACGGCTGAGTTATCATGCGGAAAAACAATTTCCCTTAATACGGTCTGATGAATTATGGGGCATTTAGTTTTATAAATCATATTCGGACGCCGATTATATTCCGGGTTTTTGATATCTCAGTTCTGTTCCGTTTCCGTAGTTACTTTTTTACAAATCGTAATATCTTCCAGAAGCATTTTTCATGTCGTTGTATGACATTTCGTGAGATACTGGGTGATTGCATCTTAATATTTATTCGAACTTTCCATATATCTCGACAATCTGGACGCGCCATGTGGCTGTTTGTGGAATCTCTATGTCGCGAATCATAATTATGGCTGTAAGATGTAATTTTTCACGCAGTATTTGGGAGACTGAAAAATGGTGCGTCCACCATGATCAGTCTGACTTTCTCATTTAAAACCATATATTGTGCTGTTAAATAAAACATAATTTATCTCGGCTTCATGATATAGATTTGTAACTGATGTATTAAAATTATATAGTGTACAATACATATATTTATTATCAATCGCTTAACTAACACTATTTCTGATTGGGCAAAAGCCGTCGCATGATAATCCGGGGAAAAGTCATATTGGACTCCCGAAAGTCATATTGGACTCAAATCGAGTCCAGTATGACTTTTATAAAAGTTATCGGGACTGGGTAACGTCATTTGGATAAACATACAGATGGATACTAAAAATCATACAATGTTGTGTACAGTATGTGTTTTCTTGTACTCGTCCAGGTTGTGGTGAAAAGTCATATTGGACGAGACGCGTATAGCTTCTCGTCCAATATAACTTTTCACCACAGCATGTTGTGGTTCACCACAACCTGGATGAGTACAAGAAAAACACATACTGTACACAACATTGTATAATAACTTTATAACTCGTTTGGAAGAGAAGACCAACATGAAATACAGAAGCTTTTTTGCTATTGAATTTATTTCACATACATGTAGTTTAGATGCTTTATAGATGGCCACTAATAATCATTATGTTATTTAAACAGATTAAAAATTTGCATTATTTAGTACACATATGTCAATAGTCTATATAATTTTCCATTTTTTTTTCAGCGAAATATAGCCCAAACTTTAACTGTGTTAAACTCTAAAGTGCTTAATGTTTGGATATCCGAGATATATATATATAGTCCCTGTTTCGGCTATACCTCTTCAAGTTGTGAGACGCTAACATCTTCACATATGTAGCATTAGTACTCCACAATAAAACTATTTAGATAATGTTCACATACGTGATCATATATATCAGGCGTTTAAAAGTGTGGTTGCTTTTCTTTAAAATTAACGAAACATTGTTATCATTATCGTCCAACCGAATGCTATATAATCGCTGATTGGTTTGGTAGGTTTTATCGTTGCTGTATTCAATATGCCCCCTTTCGAATGTCCGTATATATAGAAGTTGTTAAGGGCATGAGGCATTGACCAATAAAAGCCCCCAAGCGTTGACAGAGCTTGTTCGATAAGCTCATATATTTGAAGTCCATGCACGAAGATTGCAACCTGTTTAGTTTCTTTTCTGTGGATAAACGGTTTCTACGTACAGTTTAGTGATATTCCGGCGAAATTAACTCTTGGCACGGTCTTTCTTCCACCCGTAAAACTTACAACGTCGTGATATGGCGTATCGATTGAGATGATGGTAGTCCGAACTAAATTAACATCACACACGTTTGCTTAACTGTAAAAGTAGCATAAATTGCAGTGTAGGCGGCAAATGTATGACAAAAAAAATTAAATTTACTTCAAAATTGTGACTGTAAAATTTCTTGTTTCTGATTCACTATAAACATTGTGCTAGGACTAAAATTTCCAAATATAATATCAAATATGCTACTATTCCACTAACATTAATACCCATTATTACCCGTAGTAAGTGAATACAAAATGTAGCTTTGCTTCTAAAAATGTATATATTTTGCAGCAAATAATTTCAAGTTGCCAATTCTCATGGTAAACAATGTGGTTCTGATCAGGTCAAGTGAGGTCCCCTGATCATTTACCACATCAGTGGTTTGGCAAGGGCATGTGTCGCCTGCTGGCGAAATTCGTGCCAATGAATGGCCATGCATTTTACTGGTTTCGGATTCGTGCGTTTGGCCTTCGCCATGTTCGATGCGAACATTATTTCGTGCACGATTTCACAATGAATGGTCATTTGTTGTCTGTCGCTGACTGTATCAACAAAAGAAGCAGTGACATACCTGACGCTCGTGACCTTCCATGACCCTAAATATTGAAACCGAATTAAACAAATTGTTAAAACCAAACTCGGGTACTCTCACTAAAGTTATTAACAAAGCCGCTTATTATAATGAACTAGTTATTAATAACAAAGTCGTGTCATTCAGTTTACCGAAGCGTCAATTACAACTACAAGCGAGATGGCTTCCTTACAAATGAGAGGATCATCGGATCTTCATCGCCAGATTTAGTTCGGGATACTTGGAGAGATAGCTATTAAGCTTCGAAACTGACACTGTGATAATACGAAAATAATGCGAAAATACGAGAGGCTATTCTCAGAAGCACGTTCTTCAAGGCGTCAAATCTAGGCATGGTATTATTTTTTAGCCACATTCTGTATTAATTTGCTGTATCTTGAGTCCCTTTTGTGAATAATTAGGCGGAACAACAGTTCGAAACTAAAGATAAACAGGTACAGATTACCAGGGTGGTCCGATATGCTCAAGGTGGGTACCGTTTAGCGGTTTTATGTCTTGAATTGACCATAACGCGCAGGTCAGAAACACAAGGGCACCAACAGCGCCGTCATGAGGTGACGACATTCTAGAACGCAGGTTACGGCTCATATGCTGAGGCGTGTTGTCAAGGGCGTTAGCGCAAACAGTAGAAGAATTGATTTATTACAGAGTCAATATATCATGAATGGTAAACAGATTGGGCGTCTGTTGTGGCTTCGATTTGAGGAGACTTCTAAAAGGCATCCCCACTGTGCGAAGTAACGCGATCAGCAATGTCCCACTGTGCACAATGCTGCAACGTGGTTTCTTGTCACAGTTTGGGAATTCTTATGGGAATGAGGGCTACACATGCGCGGCTTTCGGAAGTTAATTTTGTTTTACTGTGATCGTATGACGTGAGCAGGGGTGTTTGAAGACGTAAAAGTTTAAAGTGCTATGAACTTTCTATAATATACGAGAGGGGGGGGGGGCAATTAAAAACGAGTCAGTGGGGCAATAGTCAATATAGGAGCTTCTATCACTGGCAACAATTTCCCCCAATTTGTATTTAAACTGCATGGAACAGAAACGTGGCTATTTATTTTTAGAACATTATACTGTTCGGCTGTGATACGTGTATCGATTTACGATTTAAAATACATTTTCAAAATGCTCCTAAATGTATATATGCAACACCAGGATGTTTTGTTGTTGAGAATACTAATTCAATTATGACTTCAAAACAAATCAATTTTGTTGCCGTTGTTGATGTTGTTGTTGCTGTTGTTTTTGTTCGAACAGTTGTTGCGAAGACATAGCGCATCTTTAAACTGGCGCGTAATTTTCAAGTCTCAATTTTAAGGCATATAGAGATGATAGGCTTTATACGGGGACCAATATATAAGTGGATATTTCTTAAGACCTGACCGATATCTGTTCCCAACCTTCAAAAAGGCCCTCTTTTATTGCCATATCAGGAAAAATCTAAATAACGAAAAGTTTTAAATGTTACAGCCTGTCCACAAAAGAACGTCTTCCTTTCTGAAGAGATAATTTCTATCATTTCAATAGGTGTCTCCAATGCGTATTCATATCTTATATATAGCCATGAATTTATCGAGCTAGATCGTGGACAAACGAGTAATTTCCAGATAAGTTATTCTAGTGTTCAGTTCGGAATTCGCTCGAATATATAATTCGAATATTTACCGGTTATTGAATATTAGTCTGGCTGTTGAAGGGTTGAACCCGGAAAAAATTCTTAACAAGCTGAATTTGGTGTCATTCGAAGCAGAATAACCCCCTGGTGAACATATCCAAAATCCGCTAAAATCCGCTTTGGGGAATTTTTTTTATTCAAGATGGCGTCCAACATGGCCGCTTGAAAGTTGAAAATTTCGAGAAGTCTATTGTTTGACTCACACAATAAAACTATCAACCCGTTTTATAACCAAAATTCCTTTTGTAGTGTATACAATATATTTCCAGAGCAAACTATGTTGTTTCCGGGTAAAAGATCTAAAGATGGCTGCCAAAATGTCACCCAAAACCGGAAAAATATGTGTTTTTTCTTTATTTTCGCACTAATTTTCCATATTATGAATCTATTGACTTTGAATCTCCCACCCGAACGAAAGATACATCTATTGAGTGTTGAGATTGCTTTCTGGCTATACAGCCACATTCAATCCAGTTTCTGATCAACAACCGTTTGCTCAAAATTCGTGCAAATCTCCTCACGACAATCCTCACAGGCAGTGACACACTTAAGTCCATTTTTGCAACAGGAACATTGATTTGTGCAACAAGGCTTTCTTGGCGACATTTTATAATTTCATTGAATGAATTTAAGAATATTTCTGGTGCTGGTTCTAGGTCAGTCATTATTGGGATAAGTATTGACCCCTGCTGTTTCCATCCCCAATGTCTTGGTTCTAGATATATGTTCCCGAGATATGCCCAGATTAAAACCTGTAAGTGAACCATAAGACTATGGAAATAGGCTGCCCTCTCTGTAGGTGCCAATTTCTGAGGTTCGATAGCAGACCGGCCGGAGGAAATCATGGTCATGAACTTCGCGTATATTGTTGTTCACTGGTTTTGTGTTTTGTGTTTGTTAAGTCTGTCATTGTGCCGTGTATTTTGGGCACACCTGTGCATGCAATAAACCCATTGATGGCGTACAGATTCAGTTATTCCCCTTCCTCGCGTAAGTCCACCCCGACTTTTGATGGAACGCATCAAGACTTGCTCAATAACTAGGTCACTTGATAGTCCTGCCCAAAACCTACTGCTCATTCGAATAGTATGAACACCATCCTCTATAAAACATTTGTTTAACCACGGATATTTCTTGGGTAAGTAAAGCATCATTTGCAAATACAAGCGACATCTCTTCGCATAGTGCACGTGCCCAGTGGCGGCAAACAAATTCAACATTTTTCCTACTAAATTGAGATTCCAATCTCCTGTTCTCTCAGCTCGAATAAAATCTTTCAACATTTCTATGTACTCCATATACTGTATCCAAAGTTTGCATGTTCTGGATTTCTCGCCAGGTACGTCTTGTAATATAACATAAGTTCGTTCAATTTGAGCAGTTCTATTGAATCGGAAACAGCCGAAACTGGGATGGTCCCATCAAACACTTTTTCATACAGATCATTTATCGCTTTCACTTCAGCCTGACTAAGCTTCTCCCCTTCGAAACTGTCAGTACCAGTTGAAGTGATTCTTTCGATTGCCGATTCTTCGACATTTGATGTCGAAGGTATTTCGATATTTAACGTTGGCGGTACTTCAACATTTTATTTTGCAGATAATTCGGTATCTGTTTGACCCCGCATCATCGGCTGTCGACTTGGAAATTTCATTTGAATCCTCAGAAATCAATTCACCCAACAGCTTGTTAGTAAGGGCTACGCCCACAAGGAAATGACCTCTGAGTGTTCGCGAGAATGCCTTCCCGGAAAGCATTGTGACAACTACGTTTGAGCCATAAGCGTTTTCAAGAGCCTCATCTAACCCCGACCCACTCATCATGGTACCAATGCTACCCATGAAACTCATCAGATGGAAGCCGCCGAGTCTACAAACTATTCCTAGTGACTTGGCTTCAATTATTTCAACCGCTTTGAACCAAAGTGGCTGGTCAAACGTCAAGCATGGAGTCACAATTCCCAACGCATGATTCTGAATATACATCAAAGTGGAAAACAAACAAGACTCATCTCATGGGTTGAGGTCTATTATCGGTAGAAAAAGAACTTCTGACTTGGCTGAAGGTTCTGAGCGATTTGAAGAAAAGATGTGTTCCATGAATCGAGACCAGTTCGGTGTATGCTTCATTGTTCTATTCGAAAGCCAACCGCAATGCCATAACAAATCAGTGTTCAAACCTGGAGGCAGTGTGTATGGGTTTTGTAACTCAAGCATGGGTCGTAACTTTATTGTGGATAATTCCAACTTTTTAGGTTTCAAATAGTGTATGATAGGCACACCTTTGTCTTCGATTAGTTCTTCAACCATAACACGTTTTTGACGAGTGATCACCTTTGATGTAGGTGTAAGCAGGGTCTCGTCCTTCGAAGTTGATACTGCGATTATCCCCATACCATGAAATGAACCTTTACCATCAATAGTAGCGACGTTGTGGTCGACGTTATCTGCTACCCACTGAGTAAAGGTACCTGGAAAATACTCCACTAGTGTACTCTCAAGACGTTCCACCTACATCACCGATTGCTTGTACCTGCTTACTTCGTCGTAAGTAGTTGAAACCCCCAATTTAGACAGTTCATCAACAAGCCACCTTGACCCGAACACGTGATCCATTTCAACCCCAATACCAAAAAGGGTAGTGTGATAACAGACCGGGACCTCGCATATTGCTCGATACTGTGACCAATGCTATTCTGTTCGATTTCAGATGGAACAAGTATCTCCAGAAACATTTGTAAATGGCGAGGAATCCATTTATTTCTGTCGTCAATATTCCCTATCTCTTCGCTGGTGGGGTAGGTTTTCTTATCATATGTCATTTCCCACAACTTTGCCCTAATCATCTTCGCGGCGGTCACAACAACTCTGTCTGCCTCCTCCTCCATGTCATCTTTCTTATCCGCATACCACTTGTCATTTATCAGGTACTTGGCCATATCTTTGAAGCAAATGACGTTGCTACGCCCTTCGACTTCAGCAAAACATATATACTCCCCATACCGTTCTTCCGATTTCTGTTTAAGGCGTTTTATTGAATATGATTCTGACCCAATTGCTAGCTCTACCATTCGAGTATGTAACTCGGATAGAGTATACAGTTCTTACCTCCCCCAGACTCCAGCCATACACGCAACGAATCAAATGAGCGTTGCATTTCGACACTTGGTGTTCTGCCCTGTGGTTTTCTCTCAGATGGTTCCTCATTTATTTCTAACAAGATGCATGATATACGGCTTCTGCAGCAAGATCATTGCAACTTAGAATGCGTTTCTGAACCTTCAATGCCCACGAATCCTCTCTTATTCGGCAATGTTCTAAAACTTTACCTCTAATAGGAAGAGTTGCTACTGTTCGCACTTGCCTTCTACCGGGATGACGGGGATCTGGTGTATGGCACCCTTTCCACATAATCTTCTTTGAAATTAAATGGGTCTTGTTTAGACCTCATTTTCTTAGATAGCGGAACCGTATCCATACACACAGGATTGACACTGAAGGTTCTTTTCCTATCAGTGAAATCACACCTACAGTCTTTATGGACCAACTAGACCTTACCAATGGGCGTGGTTATCTGTTGCCCTTTAAATATTCAGATAAATGGTTATATCCTCGCTTATCAGAGAAGTCAATAAAAGTCTCCAATCCTTTTGCCATAAGTTTTACCAATGGATTTTCCTTAGTTAAGTGTCCACATTACATTGACATATGCTATATGAAAGGATAAGACGCACAAGTCCTCTTGAAAGTTGCTGGTCCCTAGATACGGGGTTGGTTCTGCCATCGCCGAACACGTACCAAACCAAACCAATGAGACTAGTATGAGAACTAAAAAAACACAACCAAGAAAAATGCAGTTTGAATGTACAATAAGCCTTCTGCGTATATGTGGGCACCGTTAGGTTTCAACAGAAGGCGAAAAATAAACACAATGTCACACAAAAACCTATCAAAATAACTATATCAAGAAATTATTTGCCACTACACGCTTGAATAAATAATCGCTACGTTTTATTTGATAGTTATATTACATTATTACATAAATCATTGAATTTATCGTCTTGGACCATTAAGGAGCGTTCAACATGAATCATTTCCCGATATAGAATGATAAATTCGAGACTGACTCTTTGTAGTTTAATGAAAGCTATTTAATTAAACGGAATTTCATCATGATATAAGAAATACGTTTTCCATTGTCCATATTTATGTAAATATATTATCTGATGACCTTGCAATTATATAATCGTTCATTATATATACATATATGTACTGAAAACAACTGTTATCTAGATCACTTAGCGCATATATAGAGTCGCGTAGTCACAATTACCTTCATAAACTACGTCAGACCCTCCCCTATTCAGGGCGCTGTAGAAAGCGGATTTTAGCGGATTTTGTATATGTTATACTCGAAGGTCTCCTCTTTCCAACGATACCAAATTTAGCTTGTTAAGATTTTTTTCCGGGTAGGTCATACAGTTCAGCTCCGACAGCCAGACTATATCCCTGACGTGCCATATATGGTCGGGACTACATGTATGTATATAGTGCCGGGTGTAGTATCGGCTGTCTCCCGGTTGACGTCTACGCGAAATATGAGTACAGCTCTCAGCCAATCAGAAGGCGGGAAA
This sequence comes from Siphonodentalium dalli, assembly GCA_032622095.1. Taxonomy (NCBI): domain Eukaryota; kingdom Metazoa; phylum Mollusca; class Scaphopoda; order Gadilida; family Siphonodentaliidae; genus Siphonodentalium; species Siphonodentalium dalli. The sequence goes on along the minus strand of CP136062.1, from coordinate 130,120,287 downwards.
CTCACGTGAGATACAATATTAGAAAATAGATCACCACAAGTTAGGACCGGACGATGATTATGTGTCGTATATACTCTGTAAGACCAATCTTGTAGTCCTGTAGTTTTTGGGGCGCAATTGCCGACAAATGCAGTGTATACAGTGCATATATATGACAACAAGAACCCAAAAAAACGAAGATGCATTACGGTATAGCGCCCATGCAGGCAACCAACTATTCCACCCTCACATATAGTTCCCATGCAGTTCGAAGTATCTACGTCATTGTAAATATAGCCATGTGACTTAAATCTACGGTGTGACGTCACAATGCATATACATATAGTTAGGCCACTGCACTATCCTGATCGTGAATACTACTGTATTTACCATAATGGTTAGTAGACTGTCTTGTATAGATAGCCTACCGTTTCAGTTCTCACGCCGAAGAAGATTGATAACCCCTTATATAAACAAGGGAGCTCTCGGCACAGAATAGACCCTTCACACTGTGTGTCATTTTGTGACATGACATAAATTGAGTAAAATTCAATCTCAAATTGTCTCATTCAAATTCCGTTTCACGAACACACCTATACCATTTTCAAGTCAATTGATACAAAATAATCACTGAGTGTGATATAAAGTATATGTGAATCCGATATCCTAATATTTATTGTGTGGTGATAGTTTCGGGGAGCACTCGACGACGAGACCAACGCGTATTGACCGACTATGGCTGTATTTGATCGCATGTCAGTATAGATCGTTCAAAGGCACAAATGAGATTTTTCGATAGAACATATATCCACAGTCTGAACACTTACTAGCACTGTACGTATGTGTGTATACACTGAGCTATTAACCTATATGACTGCAATATATTTTGAAATTGTAACATTATTTCAATATTATTGAGTATATTCTACTCTATATATATGTCAAAATGACGACGAGTATATTATTAAATTGAATTGTATTGAATTCCACACATTCATGCAATAGTTTGTAAATCGTGTTTACTATATAGAATTTATTATAAATTATGTGCATTTACTAATATAATAGACAAACACTATATTGTAACAAATTAGTTCTTAAAGGGACAAAAGGCACCCGCAGCGGGTAAATGTAAAAAAAAAAAAAAAAAAAGTTTAAACCTTCACCACTAAGATGAACTTGAAAAATTAGATTGACTTTGTTCTTATTATTATTTTTATAACTATCCAATGACAATAGTATGCCCGTTGCATCAATTTCTATGTAATATTTCGGTTGCAGTGAAAGTCATTTTATTAACTATATATAACATCTCCAAATGCAATTGCAAATGAGATATGTTATAGTTGAACATCTGTTTTCTGGAAAAGTGTTGTTAGTCAAAACTTTTGTAATGTAGACATTAATGGTTTTATCAGATTTGCTGAACTGTTTGTTGATAAACTGGAACATTAATGTTTACATAAGAAAGTTTTAAATATGCGATGTCTCGTCAACGAAGAGCTAAATATCAATAACAAAAAGTACAAAGTCGATTTCTTTTTCGATGAATGTCTTATATACAACATGCGATAGCCCTTGCTGAAATAATGAATACCGTATGCATAGTTTGATGTTCAATATCAATTTGGCACCGAAGCCTTAATGTTTCTATAGATGAAGTACAACTGTCATGTTGCTACCTCGGCCATCCCGTATATATCGGTGTCCCCCACGTATGCCGATGAATTAGTTTTGTTGGAAATTTTACCATATTGATACTGCATGCATACAAGGCCAGTATCGCTGCAGAATTTATTCAAAATTCACCGGATCTAAATGATTAGTTTTAACTTATTTTCAGATATCCTCATATGTGGGATCATCCATACAGTCGAACTTATATTCCACTTTGCATTGCACATGTTTTGTTTACCACTTGTTTTCTCGTTCAAATATCCTTTGCAAATATTGTTTATACATGTTTTTCGTCAATCTTCGACATCGGAGGCTATACTAATATACCAGTCTAACACAAAAGAATCATAACTGCTACATTCAGTTGTATATATGTTACATAGCCTGTGTGTTACACTCAATAATGTTCGGTGAATGGCCAACTGCTACTTGGGTCATGTGTTTCATATCCAATAAAACACACCGTAACTCGAACCGACGTCACACCTTGTCGATAGTTATGACTAAATGCAGTATATATAATAACTGGGCGTGTTTTATGAGTGCGCGCCCACTGACTAATATCGATATATAATTCACATGTAGAATATTGGGCTAACTTACAGTAGTGAAGCATATTGTAATATCCAAACTGCAGACTGATTTCATAAAAATAATTCAGCTGAGATGGTATAAAAGCTATATAAATATAAGAAATGCATGTCGTGTGAGTGTGTTTTATTGAGGGGTATATGTCAATTTAACCATTTGAGCACTTTCGGTTCACACAATATGCACAACAGCCACAGCACTATACCCATAAATAAAACTACATTAATTTCTTAAATATAAAGTTGTATCCACATTTACATTGACATATGTAGTTGCATGTACACCAGTCTGAGTTCGATTATTGAAATATCGCCCCAACCCAGCGATCATAGTCATATTGGGGATACGACACACACTCTATATCCATAAATATAAAAGAGGATGATCTGTCTGTCTATCTGTCTGCATGTCTGTCCGGAATTTTCTCCCAGACCGCTTGACCGATGTCAACCAAATATGGTGTGGTCACCCGGAGTAATCTAGCGGAGCTTACAACGGCGTTAGTTTTTCAAAAAGTTGATTTAAAAACATTTAATTAAATAAATATATTTTTGTTTTAATAAGTTCACTATGGGCCTATTTCAGAATCGAATAAGTCCAATATAAGCCAATGTGAATATTTAATTCCACTACAAACCTATTTGCACGAGGATATATTGAAGTAGCATAAATATGATCTATATATATAAAAGAGTTTGATATGTATGGCATGTGTGCTGAGCGCACACAGGGCCCTCCTCCGACGCACGCCCCTCCGACGCTGAATAAAAGCCCCCCCCCCAAGGGAGCCTGTTTCTGCTATAGTCACCTATAATATGTGTTCTTGGTCAATGCTTGTTTTCAAGAGACCCCTGAATGTATATACAACCACACGAGCTTGGAATTTGGTCAAAACCCCTCTTTTATTGGCGGAACCACCACCCGGGACCAAAGGTCACGGAAGGAACGAAACAGAAAATTGTTGCCACCTATTTTGAACTCAACTGTATTCCTACAAAAAATATATTTACACTAAAAACTTTTGGTACCTCTTACACCTTAGATGCCAATCTACAACATTCCATAGGTATATTTTTCCAGTTCTTCGAAAACCTCACTTTATTTCGGTAATGTATTGTAAATTCACCAACGAATACAAATCTGCTACACCTACATCACCCGTTCAAGAATCTGAATGACAAATGGCAAAAAAACATTTTTCCGGAATAACAAAGTCGGAACGAAATAAAATCGAAACCTAAATTTAAAGCCCGCGAAATTCAAAAATATTTGAAAGTGCGTGCGGTTTTCGAACTTAGGCGCCAGAAAACTTAAATCTGTTTATGTTTGCGTCATACTATGCTCGTTTTTGAAGATCTAATCCTGATGTTTTGTGCATTTTCCTGAAAAATGTCTGTATTTTTCTGTGTCTGCTGTTATCATCTCATGAAAATGACGACTACCCAAGAAGATATTCTTCATTTGACTGAATGGTAATTTGTACATATATTTCATATTTAATTTATTTCTATTTATGGCACGACCACCTGGTATTGTTTTGTTCTTCTTGTTTTATGTTCGTTATGTACAGGTAGGCCTATATGTACTACTTGACTTTGTAATGCTACTGGTTGCAATGATTGGTCATAAGGGGACCAAAACTCTCTAGCTCCCTCTCTCTCTCTCATAGGAGCTTGTGTCGCGCTCCGTTGTATAGGCCTAAAATATCCATCATATAATAGTAATAGTAATCAACCAACTGATTACTGATCGAATATCACGAAGTAGAAAAAAAAGATATATAGACTCACGGGGAGGCCTGGTATATATGCCTATGCATGAAGCGATTCATTTGTGCGTTTTGGTGCAGATTCGTTGCCAGAATATCTTAATTATTTCCACATCAATTGCTGTTTTTTACTAGTTCTGACGAACAAATATATGTCTTAGTTGATGAGAGAAGACATTTTTCTTGAGTTAGGTAACGATATTGGCCATGCATATATAGAACGAGTGTTTAGTTTCGCGTAATTCAAATTTGTCAATGTAGGGTACAAAAACTCGCCATTAATATGCCAAATACAGTAACAAAATGTAATAAGATTCTTTAATGTAAGAGCACAAAATTAACCTGCGTATTCTTCACAGTATACGTTTTATTTGTGCGTTTGCAAGTTGTATATAATACAAACTGGTTTACCGAATAACTAGTTTATAAATTTGAGTTAGTGATAAACTCGCTAACATAAATTTTATTTAATAAGCAACTATAAGTATTGTCAACTGTACCGGTACCAGGATCTATAAATAGTATTCGTGACTCGTGTGTCGTAACGAATCAGCACCAAAACTCTCAAAGAATGGTTTTATGCATATTATTATATAGCCTGTGCTCATGAATTGGAAATTCAATTTTTAAATTCAAGACAGCTAGCCACCATCGGCATTGTTTTACTCAAAATCAAAAATACCAAAAAAATATTAAAAACATTACTTAATGTAACTTTCGCTGTCACAAGGCTCCGCGATCCGATCACATTCGTAGCTAGGTTTTTTAATCGATCACAAATGTAGCCAGCTTTTCTATGGCGATCACATTTGTAGCCAGCTTTTCATATTCAGGCGAGCCTCAATGAACACGATCAGGTTAATCTAATTTTTCTGAGTTGATGGATGAAAACAACTTGAATTTAGTTTTGATATAAGTTCATTTATAACCTGATGTTTCGGATCAATGTCGTTGGAATGCTCGAATTATATTCCAATATAAGTTGATAAACGAAGTCAGTTTTGGAGCATGACGTCGACATTTTAGTCACGAACGTGATGACGTCATATTTCGGGCAATATAAACCACGAATTAGAAAAGCTGACTACGAATGTGATCGCCGGTGAAATAAGCTGGCTACACTGGCTACGAATGTGACCGTCACTGACCGGAGTCTTGTGACAATGACCCCATCGGCGTAACTTTCATGGTCGATGAAACGAGTGGCTGAAATCCGACGGCGGCCATGTTTCTATGACTAATTACACGACGATCGCACCAATGTTACAGTCTCTAGCAATGATTCGTTCTCTTTTTGATACCAATGTCATGACCCATGAACAATTAAACGATGATCGGTTCATCGACATATAGGCCTAGCCTCTCTAGGCAGTGTTATTGATTTAATTATATATGCGGTGTTGTCGCTGAAATCCGACGGCGGCCATGTTTCTTTGAGAATTCACAGCAAAATGACTCGTTCCCATCTATATGTCAATGTCAACCTCCGTGACAAATTTAATTATGATCGGACCAACACTGCGACCTCTTGCCCACGGTGCTAAATGATGCAATTTTGAAATCCAAGATGGCTGTTGGCGGCCATTTTTTTTCATGCAAATAAGCCCAAAATGACTCGGTGTCGTCTATATATCAATGTCATGATCGATGGACAATTTCGTGATGATATAAGAGCATCGACACAGGCTCTATGCTGTGTTATTGATTAAGATTTATCTAGTATTATCACTTAAATCCACGATGGCTGCCAGTGGCCATGTTTTTATGCAAATGAGCCCAAAATAATTCGTTCCCATCTAGACGCCAATGTTATCATCCATAAAAAGTTCATGATGATCAGTGCATCGGTACGGTCATGTAATAAAACATGTAATCAGCAGCTATGTTCGAAATTAGAAACGGTACTTTCATACTATCCGTCTCCGGATCATAGTTTTAAAGTTTCCGCATATTTCGGTACCATTTCCGCTACTCAGATTCTAGAACGGGTGATGTAGGTGTAGCAGATTTGTATTCGTGGTGAATTTACAATACATTACCGAAATAAAGTGAGGTTTTCGAAGAACTGGAAAAATATACCTATGGAATGTTGTAGATTGGCATCTAAGGTGTAAGAGGTACCAAAAGTTTTTAGGGAAAATATATTTTTTGTAGGAATACAGTTGAGTTCAAAATAGGTGGCAACAATTTTCTGTTTCGTTCCTTCCGTGACCTTTGGTCCCGGGTGGTGGTTCCGCCAATAAAAGAGGGGTTTTGACCAAATTCCAAGCTCCTGTGATACAACGAAACACATTCAGAAACACGAGGATACAATCTGACCTTGAGAGACTTATTCGAAAACTAACGGAAATGAACCATTTGCCGCTATATATGAAGGCAACCTGTCTTATTAAAGGCACGTGCGGCCTTGGCGGTGGGTATCCTGTAAAAATATATCCACCCGTCAAAAACAGAAAGAACATCAAAATGTAGATAGACTTTGTCCGTATACAAATAAGAAATATCGCATAAACAGTATGTTATGGTCATATGTTTGACCATTGTTATGTAACTTTTCTGGTGTTTGTTTATATTATGATGGTAAACATAAAGAGCGTTCTTTGTTGGTGAATACCTGATATGGACCTAATAAAGAGCGTTTATGCCATATGTGTGTGATTAGCCAGTAGCATTGTGCTGTCTTCTCAGGCTCTTGCTTAGGAAAAAAGTAGGTCTTTATGATAACATGCTGTTCATGGTATATTTGAACGGAACCGTATGCGTTTTAATGTTTTTCTGTTTACGGTGTTTGGAACAAATATGAATATTTTCGACAATTAAGGCCGCACGTGCCTTTAACCATTCCACGACTGGATGCCAATGCATTCTCTTATATATGCGAGTCTCCCATTGGGATCCTCGCATATATAAGAGAAACTTTTGGCCTAATAATATTTACATTGACCTTGTAAGCCAGTGCATTATCTGTAAACCACTCTCCACACGTGGAGGTCAATAAATAAATAAATAAATATGGAAGACTCAAATATATAAGAGAATTCACTGGTCCAGGATCTTTATTGCTACACCAGCAAGCCCGTCATGAAAGTGTTAAAGCCCATTGTAATCGAATGGAAAGTGTTTTATGTAGTAAATGTTTGCGAGTAGTGTCGATTGCAAGGTCAGCGGATTCTCTGGAAACGGAGGTATGTGAGAGGGCATCGGACAAGTAAATCAAATTGCATAATTTTTTGCCATAAATCTTAATCACAATTTCGCGCCAACTGAGTGCAGAGATATATACGATCGAATTTGTCAGCCCTAATTTTGTAGATGGTGTCGAGGGCGGAGCTAGAGGAGGCAATTGCCCGCCCGAAAGCTTCAGCATATGCAATCTATATAATAGCAATACATCTGCATTCTCTCATACTTACTCTCCGTCGTGATCACTTATGTCAATGCAATTTGCTCAGCAGGCGATCGCCATCAAAAGATCTGACTCGTCTGCTTTGTCAATCAATTCCGTCGTCCGAATCGTCTGCTTACGGGAGGCCAATTAGAGTTGCTTGCCTCTGATTGCTGGATTCTAACTTCCGCTTTTTCCTTAAGCACGTGGCCTCTTCTCTGCGTAAATGATACGGCATCCAATAATTGGGATTATTATTTTTTCAAATGTTAGTTTTACCAGGCGTAGTTCGGTATTCCTTTATATATCGAGAGCATTTATTCAGTAATGATCTCGGGTGTCCCATAAAAAAATTGGAACGTGCTTCGCTGTGGTTTTCAGATTAGTGAAAATGGACGGAAAACAGATAGTATCTCAAAACACTATATCACAATCGGCAAAGAACATCGCTAATTTGTTTATTTAGTTGTGGCGTTAACTTGTGAAACTGGTGTGTCTTCCTTTACAAACGTTTGGGTGGTTGAAAACAGACATCCAGAAATGTTCAAAGGTGTACGGTTGACGGTACAATAATATAGCGTCTGATAATCGTCTCGCAAGGTTTCAATGACCCGATTCGTTATCTTCAGTTTAAACTCCGTGCAGGGTTTAATGTAGAAATGGTCGCTTTGCCTTTCTGGCACACTAACACCAGAGAAATGATTCTCTATATCGTTTCTGTTCAAGGTAAAACCCGACATCCAGTTGTGGCCACTGTGGCAGCTCACCCTCTCTCCCTCTCTCCCTCTCCCTCTCCCCTCTCTCTCTCTCTCTCTCTCTCTCTCTCTCGAAGAACCAGATTATTGTCCAATCTGTATCAAGATGGCCAATATTTTGACTAACACGACTTATGATAATGACGCTCAGTGCAGTCGCTGCAACCCTTACATATTCAGAGCTTTTGTTTCATATGTATCTGGAGTGTGCAACTGAGTTTGCACAGATGGCACGAAAAGCAGTTTGGTAATCGATGATTGACATATTTGGAAATGAAACGTGTATCTTTCTTGACAACACGAGTACCGATACTTTCCTTGCATACTGACTTGGCGCTTAATTGTATCCTGACAATGCAAATTGAACTGTCGTGTAACGAATTAATATCGTCTTTTCAAGCGATGTCCGCTGTTTATTTTCATCCTATGTTCTGATTACTATCTTTGACGGGGATATCTGTATCATATGTGGTACCTCGATGACGCGTATAGGCATTGATATGTTTTGAGTCTGTCTATGTATGCATATAAGTTAACGGCGTATATGCACCGTATTAATCCTCTCTTGTGTAAATAATAGCATAATTATGTGTTTATATCATCTTCATTGATATGGAGGAATAAACTATATATATATATCTCTCTCTTCTCTCTCTCTCTCTCTCTCTCTCTCTCTCTCTCTCTCTCTCTCTCTCTCTCTCTCTCTCTCTCTCTCTCTCTCTCTCTCTCTCTCTCTCTCTCTCTCTCTCTCTCCCTCATATATATTATGTTGACATCGCAGAATTTATTCGCAGTTGTGACCTAGAATATGACTCTTATTTTATCCGGTTTAGACGTATATATATGTGACCCGCCATATCAAATCCAGTCGGAAGTCGGTATTTTTTTTACCCTGTGCCAATGCATTCTCTTATATGCGAGTCGACCATAGGTCGCCTCGCATATATAAGAGAATGTATTGGCCTAACAATTTTTTATCATTTTCTTTAAATAAATGTTTCTGACAATTTTTAGGACATAAAATAAAAAAACATCCATTACCCTGCAGGGAGCCCCACACATATATAGAAGCATATATAAGAGTGTCGTCTACTCATGTTTGTCTGGGGCTCTGTATGGGTGAAATTATAAAATTGTTAAAGAATACAAGCTATTATCAAAATCAAATACATGTAAATCAAGTTCACATATTAAAGACTCATGCAGTTACAAGACTTTAACCATCACTTTATTGAATGAATTATGACATCAGTTACATAAGTGTTTTATTAAATTTGTAAAAAATTGTTAGGCCAATTGGTCGACTCGCATATATAAGAGAATGCATTGGCACAGGGTTAAAAAAAATCCCGACTTCCGACTGGATTTGATATGGCGGGTCACATATATAGTTACCGGACTTACTCGAGGAATGGTTTGTTACAGTTCACACACGGTAATCGGAATATCACAATGAATTATCCTATATGCCGCTATGCGGGCACTTGTAGCCTTTGGTTCTCAATCGGATTTCCGTAATAGCATAATATATAGCTTTTTGGCGACTAATATGATTGTGTTGTACATGTAGTGCTGATTTATTATACTCTTGAAATATTATTCTTTGCTTTCTATTCGTTCGGTTGTTTTATCTGAGAAATCAGTACGCATTTTTGTCGCAGATTGCATGTCTATTTTACTGCTCGAAAACAGTTAGCCCCATATGATCATAATCTGCCGCTGGTAACTTCTGAATTGTCGGTCTATATAAGAAATCTTCTCACTCTTTCGTGGCCAAGACGTATAACATTATGTAATATTCGACAACTAACTACCGTCTTATAATATATTTTCATGGTTTCTACCTTACACATATTATGACACAATGCGATACATTTCGCATTCTCTCGGGCCTAAATATAAGTTTGATATCGGCAGAGATACATGTGTATCAGCCAGATGAAACTTCATATCAGCCTGAGACTCAAGGTCGAAGGCCGATATGAAGTTACAGAGGGCCATATATATATCGGCCGATGTCAAACTTTAACCTTGCAAGTAATAACCTTGTTACTATCATAATGATTGTGACTGCGTCACCCGAATGTCTATTACGTTGGACGTAAACACTACGATTCGCTTGATGACGTCACAACTGATATCAGCTGAGTTTGGTGGGTTATCAGCCTAGTTTAGTGGGTTATCAGCCGAGTTTAGTGGGTTATCAGCCGAGTTTGGAACGATATCAGCCGAGGTCTATAATAGGTCACTTGAGGCAAAAATGTTATATCTAATTAATAGCTGTTAATATTTGAATTTTAGCATTGTCCAATCGTTAGATCTCAGGTCTCAGGCTGATATGAAGTTTCCTCGGGCTAATATCTCTGCCGATATCAAACTATAACTAAGTAATAACCTCTTAATATATATAGCATGCTATGTGTGTCAGGGGAACATCACCCATGCATAAGTGAGACGATTGCATACTGTTTCCAATACAGATTTAATCGATTTCTTAGTGGACATGGTGTTCTGATGCATACGATATTATAGTCACCATTATAGGAATGCGATGGCCACTCGGTTGCACGAAAAATACCGGGTTGGTTTATACGGAACTCATCAAGGAATTTTAGCTATCATTGGATGGATTTTGGCGCCATATATCTATGTAAATGACATATGAAAAGTATGGGCTCTTGTCAACAAAACAAATTTCTCTTCTGAAACGAGTTTATATTTATTAAAAAATCGCATTTACAGAAGCGAAAATGACATTTAATTGTAATTGTATATGTTGTGCAAGACAAATGAATTAGCTAATTGTATGGTATAATTTAAACTGTTAATCGAAATGGCATTTGAAAAACAATCACGCTTTCCTTTCATGAGAATATAAATCATGTATATATTCTTATTATACTATACGTATTGTGCATATGTATATATACGCTTGTCATAGAGAAGAGACAGGAAGAAAAACAACACGTCTGTATATGGAGGGGTCCCATCATATTTTCTTTGTACATCTTGTATGTATATATTATTTTATCACATAATTAGAGAGATCCCTCTTCTAGAGATTGTTTCGTGTGCGGGTGATGTAACTCTAACGTCACAGGTCATGTGATTGTACACGCTTGTTGTCTGTTAGTGACTGACTTGTGCAAGTACGGCTTTCTCTATACTTGTAAACACGGGGTATAATTCTATTTTTTAAACAGTTTGTTCTAACTCTGATTCTGCATAGCTAGATTATTGATAAAAAAAACATCATTTAATAGTTTGACATGACCATGCATGGCAGCAGAACATTGGTTGAATATATAGGTAAATATTTTACTCTTGGATCCACACAGTTTACGCCAAATTTTGACTATAAAATTGAACTATCGGAACTATGTCAGTCTCTTTTAAAGTCTGAACTTTCGAAATAAATTTGTTTCAGGCATGACATTGACCAATAATGTGATTATTTTACTAGTATACATGGGGTTGTGTGAGGTGATAGACACCAAAGCACCGCCCGCCCAGTACCAATTCCGCTTTACTGATAACCACACACAAGTACAACGCCTAATTGTTCGGTGGAATTTGTTACATTTATTTTAACAAAATATTTTTAAAACACTTATATCTAATAACCTGAATTTTTCAACACGGTGGTTCTGTTTCGAGATTGACAATTTTGCATAGAATTTGGGAGTTTGTTGGTTTTGTTGACAAATAAATTATTGTTAGGTAACAATAAACTAAGATAAAACTCATATATAGCGTGTAAAATCACTTGCTGGATTAAAAGTCGCAAGTAACTACAATCAACATTTGTGTATGGTGATATACATAGCGGGTTTATGTGAATAATCTAACATTTATATATGTTTAATCGTCTATACATGTATTACACATTTACAAGTAATATTATCCACGTTTAACATCACCAACATGACAAACACGAATATCTACGCAGTTACCATGGGATACACACTCACAATCCCTACACTCCGTACAAACGCCCCAAGCGGAGTCTCTCTACTAACCCCTTAATTCGGCCTAATATACATTTATTTCAGTAAGACACGCGGGTATATATATATTATCGGCACTCGCAGTGACATAAGAGTTTAGCAGAATGATATCGATTGGTTGTGATAAGGAAATCAATGTTCGCTTATTTTTAACCTGAGCCGTTTCGAGATAGTTTTTCCTTGCTAAAATGTTATTATGTGATAAAATGGACACCAAATCCGTCGCAATGCTACATATACGTCAGTTATTAACCTCGTCCGCTAAAGCTCGGCTCGAATCGAATTTAGTGCACTCGGTTAATACATTTGCGACTCATTAGAGGTCCTCCATGTTTATATGTTATTTGCATGTCACACTTTAATTAGTGTCTTTGGCAACACAGCAATTACTACATATTATGTGTTACGTAGAACTCTTATCAAGGCTATATGACCTAGAACTATAGATTCTTAACTGTGTATACATATATGTCTATTATTTTGCATCTAAAATTCATTTTAGCCAAAAAAAAATAGCAGAACTAAGAGTGGTATCTAAACCTCTTCATTATACCAGCAACCGTACTGTATGCAATTTCTTTGAATTCTTTCCGCACTAATAGTGGTAACCATGGACAATTTAGCCCAGACACAGAAGGAATTCTCTGGGTGCATAAATCGACACAAGGCGTTACTTCCTCGTTGTATCTTGCATTACTGCAGTTTCAACATGTGCAAATGCGATGTAGTCTTGAGAACCAAACGCCTTCCCAGGCACGCTGACGATATACAGAACCTCTCAGTGTCTTCGCATCATCTCACAAGAAATTACGTCGACATTTCACGAGCTCAATATTTAATCTAGTGTAAAGATTGCATCATAATGACCAAGAGTTTAATTTTTCATTTATAAATCCATTATGTTCATGCTATATTAAATATTTCTGCTAATTAGGCACACACTGTGCATATCGCGGCAGTCAAAGACCTGTGTGCAGATTTCAAGGCTGAGATTACTTCGCTGGCGACGTAACGCATGGACAACTGAAAGGTTGGTTCCGCGTTGGCTGTCAGTTCGGAAATATGCATCACTGACGAAGGCTGGAACTATCTGTTTTATTATCTTATTTGATATACATGTTTACAGAGCTACCCATTCAAATGCGCATACAGCTTGAGTGCATTTGTTCTGCTAGTATTTGAGGAAAATGCCAAAGACAAGTCAACCTATACCAACCCCACAACAGTTGGCCAACTATATAACCAAAAGAGCAACATACAGATGTATAAAAAAACACAGCTGAAGCAACGACCACTCAAACATACATGCACATACAGACCAATAACATGCTAATTTGATCGAGGTGGTTTTCTTACGACAAATATATATATATAATGCATAAGCCTTAAATGAAAAGGCCGAACGTTCGGCCGGTCCATGACTTGTTCAGAAACGAAAAATATTCTGCTAACAATCATTGTATTGAACCAAACGTTGTTTCCGACTGTATATGTCTAAAAGTCTAAAATGGGCATATATCTATGTTAGAAAAATTTGGGCGGGATAAAAATTAAATATGAATTTACTATGTCGATAAATGTAACCGCGTCACAAAAATGAATAAACAGCGCATGAGTTTGAGTGAAAAATCTTATGCTGTAAAATTACACATCGAACACGCGGGCGTCAAATGGGATAACACATTCGGGTTTATCAGGGAGGTATGCACGAGGTAGACCTAAGGAAACAACAATCACTAATACAACCCGCTCTCATGTGGCGTCTAATGTATATGAAGAGGAAAATATAGAAATATGTACTTGGCCCGGTACTCTAAATAAAATGGGGGAAAATAACAAGTGACACAGTATTGAATTAATAAACAATCGCAAATTTTGATTGTTTAATCTTTTTGATTGATAAAACAAAACAAAATAATGATTTCAAATTTAACAAAAAAATCTATTTTTTTATTCTTGACTGCTTGCTCAATTTAACCAAAAATCATAAAACAAATTATTTTGTTTTTAAAATCAACATTTTGAAAAACTAACGCCGTGATAACATCTGCCGTGTTACCCCGAGTCACCACACCAAATTTGATTGAAATCGGTAGGTGGTCTGGGAGAAAAACCGCGCACAGACAGACGGACATGCAGATAGACAGACTAATATTTATTACCAGCCGTTTGGGACTCCCATAAGTACCGTAACTTGTGCCCCGATACCTGTTACCCACACTACTGTATGTTTTCTGTAACTGCTATGTAACCGTGTTTCTTTTTGGACACAATAAATGTGTTCAGTCACACGTACATATATATATTCGATATATACGGACGATGTTCCTGCATGCACAACTGTACTGCATGGGTGATATTTGTTCCTTATCAGCAATTCGCCGGCTATCTGAACAATTGCTATTCCAAACCACGTATTAATGGACGTATAGATGCCAAAGACCTCTCAAAGTAGATTATTTGAGGCAAATGGAATTAGTGGGTCACCCATGATCGCTTTTTCTAGCCAGTGTTAATTGACGTCAGCAGGTGACGTCCCATGAGAAAGGCGTAACTATTCGTTTCTTCACGGACGAACGAAATTGAGAGAGATCTACTATTGTGATAACGAATATATGCTTGACTACTAAACCCAAAAATCTGGTCGTAAGTTGCTTTATTTTCGTTGATAAGTCAGACATGCGTGATAAAGTTGTTGTCGATTTGTAAAATTTTCTGTTTTAAATGGTGCGGAACTTCATAGAATCTTGAAACAGAGATCTATCCCCGATGACTTCTGACATATTGGAATTATGTTATTGCGATAAAGAGATACACCTGTTGAGTTGGAGCATATAAAACTGTTCGCTTAATGATATGATCTAGAGAAAATAGATTTAAAAGAAATCAGGCAAGCTGTTTTCGGCACGTATATCATTTTTCGTTATGTGTTTCACAGAATTTATTTCGTAGTCTCGTCGGGGTGGTCGAAGTTGAGAGCGCCGATCCTACTTCAGTTTTTCTTGTGACAATAAGTGCATGGTGCATGAAGTATACGCAAAATTAATGTTTGTTAGTACTGTCGATACATGTATAATACCGATAACCTTCCGTGCTATATGATGCTATGGATTTGTCACTTACACTGTAATGAAGCGATGAAAATGCGGCTGTTCATAAACGGACATAGCTCGTTCGAACCTTGAAATTATGTAACGTACTTTGGTAAGAGGTACATGTATCTCAAAAACATACATATGTCTATAGGCGGACAATTTCCGAACAAACCTGTTTTGTTTCTTACATTTTTCGATAAATTTCAGATCGTTTCGTTTCGTATAAACATTGCAACTGTAGACCATGCATGGGAAGAAAATCTAGAGCTGCACTGAAACGTTTCTGATACTACACATATTTGTTATGATTAAAAAAAAAGTGAAAAAAGCGGGGGGCATAACTCCGTCAAAAATCATCAATCAGACCGTGACCAAATTCGAACTTGATCCTAATAATACATTTGACAAAATCAGAGATGGCAAAAGTTAATTTCGGCCCAAAAGGGACCCTATCCATAACCCTGACAAACTTCTAGTCATTAATTGGAGAAAGAAGCTGTCTTATATCGGATAATACCAATGTTGGTCTGCAAACGCTGACAATGCCGCTTCTTGGTATTATGACGAACACACATTCGGCGCATGGGAACCCTTCAACATGTTTGATATGGCTGTCTGAGAGCAAAGATCCATGTGTGAAAACCTGGAAAAGATACACGAATCATCAAACAGACAAACAAAGCTTTATTGAAGGAGATCCTTGGAAGAACAGAGGCGCATAATGGTAATTCGTAGCGCTTTAACTTTGAATGTTTACCAACGCGCCTAGTTAATAGCTACCATCATTCTCTAGCTCGTGTTACAAGGTTCAGCATCCGTTATGAGTATCGTCCTAACAAAAGACGATCTAGACGCAAAATTGAAATCAAATATATTTGTACGAACATATTTGAGTACGTTATCTTAGCATTATTGTCGCCATTATCATGTCGTTATTTCGTGACAATGAGGAATCTTATAGCAGACCTTAAGGGACCGTGATAGCTTGAATAATATTATCTATTAAATATCAGTACAACAAACTGCGAGCAATTTATCAATTGCCGTAATGTTTGTTAACATTATCAACTTCATGTCTGCTTCAATACACTGCCGACCAGTAACAGATACAATCAATTAAGAAATTAACCCGGTAAAAGTTTGCTTTATTGGAATGAGATCTGGTGCATAATACAGGGTGTGCACGGGTAATATCCACTACAAAGGTTATGGGTTCCAAGTAGTTAATGTCCTGAGCTCCACAAAGAATTTCACATTGGTATGCCGCACAAAACATCCTCCATATTATATATTGGATATTGGCGGCAACGGGATCGGCTTGCACTGGGTGACCAAGAAGAAAACGATGCTAAATTATGAAGTTGCTGGGTGTATCGTTTTTTATTTGTTCCTGACAACACTTCAAATAACAATCAAATTTTGTATGAAACTCGCTTGATGACATGTTTGCATTATTTAGCCGGATTCAGCCACACGTGCGTGTAACTTGTACTATGTTGCAATTGACAACGACCGTCACATGACTCACTTGATCATTTCTCATACCGTTCAGAAATGTCGTACGTGTAGCATAACGAAACGTGTAGCATAGAGGGATAATCCAATCTTCTAATAACCGAATGGGCGATCAACGTTATGCAGACACTATATCGTGTATTCTTAATCGATTAGGTGTTGATTGAAGTCAACTAAGCATACCGGTAGTCGCATTGTGGAGAGCTTGTCTCTACCATCGGATGATTGTTTACACGTTCTGATATACAAGCTGAGCAGGAACATGCATCTCAAAACTATATATTTACACACTAAGTGTTGTCATCACTAAATCCAGCATTCTGATTGGTCGGCGCCCACGTGGCTAGTTGCAGTTATTTCTCGGTGAATGCGTAACGCCTCATAACACCAAGCTAATAACACCATCGATACGTCATTAGGTTTTGAAAGACGAACGCGTAATGCTTTGGGCGCATTTTGACTCGCGCAGGATTGACTTAATACATCATCGGGTTTCAACATGAAGAGAAATTGTTCCTATTAACTTTTGCCAAGGGTGCTATTGGGTATTTTGGGCTGATCTTGTCACGATACACTTTTCGATTTAAATATATTTACAAAAGCGGCTTTTTCGCTAAATGTATATAAATATAAGGATTAACTGTCATGTGGACTATTTTTATGGAGATGTAACGGTGAGGTAAGTGGACATAACTTGTATGTAAAACCCTTCGGGTTTTACACAAGTTATGTCCACTTACCTCACCGTTACATCTCCATAAAAACAGTCCACATGACAGTTAATCCTTATTTGAGCACGTGAATCATCGGAGATATATGGATGACCCTTGAACTGGCAGTTTCCACCAATCGTGACGTTGCTCTCGCACGCCGAGTTTGACGTCACCCGACGCCGGATCCTTGTGTCGGCTACTGAATTATTCTTATTGGTGTGAATTAATCGGATAACTTATTAAAAACGCATTTAAATTAAGGAGACATGGCTATTGTTGCGAGGACAAAATCGTTATATCCGATAACATCGTGGGGTACATGGATATCTAATACCTGGATGTCTCTATTTGAAACCCTCTGGGTTCAAAATCGACATTCAGGCATTAGATATCCATGCACCCCAGATGTTGCCGAAGATAACTAATAATATAGTAATAATAATAATAATAATAGTAACAATCCACATTGCCTGCATGTCCCAGTTAATGGAAAAATTTATTTCGTATATAGCGAGAGAAACTCCTGCTGACTGCATCAAAATTATTACTATATTATTATATGCCCCTGAATCTGTATAGAAACTTCAGGGAAGAGATGCACCATCTTTAACCCTTTCAGTGCCAAGTCCGATTTTTGTATCAACCCATATCTCCTTGATAATTTTTCAAATTTATTGATTATAATAATGTGATACATTGATGGAAAGAGCTCTTATGGTTAATAGGCTTGGACATTTGGCGACACAATGGTTGAGTGTATTTTACGTGTGGTTACACCAACGTCGGTCTGGTTTGCATCACAATTTTCGGCGCATAAATTATGGTCGTCACGAAATTCCAATAGAGACGAGTGTGCGAGAGCTACATGCACACTCGGATGAGAGGCATGTGATATTCGCCGAAACATTATTTGCCGCACCCACTTGCCAAAATAGAAGTGTTTGTTTGCTTTGGTGTGAAAAGTTGCTTCTCGACATGTAGGAAATGTCTGCAATGCTTTGCAATTAACTGCAATAAAAATTTTGGTCTTTTCAAATTATGCATTGGCTATCAATTTTCATTAAAAAAAAAAACAACATTCCACAACACAATTTGAAGTGAGTCATCGAATAAATATGCACAACTAATTTTTTAAGCCTCGTGCATTAACACTGTCATGACAGGAGCTGTGCTGGTGCAGCATTAAATATCATGTGTCAGTGCATTCTCTTATATATGCGAGTACACCATGTGGAGCCTCGTATACTGGCTTGCAAGATCGAGTTAAACATTGCTAGGTCAATGTCTTCTCAAGAACCATCGGGCATATTTAGCTTATATTGGTATGGAGTGTCCTTCGGGTACTGGGGTTCAGATATGTTCATTGGGGTCATTTTTAGGAAACCTTTGAGGAAAATCAATTCACTTCAACTATTAAAATCTACCGTTTGAAATTACTAGATAAATGGGGATTCTCGTGTTTTCAAATATGGACAGAGACGACAGATTTAACTCTCCACAACCAACCGTACCTTATATATATATGCTGTTTAATACTGGTATACTATGTTTGAGGCAATGGGGAGGAAGTGTAGAGGGGAGGAGTTTTGACCCCCTACTTTTATCAAAATTTTAAACAGTTGGAAATTTCATGCCTGATACAACATTAGTTGTAGATATGATTTTCCTACCAGTAACAGTCCATAATTTCCTACTTTGGGTAACACTGTTGGACCGAAATGGCCACAAATTTTAACTCTATAGGGCATATCAGGTTGGAAATTTCCAAGTTCGAGAGCTTGAAGTACCGGTAACAGTTGTAATAATTCAAAAGGAATTTTGTGAACTTAGGACTGTGGTCTGGTTGTCTTGTTTAAAATGGTAACTGGTTGGATATTTGTCAGTGTTGTGCAATTAAAAATTTAAAGGCGTAGAGCTCTGCTCATCTGAGAAACTCCAGCTATGTCCCTGTTTATAATTACTTGTCTTAAGTGATTTTGACAATTACTGACTGTTGTAGTCTTTAGAGTCCCAGTCTTCTCAGTATTTACAGTCAGGTGATCGACCCCACAGTCATTGACTGTCTTGTTACAAACCCGATCGATCTTTCCAACTGGCCGCGATTAAAAATCTCTAATTGCCTAGTCACCAGGGTATGCTTACTGTTTTCCTTCGAATTGAGCAAATATGCATCAGATACACATAGGTATAGATAACACTATGCACAAACTCGCAAATAAATAAAACTACCCATTGCGTTCAGATATCGTATCGCCTATTTTCGCTATATGTTAATACACCGCAATTTTGTTATTGCGATGGTCAATACAAACTTTCAACGCCAGGGTTTAAATTGAATGGCGGGGCCTTTGAAGCAAAACACTTTTTAGCTCAACTTTACTATTGTCATGCATGAGTTGGTATCCGTCGTCCGTGTGTGTGTGTCCGTCAACACTTTCTATTAGAGTAGGTTATAGGTCGTACCTTTGGTCGGACTCATTATGAAATTTGTCTTGGCTGTTGACATTGACATGTAGATGGGAACGATTCATTTTGGGGTCATTCGGCAAAAACCATGGCCTCTAGTGGCCATGTTGGGATTTCAAAATTCAATCCATCAGCACGGGCTACAGGCCGGAATGTTCGTCTGATCATCATGAAATTTGTCGTGGACATATAAGAGAATGCATTGGGACATGCTTTTCGCAAAAAATCAGGAAGCTCCAATCATCGAAGGTTAATGGAGAATTTTCGGCATTTACACTTTAAATCTGATAAAATAAACAGTTGATAATTGCACGCCTCAACATGTGATGAAAATTTTACACCTTATATATGTAGGTTCAATAAATTGTTCTCATTGTTTAGATTGTCATGTGATGGGAATTTTACACCTCATACACATGTATAGGTACAAAACAAATTTCTCAATGTTTGATTTTCTAACCAATAATTAGGGGAATTTGTTGTTTTTAGACCACAGTAGCATATTTTTCTATGTTTAGTCTTGTCAGTTGGTAAGTTCCAACCCAAGGGGGTGCAAATAGATCTTCGCGAACCTTGGTCTTCGATCTGGTTAAAGAGGGTGGACGGATGCAGTTGGAAATTTTAAGGTTAACATCCCCCCAAACGTACACCCTCGATCTACGTCCCTGGTTACAACGAAAAACTGCACAATGCGCCCATAAAGAGCTTACTTTAGCTACTCACGTGGCAACAATTCACTCTGCTGTAATAAAAGCCTATTAGAACCGATTGACAGGTTAGCGAGTCGTGAATACCTTAAATTAGCCCCTCCAATAGCATTTGCAAACGAACCTGTCATTGATGTCGGAACATAAATTCCGAGAATCCAACACGAGGCAAGAGAACGCGGAGCAGCCGACTGATAAGCAAACATTTGGCTAATTCTTATCACCAATCGTTGGGAACGGCGTGTGTTTAGAATTAATATGTGTTGATTTCACATGTTTAGGACCCGATATCGGCCAACAAAGATAACGCCGATCATTAGCGGAAGTTAACGAGATTTAGATGAAATAATTGATTCCCGTTTCTAATTAGAGAGGTCGAGAAATTGACAAATGTATCAATTAATGGAGATTCACGTTTCTGGTGAAATCAGTTATACTCATTTCGCGCTTTGTTGCCACTGCGCCGTTTAGGATTTGGATTCAATTTACTTGGGTTTGTTTAGGTGATTGATCTGCAAACATTCGGTTGGACGAAAAACTAGGAATATCACCGTCTCTCTCAATTGCAAGGAACAGCGTAAGAGGAAACAAATGCTGAACTATAATTTATGCTTGAAGCTCACAGGCCCCTTTAATGTGTCTCGTAATACTGTCAAAACAATATACACATCCAGAAAACACGGAATGCCTTCTTATTCCTACCAAGTTCACCAGACTGTACCAACACAATCGATCTGACATTTGTACACCTGCTGTAGTATAACCAATATTACTGAGTAAAACGAAGTGCGGATGGTCGAGTTATGCCGCTTGTTACACGTTTACACACATGCACAGTCGCCAGTTACGATAAATGCTGGAGTAACCAGTCGGACAAAAGCTATTGATGATTTTGATAAGATGTTTTCATAAATATAACTTTTCATCAAATCCAGTATCTGTGCATATATATGTTGCAAGAGACACGTATACACATGCGGGAATTAAATAGAAACAAAATTGTTGCAATAATTTAATTTCTTTCGAGCAACTGATAAAACAAGTTTGGAGTTTGGGATGATACCCGGGAAGATTTGAAAGGACTGTCAGCCCTCTCCTACAACCCACATTAGTTATGCTGTAATGAAGAGAATGCATTGGCCTAACAATTTTTTATCATATTTTTTAAATAAATGTTTCTGACAATTTTTAGGACATAAAATAAAAAACATCCATTACCCTGCAGGGATCCCCACACATATATAGAAGCATATAGAAGAGTGTCGTCTGCTCATGTTTGTCTGGGGCTCTGTATAGGTGAAATTATAATATTGTTAAAGAATACAAGAAACAATTATTAAAATTGTAACAAATTGTTAGGCCAATGCATTCTCTTATATGGTCGACTCGCATATATAAGAGAATGCATTGGCACAGGGTAAAAAAAATCCCGACTTCCGACTGGATTTGATATGGCGGGTCACATATATGTGAGTTTGTGAGTAGTCTCCTAACCGCCCATACACTGTATATAGGTGTGTACATGCAACTGATGAAAAGTGGGTTTGATTTATTAAATATGTATCTCCTTTGACATGCGCACCCGTGGTATGAGGTACTCGCTGTTGAAATATTTTCTGTTAGTTTGAATTTTGCTTTTGTTTGCTTGTTTAGTTTTTTTTTTGCATTCAGTATTTCATCGAATATGCGTGTACATGTAGCATGTAGTTTTCTGTTCCCGAACCACCCTCATTTCATTTCCGAACTCTCATTTAATTCTTATTTCCTTCCATCTTGAACACAAAATTGTGTGATTATTTTCTACCCCATTTTATTTACTTCAGTATTTCTTAAGGACCTATTGTGGCAATAACGTGTGCTCAAATCCCCGGCCCGTTGGTCATATTATGTTATTATAATAAATAAATTCTATTTAACTGTACTTTGGTATGAACATTAAGGGGTAAGGCATCTTGATACTAGAGTATATGAATACGGATAGTAACTTCGTTGCCTTGTGGCGGTTATTGCCCTCCACATTCTTGACAAGTTATTTTGTTCTTGTTGATTATTTGTTGTTTACGTTTATAATAATAAACAGTCCATTTGAATCTTAGCTATAGTGTTTTGATGTCACCGAACAAACTTATCCTATGTGTTCCCCTCTTGTTCTTGTATATAGGCATACTTAGATTCCGGAGAACATAAAATATTTTCAAACAAACACGTCTTGTATTCTCACGACTTTCACTCACCATCGATAAACTATAAAGGCAGGTTCTGTAGAAGAATTAAATTTGTCAAAAACCAATTGTTAGCACAGAGAAGTTCGACATCGTCTACAGAGGGGGGGGGGGGGGGCAAATAGTCGATAATTAAATAGACGAAATTACCGACTTTGCTTATGCCTCAGATACATATATAGTTTACTAGCCGTTAGTATTAGTTACTATAGTCATTATTTTTATCATATCGGAAAAAAATACCGAACTAACTATATTTGTATATACTTGATGTCACACAATGTGGCACATTTTTCTTGTGGAGGCGATCATTTATATAACTTTTTCCCCGATCTACGTTTACTAATTAATTTTGATCCAGGGAACACGAATAATGCGAGAACTTGGTGGGTTTAGTGTATACGGATTGTAGACTGTATGTCGTTTTAAGATGGCAGATATTTCCACCATCCCATGCAGATGGAAATTTAAAAGACTTGATGTCTCTGAACCGCATTCTTTGTAATCTATAGTCGTCATTGATTTAGGTACAATTCAATTAGTTTATTCTACAATTGCATGAGTATTGAGACAAAACATGTTTACAAATGAGAATATGAGAACATTGATATATACAATGTGTACCATGGGTCCTTTTGAGATTCAAAGGCAGATTATTCATCCCTCAGATGTTTTTGAATATAAAAAAAAATTCTGAAACTAAATTAAATCAGACTGAAGCTGAATCCTTATATGAAAATAATTTAAAAAAAACATGAAGCTAATATAGTACGCTGGCTGGTTTATTGTTTCAAATATATCCACTTTGATAGAAAACATGGACTCGCTTTTGAAAACCAAAAGTGACGTTTTGAAGGAAGTATCCAACATCGCTTTAAAGGCCCACTTCATGCTAGACCCCCCCCCCCCCCCCCACCCAGATCACATTATATAAAATATATGCCATATTATATACCATTTGAAAGAGGAAGCTCCAAAACATTGTATTTTCAACTAACTCGGTGTAATAAACTGTGAACATGTTGTTTTTGTTGAGGTACCGATGTGTGTTCTGTGCTTAAGTTCTATCTGGATTATCCTGCAAAATCTATTTTTTTCAATGGAAGGGGAATAACTTTATATGTTAGTTTGAATTCTGTTGCATTCTGGAAAACGATGGAAATGTTTCTGTGATTTCAGCTTTTTTCTATTACTCTATGGGCACCTTCTGAGACACAGAAGTTCCAAATGGTGATGACTTATAGTATTATTTTAATCATCTTTTATGTCATAGATTGTTATTATACCCGTATATCAAGGCACTATAAAAAAAAGTAATGGGTCTTGAACTGTGGATTACTGCTCTGGCTTTTCACTGAAACCACAAGTTTGAGGGCGTAGCTTCAATTCTGAAGAGTAACTTTCTAAAATAATTGCCATGACCATCATGGTTGAAATATCCAACTAGGTGCCACCGTTACCCTTTCTATACTAAAAACTAAAAATTCGTTTGTTGAAATTATTATCTGAACATTTCCCACCGATGCATAGATTCATTCCGCTATAGTCTGTCGTCTGCTCACATTTCATGAACATCCCTCCAGATGAATAATATACCATTCCAATGTATACTTTCATGACTGATTGTTATAATCCATTTAGTACACAAAGGGTTAATCTGATAGTGAAAACATTCGACTGTTGCAATGGTGTCTATAGCTTTAAAACGATTAATCACAGTTGTCTGACCAATCGGTGTCCGACTATTTATTCTTGGAGCTTGAACGCCTCACACGATCAACAAAGAAAAGGGAAATTTTATCTTAAATCGTTGCTCTCTAGTATAAGCGCTAACCGATGAGTTTGAACAATGATGAACAAATGCGAAGTTGTCTATCTTGAAAATTAATCTTCATAAGTAAATGACAAACGGCGCGATGATTCGATACAATCGCAGCCGAAATCATTTCACGAAGACGACATCGAATTATAGCTACGTCGTTATGATGACTGGGCAAAGCGTTCCCAATTGTCATTAATCGTGAATTTGAAATAATCATTTTGTCTTGAGCGCACATCAAAGTTGGAGATTATTGGCGAGGTCTCGAAGAAACGGTCTGACGGGCTCACAAATCAAGGGGAATAATCGTGATAGATGACGCGCTATTATTTGTTTATTAGCGGCCGATCTTTGTTGCAGAGATAAAACGACCAATCAATGAGAATATAGGCCTTATCTGCGGCATCGGCGACAACCAATTTTCTGAAACAAACGCGCTAATAAAAATGTTGCCATTCCCAACACGACCTGGGTCTCTGCGATTCATTGATTAGCACTAAAGGTTCTAGAGCTTCTAAAAATCTCGCTGATTAGTCGCGATTTAGGCTAATAATGTTCATTGTAGATAAGCGTATCTCCGATGGATGGTTTCAGGATGATAGTGCTTTTTCGCTGCCAACTTTAAGCAGGAAAGCAGACGACTATGAAGACGATATAGAATCACTTCTTGTGTGACAAACTACGTCGGTTCTCTTTAAAAACTTCCGAATATACACACACGAAGTCAGGTTAAACAGTGTTGTTATTAGTCCATCAAAAACTAATCGAAAAGTTATGAATAGAATAGAATATAATATTTATTGCAATACACAAATTATTTAGGCAGTTGCAAGTTACATAATGCTTAAACATGTAAAACACAAAATGATATACATTGCGTTTAATAAATGTTACATGCGAAGCATCATCATTCGACCACTGTGGCAGGTTTTTTTCTACGATAAGTTTTCAAAGATCCCCTTCTGAGAAAGAACAACCGGATCATGTTGCATACGGTATTTATAATCTTTGCATCATCATTTCTCATAATCGTTTGCAATTTTTAACTGTCACTCATTTTCGAAAATTCATAGTCATAATCTTCAATATCTCGATATAATCTTTGCCTCATATCGGAGTATGCAGTGACATTTTGGGAGTATGCATGGGAAGTTCATTGAATTGATTCATCAGAGGTACATTCTGTATCCCCATTGAAGTTTAGCAATTTTAAATGTTCTACACAGACGCTCTTTATTTTACCGATTATATGCAGAACACTAACAACAAACGCTCTTTATTGTACTTGCTGTAAACAGGGAGGGGGCTTTGGTGGAAGATGAAGTTCTAGACTCGTGGGACAAACTACATCAGTTCTATTTTGAACTTATGTACACCCATGGGCAGTCAGATGAAAACGGTGCTGTGCTTTATGCACCAAACCAATAATTTCTGAATATTCAGTGTATGAAATATTCAGTATTCATGACTATTAATTAAAACATTTCTCATTCCTAGTCTCGTAAACTTTCCTCGAAATAATACAATTTATTGCCTCAAATAAAAGCAATTAAGGGTACCATGTTTTCTTTGCCTTGTACGTATATATAGCATAACATAGCGTTATGTGTTAGTCGTTTCCTGATATGGAAACTTGAGCGTTTGTATCACTTGTGTGCGGAAAGTTGAAATTGGCTTATAAACTTATAATATCTGAAACCATTCTATACTTTTCTCCGCCAAACACCACCCGATCGGAATTATTGTTATCGTCAGAGTCGACAATTAGTTAGGAAAAAAGCAGCCTTACACTTTAACAAAGAATACGTTACAGACCTTACATAAGTGTTATTATATAAGATACGACTTTAACTATAGGCTAACATATGTCTGGCTTCGATGGAGGAATTAACATTTCATTCATACTTTTTACGAATTTCGTAACCACCAAACACCACCCAAAACAACGCTTTCACGCCATTAGGCCTCAACATATATATGTGCTGTCGGTTACCATGTATATATGTTCTGTATTTCTGTATAAATATACTTATTCATTGGTCCTCCTCCACCCCATGACTCCATAAGTATATAACCACCGTGATGACGACCATATACCGTACAAATGCTACATGTATATTCCTCCAATAAGATACCAAAATATAATATTAATTTGAATTATATTATTAGTTTATTCCCCCCCCCCAATCCCATGTATTTAATGTATTCACCGTACATATTCCAATCGACATGTGTTTAAATGGACTCGATGCCTTCGAGGTGGGTTCACGCGAAATAAACGTCTGTAAACAACTATCTCCAACACGTACATGTAAAAATAGATTGCTGTTCTTATTTGCATTATTAATAACTCTTCAATGATGATATTTCGTATATTGAAACCATTTTTATATAAACATTGCTGTTACATTGGAATTGTCGATACAATTCCAATAACATATCAAAATTGCATCAAAACTTACAGTAAACATTGGAAAAGGTCAAAGCATTGAAAAATATTCAAGACATATTATGGACTTACTTCAGTGAATATAACCGTTAAGTTAGTAACCAAACTCTATCTCCACTGTCAGAATGTTGCAATCAACTAAGATTATCGAAAATTCAAACCACATCGACTGGCCATTTAAGAGAACACAGCGTATATATATGAACTACGCACATATGTAAATATTTACTATTGTCCTTCTGGACGAATTATTGGGCATGAACATTACGCCAATGATTTCGCTACAATAGTCACTGCGTATAATTCGCTGCATGTTTTCTCCCTATTTTGATATCAAAATTAAGAACGAATAACTTATTTTGGCACGATTTTGTATTATTCCGTTCTGAACACACCAGCGGCGCTATTCACATCACTTTAAGACAATCACTTTAAGACAACCATGAACTATCGAAACGATCTAAATCATATTCAGACTAAAATAGTTGAATTTACTACGCGATTAGCTATATGTTCATTGACAAATGCATGTAACAGTTTTGTTTACACAGCACTGGTTTAACACACGTTATTTTGTTATTGGAGAACTATCAATAATGAATATAAGAACAAAGTTGATATATTTCTCCATGTTATTTTTAGTGGTGATGTTTCACAGATTTGTATATGGTTTGCACATTTACCCACTGCGGAGGACTTGTGTCCATTTAAGAGTGGAGTTCCTACATTTTATTTATTTCAGTGATGGCGACGAGTAAATAGATTGTAATATGTACATTGATGTATGTCTGCGACAGCTATACGACGTGTAAATTGTACTTTAAATACCGTAATTCACACATTTCAGTCCATCATTTTAACCGTGTGTTTATCAACGGGAATAGTTTCATTATCTGTACGCAAGTGGTTTATCTTACACAAACTAGCTTCGTCGCAAATAATAAAGGTTTTTTGGTGCATTGGCGCGGAATCGCAGACAAAAACAAGATCATAACAGAAATCGCTTTAAAATTGATAAACAAACTAACAAAGTAAAATGAAATTGAAAGAACATCTGCATCTGACATCAATCTGTTGAATCGAACAGTTTTTGATAAACGGTAAGTTATTTTCCTTGGTTCGTAGTTCTTCATCGTTTGCCGAGGGCCAAAATGTCTTCATATGCTATGGTAGCACGATCCGTTACAAGAGATCCCCGACAAAAGATCAACAACTATAGGCATTCCGAGAAATGCTAACTCTGCAAAGCCAATGGTATCAACCAGTGATATCACTGGTATCAACAGGGCCCCTTACACCGATCATAGCGCCATGTTATACATTTAATATTAAAACAGGCTGAGCCAATACCCAAAAGATTATATAGCTAACAATATATAATCGGGGTTCACGATTACATTGCTATTGCCATATACTCGCGACCACACGTGGCACGTGATGTTCGATTGAATATCAGAATATAGGATATCATATAATCCCATATTCCATAATATGTCAAATATTTAAACCACACAATTAGATTCCTCGTATCACGGAGAATATGTATCAATCTGGTGGAAATCGGCACTAAACATATTGTTTATCCATTTGTGTGTGTCTCTCACCCTCTGTGCACCCCTGACTCGAATGGCCCCACTTTTGACATCTTTAAACCACACAGTTAGATGCCTGATATAATGGAGATGATTATTTATAAGTTTGGTGCTAATCGGCGACTAAACAAATTTTTATCAAATGTAGTGCCCACCCCACCCCCACACCATCTCACACAAACAGCACCAATATGGCGTCAATAATCACACGATTATATTCTCCGTATCATGGATAAGAAT
The DNA here is from genome assembly GCA_032622095.1 of Siphonodentalium dalli. NCBI lineage: Eukaryota > Metazoa > Mollusca > Scaphopoda > Gadilida > Siphonodentaliidae > Siphonodentalium > Siphonodentalium dalli. Next base: position 130,091,307 of record CP136062.1, on the reverse strand, counting down.
GTGTATCAATTTGGTGGGAATTGCCGCTAAAAATATTGTGAATCAATTTTGGTGCCCCTCTCCCTTTCAGTTCACCCTGACTCGAATGACGCCACTTTTGACAGCTTTAAGCCACACCATTAGACTCCTCATACATTGTGGATGATTTTGTATAAGTTTGGTGGCAATCGGCGACTAAACCAATTCTTATCAAATTTAGTACCCACCCCTCCCCTCAATCTCATTCAAACGACACCAATTTGGCGTCTTTAAATCACACAATTAGATTCCTTGTATCATGGAGAAGAATATTTATCAATTTGGTGGAAATCGGCGCTAAAATTATTTTTATCAATTTTGGTGACCCTCTCCCAATCCGTGCACCCCTGACTCGAACGGCGCCACTTTTGACATATTTAAACCACACCATCAGATTCTTCATATCATGGGGATGATTATATATACGTTTGGTGGCAATCGGCGACAAAAACAAATTCTGCCACTCCCCCTTTTCTGCCCCTGACAACAACGGCGTCACTTTAGAAATTTGTAACCCGCACCATTATCTTTCTCGTAAAAAGTTACCCCTGTTAGACCCCTTTGGTGCCATCTAGATGGTTCCCTGTGAATTTCTATAGAACACAGACAGACATTCGCAAATATAGATATTTATTGAGTTGTTTGACCTGAAATTTGCTATTTCATTTCGCCGGTTTTTGATCACAGACAAATTTTGCTAAGTCCATGCAATGGAACACACATTTTGTTTAAGAATAGTTGTGTCTTCTCAATCTTAAATGCATAAAGAAATTATTTTGTGCACAATCTAGGGAGGACATTACTAAAACAACAAAATATCCCTTCATTTTCCTTTAGTTTTCAAAATACAACACCATAAGAATGGATTTGAGCTAATTTTAGCTAAGTACATAGCCCGAAAAATATTAAACGTATCTGGGAAATGTTTTCTGTTCTGCAATCAGGAGTGTGTACTCTACAAAATGGATATACAAATGGAAGGTCTAGTGAAATAAAGTTTTCTATAAACATTCTTGAAAAGCCATAAATTGAGTGTTTTACCAAATTTTGACAAATTTATTTAACAAAATTCATCAATTGCGCATTTCTTGATTCTTTTTTTATTTTTAGTATGTTGTGTGTGATGAGTTAATGTACTTATACCCACTGCGGAACTTTGTATTGCAATTAGTTTGAGGTGAAATTATAAATGCACTTGACTAACAGAGAGCAAGATGCTATACATATACACCAATACCCACATATATATAGGTTATATGTAAAAAAAAAAAAAAAAATGGTTGTCGACCGCAATATTTTCTTACTTAATACATTTTCGGAATGTTCATTTCGCCATTTAGGGGGCATATCTATCGATGTGGCTACGGCCCTGTGATTAATGGCGCCTTCTTCGCAGGAGGCCTGCTATAGTTTTTACTCTTATATATGCGATGTCAGCCTATTTTTCTTCAAGAAAAAAAGCAGAAATATTTCACGGAAGATTGTGGCAAGTGGGCTCGTATGACTAGCGGGTATATAAATCACAGACAATTAATATTTTTTGTCAATAGATTCATTATATTACTGGCGGATATGACTTCTGGCTGTGTATCTAAGTAAACACAAAATGATATTATTGGAGATTCATTTAACTTATTATTAGTTATTTTTGAGAGGTGCCGTACTTTCGTCAATTGAAAAACACTTGCCACACGCTTCTTCTAATGAGGATAATACGTTCTGCACATGCCATGGCAGTTATTCAATTCCTATTATCTAGCTAATAAAACGTTGTTGAAAAAAACTGACCGAAATGCGATAGTATTTCCCCAAGAGTTTTGACATTAATTTTTATAGTTTATTAGTGCAACGAGAACTATGATAACACTCATGTTAAAATCATTTCTCAATGCGATGCTCATTATAAAGACAAAAAACAACTGTACTCTCGTGTGGTAGAACCAATTTGTTGATTTTTCCGGCGGTTTTTGTGAAAGTGAGAGCTATTCACGAGATAAGATCGGCATTTCACGGAACTACTCCTGCGAATCACTGATAGATCGATAAGAGTAATATTTTCGCTTCACTCGACCGTGACGAATACATCGTTGCACTTTTTTGTCTCTGCACCTGTCTACGGGAATCACAAAGATAAAACCGACGCTTTAATCGCTCTTGTAGTTCGGGGATGCATGCCAACTTTACACAGCGGATGTCATTCAGAGATTTTCTGAAGCATGACTTACTTCAGTGCCGGATGATACCATCAGCGCCTTACTTTTTTATATCCAAGGGGGTATACTCATGAGAATGAACACTGCCTATATTACCCGTAATTGGCGGTTATTATAACAACCTAGCGTGCGAAGAAACACTGGAGCATAGAAGATAAAAGGAGAGATGTTTTATATTAGAACCAAGCCCTCATGCACTATACATATATACCACCAGACATACACCTATATAGTTCTCAATGGTAATCGACAAATATTGATAGTGGTGTCGGCAGGATTTAGTCGGAAATATGGCTGGTTGCCATTCATCGGAAAGCTCTCACTGAGAGCTTTCCGATGAATGGCAACAAGCCATATTTCCGACTAAATCCTGAAAAGTTACCCATAATTATTACTGTAGTCCCTGCATACCCTATGCCTAGCCGCCCTATATACCTACAGTGACAATTTCCTTTGATTGTGATATTGAGTTGTTACCCCTACATATTTAGTGCCCCCGTGGCTCATTCGGTAATGTAAATACAGGGTTATTGCCATGGTATTGACCACTCGCAACCTACACTCTTATAACTAATGTGTAGAAACGATTACACATCAAATGTGTAAACCCGGTTAATACACATAGTAATGTGTAGTTTTACATACAAATACATTGACCAAGTGGCAAGTGCCGTTCTACACATAATGTGTATATTTTGTTACACACAATTGTGTAAGAACGTAGAGCATGCGCATTGCGGTGCCTTCAGTTTCATAGTCTGATACGTGACGGCCATATTGTTTGAGTATATTTTTTGGAATACAATCTACAGCGATAGTATACAAGGATGTAAGTTCAGAATTCAAATTTGTGGGTTTAGTATTAATAGTATATGAGGATTTATTTGTTAAAACTTTCATGGCGATTACTGCCCTTAGACTCTTGTTATGATTGTTGTAATAATACTAATATTATGCAATCATGCACGCCTCGACCCTGGTTTGTTCATTCAAAGCAAAAACTCACAGTAGAGAACAAAATACTACATACCACTATGCGCCATGCAAGTTTTAACATATAAATCTGCATATATCTTTAATACTATACCCACAGGTCGGACTACTGAACTTGCATTTCTTGTCTACGAACTGTGTGTGTAAGAACCTACACAAAATGTGCAAGGGAAATGTGTTGATTGTATACACACAGTTGTGTATAAATGTGTAAAAATTTACCCATTTATGTGTAAAAATTGTTACACAATTTGTGTACGAATATGAAACTACACATATACTACACAAATATGTTTAAGATCAAAATTGAATAATGATTGTGTAGCAGGGCTACACATTTTGTTTAGAAAACCTACACATTAGTCATAAGAGTCTATATTGTTCTCCATTGTAACTAATTTCAGATTTTCTGTGTTACATCGTATAGCCGAAAATCGTTATCTAAACGCATTGAAAGAATAGCAAAAGCGGATGGGGGTTAAAACTATAGGGAGTTAATTAATATTGAATATGCGACCAGTTCAAGGGGGAGACGCACGTTTTTGGATAAATCCAGCCAAAACGGCAAAGATATTTTCAACAAAGAATTTCTCTGGATCTATCTGGCGAACTATCTTGAGTTTCACATATCATCAACTTAATTGTATATAGAATCAGAACAGTTATTAAGAGACGATACTAACAACGGATTTTGACAATATTACTTTCTTTTTGTCCCTTTCGGAACCAAGAACTGCAAGAATAATTAATAATTTCAAGCAACACTCTAATCACGAAATAGCTTATTGTCTTGGACCTATGAGAGGAGCCTTAATTTTTGTGGCTCAGTCGGTAATATGAATATATGATGTTACACCACTCACTTCAATCAGGGCAATACTGTCCTCAATTGTAATCAACGTGCTCTATAACTTGATCGAAATTGATAAAGCTTCGCCAGCGATGACCGTTATTAAATTATGAAATGCAGTTGTTTCCCCTACATCTTTATTGCCCCGACGCATCAGTCGGTAATGTGAATACTAGATTATTTGTATTGACCACGCACAACCACCATGCCTATAGTGATCTCAATGGGAGCTATATAATAAGCCATATAACGAAACTAAATTGAGAAAGTGTTAAATGCAATTACTGTTTCATATGATTTGAAGGGAGTTGTTTCCCTTTCATCGTGACGGCCATCGGTTGCTCATTCGGTACGGTGTACTCTCCCTGGCCAAATGGTCCTGCTGGTGTGCTATGGTGTTGGTGGGTCCTGCTGAATTGCTATATGGTGCTGTTAGGGCAAACTGATGCTGTTAAGAATTTTTTTCTTCTAGTGTCATTTTCTCGGTGGTCGACTAATCTGAACATATCCCCGAAAGCCAGTACGTATATCAAACATTCAAAAACAACTATTTTAATACTGGTTGTATTGGTTGTTACAAATCGAACATAATCCAGATGATTAATTATGTCGCTTTGAAAGCATCAGCCAAGGCATTGCTGAAATATTTAATAAAGTAAATAAAACAAAATTACCTTTGCTGCCGAAGTGATTGTCCGTGTCCCTCTAAATCACAATAACCCTCATAATAGTCTCACCAAGGTGGCGGTTATATAGTATCTAAAACCTAGGACAAATTGGTAACAATCTGATTTTGATGCTAAAAAATTGATGGGAACAAAATTCGCTAAAATATGATTTTGGGAAAATGTTCGACAGCTCTTCGAATTAGGTTCATATTTATGTCAATTTTGCTGTTCATTATAAGTCAAGTCAATCTGATGGAAAGAAACACCCAAATCGTGAACAAATTGCTATGCAATGTCTTTTGGTGTTTTGGATGTGACTATAACAACCGTGTATATCTAACACCGGACATTTAGCAATTTGTGTGGTCTTTCATTTATAATGAGTAATTTTTTTTTGGGAAAGTGTCTGGCTGAATATGTTCGCAATACAATGTCCTTGGTGGATTATCGACGATGAGTTGAACAGTTCAAAGCACAGAGTAATTGTCAACAATCAGACAAACGTTGCATGTTATATAGTGTACGGCAAATTGCAACTCACAATATATTTTGGAAGATATAAATGGTAGCACAGTGATTAATAAATACGGTGATGTTTTCCCCGACAAAAGGCAACTGAACGGCATAAATACGATTGGCTTACTGCAATTAAGTTGAAATAATAACTTGTGCCAAATCACAGTAATTCGCTACAATAATTTAAATGTGTTTAAACTGAGCCTAATATATTACAACAATCTGTGACCACGAAAGCAACATATAACTTAGTTTGGAATCAAGATGGTCTTCAGTTCACACTCCATCCATAACTGAATTTCACGAACAAGGTCTTAACTTAAGATGGTCTTAACTTTAAGTCTGGTGGTAGGTGTCATAAGATAATCTTTAAGGTAAAACCTAACTTGTGGTCCAATTTTAGTCGGAAAGATGGATGGAATCTAGGTCATGTATATAACTATAACTAAATTTAACTGAATGGAACCTTGCCAACTGGGAGGGGTATGTGGTGCCAGCTGTTTGATAGTTTCTTATGTCGGTTAATATAAGGCCGAATCGGACTGCAAACGAAACATAAGATTGTGTTGTGGTTATTTATTTATTGGTGATTATCCCTTTTCCCCAAGTGTAGCTACATGAACAATTACCCACTTGATTGCCACAAGGGTGTTATGCTTGTAGAATAAAAAAGGCTAATTGTGCCCAACCAACGCTGTTGTTGCAAAGGTTAATTACGATTTGTGGTATATTTATATGAATATTAAATGTGTCGATTGCTATGCCATATTTTGGTAAGAATAACGCATATGTACCCCTGTACATATCCACCCCGTGTACGTGGTATCGCCAAACCCGAGGGTATCGCCAAAAGCCGAGAACATGGGAGTCATTTTCACGTATATGATATGGGGATATGTTGGTTTCTCATCGTAAAACAGACAACGAACAACGTATGTGTATGTCCACATGAAGCAGGAGTAGATCTCCTCTGAGGTTCACACTGATGTTCGCAAATACAAGGGGGTCTGATCAAGGCATCGCTTTATCATTCATTCACCTTTTTGAGATCGTAAATCTGAATGCTGAGATGGATGTTCAATTAATTTCAATTGAAATACATTCATAATAGATATGTATACAATATTCCGAATATGTTGTGGGATTTATATTTTAGATGACATTCGCAGTCCAATTGATCAGTCTCAGATACACATAAAAACACTCGAAAATCATCAGAACTCCTTAAGTACTACGCATATTTACTGCACAGATGCTCGGCTTTTGGTGACATCTTCGTCTGCGGCATTAACATCTTTCTGTGCCGACAGTGGTCACTCCATATCGCGCGGGTATGGAAAACGACACGTGAAAATGACTTTCCCGTTTTCTCGGCTTTGGCGATACCCTCGGGTTTAACAGGTGCCGAAAAGTCCAAGGTGACGAAAAGTCAGGTGCCGAAACGTCCAGGTGCTGAACGGCAACCACGGGTGCCGAAACGTCCAGGTGCCGAAACGTCTAGCATTCGAATACACGGCACTGTATACGTATATATAATGTGCCGTTGGCGAATAATTAAGTAACCTCCCAAAACATTTACCACCAACCCACTGGGTTTCCATACCCTGCGACCCAAAATGGAAAAATGCCGGATATAATCTTTCTGGTCCGATTTGCACGGAATAAACACATTGCATGGTGGCTGTTGACGATTAATTAAGATTCCACTCACGGCATCCGGCGTACGCTGGTCTGGCATCCGGAATACGCCATAAGACCCCGAATCCGGCGTCCGAAAAGGGGGGTCGTCACCCTCATGACAGCACAGATGCACCGTTTATAAAACTGCCGCTTGCTGTGTGAGACTTCGAATTCTAGGAATGTAATTTGTATACAGGATTTCTTTTCTCTTTCTACTTTCCATGCAATTACGACTTTGCAGTGTTGTCATATTTTTGGACATTGTTTATCATTTTATCGTACCAACCTTACATATTTCCCTCTATTTTCAGGTAAATATATTAAAATTATCTACCAAGGTTATATGCGATTGGGCGACATGGACTATGTCGTCTATTATGATGGATTAAGCTGATGTTAAAGATGCATAGGTTTGGAAATGTTAAGTTTACCGTAAACGGCACGTATATATTTATATAAATGCATGTAACTCTGTCAAAATGAGTATTTCAGCGTAATGCACGATCATGCCTTACACATACACTCTTTAAAATATAGGTACTTCAGAGTACCTATGTAGGTACTAAGCTTTGTCCCAGGGGGGGGGGGGTACCAACTTTTTGGTACTCTAGAGTACAAAAATGTTCGGTACTCTGGAGTACCAACTTCTTGGTACTCTAGAGTACCAAATTGTTGGTACTCTGGATTACCTAATAATTATTTAAGTTCTACCCGGGCATTGTGCATATAATACCCACCCCGCATTTATATCACCGAAGCCATGACGCTCACGATATGAGGTGCCAAGAAATAGATGCTTTCATGATACGCCCTATATATTATCTGAAGTACCAAAATATCAAGACAGGTACTCTGAAGTATTTAGGTACTACGCATAGATCCAGCAATTTGATACTCCAGAGAACAAAACAGCCCTGATATCGGCAAATTTAACAATGTGACATGTTAGGTTCCAAATTATGCTGCCGCGTTTAAACATCCAATTAAGTACAAAACCACAAAGACTCCCTTGCATAGTGCTAAATGAAATAATCCGACAGACAGGGTTCGCGCTGCCACTTGCCAAATTTGCCAATGGCAAAAATAATTCACATTTGGAAAAAAATAGTTTCATTTTGCAAAGATTTTGGCAAGTCACTTTTGATTCCTCAAGAAAGTCTATTAATGTTTGTCAATCAATACCACTCATTTCAGGAAACGCTCATTATCAATGGTATTAGTGGTGATTTACACCTGTATAAGTTTATGAAAAGTTAACACTGATATCATTAGTATCGACGGGTGGAGGGATTGCTAGTGTGTCTGGTAATTGAAATTTAACGCGTCCATACATGTGTTATTTAGAAAATAAATGATCAATAAATTGTACTCATTTTTTAAATCGAACGTGCACATAAATTCCACGTAAAATGTGGAAGAATACGTGTCCGTAAATCTCACGTATATGTCAAGTTTATGGAAATTTACGTGACCCGTATATACCGTAACTCTAGACATATGGAAAATACGTGACGTTTACGTGAAATTAAATTCAAAATTTCACACAGTGTATATCAATGTAAATAGTTATTATATACAGAACTTTCACAATAATATATCTATTGGGTTCGAAAACCAGGTTTGTCTGATTTGTGTAATTGTAAGATCGTTAGAACTATAACTTGATCAAATTTCAGCCAATTTGAAATTCTGTTTCGACAAATTTACACTTATATGTAAACTAAAAAACTTGACCAGGCCATCTTTGATACGTAACCCCTGTTTCCCATACATGAGTTGGTAACTTAAAGTTCTTTCCAGTTAGTATGAATGTCGCTTTGCCTTACTTTACCTTAATTGTCCAAAACAAGGACATATAGACATACCAGATTAACGACTATTAGTTGCTTTGTTGTGAACTAATCATGCCGTACCATCTAGATCGATGTATATCCTTTCAACATTAAGTTAATCTTTGGAAATGAAAGAATACATTATTGTTGTGTCTGTTTTCAAGATTGATGGTAAAAGGAAACGCATCAAGGACGTTCTATATAAGGACGCACTCAAGACTCAGATAGGCAAAGCTTACATTGTCCAATAATTGCATGCGACATTTAGACATACAGCGAACGTATATACACAATTCTCAAGTGTTATGTATAGGACAGATTATCTAAACGAGTGTCTTCGGAATTAAGGTGTGTGCGTCTTGTTTTGGGAGTTAATAACTATATTCGCTACGCGAGTGAGTAGAGTTAATAACTCACAAACCAAGAAGCATACACCCTTCGTAATTCTGAAAACACGAGTGACATATGTCCTATTTAGACGATGAATATAAACCCAGTGATAACAGAACATTTTGAAACTAAATTAATGCGTGAGCAGTCGGAGTAACATTGATTAGTTCTATATATATATACAGCATTTTCAACGAATGTTTTTATTTTCGACCCCCCCCCCCTCTCATTTCCCCAGAATGTCAATTGCAACAATTTTAAGCGGATTATTGATAATCGTGTCAGTGATTACAATTGGTTTGGAAACGTTGGGGAAGTGCTGTTCATGAAACATTTGTATCTCAATAGTTAGATATAATTGTCTTGAATTATCAGAGGATACATTTTAAACAGAGTATTTGCGATTACTTGCAACATTAAAAGAGTAATCTATGTTATTTGTGTTATTTTTCTCAGAGAATACAAGACGCAGACGTACAAAACTTAAATAACAAATAAGAAACTAAAACTATTCAAGTTGAAAACACGTTCAGTATCAGTTGTATTCTGTTAAATGCAGACAGCAAATTGTGTGAAATGAGTAACATATTTTGTGTCCTCTTATTTCGTCATATTCCCGTCTATTTCATCTGATTCGGGATAGAAATACCCTGGCAGCTCAATCGTATATAAAACGAATAAGCATAGTTTTTCTTAACCGGTGTTATTGGCATGTGATCACCAGGGTGTCTGCTTCATTTTAGAAAACAAGTAAAATGAATTTGTTCTTATAATCTGAAACTAACCGCAAGTTAATGTGATATACTCATCTATTTTAAATACAACTTTGGTATATGTAATACTTAATGCAGTTTCTTTCGTAGTTAAAAAATGTTTTTTTTATTGAAAATCACAATAACCTACCGAAATTAAAATAGCTGATCCCTCTTTTAGTACCAGTATAAAAGCCTTCTCATATAGCTACAATAATTAACAGCCAGCTGGCTACAATCTTTAGGAAGGGTAATGCAGCCAAAACTTTCAATTTCTTATGGTATCAGTTGGGGCAAGATATCTGGCCAGCGCATGAGAAGTGGACGTGCTGCCCAAACTTCCTTATGGTATCGGGTAAGAGAAAAGCCAGCGCCTAGTGCTGCCCAAGATATTAATAGCATATGGTATCGGGTCGGGCAGGATATCTGGCCAGCTGGGGAGTCAATATATATCAGTAGTTATCAATCCAACATATATTTTTGTGACTTCTGTCTGTCTGTTTGTTAGCAATGGCCGGGAAAACTGCCGGACGGATTTCGACGAAATTTGATACCTATGGGTACTTTTGTCCGGGAAGTGTTTTGGACGAATCAAATCGTGACCCCGACCTGACATTCAAAATCAAGGTCAAATCGCGCCTTTCGGATGGATTTCGACGAAATTTGATACCTAGGGGTACTTTTGTCCGTGGAGTGTTTTGGACGTTCAAATCGTGACCCCGATCTGACATTGACCTTCAAGGTCAAATAGCGCCTTTCGACGAAATTTGATACATAGGGGTACTTTTGCCCGGGGAGTGTTTTGGACGGGTCAAATCGTTACGCCGACCTGACCTTGACCTTCAAAATGGTCAAATCGCGCCTTTCGACGGACGAAATCAGCCGAGTGTTTTCGACGGGTCAAATCGTGACCCTGACCTTCAAAATGGTAAATTCAAGGTCAAATCGCGCCTTTTGAAGGATGAAAGCAGAGGGGGAAACAGCCAGGACGAAGTCGGGTCACCCTGCTAGTATATATATATATCTGTCTGGATTTTTCTTCCCGACCCCTAAACCGATTTCAACCAAATTTGGTGTGGTGACTAGGGGTACCATAACGGAGGTCATAACGGCGTTAAGTTTGTCCAAATATTGATTTTAACAAATTTAATTTTTAAAATGGAGCTTGTTATATATAACACAAGTGTTTAGGGTGTGTGTGTCTATTTGTCTGTAACAGTGTTCAGATTTTCAGTATATAAAGAGCGTTTGGAGAGCATTTATCCCCATTACACCACAGTAAACGTTGTACGCAAACAATGTAGTTGTGTCAGGTTATAAACATGTTCACTGACGATCTGAAAATTGATTTTACATTTAAAAACAAATTATGGATTAATCCCTGCCTTATGTGTTAAAGGCACGAACGGCTGACTTATGTCTTAAATATTCATATTTGTTCAAATCGCCATCAACAGAAGGAATATTAAAATATATATAGTTTTGTTCATATGCCAAACATAATCATCACGTAAATATTATATTGTCGTTAAGACGTCGTGTACGTAAACAAGAACCTGCTCGTGTTACAGAAGTTTTGCTTGTTTACATAACAGCGCAATTCTATTGGCTAATCACACATAAATGATATAAACGCTCTTTATTTTTTCCATATCAGGAAAACAGTAACAAATAACACTCTTTATTTTTACCATATCCCGATCTATAAACAAAAGCCAGGTTCTGTAACGTTTTTGGCTTTTGTTTACATAACAAAGGAAACATTTGACAATAACATACTGTTTATGCCATATTTCTGATTGGAAAAGAACCAAGTCTGTCTATATTTTACTATTCTTTCTGTTTATGGCGGTTTTTGACGGAGCTGAATATTTTAAGAGCATAACCACCGCCAACGCCGCCCGTATCTTTAAGAACTGTGTCGAAAGCGATTGCTCTGTGGAGATTATAACATATTTAGACATGCACCGAATGAGTTGTATACATAAAATGACGTCGATTTTGACAGACAATACTCTAGTATTTATATTACCCGGATACCATTTTCTCACTGCAGGTTGAATCTTGTATTAGTATGAGATGCTAAAAGTTAAATTAAAATGGGTAAAATTACTGCCGACGAAGTTGTCTCAATCCATCATAAGCACAAGATGTCAGCACTGCAACAGAGTACCGAAAGAAATGCAGATTCAATTCATGTGAAATACAAAGTGTTAGAAAACAATGCTGCCAGGAAAAGAAATAACTATACCTGGTAATAACATTTGAAGAGATGAAGTCAGAGGAAATTGGAACCAGACTAAAAGCAAGCAACGACAGGAAAAAAAAGTGAAGAAACAGCTGCAAGTTAGCATCCGAGAACAACAAAATTAAAGAAATGTCTGAGATGAAGAAGGAATATTTTAGAATGAAGATGTATCTCGAAAGAAAATGTCATCTCAGAATAATTGTTTCAAAATGAGACAAGATCAGGAAAGAAAGAAAACAGTAAACTCGGAACGCAAAGTGGTACGACCAATAAGAACACTTGATAAATGAGACGTAATAAGAGAAATATAGTATTCACGCTGCATGGCACTCCAAAATCAAGAGCCATTGTTATCACCAATGTAATATTTGCAACAACAACAAACACATTTACGACAGCGCGTCAGCTAATCCTGGGTAATAGAGGTACTGAAAATAGTTTGAAACCAAACATCTATCCAGTCTGCAAAACAATAACCGATAATCGAAACTTTCCAAAACGTTGGGCATAACTTAGAAAACATGGATGTGTATCAAGACGTAGCGTTCTTACTCCAGGGAGTGGATAAAGTCTAGGATACCCACAACCACTAATTCTCTTGTTCGTCAATTTCGGTGGTCATCATATGTTTCAAGACCACTGCCGTTAAAACGCGTTTAGAAATGACTTCTATTACATCTCCTTGAATGTTCCCACACAACATGTTATCAACGATTTCACGATAACTACCCAAATATCAGTATTGGGTATGTGAAGTTAATCTCTCCCAAACCTAGGAATGTACGACTTCTGAGCCGCCGAATGTGACCGTTCTGGGACCATGAAAGTGGATACAACTTCACAATTAAACATGCATCGAAGGTAAATGTGGAAATGAGGTGTTTACAGGATTAAAGAGAAAGTGTCAAATAGTTTGTGTTCTAAACGGAAAGAAGAAAGTTGTGTGTCAGAGTGGCAACGTGTTAGTATAGAGTTCGCAGACAAGGGGATTGAAAGGGACTCAAGGGTAGATCACGGAGTTAGTTACCATTACTCTGCAAATCGAGGATTTGGCAAAACAACTCAAAGATGATGTTCATAATTTATATGGTCATTTATTCCGAGCACAGTGACAACTGAATCAATTAAAATATGCAAAAGAGAATATCCCAGCTAAATAAGCAGCAGTTATCATGGATCTTTCATATCACTACATATATCTGTGACCCACGAGGAGGTACAAGGTGCCCACTGGGCATCCACCAGGCTACCGCCCATCCAGTTATGATATGTGAATGCTTCTGATACTCTTGGGAGAATAACCCATGTTGTGTCCCATTTCTGATGACAACTTTGCTGTTTACTATTTCCTACGAGTTTCGTATAAACTGTTAATTGCTGAAATTGGAATAACGTCCATTCAGGAGTTTTCTGATTGCTGCGCACATCAATATCGACCAAGGCATTGTTTTACTGGCATTAATCTGAGGCCTGCATATCTCAATATCAAGATTAACCACCACTACTTCGAGGCATCGCATGGTAAGAATGTATCTGATGGACTTGCCGCCATTGTCAAATGTGGAGCTATACAAAGGCTGTAATCAGAAGAACTGTCAGCATAAGTAATTATTCTGAATTGTTTCAATTCTGCAATAAAACTTTGAACTAAAATTGGACACAACGTAATCCCGACAACAGCAAAGAAGTTCGAAAGGTTTGAGCGAAGATTTATGTACACCCCAAATGAAGACATTGTTCGAGAGCCGCCCAGAATGTGTCCAAGTTAGTTCAAATGGAAAGCTGCGGATACGTAACCTGTCATGATTCTATCACAGCTATCAGAAAGGGATTGGAAAGTGTGGCAACATTAGCCAGTTGGAAAATTGGAAACATGTGAAAATGGGTAAGTAGTTCAATTGCATGTATTTTTCGTCATGCTATGTTATTAATTGGTTGTTTGACAATGACCGTTTAAAAGGTTGATACCTGTCGTATTGGCCAGAGACTGACATGTCATATGGTTGCTTCCACATACAGCTAATGTGTAATCTGCTCTTGTGGTATATTTCTGCGACTATGTGTGGATTCTAACTCAATCTCATTGTATGATTTAATATATATATATATATATATATATATATATATATATATATATATATATATATATATATATATATATATATGGACAATTTATTCAGCAGGTTGTCATGTATACTACACCTGGAGAACTAACGTTAAGCTGAAACAAGTATCTCATGTTTCGAATCCCGAGCAAATTAATATATGATCATGTGGATCTATTCATATAGTTTGCATTATGGTGGGAGGTGGGCTGCGGAGCTACCAATTAACAGCCAGGGGCCTATACTATAGAACACAATTATTGTAATCACAAGCTTCTGTGGGGCACACAAAAGGTGTCGATTACCATAGACCTCCACTCTTATTCTAACAGTGTATAGGCGACTTCTTGTAATTCCGCGTTCACATGCATGGTGACCAATAAAATAATAAGTTTTTCACATGTGACTTGATTGACCAATGAAAACAATTATTCCTCGGAGCACTCATTGATATGTTATCGCTAGTGCATGGGTGGGCCGTGTTCAATTTGATTAGTGGTAATCGGTATCCTTTAAATAATCGCTCAGTGAGTACACCGCAACCGTTCGTGCATTGTGTTATATTTCATCAATGGCTGTCGTCTGTTCCAACAATTCAAGCCGTACGATGTATTTCAATTTCAAGTTGGTTTGTCATTCAGAATCGCTGCAGTATTCTATTGATAATATGTACAAGAGACGAAGCTAGAAGGTCTCAGGTGCAGGTTTAAACTCCAAGTTGTGTACCCCCAAAGTAGACCCTCTAACAACGTCCCTGCACGAATGTCATAATTGGTCAATACTCCAATACAGACTTTAGGTTGTTTACCACGAGACAATCGCTTGATTGCCGCAGTGTGAATGCCATTCTAATCAAACCCAATCACCCATCGGCAATGAGCCCACAAGCACACGGGTATAATCTACATTATTACAATACAGTGGTCTATTGCACTTGCCCGCCTCCTGTGTACCTCCCTTAACCTTGTGATTACAATTATTATGGTCCATTGTACAGGGCCCTGGTCGTGGTCTTTAAACATGCACCATTAATTCCAAGCTCTCAATTACACAGTGCTTCTCATCTAAGACGTACATGTATGATTAGTGCATACTAGTCTAGCGAAGATTGTGCACATTGAACAAATGTTATCATTTCTACTTCAGATAATGTACCGCAGTACGGTATTCGAATAGGGGCCTGGTTTTGTGTGATTTTTGGAGTGATTGGTGCATGGGTTCTTAACATGTTAGCATATGCATTTAGATCCAAATTATCACAAAGAAAAAATCGAATTAAATTCCATCTATGTTTGCGCATTTGACCTTGATTGCAAACAATAAGCCTATGCAAGTTGCAAACTAATGTCTGTAGTAATATGATGTAATACGGTACGATGTTTGGTCGATAGCTAAAAATGTACATGTGACGATGATGCTCCAGCATATAGTTTTATCATGTCACTTTTGTTCGAGTCCTCGTCCAAGGCTAATACATTAAATACAAGTAATGTGACTAATGTCCCAAGTAAATACGGTATGGAAATTCTTTAACATCAATGAAAAGTTTATTAGAGTACCTTGAAAATATTCACCATAGTACCAGGGGGGGGGGGGTCGGAAAAAAACTTCAGGCACGTATGGCATTTTTTCCCTTTCGATCATTTTTTGTACCCACCCACCCCCACCGCCAAATTTTTTTCCGTTTTCGGCAGTTTTTTCCGACCATTTTTTGACACCCACCCCCCTTTTAACACTAAAACAGAGATTTGCGGTGGGAAATTCACTGTAAACAGCTGTATATGAATTTATGTGCATACTATTTATCATGGATGTTAACATGGACATGTAAATAGGAATGAGTCATTTTGAGGTCATTCGGCCAAAAAAACATGGCTGCCAGCGGCCAAATAGGATTTCAAAATTTGCAACAAAATACAACACGATAACTGCCTGCAGTCAGTTTACCAGTTAGAATTACATTATTTCTCTCATTCAAAGTGGTTTTGAAGCCCAACTCATTGCCAAAACACTAAAAAAACAAGCAGGAATTTTTTTTTTTAGTTGCGGAAAAAATAGCTTTTTTTCACCCCCCCCCCCCCCCCCCCCTGATAGTACAACTAATTATGTACAAAGTCTGGACAAAACGAACATTAATTAGTGTGAGCTGATATGGATTACATTGTCCATTTTACAGGAGAAGGCATTTGCAAAGATGAAATACACGAAGATGTTAAGATGTAGTTTATGGCACGCACAATCAAGAACTCCTATTTCTGGCCAGAGAATAGAGTCGTTTGCTACGTAAAGCCAAAACAGAAATCCGGCTCTATGTCAGCAAGGACCTTTGTTATATCCGATTCCGATTATCTTTTTTTTACCAATAATTTCTGCAAACGAACTAGCTAATGGTCATACATGTGTTGAATGCGTCACTGCCAAGTTGACATGTATGTTAGTGGATTAAGCAATACATCGCGAGAGTCATTTTCATGTCAACAATGAATTTTTACTCTGATGCATTAAATGTATACATTGATTACATTGGGTAATTTACCAATTTCATGTAAGTAGTAGGGCCAAGTTTTCTGTCATTCACATAGCATAACCACTGGGTGGCGAACAGAGTGAAACTAGAGGTGTGACTGTCCCAATGGGACTAAGGATACACACGTGTTTTTAAAATACTAAGATGTTTCACATGTCAGTAAACATTTAGTTAAATAATAAAATAACAGTTCCCATTGTAGGTGCACAACCCTAACCCTAATCTTAAACCTATTGACCGAATATAGGTAAATGTAGGAATTAAAGTTTTAGTCGAAAAAGGGGAATAACTCCACACAAAAAGTCGGACAGACATCATAATCTCAGGTGCACAGGTCCCCGTGGTACTAAATATCAGTGCCAAGATTAAAAAACATTGACCTTAATATGTAGGAATAAAAGCTCGGACAAAATTATGCATGTTACAAAAATTTCTAAGTTAAAAAAGGGGGATACTCCACCAAAAAAAGTCCGACAGACGTCATAATCGCAGGTTCCCATAGTGGTTGATATCTGTGCCAAGTTTCACGGAAATTGATCAAAAAAGCGACTGAGAAAAACTCCGGACAAATTTGTGTCCACGGACAGACGACGGACGGACAAGCTGATTCCAGTATACCCCACTAACTTCGTTGCGGGGGTATAAATATGACAGAACCTAAGTGAATGTGTGACTCAGGTGTTAGTCAGAGTGTACTGTTTGTCTGGCTGCACACATTTTTCTATGTTAATATGGAAATTGAGCTATATGTTTTGTTTTATTGTGATTTGCGAGTAGAAAGTTGACAGCTATCAATATGCTACCACCACCACCACCACCACATGACCACCGGGTTTTAACGCATTCGCGCTCTCCTTCAACCAGTCCTAATAGCATATGAATGGCATGTGACCTATGGCTAGTAGGATTCGTAAAATGTGTATAGCTGTGTAATGGTTTTAAACTAATTAAACATTCTTGTTATTTTACAATATGTGTTAATTCTTTCCGTTTAAAAGTTATCTTCTCCAAGAGTACTATAAATTGTTACATTTAAACTTGATAAAATTAGCTTTGTAATCAAATATATTTGTTTTATAGTATGGAAGTGATAATTGATATTGAGTTTAACGTCGCTTTAGTCGTTATGCCATATCACGACCATGAAAGTGATATTTAGTACAGAGACATATATTAACAAAGACCTTTTAAAGGACAACATATTTTCCCCGACTTATCATTTGTCGAGACATGTTTCCAAGATTCTCAACATGTTTATCTTCACACTTCTCAGTTTGACAGGTCTGTTCAAGTTCTCTGAAATATATTACAATGCAATGAATGTCGGCAAACTTTCTATGCTCGAGTTACAAGACTCTGGTGTCTACATTGAATGAATGTTTTAAAATGGTGTCCTCTCCGAGAAAAAGTCAGTGGAAATTGGCGATTTTTCAAAACGCTCCTTTTGATTAATTATTTGTCGAATGTTGAAAATGTTCTCAATATTACAACCCTCGAAGCATGCACATCAACTTGTCAAGCAATATCGTAACATAACTAAATGGTCTGGTTGATTTAGCATCGGGCCCGGAATAACATGTTACTGAAGCGATTCTGATATCATTCGACGCGGAATTTACTGCAGAATAATATATCCAAAAAGCCATCTTGGGGAAAATTCACAATTCAACATGGCGTCCATGATTGATGGCCGTCGGTATCAGAAAAAGCTGAATATCTGTGGTAGGTGTGTCAATTAGTATATACCACATTAGTAATACATTGAAATATCTAGTCGTAAACCATATCTGTATAATGTCTGTCCCACAAAACACTCCAATTATCATAGGAGGAATGATTCAAGAGTATCAGAGAAATTTTTAATCAGACGCACGAATTATATCTATAATAATTATATCTCAGGAGAGAGCAAGCGAGAGTATGGTTTCAGAGATCGATTAAATCTGGATATTTTGTCGTCCAGAAGTCAAGAAACAACACCGTTTTAATTATGTTGTTTCCTCTAGCATTGTGCAAGGGATGTGTTATTAAACAGTTGCATTGAATTTAACAGGGACGTATTATTAATTATGTGACCATTTCTAGAAACAGAAGTATATGAACTCAGAGCAGTCTCACGAATGTGGCAGATGTTCATTTATTTTGATATATATACAATATGAAAACTTTCAAAATTCACTGCTATATAACTATTTGATAGATAAGCATATAATACTGGGTAAAAAGTGCAGTTCCTTGTGTCCGTTTCTGACAATATTAGTCATAGATGGCTTCATAAAACGATGAAACACGAATAACTTGATTTTATCACAAGACTGAATGGTGGTATAACATGAACGCAATTTATCAAAACACTAAGCAGTACCAATCGATTATCTTCAATAAATTACAAACTGAACTAAAATTGCCTACATACTTTGTGGTAGAAACTGATTATACATGTACCCGATAGGTACTACCTTTTCTGCAACTTGTGTATCCCTTATGTCTGAAGTTACATATATCTGCTGTACACACAACCACAAATAACAACAGCGTTAGTGAATGGGCGACTCTCAAATAACAGCTTTACACGCTGACCACCCGATAGTTAGCACAACTATGTGAGTGTGGTGGTAAGATGTTTTCACACAACAATGTACAGCACACTAATATTGTGCATATCCAGTTGTAAAGTGCGGACAGAAGGCATTTGAACACAATGTTCCGATAATAATCTGAATTGGTAGCAGAATGAACATTGGTTTTACATAAAATGCACTGCGTACCTTCTCTTTAATTTGTGAGATTAGTGTTTCATCACAGTATAAGCATTTCGGCATACGTGTATGCTTTGTTATCAAGGAAAATGTTCAAAATCCCGGAAATGTAAAATGTATTTATACCGTAGGGTATGCACTTCGGTTTCTGCGTTAAATTCAATAATTCATCATTATGCCGAATGAAACTCAAACATTACTTCGTCTATTGCATGACCGAAATTAATTGTTTTGGCCCAACTGTTGGAGGTATTAAAAGTAGAAAATCCAAACTTTAAAGAAGTAAATCATTGGATGTACCTTGGGTTGCAGTGACCGATAAATTATTCAGATTGATGTTTAGTGATATATGTACCTTTAAAGATATCGAACAACGTACTTGTATACTACCCATTCACATTTTAACTCCCATATGGTTATCCAGTGTGTTGCTTTCGTCGGGCATGTCTTTGAGTTGCGGCCGTTTCGACAGCCATTACATGGCCGTGATTGTAGTATATTATTCCGTGTCACTCTATTCTCGTTCATAACTTATTCCATGCATTTTATTACTACCAACCGATCAACCATGAAATCGGTGCCAAAATCCTGTATCCCAAATTTGACCATTTAGTAGAAACGTCTCCTTTTGAGGAGCTCTACACATTTTCCCCATATTTGATTTTCTTGGATCTTGGATGTGTTCATCTACAGTGTTCCCCGCATCGAATGACACAAAAATCAATAA
Source organism: Siphonodentalium dalli (assembly GCA_032622095.1). Classification (NCBI taxonomy): domain Eukaryota; kingdom Metazoa; phylum Mollusca; class Scaphopoda; order Gadilida; family Siphonodentaliidae; genus Siphonodentalium; species Siphonodentalium dalli. The sequence continues at coordinate 130,071,029 of CP136062.1, read as the reverse complement.
CAATTACTTCCGGGTTTGGTTCCGAAATTGGATAAATCGACTAAACTATACGCATATTTCTATTATCAGAGAATAACCATTAAGGAATATGAATATGATTTACATAAATATTAAAATATTATCGAAATTCTAAGATTTTTTCAGTAATTTTGACATTTATGTTCTCTGACTCTTCAATGTTCAGTGTCAAATGAGTTGGTCTAGAAACAGATGTATAATACTAAAAATTCAGCCATTAGAAAGTCGTTCAGTATTTTAAATTCTGCGCGAATCCTGCAGACCAAGACTGAACAATCAAAATACACCTGCTCCTCCTCTGAAACTTTGGTTTGATGTTCCTAACAATAATTATCGAATAAAAAGTAATTTGAAGAACACCTTTTTTCACCCTATTTGGCAAGTTGTTGTCAACCTGTAATGTGAAAGAGCCCATTTACACTCCCCCTTGATTTGGTATTTTCCAACTGGTACCTGAAAGTTTCCAATTATCGACACAATTCAAAGTAACATCCCAAATTATGGCAATTTCAGACTAAAATTTTGACTGACAGTGGGAAAGTGTTCTAATGACTAATCTTGTCATAAAAGCAACAAGTAATTTGGCCCTAAGATAATAGTTGTATAATTACGAATTATACGTGTATATGCACACGTATTTTCAATCTAAGAAATATCTGTTGTGTTGGTTTGGTCGGGAGTGTACGTAATTTCGAACTGTTGAATATTTTGACTGGCCAATTTTGGGAGGGTGAGACACCCCCCCCCCCCCGGTGAGACATCCTCCAAACCACACTATTTCGACGTCCATGGGTATAATTTTTCAATTTTGTCCTCTCATATTTTAGTCCTCTGAAAGGGTGAGGTGGGGGTAATTACACATAATTTAGGTTCTATAAATAAATAAACTGTTGGAAATTTTGATTGTATTTCCATGTTACTCGTAAGATATTCAGGACTACCTGCAAATGATATTAATTAATACTTGCTGACGAACTTTCAGTTCAGCCCTCGATACTTTCCATCCTACTCGATCTTCCTGTGGAAGAAATTTTTTAGTTTCTATAATATGTCAGGCGACAGGGGGTGTCGACATCCACAACTTTGGTTAAAATTAACCACCAAAATAGGTTAAATTATTCAAATTAGTTTGATTTTCCTATCCTTATTCATTTTGTGTGAAATATATGTTTGTTTTAGTCCAATGACTTCTAACTAGACTTTTTGTGTTATGGATAAAGGGAATTTTAAAATGTCCAATACATGTATTATTAAACCAGCTTTCAACAATCAGCATTCGAGGTGAAGTTATCTCAGCGTTCAGCATTGGACGTTTTTATGTTTTTTATCCATACATGTACAATATACACAGAAGCCATATGGGCATGCAGGGTCGAATTTTTCGAAATTTCCAACTAATAGTCATTTCCGTTGAAGCGTTTTACCAAAAGTTGGAAAATATGCCACTTATGGTCTAAAGCAAAACATTTCCCCTCGCCATGTCTGAGTCCCTGTTACGATAGTCGTTTTGTGTATGTTTTTATTCTATTTTCTCTACTTACGACGGGAGGACCCATAAAATAATCCCTTGCGTAGTCTTAAAGAACGTCCGCGGTCGTTATAAGAACACACAAATGCTTGAGCATTGTGCATTATCTATGTCAGATAACAGTCGCATCAGGACAAAGTCGGGCCAAGAACTATAAAGAGCGTTCGTTGTTATTCAATTACTGATATATATTAATAAAGAGCGTTTATCTCAGTTCTGAAGCACCAAGAGTATGTAACTTCTATATACTGATGCGTTGTGGAACTACATTGTACATACATGGCTTAGGTTATTCAAATGGGCCATTTGTCAGTTTAAATAATTCCTGTGGGTAGTTTAATTCGCGTTCATGTGCGTTCACGCACGGAGAATTGCCTGGTCTGTCAGGGTCTGTGGACACCATTAATCGGTATGGAATGTTTCACATTGTAATGAGACTCAATCCATTAACCATGATGGAATATTTCACATTGTAATGAGTGTGCGGTAAAGGTATTCCGAATTATTAGTTCGACGTCAGACAGAATAGTTAACCCTTTGAACCCGACTGGCCGCAAAAGCGGCCAGCCAGAAAACGTTCATACACCCGACTGGCCGCAAAAGCGGCCAGCAGCATTCAGTGACATTATAAACATATGTAGCATGTGTATACATGTTATAACCATTGGTATATCCACTTATATCTATGTAAATGGTCCCAAGGAACTTCAGCAGTGCCATGGGTGCATGTGTATGAGTTTGTTGCCGACTAGTTGGGGTAGAAAAACATGCGCATGCGTACAGCGCAGAATTCAACAAACGTACATTATTTGAAGCGATTCGGGTAAAGCTCGACATTGTTGTGCGGTTTGCAGGATTGTAGAAAGACACCATTTCGATCACTCTTTTTGGTTTAAATTAGTATTGCATATATAATCAGTGTTCTGTCATATGTGAGGAAGGCGCACGCAGTTTCTTATTTGAGTCGATTTGTTTCGCGCATGCGCATAGGATAAAATGATAAATGTATGGATTTTTGTGAAATGATAAAATCACATCAAGGATCTCCATAGTACATAAATTTGCGTTATACAGCTTCACGTTTTGACATTGCACCAGAGTAGTACTGTGGAAATGGGTTGCATGGTCACAATACCATCTAGTCCGATCTACTTGCGCGTGCACATTACAAACACGTGGTCAAATCGTGCATTATTGAGCAATTATGTAAAGTTTAAGACTCGTGGCACCATTTGAACTTGAACATGACCATCACCATGCCCTATAGGCGATGTCTAAAACGGGACGTAATGCCATTGAATGCACAGGGAAGTGGTGTCATTCGATCACTTGGGCTATATGCTTAGCAACCATTGATACCGTTAAATACAAACTACATGTAGGTTCAATCTTCTGACCTGATGTATCTCCAGTTTCACAATAGGGTATTGACTGCATAGAAAATGCCGTTTCTTAGCGCGGAATTATACGACGCTATAAGCTATAATTGCATTATACTTTCAGTTCCGGGTAGTTGCTTAGAAACCGTTACCAGGGAGTGATCGTGTGGCAAAGTATACCGTTCTAAAAATAATACACAGTGGCCCATGGGAACATACCTGTAAAATTTCAGACCTGTAGCTGTGTAGCACCATTTGAACATAACCATCAGCATGTGCATGCCAAGAATGTCTAAATTGGGGCATAATACAATTGGATTCACAGGGCAATAGTGTCATTCGATCATTTGGGGTATTTGCTTAGCAACCGTTGCTACCCTTAAATACAAGTTAGGATCATACTTCTGGCCAGATATATCTCAAATCTCACAATAGGTTGTTGACTGCATCAAAAACGCCATTTCCTTGGGCTGAATTACGACCGTAAAAGCTATAATTGTATTTTTCAATATCGGGTAGATGCATAGCAACCGTTACCAGGGAGTGACACACGTGGCAATATAACCAGATCGTAAAATAATCAGTGGTCCATGGGGAACATACATCTAAAGTTGCAGAAATGTGACACCACTTGAACATAAACAACACCATACATCTAAACACTGGCCACAATATAAAAAATACCACTGGGAGCCCAGGGTCAGGGTGTCGATCGTTGTGGGGAGCCAGGGTTCAATGTGCTATAAATGTCTGAGTGTGCTGCAATGAACACGCACGACCGTCGTCATGTCACGCACGCGTATAACCATTCAAAGTTATATGATCGATACAATGACAAGGCGAATCATCTCTGGCGTAGTAATGCAATTCCCTGATTGTACCTTCTATCGAACTTGGAACTGAGTGTTATTCAGAGTAACACAAAACGCAGTCAGTATAATATTCATAGCCATATACACGAATACACCCACCACAGTTAGATACACGGCGACTACCAATTCAGTATGACGATCGGATTCAGGATTCTTGTTGGCCTCTGGCACGCCTTCTTATGGTGTAATGTCGGTTATTCGTCACCATGTTCAGATAGTACTTCTTCGAAAGTTTCGAATATTCTTCGTTGCGAGAAGCTCTGTCAGAGGAATGCCAACTGCATTTCGTTCGGTTTTAACATCAGGACGAAGGAATGTGTTTTAAAAGATTCAACGACCCTCACGACAAACGATGGGATCTGGCGTTTTAAGAATATTCAGCAGGTATGTACACTACACCAACCGTCGACACTGCTCCCACAATGAATACGCTATATATACAACTGCATGCTTTGCTATTTAGCATGTCGCTTTCTATTTTTTATTCTTGATCGCAAGTCAATTATTATTCGCATATTATGTAATAACGCAGATTAAATCACACCAACATAGCCTGGTAAACTATATTGATTTGCATTATATTGAAGTTAAAGTCACGAATGGCCTTGTTTGTATGTGATAATTTAGAAATAAAAGTTAACAAATTATGAAAATTTCCTCAAGAATGTACTAATTGCATGGACTATTGATGGTATAAATGCGACATTATCCACAAATCACACGTTGAGTGAGCCGACAGTTTGTTTATATAAATCAGATAAAGAGTATGCAATAAGCAAAACACTTAACACCGTGGCGATTTTTTTTTTATTCACAGTTCACCATTCAACACCGAAATTTTGGGTGGCGAGTGTTAGCGAGCGCTATCCCGGTTTGTTGTAAAGTTCATTAGTGGGTTCTCCGCGATGTAGAGTGTTTTGCATATATCGCACTCTTTGCGTACTGTATTGTAGTATACTTTGGCTTTTGCTTACAAACACGGCGTACGACAATAACATGCTATTTACGCGATATTTATGATTTGTATAAGAACAAAAAACTGTCTATAGTTTAATATTATTTCTGTTTATAGCTGTGTTAACAGCAATACCCATCGCTTTAGTATTCTTTCTGTTTATAGCTATTTTAACAGCAATACCCATCGCGAAGGCCATTTGTATATTTAAAGAAAACGTCCGGTTATTACACCGACAGTTCGATTCACTGAAAGTCGATATTATATGAAAGATTATATTGTAATAAAATACCACATGATTTGAATTTGATTAATAATCGAAGAAAGTACACAATATATTATAACGTTACCGGTAGTGAAAGAGACGATGAGTGGATGATGGTATGGGTGCTTTGCCAGTTTGTTTGAATGGATGTACGAAAGAGAGAGTGCAATATTACTAATGTTTATAACAATTTCTATGTAATTTTGATCAATAAAAACATTGAATAAAAAAAGGTCCAGTTATTTTCAAGTGACATGAAATTTACCAAATTATGTAGAGTAAAGTGACTTTCACTGCTGTAAGCCATATTCATCAATTGCGTGAATAATAGTTCATATATGCATCATAAAAGTATATTCCTTCTCTGTGCCTCGACTGATCGTTTATGCCAATGTTTTACACCCACTATTTGAAGAACAAAATGGGGTATTCTGGATTATCTTTGCCTCCGCCTGTCGGTCTAGCGGCCCGTCCGCCCAGGCATATATCCAGGAAGTATAAATAGACGGGAGCTGGAAGTGACACAACGGGCCATGTATAACATCATCAGGGAGTTGCCATTGGACGAGCTGGCGGTATAGAAACTCATTGGCGTCGTTGGTAACAACACTAATAGCACATAATGTTTCGAGATCGGCGTTGAACAAATTGATCTCATATATAGAAAACAGACATGATGCAAAGCTATAATTACTTCAAAGTTGACAATGGGAGCCACTTAAAAAATCATCCATACGAAAATAAAATTTACAATCGTAAGTTAATTGTCGGAATATTGTCTTAAAATACATACAGGTGCTTGGGGTCAGAATTTCACAAGTTATGATAAAAGCATGAAACTTGGCACATGTGTGGACCCCTTCCAGGTGGGACTCTCCTTTCTAGGCAACTACCCGAAATAATAAAATGTCTCTATGGATGGTTTACAACATTTAATTGAAATGTAGTAGTTGTTAATTACATATTGGATGTGTAGTTGCGACATATGATAACATACAATGGTTTGTGACATCATTTTATATCATGTTGTCCATAACAACCGTTGCTATGCAACTACCCGAACAAGAAAATGTCTTTTTTTACTCTTCTCAGTGACAGTTTGAGGCCTATGTGACGTTTCTGGGCCAAACTGCACAACGAGTTAATCGACGGGACATTTAACGTGTGTCCGCACGTTATGTATCGTTTATTTTACCACCATGGAGTCGATAGTTATCTCGTTTTCATCGCACACACATGCATGGTCTCTTTAGCAATAGTTTTGTTATGCAACTATACAACCCGGTAAAATAATCCAGTGGTTGCATTCTAAATCTTATGACGTAACTATTTGAGTGACGATCTGTGGTCATATTTACAAAATTATTTGATGTAAAACACATTTTGTTCAGCCGATTCCAATGAAGATGATTCCACTTAGATTTATGTATGCTCGATGAGTCACGACATGCCAATATAGTGACCAGATTCACTCCAGGTGTACCTATACATCTCACCAATGGTCATACAACCATTCTATTTATACCAATATCCCGCACACTCGGCCATTCATACACTGCAGGCTTGCATATACACCTAACCCTTGACAATCATACACCACAATATTGACCATACAGTCACTCATTGGATACCTATTTACTCCACCATTGGTCATACAGTCAGCCCATGTTTACCTATTCGCCATACCCATGGCCATATCGCCACTCAAGATTTACATATACACTATAACCATAGAGTCACTCCAAGTATGCATATGCACCCCAACAATGGCCATACAGCCCTTATATATACCAGTACCCCGCATACTCGGCCATTCATACACTCAAGTCTTGAATATAAACCTCACCCATGATAATCATAAATAACTCTTTGTATACCTATTCACTCCACTGTTGGCCATACGGTCACTCCCTGTATAAATAATCGCCACACCCATGGCGACACAGCTAGCCCTATATATGCTAATACAATGTACACACGATCATTCATGCACTCCAGACTTGCATATACACATCACCCATGATAATTCAGCTACTCACTGTTTACGCATACACCACGTGTGTGACCATAGTCACTCCACCTATTCACTCCACCATTGGTGATATCGTCAATCCCTGGATACCTATTTGTCACACACATGGCGATATAGCCACTCAAGATATAAATATACAACCCGCACTTGACCATAGATTCACTCCAGGTACACATTTACACCTCACTATTGAATGGATATACAAATACCCCCCACACACGGCCATTTGTACACTCCAACTTGCATATACATCTCACACATGACCATTCAGCCACTCGTGAGTGGTTATGGGAATGCATATACACCCACCAACTTCGTATATACTCACACGCCAATGACCACCCAGCTACACATATACACTTCAACAATAATGGCCATACATTCATTCCATGTACACCTAATATACATTACCCATAACCACTCCCTATTTACCCATACACCCCACCCATGATCATACAACCAACCCAATCGTGTACACATACACCCAACCATGACATACTCAATGTACACCTGTACATTCCGCACATGATCATACGGTCACTAAATATATACATAAACATAGAGATAACTACGTAGCTACTCTTTTTATAACCATATTCCACTTTAATTACCATACAACCACTCCATGTTTACATATTCACCTCACACATGACCACCCCTTATATATACATAATTATGCATCTCACTATGGATCCCACTCATTGCCATATAACGACTCCCTGTATAACTATTCACCTCGCATCACCAGTCACTCCCTGGCTGCCATTTTGACATAACCATGTATTAAATCATTCAATGCTGATGCTAATGTGTGAGAATAGCCACATAATATGGTCCCGCAGTTCCGTTTCGAAGTTCTGTCCATTTCCGTTCAAAACATGACAAGAGTCCCAAAAGACGTCTTTTGGAAAAATACCACACTGCAACGTTTAAGACGAATTTGTCATGTCTCATAAGGTACTTAACTGGGACAACCAGAATAGAACATTTAGTGTAAGTTGATTAAGTAATGTTATTATTCACTGTATATAAGACAGAATTGTCAATTTTTTTTCATCAGCCACAACTTGTAAGCGGTTGAATGACACGCTGGTGCACTATTTACCATTTTTCATATTTGGCAGCCATTTTGAGCCAAAGTGACAATTTTGGTACAAATGAGTTGGAATATTCATAATAAATGGAATGCCTCACTTACTTTGCACAGTTCTACCATTTTCTTGGTGACATATGACAAGAATCCCAATGGTGATTTTTGGTGACATTTTATACGGCATTCTGTAAAATCAAATTTTTGAGGGATCGGAAGGGGCGGGGAATGCTGGACGTTTCGGCACCTGGACGTTTCGGCACCCGATTATTCGGCATTTCGGACGTCTCGGCACTTGTTAATTGTCGGACCAACGAAACTATCAGTGATGACTAGAAGTTATTTTTATTTTCATTCTTTACTTCAATAATGAAATGTTATAAAACATATAAAGTGGAACAAATTATAGCTATGGCGGTGAGCATATGCATATCGCGAGGCATACACACTAAGGTATGACAATATCCGGTCCAATTCAAAGTGCCCACTTCGAAATAGAAAAGCGAGCTTCTCGTTGGGCACGGAACAATACAGAGTTATACCTGTTACGTCTCAACTATTCTTATAGTAAGAGTTGCTTTACTGTTCTATGGATATATCTGCTTTTGTCTTTGAAATTACATGTAACAGAGCTATCGGTATATATATCCGTCGTGAATTGAACATATTGGACGATATTTGGAAATTGTAACTAATGTTCCAGTGAGGCTTTCTTCATTAGTTAATATAACATTGCCTGATAACAAAACGAATTATTCAGTGACTGCTGGTACAAAAAATTAGCAGTCGGACTGTAGTCTTATAAATCATGATTACATTAACAAATGTATAAATTTATATCGTATTAATAACTGTCGATCTCACAATGTCGTCGCCGTTATAAAATGATTGTCACTGAATTTATGTCTCACGACAAAGCTACACAACCCATTATTAGTTTATTATACAGCATAGGTCATATCGAAATTGAGTACTTTCATTATTTGGGTGTCAGAAATATGAATATTTGTTTCAATGCTATGACAATTTCCAATGCTTACTGACAAGTTTTCATTTACCTATGGTATGTTATTGAACTAATACCACTGTAATAGTAATGTCTACGTAAAAACGGCTCCGACACGCAGAACTCTGTATACACTCGCCGGAGAGCCACCTTGATACTTGATACTTTGTGTCACTCACATAATACACAAACATGTGTAACAGGAACTATGGAAACATCACTGATTTTGTCCAGCCAGAATGTCTAAATAAATTAATGGGAATCGATATGGTATTTCTGTGATTCTCATAATTATGATCACATCTCACAAAATGAACAGTAGACAATTCTAACGAGTATGTTCGTTATATTTCTGAATATAGTTTAGCTTAGTGTTTGTTTTTCCTCAAGTTATTTAATTTGTTGTTAAATATATAATATCTCTAAACCAGTTTCAATTTAGTCAATTAGATAAGTTTTTGATTGACATTGGAATTAGTGTTTCAAAAAGATTAGAGCAAAATACTGGAAATTTGTAGAGAAAACGTAAAACCAGGCGACGAGATGTCATGACACCGCGCGGGCATCAAGCTATATTGAGTAACACGTCAAAGACGGAGCGAGCACCTTCGCAGCATACCACCAAACTATATAGACAGAACATATTGATTCAATAAAAAAAATTCCGAGGTGTCCACATCGTTGTAGAAGGGTATACGCTTTTGAAAATGAGCACAGTGGAAGTGACGTCAATAGATCCACTCTCTAATGGTGTCTAACGATTTACTAACAATGTGTCGCAGCAAGTATTATGAGGCAATTAGTATGTAACCCAACTCCGACAGTATCTTTACAAATTATTTTAATTCAAGTCGAATAATTGTCGATAAAATAATGGGAGCAGCTAACTGCTGTGTGCCATTAACAAGCATGCAACCATGCACAAGAACGCGAAGATGTAGTGTTACTCAGAAAGTGAACAAAAGTTGTTGCAAAATTAATCGATTCTATTTATGAACGAATGTCAATGACGCGCTGATCAACATGACTGTTCAGTTTGATTTAAGTAACCCCAGTGAGCGTATCTAGAGATTTGTTGCATAAGAAGTGATGTAAAAAATTAAAGAATAAACCATGTGCCGAAAGGTCTTCGATGAGTGCTTGTGTCGAAACAACCAAGTGCCGAAAACTAAGGTAACGAAACGTCCTGAAAAGCCAGGTGTCGAAATGTCCAGGTGCCGAAAGGTCCCGAACCCGGGGCGGGACCACAGGAATGGCATACTTCATTGCTCCAATGTCAGTTAACATGAATAATACAAAATAAATTCACAATTCTCAACCAGTTCCGAACAGCAGAAACTGATCTTAAAAATATTAGTGAAAAACGTCAAATTGACAACCTCCGGCTGCCATTTTGGTGGCTATCTTGGATGGAGAGTTCCAATTTTTCCCTAACTAAAAAGGTGGCAATATATCTTAGCTTCAGACTTGGCCCACGGACTAGATATAGTAAACAACTTACCTTTATTAATACCGTCTATTATTCAAACTATCCGTGCTCAATAATTTTTTTTTTAAAGTAATGACAAAGAAGGATCATGTTTCACTACCAAGTAATAAACATAGTCTATCCAGTTTATTACCACACTATTTTCACCAACCATTTCGCGTTATGATCATTGATGATTTTGAAATTTAAAAACAAATATGGGTAGATCTCTTAAGAATGGTGTGAATGACACCTTCCACACGTAGAAACTATCCATCCCTATATAATATACACTATGTGATGTATTAGCAGACTAATTTACCGTCAATTCTTGTCCCAAAATGTCACAGAGATGAGTACCAAAGGTACATTTTACTATCTGGGTAGCTTCATAGCAACGGTTGTTATGGATAATATGATAGGAAACAAAGTGTCACAGGCCTTTGTAATTCATCCTATGTCACAACTAGACCTCAAACATGTAATTCAAATCAACTAAAGTAGAATGAAATACTGTAATCCATCATTATATGAGTATTTTATACTTTCGGGTAGTTGCATAGTAACCGTTGTTAAGCAGGGCCAAATCTCGATGGGGTCTATATCTGAAAATGATCAGTAAATTCCAGGGAACATATGCGCCAAGTTTCATGCTTTTATCTAATTTGTGCAATTCTTACATATGCATGTACCAAGCGCCTGGACTATATATTATTTAGATACACGAGTCGCGTACACTGGTACATTAAGCTTGTCAGAATGACATTGTCATATTTGATAGCTTCTATTAAATTGACTATTCCATTCGACTTTGCCATCTATACATGTTCACACAAGCACCATCGATCAGTCTCATTAAAATTTGATACGCTCTATTCTGATCCCAGAACCTGGGTCGGAATATCATTCATTATCTCATCTGTTTTATCAAGTGGAATTTTCGACGATGACAGCAAACATTACAATATTATATCAATGAAAGGGACATGACAAATGACCCTAATTGGGGAGGGGTGCCAGACTTGTTAGTTCCACAAACATTTGGCGTTCGATTCATTTCAACTCAGCTGTGTGGATGTATCAATACATACACGGGGCAGCATATATAGCAGCTATCACACAACCATCTAAATGATGTGTCAAAATGCAATTTTTTTTAATTACCCTGTTCAGGGACATCTGCAGTCTAAACGTGAATTATGAACTTATTTAGTAAATGAGTACATGCAATGCTGATGCACCCGCGTTATTTGAATCAGCTGCTTCAGTTGAAACTTTCATTCTCACTGATGCTCAAATAATAATAAGCCATACTCACTGAACGAGAAATATTTTTGATCACTTGTATAGTTTTTTGTTAACCTACAAGTTGCGTAGCCTACATTAACCTAACACATTTACTGGCAAATTAACAGCAAATACATATTGGTAAATATGAGAACAGGTACCGGTACATCATTTCAAAAAAGGACCGTTGTGCTATCCAGACCTAAATGGTTTCTAATCAACAGATGAAACTACACATTTTTGAGCGCACAAATTAACATCAATGATTCAAAGTAATAATTAACTATATTACTGAGATCAGGGTAACGTACATATTTTAAAACTTTCCATTTAAGACAAGATATCACCCAGTTTGTTTTTGGCATATGCCTGATTTTAGCACTGATACTCATATACATTTCAATTCAATGTGAAAAAAACATTTGCAAGAGAATACTATAGAACAAATAATTTCCGACAACAAACCATTTTCCAATTAACAGTAGATGACGGGACAACAATAATTTAAAACAATCATTCTTCTCCAAGTCTCATTTATATGTGCGCCCATCCTGTCATAATTGGAAAGCCTACACCATGTTTCACGGTGGTGGTTTTAATTTAAAATTGACCACACAGTTGTCCGCACTGAATCGATTAAAGAGCATTGCGTATTAATATATGGAATATGTTTGTAAATTATAGGTCTAAATAACCATACTAATATGCATTTGCACCAAAGATTCGGTCCAAAATATTCCTATGTTCAATTTATATTTTCCAGGGTAGTGAACAGTATCACACCTCCAAATTTATTATTTCCGGGGCAGTGTTTATATAATATTTACAAACTCATAACTTTGATGAGTTATCGTCCTTTCCGAACAGTCTTTTCTTTCGTGGAAGCTTTTTGTAACTCATTACTTTGCAAAAAGTTTATGCTTAATGTCCGCCTCATATGCCACATCAACGAACTCCGCTCTTTCGTGAACATGTTCTCCGGGCACTCAGCGTTACGAAAGAAGGAAACCGATAGGACACGCTTCCACCAAAAATCACCTTTCTTATTACGTAAGGATTTCCAATATATCAGGGTCTATTCATCAGAGGTGTATTATCGATGTTGCTCGGCTGCATTCGTCACATTCTTTGTGTAAACTCAGCAATCGTTTTATGATATATCCAGATAAAATATGCGAGTACATTCCTTTCAGCTAAACCTGAAATTGCATCATGCAAGGAGCAGTGGGCTGTTTTATGGAAAGTTCACTGTAAGATGGTTTGATACACTTATACTGGTCATGATCTGATTTGATGTTGCTGTAGTGTGCTGATTCTCTTCAGAGTAGACAGAATCATGTCAGAATGACATCGGTGTTATCCTGACAGTTGCTTACTTTCGGTTGGTGTAGCAAGACATTTACCAAGATCTGTTTGCAAGCAGCTGCAATCTGCACTTAGGGTGGATACACACATGCATGTAATCTCTGTATGTAAAATACATGTATTTTACATGGCCACACCAATAATTGACAACATTGATCACCTGCGCGCGAGCGGTTCATTGTTAACAGGTCAGACAAGTGAGTAGTCAAAAGCGAAGTCAAACTCTCTATTATCAGGACATTTAAGGCCAGTCCAAAACAGGTCGTCTCTTATGGATGTGAAAATTAGTTAAGTCTGTGATATCTGGCATTTTATTAATGCACGAACATCAGAAGCAACAAATCTGGTGTATACAGGCTTGATATAGAACATTTTCGACCATGATACTTGTTGGCGTGTGCTTTCGAAAGCTTCAAATCGTTAAGGGACTTAGTTGAATGTATCGGTCGGAATAATCTGGGCAAAAAGGTACAATATAATATGTTTTACTTAAATATCTCAGAGTTAGCCACCACACCTTGTAGCGTTCCGGATCATATATAGCCTCAAGTCGGGGATCATATAGCCCCTGCGTAAGAAAATCCTGATAATATCCCCCATCATGTTGGGGATCATAGCCCCTGCGTTGGGGAAATCCTGGGGCCCATCACCTGTATAAAAATCAAGAGAAGACTGACAATGATTTAAACAGAAAGTCCAACATTTGGGTTATCGCGCGAACAATTATTTTAAGAGGCCTGACGACTTCGTTCAGTCAATGGCTCTCTGTACGCTCAGAGCTTGGCTCACTTTGGTCAAACATTGCCGCAATGATTGGGTTGTCAACGGACACATATTACATGGTCTGTATGATCCATGTAAAACGCCAAATACACGATAATTACAGAGATTACATGCATGTGTGTATCCACCCTTACAAGATTTCCTCGACACACCGGATTGAGTCTGTATGTCAACAGAAACTTTAAATGAATGTTATGTGATAGGTTATCCCAGAGGTTCAACAAAGCTGATAATTAAATATTCCAGCATTTGATGACATGGAGTTTGTCTTTTCTGATCCCCAGAGGACATAAATTTTTTTATAGATAGTTGGTACATCCATTTAGACAATTTACATGGATTGAGTTTTGAGTTATAGCTGCGTTGTGGTGGTTTGAGTCGGTTCTTTAACATTGCTGATTTATAACAATCAAATAGCTGGTCAAATCGCAAAATGAATAGTAAATTAGTTGCTGGCAATTTATTTTTCCTTTGTTTTAACGAGAGGCGGATCACGATCGGCAGATGTTTAACACATCCCTTGGCGATAGTTAATTGCTAAGTCCGGAATCATAATCTAGAGTTTTGATGTTGAATTATAGAGTATACTGTATATTGTATACTAAATTAGTATAGACAAATGAACATAACACAAATTATTGAAATTTATGGGTCAAAAGAGAAGTGTTGTTTATATCATGTAAATTATAGAGCCAGGCATCACTAGTATTAGCAGTTATATATAAGATTGTGAGTGAACTTGAGAAAGGCGAAAGCCGAAAGCTTGTTCATATATAAATTTCAAAGGTCTTCAAGTTAAAGGTGTTATTTCACAATCCATCATCATACAGCTAGGATACAGACCTTTATCGGCTACAGAAGTAGTAATATATATATAGTTGGGTTGAAATAAATGGTAACACCTTTAAGACCTATTGTATATTTTTTTTTCACGAGCTTTCGTCTAACATAGACTTTATCAAGTGACAGACAAACGAGAAATGAGACAAGAAACGTTAAAACTACATGAAACGTTGATGATGACGTGATGACGTTGTATCCTAGGTAAACAAGTTGATGGTTACCAAATTCTAGTAAATTTAAATTAGGACCTAGTGTATAGGTACAATTGAAAGGTATATAGCTGCATGTTAGTTGCAATAAGATATCACAATAAGACTACAACCACGCGGACATGAATCCAGCATCTCTATTGATACCGGAATTGAAACTGTCAAACATTGAAATGTATTTTTGCTCTGTAATCCTGCGAGTGTGAAGGTCCGATAGTCCTCCCTGTATCACTTGGACACGAATGTCCTTAACAGAATGGCGCGGAAGGCAGAAATGGTTCGCAACAGGCAAATCGTCGTGGTTGTTGATATTCTGTCGGTGGCCAGTGATTCGTCTACATAACGGCTGTCCAGTCTCTCCTATGTAGTGGACATCCGGACATCGTGCGCAAGTTAAGATGTATACCACACCTGTGCTTCGACAGGTGAATAGACCCTTCGGAGTGATCGGATATCCGTCCTTAGAAATAATAGTATCCGAAGATACTAGTTGGCATGTGCCACATCTTGGAGTGTTACACGGTTTGGTTCCGATAGAAAGATTAGACGACCGACATTGGCTAGAAACAAGCATCAGTCGTAGGTTAGGTGGTTGCCTATATATAGTCGCCAGTAACGGCCTCTCCTTGAATATGTTCTGAAGAAGATCATCTCCGTCCAGAATATGCTGGGACTGAACCAGAATGAGTCTCATTAGTTTAGTTGCGGGGTGATGTGTCACAACAAGCGGGACGCGTTCTTTAACTTCAGAACATTTATAAGCTAACAAATCCGTACGATCCTTGGAAAGCGCCTTGGTTGTCTGCTTCTCCACGGTGTTTCCAGAATATGAGATTAACAATCGTGTCAGAGCCTGTATTCCATCCACGTAATTTATATTAGAATACAATGCCTTTACGTCGAGAGTTACAAGTATAATTTGTTCATCAATATCATCAATGCTGGAAATCTTGTTCAGAAAATCAGTGGAGTCTTTTATATAAATGTGAGCAGATCGCGCGATAGGTTTGAGTTCGTCGTCTATCAGCTTAGAAAATTTCTCAGTGATAGTTCCACACCCTGATACAATTGGACGGCCTGGGACACCATGTTTATGTATCTTAGGAAGTGTGTAGAATGTTCCAATGCGGGGTGTCTGAACAAAGGCCGGACGAACGATATCTCTGTCGTTTTCGGGCAACGATTGTATGAGGTCCGGGAGTTCACATTGGAAAGCATCAGTAGGGTCCGCATTCAATTTTGTATAATAGTTTGTGTCATCGAGTTGGCGATTAGCTTCTGCTATGTAGTCACTAGTGTTCTGAAGAACGGATTATATGAAAATAAATTAGAATGAATAATATAAACAAAGTAAACATAATGAAAATTAGCTCAAGATTTCCTCTGCCATTCATATAATCTCTAAGATACACAGCCTGTTTAATAAACATTGAAACCCCCTATTATAAGGGACAATAATTTATTTTTTACATGTGAGAAATGGATAAAGAATTCGGTATATATATCAGGTTTTGTGTATGATCATCTTTGAAGTGTGACTCAATGTATAGTCACATGTCAGACGTCCACTGGGGTTTTGATGCATTGCATTCTGCAAATGATTACATCATTGAAGGACAGAGGAAACTCAGGCGAAATATAACGTCCAGTACTTGTTATGTAAACTAAACTGTTCTGGTCTTTAGACAAACGAAACAATGACATCTTTAAAAGTCCCTTATCTGATATGCTGTGACAGTTTGCAGCTGAGCACATGCAGTTATATCTCATTTTCTTCTCTTCGTGTCCTGACAAATGCACATAATCAAATGTACTTGGAATCATGTTAAGAAATGAAATATGCATTAATTATTTAATATTATTGTTACTTAATATGCACACGAAAGGCGTGATCTACTTATTAATGTACTAGTGTACATTATGTACCTTATAATGAACAGCTGTCAAATTTCCCCTCCAAATCCATGTGAAATATAATCTATTTCCAAAATTGCTGTTATGCATACTGATATATGTTCGCTTTCGTGCATAACGATTAAGTTAATCGCTGGCAAGATATCAAATCAAATTAACTATGATCAACCATTTGAACAATCGGAAGCGAGATAAATACTTGACAATCTCCGCAGACAAATATTACATAAGTTAAACTTCAGGTGTAATATCAGCATCAGTTCTAATGTCAGTAATCTTACTATGTATCCTCCATATCTCCTATGCGATTATTGACATATCACAAAACACTGCATCATTTGTGTCTTCCTCCATCTCTCAACTAAGATTCACCTGGTAGACTGGCACTAAAATCTTAAATATCATCAGTGACACGAAACAGCAATAAGTAATACTGGTGTATATAATGTATTTTAAAATTTGGGCGCAACTGCCAGATTTTCAAAATTTACAAAACAAATTAGGGACACCACTACTTGGCATAGACCTTCCATACTGGATTTCTGATTTTTTTTTTTGGCATGCCGCATATTCCAATCTTTATCCTGAATTTAACAATTGTGTCATGCAGACTCAGTAATTACTGTTTGGCCACAACTGGCACAATTATTAAATATTACATATGGTCTAGAAACTTGCTTTTTTTTAATAATTTATTCTATTTTTTATTAAAATTTGTATGGTTACATATGAATTCCCTGAAATAAAAAAGAGCATTTTAGTAAAACATATGTTGATATCTATCTATCAATGTTCTGCCCTCATGAGAAATGTGTCATATATATTGGGGCTGATATCATTTTATGAGCCAGCTCTCCCGTCATATAGTCCACCATCTGGCCCATGTCCCCATTGTGAATTAGTTCACATGGGGAGATTGGGACAGAAGCTGGAAGAATGAACGGACATGTTATTTAGTTATATGTATTGTTTATTGTACAGGTTTTGTTTTATTTTGCAAGAACTTTTAGGTGAAAACTGCAGAGGTTGTATATCAAGCAGATTTTTGGGGTTATTGTTTTCATAGGAAAATTTTATGCTGATTGCCGGTTTAGGCAATTTTTTTTTGGACACTGTCCCACTTATAATCAAAGTTATTTTTTACAGAAAAATTCCATGTGCAAGATAATTTCTCCATTTTGTACTCTTTTTGTATAAACTGGATTGCTGCTTTTGTATTTAGTTTGCCTTTATCACATCTGGTTATGTAAATATACCGCTAAATCAATAGTATCAAGTTGTTGATAGAGAGGGTGTGGTTTGTTTTATATGTGCCCAAACAGTATCTCTTCTTGTTCAGTTGGGATATTTAACTGGCATTCCAGTGATAAGATGGATTTCATATTTGTCGTTAAGTTTTCCACCAACGGACAGGTAGCTAAGAGATGACTTATAGTCTCGCTGTCCTGTATACAGAAGGTACAGAGATTGGATTTTAGGATTTTATATTTTTCTAAATAATGATTAGTAACTAATTAATAGTGATTTATTTGATATTGAAAGGCCAGTAACTTCTTTGTTGTTGGTAGTTTTAAAGGGTCTCTTATAGATGTCTTGCCATTGTTCGTTTGAAAGGCAAATGTTTAGTATTTTGCACCAACCTACTTGGGCACATGGTTTATTTGGAATCAGCTGTGATAGAAATCCATGGTACATGAATTTATTCAGTTCCTCTTTTTGGATTATTTGTTTCATGAGACTATTCTTTTCCAAGGTTTCAATTTTGCTACCTGAGGCTTTTATTTCTATTCTCCATTTGGAAGGGATTGAGCTTATAACGCTGTGAATGGTCAGATAGTCTGTACTACATCCATATTTTTCAAATATTTTATCAGATTTCATGAAAGTGCCATCTTCTTTCAAGATATCATTAATAAATAGGATTTGTTTATCAATCCATGTTTTGAATTACAGAGGTTTATGTTGTCTTAATATGTATATGTTGTGGAATATTGGTTGGGATTTGTATTCCTCTGCCGATGAGGGCTATGTTAATAATGAATATGCGTTAAAAGCATCTTTCCAAAAGGGATTGAGATCTTTAGCAATTCTCATTATACTAGTTTTGTTTAAATGCAATAATGAGTTGCTTCCATATTTCTCCATTTTATATAATAGTAGTAGTTTCCATTCTGAATAGTTGACAGGGTTAAGTATTTTTTAAACCAGGTTACTTTCAGTGACTTTGAATAACATATGTCTGGGATCTTGAGTCCACCTTGTTCATTTTTTGTACCAGTGTATCCCTTTTAATTCTATCTCTTTTTTTCATTCCAGAAAAAAATTAAATATTGATTTTTGCATTTCTTTAGTTCAACTCTTTGGTGGATCAGTCAGTACTGTTAAAGTTTGTATAATTAATGGGAGAATAAGCATTTTAATTACTGTAGCTTTTCCAATATGGGACAGTGTCCTTAATGCCCAATGTTTTAGAATAGTTTCTATATTTGTTTTTTTTTCAATCCAATTTCCCTCTATCAAAGTTTGTTCCTTCATATTGAAAATGATACCTAATGTTTTAAATTTGCCTTCATGGTTCCATCACAGATCGATATCGGTATCAAGTTGGTCAGTAGAACCTTTTTAGCACCACATTGCTTGAGTTTTGAGGAAATTTGCTCTTAACTGGAAATCTCTGAGAATGATCTTATTAAATCTATAGTTTTAGTTAATGATATTGTGAAGAAGGAACTCTAGTCTATCACTTTTGTGTGAAGTAAGAACAGTAACATCTGAAAACGGAAACGTTGCCTTCACATTGTGTATAAATAACACATTGTCCATCACGAACAACACAATATCTGGGAACAACTAATAACCAGATGAACTTAATTATGTAGAAATAAATACATCTGTTTGCACAGTATATACAGATACTTTGTTCATAGAAAAATGCCATTTTTGTGCAGAGTATTTGCCAAAAAAGTGCCACAATCGAGGTGATAAACGGTTATGTCGCATTTCATAAAACATTCTAAATTAGCGCGATTCATACATCATCGCTAAAACATACCAATCATATGTACCTGTTATGTCATTGAGGAATAGTCTCTAAAAGTTAAAACTCACCATTTTGTAAAGGTTTCTTCTGTTTCTGTCCAATTATCCCAAATGAAACGTAGCATTTTCGAAAAGCGTCAATACTGGAGTAACAGAGGAAGCCCCGTGAACCAAGTCCTCCTTCCCATCTCAATTCAAAATTATAGGTAGAATGCAAATCTAAACTCCGCCATACGTCATGTCATCTATTGAGCCAGACAGCCATGTTTTCCAATAACAAGAAAGTTGCAAAGCATATGTGAACTACTGCCAATGGTTCTAATTCTGTTACCGTTTTGGCGGCCATCTTTAGTTGAAACACCAATTTTAGTTTTAAAAAAGATACCACGGTGCAATATCAATATATATGCTGAGATTTCCATCAAAATGTCTATTCGGCAAATCGATTGTCGTCTGTTATTTTTGGTGCAAACAGAAACCCGGTGTTATTAGTTATCATTGGATGTGTTGGCATTTTTCGTATTGATATTTCATTGCAAGTTCGATCACTTTACACATAATAACCAGGTTCAGCAACTATGGTATTGCTATGGATATGCACTTGAGATAGCAGACCAACTTGTAGCAGAGCGTTTAAACTATAATCCGATGGTAGAGACAAACTGTCCACAGTTCGACCAATGATATGCTTAATTGGCTTTAATCATTTGCACATTAGCGACGAAATGATGTCGAGAAAAAGTGTTATTAGAGAGAGAGAGAGAGAGAAAATAATTTATTTTCCAGGAGGCAGACAACGAACGTTATTTAAAGGAAGTCGTTACCAACAACTCTTTTGGAAACTGGATCGCCGTTGCTGGATAATTTAACAAAAGTTCACGAAGCACATGTTCGCCGATTGAACTGACGATTTGGATTACTCCTCTCTGCTACGCGTTTCGTAATGCTACACATTTGACACAAACTTCTAATGGCGACACACGTTACAAGTTAGTCAAATGTGTGGCTGAACCTGGCTATTAACAATAACTAAACCTCCCAATACTTATAATCATATACAATTGTGAAGCTAGCATATACGACGCAAACATATACAGTGATTTATTTACTTCAACTCTCAGCCTCAGAAGGTATATTGTATAGATAGATGATAGGCATATCCATTGTTCGTCTCACGCCGTCTTGCGATTTAGTGTACTATTGGGGTAATGGGTGAAATAATGTTACCAAACACAGCAACTGCGACATATGACGATAAATGAAACCCGACCACAATCATATCAATTATATGTCTCGACAACTCTTATGAGTTTTCTCTAGATCCTTGTTCAAAACAGAATTGAATTATCACCCATATATATTACCCATATATAGCGGGGTCTATTTTCACAAGAAACCTCATAAATCTTGCCATCTATCAACAATATCATACTGTGTTTCTCGACGTATTTAGACTACTACATCTTAGCACAATATAATCCGTGTTATTGTGCTTTTGTATACCGTTCTGCCAAATATTCAACTACAAAAATTAACTTCTTGTTGAATTGAGGGGCGATGGGTGACAAACACAGCACCTATCACAAAGGATGACATTTTAGCCTCATATGCGGTATATATTTTCACAATTTTCTAGATTATTTACAAGATCACCAATCATCGCAGTATTGAATTATCACCCATTAATAATGGGAATGGTCTCTTTCTCAGAAATCTTACCCTATCAGCAAAATCATGGCGTTACCACACTTGGTATATATCAATACCTGTATGTATTAGCACAAAAATATCCGACCAAGTTCCTGGGTTTTTTTTATTCCGTCCTGTCGAATTTTCCCAAAAACTAACCTTTTTGAAGAAATTTGGGGTGAGGGGTGAAATAGTCTCCCATAAAACAGCACGTTTTGCAGTGGTTGAAATGTTAGTATTGACATGTTAAAGCAATATCCATTTACGCCCATTAAGTGGGCAAGAAAATTAAAACAAAATATTTGTTGGTCTATTGTTACCATAAATATCAGGAAATTTTGCTCTCTATCAAAGAAATCGTGACACTATCGTATTAAATATCTAGAAGTATGTAGATTGCATATTTTAGCGCAAACAATCGTGTTTCTCTACTTGTATGTCTTATTTTGCTGCATTTTCCAAAAACAGCGATTGTTGCTGAATTTCGGCTCTCAAAATCATCTTTTGTATAATTTATATATTTCACACCGGGTCCTATTTGGCGCGAAATGTGATAACCTTCAAAATGGTATATCACAAGTCTGCGTGGTGCTGATGGCCTAAACTGTCTGACATCAAATCCGTGTGCTCTACTATATTGATTTGGTGCCAGTTAAACAATTAAGTATCATCGACCTGAGAATGGAGTTGCTACCAGAAGGTGTGTGGCGTCTTGGCCCTCATTGTCAGAAGCATAATATGGGCATATTGGTTTGTATTGTTCACATAATTTCAAAGGCACCCACTGTACCACAGATTTGCCCCACATTTTCTGCGATGGTATACTAATAGGAAAAAGTCGATATAGCTTCATATATTATGGTTACATAACCATGGTACACATACACCGACGTTCTGAATAGTAAACGTGGCGAATATTGTGATGTATACATATCTATTTATTGTGATGCATATTAAATTTACAACGGGACTTTGGGAGGTGAAACTATGTATATAATGGTAGTAGCGGGGAACGTAAAAAGGTACAGTCGTATGCTAAAGTCAACCGGTTTATGAAGGGCACTTCACAAAAACATCACAAGAGCTGTAGGCCTACCAATATGGTCCGCGGTGGACCGAAGTTTATTTTTGCCAACTGAAAATTTGTTTTGCCAATTTGTTTTTTAAATTGCCAAATTCTATTAGTTTCTGCAATATTGAGTCCTATATTTCGACAAGTGCTGTTTGAAAACTTTTGATATCGATAGAAAAGCAGTTAATTATTAATAATGTTCTCCTATCTGCTGTGGAACTTTATACTAGAGCAACAAATCAATCACGAAAAATACAATTTTTCAATGCTTGCATTCTCCACCAGAAGGTCTATGTAAACAACACCACAATAGTCTATGTAAACAACACCACAATAAATACTATAGCATTCTCGTCGATACTAATGTTATCAGATTAACAATATCTTGACAGAGGTGTTAACATTTCATAATCTTATAAAACACAACTAATTGCAATGCTTTCCTGACATGTATGGTATTGAGTGATCAATATATTTCTTTCTGGAAATATTAAATAAATTATTCACCAAAACTTTTGCCAAATGAAATATTTTTTGCCAAATGTGAATTATTTTTGCCATTGGCATTATCAGCGCGAATCCTGTATATCAGTCGGGGTTCAATATCACTATGATAGTCTGCAACAAACTCATGAAATCCCGTTAGTTTAGAATATTACGTCTGTGTCTTCTGACCACAAATCGCGACAAGTCTGATCAGAGCCAATCAGAAGATAGATTTGAAAGCTGTGGTCGGTCGGCTGACACCGACGTATTGTGTTCTTTTTCAAGTCATTAGATTGCCTATTTGTTCCAGATTCTAGAACGCCTAGCTAAATAAACATAATATTCATGATTGCAGGTAGCAACGCAGCACTGTGCCACAGGCGAGCTTTCAATACCCGGTAAAGGAGGCAGCTATACTTGTGGTGCGTATATCATTTCCAGTTAAAGGGGTACTGTACACTAACTCCAGCCATTTATAGGACCATCTCACTTTATACTCTACAGAATATATGCAACATATGAATGTTTTGAGCCATGGATTACTGCAAAAATACACTCGTGTGTTCTACGAACGATGCAAACATGGTAATTATAATGAAAATAAATTTATGACAATTATTATAATTACCATGTTATTTGCATTGTTCATAGAACACACGGGTGTTTTTTTGTTGTTGAGTATAAAAAGAGATGGTTCCATAAATGGCCCGATTTAGTGTACAGTACCCCTTTAACGATAACAGGATATAGCATGGTTGATGTCTTCATTTGCAATTAACACGTGAACATCACAAAATGCACACACATTCAGTATGGTTTTATCTCGTTGTGGCATAGCCACCAAAGGCTTCCCCGTGTAACTTGGGCAGGGGTGATCGGGTCACGATGATGGCACAATAACGCACACTTTGCGCCCATGCCTGAGTGCAAACTGGCATGTATATATATACCAAAAGTGGTTGCATATATATTGGATAGTATAATCAAGGAAAATGTTGTCTTACCTTCCTTGTTAGAATATACCAACCCAATAATAAGCGAGTCATGAATTATATTAACACACGGTGTCTATTTAAATAGAATATAAGTTATAACACATATATGTGGAGAGCCTTTGTTGGTTACAAGTCGAGGTAAATACTACTTATTTCCCAATTTTCCGATGTCCGTGCATGTGTGCACATTTTAGAAGCGTTGTATACTGAGCTAATTGATTGCAAACGGTGTGGATATGGTCTCAAGTCTTTGAACTTGTATGGATCGATAGTCCATATATTCAGTTTCTGTATGAAATCAATTTCTCCGAGAAAATAATCAGATGCCGTGATGTCCACACAATCGCGGTTTTCTCCGTTACCACCAATGAAGGCAACTGTTAACATTGAAGAAATCCTGATATATTTTTGAATATGTGATAGTGCAACTCCCAAATGCTTTGTCACCATGAAAAACTTATGCCTTGTGTCCTCGTCGCCGTTTAATGCATGGATTTGCCAACAGCGTTGATATCAGTCTCTAATAGTTTTTCTTTAAGGTTGTTCTCTCCGTAGCTCGTTGCAAATAATGATACTGGACTGTAGAATATGCCCATTTAATGGCAAGTATGGTCAACTCAGAATAACTTAAATGTTATACAAATTGGCACTCCGTGTGAAAACAGAACACTCAGATAACATGTTCGATGTTTTCTCCGTGATGTTTTCTCCATTACCGCCAGATTTACATGTGATTAATACGCGTATATCAGACACACGCTTCATATTTTCGAATTTGGAGTAAAAGCTAAAACTCAAATAGTCAATCCAATTGGCTAATAACTACCTTAACACCCGTATTAAAAGAACTTTCCACGTACAATTGGTTTCAGACAGCTATAAGCCTATAGCCTATATATATATAGTGTCCTTCGATAATTGGGATGCCTATAACTGACAGCTATGCATGGGGAATTGCTCCATCTGATGAGATTGATAATGCGCTTAATATATATGTATACATGACTGTATATAGCATATCCAGTATAAAACAAAACATATATTTAACGACAATGCCATTAAAATTATATCCACATTTATTTATTCGGCAAATAAATATATAGATAATTATTGCTTTAAATGTCTCTGTCAGGATTTGAACCCCGGCCGCCAGGATGAGAGCCCATAACGAAAAACACAATGCTATTGAACTTAGTTTAAAACGCCTTCTATATATGTTTCAGTTTCATTTAAATTATATTGCCTACTGGACATTTTGTTGATTTGATCCAGTGCCAAGTTGTCAACCATGCATGTAGTGTGCGCACGGGGACTGTTCAAGTGGAATCGTTGCCGATGGCATTCATATTCACCTAATGCGCACGAGTGTAGACTATAAACGATATCTGATCCTACGGGGGATAACATAGGTTTAGATATGCGACCTTTATCTGTTTTTAGTGATTGTATATCGAGGGTAATAACTCTATAAAGAATGTCCATTTACTAAATGACGGCGATTTGTATGAGAAATTACATCACCACAATAAATCAACTCTGGTGAAATACAAGTCAAATTCTTCTATATGGTGGGTGGGCTTGGGCGTTTTGCGTCAAAGGCACCTATCCCATGATATGTCCCTGGTCAGTTGACCCCTGTGTACCAATTGCCGTACATAACGTCTAAGCTGACAAGGAACGCTCTTTATTGCTAATATATGATCATACCCCCCCTGTTATTAGTGTTGGTAAATAAAAATTAATATCCGCTATATATATAGAAACCGAAAGTACATTATGAGAAGAGATCCAGTTCACTTGGAACTGGAAACACCCTTTGTATGTCGAGATTAAACGAACCAGAGTGGCTTACGATCGTATAAATTGTAGTGTTCCTTGCAATTTTAAGACATCTGATGTCAACGGTACCTACACCATGACACTCCCCGGATCAATTGACCGATTTGTACATTTCTAAATGTTCAGCTCCGAGGGTCCAGCCGTTTGGTTATAGCCCGATAGACAAACAAACCAAATTTAGTTTAGTATAGATAGTCAAGTTAGTCAACACAACTTACAGTTGTAATTTTGCACATGGCTTGTTTTCTCCGTTACTGCATACATATAGAAAGTGTTTGTATGCACCGGTTTCATATCCTGCGGCCATGTATAGTGAGTGGACTGTTACTGCACCGGTTTCATATCCTGCGGCCATGTATAGTGAGTGGACTGTTACTGCATGTACGGTATATACGTAAATGTTATGTGGTCACGCCTCGCGCAGAACAGTCCAAGTGGGATTGTACATTATAGCTGACATGCTAAAGTGCATGGAGAAACTATCCCATACATATACACAGGAACTTATATACCAGTATATATAACATATATACGGAACGGACCCTTATACATTTGATTTGCATACAACACGATATTTTGATCACGGATGCAGCTATATGACTCCGAATACTTTGAAACATGTCGTACACAATTCGATGATAAAAGCATAAATCTTGTGTAGTGGATAACAATTGTTTCAACTATTAAAAAGATACGCGGTTTCACGTGTTGTGTTTTAGATTTTCCGTATTTTGTGTCAGTAGTTTAAATTATGACCGATAAAATCGACCAAAGGAACTTCATACAGTCACCAATAGAATGTAGGTTGCACAATTATCTGAACGCCATGCCATCTATATGTCATAGTTTGCTAGGAATTGAAATAATAATGGCATACTAATTTGGAAATTGACTTCCATAAATCATCATTCACAGTCACCAATATCGAAGGAATTGGAATAACACGGTGTGTATCCATTGTCAAAATTAATGATTAGTCGGGTGCCAGATATATCTACCACTGAAATACACAATACTAAAAGCCTGATCATAGCCAATCCTCACTACCAGATATAATTGTGTCTGTGGTAACGGAGAAAACATATACAGAATACCATCATACTTTTCAGAGCATGAAAAAAATGTTAAACAAGAAGTCTCCGGTGCTCTTAATGTAGCAAAATATAACTTGAATATGGCATATTAAGTTTGTATGATCGTTATATGGATATATGAACAAAATATAATTTCGAATTTAAAAACGAGACCCGTCCATTTAAGGAATTTCAGGCCATATGCTCTCCTCACCTGATGGGCAAGTCAATTAGTAATAATATAACTGAACATTCTATTAGTGGGGACATCATTGCGGGTTGGAGAAATATCAATATTTATAGGTAGAGTAAGAGAGATGTGGTGAATGAATAGTGTCTTATTTGACTTAGTTATTTTCCTCAATTAGGGGTTGTTCAGACTGGTGTCGGGAACGAGATAAATTGATTTTTCTGTGGATACTCAGAATAGTTTGTAGATGCGATTGAATGCGTCATTGAGACGAATTAACATTATGACGAATTAAATCAGCAAAACAATGAACATGAACTGTCTCTGATATTTATAATTCACTAAGTAGCTTTTCAGCAGAAAATGGGCAAAATTGCTTGCAATTCTTCGCCGAAGTACAGGAGCATATTTTGCGACCCCTTCCTCAAATGCATATATTAAACAAAACATCAAATAATACTTTTATTTTCAATTCAGGTGTATTCATGTATGTTATCATCTAATTACAGTTCCACCCAAATGCCCGTTCGCTCTTGGCTACACACTGAATGAGACTGTCTGCATTTGCTATAAAGTAATTCATGGCGATGGAGACGGACCAACTCAACAAGAGTTCTGCAAAAGCGAAGGCGGCCATCTCCTTTATATAAAAGACGCGACAGTTCAGCAGTGGATCATAGATGAACTGGACCAACCTGGTAATATAATTATATGCATATATAGCATTACAAACAAAATGTTACAGTTGATATGCATAGATATGCGCGTATTTAGACAAAGGTATTATCTAAATGTAGTTTGTTGATTGATATGTTGTATGGACATGAAATGAACATCGATAATAGTTTTGATGGAAAATTTCATCCAACACTCGATTAACAGCATACATGCAGCAAACCCAAAAAGGTTCTCGGTGTTTGACGTAGAATCTACAAATAATGGTCCTGTTTCTGATCCGAAGAAAAAAATAATACATCACCATTTTCTTCGTTCAATCAAACGGTATGCCCCCGGATATCAGGTGCATGTTTTACAATATTCAAGAAATGAAGTATATAATGGTAATATATAATAGATCTTCCGCTTCTATCGTTTCTATACGGAGTGTAGGGATTCTGAGTGTGTATCCTTGGTAACTGTGAAACACGTATACATCCATGTGTGTCATGTGACTGAGGCTAGACGTCGATAATGTTACTTGTAAAGTTGCAATATATGCAGAGGACGAAACATAAACATATTACATTATTGATACAAAGCTGTTCGATATAACTCAATCTAAAACTGTTGATAAAACATGTACATGTAGTTACATGCGAATTTTAGTCCAGCATGCACGTGATTTTCCACGACTTATGATCGATCTGAGATATGACCCGACTTGAAGCAAAGTCCGCACCGAAGTCGTGAGCTAACTAAACTCTTTAAGAATAGAGTCTCTTGTGTATAGAAGATTATAATTTCCGTTTGAAACATGGAGGGGGTCTGCATAAAATATCCGTACACAGGGCTGAAAATAAAAATGCCACCCAACCAGGGACCCACCACCCCCTACGTGCAAAAACAATATTTTTTTCCTGACAAATTTGGAACCCGCCCCCTTTTTCCAGGATGTGTACACTTATAAATGCTTTTTTTTTAAATATATTGACAATTGAAACTGTTTAGTCATCACCCTTAATACTGACTAATGTATATCTCTCAGTGAGAGAATATTTGATGCAGAAAGCTTTTATTTCACTGTTAACCGTGTAGCTTGACAAAAATTTGACTTTGCTAATTTGCAACTAAAATTTTGATTCAAAGGTCTCACTCACTTGAATGGTGCACCTTTCATGATCTCGAGCACTAGTAATTCGCATAAAATATGTGTTGTCTGCGAATGTGATTGTTCCATTTTTGTGTTTTTATACAATTTAAAGTGGAAACGAATCGGTATGTTTTTGTATAATAAGAGAGAAAAGCGGAAAATATCTAGAGAAGAACACCAGCCACAGATAATCCTTTGCGAAATGGATTTACTAGTTTCAGAATATCATTCGTATAGACCTGTGGGTGTGAAGAAAATATTTTGTACATGTGCATGTATTTGACCACCCCTATTTTGATGGTTAAACGGTGGATATCTAGACAGAGTATTCTGCCATGTTCTATGCTGCCATTGAAAACTTTTTGATTATATCTGGCTTCAGATCACTAACATCATGAACACTTAAATTATCATATGCATTGATCAGAATGCATAAATTGAGTGGAGCACATCTAGTTATCTCATGCAGGACAACTTATATCATGCTCGTTATATATTAACAGGATAAGTTTTATAAATTATAATAATATAGATGTTTTGCAATATATTTCTCCAGTTAATTATCAATTATTCCCTCAAAACTTATTGTCCATGATGTTATATATGGACCTGAGACCTCGGTTTACAGGGCTTAATATTCCTACGAGAATCACAATCAATTCTCACAAATTATTCACGCAAAGAGAAACATGAGATTCATCTTGTGCGTGGTCAGTCGCCCTCAGCTGCTTTATACTTCAATAAGATAGTCACCGGTGAAATTTTCTTCCCTTTTAGAACACGGAACAACAAGCAGATATTGCATCGACGCTACATGGTCAGGAAGTCAATGGACACAATACAACGGGGATCCGATACAGTATACTAATTGGGCGCCAGGCGAGCCTAATGGCCTGGCGAGCCTAACGGCAAACTGCACAGAAATGCGCGGGGATATGTCATATGGATATACTTGGAATGATTTCCCATGTTATGGATTCGGCAGGAAAGTTGGATCAATCTGTCAAGTGGATATTTGAGCGATTGGACACCGTATATCAAAAGCGTTAATTCGCCAAATATTTGAACTTTGGGGGCGTCTTTCAAAACACACTTAACCTAAGTTCAATCCAGCATATACACCACATATGGAAAGAGATTTATTCGGTAGACAGTGAAATGGCTACGCTTTTAAAATCTTTAAAGATGCTATGTCTCTTCCTGGCACCACATCCAACAACAACAACAACACTAATATGTTGACGGCACGTTTGTATCGTTGTTCCAAAACAAACGAGAAACGTATGGTGTTACAAATATTTCATTTAAGATTGTTTTTAAAATAGATTTTTAATAAAAATAATTCCTGCTGACTGGCCACTCAGGCTCAGAATTATTATGTTTCACCCATGAATCTATGCAGAAAGACAAGTTGAGGAAAGAAAGAAAACAGTATACTGGGAACACAAAGTGGAACGATCAATAAGAACACCACAACTTGATAAATGGGACGTAATAAGAGAACTATAGTATTCACGCTGCATGGCACTCCAAAATCAAGAGCCATTGTTATCACCAATGTAATGTTTGCAACAACAACAAACACCTGTACGACATTGCGTCAGCTAATCCTGAGTAATAGAGGTACTGAAAATAGTCTGAAACATAATGACAACTATCCAGTCTGCAAAACAAAAACCGATAATCGAAACTTGGTCCATACTATTGGTAGAGTAGCATTCCAATCAAAGAGCAAACTCGATCCAAGACATGGATGAGTTTCGCTCTTCCATGCCCTGGCCTACATTCTTACGTGTGACATGCAATTAACAAATAGTTAAAGGCACAGAATGTGCTTGGACTATTTTAACAAACACGGTTCAGCTTAAAAGCAAGACAAATCAGCGATACAAAATGTACTACCTTGACACAATAATTTTTGCCCTAAAATGAACTTTCTTCAGCTACAACAATGGTGATAAAAAGTAATAGATTATTTTTGGTCTGCAGAATAACTTTATATGTCCCTTATTAAACAGCTAATGTGGCCAATCGTGTGTAATATTTAAGGTTTGCAGATTAAATGTTCTAAACAGTGTGTGCAGCTTTAATTGATTTAAGTTCTGAGTTTACCATAAACATAAATTTAACCATATTGAGACCGTACTTTAAATATTTTAAACAGTGGTTTGACAATAGAGGAAAATACACAACGCTCGCATGAATTGCGTTTGGGATTGTGACTGAAAATGTTCTGTGGTTAAGAAAACCATGTATATATATTGACTTTCTCGTGGACTAAATGACTGGACAGATATGAATGATAGCTCGTGTACCGTGTAGTTGATTTATGTTATGTTGTTCTGTGTCACTGTTAAGGTTGGGTATACTTTGAACCTGAAAATATAGGTTTTCAATATAATACTTATTTTAAGGCATTTCAATGTGTCAGCCACTGATTATCGAAGTCGTGATTCATGTTACATTTTGTGTTGTATCTCTCGCGTTCATAGCTAAATTGAATATCACAAAGGAACGAGCGAAGCGACAGCTGTGTTGGCGTGCATTTTTCGTATATGTATTGTTTCAACACTACACGCCTTGAGTTCCAACTTATCCTAAGTGCATGTTTTATATTTGGAAATCTGGAGCGAGCTCATCGGGTGGATTTTAAAGGCACGTGAGGCCTTAATTGTCGAAAATATTCATATTTGTTCCAAACACCGTAAACAGAAAAACATTAAAACGCATACAGTTTCGTTCATATATACCAAGACCATCGCGTAAACAGCGTGTTATCATAAATACATACTATATTTTACCTAAGCAAGAGCCTGATTGGGTTACAGAGGACAGCACGATGCTACTGGCTAATCACACACAAATGGCATAAACGCTCTTTATTAGTTCCATATCAGGAATTCACCAACAAAGAACGCTCTTTATGTTTACTATCATAATATAAACAAACACCAGAAAAGTAACTTTTTATGCTTTTGTTTACATAACAATGGTCAAACATTTGACAATAACATACTGTTTATGCGATATTACTTATTTGTATACGGACAAAGTCTGTCTACATTTTGATGTTCTTTCTGTTTGTGGCGGTTTTTGACGGGTGGAAATATTTTCACAGGATACCCACCGCCAAGGCCAACCGTACCTTTAAGGCACGTGAGGCCTTAGATGTTGAAAATATTCTTATTTGTTCTAATCACCGTAAAGAGAAAAACATTAAAACGCATACAGTTTCGTTCATATATACCATGACTATCACGTACACATCATGTTATCATAAAGACCTACTATATTTTACCTAAGCAAGAGCTTGATTGTGTTACAGAAGACAGCACAATGCTACTGGTTAATCACACACAAATGGCATAAACGCTCTTTATTAGTTCCATATCAGGAATTCACCAACAAAGAACGCTCTTTATGTTTACTATCATAATATAAACAAACACCAGAAAAGTAACTTTTTATGCTTTTGTTTACATAACAATGGTCAAACATTTGACAATAACATACTGTTTATGCGATATTACTTATTTGTATACGGACAAAGTCTGTCTACATTTTGATGTTCTTTCTGTTTGTGGCGGTTTTTGACGGGTGGAAATATTTTCACAGGATACCCACCGCCAAGGCCAACCGTACCTTTAATGAAAACGAAAAATTAAGAAGTCATGACGATAATCCAGACAAGATTTTACAATCCACCACACGTCTTGTCAATTTGGCATGTCGTCTCCGTCGACACCACTGCATGTTACATAAATTATTCTTAGCGTTATGTCTCCGAAAAAAGGCAAATTTAAGGCACATCATTTGTGGTTACTCCACTACGTGTCACGTACGATTCATATTAGTATTGTTTGAATTACTTAATCGCATTAAAGGCACGTGCGGCCTTAATTGTCGAAAATATTCATATTTGTTCCAAACACCGTAAACAGAAAAACATTAAAACGCATACAGTTCCATTCATATATACCATGACCATCGCGTGAACAGCATGTTATCATAAAGACCTACCATATTTTACCTAAGCAAGACCCTGATTGTGTTACAGAAGACAGCACAATGCTACTGGCTAATCACACACAAATGGAATAAACGCTCTTTATTAGTTCCATATCAGGTATTCACCAACAGAGAACGCTCTTTATGTTTACCATCATAATATAAACAAACACCAGAAAAGTTACTTTTTATGCTGTTGTTTACATAACAATGGTCAAACATATGACCATAACATACTGTTTATGCGATATTTCTTATGTGTATACGGACAAAGTCTATCTTCATTTTGATGTTCTTTCTGTTTGTGGCGGTTTTTGACGGGTGGATATATTTTCACAGGATACCCACCGCCAAGGCCGCACGTGCCTTTAATTTACACCATACACCGAAAACATCTCTCCGGAATGGATTTTCGAACTTCTGTTTGATTTACAATATAATTAGCGTGGTATGCGAGAAAGAGTGGGTCGTTTAAGAGGGGTTGTATTGTACAGAGAAGACCATATCGATTGTTTGCAAATCAAGCATAGTGTCCAGGTAATTTTGATGATGCTATAAGAGTTTTCAACATTAATCATCTTGAAACCTCCGAACATATGGTCGGCCGATAATTGTTTTCTTGTTATTCTACCGCATTTGGAATTCCAAATGAAATTATATAGACAGTTATTTCGGGTATACAAAAAGGCTGTATCTGGACTTGGGAGAGTTATAAATAGGTGTGTCAATTTTGGTAAAATGAGGGATTTGACAACTGTTATTCTACCCAAAGGTGTCAGTTAAATTAGTGTCGAAATGAATCCCCAGAAAAATAAAAGTGTTTATAGTAGACAGGTTTAATTCCGAAAGAACTTGTCTTACAAATGTAAGCACACACTAGACATTGTGGTCACCCGCAAGTGTGACTCCAGGATTGTTTATGACATTGAAGTATTTGACATAGCTCTTTCTGACTATTTCCTGGTAAAGTTCAACATTAGGCTCCGTAGACCAAAACCGGAGAGGAAGACAACGACTTTCCGTAAATATCGCAGCATCGGTCCTTGCGATTTTTCGAACGCCATCATGTCCTCGTCTCTGTGGAGAACCCGCGATCTTTCAGTCGACGCGCTGTTTAGAAACTTCAATTATGTGGCCCAGGAGTTGGTTGACATTTTTGCACCTAAAACCATGGTGAAACGTAAATCATCTCCATGGTTTAATGACGACCTCCGATTAGAGAAAGTGCGTCGTAGAAATCTCGAACTGCAATGGCGCGTTCCTCAAAACTGGAGATTCACAGGGAGTTGTTCGTGACACAACGAAATCGTGTCAATAAACTTATCATCGAGGCCAAGCGGCAATATTTTGCTGACCGCGTGAGCGATAACTCAAAACGGCCTAAAGTTCTATCTGATGTTATTGATAAAATACTTCACAAAACAAGTCCTCGCCACTCCCTCAGTATACGTCATCGGTCGATCTTGCCAATATATTTGCGAAGTTATTTGTAAACAAAATCGAGAACATCCGATGCAATAAGGTTAGCAACAATGAAACACTCAGCTGGGAATTTCTTCAGACCAGTGGTTCATCAAGGGGACTGAAAAGGCGGACGAGTTTCAAGCCACTCACATCTGATCAGCTGTCAGAAATTATATCGAAATCTCCATCAAAACAGTGCCCTCTCGACATTATACCAACAAAGTTATTGAAGACATGTAAGGCAGCACTAGCACCCGTGTTGATGAATATTGTAAACAGTTCTTTGGATAGTGGCATTTTCCCAACCACCATGAAACTAGCCCAAGGCTTTTCGTACTAAAGCCGGCTAAGATATTGGGATGGAGGTGCCGGTCTTTAGTCCGAGTTCGTCCCGTATAGTCTCTTATGCCACGACTTACGCCCACGATCTGTGGCGGGAATCTGTGTTGTATTTTACTCGATTTACCTAATAAATCAATACATGATGCTATATACATCGGAAAGAGAGACATCTTATGGTCATAATGGTGTATAATAATCTAACTTTCATGTTACATTACGCATATAATATTCCGGTTGATTGTCACCAACAGCGCTGTTTTTATATTTTGTTTACTTAACTGAAAGCCGAAGTCAGGTTCCGAAGAATTCCGGCATTGTCCGCTGGGTATTCTAGTTTCCGTTTCTATATATAGCGCGGGGTTTTCCAAACAAAATGGCGAAAACCGATCGCCCCAAAGTCCAGTTTCGTATGTGCTTTGAGAACAATTCCCGCACTAAAAACTTAATGACATAATGGAGGATCAGAACGGTAGTTTTGTTGACAATTTTCGCAAGCAACTTGTCAAAATTGGAGCAAATTAGAACTCTTATGTCTGACTTGCCATGCGTGTGATGTGCATTTTGATTTGTGTGTTGATAAAATAATCGGAGAACCGAATCACACAGTTTCGAAATTTAGTTCTTCCGTTTCAGTGGGACTTTTCAAACTTAAGGTTCAAAATGTATGCAAATTTTTGTTTGATTTTTTGTGTGCATAACAAGAGCAATATATTGCCCTGTTCGCTTAGTTTATATCTTAATTTCGCGGAAGTCCACCAAATGTGGGTGAAATGTAGCACCATATAAGGCATATTATTTATTCTAATGCTCGTTGTGTTTACACTGTTTTAAACTTTGAGAGGGTTGTAATTCCCGTAATTTATTTAATGTATTACATTTATATCTCCAATGTTTAATTAATCTATTTATTGACACACATAATTACGATTACAATGGAGAATTCATCGTAATTTGCGATGTTATTCCAAAATCTACGGAAAATGCCGAACACAGTTCGCGAGGTCAACTGAGTTCGCATACTTTTAAAAAATTGTAAACATTGCGATAAATGTCTATTTTCGCATTAAATTACCGCTTTCAATTCACAACTGATGTGGGTTTCAGATCAAATAGCATGTCTTCTGCTGAAAATATCCGTTTATTGTCGCAATTGTGATATTTTATTTCATATAATTGTGGTTTTATTTGAGCGGGTCAATAACGCTTAAGTCGTGTCATAAGAGACTATACGGGACGAACTCGGACTAAAGACCGGCACCTCCATCCCAATATCTTAGCCGGCTTTAGTACGAGAAGACTTGGACTACCATGAAACATGCCGTAGTAACGCCGCTACTGACGAAACCAGGGCTTGATGTCGAGGTCCTAAGTAACTACCGACCGGTTTCAAACCTCTCTTTTATTTCAAAGCTGATAGAGAGGGTTGTTTCCAAACAACTTCGCGAATACTTGTCGTCCACTGGTTTATCGGAAGTGTTTCAATCTGCCTATCGTCCAAATAGCAGCATGGCGACTGCACTCCTTCGGGTCCAAAATGACTTGCTTGTGTCAATGGATCAAAGGGAAGTGTCATGCTTGGTGTTACTGGATCTCAGTGCCGCATGTGACACCATCGACCACGCTGTGCTATTGGAGAGACTTGAAAACATACTCGGTGTGACGGGTGTAGCCTTAGATTGGTTTAGGTCATATCTGAACGGCCGTACAAAATTGAGTGTCACAGTGAACAACGTTCACTCGGATGTTTTTTTGCACTTAAGTACGGTGTGCCACAGGGGTCCGTGCTCGGACACATGCTCTATGTGATCTACGTCCTACCGCTGGGGGACTTAATCCGTCATCATGGACTGAATTTTCACTTTTACGCGGATGATTCACAACTCTACGTTCATTTGAACCCTGGTTGTGAGATTCCAACCAGAGAATCCCTAGAGCACTGTGTATCCGATATTAAAATATGGATGACTGATAATTTCCTTAAGTTGAACTGAACTGATATATATCGGGTTACCGCATCAGTTGCAGAAAGCAACTACCACGATATTGTGCTTGGAGATAGTGTAGTCTCTAAGTCGACTATGGTCCGCAACCTGGGGTATATGATATTGCCACCTGAGAAATATCAGCAGGGTGCGAAATGTGGTCGACGAAGAGACGGCCAAACAACTCGTACATGCATTTGTCACAAGACGTATAGACTACTGTAACTCACTTTTATTTGGTTGCAACACATACCTTCTTCAGAAACTTCAGCTTGTACAAAACTGTGGTGTCTTTACCCACTCAACTTGCCCGCAATTATCCAAGATCTACTTACACATAGCATTGCAGATGGATCCGCATCGTCGTGCCGGCCGGCAAGTCCTTTTATCTCTCAGTAATGTACGTCTTCATAGTTTGGTCTGTCAGCTTCGAGTGCCGGGCGATTCGTTCGTGACCTTTGACATCGGTGACAAAGTCACCGGCGTCAGATGGCGTCCAAAAGATGCTACAAATCCCCCAAGTTTTCAAACTAAGCCCCCCCCCTTTTAAGGACTAGGGTTTTCATGGGCCAGCTTTTGGGGTTTAATTCCAATTAATTTATCTTTGATAAAAATGTCCACCCCCCCCCCCCCAAATACAAAATATCTTGCGAACTACTATAAATGTCCACCCCAAATGACTCGCCTGGACATATACGGATATAAAAATAAACATAGCCATTGGCACCTCCTAATGTCCCGATACGGGACCCGCACAGGTCCCACCGCGATACCTACACATACAGCATCCTAAATATGGAACCTGCTAACCTTGACACTCTGGAATAGCCTTCTGTGCTCATAGCTTCGGAGCCCACTTACCTTGATACTCGCACCCTCTACCACGCCCTTCACGACTTGACCCATATGTGTATATACTACTATCCGGCTTTATCAGAAATCAGAGGTTTTGGACAGACTTTAGTAGGATTTTGTGTATACCAGTAGAATATAAGTATCGCAGATAGAACGATATCAGAAATTAGTTATAACAATTATTCAAAAACACAACCCTCCTATTTACAGGACATACTGGTATGCTGATTCCACAAGACCTGGATCAACAAACCAAGAAATTGCTATATCAACGGGGTATGGTGTACTCCATGACCCCAACATTGTACAATATATACCCTATAAACTAAACAAATGCATATAAATTAGCAGGTCCGGCACATCTACTTGCATGTGGCAATACCTGTCAACAACAATAATATACTTGTGAGGGCAAATAGTCCAACTCTGGGCCATAGCCCACTTTCGACACCATGCAACACTTATGCGGGCCCCCTGCCATAGACATATTTAAACATCCCATGGGACCTTATTTCTCATTACTCCATTGAACAAGAGGGTTGGGCTTTTAGCTTGTCAGCCCACAACAGTACTTGAATATTAGGGTTGGGCTTTTAGCTTATCAGCCCACAACAATACTTGAATATTAGTTATGGGCAATGCCCAACAAAATATGGTCATATTAATGCTAACTGGGGACCGAGTTCCCATCTCTAAAATGTAGAATGCATACATAAACAAATCCGGTTCTCCATATTGATGTCATGAGTCATAACGGGCGATATAACCACTAACCACTGTTTATTAGTAGAGATACGGGTTACATCACGCCCAAAACCCAATTTTCAATAGGTAAAGTTTAACGCTGACAAATCCCAGGTCAGGGACCCAACTGCAGCCTACTAACCAGAATCTGGGAGCTTTTTCCAAAGTGACACCCCACAGTACAAGTACCCGCTATATGTACACATGTTCCCTACTCCCTCTAATTTTAGAACCTGATAACTAGGGATCTGGTTCCCGGGGACCGAGTCCC
Organism: Siphonodentalium dalli; assembly: GCA_032622095.1. Lineage (NCBI taxonomy): Eukaryota > Metazoa > Mollusca > Scaphopoda > Gadilida > Siphonodentaliidae > Siphonodentalium > Siphonodentalium dalli. The sequence continues at coordinate 130,032,156 of CP136062.1, read as the reverse complement.
CATCCGATTTTCTATGTACTATTAATATAGACCTCTCACCCCCTCCCTCTGCTCTTAAAACTAGGCCTTATATAATAATATAGGGTATTAGAACAATCACTATCACCCGTCAAATGAAAATATTGCCCAAAAAATTGAGTCAACTATATGAGATCAAATTCGACAGGGCAAAAAATACATGCCTTTTAACCTTGTCTGTGTGTCTATAATACCGGTACCAGGGAGCAGTGAGAAGTGAGAGTTCTGTCTACTATGCAGTTTTGTTTTGTTTATTTGTGGCCATCGAAATTGCCTGCTGGCTTGTCCTTCGGGCAAGAACCGTCTGCCCGATCCAATCTGAAAGCCCAAAATGTGATGTTTGATATTTGTGGCCCATATTAATTCTGAAGTGAATACCACCTGTCAGATTGTCTTTACCATCTGACAGAAACAGTGAACCTGTCATGGGTCTGTGGCCATGAAACCTACAGTTACTGGACTCATTAATATCCAAAACTACTAGGTTATTCTCATGTGACAACCCTGCCAGAAAACCATCGTCAACATTTTCAATCTCTTCATATGCTTTGGTCATATGAGGAGTGTCAAGGTGATGTAAGTGTAAGCTGTTAGTCACAGCAGTTGAATTGGGCTCACTGCAGTCAGCCCACTGTTTAGATTGTGTGGTGTACACGTACTTATCATTTTGTGAGAGAAACCTGCCATCTTGCTGGAAAGCATCAGTACCGCCACCCAATGCAGCGATGTGTGCATTGATGGATGTACCAGAGGAATTAGAACCAATGTTTGTGACTTGATCAACCTCGGTACCATTGCAAGACTGAGTGTCCGATAAATCTGTACCTAATGTAATAAGTTTTATTTCATTTCTGCCTTTAGATACCAGAGTATTGTTTTCAGAATGCGATACGACAATTGCATTCAGATGTGTCGGACCAGTGAGCCCGTCTGCGGGGACAGAATGATTTAATTCCGATGAAGTGGCATTAGGGGGTACAGGGCAATATGCCCGATTACATGAGAGATCCATTTCTACCAAATCAGAATCCATATTTACATGTGTCCCTGTACTTCTATGGATATTTGAAGAGTTTGCAATTTCCAAATTAGCATTAATCATGTCTGAAGACAGTGATGCGCCATTCATCCATGCTTTCCAAAACAGAGGTTCTTTACTTCCTGTTACGGGGAGTGATCTCCCATTTGAATGCACAACTTCATTGCAACTTTCAATTTCTTCACAAAATTTGTTAAAAGTTGGAATACTTTGGAAATCACATGTATTTTGCAATTCAGCGACCACCCTAATAGGAACTAATGGATTCCCTGTGTAGCCGATGGGTTCACTTTTGGCATGACTTGAGAATACCTGTGATTCTGCTGTAATGTGGCAGTCTGTTCCCAAAAGATGCCCATGCGAAACCGACCTGGACGCAAGTGGACCCACCTCAGAAAAAACCACTTCCGTGTTATCACCACAACCAGAAAGATTTTCTGCATGATTTAATTGTGTGACTGCAATTTCTCTCGTGTCGTCACCAGAGTCTGAACCGGGCGTAACTGAATTCTCACTCAAATGAAGCTGGGAATCAGAATTCCCATAATCATGAAACGTGCAGTCATTCAAAACGCCCATTTTGCTTGGCGACTCAGGTGCATTTGAATTGTTCTGACACAATGTGTTAACGGGAACACTCTCACAATCATTGGATGACTGTGACAATTCCCTTGTGTTCAAGTGTTGTTCATATGAAAGAGAAACTTGCCTATTTTCCCCTGTTCTCACTTGGCAAGTGCCAAATGAGTTGTCCTGTGAGCCGACGTTAACTGTATCAAACTTTTTCAGTTGAATAGTGGGAAAAATATTCCCAGAATGTGATTCGGAAGTGAACACAGGATGATTGTATTCAGCACTCAATTGAAGAGCACCCTTGCATGACGATTCAGGAGGAGTGTACCCAGAAGATGAGCCCCTTGCATTTTGAATCTGTACATCAACACTTTCATTAGCACTAACATTGCAATTAGATTTACTACTTTTACACTGTGCCAGACTATAACATATGGGATCTGCTAGTTCGGTTAATTTGTTTAACTGGGCAGACATATAGTCGCCCATCGAGTCACCAGGATCCCAAGAAGGCATTTGGTAAGTACTGGTACTGTTAGTGTACCGGCGTTCTATAGGAACCCTATGTTTTGGCCTCACAGATTTATTTGATGCTCCCTCAGAAAATGTGTATACAGAATTCTTAAACTGCTGTGATTTCAATACTGAATCCGACACCGAAGTTTCATTGTCAAAACACTCTTGGTCATCCGAAGTTATGTTCCAGTCTGCATTTTCACAGACGGCAGTGGAATAATTATTATACTGACGGGAAAAATCACAGTCAATGTCCCAGCTTGTATTTATGTTATAATCAAACTCGTGACTGACATTCAAGTAATTCTCATTGGAACTGTATGACTGCTCCGATTCTGAAAGGTAACTATCAGAGACAAACGACGGGCCATAATCCCTATTGCTGCATTTGGAGTTATTTCGGGATGCATCCCTTTGTAAAGATTCCCACTGTAACTCAACCAACAAATCATCTACCCCCATTGAGGGATCACTGTTCAAAATTTCAACAAAACACTTTTTGGCCCATCCATATAGACAGTTTCCCAAATAACGTACTTCTTTATCTTGTGTGGGGAAATTGTATTTATCTAACTGATTTAGAAATAATTCCTGAAATTGAGAGGGCAAAGTGTTTGGAATCCTCGGAGCCCGTCGCGGTCTAGGATCCCTACTGTTGTTTGCATCAAATCGGTCATTATCATTGAATCTGATATCCTGCGGGGCCCGGCCCATATGAAAGGCTGGGCCAGGCCGACCCCTTTCCTGATCCCAATGATTCTCATTATTGTATCGGTGACCACGGCCATCAAATCGGGCCTGTCTTTCTGGTGGACGGTCCTCAAAATCTGAATCGACGCGATTATCATAGTCATCGCGATTTATATTTCGGGGACGCCTATTTGTATGGTCATCCTCGGATGGAGACCGGCCCCTGCGAAACCCATCTGGGGGATCACTATCATCAGACCTATCCCGAGCCCTATACCTGGGTCGCCTATCTGCATGATTGTCAAGGTGATTATCACGGGACTGCGACCGTCCACGTGGAAATCTATCCCGGTTATTCTCAGCAGACCGTTCCCGATCTCTATATCTGGGTCGCTTATTTGAATGATTGTCACGGGACTGAGACCGTCCACGTGGAAACCCATCTTGCATTAGATCTTCCCTGAAATCATGCGTATCCCGAACCCGTCGCCCACCGGTTTGATGGCCACGTTGATTGGGTTGGGCATTATTTGATTGTTGTCGCCTCCCTTGATTTTCCACAGCCCTGCTTACTGGGCTATGTTGCCGACCACTACGAGAATGATGAACATTTGATCTATCGCGTCGCTGTGTCTGGTCGCAATTTCTACTATCGCGACCCCGTGATGGTCGAGAGTTACGATCAACGCGAAGATTACCAAAATCCTGTTCCAAGTCGAAATCAACTGGGCTTGTGGCCCTATTTGCCAATCCATGCCCCCTCCCCGAAACCCCAGCACCAGAACCGGCGCGGTATGTTTTGCGATACAAGCGGCGAGAATGTCGGTCGCCATCGTTCTGGGCAAAATCATCAGACTGATTGTCGATAGGAACCCGAGACTTTTGTTTCTTCGGGCCAGTGAAGGCCTCACTATGAGACGGGATCCTTTGATCCCATACCCTAGTTGAGGGTAAATAAATATGTCTTTGGGTCATTTCAGTCTATCTCTCGCTCCCTTCAAAAATTACACCTGGCATGAAAGAAAGTACACGACCGAATAAACAAAATGACCAACTAATGAGTGCAAGAGGCTGTTCTACTAATTTCAGAAAACCTCAAAATATTTTATGATCAAACACACTTGGCAAAATTTCTAAGTGTCAGCAATGGAAATTTATCCAAATTTGAATCAATAGTGCCACTTCAATGTTTGGTAGAAGCCAAAACAACTCAATTTCCCGATATTTAACACAAAATAGCAGCATGCCACATTTCCATTCAAAAAATGATGCAAACAAATTACTAAGTTCACCAAAAACTAACATTTGTGTGAAAATCGCAAAATGTCATCCATTTTCTGTCAAAAAATGGAAATACCTGAAATGAGAGGGCCTCACTAACAACGATGCCCTAAAATGGAAACGTAACGGGCCAGAACCCCCAAAAAAATGAAAAAATCGGAGGGCAAAAAATGTCGAAAATAATTTGACAAAAATGCCACAAAGAAACAACAAAAACAGACAATTCTGGGAGGAAACTAGGACTATATCCAAGGAAGCTCCCGAAAGGACGTGTGGACAACGACGAAGTGTGTGGACACGACAATTTAAGATTCCCGACAAAATCTATCTCAAAATTTTGCAAGTAAATCTGGAAATAACGGGCAAGTAATTATGCGCCAAAACTGCTGTAATTAGCAGAAAATGTATTGGTAATTACCAACATTATATAGGAATCAGCCAACGATTCAAGATGGGACGGATGTCCCCGGATTTAAAAACGGGATTCAGAAATAATCCCAGCGATCACGACTTGACACTGACAGCCATTGAGCGGTGAAAACGCGGAATTACCGCAAGAATTTCACGAACAATTCGTTTGTTCGCAGCAGCGCCATTTTGTGGTGTCTTTACCCACTCAACTTGCCCGCAATTATCCAAGATCTACTTACACATAGCATTGCAGATGGATCCGCATCGTCGTGGGCCGGCAAGTCCTTTTATCTCTCAGTAATGTACGTCTTCATAGTTCGGTCTGTCAGCTTCGAGTGCCGGGCGATTCGTTCGTGACCTTTGACATCGGTGGCAAAGTCACCGGCGTCAGATGGCGTCCAAAAGATGCTACAAAACTGTGCTGCTACGATTGTTAACAAAACAAAGAAATTTGATAACATCACTCCAATTCTAGCTAAATTACACTGGCTTCCCGCCGTTGAGCAGAGGATCCATTTTAAGGTCTTGCTTTTCACTTATAAGTGTTCAAATAATCTGGTACCCTCGTACTTGTCGGATCTCATTCAGCGCTATCAGCCCGTCAGACCCCTCAGGTCCGCCAAGGCAAATCAACTTGTCTATAAACCTGGGGATCTGGTTACATGCGGCGATCGCGCTTTTTCTGTGGCTGGCCCAAAGCTGTGGAATCCACTTCCTGATTACTTAAGGATTCCACAAACCATAACTGATTTCAAATCAGCACTTAAAACCCACCTTTTTTCAAAGTATATAGAACACGATCGACAGATTGTGTATTATTTCACAAAAACACGATACCACAATCTCTCGTATAATCTAAAAAGATTACCTTTGACCAAATATTGCGAATTTGCATGGTTGCTCAACAAAGCCTTACCGGTCTGGATGAACACAGCCAGTAACACTGTCTGGCATAGCCCTGTCAATATAGTGAATTAAACCAACTAACTAAAGCGACCAAAATCACAAGAAAAACAATCCCGTCTCCAATGTTATGGCGATATTTACCTATCCTGAATCAAAACACACATGAAAGATTCTTCTCGATTTTTGCATCAAATTTCGCGGCGATATTGTGCAGAAGGAACTGTAGCCTATCACTTTTTGTGAAGTAAGAACAGTACCATCTGAAAAACGGACACGTAGCCTTCACGTGGTGTTTAAATAACACATTTGTCATCACGCATAACGCAATATTTGGGAACAACTAATATACAGAGGAACTTAATAATGTAGAACTAGATATATGTTTGCACAGTATCTAGCGATACTTTGTTTGTAGAAAAATGTCATTTCTGTGCGGAGTATTTGCAGAAAAAGTGACACAATCGAGGTTTCTTCTGTTTCTGTCCAATTATCCCAAATGAAACGTAGCATTTTCGAAATGCGGCAATACTGGAGTAACAGATGAATCCCTGTGAACCAAGTCCTCCTTCCCATCTCTTTTCAAAATTATAGATAGAATGGAAATCTAAACTCCGCCATACGTCATGCCATATATTGAGCCGCAGACAGCCATGTTTTCCAAATAACAAGAAAGTTGCAAGGGATGTGTGAACTACTGCCAATGGTTCTAATTCTGGTACCGTTTTTGGCAGCCACCTTTAGCTGAAACACCAATTTTAGTTTTAAAAAACATACCACAGTGCAATATCAATATATTTGCTGATATTTCCATCAAAATGTCGTCAGCAAATCGATTGTCGTCTGTTATTTTTGGTGCAAACAGAACCCCGGTGTTATTAGTCACCATTCGCTGTGTTGGCATTTTTTGTATTGATATTTCACTGCAAGTTCGATCACTTTACACATAATAACCAGGTTCAGCCACGTGCAACTATGGTATTCTATGGATAAGCACTTGGCGGGGAAAGTCACGTTTTGAAATAGCGGACCAACTTGTAGCAGAGCGTTTAAACTATAATCCGATGGTAGAAACAAGCGGTCCACAGTTCGACTAATGATATGCTTAATTGGCTTTAATCGTTTGCACGCACATAAGCGACGAAATGATGTCGAGAAAAAATGTTGCGAGAGAGAGATATATATATATATATATATATATATATATATATATATATATATATATATATATATATTACCCATATATAGCGGGGTCTACTTTCAACAGAAATCTCATAAATCTTGCCATCTATCAACAATATCATACTGTGTTTCTCGACGTATGTAGACTACTACATCTTAGCACAATATAATCCGCGTTATTGTGCTTTTGTATACCGTTCTGCCAAACTTTCAACAACAAAAATTTACTTCTTGCTGAATTGTGGGGCGTGGGGTGACAAACTCCTAACAACAGCACCTATGACAAAGGATGACATTTTAGCCTCATATGCGGTATATATTTTCACAATTTTCTAGATTATTTACAAGATCACCAATCATCGCAGTATTGAATTATCACCCATTAAGTAGAGGAATGGTCTCTTTCTCAGAAATACTACCCTATCAGCAAAATCATGGCATTACCATACTCGGTATATATAAATACCTGTATGTATTAGCACAAAAAGATCCCAAGTTCCTGTGGTTTTTTTATTCCGTCCTGTCGAATTTTCCCAAAAACTGATTTTTTTAAAGAAATTTGGTGTGAGGGTTGAAATAGTCTTCCATAAAACAGCACGTTTTGCAGTGGTTGACATGTTAGTATTGACAGATTAAAAGCAATATCGATTTATCGCCCATTAAGTTGTCAAGAAAAATAAACAAAATATTTGTTGGTCTATTGTTACCATAAATATCAGAAATTTTGCTATCTATCAAAGAAATCGTGACACTATCGTATTTATATATATAGAAGTGTGTAGATTGCAATATGCTAGCGCAAACAATCGTGTTTCTCTACTTGTATGTCTTATTTGGCTGCATTTTCCAAAAAAACAGCGATTGTTGCTGAATTTCGGCGCTCAAAATCATATTTTGTATCATTTCGATATTTCACACCGGGTCCTATTCGGCGCGAAATGTGATAACCTCAAAATGGTATATCACAAGTATGTGCGTGGTGCTGATGAACTAAGCTTTCTGACACCAAAGCCGTGTGTTCTACGATATTGATGACCTGAGAATGGAGTTGCTACCAGAAGGTTTGTGGCGACTTGGTCCTCATTGTCAAAAGCATAATAGCGCCATATTGGTTTGTATTGTTCACATAAGTTAAAAGGCACCCATTATACCAAATAAATGCCCGGAATTTTATGTGATGGTATACTAATCGGTATAGGTCGATATAGCTTCAATGTGGGTGAACTATGAAGAAAAGCTAGGCGTTCTAGAGTCTGGAACAAATAGGCAATCCTATGACTTGAAAAAGAAAGAAATATATTGATAACTCAATACCATTCATGTCAGGAAAGCATTGCAATTAGTGGCGTTAATCTGATAACATTAGTATTAGAATGGTATGGTATTTATTGTTGTGTTGTTTACATAGATCGATTCTCATCTTTGTATGTGCCCTTCTGATGAAGATTGCAACCCTTCAACGACTGTATTTACAGACCTCCACCTAGTAAAAAGAACAAGCTAAAAACTCCGAAATTCGTCAAAGATTTCAAAGCCTTACTCACAGCATATAGTTTAACAGATGGACATTCATTCATCCTAGGTGACATTAATCTACATTTTGAATCAATATCTGACAGCAATGTAAATTGTGTAAGAGAACTCATGGATAAATTTGGCTTCACACAGATCATAACGTCACCGACTCATCGTTCACTACACACACTTGACTGGGTGATTATAAAAGAAAACACCATGAAAATTAACAGTCTCCAGGTCTCTGATAAAGCCGTTTCTGACCACTTCCTGATTGAATTTTCTTTCCGGAATGTGAAACCTGTTGCACCCAAACGTAAAGTCACTTCAAGGAATCTCAAAAGCATCGTGTTAAGTAAATTCTCATCGGAGATCCGTGAAGCATTCCTATCTTCCACAAACTTGAACTCCTGCAACGACTTGGCAGTTTATTACAATGACCAGCTGTCTTCTATTCTTAATAAGCATGCACCCACGATGACACGTGAGATTACCAACAGGACATCTGCACCATGGCTAACTTCCCAAATTTTGAATAAGAAACGAGAACGCAGAAAGGTGGAGCGCATGTGGAGAAAATCTAAATTAACTGTTCACCGCGAAATTTTCAAGGAAATGAATACATGTGTAAGCGAGTTGATAAAGCATGCGAGATCTGACTTTTATAGTGAACAATTAGCAAATTGCAAATCAACCAAGAAACTGTTCAACATTACCAACACTATGCTGGGCAAAGGTAAATGTTCTACTCTACCTAGTGACATTCCCATGGATACACTCCCAGAAACATTTGCCACATTTTTCCAAGACAAAGTTACCAAAATTCGTGCGAATATACAACAAGTGTCTGCAGGAGAAGCTGAGTTTGAGGAATTCACCGGAACCAAATTTGTTAAGTTTGAATGTGTTACAACAGAGACGGTCAAACGTGTTCTCATGTCAATGCCATCAAAATCGTGTTCTCTGGATCCTGTACCATCACTCATTCTTAAACAGCATAACGACCAACTAGTAACTTTTCTTACGAGGATAGTGAATACATCCCTGGAAGACGGTATAGTTCCCACTTGCTTCAAACAAGCTGTGGTTAAACCATTGCTGAAAAAGCCAAACATGGATAGGAACAATCTCAAGAACTATAGACCTGTTTCTAACCTTCCTTTTATATCCAAGCTTCTTGAGCGCGTGGTACTCTATCAACTCAGACAACATATGGAGGATAATGACATGAATGAACCTTTCCAATCAGCTTATCGACGACACCACAGTACGGAAACTGCACTTGTCCGCGTCACCAACGACTTGCTTTGTGCAGCAGATGACCACAATGTCACTATAGCCTCATTTCTCGACCTCTCTGCTGCCTTTGATACTTTGGATCACAACATCATAATTTCACGCCTTAACAAAACATTCGGAATTTCAGGGAAAGTTCTCCAATGGTTCAAGTCATATCTATCAGGCAGAATCCAGACTGTTCACTGTGGAGAATTCTGTTCCACACCATATGAACTATCCTTTGGTGTCCCCCAGGGATCAGTCCTTGGGCCCGTGCTCTATCTCATGTACACTAAGCCATTGGGGCAAATCATCACACAGAGAAATCTACAATACCACATGTACGCAGACGATACACTGATTTATACGCCCAGCTCACCATCAGAGTTCGCAAACAATATCTCAGAAATGCAGCAATGTATAACGGCAGTGAAGAACTGGATGGGCGCAAACCAACTGTGTTTAAATGATGACAAAACCGAGATAATGTTATTTGGAACTGATCACAGAATTAAGAACACCCCTTTGGACTGCATTCGTATAGGTGATTCCGACATAAAGCCATCGTCGTGTGCCAGATATCTGGGCATTCACCTGGACAGTACTCTGTCAATGGAAGTGTACATAAACAATTTATGCAGAAGTCTATTTCTGGATATAAGGAGAATTTCTCACATCAGGCCATTCATAACCACCGATGCTGCTAAAACTCTTGTTTCGTCATTTGTTCTTTCCAAGATTGACTACTGTAACCCACTTCTGGCTGGCTTACCAAAGACAGAAATTGATAAACTTCAACGTATGATGAACATTGCTGCTCGTGTGATTCTTAAGAAGCCTAAATTTTCTGACCTGACACCAATGTTCAAAGAACTGCACTGGCTACCAATTCAAGCCCGCATTGACTATAAAATTGCTGTCTTATGTTGTAAGAAATTTGACTGTCTCTCGCCCCTCCCTGTATATATCGAATCTCTTCTTTCATGCTATGTACCTGGTAAACCAGGCTTAAGGTCAGCTGATAAAATATTACTTGCTGTCCCCAAACGGGACCTTGTTAATTATGGTCGTCGATCTTTTGAATGCTACGGCCCAAACCTTTGGAATTCACTCCCGCTTACACTTAGGAATTTTGCTACTTTGGACTCTTTCAAAACAGAACTCAAAACGTATCTGTTTAAACTTCACTATGGCAACGACGACGACCAAAGCTGAGCACACATTTCCTGCATTGTTTTATACAATACACACAGCCTTCATCCTGATTTGTATATGAATTGTTTGATTTATTTCATTGTTTTATTGTTTGTGTGTACATGCGTATATGTGTTTAAATGTGCTGGAGCTCGGTAATCTGTTGTATCATTGAGCGCTTTGGGCCTCATGGGATAAGGCGCTTTAAAAATGCTATACATTATTATTATTTTTTTCGGTGATTGGTTTGTTACTCTAGTATAAATCACAGTAGATAGGCGAACATTATTGATAATTAACTGCTTTTCTATCGATATCAAAAGTTTTTCAAACAGCACTTGTCGAAATATAAGACTCAATATTGCAGAAACTAGTAGCATTTGACAATGTCTATAAATGAATTTGGCCAAAACTTTTTCGTTGTGCAAACTATTTTGCTTTAATAAACTTGGGTCCAGCGCGGACACTGTTGGAATAGCTTTTGTGATGTTTTTGTGGACAAGACCTTCATAAACCGATTGACTTCAACATAGGAATGTCCCCTTAGCATAAAACACTTTACGTTCCCCGCTACTACCATTACATACATAGTTTCACCTCCCAAAGGCCAGTTGTAAATTTAATATGCATCACAATAAATAGATGTGTATACATCACAACATTCGCCATGTTTACTATTCAGATCGTCGGTGTATGTTTACATGGTTATATAACCATAATATATGTTGTTCTGGCATCTAAAATGTGAGGCTGTGTGACATTTGGTAGATAAGATCTGACCCGCATTCTAAGACGCAAAAATCGGTGTTAGTTGAATGTGAGAACAAAAAAGTCATATATAAGAGACTTTCTCTGGGTCATGTGCCAGTGGTGCACGATACTTAGCAGAAACAACAAACTCTGCGGCCACTCATAAGTTAATAATGTGATACTATGCATATACTCTGTGAATCTTGTGTCATATCAAATGTTAGGACATTCACATGGACTAACTATGGATAATCATAAGGATTATACGAGACATTCGAGCTAAACCTGCCTGTTGGATACGAGACTTTCGAGATAAATCTACATGTTGGATACGAGACATTTGGATACGAAACATTCGAGCTAAAACTACATGTTGGATAGGATACGAGACATTCGAGCTAAACCTACCTGTTGGATTACGAGACATTCGAGCTAAACCTACATGTTGGATACGAGACATTTGGATACGAGACATTCGAATTAACCCAATACATGTTGGATACGGGAAATTCGATTCATTCATGTACGAGGAAGGATTATACGAGAAAAACAAGAAGATTCATAACCACGGCTTATGCGAGACATTCGAGTGATTAGCTACTATACGACATTAGGACAGTTTAGGACAGTTTAATACGGTGCGCACCGCGATTTACCGGTATAGAAATATAACGAGCTCGATAATCTGACCAAATCTCACATAAATGCCAGCCAGAAACAAAAATGTGAATTGTACATCTATATCTATATTTGCGAATGTCTGTCTGTCTGTCTGTCTGTCTGTCTGTCTGTGTTCTATAGAAATTCACAGGGGACCATCTAGATGATGCCAAAGGGGTCTACTAGGAGTATCTTTTTACGAGAAAGATAATGGTCGGGGTTAGAATTTTCTAAAGTGACGCCGTTGTTGTCAGGGGCAGAAAAGGGGGAGGGCAGAAAACAAACTTGTCGCCGATTGCCACCAAACTTATATATAATCATCCCCATAATATGAGGAATATAATGGCGTGGTTCAAATATGGCAAAAGTCGCACCGTTCGCGTCAGGGGTGCCCGGAAGGGGGGGGAGATTTTTTTTCTGTCGCCGATTGCCACGAAACTTACATATAATCATCCCCATGATATGAAGAATCCAACGGTGTGGTTTAAATATGTCAAAAGTTGCGTCGTTTGAGTCAGGGATGAACGGAACGGGAGAGGGGCACCAAAATTGATAAAACTAATTTTAGCGCCGATTTCCACCAAATTGATATATATTCTTCTTCATGATACAAGGAATCTAATTGTGCGATTTAACAACGCCAAATTGTTGTTTTTGGATGAGAGATTGGGAGGGGTGGGCACTATATTTGATAATAAGTCGCCGATTGCCACCGCACTTTTACAAAATCATCCCCATGGTATGAGGAGTATAATGGTGTGGCTTTTATCTGTCAAATGTTGCCTCATTCGAGTCAGGGTTGCATTGAAAGGGACAGGAGCACCAAAATTGACGCACAATTTTTTTTAGGGCCAATTTCCACCAAATTGATACACGTTCTTATCCATGATACGATGAATCTAATCGTGATTTAAAGAGCCATAGTGGTGCTGTTTGGGTGAGAGATGGAGAGGTGAGGGATTGGCACCAATTTTGATAAAAAAAATTGTTTAGTCGCCGATTATCACCAAACTTATAAACAATCATCTCCATGATATCAGGAGAGTAATCGTGTGGTTTAAGGATGTCACAAGTGGGGCCATTCGAGTCAGTGGTGTATAGAGATGAGAGTGACACAAAAACTTATATCTATATGTTTAGTGCCGATTTCCACCAGATTGATACATATTCTTCTCCGTGATACGAGGAATCTTATCGTGTGGTTTAGATACACCAAATTGGTGCCCTATGGGTGAGAGATATGGGGACCTTAAATTTTATACGAATTTGTATACTTGCCAATTTTCACCAATTTCTTATATATGCATCTCTAATCTCTAATGAGTCTTAGTGTGTGCAGCTTGAGTCCGAAATAGGGACGGGAGGGTCATCAAAACTGATACATAATATTTTTAGTACCAATTACCATCAAATTCAGACACGTTCTTCTCAAATGATACAAGAAATAAAATCGTGCTGTCTGTCTGTCTTTTTGTCTGTCTGTGTGCGTTCTATATATAACTTCACGCGGTACAATCGAGATGGCAACAAGGCGTTCTAAGAGGGGTACCTTTTTACAAGGAAGATAATGGTGCGGGTTAAAATTTTCTAAAATGACGCTGTTGGTTGGAGGGGAAATTAAAAAACTATGGTGAAATAGTTTTGTCGCTGATTTCCACCAAACGAATATATAATCACCTTCGCAATATGGCGTTGTTCGAGTCAGCGTTGCATCAACAATTGATTTAATAAACCAAATTCCACCAAATTGATACACGTTTTTCTCTAATGATATACCATGAATTAAATCACATTTGGTGTCGTTTGCGTCACGGATGGCGAGCGGATATGCACTATCATTGATAAGATTGCTATTCGCCGATATCCACATATTAGTTATATACAGTCACCAGGCCATCTCCATATCATTTTAAGTAGTTGGGCGTTCACATTTCACAATCCCGACATATGGTGACCCACATAAGTCACTTGAACAATTATATCTTCTTAACAGTCATGTTTATATGGGAATGGCAATCAAGGCATTCGCACAATGAGCTATCAAAAAGAGATAACTAGAAGAAGCATTAAACGTATATTTATCATTCTATTGAAGAGATACATATATTCGTGCAAACTGAGAGACATCGAACCGTCAGAGGATTGCATATATATAATAACAAAATTTAGTCTTTCATTCAATACAGTTTCCACAAAAAATTACAATTTGTCAAGAGATATGGAAGGCCTGTTCAAAAATAGTGGTCACAGTGTGCAGTCAAATATAGTTTCTTCTGATATACAAGAAAATGCAGTTAGTGGCACAAGACTTTTCAGGATCCTACCAATACTGACATCTGACAAGGGTTTTAGAACAGACTCATCGACTGACATAAACAACTCAAAATCTCGCTCTGTGCCTGGCACATGTAGCTGTTATATGTGCGCAGCAACATTTCGTTTAAACTAAGAATATTTAGCCAATATATAGCACCATGAACAGAGGAGCACCTGGAAATTTCTTTGAAACATCTGTATCTTCATGGAGATATGACAGCCAGGTGTCCTCGAGATCTTAGTCCAACTCACTAGATTGATTGATACATCTCAATATGTAAAACCCAATTATCATCTTTTATCGAACTAATGTGTTTATGATGTTCATGTATCATATTATAACGTCTAATGTATACGCAGTTGTAAATAAATAAATACTTCATTATTGGTGGAACGGATTAATCGCGATAAACAGAATGACAATTGACAATGTGAGCCACTACTTATATTCCATGACTGTAATAATCATGTTTTGTGATGCTATTTGAATATTCAATTTATGAGAAAACGTATAACACTTTAAGCAAGAGCATTCTCTATTCCCAACAAATATCCACAGCATACATTAACCTGGGCAACGCCGGGTAACCCTGCTAGTATTATATATAATGATAATCTTGAATACAACAAAATTATCTACTTAAAAATCTCATTCATTGACCAAAGATTGTCCGAACCCGTGATATCAACTTACGCCCACAATTGTATAAGGGCCCGAGCTAACATATGTTCCCAATGTTCTCATCGATCAAAACATTTTGTGAATTTACCAGAATCTTTATGAGTAATACATGTATATATATATGATGGTACTCACATCGTTGTTTATGTTGATTTTTAAACATATGCAAATTGATCTAATGTATATTGAATACAATATATACCTATGAGGGATTGGAGGACAGGTCCGCAAAAGGTGCATGGATCTCCGCTCCCTGCAAAAGTTATAGCCGCGATCAAAATATAATAACATATCACGATATCATCATATCGGGCTCTGGTTTGGCGGGTAGAATATAGAATAATATACATGTAATCCTGGTAGCAGCGGTTACTTATATTGAGTCCGTGTGTGTTAAAAGATATCAAAAAGGTCTTCGCTACCAGAGTATAGTGAAATTAACTTACTATATATATATGTTATAGATAAACAGTTTATATTGTCAACGTGCTTAGTTAGTTGTAGTATTTGAACCAATATAACGAAAGCCGAAGTGGTCGATATCACTTGGCCGCACGCGAGGAATATCACCTGTTTTCAAACAGAGCACTTTACAACTGATACTGTTTCGGTTCGTTGTTTCCGGTCACACAATAATAATGCTTGGTATGATCCGCTGATATTCACGAAAGGTGATTTGGAAGCGCGCGAGGATTGCTAAATTATCAAAACTTGATTTAAAAGTGAGCGACATGCAAATGTATTCAAAGGCAATACATCCCACCCACGGTTTGGTTTTGCTAATTACATGTACACATGTATTTGAAATCAGCCGAAGACATTGTATGAACTGAGTATATCAACTGACAAGAGACGCACGCAGTGCATATAATATACAGAAAATACAAAAACACGGATATATTTAAAATGGATATATTTGTATATTTTTTGTGAATCATGCGGTTATACATGTATAAGCCCAGTTTAGAGTAGTGATGTATATAAACTTACGCTATATGAAAACAGACTGTATAACAGTACGCCATTTGATTGGCTAATGGGTGTACAACCAGACGTGGTACATCCGTGGGATGTATTTGAACATAAACATTGAGTACGCGCGCAAAACAAACAAACAAAACAGACAAAGAGAAGTCATCAAGAATAGTTATATGGCAAAATTCATTGACAAAGTAATTGTATCTACACTGGGTTGCCAGTCTATTTTTTCAAATGTACTCTTTCGTTCGTAATATACATTTCCAGCGATATAGATTTGCTCATGCATCCACTGAACCAGCCACTCGATTCATAGTAGCCGTACCGTAACAACACATACAATCAATAGTGTGTGCTCACGAAACTTTAAACCAGATGGCACTGTATGTTGAAAGGGTCAAACCTGTGTCACAGGTTTGTGGATTTAAGTTGTGGTTGTGCGTACGATTGTCTCAGAGGACAGAACATTCTCTTTGAAAAGCTGACGGAAATCCTAAGTCACAATATCTCTGATTCACTTTTCATTTTCTAGGACGATGCGGCTTTACCAAGATGACGAAATAAATCGCTTCCAAATAAGGAGTGCATGTTTGGCGTATAAACGTTTGTGAGAATCGTAGTACTTATAAAATAACAACATGCGAAAGAATAATCGGTAATAAGTATAGTTTACTGATAAAAATCGAAGATGAGGTCTACTATATTGTGATGAGTATAATGCATTATGAATTTGTCGCCAGCATTCTGCATTCTAATATTTGTTGTATGTCGTTATCGTGGGAAAATTGTCAAAATGTCCTTGACCTCTTATATCGCAATTTCAATATAACAAACACGAAGCAATGTGCGCCATAGCGGTCGGCTTTTTATAGAAATTGGATTCTGCATTGAAGTGATCTGTCACACCACTAACCAATGAACTCGCGCACGATCTGCGCCAAAACCAATGGAATGGGGGAACCGCATATATATACCGCCTGACTATGCCACCCCCTCGAATATACAATGTAATATTTGTCAAATGTATCATGTATTAATATGTGTATATTGAAATAAAATATCCTATCCTATCCTATCCTATCAATACAGAAAACAAAAGTGAACCACAAATATGTGACCCGCCATATCAAATCCAGTCGTAAGTTGTGGATTTAAGTTGTGGTTGTGCGTACGATTGTCTCAGAGGACAGAACATTCTCTTTGAAAAGCTGACGGAAATCCTAAGTCACCATATCTCTGATTCACTTTTCATTTTCTAGGACGATGCGGCTTTACCAAGATGACGAAATAAATCGCTTCCAAATAAGGAGTGCATGTTTGGCGTATAAACGTTTGTGAGAATCGTAGTACTTATAAAATAACAACATGCGAAAGAATAATCGGTAATAAGTATAGTTTACTGATAAAAATCGAAGATGAGGTCTACTATATTGTGATGAGTATAATGCATTATGAATTTGTCGCCAGCATTCTGCATTCTAATATTTGTTGTATGTCGTTATCGTGGGAAAATTGTCAAAATGTCCTTGACCTCTTATATCGCAATTTCAATATAACAAACACGAAGCAATGTGCGCCATAGCGGTCGGCTTTTTATAGAAATTGGATTCTGCATTGAAGTGATCTGTCACACCACTAACCAATGAACTCGCGCACGATCTGCGCCAAAACCAATGGAATGGGGGGAACCGCATATATATACCGCCTGACTATGCCACCCCCTCGAATATACAATGTAATATTTGTCAAATGTATCATGTATTAATATGTGTATATTGAAATAAAATATCCTATCCTATCCTATCCTATCAATACAGAAAACAAAAGTGAACCACAAATATGTGACCCGCCATATCAAATCCAGTCGTAAGTCGGGATTTTTTTTACCCTGTGCCAATGCATTCTCTTATATATGCGAGTCGACCATAGGTCGCCTCGCATATATAAGTGAATGCAATTTTTTACAATTTTAATAATTTTTTCTTGTAATCTTTAACAATTTTATAATTTCATCCATACAGAGCCACAGACAGACATGAGCAGACGACACTCTTCTATATGCTTCTATATATGTGTGGGGCTCCCTGCAGGGTAATGGATGTTTTTTATTTTATGTCCTAAAAAATGTAAGAAACATTTATTTAAATAAAATGATAAAAAATTGTTAGGCCAATGCATTCTCTATATATATATAAGAGAATGCATTGGCACAGGGTAAAAAAAATCCCGACTTACGACTGGATTTGATATGGCGGGTCACATATAGAGACGTAGATTTTTTAGGATTTTCGTCGGCTTTTCAGAGAGACTGCGGGCAGCACATCGCATTGTCCACTGAGTCACTGCGCGCATCGTCTGAATCAATGAGTGAGTTTGTAGCAATGATCCACAAACTGGGCGATGTAATGTTGGTCTGAAAACCCATGACTCGCCTACGTTATAAACGTCTTCAACATCTACAACATCGTGTGCTCTGGGTGCAGAGAATCATACATTGGCGAAACTGGCAAAATTCTGCGCCAACGTGTTTCGTGTCACCGCCAACCCATAAGACAGCCCGAGTACAGACAAATTAAACTGAGTGAACACCTGGATCTTTGTGGAAAAGTAAAGTTTATAATATATCCATTCCATAAAATGGAAGCATCAAACAGGTTCTAAAGACTGCACAAGGAACACAGTACTATTGTATTATGTGGTCTGAATTGAAATAGATATTATAAAATCAGTATATCTAAGAGCATCAGAGATACTCGGATGTGTTCTTGCGTAAAACCGGAACCTTTATTTCATGAGTGCTACTAATAGCCCCGGTGAGCTCTGCACTGACAAACGAATCAGGTTATCATTTGGGTGGATAACAAATCGCTGGCTCTAATCCCAATCAGTGCGGGTTTGTCACGTAATCCACACAAAGGTATGGTAACCTGATTCGTGTGTGTGTGGAAAAGTTTTCCGATGGTTAGTCATTTCTACTTGCAGTGGAGTGATTCTCAGGTTAAAATAACACATTCCTCTACCCGTAAAACTGACGTCATGATATGGAATATCAGATGAAACGACGATAACTCCCAACAGACACACTCTAAATAACATAATATGCATGATTCAATAAACAAATTCTAAATAACATAATATTCATGATTCAATAAACAAATTCAAAATAACATAATATGCATGATTCAATAAACAAATTCTAAATAACATAATATGCATGATTCAATAAACAAATTATAAATAACATAATATGCATGATTCAATAAACACTCTAAATAACATAATATGCATGATTCAATAAACAAATTCTAAATAACATAATATGCATGATTCAATAAACAAATTCTAAATAACATAATATGCATGATTCAATAAACAAATTCTAAATAACATAATATTCATGATTCAATAAACACTCTAAATAACATAATATTCATGATACAATAAACACTCTAAATAACATAATATTCATGATAAAATAAACACTCTAAATAACATAATATTCATTATTCAATAAACACTCTAAATAACATAATATTCATGATACAATAAACACACTCTAAATAACATAATATTCATGATACAATAAACACACTCTAAATATCATAATATTCATGATTCAATAAACACTCTCTAAATAACATAATATTCATGATTCAATAAACACTCTCTAAATAACATAATATTCATGATTCCATAAACGCACTCTAAATTACATAATATTCATGATTCAATAAACACTCTAAATAACATAATATTCATGATACAATAAACACTCTAAATAACATAATATTCATGATACAATAAACACACTCTAAATATCATAATATTCATGATTCAATAAACACTCTCTAAATAACATAATATTCATGATTCCATAAACGCACCCTAAATTACATAATATTCATGATTCAATAAACACTCTAAATAACATAATATTCATGATACAATAAACACTCTAAATAACATAATATTCAAGATACAATAAACACACTCTAAATATCATAATATTCATGATTCAATAAACACTCTCTAAATAACATAATATTCATGATTCCATAAACGCACTCTAAATTACATAATATTCATGATTCAATAAACATTCTAAATAACATAATATTCATGATACAATAAACACACTCTAAATATCATAATATTCATGATTCAATAAACACTCTAAATAACATAATATTAATGATTCAATAAACACACTCTAAATAACATAATATTCATGATTCAATAAACAATCTAAATAACATAATGTTCATGATTCAATAAACACGCTCTAAATAACATAATATGCATGATTCAATAAACACACTCTAAATAACATAATATTCATGATTCAATAAACACACTCTAAATAACATAATATTCATGATTCAATAAACACACTCTAAATAACATAATATTCGCGATTCAATAAACACTCTAATAACATATTATTCATGATTCAATAGATACACTCTAAATAACATAATATTCACGATTCAATAAACACACTCTAAATAACATAATATTCACGATTCAATAAACACACTCTAAACAGGGGGGGGGTAGTAAAAAATTTGCAGGAAGGTATGCCGGGGTGGGTGGGTTACCCGAGGGGCAAAACAAATCGTTTTTACACCCTCATGCAAATTTTTTACTAAAAACCTTTTGTAACAGTTTAAAACATTATTAGACTTTATAACTGCAAAAACACCATATTTATTTTACTGGGACCTCATATGAACCTTAGTAGAGATGAAATTAAGCTACATGGCATGTTGCATATGGGGCGGTGGGTGAAAAATTTCTTCCCGACACCCTTCGGAAAGAAGCTTCGAGAAATGTAAAACTGAAATATATAAACTTGTCTTGATGTACTAAAGCCAAGATCATTATGTGTATGGAAAAAGAGCAACTGCCTCAAACATTAATGTGACTATCAATGGCTAGAATATAACTGTCATCACACCGTTCATCAGTGCATCAAGCTAATCGGTGAAATATTTGCATGCCTATCAACTCATATGATTTGTTACTCTCACAACACCTAAAATATCGAAGTCTGGCATAGTGACTGTTTGTCATTTATTATAACACAGGTTGTTCCAGTAGACTAACAAAAGTGTTAAGGCATATTGCTAGATAATGGGCTGGTTGGCAGGCTAATCGGGAAATGGTTAGAAATTATGGAATTGTGTGTATCCTATACAATGACCTAAATTTGCATATATAAGTAAACTTGTCCCGATGCAACTAAAGCCTAGATCATTATGTACATGGAAAAAGAGCGCACAACTGTCTTAAACATTATTGTGACTATCAACGGGTAGAAATATCTCTCATCGGTGCATCAAGCCAATCAGTGAATTATTTGCATGTCTTTCAACTCAGATGATCTCTCACAAGACCGAAAGTATCCAAGTCTGGAATAGTGCTGTGACTGCTCGTCATCTAGATATATGAACGAGTAGGATCTGTCAGGATATTTCTCTCAGACCCCTGGACCGAGCTCAACCATATTTGGTGTTCTGACTCGGGGTACCCTGGCGGATGTTATAATGGTATTAGTTTTTCAAAATAAAATAAATAAATAAAATTGGTTTTGTTAAATTGAGCAAGGAATTCAATATTAAAACAATATATATAAATTCTGCACAATGACCTAGGTTTACCGATGATCAGCAATTTAAATTTTTTTTTTTAAATTAAAATAGCTTCAGAAACAGGTTAAACGGTTATTTGAACTAATTGAGATCATTCCCAGTCATAAGAGTGATATCAATAGAGTTTTATGAGATTTTAGACCAATTTTTAAATTTCGGGGGTGGGTGTCAAAATATTGGGAGTAAAAAAATATTTTTTGGCAGGTTTGTGGGTGGTGGGTCCCCGAAAATGCCAGATTCAAAAAACGGCATACTTTCCTGCAATTGTTTTTACTACCCCCCCCCCCCACCCCTGCTCTAAATAACAATATTCACGATTCAATAAACACACTCCAAATAACATAATATCCATGATTGGAGGTAGCAACGCAGCACTGTGCCACGGGCGAGCTTTCACTACCCACTAAAGGAGGCAGCTATACTTGTGGTGCGTATATCATTTCCAGTTAACGCTAACATGATATTGGATGGTTGATGTCTTCATTTGCAATATGGATGCATATTTTGCGACCCTCTTCCTCAAATGCATATATTAAATAAAACGTTAAATAATACTTGTATTTTTAATTCAGGTGTATTCATATACGTCGTTATCTAATTACAGTTCCACCCAAATGCCCGTTCGCACTTGGCTACACACTGAATGAGACTGTCTGCATTTGCTATAAAGTAATTCATAGCGATGGAGACGGACCAACTCAACAAGAGTTCTTCAGACGCGAAGGCGGCCATCTCCTTTATATATATAAAAGACGCGACAGTTCAGCAGTGGATCATAGATGAACTGGACAAACCTGGTAATATAAATATATGCATATATAACATTACAAACAAAATGTTACAGCTGATATGCATAGATATGCGCGTATTTAGACAAAGGTATTATCTAATTTTCTAGATATAGTTTGTTGGTATGTTGTATGGTTTTTGCCACATGAAATGAACATCGATAATAGTTATGATGGAAAATTTCATTAACAGCGTACATGCAGCAAACTCCAAAAGGTTCCGCATATCAGGCCTTTATTTTATAAGGACTTGTTTTAATTGCATCATGTACTACCCCTACCAGGTATAACAAGTAGAATTGTTGAGAAACATGCATATTTGTGAACAAACATCAGTAGTAGTAAATTATTCCACTGCTTCTAATAGTATAGGGAGGGTTATATTGAAAATGTTCTCTAACTTCGACGTCAGACATAACATATCCGTGCAACATAACACAGCGATTTCGTAAGTTCTCAATGAGGCACGGAACGTGACATAATAAATTCCGCATTACCAAATGGCGCTACTCGTGCGTAACAATCTCACTCGGTGTTTTGTGAAATAGTTCTACGAAAATCTCCAATACAGTGACTATCACTCGGTGTTTGACGTAGAACCTATATACCAATAATGGTCCTGTTTCTAATCACACGGTATGCCCCTCCCCCCGTGTATCAAGTGGTTTTACAATAGTCATGCTTTTATGAGTTTGAGCTATTTATAATCACCCCCTATATAAGATAAGCTGAGGATTCCCAAGAAATGAAGTATAATGGTAATAAAAAATATTCCGCTTCTAGCGTTTCTATACGAAGTGCAGGGATTCTGCGTGTGTATCCTTGGTAACTGAAATACGTATATATTCCTGTGTGTCATGTGTCTGAGGCTAGACGTCGATAATGTTACTTGTAAAGTTGTAATACAAGCAGAGGACGAAACATAAACATGTTACATTAATGATACAAAACCGTTCTATATAACTCAATCTACAACTTGAAAAAACATGTACATGTAGTTACATGCGAATTTTAGTCCAGCATGCACGTGATTTTCTACGACTTATGATCGATCCGAGATATGACCCGACTTGCAGCAGTAGTGTACGGAATTCATTTCCATGTAATGGGTAGAAAATAGATGCCGACCATGTCGCAATGGTATAGGTTCGCACTGCTGAAGTCGTGAGCTAACTCTTTAAGAAATAGAGTCAGTTGTGTATAGAAAATTATAATTTCCGTTTGTATGTGAGACACTTGAGTACACTAACATCTAGCTAATAATCATCCGCCAGATAATAAAATCATAAACGTGCCAAGTGGAGGCTGAGTATTATAGCTAACCCACATGCATCCACTAAATTTTCTGCTGAACAGTCGTCCTCGGCTGCTTTATACCTCAATAAGATAGTCACCTGTGAAATTTTCTTCCCTTTTAGAACAACAAGCAGATATTGCATCGACGCTACACGGTCAGGAAGTCAATGGACACAATACGACGGGGATCCGATACAGTATACTAATTGGGCGCCAGGCGAGCCTAACGGCAAACTGCACAGAAATGCGCGGGAATATGTCATATGGATATAGTTGGAATGATGTCCCATGCTATGGATTCGGCAACAAAGTTGGATCAATCTGTCAAGTGGATATTTGAGCGATTGGACACTGTATATCAAAAGCGTTAATTCGCCAAATATTTGAACTTACTTTGGGGGCGTCTTTCAAAACACACTTAACCTAAGTTCAATCCGGCATATACACCACATATGCATGGAAAGAGATTTATTCGGTAGACAGTGAAATGGCTACGCTTTTAAAATCTTTAAAGACGCTATGTCTCTTCCTGGCACCACATCCAACAACAACAACAACAACAACAACACTAATATGTTGACGGCACGTTTGTATCGTTGTTCCAAAACAAACGAGAAACGTATGGTGTTACAAATATTTCACTTAAGATTGTTTTTAAAATAGATTTTTAATAAAAATAATTCCTGCTGACTGCATGGCCTCTCAGGCTCAGAATTATTATGTTTCACCCATGAATCTATGCAGAAAGTTTGAGACGTTATATCGTTTAAATCAACACATTGCCTTTACTGTTTGCATATGCAACATTTCACTGAAATTGTTATACGAAATTATTAGATGATGGGTCAACTATATGTCGTCCATAAGAATCCGTTCACGACAAATGTCAATGGACATATTTGGAATAGAACCTCAAACTTTGCACCCCATATAAACAAGTGATTATAACATTCTATAGATATGACGGTAGCATCCGACAAATGGTATATATATATATATATAGTTGAACTATATCGGTTGGCAAACTACATGTAATGTTGTGCGTCAGCAGCTATCAAGTGACGTGTTCTCGAGTCCTTTAAGTTTAAGCCCCCAATTGATTAAACTGACGGGAGTTTCTTTTATCACATAATTTGGCCATAAAAGCAGTTTCATAATTATCGGTAATAGACACGTTTAATATCAGCGCGTGCGATGACGTCACGGCGTTCTTCAAATAACTTGCGATCGCTGTAGTTTATGATTGTTGTTTTCGATGAATATTTCGCGTTGCTTCGGGTTTATTTGATCATGTGATAAAAGGTATCTCACACTCGTCCTATTTTATACGTAATTTATCAACCTCGTCCTCTAAATTCTATTTGAGCCTCGGTAAACCTCGGCTCAAATCGAATTTAGTGAACTCGGTTGATAAATTCCGTATAAAATAGAAACTCATGTGAGATCCTCTATTTCTGAATTCAGCATTCAGTACGGTTAGTGGTTCTTCATATTCCAGACACTATCTAGTACCATGTTTGCGAGACATTTAAGGCTTCGATGTATTCCACTGAGGACGGGAGCTTCTCGACTGAATAGATCAAGCAGCACTCCGCAATTTCTTTCTACATATAAAGAAAGAAGTTTCGGGTGGAGTGTTCTCATGTCTTTTAAACCCCCATGCAATTGATTCCACTGAGGAAGAGAGTTTCTCGGCTGAATAGAACAAAAGGCACCGCCCAACCTCTTAAAGTTTATAAGGAAGCATTCGCTAATCAATATGAGACCTAGTTCTGACTCGGTTGTACTCCGAGTCTTTTGCTTACATACATAAACGAATAGCGAAATCAAGTGGTTGTGTTTACATGAATGCATGGTATTTCAGTGTAAATTGAACGAGTATTGTACAAGCCATCATGTATAACATGTGAGTATCGGTTAGACAGAAATCAACGGCTAAGAGTGTTTTATTATTCGAACAATCTCTGACGTGCATGGGTTCCCTGCCATCTCTCGCGTCAGCAGCTAACAAGTGCATGACATATTCACGAGACATTTGCGACCCCAATTGATTCCACTCAAAACGGTTTCACGACTATATATGTAGAACAAGGAGTACTACAGAAGTACATTCGGGGGGAGCATTCCGGGCTCCATGCATGTGATAAGTTCGAATGTTTATCTCACAAAACAGAAACTCGCGTTTAAGCTCATTGAAAAGGCATTCCTCTATTTCCGTCTCCTTTTTACAAAACTAATGTAACTTTTCTTTGTATATGATGGGATCTTGTTGTAGCATTGGTCGCTCCAAAATTATCCAGCGTCCATGACCATTAGCTCTTTGAAATTAAAATTAAAACTATACCGAATCGTGCCACCCTATTATTCGGTGTATATATAGGGGTCATCAGTGGCTCAGTCGGTATATCTAAGTATCATGCTGCAATAGACGGCCATACGCTGGCCAAAACATAGTGTCCAAACTACCATGAATCAGAGCACACCTGGAAATTATAGTAGCTATATATTCTGTGAAAAAGAACTTTGGTACATTCGGGTCCATTCTACACGATAGTGCAAACCCCATCACACTCAGACCCCTGAGGTTGGTGCGGTCGGCGGGTGTTAATTTCGGCGTTTTTGCGTACATTCATAGCGAATTCGACAGCAGCATATGGGTTAATTTATTCACTTCCGCTGCAGCTAGCGACTTGTCCGATCGCACATGGATGCATATGGGTATTCACTTCATGATATAATGTCCATCATTTCCGTGGTCAGGCAGCCAGGGGAGGTGCGGTCGGTGCCTTTTTGGATTCCCCGTACCTGGCAGAAACGGCCGCAAGTTAGGGGTTAACAGTGCCGTGTCCGCTCGAGCTATCGACTTGGGGATTGGAACTTTGGTACATTCAGGTCCATTCTACACGATAGTGCAAACCCCATCACGCTCGGACCCCTGAGGTTGGTGCGGTCGGCAGGTGATTATTTCGGTGTTTTGCGCACATTCATAGCGAATTCTGCAGCAGCGTATGGGTTATTTATTCACTTCCGCTGCAGCTAGCGACTTGTCCGATCGCACATGGATGCATAGGGGTATTCACTTCATGATATAATGGGTTAATTTATTCACTTCCGCTGCAGCTAGCGACTTGTCCGATCGCACATGGATGCATATGGGTATTCACTTCATGATATAATGTCCATCATTTCCGCGAACAGGCAGTCAGGGGAGGTGCGGTCGACGCATTTTTGGATTTCCCGTTCCTGGCAGAAACGGCCGCACCTTGGGGGTTAACAGTGCCGTTTCCGCTCGAGCTATCGACTTGGGGATTGGAACTTTAGTACATTCAGGTCCATTCTACACGATAGTGCAAACCCCATCTAGCTCGGATCCCTGGGGCGGTCCGGTCGGGTGCGGTCGGGTGCGGTCGGGTTTTAGTAGGACCGGTTGAGACAGATAGTATATATATAGATTGTTTATTTGGATTCTATTAGATATTTAACACTGACAACTTGTTCTCCAAGTTGCAGTAATAGCATTACGTGCGCTCGCGCAACAGTATGGCGATCAGACAGATTCGTAGGTTGGTGTCACCCTACTCCGTTTCACTCCATGACGTCACCAAAAACGACGTAAAACTTCGTGGCGTTCTGACATTTTTACTGTGCCGCTTTTTTGTTATATTAATTTTATGTGTTGTTTTCGATTATGTGTTTGTCGCCGATATCGCCATTTGTCGGGATTCCCTGTTTCTATATTTAAAACTGGCATGCTCGTAGTGAGCCTCGATTTCGATTTTTTCTCCCAGGTAAAAATACGTCAGAGTTATGACAAAAATAGATCGACCTACATTTTCTCCATCAGAACTCTACATCAAAGAGTCTATAGACTCCTTCGGGACCTACATAGACTCCTTCATTTGGGTATTTTTACTTATAATTGGGAAGTTCTATCATTTTTGGTTCGTGCGAAGACCTCTTTTTATCGTGCGGGTAAAGAGAGACATTCAAAACGCGATTTCGTAATTCGACGCAATAGGATGAATAGCCCAACCTTCAGCCGAGTTCCGGGTCAAATACGACGAATGACGTAACACAAAACAAAACGCATTTGTTGACACAAACACCGTTTGAAGAGTTTATTATTACATAAAATGATCGTTATTGATTAATTATTGATTAATTATTGATATTTATTGTTGCATATTGGCTGCTATCAATATTTACACAAATAGTATTAATTATTTCTTATAATTGCTCCTTTGGTCAACTTTGACTATCGGAAAATGAAAATCAAAATATGACGCTGAAAAAAATGTAATCGATATTAAAGTATCATCCTTTCGGCAACATGGAATTGGTTTTAATTACTTAAATGATTAATATAGTAATTTGCCTTTTATCTGTGATGAAATGAGAAATGGTAATTGTCTTTTTTTGCTAACATTAAATTAAATTAAATAAATTAAGTAAAATACAGTGAAATTATTTTTTAAATTTTGTTTATTACATTTTGGCGCACGTTGGCATCTTTCTGAGTGCATTCTAGTTTGCATGGTGGTGACACACCAAACTAAAGTCCAATTATTTTAAACAACGAGATAGTCCACATGTCGTATACATTTTGAGGTTGTTGCCAGTGCGGGAATTTGATTTAGTATTACCATATTTAAGATTCAAACAAATACATGACTCATACATGCATTACAATGAGTCAACATAATTGACGATAGGCTTATATATCAGGTATAAATGTATGTATATACCTCCAAATATGTTCACATTTCCACATTGTTGATCCTATACTGCTCCAAACTTAGGCAGCTGAACAAAACATTCTGAAATTCAGCCCCCCGGAATAACATTGATAAATTAAAATTGGACAACGGAATACACATAGAATGCCGTCAATGCACCATATTGAAGGTTAGAAACTTGCGATTATACTTCCATTACGCGGTTGTGGGTTATTTGCGAAATATGTGAATTTATGGGCAGGTTAATGCAGAATTACTTGTCACAATAAACATTTAACCTTGACCTTACTATGTGACCTTGACAACATTGTCTATTGCAGTTTCGGTCATGAAGTCGGCAACCGCTTGCACTACAAACATACATACTTATATGAAACAATACAAAGTATTTTCTGTTTTCTCCAATGGTCCATATGCCGTTGCCATTGAAACAAGATTTACAGTTTACCAGTATCAGGTTATCCAGGAACCCTCACCAAGACGGATATCGCTTGGTTCAAAGAACATTTGTCCAAGTTTTGGCTGGTGCATTTTGGGTCAAAACCAGCATTTTGAGAGCTTTTTTCAACATGTTCGAGCTGCTGGTTAGGTGAAAATGTTACAAGTCCACCAAACTCAATCAATGTTGTATTTTCAATTAATAGGTATCCTTTATTGAAGTATATTATAAGTTACGGGACGCTTATTGGTCGGATATGGTGTCATGTGAGGCGAAGTGAGATCAATATTAGGCGAGGTCGTAGGCCCAGCCTAATATTGATCTCGCTGAGCCTCACATGACACCATATCCGACCACTAAGCGTCCCGTAACGTATTTATTATGTAAGTGGACAAAATCCAGCTTATCCCTTTAATTAATCGTCTCTGTAATTTATTTAATTTGGTAAGTTAAATGTGTCCCTATGATCATTAACGTATGTAACGTCACATGCAGTGACGCGCAATGGGCGTTGAACGTCAGCGCATTGAGTCAATCGATAATCACCAGAAGTAGGACAACTTGTTGAGTTTGATAGTTTATTTATGAGTCTTTATAATTCCTCAAATATATCGCTTGCAGGTTTTGGTACATGTTACTTTGTCTTTAAATTCGAAATTTTTTATTTCCGACAGATAAACTCATTCTTGGCGCCAAAATACACAAAAATATCCCCGAAAAACAAGATGGTGGATAAGCACCTAATCTTTATTTCATATGGGGTCACTGACCTAATATGGGTTCATATACCGTCACTATTTATCGACACTGATTGGCTAATCGCAAGAGCTGATATAATAAATGTCCATATGATATTTCCAAATAATGGAAAAGTAGGTTAATATTATTTTTAGCGGCCATTTTACAAAATCCAAGATGGTCGCCAGGGAGCGTCGCAAAAAATGAAAACATGGATTTCCGACATCTGTATGCTCTACCGTTTCCAAAAACATGGTTTCCTAAATCCGCACGAAAACAAATCTGACCACACAACGAACCAAACTAATAGTTGGGCCAACGTCGGGTGAACCATGTCATGCTATATGGGGTGTACAGTCATCTCATTACTTGGTGACATATTAGATGTACTTTCTCGTCATACACATGCCGTAATATATATATAATCTGTTCTGTCCGTTGATGTTTGAGTTACATGTACCATGCGTGTTGTTCTGTCATCTGAACCTAGCAATTATAAGTTTATTGATCCAGCATAAGAATAACTTTTCTTAACTCTTTCAGTGCCAGGGGCCGATCTCATCGGCCCTAATTTACGGTCTGTAGAGTGCCAGGGCCGATAAAATCTGGCACTGAAAGAGTTAAAGAATATAAGAAAAAATTATTAAAATTATAAAAAATTGTAAAAAAAATAATAACAAATGATGAAAATTTGTTAGGCCAATGCATTCTCTTATATGTGCGAGGCGACCTATGGTCGACTCGCATATATAAGAGAATGCATTGGCACAGGGTATATGGGTTGATACAAAAATCGGACTTGGCACTGAAAGGGTTAAAGATCCACGGTTCGAAGTGACACCATTTATTAGTCAGCCTTTTCTAAAATAAGGCAAAGATCAGCATACCAAGCAAAAGAAAAATACTTGAAATCATAATTATGTATATTTACATACTAAGTGTTATTATCACTAAATCCAGCATTCTGATAGGTCGGCGCCCACGTGGTTAGTTGCAATTATTTCTCGGTGAACGCGCAACAGCTCATAACTGCAGCCTCATAATTACATCGACGCGTCATAGGTTTTGGAAAGACGAACGCGTAATGTTTTGGGCGCATTTGGACTCGCGCAGGGTTGACTTAATAAATCATCGGGTTTCAATATAAAGAGAAATTGTTCCTGTTAACTTTTGCCAAGGGTGCTATGGGATATTTTGAGCTACACGATACACTTTTCGATTTAAATACATTTACAAAAGTGGCTTTTTCGCTAAATGTATATAAATATAAGGATTAACTGTCATGTGGACTGTTATGGAGATGTAACCGCGGGTTTTACACAAGTTATGACCACTCACCTCGCGGTTACATCTCCATAAAAACAGTCCACATGTCAGTTAATCCTTATATGACATAGGCATCGTGATAATCCACAAAAATATCCGTCAGATGAACGTTGAAAACGAGTACAAGAGACCATAATTGAGAACGGGCTAGCAACAACAAATTCACCCTCTGGGGACCTTATTATGCATGGCCTCATCTGCTATGGAAGACATAGACTCAGATTGAAGTTCCCAAATGGTGAATATTGTGATGTACACTCATTGGGAACCTCGATTATGAAATGTGTCGTCTGCCAATTTTGGGATATAGAGAAACTAAACTAAAAAATAAATAGAATCTATGTGAAGAAGTTTAGAACTATAGAAATTTGATAGTAAAGAAACTTTCCAGAGAAGACGAGGCCTAAGCAGAATGAGGTCTCCCAGAAGGCGGATTTAGTGCTGCTAGCCCGCTATGTGGGATAGTGTCACTAAATTCACATTCTGGAGACCTCATTCTGCAAATAATTGAGAATGTGCATTAGTATGTGCTGCTTTTTGCGAAACGAAAGCACTAACGCTCTCTATCAGAGAAGATCCTTGGGATGTTTGCTAGCCTGACAAACATTCAAAACGTGTGAATTCGTCCCCTCTTGAAAACCGATAGCTGATCATCCGAACCTTCTACTGTATGGACTCATACGTTTTAATTATTTTCTGGCATAGAAAACGTGCCAATTGTAATTTTATTTTGCAAATAGGACGGTGGATCTTTAAACTGACTGGAATTGTTACTTAACCTTTTCTAGACTACATGTATTCTCACATCACTTATAAATTATACATATATATAGGAATGGTACATGAATTCTCACATCTGTTATACATTATACATATATATAGGAATGGTACACTCATTCTCAAATCAGTTATACATTATACGTATATATATAGGAATGGTCCATGTATTCTCACATCACTTATAAATTATACATATATATAGGAATGTTACACTCATTCTCATATCAGTTATACATTATACGTATATATAGGAATGGTCCATGTATTCTCACATCAGTTATACATTATACATATATATATAGGAATGGTCCATGTATTCTCACATCAGTTATACATTATACATATATATATATGAATGGTCCATGTATTCTCACATCAGTTATACATTATACAAAAAGTAATGGTCTATATTACATGTATTCTCACATCAGTTATACATAATATATATAGTAATGGTCTATACTACATGTATTCTCACATCAGTTATACATTATACATATAGTAATGGTCTATATTACATGTATCCTCACATCAGTTATACATTATACATATTGTAATGGTCTATACTACATGTATTCTCACATCATTTATACATTATACATATAGTAATGGTCTATATTACATGTATCCTCACATCAGTTATACATTATACATATTGTAATGGTCTATACTACATGTATTCTCACATCATTTATACATTATACATATAGTAATGGTCTATACTATATGTATTCTCACATCAGTTATACATTATACTTCACCCCAGGGATGACTTAATAAGGCCAACGGGCTTGTTGTCTAATACTCTATAGTTCGCCACCACCACCACCCATAATCACGCATAATGATTGTCTTATATATTGTATCTATTGTACGTGTATACTTGATGCTTGACACTTTGTTTTCTTTTTAAATGAAAAAATATGTTTGTACTAAAAGTTCTTCGGAATCTCGGATTCAAGTTAGAAGTTCTAGTTGGTGTGTTTCCCCGGATATGTATATAGTGCATAACAATGTCTATACTGTAAAACGATAGCTCTTTTTGCAACACCCACACCGTTTGTATTCATCTAAGTGCAATTGTCGAACACCTGATAGTTTCGGCTTGTCTACAGAAGACCACGACCGAAGAGGTGGCCATATGGGCTGATGTCAGTGTACGCATGTGGAATGAACACGACTGTCACTTTCGGGCGAGAAGAGATCTAATTGAGGATTAGGTAGGATCAGGGAAAGTTTTACGTTAT
This sequence comes from Siphonodentalium dalli, assembly GCA_032622095.1. Classification (NCBI taxonomy): domain Eukaryota; kingdom Metazoa; phylum Mollusca; class Scaphopoda; order Gadilida; family Siphonodentaliidae; genus Siphonodentalium; species Siphonodentalium dalli. Next base: position 129,999,169 of record CP136062.1, on the reverse strand, counting down.
GATGCAGGCAATTCCAAGTTGATTGAAGGATCAGGGTACGTCATCACTAAAAACCCATTGATCCTCATTAATAATTTGACCAGGAATTGCTGAATGGGTCGTGATTTAGAGGATCATCGCAAATAGAATCAATTAAAGAGTGACTGCCTCTCAATCGTTTGAACACATTAATGTACGGCATTTTCTTTATAGCGGCCGATGAAATACTTCTAGCGTCCAAAGAAATGCAAATCAATGACAAAAAACATAATGGTCCAGAATGGGGTGGTAGAAGATTTCCACGGCCCGCTCAACATCTGTGGAATAATCTAGATATAGGTTACGTATTGAATTTAGACATTGTGGAAATTTGTAGATGTTCAACACAGTATAATGAAATCACATCTGTTGAAGTGGCTTATTGCCTTATTGAGAGATATAAGGTATCAACTACCTGTCAAATCAATATGTATACATGTAAATTCGGTCTGTGTAACGATAACTAGTTTTCATATATAGTTACATGTATATCAGAGGCAGAGAACTATTCAATCTCACAAATAAAATTTGTCGTGTTTATGAAAAAGTCAGCGGTGATCACGCAATCAGTGGTAACACGCACGCAAACGATGGTATTGCATTATTTAAATTTCTATATTTAGTACTATTCATTACATGTATGATTTTATTCCCAACATTTCACTGTTGTCTGCCATTTTGGGGATATAGAGAAACTAAACTAAAAAGAAATAGAAGCTATGTGAAGAAGTTTAGAACTATAGAAAATTGATAGTAAAGAAACTGTCCAGAGAAGGCAAGCATAGTGAGGTCTCCCAGACGATGAATTTAGTGATGCTAGCCCGCTACGCGGGATAGCGTAACTAAATTCACCCTCTGCATGGGGACCTCATTCTGCTAATGATAGGCACACTAAACTCAGACTTGTCCGGGGATCGGCGATGGCTAAAATGCTAAATGTTTTCGATCTTCTTTAAAACCTGGGAACACCCAAAAACATCACCTGTCTTGTGTATCTGTGCAAGTTTGGCAGACTTTGCTTCCCGGGGATCAGTAATGGCTAAAATGTAAGATGTTTTCGATCTTCTTTGAAAACTGAGAACACCCATAACATCCGAATACACATATAGTATAGGTATCGATGTCCAGATAGGAATGCAGAGCAGTTGGTGAAAGGTTCTAAATTAGGAAAGAAAGATTAGCAGCCCACAAACACAATGGAAGCAGACGGATTGGTGTTGTCGCACAATAATTCGGCTGACACTCCAGCGCGCCCTATCAATGGAAACGCGCGATTTCGATTGACGCATGTAATTCGGGAATCATAAAAATCCAATTGACTCCTATTATTTGTCGCCGTGACAACTTAGTATCAATGAGGGAGAATTACTATTTCAAATGGTTCCGCGAACGATTCCTTTAAAACACATTACGAAACAATACCAGGGCATGGTGCTTCGAGATTTTCTTATTGAGGGTCGCTGGAGAATGAAATTTCTCATATTCCCTCGTGGCCACGCCAGCTGCCTGGATCAGTCTTGATTCGCTGGTTAGGCGAATTTGCGTCTGCCTCCACCTGCCGAATTTCAGTTAGCAATCGTCTACCCCTCGGGAATTATACCTAGTTTGGAATAACTGCAAAGGAACGGAATTTAATGGAATTAAAGCGACACACAATATCCAAGCCTCAAATCAAATCTAGTATAATTTGACATTTTATCACGTTCCAGGAATCAAAATTAGTCGATATATAATATAACTAGTAATTGAAGCGCGTGCATGTCTGCGTTTATATGTCCAGTATGGTCGCGATATATGGCATATATGTAGCTGCTAAAAGTTAAGACGACGTTAAGCTCTCAATCAATAAATCAATCAATAGATGTCTGGTTTATAGTGAGGTGAAATCATGATCAGTTGTCCGCGAAGACGACATGACACGTTCAGTCATGTCCGGATTCTGGCCCGCAGAGACAAATGACGCTTTGACGTCATGACGCCGTAACTGCCTTCATTTTGCTTCCAAATGAAACTTATCTAATAAGAACCTATGCAGGACATATTCATAACAACTTACTGTTTATAAATAAATAAATAAATACTTCAGTTATCCATTGCCACATATCGGAAGTTGTGAAGTAGCAAATTCGTTTCATATCTGATTCCGCGATTTTTTATATCTATATATTTATGATGAAGATCGAGTAATTCATTTACGCTAAAGTGAAAATAAAAATTAATATGCAGAGATTCCCCCAAAAATCACATTGATTCCGGCCATGAAGACATCATTCAACATAGGCCTATGTACTAGTACTGTACGGGAGGCCAACTTCACATTTAATAGCAAATTACGCTTAAGCGTGATGCAAGCATAATGCAATTAAGCTTTTACGTGTAAGACGGTAAGAGTAATTCCATTACGCTTAAGCATAATGCTATTATACTTAAGTGTAATGCCATTACGTTTAAGCATACATGTCTCACACACATCTCCATTATGCTTAAGCGTAATGCCATTGCGCTTAAGCATAATGCTATTATGCTTAAGCGCAATAGGTTTTCATAGCCTTGCAACCTTACATAATTATAATGGTATCATCTAAGGTAAATATATGTCAAAAGTTTCTGGCATCAGTAATTGGCTGCATCCATTCAGCTCCAGTCCAGGGCAGTTTTGAAATATGGAATTTGAATTACGTAATACAAATTCCATTATGCTTAAGCGTAATGGCCAAATTCGATGGAAATTCGATGGAAATCTGAATTACGCTTAAGCGTAATGGTATTATATTTAAGTGTAATGGCATTATGCTTAAGCGTAATGCATTACGCTTAATCGTAATTGGCTATTAAATGTGAATTTGGCCTCCCAGAGTACTGATGGTCTCAAGCATAAAATAGAAGCAGATACTCTACCCATAAAGCGCAAATGGTTTAAATTGAAGCACAATCGATTTGCACTGAAGAATAAATGATTTACACTGAAGCGAAAATAATGAATAATTGTGCAAAAGGCCTCTCATATCAAAACACAAAATTGCCATTTCGAATCCGATTCAAGGCAAATGTATTATAATTTGGAGACCGTACATCAAAAATAGATGCATTAAAGTTTTTAAAGTCGACATATATTATGCTAGTTTTTGGCAATAAGCTTTCCCTCCCCTATATATGAGCCCAATTCATGCTTACGTGAAATTCATTTACACTTAAGCGTAATACATGTATGCTTAAGTGAAATTCATTTGCACTTAAGTGTAATTCATTTATGCTTAAGCTTAATTCATTCTCATAGAAAGATTAATTACGCTTAAGTGTACCTAAATGAATTAAGCTTAAGCGTAATCCATACTAAAATCTCAGCGCTCAACTCAAGCTGAAATGGATGCAACCACATTACTAATACCAATAACTTATAGTCTATACATCATAAATACTATTATACCCGAGGTAAGATCAGTGATGGCACCAGGATTTCCCTGACGTAGGGGTTTTCGATCCCAACAGGGGGGGGGGGACTATTGCTACCTGGCTGACCATTGCAGATCTTCCCGACAGGGGGGGGGGCTGTAGCCATCACTCACCCCTCCCCTAGAGCCACACATGAGTAAGATAGATGAAGAACGCAATTACACTTACTCGTAATTAAATTATGATGAATCATAAATTATTTACGCTTATATATAGCGTAAGTGAATTACGCTTAAGCGTAAGTGAATGGCACTTAATAAGCATGAGTTACACTTAACTTAAGCATAATTTACACTTAAGCATCATTAGCTAATAAAAGTGAAATCGGCCTCCCATAAAAGTACATGATCATCTATGGGAGGCCAAATTCACATTTAATAATGAATTGCGCTTAATCGCAATTGATTGTACTTAAGCGCAATTAATTGAGCCTTTTCCAAAAAATTCACCTACACGGTATACTTTACTCATTGAGCGCCGGCGACGAGATATCTCGTCGCCCGAAAGACACCATCTGAGCGCCGACGACGAGATATCTCGTCGCCCAACACACACCGTTTGTAACATTCTGCCTTCTAATCCAATCTCACAATTTCAATCTGTTTGCACATGATTAGAACCCTGCATACTACAAGTCACATTTTGGGAGAAGCGTTTGTTTAATTTTCAAGGGGGGGGGGGGGGTTCTGTATATACGCGCATGCGAAGATTCAACTTGTACATCGGGGTATAGCCCAGCATGTCTCCGTTCAAATGACGCATCAGGCAGCTCCGCATGTCGAGGCGTTTAGGAGATACAGTCGTATAAAAACAGGTGGTGAAAATTGATGTGATATGTGGGCGTGACTTAGACTTGCAGAGTTCAAACTCTCTAAGAGGTCAACGGATACAGCGTACATATCGTACATATCTGTTAATTGGAAACCGATTTTAATTGCGTAAAGGTCGATTCCTATAAAGTCGGGCATGCCCTGATCCATCGTAAACTTGGTTTGACACCAAACGACACAGGAACGCTGATGTCGACAACGTACACAATATGTCAATCAAACACTGGTTCGCCAAATTACAATGAGAATTTACTATAGAAAACAATTGTCAGTATATTGCTCTTACATTATTTACGATATCGAACTGAAATTTGGTATGGAAGGGGGGGGGGGGTCGATGCGCTGAATCGGATATAATCGTCACCGGGTTAATCCGATGTACTAATATGTGGCATTGTCACCTAGATACAGTACAAACTGGAAGTACATCCCACCGCGGCAAGTGCGTCTATTATAGGCCAAAAAGAACGAAACAATACATCTCCAAATAGTTTTCAATTTAATAATCTGCTTTTCTCTGAGAGTGTTCATTGTAAACGTCATCCCATTCACAAAATTCGTTTAGTCACACCGATTACCCCCCCCCCCCCCCGGATTCTATCTAAAATGCTATGTTATTCCACCAGCAAAATTAATGTCTAAAACTACACTGAATAAATTATTTAGATGGCCACACAAAACAACAACTTTGTGATTTCAGTCAATCGGTGTCAATTTTAAGTCCTCGTTGCCATGGCAACATGAAATTTTTGACCTATGATGACCCCCGAGTACCGGACATGGAGTTTAAAAGCAGGTCATGGATAGGGCCTATACTAGCGATGCCTGTTGTCAATTCGATTCTGTCCTATATTGAATAGTCAAACTAAATATATAGTTAGTGTGAATAATGTTCTTTTTTCCCAGGAGACCTGGCGTACAGATATCGATTCTCCTCAGGAGACCTGGCACTCAATGAGTTAAGAAATAAATACACTGCGCATCGGCGTGTATTGTAGATTTGACCACAAAGAAACTGATTGTAGGACGACGCGAAGCGGAGTCCTATACAATCAGTTACTGTGGTCAAATTCTACTATACACGCCGATGCGCAGTGTATTTATTTCTTTAAGTAATTCGACTGTATGTTTTGGTCGAAATTATAGTGACATACGTTCAACCTGCTATATAATAGCCCATTTTCTAGCTCTGCGTTGTATGATTTTCCACCAAACAGTTCAGTTGAACGGCGACCCCTTTTCTTTGCCTTTTTGGCAAAAACATTTCAGTGAAGACTTATTTTTGTTCTATCTTAAAGGGGTACTGTACACTAAGATAGGCGATTTTTTTATTTACTCCCATTGAAATAACTTTCAAGTTAGATTGTGTTCGTGTTTTTATGAGTTTCGTATAAACCTAATTTAGCGAAGAAAATATTGATCTTGGAAACAAAAATATTACGATTTCAAACTACGCGCCATGTTTTTGACCTTCACCGGAGAAGACGCAGGTCGCAGGAAGAACCGGAAGTTCATTGCTCACAGCTTCGATTGATGCATTCAATCTCTTCCATCGAACAATCTCACTCCCTATAAAATACTTGACGCTTTATGACTCTTGTTTCTTTCTCCTTTTTTCCCGAATCGGTTATAACGGGCCTTCTTTTGCAGGTAACATGTTTGCAACTCGATAATGTTCGCGAATGGCCGTCGATAAAAGACACGCAACATATGCGATTCAAGAACGGTAACTCGCAAAGGCATAACTCTCCATTTTATGACTCCAGCCATAAATGAATTTATATTAAATAATTAAATTTTACTTTTACGATAGCCTGTTAGCCGGAACGTTTTCAGTAGACATCGTCGACTCAAATTAGTTATTTTATAATATAATATTCATATTAGATCGCTATTGTCACTGGGAATTTATTGAAATTGGGGTACAATAAAATATATAAAATATTAGATATGAATCGAATTTCCCTGTCCGGAAACGCTTCTGTCGATTAATATTGATTATATTTCGAATATTTTTGGTATAAACAAGAGTGATTGTTTAGGAATCGAACAATATTGGTTACTGTTAACAGATACCAGAAATGTTATTGTGTAATTTTGTCACAAATAAACGAGTTAGACTCATTATCGCTATTAACTATGGAATAAAACAAAACGACAAATCTGGGATATTTGACGTTCGGGGCGTAGCAATGGGAACACTCTAATGATCTCTATCGCTATATGGTATCGCCTGCATGGTATGTTTTAATCATTTCATTTTATAATAAAATATTCGAAATAAAACCAATATTAATTGATAGCTCTAAGCGTTTCCGGACAGGGATCTTCAATTCATATTTTATACCCAAGTAACTATTTCAAAATTGTTATATGATGAGATAATGCACCTTTGAGATGATAACATGGATACAAGTTCTTGGTACAACGTACTCTCGTGACGGCCTCACTAAAGCAGCATGGGACCATGATACTGTGTCTGTTTGTTGCTGTTTGGTGATTGCTGATTGACTATGTGTTCGCTAAATATTGAATTGTATTGGAGGTAGAAGTCAAGAAGCAAGGAGAGTAGAGAGAGAGAGAGAGATATATATATATATATATATATTTTGAGATTACATTGTATGTATCTGAATTAACCAATTTCACATGTATCTGTTTTGCAGGTTGTGGTCAAGTGTGTTCCATTGCTTGCCGTTGCAAGGACAAATGATGTGCGATGGTTCTCGCTGCTGTATCTATAAACACGGAATTCATTTACATTTCGGTTTTGTTGTCCGAAGCTTCAAATACTCTGGCGCGGTTCCCGTAATCATTTTGCGAAAAAGAAATAGTTTGCTTTGTCACGTCGACTTTTCAGTTGTTCCCAGCCAATTTCTTCCAATAATATATTGTTACTGACATGTCTTCTCAAGTTCTCAGTCAAGTATGGTATACATTTCATTGTTGTAACAGGTAGAGACACGCAAGATCGCGGGTATTATAAAATAGCATTGAATGGATTAACTGATCACTTCTCTCGCTAATTATTCTGAACAATTTTCATAAATAGCATATTTTCGCGACAAATGGATGGGTATGTACAACTAATTCATACCTAATTCACCAATGATGAATACATCGTCAAATGACCACACAAGATTTCAGATTTTATCAGATTTTAGTTCCGACAATAAATCTATAGGTTTTAATTAAGAGCGAGTTCAAAAATTAAAACAGAGTTATCAGAAGGCTGGTTTTAACTGGAGTAAAACCGGATTTGCATCCACTAAAATCGAGTTTTACTCCAATAAAAACAAGTTTTACACCTGCTAAAACATAGTTTATGCTAAAATAAAACCAGGTCTAGAATAAAACCAAGTTTAAACTAGAGGACGCCGATTCGGACCCCTATGTTTTACAAAATAAACTCGTGCTTTTTGGAAATGGTGCAATTTCTATCTTCGAGGTTGAGCGGAAGATCTCTAACAGTGCTAACATTATTAAAGGCCCAATTCATGAGAAAAATTGTTTCTTTCAAGTGGCAAATATCAACTTTATTTAACTTTTGTATTATATATCACCGCGTGCATCCAAATTCGAGATGGATGCGTAAGAAAGTAGTTTCGTAAACACAAACACAATACGCCCATTTGACATCGCAATGAGAGATAGCATTCACTAAGCCGATCCTTGTGATTGGTTTGACAGGTAGATTTGATAACAATGGCACTAGCATACCACCTCTTAATATGCGATCATCATATATTTATGAATCCACGCTTTCGAGTGGGGGATTAGAATAAGTAAGAAACAAAACCCTCACTAACTACGTTTACGACTTTTGAAGTTAGCTTGGGAGGTCATTTGTGAAATTGGATCTTGGAAACATTCAATTGCACATTGTTAACAGAAGCGCAACATTATGCATAAATACACACTTTCTGCATAATGAGATATGCTTAGACCTTCAGCTGAACACATACGCACATATCTAGGGGCTAAAATTTTATATTTCAGATACACATTACTAAGTGTTTATTTAAATACATACGTAAATAAATTCACGGACGTGCATAAATTTATTAGCAGTATTCAACCTTCCACGCAAAATGTTCCTTATATAATCTCATCATGTGTATGTCACGAATTTATCGACCAATTTCGGTTAACCTATTCTCGTGAAAATAAGCACAATAAGAGCTTATCTTTTAACTGCGCGAAATAAGCTCATATTGGCATTATTTTAGAGCTCAAATATAATATATATGGTCCGAAACGCTGGTTATTATAACAGCCCAATATGGGACTATTTCAATATGAAATAAGCGCGTGTTGCGCTTTTTTCACGAGAACAGGCTGGAAAATAGCACTAATAAACCAACTCACGACTTACCAGATTTACGCTCTTTATAATGTGTTTTCTCTGCGTGCCCCGCCAACCAATGGAATAACGGGTATAAGTCCACTGTGGGCTTATTTCAGAACCAAATAACTCCAATATGAACCAATTTGCACGAGTGTATGTTGGAGACGAACCTGAAAAATTAAAACCAACGAGAGGTTGTACCAAGCCCCCCCCCACACTTTGGAAAATTTAAATATCGTCAGAACGAATCCCAAATTTTAAAGCAATTATATAAAGGGAAAATGCGAATTTTAACTATTTGGCATTAAATTTCATTGAGATCCTATGAGATATCTGCGCAGGCTGAAAGAAAACCATTTCCAGATAAACAAATAAGGATAACTCTAGAACAGAAATGCTAACCACGACATTGTGCCCTCTATTAAAAGTAATCCTGGTGGCAAACATCCACACCAAATTTAATTCATATCCCACAACCTATGACAGATATTTTCTCGGACGGGCTGATATATATAATCTAGTAACCATCCATAATCTCCGAGTGGGGGTATGGAAATTTTCTCGGATCATGTGACCAAACATCCTGTTCTCCCGAAAACACGCACATATTCGGCCTATAATAGAAACTTATTTTAGGTAGATAATCTACTTAGAATCGCCTCATTTTGAGTTGATAATGTGCTGAAATAAGAACGTTTTATATATATATTCTCATTATCGACTCATAATGAAGCAATTCAAAGCAGGTCATGTGCGGACAATGACACAAATAAGCCAACTCACGACTTTCCATGTGTAAGCCATTTACCATGTGTTTACACTGTGGCCCGCGCCATAAAACGAAATAACGGACATGACTCCATTAATTGTATCTGCTTATTTCAGAATCAAATAGTCACATTTTGTACCTATTTCACATTATAGGTCGAATATGTGCGTATTTACGCGAGGATGTGTATCTATACATGTAGTTGATGCCTGCATATATCCTGAAAATTTCTCTACAGCCGTTCATATACTGAGATATACTATAGGGCGCGTGCTCAGCATAATGTAAATGCATGGCCGTGAATTCCACCCATTTCAGTTTGTTGCCTCTCACTCGAATACTCTTGGCTAATTGGTACCAACCGCTGGAAATATTTCAACATTCTCCGATTAATTGCAATCCATTTCACAGACAGGATTAGAAATATATTAAATTAAACTGACAGCGACGTCACTAAAATCGAATCTTCGTATCATTGTAACATTAGCGCATTGGTGCGTCGCTCAAGAAATTATCGGTCCGGTGATCAGTTTAAGAAATGGTCCGCTTCCGATTCTAAATCGTTCCGGTAAATGAGATGTTTCCAGCGATAAGCATGGCAATTCCCAATGAATTATTGTCCACTAGTAATCTAGTAGTGTCGTTGTTTACGAATGGTCGCCTGCAAATTGCCTTATCCCTATCAGTCAATGTGTCAATTTTCCCGGTCTCAATAATTCCTCGGTTAGCAAATAAGAGCGATTTAGCGGATTAGGAGACGGATGAAAATTTCATCAAAATTGATATCCTCTCTCAAAGCAGCTGGCTCTGGTTCGTAAACGGAATTTAGTTAGTGTGGCAATTCAATATACTGTCTAAGTCTTTGCTTGTGATATCGCTAATGAACGTTCTTACGATGCGTCAGTGTCATTGGAGTCAACCCTTTCGGATCAGTTTCCCGAGGCGATCGCTCTCACATCAGCATTAGACACCGGGTCATGCAGGAACCTATACGCCACCAATCAAGTCTGTAACGCATAGCGGTGTTCATTTTAGATTCGTTTAAAACGTATATAATCGTTTGTCTTGCGGGATGAACTAGGACATGAGGTGTGGAAATTCACAATGCACATTAAACAATCAGTAATCGTCAAAAACTCATACATATATTTATAACTGTAATTTACTAGAAAGATAGGTATTGATTGTGCCCCGTTTTTGTACATCAAACATATTATACCTCAACCATTTAAGAGATGTTGGTAAACTGCACAGACTGGTACCCGGGATTCATATGGCAATGTTAACCGGTATATGTTCAGGATTCATCAACAAGGCTGGTACGCTGCTTTTATATCATCAAAGTGTTCGAATTTTGACAATTTCTTAGCCAAAATGACAAGTTTTTATGTATTTCAGTCTCATACATGTTGATTGCGTTGAAATTGTGGATATTACTTCAGCAAATGTGTGGAAGACATCATATTAGTGTTAAAAAACACGACTTGCATTCTATATTTTCTTAACTTTTACGCAGGATTTATCCGGGCGCTCTCTGTTAACTGGTATTCTGAGGATCTGTAACAATCTATTTAACAGTTAAAGATCTACGATAAGATTTGACAACATAATACATCATTAGTACCGTTCTATACCAGTACACTGATTATATCGTACCAAATACTACAAATAAATCACTACAGAAGCCAATATGTTGATATTATAAATTCCAGAATTTCGTTATTAAGACATCAATATTATGCTACTGAAAATTTATTTATTATATTGACAAGGTGTGGGGGTAACAAGAAGACAGCCAATCACGGTTATGCCATGCACTGCATCACATATAATTACACATGACTGAATTATTATTAAAGCTTTGTTGTAACTTAATTCGTGTGTGAATAAAACATCTACATATACACTAATAGGAAGCTCTCATGGTAATATATCGACTTTTAAAAAGGACTCAGGTGAAGCGACGGAAAATGGGACAGTTTTCAGCTACTTAATCTTCTATAGAACTTAAGGATCCATTAACAAGCTAGGTAACTTGTCTTATATCTATATTACAGTTATTGGTTTAATTTGCGGGAAAGAGTACTATTTTAATACGAACAACATCACTTATTGGTTTTCAATAGAAAATCTATGTTCTCTATACCAAGATAAATCTGTTTAAACTAATAAACCTGTAGGATAGGATAGGATAGGATATTTTATTTCAATATACACATATTAATACATAATACATTTGACAAATATTGTATTGTATATTCGAGGGGGTGGCATAGTCAGGCTAGACTGTCCTACTACCACCCCCTTAAAGGTGAATCAATGTTAAGATAGGCGGTCTGTATGCAATTGATCACAAGATGTTACATTTCTGTTTTTGTGATTTTCATAAGAATTCAACTGCAGCTTGATTGATTTACCTCTTTCTATACTAAATACTCATTGACGAGTAGTTATATCCCTCAGGAAATGTTCAGATAGTAAGTTCAACAAACGACATTATTATCTGAACATATCCCTCCAAGACATAGGACTCCTTTGTACTCGTGTTATCTGTCGTCTGACTCGTCTGCTCCATTTTCCTGAAATACCATGTAGATGAATAATAGACTATTCCTATGTATACTTTTATGTCCGAGTGTGAGAATACTGTTAGTATAGAAATGGTTAATTTAGTTGTTAGAAATAATGTTTTTGTTCGACAACAAGTCACCTAATTTTAAAAGTGATGTGAAACACTCCGGTAGGGTGATAACATAGAAATGGAGAACAATCTCGCTCAAAGTAGTTATTTTTACAAATATTATATCGAAATTGACAACTCACACCGTCATTCTTATATATTAATTACATGCAGTGAATCTTGAAGGCGAAATCGTTTTCGTTAGTTTATCGCCAATAGTTTACTGCCGTTAGTTGCGTCCCGTATCGAGATGTAAATATTTACAATTGAGCGTACTGGTTCAGATTATGTTTTCTATGGAGTGGTTCGGTCGATTTGCTCGAGATTTTCGGCGATATTAGTAGAATACTATATTCCTCCAGTTGGCATAGCACATGAATACTAACTTATAAGTTTCACGCAGCCGAACAAGTCAATAATATGCATTTAAGGTATGAATTATCTCCCTATGAATCCAACATATCAGAAACGGTATCCAGTTTACTATCCATGCAGATCAATGAATTCAAGCCGTTCAAAGTTCCAGTTGTATAAAGTTCTGATATGCACGTGTTTATATAAAAGTCAAGGGATTATAGGGGTACATAACACCAAATCCGGCCATTTATGGGACCATCTCATTTTTGTCAAAATTCATATGATCTTCGCATCGATCAATAAAGTAGAGCACATGAGTGTATTTTGCACTCATCCATGGCTCACATTTATTCATTTGTGGCATACATTATGTTGGGTATAATATGAGATGGTCCCATAAATGGCAAACATTAGTGTTCAGTATCCCTTGGGGTCACAGGAATGACTTTGTCACCCCTGACAATATACAGAAATATTTAGTCTACTATATCTATTTGTAATTGTCATGTGTGTATTGTGAATGACATTATCCTATCCTATCCTATCATTCTAATGTTCAGGTATGAACACCATTCAATAAATGTTTACAAGCCAGAACACAACGGAACTAAGTCAGTTATACCTCTTACAACAAGTGAGTGACAAACATAAATATAATTTAAAATATAAGTTAATATAAGTTAAAAGGAAATTATCCGAAAGTAAAAAAGTGAAAGATAAATTTAAAAGATATACAAAATTTGGAAGATATATAACAAATCAAACATAAATATAAATAAAATAAATTATAATTTAATTTGAATGAGGTCCGTATGAGCCGAAGCTCAGTAAAAGTCAGGGTCCGTAAAAACTTCCAACAGGTTTAGCTTGAAGCTATAATAGATGTTCGAATGAGGTGGTAAGAACCAGGGTCCGTATCAGCCGACCATACCAACTGTTTCTAGACCAAATGGATCTCCCATTCATGCAGTTATTAAAGTATACATTGGAAGGGTATATTATTCATATGTAGGGATGTTGATGCAATATAAGCAGACAACGGGTATATAACGTGCAGAATGAATCATATTAATTGTTGGGAAATGTTCAGATACTACTATATGGTCGTTTGTTGAATTTATTCTCTGAACTATTCCTGAGGAATAGCTGCCCGTCACTGAGTATTTAGTATAGAATGGGTTAACCGTTTCTCAACAGTCATGTATAGAACATAATTTCGACTGTTGGATATAGACAACATATACATACACCGGTACTGTGTGGTACATGTATTGGATATGTTAACCACAGTTATGATTCATGGTCCATTGCATCATAAATGACAACGTATGTTAGCAGCAAATGGAATATCGGAATATAAAACCACTGCATGGATGCAACCTCAACCTAGACTACGTGACCACCGTGTATATCCGACACGGGAAATTCCCCAGGAACTTCGCTAATTTTGTCATCTTGATGGTATACCATCGTTAGAATTTCATTAATTTTATTTTATTTTATTTTGCTCTTTGCATGAGTAATTTCGTCTACACACAATAGGCCACATCTGTAATCCGATGAAAACAGTTGTATCTACACATATATACAATCCCTTCATTAAAACGTTTTGATTTTCTTTATTCTTCATCATGATATTAACTAGTCAGCATAAGATTATCCAAATTTAGCTACAATGTCATTGAAACTTTCGTTGGTGTTGCCTGCATTTCTGTTTTTAATTAATCATTGTTTGCCTGCAGTTTTTATCCTTTCATTAAAGATATTGCTGTCTATCCGGGCCGCCGGATACATTTTGTTCCAGTTCAAGGTTACACTGGTGTAAATAAGGTTCGGAGAGACCTCTAGCGGATGCGGGAGGAATATATAGGAGAGAATAAAATAGACACTGGGCCCTGATTGGTCAATAGCCTTGTGTGCTTTTTGCATAAAAAAATCATCACACCTCTTCCCTATGATTTCCCATAGGTAAGATAGCCATTGGCACAGGAATTAACCCTTTGTAGTGAAGTTTGAATTTGTTGGTGTGGTCTAAAATATGACAGTATTTTTTTATGCGGATCTGACACTAGTTACGAAAACACAAGATTTAAAGGCGAATTCCCTGCTAGACAGATATGATTTTTTTGTGTAAAAAGTTTCCCGAAATGTCAATTTTTCAGATTAAAAAAAAAAAATGGACCCATGGTTCATATAGCCAACAGCATACGCTAAAACGTTAGCACTGAGGCCTATGGAAAACATTTACACCAGTGTAACCTAAAGGGAAAAATGAACTTTTTGGCATTTTTGATTCCTGGGAGTCACTTTAAAGTATTTTAATGCATTTTTCACAGCCTGGTCTTTCAGTCCAATGAATCTCCCATGCATGGTGTGGCTATTCTTGCTGCTGATGTCTTCTTTCACTTCCATCGGCCAAAAAAATGGTATGATTTTTCATAAAAAATGCCAATTTTTCAAGGTATTTTCAAAAAATTTCAAGGTGGTAATTGTCACATGATAATGCAAATTACCCATTACATGAGCATGTCAATGACACACATACCAATTGTTATAAGAAGCTAATCTAACAAGTATTTTGGATTTTATAGCCAGTGATATACAGATATATATAATAAAAGTGTCTCATTTTCACTGGTGGGTATGGCCATTTGAAGGTTAATAGCACTAAAACTTGGACACATTTAAGAAAATGCTTCAGCATTTCAAAGAGAGCATATCTTTGTTCAACTAATTCAATATACACCCACATCCAGTTATCTTGGATCACCATTGCAGACCTGAAAATGTCATATTTTAGTCTTCCATGTGCTTATAAAGTCATGTGCTTGATGCTCAGCTGATCAGATCTGGACTCAATGACCTCACATCACCAGAAGTTCTCTCATGGAAAGGATCTTGTACAGTCTTCCATAGCTGATCCAAGTTTGCAACACCAGACCCCAAAAACTGTGTGAAAATGGGGCCTGAATATGACTTGTGGTGGAAAAATGTGCTTTTTTGATGAATAATGTGTTACAGAGAGTGGGGTTAAATTATGTGTGATAAATAAAGAACCACAGAAGTGATATTATTTTTGAACACATTTTTTTCATTCATGGGCAATTCTGAAAAAATGTAGGGTGTTACAATTATTCCGCGAAAAAGCGGGCTATCGCTTTAGGTTACACTGGTGTAAATAAGGTTCGGAGAGACCTCTAGCGGATGCGGGAGGAATATATAGGAGAGAATAAAATAGACACTGGGCCCTGATTGGTCAATAGCCTTGTGTGCTTTTTGCATAAAAAAATCATCACACCTCTTCCCTATGATTTCCCATAGGTAAGATAGCCATTGGCACAGGAATTAACCCTTTGTAGTGAAGTTTGAATTTGTTGGTGTGGTCTAAAATATGACAGTATTTTTTTATGCGGATCTGACACTAGTTACGAAAACACAAGATTTAAAGGCGAATTCCCTGCTAGACAGATATGATTTTTTTGTGTAAAAAGTTTCCCGAAATGTCAATTTTTCAGATTTAAAAAAAAAATTGGACCCATGGTTCATATAGCCAACAGCATACGCTAAAACGTTAGCACTGAGGCCTATGGAAAACATTTACACCAGTGTAACCTCAAGTGTAGACTCGGGCGATAAAACTAACATCACAACATGCAGTATATACACCGTGTTATATCCTGCATATAGGCGGAATAACTCTTCGTCACTGCTCGCATTTGATATAAAGCAGCCGGCAATGAGATTCTCTCCTAGTCAGCCATCTCACCTTATTTTACCGGGACTAAACTTCTATAGAAAGAGGGCACACTCAATATTTTTGTTTATAATACATATAACACGCTTATGATAATTGTTCGTATGATCGATTTATTTATTTATTGTGGTTTAATGTCTTTTCCGCCGCTAGGCAACATCACGACTAAGAATAGAAATATTTAGTCAGAAACTATTGTTGCGAAGACACTCTGTATAAAGCAGACAATGTGTAGAACCGTCCGCTTGGAGTCAGTAATATGTATTCCGGAACTGATCATGACTTGTGTTCAGACATATAAAAATTATCTAAAACACATACAAAATATCATAAAACTTTACATGGAATAAATAATCAATAGCAAATAATGGAAATAAAATTACCACGGGTTCACAGTGAGATAGTCAAATTAACTTTGAGAATCTTATTTGGCAATAGCAAGATACTCGTAACATTTTATGAATATTGTATGAACCTTGATAACATCAATTTGCAAGTGGGTGGGTGACCAAGAAGATCGGCTCTCATACATGTAGAAGTGGAAGCTTCAACCAGCAAATACTGTTTTGTTTCTTTCAAACTCCAATGTTTTTCTTCAGACATCATGTTGAATTGATCAATTTAAAATATGAACATCTGTTGTGGCGAGTCATAACGTTTAAACGATTTTGACGATGTTTGGAGCAATTGACTAAAGGTTGCATTGGTGTAAATAGGGTTCGGAGTGACATCTAGCGGATGCGGGAGGAATATATAGGAGAGAATAAAATAGACACTGGGTCCTGATTGGTCAATAGCCTTGTGTGCTTTTTGCATACAAAAATCATCACACCTCTTCCCTATGATTTCCCATATATAGGTAAAATAACCATTGACACAGGAATTAACCCTTTGGTTCTGACGCTAGTTACGAAAACACAAGATTTAAAGGCGAATTCCCTGCTAGACAGACATGATTTTTTTGTGTATAAAGTTTCCCCATATGTCAATTTTTCAGATTTAAAGACAAATTTGGACCCAAAATGTATATTGCCAACAGTATACGAATAAAACGTTAGCACTGCATGAGGCCTATTGAAAACATTTACACCAGTGTAACCTAAAGGTGAAAACTGAGCTTTTTGGAATTTTTGATTGCTGGGAGTCACTTTAAAGTATTTTAATGCATTTTTCACAGCCTGGTCTTTCAGTTTAATGAATCTCTCATGTGTGATGTGGCTATTCTTGCTGCTGATGTCCTCTTTCACTTACATCAGCCAAAAAATTAGTATGATTTTTCATAAAAAATGCCAATTTTTCAAGGTATTTTCAAATTTTTTAAAGGTGGTAATAGTCACATGATAATGCAAATTACCCATAACATGAGCATGTCAATGACACACATTTCAATTGTTATAAGAAGCTAATCTAACAAGTATTTTGTATTTTATAGCCAGTGATATACAGATATATACCATAAAAGTGTGTCATTTCCACTGGTGGGTATGGCCATTTGAAGGTTAATATCTCTAAAACTTGGACACATTTAAGAAAATGCTTCAGCAGTCCAAAGAGAGCATATCTTTGTTCAATTAATTCAATATACACCACATCCTGTTATCTTGGATCACCCTTGCAGACCTGAAAATGTCACATTTTAGTCTTCCATGTGCTGATAATGTCATGTGCTTGATGCTCAGCTGATCAGATCTGGACTCAATGAACTCACATCACCAGAAGTTCTCTCATGGAAAGAATCTTGTACAGTCTTCCATAGCTGATCCAAGTTTGCAACACCAGACCGCAAAAAATGTGTGAAAATGGGGCCTGAACATGACTTGTGGTGGAAAATTGTGCTTCTTTGATGAATAATGTGTTAAAGGGGGTGGGGTTAAATTGTGTGTGATAAATAAAGAACCACAGAAATAATACTGTTTTTGGACACATTTTTTCCATTGATGGGTACTTCTGAAGAAATGTAGGGAGTTACAATTATTCCGCGAAAAAGCGGGCTATCGCTTTAGGTTACACTGGTGTAAATAGGGTTCGGAGTGACATCTAGCGGATGCGGGAGGAATATATAGGAGAGAATAAAATAGACACTGGGTCCTGGTTGGTCTATAGCCTTGTGTGCTTTTTGCATAAAAAAATCATCACACCTCTTCCCTATGATTTCCCATAGTAAAATAGCCATTGACACAGGAATTAACCCTTTGTGTAGTGAATTTTGAAACTGTTGGTATGGTGTAAAATATGACAGTATTTTTTTATGCGGTTCTAACACTAATTACGAAAACACAAGATTTAAAGGCGAATTCCCTGCTAGACAGACATGATTTTTGTGTGTATAAAGTTTCCCCAAATGTCAATTTTTCAGATTTAAAGAAAATTTTGGACACAAAGTTTATATTGCCAACAGTATATAACGCTAAAACGTTAGCACCGAGGCCTATGGAATACATTTACACCAGTGTAACCTAAACAGGACACAACCACATAAAATGTTCTGCGCCCAGCTTACGGCCGATGTCGAGCATTTTTGTGAGCATCTGGGTATGAAAGTTGTTTCTCAATCTTATTTTCGTACTTTCACAATCCCATAATGGGACATGAACGATCCATTGCTGAGTGTGCACCGATACAGTAAATTTTAGCTCTTCTGTAGTTCTGAGCAACCCGTGTGTTCACGTTCTGGTGCAGTACACCGTGCACAGATAATTTCTTTACTGTTTCTAGCTAGTTTGTTGGGCGTGACCATTATTTTGGCACATAAAACACTACAAAGGTGGTGGTGCAAATGTACTCAGCGGTATAGTTTCGTGTAAAAAATTTCAATATCGATGGGTGTTGAGACCGGTTGGATGTCAGAATATAGTTGTTCATCTGGTTTCATAGCACTTTTATAAACATTTGCTTTTAACATTCTATGCACATTTGTGATTCCTTGTAGAACCAGCTCGGACGAATCGGCTATAAATATATCGTACGTTATCAACACATCACTGCTTCGATTCGTCGTGTGACCGATTTATTGAGCCGGGTCAACTGAACCACCGGCCTTGAAGCGACGAAGGACTGAACTGGGTCATGAGCTACATGATTGTCGCACCCAACTGCATGTCGCTCATTTGATACCATTACCACAGGACCCATACACCACACCTCATGGGATGCACGTCACAACAAACCGGGTGCCATATTCGGGAGTTCTTACCCCTCGCAGTGGGGCGATGCACATATAAATGCTATCCCTTATCATCTCTTTAGTATTCGAGGTAGCACTTTTTTCTCATGTTACCCGTTCCCGTGTATAATTTATGAAAACTGCAAGTTGATTACAAAGCAACACATTCTCACTTGGAATGATTCCATTTAGGCATTTTGTTCTACATTTATGTGTTGACGTCTCCCGATAAATCTACAGATTTATCTATCATGCGCACAGGAATCAACCAAGTCGTTACAAATGCATAGCCGGTGAAAATCTATACAACAGCGCGGCCATGGGACCACATTACTTGTCTATCAATCCTGGGTTCAGGTATATGTAGCCCACTTCCATCGAGGGCTGTACGATGCATAGACTGTACAGGTATATATTGTCATCATTATATTGGAAAATGTATAAACTGTTTGGTGTTATGATGCGCTACAAACACGGAACATTTCCACATCCATGTGTATCCACAATTGTACTGCCAATATGGTATACATGTATACATTCAAGTACATTCGCATGGCCATTGTAATTTGTATAATAAAATTTTCAACATGCATTGCAATCGTTTTATTCGATCTTCCAATAGTGCTTGGTAATCAATATACAAGATTCGGAGGAAGATAGAATGGGATTTAATTATGTCAAATGCTTAATAGAACTATATATACTATAGTATATAGTATCCTTTTTGCGGACGAAAATATTAAAATGCCATTATTGAAAGAAAGTTTTAGACTTTAAGATTTTCTTTTACATATGTGTCATGCTAATCGGATCCCACATATACCCAACAGGTAGCGGAGTACTTTTTATATACGAATTGGCCCAAACCTTCTTTTGATAACCAAGAGTCGTTAAGGTGTCATGATCCGGTGTTCCGTTCCAGTCTTTGACGAACATCACAAGCGATCCCAATTAATAATCTGAATAAAATTCTCCTTTTTCATTTATTTATGGCATTTACTTATCTCGCATTCGTCAGCCCACGTCCGAGATCCATAATTAATGTTCACTCGTTTAAAGTTCGCTAGCCGGACGGAACCATATCCGATAATTGATATCAACTCGAGCGGAACATTCCAGCTACATAGTGGTTTTTGGATTATTCCTTCTTAATCATAGACACACCTGTCATTATACCATAGGATCATTGGGTGCAAATTCGTGGAAAAAAACTACGCGATGGACGTGTGCGACCTGGAATGCTAGCCATTAATTTGTCTAGATAGGTCTTGCGAAATCACGACTGTATATATTTAACATGGTGGGAGTAAGTTCGTATGGGATGGCTGCGGTAGAGAAGAAAATGGGGTTACTTACCTACTCTCGTGTGACACATATGCATGAGTCACTTGACTGTATGGTTATTTGCTGTACGCTGGGTAACGTAGCCATTAAAATACATGTATATGCAGTCACAACATCGGGCGTCATTTTTAAATTTTCGCAATAGTTATTACTTTAGTTTATACCAGAACACAAATATCCAGACTGTTGGCCAGGATAAGACTGCATGGCATACTTTGTGAAAAATATTCTGCACTATGTAGTTTAATTGGCAGTTTAATTGTTAAGATTCAAAGGATGTCTTCATATTCATTACATCTAATAATATCAGAATATTTCTAAATTATGAGTAACAATTATAATCGTTCAGAAAAGTACTGATAAGAACCACTGAAGACATTTTTGAGTGTAACTATAATGTTTCAATATTATGTATCATACACAGATCCCCAGAACAAAAATTTACACCACCTCAATAATATTTAATCCTATAGAAAGGTATCCATCTTGGCCGGGCCTAACTTTTTATCATTTTTTCAAAGTCCACAAACAGATTCAAAATACACAAAAATAATTTTTGTCACATAAATGCCTCATAAATAAGTAGAAAGATATTTTATTACTCTTCAATTTCGAGTAAACATTTGTTCACAAAAACTCGGGTTATGAGCACAGGTCTGGCGCAACCGGCTGTTATAATCACTCGTTCGAGATGGTGTCCGCTGAACTGGGTCAAAGAGTCGGATTTTTACACCGACTTGCTCTTCAAAAACACACTCAACTGTAATTAGAATATATATATTATACATAATTAGAAGCGGAATTGTTTGTTGACCCACCAAAACCAATCACGCCACATGACGGCATCGTATCTCTCGTATTTATTGAAAAAATCAGTTTCATAAACCCGGAAGCCAATTTAAATTTTCCAAAACCAGCCATTTTGTAAGTAAGCTGAAATGACTTAACACTATAATTTGTCATTGGCCATAACGAAGAAGTAATGTATATACGCTCTAAATATTTATGAAGTTATATTCTTGTCCAGATGTATGATTTCAAATCGGCATTCGTGTTAATTCAATCTTTGTGTATTTATTTCATTTTTATAAAGATATATTGTGTTGCATAATAACCATAAATAGTACTCACAGTAGACTTGCACAAAATGGCTGGTTTTTGGAAAATTTAAATTTGCTTGCGGATTTATGAAACTGATTTTCTCAAAAATACGTGATAAAACTGATTTTCTCAATAAATTCGTGATACGATGCCGTGATGTGGAGTGACTGGTTTGGGTTGGTCAGTAAACAATTCCGCTTCTAATGATGTATAATATATATTCTACTTACCGTTGAGTGTGTTTTTGAAGCACACGTCGGTGTAAAAATCCGACTCTTTGACTCAGTTTAGTGGACACCATCTCGAACGAGTGATTTTAACAGCCGGTTTGCGTCAGAGCTGTGCTCATAACCGGAGTTTTTCTGACCCAATTTGTACATGGGACACAACAAATTGAAGAGTAATAAAATATATTTCTACCTATTTATGAGGCATTTATGTAACAATAATTATTTTGAAACTGTTTGTGGACTTTGAAAAAATTATAAAAAATTGGAACCGGCCAAGTTGGGTACCTTTCTATAGGATTAATTACTATTGGGGTGGGGTCAATTTTTGTTCTGGAGACCTGTGGTATCAGTTATCTATATATTTGGATTGGTTTGAAATTTTAATCAACTGTCTGAATAGCATTGTTCCAGGACGATTAATTTTCCTTCGTCAGCCATTCTCGTGAAAGAATGGGTGTCTTGTTTGAACATTGATAATCAAAATGTACCACTGTTGGTTTCAAGAGTTAACGATAATGTGATCCTATTCAAACACCAGTGTTACAATTTGGGGGTATAAACATCAACATGTGTTCCTTCTGTGTTACATGCGTTCCGACCAAGCCTTGAAATAGTGAGCCTGTCATTTGCAGAATGAGGTCCCCAGAGGGTGAATTTAGTGATGCTATCCCGCACAGCGGGCTAGCATTACCAAATTCACCATCTGGGAACCTCATTCTGCTAAGGCCTAAACAGAATGAGGTTCCCAGAGGGTGAATTTGGTGATGCTAGCCCGATGTGCGGGATAGTATCACTAAATTCACCCTCTGGGGACCTCATTCTGCAAATGACAGGCTCACTATATCAAGGCTTGGTTCCGACCACATGCTCGCGTTAAAATATTTTGTACACTAGTGTTAAAGATTTTAACACTATAGTGTTAGTAATTTTTGATGTTCTATTATTAATTATTTGTTACAGTTTTCGTGTTCAAATATTTAACACATAGAGGATCTACAACTCGTCCCCAGTTTATAGCGGGATTTACAAAACGAGTCCCGTAAATTAGGTCTGGACCGAGCCTTTGGCGAGGTCCAGATCTAATTTACTGGACGAGTTATAGCATCTAATTTACTGGTGATGCTATAAACTGGGGACGAGTTGTATATTCTATTTATTACAGGATCCAAAACCTCGACAAAGCATACTTAAATCAACGAATATGACACGAAACGAACATTATAGGCTTCTATAAGGCGTGCGATGACGTTTCACTTCACTATGCGTTGTTTGTCCGCGTAAAGAAATAATATAGTCACATATAAATAAAGACTCTTTGGCGTATTTGATAGCGAATATTTAATGACATAACTTTTCAAATTCTTCGTTCATTAGAGTTTGTTGGAAAAATATTGGAAGCCATAGTATTTTGAGACGTATATAGCGTACGGAATATAAACATACGACAAACCGGAAGTCAAAGGTCACCTGGCACTATTTCCTGTTATTACACGAACGTTTAATATCACAATTTATAGAATGAGTTTATTGAATGGAATAAGGGTAGGATCATGTAATAAATGGATTTGTTATCCTTCATCACATTTTCCTCTCTTCTGATTGGCTGAGAGTGCGTCACATGGCGGGCCGTAAATCACCTTGTTATCCTTCATCCCATTTCCCTCTCTTCTGATTGGCTGAGAGTGCGTCACATGGCGGGCGATAAATCACCATATTACCCTCGAGGGTAACATTGTCTCAGTTATTGACCGCTCAGCTGTTACCAGTAAACATAGAACTACGAAGAACTCACCGCGCAGAGATTCTCTGACAGCTCTCTGATAATTTCGAAAAACACTATTTTTATAAACCCCACTGTTTCATAACAACCGCGAACTGTGGTGTTTGCTAATTTGCATAATTGTGTGTTTTTTATTTGCAATTAAAGCACGCTATGTATAATGGTGTTATCATAGACACATATCTGTTATAAAGTGTAATATTCATATTGGACCTTTTTATATCAATAATAACGACCGTGGGACAAATAGATAAACCTTATTATGTAGTTGGTATGCTGCAGACAATTGCACATACGGTGTACATACGTTACAACTACGTTTATGTACTATAGATCAAATGGCCACTCTTTGCTGTTTATCAATTGATTATTTCTTTTCTTCAATACATTCATCAGACTTCAGAGAATACCCGTATGTTGCGTAACGATCTGTGACAGATGTCAATTTCGTTTTGCACTACTACAACGTGTTAGTTCCACATTTTAGCATTCTGGAAATTAACACGTCTGTCTGCGTATTCACGCTCATTTGAGACGAAACCGAACATTTCGCTGCATGGCTACTCATGCAACTTCGAAATTGCTTTACTCCTCTTTCCGTGAACCGATTTCCACAATGCAACCAGCAAACTGACCGGAGAATATCTGCGCAAATGACGGGTCTGTTAATTAATCCAGATTATGAATGTTTTATTTTCGAACTGGATTAAATAATATATGCGCGCATTTATGCCTGCTATTAGGGAAGTTCGTGTGTACTCCATTGTCAGATAACAAAACAGTTATCACCCTTGTTTTCGTGAGACACGGGGAAGGCCCGATGGTGACATTCCAGGTCTCGAGCGGCGACAAATCCCCGTGTCTCACTCAATCGCGGGCGATAACTGTATATTATTACCCTCGAGGGTAACATTGTCTCAGTTATTGACCGCTCAGCTATTACCAGTAAACATAGAACTACGAAGAACTCAACGTGCAGAGACACCCTCACAGCTCTCTAACAATTTTCGAAAACACTGTTTTTATCAACCCCACTGTATCACAACAACCGCGAACTGTGGTGTTTGCTAATTTGCATAATTGTGTGTTTTTTTAGTTGCAATTAATGCACGCTATGTATAAATGGTGTTATCGCGGACACAACTCCGTTATAATGTGTAATGTTCCTATTGGACCTTTTTATATTAATAATAAAGACCGTGGAACAAATAGATAAACCGTATTATGCAGTTGGTGTGTGCTGCAGGCAATCGCACATACGATGTACATACGTTACAAATACGTTTATGTACTAGTTCAAATAGCCAATCTTTACTGTTTATCAATTGACTATTTCTTTTTCTTCAATACATTCCTCAGACTTCAGAGAATACCCGTATGTTGCGTAACTATCTGTGACATATGTCAATTTCTGTTTGCACTATACTACAACGTGTTAGTTTCACATTTTAGCAATCTGGAAATGAACACGTCTGTCGGCGTCTTCACGGCCATTTGAAACGAAACCGAACATTTCGCTGCATGGCTACTCAACTTCGAAATTGCTTTACTCCTCTTTCCGTGAACCGATTTCCACAATGCAACCAGCAAACTGACCGGAGAATAGCTGCGCAAATGACGGGTCTGTTAATTGATCCAGATTATGAATGTTTTATTTTCTAAATAGCGATGATTCCAACATAAAATTTACTTTTCGAACTGGATTAAAGAATACATGCGCGCATTTATGCCTGCTATTAAGGAGGTTCGTGTGTACTCCTTTGTCAGATAACAAAACAGTTATCACCCTTGTTTTCGTGAGACACGGGGATTTGTCGCCGCTCTCGACCTGGAATGTCACCCTCGGGCCTGGCGGCCCTCGGGTGACATTCCAGGTCTCGAGCGGGCGACAAATCCCCGTGTCTCACTCAATCGCGGGCGATAACTGTATATTACAGTGGTATATATATGATAATTTAAAGCACTGAATGCAAAAATGTTCGATCCTGAAATGCTCATGATTTCATAACATATACTACAACCGTGGCATGCATGGGGTCGCATTCAGTGATAGGAGGATATTTCTCCCCTTTCGGACCATGTACTGCTATATTTTCTACAGAGATCCCGACATCCAAATTCCCGTTAAATACACTTCATATTCTTCAGTTATATATACAGGATGAAGACTGACTCTATATTTCACATACGCTTGCTAAATACTAAATACTAAATGGTTCCGTTAATTTGAACCACGGATTAGTGCAAATACACGCATTGACCGAATGAACGATACAAACAACATGGTAATTATAACGAAAATGAATTTATGACTCCAGCCATAAATTAATTTTCATTATAATTACCATGTTGTTTGCATCATTCATAGAGCACATGGGTGTATTTTGGACTAATATATATATATATATATGGCTCAAATTCATTCATTTGTTGCATATATTCTGTTGAGTATAAAATGAGATGGTCCCTTGAATGGCCGGTTTTAGTGTGCAGTACCCCTTTAAAGAAATCAGTACGTTTTCAACAATTAAAAATCTGTTATATTTTATAAGCATGATGCTGATCCATAGCTATATATGTTTGTCATGTGGCTTAAGAATATTCACAGACGTCCGTTCTCGGTATAATCGCGTTTGCTTGTATGATCCCCGGAACAGCCAATCTAGTTTCAATTATCTTTAGTTGGATGATTTCATAACATATACTACAACCGTGGCATGCCATGGGGTCGCATTCAGTGATGCCTGGAAATTTCTTTCCTTTCGAACCATGCACTGCTATATTTTCCACAGAGATCCCGACATCCAAACTCCCGTTAAATACACTTGATATTCTTCAGTTTTACAGGATGAAGACTGATTCTCTATTTCGCATATATACGCTTGCTAAATGGTACGTGCCAGTGGTAATGATATAACAACATAATTCACGGATAAGAACGTACCCGGAGGTCGAATGTTCTAGGTGTTTATTTTTCACTAATTCCTGCCAATGTAAAAGCGAAATACATTTCCAAGAGTACACACCCGAGGCAGAGCCAGTAAATAAAGACATCCCATAACAGCATGTCAAATATCAAATTGATTGCACGGAGTTAATAGATATATCTGAGGGGAAGTAATTGCCAAAAAATAACAAGATAGCACCGGAAATAATCTCTCGAAAAAAGAAAGTTGATAGCGAAATTTGTATAGAAATGCTGTACCAATCCAGCTGTGTATTCACCGAATTAATGCACATTGTTCAGTGCCGGATTAAACACCAACATGGTTAATGATTGATTGATTTTGGGTTTAATGTCGCTTTCAGCAACTAATGCCATATCACGACATTGCCAGTTTTAGTGCTGGAGGAAATCCGCACACTAACGGCTAATCTAACAGTGATTTCAATGGCTGATAAACTCGTCGATCATGTGCGGCAAACCACCGGCCATCGGCGAGTAACTGGCAACTCCACCAGTTAACGATTTCGAGTTACAAAGTCCACGATGGAAACATGTGGATTTGAACCTTTATCGCCAGCGCTGGAGGGCGAAACGGCCTTGGGTTATACCCCTAACCGATTGAGCCACCGAGCCCCCGCCAACAAAAAACTGGTTAAAGGTACGGTTGGCCTTGGCGGTGGGTATCCTGTGAAAATATTTCCACCCGTCAAAAACCGCCACAAACAGAAAGAACATCAAAATGTAGAGACTTTGTCCGTATACAAATAAGAAATATCGCATAAACAGCATGTTATTGTCAAATGTTTGACCATTGTTATGTAAACAAAAGCATAAAAAGTAACTTTTCTGGTGTTTGTTTATATTATGATGGTAAACATAAAAAGCGTTCTATGTTGGTGAATTCCTGATATGGAACTAATAAAGAGCGTTTATGCCATTTGTGTGTGATTAGCCAGTAGCATTGTGCTGTCTTCTGTAACACAATCAGGCTCTTGCTTAGGTAAAATATAGTAGGTCTTTATGATAACATGCTGCTTACGTGATGGTCATGGTATATATGAACGAAACTGTATGCGTTTTAATGTTTTTCTGTTTACGGTGATTAGAACAAATATGAATACTTTCGACAACTAAAGCATCACGTGCCTTTAAACAGCATCGGTTAGAGGACGATTTAGTATAAACGACCACACGTTCCATGTTTTGTGGAGGCATGCATACGATAGATTTAGAACATGAGCGAATAACTCAGATATGCTGTTATATTTAGATAACACAAGTTATTCCAGAAAAAGATATTTCTTATATTCCTCTTCTTATTACTTTTCAAATTTGCCAAGTTTATTAATGTGGGATGAACGCACATGTAAATTAAAATGCTATAGCCATGACGAAACTGCAGGACCCACCACAAACTTTAAAAATGAGTTTCATAGAAATTATGTAGCTGTTTTGGAAGTACTGGCGGGAAGGGCTGGAACATTTTTAAGCCGACCAGCAATCTTCAATATTAGAGATATCATATCCGAATTGACACCATATACTACTATTTACATTTTCTATACCTAAAAGAATGTACATGTATGATATCGAAATGTTTGACATTACACGAGGATGATTTCAGATAATTGTAATTTAAAAAATCAATACGTTGTCAACAATTAAAAATCTTTTATATTTTATAAGCATGATTCTGATCCATACCTATATGTTTGTCATGTGGCTTCAGAATATTAAAAACAGAGCTCCGTTCTCGGTATAATCGCGTTTGCTTGTATGATCCCCTGAACCGCCAATCCTGTTTCAATTATCTTTAGTCGGGGGTCTCGTAATTGCGCATGGTCAAAATCAGAAGAAGTCTAAATTGGCAGAGATTTAGAAATATAATGGCACCGAGGCCGCATATGACGCGTATGATTGTTGGCTAGCGCCAGTGCAATCCAACTACAATAACTACTTGGAAATATATGGCTCAATCTTCTCCGGGGCAGCTTCTCGCGCAAATGATCACATTTACGACACCCCAATACGCAAATAATAACAAACACTTCGAACAAATTTCCCCCTAATGAAAATTACCGCTAAGATATCGCCACCCAATGATTCCAATTATGTTCGAGCTGAAAGCTTGGTGCCTCGCCACTCGTTGTATAGCGCTAATCTGGTATCATTAGCTTCCGAATGGTGCCATTAATTACAGAAAATTTGCCCCGTTTGTCGACAGGTTCAGACTTAAAAGCTGCTATTAGTTCTGATAAGTTATTTTACACTCGCATGTTAAATCTGGCAATTTGTCGAGGCAGTCGCTAGTTATTCTAAGTACATTAGTAAGTCGGTTGAAATTAGACTTGATTGATGGCGAGGCTATATACGAGTTAGCATTGATGAATTAGGGAGTTACTTTCTGGAATGGAGGTGGGAATAATTGAAAGTGCGTGTAACTGGTTTTGTCCTAAATATTACTCGATGTAATGCATCTTGACTGGCAAGAAACAAATTGCGGACCATTTTATCCCGCATAAGAACGATCACTGTTACAATATGGCAATGTTAGCATGCATCTCTCCACGTATTATCCCAGCCAAATTGACATCAGAATTTGTGGAATCGAAAGAATAGCCGAAAAATTATTGAAAATGATACCGTGTACTGGTGTATTCGTGCATGATGCAAGTAGTGAAGGTCAATCGTAGCATTAGTTGCGAAATCTATTTGTAATTATTGTAAACTTTTGGACTTGTGGAAATATTTCGAAATTTTCATTCAAAGATAAATCGTGAAAACCATTAATAATATTTTCGTTTCAAGTTTCATTTTCAGACTGCCAATGCACATTTTTCTTTCGTTTTCGAAACGAATATTATAGCGTAAATAGTGAGCTGCTGTTTCAATCTCCCCACATTCACAGTATGGATTATCTCTAACGTGCTGTTTGTTCAAATCGTAGGGACGACTTAAATCAACTGGCAATCATACGCATGACGAATATCTCAAAATTAAAAGTGGCATATGTACCTTCCAATTATTCTGACGTAAGAACTAGATTTGATCTACAAAGCGCAAAACAATTTGATATAACAAAGTATCTCTCATAATCTTCTAGCCTCAAGCTGAACGAAGACATTTAGCTTTTTTTGAAATTCCGATGATCAATATAAGTAGAAAATTACTTGAAAAACTAACGCACTAATTTATAAATATATATTACGAAAATATATATGTCGACGTAATAGACATTTATCAACTGTAATCAACTTTATGAATATAAGTTTTATTTATCATGTCAGGAATAGGCTAAACTAAATTGAAACTACATGCAGGAACACACTTTGTTGTTCCATTGGGAGCGGATTCCGGGTTAAAAAGGAAATTACAATGAGAGCTTAAATGGACATGGCTCATTCGAACCTCCATCTTTTTTACGTAATTTGGAGGGACGGATACGATAGGTCGATACGAAATATTGATATGCCGGCTTCATATGCTTTGAAAAACACTTACCAAAGTCACAGCCATTTCCAGCCGTTTTAATTTTTCGCCCGATGTCAGATAAACGCTCTTTATTGCTACCATATCAGGAATAGAATAACACGGAACGCTCTTTTCATGTTCCATAGTTGCATTTTTCATAACTTCAATGCGTCTTTTTTGGATTATAGAAAGCTCGTAGAAAGGTAGTTAAGATATTTATCGATCTATTTCGATACCGGCAAAAATTCAAAAGCGAATAATATTTTTTGTATTTTGGACCGCAAACCGCCATGTGGCTTTAAGTGAATATTTTCTGTCGCTTATTTGACATTTCTGGGCCACGTATCTTGTCCTATATATAATGTTGCCCCTATTTCAATTTTTGTGACACAATTCATATGTTTGGTTTTGGCTTCTATCGGTGACAGGATTTTTCCGAACTTCACTGTGAACATAGGGCGCAATTTAAATGTATGCTCGTGAGTATGCCACTTATGTGATAGATAAAATGTAGCTTGTGAGCCGTGTGCGACGGATATTATTCAACGTTAGTTGCAACCCAAGCGATGTGGTTCTATTGTTGGGAATTGTGATGGCGAAAATCTCACGTATGCCTAAAGTCATCACATGCCCTATGCCAGCAATTCGCCTTCTAGGAGACTATGGTGTATAATAGTCTATTGTAAATGGGACAACCTGACTAATAATTACCAAGTCTGTGACAGGTAGTTATGCGATTACTCCAATACTCTACAGCACATTCGCCAGATTGTTCCCAGAACCCATTCTTGTGCCACTTATATCCCTTCGACATCACTTTGTTTTCATTCGGCAAAATGAGACCTAAAATAAATCACTAAATGCCTGCATCGAATTAAGGCAACATGTCTGTCGGAGAGAGACGCACCTCGAAAATATTTCGACATTTTCACAGGCATAACAAATCTTGTTTACTAAACACCTGTTTCAATTACGCGACAGTTTCTAAAACATGGGCGAATTGACGACTGTGTATTTGTTCTGCACCCATACACATGTTACCCTTTTACAGGGTATGGTGGGACCAATATAACACCAGATGGGAAGCGTCACTCCATCCATAAGTCTCTCATTTTTTGTTGTCATAAGCTGCTTTAGAATACCACAAAACACTAAATAAAAAGCCAGCTAGTTATAACTCCTCTCATCTTACTAACAATCGAATACCTCTAAACTCCCGTAGATCATGTGGCATTTATATGATAGGAGTTGTCCCGATCGAATCCATATGTCAGATTATTTGTGTTTCGCGTTGTCTTAAGTGTTGTTGAGAAGCTTGTTCCCCCGTATGATGGTAATCACTGATTGTGAAATAAAATATGGAATATATTCCAGATCACAGAGACGCCTCTAAGCTCTTTGATTATAATACTTTCCTCCATTTGACGGCACTGAAAACAATTCTCAGTGGGACTGTTTGATGAACGTTTAAAACGCTTTAGTCGTGTGCAATAGAAGAGAGTCAGAATAGTTCATGGCTGAGTCGTTCAGAACACTTTTGGTATACAGTAATGCCCTATATAATCGACTCCTTAACCACAGCAGAATTATGGGTAATTGTTCAGGATTTAGTCGGGAATATGGCTTGTTGCCATTCACCGAGAGCTTTCCGATGAATGGCAACAAGCCATATTTCCGACTAAATCCTGAAAAATTACCCACAATTCTGCTGTGGATAAAGAGTCGATTATTCAGTGCATTACTGTAGTTCAGTACAATCAGTTCAGTTCAGTACAAACACAATGTTAGAAGTGGGCTATACCAGAGATAATATATATATATATTACCTCTGGCTATACGTTCACACAGCTGGCACAATTGCAATTAAAATTTTCTGGAAATGCCTCATATATGAATATTACTGCCCGCTTCTCAATAATATAAACTTTAGAATCGTAGAAAATATATTTTTTTGCTTGCTCCCTTATTATAGCAATGACATTGCCAGGAGTTATTATACATGTCGGAATAGGATCGACTCTTCGCATGCAGGTAACAATTGATGGCGAATTTCTGGCAAATGTCAGTCGTATCTCACTGGACATGTGCTGTAGTAAACCAGTGGCATAATGTGCAGTTTGAGAGTAAGTTGGTCGTTCATTCCTTAGCAAAATACAGCCATCTACAACGAATGACGTGCCGCAAATTTTGGGGCGAGAAGGTATAATTTTACGTGTGCAACGCCTTGTCAATAGTAGATAAATATTCAATCATTTGTAAATGATGGTTGTGGTGCTCAATTCGTTGATAAATGACACACTGTTGTGTATCTAAGAACAGCATACATATTGTAGCAATTTTATATGTTCTTTTTAATTCAAATGCAGTTTGTGTGCTCTTTACTTTTCCTATACTTATTAAGAACTTCGTGTCTCGCGTAAATGGGTGTGGAATAAAATATGGAATATATTCCAGACCGCATGCAGAGACGCCACTAAGTGCTTTGGATCTAACACTTTTTGTTGTATCTAAAGACAATATACATACATTGTGGCATTTGTATACATTCTGTTTCAAAATCAAATGCTATTCGGTGGTCTGTAGTTTCAGAGTTCAGTACTTGCCAAATGGGATTTTTTTTTATTTGACGATGGGTGCGGGAACTTTTGTTGAGAAACGTGTGCCTCTGTATGAGAGTAATCACTGGTAGTTTAAATAAAATATGGAATATATATACGCTTCTAAGTTCTTTGAATCTAATAATTTTCTCCATTTGACGGTTCTGAAAACAATTCTTATTTGGTCCGTTTGATAAAAGTTGTAACCGTTTTAGTTGTGTGCACTATAGAACAGCGTCAGAACATTTTATGGTTGATGTGTTCGGAACTCTTTTGGATCATCCAGTGCAGGTAAAACGGGGAATAACTTGTGTAATGCCATTGCAGGTGATAGATGAATGTTCAGTCATGTGTGCCCCATGTATGCCCGGGGTAGAATATGCATACATATTGTGGCAATTTTAATGTTCTTTTTCAAATTAAGTTTGTCTATGGTCTGGAGTTTTCCAATGCATATGAAGCAATTCAGAGTTCAGTACTTGCCCAGACAGATGATGTTATATTTGACGATGGGTGCGTGAAGTGTTGTTGAGCAGCGTGTATGAGGGTAATAACTGATCAGAAGATAATAAAATATGGAATATACCCCAGATCACAGGGACGCATCAAAGCACTATGAGTCTAATACTCTCATCCATTTGACGGCTTTGAAACCATTCTCATTTGGACCGTTTGATGAACGTGGTCAGCGTTTTAGTCGTGTGCACTTGAACAGCGTCAGAATATTGTTGTATTTTATTCGTTCAGAATACTTATCATTCAGTGCAAATCAAGGGCGGTGAAGCTAACAAGGACAAGGAGCACAACTTCCGGAAAAGGGCACTTGTTGAGCCAGAGGTATTGGCAGAAAAGCAGGAAATAGTGTCAGGTGACCTTTGACATCAGTTTGTCGTCTGTTTACATTCCGTACGCTACGTCTCAAAATACTATGGCTTCCTATATTTTTCCAACAAAATATAATGAATGATGAGTTTGAAAAGTTATGTCATTAAATACACCAAAGAGTCTTTATTTATCTGGAACTATTTCTTTACGCGGGCAAATAACGCATAGTTACGTGAAACGTCATCGCATGCCTTATAAAAGCCGATGTTAGTTTCGCGTCCCATTTGTTGATTTAAGTATGCTTTGTCGAGGTTTTGGATCATGTAATAAATAGAATCTACAACTCGTCCCCAGTTTATAGCGGAATTTACAAAACTCGTCCAGTAAATTAGGTCTGGACCTCACCAAAGGTTCGGTCCATTCCTAATTTACTGGACACGTTTTGTAAATTCCGCTATAGACTGGGGACTCGTTGTAGATCCTCAATATATCGAAGTTTGAATTGCTCTGATAACTCTGCTTTTGTCATTTCTCTGTTGAAATATATTTTATGCGTGCTTATTGTTGTTTTGTTTTCCTTGTTACAGTTTATGGCATTCTGAATCATTTTATTTCTTGTTCCAATGGAGTTAGTAGTACTTTTCTTATTCACATCTTTTTGTCAATTCTATCAAGTGTTACTATATCGTTCGATTCATGCTGTGGTATTTCCTTTACACGTTCTTGTATTTTATGCCAATCGTGTTCTTTCGTATTCAATCCTTTGTTACTGGTAGTTAATTGCTACCTTAATTGCTTTGTATGGACGGTATGCGCATTTAGATACGTTTTCATTTACAACGAATGTTGGCCTATATCCTATACCCTAAAAAAAATGCACCATTCGGGCACTATACTTTCCAAAAACGGAGAATCAGTTACACTCCCCGCATGCTCAGGCGGGAAGGTTCATGACGCATTAGACCAACATTAACTCATACCGTATTTTCAGATTCCAATTGTCAAAGTATAAAATGTAAAGTGGGTTCAAATAAAATATGTTCAAACAAAGTTCGTTTGAATTCCGATAACTTTATGGAGATCTGATTCCTATATCTGGGCAAGTTTGTCAGTTGCTTTCAGTAGGTCGGTTGTCCCCATGTGTAGTATATATAGAGTGATTTTCCAGTGGAATTAGCTCCCTACTCCAACCATAAACTGACATTATATATATGTCGATATATGGCCAAGCTGCTAAAACTACATGAAACCCCAATAAAACAAAGACAAACAAACAATGTTCGTCTGGCATTGCCGGCTATCAAGAGACAGCTTAGCCCATACCCAAATTAATATATACATGTATACAGTCTATAACTCACGTATGGAAGCGGGTGCATGCGCGCCTGTATGTTTCTCATATGTATGCCTATACAATGTATAAAGGAATCCGTATGATACGTTGTAATTCAGGAATGTACAACATTATATCAGAAATTATGATTCGAATTATAACCGTATTTCTCGCACAGATGGCAACCATTCCACACGCTCGTTATATAGTTAAGTGAACGCTCGAATAGGAAACGGCGTTTAATTTAAACACAATGCGCGCGTGTTTTCGTATTATTTTATCCCCTGATTCCAACTCAAAGAATACTTTCGGTGTTCATATATGGTCTCATTACTAAGTGACTTAGTACACCTGTGTTTGAACCAGGTGACACGAAACAACATGCTGACACTGTAAGCGGTTTCAAAGTGTAAATGTTTCGCACGTGCATCCAGCCATCCATGGCATGGTCATCTGGTGCTTTTATTATAACAAGCAATCGTCGTGTAATGGTCAATCACAATCTGCGTGTACATGTTCTTATAAAATAAAAGAGCGTATAATCAGTACGTCCCCCTTATCAACTTCAAAATAACGAGCGTTCTTTTGCAAAGCAATTTCAGTAACTATAGCGCGTGTAATAAATAGCATTTAATAATTGTTTGTCCTAGTATATAACTTTCAATTTTATACTTTTAATACAGTATATGTCCAATTACCACCGGCTATATCACAACTGTAGCCTACTCTCCATCAATTTCATAATAATCAGGTTTCAGACTTGTGGGTCCGCCAGTCGATTTTGAAGTCCGTTTAGTGCGATTTGGATGTAAGATATACCCAAATACCGCATTCTTCTTCCATATATTCTTTAACGTATACACTGTTATTTCATTTGGAAGTCTTGTGTACTGTGGGTGTAGTAAAGATAAATAATCCAATTCTGTAATTATCGAATAAGCTACCAACACTATCAATTTCTTAAGGCAGCGGGATAATCGGATTTGCATGCGCGGCAAGATCATATTTTGATTGAAGCCCATTAACCAATGACCGCAGTATGGTTTATACTTTTGTTACACGTTGGACTGATATAAAAAAAACGTGTAGGTTCTGCGACGTGAAACTTCCCACCAATAGCCTTTCCATAACAATACCATGCACAATACCACACGATACAAGTTACACGTACTTGTGGCTATTGGTCATCGGAAGATTCTATATTCGTGTTCAATATTCCCATGAACACTTATGACATACAACAGTGTATGTCTATATGTGGGCATCGTGATTCATAAATAATAAAAATCCGACACCTCGCTATTGAAAAACATTCTATACAGGTTATTGCAATTTACGGAGTTGACACAAAATAACGAGTGTCGGTTAGCAAATTTTACTCAATCTAAAAAGCAAAGAAGAGCGCGCCAGCCCAACTTATTTGCTTATGTATTTTGACGGAAAACTTGACATAATGGGACCATTACTAAACAAATACATTAAGAACTTAATTGGGTATTGCACCGTGTACGGGTATGTAAAAGTCTACCATCTATTCACGCGCACGTAACATAATGTTTGGAAAGAAAGAGATACTAGGCTTTTTCTCAATTCAAGACCCTTAGCCAACAAATTAATTCTTTGATCTCATCATTTCTTGGCGACATTGTATATCGTTATTGCCATTAGATTTGTTTGTGTTCTGTTCCTTCTGAAAAGAAGTAGCACGTATCTGACACTTACTCCGCCCAGACCGCGAAAACTAGGGTAAACATGGGTCCCCTTAACAAACCCGAGCAACACTACATTCTGATGCGACCCCGAGAAGTACTGGGTGCAGGCATGGGTCGCTTCAATATATTCAATACATTAGATATTACTCAGCTTGATGATATCGTAAAATGATATTACTCGGATTAAGGGAAAATTGAAGCGATATCCACATAGTTCGATAACAGGCCATTCTGGACAAATATTTTTTTATTTATTGTCCTCCCATCTATTATATATTTGAGGAGTTTGATATAACCATAACACAGATTCATAAATCAAGAAATATACACATAGCATGAAAGGTATAAACATTTAGTCACAAAATGTATTAACAAATCTTAAAAGAAGACAAACAGTCGTATCACAGGCATGCACGTGTATACAGACATGTGTGCGAATAAACAGTGATGAGAAAAATAAACAGACGCGAAAACTATAGGGTAAACATTGGTCCCCTCAACAAAACCATCACAACACTTCACTGGTCAAAGGACTTATATAACGAATTGTTTCTAATGCGCCCCCATCAGTAATTGGTGGATGCATGCATGCAGATATGGAATACGATAACTCCAGAAGATAATGCATAGTACAAGATTGTACCGAAATTCGATAAATTTATATAGTTCTCGTCCATATATATGCTGGGCTTAGAATACGACCAATTATGCGAGCTTTTCGAAAACATGATAATCTCATATATGCATATACGGTACGCATTAAACTCTCTACATATACGGCCTTGTTCTGTTAGATGTTGCTCGCATAGAATATGCTTCTTCCCCTTGTCGGATGGTTTTGAAAGAGTGAAGTTCCTCATTCACTTTTGGCCTTGGTGCGTTTGGCCCTTCAATATCAAACCATTCAGAAAACAAATGTTTCCAAAGGTTATTTGCCAGCCGGCCAAAGTAATATATATCTGATTCTGATTTAACACCGACCGGTTCATTATGAACCATATCATTGTTTGTTACGCATGCAAAGTATATAAATAAAAGACTAGGACCAGCTCGCTATAGTGACCCAATATTGTTGGAGTCATACCCAACATAATGTCCAGTTTACCATCCACTTATAAGTATGAATTTTCATGCTTGATGTTCTAGAATATGACAACGTATTTTTTCATGTGTCCACAAGCGCCCTAAAATAGACCAAAACTAGATTTTAAGGCTAGTTGCTCTGGAAACAAAATGCTCATAGCAACGGTTGCTAAGAACATGACGAGAAAGACAAGAAAGACTATATATATCCTTGACTTGAAATATTATTATCCAAAATGTTTAATTAAAAACGATATGATATTACATGAACAAACACCAGGACATGGGTCGATTTATTTGAATTTTACATCTAAAGGGGACATAGTAGAGTGCCAAAAAGGATGGTATAGTATACTAAAACTGTTTAGCAAAAAACAAATGTTTGGATGGTTGCCTCCTGACTAATAGTACCACGATGAGGCTGCATGGGTAAGCACGGTGTCGACCATTTCAAACAAAATGCCAGGCAAATATGCCAACACGTGAACGTACCCATTGTCGACCTACATGGATATTGATCTCCGGCACCGGATCAGAACGTAACAGCATAATTTCAGCTTCAAGTTGCCACGGGTCTTTGAATAAGTGATATGTTCAAAGCTAAGTGGGCTATTTTCTATCATTCAGTATACAAGTGGTGTATCTTAGAGGTCTATATATCCAACTTTCGCCTACTGCATGATTAAAACGTAATATCGATGGCTCGAAAAAGAACTGATCGGTGACTCAAACATTACAGTCTGTTCTCTCGAAAATCAGCACGTTGTGGGCTTATAATATATGATTTGTTTTAGGTCCATAATCGGCGTAGAATCGCCTCAGTTTGAGTCCATAACGAACTGAAAATGAGAGTGTTTTAGTGCCATTATCGACTCATAATGAGTATTGTGTACCAGCGTCAACTGTAGATTGCGAACAAGCGTTTTCTACCCAGAATCTTATTAAAACGAAGCAACGAAATATACTGTCTGCGGCATATTTGAATGTTGATGTTGTATATTGTTATTACATATAAGTGCTAATAACTTCGAGTAAATAAATGTTTATATCGTATTACATCTTGTGCTAATTTATCCCACAGTATGTGGCTAAACTTTTTCAAAAGTGGCTAACAAAATTGCACAAGTGGCTAAAAAAATGGCCACAAAGAATTTCGGGCCAGGGCGAACGCTGATAATGACTTCGTATACGTTCACTGTGGGCGGACAAAAACACGAATAAAACAACCCACGACTTACCAGATGTACGCTCTTTAAAAATTAAACTGTGTTTCCACTGGCCCGCGCCATAAAACGGAATCACGGATATAAGTGATCCAAAATGAACCGATGTGAATAATATAGGTCGATTATGATCACATGTGCGCGAGGATATGTTGAACAGTATGTGGGCCTCTAACAATCGCAACATTATATTGATATTTGATTTAGAGATCGTGTTGATTTACCAGACACCCGCATATTGCAACGCCACTTATATATATATATATAATGCATGTTCGTGAGCATGCAGCCCACCCTAAAGGCCCGAGATTCAACTGAAGTGCTTGGACAGACAGTGACAACCAACACTGGCATTTGTATGCTCTCGGAGATCACTAAACATTCTTATATGAGAACTAATTAGGTAGTAATCGGTTAAAGCAACAACATCAGGCGACATCGTTCAATTCACTATCAATTCATCTCACTTCATATTATTTGCAGATCTCGGCCGCGGGAGCGAGATTCCACATTTCTTTCATTCTCTTTCACGATTTAATTAAAAATAAACAATCATTTCTTGTTTGATTTCTAATCGCCAATAAAAAATGTCTCGCAAATGTCATCAAGTGTGATGGAATCAATCTCATCTTGCCCCATCTCCACCATCGCTTTGAATGTCGACCTTATGGTACGTATACACGAACTGGCGCAGAAAGGGTCCGGTTACTACGAATCGGGCTTCGGGTTCAAATTGGACAATGATCAGTCTAATGCGCGAAATTCGTAAACTACTTACTAAGTTCCTACGTCGCGGCAGAAAAAGTACATTTAATAATAAAATTTCTTCTCACAGTAAATATATAAATGCTTTGTGAACAAAGTTTGTTATCTGAACTGTCGTCTGTTAGGACTCCTCTTCTGTCATTTTATTGTTCATTCAATGCCTTGTTGAATAGAATGGTTCCTGGTCCAAAACTGAGAATGTATCAAAACGTAGTGCCCTTTGCCACATTGGCGGAAAAATTTGCATGGTCAATTTTCAAACTATTATCGCCGAAAATTATTTTCGATATGTTCGAATTTGTGATCCGAGCAAACAAAGGAAGGTACAATGATTCGTGAATAGCGACAAGGTTGTCAGTTGAGCTGATGGGGTATAGTTGTCGTAACGTTGTACACAGGGTCCGCGCTGGACCAAAATTTACCTTTGCCAAATTATTTGCCAAATGAAAATATTTTTTGCCAAATACTCTTAGAATTTGCCAAATGCTATCCCTAATAATATAATTTCCCGCAACATTTAGTCTTATTTTGTGGTTTATCAAACAACAATAAACCAATCACCGAACAATTAAATGCTTCATCAGAAGGGCACATTCCAAGAGGATTAGCTATATGTAACACCACCATCACCACCACACTAAATACGGGTAATCCCCCACCCTTCAATACTAATGCTATCAGTTTGACAGTTTTAACTTTTCCTAGACCTTATAAAACACCACTAATATAATTATATTGTAAGAGTTTCCTGAAATGAAATTGACCAACATTTTTGAGGAATTAAAAAGTGACTTGCCAAATGAAAATATTTTTTGCCAAATGTGAATGATTTTTTGCCATTGGCAAATTTGGCAAGTGGCAGCGCGAACCCTGATTGTACACACAATGTGCATCGCGGAAATTACTGTATACAGAAATGCACAGCAGTTTCGTGTAATGTCACGTAATATGAGTTATGCTTTGTTTTATACAGAAATGCACATGTTTTTATATCAGGTTTAATTCTAAGATGGACGTGTGTGCAATGACCAACACATATCTTTACGGTGGGATATATATAACTTAGACGAATTGTTTTACTTGCTGCTATCGGAAGAAAGTACTTTCGAATTGGAGTAGACGACAACTATTTTGACAACATTTTAATATCGCGGCGTCTGAGGATGGTGTGCATGTATGTATCGTCAGCGTCGGTTGCATATACGGGACTAGGTGGCTTGTATATACGTTCCGTGGAGTGAAGCGAAACTCACCCAACATGCATGGTGGTCCTTTGTGGTCTTTCGTCCACAAACAATAATCGTAACGTCGTAACATTGATGTAAAACCACATCAAACATCCCAACTCTACATGCATGTCTAATCAGTGACATTTTACTTATAATATAAACCAAGAATGTGATGTGTGTATATATATATATACACCGCGTAGAGATAACCGATTTGGCAGCCGTTGATTTCCACGCAGATTCTCTCATATAAGTTATCGCTTAGTGGTTTCTTTGTGTACTAAAACCTTTCAGAGACATCACTGTCTTCCGCGCAAAGAAGTCTCCGTACCCCGCTTGTGAGCCCGTGTAATTGGGAAACAAATTGCTAAGATGGAGCGAGACACCTCGCGCAACTCAAGCCCCCAATTTATCGCCCCCTGACTTTATGGGTGCAAAAACGTAGATTAGGGCTTTGAATGATTTATTTCCTCACAACTCCATCATAATAGTCCTCTGTAATCGTTCCATAATACTAATGCATTATCATCCTCGAAGAAACTCCTAACGAACGCGCGCAGATGCATCAGATATGACAGTCAAACAAACGCACTCTAGTCTATTTTATTACACCTTCAGGTTCATTTACACCAATCACAAACAAGAATGATCTCGAGTTATGGAGCTTACAAAATTGAGGTCATAACCCGAAAGGTTTATGCTCAAAGGATGACGTAGCAGAAGAATCTTCAGTGGGACGAGTTAATAAGTGATCGTTCAAACGTGCTTCCATTCTGATTTAAATAAATTGTGAACAATCGCCTATGCCGCTATCAGCGCGATCCTCCAGATAAAGTAAATTGACTAATCTCAGACAAATTTACCAGTAGTTTGTTCAGAAAATTTTGCCATATTGGCATCTCTTTGAGAAGATGGTATTAGAACGATAATCGATTCGTATTAGCAAACATTGCTCGTGTTGCCTCTAAACTCGTGGTCGCAGTTACTTTATTGTAACAGCTGTGTATTTCCCGAATTTAATTGCTTTCGTGCATCCCGTGAAACATCAAACTGTCCCATTGATGTCTTTTTGCACACACGTATATATTCCCTCGTCATTCTAAAATGTATTTTCTTATTTTCAACTCTGGAGTGTCATCCACAATGACTTGAAACATATTTTATTTGCATAATATACAACAGGGATTGAGGCACAAGTTTTGACAACTTATGAGGCCCCTCTACCGATGCAATATAATAGCACACTTGTAATCGAGATAACGGTATAAACGTATTTACATGGTAATCAGTTTTGAGATATATAATTTGTATTGCCTTTGCGAGTGCTAATATATAATCTATTAACAGGTGTATGTTCGGAGGTATAATATAATAGTAGACAGTCAGGTACTAATTATTTTTTGTAGCGCTCTGGAAGACAGTACGGATAATTAATAAGAACATGCATGTTATTTTTAGGGGGAGGGGAGGTTGGTCCATTTGTAAGATAACTGCCACAATGTTACGGAAGCACTTGTAAGTGCATTAAAAACTTTTTTTTTTAGACGAGATATGAGATACCATTGTATTCCTCCATAACATAACTAGTATAGGCTGCGTTCACACTCATTGTATACCTCCATAACAGAACGTAGGCTACGTTCCCACGCAGATAAATCTGCCTGGTAATAGAACTATTCCCAGCTTACCATCCTTCAGTGATGTGCATGGTGTGCAATAATACGAACGACAGAAAGCTTACAAAAGTACTCGTAACACGTGTATACGCGTTATGTGCACATGTGGGCTGCAATTCGTGCATATGTATATGTATATATGTCATTCCACGCGTGACTACATATGTATATGTCATATGTATATGTCATTCTACCAGTGACTGCATATGTATATGTATATGTCATTCCACGCGTGACTGCACATGTACAGCTGGAATATGCTGGAAGTTTTCTTTCAAACATATGACAAACATAGACTTTCGATTACTATCGACACCTCATGACCCATACTCACAGAAGATATACATGTGCATGCATCAATAGAATACAAACACTTTGTATTTCAATACTTTATCACTATAACATTGTCATAATAACTACATATGCGTCGAATTACCAGATCATTTGGCCGGAAAAATTGTCAGTGTGTTACTGTCTTTAACGATGCTTTATGACAACAACAAAGCGACATAAACGCTGTATTATTCTTTATATGTGTCGTGAAAACAATATCACATAGTACATGTAGTGAAACCTGCATGTTGTGTTCGAATGTTCGAGGTGTACTGATGTTTATCCTTGAATTGGTAAATAATGTAAAAATTCTATAATTCAGGAATGAGCATTATGAAGTATACAATAGTACTTTAACTTCCACTGCAAAAGGCCCCAGCCCATTATACCATGCATCCCAGTGCACCGCTTCTTAATTACGTTGGTCTTTATACATCCCTTATGAGCCCCATTAATATATGTTGTCAAAAATTAAAAGTGCTGCATGATGCTTGGCACACTTAGGGCGCGTACACATGAAGCTGCAAGAAAATATCTGCAAGAAAATATCAGGTACAATTGTACTCTGATATTTTCTTGCTGCAAAGATTACGCCCGTGAGAAAGCGACTGGTTACATGGCGTTGATTGAGCTCAATGTGACTAGCGTTAGTCGTGTTTGTTGAAGTGAATTACTGCGGACAAACAACCTATAGTCCATATCGAATATTCATAGAGTTATAAAGTGTTATGGAAAATGTTAAATGCCACCTATTTTAACGAGAAAGGAACGCGCCCTCGTCGTTGGAGTAGGGATGTGTGTTCTTCATGAACACACGAAAGGACATCTAAACAGACGTTGGTGGGTTCGGCCCTGGGCCACATCCCACATGCGAGAAGAGCGAGGAGTCGCCAACAATTTCTTATTCGAAACGTACATACAGTCCAAATTAAAGTAAAACAACTAAATCAAGGCATGTGAGGTGCCAAATATAAAGCATCCCCATACACGCAGGAACGTGGCTATAGGGTTTCCGTTGGGGGTATCCACCTTGGGAAATTCCAACTGCACCCCCCCCCCCTTGAATCAGAATCAGACCAAACA
Source organism: Siphonodentalium dalli (assembly GCA_032622095.1). Lineage (NCBI taxonomy): Eukaryota > Metazoa > Mollusca > Scaphopoda > Gadilida > Siphonodentaliidae > Siphonodentalium > Siphonodentalium dalli. The sequence goes on along the minus strand of CP136062.1, from coordinate 129,955,065 downwards.
CAAGTTTTCCATAATTCCATTTGCACCCCCTTGCACATCGGTGCTCTCATGCCTAATATTAGACCATGGTTCGGCCCGGTGTGCGAAAAGTTTGTAATCTTAACAAGAAAATAGCAAAATCCTATCATCTAGACTATCCTCAAGCATTCCTAGAGTTGGAAATTTCAAACCTGACACCCCACTTAAGTTGGAAAATTTACAACTGATCACAATTCCAATGACAATGTTGACCAAATGTATGACAATATTGTTTTATTAAATTAACTAGCAGTGTTTTACTTTTGACTGGCCACGGGGGAGGGACCAGGACACAAGCTTTCCAAGTGTTGGAAATTTCAAACCTGTCACCCCCCTGAGGTTGGAAAGTTTCCAACTGATAACCATTTCAGACCATATTTTTTTTTTACCAAAAATAGGAAAATATGCAAATATTGGTCCAAAAACAATTAATTCCCCCAAGAAATTTTTTGAAAATCAAACTACAAGAACATTTTCAAACTATCTCCATACCTATGTATGTATAGGTTTATGAGAAATAAACTGATTGATTGTTGGTGTGAAATTTCCAACTAATGTTTTGGCAGGTATGAAATTTCCAACTGTTGACAATTTTGACCAAAGTTGGGGGTGAGACACCCCCAACACCCCCACCCTGTTGCCACGTCTCTGCACACACGTCTATACATGTATATATCTAATACATCGGCGGTTCTGACAACCAATATAACATGGAATACGTAGTATGTTGAAACAGACGATACCATTGATGGATCATAACTCGAGCGTTTGAATTGTTACGATCATATCCCCGCGAGATTAGTTAACGGATACCGATGGCCACCTATCAAGGTGAACACATATCACCAATTGTCGATAAAATATCAGCGCGCTGCCTTCGTCTGATATTTTCCGGTATTATTTATTTCATTGGTCAAGTAAGTCACATGGGGCATACCTGATATTTTCTTGCTGGCCATGTGTACGCGCCCTTAAGCTGCTTTCACATACGTCCGCTTCACGCAACCGTTTAACGCATCCGTGTGCGCATCGTTAAGCGGATGGTTTCGGTCTCCTATGTTATCACTGGAGCTTTCACTTACCGTACGGCGTACGCAAAACTCGCGCAGCTGCGCGCGCGCACAACTTTACGCTCCCGGACCGAAAACTTGTCCGCTTAGCGGACTAACTGGACAGGGTCATTCGTTGCGATGTCATAATTATGGGATATACCGCAGATATTTTGTGTGGTGTTTACGAATGAGAATGCTATTATGTGGGGGCGTATGACAGCTGGCACCATGTTATCTAATCTTGGGTCAAATTAAACAAGAATTAAATAATTGTGATGGCAGTTATAGGTCAAAATATACATTAAATGACATATAATGCCATGGTTTTGTGGGAAGTTAGCATTTTTGCTGGCAGTCTCTCATATATAATCATAGGTATACCAGGTATACCATGACTAAAAAGAATAGGTACGACGCTTGTTTTGACGAGGAACTTATAGATTCAGTACGGAAATATGAACACCTCTTCAATCCTAAAAAATATTGGATACCACGATGCACAGAGGTCCCAAAATTCATGGGAATTAAACAATTATTTATATAAACGACATGAAGAACTCCGGACATGGAGAATATGAAGGCAATTAAGCTCTCAGTTCGTGCATGATGGCAGGGTGACACAGTGTGTATGGTATTTGTTGTTTATTTTGGGGAGGGTGGTTCATCAGTTGTTTTAACTGACGCTAAATTCAAGTCAACATCAATATAGATTCAATATTCACTATACCATAATTCAGCATTTGGTATGTCGGTATTTCTATTAAATATATCAATATCCTGGGATATATATACCAAATTATATTGCTAAACGTCCTCGTCGTCGGGGGAATCCATGGCGAAAGGACAATATGTAAACACAAATAATTCTTCCCGCATCCACTAACGGACGCGAACGCGCAGAGGTAAACGGACCTATGTGAAAGCATAACGCGGACGTCTGCCTAACGCATCCGTAAAACGCATGCGTTAAGCGGACGTATGTGAAAACAGCTTTACGTGTACTGGTTATTCTTCCCTGGAGCCAAGATATAAACGTGTAGGCGGAATTCATCTTCCCTGTAAAAAAAATCGCTGATGTAAGTTAACTACTTCGCTAATTTCAGCTTTGTATATTGCCCTGAGCTATTGTGATCTAAATTACCATCAATTTAATACTAAGTATAAATTACTCATGCTATCATCAGATTTGCACCCAAACGGCTCGGTCTTTCAACCTCCGGCGGAACATCACATGCTGCTATGGTCCATCTGTTTCATCGGAACATAAATACCCTAGAATATTAACAGGAACACCGCTAGATGAAAGCCGATCTATTTACGCACTAGAGAAACGTTTCTGTCAGTTTATTTTCATGCCTTAGCACCGAATTCGTTTGTTATTTTGATTGATAATTAAGTCTTAGTAAATATAATTGTATTAAATCGTCCATTTTATTTCTTCTTTGTACTGGCAATTCATCAGGTGCACAAATGGCGGGGAGGAATATATATGCCGACCTCCAAAGTTCCAACTTCACCCGTCTTTCTTTGGGTGTCTGCTATATTTGCAACTTTGAGGGAATTACATTTTCACTCGTTTGAGCTGAAAGTAACTTGAAACATCCACGATTCTGCATCATGCAATGTGGGAAAAGCCATACCTGAAATTGGAAATAATGATTACTCGTATTTAAATTCGCGCAGTACTATTTTTCGCTCAGTTTTGAATTCGTGCATTTTAAATTCGCGCACCTATAGGTGCGCGAATTCAAAACTGAAAAAATAATATTTTCTTAATATTTCTGTGATATTATCGTATATCCTGGAGCTGATGTTTCGGTTCTCAGTCATTGCCGGAGATAGTATATGTTTATATTAAACACCATCGCGGCGGATTTACATCGTGCAGACAATAAACTAGTAACTACATACATCATAATTTTGTTGCAACCTGAACTATTAGTATTTCTTATACAAGCATTTCAATAATGTCTATGTTACCATTATTTGTTGCTTGAATTGCGAGCAATGGTCTTGATAGCGGTTAGCCGAATGTAAGAATCTGCACACATGTATAGGCGTAATTGTCTATTCAATCGTCCATCTTCCATCTATTATATATTTTGGAAGATCTGTTTGTTTGTTTGTGTGTTTGTGTGTTTGTGTGTAATCGATGGACTCGAAAATGGCCCAGCCGATTTCGATGAAACTTGGTATGTGGGGGTATTTTCGGGCCAGGATCAACATAGGCCTATTAATTTGTCCGTGCGAGGTCAACTTTTCACGTGCCGAGGTCAAATCTGTTTTTACGCCGTTTTGCGCTAATATATTTCAGTTCGGTGCTTACAAATCGATTCGAAACAGCGCGAATAATAACATGCCAGTCATAATAATGACACTATGAGAATCTTTCGTGTTTCCTCTTTCCAACGACATATAATATGTATGTATCCGTTTTAGTTATCTGCCTCAATTATTAAGAAGAAGTGGTACGATCTTCTATCAGGGTAAAAACAATGCGTAACTTCTATGACGTCGTTAGAGGTCATAAAGTTAGATCACGTTAACTCTTACCCGGCCGATGCATTTGACGGTTTCAGACGTCTTGGCGATATCTCGGGCACCGATGGTAATTTATCTTTACGTTGAAACTTGAGGCGCGTTTATATACTTCAGTGGAAATCAAATCGGGTTAAACTGGCGGATTTTTACGGAAATTTGATGCATAGGGTATCTCGGTATCCGCTGGGCCGATTTCCCGGTATCCGCTGGGCCGATTTCCACCATATTTGGGGTGTTGGTGTTTGACCCCACCTGACCTTGACCTTCAAAATGGTCAATTCAAGGTCAAATCGGGTAAAACCGGATGGATTTCGACGGGTACTTTTGTCGGGTACTTTTGTTCGGGCACTGTGTTTTGGACGGGTCAAATCGTGACCCCACTTGACCTTGGCCTTCAAAATAGATAATTCAAGGTCAAAGCCCGGACGAAGTCGGGTCACCTTCTAGTCTATTATATATTTTGGAAGATCTGTTTGTTTGTTTGTGTGTTTGTGTGTAATCGATGGACTCGAAAATGGCCCAGCCGATTTCGATGAAACTTGGTATGTGGGGGTATTTTCGGGCCAGGATCAACATAGGCCTATTAATTTGTCCGTGCGAGGTCAACTTTTCACGTGCCGAGGTCAAATCTGTTTTTACGCCGTTTTGCGCTAATATATTTCAGTTCGGTGCTTACAAATCGATTCGAAACAGCGCGAATAATAACATGCCAGTCATAATAATGACACTATGAGAATCTTTCGTGTTTCCTCTTTCCAACGATATATAATATGTATGTATCCGTTTTAGTTATCTGCCTCAATTATTAAGAAGAAGTGGTACGATCTTCTATCAGGGTAAAAACAATGCGTAACTTCTATGACGTCGTTAGAGGTCATAAAGTTAGATCACGTTAACTCTTACCCGGCCGATGCATTTGACGGTTTCAGACGTCTTGGCGATATCTCGGGCACCGATGGTAATTTATCTTTACGTTGAAACTTGAGGCGCGTTTATATACTTCAGTGGAAATCAAATCGGGTTAAACTGGCGGATTTTTACGGACGAAATTTGATGCATAGGGTATCTCGGTATCCGCTGGGCCGATTTCCCGGTATCCGCTGGGCCGATTTCCACCATATTTGGGGTGTTGGTGTTTGACCCCACCTGACCTTGACCTTCAAAATGGTCAATTCAAGGTCAAATCGGGTAAAACCGGATGGATTTCGACGGGTACTTTTGTCGGGTACTTTTGTTCGGGCACTGTGTTTTGGACGGGTCAAATCGTGACCCCACTTGACCTTGGCCTTCAAAATAGATAATTCAAGGTCAAAGCCCGGACGAAGTCGGGTCACCTTCTAGTCTATTATATATTTTGGAAGATCTGTTTGTTTGTTTGTGTGTTTGTGTGTTTGTGTGTAATCGATGGACTCGAAAATGGCCCAGCCGATTTCGATGAAACTTGGTATGTGGGGGTATTTTCGGGCCAGGATCAACATAGGCCTATTAATTTGTCCGTGCGAGGTCAACTTTTCACGTGCCGAGGTCAAATCTGTTTTTACGCCGTTTTGCGCTAATATATTTCAGTTCGGTGCTTACAAATCGATTCGAAACAGCGCGAATAATAACATGCCAGTCATAATAATGACACTATGAGAATCTTTCGTGTTTCCTCTTTCCAACGACATATAATATGTATGTATCCGTTTTAGTTATCTGCCTCAATTATTAAGAAGAAGTGGTACGATCTTCTATCAGGGTAAAAACAATGCGTAACTTCTATGACGTCGTTAGAGGTCATAAAGTTAGATCACGTTAACTCTTACCCGGCCGATGCATTTGACGGTTTCAGACGTCTTGGCGATATCTCGGGCACCGATGGTAATTTATCTTTACGTTGAAACTTGAGGCGCGTTTATATACTTCAGTGGAAATCAAATCGGGTTAAACTGGCGGATTTTTACGGAAATTTGATGCATAGGGTATCTCGGTATCCGCTGGGCCGATTTCCCGGTATCCGCTGGGCCGATTTCCACCATATTTGGGGTGTTGGTGTTTGACCCCACCTGACCTTGACCTTCAAAATGGTCAATTCAAGGTCAAATCGGGTAAAACCGGATGGATTTCGACGGGTACTTTTGTCGGGTACTTTTGTTCGGGCACTGTGTTTTGGACGGGTCAAATCGTGACCCCACTTGACCTTGGCCTTCAAAATAGATAATTCAAGGTCAAAGCCCGGACGAAGTCGGGTCACCTTCTAGTAATATATATAAGCAACAACACTCTTGTATTTCCTATGGACTGTGGTTTAGAATATACTTAGCATCGTACTATTTTTCGCTCAGTTTTAAATTCGCGCATCGATGGGTGGGCGATAAATAGTACTGAATGAATTTAAGGCTTACTCTTATTTAAATTCGTGCAGTACTATCTTTAGCTCAGTTTTGAATTCGCGCAATTTAAAGTTGCGCACCTATATGCGCGAATTCAAACCTGACAAAATATTTTCGTAAAAGTATTGCATCTGAAGACAGTTTAATATCTTAGTCGTTTCGGAAGACACTCGTGCACATTAAACACGTGTAGGCCATAACTGCATCATCATTTTTGTTTGCGGTGATGCATGGATTTTTATATGCTCCCAGTAATTATTCTGATATTGAAATAATAATGGACTGCATGGACATCAATGAAATGAAATTAACTCGAAAACACAAAACTACAACGACGGAGGCAACACTTGGTTGTGGGTTGTGATGACACAACTAACGCTGTCTGAATGGTCACGGTGTCAATCACGGGTGGTGACTAGGAGAGGTGCATTCATGCACATGCATGTAATCTAGAACCTGCATGTGTATATATTTCTCACAAGCTTTTCAACGTCGTCGACGTTACCGTGATTTGTCACTTGGCGTTGAGTAAAAGTTTTGAATTCTTTATATTGGTTAATCTAATGTAAATATAGGCCAATACATGTATATAAGCGCAAATACCTACTCAGTGTCGAACGTTTCGTAATGTATGTAACTCATCTACATGACCCTCTTGTTTTCCCAGTGGCATATTTTATATTCAGAGTCGTTCTATTTTTCGCTCAGCTTTCGTGCGCGAAAAATAGTACAGCGTGAATTTAAATGCATGTAAGGTAGCTGATGAAGAACTCTTCATGCTTAAATGTCCAATTCTTCAGGTTGTCAGAGAACCAGTTTTGACTGCATGCTATATGTTCAACATTCATAAACTTTACTAATATCGCAGGCCAAAATAAGGTAATATTGCTAATTATGAATTGTATGACCATTCATTGTATATATATAGTAACCTTTTATATCGTATCAAAAGTAAAGCAACTGTTTCGTGTATAACTTTTATCTCGGCCTCAGTAATGGCTTATATTATAAATATTCTCATATTATATTTACCGGTATACTAACAAAAACAAATGGCTATCATTCGGTAATAAGATAAGGCTTTCACTTTTTATTATCATTTCACGAATCATACTAATTATTATGATACTGTTTTCTGTTGTAGTTCTTCAAATAATTCTACCTGTGAAGGTGACTTGATTACCAATAAAACTATCTTATCGTATAACCGCTATTCCTAGTTGTGTCCATATATATAATAGAAAATATTGATGTTTTATACCAAAATTAGAACTAAATTTAAAATTGACAGGACCCATAACATTAATACAGGATAAATACAAGACTATGCCCAGGCCAGAAAACTCATTATGGAGATACTGCAGAATAACGCTCATTATAAGTTCACAGTGCACTGGTGATGATCGAGATCTCTTTGAGATGTTGCTGAGCAAGCCTTGAAATAGTGTGTCTGTCATTTGCAGAATGAGGTTCCCTGAGTGTGAATTTAGTGATGCTACCCCGCATAGCGGGCTAGCATCACCAAATTCACCCTCTGGGAACCTCATTCTGCTGAGGTGTAAGCAGAATGAGGTCCCCAGAGGGTGAATTTGGTGATGCTAGCCCGCTAAGCGGGTAGCATCACTAAATTCACCCTCTGGGGACCTCATTCTGCAAATGACAGGCACACTATTTCAAGGCTTGTTGCTGAGGCAATTTGCCTGTATTCTAACTTCACAAAACAGGTCACTTCAGTCCATTCCGCAAGAATAACCCACCAAATGGGGGACACGTGCGGGCCCCACCAGCGCGAGTCGCCGGCTACCCAACCCCGACTAATTGTGGCTTAGGTCTATCCACCACTTCCAATTTGACGCCAAAACATTCTTAGGGTGATTCGGATATTTTGATAAGCTAATTGTTATTGCTTTCTCTGTTACTAATCGACAGGACACATGTCATCAAAGATGGAGTATCCTATATAGATTTAGCAGATTTCACATAAAATCGCGGAAAGTTCATCTCACTGGCCGCAATATAGTTTATGTTACCATTATTTCAACATTGCCAGAAACTATTGCACATGTATGCCTTTGTTAAATTTCGACGCTCATTGTTTGTTATATATGTCCGGTATACATGGATCACAAAAGACAGATAAACGAATAGAGATCATTTTCTATACTGACGTTGCAACCTTCGGGACTATAGGGTATAAGATGTTGTTGTTGTTGTTGTTGTTGTTGGTGTGGTTGTTGTTGCTGTTGTTATTGTTGCTGTTGTTATTTTCGAATGAATTATCCATATGACATATATGAACAAGATGAATAATTTACTAAACAGTGTTTGATTGACTAAACTCATATATGTAAACATTACCGCGGACGACGTGATAATGATAGATATAATGATGATTATGCGAATTGTGGCGTTGATGATGACAGATGAGAAAAATTAAATGCATTCATATCGCCACTGCATGTATATAGGTATAATATTGCACTTAATTAACATGCACCTTGTATATATACCTCACACATCTCTTCGTAACATGTGAATTCATGTCGTGTAGATAAATAAAGCAAGCAAACAAATTTTGTAAATGTCCAATGACGCAGGTGCGTGAAGATAGCTCGACATTCGAGACCATTCGACATACATTTGATATTCGCGTGAAGTTACTAAGTTACCTTCACGTTCGTTGTTCGACATTAATCGACAGCTATGGTCCGGTAAACAGAAAAAACCGCGAAATATCGGATCATATTTCAGTGGGAGATCACGAATTGGAATTATGACACACGCCTCTCGCACAAAATAAAATTAGATTTTTGCCGAAATGTTCTTTGTCGAATATCGAACATGAAACTAACAAAATATCAAATGAATTTGTCGCTAAAACATTTTGATTGACCGAGAGCTGCTAACTTTAGTTTTCGATTCACCAACGTCGGTCGCTGTTTTTCAAAGCGTCACAAATTTTCAAAATAGCACGGTGTCATTGACTACGCGGATAAAATGTTTCTTTTAAATTTGTTGATGGATTGAATTACAATGGAGATACACCCTTTTTATCGGATATTCTGGGGTTCGAGTATGAAAAACGGTTATCAAGCTCGAATCCCCGAATATCTAACTCAAAAGAGTTCATTTATCTCCGGAATGGAACACCTACATGAGGTGACGTAATTTCGGACCAAAAGTCCGAAGAGGATTTTGACTAATAACAAGACAGTCAATGACTGTGGGGTCGCTCACCAGACTGCAAAGACTGATCAGACTGGGACTCTGGAGACCACAACAGTCAGCACTTTTCATAATCATTTTAAAAGAAGTAGATTTAAACAGGATATGTGGCTAGAGAGACTTCAAGTATGTAGATTGGTGAAAATCCACCTTGACATTACCAACTGTACACTACTGATCGCCCCCTACTCCAGCTCAACGAGTCCCCTCCCGACCGCCGCGGGATCCAGACTCCCAAATCTTAGGATGGAATTTCACAACCGACACCTCAAACTTTCTCAATTGTTGGAAATTTCCAATCTCACAAGAGCCTTTTTCTAAAACCATTTAGACATGTTTGAAGCCCAATTATCCATGGACCCAAAACACAATACATGTATGTCAGACTAATCAGTCAGGTGGTTCCAAGGTAGATGTTTTAATGAATTTGGTATTTCAATGATTTTATTAGACACAAAAGTGTTAACTCCCCATAGCCCGCCATTTCTTGACAGGTTGACCTCATTTTAACAAATCTGAATCTCAGTCACTGAAGGATCCGCCTGATTCCTCCATACAATATGTAAGCTAAATAGTCCAACCTCTCTTGAGAAGACATTTTAAGAATTACTATAGAGACAATTAAATGGGTCCCTGGTCCCACCCTATTTAACCTGGTGACCCCATCTGAATATATTTGAATCCCAGACACCAAAGAACCCTTCATACATATCATAAATATCAGTAAAATAGACCTGATGGTCCTTGTGAAGGAAGCATTTTAAGATGGAAACTGTCCTTCGCTTGGCCCCTATTTGACCAGGTGTCCCCATTTAAAAAATTCTGAATTGCAGACAAGGAAGAACATTCCATGCTATATAAGCCGACTAGTTCTTGCAAACATATTTTAAGAATTACTATGTAGTGAAATAGTTAGGTCTCTGTCTCTGCCCTTATTTGACTTTGTGGTCCCATTTTTATAAAATCTGTCACCCAAGGTAATTTCATACCAAATATAAGCAAAATAGGCCATTTGATTCTTGCATGGAAGACATATCATGATTTACTATGGAGAGAAAGAGTAATGTAGCTGGGCTTGCAACTACTTGACCTGGTGACCCTGATTGAACAAATCTGAATCACAATCACCAAAGGAGTAAGCCTGCAAATAGCGTGTCTGTTCCTACATTGTGCATGCCTGGCCTTAAGTAACACAATGTATTATACAATCAAGCCTTGAAATAGTGTGATAGTGTGTCTGTCATTTGCAGAATGAGGTCCCCAGAGGGTGAATTTAGTGACACTATCACTAGCATCACTAAATTCACCCTCTGTGGACCTCATTCTGATAAGGCCCTCAACTGCTATGGAAGACCTAGAATAAGATTGAAGTTCCCCAGTCGAAGTTGGTGATGTTCACCCATTGGGCACCTCAATTATGAATTTTATCTTCTACAAATTATGGCATATAGAAACTTCCTAGAAGGGAAATATAACTAACAACAATGTAAATTTGATACTATAGATACTTCCCAGAAGATGAGGCCTAAGCAGAATGAGGTCTCCAGATGGTGAATTTGGTGATGCTAAGCCGATGTGCGGTATAGCATCACTAAATTCACCTCTGGGGACCTCATTCTGCAAATGACAGGCATGCTATTTGTCCTGATTTGAACAATACATGATAGATTGGGAATTAATGACTTCTAGCAGATCTCCGAGGATTGTTTATAAAAATTTCAAGATTTCATTTGATTGTGTAGGCATACCCAGCATACAGTTACAGTTACAGCCAAAGTAAATGCTTCTTATTAATGATTCTGTCAAAAATTTGAGTAAATTTAATTTTTGGGACAAGGCCAGGGTGGCAGAAGCAGTGCACTTGAGTGAAGGGCCAGGGGGCACAACCTTCAGAAATGTAATGGCATTAGTTTTTCAATTTTCAAATTTTCAAATCTGAATGTGAGTCACATAGGGAACGTCCACACCAATTATGAACCCATTCGGCCTTATAGTTCTGGGAAAAAAGTCGTTCTAAGAATTACTATGAAGGAATAGAGTTGTGGCCCTGCTTTCTCAACTAATTGACCTGATGAACTCATTTGAACAAATCTGAATGTGATTCACCTGGGGAACATCCACACCAAATATGAACCTGTTCCGTCTTACAGTTTTGGCGGAGAAGATGATTCTTGGCAGACGGACGAACAGACAGACGGACGGACGGACGGACGAGGAGTGATGACTATAGCTCCACCGGAGACTTCGTCTCAGGTGAGCTAAAAACCTAATCTGTCTCAAAAATACGCTCATTGTCCAATTAATTCACTCGACCCATATTTTGATTCTTGATAATGCTAACCATGTGGGTTGTTACTGGCATGTTAAAGAGATGTGAAACACTCCGGTAGGGTGATCAAATACAAATGGAGAATAATCTTGTTCAAAGTTGTTATTTTTACGAATATTAATCCAAATTGACAACACACTGCCATTCTTATATATTAATTAGATGCAATGACTCCTGGTGGCGAAATAATTTGTGTTAGTTTATCACCGATAGTTTCGTCCCGAATTGAGCGTAGTTCAGACGATGTATTCTGTGAAGTTGCATACTGGATTTCTTTGATATTTTCGGCGATGTTAGTAGAATGCTGCATTATCCAGGTTGGCATAGCGCCTGAGTACTAACTTATCAGTTTCACACACTCGAACATGTCCATAATATGTCTTTAAAGATTTCGTTCAGGATTTAACGAGGGGAAATTTACATTCTGATATAAAGCTTTTTAAAATTTGTTGGATACGCCATAGAATTTGAGTGATGTACAGAAGCGTATTTGGGACACACTGTAGTAAACAAAATCCAGAATACAAAGTTTAATCTCGAAATTTTAACTTAATCTCGAATTACATTGTAACTTTTATCTCGAATTTTGTACTTTTCACAAAAACTTGATCACATTCATTAATCATATTAAATTTCGCAGACTGTGTGTAATTTATATTTATCAAATAATTTGGCCATAAAAGCAGTTTCATAATTATCGGTAATAGACACGTTTAATATCAGCGCGTGCGATGACGTCACGGCGTTCTTCAAATAACTTGCGATCGCTGTAGTTTATAATTGTTGTTTTCGATGAATATTTCGCGTTGCTTCGGTTTTATTTGATCATGTGATAAAAGGTATCTCACACTCGTCCTATTTTATACGTAATTTATCAACCTCGTCCTCTAAATTCTATTTGAGCCTCGGTAAACCTCGGCTCAAATCGAATTTAGTGAACTCGGTTGATAAATTCCGTATAAAATAGAAACTCATGTGAGATCCTCTATATATAAAAAAAATATTACGATTTTAATATTTAAAAAATTATTTTGTTTTATTATTATTTGTATTATTATTTAAAGGCCTCATTACTCGTTATTATGGACGAAAAGAACAACAACCTTAAATGGCCACTCACACAATGGCACGGAATCCCAGTACTTTGCACTTCGCCGGTTAGATTTAAACTAAAACTGGAAAATTCGAGATAATATGTCCAATATTCGAGATAATAAGTCGAAACTTCGAGATAAAAATAGAATATTCGAGATAAAACAGCTATACACGTACCTGCGTCATCGTGCCTATACTACCGGGATTTCTACTGCTCAGTTCTGAACGATATATATACATGATCCTAATTAACCTATAGAGGGGACGGATCTGGACTCTCTAATCCTAAGTGCTAGCTGGCACTAAACCTAACTCTTGCCACGACAACCGGGACGGTATATGGGAAGGGTGTGGTGGGGCGAAATCAAACACATCATACCCCTCCCTATCTATGTCTATATTTGTGAACGTCTGTATGTATGTCTGTTCTATAGAAATTCGAGGGAGGACCATCAAGATGGCACCAAAGGGGTCTAACAGTGGTAACTTTTTACGAGGAAGATAATGGTGCGGGTTAGAATTTTCTAAAGTGACACTGTTGTTGTTATGGGTAGAAAAGGGGGAGGGGTACCAAAAACTTTTGTCGCTGTTTTCTACCAAGCTTATACATAATCATCTCCATGATATGAGGAATCAAATGGTGTGATTTAAATATGTCAACAGTGGCGCCACGGAAGGGGGATGGGCACCAAAATTGATAAAAAACATTTTTAGCGCCAAATTCCACCAAAATGATACAAGGAATCTAATTGTGTGATTCAAAGACGCCAATTGGTGCCGTTTTGGATGAGAGATGGGGGAAGGGTACTCAAGTTAGTCGTCCATAACCACCAAACTGATAAATAACCATCTCCATTAATCTATATCTTATGGTGCGTAATTCTGTCAAAAAAGGCGTCATTCGAGTCATGGGTGCACTGTAGGGGAGAGGGGCACCAAAATTTATAACAATATTTTTGGCGCCGATTTCCACCAAATTGATACAAATTCTGTTCCTTGATACGAGAAATGTAATCTGGTGATTCAAAGACGCCAAATTGGCGCCGTTTGGGTCATGGTTGGAGAGAGGAAGGGCGCTACCGTTGATAAAAATGTGACACAGCAGTTATATTTAGTCATCTCCATAATTCGTTCTAAGGAGTTTTTGGCGTTAAAATTTCACAACCTCGACAAATGAAGACCGCATTAAGTAATTTGAACAATTATATCTTCTCAAATGTCATATGGGGACGAGAATCAGGGCATTCTAGTATAGTGAGCTAGCAAAACAGATACATAGAAGAAAACATTAAAAGTATATATTTATCATTCTCTTTAAGATATACGTATATTCTCGCACAATGAGGGACCTTTCTAAATGAACCAACAATATCGATGGTCAACAAAATGTTATCGTGAACTGGAAGTACCGTCAGCCTCCAATGTACTAGGACATGTCGATATGGTACTCAGCAAGTGTTTGTGACGACAGTTTATGTGTAAAATCGACACAACTGACCACAGCAAGTGGCTCGGACACTTTTGAAAACATCCACAACGTCAACTGCTGACAGGTTCTGTCAACTCGAGAATGACTCTGGTTTGCCGTTAAAAGCTATATACATTGTACGTGTTTGGTCGGGCTCTGACACCAGCAATCAAAGTATGTGCCTTGTTTATACTTAACATCGTTTCTCAAGAAAATATCTTGTTCCATTTTAGGAGTGTATGGTTATCTCGCATATACATAATTATACTGTGGCAGGCTTGCCTGGCATAATCCCGGCAGGTTAAAAAGGAACCAAACTTTGTTTTGTGAGTTCTATTTGGTCATTTCTATCATTAGCGAATTGTCAAAAAATCTCAATCTCTATTTGAGCTCCATGAATTCCGTTCCCAGTTCCCAGTTCCCTATTCTCCTAAAATTGCACTTTTCGTTACTAAATCGGCTGCGTAGCCAGAGTCATGGTGGCCACCCGGGAATCCTTGTATTTTCGTGCGGTGCCACCCAGCTGGCATCTATAGGAAAGTCACGCGACCATGCAGCCCCTTCCAAATTTTCGAAAATTGGGCTGAAGTCGTGCATGGGGTGTCAATAATAGCACTTTTCGTTACTAAATCGGCTGCGTAGCCAGAGTCATGGTGGCCACCCGGGAATCCTTGTATTTTCGTGCGGTGCCACCCAGCGGGCATCTATAGGAAAGTCACGCGACCATGCAGCCCCTTCCAATTTTTTGAAAATTGGGCTGAAGTCGTGAATGGGGTGTCAAAATATCACTTTTCGTTACTAAATCGGCTGCGTAGCCAGAGTCATGGTGGCCACCCGGGAATCCTTGTATTTTCGTGCGGTGCCACCCAGCGGGCATCTATAGGAAAGTCACGCGACCACGCAGCCCCTTCCAAATTTTCGAAAATACAAGGATTCCTGTGTGGCCACCGTGACTCTGGCTACGCAGCCGATTTAGTAACGAAAAGTGCTATTTTGACATACCCATGCACGACTTCAGCCCAGTTTTCAAAAATTTGGAAGGGGCTGCATGGTCGCGTGACTTTCCTATAGATGCCCGCTGGGTGGCACCGCACGAAAATACAAGGATTCCCGGGTGGCCACCATGACTCTGGCTACGCATCCGATATAGTAACGAAAAGTGCTATTTTGACACCCCATGCACGACTTCAGCCCAATTTTCGAAAATTTGGAAGGGGCTGCATGGCCGCGTGACTTTCCTATAGATGCCCGATGGGTGGCACCGCATGAAAATACAAGGATTCCCGGGTGGCCACCATGACTCTGGCTACGCAGCCGATTTAGTAACGAAAAGTGCAATTTTAGGAGAATAGGGAACTGCATGGGAACTGGGAACGGAATTCATGAAGCTCTCAATTTGAAGGGGGGGGGGGAATCAACCCTTTACCCTCACAAAATCTATATCTATATTTGCAAATGTCTGTCTGTGTTCTATAGAAATTCACGGGGAACATTCTAGATGACACTAAGGGGGGGGGTCTAACGGGGGTATCTTTTTACGAGGAAGATAATGGTGCGGTTAGAATTTTATAAAGTGACGCTGTTGTTGTCAGGGGCATAAAAGGGGGAGGATCAGCACACATTATTGTCGCTAATTTCCATTAAACTTATACGTAATCATCTCCATGATATGAGGAATCAAATGGTGTGGTTCAATTATGTCAAAAGAAGTGGCGCCGTTCGAGTCAGGGGTGCACAGAAAGGGAGAGGGACACCAACATTGATAAACATGTTCAGCGCCAATTTCCACCAAACTGATACGAATTCTTCCACATGATACACGGAATCTAATTGTGCTATTGATTTACGCCAAATTGGTCCCGTGTGTGTGTGAGATAGGGGGGGTGGTACTAAATTACAAAAAGAATTTGTTTATTTGCCCATTACCACCAAACTTATACATAATCACGTCCATGATATCAGGAGTCTAATTGTGTGATTTACGCCAAATTGGTGCCGTTTGGGTGTGAAATGGGAGGGGGGCACTAAATTTGATAAGACTTTGTTTAGTCGCTGATTTCCATCAGTTGTATATATATTCATCTTCATAATAAATCTAATTGAATGGTTTAAATATGTCAAAACTGGCACCTGTATTTGCGAATGTCTGCCTGTCTGTGTTCTATATAACTTCACGAGGGACCAATGGGGTCTAACATGGTAACTCGGCGATAATGGTGGTCAAAATCATCTAAAGTGATTCTGTTAGCGGCAGGGGCAGAAAATTGGCAGGAGCAGCAAAAATGATGAAATAGTTTTGTCGCCGATTTCCACCAATCTTATACATAATCATGTCCATTATGTGGCGCCGCTCGAGTCACAGAGGGGAGAGGGGAACAAAATTTGATAAAACAAATATTTCTAGCGCCGTTTCTACCAAATTGATACAAATCATCATCATTATTCCAGGAGTCTGATTGACGTGGTTTAAATATGTCAAAAGTGACGCCGTGAGAGCCATGAATGGGGATGGGAGGGACATCAAATCTGATACAATTAATTTCCATCATTTTCATAAACATTGTTCGTCAATGATACGAAGAATCAAATACTATGGGTTAAAGACGCCACATTTGGTGTTGTTTGGCTCAGGGATGTGGAGAGGAGGGGTACTACCATTGATAAATTAAGCTACTTGAACAATTATATATTATCAGGGCCTTCATATAGTGTGCTAACAAAAACAGATGACACAGAAGAGTGCATCAAAAGTATAGGTATCAATCTATTTAAGAGATACATATATTCTTGCACAATGAGGGACCTTGCGAACCATCAGCGGATGATATGTTAGAATGGCTCTATTATAACACCTTTTAGTCTGTCTCATTCAAGATATTTTCCGCACAAAAAATACTATTTGTCAAGAGAGGTGGAAATATGTAGAAGGCATGTTCAACAATAGTGGTCACAGTGTGCAGTCACATAGTTTTTCAGTCGGTAGCAGATCACTTTTCAGGATCCTCCAACACTGGTATCTAACACGGGTATATGTGCACTATACAGATGATTTTGTTTAGAACAGACTCATAGCCTAACATAAAAAACTTAAATTTCGCTCTGTGTTCGGAACATGCAGCTGATATATAGCAATATTTATTTTAAACTGAGAATAATTAGCCAGTACAGCACTATGAACAGAGGAGCAACTGGACATTTCTTTAAAAAAGCTGTATCTTCATGGAGATATGATATAACCAGGTGTCCTCGAAATCTTAGTCTAACCCACTAGATGTATTTATACATTTATATGCAAAACACAGTTGTCGTATTTTATTTTTTGCGATCCTAATAACAATATTTAAAACCAAACAAATAAACGAACTTCAATTCCAACTATACTTCGACGATACAATTTAAAAAAATGCTAACGTCTGATGAGCGCACATTTGTAAATAAATACTTCTTTATAGGTGGGGCGAGTTATTCGAGATAAACAAAATGACAATCACTTCAACAACTTGTGAGCCACCACTTATAATCCATGTATAAGAATGGCGCTTTGTGAATCCAAGTGGATATACAATTTATGAGAACTTTTGATAAAGCGTATTCTCCATTCCCAACAAATGTCCACTCTTGAGGGTTTCACACCATTTTAACTTGGACAACGATGGGTAACCCTGTTAGTATAAGATATAACGATAAATGCGAAAGTACGGGTCGGGATGGGACTCAGGCTAAATCTAAACGTAATCGGGACAGAACCCTAACCCAAACCCTGACCCTATAACCAAGAGGAGACGGCCAGGACCGTAATTCTAACCGTGATCCTGATTCTAACCGGGTCGGGTCGGGACAGGACCCTATATATGTATAACCACAACCATGACCGTAACCCTATAACTGGCGGGCTTCCGTATAGTTCGAGTTATTATCTCGAATTTTCGACTTTTTATCTAGAATTATCGACTTTTTATCTATAGAATATTCGATTTTTGACAAAATTCTACCTGACAGTATACTGGTCTTCCGTACCATTCTCTAGCCTATATTTGTTTCTGATTTTGGAGTCAAATTTAACGGAATTTAAATGGGCATTGCACCCGTTTTGGGCATGGCTGCCGCAGTCGAACGAGACTTAGATGCTGTGTTATTTTTTGCACATCTGGAAGGTCCAGATCCTGGGTAGGTTTTAGCACGAAACCATGCGATAACGACAACGAGTCTCTTCGTGGTATAGATAGCTGCCCAATTTTAACCCAGAATCCTTTGGGAATAGAACAATAAAGACCGTTTCTCCAAATATTAATATGTTCCTGATATGGCAACAATATAGAGCGGTCAACTATGACTCAACTAAGAGGCTTCGTGGTATAGATAGTCCATGTTGGGATGGGGTTAGTGTTTAGGCACGAGTTCGCGAGTGAACCATATGGGTCACACATTAATTATGCTGTACCTATACATTCAGGTTTTTATATAGCGAAATGCCCGTTGAAAATATATATCCATTGATACTCCATTCGGATGCCGTGCCTGCTTGTTGAGATATTGGCATTGAGCTGCATATTACGATTCCGCCTGAATTCATGCAAAAACAAATGAAAATGATGAAGAAAAAAAATCAATACATTTCTTATTATGATAAATGATAATGCATAATGATGATAATACATATATAAAACAATTTAAGGCTAGTCATTTTTCATTCTGTTTGATTGATTTATATTTGCATCAGTCACATATCCCGGGTATGGTACTGTATGTAACCTATATGGGCGGAAGTTCCTTACAGGGCCACATTGCGAGCCATTTTTTGCAAAAATATAATTCCCGTTGAAAAAAAATTTGGTGTCAGGAATCTATATGTCATATGTGAACATTTGCCAAATTTGTAGGACCAGCAAATGAAGATCATGGTTAATTTGCATGGTCCATTGATATAGATAGCGGAAAAGCCCATATGTTAATTCCATTACCATCACATAACTCAATCAAGATCGAGTGTCTCAATTGTCTGTACATATTCACTTATCAGGTTAATTCATCTAAAGGGTTTAACAGTTACAATTTTTCTTTTTCATGTTTCAAATAATCTTTGTGTGACCTAACATGTACTTCATTTGAAGGCTTTATAGCTAAATTTCAGCGTGATTTTGTGCTGAATTCAATCACTTCAATGTGATCATGATTGTCCAGGGTATAATCATCGTATATGTAAGTTTTATTTTTAAATATATCTTCAAGTGTACAGTCTAAAGTGTGGGGTCGTAGCGTCGGGAACGATGTATATTATCCTGATGTATTTCATACATTGGTGCGATTTATTACCATTGTGGTAACGGAATTAGCAGCTTTTGATGGGTAAACTATTTTCTTTTACACTGCCTCTTTATTAGTATAGTTCGTGGATGGTATTGGCTACCTCATTCCAGGTGATCTGAATTAAGGTACCGGTTCATGGATAGACTGACAAACTCGACACCACAATACAAATATGGAAATAATGAGATAACATGTACCTACTAAAAACAGAATGTTTACGGTGAAAATTTACCATTATGTTAATTCCGTTACCATTTATGTTTGAACTTTGACGGTGCAATACGAACAGGCATTGGACCAAGAAACTATACAGTTGATGGTTAAATATGAGTACATTGTGAGTTCTAGAACCAGATATAAGGATAATAATAGTTCACTTAACGGCATGGACAATATCACGTACGGTATTATTTGTCTGTAAACAATTTATCAAGATACATTAATAAGGTTATGTGTATAACTAGTCGCATAGCGGTAGCTTCTATGCATGCTCATATATATAGCGTTGTAGATTGTGCATCAGTAATCTTTAAAACAGGTACCGGTAACGGAATTAACGGTAACGAAATTAACATCTTGGATATCAGAACATATATGTGAACAGATGACTTAGTGAGGCAACCCCTCTTAGTATTATATGTGACCACATTGCTTCAATACATTTAATAGCTATATGCCAGTGTCAACAATGTGTTTCATTTTGATAATATGACGGTAACGGAATTAGTTAACACCCTTAAAAATATCTATATTGGCAACTGCATTTGATCCCTGCCCGCTTTTTGGAACTAAACTTGGAGTTGAACATTTTAAAAGACTTAAAGGCAACAGGGTAAATGCTAATTCGACTTGTTGGAAATCGTTCTGAGACGCATATAATCACACCCCGCATATAATCACACCCCCTAAAATGGTAACGGAATTAACCGCATTTTCACGGACATCAGGGCCGTGACCAAACAGAAACAGAAATCGCACACCCGTAAGATATCTTGTAATTTAAGAATATAACTGAAGAGGGCTCGAAAGTTGCAGTCGCGTCAATTTTTCGAAAACACGCTCATGGCCTGAAAGTTTGATGGTTGTTAATGAAAGATAACTCTATAATGTAGGAAAAACATTTCTATTACGTTCCTTGTCCGGTATTTTAGCTACAGGTTTGTGAAGTTGATATTTTACCAGCCACCGATTTCTATTTCCGGGTTCTTGTAAACAAACACCGGACGTGTTCGGACAACTGTTGTTTTTTTCGGTTTTAACATGCAATAATATGAACTTAGTTCTCATGATATTATCATAGATTAAGTGATTTTATTCATATCAGGTGTTCTATTTTAATTTTGTGTCTGACAAAAACGTCAACAGCCTGGACAGATCAAAACAAAATATGGCTGATTCTGGACCCAGTCCATCCAAAAAAGCCAAAACGGGCGACAGACCGGAATGCCCTTACGGAGCAAGGTGCTATAGAAAAAATCCAAAACATTTTGAGGAATTTTTGCATCCAGATAGTGGTAGTGATAGTGATACTAGTAGTGATGATACTGCAGATAAACCATCAACATCAAAAGCACAGGATTCTCCGAAACTTGTGAAAGCCGCAAACTCTATAAGTATAACGACGACATCATCTTCTACATCTGATATACCACCTTGCAAATATGGGGCATCATGTTATAGAAAAAACTTGCTTCACTTCGCAGAATTCTCACACCCAACGGTGTCAAATAAAGCTGCTTCTGGTGGCAGTGGGAGTGATACTGATGTCTACAACTCGGATGATGCTGATGATAAGATAAAAACTGTATGTTCTATCACAGTTACTGGACATAATAATAAAGTCCCAAAAATAAGGTTTTAATCAAATTTATAAATCGGTATCCTAATCTAATGAACAAAAGTTATGAAAGTATTACCAAATGGCCAGACAAACATATCTCAAATAAAAGCACTAAACACAAAACACCGGTCATATGTCGCCTGTTTCCTATAAATAACATACTCAGCTACAACTCTGCAGCGATAAAATCATTTCGGATGCCAAATTAACGGAGTTTAAAATTTTGTTCACCATACTAGTATCGCCATTTTGTTTCTTAGCATCGTGTGAACTAGTGCTGGGACGGTTCGGTTACGCGTGTCAACCGGTTGGAGGAGGCCACAACCGGATAACCGTACTATTGATAACGACCGTACTATCATCGTAGTACTCTGTGTAAATGTTGCCAAAATCATTTTTATGTTTACCCATACCATAGTATGGTAAACATAGTGTCGTTGCCCGGATTGACCACTCGTCGTTGGTCCGTCTGTCTGTCCGTCTGTCTGTCCGTAGACACTTTACAAGTAATGCGATAACTCAAACATTTTTTATCCGATCGAAACCAAATTTTGTATATGGGTTTCTCAGCCCAAAATACAGATCGAGTTCGAATTTGGGTTTGATCCGAGATTTTGTTACAGAGTTATGGCCCTTTTTCAACTTATAATTCACGCATTCTGCCATAACTCAAACATTTTTTATCTGATTGGAACCAAATTTGGTATGTGAGTTTCACAGCCCAAAATACAAATCGAGTTCGAATATGGGTTTGATCCGATTAATTTTAAAGGAGTTATGACCCTTTTTCGAAAAAAAATTGAAAAATTGAATCGATTTTTTTTAAAATTTATTTTTAACTTTTATAATAATAATAAAAAAAATGTCATTGACATTGTCATTTGTTTTCATTTAGATATTGATGATTATGATAAAAAGATTTCCAATGTGTCCCTTTAATTTTTTTAAATAAGTTAAAAAAAATTTAAAAGCTAACACCATTAATATAACTCTGCCAAGGGTACCCCGAATCACCACACCAAATTTGATTAAATCGGTCCAAAATCTTGTGTTATGTACTGGTAAATCTGTTTGGAGCAACATTAAATCCAATTCACCAATTGCCTTTGGACTTATGCCAATGTGCAAATAATCTGATACATAAGGCTATGGCATCTAATTTAAAATAAAGATTCAACAATAAACATCACATGCTATTAACAGTAGACATGGACATCTGTGCTGCTATATAATTGATATTAATGGGTCAGTGGTGAGGTTGCTTATCTGTATACTAGGACACATTATTATTGTAAACTTAAATTGGACTCTCTTAACCCAAGTATTCCATGTCCAGGTCACACCTACACATTTAACCCATGGGCTTGCTGGCTGTGGCGGTTTAGCATTACAGATTCTGTACCAGTGCATTCTCTTATATAAATGCCAGTGACCCATAAATTCCAATAATTTGTGTTATGTACATTTGTCTATAATAGTACATAACAGTATACTCTATAATTGAACACCAAAACTCTCATTTATCCGATCATATTAAATTTTTATCGCCAAGGGATGGGTTAACATCTGCCGATCGTGATCGGCCTCTCGTTAAGTAACGAGAGTAAGTATTAAGAAGCCGCTTAGAAGCGATTTGGAAAGTTGATTGTGTATTCATATACCCCACAATACATGCCTGTTTGATCACCGGCGGCTTTTCTAGACATGAAACCAGCAACTACACTCTGTGTGACTGTGTCAGTCTCCGAATCACTTGCTACAAATTCAATGCAAATTTCCTTTGGCGGCATTACATGACGTTCCGGCTGCACGCGCACCGCGGCATACATCAAAGCAATCAAGTCTAGACTTTTACTACGTCATCAATAGTTTGTCTGTTTTCTTGAAACTGCCCCCCTTGTCATTATCATTAGTTAGTCTCAAAGCGATGGCAGAAGACCTACAAAAACGGAAATCGAACATTTGGAGACATTTAGTTCTAACTTTAGTCCTATCACGACGATTTAATTTGTTTATTAAATAATTGAAGTAACATCGTGGAGCCACTGTGATTAATACATACCTACCTATACCCAAACACTAGTAAACATTACTAAACAACAGTATACTAGTACCTGCCTTCAGTACCTTGTAGTACACATGTTTGGGCTAATCGTGCCTAATTCGTCGCTGAAGGTTTCGCAAGCAAGTGTTGTTTATGCTGTGCGGATCTCCCGTAAACATCGATATTCTAGTGCTGCGCACTACTAATATATATTTTAGTTTCAGCAGGGTTTCCGTTAGTACGGCTCAGCGTCCGTAGGACGGCCTCATTCCCCTCGCATATTATCTGTTTGGTTCATACATATACCAAATGTCAGTCGCAATGTCGTAAACAATTCCGGTTACAACGGGAGTTCGGGTGTTAAATAGAATACTGGTGAAAAAGCGGGTCAAATAGCGACGTTAGATACAGCGTAATGCATGTCGCGGTAACATCAAAAAATGTCGGACTGCTGAATATGCATATTTTTGTGTACGGGATGAAACTACTCATGCTCGAAAATCCCGTGATATCGTAGGATTACATAATTTGATCAAAGAACGCCGAATTTCTTAGTCGGGACATTTTTATGCACGGGATTTTCATGAATGAAACTGCTCCTCTCCGAGATCCCGTGCTATCGTACGGTGGTACATAATAAATGGGTCCCCCTGCAGAGTCCATGAGGTATAGAACGGAGTTTTAGCCAACGTGTTATAAAATATAATTTGGCGGGAGATGTGAACACGTGCGTCGTTGATTGTGCTTGGGGACAACGCAACTATTATTTACCGTCCTTTGACATTATCTCCATATTGGGGAGGGGGTACGTATGTGTTTGTCTTTATCACCCATGTATGTAATATGGTTCAAATGAATGGTGTTGTTAACTTGTCACTATGAATTCCCACTATAAAGACTGATTTCGGGACAGGTTCCGTTTTACTGTGAAATAAATCACGTTGGGATTTTGTTGACTATGCGCATAATAAGCAATTGCGGTCGTCAGTTTATGGACTAATATATAGAGACTAGTGAACAAGCTACGCGTTCCGAGTGAAAGATGTCCCTACCCACAGGTATTAGGCACAATTTTTGTTTTTAAATTTAATAAAAATCTCTTTTTATTAATTTTTTTTTGGTGCCAAATACCTGTGTCGCTACCATTCGTATTTTGCCGCTATAAATAGCTCCTGCAGTATGACGTCACAGCGCACAAATAGTTTTACGATTGACAGCGTATATCATGTCAGTTTCATTTTCACAGAAGCTGCTTGCAATTCTAGGAAATACTTTATTCAATTCTCCTTGCTATCTATTATTGGTCAATGCATAGATGTTTTGTAGTGTTTAGATTCATCGGAATCTTATTGTATAAATTTGTAAACAATAACTAGTAGCTTGTTCATTTATATATAATCTTCAATCAGACGGCAGTCTTATGTGCGTAATTAGTTGATTGATTATCTGGATACCATCAACAGAATTAATGCACCCACGGAAATGATTGACTTGCGTAATATATACGTAGCTTTGGTTGCTTTGTGAGACTCTTATGTGCAAGGAAATTGCTACTTTTCAGTGTCAAATAACAAAATTTTCGCCCGACGGGACGAACCATGGTCGTCCCGTCGCGTTATGTGTTTCCCCAATACGGACTCATTAATTTTCCCCTCGCGGAAACCCTGAGTTTGTTTGTGCTAAAAACTGAATTAATTTATACACATTTACCACTATTTGATCGCCGTAACGAGGCCGCGCATTGTACGACCAAGACATCGTTTGTGAACGCATGTATTTCAACGTTTCCGGGACGCGTAATAAACACTTGTTTTGCCGATATAGTGAGTCAGTGACCAGTGTATTCAATCTTGTACTTAGGGCAATGATGGTCGCAGTTAACCGGTTATGATTAGGTTAATGCCCGTGGTTAACCGGTTAGGGAAAAACCCCAACCGTCCCAGCACTAGTGTGAACCGGTGTTCTGAAAATAAGTGCATGTGTTCCAACATACTCTTTGTTGCAGAACACCAGTCTATCCAACTTCCGATTGAACACGTATAGAAAATAAAATGGCGATATGGATGGCGACGAGTCACTTGTCGCTAATGATGAAATTTTTTTAAACTCTGTTAATTTGGTGTCCGGAATGATTTTATCACTGCAGAGTTGTAGCTGAGTATGTTATTTATTGGAAACAGGCGACATACAGTATGCCCAGAGTTTTGTGTTTAGTGCTTTTATTTGAGATATGTTTGTCCGGCCATTTGGTAATACTTTCATAACTTTTGTTCATTATATTAGGATACTGATTTATGAATTTGATTAAAACATTATATTTGGGACTTTATGTCCAGTGACTGTGGTTCTATGTGTATTTTGAATTTAAATCTCTTTCAATCATCTAAACGTTACTGCTATAATACTTTACTGACTTCAGTGAACATAACCGTTCAGATGATCACGATTCAATTGTAAGTGGAGAGTTTCGTGGGTAGTTGCATGGACTGTGCATGATGCTCACGGCAAGATCGTTTGTTTGAAATGTAGGCTTAGGGAAAATATATATCTCTCTGTGCAGCTGTCCATTTGAAAAAAAAGTTAACGACTGCCCCCCCCCAGACTGCACTAATTTCCCGCCAGTTACAGAGTGAGTGCTAATCAGTGTGTGCGGCAAATCACATTCATAGTCTCACATGGATACAATCTGATACCAATTCCCGTTAACTAATAAAAGCTGTTAAAAATAAAAACAATGCAAGATGATTTTATTATACATATTGTGATGTGGAACTAAGAGTCTATAAATGACTTGTTCCTGAATTAAATATATAAATACATGTATATATATATTGTATCATGATTGATACATATAAGAGATTAGAGTATATACAACCGCGGCAATATTAAAATGGCACCTATAACAGGATGAAGACATGAGTTTCTCTGTTTGATAGAATGTTCAAATGTCTAGTAACGCTACTTAGTAATGACAAACTTTTATTGGATAGTCGTCTTACATGTTCATGATACTTTACTTTTGACAGCCAGAGAAAAATGATTCTGGTGATATTCTGAAGAGAGGTATGTCGTTGGTGAAAAGTTACTCTCAGATGTCTGAAGTTGAGAGAAAAGACCTCATCAAGAAAGCATTTGAGGTCAAGTTACAGTTGCAGAAAGAATTGGAGACGACCAAAAATGACATGAAAGAGAAAGAAAAAGAATTGGAAAAAATGCAGAAACAAGTAAGCCATCATTATTCAGATTATGACTACAGAGGGATAGAGAAACATACATGTCTTGATCTTGATTAGTTACAGTGCTATGTTGAAAAATATTATCGTACCGCACAGGTGTCATGCTTCCATTAATTAGTTATTAAAATTTTGTTTAGCATTGTTTGGGTTTCTGATAGCCTTGGCAAATGTATCAGCAGATCCTGGATTAATTGCAGGTAGCGCTGTCTTAGTTTCAAGTTTTTTCCACAGTCGCACAACATGTGGAACGAAACTGAATTTGTAGACGTCCGAGTAGCCAAAAGGGATGTCTCAACAATGGGGTTGTGTGTGACGACTTAAGCGGTGGGTATTTTTGAGTTTGTCCAAAGGAAGAGATGATACTTTAATGAGACCTTTTTGGAAGAGAATAATCTTGTTTTCTTTTCTTCATTCAATGGCTGAGATGTTTCCAATCCAATTTTTTTTTAGAATTATAGGAGATCAACCAAAGCAAGGTTTTAACCAATTGAACAGTATTCATTCCCAACACATATCAACATTATACCTGAAAATAACTTGATTCATGAATGAAAATTGTATGATAGTGATACAATGCATACATTATATAGACCAAATACATGTACCTCTCCAAAGGAGGGGCCTTTTCCCAGTGGTTCAATCGGTAATGTGCATAGTACATTAGGTCATCGTAAGTGCAGATTTGTAAATGCAGATCTGTGATCCGCACAAAGAGAGGTTCCCCGGTTAAAGTATTCTATCTGGACAGTGGTTTATTCTATATGTAGTGATTTCTCAGTGATATTCATCTCTTCATGGTCTTTCTTCCTCCAACAAAACTCAAAACTGATATTGTTGTCCATAAAGAATCAAATCAAACAAAAGTAAATTGACTCAGAAGTTTCAAGGCTTATATCGGTACTAAACTGTAACATACTCGTAATTAACCCTTTGAACCCTGGCAGCCCACAACGATCGATGCCTTGACCCTGGGCTCCCAGGGGTATTTTCACTAATTGTAGACTGTGTTCAGACGTATGGTGCTGTATTGTATGCATTCTCTTCTACCATATTGTTTACACCATTGGAAAGATTAGTAAATTCTGAATTCAGCACATCACAATCTATTTCAATATCTTAAATCCAGAAAATCCAGAAAATCCGGAATTCAATATTCACGTGTGAATGCAGTGTCAAGCGGGCACGCGAAAAGAAGACAACGCAATGCATGTCGCGTGTGATCTTAACAATATGTGGGGTTCTACTGACGTCGCTTATGCAAAAAACAAAAAAACAAACACGTAATTAGTTCACAATTTTTATTTCATAACAAAGCATATTATTAAAACCAAACAGTAAATTACATGTTTGCCGCGAGAAACGACAACATATTGACCTTTTCTGGTTTCAGGCATGAATGCTTCGGTGCAAAAATCTGTCCCGACTTACTGATTAAGCGCTCAGAAGGCACACTTGTGACACATATACAGAGATATTTTCGCGCGAATTCGGATAATGTTGGATATTATTTGCAATTCATTTTCCACCACTCCAATGGATTGTCGTCAAATTGATGTCTCTTAGTTTGTTTTCTAAAGAATTATACCATGAGGGGATTTAAGTCCAGATTATACTAAAAAGGTCCCAAAGCAATACGTATTTATCCGTGGTGTCTCGATATTGGATAAACATTAGCACGAAAACAATTGTGAGAGTATAGTTTACATTTCATAATTGTATGGATGGCGACCTAGTCTAATTATTGCTTTGTGTACACTAATTTGAACTGCATATGAGTATTATGAGACGACTATAAACACACATTCATCAGCGTACAACGTGTTGGCACTGCCTTTGTGATAATTGATTTTCGCACTTTGCTGCAGTTACGCTTTGGGCGACTGGCTCGTTATCGTCTCGTCTCGCTGGTTC
Source organism: Siphonodentalium dalli (assembly GCA_032622095.1). Lineage (NCBI taxonomy): Eukaryota > Metazoa > Mollusca > Scaphopoda > Gadilida > Siphonodentaliidae > Siphonodentalium > Siphonodentalium dalli. Next base: position 129,926,627 of record CP136062.1, on the reverse strand, counting down.
TCGTTTCGTCTCGCTAGTTCTCGTTCATTACTTACAGGCACGCTTTAGAGCCTCAGAATATGTATTTTATTGACATTTGCTGTCGTAGTACCGACTAAAAGAAGAAAATATAGTGTGCAGCGGTATACCGACTATTCAAGAAATCCAATACCGACTATTAAAAACAAAACCGCGGTATGACTAAATACCGAAAAACCGGAAGCCCTATACCAGACCTCATTATTGGCTATGGTAATCAGCAATGCCGAAGCCATTTGCTGAAGCAAACTGGACCCATGGTAATGGTTGCCATAGCGGATTGCCGAAGCCAAAAAATCTGAATTGAGAGGGCTGTTATTACTTAGACATTTCAACTTTCCGCATTCCTAATCACTCCATTGACTGTCACCATCAGGTTCTGGCACATCCTAATTTCAACTAAATAATTACAATTGTACTCAAGTATTATAGTTAAATATTACGATACCAAGCCAACAGTTTCCTGTTTCATATGAACATAATGAGATTGCACATCTGCCGCATCCATTTGTGCAGCCACATTGAAGTGTTAACAAAAGTGGAGCAAATAAATTGCACAAGATTAGTTTATTTAATAATTACATGAGTATGCCTTTCCGAATGACATTAATGGAGTTCTAAGCACAGGAACTCTTCTTTGGGCAATTGAATATTCATAGAATCCTCTCTATGCAACATGATTTATTTGTGTGGTGACATTCAATTTCATTTTTAGCTCAACTTGACAAAGTAAAGTTTGTGCTATTGCCATAGGTTGGCGTCTGTCCATGCATGCATCCATCAACAGTTTCTGTTAGCACACCCTACAGGTCACATCTCTCATCCGATCATCACTAAACTTCATATGGATCCTTGGGGTGACCTCTAAATGGGAGCCATTGATGTTTTTCGAAATACGCCAGCAGCCATCTTGGATTTCAAATTTGAATCCATCAGCACACCCTGCAGCCCGCATTAATTGGAGAATTGTTTTGAAAATTTACAGTCATGTTTATGATCCACTCTAGATGGGTGCTATCAAATTTGAACAATTTTCTATGAAAAACTTGGCCGCCAGCAGCCATCTTCGATTTTACTCTTTGCATGAATAAATCCTTTGGCACACCCTACAGACCACATCCCTCATCCGATCATCACCAAGCTTAATATGGATATTTTGGGTGACCAGTAGATGGGAGCCATCATATTTTTCCCGAATTTCATTGAAAAACATGGCCGCCAGCAGCCATCTTGGATTTTACTCATTGTATGGTATGACTAAATCATTTGGCACACCCTAAAGGCCAAATCCCTCATCCGATCGTCACTAAACTTCATATGGATCTTTGGGGTGACCACTAGATGGGAACCATCAATTTCTTTCAAATCGTTAAAAGCACATGGCTGCCAGCAGCCATCTTGGATTTCACATTTGAATCAATCGATCTGCATTCCTTATCGTTCTTTTGACTGTAATGTGTGACAGTATCCTCTCTCCAAGTTAAGCTTCATGGTATTGACACTTTCATATTTGCTCACAACAATGACTGTGACATAGATTTTCATAGACACTATTTTTGAATCAGTTGTGTATCTAATTTTGGATTATGACTCTTTTATTGAATCCATTAAAGGGCAATAACCATATTCAACTATTGCAGTTCATTACAACTACAGTAATGTCCTAAATAATCGACCCCTAAACCACAGCAGAATTATGGGAAATTTTTCAGGATTTAGTCGGAAATATGGCTTGTTGCCATTCAAATCTCTCACCAAGAGCTTTCAAATGAATGGCAATAAGCCATATTCCCAACTAAATCCTGAAAAATTTCCCATAATTCTGCTGTGGATAAAGGGTCATATACAGTAATGCTCCAATTATTCAACTCCTTTAACCACAGCAGAATTATGGGTAACTTTTCAGGATTTAGTCGGAAATATGGCTTGTTGCCATTCATCGGAAAGCTCTCGGGGAGAGCTTTCCGATGAATGGCAACAAGCCATATTTCCGACTAAATCCTGAAAAGTTACCCATAATTCTGCTGTGGTTAAAGGAGTCGATTAACTAGGGCATTACTGTACTTTGGGCATTACTGTATGACAGTTGAATTTAGGATGTGTGAGGCCTGAATCCTGATCATTGTCAGGTTCAAATAAGGACCTAGGAAGGGAATTGAAGCAGCTTCTCAGAGGGTAGACTGATGGAGGGCTAGTAAAACTCACAGTCTATCCTCTGGCCAGGCTCTTGGAACCTTGGAATCTATTCCGTTCCTTGCTCAATTTTTCTCACCTGTGACCATCGCTATGGCCAATTTCACCACACCTAGCTAGTATGAGCATGTCTAGTGAAACCAGCAGCATTTTTTGACAGTGAATCAAAAACCCAAATGATCGAAAATGATGATGCACCCAACAGGCAATAGAATAAAAACCACTCGCACACCCTACTCGAATTCCAAATTATTTTTGTTAAAGTCTGATCCAGAATCAGAACAAAGCCAACACATAGGCAAACACAAAGCAAAGACATGGATCTTCTCACTTCATATGCTCCAACCACAGGGACTGAACACGAAGGACTTCTAGTTGTTTATATTTTAAGGTTCAAATAAGGCCTGCTTTTTCTTTCAAATCTCAGGTGAATGCTGGCAATCTAATGGTTGAAGGAGAGGAAGAAGCTTTAAAATCAGACAAGATTGTCTACTTTAAGTTGACAGCAGAGCGAGCTCACAAAGAGGGATCTGCAGAGCAAGTCCACTTCAGGCTAGCTGAATCACAGTTCTATCGGTTGTGCTCTGGTATCAACGCAACGTATGTATACTATTAATATCCCTTTAAAGGTGGATTATCTCTTCCGCAACATGACCTATATAGTTTCTTGGGTATGAAATAATAAATACGAATCGAAGACCCCTGTCCGGAAACGCATCTATCAATATTGATTTTATTTGGATTTTTTTTTAAAACAACTCCGTGCCATTCAATAATGGTCCCTGCTATTCATGACCGTCTTTTTTATTTGTTTTTAGCTCACCTGAGACGAAGTCTCCGGTGGAGCTATAGTCATCATCCGTCGTCCGTCCGTCCATCCGTCTGTCGAGCCGTCCGTCCGTCAACAATTCTTTGAACATCTTCTCCTCTGGAACCGTAAGACCAAATGGGTTCATATTTGGTGTGGATGTTCCCTAGGTGACTCTCATTCCGATTTGTTCAAATGAGGTCACTGGGTCAAATAGTTGCGAAGCCAGGGCCATAACTCTGTAATTCTTACAACAACTTCTTCTCAAATTTCATTGGTCCGAATGGGTTCATATTTGGTACAAAGGGTCTTTGGGGGACTGTTATTCAGATTTGTTCAAATGAGGTCACTGGGTCGAATGTGGGCAGAGCCAGTGACATAACTAAAAAAAAAAAAAGCATGTTATAAAATTTGAAAAAGTGACACCATTATAACATCTGCAGATTTATGAAACTTTAATCTTTAATCTTCTGAAATTACAGAAATATTCCATTACCCATCCCCCTCCAACATGGCCCAGGTGCACCCCCACCCTGCAGTGGCCTACACCCAACCAACATCCCTTCCAATGGATATCATTTCCAGCTTCCAACATTAATACCTGTTCTATTAAAGTTGCAGATATCTCTTTGTGGATAGACAGAGAGAAACACAGGTCATTAATCAAGGAATACAATGTCACTGACAGCTTGTATAAACATACTGCTAGCAATTTAAACAAACTGCCTGAATTTAGTGTGTCTGACATTTGCAGGTCAGAGAATCATTAATAAGAGGTACAATCTATCATGTATTGTTCAACATGGCAAATAGGAGGTCTGTCATTTGCAGAATGAGGTCCCCAGAGGGTGAATTTAGTGATGCTATCCCACACAGTTGTTAGTTACATTTCCCTTCTAGGAAGTTTCTATATCCCCTAATTTGCAGAATATAAAATTCATAATTGAGGTGTCCAATGGGTGAACATCAACTTCAACTGGGGAACTTCAATCTTATCCTAGGTCTGCCATAGCAGTTGAGGGCCTTAGCAGAATGAGGTCCCCAGAGGGTGAATTTAGTGATGCTAGCCCACTGTGCAGGATAGCGTCACTAAAGTCACCCTCTGGGGGACCTCATTCCGCAAATGACAGACACACTATCACACTATTTCAAGGCTTGATTGTATAATACATTGTGTTGCTTGAGGCCAGGCACATACAATGTAGGAATAGGTGCACTATTTGCAGGCTTGCTCCTTTGGTGATTGTGGTTCAGATTTGTTCAGATCAGGGTCACCAGGTCAAGTAGGTGCAAGGCCAGCTACATTACTCTTACTCTACATAGTAATTCATGATGTGTCTTCTATGCAATAATCAAATGGCCTATTTTGCTTATATTTGGTATGAAATTACCTTTGTGAAAATGGGATCACAAAGTCAAATAAGGGCAGAGCCAGAGACTATTTCACTACATAGTAATTCTTAAAATATGTTTGCAAGAACTGGTTGGCTTATTTAGCATGGAATGTTCTTCCTTGACTGCAATTCAGATTTTTTTTAAATGGGGTCACTTGGTCAAATAGGGGCCAAACGAAGAACAGTTTCCCTCTTAATATGCTTCCTTCACAAGGACCATCAGGTCTATTTTACTGATATTTATCATATGTATGAAGGGTTCTTTGGTGTCTGGGATTTAAATTTATTCAGATGGGGTCACCATGTTAAATAGGGTGGGACCAGGGACATAACTATATGTCTCTATAGTAATTCTTAAAATGTCTTCTCAAGAGAGGTTGGACTATTTAGCTTACATATAGTATGGAGCAATCAGGAGGATCCTTAAGTGACTGAGATTCAGATTTGTTAAAATGAGGTCAATTTGTCAAGAAATGGCGGGCTATGGGGAGTTAACACTTTTGTGTCTAATAAAATCATTGAAATGCCAAATTCATTAAAACATCTACCTTGGAACCACCTGACTGATTAATCTGACTTACATGTATTGTGTTTTGGATCCATGGATAATTGGGCTTCAAACATGTCTAAATGGTTTTGGAAAAAGGCGCTTGTGAGATTGGAAATTTCCAACAATTGAGAAAGTTTGAGGTGTCAGTTGTGAAATTCCAACCTAAGACTCGGGAGTCTGTATACCGGTCAAAGGGGACTTGTTGAGCTGGAGGAGGAGGGGGTGATCAGTAGTATACAGTTGGTAATTTCAAGGTGGATTTTCACCAATCTACATATGTGAAATCTCTCTAGCCACATATCCTGTTTAGAGCTATTTCTTTTAAAGTAATTATGAAAAGTTCTGACTGTTGTAGTCTCCAGAGTCCCAGTCTTATCAGTCTTTGTAGTCTGGTGAGCGACCCCACAGTCATTGACTGTCTTGTTTTTTTCAGTTATTTCAATCATTGAAAATAAGAATATGCCACACTCAAGGTCTTATTTACTTGATTCGCACTTAATATTACAATAAATACCATCAATCGGAGACATTTTGCGGCTTGCATTTGTTCAGAGCACCATGCTGGAGGCCTCTATCTAAAAGTTATATTTATAGAACAAAGAAGTGTCCTATTGATTGAATAATATCGAAATATAATCAATAATTGATAGAATTAGTAGTCCGTGGGCTAAACAAGATATTTTTTGAGTTGGCTGCACCCCCCTCCAACAAGGTTTCTACATATCAAATTAAAGGTCATCATATGACGCACCCGATGTTGCTTGTTGCCCGCTTCAGAGTGTGTCCAAAAATAGATTCAGGGAAGACAACTCTTACCGGTAAAATAAAATAATTAATTTCTTGAGTACAAGTGTCAGAGCATAAACAAAATATTGCGGTTATAAACTGCACAATCTGTAGTTTATATTAATAAGATATGATCGTAAAATGATACGAGATACAAAACTAGACCAATTTATGAGCTAGTCAGAAAAAATTGCCATAAATATTTTGAAATTGCGAAAATTTACTTGGATTATGAAAAAAATGGTCCATTATAAATGGCTATGACTTGTGAACCACATGGGCTATTGATCCGCAACATGGCTAAAAAATTGCCCCAATGGCATATCAAAACGATTTTAATAATGGAATGCCAAGAATATTGCTGTGAAAATGTGATATGAGCGTAAACTTAACCCAACCCCCTAAAATATAACTTTTGCAGAAAACGAATTATGTTGTTTACACTTAGAATGCTGCATGTCAAGTTTGCTTTAGAAGCATAAACTGAAACAGTGTACAGAGTGATGAAGGGAATTATAAAGATAAAATTTGAAGAACAAAATGTGAAAAATGAGAATTTTTACTAATTTCTGTAAAATTTACAACATTTTTATTAAATTTTGATAGGCTATGGTATAACCTCACGAGAACACTGGTCTAGAATTAGTAAGTTCATAAAACTTCATACGATTACCTTTCTTGCAACTATTTCGTCTATTTTTCTATTTTTACTTGAATTTTTATGGAAAGATTATTTAAGAAATAAATACACGGTGTAGAGGTGTGTATGGTCAAGTTGTACCACAAAAAACTGATTGTAGGACGACGCGTAGCGGAGTCCTACAATCAGTTTTTTGTGGTACAACTTGACCATACACACCGATACACCGTGTATTTATTTCTTTTGTAATACGACTGAAAGTTTATGGTCACAATTCGACTGAATAGTCAACGAAATACTGCGCTTTTTCGGTCTCAGGTGAGAAAACATTTCGTGGTGTAATTCGTATTGGGCGTACTCGATTTCTTTGCATGGAGTACTCTAGTAATGTCTTGTCTTGCTATGAAATTCCCCCGTTGACTTTTCGAGGCACCTCTTCTAGAAATAATCGTTGTGATTGGCTAAAAAACGATGTGTTTTCAGCGGCGCCCGTGCGTTTCATTTAAATTGTACAGGTAATACGATGCGGTCATTTCTGTTTTGAACGTTGTTGGGACAACATGAATATGATCATCGACTATGGACCATTTTCCTTACACAAAGCGATCAAAATAATCTAGTTTACTAAACTAATCTTATTCCCCTTCTGTACTGGTGAACAAACGCTTTCATTTTCAACTTGATTCCGAAATATCGAATATGATCGAGAACGAGATTCGAATCGACGAATGCACAGCCCGGCCCCATGGATTTATTTTGTCATTTAATATACTTATTAAGTAACTTTCTTTGGTCGTAACATATATCAATATACCATAACATCATTTGGACCATATTCATTGGCAACCAAACTGGTTTCAAGCGACAAATCGCTAGAAAATTCGCAAGATTGTCAAGATGTAGCAAAATTCAATCAAAGGGTTACGGGTGCGGATGTACTCCGTTGATGCCCCGTTTGCGCGGAGTTAGAAAAGACGGGAAAAGTCGCATGCGGCGATCTGAATAAACCGATTTTTTTGAATTTTTTCGTGGTACAATTGGAAAAAGTAGAATTGTACCACAAAACTGGAACGAGATAACCATGGTAACTCGGGCCACTGGCCAATCAGGACATGGCTTTTAAGCATAGTTAGGCAGGGTCGTATTACAAACTAGTATATATATTATATATTTCAACTGAGCACATATGGCTACAAAGGCTTGTGAGTGAGATTTACCTTGTACAGAATGGTATTTTCTTATTTGTGCCGCGCATGTCTGGACAGTGATCACAACTGACAATAGATACGGCATTACATGCGCTCCATATTTGACAATAAGTTTTGGATGGCATCCAAATCGGCCAACAAAATCGAAGTTTCACACACTTTCCATCACAAACGTGACTGAGTTCGTTATCTGGGGACAAGGGAATTGTTAATCATGAGTTCACTGGTAACCATAAACAGACCACAGAACCATACTATTGTTTCAATTAATTTAAGCTAATGAGTAATTGGTTGTCTTAATGACTATAGATAATCATTTATTGGGGGAATACTTGATACACGTCAATGTATAGACATGAATCTTTGCAGCCAAAGCTCAGTAGTTACAGTTGATCGGGAGGAAGTATAATCCATCTGGTTTGTAGGACTCAATCAAAGAGCGACCAGCCATGGCTGTCATGACATGGTACGTCAGGCTTGGGAGTTAGTATGATGTACCAATAACTGATATAGTGATTTCATAAGGAGTCTATGGCTGCTGGAGGTAGAAGATGTGTTCCAGTGTTCAGTTATACAACATAAGAACGTGTGCATTAATATGTCGAATAGACAACATTATAGCCCACCATAATATAGCCTACATGCAGACTCTTGGTAGGATATATTAATATATTACACAAATTGATGCAAATTTAAAGTCGCATCACATTTTACTGCTTTGACTACTAAGTCAATTTCAATGTATCATATTATGCAACAACTTCAACGATCTACTAATATCGATGATGACCTACTTACATCTTGTCAAGAATTTGTAAGTGCTTTATGTGACAAGCCAACATGTATGCAAGTCCACGACTTACGATGAATGTTCTCCTTTTGTTAAACAAGAATAACAAAAATACAGATTTCTTAAGCAACACAAATATCAGGCAATTACTTTGCACAATAACTCAACCCATTCTGGAATGCCATGTCCTTATAACCCTATGCAATTTGGGCTCCATATAGTCCTATGTTGTGTGGCATATATAACCATAGCCCTATCTATAGTGGACGAGATACATGTTTATGGTTATAAGATAACAACACTAGGCATAGTGACATGAGGTGTCCCTAAAGTATGTCCCTTACCTATATGCCTGTTTGAGTGTCATGTAAATAATGTTATCCCCTACGCAGAGAGGGAATAGTCAGCACCCTGATGCACATGCATAAAAACAAATCTATAACCAATGATGAAGCAAGATTCAGGCGTATTCATGATCGGCCAGTCCACTCTCATTGTCCATTTCATGCCCGTCAGGTTCATAGCATTGATCAACACCATGCTACTATTATAATCTTCGGATTGTTAACAAACCCAAATGATTTCAGTTGACCAAGAATATATGCCCACAAGTGGGGCAGAAACATAACAGCTAAACAGAGTCAAATATTTTCCTAAAATCCTGAAGTACTGAACCTTTTGACATGTAGTGTATCGGATCGCCCCGGGTGGCCCGGTCCATCTCCCAGCGCTAATATATAATCAAGCCATGGGAGTTCTGCTTGTCTCCCTCAAGGTTGAAAATAGGTCTGGCTAAAATGACCCCGCAACAGAAGTACCGGTATAGAAAGCATAGTTACCGTGCATGAGGTATATGGGTGCATGGGATTATATGGGTTTGGTTTTCTTAGAAGCCCTACGCGTCAACAACGCATTGATGGCACTTCATCCCTATCTAAATGCAGTTATAGAACTACTGCTACAATGATTCATGCGAATTGTTATTTGGCCGCCGACGTGTCAGGATGTACTGGTATATGAAATGTGAGGATATCTGCATGGAATAACCGAAGTTGTGCCAATTTTGACTTAACTGGCTACACTGAGGATGAGCAGAGTTATTGGGCATTTTCGTCAATCAATTATTCATCACAATAAATGAGTTGGTACAAGATATTAGAGTTTTTTAGTTTGTTGGGGAGCATCAGTGAATGCATTTCTTAATGAACAATTCCCTTATCCCCATATGACGAACCCAGTTTAATTTGTGTCGGTAAGTTTGAAAATCTTCGATGTTGGTGGCCGTTTTGGATGCCATCTTAACACAATTATGAGATATGAAGTGTCCGATGCTGTATATATCGTCAATTGTGTCTGGTGTCACAAAATGCGCCACAAAATAAGAAAAAACCTCCCAGTAAAACGTAAATCTCACTCATCAGCCTTTGCTAGCCATATGTGACCAGTTGAAATATATATATAATCGGCTTTGTACAAAAATTCAAATAAAAATTGAAAAAATATGAAATAGTTGACAAAAAAGTGATCATGTGAGGTTTTATGAATTTAGATTTTCTGGACCAGTATCCTCGGTCACTTTTCCATACCTCTATCAAAATTTAATCACAATATTGTAAAATTTTGAGAAATTAGTATAAAATACCATTTTTCACCATTTTTCCACTAATTTTCATCTTAAAACCTGTTCGGACAAGGTTGTTTATAATTGCCCTTCATCAATCTCTACACCATTTCATTTTATGTCCCTAAAGCCTCCTTTGCATGCGGCATTCTAAGTGTAGACTATGCAATTAATTTTTCTGAGAAAATTGTATTTTAGGGGGTGGGGTTAAGATTATGCCCACAGCGTATTTTCACAGAAATACAGTTATCTGTCCATCATCCAAATTGGTTTGCTAGGTCTTTGGGGCAATATTTGAGATATGTTGCGTGCCAATAGCCCATGTGTTTCACAAGTTATAGCCAATTATATGTGACACTATTTTTCAAAATTCAAGTTTTTTTTTGCAATTTCAAAATATTTATCGCAATTTTTTCGAACTAACTTATACATTTGTCCAGTGTTGTATCTCATGTTGTTTTATGGTGATCTGTAATTAATATAAACGATGTCTTATTCACTTTATAACCGCAGTCATATTTTTATACGCTGACACTTGTACTCGATGAAATTTTTATTTTTATTAAGGGGTAGGAGTTGTCTTCCCTGAAAAAATCTATTTTGGGACACACTCTGAAGCGGGCAACAAGCAAAATCGGATGCGTCATATAATGACCTTTAATTTGATTTAAAAACCTTTGTTGGAGGGGGGGGGGGGGGGGGGGGGTGCAGCCAACTTCTAAACTAGAGCCTTTCTGAGAATTGGCCCACAGACTATAGGGCTGAAACAGTTATCTGGTCAACCAGTCTCCACGGCTGTGACCGGTCATAAAAATTGCATGACCAGTTAACCGTAAATAGACAGTGCAGTGCTTAAGCACCAACATATAATCAGATACATGAAGGAAAATGCTGGGATACCAAGGGCTAGCATGTACACCTCAGTCAATAGTGAACTATTAGGCACATGTTATGACAATGAAATTCGGATAATAATTATCATAACACAGTGTGTCAAGTCGGTACTATTTCTGAATGTTGTTACATCAAGTTACACACACAGTTGCATCGGCATATGTCTTTGATCTTCATGACAGTGTAACTAACTAAGATAATCCATGATAATCCATGTACTGGGGTGTGTAATTAAAGGAATGTGTTACCACCCCCCCCCCCCCCCCCCCCCCCCCCCCCACCTTGCACACAAAATTGAAAACCTCGCAGGTTATTAAATTAGATGCTGATTCAATATAGGAACATGATATTTGATACAAGACCCGATCTTGTCAATTGCAAATAGCATAACTTCTTGGCAAGTTGTGTACACGTATGCCAGTATTTATACATGTATATCCTACAATAAATTACTTTATTAAACATATACAATGTATAGATACTGGTATATTATATATATGGGCCAGAATAAGATTGCGAGATAACTTTTAGTAAACTTTATTAAAGTCAGGGCAAGTGAAATATGCTGACTGAGCCATGTGCTGGTATAAATATTAAAGAGGGACCTATATCGATGTCCCCTTATATATGTTGCACAAGGATATAATAGGAACCACCCGAGATTCATTCAGAACTCTGCAGGTTAGCGCATTTGCAGTACGTAAATCGCCATGGTTTACCAATTTCCCTAGCGTCGCATCAACATTAAAAAATTAGCAACAATTTCCGCGTTTGCTTTCCATTTATTACTGAGCATGTTGGCCTTTGTTTGACTTAAGTTGAGTTGTTTGATGTGTATAATAGACATCATATTAGGTATAGACATCACACATGTAGGCCTACATGACCGCGGTTAACCGGTTAACCTCTGTTAATTCAAGTGGTTAACCAATCATGAAAATCACATAACCGTTTCAGCCCCAGATAGAATCGTTTCCGGGCAGGGATTTCCAACTAATATGTATCATTTCATACACAGGAAACTATCTAAAATTTATTATTTAAAGAGATAATCCATCTTTAAGTTTAACCCATCACATGATGCTAGTTTATTGCCCAATTGTGAGTTATTTTAGGCAATTATATATATTTTGGAGAGCCTAAGATCATAAAAACTTGTAATATTAGTGTGGCAGGGAACAATACCTATTGGCAGGTTCTTCTCTGTCACATGCTGCTTTGTAAATGATCTGCATGTCGCTAACGACAATAATAAATCATGTGAGGTATGTACGGTAAGCTTTATGCCAGAGTTATTGTCGGTGGGGTTGGATTAGATCCTTTCATATGGCACTAGGAATGATCAGAGTTCTCAGGGAACTCTGTTCACATAAAATTGCAGGGACTTGATCACTCTTAAGTTCCCATTGTTGAGTTGCTGTATATACATGTGTCATGATGTATTTTTGCAGGTACCGAGTCACATTGGTCGAATATGTTGTCAACCCACCTCTGGTAAAGAAGTTCAAGTGAGCATCTCTATAAGTTTCTCTATTACATTGTACTTACTAAGTCTTACACACATGGTTTGCCCCGCTGACTGAGCATCTCTATAAGTCTCTCTATTACATTGTACTTACTTAGTCTTACACACATGGACTGCCCCGCTGACTGAGCATCTCTATAAGTCTCTCTATTACATTGTACTTACCAAGTTTTACATACATGGACTGCCTTGCTGACTGTAGAAACATTTATAAGGCTCCCATATAGTTTACCATAAATTATTTATCTATTTGCAAGAACAAATTTTAGGGGCCTGGCTTGTTGGGTTATCTTAACCCTTTCATGATTGGAGCTGCGCTGGTGCAGCATTAAAGATCCTGTGCAAGAGCATTCTCTTATATATGCGAGTCTCCCATAGGGATCCACGCATATATAAGTGAATCCACTGGCTTACAAGGTCAAGGTAAAAAAACCTGGTAAATATTCATTTGCACAGGATTTTAGCAAAATTTCAGGAAGCCCCAGTCATGAAAGGGTTAAGCCACTCTACAGACTTATTATATAATACAACTGTTTTATCAAATGGGACTGTAGTGAAAGTGTCAATGCCACTGTAGTTCAACATGAATAGGAGATAATTTCATGTGTTAGAGTCAATGGAGCGATTAGGAACTCGGAATGTTGAATGTCTTAAGTCTTAAATACATCAAGTAATATACATACGGTTTGTGCTTTAATGGGTCATTGGTATGTATCTTATTCCACTGTTTTAAAATATCCCAGCAACAACTATGATGTATCAAAATCAAATGCAAACAAGAGATTGCACAACTATGAGGGCATTCAACCGAGTGTTCAATCGTTTTTTCTAGATTTTCCGTTCTAAGGTTATTCATCGTTGTTTATCTGGTAATGTTTTTGGTTTTTTTGGTCCATCCGAGCAGTTATCTCTACCACCGGTAGACGAGTCTCAATGAAATTCGGTATGGATGTTCACTACTATGATGGAAATTAATTGAGTGTTTTTTTTATCATTCTGGTGTTATATATCTTTGTTCATAAGAAAAAGTTGGGGTTTTTTTCCCGTCAGAGCAGATATCTCAACCATACTTTATCGGTTCATATTTGCCATGGTGGGGGTATGTCACTCTAGTAAAGCGACTGCAAAATTGTAGCAGGCATAAGACTTGGCATTGCTGAACAACTGAGGTATTAATGTGAGCTTTTGATAAGCACTATATAAATATCTTCATTATTATTATTCTGTCTGTTTGGTCCCCATTTATGAAGCAATCACCCATCTGATCTCAAACTTATACAATAAGTTGAACATATGCTGGGAACCAGAGTTCGATATAACTTCTAGTTTGATTTGCAACATGATCCTACTACATGGTTTCAAACAAAGTTACTGGGTTTGATATCGTGCTAGGCTTGGGTGGATATTAGAAGAAATTTGAATTTCTATCCCCTTTTATGGGAAGCAATCAATTGGTCAAGCATCACAGACCTCTCTGCAAGCAATTTTCATTAAACATTTCTGCCGTGAGGGATGGCAGACTATATAAATTCAGATAATCGAGTTACATTATTTTTTTTAAATAACTAATAATATGCATTGTTAGTTGTGTATAAATAATCATATATACATGTATGTTGAGTATGACTCCATTTTCTTATAGGGAATACCGAGAAACACTAAAGAAAACCAGAGGCGAGAACATGTCTTACCCTGTCCTAGCGTTCCATGGTACAAAACAAGAAAACATAGTGCCGATATGTGAAAAAGGCTTCTCTGTTCCAGGTTCGTGTAGTTATGCCAAGTATCAAAACCAACTTGCTGTATTTATGGATCAGATGCATGTTTTGCCAAAATTTCATTGTACAGTAAAACCTCTATAAACCGAACACCCTTCGGACCAGCCCTTCCGTTCGGTTTAGAGAGGTGTTCGGTTTATAGAAAATCGTTTCACCATCGGTGATATATTGCCGCCGTTTAATACGAAGAATGACCAAGACTGCATTATTGATTAATGAGAATTTATTGAATAAGTACGAAAACCAAATATAATACAGACAAACATAACAAATTATATAAAACATATAATAGAACATGATTTGTGTCTATGCTGAGTACAACTAGTCATACTTTACAAAGAAACTATCCAATGTTGATTGAGTATGGGCATATGCCGATCGTCGGTTCTTGAAGATGTCGCTGATTGTTGACTTGCCGATGTCATACTTAACACTTAGTTCTTTGTATGTCGGCTTAGGCGTTGAGTTGAGATCTTTAATAATGTTTACTTTCTGGTCTAGAGTCAACCCTGTTCGATGTCGTTTCCGTGAGGGCTCAGTCATTGTGGAAGATTCAAACTTTTATGCTGACTATATGCCAACATCGTGCACTTATAGCAATTTAGTGTTTTGACAATGGTTGTAAAAACAGAGTCCAATTAACTCAACACAATAACTGTTGCAAAAACAATATGTCTAATTCTCGATCTGTGAAGTCACCATTGTTCACTCAATGTGTGAAATGAGCTAGATATCTGATCAGACTCCTGTTGTTACAATCCGGTTCAAAGCATACGCCGAACAAAGGAGCGCTAATTAAACGGTCCGCTTATACTAGAGTACGTAATCACTATACCATTATGCACTCTTGTCTCATCTCGACCGATCTCATCTTGTCCGATCTCGTCCGGTATTCAGAGGTAATAATCATGTGTTCGCTTATTTATGGACTAACAAACCTGTCCGGTATTTGGAATGGAGAGGTTCCAGTCTATAGAGGTAATTTTTTAGTGAGATTGCACTTGGGTGAATTCGGGACCAGACAATTCATTCGGAATGAGGAGGGATTCGGATTGTAGAGGGTCCGTTTGTAGAGGTTTCACTGTATTTCATAATGGATATTCTCAATATCTGTCAGGAATGTCTTTGTGAAGTTTGGTACAAGTGTTTATTGTGACACAATATTTAAGAACCATTGACCCATTGGATATTGTAACTTCATTTACTTTACTTTTATGGCATGCAAAATATTTAAAATTTCACTGTTTTCAGGTACCAAAAACTTCTGTAAAATAGATTTTTTTCAAATTGTTGTTCATATATCCATGATATTATATCTCATGATCATGAGAGAATACTTAATTATTCTTGATTCGTGAATTTAATGGTTATTTTCATTTAGAAAGGCAACTAGCCATAAATAATTGTCTATATTTGAGGATTTTCATGTCATTCCTGTTGATCAATGAAAAATTGTGCTGAGATGAGTTCTGGGTCATGTGTTCATAACCAAGTTATAGCTGACCACCATGTCTCTTAACCCTGTGGCCTAATTCCAGTTGATTGATCCCTGCTTGAGTTGACCACACTGCATATCAACATTTGTTTCATTGGGCTGGAATATTTGTGACTGCTTTATCCTTCATTATAATATATGGGGATATGACGCTATATTGTGTAATTAAAAATCTAACTCAACATTAGGATACAAATGCAGCCTCCTCTCATAGAGCCAAGACAATAAGCTATTTAGTGATTGGAGTTTTGTGTGAAATTATAAATTATCCTAGCAGTTCTTGGTACCGAAAGGGACAAAAAATAAAATAAATTTTTCAACCTCTCAAATGTATTAAATGAAGATGATAGTATGTGAAATTCAAGATTTGTTGCCTGATAGATCGAGAGAAATTCTTTGTTGAAAATCTCTTGTCATTTTTTGCTGTTTTTATGCAAAACATGCATCTTACTAACTAAAGCACAGACTCAGCATATCTTATATACAGAGTCTGTAAAGATCAGCATGTGATTTCATTTCCCTTTGAGATCATCTGCTAGGAGGTTTCACACAAGATATCGCAACTTCATCAACATTGTTATATTAGTTGTAATTACAGTTATTGAGTTCTGTTAGTTTAAGGTCCATGTAGTCAAATGGACACATGGATGTACATGAAATCTGGATTGCCCCTGAATGTTATACATTCATTTTTACCTCAAGCTGACAAATTCGAAACTATGGCCACGGGTTGGCATTTGTCATCCATCCATCTGTGCTTCCGTCAAAAATTTCCTTTAGCACACCCTACAGGCACACCACTCATGATCATCCGATCATAACCAAACTTCATATGGTTCTTTGGGGTGTCCTCTAGATGGGAGCAATGATTTTTTCTGAAATTTGTTAAAAAATCATGGCTGGCAGCAGCTGTCTTGGATGTCACATTTGAATCCATTGGCACACCCTTCAACTTGCATTTATTGTAGAATTATTCTGAAAATTTACAGACATGGTTAGGATCACGTCTCGTCTTTGACAGGAGCTATCAAATTTGAATGATTTCGATAAAAAACATGGCTGCCATTAGCCATCTTGGATGTTACTCTTTTCATGACTAAATTCTTTGGCACACCCTACAGACCTCATCCGATAATCACCAAACTTCATATGGACCTTTTCCATATTTCGTCCAAACAAATGGCACTGGCGACCATCTTGGATTTTAAATTTGACTCCATTGGCACACCCAGGTGCAGCCAACATTTATTGGAGAAATGTTTTGAAAATTTACAGGCATGTTCAGGATCACTTCTAAATGGGAGCTATTGAATTGAAAGATATTTGATCAAAAACATGGCTGCCGGCAGTCATCTTGGATTTTACACTTTGCATCATTAAATACATCTTTCATCAAGTTGATTCCGAACTTCATATGGCTCTTTGGGCTGATCTCTGGTATTACTTAAACATTTAAACTTTCCTCATTTCCTTTCATTGCATTGACTGTAATGTATGACATTATCCCCTCTCTGTCATTGACACTTTCATTGTAACATTTATTGCGCTTATAGTGTAAACAAATGCTGAAGCCAACTTTGTTGGAGATACACACTCAGGGGCTTTTGTTAAATCTCTCTGCACTCGCAAACTTCAATGTTATTTAGTCACATTCATGTTTGACTATTTTTCATCCAAAAGATACCTAATTAAGAGGTTTTGAAATATTTAACATAGTAAGGAAGGAGGCTTAATCATGGACAAAATAATTATAGGTGCCACGATTATTGATTTTGATAATCGATAATCAATAATTGACTATAATCGATTAATCGTACCTAATAACATCAGTGGAAGTATTCCATAATATGGCATATTGGCTGGGTGCTGGTTAACTATACTGTCGCTGGTTGTTTGTGGCAGCAGCTGATGTAATTTTTACATTAATAAAGTTCATGATAAACCACTGTTAATGACCAACGAACACAATGAATTCAATACCAGCACAGTTCTCGGCGATATTGTAATATTTGTGAGTTCATTAGAATGAACGTAGCAATTAATATCAGTGTTATGAATAGCCAAACATACAAACAATATAAAAGTAGGAATGCACGATGGATGGCCGGCATTTCCTAAAACAAGGAAACTATAAGTTTCATCAAACTTCCAGAGCATGGATAACAATCACAAAGGTGTGCCCCCACCTGCAAATTGCAGGACTCGGAACAAGTTAAGTATTTGATAATATCGAGTTTCATTCAGCATTCACCGCATGATGCATGATAGCCTGTACTAGTTACATCTATGTATACTTATGCAAACAAAGTATACTCGCAAATGACATCCCGGAGAACATCGCTGACTAAAATGCCGTACATGTAGGTTCCCTGGTTTCCAGAGAATATCAATCAACTCCCCACTGTCCAATCAGATTCATGGGTGAGTGCATTCAGTTCATTGAACACAGTGACAGTCGGCACATTTCAAAGACATGGTGCCGCCTTTCAAGTATAGATATACAACGATGTCGCCATAAGTTCAAAGCTGTAGAATATACAATGACCCGAACATTAACCATGTCGCTTCATCAAATGAACTGCCGACTGTTTGCCACACAAGTTAGTAGTACTCATGTTTTCGAAATCTCATTGATACGTGATCAAAGGTTGTTAACCCTTCGGTGGTAGATTAATCTGTGTAAAACAAACACGGTATTCAAAAATACCCGGCATTTTCCGACGTCGAAATAAATAATGCAGATTAATCGACGATGGAAATGGTAATTGATTATCGGCTTTATCAACGGTTCATCGATTATACAATTAATCGTGGCACCACTAAAAATAATGACAGTGAAATACCCAGGCCCACTTGTATTCCCCCCATATCTTTCATCATCCTTATGCCACACATGAAACGGGGACTTAGAAAATAAATTTTCTCTCAGTAAAGTGAAAGAGCTCTCCAAAAATATTCCTCTATATATATATATATAATATATTAGTTTACTAATATAGAAACAAATTTTGCATTCCCCTCCCCCATCCTCTGGGTTCTTGCCTACCCGGCACAGGCGAGCCTACTCCTAGTGCGCCAAACGAACACACACACCTTGAGCGGGGTAGGGAGTACTAGGCACTGAGTCTTCACTCAACCCGATCTCAGTCCCCCAAAAACAACCCTTTCCATGTTGAACGGAGTATCGGTATCTCTGTGCCCATAGGAGCTGTTATTTCTAAGTAAATTCGTCGACATATATACCCCCACAGAATTCAAAAGTTTAGAACCCTTGGTGTATATTTCAGGTCAAGCAGGATTCAAACAGCGTACTGACTCTGGATGGTATGGCCGAGGTATTTATTTCAGTGAATTCCCAAATTATTCCATGGGGTACATTCAAGGTGCCACTAAACTACTGCTTAGTCAAGTTGTACAAGGAAAGGTTAGTAGAAGTTTGAAGTATTCTTTAAAAATTGTCAACTTATTTGATATTGTTCAATGAGTATGAATATGAATACATGTCTCATCTTATGCAAAGTGATGATGAGCTTGAGGTAACTCATAAACAGCTTAAATGAAGCACATCAATTGCTCAAAATAGGTTAAATAAAACATGGAGTATTTATATACAGAATATATATGAGTGGTGTGAGTTCTGACCCCTGAAAAGTTTCATGCTCGATTCCATTACAATGAGATATATTATTATTAACAACCTATATGTAATCCATAACTTCATTTTCGTGTTGTTACAAAGAGAACTTTACTGCTGTCAAATCAACTTAGTTTATGGTATCTGAATCAAAGGCACACAATGGCGTAAAAGCAATTTTGCTCAACAGCAATGAACATGTACCTCTGCTCCCCAAGTCGGAACTACTGTTTGCAATTTGTTTGCTCTCTATGGCAAATTTTCCCATTTGGAAATTAAAATTAACCTGATGTTGTAATTGATGCATCCCCCCTGGTTGGAAATGGAATTTTACCCCAAAATTTAATGACGTCACAATGTTCAGGGCCTGTGGACAACACTTCATATTTCAATACATATAGAGTGACACGATTATTGATTTTGATAATCGATAATCGGTCGTCAATAATCGATTATAATCGTACCTAATATCAATAACAGTAGAAGTATTCCGTAATATGGTCTATTGGCTGGGTGTTGGTTAAAAAACTTGGCTGGTGTAATTTTTACGTTAATAATGTGCACCATAAACCACCGATAATGACTAATGAGCACAATGTTTCAATACCAGCACATTTCTCGACGATGTCGTGGTTATAATAATTGTGAGTTCATTAAAACGAATGTAGCCATTAATTTCAGTGTTATGAATAGGCAAACATACAAACAATATAAAAGTAGGAATGCATGACGGACCGCCGGCGGTTCCTAAAAAAAATAATCTAATGTTAGGCCATATAAACTTAATAGTTTGTTTCTCAGGGATTTTTTTTTTCAAAGTGATGAGGGAGGCAGTTATTTATATTTATTATTTTTTTCAAATTAATTTTGTGGTGAGGCAGGTATTTATATATATAATATTTATCGGAGTCCCATATTAAGGAATAATACTTGATATGAGGAATAATACTGGATATGGGCAATATACTGAAGCATGGAAGCTGACCATCATATATCCCCTTAATAATCTAGATTTGTAATAAAGTTGTATAGAGGAAACAGTTTGAGTTATTCACTCATGGCAGAAGATGTGGAAAGTACTGGAAACTACATCGGTGAAATTTGATGTAACTCAGGGTGACCACCAGCCAGATCAAGCTTTATTGGAAGGAGTTCCACTGGACTACACATGAATTGATAATATTAAATCACAACAATAATTTATGAAATAAAAGGTTTATTTTCTAATTAATCACACTTTCATAAAAATCTTGAAGTTTGGAATAGTGCTGATCCACAAACCAGAGTGCATTACATACAATAGCCACATATTGCCGACCCACACTGTCAACGCTAACCTTTCGGAAGCCCACTTTGTTTTCAACCAGTCAATGAATGAATTGCACAATTTGTTACGTTTGTTTTTCACATTTGTCTCACTGGGCAACACCACCTCCTTGCAACTTGTCATCAGCACCGAGAATACATCAACTACTTCTCCCGATTTATTCTCTGGTACATCTTTGGTCACTCGAATTTAGGGCTGGACGATATTAACGAAAATAAAAACCGCGATTTTTGGAAATTAAAACCGTGGTTAACGATATAATCGCGGTTTTTTTAAAACAGATACAAGAAACTGAAAACAACTTCTCACTGTTCGCTAGAATCACATCATTGTCATTAGTTTTGACAAGTTGGCATCGGGAATAACATACCCGGTATGCAACCACTCAACCAGTGACAACCTCATGCTCGATCGATATTCGGAATGAAAAGTAAATTCACTGGTTAAATTCCGCTATTCGGACAATTTCGTTCCGGTGACTTGACAAATTCTGGTATATACCGGTAATTAATAAAACCATTATCTCGTATATGCCAAAACTAAAAGTGTTCTATACTATAGTATCCTTTTCTAACTCGATATGTTCAACTATGTTGAGTAAATATATATGCTATTCCCGATGACACTTGCGTCGCTTGACAACTGGAAATGTGGTTTACCGTCAAGACAAATTTGACAATGATGTTCAGTCTTTTAGCGAAGTCCAAACACACGTAGTACATAACTTTTGGAATTCAGCCAAGCAAGGACATCATGTATTGTTGGGCGGGTTTGAAGCTCTAATTCTATACAATTGGTTTTAACCAATCGCAGTGAGTGGTTTCTTCTAGACGAGAAGAGGGCGGTATCTTCGCCCATTTATTATTTTGATTGACGGTGCATGTGCATCGTTGTACTGAAGGAAGAGGCGTGGCATGACTGACATTCATATCGATCTATCACCTGATCAGTCGTCGATTCATTTGGTGAATTCTCTTGTAATAAATATTTCGCAGGAAAGACGGAGAGCGAAAGAGGGACGTATTCTGGGTTTTCATATTCCCCCAATTTCGTTAGTCGTTCTAAACGTTGTTTACTATGATGATTGAATATTGAAAAAATAGGACACGGGATTTAGTTGGAATTTAAAACTTAAATAACTCGATTTAGGCTTGAGTTAAACTATTTATTTGTATATATGCTTATGATTGGATGGCACCCACTGATTGCCGACGATATTACGATTATTTTAGATTAGACGATATTACTGACGATATTGAAATTTTAACCGGGTATTGTCGATTAATCGGGAAACCGCCCAGCACTACTCGAATTTGAAATTATCGTCCGAAAAATTGCGTGACTTCAGAAAACATGATGATTGATGATCATGATGATGATCATGTCTCCTGCAACTGTGTCAAAGTCCCCCGTTTTCGTTTTTGAAACAACCAGGTCAAAATCATCGTCAATGTCTTTCGTGGACATGAAATCATCAGCCATTTGAGGAACAGTTTTTGATCTGTTGTCTGATATAATTGTCCATTTGCCTTCCGACGCATTCTGCACGATACAAATGTTCACCCAAGTCGCCATTTTGTTATTATTTTAAACAGGAAGTTAGTCAGAATTATCCGCCCTTGTTTGTGAATGTAAAGTCCGGATAGATTTGCAGTCCGGATAGATTTGCAGTTTGCGTAAAGTTTCAAGACGAAGTTATCGGTCTGGGGCGGTTCGGGACATGCGGTATTTATATATTTATTATTTTATAGGTGCCAATAAATAAGGGGGAGGCGCAGGTTTTTGGGGGACGCGGCGATCCCTGAGAAACGAACTATTAAGTGTGTATGGCCTTACGGAAACTATAAGTTTGAGCAAACTTCCAGAGTGTGGATAAAAATCACAAAGGTGGCCCCCCCCCCCCCACCCAGAAATTTCAGGACTCAGAACAAGTTAAGTAATTGTTAATAGTGAGTTTCATTCAGCAGTCACCACACGATAAGTGATAGCCTGTACTAGTAACATCTAAGTATACTCATGTTGTCGGAATCTGATGCACGATCAAAGGTTGTTAACCCTTCGGGTGTAGATTAAACTGTGTAAAACAAACACGGTATTCTATAATACCCGGCACTTTCCGACGTCCGAAATAAATGACGGAGATTAATCAACAACGGAAATGGTAATCGATTATCGGCTTTATCAACAGTTCATCGATTATACGATTAATCGTGGCACCCCTAAATACATAGTACAGCTATGCTCTAATTAATCGACCCCTTTAACGAGGTTATGGGCCGGTCATGACTGCGGTCATACCGCAACTACACCGCGGTCATGCGGTAGTACACCGCGGCCATGCGGTAGTACACCGCGTCATGCGGTAGTACACAGCGGTAATCTGCCGATAAGAATAATTTTCGCTGTTTTTTTGAAGACTCAAGGCTGTGTGACATTTTCGATCTGTTTTGTTCAAGTTGGCCTATAATATATTAATATATTAAGAAACTGACCTTACATTCATTCATCGCGTGAAACTAAATATATTTTAGAGTACTAACGTTTTCAATGGTTGACGTCCCCACGTAATTTCTTGAGGTCGCCGCTTTCGGCGGGCGCGGGCAATTGGGGGATAATATGCTCGGATCTATATTCAGACATACTTCCAAGTCTTTTCGTACGTAAATCAGTTAGAACATTTGGATAGCGATTTTTTCCGCGGAAAATCTTCAAATTCAATTCCAAATATGCCGACACAACTCTATTCAACTCCAACGCGATAACAAAATCCGGAATAAAGAACTAAACATACCACCCCACAGTGTCTTTATTTATTCTCTGTTCAAGATGCTTTAAAAAATATTTATCAGAATATATTTTTCTACTCTGGCGGGACTCAGATTATCAGATTTTTGTGTCGGTGAAATGTGGCGATCGCATAATTATCTTGCGCGAACCAACTTGAAACAGACTTATATAGCAGTATATAGAGGGATATTTTCCCCATTCCAATTGCATACATGTGTTTCATCTGAATCGTGATTAGATAAGAATATGTAAAAAATAATGTTGTACTGTGAACTGCCCACTATAGCAAATGCATGTGATCACCAAACGTTGCAGGAAAAGATCAAACAATGCCGCCCGACAATAATCACGAACGCGCACATGCCCAGTGACGTAGCAACATCAAGGACAGAGTTTACAACATTGTCTATCTCACTGATTGGTGTTTTGAATGTTTCTTTTCTCATGCATGCTGCCTGATAATTAACCAAACACTGCTGCACTGCATTTCGCTGCATTTGTCCCTGCATATCGGTGGATGTATATATACTCTGTGTCTATATACTAGAAGATTACATTACGAACTCATTGTAGTCTAATTATGCTTTGTATAGAGTAGTTATGTCACTTATTTAAGTTTATATGCAATTGATCAACGGAAATAATTTTTATCAATCCACCTATCGCCGTACTATGAATTAAGAGCTCTAGTCAACCCGACGTGTTGGCAAAAGAACGATCTAGAAGAAAATTATAAAATCAGTTGATACGTTCACCAACACGGCAACACCTTGCAGCTGTTGACTCGAACGCGATGAGGCCGTTCTTCAACTTGCCAATATTTAAAATGTTGTTCGTGTTTAACCAATTTTTCATTGGATTTTAAAGATACGGGCGCCTTGGATGTGGGTATGCTGTTAGTCCATATTGAACATATCGAATTATACAATGAATAACTGTGCTTCTGTATACGAAATAGAAAACATGCATATATTAAAACTAATAATGCATATACATGTATTATGTAAACATTATCAGGAATGGATCTGGCGGGGAAACTGACCACATGGAAAATTTGCCATGGATTAAACCTCAAAATGGGACAATGATGCAACCAACTTGAACTGATCTTTATGGCTAATGTAAATTATTGAAATGTATGACCACACGGGAAAGTAATGACATTAAAAAATTAAGAAATTTCCCCAGCATAAAATTCACAAACAGGAATACATGTGTGAAAGATGCATGCGATAATCTTCAATGCATGCAATTAAGTAACTCCCTCATTGCTATGCTTATATCTACTGGTATCAAAAACGTAGTCTAATGAACTTACCAATTGATGGACACATGGAGTTGTAGACCTATCCTGTAGCTACATGCATGCTATTTTCCATTCCCTGGAACTATTATAGTAGCAATTTCGATGTCACTTGAAATCACTCTAAAGTCAACATTAGTGGATGTTAACTCTTTCATGACGGGAGCTGCACTGTTTTGCAACATTAAGGACCCTGTGCCAGTGCATTCTCTTATATGTGAGTCTCCCATAGGGAACCTCGCATAATAAGAGAATACACTGGCTTACAAGGTCAATGTAAATATTGTTAGGCCAATGCATGGGCTACTCGCATATATAAGAGAATGCATTGGCACAGGGTTTTTGCAAAATTTCAGAAAGATCAAGTCACAAAAGGGTTAAATGCATAATTTAAATAATGTCAATAGTTCTACTGTGAAACATGTATTGCAAGATTATGTCTTTTGTTGGTAGAGGGGAATCAAATGATGCAAATTTAATTTCAAAATTAAAATCAAAATGCAAATTCTTGGTACAGAAAGGGTTATTTGACAATCTTCATGACATGTGCATCAGATATGCTGGCAAACTGTTGTATAACTCAGACCAACAGCTGTATAGTGAGCATTCATCTGGGGCCCTGCGATTCGGGCATTTTCATTTTTAATCGAATCTCGAATCGAATCAGCCAAGTGATTCCAAATCGAATCTTGAATCGAAATGGACTTAGTGGCCGTACCGGTATCAATTTGCTCACTTTGTAAAGACGAGAAGTGATCGTCAGTATTTAATGTAAATATTATCAATAAATGGATCAAATTCGCATTTAACCAATTAAGTGTGGATTTGTTGTGTCCATCTGTGCTATAAATTAATGAAATTTTCTTAAGCAATAATGAAGTAAGTAAGCAATCACATTCACGCAGCTGAAGTTCGACATCATTTTTATGAAATTTGCTAGATCAATTACACTAGTTGTGCAATTCTTCGGTGGTCTATATAGTATAGCTCAGTCTGCAATGTTCAGTGTTTGAGTGTGTGGTCTTTTGTTCGTCTCATAATCTATCTTCGTGAAAAAGCAAAAGTGTCCATTGAGAATGCAACTGGTGCCAATGATTCGATACAATTCGATTCAGGACAGCTGAATTCGAATCGAATCAAATCAGACGAAAGATTCTGAATCGCATCAAATCGAATTGATTCGCAGGGCCCTACATTCATCACTCTTTTTATTATTCCCTTCTGGTTAAAGGCACGTGAGGCCTTAGTTGTCGAAAATATTCATATTTGTTCCAATCACCGTAAACAGAAAAACATTAAAACGCCTACAGTTTCGTTCATATATAACATGACCATCGCGTAAACAGCATGTTATCATAAAGATTTACTATATTTTAAGAGCCTGATTGTGTTACAGAAGACAACACAATGCTGCTGGCTAATCACACACAAATGGCATAAACGCTCTTTATTCGTTCCATATCAGGAATTAACCCACAAAGAACGCTCTTTATGTTTACCATCATAATATAAACAAACACCAGAAAAGTAACTTTTTATACTTTTGTTTACATAACAATGGTCAAAAATATGACAATAACATACTGTTTATGCGATATTTCTTATTTGCATACAGACAAAGTCTGTCTACATTTTGTTGTTCTTTCTGTTTGTGGCGGTTTTTGACTGCTGGAAATATTTTCACAGGATACCCACCGCCAAGGCCAACCGTACCTTTAAAGTTTACAAAGATGGTTATACAAATACATTTTAAGTACATACTTAAGTGTAATTTTTACAAAGTTGGTTAATTATATTACATAGGGTTTCCACTATGCTGGTGGACCTTTGTTTTGATTCCAAAAAAATAAAATAAATAAAGGTGGCATGAATCAATATAAAAAGAGTTGTTTTGTACGGGTCCAGTTCTATTTGATTTCTGATCAATGGTCACCAATGCCAAAAACTGCAACATCAATAGAAAGCAACCGCATGTTTTATTGTTGAATATGTCAGTTTCGTTCAAAACAAATTCAAAGAGTCATTAATTACCTACAATGAGGAAAATTATACATGCACAAATATCAGGGGTTGGGGTACAATGGCAAGCTGAACTTTCCATATCAAAAGTATGCTTTTTGTGAGAAAGAGAGAAAGACAGGTTTGTGGAAAAACCATGGCAAGTGTGCAGACAGAGTTGAACTTGAATTCACGATATTTTTGAGATATGGTCTGGTACGTACTGAACGATAAATCAATCATCTGTTAATCCATTCATATATTTCTGTCGTAAAATTTGAAATTTAAATGGGAATCCGATTAACTTTGATGAATAGTCCCATTGACCATTTCATAAATAGTAATTCCACGTTCAATGATTACATTGATCTGATATTACTATGAGATCTATATCTGTGACCAGGGTTGTCTTTTGTACACAGATGGTAAATTCAGTGAAATTTCTTAATATTTATGGATATAACATGTTAGTGGGTGTGACGCGGTGTGATTTTCAAATACGGCCGTATTTTTAAAGCCCAATATAACTGCCCAGCCCTATTCTCGGTGCAAGGAAACAAGGGTTTTTTGGGCACAGAAATGAAAATTTGCATATGACAGGCCAAACCATGATCGACCCGTCCTATCCTGAGTTCTATGGACCATATATTTTAACCCTAGCAGAAACCCTGTTTACATGTAAGTAAGCCATACTATTTTGGCTCCAATATATCAAATGAATACAAAGGACAGCTGATTAGGTTAAACATATTTTATTGGCATACAAAATAGATCACAAAGGGAGTGGAGAACATGTGGTAGCACTTAGTTAGTGCCCCTCTATCACCCACACATGTGAAGTCTGAATGAAGCCATGAGAACTTTTATTGTCCAGACACCAAATCATATGGAATTAAAAATCTCTCTTGAAACCAGGGAGGGATAGAGCAAACTGATAATGTAGAGTGTACAGAAGGATTATACAAGACATTCTGCCATTCCAGCTGACTAAAAATTAAAATCTGAGGGTCAAATTAAATCGTCATTTTCTTATCTCACAATTAATGCATATTTTGGTTTTATTTAACATCCAACATTCTATATAATTATGTCCCTACCTTCAAATACTGCGTCTAGAGTTAATTAATCCCACTATTGTTACTTGACAAAATACCACTACCCACCATCTACCATTCAGCCTTAATGACAGACAAAGGATTAATCAATTAGCAGATGATCATACTATAAATTTGCTAGTTATCATGTCACTCCCATTACAAAATAAATTTTGGGTTTTGAATTAGATTTCCGATTTTGGGGGTAAAATAAACTTTTTGGCCAAATGAAATTTTGTTTGGCCATTTTCGAAAAAAAATTGCCCATTGTCCTGTGACAGCGTGAACCCTGAGTATATAATAAGTCAAGTGTATAAAAAATCTTATTTTTAGTCTGATTTAGAATTTTTCGTATTCCTAATCAAATGCTTATGATAGTATTACAAATATTTGAATTTTGAAGTTACAGTCAAAAGTTTAAAGTCAGGATCAGTTGCGGCCTGCTAAATTTCAGAGTTTTGTCAAGATCCCCTGGATGTGAATCATCTTGTAAAATTTATTGGACTCCTTTAATAATCAGTTTTCTATCCATGCTCATTTGCTTTTAAGGTTTTCAAGTGCAAAGGTACGATTACTGGAAGCGGTCTACAAAAAGGACATGACTCTCACACATCACCAGATGGCAAGGAGATTGTCATATTTGAAAAGCATGCCATCGTTCCACAATATATCGTCCATTACATAACTACTAATACTGAATTCACCTACAAACAAGATAACAAGCTTAAGAAAGCTGCAGAGGGTGCAGCAGGTTTTGTTGGTGGGCTGATTTCAACGGTCAAAGGAGCTTTCCAGGTGTGTATACATCTATATTTACATAATCAGCTCTATTTATTCACTGATTGTTTTAAACTGTTAAGTGGTCAATTGTATTGATTTGGCCTCATATAACCTATTTGCCATGCAGATCTGTCAAAATTCTATTCCCTTTTACAGTTCAGAATGATATATAAATGTGATCTAGTACCATTTGGGATGAATAGAATAAAAATATTTACTTTAGTACATAGTTATTTCCTACAGAGACGTGTGTAACATGTCTCTGTCAGAAATACACTATTTTAATAAATATAATAAATAATTCATATAGAAGATACTTACACACTAAACTCATAGTACCCTGTCATCAAATTGCCACACACTCGGATTCATCATCCTCGAAGACTCAAGAAAAAAAGACAGTAATTCATCTGTGAATCCAATTAATATATAGCAGGCGAGACCATCACATGGCCAGGAGACTGCAAGGACATTTCCGCTTACAACTTCCGGTTTTAATTTCGTACAAAATAAATTTTGTAACAGCTAAAGGAAGATTCCCTTTATACGTCTGAGACAAACATGTAAGCAAATACCACATAGTTCAGTGTGTAAGTGTCTTCTATTTGAAATATCTATTATATTTATTTAAAAAGTATTTCTCATGGATTATTGAGTGTAATAAACTGTTTTTTGTGAATAACTTTAAATGACTTATGGGATGTTGTAATATTAAAAGCTTGTTTCTATATTAAATTATTAACATATTAGTGAGTCTTGTTGAACCCTCTTCATTTCGAAATGACATCATGTGCTGAGCTATTGATGTTATGGTCATTGTGTATTAGAAAAATATAACGGGATGTTTGTGAAATTCCGATAACTGATAGGGTGGCTATTATAGCGATATCCCCTAGATCACAGAACATTTTTTGAAAAATCAAATTAAACTCAATTTTGGGTGCACGAGATGAATATTGCCTGCTAATGGTCTGAAGTAAGTCACATTTTACATCCATACTGAGTATATATGGACATATAGCAGTGAAGATATTATTGAAATAGATTCCATAAAGTGGGTTTGAAATCCTGGATGATATTGACATACCTGCATGAACCCTACAATGTCATTGATTGCTAACAGCAACTGGCTACTAGTACCAGTCAGCAACTGTGTCGCATCCGTCTTAATTAGAATTTCTTGATCATTACAGGGTGCTGCTGATTCCACTGATCCGAGTTTCATTAGTGCAAAGAATGCTAAGGTTTCAAAGTAAGTTTTAGTCATGTGAATGACTTTGTTGGCATAAATTTTAGATTTTTCTCATGAAAAGAAACATGCCATACTATAGCAGGTTTATGACATCTTTGAGGAGTCATTAGTTAGAATTTTGACATCCACGTATTCCAATGCCGAAAGGGTATCACGCAATTAGTGTCGCCAGCCTGATTTCACATGTAAATAATGTCTTTGAAAATGAGTGATATTTAAAAAAAATTGGCGCGGGGTATATAGTCTAGGTCTCCATACGTCCATCAGTCTGTCGTCTGTATGACATACCACCTTGCAACATCCACGTATTCCGACTCCGAAAGGGCATTGCACAAGTACTGCCACCAGCTTGTTTTCACGTGAAACCATTAGCCTTTATTACGGACCCTGAATGTAAATAATGGCTTTGAAAATTAATGATATTTTTTTTAATGCCACCGACCCTCTAATGTGGTTTGGGGGATTATAATCGAGGGCTCCATCCGTCTGTCCATCAGTCCATCTATCTGTATGACATATCACATTGCAACTCGTTACTTAGGCATGGATCATTGAATTTAGTTGTGCTTTGGCATGGTGATAGCTCACCATGTGGGAAAGGTACCTACATGGTGCGAGTTTCATCCTTTTTACCAGAGTTACAGCCCTTGTTTGACTTGGAAATTAGTTAATTTTGTGTCCGTATGAACATTTCAGCTTGTAGCTTGGGCATGGATCATCATAGTTGGTTGGGCTTTGGTGTGTTGATAGCTGAGTTTAGAGGGAAAGGATACCCACTTACTGTGTGGTTCATCCATTCATAGTTACCAGATGAAGATACGGCCCTTTTTGTTGATAGGTCAATATGAGTGAAATGATACAATGGTTTTTATACGCCCGTTTGGTCTAGCCATCCGTCCGTCCATCTGTCCATTAGCAGTTTTGGTTTCCGGATGATAACTTTAGTTTGGGCTATTTTATCGGAACTAAATTTGGTATGTGAGTTTTCCAGACCAAATTGCAGGTCGATTTCGAATTTGGGTTCGATCTGAATATTTTTTACTGACTTATGGCTCTTTACGTGTTAGAATTTTCAATATTTGAGATTTCCAGATGATAACTTTAGTTTGGTTCATTTTATCGGAACCAAATTTGGTATGTGACTTTTCAAGACCAAAATATATGTCAAGTTTGAGGGTCCAGTCCAAATATTTTTCACTGACTTCTTGTTCTTTTGGACCTAGAATTTTCAATATTTGATTTCTTTTATTGGAATCAAAATTGGTTCGCTTAGAAAATTCAGTGTCCACCCATAATAACATTTCCAATACAATAATTTAGTGTCACTGCAATTGTTTGTTTGTGTACAGGTCATAAAAGCACACAGGGTGTATTTTGCCATGCCCAGCACAGCTCTTGTTATTCCATCCATACAATTATGTCGTACATGAAATTGCTCATTATCTAAACTGAGAATCTGGGGCATATGCCACGCTTGGCATTGCACTTGTATAAATTGATTACATTTCATCTCGTCTTCGGTGATTTTTATTCTAGTTTTTTTCTTCTCAAAAACTCAACTATAAATGGTTTGATGAGGGATGTTGGCAGTCGGGCGTCCTGGCCTCGGGCAGGCTGTTGGCCCTAAACCTATGTAACATAGCCATTTATTGATGGATTCTGACAATTTTTGGCATGTGTGAGCTTATTGCCACGTGCGACAACTACACATCAAATCGGGCCTGCTCCAACTTTTTAACCAGAGTTATGGCACTTGTTTCTATTTGTAGCAATTTTATGTACATTAGCACAATGAACTTGAACAAACGTCAGCCAATTTTTCATTCTTATTTACGATATGGATCTTTCACAAACACAAAAATATCTCGATCTAGTTAAAAAAAACAGGTTTGTCAGATTTTTTATATGCCCATTATTATTAAATACGTATTATTTTAGTTGTCTGATAACTTTAGATAGTCTCAACTGAATAGAATGAAATTTGGTATGTGAGTTTACTAGCCAAAAATACAAGTCAAGTTCAAATTTGGGATCGATCCACCACTTTTCACCATTTATGGCCCTTTTTGGCAATTACCATAGACATATTTTACCACACTCTAACTTTTGTTTTTATTAAATGCTTTAAAAGTTTACTCCCTATGCACATTTGAACGCATCAGCAGAGCTACTGTTTTATGAGGCAGCTTGTGTCAAATTCACCACGTTATTCGCTACACATAAGTTATCATCCTTTTTTGGTCATTCCTCAATCAAAGCATTGTTGTCCTTTGGTATTGCTAATGCTGTTATTCATTTTCAGAGTTTTCAAAGGCAAACGGTTTCTAACATCTGGAGTTTTTATGACAACTCAAGCAGAACTAATGGCACTGGTAGTGAAACATGGAGGCTGTAAAGGTAGGAAAAGGCCCTGGATAAAGGGAAGTTTGGACGAATCTGTTTTGTCAGTTGTCTTGTCTGTTGGTGCATTGTATTGAACTTAGAATACAGGCAAAAACGATAAGGAACATACTTAACCCTTCCAGAATTTTTTGGAAAATCCTGTGCCAATACATTATATATGCGAGTCTCCGATAGGGAGCCTTGCGTATATAAGAGAATGCATTGGCCTAATAATATTTACCTTAACCTTGTAAGCCAGTGCATTCTCTTATATATGCGAGGCTCCTTATGGGAGACTTGCATATATAAGAGAATGCACTGGCACATGATCTTTAATGCTGCACCAGCGCAGCTCTCATCATGAAAGGGTTAATTGAGAGATTTTATTTCCAACTAATTTACACTTCGGCTTCGAGGTTGAATAATATTTTATTTGAGTCGAGGAACCCACCCTTCAAAGCTCAGAGCTGTTCGATTTTGGTTTTTGAAATCAAACTATTTTCTCCACCTCGAATTCCATATATGGTGATGGCTGGATCGAACTGGACTTCCCCAGCACATGTCATCACAAAAGTAAACTAACGTCTTCTTTCATGTGTGACTGACATAGTTTTATAACTTGGCTATTTTCATGCAAAAAGCATGATTACTGAAATAAGTATACCTAGATATCCACATGCCAACTAGGCTCATGCGAATATTCGAGATTCGATTCGAAAGTCAAATTCGATTCGAATTCGAGTCGAAATTGCCAACTCGAAATTTCGAATATACTATGACGGAAAAGTAGGCTGTTTCAGGACAAGTACACATGTCGATCTTAGCTGTTTGTGGCATTTAATTCCAGAAAATTATGTATATATGCACATTATAATTCTTATTGTACATAGCCAACAATTAGCCACGATAGGACGACTAAATACGTCTGAATTATATAGCTTTAAAATGGTAGCAAAAGCTAGCAGATAGCCAATGGACCGACGACGCGGTATATTATAATAGCTATGAGACTGGGCTACCGATAGCGGTATCCATCGTCTATTCGATTCCGCGTTATGTAATATGGGTGAGAATGTAAACAACACATGTTCCTGGTGTCGAAAAGTGCATTTTGGCACTGTTCTCTTTTGAAGTTGACTTTCAGTTTCGGAGTTTTCTTTTACAATGGACAAAATGTCGTCCATCATTCATGTTTATTTTAAACATGATAAAGCTGCAGGCACGTGTGATGAATGCAACATGCATGGTGTATAAATCGCAAGCATCTGGGACAATGACCCATCTATGGAATCATCTGTTCAAGAAGCATCAACCAATACATGAAGAGGCTACACTGCGACTGTTGTTGCGTCTTCAAGTTTATAACAACGGTTGTTTCCGAATGCCGATTTGCAATTTTGCATATACATGCAAACTGTAGAAATTTCGTGTGATTTTAGTTTGATAATCCGTTTAGTGGTAATATATTAATCGTTGTGATGGCTGCATGGACGTTTTAATCTGCTTTGTTTTCTTGACAATTATAAATTGAAGTTAATAGTATATCAAACGACGGTTTATCGCCACATAAGTTCTGATGGAACTTCATACATGTAGTTCATAGAACGTTTCACAAATAATCTAATCGTTGACAAAACATACCTAATTGAGAATGCAACACACAGATATGATTCGATTCGATATTCGATTTGATTTCGTGAATTCGATTCGATATTCGATTCGATTCGATATTCGCAGGACCCTAATGCCAACTATCACAAGTTACTGTCAATTTTGTTTCTTGCGACAAATCTTGTCATCTATTTCTCTGAGAATCAATTCCGATCACCAAAGACACCGCTAACTGCAACATTATGTGACCTCCCAAATTCTTGTTATGGCGTCCACACATGTCCGTATATATATTTCCATTGGAATATTTGTTTGGCTGATAACAATTCAAGTTGAAGAAAATAAATAAATTTCATAAATCAAAATTTAATAGCTTTGAACTTTGACTCAAATAAAATATTTTTCACCCCCCCCCCCCCCCCCCCCTAAGCCAAAGAAATAGTAATTTAGGGGCGATAAATCTGACATGGTATCTTTAAATTTGGTCTGATGGATTTTGTCAGAGCCAATTGTATATATCCGCTTATAAACCGGTTCACACCCCTCGGCCAATCAAATTACTCCAATTCATGAACAATATTTCTTGTATGAACAGGTATGAATCTGTATTTCGACAGGGCCAAAATATAGACTTGAGCTAAATATCACACAGAAATTGACATTAATTGGATAGTAGGCTGAAAGGAGATCAGAGCTTATGGTGTAATATTCTAACAATGTGCCATGATAATGATCGCACCAGTCACTCAGGAAGTTAAAACACAGATCATTCCATTATTAGCGGACATATAGGGGTGGGCTGCATGGGTGGGGGCTCAACACTTTCGATTGAATATGTTTTGGTTTGTCGGGAGGGGCGGGTGATTGGAAGTAAACTGAACTAGATCCAAACCTGTTTTGAATGTATAATCCACAATAATCACGTAATGATCTTTAGAATGATAACATTGAGAACATTCCACAAACTGTTCACATATACATGCATGTGCGTGGAAAATACGGACACTTTACACAGGTTTGCTTAAGTCTTTTGTCATGAATGCCGGTGATATTTCATCACACAAATTCATGCAATGTGGAATAGTTTCACTTCAGAGTCCGAACACTACCAGAACATTGTCTCCTGTGTTCTGAAATAATTCCATTATGACAACAAGGCGAAAAATAACCTTAACAGCCAAAACAATTTATTATCACAAGGAAGAATCTGTTTTATCAAGAAACACGTTATCAGTATAAAAACAAAATTGTTTATCAATGCTGATATATCATGCAGACGCAAGTGATCCGATTGTAAAACGAGCATTTGACTAATTATTCAACAGGACTATGTAATACCACAAACCATTCAATTAACCTTTGATTGAATGATAATTGATAGGTAATCATCCTATTCCTCTTTCCTCTGGGTGTGAATCGGTTTATAAATGTCATAACCCGCTTGGGTATCTGTACAAGAAATACAGATCGCGCCTTGATATGTATTTCTTGTACAGATACCAAAGCGGGTTATAACCTATACTTGTCAACTTAGAATTTAGTGACTTTTTTGGGGTTTTGATCATAACCAGTCATTTTCAGTTATATGTTCCCGAAAAAAGCCAACATCCTTTCGGATGATTTGTGGCCCAACATTCTTTTTATATGCCTTTAAAAAAAAACGGAAAGTATTATGTTATTGGTCTGTCCATTTGCTTTTGGTTGCCGGATGAAAACTTTAGATAGTCTGAACTGAATGGAATGAATGTGGGTTTACTTGCACAAAGTACAGTTCAAGTTCGAATTTGGGTTCCGCCCGCCAATTTTCACCAGAGTTATGGCCCTTTTTGTTGGAATTTCCACTAAATTTTCATTTCCAGATAATAACTTTAGTAAGTCTGATCTGTAAAGAATGAAATTTAGTATGTGAGTTTACTAGCCCGAAATACAGGTCAAGTTTGAAATTGGTTTCTGCCCAGTTCCATCTGCCAATTTGACCTGAGTTTTGGTCCTTTATTGGAATAACCACGGGGATATTTTGCCACACCCTAGTGATGCTCTTGTTTGTCTTCTTTTCATCACCAGTGTTTATTGGCATATGCTTCACAATTTATAAATGTGAAAATATCAATGATGTGAAATTTTGCATTCGTGATTACCACCTTTGTCTCTTTACATGAACAGGTTCACCAAAGAATATTGACTTTCTTATAGCCGACCAAACACAGGTTGACTTGTGTTCCCAAAAAGTTGGTGCTGCAATGGACAAAGAAGTAAGTACATATCATGTCCATGTATCATTGTTTCAACCAAAATAATATTTGTCCTTAATTAACATAAGGTACCAAAGCAATAAGCCTAAGCAGAATGAGGTTACCAGAGGGTGAAGTTGGTGATGCTAGCATCACTTAATTTACCCTCTATGGACATCATTCTGCAAATGACAGACACACTATTTGCAGGCTTGTTCAACATACTAGCAGACTTCATTCATTCATAAAGGAAATTTGGAAATTAGTGCATCAAAACAATTGTTTCTCGACATTTGAAACAGAGCATGATGTTCCATGATTGTGAACGATAACAGCCTTTCTACTGAGTCAGTTTTATGGTGTTGAAGATATTCCTGTTATATTTTTCCACTGGAAAATGACCAGATTGTGAAAGGCCCAGCACACGATGTCATACAGCAATGGAGAGGTTAACAGATAAAGGAATATTATAACTTATCGTGGTTGATTGATGTTAACATGGTAATATGGCTCAACCTTGCACTATGTTAAATGATATTAAATGATGGCCAGACCTTAAAATATGGTGCTGGACATTTGCAGAATGAGGTTACCAAAAGGTGAATTTCATGATGTTAGCCGCTGTGCAGGGTAGCATCACAAAATTCACCTTCTGGGGACCTCATTCTGCTTAGGCCTCATCTGCTATGGGAGACCTTGACACTGATTTAAGTTCCCAGATGGTAAAGATGGTGATGTGCACCGCGATTATACATTGTGTTGTTTGCCAATTTGGTGATATAGAGAATCTAAACTAAAAAAGATAAAAGAAACTTTCTAAAGAAGTTTCTAAAGAAATTTCATAATAAAGATACTTTCCTGGGAAGATGAGGCCTAAATAGAATGAGGTTCCTAGAGGGTGAAATTAGTAATGCTAGCCCACTGTGCAGGGTAGCGACAGTAATTCAGCCTCTGGTGACCTCATTCTGCAAAAAATATCCAACAAGATAGGCATCAGAGCTGAGAATCTTTTCTCAAACTGAATCCCAGAAATTTCCCACCTGCTCTAAAATTGACAAAGCAGACATTTCCCACCCGGATATTTACCCACTGGACATTTCCACACTTTATAGATATTATTATTTCTCAATAATAATTTCCCCAATGAGACATAACTAGTATTAAGTCTGCAAATAGTGTGTCTGTCAATTGCAGAATGAGTTTCCAGAGGGTGAATTTAGTTATATATGCTATCCCACACAGTGGGCTGGCACCACCAAATTAACCCTCTGAGGACCCCATTCTGTTTAGGCCTCATCGTTGTTTTAGTTACTTTTTCCCTTCTGGGAAGTTTCTATATCCCCTAATTTGGAGAAGATAAAATGCATAATGAGTGAACATCACTAACTTCAACTGGGGAACTTCAATCTGAGGCAGACATTTCTCCACCTTGGTATCAATGGAAAAAAATTATATGAAACCGAATCAGATGGTAGTGCATGTAGTATATATATAGGTAGGTGATTTATACCATAATCCAGACTGCATGGTCATGTCTGACGAAGAGGTTATGACCGTTATTCCATTTGTTTTACCATATCGGGAATAGATTAACAATGAGGAATTGATAAATAATGAACGGTCTTTATCTTTATTGTTCCATGCTGGATATTAAACCAAGTCTTCTCGGTCGAAAACAGATCGGGATATCAGTTGGGTTGATGCTGTTTTGGACAGAGTCCCCTCCCATTAGTCTTCTATAATGGACTTTACGCCCAGAATCACATACAGGAGTTATCTTGCTTGTATATCTTCGGATTAGTTGAAATGAAAGCTTTGCGTATACTAACATAGAGGGTAACCTTTCCAAAGCATGATGATGTCAAACATGCGTATATCAGATGTCCATTAAATGTCAAAGCAACAAGATTTATAATTAACCCTTTACCCAACAGAAGGGCCCTGTGCCAATGCATTCTCTTATATATGCGAGTCGACCATAGGTCGCCTCGCATATATAAGAGAATGCATTGGCTTAACACATTAAAAATTATAAAATTGTTAAAGAATGTAAGAAAAAATGATAAAAAGATATTTTTTTTAGGCCAATGCATTCTCTTATATATGCGAGGCGACCTATGGTCGACTCGCATATATAAGAGAATGCATTGGCACAGGGCATAACTGTAATCATCACAATGTGGTCAATGAGCCGGTTCCAATGATATCCATATTTGTATGGTTCTATTGAGACAGACCGAAGATATTTTAGGCTGTTGAAGCTTTATTTGGCTGGTTTGTTGGGTAAAGTGTTAAACAAAACCTTGTTTTGCAGAGAATTTGAATTTGTTGTGCAATCAGAAAATACATGACAATAAATTATCTTATCATCATTATACTTTTATCTATCAAGGTAAGTGATATATTGTTTTGAAGACAGATTAATCGCGGACATGTCAGATCACATCACATTCATGGGTTAACATGAATGCACGGGCTCCACCTGTCCATTACAGAAGAGTACAGGGATGGGATTCGCTCAAAAAGCAGCATCAACCCAACCGATATCCCAAGCTGTTGTGGACGTAGGAGACTTTATCTCAGTAGATATAAGTAATAAATTACAATGCTTCTGAACAAGGATACACTTTAATACACAGTTTGTCGCTACCACGATTATTTCTGATGATTTTCACAATTTGAAATGAATTTATCATTCCAAGAAAACATTGCCAGGATTAAATTATATAGGCTACATCTGGAGTTGTATTTCTAAGAAACATCGTACTTCAATGATTGACCAAACATTGTTTCAAATCTGTTGGTCAATATTGCTTCAAATGATATTCATGAGTTGACATTGATCACTTGTTGTCAAATGATTCCTTATTGTGT
The DNA here is from genome assembly GCA_032622095.1 of Siphonodentalium dalli. Lineage (NCBI taxonomy): Eukaryota > Metazoa > Mollusca > Scaphopoda > Gadilida > Siphonodentaliidae > Siphonodentalium > Siphonodentalium dalli. The sequence goes on along the minus strand of CP136062.1, from coordinate 129,887,654 downwards.
TCCCTATAAAGTGTTTGCGTTACAATCACAAATTCTCACATATGAGTGGGGTGGGGAAATGTCCGGGTGGGGAAATGTCCAGATACCTTCAAACTTGTTTTGAAAGACACCTTTCACTAACTTGATATAAGGGCTCTCAACTGAGACACATCCTGTATTTCTCTATTTACATGAATCTTAAGAGTACTTTATTCTTTTGTTTATATTCTTACAGGTACCTATTGTCAATGAAAACTTCATATATTCATCAATTCTGAAGAAGAAGATGGTTGACATGGATGCATTTTTATTCTGATGACCATGTTTCGTGAGACCTTATCAGCTACCTACCTGCCTCAATTGTCATTTCATTTCATAGTGGATGTATGATAGTTTCATATCATTTATATGGCTCAATGTTACAGAGGCAAGCACTGTTTTAATATATGAGATCAGTCAAATTTATTATTAAGCATCATTTAAGTTATGGATGATTGCATAATAACTTAGTTATAACCCCTGTTACAAAGTTATAGGGGAGGGATACATAGGAATCAACATTGCCGTTTGTCCATCTGCAACTTTGTACGAGCTTGTATTCCAACATTTTTGAGTAAATTATTTTGTGTCAACTTGGCAGAGATATTTAGTACCATCGGAACCTGCGATTATGAGGTCTGTTTAACTTTTTTAATGGAGTTATCCCCCTTTTTCGACTTCGAAATTTTTCACAACATGCATAATTTTGTCCAAGCTCCTATTCTTACATTTCCAGTCAATGTTTTTAAAGCTTGGCACAGATATTAACCCTTTACCCAACAAACCGGCCAAAAACGGCCAAATAAAGCTGCAACAGCCTAAATTATCTTGGGTCTGTCTCAATAAAACCATACAAATATGGATATCATTGGAACCGGCTCATTGACCACATTGTGATGGTTACAGTTATGCCCTGTGCCAATGCATTCTCTTATATATGCGAGTCGACCATAGGTCGCCTCGCATATATAATCGCCTAAAAATTTTACAATTTAACAATTTTATAATTTTTAATGTACTGTGTTAAGCCAATGCATTCTCTTATATATGCGAGGCGACCTATGGTCGACTCGCATATATAAGGGAATGCATTGGCACAGGGCCGTTCTGTTGGGTAAAGGGTTAAAGACTATCGAACCTGTCACCTGTGCACATACGATTATGAGTTCGTTCTGAAATTATTTAGTAGATTTTATACCCCTTTTTCAACATGCATAATTTTTAACTTGTTTTCCTTGTGTTTTTATTTTCTTTGAAAAGCAAATATGATAACATGGCTACCCTTAATGTAGCCCAGTTGCACTGTGGGATTATCCTTAGTCTCATTGGGATAGTCCCACCTGTAGTTTTGTTGTGGTTGTCATATTTTTATGTCCATTGGATTGGTGATACAAGTGATAAGATTATCTACATTAAAGGTCATGCACCCATACTTATGCTGAATTGGTCGTTATCCCAAGGTTTTGTGACTTGTTTTACCCTATGGCAATGCATTATCTTATGTATGCGAGTCTCCCATGGGAGCCTCACATATATACTAGTAAGAGAATACTTTGGCTAACAATATTTAACTTGACCTCATAAGCCAGTGCAATCTCTTATATATGTGAGGCTCGCATATATAAGATAATTCACTGGCTTAGGATCTTTAATGTTGCACCAGCGCACCTCCCTTCATGAAAGGCTTAAAGATGTTGAGACAATGGTTGAATTTAAATTGATTGATATTCGTTGATTTATTATGGCCGACACAATAGCCAGAGATATGGCCCTTGCTGGCTCATGAATCTGAAAATTCATTTGTACTTAAAAGTGAAACCCATCCGGACATACCATTTGGAATATATGTGACATAGAACTTGCTTGGATTAGATCTGATTGTGTGGGATCCCTATAAAAAGATTATTGCGAATATTTCTTCCACTAACTGGATCCTGCTTTGAGAATCACACTCCAGTAACTGGGTCCTGCTCAGAGAATTGATAGATTCCACTTGTAGTTTGTGGTTTGTAGCTTGTAAGTTAAATGACAGCGTATCATTGTAGTGATACTGAATAAGAGAGAACGCAAACAAATAATTGCAATTATGGAAAGTCTTGTTAACCCAATTTCAAACAACTCTTTGGCAATATAATAATACTGTATATATATATAGCAGATATGGCACAGTAGCATGTTATATATATACGTCTCCGAAACATGCTGAGCATTGATCTTTGAACATGTCTGGGACTATACAACACCCAAGGCGCCTATTTTTAGAAGCAAATTTAAGTTTTGAGACAGTGCACATTTTTTTGGTATTGGGTGGGATTGGAACCCCGGCCCAATGACGTTGAGCGCACCTTGCGACTCAAAAGTCTGACGTCAATACCACACGGCCGCTCTGGTGGCCATGTGGTATTGACGTCGAACTTTGAGTCGCAAGGCACGCTCGCTGTCATGGGCCTGGGTTCGAATCCCACCCAATCACACAAAAATGTGCACTGTCCATGTCCGCAAGAAACATGAATTGTATCATTGTGTCCAAGCCTGAATTTATTGTGTCATTTGCAGAATGAGGTCCCCAGAGGGTGAATTTAGTGACGCTATCCCGCATAGCGGGCTACATCAATAAATTCACCCATTGGGGAGTTCATTCTGCCTGCTTAGGCCTCAACTGCTACAGGATACCTAGGATCAGATTGAAGTTCCCGCGTTGAGTTGGTGATGTACACCCATTAGTCACCTCAATTATTTAATTTATCTTCTGCAAATTAGAGGATATAGAAACTGAATAGAAGGGGAAAAGTAACTAAAAACAAAGTTAATTTGAGACTATAGATTCTTCCCAGAAGATGGGGTCTAAGCAGAATAAGATCCCCAGAGGGTTAACTTGGTGATGCTAGCCTGCTATGCCGGGGTTCTTGTGTTCTTCCAGGCTTAAGTTTCTTGCAGACACAATCAAGTCTGAATTTAGTGTGTCTGACATTAAATGTTTAACGTGTTTCTTTGTGTGCCATTTGCCCAGTGTGTCTTTGTCTTGCATTTTTTATGATAATGTTTTATTGGTTGAACATATAGAGTGTGTTAATGAATAAATCTCCAGATTAGCAACACATGAAATTGGTGATGAAAAATAACATATCTAATGAAAATCAATGTTTATTTTTTGAGTGATTTCCACAACTTTCTTTCCGGAATCATTCTGTAACTAATATTTTTCGAATAGAACACCATCTGATATTTCATTTCGATTCAGAGATTTGATCATATAGGATTTCATCTAAGCAAGTTTTCCAAATGATTATAACAGTAATGACCCTGGCTCAACGCAAAATCTGAACCTTGGGTCATGTATATGTAACATAATACACTCAGAAAATTTACAACACCGCAGTTTGAAAATTTCAGGCATGTTCACTTTTTTCATAAAAATGGACGGTCACTTCCTGTCTGTGTTGGACATTTTGTAGCCATTGGACATTTGGTACCAGGATTCAAGATGTTTGGCACGATGGGTATGGACATACCATTCTATTATTTTATTTGGACGATTCGTAACATACATCTTATAAGATTATTATGAGTGTTTACCGGATAATTCTGAAGATTCTTTTATTTTAACCCCAAATGGCACATCATTCTGTATACTTTGCATATTACCATAGTATTATAAATTGTTCCTTGAATTGAATAATACCTGCTAATGTTGATTTGTTATTGGAATTTCGATCTATTTATTTATTCCTGAAAAAATGCAGTCCACAATAGGGCCATGCGAATCGATTCGATTTGATGCAATTTGGAATCATTCGTCTGATTCGATTCGATTTGAATTGTATCGACTCTTGCTAAAAGTAGTTATATTTTACAAATACAGTGTATCATATAAAATGTATATCCAAATTGACATGACACACCATAATTCTTATATATTAATTAAATGTAGCAACTCTCGACTGTGAAATCGTTTTAGGTAGTTGCGTCCCGAATCGAGAGTTAAATATTTACAATTGAGCGTAGTTCAGATGATGTTTTCTATGGAGTGGTACGGTCGATTTGCTTGAGATGTTCGGTGATGTTAGTAGAATGTTACATTGAAAACTAACTTTGCCCGTCAAGAAATATCAAACTATACTATTCATCACGTTGTTGCGGGAGATTGTTGCCAATAGTACAATGAAAATAGTCTGTTGATTAACTCCGCATAATGCTGAGTAGCGGCCTGATTTAATGTTGACTTAAGTATGGCACATCTCTTGTCTCATTGATAACTGTAAATATTACTGTTATGTTGAACAGTACCAGATTTGTTATCAGATTTGTCAATCTAAACTGCCCTTTGACTTAAGAAACGCTCAGTGAACATGGGACCCTTCGATAGAACACATCACAAAATTTATTCCAACATATAAGAAGGTTTCAATCGCCTTCATATGATCATATCACAAACTGAGCATGGAAACAACTATTTTTTTTTCATTTAAAATGAACATGTGTTAAATTTGTTACTATTTTTGTATGAGTCTATCATGTTATTAATTATGGCTGTGTCCATAGATGCATACATATGTGTGTTTTATTCATGATGTTGAATATGGTTTTTATTTTTGTTTCATTGTCATATGTAGCTACAAAGTAACACACTTCATAATTTACACAGGTTGTATTATATGAAATCATTTACATTTTACATTCCTTATACATTAACATTTTATTCATTTCATACATTTACATTTTCATTAGTTCAGACCATTGCCAGTGTGTTAGCATAACACTATTTATTAAACAATTAGCGAGTCTTGTTTTGTTCGTTTGACCTTCAATATTATGTACACATAACCTGGTTGGATGATAATATAAATATATCTATTTCCAATTAAAACTGTTGATATCACCTCAAAAAACTTTGATTCCAAAGTGATCGTTTCTTTAAATTCAGTAAGTTTTTCTGTGGCATATAATGCCCATACAAAATATATCCCATTTATGGACGATCTTGATTCCCAAAACCGGACAGGAATGTGACAAAAGCATCAACTACTAGGTGTAGTTAGAACACAAGAATAATTTCCAAGCTTGCAAATAGTATGTCTGTCATTTGCAGAATGAGGTTTACAGAGGGTGAATTTAGTCATGCTATCCCACACATCGGGCTAGCATCACCAATTTCACCCTCTGAGAACCTCATTCTGCTTAGGCCTCAACTGCTATGAGAGACCTATATAGGATCAGATTGAAGTTCCCCAGTTTAAGTGGTGATGTTCACCCATTAGTTACCTCGATTATGCATTTTATCTTCTGCTAACAAAGGGAAATAGAAACTTCCCAAAAGGGAAAAAGTAGCTAAAAGCAATGTTAATTTTGAGACTAAAGATAGTTCCCATAAGATGAGGACTAATCAGAATGAGGTCCCCAGAAGGTGAATTTGGTGATGCTAGCTTGCTGTGTGGGATAGCATCACTAAATTCACCCTCTGGGGACCTTATTCCGCAAATTACAGACAAACTATTTGCATTCTTGCTAATTTCCAACGGAAAATGGGCCCTTAATGGGAGTATATTAGATTAAATTGCTTGTCCATCATTCTATACTCATATATACATATCCGTCAGTGCATATATCTTCGCTATGGATTATTGGATCTTAATGAAATTTGATTTAAAATTTAGCTACCATTCTGCCCATAATATTTCAATTCGTCATCGTGAGTGAACCCAGTACCTGGAACCAATATAAGCCAACTCAGTGCCCATGATGCAACCTCCGGTTACTGCCTGGTCCATGGCCAATGATACACCACATTAGAACCTGTTCAAGGCAGATATGCTTTATCTTTTGCCACGTGGGTGCAAATTGAAACCCAAATAAAAAAGCAACGTCAATAGTTTCCATTTATTAGACAGAAACTAGCCAAATGGACGTAGAACCGAACCAAAGATAGGACCCTGCATTCCTTGCCCCGCAACTCCGAATACAGATGACATAGGATTGAATCCTCGAGCAAATGGCTGCATGAAGGAGGAGCCCATCGGAGAGAAGCCAGGAAACGAGATGGGGATACCAAGGCACCGACCCCGAACGCATTGCAGGTGTGGAGAACCGCAGCCGATCCGTCTGTTAATGCACTGGGGTGTCCTCTCACAGGTGAAATAACGGTCGGGGAAGAAGTCGCTTACGGCATCTATATTCCTGTATCCCCCAATACCAAGGTCTGCAAACGGGGCGTGATCCACTGGGCCGAAGGCCGTCATGGGGTAATCCCTGTTTGGGTTGACTCCTCTCATTCTCTGTCCATCGCGGAAGATTTCCCAAAGACAGTCGTAATATGAATGGACGAAGAAGAAAATCGGATCTCTTGTCGATGTTTCAATTCGCCGCATGTTGCCGCCGATCCATATATGGACATTGTTATGGATCTCTTCCAAATTCGTTGCCGGGTTAGCAAATGGGTTGGAGATGTCTTGCAACCGAACTTGAGTCAGAATGGTGTTCCTCTGTTGTATGGACATCAGTCTTCTTTCGGCCCCGACGGCTCGGGTCACCAGCCCGGTGGGTGACATCCAATTCGCAAATGGGCCTGTGACGATGGGTCCGTTTCCGTTTCCGAAGAACATAGGTGAGAAGAGCGATGACGCTGCTCCGATTGGTTCATCCATCGTGACATCCCAATATGGTATAGTGACATTACGATCAACCCGCCGCATAGCGCTCTCAAATCTGTAACATAATATGTGGCTGGTCATATGTGACTCGCCATATCAAATCCAGTCGTAAGTCGGGATTTGTTTACCCTGTGCCAATGCATTCTCTTATATATGCGAGTCGACCATAGGTCGCCTCGCATATATAAGAGAATGCATTGGCCTAACAATTTTAATAATTTTTTCTTGTATTCTTTAACAATTTTATAATTTCACCCATACAGAGCCCCAGACAAACACGAGCAGACGACACTCTTCTATATGCTTCTATATATGTGTGGGGCTCCATGCAGGGTAATGGATGTTTTTTTTTATTTTATGTCCTAAAAATTGTCAGAAACATTTATTTAAAAAAAATGATAAAACATTGTTAGGCCAATGCATTCTCTTATATACGCGAGGCGACCTATGGTCGACTCGCATATATAGGAGAATGCATTGGCACAGGGTAAAAAAAATCCCGACTTACGACTGGATTTGATATGGCTGGTCATATATATGCTGCGAATACTCAGTTCTAATTTTGCGTTCTCACTTTTTCCATCTTTGCAGTTTGTTTTACTTGTATGAAAATAACTACACTTGACACATACATGCAATTTGTTGCTTCTAGCATTATGTGAGCCTTTAAATACAATGACAAAGTTGTCCCATTCCAGAGATATTCAGTGGGTATACCGTCTACAGTTTGGGCAGGCAACATGTAAGATAGTACATGTACATGTAGCTTATTGCAATAAAACTGCAATCTTTGTGATTTGCATGGATACTTTATAGATGAAACAAGAGAAGAAAATATTAATTTCATATGTACTTTTATCAATCTATTTTGGTCCTCGATAACTGTGTACAATGTGAACAATTACTTTGTAAAATATGAGACCTGAAAATTATGTCACTGGATCTGTGTGCATGTGTCACGGGTGGAGCTGACTGCAACACATGGTCCAAGCAGGGTGGGTTGGATGTGTCTCACCCGGCACACCTGGTACACTGTAGACATTAACAATAGTGACATGGCTGCAACCAAAGTACTTGATGCACGAAGGCAATTAAAACTCTTGACGACATATCGGATGGTGCTAATAAACTGCGAATCTACATAACATTCAAGGAATGGTCACGTAACTTTCGTTGGCGATGGCAACACAAGTTAAAGGTACTCAACCCGATAAAACTCCTCTCAATTACTATTTCAATGGCTTCGGGGGTCAAAAATATTTGATTCGAGTCGAGGAAGTCACCCATCAAAGCTCAGATTTGTTAGATATCGATTTTAGAAATCTATTATTTTTCATTATCGGGAATTCTTTCTGGCCCAGAAGACAATCAAAAATTCGTTATTATTACCCACTTGATTATAGAGTTATCCATCCTTGTCCGTTTGAATAGAATTTTGGCGTAAAATAATCTCGAGCAGGTTACCAAATTGACGGCAGTTATCAGTACTCATCTCGAGAACATAAGAATTTTCAAAAATCAATATCTAATAACTCTGAGCTTTGTTTGATGGGTTCCTCGACTCGAATCAAATATTTTTTACCCCCAAAGCCAAAGAAATAGTAATATAGGACCCTCTGATCGGATTGTTGTTGTTGGAATCTGTTGAGATGGGGACCCTCTTTACGGGTTGAGTACCTTTAAAAGTAAGTGTATGTGGCTGAGCCTGACTATATGATAGGATGTAGTGTAAGTTACCACCATACAGAAATTTCTTAGAATCTTATAAGAATCTCATGAGAAATATATGCAAAGCAGAGAAATCTAACATGAGCCTTGTGAGAAGATGTTAGAAATTAATTTTCTAACCAAGGGTCTTACATGAGAAAAATTTCTCACGTGAGAAATTGAGATTCTAACGTGAGTTCTCGTGAGAAAAATAGAATTTGAAATTATCATCCTTATTTTTACAATTTTTCTGAGTTGTGAATTCTCACGTGATTTCTTATCCACAAAGAACTTATTTCATATTTTCAAAGTTAGCAATTATCACGTTAGATCTCATAAGAAATACAGGCTTTAAAATTGCATGATCTCGAATTGCAGAAAAGTAAGCTAAGTGTGATTTTCTAACTTGAGAATATATTAGAAATAGGGTAGAAATTTCTTAGTCATTGGTGGGAAAATGAATATCTAGCACATTTTGCAGAGAAATCTGATCTGATATACATCAGCTGGAGAATTCAAATAATTAAATGCGCCAAGACAGTTACTGGATGTAACCCATGCATGACAGTTGCTGTGCACAATTTAGACTGTAAAATCTTTATTTCGGAGTTAGAAGTTGCATTGAACTCATGAGAAGGGAAACATGGAGTTATATTATGGTCTGATTTATGGATATTCATTAATGATAAGTTCCACAACTTGGAATTCACACTTAGGAAAGTGTAATATTGATAGAAATGGCAGAGGGCTTTAGACCTCATGTAAACCTGGTTGCATGGCATGTTTTAAGGACTTGCAGTCTCTGTACGTGTATATGATTAAAGGTGATTTAAGTTTTATTTTCAAAAGTTATTAAACATATTTCCAGAATAAATAATGAAGGACCATGACATCAAATTATATTTTATTATGTTAGTTGATGTGGTTGCACATAAAGTTCTACTATTGTATGATCGACAGAATAAATGTGATAATCTATATTTACAAAATGATGAAGGAAATACAACATTTATGGTAGATTTTGTTGATTCGTGGAAGTGATTTTTGTAGTTATTTGGATATTAAACAAAGAGCAGTACAGGTTCATGTTGCAGTGTACACACATGCATTGGATAATTGGTTTATCAAATATTAAGAAAATTTAAGTTAACAGTTTACAGTGAGATTTATGTGATAAATACAGATCTGTACTTGTAAAATATAGATTCATCCCACAAATGCCCCATGTCTAACCTGTGTATACTTGTATTGTCCCTATAAATGTATACTAAACTGTGTATTGGAATATTTCTAAGATCATGACTATCTTACGAACAGGGATGCCAGAAGCATAAAGTGGCAAGGGGGAAAAACCAGTCGAAGAGCAGTTTATGTGGCCCCATTTACAACACCTATAGCTGGGCCAGGGCAATTCAGGGGAAATTCTCAATGACAGTTTTAAGTTTTTTCTAACCTGAAAAAGATGATAAATGACAATGTTAAATTGTTAATGACACCAAAATGAATTGGGTAGCATTTAACTTTTTTTCGGTTTAGATAGTCCTTATTTGTTATACTGGTCATTATAAATAGTGAAATATTTATGACGGGAATTTTTTCTCTCGTGTGAAATAATTCTTTCTTACGTGAGAAAATATTCTTTCTTACGTGAGAAACTGGTTTGTATCAATGAAACCAAAATTAAACGTCTATAGAAAAACATACCATAACCCCGGAATAGTTAACCATTGGCGTAATGTGGGCACTGTGCAGAATATGAACACCCCATGATTATTTTTGACTAACACCTTTGATTATTAAATTTCCATATACAGTAAGACTAAATCCTGAAAAGTTACCCATAATTATGCTGTGGTTAGAGAGTTGATTACTTGGGGCATTACTGTACATGGTCATTGCTAGCTGTTACCACTAACAATTGACAATATATTCATAAACTGTAATCGGTCGCAAAATGTTAAAAAGTTGACCCAAAAACCAAAAAGTGTCTATATTACCCTACGGTTGGGCAATATGGACAGCTGGCCTAAACAAAAATGCCATGGGCTGTTTAATGCAAATAGTAAATCTATATTTAAAAACAGGACAAAGGTAAACGGCACTTGCGGTTCTTTTTCGGAATAAACATCATTCGGATAAGAACACTTGGAATAAAGACAGGACCCAACCCAATTATACTTCCGGTATACATGCATATTTTATGATTATTGAAAGTGTGCATATTGTGACCTCATCTAATTACCACTTTAAGGTGCATTTCGGTTAATGAGATCATAAGCTAGTTTAGGCCATTCATCAAATGTCAATTTATTTTCTCTGTGTTGGCGTTTCCTACACATATCAGGTCCACATTAATCGCGCAAGAACAAAATGTGTACGTGTTTCAAGAAACAAGTGCAGTTTATTATATCCAGTTGATTCCTTTGGATTTACATTTTTAAAAGTTCGATGAACATTTTCGGGACTCTTGAGACGTTTAGTCTGCATGCTGCTTATATTTATATATTGGTATATGCGTGACATATATCTAACGTCGACAGTAGTCTTCGAAAAGAAAGTCCTCAGCCAATTGAAAATAACTGAAATTTTATAATTATAAACTGATCTATCCCATTGAAATAATATTAGTCCAAAATTAATTTACTAATCCAATTTTCCGCTTAAATTAATGACAAATAACGTCATGAAATTCGCAACACACTCGTAAAACCAAGACCCCATAAACATAAGCATTAAACGGACATGGCTCAATGCATGTAGCCTCCAATTAATATAGTAGTTAGAATTGGTAGGAGCGATTAGATTGGTCGATAAATACAGTAAATATCGATCTATAGTTGCTTATATGTGCTCCAGCAAGTTTTTATTTGCTTTCAATATTTCGCACATAAAAGGTAGACGCTTTTTATATTTACCATATCAGGAATATGCCTATATAGACCAACAAACAGCCTACATAGACCAATTACAAACAGCCTATATAGACCAACAAACATTCTATTTAATGATTTTGTTACTGTAGCAGAATATTTAGCCGAACCGGATATGACAAAAGCGAGAATAATTCAAATCGTCGAACCGCCAAGGGGCTTTAACCCTTTCATGCTGCGCTGGTGCGACATTAAAGACCCCGTATCAGTGCATTCTCTTATATATACGAGTCTCTCATAGGGAGCTTCGCATATATAAGAATACACTGCCTTACAATGTCAAGGTAAATAGTGTTAGGGTGGATACACACATGCATGTAATGTCTGTATGTAAAATACATGTATTTTACATGGCCACACCAATAATTGACAAAATTAATCACATGCGGGCGAGAGGTCAATTTCACCAGTGAGTAGTTATAAGCCATTATCAAACAAACTGCCATCAAGAAATTTCAGGCCAGTCATAAACATGTCTTCTTTCATGGATGCCGAAATGAGTAATTCTTGTCTGATATATGTTGCTGTTTTTCACGAGTTATAATTCATTTCGAAAAGTGGATTAGAGCCGGTCGATTTTATACTTGATTTGTTTCTGTCATTTCTTGGAAACAGGGTCATCCAAAACAAAAATAAAATAGGCAGAATTCTTTTATAGGATGATACCAGATGATACCGGCTTGTTGAGATTTCTCTGATAATTTGAGAGCGAGCTCATGTGATAGCATTAATTCAATTGGGATTGCAAATATTCATTATAGCGCCAAAAAATAATGCAGGTACAGCGTTGAAATTAAAAAGAGTGACACCCCCCCCCCATGTATATATATGTTTCTCAAGCCAAAGGTTGAACAAGCTCCTAACTGTCACAAGCTTGAATTATAACATTTTCGACCATAATCCATGATTGGGGGAGGGGCTGGTTCTCGAAAGCTTCCAATAACTAAGGGAGTTAATTGAATGTATCAGCCGGGATTATCTGGGCAAGAATTACAATATAATCTTTTACTTAAATATTCCATAGTTGTAAATTTTGCGTATACATGCATGTCTAACTGTATAACACAAGAGAGGAAAGGTGACGTAGTTGGGAACTCGTAGCTAGGCAACCCTTTCGCCGAATGAAGACAAACAGCAACACCATGCATTCAAATTTAAAGCTGTATAGTATGTTCATAATTATATGAATAGCATAAATTACTGCATATTAGATTAATCACTCGTAGAAAACAGACATGACTAAGATATTTATAAAGCAGGGTGTCAGGACTCAGGGTGTTGCATGCACACCCCCGTCGAAGAAATATGCAATGGTGAATTCGATAGCTTCTGGGATAATATAGCTCCCCGTGCATGTTGGGGGTCATAGCCCCCTGCGTTGGGGAAGAGGCCATCACTGGTATTAACATCAATAGAAGACTGACAATGATTTAAACAGAATGTCGACCATTTGAGTTATCGCGCGAATAATTATTTTAAGCGGCCTGACGACTTTGTCCCAGTCAACGGCTCTTCGGCGGTTTAGAGTTTAACTCACTGTGGTCAAACACAGTCGCAATGATTGGATTGTCAGCGGACACATATTACACGGTGTGTATGATCCATGTAAAACGCCAAATACACGATATTTACAGAGATTACACGCATGTGTGTATCCACCCTTAGGCCAACGTATTCTCTTAAGCGAGGCTACATATGGGAGGCTCGCATATACATGTATAAGATAATGAATTGACACAGGGTTTTAGCAAACTTTCAGGAAGCTCCAGTCACGGAAGAGTTAAAGTTTAAAGCACATTTTTGGAATCCTTAATATTCACTGTGGGCAAAGAAAGCAGACTTAATTATTCATAGGCGATCTTCTGATCATCGAAATCACAAATCCCCAGAACCATAACATTGAGCCCATCCCCAGTAATACTTAATTCTGTTGGATTAAATATTACTGGGGTGGGGTCAATTTTTTTCTGAGGATCTATTATTGAAATCTCGCATGAATGGACTCATACGTCAATTTTATTATGTTATGGTGCATATTATAAAGTCCTGTGTCGTTTTGACTCCTGAAATTATACCCTCTCGTTATATTCCGTCCCGGTTCCGGCGATTATAGCTACGTAGCTTGACAAATAATTTCACTTGGAACTGATATCCCACAAAAAGACTTATTAAAATCTCGGATAATCAGGATAATCAAGATTTTTCTGCAGCATAAAACAATGAATATCGAGTCTGGTTAGTTTATTCCTGATATGGTAAACGTAAAGAGCGTTATCTCATTTACTTCTGCGCGAACATTTTACAAGAGCTTCTAATTAGTGATTACTCATTAAGGGATGGTGATGATATTTCCACATATTAACATATCACCAAACCATTAAAGAAGAGCTGTCTAAACTCATTTTTTGCTTCTGTTATTGAATTATGGAACATTTCAATTCCAATAATACGTTCAAGTTGTTCGATTTTACAAATTAAATATGAATTTCGCCGAAATGAGCATTTCGTTCCTAAATATTATTGTGCAGGCACAAGATCAAATCAAATCATTCACCCAAAACTTAGAGCAGGCTGTAGTGATCTTAATGCACATATGTTTGGTCGATTTCTTACTGACGATTGTTCTTGTAGATGTGGCTATTTTTTATGAAGACATTGAACATTATTCCAAGCATTATGCACTATTCATTAGTCAACGGGCAGTTATGTATAGTTCACTAATGAACACGAATGTCGATATTCATATTAAGCGCTTACTTTATGGAAACAATTCCGACAGTGATGCAACAAATAATCATATCTTTAATATTGTCCATCTATTCTTCGAATCTACCAATCGGTTTATAATACAATGGAGCTTTCAACAGAGGCCACACCCATGCGGTAGTCCCGCCCACTGGTAAAAATACTTTATCCACATAAATATTGTCTGTTACCCGAGATCGACAACCGAAGTGAACACATCAGCACTTGCGCTTATGTTAACTAGCTGAAACAGACTCATGTATATGATTCGTTCAAATTTGATCTTTTAACCAGTTTGATTAAAAAAAAATATATTTAGATTCAAATTTTTTTTTTAGATTGAACTTTGATCTGCTGTTGAACAAAAACAAAATAATTTGTTTTTAAATAAATTTTTTGGTATTTTCTTTTTAGATTTTTAGATTGAATCTTTAAAATTTGTTTAAATTTTGTTTTACTTAAAGGGGTACTGTACGCCAATTTTAATAAATTCCCGGTAAAAATTGCGATCTAATATCAATATTATATTTTAAAATAACGTATTTGAGTCGACGATGTCTACTGAAAACGTTCCGGTTAACAGGCTATCATAAAAGTCAAATTGAATGATTTAATATAAATGAATTTATGGCTGGAGTCATAAAATGGCGAATTATGCCATTACGAGTTACCGTTCTTGAAATCTCACATGTTGGGTGTCTTTTATCGACGGCCGTTTACGACGAACATTATTGAGTTGCGAACAAAACATGTTACATGCAAAAGGAAGTCCCGCTATAACCAATTTGGAAAACAAGAGAAGAAACAAGATTCAAAAAACGTCAAGTATTTTTTATAGGGGGTGAGATTGTTCGATGGAAGATATTGCAGGCATCAATTGAACTTCCGGTTCATCCTGCAACCTGCGTCTTCTCCGGTGAAGGTCAAAAACATGGCGCGTAGTTTGAAATCGTAATATTTTTATTTCTAAGATCAATATTTTCATCGCTAAATTAGGTTTATACGAAACTCATATAACACGAACACAATCTAACTTGAATGTTATGTCAATGGGAGTAGATAAAAACATTGCCTATCTCTGTGTACAGTACCCCTTTAATTAAAAAAAAATTTAATTTAATTTAAAAATGTACTTTTTAGATTGAAACTTCTTGCTAAAAAATACTAAAATTTGAAGAAAAAAATTAAAACAAAATTTATTTGTTTCAAAAATTTAATTTAAAATATAAGTTCGTTATAACATCTGCCGTGGTACCCCGAGGCACCACACCAAATTTGGTTAAAATCGATCAAGGGCTCTGGAAGAAAAATTGCATACAGACCAGAACAGACAGACAGACAGATCACTGAACTCTAATATATCTAAACCAGAGACCATACATTCGTTTTGCCATTAAATGTGAAAATTATGACAAGTGTCATGCTAAACGAAAAACATTGTTATAATCACGGATAAATTTATAACATCATGCCGCAAATATAAATCTCAGTATATTATGATTTGACAACAAAAAAGTTGTTTGAATATAGCCAATTTAACACTGAGTGTATGCATTTATATAAAAATTAGGGTGAAGAAAGATGGCGTCGAAAAAATCTCCGCAGCCAGCGGCCGGCTCGGCATCTGATTGGTCGAATATATTCTAATAAATTGCCTTTTGGGCGGGACTACGCTGTGGGCGTGGCCTCTGTGGAAAGCTCCATTGAATCTGATTGAACAAGTACATATATTGTTTACTGTATCATCCCTCTACACCACACCCCTGTTGTCCCTCGTGTACATCCTTATAGTATGTAATTGCCCGATCCCCACCAGAAGCCGCTTTCTGTTGGTTTTTGTGTCTGGTCTTCCTGTTAACCGGACCCGGTGCTCTGTTATTTATATGACACTTATGCACAAATAAGCTTTATTTACACAAAAAGAGCACATAGAGCGTGGCAAAAAAAAAACGCTCGTGACATTCCCAACAAAGGGCCATAACTCTGGTAAACAAGGGGCGGGCGGAACCCAAATTCGAACTTAACCTGTATTTAGGGCTAGTAAACTCACATATCAAATTTCATTCCATTCAGTTCATACTTATTAAAGTTATCATTCGGAAACGAAAATTGAGGGCAAATTCCAACAAAATGGGGCAAAACTTTGGTGAAAATTGGCGGGAGAAACCCGAATTCGAACTTGACCTGCATGTTGTGCCAGTAAACCAAAATACCAAATGGCATACCATTCAGCAAGTTGAGACTATCTCAAGTTATCACCAAGAAACCAAAAAGCGAACGGACGAACAGACCAATAACGTAATCAAACTGGCATTTAAAACATATAGAAAATTGCTAGAACTTTGCCAAGTGTATAAATACAGAGCATATTGATAAGTATGTCGTGTAATTATGCCATAACTTTTAAGGACATATCACATCCCTCTTCCAAATTTGATAGACATGTTTAATTTGGAGCTTAAAATGAGCCATGTCCGTTTAAATGGTCATCGTGTTGAAGTAGATTTATAGACAAACAACATCTAAATATATCAAATAGTAGGATCTGTCTGTATATCTTTCGATTCGGATTTTTCTCCCAGACCCTTGGACCGATTTCAACCAAATTTGGTATGGTGACTCGGGGTACCATGGCGGATGTTACATCGGCGTTCCGAAATTTTGATTTAAGAAAACACACACAAATTAAAGATGGTCTATCTCTTTGTAAACATGTGTTATATAGTCACCGGGGTATATTTACATACACCTGATATCTCTTCCGATTTCCCCATAACGTTACGGTAGACACGCCCCCTTATTCAATGCGTTCATAAACCTATGGACGTAACGTGACGTCACTTTCAATGTCGTTCATAGGTTTATGAACACATTGGTCCCGGAAATCACCGGGGATTGTCGGACATTACCGACTGCTTGAGTATCTAGTCAGCCAATACGCCAAGGATTTGATAGCAAACAATATGTAGTCGGGGTTCACGATTGGATGGCAAGTGGCATCTAATCGCGAGCACGGGTGGCACGATATGTTCGATTGACTATCAGAATGTTGGTTATCATATATTTACATACACCTGGTATCTCTTCCGATTTCCCCATAGCGTTAAGGTAGACACGCCCCCTTATTCAATGCGTTCATAAACCTATGAACGTAACGTGACGTCACTTCCAATGACGTTCATAGGTTTATGAACACATTGGTCCCGGAAATCACCGGGGCTTGTCGGACATTACCGACTGCTTGAGTATCTAGTCAGCCAATACGCCATTTGATAGCAAACAATATGTAATCGAGGTTCACGATTGGATGGCTAGTGGCATCTAATCGCGAGCACGGGTGGCACGAGATGTTCGATTGACTATCAGAATGTTGGTTATCATATAATCCCATATCCCATAATATGTCAAATATAGCGAATTATCGAAATATGAAATACAATGAAAAAGCGAAATATGAAAATACAGCGAAATAGCACGAAAAATCGAAATAGGAAAATACAGCGAAATAGTGAAATAGGGCGAAATATAGAGCGAAATACAGAAATAGGAAATTATTTTTATAAACGAAATAACGGAGATATTTGAAAAAGTGTTTTCGACGAAATAACGGACATATTTGGAGAAGTGTTTTAAAGAGCGTAAGTATATAAATATAAATAATAAACGGCGGATTCAACGTGGTCATGGGTTTTGACCGCGGTCAGCAAACTCCGCATGAACCCCTTCGGGGTTCATGCAGTTTGTGAATTTTCTCGCGGTCAAAATCCCATGACCACATTGAAACCGCCGTTCATTTCTTATATATATACTATTAGATAAAAATCGAAGACCCCTGTCGGAAACGCTTCTATCGATTAATAGTGATTATATTTCGAATATTATCTGGTCTAAGAACGTGTGGTTGTTTTGCTAACGAACAATAGTGGTTATGGGCCTCTTTGTTCGGGACCCGCAGGCTCCTCTGACACTGGATAAACATACTCCCGAATTTTTCAGCTAGTATACCAGTAAAGAACACTCGTATCTAGATTAACCGTATATGGTAATAACGACGATCGTTTAAAAGTACAGAAAGTTGATATGTTACGGATGAATTCCAATGTCGCTAACTTACATCTTATACAGGTCTGAATGTATGATGGACCATTGTTTTGAACATATTTAAAATTATTATGGAATGTGTGCCTGTCACCATTACCCAAAGTTGCACACGTTCAGCTCATGAACAGTGATCATGACTATCATGAAAGAGTCAGGAAATGTTCATTGAAAATACTTACAAAATGGTGTAAACTCGATGCCACGGGAGAAAGGCTGGTCCATTGTGGGCACCGGATGCGAAGAAACTCGAATGGATGTTTGCTAATAGATCGTACTGACTCGGCAGTATTCGTCCTCCGAGCTGAAAAACAAAGAAATAACCAGCGAGTTGGAAAATAAGTCGCCCAAAGCCAACCGTGGTAAACTTACCATGCTATAAAGATTTGTGCATCCTTCGGAAAATTCGAGATTTTTTTCTTGCTATATTTCAAAATTGATTTCTCAAAGTATGTCTGAAACACTTTCTTGTTCTCCAATCTCAGACCAGAAGGTGATAGGAACACAACTGCTACATTTACGGCAGAGAAGCAAGATTTCCAGGACTTGAAAAACAGTCGAACCAGCACATTCGATGTGTTCAAGCGTCAGTACAATCGAAATTTTCAACAGTTGGAAATTTCATGCTGTGATAGTTTGTATTTTCAACTAGTAATTATTGAGTGTGTTTTTAGACCAACAGTCGAATGTTTTCCTTTCTGCCAAATTGGGAAATGAGATGGCAATAAGTTGCATGGATTTTTTCAACTATAGGGATCCATGTCAATTTGGAAATTTTGAGGAACGAGTTGGGAAATTGTACGGACCATTCAAATGCATATATTTAAAAATATAAGTATGAATATATCTTACCGTCTCTATTTTCATTCTGCGTATGACGTTGAATACGCGGTTCCTTTCATCTCTTGACAGGGTTCGTATCTCTCGTCTCATGAGCCTTGGGGTACCTGGGGGTGGGGGCCGTAGTAACCCCATTAGCCATGACCTAGCGGCCGGAGACAACACCAAGGGCACCAACCGAGGGGGCTGACCGTATGTCAAGGTCAACATTCCCAGAAGAATCACGAGACTGAACAATAATAGACGAGGCATCGTAAAGCCTGAAATGAAAATATTTACAATATTCTCCTGTAACGATAAACACGACAACAGTCCTGTATTAGTATTGTGTGTATATCGCGACATTCTGTCAGAATATTCATAATTCGTTTTGTACGGGTTTAGTTTACAATAAATTAATCCATAAATTATTGGTCTTGTTTCACTTCAATAGTTTTCTGTTGTCCGAAAAATGAAGGTGCATTTTGGATGTTGCCAGAAAAGAATCGCTACTAACGAAATATCCAAATATATAGTAAGCACAATCTATACCAACCAAAGGCGCAGCTCACACACTATGCAGCTCACATGCACATACCATACCGTTTCATGCATGCATTTCATACTGTCTCTGTAAACACACTGTGCTATATAATATGTATTAGTACGCATCTTCGTGATTGTGTCAGAAGGGCTACTTGTAAGTTCTAAAAGTTGTATCGTTTTGATGCATTACAACTTGTTTAAAGTCGACGAAAAATACGAAAGTTATACCATAACATCACACAAGGTAACTGCAAACTCTACCAGTTTAGTTGGTTCAGCTAATGTTCGTGTGCAACTATATCACTCTGAATGAGTTCATACCATACGGCCAATACCATACGGCTGAAATTTGTATACTCAATTACAAATCAGTCATTCCACAGGACAGTCATAGTAAACATATTGATGGTGCATACCTCACATAAAAAACACAATTTCAACATGCCTTGAAAATAGCTTTGAAGACATTAAATTAGGCTAATGCAATCAAATCATTAATATTCTGGACACTCGGATGAACCAAAATTATAAATCCTACAGTCATAGGGATGCATAATTATGTTAAAGGTATACCATAGTGTCGACATTTTAACGAAGAAGTCGGGCGATGAAGATGCAGTTGACGATGAGAGACAGTTTTAAAATATACTTTGATATAATTAAAGCCACATGGCCACAAAAATACACCTACTAATATTCGCTTTCGAATTTTCCCAGGTATCGAAATAGGTTGATAAATACTTGAACTACCATTGTCCCATCAAGACGCACTGTCGTCTGCTTATTTTTCATGAACACCCTCCAGATAAATACTAGAACATTCCAATGTATACTTTTATAATTGAGTTTGATAATCCATTTAATATCGAAAGGATTAAACTATATTTTACCTTAATTTCAGAATTATCCCAACGAACCCCATGCAAGTATTCGTAATTTCTTCTCCACATGTAACGATACTATGAATTCGCATCTCCCACACGAGATGTATGCCACTTGGTGACGGTCAAAATAGATCAATCGGCTCTATGATCCACTGACCTATGAACCAGCTAAAACTGGAGTGATATACATATGCCCGATAGCGACTAATTGATATACAATTATAGGTATGATACTTTTTCAACAAATAGCCGTTGTTCGATACACATTAAAATGTGTCATTTTGTTATCATTGTGAGATATTCACAAACACGACTAACTGGTCTTGGTCAACATATGTGACCCGCCATATCAAATCCAGTCGTAAGTCGGGATTTTTTTTACCCTGTGCCAATGCATTCTCTTATATATGCGAGTCGACCATATGTCGCCTCGCATATATAAGAGAATGCATTGGCCTAACAATTTTTTTATCATTTGTTTTAAATAAATGTTTTTTACATTTTTTAGGAACAAACATCCATTACCCTGCAGGGAGCCCCACATATATATAGAAGCATATAGAAGAGTGTCGTCTGCTCATGTTTGTCTGGGGCTCTGTATGGGTGAAATTATAAAATTGTTAAAGAATACAAGAAAAATAAGAGAATGCATTGGCACAGGGTAAAACAAATCCCGACTTACGACTGGATTTGATATGGCGGGTCACATATCATCATGTCAATAGGATCGAGGCAAATGTTCAAATCTGTTCATATTGGGCGGATTTGAATCTGAAATAAGCCCATATTGAACGTACATGTATACCCGTTATTCCGTTGAATGTAAGAGCGTGACTCTGGTAAGTCGTGTCGATGGAACATGTAGATTATGTATGTCAATATGGGCGTATTTCGTATGGAAATAGTTCAATATTTGACCGTTTAAAATAAATGCATTTTACGTCCATATAGAGCGTATACTGTGGTCAAATATTGCCAATATTAGCGTATTTCGCTAATTAAATAAGTCCGTTATGTGCTTATTTTCACGATAACAGGCTGGCATGGTAGATTACTACATGTATGTTGGTTGTTTCTTTGTATGTTGGAGTCTGATTCATCTGCATAAGCTGGCAGTTACTGATCTGAGATTGGTGTTTCCTACATCCAATGCAGTTCTGATAAAAATCTAATGTAGTGATATCCCAGTCAAATTAAAACACGGTCCCTTCTTCACCAATAAAACTGACAACGTCGCGATATGACGACGATAAATCCAAATAATCCAAACACATTTTGGAAGTTCTTCCCCATATTTCCAAACAATGCAGCCGATGTCCGAGTTCGGCTCTATCGGAGATTTTCATATTGACTGAGTAGAAAATACGATTTATCCAAAACAAATCCTGGATATATAGAGTTGTCTGAAATCACATACTATTCATAGTATTCCTGAATAAATCTGTAAGTGCTTAATCTCTATCGTGGATACGTACCCGTACTATTCGAACCACTTTCAGACAATAGCTATTATAACTTTCCAATAAACGTTTTTTGATCGAGACTCATCATATGTTGACTCCTGTCCTAAATCGGTGCAAAGACAGGAAAAGCAGGTGAAACCACCAGTTTAATTTAAAAAATTGTTATTTTAAACATATCACTCCCCATTGATCACCGATCAATCATCTATCTAATTGCTTATTACACAAAAAATTAAAAACGGGTAGGTGTTACGGTGGTCGTTGCGTCACTTAACTGGTGATAACAGTATGGGGTTCAAACTGAAACTAACGTGTGCATGCAATTTCTCACGTTATCACCTACTAGTGTGCACACCTGCGTAGTTGGCCCAATTTAAAGACTTAACCAGTATCAAGAGTGCACTTTAACCTGGGCGTTCCCATTGTTGTAGATACATGTACGCACTAACGATAAATCAAGAAGGTATGGTCCACCCTGGTGGTATGTGTCACTAAGTCTAGACTGACATTTTGAGATCTTAGACAGATTAATTACGAATATTATAGATATGATACACACCACTGATGGTGAGCCTGTTCACGCACGTCATTATGGCCATATTCACGCTACATTGATTGTGTAGCAATATTAAACGTAATTTCCGTGTGCCGCTTAAGATATTTATTGATCTTTGGTATTTATTAATAATACTTGCTTTACAGTCTCAGTTTACCCTATTTTTGTTGTTATATAACAAAGATAAACAAATGAAAAGTTCCTTCAATTCCCCCAATTGTATACCCTCAATTAAATTAACTCTTTGAACGCGAGCGGCCGGAAAACCGACCGCAGCGTGAACATTCAAATACCCGATCGGCCGGTATACCGACCGCCACGGTTTATTGTTTACAAACCTCGCGGTCGTCTGCTTCTCCAATAATTATGTTTTTGTTTGTGTCTTGTTGCTATTGCGTTTAAGCACACATCATGGATTATGAAGCCTAAAACATTTTCGGAAGCGAGGTGGTCCCGCACATTTTGGAATCGGACGCGGAAGATTTAGATGATGATGACTACGACAGTTGTGAGTTAGCATGTAGTGTGGTCGTCGGGAGGTTGAACCTGGAAAAAATTGTTATAAAGGTGGTTTTGGTTTCATTTTGCGCGCAAAAGTATCAGGAATAACATATCCAAAATCCGCCTTTGGGAAAATTCAGGATTCAAGATGGCGTCCAAGGTGGCGACCAACGATTATAAATATTCCCCAATCAGCATTAGTCCATTGTGAGGTAGGGGTAATGAGGTTGCTCTCGTACAAATGTCATCACGTTTGACAAAGGATTCCACGGGAGTCACACTGACCAAATATCAGTCACAGAGTCAACAGATGGCAACCAAAATGGCCGCTAAAATGACAATTATTTATTTTGTTTATTTTGTTGATCGAAATCAGCCAGTGATGACCAGTCACCAGAATGAGAAATACTTCATGATTTCGACACTTGTGTGTCAAATATATCATTTATACTCAGACCTCATCCTCGTCATCTATCAGAACCTCTTCTGAATTCATGCAGCCCTCGCCACGACAATCTCCACAAGCAATAACACATTTCAGACCATGTTTGCGACATGTACACACATTGGTGTCACATGGATTTTTTGATGACATCTTACACTTGCACCGTACAAACTTGAGCAATTCGTCTGGGGCTGCATTCTGGTCAGTCATGACTGGGGAAAGATCCACACCACGTCGTTCCCAACCCCACCCCTCAGCATTCAATACGTCATTATTCAGTGTTCTCCAAATCGTCACCTGGAGATGAACTCTGAGACTGTGATAGTATGCCGCTCGTTCTGTTGGTGTGAGTTTTTGGGGCTCTAATGCAGTCTTGCTAGAATATACCATATCCATAAACTTCGCATACTGAAGTGTATTTAGATAATCTTCTTTCTTACCACTACACACTACAACGAAGAGCCTCATGCCGGCCTCTCCAATGTCTTTCTGATTAGCACTAGATTCCTGCATGAGTGATGATATTTTGCGAACTTCAGCAGACTCGTTTATCTTTCTGACGATACTTGTTTTCCCATGTCCGAATATTGCAGAGGTGGTGTCACAGCCTCCCCATGCATGTGCAAACAGGATATGGGAAGTTGTGAACTGTCCAGCCTTGCGCACGATGTCACCGATTCGCCATATGGCAGCACTGTCTTTGCCAGATTTCCGAGCATCAGATTGGAAAAATATTTCGGCCATGTTGGATTTCCAATGATGGATCAAAAGAATAATCACACATGTGTCGTCCGCAATAACTCTGACGTTTCTTCCATGTGATGCAAACTAGGGCATGAGAAACTATCAGAGTATCTGCGTCACCACTGTTGTTGTGAACTGCATGCCCATCACCCGATAAGAGGCGGCCAATCAAGTTGATGAACTGACTTTTGTTTCTCTCATTTGTGGTGCATTTTCCCCATCGTGTTTTCACCAACAACGTGTACATCACCATGTTGCACGTGTGAGGCTTCTATGTCATCTTGTTCCAGTACCGATTCGATGTCCGCTGAACTGCCGTCCTTTTCAACTGGGACAACTTCAGCTATCAACTTATTGAAAAGCGCAGCCTCAACTAGGTAGTGACCACGCAATGCCCTCGACACTCATATATCATATGGGTCACTGTGTTCTGACCGTACACTTTCTCCAAAGCTTATTCTAACCTCGACCCCTTCATCATCGAACCGATACTCCCCACGAAGCTCATTACAGTGTGAAATCCGCCCAACCTACACACTATGTTCATCGACTTAGAACTTATGTTTACAGCCTTGAACCACAACGGCTGGTCGTAAGTGATACATGGCGTGTGGATGTTCAATCTACGAGCCTGTTCCTCAACGTAAATGAGTGTAGAATAAATGCAATCGTCATCTGACGGATTCAGATCGATGATGGGAAGGAACAGAACATCTTATTTCTCAGCGGTCAGAGTGTCGTCCTGCGAGTAAGCACTTTGCTTGAAACCTGACCAGTTCGCGCTAGGTTTTTCACTCTTACTGAAATAGCATGCTGAGTGCCACAGCAGATATGTGCTGAGGTCAGATGGGAGGGTATAGGGTGTGGCCAAATGAAGAAGAGGTTTCAGTTTGATATCGGAAATTCCTTTGCCAATAACATCAACATATTGGGAGATGGACACTCCTTTGTTCTTCACGAGATCATCAACCCACAACCGCTTTTGTCTCATGATTACACGCGATTTCATGTTCAGTGCTGATTGATTCATGGGTGCAGATATTGCAATTATCCCCATTCCATGGAAGGTCCCCCTGCCATCTAGAGTTGCTATGTTGTGGTCGACATTATCTGCCACCCATTGAACGAAGTCACCGGGTGCATAATCAGTTAGTATTTGACTGGGCGTTTCGGTCTGAATGACGGATTGCTTGTACCTCTCAACTTCATCGTGGGTAACAGAGAATCCCAACCGGGATAACTCGTTCACTAGCCATTTGGAACCAAACACATGGTCAATTTCTACACCCAGTCCAAACAGCGTTGGTGTTATAACCGAACGTGGACGAGCACACTGTACAATGGAATGACCGATGCTATTATGCTTGACATCGGACGGAATTAAAATCTTTAGTAGGCTTTGCAGGTGATTCGGGGTCCAATTTCGCCCCTGACTAATACTAGATATAGCGTCACTGGGTGGATAAGATTCGCAACTGTAATTGGCATCCCTTATTTGGGCTTTTATTATTCTTGCTGCAGTCAAGACAATCCTGTCTGCCTCCTCATCTAAATCATGTTTTTTTTTATCAGTGTACCACTTTTCATTCATAATGAATTTGGCCATATTTCGAAAACAAACGACATCCTTCCGTCCCTTAACCTCGGCTAAGAACATGAATTCTGCATAGTATTCCTCTAAGGTACCTTTCAAACTTTTAATAGTATAAACCTCTGACTCGCCTGCGAATTCAACCATTCTGGAATGTAACTCACTAACAGTGTACAATTCAGCACCAGCTTCTGTCTCGAGCGAATTACAAATCTTTTCGAACCAATGTTTCATACCCTGATCTGATCTTCGACCTGCTTTTCCTTTCTCGGGTTGACTCACATCCTTGCCTTGCAAGAATCTAGTCAGACATCCGTGGTGGTAAACGGCCTCTGCTGCTACCAAGTCAATGCACCCTTGCATGCGCTTCTCCACGTCACATGCTATTTAAAGCATCCTGTCTATGCGCACAGCATTGTAAGAACTTGTCCCTGAAAGGGATGGTCTCTACTTTGCTCATTGGTGTGGACCTATATGGGTGTCTAACATCAGTGCTTGTATGAACTCCACATATGAAGCAGTCTTCTGCTATATTGATTGGCGTTGCATCAGATCGTAGTCTTTTCGCGTCTGAAACCACCAAATTATCTTGTGTCTTTCTTTTTGTGTCGGTAAAATCTCTCCGGCAACCTGCATGCACCAGTACTTTGTCGTCAGGCGTCACCTGGCTGCGCGCGGTGAGGTATTGTTTCAAATTAGGTCGCCCCCGTTGTCCGCAAAAGCTTATGAGAGTCACAATACCTTTTGTCCCAACCTTTACCGGTGGATCATTAACAAAACCAAAACCGCATATGACACAGAGGTCTTCAGCTGGGCTAAGCTCCTCGCCGACGGTACGATTGCAGCCTTTATCAACAATGAGAAATGAAATAGAGCGAGAATAAATATGCAATAATAAAACAGAACACGAGAACAATGAATGAAGCAATCAAATTAACCAAAACAAATCTCCTGCGTACGTTGTCACCGTTAGGTTTCAACAGGAAACATGTGTCTGACTCCTAAAAAAGCTACTTTTACAACTTACAACTTTTCACAATTAGAGATACAAAATCGAAGTGATATATTCGAAACAACTGAACAATGTGACTTGTGGTTTCCACAACTGCAATGAAGTGCGTTATGTCGTTCTATTATAACGCTCTTTATCACTGGAGCGCACACATGGCTTATTGTAGTGTTTTCCTCCAACGCTCACAAAACGCTCTTTATGTATGGTGCGCACGCATGCCTTGGTATATTACTCAACGCTCTTTATTGGTGGGGCAAATATGGCTTACACTGTGGTGGGTCATGTTATCGTATCATCATATGACAATTATACAATTATCCATGCGAAGTTGCCACGCATAAGTGGTTTGCGAGCTAACACAAGTAAACTGTTTGTATTTATCTGCATTACGAAATTTTGTGGCATAATGACGAAACGTCCTGTATTCAAATGACTGTAAAAAAAATTCCCCAAAGCGGATTTTGGATATATTGTTGTCCAAACATTCCCGGTCAAAATGGCACCAAAACTGGCTTTATAAAAAAAAAATCTACTTTCACCCTCCAAAATCACCACAACGACTATACTAATGGGATAATGAAACCATAGTGACACTGGGGGTGATTCAGACGTCAGTCGCTCCAGCAGCGGGTGGTGTTGTTTCAAGTACAGATGCGGCAAGAGATCAATGTGTGGGGCAGTTGATGTGTTGTGGAAGCGGGCGGAGCTTATGACGAGATAGGAGCGTGGCTTCATACCTGCAATTAGTCACGGTGATCATAATGTCCATACCTGGAAAAGGGACGCAAATTCGTTTGTTATACGTACCTTTACACAGAAAGAGAAGCCGGGACCAAAGAATGTACCAAGTTCAATAAGTGTGGATAGTACATCCCAATGTTGACCACTTAAATTTATTGCTGGATGTACTCTGGCAGTTGATTGTCCAGGCTATGGTCTTACTATCTCGTCCAAATACAGATACGATAGGCGAGAATCGCATGCGTTTTGATATGTCGATGCCGTCTGGAGAGTTTGGCGGGACCAGCATCCCGTCTCGATTTGCTCAGTCTACCCTTGATGCTGAGCAAAGGGAACGTACTCTAGCGGAGTTTTTTTAATGTAAAATATGGAATATAGTGGACCATAGTGTGTATGTGTAGGATCTAGTGAAACGGACATCTTGTGTCGATTAGGGGAAAAACAACATATTTCTTACGTAGCCGAAATATTATGTATTTAGGGATAGTCTGATCGTGCTGCTAAACCATATATAGGGCGTATCTATAGGCCTTTGTGCAATATACAGGCCAAAATAAAGGACAATATTTTCAAATATCTATAGGACCTATATATATGATATCGTACTGTACCAATTCTTCACATTTTATCTAGATTCTAGATTTTGTGATAACTATGGACATATCCAATTACATATGCCTAATATAGCATGCAGTGCATATTTGTCCCTTAATAATGCACTATTTAAATACTATGAATTTATGATACGCATAGGTCTACATCATGTATGTACAGTATATGCCTTATTGGGGGGGATCGATATAGACGACTGTCATGGCGGCCATTTTGGTTCGACGGGAGGCGATAAAAAGGAAACATTTAAATTGAGCAGTTTGTGTTTATAAAATATTGTTATAATTGGATGACCATTCGATTTGCAAAGAATTGCAGATTAAAATCTTTGGAAATTCAAGACGACTTCCACACTTCATGACCATTGATTAATTGTTTGGGATTATGCCTACCTAATAATTAACTGTCGTAGCCTATATATTTAGGCCTATACAACTTCTGATATAGGCTAGTGTAACTTAGTGTAGGCCTGCATAAATCTCGATCTAAACTTGAATATTATACTATAGACATATATAGGCATATCCTATGTGTTTCCAACATGTTACCGGTACTATAAGGTGGAAAGTGAAGGCATATATGTGTTCTAATCACATATCCATAATCGCTCTTTTATAATTTATGAAATAACACGTAACGGTTACCTATACGATATATATCATCGATTGTCCCATCCACCACCCAAAACACTCCTTTAAGCGATCAAAACTATTGTATAGGTCTAACTAATTGTGGTGTCACACAAAAATAGTCATCATGCATTGCACTCAAAACTTATCATGTGCGTTATTTCGGAATGGCAATGAGACGGTTGCGCATCTCTTCACTTGTTCGCGATACAATGAACAACATATCGCCACATCGGGTATTTTGGGACCAGCATGATTGCGGAATCCAGAAATCAAAATGATCTGTGCATCTACTCCACTTGTCAAACATTGTCTACACAGATACTTGTGCTTATTAATCAGTGTGCGCTCTTTATTGGTTAGTTAATGAAATAGAGTTATCTATCCATAATCATATGTCGCCACAGCGAAATGGGACGAGGGTAGTATATACGGTATATCGTCACATTAGGTTTTCATTTTCTCAAGTACATATAGGGTATATGTATTTTAAGCGCGAAGTTCCAATAATATAGACAGTAGTGCTATTGATATAAACGTGTTTGTACTAGACCTAAAACTGATTTGTATGCACTCGTTTTATGTGTAGACAGCTCGGGTGGAGTAGATTTTCATGAACGTAAATCGGGGTGTTCAAATTTGTCATGGTTTTCCTTTGCTATGCGATAGTATATATCTCTCTCAAGATATTGTTATTAAATATATTGTGTTGTTATATTGTCTGGTTTCCCTGGAAGAGCCCATTAATGTGGTTTATTAAAAACAAAGACAAGTAGTCACTTTAATATATTATTATTGTTTTGATTGACGCATGTCTACACATGTCTAGACAAGTTCCCAGTCATATGGTGACAATAACGAAAATCACCGTGTATATTGATTTGCGACAGGGAACTGGCTATGCAAGTCACAGCTTGTAAATGGTCATGGAAGTAAGGTTTTCGTACTCAAATTTAATTTCGTACCTGGAATAATCTCATTCAGTATTTGTATAAATAACTGTTGATAAACTCTTGTCTTTGACATGTAAAACGAGTATAACATATTACTGGGTTACACATATTATATTCACATGCAATTCCTTAAGCCAGAATAAAACAAATATGGTGATATGTATTAAACAAAGGAATGACATGAATTGGGTACATTGGCAAAAACAATCATTCAATGTAGGCCTAGTGACAGTAGTGTACGTGGCCCATGTAGTTTTTACAACATCCGTTTCAAGCATGGATATTCTTTTTAAATCAAGAACTATATCATCATCTGGAAAATCAATAACAAATAATGTCACCTTAAAAAGTGCCTTAAAATATATTAAAAAACGAAAATTAGAGGAATGTGAATCAAGTAGTAGTACTAGTAGTACCAGTAGGCCTCTGCCTCCCTCTCTGGATCAAAATCAAGTTGATGCCAATGATCATGATGGGTGTTCTGAAACTGATCATCATGTTATTCCTAATCCTATCGACTTGCCCGGTCCCATCACGTACCAAGAGAGAAAGGAGCATGAGGTGGAGGGCTGGAGCTCTCAGCGTGAGGCAATTGCACATAGTTTTATTTGTTCAATGGCCCCAAGTTCTCAAGGCCTAAATGGTGATTGCTGTGAATGCATGCAGCCCATCGAGACAGACAATGCTGCAATGTGCAACGACTGTGACCCGGGCTTTCTGTTTTGTATTCAGTGTTGTGTCAGGTTGCACCAACATGTTCTATGGCACAAGCCACAAATTTGGAAGGTACCTTATATTAATAATTATAATTATATATATTATACTAGCCGATGAGCCCGACGTTGTCCGGGCTATTCAAAAACCAAATTTCAAGTCCGGGCTATTCAAAAACCAAATTTCAAGTCGATAGCTCTACCCGTTTCCGAGATCTCGTCTGCGCATGCGCTGCACGGGCGTCGCACGGGCTCGCCAATACGACAACGACGACCGCCTGGTCAAACTACACTCACGTACCAAGTTTCGTCCCGATCGGTCGAGAATCGTAGATTTGTATTAATGACAGACAGACAGACAAACATACATACATACAGACAGAGGTCTTCAAAATATATATGAGATAGTCCGAATCGTACTGAATATTATCATAATTCAGTACGAGTTTTTATGGTGTTTTTAATGGTGATTCGTGAAAAATGGGACATTGCCTTCCCGCTTAATTACGGAAATTTGCAGCCACAAAACGGGACAAAATCTTTTTCTCTGTATTAGAATTTTCCCCCTGCACTATTATTCGGGTCTTCACTTTTATTTGGATCCTGATAGTAACAAATTAAATGTTGCATAATAAAGGT
Organism: Siphonodentalium dalli; assembly: GCA_032622095.1. NCBI lineage: Eukaryota > Metazoa > Mollusca > Scaphopoda > Gadilida > Siphonodentaliidae > Siphonodentalium > Siphonodentalium dalli. The sequence continues at coordinate 129,856,661 of CP136062.1, read as the reverse complement.
CACACAATACGATCTGTCATAATGTATATCATTAGAATGAGTTTTGTCTTGTCAGTTTCACAAAACATGCGATCGAAACAAACAAGATATTTATTAATCTAGATATACTGCATGCCATTTTATCCCGCTTCGGTGTATACTTTTTGCAATGTTCCACATGATATATATGAGCCAGACACACACTGCAAGCCTCGTGTCTATGGCTCAAATATCTTGCTCCTTGGGCAAGAGTCCCACACCACAACCAATATATAGGATAATAATAGCCTCGAATCTTGACCATGTCCATCCAGCTGATGGTGAGCTGGTTGTATACTCGATTGGTATGTCAGGAACACTGTGCCAAGGGTTTCTGAGAAGTCAACTGTACAGTATCAATTGTTGACGAAAGACGATGGACAGACGGACGACAGATACCAAGAGATGTCAGCTAAAAAAGAAAACATGAATGTGTTTTAGTAGGTTCCCTGAATTATGTTATTATTTCCAAGAACCTGACGGTGCTCGGGTTGTCGCAGTCAAATTACTTTTGGTGTTTTAAAAAAAAAAACATTTTAAATGTTTTTTTTATTTACACCTCCACTGCAACTTCCGCTATGAATGTGTCTATCCTGTGTTAATTTGCCATACCGAACCGCGCTTCATACTTCCAAACCGCGATTCATTTTTGCATGAACGCGGACCGAAGTGTAACACGGTTTGCCTCCAGAAATGTCAACATACGCGTGGAGTCGACTGATAATTGGGCGTATTTAACATTTTAAATACAATTTTCGCGGACATATTGTACACAAATAACAGTTATTATAAAACTCCGATATAAAATAATGTACATATCCTAGATTGCACTCATATGTATCATTAAATAGCTTCGGTTGTGTGAATCGTCGATAAATACTGAAATATTTGTCAACAAATAAATTCTTACCGATCAAGTCAGGGTGTATCCAATAATGTTCCTTATTGAGTGAGAAATGAACGGCAGATTTTAACAGAAAGCACATCAAGGAGTGTGGACGATTTTACACTCCAGTTTCCAATTAAATCACTAAGCTATAATCAATTTTATTGACCATTATCCGTATTTCCGAATAGGTTTTCCGTGCAGGATAAAAAGACGTCTGCTTGTTTCAGGCAGTGCACCTGCATGAAATGGACACACAGCATGTATATTCATTCGCCTCATATCCACGATTATGAAATCGACAAATATATGACAGCACTTAATTTCATCACAGCTAATGAAAGTTACAAGGTCATGGCAAGCAAATAATGTGTGTTAATTTCTCTTGTTTGAATTGGGATTTTTAAAAGTACATGTAGGCTATACGATGTCCAATTCTTGATTGTCCTGTACTGGGCTGACTTGGTCAACGTCAATGTTTACGATTAATATATGCTATATTATTATTGACATAATACCATGTTCTAAGTAACTGTGTGGCGTAAATATAAGAAATGAACTTTTGTTTTGTGAATATTAAAGATGTATGAACGCGTTTTGGGCCGAAAATTCTGTTACGACCCAAGACGCGTTCATACATCTTTAATATTCACAAAACAAACATTCATTTCTTAAATAAACCCAATTATACTGAGTACCGCAAGTCTGCAACAACCAAAAGTGCATGGCTGCCATATCCGAAAAAGGACTAAACTCTCACAAAAATTATCGGATTAAACTGAAAGTCGAACTTAACTCTTTAACACTTAATACCTTTCCCTGTTCGACACCTGATGACGGATTATGACGTCTCCCTGCTCACTGATGATGTAATGGGTTTATTGGAGGGAAACATTGTTATAATTACTCAAATTATTGTAACCAGAGCAACAACATAATCAGAGAAGTCCAAAAGTCTGGAAACATGTCATCAAGGGATGTTTTAACATATACCTATAGGTGTTCTATGTTCCTCATATGGGTTCGATGCTAAAATGTTATAGGTATACAGAAGACCCGTCATAATCCGTCACTAGGTGTTAAAGAGTTAAGCTGCATTTTGATATATTAAAATAATCCCCAAAACAAGTGTTTTTCAAACGAGAATCGAGTCAAACTGCAAACAAGGTTATCGATCCTCTTTTGTCTCACTTCACCACTGCAACACTGGTATTTTCGGGCAGATTCTGCCTATATTAAAGCCACTGATTAATCGATTCTGAAAATCCATATAAATCGTGACAATTCAGCCTACCAACAGCTTATATTTATGCTTAATAGAAGAGAAATAATATACATATCTCCACATGTTATATATTAACTTATTTCAGGAAGACCATTATGAAGAGCTAAGGATAGCGACACACCTTAGACTCAATAATCATCCTTGTGCATCCGCTTTCAAAAAGATGATCGATGTTGTAGACAACCAAGGCAAGTATATATCACTAGCAGGGAAACCCGTCAGCCGACGGCTGGTCCCAAAATCTTTGGGCGAGTTTAACCTTGAGCTATTTGACCCGGAGGCAAGTTGACACCCGGGCATGTTGATATCTGTGTACCCGATAACAATTTTTATCTACCCAGTTGTGGTTTGGCCCGATATACGTTCACTATACGTCTAAATTTGTTCTTTGTTATCTATTAAACTTTGTGACGTCATAACTTGAAAACACGATGTCGGATTCGAACAAAATTTCACAGAAACCTTCCTCGGGACAACATGATATTATGTTCCAAGTTTGGTTCAGTAGTTTTCATGGCCATCGATTTATACAATACAAACAAATAAACAGACAGATCTGCTCAAATATATAGTACTAGCAGGTTAGCCCGCCACCGGCGGCTTGTCCGAAACATGACATTTTTAAATATATATTTTAAATTTTTAGCTCCACGCGTTTCAATAAGAAAAATTTGTACTCGGTAGCTCCACCAGTTTCCGAGATCTGGTCTGCGCATGAAAATTTGTACCCGGCGCAAGATACATTCACATGCCAAATTTCAAGTCGATAGCTCCACCCGTTTCCGAGATCTCGTCTGCGCATGCGCTGCACGGGCGTCGCACGGGCTCGACGACCCGATAAAATTTGTACCCGGCGCAAGATACATTCACATAGCAAATTTCAAGTCGATAGCTCCACCCGTTTCCGAGATCTCGTCTGCGCATGCGCTGCACGGGCGTCGCACGGGCTCGGCGATCCGATAAAATTCGTACACGGGTCAAGATACATTTACATGCCAAATTTAAAGTCGATAGCTCAACCCGTTTCCGAGATCTCGTCTGCGCATGCGCGAAGCTGGCGTCGCACGGGCTCGGCTAACCGGTAAAATTTTTATCCAGGGCAAGATACATTCACATAGCAAATTTCAAGTCGATAGCTCCACCCGTTTCCGAGATAACGCATTCTTTGTTTTCCAATGAGTTAATTCATGGTACCCGTCCTAAACCTCTGCATAATATTTCGAGCTCTTAGATCAATTCTGCCTTTTTAATCGAGATAATTTCATTTCGTCCGCGTCCGTATTTCGGACGCATGGGGTCAGTCGTTTAGCCACGTCCATTGGAATCCACTTCCGTATTTCTAACGCATGTGGTGTGTCGTTTAGAAACGACCATATCAATAAAGAGCGTTAGTTACTAAAACCTCCGTATAAGGTATAGATAAAGCGCGTTGTTGCCTTAACCCCCCCCCCCGAAGTGCCATTGCGGTGATTTGGGAGTGGATAAAGGGTGCTCAGAGCTTCTCGAAAACCCGACTACGACGATACCCGTGGTTTTTACATTTAGATGGGAACTTTGAACTCAATCGAGCGAACCGTTTTCAATTCTATGAAGTATATATATATATATATATATACGAAGTCTCAAATTATATAGTATAGAAGACTAGCAGGTTCACCCGTCACTGACGGCTGGTCCCAAAATATGTGGGCGAGTTTAACGTGGAGCAATTTGACCCGATGGGGAATGTTGACATCGATCAGGTTTACTATGTACCCGATGGACCGTAAACCCGAAGCTTGACCATTCGAGAGAAACTGCTAAAATTAACACACAATACAACAGCGATACAAATTATCGATTAACTAATTAGAGCGATACGCATTTAAACTATACGCCTATATTTCTCTATTAAACGTTCCCGACATCATAACTTGAAGGCGCGACGCGACGTCGGATTCGAACGAAATTTCACAGAAACCATCCTCAGGTCAAGATGATATTATATTCCAAGTTTGGTCAAAATCGGTTCAGTAGTTTTCGCGGTCATCGATCAATAGGGGTGACTAGTTAAACTGTGAGGATGTTCTTTGAATATTATATAATAGTTCGCAAATCTATGTCGAACTTAAAGGATCTTCATGCTAAATTAGGTGCAAACATAATACTACTTAATAGCACATGTGTTTATAACATCTCACCATGTCAATAATTTCCTTTGAATTTGCAGGTCGCATTCATAAGGATGTTACTGCGACATTTTGCAGATGCGAGGAGATGACCTGCCAGTTGGTCAGGAAGCGCCTCTGGCCATCCTCACCACAATCAGCACAGACCGCTTACTCCTTCGATTTTCTTGAATGGCTGCGAGCCTTGCAACTGGAAGCTGCAGTTTCCACCCAGGCGTTTATCGCAGCAGCTGGGATCAAAACGGATCAAAATGCTGAAAAAGTAGGAATTATTACATGGGCATGCCTATTCTTTAATTCTCAAGAAAAACTGATGTTTTATCTATCTATATTCAAACTTTACCTATATTAAAGGGGCATTCTATCTTTTCTATAATCCATTCAGTGACAAAAAACAATCATTTTGGCATATACTACGGTTCAGAGTGATCCATAATTACCGAAATATGATCAGTTAATGTTTTGTTTATAAATTCCAAGGCTTATTTTAAGTTCATTTAATTTTTTTTTTTAACAAAATTCTGCCGAAAAGGTAAACAAACTTCAAATAAGCCCATATAGGGCTTATTTGGAATTTATAAACAAAACATTAACCGATCATATTCCGGTAATTATGGATCACTCTGACCCGTCGTATATGCCAAAATGATTGGTTTTTGTGACTGAATGGATTATAGAAAAAAAGTTTTTTTGTGTCGAAGATAGAATGCCCCAACCACGATGTTTTATGATTCGAACGATTCACTTCATATCTCTGAATAGTATATTTGTGTTTGTTCGACACCAGATCAAACTTTCTGTGTTATAATGAGACAGACTGTGTCGTTTGTTCGTTACCACATTTCCACTAACAGAGTTCCCACCAAGCTCTCCCATCTTCATCATTCCTCAACGCGATGTTGACTCAATATTGTAGGTATTCGAAATATCATTGAATCAGTCTGAAGATTTCGAATCTCGAAGCTTCGCAGGGCTCTACTATGTAACTAGTATATTTTATTGTCATGCATTTTTAAAGATAGTCAACTTGTTCATGGAGGGGGCGAGCCTCAATGAACAAAACATTTTTTAAATAAAAAAAACATAATGACGTCAGATTCAATGTCTTTGTTAATTTCCCGCCCTTTTCTCGCAATTATGGCGAGATAAAAAAAACTCTAGGGCTCGAAGCAGGTCCACAAGAGCACTTTGTTCGAAGTCGGTCGCCAAGAGCACTTTGTTTGTAGGCCTACGCTATTTAAAGTAAAAAAAATGTCGCCATTTAGTCTTCAAATCAATGTAGGCATATCACGTGATTTTGCGGACGAGATTTCGCTAACCTGGGTACCCTAGTTCCAGTTTTGCTAACCTGGGTACCATAGTACCCAAAAGTATGGGATAACGACCTGTTCAGCCTTACTATACCTTTAAATTGATTTTTAAATGTGCAAAATTGTTGTTTTCGATGGAATAAACTAGTGGATGAGCCGTATAATTTCTTACTACACCTCTTAGAAGCAATGAAGATAAGGGAAACAAATTTAGTAGGGGTTTAACAGAAAGTTTCTGTATCACTTCACATTTACAAACAATTTTCAGCACACTCATCCATTCCTCATAAGGAGCGGTTGACGATGGCTGGTCAGGCGTATTCAAAACTATCGACATCGGGAAAAAAGGATCTGCGCGATGAAATCCCCGATTTCGAAAGGATAAAAGACGAGTCTATCAACGAACAGTCGGTGGCCGCGTACACCAAGAAAATGGAAAATAAAATTTGCAAATTGGTGAGTTAATAACAATAAAAATAGAAATATCATCGAAATCAGCAAGACTCTGTATTGGAATGAATACTGTGGGTCTGGGTTCACCCAGACTAATACCTCCCATATTATTGTTGAGGGTAAACATGCGTTACTATAGCACTATACCAAATATATATATAGGTTATTAGGACTGTGCCCAGTACTGAATTCGTATTCGGTCGAGACCGTGTTTCCGGTGGAAACAAACGCATATATATATATGCGCATAAATACAGCGAAAGCTATAGAAAATACCCCGTCGGGAGCCCAGTTTGCTGTGCCACGAGGAGTACGTTAACGGCTGATTAATTTCAACCAATCAGCGACGCTCTGATTGTTCAGTCACGTGAAAAGCTATTTTCTGTAAATAGTACATATCCATAACATACATGCAATACATAGGCAAAAGCGATCAGAGGACAATAGTCCAAGATTCCTCTTCCTGTAAACTTAGTTCTTATATCTGTTTACAGTTAGAGAGACTTGCATACAGGTATTAAGCATTCGTATCGAACACGGAGACTATCATTGTTTTTTTACAAAAATAATGGATATTCCATGCTTTGTCATAAAAATCTAACTTATGTCGGGGATAGCTGGATTATTAATAGTCAATTTGATACAAAAAGTAAGACAAACGGTGCCATATTACCATATCAGCGACACTTTTAGTAGAGTTTTAATCATGTTTGTTTTGATTTTGAAGCGATAATTATATTCATGACGCCAGAATCAACAACCGCGATAGGTTCTATTACGCTACAGTTGTGGCCGACGATGTCATTTGCATATTGACGTCACTAATGCTATTGTTTTAGAACAAACAAACAAACAAACCGTGTGGTATGTCGATTAAAACGGCGATAACTACGCTATTAAATCGGGGACATCGATGTATACATGAAGATAAATGGCCACTCTTTCGATATCAGTAATGATTTTTTAAATATATTTCATCTAAGCTTATTTTAGTGAGAAAGTCCCGCGACTGTTTAGGTGCAGTCAAAATGCTAGAGAGAGGCATGCATGGCCCATGGGACAATATCTGATGCTCCCCAGTAAATATCATATTATAAAAACAGGGGCGTCAGAGGCAAAATCGGACTAAGAGGACAAGTGCTAATCAATTAGATGATCCGTTCCTGTCATTCAATTAACTGAGGTGATATTGTTCGTGATAAGGCCTAACAAATTAATACCTTTGTTTCCGCTGGCGAACTGAGAAAAAAAATAGGGTAGGTAGGTAGGCAAATTTTTGTTTGTATGTCAAGTCAATGTTCCAATCATATGATTGATTGTCCAAAGAGTTTTCTCAAAAACGAATTGTTGCTATATTAAACCATCAGGGAAAATCCCATACGAAAGTGTATCTCCATTGCTATAACCATAGACATGTTCTAGAAACAGAAAATATTTAAAGTGACAGTTAACAGTTTGAAAGTGGAAAAGGTAAACAAACTTTCAAATAAGTCCTATATGAACTTATTTGGAATTTATAAACAAAACATTAACCGATCATATTTGGGTAATTATGGAAGACTCTGACCCGTCGTATATACCAAAATTATTGGTTTTTGTCACTGAATTGATTGTAGAAAAAAAGTGTTTTTGTGTCGAAGATAGAATGCCCCTTTAAGAACTATGTTACCCGGAATTTCCAAAATTTTGAAAAAAAATTACAACAAATTTGTTTAGATAAAAATTTAGATTTGGCTTCACCAAACTGTACATAAACATGATAAAACACCATGTATACTAATTTTGAACCTAAAAAATGTGAACTTCATCTCAAAATTTGACTTAATTCTACAAAGTAAAATCGAAATATTTTTCTACCGTGTATATTTAGATTTTACATCCCACTGTCGATTTCCGTGCTGTGTCACAGGCTTAAATTTTATGAAAATAAAATGGTCAAATGCGCTGAAATGTTAGATTGCCACTTCAGATTTACCGGATAATCGTACATACCACATACATAGGCATCGCATTCATGCACATTTATGGCAAATAGTTGCTTCTACTTTATCGTGAACAATACATATCTCAATTTCTCAAAATCATTTCAGGAAATCATGGCGTCTTCGCGAATCTCCCGGGATTTCCCGAGATTTTATTCAATTTTCAAAAATTGGAACCGGAGTCGGATATTTGCTTCCCAAAAAAAAACGTTGAATCTGTTTGCCGGCCGCTGCATATAAATATGGGAGACCGGGGCTAGTTGGAACACGGGCGATAACTCTTTTCGCGGAGTTAGTGCCCTTTGCATCCTTTTTTGTTCATCCGAGATGGTTGAAAACGCCGAATGAAAAGTTTGACCGACTCAAGTTTATTTGCCGCGAAGAGGTGAACTGATTACGACAATTAGACACATAGGCCTACTCGGAACCACGCAGGTCTATAAAATATGATTCAAACTAATAAAATCGGATCAAGTGTTAACGGAGAAGATGGTTTTGGGTCCAGATCTATAAAAATGTTGAACAAAATTTGTAAAATGTTGAAAAAAGTTGAAAAAGTTGTAAAAATGTTGAAAACAAGTTTTAAAAATGTTGAAAAAAGTTGTAAAAATGTTGAAAAAAATGTTTTTAAAAAGTTGGAAAAATGTTGAAAAAAACTTGTAAAATCATCTGGTAAAATTGTTGAAAAAAAGTTATAAAAATGTTGGGGAAAAGGTTTTAAAAAGTTGAAAAAAGTTGTAGAAATGATGATAAAAAGTTAAGAAAAATTTAAGAAAAATTTGTAAAAAAGTTGAAAAAAATTATCAAATAGTTGACAAAAATGTTGACTAAACACTCATTCGATGAGCATCACCCTATGTCTTCCACCACGACGCCCACTAATTACCTACTATATAAGTCACTGAGGCGACTGGGCTCTAATTATAACTGAGGCGACTGGGCTCTAATTATAACTGAGGCGACTGCGCCCGAGGCGACGCGGCCCTGCCTCCCGTGGCGATTGGGCCCCGAGGCGACTGGTCCCGTTCCCGTTCCCGTTGCAACGTACCCCGGTCTCCCCTAAATGCGATTTCCGTTTGGTTGTTTGCGTTCGCTTCGGACGATTCCAGCTTTTTTATCCGCTCAAATTTATGTGACCTCCTTATGACAATAAAATCAACAAGAAACACCACGTTTTAAATCGCTGATGGCTGACATATTGTATGATTATCGAATCTCACACAATGCGGATAACGTTTAATGTTACTGTAAGTTCATGACTACACTGACCGATTTCACGATCTATCTTGATTTCGTTAGTATGTGGCCTCAGTACATGGCAAACGGAGGCGAGAAAATCCGAGATGTGGTAAAATATATGATAGGCTGCCTTCAAAATATCACAAGTTTCACCTTTTTTTGTGACATATTTTTGCCACTTTTGCATTGTATATAGCGTATATTAGTTAAATTTGGCAACATGTATTGATATTTGTTTGCATTAAACAAAAAATTGAATCGATTAACCCTATAGCGCATGCATTTTGAAATTAAAAGCCATAACCCTGGTATGAATGACCATAATGTGAACAAGGGTTATGGGGCCAGAACTAAATTTGACTTTGAAATTTGCTGTTTCTCATTTCTGAGGTAAGCACATGGAATTTGAAACTGGAATATGAATATTTCAGGGGAATTACATTGTATTAGCATTCAAAATGACCAGGTATGATGTTAGATCATGTTTATGTATAGTTTGCTTAGGCTAAATTATATTTTTAATTAAAAAAATTTGTTGTAATTTTTTTCTCAACATTTTGGAAATTCCGGGTAGCATAGTTCTTAAGGTGATATATGTACATTTACATGATTCATATGCATTCCCATGCTTGATGAAAAATGGACTCTGGTAATAATAAATACATTATGATGCATGTATTCTAATTGACCTTCATAATCTACAGGTGAATGACCTTGAAAAAAGGACAGACATCAAAACAGGGGTGATATTCGTCGAGGACGATCGCTGCGATGTTGGTGGTAGCGATATCCTGTTGCCACATTTGAACAAAACAATGTTCAGGATGGAAATGTACCGTCATGTACATGGTAAGTGGGTTAGGATATTCTGTTAATTAAAGTCCCCAAATCACTTAATGAAGGCATTTCAAGGCAATTATTTAAAAAAAACAGTCTTTGTTGAAAGAAATATTAATAGATTTTAGATATGTTCGTCATAATAGAATCAGGACCATATCCATGTCATATTAAACATTCATGTTTGCGATCCAGATTTGTACGATTATATTTACAACCTGTTACAACCCCCAAAAATTATATTTATACTTCAATTGTACACAAAATGCCCAGATTCAACATTTTCCTCCCACTGAACGAATCATGGTCGCCCACAAGATCCTAGGTCCTACAGTACCGGACGTATTTATTTTCCCCCAGCGGAAACCCTGAGATATATAGATATATATATATATATATATATATATATATATATATATATATATATATATGCAGTATTATAAATCTGTAAAACAACATCTCATATTCCAGGGAAGGATCCCGAACCGAACGTTGTAAAGGGAGAGCACAGAAAGGTGCCGCTTTGTGGGAAAGTAAGGCAAATGATGCACATGAAATATAGTGAGTATCAATATTAACACCTCAAAAAAAGAAAGTCTCCCCTTAACATAATGTGTAATATTTCGAAAAGTATTTATCACATTTTATTGAAATTTACCAAGGTGGCTTATTGGAGCTGGAGACACAATGTGTGTCCAAATTACAGCTTTGTATGTATAACCACCGTTCCTCGAACGGTATTTATCAGATTTTATTGAAATTTGGCACAAAATAGTTGTTTCGTTTTTGAATATTTTATTTGTTTTAGGTTGCTTTGAAAACTATGATATTTGATTGTTTTTGTGCGTGATATATGTAAGATACAATACAACTTATACGTTAACATACCCTGACAGATGTGAACATGTGCTTCTTTGATTCGTTGCAAACTGGTGACTGAGACTGAACACAAAATATCTTACGGAAAATCCTGAATGCAGTTCTTACTTAAGTAGTTCGGGAGCCTTCATGTGGCTACACCGAAATACCGTCGGTGGGCATCTAAAAGGACGTACCTGTAGTGATAAAAGCACTACAGGTACATCCTTTTGGATGCCCACCGACGATATGAAATTCCCAAAAAAACGGGTTTTGCAAAAAAATTATCCAAAATCAAGTTATCATCAGAAAACCAGAAAAAAATAGAATAAAAACTGAATTTTCCAAGTCGAAAAATGACCATAACTTTTACAAAAATTATCGGATTAAAACGAAATTTGACCTGGACCTGTATTTTGATATATGAAAGCCACAAAAAAACGGCTTTTACAAAACAATAATTCAAATTCAAGTTATCAACCGGAAACCATAAAAATAGAAGTTGAAAAAACAAAATGGCCGACGGCGGCCATCTTGTTTTTCCGAATGACCCCAAAATCACTCATTCCCATCTACATGTCAATGTCATCATTCATGAAAAATTTCAACCTGATCGGACAAATGGTACGACCTGTAGCCTGCGCGATAGGATTTATGTGATGATCGATGAAGCGGTGCGGGCTGTAGCCCGCGCGATAGGTTAGGACGGACGGGCGGACAGACAGACGGACAGACGCCGGACAACGCGCCATGGCAATAGCTTTACCTGACCAGTCAAGTTAAGCTAAAAATCAAACAGACAAACATTTGTTACTTATATACAAATTAAATTTATTCCTGTTCAGCTATTGCTCTTGGTGGGACCGGACAAGAAAAGCCCCTAAAGCGCTTCCCCTTCTCCAAAATGATGGAGAAGAACGTCAGTGTGAGAGGTTGGCCCTTCTCGGAATTCAAAGCCCCAGTTTGGTATGGGAGAAAGCAACTCCAGAAAATACTTAGCCACAAAGACACAATTAGTGTTACAGGTAAGAACTAATGAAGTAAAATGTATTTTCCTTTGCATAGACCACATCAAAACTAGACTTTTAGAGCTTGACATATTTTGTGACTTGATGGTTATATATGTTTACAATGTGAAATTTTGTGATGATATTGGGTGATAAATGCGACTTGTAGCTTGTGTGGAAGGAAATTGAAGTGTAGACAATCTCTCAGATTCACAGGCTTCCACGCACCCGATGAAAATAGCTTATTTTTACTAAATATTGAGTAGTCGTTCACCAAGACTGATAATTTATTGTATGTCAAGTCAATGTTCCAATCATATGATTGATTGTCCAAAGAGTTTTCTCTAAAACGATTTCTAGAATTGTTGCTATATAAATACCAATACAAAAATAATAAATATTTTCGTTTCAATAGTCAGAAGCAATTCGGATTAGGAAAAGGTAGTCCGAGTTTCTTTAGTCCGAGAATCCAATGACTGTCTATAGACAGTCAGAGTGACATACGTGTGTTTGTGAAGAAATGTTCTCAATGACACGACCGTCATTGTTTTGTTGACAAATAAAGCATGTTCCATTAGTTATCATAATAATTAAACCAATGACAAAGATAACAGGGATATTAATAATCATTTTGACATAAACAGTAAGACAAACGGTGCAATATTACTCATTTGGCAATACCTTTAATGCAGTTGTTGTGGGTTTTTCAGGCGACTTCATAAATATTGATGACGTCAGATTATGTGTGCTAAAGTATACCAATGACGTGATGCGATATGATGTAAACAAATAAGAATTCTTATCGTTTACCTCTGCAAATGGTCTATAATTTTATTAATTCTGATCACTCAATCATATAATTGGTATTGAATTGTCGGGAAAGGGTGTGTCTTTCAATGTGGCTTATTTGTTTTATTAAAAGTTTTAATATGTTTCCGTAAAACGACCCACACTTCGAGAGGTGTGGAAACCCAAAAAAAACATTCCATTGGAGTATATGGGAGGTGTCTCTATGTGACCCTATCCCATGGCATTCATTATGTCTAATATCACCTTTAAAAAACAATTAATTTCGTCCTAAAAAAAAAAGAATAAAAAAAAAAGTTTTGCCGACCGACCTACCCTATTTTTTTCCAGTCCGTCAGGGAAACAAAGAGCTCTATTATTTTGTTAAAGGGGCATTCTATCTTCGACACAAAAAAACTTTTTTTCTACAATCAATTCAGTGACAAAAACTAATAATTTTGGTATATACCTTTTCCACTTTCAACTGTTTGAAAGTGGAAAAGGTAAACAAACTTTCAAATAAGTCCTATATGTACTTATTTGGAATTTATAAACAAAACATTAACCGATCATATTTGGGTAATTATGGAAGACTCTGACCCGTCGTATATACCAAAATTATTGTTTTTTGGTGTCGAAGATAGAATGCCCCTTTAAGCCTAAGCAATATTTATGAAGTCGCCGGAAAAACCCACAACAACTGTATTAAAAGTATTGCCAACTGAGTAATATTGCACTGTTTTTTTTACTGTTTATGTCAAAATGACTATTAATATTCCTGTTATCTTTGACATTAGTTTAATTATGATGAGAATTAATGAAGCATGCTTTATTTTTCAACAAAATAATGACTGTCGTATCATTGGGAAAATTTCTTCACAAACACACGTATGTCATGTCACTCTGACAGTCAGTGGAATCTCGGATTAGAAAAAAGGTTGAAACAAAGTTTTTAAAAAGTTTGCAAATATAGAAAAAAAAATTGGAAAAGTTGAAAAAAATATGGAAAAATGTTGGACAAAAATTGAGAAAATGTTGAAAAAAGTTTGGAAATTGTTGGGAAACAAAGTTGAGAAAATGTTGGTAAAATGTTGAAAAAAGTTTTTTTTTATTAAAGTTGGGAAATGTTGAACAAAGTCTTTTTTTATTAAAGTTGGGAAATGTTGAAAAATGGTTCGAAACAAGTTGGAAAAATGTTGGGAAAGTGCTGGAAAATGTTGAAAAATGTTTGAAAAGGTTGAAACAAATTTTTAAAAAGTTGAGAAAATGTGGAACAAAAATTGAAAAAAGTTGGGAACATGTTTAAAAAGTGTTTAATAAAAGGTTGGGAAATGTTGAAAAAAAAGTCGGAAAATGTTGAAAAAATTTGAAACAAATGTTGGGGAAAAGGTAATCCTAATTGCTTCTGACTGCTAGTATTGAAACGAAAATATTTATAATTTTGTTATTGGTATTGTCACTTTAAATATTTTCCGTTTCTAGAAACGGAAAATATTTAAAGTGACAATACCAATAACAAAATTATAAATATTTTCGTTTCAATAGTCAGAAACAATTCGGAATAATATTTATTGTATGTTAAATCATTTCCATTCATTATCATATGGATTGTCCAAAGCGTTTTCTCAAAAAGATCTCTATAATTGTTGCTAGCCTATACTAAACCATCAGTGTGCATATATTTATTGTATGTCAAATCAATTTTCCAATCATATCATTGATTGTCCAGAGTTTTCTCAAAAAGATTTCTAGAATTGTTGCTTTATTAAACCATCCGGGAAAATCCCATACGAAAGTGTATCTCTTGTTACATTAAGTCATTGCTATAACCATGCATAGACATGTTGCCAATAATTAGATTATTTCTACTGAAAATTTGAAATGCATCTCAAATATTTCAGTGGTTGAGCCAGAATCAGCAGCGGATCTAGACAGTGTGACTGGTGTGTATATATTTATTGTATGTCAAATCATTTCCATTCATATGATTGATGTCCAAAGAGTTTTCTCAAAAAGATCTCTATAATTGTTGCTATACTAACATCAGGGAAAATTCCATACGAAAGTGTGTATATATTTATTGTATGTCAAATCAATTTTCCAATCATATCATTGATTGTCCAGAGTTTTCTCAAAAAGATTTCTAGAATTGTTGCTTTATTAAACCATCAGGGAAAATCCCATACGAAAGTGTATCGTTACATTAAGTCATTGCTATAACCATGCATAGACATGTTGCCAATAATTAGATTATTTCTACTGAAAATTTGAAATGCATCTCAAATATTTCAGTGGTTGAGCCGGAATCAGCAGCGGATCCAGACAGTGTGACTGGTGTGTATATATTTATTGTATGTTAATTCTGATCACTCAATCGTATAATTGGTATCGAATTGTCGGGAAAGGGTGTGTCTTTCAATATGGCTTATTTGTTTTAGGCCATACAAAATAATAGCTTTGTTTCCGCTGTCCCGACCGACCCTATTTTAAGCCGCCGACCGTAAACTTTTTTTTTTGAGATTTTTTTTTTTCAAAAAAAAAAAAATTCAATTTTTGTTTTTCTTCAAAAAATATTTTCTTCATTATATCATGCATAATGGCATCCCAAATCATCAGTAGGGTGACATTCACCCTAGTCACCCTCCTAGGTTGAGCCTTATGTTGAAATAGAGAAGAAAAACATATGGGTGTGTACACATATGTACTGTAGTTAGTCTATCCAAGTATATCAAAGTGTATACAACAGCTGATATCAGTCCAGTTGGAGCAAGACCATATGGAAAGTGAAGCATGTGTTATGCATATAGAAGTAAGCATTATTAGCTGCCATGTTGTTGGTCAGATAGTACATGATTTTACGTTGGTCGCATCCCACTAGGCCGAACGAATGCCGAAAGGGATCCAAGTTACAACGGAATGGTTGATGGTAGATACAATCATGTACTACATGTCTTTCCAGACATATGGTGACACATCTATCTGTTAACACGCTTTCATGTGCATGCAACTAGGCCTAAACTAAAGAGATGTCTGTAATAGTTTGTTACCGTACTGCTAATCAAACTGACCCATAACATTTTTATTGAGATTCATCATCAGAAGAAAACAATGTCAACAACAACACTGATTTGCTCAATGTCATTACTTCACAAAGCCTCATGCAGCCATCAGTAAGGTTGAAGTTGTCCTAATTCATCCCCTAGACTGAATATACAGCTTTGCTATGGAGAATAATAGCATGACCATATTTTGTTATGGGTGCCATATCCATGTTAGGCATGTTTCGTTTAATACATTGTAGCATCGCAAAATATTCATTTATTTCAAATGAGTTAAGTTCATTATAAATTAATGCCATATGACAATTAAAAATGGAAGTTTTATTGGAGTCTATTCTATACTACAACTCCCTTAGATTGTGATGATGTTATATATTTATGGGGTAAGCAAATGAGCAATAATATGACCTAATATTTCCTCAAATATAATAGTAAATTTCATCCCCAAAAAAAACAAACATTCAATTTTGTATGGCCTTATTAATAGTTTTAATATGTTTCCGTAAAACGATCCACACCTCGAGAGGTGTGGAAACCCAAACATTTTTTCCATTGGAGTATATGGGAGGTGTCTCTGACCCTATCCCAGAATAAAAATATAGAAGATAGGTCAGAGGAAACTCGGACTATGTAAACGGGTAATCAATATTTGTACGGGGTACAAATAATTAGCACCCCGTGCGGTTTTGCAAAGTTTACACCACCTCTGGAGTTAGTCCGAGTTTCCTCTGATCCTATCTTCTATATCTTGATTCTGGGCTAGGGTCAGAGATACCTCCAATATGTCGTAATGGTCAGTATTTTTGGGGTTCCACACCTCTGGAGGTGCGGGGTCGTTTTACGGGGATATATTAAACATTTCAATAAAACAACTGACACATGTAGAAAGCGACACATTTTCCCCGACAATTTGATACCAATTACACTGACGGGGGCCCCCCATCAACATTTGTAAAGTTATAGACCATTTAGTGGATGTCATTGATACATTTTTGTCTTTGTTTACGAAATTGTACGAATTAATATAATTCATCCGACGTCACAGAATTCACACACACACCCAATGAAAACGCCGTAATAAGCAAATCTTGTCACTGAATCTGGCGTCATGAATATATTATGTCGCTTGAAAACAATAACAAAACACGGTTAATATTGTACTAAAATGGGGAATGTTGCACTGTTTGTCTTAATGTTGGTGTCAAAATGACTATTAATAATCCCTCTATCGTTGATATTAGTTTGGTTATGATGAGAATGTATGGAATAAGGTTTATTTTTCAATAAAAACAATGGTAGTTGCATGGTTCTCTAAATTTCTTCACATATGTAAACATGTCACGCTGACTGTATACACATATGAGACCCAGTATACAGTCAGAGGAATCTCGGACTACTCTGGAGTTATAGTGCAAATCGGTTTATACCTGTTCAAATTGAGATTTCGTGCGCATGTAAACGGAAAAACTGCATTTGCACCAGGTGTAAATTATATTTAAATGTATCATATTTTCATAGTTCCTCCATCCTATTTAAATAATTGGTTACATAATTGACACATGGTCCCATACAAGTGTTAAGCTTTTAAAATTATTACATTATATTTATATCTAATAGGGCCCTGTGAATAATCAAAATTCGAATAAAATCTGGTACATATTATATTAAATGGCTTTTGAAATAAATTTACCGCATATTTTCAACCAGAGGTTTCAGTATAATCAGTATATTTGGTCATGTGGTAGATCTATCTATCTGTGGAGCTGGTTGAATTTGATGAAAAGTATATCATCAATTTGTAACAGTAAATACATAGATTTTTCTTTACAGAGAGACAATCGAAGCCTTAGCTATAGCCACTGTGATGAGATAATTATTATACATTTTTATTATGAATATTTCCAGATGATCGAAATCTGCTAAATGTGCTTGATAACATCGAACAACAGTTCTTAGGTAACTAAATTTATTCCAATAATATTTATTTTAACAATAAGCAAATAATGTATTGAATGAAAAATATTAAGATTTGCATGCAAACTAGGGACCTGAAAATATTGCTTCATGTTAAACTGGCATTCTTGACTCGACAAAAACCAATCAGTTTGATATATACAGCGGGTCAGAGTTTTGCATAATTACCAAAATATGATCGGTTAATGTTTTGCTGATAATGTTAACCGATCATATTTCGGTAATTATGCAAAACTCTGACCCGCTGTATATATCAAACTGTTTGGTTTTTGTCACCGAATGACTTATAGAACAAAAGTTGTCTTGTGTAGAGTTCAGAATGCCCCTTTAACTTATGGATATGTTGGAGTCTGAGGGACTATATAAGCTGTTGAAATCTCAAAGTGAAACAAATGTAATTGCAACGTTTATAACTGGATACCCAATTGTGTGATTTATCATCAATATTTCATGTCCTGTCTTGGTGGGTAGTTATAATCGTCATTTAAAATGTAGAAATTTGGGAAAATTGGTACGATCTAGTAAATGTCAATTTTCCAATTCGTTTCATTTCCGAATTGTGGCCCCTTTCCAAATATGGCTATAAGCCAAACGCTAATGCGTCTACATGTCAATGTCATCATCCGTGAAAAAATTCACATATATCAAACTGTGTCCAGAATGCCCCTTTAACTACAGTAGCGCTTTTAGCAATTGAGAAATTTAATGTGCTATAATTGTGGCATCTTGGTATCAGGCTATAGAGATCAGATTTTGTAAACAATTAAGTAGTGTTATATTGTCCCATTTGCACGAAAATATATTTTTGCATACAACCTGATTCCATCTGAAAAATACTTTCCAATAAAATTGATTAAATTTTTACAGGTAATGTTGTTGAACCTGCAACAAAGAAAGCCGATATTGGCCATATCAAAGGTAAGAATGTTATCAGTGTATTCGGTGAAATAATACATATTACTACCTACAAATATCCAATTAAAGTCGAGGAAATTCCAACTGAAATCATGGAACCAAACAATTCCGACTCGAAAAAACGACACAATGAACTTTACAACTTGGAAAATTCCTACTGAATTCTTGCTACCAAACAATTCCGACTCGAAAGTTATATCATTCCAACATGTACACGCATAACCTGGGGTTCCGATAAACATGAAAGTTTGTTTACTTTCAACTGTTAACAGTTTGAAAGTGGAAAAGGTAAACAAACTTTCAAATAAGTCCTATATGTACTTATTTGGAATTTATAAACAAAACATTAACCGATCATATTTGGGCAATTATGGAAGACTCTAACCCGTCGTATATACCAAAATTATTGTTTTTTGCCACTGAATTGATTGTAGAAAAAAAGTTTTTTTGTGTCGAAGATAGAATGCCCCTTTAAAGATAGACAACCTGTTCGTGGAGGGGGGTGAACAAAAATAAAAAATATTTGTGGAAATAGAGGATCTCCCACGAGTTGTGTTTGTATATCATATTTTATTAAATGAGTTTGATTAATTTGATTCACAACGAGTCGCAGACGAGTTGTGAATCAAATTAATCAAACGAATTTCATAAAATATGATATACAAACACAACGAGTCGAAGATCCTGTATATCACATGAATAAATCATGTGTTTTATCAACTTTTAGAACTTTAAACAATTTAAATTATTCTTAAGAAAACGCTAAATGAACACAATTTATCGGTCTGACTGACGCATCACGCATTGAAACCTTCCGCCGTTGATCGCCTAACCAAAAACGTAGTCCCTTTCCGCGCTAACGGGAAAACGACAAAATTGGGCGTGAACGTTAAACAGTTGACAGCGCATATTTTCCTCGAGTGCGCCCACTATTATCGTTGTTTACTTTGTCGTAGATAATTAGTATCGATCGATAAATTATCGCGTCACGATTAGATGATTGCCGACATAATTGATTTGAATGCAATATGAGTAAACCTGCGCATGAATGTAATGTAATTCGCCGTTGATCGAATAATACACTAGTTGCGCATATCGATAAATATGACATGGATTTTTTAATAATATTTCGGGGGGGGGGGGGGGGGGGTTCATGTGATATACCCAGATTATTATCTAGACGGATGCAGGGTGCTAAATTATTAGATTTGAGTCGAGAAACCCACATGGGATATGCTTCCATCGAGAAAAAAAACAAAAATTATATAAAAAATTTGCACAAATAATTTATTGCTGGCAGCAATAAATTATTTTTGAGTAAATTTCTAAACAATTTAGATTTTTTTTTTCGCGATGGAAGCCTATCCCATGTGGGTTTCTCGACTCAAATCTAATAATTTAGCACCCTACATCCGTCTAAATAATAATCTGGCTTTCCACAAATATTTTTTATTTTTGTTCACCCCCCTCCACGAACAGGTTGTCTATCTTTAAACTCCTCCCGTGCCTATTAATTTTTGTTTTTTATTTCTCCAGAATACCAATAAACAAGGACATACATGAAAGCTTACAATAAACAAATGATGTTTTTTCTGTTGAGAACAGTTGAGAATACATATTTTATACCTATGACAGTATCATTCCACCAAGATATTGAGTTTATAGACTTATAAAGTTGAAATTCTGCTCGGAAATCGCGGAAATCGCGGACATTTAACGAAAATGGAATTGCTGAATTGGTATAGTGTGGCTAATGATAGAATATGTATACATTGTGGAACAGAACATGACCTGGAATCATTGGATGAAAGATCTTACCCAATATGCACAGCTTGCAGAGGGAAAGGACTCCTGTTGAAAAGAAGATAACTAGATTTTGCCGAAATAGATTGGAATAAAACATGAGTTTTGTGAAAGTAGTTATATCTTACGCTTTTTTTACCTTATCAATCACAAAACAAAAAACAAATGTCCCTCCCGCCCCTCCCCTGAAAAAAAAAACCTATGATAAACTAGTAATCCTTTTTGAGGGGCCTAAACCAAAATAACCCACCAGCTCAAATAGAATTATGTTAAATTCCGGTGTTTTGTAAAATATGTACATTGCAAAATAAGTCAATAAGTGTATACATCATATATATGATATGGCGCTTAGAACTTAGTTTATATAAAGAGCGTTTTCAGATTGGAAATGTTTGGGTTAAATTTGTTCAGATATCTGTATCTAGTTGCCGACTAAGCGACCAACTACTGCAGGAATTTATCAACTAATGTTTCTAAGTTTTTTGCCGAACCCATGACTTCTTCGTCATAGTAGGGATATTTAACGTGCTACACATTGTTGTGCACTATTAATTCAGAGCTAAATTCTTTCACATTCTTTCCACACAGAAGTCCCAAATATTTTTATTTGTTTTCTGACTTATTAAATTCCGGATCCGAGTTCATGATCTGTTTACACAGTCAGTGCATTCATCACTAAAATGTTGACTTATTTTGCGGACATACTTATTTTGCAGAACAACGTAAAATAATGTTTATAAATAGCATCATGCAGCCAAAGATTCGACACTAACTTTGTTATAGTAAACTTGTATTATTTCGTGTTTTTATCATGTTTAGACCAAAGAATGGTCATGTCTGTATGCGTGTTCAGGGTGTTCTCATGTAAAACAATACACAATCCATAGCAAAGTATAATTGGAAAATTTGACACTCACAAAGTAGTTATGGGGCTTTAAATAGACACATCATGTAAATTCATTTTCATATTAGAATATAGTCATCATACATGCATAATCATTAGAATTTAATCATACATGTTAGGTTGATCAACATAAACCATTTATTCTATTAATTTCAAGGCCCATAAATACTTCCAGAACTGCCAGAGTGGCAATTTTTCAAATTAAAATTGACTATTTATTGTGTATATTGGAAGCATCCGACTGAGGGCAGACAGCCTCCAAAAAAGGGGCATTTTTTCGAGAAAAATGGGCATTTCCCACAATTTGGCCACAAATAACCTACTAGTACATACATGAGGGAGAACCAATGGTATTTTAATGGTATTAATTATTTGTTGTTTTTTATGCTCGTTTTGTGATCAAATTGATACAAAATTGATATTCATTGTGATTTTTTTGTGGTATTTCGGCCAAAAAGTCAGATTTAATTTAAATACATGTAGACCTAACTGTTATCTCATATATATTTTGAAGACCTCTGTTTGTTTGTCTGTCTGTCTGTCTGTCTGTCATTAATACAAATCTACGATTCTCGACCGATCGGGACGAAACTTGGTACGTGTGTGTAGTTTGACCAGGCGGTGGTCGTTGTCGTATTGGCGAGCCCGTGCGACGCCCGTGCAGCGCATGCGCAGACGAGATCTCGGAAACGGGTGGAGCTATCGACTTGAAATTTGGTATGTGAATGTATCTTGCCCCGAATACGAATTTTATCGGGTCGCCGAGCCCGTGCGACGCCAGATTCGCGCATGCGCAGCGAGATCTCGGAAACGGGTGGAGCTACCGACTTGAAATGTGCTATGTGAATGTATCTTGCCCCGGATACGAATTTTATCGGGTCAACGAGCCCGTGCGACGCCAGCTTCGCGCATGCGCAGACCAGATCTCGGAAACGGGTAGAGCTATCGACTTGAAATTTGGTTTTTGAATAGCCCGGACAACGTCGGGCTCATAGTCTATTATATATTTTGAAAGATCTGTGTGTGTGTGTGTGTGTTTGTTTGTGTGTGTGTGTGTTTGAAATCGATGGACTCCAAAACGACTAAGCCAATTTCAATGAAATTTGGTATTTGGATGTGTTTTCGGCCGGAGACGAACATAGGCATATTTATTTGTCCGTGCGAGGTCAACTTTTCACGTGCGGAGGTCAAATCTGTTTTTACGCCGTTTTTGCGCTAATATATTTCAGTTCGGTGCTCACAAATCGATTCGATATAGCGCGAATAATAAATTGCCAGTCATATAATTTGCACGGTTAGAATCTGTGTGGCTTCATCTTTCCAACGATATATAATATGTATGTATCCGTTTTAGTTATCTGCCTCAATTATTAGGTATAAGTGGTACGATGCTTTTATCGGGATAAAATCAATGCGTAATTTCTATGACGTCGTCAGAGATCATAAAGTTAGATTACGTTAACTCTCACCCTGCCGATGCATTTGACTGTGTCGCGTTAACTCATCACCGGCCGAGGTATCCGCAAATGACATTGGGCTATATATCTCGGAAACGGGTGTAGCTATCGACTTGAAATTTGGTATGTGAATGTATCTTGCCCCGGATACGAATTTTATCGGGTCGCCGAGCACGTGCGACACCAGCTTCGCGCATGCGCAGACCAGATCTAGGAAACGGGTGGAGCAATCGACTTGAAATTTGGTTTTTGAATAGCCCGGACGAAGTCGGGTCACCTTCTAGTCTATTATATATTTTGAAAGATCTGTGTGTGTGTTTGAAATCGATGGACTCCAAAACGACTAAGCCAATTTCGATGAAATTTGGTATTTGGATGTGTTTTCGGCCGGAGACGAACATAGGCATATTTATTTGTCCGTGCGAGGTCAACTTTTCACGTGCGGAGGTCAAATCTATTTTTACGCCGTTTTTGCGCTAATATATTTCAGTTCGGTGCTCACAAATCGATTCGATATAGCGCGAATAATAAATTGCCAGTCATATAATTTGCACGGTTAGAATCTGTGTGGCTTCATCTTTCCAACGATATATAATATGTATGTATCCGTTTTAGTTATCTGCCTCAATTATTAGGTACAAGTGGTACGGGGATCTTTTATCAGGATAAAATCACTGCGTAACTTCTATGACGTCGTCAGAGGTCATAAAGTTAGATTACGTTAACTCTCACCCTGCCGATGCATTTGACTGTGTCGCGTTAACTCATCACCGGCCGAGGTATCCGCAAATGACATTGGGCTATATATCTCGGAAACGGGTGTAGCTATCGACTTGAAATTTGGTATGTGAATGTATCTTGCCCCGGATACGAATTTTATCGGGTCGCCGAGCACGTGCGACACCAGCTTCGCGCATGCGCAGACCAGATCTAGGAAACGGGTGGAGCAATCGACTTGAAATTTGGTTTTTGAATAGCCCGGACGAAGTCGGGTCACCTTCTAGTTTATAATATAATGTCCGTACCTTGTATTGTTTAACCACTTTAAACCAGGGCTAATGAAGTGACGTCCTTCTATGCGTGACTTGTAACAGTAACAACTTGGTATTTCTTGTGAGATCTTGTCGACTAGACCGCTAATTATAGTCGGCTGCTTCCTCGACGAAATCACAGGAATCATTGCATGTCAGAACAGTCAGATAGTATCGACCAATCACGAGGCTGGATTTTGGCGCGTGATAGTGATCTCCCGTGGTAATCTTTCGCGGGTTTTACATCAAAAGATCCGCCGACGTAAAAATTACATTTAGACACACCGTAGTATTATGTGACGTCAGTGAGTGAATCAAGATGAAACGATACCGGCGCTATTATAAAATAGACGTAATATTGCACAAGATTAACACCTTAACTGCGGGCTACGAAAATCTATATATTTTTAAGCAGGTTATAGTTAGTTTCCTATTCTATTCATTGCATGGTTTGTCATATTGCTGATTATTGCACGATATAAAGAGCGTTTGTTTCTTCCCTTTAATTCTGGCTCACTTTGAAATTAATACGGATTATCTACTATGTAAATGTGAAAATCTGTTTGTCTGTCTGTCTGTGGGTTTATGGAGGGTTGCGTCCGCCGTCTCTGGACCGATCGTCCCCAAACTTGGTACACGTATGTAGTTGGACCCTACGGGTAACATAGGGCATATGGCATGTCCGCCGGACGTGACCTTGACCTTAAAATCAGGGTCAAATCAAGATCAAATTGTCAAATCTCGGCGGATCTGCACCAAATCGAGTACCGATCACTCCCATATTTGGTGTCGAAGGCTACTTCGACCCTGCGGGTATGATAGGAGATATGGCGTGTTTGTCCGACGTGACCTTGACCTTGAAATGGGGTCAATTGAAGTTCAAATCAAGGTCAAATCATCAAATCTCGGCGGATCTGCACCAAATCGAGTACACATGGGTACTTCGACCTTGGAAGTAACATGGGGCAGGTGGGACCAGGTGGTGTTTCGATCCGGCGTGACGGATCTTGATCAAACTCGGTACCTAGGCATACTTTGACCCTGGGACCAACTTGGGGTAGGTGGCTTTTCGATCCGGCGTGAACTTGAAATCGGGGTCATCGGGTCAATTGGAGGTCAAATGTCAAATTGCCAAATATCAACGGATCTTGATCAAACTCGGTACCTAGGCATACTTCGACCCTGGGACCAACTTGTGGTAGGTGGCTTTTCGATCCGGCGTGAACTTGAAATCGGGGTCATCGGGTCAATTGGAGGTCAAATGTCAAATTGCCAAATATCAACGGATCTTGATCAAACTCGGTACCTAGGCATACTTCGACCCTGGGACCAACTTGGGGTAGGTGGCGTTTCGATCCGGCGTGAACTTGAACTCGGGGTCATCGGGTCAATTGGAGGTCAAATGTCAAATTGCCAAATATCGACGGATCTTGATCAAACTCGGTACCTAGGCATACTTCAACCATGGGACGAACTTCGGGTATGTTACTTTTGGATCTGGTGTGACATTGACCTTGAAATTAGGGTCATCGGGCGCACTTGGAGGTCAACGGTCAAATTGCCAACTCTTCCTCAAACTCGGTACCTACGTATACTTCGATCTTGGGAGCAACTTCGGATAGGTGACGTTTGCGTCTGGTATGATCTTGACCTTCAATTCGGGGTCACTTGGAGGTTAAATGCCCAATTTCAAGGTCAAATGCCCAAATATCACTGGATTTGGAATTGAATAACCCGCGCAACGCCGGGTCCATCAGCTAGTCTCATATATATTTTGAAGACCTCTGTCTGTATGTATGTATGTTTGTCTGTCTGTCTGTCATTAATACAAATCTACGATTCTCGACCGATCGGGACGAAACTTGGTACGGGCGTCGCACGGGCTCGCCAATACGACAACGACGACCGCCTGGTCAATGCACATGCGCAGACGAGATCTCGGAAACGGGTGGAGCTATCGACTTGAAATTTGCTATGTGAATGTATTTTGCCCCGGATGCAAATTTGATCGAGTCGCCGAGCCCGTGTGGCGCCCGCTTTGCGCATGCGCAGACGAGATATCGGAAACGGGTGGAGCTATCGACTTGAAATTTGCTATGTGAATGTATCTTGCCCCGGATGCGAATTTTATCGGGTCACCGAGCCCGTGCGACGCCAGCTTCGCGCATGCGCAGACGAGATCTCGGAAACGGGTAGAGCTATCGACTTGAAATTTGGTTTTTGAATAGCCCGGACTTGAAATTTGGTTTTTGAATAGCCCGGACAACGTCGGGCTCATCGGCTAGTATTATATATAAATGGCTCGGGTAATGTTTTAGAATTGCCAAATTTAATTTGCGAATTTAATGTATATGTGTATGTATGTATTATGTCACACTAGCTGTTGACATTACAGGCTATTTTTAGATAATCCAATATGTGGATTTCATTAATGTATACTCATTTAACAATTTCACCTTTTTATCAAGATTTGAAATATAACTAAATTTCCCAATAAATAGATATGATTCATTTAAAATTGATCACCATCTACTAAATCACTAAATCATGAATACTGAGCAATTCTGCAATAGTGACACTTAATCCGGCTGCATTTAATATTATATTTTCTAATACCTCTAAATTTTAATATCAAATCACTAGCTACTAGTACTACACATCCTTAAATCCGTTTAATTCTAAATATATTGAATAACTTGATTGCCCCTAGTTCAAATATTTAATAGTCTCGTTGCTTGTCGCCTTGTGTAGTCAATATTAATTTATTCTGTTTTATATAGAGTAATCTCCCTTTCATCACATATGAGTATACCTACTGCATGAACACGTTTAACTATATTATATTATCTTCAGCAATCTAATTTATGTGATACTGTAATTCCAAACATTGTATTATAATATGTTATTTGTTCTTTGTATTGTCATTGTTGAGCAAAGTGTGATGCTTATGCTTGTCATGAGCTCTGAATAAAATTCCAATTCAATTCATATATGGCTTACTACTACCGGTACCTTTCCAGTTTATATAATGTTATATACTGCCCAGAAACAAGAATATCCCTTTAATATCTGTATTATGTTAGGCCTATCAAATTGCCTGTTCAAATGTCCCATTATGATTATATGCTATTACATGAATAAATCTTAAAATTCACTTATTTTTATTTACTCCAGTCCCAGTGCCATCACCTGGGGGAAATCACCTACATGCTACCCTTTGGGAATTTTACGTTCAATCAACTAAAATGATCGATTTGACTGCTGCAAATTTCATCAAAATCCCATGATATTTGGGAATTTCACATTATAGGCCTACATATAATTATTTGTCATTAAATTCCGTAATATATGGGGACAAACAAACACATTTAGATATATATATATATATATATATATATATATATATATATAGATATATATAGATGTATTTGTGTTGTAGATATCGTGGTTTATATATATATATATATATATATATACTAGAAGGTGACCCGACTTCGTCCGGGCTTTGACCTTGAATTGTCCATTTTGAAGGTCAAGGTCAAGTGGGGTAACGATTTGACCAGTCCAAAACACTGCCCGGACAAAAGTACCTGACAAACGTGCCCGTCGAAATCCATCCGGTTTTACCCGATTTGACCTTGAATTGATCATTTTGAAGGTCAAGGTCTGGTCGGGGTCACGATTGGACCCGTCCAAAACAATCGGTGAACAAAAGTAACCCAACGTATCAAATTTCGTCGAAATCCCATCAAAATTGGCGATTTGACCTTGAAGTTACCCGATTTCAAGGTCAAGGTCACGTCGCACGGGCGAATGAATATGCTTATGAGACTCGCCATAAGAAAGTACCCCCACATACCAAGTTTCATCGAAATCCCGTGATATTCGGGCGTTTGACCTTGAAATGACCCGATTTCAAGGTCAAGGTGACGTCGCACGGACAAATTAATATGCCTATGTTCGTCCCCGGCCGAAAATACCCCCACATACCAAGTTTCATCGAAATCGGTTGGGACGTTTTCGAGTTCATCGCGAACACACAGACACACACACACACACACAGACCGACAGATCTTCCAAAATATATAATAGATAATATATATATATATATATATATATATACGATACCAGGGGGGGGCGGGCAAATGTTTTTTGACGAAACCATAGGTGGGTGGGTTGGTCATTACCTGAGGGCCGAAGCAGATTTTGATCACTGTTTTCAGGGGGTAACAAAAAGGAAAAACATATCTGCGATACACAATTTTTAAATTTCGCTTGTTTTATCATGTTATACACAGAAAAGCAAAAACAGTTTGATTTTATAAAAGTGGGTGTGGCACTTTTGGGTGCACTTTTAACAAAACAAAAATATTTTTACAAAAAAATTATGTAGAACACGACAAAATAGGCCAATTTAGACCTGCGTTCATTGTTTTGAAAGATTGCCCCCTGACGATACCATTAATAAGACATGGAATTGATAATATCCATTTAAAACTGGTACTGGCATTATAAATTTCGACTAAAATTAAAATAAAATGATTGTAAAATATAATTAATATTATTTAGTAATAGTTATACTACTTATATTATTAATTAGTTGCATTGCTTATTTATAACAGCATCAGCCGTCGGTATATGGAAATAAATATATGGTATTCACATGTTATATCGCCAAACACGTGTAAATAACGGTTTATAACATAATAACCGAATTTTATATGGTAAGAGTAAGAATAGGCGTCACAATTATTTTCAATAAATTGTTTACATTGGTAACACAGGAACGGAAGCGCTCACGGCAATTTAATATATTATGCCAAATTGAGCGATTGGGAGACGGACAAGTAAACGTAACAACATTGACGACTGATATTATGCCTTATTGTCTTCAATATACCATTAAATGGATCAGATAAAATTAAAATCTGATAGTTTACCCCCATTCGATTTATTTGACGACACTGATGAATGCAGTTGTGGTGTTAATTATTTTAGTTCATCAATGAACATTTGAGTCGAGTAATTCGTCATGAATAACACCGCCGCCATTTTACAATCGAAACATAGTATAAGATATTCGCATGCGATGCTGAGTCACGCGGGACACGGCAAACTAAATCGCGCGCAAATTGGCTTGCGATTTTTCAGCATCCCACCCCATTTGGCATGCGATAGCGTTTGTACTAGGTGGATCGTCGCGACGTTCGTCATGTGATTTCGGAAATACCTAACATGCGCCTAGGAAATGTCTAAAATGGGGCATAATACAATAATTGAATGCTCAGGGCAATGGTGTCATTGTGTCAATTGGGGAATGGCGCTTAGCAATTGTTGCTACCCTTAAACAAAATTTAGGTTAACTCATCCGGCCAGATATATAACAAATTTCACAATGGGGCATTGGTTGCAACGAAGTAGCCATTCTGTTTGCAACGAATGGATGTGGCAATTATATGGATTCCACATCCGGTGACTTCGTCTATATCCATCATTGAAAAACCGAAAACACTCGAGTAAACGCACTTTACGCGTCGATCAATTAGAACTAATCCTATTTTTGCAATTGACGCTTTGGTCGCGTCGCTCGCATCGCTGTGTGAACACCCAGTGATATTATGTTTGTCCTAATTGAGCGTTGGCGCTGAAGTCCCGACGCCGTCTAAATTGCCCTTTAGTGTTAATCGTTTCTCATCAAGCTTCTGGCCAAATTTTGATATTTCAAATATGAACCTCTCTGAGTCTAAACGTTGGAGTGACTTTGGCGATTTTTGCTTTGGAGCAAGAGCATCGCCACGAATACTGTTGCAGTAAATGGCTCAACTTGAGAGAATTTTAAGCAATGGGTGAAAATTCTGTAGAAGTTTCCATGGCATGTGATACTTGTTCTGGGACAGGAGTTATATCAGTTACGTCAAGTTGTGTCCCTTGTGATACACGAATGATGTTAGTTTGGCTGTTGTGACGGCCGAGCACCAACTATTGTTTTTTTGCATCGAAATATGATGGATGTTTTTCAGCATCACACCGCTGAATTATGTATTCATAGTCCCATATGCGACATGAACGATCCATTGCAGCATGTGAACCTTGAAAACTTTTTTGTTTAGTATAATCCATGTCCAGAAACAACAGCGTGCCCACATGGTTGCTTTACTTTTACAATGTTCCTGGCCATGACCATACCTCCTTGACCTTTAAAACATCGTAAGGGATTTGGAACATATGTATACAAATCTATCTTCATATATCCAACCTTCAATGCCGGCGGATGATCGCACCGATTGAAAGTCAAAAGATAATTATACAAAGGAACTTTTAATCAACCGACTGTCCTCCAAATCTGCGAAAATCCGTTATGCCATGTGGTGCCAAATCAGCCATTATATCCGACATTATATAACTCAAAACTGCTGTTACTATTCAATGTTTTTGATGAGCAACTGTGACTTGTGTTTGTGTAATAGCTATTAACTGCAACAAAGCATCAGATTGAACTTTCTTTGAACATTCAATCAGGAGAGAGTCATTCACCGACTCTGTCCTGATTGTCCAGCATTGCTTTGAAGTGTCTTATCAAAGACAAATACAGAATATCTTTAATAGTCGGGTCGATGGAATAACCCAGCATCATTGAAAATAAGTGAGTCGTCATTCGTACGATCAGGTCGTGTTGATTTGGTTTGAGAAAGAAAACTGTCTACAACTAGCCCCGCTGCCGATGGGTCTACCCTTCGAATGCTGGTCGGGCCAATGACTGGTACATAGTACAAGCGGTCGCCCGTTTAGTCACTGCATGTAGCAGCCTCCTCAGTGAGACAGATGTGAACATTACAGGATTCAACAATCATCCAAATACCAAAAGAGACAGGGGAGAACAAAGAACATCATACGATGAAACAAGAGCATCGCTAATGCGTGGCAAAATACGCCCTTTAGCTATTTGGAATTATTTGGTCATATTCTAAGTCGAAAAACTCACAGTAAAATAACTGGACGGAACCCATATTCGAACTTGGCCTGTAGTTTTAGCTGGGAAATACACATACCAACTTTGGTTCAGATCAAATAATCCAAACTGGAGTTATCGGTCGGAAACCAAAAATATTAACAGACGGTCAAATTCTAAGTCGAAAAAGGGCCGTAACTCATGTAAAAATAATTGGACGGAACCCATATTCGAACTTGGCCTGTATCATTTGCTGGGAAATACACACACCAAGTTTGGTCCAGATCAAATAATCCAAACTGGAGTTATCGATCAAAAATGTTAACGGACGGACAGACAGACGACGGACGGACTGATTACATAATACGACCTTTTTTCAAAAAGGGCGTATAAAAACCCAGAAAGCAGTACCTCAAACATCAGACGAATACAAGACAACATATATTGAACCTGAAACACTGTGGATGCGCGACTCGCCGATGGATTGAGCCGGGACTCAACAACCCGTCTTGAAGAGATGTGGGACCAAAGTGGACCATGAGCATGGCCTCGTACATAGTACATAAAGGCTGGTATCCTGATTTTAAAGCACCAATTCTTCTCATTTGAGTTATAGCCCCCTGTGGTATACGTGTGCGAATGAAATATAGTAATCGATTTCTATAAAAATAGAATGAACTTACCTAAAATAGAATAATTGATTCATAACTCAAGGGTCAGCGGAGTCCAAAAAATTCTTGGCGACGGCCGCCATTTTGTATTGATTAACTCCACATCGCTACAACAAAAATTAGTGTGATTGATCAAGTACTCAAGTGCAAATATAATTTTTTTCTTTTCGGCCATATGTTAAGTTACACTCAATTATATATAGGCATACCATGCTCTAAAAGCCAAATATTTATAAACAAATTACAAATGTAAATTAAACTAAACCACTTTAACAAAAAGTGAAATTGCATGAAAAAATTTTGGTTACATTTTTAAAAGAATTCTTCTGGAATTATTCAAAAATATTTGGCCCGAAAGCCAATTCTATATATCCAAATGAACAATTAGAGTTTGTCTTCAATTTTCTAACGGTATTTTCACCTAAAAGTTTGATTGAATATTATCAAAGTTCAAAGTCAACAAACCGAACCTATTATTTCGCTTTTAGATTAGAACAAATATTACAGAAAACGGAACCAACGAAAGGTACCCGCTCGTAACATCGGAGACAAATATAGTTCCCAGTATTGTAGGTATTTGGATCAATAGATTCACTATTTGCATAAAACAAAATAATTATTATTCTAGTTATTGAAAATTTATGTAATTTGTTTCCATATCCTGCATTTCTGTTCACATCGACCGGATGTGGTTCACAATTTGAATCTTAGATCAGTACGCATATGCTATGACCATAAGTGGAAGCTATCATGCAGTGACGTCACTTAGTTTGGTCTGCCGATTCGAAGTACTTGTCGAGTCGGAATACATGTTCACCGTACGCCGTAGTACAGTTCTGAGTTTCTTTGTTCGAAGTTTGTGAGTATTTATCACAAAGATAATCTGCCTGCCAAGGAGAGTCCTCTTCTAATGCAATCTCAAAATATTTCCTCAAATGAACGTTTGTTGTGGTTGCTGAATCCAACAAACATTCAACTGGTCTCCTCAAGAAATGTTTGATGTTAGGGGGAGAAATGATATTGATAGAAAGATGATTAATTATTAACATTTCAGGATTTATTGGTTTCCTTCAACGGGATGTTGAGAAAGCTCTTGAAAACTGTCCCGCAGAAGATGTTTAAACAGGGACAGGAAGAGATTCTGGAGAACAAATAGCTCGTTGATTAATTCGTCAGGAGTAGACGGAAAATGAAGCCCTCCCCCAATCGCTCTTAATTATAATAACCCCTGTACAAACATGGACATTCAAACCTTCGTGGGGCGATATCTGTTATTTATCCATACACATATGGTAAATACACTGATATAATTGAGTTACGGATATTGTATCTCCCGATTATCGAGTACGGAGTGTAATTTTACAGATTTAATTTGAGTCCCCAACAGTTCCAATTCACCAAAAAAAAAAATAAGATAATTTGCGATGGTGTTATGATCATTTGAAATAGATCGATATTTTTAACGTTAATTTTGATAGCGTGTAATGGGTCAAGTGACCCCAGTGGCATCAATCATTATCACTGGAAATAAGGGGAGGAGGTACTGGCATTTGGTGGATTCAGTGGCAAGAAGCTGAGGAGGGAGTTTGGAAATGTGACCTGCAAACACAACGTTTTGGATCCTGCAGGAAAGGGTGCTGACCAGTTTGTTCCTGTTTTATTTCCAGAGGACATTATTTATTCCATATAAATCAAATACAGTGCATGTTACAAAATATGAAGCATGAATATTGGTTTATGGAGGGAATCCGACTTCAAGCATAAAGCTTATGGGTGTCGTTTCCGAGTACGTGTGAATAAGCCCACGCTGTGAGAATGATGACATAATATTAGGTAATTGTGTTCATAATAATTTTAGAAGATCGTTATTGGTATATATGTTACTCAGCTACTCACAGTGTGGGCTGGATCGATAGATATATCAAAATGAGATTTTTTTTCTTATGGAGTAATAGAAAGAAATTGATTGAAAATATAACTAGTATAGCGGAACGAGGTATAGACAAGAGTGTGAGGTGACATATCATGATATCAAACGTTTGGGTGAGTCTGATATGCAGTATAGGGGGTGGGGAGTGTAAATGATAAGCTATTGCTTTTAATTTATACACTAATTTTGTGTTCTGGCCTAGAGGACTGTTGGGAGTTGTGTTGCTCGCGAGTGAGTGTTCGGAAAGACGCAGGCTTTAGCCCAACAAACATTTACCTCTTTACTTCTGCCAAAAATTCACAAGACCATGCAAGTGGTTGGCATGAGGTGAATTTTGTCAGACAATCAACAGGTGTGGGTAATAGCATAACAGCCACTGACAATAGGCACCAGGTCTCGACAAGGGTGTATGACACCTCGTCTTATGACAACTCGTCTTATGACAACTCGTCTTGTTGACACTTCGCAGCTACGACAAAATGTCTTCAACGACAGGCTGTCTACAAGACAGTTTGCCGCGGGCACACCTGGTCTTCACGTCGCTAAGTCGTAAGACAACATTTCTTATTATTTAGACAAAATTAAGACAAACTTTATAACTATAGATATTTAAAATACGCGCTGTTATCACCTTGACATACGCAATAATTCTCAATTATTCGACCCTTGACCTGTATACTTAATGTTGTATGCGATGCCACGGAGGTATGATAACGTGTCTCTTACGTCGTATTCCGACATCACTTTGGCGATCTTGGGGACTTAAAACAAATTTTGCACCAACAATATGCTGGCGTTATAATTCCATAAAACAATAATATGCAGTTTTGTATGCAAGTTTTGACTTGCCAACATAAGAAAGAAGTGCCTTGTATGCTCATATGGGGCATGCTAAAGAAATACACGAAAACATCTACATGTACCAATGCCCCATGGCTGTTCGAGAAATCACGAAGGTTGGGAAATTTCTAGACGAAGTGGGTGAAAGTGAGTATTCAGTCATTTTTATTCCCACAAAAACCAAATGGCAGATTCTATTCTGCTCAAAATTGGGTTATAGCTACATTCAGTAAAAAACATCTTGTGATATCGTATATTGTTGATCAGGGAAGTGAAAATGGGAAATTACGTGGAAATGGAAGAGACAAGGCGAAGTTGAAGCTTAATATTTGAAGACTAAATGAGATGAAGATTAATTGTGGAAAACTATTAACTTAGTCTTCGAAGATACATTTTTGAAGACGAAATCGTGTTTGAATCTTAGCGAAGAAAACTTGTTGCTATGGCATATGTCATTTTGAAACTCTAGTTATAGACGAACTTCTTTACTAAAGGCGATTACATACTCTACTCTAAAAAAATCACACTAGAATGGGTCAAAAAAGTATATTTTGTTTTCACACTACGGATAATATATATGACTGAATGTAAGTGTAGCATTGTCAATTTTAGACTACTTGGACCAGGATGGTCAAATTCAATGTATGATTCTACACAACCAATATTCAATAAGCAGCATAAAATAAAGACCGGAAAAATGATTCTAAGCATCATATTCTTCAAATTTAATAATAGTATATATAACTAAATTAAATTATTACATGAATATTTTAAAACATTTTAAATAGTCTAAGATTCATGACTTTCATTCGTTCTTTATGTAGACACGTACCTCTTGATTATGATATATCCTGAAGTTATGGATATTGCTCCGGAAAAGTTGCGATAAAAGATGATCATATATGTCTTTAATTCTTAACAGTTGGCAAGTTTCGCCCCTAGTATTCAGGTGGTAATATCCTAATACCAGGTAACTTTTGTGTTTGTTAAAGGTACGGGAGGCCTTGGCGGTGGGTATGCTGTGAAAATATTTCCACCGGTCAAAAACCGCCACAAACAGAAAGAATATTAAAATGTAGACATACTTTGTCCGTATACAAATAAGAAATATCGCATAAACAGTATGTTATTGTCATATATTTGACCATTGTTATGTAAACAAAAGCATAAAAAGTTACTTTCCTGGTGTTTGTTTATATTATGATGGTAAACATAAAGAGCATTATTTGTTTCTGAATTCCTGATATGGAACTATTAAAGAGCGTTTATATAATTTTTGTGTGATTAGCCAGTAACACTGTGCTGTCTTCTGTAACACAATCAGTCTCTTGCTTAGGTAAAATATAGTAGGTCTTTATGATAGCATGTTGTTTACGCGATGGTCATGGTATATATAAACGAAACTGTATGCGTTTAATGTTTTTTCTGTTTACGGTGATTGGAACAAATATTAATATTTTCGACAACTAAGGCCTCCCGTGCCTTTAACTGTAAACAATACATTTACTTTACATGATGAATCCACCATTGTTTGCCATATGCATCGTCAGGTCATGTGTATAGATCCAAGACAGTGAATTCACACCTATCTGGAGCTGTATGTGGCTTACATGCTATATTACCCACCTTGGATGAAGCGGTTTGAAAATAAATTGATGAATCAGACATGTCTCATATAGTAATACTTATGTTACTGGTACCACTTTTCGGTATATTATATTAGGTGGTTGTCTGGAACACAATGGAACAGGGCATTATAATATTTTATTCTACTGTGTCCAATATTTAAATATGCAATTTGTATATAATTTCTAGAAATGACCCACATTATATTTGCAGCCGATTAATGATTTAGATACCTACATTACTACACGAGCCTTTACAAGCTATTTAAACATTTATTAATCACACAATAGGTTATTGTGGTGCCAGGTGGCACAATTGAATAAATTGGAAACCGAATTGTGATAACCAATAAAGTGGTACAGAAACTAATTAACTTACGACATAAATTGTCACATCACCCCATACGATCGATGGCATGTGTTACAACAAGCATCATCAGAACTTGAGCAAAAATCCAATGAACAAAATGCAGCTGAACCATTATCAGGGCATCATCAGTGAATGCATTATTTCTTTGAAAATATTTGATCACATCCGTCCTGTTGTGTGGCACCTTGGTGTAAGAGATCCTGAAAGTTCTTATATAATGGCCTAAAACTGTTCGGTTTCCATACATAATGTTGGAGTAAAATGGTTTAAATTTCAGATGAAGTCGGTTGCAGTTGACGTAATTGATGCACATGTCCACCTGCAATTGGAAGTGAAGATATGAAAGTTGTGAAATGATGCAGATATGATGGTTGAGTGTATTTTTTGGAGTGGCAGTGAATCTGACGAAAGTGAAAAGTCACATGATAGTGAAGTAAGTTAACATGGTAGTGAGGCTGATAATTGTGAATGTGTGAAATGCGATTTTTGTTCAGAAAGTGTAGCGTCAAAAAGTGAGTATGAAGATGTAAAGAGTGATGAATTCGACAGATAGTATGAAACTGAAAGTGAACATATCATGGAGGAGACCTGAGACAAAAATTAACGTGTATGATAATACCATATTAATGTTAAGTGCCTTGTAGTTATTTACAGTTTGACATTAATCCAAAGTTAGTTTTATTTCAAAGTTGAGTAGTCATAATTAAAAACACAAATCAGTGTGAACAGTTAGTCAATAAACAGTGAGATATCATGGTCGTAAAATGTAATCTTCCCAGATCACTTAAAAGACTGATGCTAGACTTGAAATAATACTCAACAACGGACTAAAATAATCACCGTCTTCCATACTCAAACATATTTTCCTAGCATAAGTAATCGCATGTAATTTTAGTATTTCATAGATAGAACCACTGGTACAGACAACATACTTTAAGTTTAATTCCGGTCTTAATTGTGAGAATGTTACAACCCCCCCCCCCTACTCTGACTACAACAGTTCGTGTGTCCCATAGCACAGCACGTTGTCGGAATGCCACTAAATGTCATTCAAAAGTTGTGCTGTAGCCGGTTTAAAATGTTGCAGGTGAAATCAGAATTTACAATTGCTGTTAGTATATAGTTGAAATGTACTGTTTACCTTCAATTAAGTTGCACTCTGCAAGATTAATGTTCTTACTGTGGGATGTTTTTGCAACATGCTCCTTTGTCCCAGGACTCATTCTGGACAGGCGGTCAAGTTGGCTCGGCTCTTGTAGTGACATGCGCTGAGGATATTGTCATTTTGTTTCGGCCCCAGGTTGTTTGTATTGATTTGATAGATTTTGGTGGAATTTGTCTCTTAACATTCTACTTCTCCTCAGAAGGTGGTGGCTCAACGTGTTGATCTGTTTGAGATTGCAGCTGTGGTTCAAACTGTGACAGTAAAGCAAACCGATAACTTCTCAACATATCCTGACGAATAACTACCAGGCTCTACGTTGGTCCGATAGTATTAGTGTAATCCGTGGCGGCAGTCACAGTACATCCAATAATAACATGACTAATATATCTCAAACAATCTACATAACATTAACAAGAGCACACCGTCGGGGCGTGGCATAATACGCCCGTTTCTGGAGTAGAGTGGGACAAGGTTTAATTCATGTTTCAAATCTTTGACTTAAGACGAAATAATAACAAAAATAAACCGAGAAATTTTTTATTTATTTTCGGCTATTTTCAGACCGAACCAAATCCTATAACTCTGACAAAAATGGTCGGATCGGACTCAAATTCGAACTTGACCTGCAAAATCATATAGACAGAACCCTTATTTGAACTTGATCTGTATAATTCGGTTCAGTTCACTTGATTCAATCTAAAGTTATCACCCGGAAACCGAAAATCAGGTAAAATCTAAGTCGAAAAAGGGCATAAATCAGTCAAAGTCATGCGGACGAAGCCCATATTCGAAATGGATCTGTATTTTGGTGTGGTAAACTAACATACCAAATTTGGTTCAGTTCACTCGATTCAAACTAAAGTTATCACCCGGAAACCAAAAGCGGACGGACGGACAACCCATTTATAAAAGACGACCGTTTTTTCAAACGGGCGTATAAAAAGGAGAACATTGCCATGATTTGGAGAACATGTGTCTGTCGATCAATGGTCGATTACATTTAGTTTATGAAATCAGAAGATGATTGCCCTTTGAAAGCATCACCATTCATAAGTGATAAGCCTCAAGCGTCTTCGTGGTCTTGTCGGTGAACTTCAATCCATCAAGAAACCAATAAATACCAGTTTGTCACTGGAGTCGATCAAAGAAATAAAATAAAACGGGACAATTTGTAATATATAGACCCATGATAATAATTACTTGAGAAATAACGCCGAAGAATCTGATGATTAATAATCCATCAGTAATTGTAGACAAAATAGCTTTTCCACCTTGAAATGCCTGGGCATTAGTATAGCTGATTATATGGGGACAGTCCTATGGACACTACATGTGCTTGCCGCTCTGTAATTTATTTAAATATGCAATTTTTATTTGATTTTGCATTTCTTAAACCATTTAAACATTTAGATATCACATGCAAGGTCGTACAATGGAATAACCGAATTGTGACGAACAAAGTGGTATATAAACCAATTAACATACGGCTTCAATTGACACATCACCACACAAGATCGATGAAATTTGTCACAATAGCTCCAACAGATCTGAAAAATTTCTTCAGAACAAATCGGGTGAATTCTGCAGACACCATACATCGGATACACATGCAGCTGAGCCATGATCGAGGCATCATCAATGAATGCATTATTTCTTTGAAAATGTATTATCACATCCGTCCTGTTATGTGACACCTTGATGTAAAAAAAGATCATTGAGCAGAACAAAGTTCCAATATATTGGTCTATAAAGAATGTTTCGTTTCCAGACACAATGTTGAGGTACAAATGGTTTTAATTTCCTATGAAGTTGGTCGCATGTGACCTCACTGATGCAAATGTCCATCGGTAATTGAAAGTGAGGATATGAAAGAGAATAAAAGTTGTGAAATGATGCAAAGATGTTGAGTACGTTGTTGAGAGTGGCAGCGCATCTGGCGATACACATGGTAGTGAAGTCAGCGAAAATGTTAACGAGTCTGTCTATTGTCTAAGTGTGAAATGCGAACTAGAGTCATAAAGTGAGGAATGGAAAAGCGAGTATGAAGATGCAAGGAGTGACGTGTTCGACAGCGAGTAAGAAACTGGGAGTGAACGTGAGCAAAAGAACCGGTACGGTGTGCTAAATATAACAATCCGAAACCATAAGTTGCATACCGTGCAATGGTTTAAATTCCTGATGATGTCGATTGAAGGTGACCTAATTGATGCACATGTCCCCAAGTCCACCTGTCATTGAAAATGAAGATAGGAAAGTTGTGAAATGATGCAGACTGTGGTGAAGTGGAGTGTTGTTGGGCGTGGCAGCGAATCTGACGACAGTGACAAGTCACATGGTAGTGACGTCGGTGAACATGTAAGTGAGACTGTTAATTGTGAAAATGTGAAATTCGATTTTTATTCAGAAAGTGAGGCGTCCAAAAGTGAGTATGAAGATTTAAAGAGTGACGTTTTCGACAGCGAGTCGAAAACGAAGTGGACATGAGTTCTCGAAAGAGTCATCGGACCATAAACGTGTATGATAACACCATATTAAAGTTGAGTGCTTTGTCGTTATTTTCAGTTCGGCATCATTACAAAGTTTGTTTTATTTCAAATATTTGAACTGTCATAATTAAAAACAAAGACCAGTGTTAACAGTTATTTGTCGTTATTTTCAGTTCGGCATCATTACAAAGTTTGTTTTATTTCAAATATTTGAACTGTCATAATTAAAAACAAAGACCAGTGTTAACAGTTATTAAATAGCGAGACGGCATGGTCGTGAAATGTAGTCATTTCGCATAACCCTTTACTCTCATAGTTTCAATACAAATTAAAGACTGATGATAAACTGACAATAATAATAAACAATGGACCTTCAAATATTGACTGACTTCCATACTCCAACATATATTCCTAGCATCATACTACAACCGTTAGTGCCCAATAGCACAGCACGTTAATGGCATGCGCGCGTGGTTGCACAGAGTGCATGTCGGTAGTAGCAGACAAGAAAGCAGTCTTGTCGAAGACATGCGAAGTTCCATACTTTCCCAGCGAAATGGAGCTTCAAAAATTAAAACCAGGAAATGAAACAGATCTGCATGAGGTATCGAAATAAACTTGGAGTTTGGTCTAATCTGGATTATGGTAAGTTATCGGTAAGGCAATGCATTGAGAACATATCAGTTAATTTGACCTCACCTAACTATGTGGATCTAGATTGGGTTGGGCTGCTAGGAAAAATGTTTCCAATTCCTACTGGGATTGATTTCTTAGTAATTCTTGACAAGGCCTGGTCATTTCCTAGATACAACCTCAAGGAACACATCCTAAAACACAGAACATCAGGCAATTCACTAAAAAGAAGAATTTTGAACTATGCTCTGACTCACGAGGAAATTCCATCTGAGGAATTTGTAATGATAATCAACAATGAAGGTTTATCTGAGATAGGATAACTTTATTTACAATATACTCACAAGGAAAGTACCATTACAAATAAATATAATATTAATAGACTATACGTGTATATTGTTAGGGGTGATATAGTCATGACTGACTCTTCCTTCCACCCTGAGCAGGATCTATGCATATGATTAAGTGAGAAAGAACGAGATATGAAATATCCCCATCCAAGGATGTTCGTGATCAACACCCCGACTACGTCGCTTTTGGATTGAGACAGAACAGTTGGTAGAAGACAACATTTTACCACTTTACAATGAGATCACCATGAAAGACGATGGTTTGAACTGAAAACTAAAAAACAACGGTTGGTTGGTCAGTTAACGAGCGGAAAAGACAACACCATTGTAACCTTCATCAACTGTGACAAAGAGAAATTGTGTACTTCTATAAGATCCGATGCAACCAATGAGACGTTTCGTGTGATAGGCGAGTTACATGGTTTAGAAAATGTCGTTAGGTCACAAGACACATTCAGTCAACAAGAGCATCGCTAGGGCGTGGCAAAATACGCCCTTTTGCCATTTCGAATTGTACTATCGCAAAATAAGATAATACTTTGAGCTTACATTTGAAGAAAATCTTATATACATGTACCCCTAATTTCAATGCCAAAATGTGGTCAAATTCTAAGTCGAAAAATGGCCATAATTCATGTAAAAATAATTAGACAGAACCTATATTCAAACTTGGCCTGTAGTTTTAGCTGGGAAATACACATACCAGCTTTGGTTCGGCTCAAATAATCAAAACTGGAGTTATCGGTCGGAAACCAAAATGTTATGAAATTGGTAAAATTCTAAGTTGAAAAAGGGCCGTAACTCATGTAAAAATAATTAGACAGAACCTATATTCAAACTTGGCCTGTATCTTTAGCTGGGAAATACACATACCAACTTTGGTTCAGATCAAATAATCCAAACTGGAGTTATCGGTCGGAAACCAAAAATGTTAACAGACGGTCAAATTCTAAGTCGAAAAAGGGCCGTAACTCATGTAAAAATAACTGGACGGAACCCATGTTCGAACTTGGTCTGTATCTTGAGCTGAGAAATACACATACTAACTTTGGTTCAGATCAAATAATCCAAACTGGAGTTATCGGTCGGAAACCAAAAATATTAACAGACGGTCAAATTCTAAGTCGAAAAAGGGCCGTAACTCATGTAAAAATAACTGGACGGAACCCATGTTCGAACTTGGCTGTATCTTTAGCTGGGAAATACACATACCAACTTTGGTTCAGATCAAATAATCCAAACTGGAGTTATCGGTCGGAAACCAAAAATGTTAACAGACGGTCAAATTCTAAGTCGAAAAAGGGCCGTAACTCATGTAAAAATAACTGGACGGAACCCATGTTCGAACTTGGTCTGTATCTTTAGCTGGGAAATACACATACCAACTTTGGTTCAGATCAAATAATCCAAACTGGAGTTATCGATCGGAAACCAAAAATGTTGACGGACAGACTGATAACATAATACGACCTTTTTTCTTGAATGACGGAAGTTATGATATCTTAATTAAAGAGGTGGAATGGAACCATAGCACACTTGGACTTCTTTTGTGGCTTTAAGGGGTTGAAACAGAAGTCATGGGCGGTTCACAAGGACAACATGTTAGATATGAGTTTGGAAGACCTTGGGGTGAAATATTATTTAATTGGTCAAGGATACAATCTAAAATATCATTATCTTGCACAGAATCCAATCAGGAATGTACAATAATAATGCAGCTGATTGGAATCATGCCAAGAATCAAACTAAAATATTATCTCGAGTTTGTAGTGTATTTTCGGAAGTCGGTTTGAAATTAAAGACTGAATAAACTCTCTGCTCACCTGACTTACTAATTTATGGGAAGGGTGTGTATTTCAAATGATGACAAATGAGTATTTTCTTTAAATCGATCATAAAATCGATCAAATTCATTGTATATTTCTACAAAACCAACGTTCAACAAGCGACATAAAGGATTGGTACATTGATTTTTTTAGCATTAAATTTAATTATAGTATATATAATTATATTAAATTATTACACGTATATTTTATAACATTTTAAATAGTCTTAGTTTCATGACTTTCATTCCTTATGTATACACGTACCTCTTTATTATGACATTATGGACATTGTTCCGGAAAAAGTTGCAGTAAAAGATTACTATCTATATCTTGCATTCTGAATGTTCTTAATTAACAG
Organism: Siphonodentalium dalli; assembly: GCA_032622095.1. Classification (NCBI taxonomy): domain Eukaryota; kingdom Metazoa; phylum Mollusca; class Scaphopoda; order Gadilida; family Siphonodentaliidae; genus Siphonodentalium; species Siphonodentalium dalli. The sequence continues at coordinate 129,813,486 of CP136062.1, read as the reverse complement.
GTTTTGGTCTCTACTATTCAGGGGTAATACCCTACCTAATACAAGTTAACTGTTATTTGTTTGTTAACTGTAAACAGTATATTTATTTTACATGATGAATCAACCATTGTTTGACGTATGCATCTTCACATCGTGGGGATATATCCAAGACAGTGAATTTAAGCTATCTGGAAAAGAGCTATATGTGGCTTACATGCTATATTATCCACCTTGGTTGAAGCGGTGGGTTGGAGATTGCACCACATAACAAGGGCCGCAAAAGAACCGGTATGTGTTATAAATATAAGAATTGGAAACCATAAGCTGCAGACACATGTTCACCGTCTAGATGTGAGGGACCCTGAAAGTTCCAATATAATGGTCTACAGACTGTTCGGTTTCCACAGTGTTGATGTGCAAATGGTTTAAATTCCTGATCTGAACAGATTAACGTTCTTCCTGTGGGATGTTTCTGCAACACGCTCCTTTTGTCCAGGTTTCATACTAGATAGGCGGTCAGGTTCTCTCGGCTTGACCAATCGGCTCTTGGCATTACATTTCCTGTGGATAATTGTCATTTTGTTTCGGCCCCGGATGGCTTGTAGTGATTTGATTGCTTTTGTGTTGAATTTGTATCTTAACATTTTTCTTCTCAGAAGGTGGTGGCTCATTAATTGATCGGTTTGAAATTGCAGCTGTGGTTCACTCTGTGGCAGGTAAATACTCAACATATCGTGACGAATAACTACCCGTGGCGGCTGGCAGTCCCAATACACCGAATAACAATACAACATGACTAATTTATCCCTCAAACAATCTACATACCATTAAAAATGAGAACATTCTCATTTGCCATGATGTGGAGAGCATGTGTCCGTCGATAAATCATCGATTACATACAAGTTTTCAAATCAGAAGATGGTTGCCGCTTTCTCAGAAGATGGTTGCCCTTTGAAAGCATCACCATTCATAATTGATAAGCCTTAAGGGTCTTCGGGGTCTTGTCGGTGAAATTCAATCCATCACGAAACTAAGAAATACCAGTTTGTTACTGGAGTCGACCAAAGAAAGAAATCAAAACTGGACAATTTGTAATATATAGACCCATGATAACAATTATTTGAGAAATAACTCCGAAGAATATGATTACTAATCCATCAGTAATTGTAGACAAGATAGCGTTTCCACCTTTAAAGGGCTATAGCTGATTCTATTGCGGACAATTGGTTATAGGTACACTACACGTGGTGCTAGCCGCTCGGTAATTTTGACAAATATTTAAACATGCAATTTTTATGATTTTTTTTCTTCAGGAATGACCCACATATTTGCAGCCGATTCAAGAAATAGAGGCCTACAGAACTGTGCGAGCAGGTTATTGTGGTGCCAGAATGTAATAACCGAATTGTTATAACCAACAAAGTTGTATATAAACTAGTTAACTTACGGTATAAATTTTCACATCACCACATAAGATCAATAAAAATTGTTACAATAGCACCAACAGATCTTGAACATTTCTTCACAACAAATCCGGTGAATTCTCCAGACACCATACATCGGATACAAATGCAGCTGAACCATGATCCAGGAAGATCCTTGACAAGAAAAAAGTTCCAATCTAATGGTCTATAAAGACTGTTCGGTTTCCATACACAACGTTGAAGTACAAATGGTTTTAATTTCCTATGAAGTCGGTTGCGGGTGACCTAACTGATGCAAATATCCCAATTCTATCTGTAATTAAAAGTGAAGATATGAAAGTTGTGAAATGGTGCAGAGTGATGGCGGTTGAGAGTGGCAGCGCTTCTGACGATAAACATGGCAGTGAAATCAGCGAAAATGTTAACGAGTCTGTCTATTTATGTGTGAAATGCGATCTTGAGTCAGAAAGTGAAGGGTGGAAAAGCGAATATGAAGATGTAATGAGTGACGTGTTCGACAGTGAGTATGAAACTGGAAGGGAACGTGAGCAAAAGAACAGGTACGGTGTGCTAAATATAACAATCCGAAACCATAAGCTGCAGACCGTGAAACTGGTTTAAATTCCTAATGAAGTCGGTTGCAGTGACCTCATTGTTGTACATGTCCCAAGTTCACCTGTCAATGAAAGTGAATATATGAAAGTTGTGAAATGATGCAGACTATGTTCAAGTGTTGAGTGTTGTTGGGCGTGACAGTGAATCTAACGAGTGAGAAGTTGCATGGTAGTGACGTCGGTGAACATGGTAGTGAGGCTGCTAATTGTGAAATTCGATTCTTATTCAGACAGTGAGGCGACCAAAATTGAGTATGAAGATTTAAAGAGTGACGTATTCGACAGAGTATGAAATTGGAATTGGACATGAGTTCTCGAAAGAGTCATGGAACCATAAACGTGTATGGTAATACCATATTAAAGTTGAGTGCTTTGTAGTTATTTTCAGTTCGGCATCATTACAAAGTTTGTTTTATTTCAAAGTTGAATTGTCATAATTAAAAACAAAGACCAGTGTAAACAGTTATTAAATATCGAGACAGCATGGTCGTGAAATGTAGTCATTTCCCATAACCATTTACTCTGATAGTTTCAAGAAAAATTAAATACTGATGATAAACTGACAATAATAATAAACAATGGACCTTTAATATTGATTCTCTTCCTTACTCTTTAACATATATTCCTACAATCGTTAGTGTCCACTAGCACAGTACGTTAATGGGCATGCACACGGTTGTCGTTGCAGAGTACATGTCGGTAGCAGCAGACAGGAAAGCAGTCTTGTCGAAGAAATATGAAGTTCAATGCACTTTCCCAGCGAAATGGAGTTTCAAAAATGAAAATCAGGCGATGAAACAGATGTGCATGAGGTATCGAAATAAACTTGGTGTTTGGCCTAATCTGGATTATGGCAAGTTACCGGTAAGAGGTGGGGTAAGGCAATACATTGAGGAGAACAGATCAGTCAATTTGACCTCACCTAACTATGTGGATTTAGATTGGGGTGGGCTGCTATGAAGAATGTTCCCAATTCCCACTGGGATCCATTTCTTAGTGAAGGATTCTCTGAGATAGGATATGATCACTTTATTTGCAATTTACAAATAAATATAATATTAATAGACTATACATGTATATTGTTAGGGGTGATATAGTCATGACTGACTGTCTTCCTTCCACCCCTGATTAGGATCTATGCATATGATTAAGTGAGAAAGAACGAGAAATATCCTCATCCAAGAATGTTCGCGATAAACACTCCGACTATGTCGCTTTTAGCTCGAGACAGAACAGTTGGTAGAAGACAACATTTTACCACTTTACAATGAGATTACCATGAATGACGATGATTTGGAACTGAAAACTAAAAAAACAACGGATTTGTCAGTTGACGAGGGGAAAAGACAACACCTTTGTATACTTCCTCAATTATGGAATAGAGAAATGGGTGTACTTCTATAAGATTTCGATGCAACCAATGAGACGTTTCGTGTGATAGGCGAGTTACATGGTTTTGAAAATGTCCTTAGGAGATCACATGACAAACACTAAAAGTACAGTCAAACACTAAAAGTACATGAATGACGGGAGTTATGATATCTTAATTAAAGAAAGAGGGGGATGGAATCATAGCACATTTGGACTTCTTGGGTGGCTTTATGGGGTTTAAACAGAAGCCATGGGCGGTTCATACGGGGCGGTTCATACGGACAACATACTAGATATGAGCTTGTAAGACCTTGGGGTGAAATATTATTTAATTGGTCAAGGAGACAAACAATCAAAATATCATTATCTTGCACAGAATCCCGCCAGAAATGGACAAGAATAATGCAGCTGATTGGAATCATGTCAAGAATCAAACTAAAATATTATCTCGAGAGTTTCTAGTGGATTTTCGGAAGTCGGTTTGAAATTGAAGACTGAAGAAACTCTCTGCTCATCTGACTTACTAATTTATGGGAAGGGTGTGTATTTCAAATGATGACAAATGACTATTTTCTTAAAATCGATCAAATGGTCAAATTCATTGTATATTTCTACAAAACAAACGTTCAACAAGTGACAAGGCTGGTACGCTGATTTTTTTTAGCATCAAATTTAATTATGGTATACATAATTATATTAAATTATTACAAGTATATTTTTTAACATTCTAAATAGCCTTAGTTTCATGACTTCATTCCTTATGTATACAAGTACCTCTTTATGATATTATGAAGTTATGGATATTGTTCCGGGAAAAGTTGCAATAAAAGATGACCATCTGTGTCCTGCATTCTTAATGTTCTTAACAATTAAATTAGCAGGTTTTTGTCTCTACTAGTCAGGGGGTAATACCCTACATAATACAAGGTAACTGTTATGTGTTTGTTAACTATAAACAGTTTATTTATTTTACATGATGAATCAACCATTGTTTGGCCTATGCATCCTCAGATCATGGGGATTGATCCAAGATAGTGAATTTATGCTATCTGGAGAAGAGCAGTATGTGGCTTACATGTTATATTACCCACCTTGGTTGAAGCGGCGGGTTGGATATTGCACCATATGACAATTGGAAACCACAAGCTGCAGACCTATGTTCAGCGTTTAGATGTGAGAGATCCTGAAAGTTTCAATATAATGGTCTACATACTGTTCGGTTTCCATACAGTGCTGAGGTGCAAATTGAGAAGTCACATAGTAGCGCCGTCAGTGAACATGGTAGTGAGGCTGATAATTGTTGGTATGAAATGGGATTTTTATTAACAAAGCAAGGGGAGTATGAAGATGTGACGTAGTCGACAGCTATTATGAAACTGGAAGTGAACATGCGTTCACGAAAGAGTCACGGGACTATAAACGTGTATGATAACATCGTCTAGTTGTGTTCAGTTTGCCATCATTCCGACGTTTGTTTTATTTCAAAACCCAGAGACCAGTGTTAACACTTTACATAAAAAGTGAGATATCATGATCGTGAAATGTAATTCACAGAACACTTAAAAATTAAGACTGATCCTAAACTGAAAATAATCAACAATGGTCCTTTAAATGTCCAGTCTTCCATACTCAAACAGATTGTCCTAGCATAAGTAGACACATGTAATTTTAGTATTTCATACATAGACAACAACTGGTATAGACAGCGTACTTTTAAGTTTAATTCGGATTAATGTTCTTCCTGTGGGATGTTTCTGCAACACGCTCCTTTGACCCAGGTTTCACTCTAGACAGGCGGTCATGTTGGCTCTTGGCATTACATACCATGGCGATAATGTCATTTTGTTCAGCCCCGGAATGCTTGTAGTGATTCGATAGCTTTTGTTTAATTTTGTGGGATTTGTCTCTTAACATTTTTCTTCTCAGAAGGTGGTGGCTCAACAGGTTAATTGATCGGTTTGAAATTGCAGCTGTGGTTCACTATGTGACAGGTAACTACTCAATATATCGTGACGAATAACTACCCGTGGCAGTTGGAAGTCCCAATACACCGAATAACAATACAACATGACTAATTTATCTCTCAAACAATCTACATACCATTAGAAAGGAGAATATTCCCATTTACCATAATGTAGAGAGCATGTGTCCGTCGATAAATAATCGATTACATATAAGTTTTTAGTTTTCAAATCAGAAGATGGTTGCCCTTTGAAAGCATCACCATTCATAATTGATAGGCATTAAGGGTCTTCGGGGTCTTGTCCGTGAAATTAAATCCATCACGAAACTTAAGAAATACTAGTTTGTTACTGGAGTCGACCAAAGAAAGAAAACAAAACAGGACAATTTCTGGGTCTAACGCAGAAGAATATGATATTAATCCATCAGTAATTGCACAAACAAGATAGCTTTTATCACATTTAAATGGCTGTGCATTATAACAGCTGATTCTGTTGGGGACACTATACGTGGTGCTAGCGGCTCGGTAATTGTGTCAAATATTTAAACATGCAATTTTTAAGAATTTATCTTCTTCAGAAATGACGCAAATATTTGCAGCCGATTCAAGAAATAGAGGCCTACAGAACTGTGCGAGCAGGTTATTGTGTTGCCAGGTGGCACAATGTAATAACCGAAGTGTTATAACCAACAAAGTGGTATATAAACTAATTAACTTAATGTATAAATTTTCACACCACCACATAAGATCAATGAAATTTGTTACAATAGCACCAACAGATCTGGAAAATTTCTTCAGAACAAATCTGGTGAATTCTCCAGAAACCATAGATCGGATACAAATGCAGCTGACCCATGATCTCGGCATCATCAATTAGTGTATTATTTCTTAGAAAAATGTATCATCACATCCGTCCTGTTATGTGGCACCTTGATGTAAAAAAGAATCTTGAGCAGAAAAAAAGATCCAATCTAGTGGTCTATAAAGAGCAAATGTTCAAAGTCCATCTGTAATTGAAAGTGAAGATATGAAAGTTGTGAAATGATTCAGAGAGACGGCGGTTGAGTATGTTGTTGAAAGTGGCAGCGCATCTGACGATACACATGGTAGTGAAGTCGGTAAAAGTGTTAACGACTCTGTCTATTGTTTAAGTGTGAAATGCGATCTAGAGTCAGAAAGTGAGGAATGGAAAAGCGAGTATGAAGATGCAAGGAGTGACGTGTTCGACAGCGAGTAAGAAACTGGGAGTGAACGTGAGCAAAAGAACAGGTACGGTGTGCTAAATATAACAATCCGAAACAATAAGTTGCAGACCGTGCTGTTCACCGTGCAAATGGTTTAAATTCCTGATGATGTCGGTTGAAGGTGACCTAATTGATGCACATGTCCCAAGTCCACCTGTCATTGAAAGTGAAGATATGAAAGTTGTGGAATGATGCAGACTATGGTGAAGTGGAGTGTTGGGCGTAGTAGTGAATCTGACGACAGCGATGAGTCACATGGTAGTGACGTCGGTGAACATGGTAGTGAGGCTGATAATTGTGAAAGTGTGAAATTCTATTTTTATTCAGAAAGTGAGTATGAAGATTTAAAGAGTGACGTTTTCGACAGCGAGCGAGTCGAAAACGAAATGGACATGAGTTCTCGAAAGAGTCATGGGGTCATAAACGTGTATGATAAAACCATATTAAAGTTGAGTGCTTTGTCGTTATTTTCAGTTCGGCATCATTACAAAGTTTGTTTTATTTCAAAGTTGAATTGTCATAATTAAAAACAAAGACCAGTGTTAACAGTTAATAAATAGCGAGATAGCATGATCGTGAAATGTAGTCATTTCCCATAACCCTTTACTCTCATAGTTTCAAGAAAAATTCAAGACTGGTGATAAACTGACAATAATAATAAACAATGGACCTTTAACTATTGACTGACTTCCATACTCTAACAGATACTCATAGCATTAGACAACAACCGTTAGTACCCAATAGCACAGTACGTTAATGGCATGCGCGCGGTTGTCGTTGCCGAGAGTGCATGCCGGTAGCAGCAGACAAGAAAGCTGTCTAATTGTCGAAGAAATACGAAGTTCCATACTTTCCCAACGAAATGGAGTTTCAAAAATGAAAACCAGGAATCAGGCGATGAAACAGATCTGCATGATGTATTATCGAAATGAACTTGGGAGTTTGGTACAATCTGGATTATGGCAAGTTACCGGTAAGAAGCGAGGTAAGGCAATGCATTGAGGAGAACAGATCAGTCAATTTGACCTCAACTAACTATGTGGATCTAGATTGGGTTGGGCTGCTAGGAAGAATGTTCCCAATTCCCACTGGGATTGACTTCTTAGTAATTCTTGACAAGGCCTTGTCAATCCAAAGATACAACATCAAGGAACACATCCTAAAACACAGAACATCGGGCAATTCACCACACAGAAGAGTTTTGAACTATGCTCTGACTCACGAGGAAATTCCATCTGAGGAATTTGTAATGCTAATCAACGATGAAGGATTATCTGATATAGGATAACTTTATTTACAATATACACACAAGTGAAGTACTATTACAAATAAATACAATATTAATAGACTATACATGTATATTGTTAGGGGTGATATAGTCATGATTGGCTGTCTTCCTTTCACCCCTGAGAAGGATCTATGCATATAATTAAGTGAGAAAGAACTTGTTCCGAGTTTCTTTCATTCAAATTCGACTGAGCTCCAAGTTGAATGAAATGCTTCTCAAAATCTGTCTTTTCTGAGGTCGTCTCTGCGAGTTTTGTTATGTTGATCCATATGTAGAACAAGTCCACGTTTTTTTGTCGCTCGAAACCATGTTTCCAGAGGGTGTTGACTAGCTTTCTTCTGTCGTTTTCATTATCTGATCTCTGCCACAGCAATGATCGTATTTCCTTGGGTAATTCAGCTGCTTCGCCGACGGATTGCATTAATTTCCAAAGCTCATAGTGTCTCCTCCGATTGTTTCTAATATGTTCTCGGCACTCCATTGTCTATGATATTTCAAAAACGTTTGAATTTAAATGTTATTAAAACAGAGTGAAGCTATCGAATATAGGAATTTGATTCGTCAAATATATGAATTTGATTGGTCAACGAGAGAGAAATATTATTGGTTGATTCCGCGCGTTGATTGGTCAGATTCTTGATCCGAAATCTTCACTGAGAACCATGTGATAACAGGTATAAAAGCGAATTGAGTTTGTTCGCGCGCCATTATTCAAAGTCATTTCAGAGTCAGCGACGAGCTGGAAACTGCTTCTATGTCATGGCGACGATGCTGAAGAATGTGAAAATTTGTCTAAAAGAGAATTTGATGAAAATTCAAGAATAGTGATCTGAGTGTATCTAACGGGCAAGATTACTTCAAGACGAATAATTACAATGTTATAGACTTGACGAAGATAACCTTACAATTCGACAGACACGAAGATGTGGAAATAAATTTTCCACTCGACTTGAATAAATTGAAGACAGAACATACAGATGATGGATCACTAAAGATCAAAAGTAAAAAAGATGACTACATGGCCTCACTTATACTTATGGTAATTGATTGCACAGAACATTTTAAACCACAGATAAGTGTAAGGTATATTGTTAGAGTGATATAGTCAGGACTGACTATCTTCCTTTCACCCCCGAGAAGGATCTATGCATATGATTAAGTGAGAAAGAACGAGAAATGAAATATCCCCATCCAAGAATGTTCGCGATAAACACTCCGACTATGTCTCTTTTGGATCGAGACAGAACAGTTGGTAGCAGTCAATATTTTACCACTTTACAATGAGATTACCATAAATGACGATGATTTGGAACTGAAAACTAAAAAACAACGGATTGGTCAATTGTGTCATAGAGAAATGGTGTACTTCTATAAGATCCGATGCAACCAATGAGACGTTTCGTGTGATAGACGAGTTACATGGTTTTGAAAATGTTCTTAGGTCACATGACACATTCAATCAAACACTAAATATGACGGGAGTTATGATATCTTAATCAAAGAAAGAGGGGGGATGGAACCATAGCACATTTGGACTTCTTGGGTGGCTTTAAGGGTTGAAGCAGAAGCCATGGGCGGTTCATACGGACAACATACTAGATATGAGTTTGGAAGACCTTGGGGTGAAATATTATTTAATTGGTCAAGGAGACAATCAAAATATCATTATCTTGCACAGAATCCCGCCAGGAATGGACAATAATAATGCAGCTGATTGGAATCATGTCAAGAATCAAACTAAAATATTATCTTGAGAGTTTCTAGTGGATTTTCGGAAGTCGGTTTGAAATTAAAGACTGAATAAACTCTCTGCTCATCTCACTTACTAATTTATGGGAAGGGTGTGTATTTCAAATTATGACAAATGAGTATTTTCTTAAAATAGATTTGTCAATCAGGAATATACCCAAATGACATCAAGCATTCTATGTGGGGATCGATTACACATTCACTGGGCACATACAACGGCGGTGAAAACATCGCCAGCTGCACAACCGTTCTGTTACCTGTACCTGATCAGATTAATCGAGTTACATGATATATTCTCAAACAGGTGATTCTCATTTAGAATGCCAAGCATATACAATTGCGTATTTCGATCGAAAAAAAACCTCTTGAGACTTTATCGTCAAATCGAGCTAAAATGAATAACTGGATCACTCAATCGCTCTTGCAGCATCAAATACACAGCTGGGCCCCGCCCTAGGATACCCAGTAATCACAATCCAGAGGTTCTTGACACGTTCTACTCCTGACATATTAACTATTTGTTCTCAAGAATATATCTTCCTGTTGCGGGTTAACCATCTGAGCATGTTCTCCCGAAAATCCGCATATAAAGAACGTTTTAGGTTGATAATATGCTCAGAAAGGCGTCATTTTGAGTCGATAATATGCTGACAATGAGAGCATTTTAGTCACATTATCGACTCATAATGTGGCGATTCTAAGCAGATTATGTCCGGAAAATGAGCCAGTGAGTCAAATAAGCCAACACAAGACTTTTCAGGTGTACTCTCCTTAACTTGTGTTTTCATTAGGTCCGCGCCATACAACAAATAATGGCTATGACTCCATTAATCAGAAGCAAATAATCACACTATATATGTACCTATTTTACATTATAGGTCGATTATGTGGGTATTTGCGCGAGATATCTTGAACATCTGCGTGACAGTTTTCAGGAGATTTCTCAACATCCCGTTGAAGGAAACAATAAATCCTGAAGAGTTATTGAATGGTCCTCTTTCTATCAATATCATATTTCCCCCTAACATCAAACATGTCCTGAGGTCAACAGTTGGAGAATTTTTTTTGCATTCAGCAAACACACAGCACATGTTCATTTGAGGAAATACGTTTGAGTTTGCCTTAGAGGACGCTCCTTTGGCAGATTATCTCTGGACTGTAACACCATTTAAGTCGAGAATAATGAAGGACATTATAAGTTCCACTCCCAGGGATTACCAAGAAGTTTGTATGAGATATCAGACCACTACCACAATTATCATTTTATCAGGTCAACATAGCGGACAGAAGATCCGCAATATTCTGAAAAACTCAAATCCATATTTATTGGCATATTTATAGTTATTACATATTCGTCTATACTTTGTGTTTGTGAAACTGCAAGTAGGAGTAGTTTGTTGAAAGTCTCTTGCAGGAGCATTAATATATCCCTTATGTGTGTATATGTTATTCTATATAACTAGTAGTATAATTGTGTAAGGGTGTATTATGTCTGTATGTTGGGATGTATACCTCTTCCCTTAATCTAGAAATTGGGACTTGTATATTTATGTTTGTAGAGTCAACATGTACGGTTTTGTCTATGAGTCAGTTGGCAGATTGGTGATTGTATATTATTGGAGTTGCTGCATGTGATGAGATGTTTTACAGTTAAAAATATAGAGAGAGAACAAATGTAATGTATTGAACTTTGATTGCCCCAGCACATATCGTTCAATTAGAGAGCACCAGCCCAAAAGGAGAACTAAGCTACGAGTTGAAAGAGATGGATAGAAATGCGTTGACATTATCGTGAGTGTTATTTGAACCTTGAGATTAATGTATACACTTTTATGGATTTAGTCTCGTGATATTAACTGAGCTTAGCCGAATATCCGTGGAGTTATAAATGTTCCATTTTATGCTGTACAGATTAACCATGCAACCAACTGATGACCTTGTCTTGACTTAAATGGGTCTTATGTGTACATATACTGCCCGTAGAAAGGTAGGACAGGTATTTATCGCCCAATTGCGGTACCGGGAAAAATTCAAATGCGAACATTATTAGGTGTATTTTGGAGTGCAAACCGCATGTGGCTTTAAAATATCCTTTGCGAAATGATGCAAACGATACACAACTCTTCCATAATCCCATTGCATTGAATATATTGTGCTAGGAAATTACGTTAACGTATCATCATATTATCATAATCAACAATCTTGTCATATCCAAATAAAATCCTCACCCCTAAACAAGATATCACGAAGACAAGCTTACTTTCCATACAAATTTACAATATCCAACAGACGTCTTCTGCTACCCCCCCCCCCCCAAGAACTATATGTCAACTCATATTGGAATATATTTCTAACGATATTGGTAGGAAACATTGTTATTAAATACAAAATCGAGTTGTTTGTTAACCTTGTCGTGTTTCATGGGGCTGCGTGAATATGAAAAGCTGGCTAGCTACACATATGTGATCGCCATATAAGTTGACTACATTTGTGAACGATTTAAATACCTGACTACGAATGTGATCGATGCATTGTGACAATCAACCCATCGGCAGAACTATAGCCCATCGAGTTCAACCTGCAAATAATGCAATCCACTGCAGAGAGAATCGAACTACTCTAACCTATCAACTGAGCAAATAGTTGCATTGCTCCTTATCTTAACACAAAAACAAATTCCTGGAGACGAATATAATATCAAATTGACAGTCGACGACTCAGTACTATTCTTGCGCAGTCTAACCATCTCAGGCTGTGCACACATATATCAAATGAGTCATCTAGTTAGGCAGGGGTCTTTATCCATAAATAATGTAATAAAGAGCGTTTCTTGATAACTTATTCCCGATATGGTATAAATAAAGAACGTTTATTATGTGCGAACATATATATATGTACATATATCTATCAATAGTAATGTCCATACTACACAATTACGTGTGCCGTACGTACATGTTGAGGTTCAAATGAGGAATGTGTCCGTTGTGCCTATACGTATTCAGAATTATCAGCAGGCCAGTCGTTCGCGCATTTATTTTATAAAAGCTCTTTATCATTCCCATATCAGGAATTTAATGACAAATAACGCTCTTTATTATATTTTATAGGTTATGTTCGTTGTTCTCTCTGAAGAGAAATTATTGGGGATTCTTTTAGGATGTAAATGTCATAACAAGGAGTTTGCAATGCGGAGACTTCTATCTAATATTCCCAACGCTATCCAACGTTTAGATGTCTGTTATTTCAACCGTGTATTTCTAAAGTAATTCCCACGACGTTACCTAACCCAGACAGCACAACGACGTCGGCCCGACGTCGGGTTCCAGACGTCGACCCAACCGTCGGTATGTCCGTCGGGGCGACGTCGGCCCGACGTCGTTGTGAAATAGAGATGGTCGGCAACAGGTCGGCACCCGACGTTCCCTTGATCTCGCCAGAACTGGAGGTCGACACATGGTCGTCTGCCGACGGGAAACTGACCAGTGATAAATAAATCGCGGAATATTTATATATCACGTACCATATTGATGCCCGAAGTCGTATATTAATCTTTGCTACATAAATTCCACCCTTGAAGGTTTATTGCACGTTCCATGCTTTTATAGTAGTTTTTGAATTGATTGTTGTTGTTTTCATACATTGGTCGGTAAAACGTCGGTTGCCGACGGATTGCCGACCGAAAACGTCATTATCGGTAATATGACGTCGTTGTACGTCTCGTCTGCTGCGTCAATTTGAAAGCTTCGGTCACATTATTTTCGACTTTAAATTCGTTGCTGATTGGAGCCTAACATTATTATTTCTTCTCTGATGTGGAAAATTAATCACAATCGGTGTTAATGATTACGTAGAGGACCGTGCGTGCATGGATACATTTCCAGGGCGGAATAATAAAGGTAAGTTTAATATTTTTCCAAAATATATTGCACACTCATGGAAATCATCCGAAGTTCCGGGCTTGATTGGTACCCCTAAATAAAACAGCTTAATATATATAGCCACGTTTGTCTCTATTATATAGAGTTTCTCATTGTATCAAACAGATTGTTACGTTTTATACTTTTAGTATGTTAACACGCCAACATTTATTTAATGTTTGTCTATTGTCAGCGCAGTCGGCAACCCGATGTCGGCCCGACGTTGGCCCGACGTCGGCAATCGACGGTGTCGTATTTATTAATTATTATCTATTGTCAGGTACATACTTACATGTACCGGTATGTAATGTCTCAAATGTACTTGAATGTCAATTGAAGCTAGGTCCAAATTATGTTCTATTTTGTTACATCGCGGCCCAGTTCTGGAGGGATCAACGTAGGTCTACACATTATACTTAACATTAACGTTATATTCGGCCTCTTTATGCCACAGCAAGATTAATATTAGTGATATAATTGAGAACGTTTGGGTCCAGAACTTTCTTCGGCATTGATCAATGAAGAGTTTCTTCAATTCCCTTGTTACGATCTAGTCCTCACGTGGTACATGTATAAATAAAGTGCACACATGTGCGAAAATTCAATGTAGATTGAACATAGTCCTGACATTAACAGGATTGTCCATGGCATATGCAGTAGGCTAACTGTTGATATGGCGTATGGATCAACATAATGTCACCTTCTTCCAAATCACGTCAACAAAGTTAACGTTAAAAGTTCTAATGAGCCATGTCCGTTTAAATTGTTGTACTGTATTCTATTTATATAACCGTTACATGCATATTCCTGGATTGGATATTAGGGCAACAGTATACATGCAGTTGTTGCCCGATGTCGAGGGAGACATTGAGATTTGTCACCTGCTCGAGAACGGAATGTCTCCCGAGGAGCACAGCTCCGAGGGAGACATTCCGTTCTCGAGCGGGTGACAAATCTCGATGTCTCCCGAGAAGAAGGGCAACAACTGTTTTGTTATCCGATTATACCACAGAAAAAAATCCTTGCCATCCACACGCACGATGTTGCACTGAGTCACGCGTGCTTTCTTTCCCGATAATGTATATTCAGTAACTACTTGTCGTTCTGTTCCATAAACGATAGTCAAGCCGTCAAGCGTTTGATAATCAGCGTTTATTTACGATCATTTTGGTGGTTAAATCGTCAATATCGGTCCATGCAATAAGCCATATAGGTATGTTATCACCTTCTGCAATGTGGAAAATTCAATGTCGCCTTGCGAAGTTGCGCGCGGAATTTACTCGCGATGTTCATTTCATAACGGTCTTCCCAGAAAGCTATTGGGAAGTTGTCGATTTCATTAATGTACATTCATATGTGTCAGTGCTCCCAAGAACATGGCGATCCTCAAACAAAATACTTCTATGATCACATTGCAGACATCGCGGAGAGGTCTGATATCATGGATAAGCGTACAGTACCAGTCATTCGCGACAAACGTATGCATTACGTTGTCTACCAGCAAACATTTATAACCAACCAACCTGAAGGGATCCACTCTTTCAATCTTCCACCATAATGTCGACATGAACATATTGAATCACCGAGATGTTTCGATGTAAAAAGTACATAATAACGCTTGCCCGATAAAAGTATCAACTTAAAAGTTCGAATATTAGTGTTCACTAAATATATGCAAATTAGCAAACACCACAACTGGTGTGTTTTGCGAATCCGTGGGGTATATAAGATCTATGATTTTTAGTACATAATAGTTATGTGAAATAGATGAGTTACTGCAGTGTGTGTTTGGAGATATTCTTGCATTATAACATAAGGCGAGCGACAAAAACAATGTCCCCCGGCTCAGCGGGCGACAGTGTGATTTGTCGCCCGGCACGTGGCAGGAAATGGGCCAATCAGAAGGGTGGAAAACAATCTCTTTTGTTAAAAAAAAGCATGTTAAAATTGAATATATGCATGATGAAACGCGAAGAGCGTTTAGCAAGCGCTATTATGAATTGCACGAATAAACTATTGGCAAAAAACAATTGTTTCTATTGACATGCCACATCGGTCCCCCCGCCCGTCTGTCCCAGTAGATAACTCGGCCATATATTAGTATTATAGGTCATCAGATATCTTTAAACATTGAAAGGTATGTTGGCCAGCATTGGGGTCGATCGGGTACTTTCAAGTGTGCAAGTGTGTTTAGTATCTCCCTCTATATCTTTACAGGACCACTGTTGGATATGGTAATAACAGCATATAACGCCCTTGGATGGAGATGTTGGTATGTGCATGGGACATAGATGTAAATTGTTGTCTCAAGGGAGCAATGTCGGTCGTCTTAAAACTTGCTGCATGATGGTGACAAATTAATTGTATGTCAGAAGCAGGATACATGTATCAGAGAATTAAATGGAGACACGGACCCAGTGTATATGAGTGTTAATGATTGCTTCAAATGCGCTTGCTTCAGTGAGTGTGAACAAATTCTCATTTCTTATCGAAATGGCTATGTATCGATCGGAATGGCACATTGAGATGTCCCTCAACTCGGATCAACCTTGAAAATCGGTCCAGATTTTCGCATATATCGGGGTTCAAATCGTGACAACCTAATCAAGCCCAGATTGCGATGATCTAGGAATCGTTCACGATACATGTGGGAGATTTCCGTGTGCTGCATGGTGTGTTTCATTCTGTACGTTGTTCCCCGAAGAGGAGTATATCACATTACGTATACGTATGTGACATGATGTGTGAATCCAGAGTCCCTATATACATGCATGTGAAAAAGCCCACCATGCAGACTGAACTCTCGGTCGAACTATATATGCGTAGATATATATGATGTGAACTGGAAAGTTTATCGGAATTTCGGAGTATTGGAGCTTCGTGGTACAGAGTTTTGGTCCTTCAGGCAATCGAACCCAAGAAGATTAGGCCGGAAAAATCTTAGTACAGGAAACTCTGGGATATAAAATTTCAAATTCAAAATTCCAGACATTATGTCTAAAGCAAGTCTGACGAATTTCACAGAGAACTATATACGTGTGGGCTGATTTATTAGGGACAAGTTAAGCACCATTTCGGACACCGTTGTGTAATTATTTAACACTACTGATCGATCCACTATAAGCAGATACATAATAAATACCGTTATACGTGTTTTTGCGTTGATTTTGAACATTAAAAATTGTTGGCAGCTATTTGCGGTCTGGGTCGTATATACGCAATCCTATAATTTTCCACTTGAATTATTCCTATCAATATCAGTAGCTTTGTTTGATTTGTAATGTATAATTATATCAACACGATTAAACATGGACAATTAGCCATTTTTCTTCTGGCATCTATAACCGTTTCAAAATTTGTTTTGTGACTTCTTGGTTAACCGGAAATTCACAGAGAATTGCAATCGTTTTAGTCTTGTTAGTTTAGTTTGCAATTATAGTATATAGAGCTCAGTAGTTCACATGACCACGAACTAGATCACGCCATAATTATTTACTCCATATCTATGCCCGTGCCGTAGCTATTGAGTAGATATTTATGCATGGCATGATCAGGACCACGAAAAGCCTTCGTGCCGACTGTGGTCGGCATGGCGTCGGCTGCCAGCCATTTACCAACGTCGGCTGCCGACGTCGGGCCGACGTCATAGCCGACGGCCACGCCGACGGTCGGGCAGACGTCGGCAAATGACATCGAACCGACGGTGGTCGGCATGACGTCGACTGCCAACCATATGCCGACGTCGACTGCCGACGTCATAGCCGACGGCCACGCCGACCGTCGGGCCGACGTCGGCGGCCGACGTTGGGCCGACGTCGGGTGGCTATCTGGGAAATGTTGGTAAAACCTTAAAAAACTAATGGTAAATCAACCAACAAACAGTATACCGACGTTCTGCCATCGAAATGAATATAAAATTGCATGCATACCTGATTTGGACAACATTTTGACAACATATGTCAACTCAAAAAACAACGTATTTATCGTAAGAATGGTAACACATCAAGTTTAAATGATGCTTTCTCAGTACTTGGTTCTTGGCTTTGACCCAAATGTGAAAAGACATTCTATCTTTGTCATTGATAAAACGCTACAAAGCATTGATGGACAATTGAAATCTGTTAAACCAATCAGGACTTGGCCAATAAGTGGCTCTCTCTCTCTCTCTCTCTCTCTCTTGAATATTCAAAGAAAGTTCAATATGATGCTCTGCTGCAGTTAACAACTATTGCTGAGGTTACTCCTCACAAGACATGGAGACTACAGTAGCATAGCTGTGTTGCGAACCCGCCCGCGATATAGCTGATTCTTCTGAATCAGAAATATTAGTGGAGTTGGCACCACATGGAGTTACAGAAATCCGTAGATTTACGAAGACTGTTGATGGACTAATAGTTCCTCTGAATAGTTATCTTCTGACCTTCAATCGATGCGAACATTCACCGACATTGAAAGTTGGGTACGTGAAGGTAGATATAAGTACCTACGTTCCAAATCCATTACGATGTTTGAAATGTTAGGGCTATGGCCATGGCCAGGAAAATTGTAAAACGCTGTTTCTGGTCATGATCATAAGATTGTACAAATCCTAAAACAAAATTTCGAACTGTCAAGATTCAATTGATCGTTCATGTCCCATATGTGACTGAATTCTTCGCCCAACCGACAGTCTCGATCCACACATACTGTTTCTTGTCTTTGAGAGTTAACGATTTATCATCAAGCATGCGGTCAATTTTTGAAAGCTCAAAGATTTACCTCTCTTTCTGAGAGTCGAAATGTATGAGTGACGTTGGCAATCTTTTTTCAAAGCAACAGGCGATTGTACTTTTTGGAACAATATGGTCAAGTTGCATAGATTGTTTCGGATTAAATGTCTCGACGACAAGCTGTATCCATAACCTGGATTCTACAGGTTCTGGAACAGGAATAACGGTCTCCTCAACTTGTGTTGCACATGTAGTGATATACTGACGAATTTGGATTGACTCTGTCTGAATGCTGGCATAAACACACTTGT
Organism: Siphonodentalium dalli; assembly: GCA_032622095.1. Taxonomy (NCBI): domain Eukaryota; kingdom Metazoa; phylum Mollusca; class Scaphopoda; order Gadilida; family Siphonodentaliidae; genus Siphonodentalium; species Siphonodentalium dalli. The sequence continues at coordinate 129,794,917 of CP136062.1, read as the reverse complement.
TGGTGTACACGATTGCTGATAATGTGACCTGTGGAATGGATGGACGAGGACCAACAATTTTCTTAGCACCTATATATGACAGATGCTTCTCAGCTTAACATCGTTGAATCTTTAAATCATAGTCCCAAATGGGACAATATAGTTGGCAGCTACGCCATTATTAGTTTGAACATATTTTATTTTAACCAATATAATGTACAAAGTTCACGGTATGATGATGAAAGATATTGATGGTTATAATGGGATTTGGCTGTAAGCATAGTGCTTATCTTAAGCAATCTCCTCCACATATAAAATATTGAATGGTACCGTTTCATACTGACAAAAATAGAATGTACATTTCGATGTATATGAATGTATATAGCTCAATAAAATTACTGTTGTTGACAGCCCCCTTCCATTCGGATCAGGATTTGGTAGGGTACTTTGGTATCGATATTACACATAATTTAATTTTGATTTTAATGTGTTTTTAATTTTGTTCCATGCATAGCCTAAGATCTTATACATCAGGTTTGTGTATAATATGGCTTGAATCTGCCAGCTAGTTCTATATATTTCTTAACGTTATGTTACCCTCACACCATAGCGTATGCTGAAACCTATGAGTTGCGTGTAAAAAATATTTGTATACGCACCAAACGCAACCGAAATCAACAATTTTGTCAATTAGTAACCTATTCGACCTATGGGTTGCGTGTGGGTTGCGAACTGAACTTATGCTCCCCCAATATCTGCGATCACCGGCGTACGAATTGCGTGCGAGTTGTGTGCAGAACTTACGAGTTGCGTTTGAGTTGCGTTCAAAACTTACAAGTTGCGTTTGACCTGCGTGCTAGTTGCGTGGTATTTGCGAATATCTGTCACGTGATAAAAACCTATAAAAGCTGAGCCGATTCATTATTTTCTTCAGTACTGATTTGGTCATCGAAGAGTCAACATGTGGAAAGCTACCAAAAAATCAGATAAAAGTGACCCCAAAAGTGATGTAAAAACTGACACGGATCTAGAAAAGGCCCACTATTTATACCATTTCTCAACACGCATGTAGTACGCAACTAACACGCAAATCACACGCAACTAATAGGTTGGATACGCATGGCATAGGTTGGGGATACGCTGGGAATAAGCACAATAGGTTGGGGGTACGCTACATACGCAACAGGATCGCAACAGGCACGCAACACGATCGCAAAATGATCGCAACAGGTACGCAACACATTCGCAACATGTACGGTACCAAAACCTGGCCAGATACCTCAAAATTGGACCTGCGATCACCTGCGTTCATAACTTATGAGTTGCGATCGTGTTGCGTGCGTAGCGTGCCTGTTGCGTCCCTGTTGCGTATAAATTGATCGCAGGCATTCGCAGAGAATTATTGAACATGTTCAAAATTTCCGAACTTACTCTGCGTGTGTCTGCGATCACCTGCGTGCTTGTTGCGTACTTCAAACCTATAAAACTTATTAGTTGCGTGTGAGTTGCGTTCGGAACTTATGACCACTATTTTTTATTCGCAACCATACGCAACTGGTTATCGCTATGGTGTGAGGGTAACATTAGCGAATATCTCAATGTTTTTGGATAAGGGAAGTGATTTTGATTCTTCTAAGTGTGTTTTTGTTTCCAAATTATTAAGGTTGCAAAGACATATGTCTCTTTCGGCTACAAAGACTGGGCAATAGTGCAAGAAGTGTGATACTGATTCAACTTCACCGGATATACAATATTTATATTGTCTTGTAAATGATTGCGCTATAAGTCGTAATTCAGATTGCAACACCCTAATAGCCGACAATGGAAAACTTTGAGTTCGTCTTGTGTAAGCAAATTCCATGTAACGGCTCACGACGAGGTCAGTATTAAGAAAAGATTTGAAGTCCGATATGGTTTCACAGTTTTTGGCCTCCGGTGGTAGATCATTCCATAGACTCAGCTATCATAACCAGCCATGGCGCCAGCTCCGTCGTACGTCTGACTCCTGCAGTTGTTTGGCTCAATGTTCAATTCTGTCATGAGCTCGATGATCTTGTCCGACAGTATGTCACCAGTTGCTCTTTCTCCGTCTATGAAGCGTATGTGTCGTTCAAGGTTACACTGGTGTAAATATTTTCCATAGGCCTCAGTGCTAACGTTTTAGCGTATAGTGTTGGCAATATAAATGTTGGGTCCAAAATTTTCTTTAAATCTGAAATATTGACATTTTGGGAAACTTTTTACAAAAAAAAATCATGTCTGTCTAGCAGGGAATTCGCCTTTAAATCTTATGTTTTCGTAACTAGTGTCAGAACCGCATAAAAAAATACAGTCATATTTTAGACCACACCAAAAAAATCAAACTTCACTACAAAGGGTTAATTCCTGTGCCAATGGTTATTTTACCTATGGGAAATCATAGGGAAGAGGTGTGATGATTTTTTTATGTGAAAAGCACACAAGGCTATTGACCAATCAGGGCCCAGTGTCTATTTTATTCTCTCCTATATATTCCTCCCGCATCCGCTAGATGTCACTCGGAACCTTATTTACACCAGTGTAACCTAAAGCGATAGCCCGCTTTTTCGCGGAATAATTGTAACGCCCTACATTTCTTCAGAATTGCCCATCAATGGAAAAAATGTGTTCAAAAACAATATAACTTCTGTGGTTCTTTATTTATCACACACAATTTAACCCCACCCCCTTTAACAAATTATTCATCAAAAAAGCACAATTTTCCACCACCAGTCATGTTCAGGCCCCATTTTCACTCAGTTTTAGGGGTCTGGTGTTGCAAACTTGGATCAGCTATGGAAGACTGTTCAATATTCTTTCCATGAGAGAACTTCTGGTGATGTGAGGTCATTGAGTCCAGATCTGATCAGCTGAGCATCAAGCGCATGACTTTATCAGCACATTGAAGTATAAATATGACATTTTCAGGTCTGCAAGGGTGATCCAAGATAACTGGATGTGGGTGTATATTGAATTAGTTGAATAAAGATATGCTCTCTTTGAATTGCTGAAGCATTTTCTTAAATGTGTCCAAGTTTTAGTGCTATTAACCTTCAAATGACCATACCCACCAGTGGAAATGACACACTTTTATGATATATATATGTATATCACTGGCTATAAAATCCAAAATACTTGTTAAATTAGGTTCTTATAACAATTGATATATGTGTCGTTGACATGCCCATGTTATGGGTCATTTGCATCATCATGTGACTATTACCACCTTGAAAAATTTTGAAAATACCTTGAAAAATTGGCATTTTTTATGAAAAATCTTACTATTTTTTTGGCTGATGTAAGTGAAAGAAGACATCAGCAGCAAGAATAGCCACATCAAGCATGAGATATTCATTGGACTGAAAGACCAGGCTCTGTAAAATGCATTAAAATGCTTTAAAGTGACTCCCAGGAATCAAAAATGATAAAAAGCTATTTTTTCCCTTTAGGTTACACTGGTGTAAATATTTTCCATAGGCCTCAGTGCTAACGTTTTAGCGTATAGTGTTGGCAATATAAATGTTGGGTCCAAAATTTTCTTTAAATCTGAAAAATTGACATTTTGGGAAACTTTTTACACAAAAAAATCATGTCTGTCTAGCAGGGAATTCGCCTTTAAATCTTATGTTTTCGTAACTAGTGTCAGAACCGCATAAAAAAATACAGTCATATTTTAGACCACACCAAAAAAATCAAACTTCACTACAAAGGGTTAATTCCTGTGCCAATGGTTATTTTACCTATGGGAAATCATAGGGAAGAGGTGTGATGATTTTTTTTATGTGAAAAGCACACAAGGCTATTGACCAATCAGGGCCCAGTGTCTATTTTATTCTCTCCTATATATTCCTCCCGCATCCGCTAGATGTCACTCGGAACCTTATTTACACCAGTGTAACCTCAACAGGCTCGCCGGCTTTTTATATATTTTATCGTGACTCCCATTTGCTCCCAATTGCTGGAGTCTCACTTCATCTGCCATCAGACCGAAATAGGGACCGGTTGACTGTGACTTTATTTCTGTGCAGATTAATGATAATTATAAATTATTATTGTCGAACAATTTCTGAATCTGAATTAGTCAATATTGACATGACATTGATTCAGTGTCATGCTATTAATGATGTTTTTGTGTGAATATTGAATGATTTACTCATGTTTGCCTTTGTCTAACTGTAACTGTAACGAGTAAGATAAGAAGAGTGTTACTTCGAAGACTTCATCATGATCATTTAATATTTCTATTTCTAAGTTATATTTAACTGTAAATGTAGACTATCCATTAACCGTTTATCCATTATATGTATAACTAGAAGGTGACCCGACTTCGTCCGGGCTTTGACCTTGAATTGACCATTTTGAAGGTCAAGGTCAGGTGGGGTCAAACACCAACACCCCAAAAATGGTGGAAATCGGCCCAGCGGATACCGGGAAATCGGCCCAGCGGATACCGAGATACCCTATGCATCAAATTTCGTCCGTAAAAATCCGCCAGTTTAACCCGATTTGATTTCCACTCAAGTATATAAACGCGCCTCATATACACACGCTCATTAATTATCAAGTTTCAACGTAAAGATAAATTACCATCGGTGCCCGAGATATCACCAAGACGTCTGAAACAGTCAAATGCATCGGCCGGTTAAGCGTTAACGTGATCTAACGTTATGACCTCTAACGACGTCATAGAAGTTACGCATTGTTTTTATCCTGATGGAAGATAGTACCACTTCTTCTTGATAATTGAGGCAGATAACTAAAACTGATACATACGCATTATATATCGTTGGAAAGAGGAAACACGAAAGATTCTCACAGTGACATTATTATGACTGGCATTTTATTATTCGCGCTGTTTCGAATCGATTTGTAAGCACCGAACTCAAATGAAAGTCCCGTAACACAGCGTAAAAACAGGTTTGACCTCGGCACGTGAAAAGTTGACATCGGATGTGAAAATTAATATGCCTATGCCACTTCCCGACCGATAGTACCCTTACATACGAAGTTTCATCGAAATCGGGTCGGCCGTTTTCGAGTTCATCGCGAACACACACACAAACAGACAGACAGATCTTCCAAAATATATAATAGATTTATATTTGAAGCCTTTAGTAGGCGTTACTATGGCTTTATAGCATTGGCGATTTTAATACTGAATATACTGGGGATAAATTATTACAATTTACATTAAACTAATTAAATTAATGCCACATATTGCATGTCAGATGTCATTTAATTTAAATTGAACTTGAAGTAAGTTGAAGTAGACCAAAAACAAAGCTATACTATTACTTAGTTAAGAGTATTACTATTAGTATAAGACTAGTAGTAGTTCTAGTAATACATTATGCATATTAAATTTAACAATTATATAAAGGGGTGAAACTCACAAATCATGAAATGATCATTTTAAGACCATTTTCCACATTCTTTCTGACTAGTACAAATAGTAGTATTATAAATTAATTATTCTTCGTTATTTATTTCTAAGATAATCACCCAGAATTGGTATGGCGTCTTCTACGTGGGTGAAATTAGTGGATGGGAAGAAACTGGATTTGTTGAGCTTGCACGAAACACTGGCTTTTTGTATGTAAAAGCATTTATTCATACCAGAAACATTAGACACAGAGAATTAGAAAATAATTGACACTAATGATGTAAACGGTGATCTAGCAGGAATCGCCATTAAAGGCACGTGATGCCTTAATTGTCGAAAATATTCATATTTGTTCCAAACACCGTAAACAGAAAAACATTAAATCGCATACAGTTTCGTTCATATATACCATGGTCACCATCGCGTAAACCGCATGTTATCATAAATACCTACTATATTTTACCTAAGCAAGAGCCTGATTGGGTTACAGAGGACAGCACAATGCTACTGGCTAATCACACACAAATGGCATAAACGCTCTTTATTAGTTCCATATCAGGAATTCACCAACAAAGAACGCTCTTTATGTTTACCATCATAATATAAACAAACTCCAGAAAAGTAACTTGTTATGCCTTTGTTAATTACCATAATAATTACCATAATTTGTATACGCCCGTTTGCAAAAAACGGTCGTATTATGTAAATTGGTTGTCCGTTGTCCGTCCGCTTTTAGTTTCCGGATGATAACTTTAGATTGAATCGAGTGAACTGAACCAAATTTGGTATGTTAGTTTACCACACCAAAATACAGATCAAGTTCGAATATAGGTTTCGTCCGCATGATTTTGTCTGAGTTATACCCTTTTTTTACTTAGATTTTATTTTTGTCCCCCGAATTTGTTTTTCGGGGGACTATTAAAATAGCCGGTGTCCGTCCGTGCGTCCGGAAATGGTTTCCGGATGATAACTTTAGTTTCGGTTATTAGATCAAAAGCTAATTTCATAGGTGAGTTTATCAGACCAAAATACAGGTCAAGTTCGAATATGGGTTTGCTCCGCCCATTTTTGCGAGAGTTATGGCATTTTTTTTTTACTTAGAATCTTGTAATTTTCTGGTTTCCGGATGATAACTTCAGTTTGTGTGATCATATCTGAACCAAATTTGGTATGTGAGTTTACCAGCCCAAAATATGGGTTGGAATATGGGTTTACACTGCCCATTTTAGTGAGAGTTGTGGCCCTTTTACGACTTAGAATCCTGTCAATTTCTGGTTTCCGGATAACTTTAGTTTGTGTGATAATATCTGCATCAAATTTGGTGTACGAGTTTATCAGCTCGAAATATAAATCAGGTTCGAATATGGATACGATCCACCCATTGTTGTCTGGTTGCTTCCGATTTAGGGTCGTTATTTTTTTCTCAGAAAAGCTGATGCCCACAATGAAGCCACTTTTTCGGGGGACACTGGTCGGACGGCCTTTTATTGTTATTATTTCGTCTTATGTCAAAGGTTTCGCACAAATGAATTAAACCTTGCCCCACTCTACTCCAGAAACGGGCGTATTATGCCACGCCCCGACGGTGTGCTCTTATTCTTTCTTTTGAAGAATAAATATCTCCGCCGTGGGAGATCGACAACAGCAGATATACATGATGGTGGTATAGTGGCCGATTTATCTCCCCGTGTTACTATCACGCTTCCATTTCTGCGTTGAACATGGATACCAACTGCAATCAGAAAATGTTAAAGTGATAAGTCACAATTATAATAATTGAATGAACTATCAACATGATGCATATAAATTATCAGCCAGTCTTCCTAAGCCAAACAAAATTAAGCCTAGTAATTGCATGATTTTTCAATTGTAATGATTAAATGGAGAGAAGTGACTTCTCCCAATTTTAAACTTCTAATCTGTCTTCTAATAACTGGAAGAGAGTGCTTAATTTTGAACCTTCGCGAAAACAGTGGCTGATAAGTAACATGTAAGTTTTATGCAGTGATATGAACACATAATGTATTTTATCTATCCATTCACATGTCGATCGGAAAAGCTCAGAATAATATATATCACCTTTGTTTGAGGTATGTGATCAATATCGAGCCGCGCTTGCACATGGTTTTGGTTAGAGACATATAAAGAATTTATTGTAACATCATGTTAATTTGCTTACGATGTTAATTCTGAAGCCATTAACTCAACTGACGAATCAACTGAATTTCTGGCTTCAGAGTTTCCATCAACTCAGATGTGAAGATCACGTTTCCTTCGTCTGACAAGTGAACCCCATCTGCATATAAAAACTGATGTTTGTTAGAGATGTAAGAGTGTGGAATGAAAAATGTTCAAGGTGTGTATGAGCTGAAGGTCTCAATAGCAGAGTTAATGTGCTTTTGAGAGAGCTCCACACCACACTTCGAGTTGTGTTTGATCCACTGAAGCCTAGGAAAAAGAGCAGAATAATCTATTCTACACCCTGGTAATATTTCCATTATTTTTTCCAAATCCTCTTCAATGGCCAGTTTCAGATCTGAATGCCCCCCCCCCATATCAAAATTAAGATATCTGGGCTTTTTTCGGTGAGAAGATATTTCTGTATGATCTCTCTCCACTGTCGTATTATCTAAACACAGATTTGGCATCTTGTGCTGGGGGGGGGGGGGGTCGGCCGCCCTCCAGACACAGCTCGAGCCTGCAATACAAAGGATTTTATTACCTGAAATATAAATTGAACATTGAGTTACATGGGATTCATACCCCTTTAATGAAACTCAAAATTCATATTCCCAATTTAACCGGTATGAAGGATTCAACTATAAGGTTTGTAGGCAGCTGTTATAGAACCAAATTTTTATTATTTTCCAGCCCAAATGACATATTTTGATATAATTCTTGTTTCGATTATTGTTATGCAGTTATAATAGAAAAGTTTGAATATTTACTCATTCTTTGTCCGAGCAACGCCAGGTACCATAGTTAGTACCAAATATTTTGCTATTTTCTAAATCCAAGAACTTCCATAATATTCTAACCATTGTTGCAAGAACGTAATAGGCTGAAAATCCAAATCCGGTTTTTAGAATTCCGCACCCTTACTCATATATAAGGGTTATAAAACCCTTAGTACTTTAATTTGATTTTGCGTAGTGCAAACTGTTTTAGTCAACGCAAAGTTCAAAATAGGCAGGCATGCAGATTTTGTTTTCTTACATTTATAAATATACTTTTTACATGAAAAATTACCCAACAGACAAGGTTTAATTCCCACTTTGTACGAAAAAAAATTCCCAGCAGGCACGTTTTTATGTGTTTACTCCCGAAATTGTTGACAATCCAAAGTCATACAGTTACAAGTTGAATGTGTCTAGCTAAAGTGATGGTCACTACTGTGTAGTTCATCCATTGTCGAGCAGCAGGATGATTTATAATTTTATTTTCAGTGGGACATAAACAAAATAACTGCAGGCCATATATATGCAGGTGTCTGAAAACAACATCAATGTTATTTGGTCCTATAAATATGTACATATCTAAATCCACTTTAATTTTTTAATTTTCTATAGTGTCTTCCAATTGGTTTCCAAACTGCTATTAAATGTGACCATGAACAATGAAAATGGTGAAATGTTCCTTGACAATGGTGATCATTATCCGATGATAATGGTGATTATGATGACGAGGAAAAAGCATGATGACAATGTATCATTATTAATGACGATGCCAAACCATGAATGATTGATGGCGTTGGTGTTTGTAGTGATATGTGATGACGATTATGTGTTCCTGATTAATAAACTCGATCTATTAGTTAGAGCATAGCTGTAGTTCGGGCTTATAATTTTAATTGGAATGCCAAAAAATTGTAACTCTGGTAAAAATGCATGGCCAGGCCTAGTTTACAAACACATTTCAGAAGCCCCTCTTGTTAACTCGTCCTCTCGAGGAGACGGGAGTAAATCCTCTCGCAATCATATATGCACTTGCAATTTTTAATTTACGGGTGCTAAAATTCACACTCGTCCCTCTTGACAAAATGTTTATGGTCACTGTAATTATTGATTAAATATTGAATAAAAAGCTGCACGGCCACAGTGCAAATGAAAAGTCGTCAAATCATAAGTCAACAAGGACCATAACTCCGGTAAAAATAAGCAGACGGAACCTAAATTTTAATTAATCCATATACCAAATTTGAAAACAATCCGATACCTATAACTAAAGTTATCACCCGGAAACCAAATAATCGGTCAATTCTAAGTTGACAAGGACCACAACTCAGGCAAAATGGGCGGACCCAATCCAAATTCGAACTTGACCTGTATTTTCATGTTGGTAATGCGTGGAAACAACCATTAATTTGAAATTTTGGTCTTAAAATGTGGAATAAAAACCTGCTTACCGGGTAAATTTTTGGCAGGTAAAAACTAAATATAAAAAGGCTGCTATCCCATACATCACCCGTATAAGGTGCTTATTTAATATTTTTTTTAGAAATGAAAAGTTTAATTCTGGGAACAATCATCGAATCAATCTTTGCTTCCAAATGTTTATGTTGTTAATGGCAAAAATGTGATTACTCCACATACTAAATTTGAAATCTATCAGATTACCTCAACTTCCAGATAACAAAATAATCAGCAAATTCCATTTTGGACGCACAAAAACACAGATGGACACCGTTCATTTTTATATACTTTTTTGTACATGTGACCAAGAACATGTCTGCACATTTAAAAAAATAGAATCAACTTTGTGAGGCTAATTATATTATCACTTATATTATATATGTAACTTAAGAAAAATTAATAATCACTGCATTTCACATCTAATTCTCAGAATTCTGTAGGACACTAAACAAAATATTAATTAACCTATGTATTATGCAAAAATAAACTAATGAATGTGCAATAAAGTTGGACACAAAGTCCCATTAAGGTTACCCCTTAACTGGTATATTACTATTATATTCATCTAATGAATGTGCAATAAAGTTGGACACAAAGTCCCATTAAGGTTACCCCTTAACTGGTATATTACTATTATATTCATTTAAGAGCACATGTATGTTTTACGTCAGGTAAAATATGTGCCTATAGAGATTATTATCGCAATTAAAACTATTTTATTTTTGACTATAAAACTTTTAAGTGCCTACCTCATCTGTGATTGGAAGTGTCAGTCTCCGTACCGACCAACACATACCATATGGTGGGGCCGGGGTAGCTAAATTGAACCAATAGAAATATAATATAATATAATGCAAGTATGTCATTTTCTATCAGTACGGATTGCAAATATTTAGAGAAGATCTGTCTTCAGTGATGCAAGTAAGCACATCCAACATACAGTTCGTAGATAAATTTAACTAATTTATTTTCATCTTTCTGGGGATTTACAATATCCATGATCTACGGCATCTGACAACCATACATGTAGACCCAAAATTTAACAGACTCCGGCCACTACTTACATATTAAAAATTTGGAGACCAAAAACATGGGCCACTATTTACATATATAAAAATTTGGAGGGCCTCCGTCCACTATTTACATATTTGAAAATTTGGACAGAGCCTCAGGCCACTATTTACATATTTAAAAAATTGGGCAGAGCCTCCAGCCACTATTTATATAAAAATTTGGGCAGAGCCTACAGCCACTATTTACATATTTTAAAATTTGGACAGAGCCTCCGGCCACTATCAACAAAACTTCTGATTTAAGGCCGGAGTAAGTCCGGGCAATTTATTCTGCAATGTAGTTCTTGTGATGCCACACATGCTAGCAGCTTTGTTAACAGTGATGGAGCCAGTGATGGATAACAGGCTTGGCTGTTGTCCTAGAAGATACTGATTTCCTATACAATTGAAATAATGGAGTCGCTATAGTATCGGGTACAAAGGAATTGAACTTAACGTGTAAGAAAACAACCCAAACCGAACAGAAAAACAAGAACAGAAAAAGACGAGTTTAATAGCATATATAAGCCATAACCGGGATCCAAACGTGCAACCACACTGACTGGATCGACAACAGTGAAAACAAAAATGGTTCCCCCAACACAAATTCCATAATGTTACCCCCACCAGATCAATGAATGAATTCCCCCGGGTTTAAAATAAATACATGCATATAAAACCCAGGCTACTTTAATCTCTATATGAAATATTGTAGGAAAAAATATTTCTTGCTTTTTTGTTTCGTTTGTTTGCCCCTCCCTCACCCAAACAATACATCACATAGGCCTATCCTAGTCTGATTATTCACCATGCAATAAACTTATATAGGCTACGTAGTCGTATCCAGTACGATATGTCCCTGCCACACATACTGTGTTCGTGGGGACATGTATATAAGGTAATCACATTTAGGGAAACATTTATTATAGGCCGGTATCAATTTATCTAGATATGCAGCTAAATTAGAGTTTATATATTTATACATGTAATCCGTTTATTAAATAAAATGTATCCTTTATTTATCTATAAATTTGTTAAGAGTTTCTGTGCAGATCGGGTGCCGCATGCTATCTTTAGTTGGTTGATTTATTTATATACCGGTATGGAATCAATGTCGTTTGTGATGCATCTCTGTTATTGAAATAATACACCAAGATATGCATCGAAAACAACGTTGATTGCTTATAATTACGCACACGAATCTTTATCGGCTATCTATTTGGTATTTCGCTATTAGTTAAATGTATTTTGAATTTCTGCACATATAGCGGGGATGGAACATTAAGAAATAACTGCGTACCAAAAGGATATGGCATATTTTGCACCACTTTTGGTTATGAAATATGATTTTTTTTATACAGTAAAGATGAGATTGTATTTCTCATGTCATTTATGTAACTGTGTGGTGCCATCTATAAAGCATGTTGGCAGTTCACAGAGCTGCTGATTGAGTACAAAGTTAGAAATAATTGGATCTTTTGAATTGTCCACTTGAAGATATCATCCTATTCTGCCAGTGAACAGACCCCAAATCTTAACTGAAGTAGAAAGCTAGCAGCTCCCTCTGTTGCTTTGCAGCTGTATCGCAACTTTGGTTGACTCCATGTTGGCCAACCTCTCAGTTGAGGACCTCCATTTACCAGGAGTAATACGACGGTGCTCATCTTATTGGTCTACATAGCATCATGTTGGTGATCTATCATGAAGATATGGAGCACACATGCATCAAGAACAACTTACTGAGTATGTTCCGGTTCCAAACCGACTGGTAAGGAACACCCGAAATCTGTTGGCAAAAATACCAAAGACATTTTCCACAGCTCTCCGTGTCCTACTTAAGTCATAGCTGAATAATATGTGTCCGTTCTGTGTGAAAACGGCTTCATCGGCACATTCGTCGTTGCAAACGCATCATCACCAACAAGGTGGAAATCCACATTATTTACCGTTTGCCTTAATGGTTCCAGATCGGGAATTCCCAATGACTTATTCTGTAATCTCTGAAAGAGGTCGCTGTTTGCGAAGACGCCAGAATCACCACATCTTCCATTGCTTCCGACATCAGCAAAAAGAAATCTTTAATTCGCGTCTACGAGTGCCATATATAATTATAGCATGCTGACCCTGCTTTAGCTGATTGTTTCATCACTATGTGGTTTCCATCACTAGCACCCAGACAATGTGGGTAATCCCACTTATCCTCGAATTCTGCTGATATATTTCTCCAATCTTCTGCAGTTGAAGGTGTCTACAGTATGAAAACATTTATACATAGATGTAGTATTGTAACAATGCAAACCAAGAGTGCAAAATTAGTTTCGGCTATCACGAGAGAGTGTTACCCGCCCCCTCGTTTTTCGTACGCGGGGGTATCATTTGGTTGTGAAATATGCATATGATTTTGTATACAGTAAACATAAAATATTCTTTCTCATCTCATTTATGTTATTGTGTGGTGCCACCTATAAAGCATGTTGGCAGACCACAGAGCTGCTGACTGAGTACAACTTTAGAAATAATTGGATCTTTTTAATTGACCACTTGAAGCTATCATCTTATTCTGCCAGTGAAAAGACCCCAAATCTGAACTGAAGTAGAAGGCTAGCAGCTCCCGCTCTCTCTGTGTTGCTTTTGAGCTGTAACGCAATTTCATGCTTTGGTTGGCTCCATGTTGACCAACCTCTCAGTTGAGGACATCCATTTACCAGGAGTAATAATATGGTACTCATCTTTTTGGTCAGATGGGCACCAGATATATCATGAAGTTATGGAGCACACACGCAGCAGGAACTCATACTGACTATGTTCATGTTCCGAAACCAATTGTGAGGAACACCCGAAATCTGTTGGCCAAAATACCAAAGGCATTTTCGACAGCTCTCCGTGCCTTGCTTAAGCGGTAGTTGAAAAGCCTGTGTCCGTGATGTGTGAAAACGGCTTCATCAGCCCTTTCATCGTCGCAAACGCGTCACCAACAAGGTGGAAATCCAAATCATTTACCGTTCACCTTAACGGTTCCAGATCGGGAATGCGCAATGACTTATTCTGTAATCTCTGAAAGAATGCGCTGTTTGTGAAGACGCCAGAATCACCACTTCTTCCATTGCTCCCGACATCAACAAAAAGAAACCTGTAATTTGCGTATACTAGTGCCTTCAGCATAATGCTATAAAACTGTTTATAGTTATAGTATGCTGACCCTGAATTAGCTGGTTGTTTCATTGCTATGTGGTTTCCATTACTAGCACCCAAGCAGCCACCCAGGCAATGTGGATAATCCCACTTATCGAATTCTGCTGATGTTTCACCACTTTTCGGCAGTTGAAGGTGTCTACAATATGAAAACAAGTATACATAGATGTAGTATAGAATACAGACCCAAGAGTGGAAATTTTTTTTGTAGCACAAAATTACAGAACTTTTGATTATGTTTCATTCCAAATGATATATTTTGATGTACCGTAATTCAGTCCAATAATACCCCTTGTCTTGATATATTGAAGTTATGGATACTCTTTCAACAAATATATAGAACTACGATATTAGTGTAAAAGTACTATATATGTATTCCATATTTTCTTAACTTATGCAATAAAATGGCCCGGTTTACGCACATTTGTGCTGAAAAAGTACATACACAGGAAGGATACAAATAAAATTATACATCACAACAATTGACAAATAGCAAAATTGTCAGTGAATTTTATAAGATTTGTTTGAATATGATAGGTTTTACTCAAACTATCGAAATAAATTGAAGTATATCCTCCCATAAAACTATAAATACTGCAAAAGAAGATGAAAGCAAAACAGACTATGACATCATATATTTTCTTCACCACTGTGACCACATGTTCATATGCGTTGTCTGGATTAATCTGAAGACGTGAGTACTATTATAACAGCTCAGGGAGGTAGGATTAGGTTAGTTCCGACAGTATTAGGATGGGATTTGATCCTGCCAATGTCACTTGGGTTAAACATCTTTACCACCCAGCAATCTGCATATCTCCAAGAAATTGTGAGAGCTAGAAGATGGCAGTCAGTTGGGGCTACCTTATATTGGGAAAGAAGTGATATTAGACCATTTGCCTGATTTAAAACAAGATATTGCTCAATATTGCAAATGCCAAAGCTGTCTTAGGGCTAACTTTCATATGTGCATAATGAGAACATATTCATGATACATGTTAAATTCACACCTATGGTCGCAATGTTTATTTTACCAAATTAATATCTTCAGATTCATGCTGAAATATCGCTTGATATTTTCCAAATTGTTTAGCTACAGCTAACACTCACTTATCCTGATCAACACGTAACAAGAACCATTTTTCAGACAATCACCATAAGAAAATGATGCACCTAATATTAATCTGCTCTGCACCTTTCTGGAAACAAATTACTATTTCCCCTAATATTACTAGTACTACCGGTATGTGTTTTACCTGGCATGGTATTATGTGATGAATTTCAAAGAGATCTTGATTGTGTTAAATGGGATTGAGAACTTCCTTCCAAAATATTTATCCAAATGGTTATTTTTTTATATACCAGTAGCAAAATTGATAAGAGGCAGTTTGAACCCTGATGAACTTCACTGGCCTTTACCTGTACATCAATTCATTGTGTTAGCGATGGGTGATATCTTCCTAAAACGTTTTACATTGTATCCGGGGTATAAAATAATAAATATGAGTCGAAGACACATATCTGGAAACGCTTCTGTCAATTAATATTGATTTTATATCGATATTTAATTATAGATGTAAAATGTGATAATCAATTGGAATTTTTTTTCCGTTACAGACCTTTATGAAATGTTCATGCGATCTAAGATAGAGTTCTCCCGTTAGTTACCCCCGTGTGTGCCGGGTTAGAATATGTCTACCGCCCCACTGCGAGGGGTAAGAATCCCCAATGTGGCATCTTGTTTGTCGTGTGGTGCACCCCATGAAATGTGATGTAGAAGCCATGGGGGTACTATGACGGCCGTATCACGTTATGCATCGACCTGCGGTTACGGCTTATATATCATGGTCTTACTGGGGAGGCTACTATATATGCAGTGGCCAAACAGGTCATGTACCAGTCTTTGATCGTACTATAATTCGAAGGCCATTCCGGGTTATATATCGATTATCTGTTTCTCATATGGCAAAACAAACAAAAACGTAAGATTGACCACCCGCAAAATTCCACTGATGCTGAGGTCTATCCTCAGTACTTGGTTTTGATCCGAATGTCAAGAGAATTATATTTGTGGTTGATAAAAACGGTAGAAAGCATAGCCGGACAATTAAAATCTGTCAAACCTATCAGGACTGGGCCACTAAGTGGCTCTCTTTTGATCGATTGTTCAATAAAAATTCAAGCTAACGCTCTTATGCAATTAACATTTATTGCACAAACACCAGTGTTGATTACTCCTCACAAGACGTTGAATAGTAGCAGAGCTTTGTTGATAATTCGTGATAGTCATAAATATTGGCTGAGTCAGCACCACAGGGAGTTACAAAAGTCCGTAGATTTACAAAGACAGTTGATGGACAAAAAGTTTCTTTGAATAGTTATCTTATCTGCAATCGGTGCGAACATCCACCGACATTGAAGATAAGGTTTATGAAGATGGTTTGAGCACATATGTTCCAAACCCATTGCGATGTTTTAAATGTCAGGGGCATGGCCATGGTCAGGGACATTGTAAAAGTAAAGAAACCATATGTGTACGATGTTCTATTTCTGGTCATGATCATAATGATTATTCGAATCTTAAAAAGTTTTCAAATTGTCAAGGTTCACATGCTGCAATGGATCGTTCATGGATTGGATGAATGTGCATTCAAGATTCAACGATGTAAAGCTGAGAAGCAAGCACATGCCGTATATAGATGGTAAGAAAATAGATGGTCCTCGACCCTCCATTCCACATGTCACATATTCAATAATCGTGTCAACAAACAAGTGTGTTCATGCCACCACTCAGACAGTCAAACCAAACTCGCCAGTATATCACTAGCAACACAAGTTGAGGCGACTGATGCTATTCCTGTACCCAAATATGTAGCGCAAGTAACGGATACAGGTTCTGCCGTTGAGACATTTCCTTTCCTCTGAATCAATCTTTGCAAGTTGATCATATTGTTCCAAAACAAAAAGCACCTGTTGCTTCGAAACAGAATTCGCCAAAGTCACTCCAACGTGTATACTTTCAGATATACAAGAACCATCTTTGACTATATGCTTGACGAGAACCGATTTAACTCTCAAATATGAACAACAGTATAGGCTTTTGTGGATGAAGCTGTCGGTTGGGTGAAGGATGAGTCTGTCTCACCCACACTATATACCGTCAGCTTGACGCATTGATAAAGGTTCATGCGCGATTAATCAAATAATATAAATACCTTGTCAATGCAAAGACTGGTGTTAGAAACTACTTTACATATTTCGATATACAACCTTGGTTATTTTATTTATTTGCCACTATTTGGGTTACCTGGCGTTGCTGGGACGGAGAGTGCGTAATTTATTAATGGCTTTCAAGTAAATAGCACATATTGCATGACTCCGGATAAAGTTACATCTATCGTTTATGTTGATAATAAGCGCCCCTTATTGTGCCTCTTTAAGTCACTTGAGGACAACAACACCTATCCTGAGACCTTCCCCGTGTCATTTGACTTTTGTGCACAAATCCCCCCCCACGTATCGTCTAGGCTTATAATAAACGCTCTTTATCATATAATTTACTAGCCCCCCCCCCCCCCCACCATTTAAGTCATCACATGACAAATGCGTCTATCCCATGACAATCCCCTAGTCAGGAGACCCATCTACCAATGTTCATACATACCTTCTAAGCTTACAAAGAGCGTTCGTTATTGCTCACATTTGCCCCTTTAAGTTATCTGAGATGAACGGCATCTATCTCGTGACACTATTGGTCAATTTATCCCCCGTGTTTAAAATTTCACCGACCAGATGGCAACCATTCTGAGCATATAATTATTTATTTAGTTAAATTATTCGTGACCTTATAAGACATCTGAGGTCAACGGGACATATCTAATAAGATTCTCCGGGTCAAATGTATGTACACATTTTCAGCTCCGATGATCCAACTGTTTGGTCGCCTCTATCCAAAATATATATTAAATAATTATTGTTTCCCTTTTAAGACATCTGAGGTGAACGGGACCTATTTAATAACTCTCGTCGGATCAAATTACCCCTATATACACATTTTCAGCTTCGGTGGTCAAGCCGTTTGGTGGCCAATAAGCGGACAAACATACAAAATTTAGTTTTATTTGTATATATAATGTATTCTAGTACTATTTTATGTTTGCACCATAGTCAGTTCTTGAATTATTCCTGACTCCAAGCTGAAACAGTTACAACTCCAGATTTTGGATCGAGCCTCATCAATATGTGAAACAGACATTATAAATTAGTTAACATAGTATTCAGTTACTAGATTGAACTCATAATAGGCCTAACAAATATACATGTTGGTGTGTTTCGACAAAAATGTTGGGAATGTTTGCAGGATCATGTTAGCAATATTGTATTCGGAAACTTCTGATCGTATTGAACATGCTATGATCCACTAGATAATACCTTAAATGATTTAAAGTGGAGGAGAGAAGTACTGAGGATTTAATTTGGTTCTCCCATTATTAGAGCGATTTAAATTGGCCCAAATACTGTTTGGTCTCAGTATTTTGGTTTCACTACTCATAATGGAACAACATGTCTGCTTGGGCTTTGGAAGCTGCTACATTATGTCATTTTGGTGAAGGGTTATACAGGTTGATTGAGTGAGTTACATGTCGCAGTAAACATGTGTATTTTAGGCTGGCTTATACGTTCATTTTATTGGGTAATATGATCCAATAGCGGTACACGGCTGTAACATTGTGTTATCATTGATTGAATCAACTGAAATAGCAACATATCCTCGCGCAGATGAGCACACAATCAACCTATAATGTGAAATATGTACATAATGTGATTATTTGATTCTAAAATAAGTAGATAATATATCATATCTGTTATTTCGTTTTATGACGCGGGCCACAATTAAAACACGTTAAAGAGCGGACACCTGAAAAGTCGCGAGTTGGCTTATTTGTGTCATTGTCCGCACGTAATCTGCTTAGAATCCCCTCATTATGAGTCGATAATGTGACTACAATGCTCTAATTTTCAGCACAATATCGACTCAAATTATAGCCTTTTCTCCCGAAACTGCACATTATCTGCTTATAATATAACTTGTTTTAGGTAGATGATCTTCTTAGAAGCGCCTCATTTTGAGTCGATAATGTGCTGAAAATGAGAGCGTTTTAGTCACAGCGACTAATAATGAGGCAGCTCTAACCATATTATGTGCGGACAATGAAATAAACAAGCCAACTCACGACTTTTCATGTGTACACTCTTTAACATGTGTTTTCACAATGTTATCTATAATTGGACATTTACCAGTAAGTCTGAAATTTTGACAACACTCCTTATCATCTACAATCATGAAATCAGTTTGCAGAATTGTGTATCTTTTAACAAACCGGTCAACAACCTGAGCGTTTTAATCATGACCTGGTTACCCACCAAGTGCTCTGATTATATATTTTTTATCATTTTCTCGTGTTACAGAAAGACCCTTCCAAAACACGTAATATCTGTAGAAAGAGTAAATTCAGTGTTCACTTTTTAGTCTAACAGCTCCACCATGTGTGTACTCAACCTGGAGTGTGAATAGAAAAGGCGATGCTGTACTTGCATGAAGGTGTGATTCTTGTAATAACGGCTTTATTTTTGTTGTGGGAACTAATTGGGTAGTTTACGGCATGTTCTGTAAAAATGAAATAGAATCGAAACTGACCGATTATTTACCACGACAAAATATGTGACATAAAATGGCATGATTTGTCACGCCACACGAAGGGAATTGCGAGATTTTGTATGTTTCGTTGCTACCAAATCGACAAAATGTGCAACATAATAGAGATATTCCGCTCGTAGCGTTTGTACAGAATGTAGATATTGTGAGTGTATCCCTTGTAACTGCGTACTACGTAGATATCCATGTGTGTCGTGGGTGAGGCTAGACGCGGATACTGTTAAGTGTAAATGTGTAATACATGTAGACGATGAACATTAATACTTATTAGATGATTGACATAAAACCGGTATGTATGCCTCGAACCGGTATGTATGCCTCGATCCGGTATGTATGCCTCGAACCGATATGTATGCCTCGAACCGGTATGTATGCCTCGATCCGGTATGTATGCCTCGAACCGGTATGTATGCCTCGATCCACAAATGTTGATTGTATTTACATGCGACTTTTAAGCCAGCACGTGATATAGTCCACGTTAAATGAATCGATATGAGTATCATCTTAGTTTAGTGATGTTACCTAACAATTAGCCTACAAGCTTATTGTCGATAAAACCAACAAACTCCCCAATTCTAAGCATAATTGTGTCTCGAAACAGCAACACTGTTGGAAAATTCAGGCTATAAAATATAAGTTATGTTTTTATAATAATTTGTTATTATCAGTGCAGCAAATTCCACCGAACAATTAGCCGATTATACATGTATAAGTCAGTCACTTATAGAATCACGTGACTTGTGGCGTTAGAGTTACAATCACCCGCAAACGCACAATCGCTAATGTTTGTCGCTTTCGTAACGTGACAGAAGCGACATTAGGAAGTGGCTCCAATAGTATTCCATAGGTAATGTATTGCCTTTACAAACAAAATGACATTCATTCATTCAAGCACAGGAAGGCAGAACCTTCGCTAGTTATCATCTTCTGCGAAGTGTGCACGCGCACATGAAACTGCACAAGCAGGACGATTCACAGTGATACTTTGCACAAAATCACCAACCTCCACCGCTGTAACTGACGATATGCTATGTGCCGATATCCAGCGTGTTGGGACACTGGAAGGCTCCCTTCCCATACTGTTGACGGGACGAAAGCCCGACAACTTGAAGTACAAACCTATTCCGGGCATAGACTTTTAAATCCTGGACAGTCGGTATGTCATCAAGGTTATTTGTTTCCTCTATCTTGAGTCTAAATATTCTAATATTCCAGCAAGAGGCATGCTGTGGCTGTCTGACGCACTTGACAATGTGAACAAGTACACTTGGACCCAGAATAAAACTGTTTTAATGTCTAGTCGCGGCGATTACTAGGAGCATCGGTCACCCATATGTGATAAAAATAACACTTGATAGGTGTTTATTTTGTTAACAAAAGCCTGATGCTGAAAATTGATAAATGGTTCAATCTAATGTGCTGGCGTAACAGATTTAACTCAATACTAGTATATTCGTTAGAGCCATTTCATGTTATTTCCTCTGACAAAATGTCAGTCACAAATGTATGAGAAATGCGTACACATATATACTTCTAAAATTAGTAACATTTGTTGTACCATTCTCTAGGATAGTAACAGTGAATTGTCTTTACATAAATCAACTTAACGATATGTGCTTCTTATGACCGGTAATAATAATACATTGTGAACTGACATTTATGTTAATACATCTACATGCATGTCCAAAATTTAAATCTAATTAAATTCTAGAATCTTGGGAGCATGGCTTACTGTCATTTGTGAAACATTATCCACTATATCGGTACTCTGATGGCAGATGTTTTTTCTTTTACACATGTTGATCAATTTGGTGAACAAAATATTAATTTATATGGATATGATCAAATTTAGTCAATGATCACCATGTCTGTTTATCAAAATATGTTTCTGTACGTACATGCAAGTACAATGTATTGTCTTACAGGTACATGTGTTGTCTACTCATATTTCATGAACATCCCTCCAGATGAATACTAGACTGACAATTCTATGAACCAGTGTATATTTTCATAAGGTAAAAAAAACGGTTTGTTTCTGGCAAATCGTGGGTAAAACAGGGTATATACACATATACTAGGTGGTTGCCCGCCACAAAATGACGGGTATACAATGTTCTTTATTACTTTCTAGTGTCCGCGGTCATGAACAAATTCTCATTTCTATATTAGAAATGGAATGGTCATGTTTCTCTTTTTAGTCACTGGATGCGCGAGGGAACACTTTATTTCACTAAAAACTGTATTTCTACACATCCAGCCCGCATATACGCATGCACATATTGAACAAAACAAAATCAGCATATTACTTTAAACATTACTGTATACTAACTGAAAAATACTCAATTCGAGCGCCTTTATTTGGCGACGAAGGGGGCTTGTGGCACATTTTGACCTTAAATGGACCCCATTTGGAGCCTGTATTCAACATGCAGCCTAAGGATAACATGCCCACGCACTGCGGCCCAATTGTGGAAACACTTTATTTCAATAAAACTGTATTTTCTACCCGGGTACTCCTTCGATTCCACACTCAATGCACAGCTTTCATGTCATAGACAGCATTCTTTACTTATGTTCACACCGAACTGACAAATTGAAGTACCATGTTAGCACCCATTCCCAACGATGGTAGAGCTTTCTAGTTTCGACTCTACACCACACTATACATGCACTTCCACGACCAAACCAACATTTGTTACTTATATTCACACTCAACCTGAATTGACAAATTAATTTAGCGCCTATTTCCAAAATACGCTAAGTATATCTTGAGTCTAAATTTCGTCTACTATCACAAAGTTTCGTCTACTATCACAAAGCAAGTGTGGGTTTGCGTGCGACGTCACATGACGTCATTTCGACAAACGTCATAAGAACTAGTGTCTATACTTGCGTGCAAATACTGCATTTGGGGACCATGTTAGATCTCAGGTTTGCTTTGACCAATCAGCGTGAAATTTTGTGAGTCATCTTTTACGACAATATATGCCGTGGTAAAAATTTGGGCCACATTGCAAGCATGGTTGAAAAGTTATAAACGCGCCAAAAGCGTGACCGAGTTATACACACAGATACACACATACGACGGGTTATATATATATATATTATTTTGGGTCGTCCCATCAGTTCTATGTGTTCTGTTGATTGTTGTCAATATATTTATATTTACACTAACACGTGCATTTGTGCCATGGAACATGAATGCAGGCATTCGTTGGTCGAAATTACACTCAGTGGACAAAAGTAACCCTACGTATCAAATTTCGTCGAAATCCCATCAAAATTCGCGATTTGACCTTGAATTGACCCGATTTCAAGGTCACATCGCACAGGCAAATGAATAGGCTTATGAGACTCCCCATACGAAAGTACCCCCACATACAAAGGTTCATCGAAATCCCGTGATATTCGGGCGTTTGACCTTGAAATGACCCGATTTCAAGGTCAATGTCACATCGGACGGGCAAATTAATAGGTTTATGCCACTCAATCCCCGGCCGAAAATACACCCACATACCAAGTTTCATCGAAATCCGGTGATATTCGGGCGTTTGACCTTGAAATTACCCGATTTCAAGGTCACATCGCACGGACAAATTAATAGGCCCCGGCCGAAAATACCCCCACATACGAAGTTCTATCGAAATCGGCTCGGCCGTTTTCGAGTTCATCGCGAACACACACAGACACACACACAGACAGATCTTCCAAAATATATAATAGATGTATGTTGATTTTGTTGCACTCCATAGAGTATGGATGCACGTTGGTCTGACATTTTTGTGTGGAAAGCGATACTCTATGGAACGCAAGCAAATCAACATCCATTTCTTCAATTAATATTTAGTTCAAGTTTCATATTATAATGCATATACCCGTATTGTTGTTTCCAGCGAATAGGGTTTCCTTTAGCCTGAGATAGGGGTTTACCGTATTCTATATAATTATGTTTCATCATGTCTGTAACAAAATTAGGGCTGGCAGATATGGGAAAAACAAAAAACATTTGTTTGACTCAACTGATGAGATAATCTAATTAGCGAAGAAGGGTTAACATGTTAGTCACTAACCGTATATCTGATTACTTGTTAACGAATACGCATACCTTACAAAAATAATTGGGATACTTTTCTGACCTGAAATAACAGGAGGGAAATTTCACGCCAACATAACCCTGGGCCAAAATAGGCTTTTGTGTTACATTACAGTCTTCGCGGATTGTAAATGGCACCGGGCCTAAAAACGGTCTCGTGTTTTCTATGACGGGGCTGATTTTAAGACGCTTTATACATGCTGTAGATTTGTAATAAAGCATCACATCTTACTGTTAATCTGTAAATTGTCTGTGACCAATGTTTTGCTATGTCTCTGCATTGTGTTTTGTATAATGCATAAACACTATATCTTTCATAGAATATTCAAAAATAATAAACACAATCTCAAAGTTTAATTTGATTCAGGTGATAGAAGATAAGTAGCTCATTGTCGATGCACCAAAGTAAATTCAAATTGAGATTATGCCAGATAAACGAAATACAGTAATGACTTCAACCTCAGATGCAGATGACAGTATGAACAAGGACACTTCTAAATCTTACAACAGAACAAAGGCGCAAGCTGTGCCAATCAAGAAACAAAAAACAATCGACCTCAAACTTCGCAGATGACAAATAAAAAGCTGCGCAAGCCACCTCACAGAACAGCTCGTTCGAAACTATCTTGGCGGATATCAATTTCATACTTGGAAATATGGGTAATCAAAGATGATCTCCAGAGAAGCTTGCAACCTTTAAAAGTCTGATTTAGTCTCCACATATAAGTAAGAAATCTGAAGATTGAATATGAGCAGAAGATAATATATGTTAAGGAGGCGTTCATAAATGATGTGTATGACATGCAGAAGAGAATGGATCTGTTTGATAATAAATGTGATACAATATCTAGAAGGAAAATGAATAAATTACAACAAGAAAACAATAGACTAGACCAGCACACCAGGCAGGAAAGCAGCAGAGTATATGGAATAGATGGAGATAGCAAGAGACAGACATCTGGTGAAAATAAAATTATTGCAGCACTGAACAGCAAGCTTGAAGTAAAACTTAATAATGGTGACATATCCATTGCACACAGGCTTTGTGTATGTTTCTGGGGCCACTGGGCAGACAAAGCCTAGAGGTATAATTGTTACAGGTATGTCCAGAAAAAAAGGATGAGGTAGTGAGACAAAGGAAACTGTTATGTATGTTGAAAGGGTCAAACATTGTGGTTAAAGAGGACATGACTCAGACCAACTCCAACATTCTCAAGAAAGCTAAGGAGCAACAAGCAGTTGAGGATTCGTGGGCTATATAGGAGGGAAATTCATTAAATATCACGACCAAGCCAAGAGAAACAAGAAGATATGATCTCTATCTGATATATAACTGCCTAGTGATTTATGATACAGTAACAAAGTGTAATTAGTTCTTGGAATATGAACATATTAGTCTGATCGTACATTTAATTACCACATATAAAACAGCATAATCCTAAGCTCATAATTAAAAAAAACCTACATGTGAGCTCCACACATCAGTTATAATAAACTTCATAAGTTTAACAAGTGTAGCGTTCCCTAGCTTAGATTACCTGGTAGGGTGCCGATCTACAGTCCTAGGGACACGCTATAAGAATCTACGGGTTCGGGGCCCTACAAGGGTCACTCGAAATTGGGCAACAAAGAAGTAAGATAATGAACATTTATTACAGAAAGTAATGCCATAACAATAATGTAGTTGTGGATCCCCCGCGCAGGCCTGTGAGGTCGCACACTCCGGCAGTCTGGGCTTATGTACCTTTGAACAGACAATAACGTAGGAAATCCAAGAGACACGATTTTAAGCGTGTTATCGTTGTTTACGCCCGACGTCGACTGCCCGGAAACGTGACGTGCGCAGAGTTTACAAAAACCCGGAATCGGAGATGGAACGTCCTGTCCTGTCTCCATTTAGGTAAATGGTAAATGATATGGTTTCCCAGGGTGGAACGTCTCACAAGCAGTTGGGGATTCGTGGGCTATATAGGAGGGAAATTCATTAAATATCACGACCAAGCCAAGAGAAACAAGAAGATATGATCTCTATCTGATATATAACTGCCTAGTGATTTTTGATACAGTAACAAAGTGTAATTAGTTCTTGGAATATGAACATATTAGTCTGATCGTACAATTAATTACCACATATAAAACAGCATAATCCTAAGCTAATAATTAAAAAAAAAACTATATGTGAGCTGCACACATCAGTTATAATAAACCTCATAAATGTGTCATCAAACTATCAGAAAACTACATTCAGTGAGCAAAAACTGGTAGCTCTTGTCCCCATTATTCGGTAATACCAGCATATATCTTCAAGGAAAACCATTGATTATTGGAGAAACTGAAATTTGTTTCGTGATTTTTATAGAACAGTGCATCGATGGTCTCATTGAATGAGTAAACCAGAATATATTTCTCAGTGAAGTCACTGATTCATACCTCAAGCAAAAACAAACATTGCTAATTATTTGTACTGTTTCTTGGTGTTATATGAGAAACCAGAATTTAGTTTTTCATGATTGTCATTGAAGTAATTGATCTAGGAAAAGCTGGAATTCAGTTTTCCACGATTATCATTGAATAATTCCTTAGTTGTCCCAATGAATAAGTAAACCAGCATATATGCTTCAATTATTGTCATTGATTTATACCATAAGGAAAATAATTATGTTATTATACCCCCCGTAACGAAGTTAGGGGGGTATACTGGAGTCAGCTTGTCCGTCGCCCGTCCGTCCGTGGACACAAATTTGTCCGGCGTTTTTCTCAGTCGGTTTTTGATCAATTTCCTTGAAACTTGGCACAGACATCAACCACCGTGGGAACCTGTGCACCTGCGATTATGACGTCCATCGGACCTTTTTTGGTTGAGTTATCCCCCTTTTTCGACTTAGAAATGTTTTTTGCAACATGCATAATTTTGTCCGAGATTTATTCCTACATTTTTCGGTCAATATGTTTTAGATTAGGGTTATGGTTGTACACCTGCAATGGGAACTGTTATTTTATTATTTTAACTAAATGTATACTGACATGTGAAACATCTTACTATTTTAAAAACAGGGGGGTATCCGTAGTCCCATTGGGACAGTCACACATCTAGTTTATCCTGGTACCACCAGCATATATTCTTCAATGAAAGTCACTGATGTAAATCTCAAGCAAATATTTTATGTGACATATAATGTCTCTTGATTATGTTATGTCAGAGACTAAAATTCTGTTTTCCATTATGTTAATTGATTACTTCCTGCGTTGTGCCAATGAGTGAGTAAATCAGTATATATTCTTCACTAAAAGTCAGTTTTATGACAACTAGAATTGATTTATACCTCAGGCAAATCAATTAGTATGTTATGTCCGGTCTATTGGAGATGTTATATGAGACGCAAGTATTCAGTTATCCATGATTTTCATTGAACAATACCTCAGTTGTCCCAAAATGAACGAGCAAACCAACATAATTATATTCACCAGTGAAAGTCATTGATATATGAGAAACTAGAATTCAGTTTTCCATAATGTTCAATGAATAATGCCTCAATTGTCCCAACAAATGAGTAAACCAGAATATATTCCTCAATGAAAGTCACTGATTTATACATCAAGCAAAAGAATATATGCTATATGTCCTGTGTCTTGATGGTGTTATATGAGAAACTACAATTAGTTTTCCATGATTGTCATTGAATAATGCCTTAATTGTACCAATGAATAAGTAAACCAATACATATTCAATGAAAGTCACTGATTTTGTAGAAACTAGAACTTAATTTCTCATGATTGTCTCTGAATAATACCTTAGTAGTCCCAGTGGATGAGTTAACAAGCATATAGTCTACAGTGAAAGTAAGTGATCCATGATAAACTAGAATTTAGTTTTCCATGATTTTCATGCCTAAACAAAAACCAACCAAAAACGAAAATTCTTTGAAGTTATATGAGAAACTAAAATCCGTTGTCCTTGAATTTCATTGAATAATGCCTCAGTTGTCCCAATGAGCGTAAACCAGCTTACATTCTTCAATTAATGTCATTGAGTTATACTTGCAGCAAAACAATTAGTATATTTATTATAATTATGTCCTGTCTTTTTGTTGATGTTATATGACAAACTAGAATTCAGTTTTCCATGATTGTCATTGAATAATGCCTCAGGTGTGTCCATGAATGAGTAAACCAAATTATTATACTGTTCAATGAAGGTCATTGATTGTTTATTTCAGTGTATAACTCAGAATATATTTTTCAATGAAAGCCACTGATTGATACCTCAAGTAAAACAGTTAGTATATTGTATGTCCTGTCTCTTGGTGTTATATGCATCGGTTGTCCAAATGACTAAACCAGCCTACATTATTTAATTAATGTCATTGATGTATACATGAAGCAAACCAATTATACAATGCCTCAAGTGAATGAGTAAACCAGCATAATTATATTCTTCAATGAAAGTCGTTGATTTATGAAAATCTAGAATTCAGTTTTCCATTATTTTCATTGAATAATGTCAATTGTGCACATGAATGAGTAAACCAGCATACTTATATTGTTCAATGAAAGTCATTGATTTATGAGACAGTAGAATTCAGTTTTCCGTGATTTTCATTGCATAATGCCTCAAGTGTAACCAAGAATGAGTAAACCAGAAAATATTGTTCAGTTAAAGTCACTGATGTATACCTCTAGCAAAAACAATTATATTTTGCCTCAGGTGAATTAGCAAACCAACATAATTAATTATGCAACATACTCGCGCAAAGACGCACATAATCGACCTATAATGTGAAATAGGTACATAATGTGATTATTTTATTATGAAATGAGCAGATAATGGAGTCATATCCGTTATTTCGTTTTAAAGCGCGGGCCAAGGTGAAAACACATGTTAAAGAGCGTACCATGAAAAATCGTGGGTTGGCTTATGTGTGTCATTGTCCGTGCATAATGTGCTAGAATCGGCTCAAAATGAGTCGATTCTAAGCACATCTACCTACAATAAGTTTTTTTATGAGAGGATAATGTGCGGGTTTTCGGGAGAACAGGCTGAATTATATTCTTCAATAGAAGTCACTGATTATGAGACACAAGAATTCAGCTTTCCATGATTTTCATTGAATAATGCCTCAAGTTTGCTCATGAATGAGTAAGCCAGAAAATATTTGTGCAAAATGAATCATTGCTGAGGCCCAAAAGCTCCAACCTATCTCCAATTTAACCTAACTATTTTCTTTTTTAAATTATAACAGAAACATTCAAATTGATACGTTGTGATACATGTATATTGTAGTGAATGTTCTGAAAATCATCTAAAATCACCAATTGTAATATGACTATCAGTATCACTGAACTGTGTCATAAATGCCAATTTAATACAAATATATGTATAATATGTGATTTAAATGAATTACGTTTCTACCATGTTGTGATTTGTTTAAAACATATTTTATACACAAGAAACACTTCGTATCATATATATATACTTTCGTCCGCAACTTGTATGCGATTGCAGGACATGCTGGGGCAATATCTATCATTTTCCATATTTTGGCAGCCATTTTGAGCCAAAGTAACAATTTTTATTCCAATGAGTTGGAATATTCATAGGTAATGATATACCTCACTTACATAACACAATTCTGTTCATTTCCTTTTGGAATATAACTAGAATCCCAATTGTGATTTTTTTGGTGAAATTTTATGGCGCGTTTTGTAAAATCAAATTTTTGAGGGATCAGGCGGGGCTAGGACCACAATAATTGCACATTTCATTGCTCCAATGTTCAGTTAATATAAAAGATACAAAATAAAGTCACATTTCTCAAACAGTTCCAAACAGCATAAACTGATCTAGAAGATATTAGTGAAAATACTTCATATTTTCAACTTCCGGTGGCCATCTTGGAAAGGGAGTTTCAATTTTGGCCTATACAAGTGGTATTATGTCTTAGCTTCACGAAAATATATACATTTGTATACATTTTACTAGATTTTCCCGCTATAATTTGCATTTGCCTGATGGACGCCATCTTGTCTGGAGTCTACACGGCCACTTTTTTTCTTGTTAACATTGCTTAAGTTGAGGGACATAATAAGGAACAAAATGAGTGGGGGTAAAGTTAAGTCCCAGGGGGTGCAAGGGAGCCCATATTAGCTACCGGACTACCCGGCTGCCCAAGTGAAGGCCCTAACCCATGATATCCGAATAATTATGAATAGGCCAAATACAAGGAACAAATTATCATGACCCCCTATCTACTGTACGAGTGAAAGCCCCCACCCATGATTTCTCAATAATGGTAGGACCAGTCTGTATGGTAACAAAATAGTTATCCACCCCATCGCCACCGCTCCTGTTTGAAAAAACGCACCTGCCTGCATGTAAATTACCATAATGTACCTGTCCCAACGGTTTCTGTCATCAGAGAAATAACTCCAGGTGCTCACTAACTAATTCCCGCACAGTGGTTATATAGCATAACCATAATCACATATAAACAGACATCGAATTCATCTACATGCAAGCATAAGATTGGAGTCTGCTTCGACTAAATTTCCTTATTGCGGTACATGACCCAGTTATATAACAACACCACATTGCAATTTTCTCGTATTATGCTTACAAAAACCTCGTATCGCGAGAAAGTCGTTCTTGTACTCTGCATCTCAACGTGATCATGTCACGACCTAATAATTATATCAATAGCCTCACACTTTCGCCCCAGTAATGTACATCACACGACAATTGGAATCGGGACGACACTTTGTTTTGCCTCATTTCTTTGATTGTTATAGACCCAGGCAACAGAAACGCATTGAAGCACACCCCCCCCCCCCATGTTTACATGTTTATGCATGCAAATACACGAATTATTCCTGACGGGATATCAAACCGGTAAATCATGCAAACAGGAAAGTTTAAATGTACGTGGATTGCTTATGACATACTTAATCATCATTTTTCCCCAGAGGGGTTTCGCGAAGTTATGACTGCGAGTGCGTACACGTGGTACTATCTCAAGGTATTTCTTGAAACAAGCTGTTATGCTAATCAAACATGACTCCATGTAGATGTTCCCAAATCGCTCTTAAAATTAGACTAATATTTCCAATTGTTCTCACCGAACTGGATACATAATATAGGAACTGGTACTATTTTAGACCCCCCCCCCCCACGGAATACTTGTAGCTTCTATTATTTGATTATGACATATATTTGCATTTGAGTCTTTGTCTGATCATATTAAATGACTATACTCTCACCGTGTCTTAATTTCTTATATATCATGTGCAATACCATGTTTATTTCACTTACACTAGTTGTTTCCAGACTTAAGAAAATTCAAAATTACGTACATGTTCACCATGAATTAACACTCAGTTTTGTATTCAATTCAATGTGAAATCGATATGATACAGGGCAAGAGAAGTAACTATTTTCATAACCAAAATATAGGACGGCGATATGATTGAACTAGGGGAGATAATACTTTTAACTATGATTCACGATACAACGGACCACAAACGGACGATCCCGAAGACAAGACCGACATCATTTCGTCATACAGTGAAATAAGCCATTCTTGTGAATATTATGTCCCACCCAGTTGAAGGATAAACTGGCAGCATCCAAAACTAATGTGTCTATACATGGTCTTAATTGCCGTAGCCTTAATGCTAACTGGGACTCATTTTGTAGATCTTTTAACCGATTGTCAGCCCTGAACATTCGATTTATATACAAGCACTGACCGTAATATTTAGAATTAATGAAGATTAATCATACCACAACCTCATAACTAATTCACGACCTGAGAATGGGGGTGGGCGAGGTGACTGGTATCTTTATAAAGGATATTTTCTCTTTTAAACTTCGACATGATCTGTCTGTATTTAAACCACACAAAACCCTATTTGTGCAATTGGATGCTGGACGAAAATCAAAATCGTTCATTGTCGGTTCTATTTGTAGACCCAACACTGCAAGGCGAGCAGACAGATTTAGTTTTTTTCGTCAGAAATTACAAAAATTGTAAAACATCTAAATGACACCGACACTAAGACATATTTATTGAGAAATTTCAATATCGATTTATTGAATTTTCAGTCTCACATCAAAACTATCAATTGTATCTATATGTTTGAAACTGGATTCTTATTCAAATAACGCGACCGACACGAGTAACAGATCATTCAGCAACGCTGATTGATCATATATACACCAATAAACTTGCAACTAACGCCACTACGGAGGTTGTTCTTTCTGACGTGTCCGATCATTTTGCAACATTTTATTCAGAAAATAGTATCACGAACTACACATATACACGCCTGAGAATCAAACATACTACCGGAAGAATAATGAGCCAACAATATGTTGATAAATTCAAAACTATTTTACAGCAGCAAGACTTTCAATCTATAATTGCTCTTCACCGAATCAAGCCTGTGACAATTTCTTGTCTATGTATGGGCGTTTAATGAAGCCTTCCCGGTGTAGATTCCAAGCCTCCAAAAATATATCAGAAGAGAACCATGGATGACAAAAGTCCTAATCAATTCCATCGGTTACAAAATATAAATTATACGTTAAAAAACTTCAAGATCCATCGGAAGTCAACAGGAAAATACAAATTGTACTGTCAAATTTATAACCGACTCAAAAGAGTCTTATTACTAAACAATTGCCAAAACACATTACGCACGGGCATAATAGTCCAAATTAAATCTAATAAAGTCTTCACCGACTAATTGAGTAGTACCCATCCAAAAACATTTTATATATCTCCGACTGACAGCAATGAAGTGCTCAACGTCTCCAATAGTATTCTCAGAAAAGGCAGCACCGATGTCGATTGTATCTCATCAAAACTAACGAGGACAAGCATTGAAACAGAGGGTGTGTTAACTATATTCAACTTGTCTTTTAAACACGGAAATTTCCCAGAAAAAATGGAGAACGCAAACGTTTTTCATTTCATAAAAGTAATTCCCGTTACGAAAAAAAAACAGTATAGTCCTATCATTATTCTTCCAGTATTTTATAACATTTTAGAAAAATTAATGCAAAAACGAATATTCTCATTTCTCTCTAAGCATCACATCTTGCACGAAAATCAGTTTGGGTTTAGACAGAATAATTGAATAACACATCAATTGGTCCATGTAGCCGAAATGTAGTCTAGATCTCTCTAAGGCCTTTGATACCATAAACCATACTATATTATTGAAAACAAGTAGAACACTACGGAATAAGAGGAATATGAGATCAGAAAACAGTATGTAGACTTTCTATGGAAAAGATCTGATTTTTTAAAAATTACGTGAAGTGTTCAACAAGGCTCTGTTCTCTGGCCTACACTTTTTTCTAATTTACGTTAACGATATGCCTACATCGCTACGAATGCTATCTTTTGCTGGTGACACCACTCGTTATACATCCGACCATAACGGTGATAAAATGAGGAGACTGGTAAATGCTGAACTGTTTAACTGGTGCTGTTATAATAGACTATCAATAAACCCTTCCAAAAGTAAATTTATGGTGATCCACCCAAAACAACTGATAATAAGTGGAGAAACTTTAGACTCAAGTTGAATGGCAGAGATTTAGTCAGAGATGGTAACCAAATGCAGGAGACGTCGATCAGATTTCAAGGTATCATAATTGATAAAAATCTAACTTTTAAATATCATATTTCCTCACTTCGTAAAAAGCTCAATCGCTCTATTTACTGAACAGTTAAACGCTTTTTGACTAAGAAATTGAGAAAAATATTGTATTATTCACTGGTGCACAGTCATTTAATATGTTTCATACAGATATGGGGACTGAAATGCCAATCAAGTTGGCATGACCATTACACTTCAGAAAAAAGCGATCCGAATTTTGTGTAATGCTAAATACAGATGCCATACCGAACCCTCTTTGAAACGAGAGCGGATATTAAAATTTAAAGATTTGTGCATCGTAAATATTTCTCTAATTATGCATGACTGGACACGAAACAATCTGCCTGAATCTTCTTATGAGTATGCCAACAATGTTTAGTCCAGAAGAACTGATACCAGAAGGTTGAAAAGGCCAAGAACTTATTTTTCTGCAGCTCTCCCAAAACACTTTTTCCTGACATTTGGAACCCCTTAGATAAAAAATTAAAGATTGTAAATATAGACATAACTTTAAAAAAACTCTAGCGAATCACATATTATCAACCTACTCCTTTACTTACAAATGAATCAATAGAGCGTGTTATGTACATGTCAACATTACCTAATTAGTTTCACATGTTAACTTTATATAAAGCCAACTTACGTTGACCTATATATATCCTCCCTGAACCCACCGCCCTTCTCGCTTACTTTGTTTTATTCCACTGAAATGGAACTTGGCAACCACATCACGTAATTTAATCACTTCCTGTTTTGCCTTTTATTTTCAAGCATACATATATATGTACAATATATATTTTATTAGCTCAACTTTACTTTTTAAAGTTTGAGCTATTGCCGTGGGTTGGTGTTCGTCCGTCCATGTACCCGTCCGTCAACAATTTCCTTTTAGCTCACCCTCCATGCCTTTTCCCTCATTCGATCATCACCAAACTTCATATGAATCTGCGGGGTGACCTCCAGATGGGAGCCATCGATTTATTCCGAAAGTCGTTATTTTTGCTATTTTGAATTTCAACTTTGAATCCATCGGCTCACCCTGCGGCCCACATTTATTGGAGAAATGTGTTGAAATTTACAGGCATGTTTAAGATCGCCTCTAGATGGGAGCTATCAAATTTGAGCGATTTTCGATGAAAAGCATGGCCGTTGGCAGCCATCTTGGATTTTACTCTGTGTATGTCTAAATCTTTGGCTCAGCCTACAGACCATATCACTCATCCGATCATCACCAAACTTCGTATGGGTCTTCGGGGTGACCTCTAGATGGGAGCCGTTGATTTTTTCCGAAATTTTATATACAAAAAAACATGGCCCCCAGCAACCATCTTGGATTTTACTCTTTGCATGACTAAATCCTTCGGCACACCCTGCAGACCGCATCCCTCATCTGATCATCACCAAACTTCATATAGATCTTCGGGGTGGCCTGTAGATGGGAGCCACCGAAATTCTTTAAAAACATGGCCGCCAGCAGCCATCTTGGATTTCAAATTTGAATCCATTAGTTCAGCCCGCACTTATTGGACAATTGTTTTGAAAATGTGCAGGCATGTTAAGGATCACCTGTAGATGGGAGCCATCGACTTTTCGATGAAAAACTTAGCCGCCGGCAGCCCTCTTGGATTTTACTCTTTGCATGACTAAAGCACATCCCTCATCTGATCATCACCAAACTTTATATGGATCTTCATGGTGACTTCTAGATGATATGCTCAGCCATCGATTTTTTTTCGAAATTTGTAGGATAAAAACATGGTTGCCAGCGGCCATTTTAGATTTTACTTTTTGTGCTAAATCCTTCGGCAACCCATAGAGTTCACATCCCTTATCCCATCGTCACCAAACTTCATATGGATCTTCGGGGTGAACTCTAGATGGAAGCCATCGATTATTCCCGAAGTTTGGTAAATAATATGGCTGCCAGCGGCCATCTTTGATTTTACTCTTTAAAAAGGCCTGACTAAATCCTTCGGCACACTCTACGGGCCAAACCCCTCATCCAATCGTCACCAAACTTCATATGGATCTTCAGTGTGTCATCTAGATTAGACTTTAAGCCATCGATTATTCGGGGGACGTGTGTGTTTTGAGATATCGACCCAACTAGTAGCAGAACGAACAATAATCTGGTGGTATAGGGTCAAGTCCACAGTGCGACCGGCGATATGCTCAGACGATCTACGCCCTTTCAATAATGAATTGAGCTGGACATACCGAATAGCAGTTGAAATCGAGAATAAAGCGTGCCAGCTTATCACAGTTGAGTTATTATCTACTAGGTTGTCAGAAGTTTGGATTATTCCGCTTGGCCACACGTTTCGCAATGCTAAACGTTTGACACACAACTTCTAACCGGTTTGACTGTGTAGGTGGAATGGTCACGGAGGCTTTCCGCTAATAGGGCAGAGCGTCATTTTAAGGGTCCCATTCCCCCAGCCAATTTTTCCACTTCTGTCATACCACAGGACATATTCCATATGTATAAAGATGTTTACTTCCCAATTTTGTTGGGACAGTACTAAGAAATTTAAATAGTTGACAACTTTATTTGATTGCTACTTTCTAGCAAGAATATACACTCGGACCGATCTAACACTAAAAGTTGGATGTCAGTATGTCTGTTGGCCGGAGCTAACATTCAACGTGCAGGGTTGATGTGTTCCATTTAGAATATATAGTACACTTTATTTAGTTTTTACTGAAATGCTCCGGATTCTGAACGAGCACACCCGCCTATGCACGTTTCTCTCTAGCTCCAACCTGCAGACACAGTTAGATGAACAGAGGAAGTGATCAAACCCGACATCGCTAGACCACATGCTTTGGAGTCCGCTGGTTACGTTGCTGCGGTTAGGTTACGAAAAATGACCGCCGATAATTTAATCATACCCACTGATTTCTATCTTCATGTCGTAAAAAATATAGATCACTCCATTTTTTTCAAAGCATCTTATCTATGTTTATTATAATTTAGCTTGATATTTAGAACTAAAACATTACGCCTTCATTGCTTCCAACCTACTAATCGTCTATCTGCTGAGTGTTATATTCCGGCACGTTATGCATCCGAACTATCTGCCGAGTCTTGAATAGTGAGTCGTTTAACTTCAACGGGTGCGTTTCCGTATACTGGGAACAACTCAAGGCCTTCAGGTTAGAAGGAACTAAATGTTTTCCATAGGCCACAGTGTTAACGTTTGACCACGCCCACGCTAAATTTTCGAGTTACGAAGTGCACGATGCATGCGTTCGTAAAGACCAACCCTTTCGGAATCTGTTCGCACATAGGAGTACCTTTCGAGCCACGCCTTTTTTTAAAACCAGCATATGTTTTCCACACTACCCCACTTTTTGCACAGAATTTAACAGTCTGACGAAAGCCAATACACAGCCTCAATATCCCGCCATTGTTTGGACACGAACGCATTTCAGACTAGGAAACGCCCACGTTTTTACATGCTATGGGTATTATATTTCTTGAATTTGTAAAATTATTTGACATATTATACGCCAATCGCGCGCCAGAATTTTTTTAACTCGTATTCGAGATACCCTGTAAAAACGAAAGGGACGTAATTCTACTTATTTAGTTCCTTCTAACCTTAAGAGATGTGCAAACATGACCCTATGTAATCCCTACTACCTCTGCGTGAAGCTGTGTCATATCTATGCTATATAAAACTGATTTTACACATTTCTTTGTTCTCGTTCCCCAGCAATCATGGTTATTTTAACCCCACTGTATCTGAAGATGGTTGATCTACTGGGGAAATTTTGGTGGAAATTTGTCTATGTCGTTGCCAATGATGGGAACGTCCCTTCCTAAATAAAAGAACTAATAGTTGGGAATTGATCAGTATTGTCTGCAGTTCAACATAACAAATTATGGGTGTCTCGGGGTCATCTCATGCCGATATTTGCCATATTTGGGAAAATTCTTAAAATATGTGGAAATTTTGGTAAAATTCGGTAATTAAACTAACAGAAGATGCCTTTAATGGGCATGAAGCGCATGTATATAGCGGCATAGACAATACGTGCAAATCATGTTTCAGATGATATGCTTAGTTGACCAAAATTGTCCGGGTTTCTGAATAAATAGTTAGATTTTTACACCCCACCCCCTTGCACCAGGAAGATAGGAATTTCCAAGTGGTCGACACGTTGGCAGCTGCATGGTTAAAAATACTCGAGACATCAAGTTTATGCTGATGGTCAGATGTCCACAAATAGATAAAGATATCGATGTGAGGTTATTTCTCTCTTAAAGTGGCACACCAGATACAGAATAACGATAATAAATGAAAATCTCACTAAGGTTATTAGGTGCAAATATTCCCCACTTCCTGAAAAATGGCAATAAAATCCAAATTCTGGCGTAATGTAATGTCTAACTATGTATGCTTCGCAACTCAGATCACAATTATGTGATTTTTCACCACCTTTGTCCATCATAAGCCGAAATACGAAAAATTCGATTTTTCTGCTTTAGGTTAGAAGGAACTAAATGTTTTCCATAGGCCACAGTGTTAACGTTTGACCACGCCCACGCTAAATTTTCGAGTTCCGAAGTGCACGATGCATGCGTTCGTAAAGACCAACCCTTTCGGAATCTGTTCGCACATAGGAGTACCTTTCGAGCCACGCCTTTTTAAAAAACCAGCATATGTTTTCCACACTACCCCACTTTTTGCACAGAATTTAACAGTCTGACGAAAGCCTATACACAGCCTCAATATCCCGCCATTGTTTGGACACGAACGCATTTCAGACTAGGAAACGCCCACGTTTTTACATGCTATGGGTATTATATTTCTTGAATTTGTAAAATTATTTGACATATTATACGCCAATCGCGCGCCAGAATTTTTAAACTCGTATTCGAGATACCCTGTAAAAACGAAAGGGACGTAATTCTACTTATTTAGTTCCTTCTAACCTTCACCACCGGTGATCTATAACCTGGCAATTAAATTTGTTATCTAATAAATTTTCTAGGTTTTAAAGTTATTGCGTTGATAGCATAGTAACTTGGGTAGAAAATGGATGCAAATGGATGCAAATCTACTATCGGATTATTCTAGTGGCCGATACAACAAAAGTAGGTCCACTAGTGTTTCCATGACATTGAAAACATTGACGGCATTTTCCCCTCGGCGGATACAGAACCCGTTCCCCAAATCCTGGCGGAAAGCCTGGGTCACGTGAATCAGGTGACTTTCGTTGGCAATGACAACACAAGTTGCACGTACTTGTGGCTGATCCTGGCTAATATCTTAGATGAGTTAGGAAATGAATCACGTTCAAAATTTGATGTCACGAGTCATGCATCATAGATTAATTGTAGTATTAAATATGTCACAAGTCGGCCACAGCATATCCGACGCGTACCTCTTGTTTTCAATTGAGGTTATTCGGTGCATTTATTCACAATCTGACGCCAGGCGATAAGTCAGTAACCCGATGTGTATGTCATATAAATACCGACGACTCATAAACAAACTTAATAGATTACATAAATAGTATGTTAAAAAAACACGTGTCTTACTTTATCCAGGTAGTGCATGTGTACTTTTATTTTACTGTGGTGAGCAATAATTCATAGAACGAATAAAAACGCCCTTTTTCCAGTTTTACTGTATAGTGATGACAACTGTTTAGCTCGACGGTTTTGTGAAGAAAAAACATTCGTATCGCTTACATTCACTTGTATCTATTAGTTATATTTGTTTGTTACCTCTAGCACTGTAGTCTTGTTGAAACTCTGCACATTTAATTGTATCTGTAGTATCTGTACCATTAGCTGGGAATTAAGTATTTTGCTCACATGGCAACCGATGAGTACGGTTGGATATTCTCTATAGGTCATAGAAACACGAGTTTCACGCGCTGTTCGTCATTTGGTTTGTGATAGATTTTCTGCAAGACGCTTTACCCGCAAAGACAACATTTGGTGTAGTTACATATATATATATAATTTCCCGTCATGCAAAAAATCAAGAAGTTCCCATGTTTTGAACTGGTGGAATATTATGGGAATTTATGGGCGTAGCCAGAGTAGAGCATTGTGGCATGATCTACATCAAAATAAGTTACATCAAATTTGACTCATATTGCAATATAAGCTTAGGATTACAAACTATTGTATAGCATATCTGGTCATGCAGTAGCATCTTTTTTTGGTGTCAAAATGAAAACGTCGAACCATTAAAATGAATTCGTAGAAAACACCAGTATTTTGATTGCCACAAGCCAAAATGAAGAAAAGACGAATCCGGCCGCTGATTCCAGTATATCTATTAGGGGAGGTATAACGTAAACAGCACCATGTCAGACTGGACTAAAGTCGACGCCTTATTTTATTGCCTCATTGGTCAAACGTTTCGTAACTGAAACATGTTTAATGTCATGGCATTGTGTTTACGCGTTCCCTTGCTGACATAACTTGGTCAACGTATGCATGACATATTTTGAGGTATTTCTCTTCTCCAAACAACAACTAATTTGCTTCATATTCAAAGTGATGCCATAGTCATCGGCTGCAGTATTGTCATGCATATTGACAGTTTGTTTTAATTTTCTGAGAAGAGCTGGATTCACTTGTGTATACATAATTTCAATTCTGTATTTATTTACGTCACACAAAGACCACCATGACGACAGCATAAAACTAATGTGCGCGGGTCATGCTATATAGGCAATAAAACAACACAGGATAATCATACATGTAAGTACTAGTATTATCTTTAACATATTAGACGGACGTTGCTCGTTTGAACCTCAAACATTATGGATAAGTACATGTATTTGTTGTAGTAGAGAGCGAATATATGTCGATAAATATACAAACTGTACTCTGAAAAACAGGGCCAGACATCGGCTGCTTTCATTCTCAATATGTCGGATGTTTGTCGATACTATATAAAACAATGCATAATATGTCATTGAACCACAGTCGATCACTCGGTGAAACCTCTTTTGAGTGCACCCGTGGTAAGGAATGTCCATTCAAAATTGTAATCACATTCGATAACTCATCACGCTCATGGCTGTGATATATGCGCGGACAGACGAACCAAGAAAACCAATGTCAGAAATGGTAACGCGCTCAAGATCATATATTATATACCCATGATTGTAATTATAGAATATAAAATATATTGGTTTTGCGAATGAACAACTCAGAATTCCGTTAAAATAACAATAACAACCAGCACCTAATTAACGAACCGGCGGCCGACTCGGTCGTCTTCGACCACAACCCCCAGTGGGCTGCAGAACGAAAAATGTCTATAACGGTTGAAGTATAAGACTTTATTTTTAATTGGCATAGCTTATCACAAACCAAAAATCAACATTATTGACATGTTAACGACAATAAACGAAATTGAAATTGCCAACTACACCTATTACCGGACTCGGCCTCCGGTCGCAGTTCGACTTTTAATCCCTCCCAAAAATTCCCATTCTATAAATAAAACACCCATGCGCCCAGGCGAAACAAGAATCTCTACATTAGTATACATGCGGAGCGCGCGTAAATAGACGCACGCCCCGATCGGACGCATTTAATCTAGTATGGCTGCATTTTCTCTGATAATATAATATTGTGTACAATTATCGTGTAGGGTGAATTTAAAACTGGAATCAACATTAGTTGGGCTTACTAACTTAATATATTTTCCGATGAACATGCATATGACTACACTTTCCCTTTAGAAACAGTGACTCTCTGTACAACAGTGTTAGGCATTCTCTATGACATGTTCAACAAGCATCAAGTATTATTGTGTGTATACCTTTCACAACGTTCCAATGCTGTAGACTGTTAGTATAACTCCGACTGAATTGCAAGTGAATGTGGATCACAACGTTCATTGATAGTCTATATACGTATCCGAACTATGTTACATCTCCGTACATGGAACATAACGTCATTCGCGTTTGCATAAATCTCAATGTGATATTGTTATATCTCCAAGTGGTTCATAAACACACATTTAAACACATAAGCGGGATTTGACAAACAAAAGGGGATTATTTGGCACAAGAAATATTATATAAACTCATCACTATATATGAGCAATTGTATATATACATCTAGTTGTCTTTTATATTGTTATCGTTCTTCGATCTTTGGATAAAAAAACGTCTGCTGACACCGGCCATGAGTCGTTAGTAATGACCATTGGCCCGTGGAGATATAATTGAATAATATTTGTTCTCGTGTTGACAGTCGAGAGTAAAGTATTCATTATACCAAGAATAGCAGCAAAGCCCGCAAATACTGCTGCATCTGTGTAAAATGACATGAACTGTGATGTTGCCCATTGGCGCGGTCTTCGCAAAAAGAAGTTCAGTTATAATATTTGAGAAAAAGGAGCCAAATTTGTAGATCCTCTTTTGCTTATTTCATTTGTTAATCTGATACGGTGGTGTATTTTTTAAATGACAATAGTTCTGTTAATCACACTCCTTAAAAATACAGCTGAATTACGGAACAAGTAAAATTCAGTATTCGTATTATGGACAGATGACCCTGTACATTTCTAATCTATCCTGTGGAAGGGAGGCACACATGTTGGCTGTGTCTAGTTGCATCCTCAAGAATGTTATACATGTAGTAGGTTAGACCGTCTTTTCGTTTGCGATAGTCACACCCAACTGTTGACATATTGTGAGAAAAGACGATAAATATGCTTCACAAATATCTTTAGTGGGGCGAGGAAAATCAAATAGGCCAATCAGTGGACAGATTTTCGTACACCTAGCTTGTTGTGTGCGATCCACTCAAGTGATGAACCGAAGGCCTCAAAATTTGTCAAATTTGAATCCTAGAAGGTGATAATCATTTGGGTGTGAGCTAAAACCGTGAACGCTGAAAGAATATTAGACTTCGAACAGAAGCTGCACCTGGTAGCTTCTGAATAATGATAATGGATTCTGAATTCTGGAAGTATGTGGCCTTTCACAGCACCCGGTCCGCATAGCATTATCAGATATAGATACCTTACTCGTATTCAAATTAGCGCATTACTATTTTTCGCTCAACGATCGGTGCGCGAATTTAAAAATGGGCGATAAATTATAGTACGAGTTTATAGCAAGCCACATGCATGCAGGGAAACAAGTGGGCTATACGTTGATGAGTCAAGTTACATCCATACATTGCGTTTAACGAATAGAAAATTAGGCCTGCTTGTATGCCTATATTTGCATGCGGACAACCAACA
The DNA here is from genome assembly GCA_032622095.1 of Siphonodentalium dalli. NCBI lineage: Eukaryota > Metazoa > Mollusca > Scaphopoda > Gadilida > Siphonodentaliidae > Siphonodentalium > Siphonodentalium dalli. The sequence continues at coordinate 129,752,173 of CP136062.1, read as the reverse complement.
TGAAAATCATTACTTATATATGTATGACATGTATAGCGACCACTCATGTATGTAACGTCGTCTATATATATATATATATGCGGTACGTGTTCCAGGCTGGTGGTGCACAATAACACGCCCACACCATTCACAAATATGCAGTGACCAAACAGCCTGAACTAGTTATATATGTCAACGCAACCCGCATCAAAGTGTTGATTGTTTCTTAAGTATGTAGCCTATACGTGGTTGTGGTTTGACTAATTTCGAGTACATTTCAATGATGTTTATAACTATTTCAATATCGGAATAATTATTTGAAGCATATAAACACCCATCTTAACAAACTAAATGATGATGCAGTTATGTTTTAAACGATGCTAATCCGTCGTGAATGACTCGTGATGGTGTTTAATAATAATATTTATCACATAATTTGGCCATAAAAGCAGTTTCATAATTATCGGTAATAGACACGTTTAATATCAGCGCGTGCGAAGACGTCACGGCGTTCTTCAAATAACTTGCGATCGCTGTAGTTTATGATTGTTGTTTTCGATGAATATTTCGCGTTGCTTCGGGTTCATTTGATCATGTGATAAAAGGTATCTCACATTCGTCCTATTTTATACGTAATTTATCAACCTCGTCCTCTAAATTCTATTTGAGCCTCGGTAAACCTCGGCTCAAATCGAATTTAGTGAACTCGGTTGATAAATTCCGTATAAAATAGAAACTCATGTGAGATCCTCTATTTTTATCATATGACTCAATCATTATTTACGTTGGAAAGTATGTCATAAATCAATTTCATATGAACTACTAGTTCATATCACCTTCCGATAATTTGATTGGTTTGTTGACAAAAAGTGTGTGCTGAATGGCAGCCTGGCCGAGCCGCGTCTCTAACTAAATGCAGGTCAAATTCGTGCGCGTCAATCAACGCGATGCCGAAATTCTCGCAATTATACGATAAGTAGAATATGTAATTCGTATTTATCTAATAAACATACGATATAATGTCACAAACTGAGAACATAATAGCGCACTATATCTTCGCGTGCATATTTTTTCTGCTAGTTCACCAGGTGTAATTGGGCTTCCGGTGCAATGAAGTGACGTCACATTAACCTTTTGCTGCCGATGTCATATAGCTATTTAGTGATTTATGTGCGTTTTGGACATCATAATCAATTTATAGGTGTCATATGATAAATAGAATATGTAATTCGTGTTTCTCTCATATGATATTTATGAAACTCGTCACGAATTTTCAGTTTTCTCTCGCCGGAGGCTCGAGAAAACTGAAAATTCTTAGACTCGTTTCATAAATATCATATGAGAGAAACACTCATTTCATATCCTCTATTTATTACATGATCCTACCATTATTCCATTCAATAAACCCATTCTATAAATTGTGATATTAAACATTCGTTTAATAACAGGAAATAGTGCCAGGTGACCTTTGACTTCCGGTTTGTCGTCTGTTTACATTCCGTACGCTACGTCTCAAAATACTATGGCTTCCAATATTTTTCCAACAAACTATAATGAATGAAGTTTGAAAAGTTATGTCATTAAATATACGCCATTAAATACGCCAAAGAGTCTTTATTTATCTGGGACTATTTCTTTACGAGGGAAAACAACGCATAGTTACGTGAAACATCATCGCATGCATTATGTTTGTTTGGCGTCCAATTTGTTGATTTAAGTATGTTTGTTCGAGGTTTTGGATCATGTAATAAATATAATCTACAACTATTCCCAAGCTTATAGCGCAATTTACAAAACTCGTCCAGTAAATTAGGTCTGGACCTCGCCAAAGGCTCGGTCCAGAACTAATTTACTGAACTCGTTTTGTAAATTCCGCTATATACTGGGGACTCGTTGTAGATCCTCTATATACATGCAGGTATCTTCCTGGACAATTAAGAACTTAAACTGTCATCAATTTCAAGACTTTTTATATTTATGTCAGTTTTGAATTCGCGCAGCTAGGTGCGCGAATTCAAAACTGAACGAAACATAGTATTCCGCGAATTTAAATACGAGTAAGGTACTTAATGGCGGTCATAGTTTACCATCTATAGATACTTGATTGTGCACCGTATAGGCCCATCGAGCCCACCATTACGTTATATACAACATAATAATGGACTAACTATACGGACAGTATCGGAAGGGTTATAATTCAATCTAGAACGTACTTTCCACGATAAAACAGAGATTATTTGACATCAATTCTTCGAGAAATGACGGTCATTCTTTAAAATCACATCTTCAAGGGAAAAAACGATCTTTAAATATTTTTATTTTATTTTTCAGTTTTGATTATCTCCGTTATTTAGTCAATTTAAATTTCTTCAGAGAAAAAAACACTCTTTAAAAGAATCGCTTTTTAATATGTTTTTTATTTTGTTTATATAATCATCATGTTGTGTCCGTGGTCAGTTCAGTATTTAGATTTTTACAAAGTAATGGTGAGCTCGATGGGCGTATATACGGTACACAATTAAGTATACATAGATGGTAAATACTATCCACAATTAAGCATCTGTATCTGATCATGTTATGCAGATCGGATGAACACGGAACCACTCTGAGGAAAACATAGGAGATGAATCATTCGGTATTCGCCTGGTTGTTTTACGAACTACCCCGATTGGAGAAATCACGAAATTGTCGAAAGGAGGTTGTTTAAAATGTCCATCGATTCGGCCAATGTCGAGTTCTTTCGATAATTGTTGGCGCACGATTTGAGGATATTCTATGGCTGATTTAAGATTTGTTTTTATCGTGAGATGTGAATGTGCTCCTGAGTCCCCAGTCTAAAGCCATCTGTGAAGCCTGCAATCAAGTAATCGCGTTTCCGTTCATTGCAACCATGTGGCAGATCATTTCACAGGAGTACCCGGATCAGTGTTGGCAGTTTTCGTTTGTCTGAATGACCGATTGGTTTGTGGTGGTGTGGCGTTGAAACATCCTTGACATATTTCTTCCTTGTGGTATATAGGATGGGGTAGGTTGGATGGATAAACACTGATTCCCGCAAACGACTCATATAAGCCCACATGCTTGATGTCGAATTTGGTCCATGACGTTATGTACTAATACTGATGTGTAATTTCTATTATTATGTATATATTATTATAATATTATTATTATTACTATTCTATTATTAGTAGTATTATTCATGGAATAAATACTTTTTAAACTAAACATCCTGCGCGATTTTTATTTCGCCGGACACAACGCACGAAACTGGGATTTCTTGCAGATGAAGCAGGAATAAGAAAAGTTGCAGCCGTCGCAATTCTTTCTTTAATTAAAATCCAATCAGAAGCCGCGTGGGATCGTCGAATGTGACCTATGGTAGGAGTTTGGAATACGCGGTTTTGACCGTTGCTCTGGGACGTTAGCTGCTAACATAGTAATGAGAGGAGCTAGTTGCATGTATACAGTTCCCATTGGCTATGATCCCAAGACGAACTAGCTTAATGTTCTCATCATACGGAACTGACGGTCATAACAATATCAGTTATAGTCAGACAGTGCCATTGTTCTAACATCCGTCTTCTGGATGAGCAGCTGGCCAAACTGATCTAGCTACCGTGACATGTAAATGATCATTAAAATGAGCCATTGATTGATGTCATTTATTGATTTCGGTCTCCTGAAAACTGCCTGAGCACCAGAGATGCCCATATTAAATGGAATCGTTATGTTATTATGTTCGTATGGTAGTATTCAAAACTAAGTTAACAAAACCATTAGCTCAAAATGTGACCTAATTTTCATAGGCACATGATGATCTAAAGGTGAAGCCAGCAAAACAGTGCATAACGGCGACATCTGGAACGCTGACGGGTAAGTCTGAGTTAGCTGGTAATGACTGGTTGGACGACGTCAAGGGGTGAAGGCAACGAGTCAGGTAACGAGTTGAATATATCAGATTTGACCTTTGTTCCAATGGTAATTTATAAATAAAATCGCCATGGTTTCACTTTAACTTTTTAGATCGACCGCGAAATAAAGAGAAGTTGGCGGTTGTTGGGTATTAAGTACTTCAGTGAGAAGGTGGTACTTCCATGAAGGATATCCCTGAAATATGAGAGTTACGTTGCATATTATGACTAATGTTTTTACACAGTGTGTTAGAATGGGGATAACTTCTGGCTGTATTGTCGCAAATACCCAGAATACGACAAAGTTATTCCCAAAATTGTCAGGTTACGGAAATCAAAAGAGGTCGATCCACACACAAACATGTCAAAAATGTCCTTACCAAACAATTGTACCAACTACTGAAATTGTGCTGTTCATTTGAACTTTTCTCAAGGAGAACGCTTTGAAGAAAAGGAAGTATTTTTCTTCATTTTATGACTTTATGTGGCTTAGAGTTCGAGCCTTTCACTAGTTCAGATTATGTACTTTTTATCGCAGTATTCATTTCCAATCAATTTGTATGATTTCTGAGAACGCTCCTCCCAAAATGCTCTTCAGAAAAGTTATCAAAGTCTTCTTTTTGACATTTTTGTTATATAATATGTACGACGTGGTCTTCAGATAGCGATTCCTTCGTTGGCGCACCAGCTATACAATTAAGTAGTTTGCTGTGTAGGTCCATCTACACTGTCCACATCCTGAGATGGTATAGGCGTGGAAACCCCTTAACGACAATACAAACATGTGTATATTTCGGTTTCACGTGCTGATAATACCCCTTTTCGGTTACATTTATCGAAGTAATTCCTCTTAAGACTTCTATATACAATAATTTATCCCACTTGTAATTAGCAAATATTAATTTAAGGAGACAGAGGCGTATTCCAGGAATGCTGTATGTTGTATCTTGTTATGGAGAGTACCGTAAACATGCGGCAGAGTTATATAGGGACACAACTATAGCGATTCATTATGACAGAGCGATGTGTAAGATGAATTTTCTAGGCAATGAGCTTTGAGACATAAACATATATTATCCAAACGAGTGTAATTCATGTGACACTTGTCGTGTGTCTTATTACAATTGTCTAAATCGTACTAAATTAGGCATTCGCCGATAGATTGTCCGTAAATTTAGAACAGAAAGGTCACAGCTGATTGTGCGACAAATTTTATTTGTTAGTCTCATTCATTGTGACAGTAATAAATCATGTTGCTGTAGGTCCAGTTTATACTGGCCGACGCATACAATGTTTATGAGATTGAGAAAGTGTGCGTATACTGGGGTTATGACCTCGGTGGACAGTCCACAAAATAAAAATTATTAACCTGGATGTACATTTTATACTGAGGCGGCCATATTCTAAAAGTTATATTTGGTAAGTAACTTTGTCTATATTATCGGCCAAAAAAGATATAGATTGGGCTTTCTCTGCAAAATATATAGCGGTCAGATGAAATTAATCTAATAACGTTAAGATCCTCGTCATCTCTGAAAAAAAAAGCCTGAGACTATTTCTCAGAGAATATAATGACCATGGAAAGTTTGAATTCTGTCCGGAAAATGAACTCGACTGCATAATCCAGCTACTAACCAAGCCAATGAAAAAAATACAATATTGTTAATATTAATCGTTTGTTATGTCTTAATAGTTTAGTTTCCGACACATAACAAAGTTGGTACATTTATGTGTGCTATTAATCCTACAGAACAGTTATTGTTCGAATATGGGTCCAGACCAATGGTTTTTGCGTGAGTTACGGCCTTTACTTTTACGACTTAGAAATTATAAGATCTGCATTTTTACATGTTTCTTATTTTAAAAAAATGCAGGGCAAGTTCGAATATGGGTCCGTCAAATAATTGTTGTATCAGTTATGATATACGATATACATAGGATTAGGGTCAGTGTTACCTGTTGACACAATTTCAGTGCCCAATATATGGTAATGGCTACTTCGTTCGAATAATATGTTGAATACGGGGGTATTCCTCAGTCACACCTGGGACAGGCCCATCTCTAGTTAAATTGGATGCATTGTGGTACATGTATATTTGCAATTAATATTGTTATTACCAGCCAATCTTGGAAGCTCATGGGTAAGATATAATTATTTTCTGATATATCAAACATACCAGTAGTAGTTTTATAAATAAAATCGGGCACCTTGAATATGTTGTTCTGTATATCATGCCATGAATCTCTACTCTGACTAACGCCAGTAGAGATCATATTCCACTAGTACAAAACCTGGGAACTTTTTGATATTCTGACCCGTTTGACAGGGAATTGTATAACACTGAACAAACATGGCAAACACTATTTCTTTGTTAATACTTTTTTCATCAATAATCTACTTCACATCAGGTGGTGGTCCCAGCTCGATTGTGAGCCGATAAAAATTTAATTAATTACACGGAAATTCCAGAGCAACACAAAGCAAAATCGCTCACAAAGTCACTTAAATAGTGCACTCTCGAGTTGAGACCTTCACCTACATTGAAGTACATTATAAAGGAACATGCAATAAATAAGAAATTTATTCCCCGCGTTATTTTTCAACTTTATAAGGTTCCCTGTCAAAACTTCAACATGTTCCCAGGTTTTGTGCTGGTGGTATATGATCTCTACGGGCGCTCGCCTAAGTAGATATTCGTGACATGATCAAGATGTATTGATGTTCAGATATCGACTTCCAAAAGAGTATGTTCAGCACGTTTTGATTGTTTGATAGGCGAGCAAATATTCCAATCTAATAAATGGCGTCGATACTTCCGTTTCCCAAAAGAATAGTTAATAAAGAGCGTTCTAAATTTATCAGCTTTTGCAGTCGTTTTCAACGTTACAAATAATGTGTATTTTGAGGATGTTCTAGATGGCTGCGCCATGCGAATGGTGGTGATGGCGACTATGTTTCAGTTTTCTGATATCTGTTATTTTTCAGTTTTCTGATATCTGTTAAGTGGAATTGGCTTAGGAACTTTAATAATTTGGTGTCTAATCGGACATTACGTCTGATTTAGAATGATGTTATATGATGTTATGCAGGAACATCTACTGACTCTTGCACTATATATATATATTTGAATATTGCTGAACAAATGGAATGAGATCACCGCATGGAAGACACAGAATTCACTTTCTCTGATATAACTATTTAAAGGACCACTTAATGTTCGAATCCCCCATATCACGTTATATATATACATCATATTCTATATTTTATACAATTTGAAAAAACGAAGCTCCAGGACATTGCACCGAAGAAAAAGTTAGTCAATATGACTAACTTAGGTTAGTCAACTGTCTGGCCACAGGGTGAAGAACGTAGTTTAGTCATAATGACTAAGGCAGACAATTAGTCACAATGGCTATGATTATATGTTAGTCATAACCACTAAGAACTGGTCCAATTATAGACCCAATGGCTGTGAACACACGTACTACAGTAGCGATGGCATAGGTTTGACAATTTATTATGGTGGAGTTTGGTCACAATTGGTTGTGATAATTACTGTGCCATAGCTAACCATGTTGCTCGCTGAGTTTCCGCACAATGAGTCGACTGGACCAATTAACCCATTGCGTTTCACCAAAGTTGATCTCTACACATTACGGTTTGCTACATTGTATTATTTACGATATAAAAATTGCACGATCGATCGTCCAGAATTATGTTTGACCGTAGCAGTCCCTCATTCACTCACATATGCACGTATGATCCCAATGCATGTTTATCTACTTATATTAATTTCATATATTAATTTCATGCGTATTAAGAAAGTTCCCCAAATGCGTTTTTTATTTTGCGACGTTTACTTCTGCGCATAATTCCGCTAACATCATGTGGGCCGATCAAGCTGTGTCATCATTCGACCGCACACATGAAAGCGACATTACAGTTACATGCATCATTCAAGGTTTGACTCACTTACACTTTTGGTGAGAAAATATACGGGCGATTTGTTCTTAGTAAGAAAGATAGAAAGGGGTTATGCATCAAGTTATCAAGTGGACTTGTGTGTTAGCATGCAAAATATAGCACTGCGTGTTGAGTACAGATCAACAGGGACAAGACATTCAGGTTGATACATCCGTGGGAGATCGACCGCGACGCTGGTAGAGCTTTGGTAGACTGATTGTGCGAATATGCAGCGGACGACATAGCTCGCTATAGCATAGTAATTATCTCGACAAATTGTCACCAAACTCCACCATAATAAATTGTCACACCCACTATGCCATTGCTACTGTGGTACGTGTGTCTGCAGCCAATAGAACTGCGATGTGATGGAAATTTAATATTTAGCAATGAATATTAAGCATAATTTAAGGCAGTGATGTAATTGGAGTTATTCTTGGTGTAACTTGGTCACTATGATTAACACCAGAGTTAGTCGTAAAGCATGGCTCGCCGAACGGTGTGGGTTAGTCAAAGTTATTCCAATTGCTTGTGACTAACATTTAGTTAGTCATTTTGACCCGATTTGTTTCTCATTGTGTATCATTAACTTTAATATTGTCATTTGTCATAATGTATAATACTGAAATTGTCTACGAGCGTAAATCAATGATTCCTCTCTTCGCGAATGATTGACAAAAATAAAAAAACAACAAAAAAGTAAAGGATATAAATAAAATAACGATGTTATGAGCGACAATCTGAAAACAACTTCAATGAATATATCCCTTGCATATAATATATCATTACTCCTATGACAAATCGCGCAGAAGTTCTGAATATAGATATACAAAGACACTGAGGCACAGCTACTTGACATTAACGACCATAAAACGTCCCGTAGAATCAGTCATCTCACAGCCTTGAGTGTTACTCATTGATATGCATGTGGGCGGTTGAAACTTTCGCTTTCATTTTCTCGCGGATCGAATTTTGTAAATCTACTTTGTGCGAAGTGACTATACGCACGATGGTAACTCATAAATAAAATAAAGCACTTACGGTATAAGGGTCGCGAACCATTTGAACCCGGTCTTCGAAGGTGCGCACACGAGTTATGGACTGTCATAGCATCTGTTGCAAAATAGGATGCATAGGGTCGCCTGCGCAAACCAACTTTCGGTGAGTATGGGGATGTAATTAATTGTGCTATATATTCGTGTAAATAGTATGTTATTGTCAAGTTTGTAGTATTTGCGCGATATTTATGATTGGTATAAGAACAAAATATGTCTATATTTTAATATTCTTTCTGTTTATGTCGGTTTAACGGAAGTGAATATTTTAACAGCGATACCCACCGCGAAGGCCATCCGTGCCTTTAACCCTTTCAGTGCCAGGGGCCGATCTCATCGGCCCTAATTTATGGTCTGTAAAATCGGCCCTAAAAAAAATAAAAATGGGTATGCTTAAACATGCTATGGCGAATTTAAAAACAAACTGGATAAAACCTTAGGGGCATGTTATAACTCAAAACTATCACCAAGTATTCATAGTAACAAGTTTGATGCCCATGAAAAACGTAAGATTCCCTGGCACTAAACCTACAAAATAAGTCTGTTAAAGAACATAAGAAAAAAATATTAAAATTCTAAAAAATAATAACAAATGATGAAAAATTGTTAGGCCAATGCATTCTCTTATATATGCGAGGCGAGCTATGGTCGACTCGCATATATAAGAGAATGCATTGGCACAGGGTATATGGGTTGACACAAAAATCGGACTTGGCACTGAAAGGGTTAAGACAGTTTGCTTTGACTTTCTTGTTGATCTACAAATTAATTATAGCGAGTTGTGTCCTTTTGATACTAAAACGGCTTTTCTTGACAACAAGATATGCAACGAAATACATGTACACGAAGCTATTTCAAAAACTCGGTAACAATTAACAGTTGTTTGCGCGAATTAATCGCAGCTCGTAAGGTCGGATATACAGCGATCAAGTTATATATTCTCAAAGGGCGTGTTTTGGTCTCTCTTCAGACATTATTTACAATTTATAAACAACAGCCAAAAAGAAATAAGTTTTTAGTCTCTCCTGAAAAATTACCAAAATCTACTTGTTTTAAGCGCTCTTTTTAATGCATCTTGAATGATATATACATATCGGGGCACAAGTTATAAAACTTAAAACTTGCCCCTCTCCTGATACAATCATATATAAATATACATAAAAATACATAGCAGTATATTGCAGAAAGTATTTATAGATAGCAGTGCAGTGTGTGTGTTATGGATGTCGGGTTTTCATCTGTATTCCAAATTTAGTAAAGAAGATGAGGCTAGAACTCAGTGTTTTCTTATTGAACTAGCAGGGTTATCCGGCGTTGGCCAGGTTAAAATGATCTGAAACCCTCTGATGTGGACATTCGGTTGGAATAGAGAATACTCTTGTTTAAAGTGTTAAACGTATTCTCAAAATTGAATATCAAAATAGCATCACAAAACGTCATTCTTATACACTGATTATAAGTAGTGACTTACCTTGTCGGAGTGATAGTAATTTTGGTTATCGCGACAAATTCGTCCAACGAATAAAGAAGAATTTATTTTTCTACAACTGAGCGTACTTCCGACGTTATCATATTTTAAATCGTACAGTCGACGTGGTTGGAATTGATGATTTTTTTGTGATTGATTTAAAATATTTTTAATGGGATCAAAACGTGAACATTAGTTCAAAATACGACAATTAGGTTTTACATAGAGATGTATAAATCATTCAAGTTGGTAAGACTAATATTTTGAGGACACCTGATTATCACATCTCCACGAAGGAACAGATGTTTTAAAGAAATGTCCAGGTGCGCATCTGTTCATGGTGCTATACACTGGCTAATTATTCTCAGCTTAAAATAAATGTTGCTATATATCAGTGCCCAACACTTTAAGATGTTCTAAAAAATGAAAGAAATCCTTTGTATCAGGCAGATGTACCCTTGTCATGTGCCAGTATTGGAGAATCGTGAAAAGTCATGTGCTACTGACTGTTTTCTTTTATCACAGAAGAAACTAAATTTGACTGCACATTGTGACCACTATTTTTGAACAGGCCTATACATTTCCATCTCTCTTGACAAATGGTATCTTTTTGAATAATATCTTGAACAGGAAAGACTCAATTTTATTATAATACATGCGCCATTATAACATGCCATGCTCTGCATGACGGTTCAATTTCCCTCATTTTGCAAGACTATATGTATCTCATAATGACAAATAAACTTTTTATGCTTTCTTCTATATATCCTCCGTTTTGCTGGCTCACTAAATGATTGCCCTGATTCAACGGTATAAAAATATTTTATCAGTTTTGGTGCCCCTCTCCCCATCCGTACACCCCTGACTCGAACGGGGCCACTTTTGGCAGCTTTAAGCCACACCATTCGACCCCTGATATAATGGAGATTATTATATATAAGTTTGGCGGTAATCGGCGACTAAACAAATTCTTATCAAATTTAGTGACCCCCACCCCGCATCTCTCATCAACACGGCACCAATTTGGCGACATTAAATCACACGATTAGATACCTTTTTTTCATGCGGAAGAATGTATATCAATTTGGTGGAAATGGCTGCTCAAAATATTTTATCAGTTTCTGTGCCCCTCTCGCCTTCCGTGCTCCCCTGACTCGAACGGCGCTACTTTTGACATCTCGAAACAACACCATTAGATTCGTCATATCATTGAGATCATTATGTATAAGTTTGATGGATGTCGGCGATAAAAAGTTTTTCTGCCCCTCACCCTTTTGTGCCCCTGACAACAAGCGTCACTTTAGAAAATTATAACATTCACCATTATCTTTCTCGGAAAAAGTTACCCTGTTAGACCCCTTTGGTGCCATCTACATGGTCCCCTGTGAATTTCTATAGAACACAGACAGACATTCGCAAAAATAGATATAGATGACGAAATTTACCTTATGATACATGGGTTTTTTCAAAACGCTTTGGTTTAGCTATGAAAGATTGAGTAATGCGGAAATGAGTAGTGTTCTTGCGTTTACTTTTAACCCCAAATAAAAATTTATTTGATTCTAATGAATGAAAGCCATTAACACTTAAATTTCGATAAAAGTAAATTCTCTTATCTATAAATAAAGGGACACGTGAAAGGGATCTTCAACGTCTAAGTTACAGGTTACTTTCGAGTAGCCACAGTAACTTGGAAGGGCGTGATTCTTTGAAGCATCAAAATACAATGTACACTTAGCATTGCTCGCGTTTGTTACATTCCGGTCAGGGTTTGGAGATTAAATAGTTCCTGAAATATTGTTGTACGGAATTTTTATATATATATACAGAAAGACCTATTCCGCCTCAAAAAGAACAATACACTTGTGTGCGATTAATGTGGACAGCGTATTACTGATATGGTCCAATGAAGTGTTTGCCCCACTAGCGTGCGAGGAATTGAAAACATCTAATAATGTTGAGCTCAACTTGATATAAAGTCAAATTTGAGCTAGTGATATGTGTTGTCGTCCGTGCGTGCTTCCGTGCGTCCCTGATCCGTCAACATTTCCTTTTAGCACATCCTAAAGGCCATATATATCATCCGATCTCCACCAAACTTCATATTGATCTTTAGTGTGACCTCTATGATAGATGGGAGCCATCGATTTTTTCCCCGAAAGTCTTTAAAAAACATGACAGCCATCTTGGTTTTAGAATTTGTATCCATCAGCACACCCTGCAGCCGGCATTTATTGGACAATTGTTTCTGATAATTTACATACAAGTCTCGGATCACGTCTAGATGGGAGCTATCGAATTTGAATGATTTTCGATGAAAAACATGGCCGGATTGGCCGCAGACAGCTATTTTGGATTTTACTATTTGCATGACTAAATCCTTTGGCACACCCTGCATACCACATCCATCATCCGACCAAACGGTAGTAACACTCCCCTCATCTTGATAGGCGATCTCAACTCTGATCAACTAGGTTTAAACTCAGATATAAATGATCTTATTGACAAACTAAGTCTACGTAACCTCATCTCAACTGCGACTCGCGTTGGTACATCATCTGCTACATTATTTGACCCCATAATAGTAAGCGATCAGGTTGTGTCATACGAACACGAAACAATCGATTTTGGGCGTAATATATCTGATCACTATGCAGTGATGGCCTCTGTATATTTCGACTACGCTCCATCTCAAGAACAAAGTAAACTTATTTGGCATTACAACGTAGCCGACTTTCCTAGAGCTAATACTATGATTAATGAAATTGATTGGCATAAATTATTGGCTCCTTTGGATATTGACCATACAGTGCAAACTTTTACAGACATCTACATTAACATAATGAAAAATTGTATCCCACACAAAGAAGTGATAATCAGACGAAACGATAAACATTGGTTTACATCAGAATTAAGAACCGCTATTCGTAAGCGAGACAAACTTAGATGCGCGGCTATCCGCACTGATAAAATTAACGCTTGGACGAAATATAAATCAATGAGAAATAAAGTTAACAATATGAAAAAACACGCAAAACTTGAATATGAAAGCAAATTGGCAGACTTATTCCTATAGTCTAGTAACCCGAAATTTTTCTGGCACACGGTTAAAGATATTTTGAACAAAAATCCAAATAGCGTTATTCCACCTATCAAATCACCAAATGGTAATCTTATAATTGATGATTATGGAAAAGCAAATATTTTAAATGAGACGTTTATAAAAAAAACCTCTCTCGATGCGTCACACTGTAAACTACCAAGCCTTATATATAAATGTTCTGATAAGATATCAGAAATTGAATTTGAAGACGTGGTTATTATACATGCTATAAAAAGCTTAAAGGTTGGAAAAGCAAACTGTCATGACGGTATAACTACAAAAATGCTGAAAGAAACTGTCTATACTGCTGTTGTGCCACTCAAAATAATTTTCACCAAATCTCTTTCCTTGAAATCTTTGCCTGCTGAGTGGAAAAAGGCAAACCTTATCCCGATTCATAAAAAAGATGACCGCTCAAATCCAGGAAACTATCGTCCTATATCCTTATTACCATGTTTATCTAAAAATTTTGAGAAGATTATTTTGAAATACTTAATGTCTCATTTCGATAACAATGAATTGTTGTATAAGCATCAGTCTGGTTTTGTGCTTGGCCATTCAACTACTTTTCAATGAATTGACTTATATCATTCCCTGTGCCAGTCTCTCGACAACAAACTTGTGACTTGTTCTATATTCTGTGATATTTATAAAGCGTTCGAAAGAGTCTGGCACACTGGTCTGATACACAAACTTAAAGAATATGGAGTTGAGGGAGACCTTTTATTGTGGATTAGTGACTATATATCAAACAGAAAACAGTGTGTGGTCGTTTCTGATGCCGAGTCTGACTATATGTATCTCCACGCAGGAGTCCCTCAAGGATATATATTGGGGCCTTTCTTATTTCTTGTATTTATAAATGATTTGTCTGATACAATTCATTCTTTTACGCGTATGTATGCTGATGACACTTGTTTCACGAATGCCAGTCCTTCGATTGAAGAAACCAGCTCTAATATATCGGCCGATCTTGATCGTATCTCTGCTTGGGCTAAACAATGGCTTGTAAATTTTAATCCTGACAAAACAAAGGCAATCGTGTTCTCTTTTATACCCTCCAGTACAAATGTCATGGATTTGTCACTGGATGACTCTGCCATAGAAATTGTCTCACCTCATAGGCATCTAGGAATTGTTCTACAATCAAACCTGGACTGGGATATCCAAATAAATAGTATGTGTAAGAGTGTAGCATCAAGACTATCACAACTAAGAAAGTTGAAATATTTTTTGAATAGACGCACACTTGAGATTATGTATAACGTTTTCATTCTCCCTTTAATGGACTACGGTGATGTCATCTGGAATAATGCACCAGCATACCGCCTCAGTAAATTAGATGATCTACATTACGATGCAGCACGAATTGTCAGTGTTGTCACTAGATCTGTCTCAAACGCTAACTTATTACGTGAACTTGGTTGGAATACTCTCCAACAACGCAGAGACTGACATAAATTACGTCTCACTTATCAAATCATGACTAATCATGCACCATCCTATATACTAAACAAAATCCCTCCAACAACTGGAGACATAACGGACAACAGATATGAGTTCAGAAATCCAAACTTTGTTAGACATTTTGTACCAGGCTCTCGGCATACACATAGTAGTTTCCTTCCTTCCATGATTTCGATATGGAATGGCCTAGAAAAAATAGCAAAACAAAGCGCATCAATTACTACCTTCTCTAATCTTGTAAATCCACAATTTGGGACACTTAAACCACCAATGTTTTATTCTAGCAGCAAAAGGAAAGCTAACATATTGTTATGTATACTTCGAAATAAATGCAGCGATTTGAATGGGGACAAATGTCAAAATCACTTAATAAGTAACCCGGAATGTAGTTGTGGCTACCTAAACGATGACGCTGATCATTACTTTTTCACTTGTCCCTATTATCGAACAGAAAGGGCCAACCTCGAAGAAAAAATAATTCGAATAGGATTATATCAAGTTCATGTTGCTGATCTACTTTGTCGATCAGTCTCACTTTCCAATGAAGGAAATTACCAATTGTTCGCAGCTGTCCAAAAATATATTATAAACTCATTGCGATTTGGCGATGAACAGATGCACTACATTTAGTGAACATTATCAATTGTGTATTAACTTAAATTGAGAACAACATGCACTAAACATAAACATATGATATCAAACTATCTTCCCTTACCCCATACCAATCTTGAACATTCCATATTGTATTTGTGTATTTTGTCAGATTTCTTTTTGTATTGTGGTCAACATTTATGTACTTAATTTTTTCACCTGTGCATCACCATCTTTTTCACGGGGAGAGGAGCTCCACCTAAGTTGTTATAACTTGTGCTCCAATCCATATTCGCTCATCCTACATTATTGTGTTATAAATATGTTTTGTTTGATATGTTAATATAGGATGATCAATAAAATATGAAACAACCAAACTTCTGATGGATCTTCTGGGTGACCACTAGATTGGAGCCCTCAAATTTTCCGAATTTCGTTGAAAAACATGGCCGCCACCGGCCATCTTGGATTCTACTATTTGCATGACTAAATCGTTCGGCAGCACTCCCTGCATGTTAATTGATAAACAATGATAGTAGTGTGTGGTGATTTGGCATTTTAATATGTTCTCCTTGTTGCAGATCATGCACAAATTTCGGCGATTCTTCATTATTGGAACGTTGCTACACATCGCGGGCCTATCCCCAGTCAGCTCGTCACACATGAGTTCATTCTTCAGCGCCGTCACAGCCGATTTGGTTCCCGCAGAGCAGATCTGGATTAATAGGTTACTTAATGAATCAATGTTAGGCACTCATTTCCGAATACGTGAAGAAATGCGAATGCTGACTACCCTACAGAAGATGAGATTGTTTAATGCCTTTCGGGAACTAAAAAGTGAAACGGTGAGTGAAGGTACTTGAAAATTTTATTCAGACCATGCATTCCCTGTATTATCCATCGCAAGTTATATGACCAATTCGGTACATATAACCTAACCGGACCGCTGTTGCTACAGCGGCTACATCCACATTCATGTAAAGCGATATTCAAAGGAAGGGGACATCCATGATATAAAGTTGCACATATAACTTAAAAGTTGACCATGTATGCTGTTTCAGAAGATACTTTCAACGACAAAAAATCATCAGGTTAAAACAAGTTGCGAACTAATAGAAGAGCAATACTATAATATAAGATAGAACCATAATTGAACCTTGTTTAACATTTCGATGCTGGATTAACTTTCACTAAGTTTCGGACAAGCATCCATGGTTTAGAAATTGATAAAGGCCGACATAACAACCTACAGTACCTGCACACGGATGAGAGTATTGTTTGCAAGCGGATGACAGAATTTGCAACAAAAACATATGATTTAGAGGTAGAAACAGAAGAAAAATTCATTATGAGACATCGTTTCTCTGTAAAAAAAAAATGACAAGAATTAGATATTTATAATATGGCTGATCAACATAAATTAATACTCATCTTGAGACAAATTGAAACCAAAATATGTAATAACGAACCAAAGCCGGACGCTTTGGGTCGTATATAGACTATATCTGATTTTGTGACGTCACCAATTATTATCTAATACGACACGGCTGTTTTGAATTTTTGCGAGCACTTTTGTCACACAGTAGATCGGTGGGCTTAAAGCATTAATGTCGTAATCTGAAATAAACGTGTGCGTCTTTCAGTGGCCGGCGTTCCAAAATGAGGGGAGTTACTATCGGAGTTATGCACAGTGAAGTTCATTCGTAGCCGCGGTTTACATTTTATTGAGAACATAATTATAACATATTATGGACTGTCAAATATTTGCATTGGAGTTGCCTAAAATATAAATGTCGCGTGCAATGGGAACATCTCAATCACTCTGTCTGGGCTGGAGACAATACTGGAATCGAAATCGAAATTCGTGATGCAAGCAAACGTTATTAAATCGCGTTTAAATTATCATAATATTACTTAGTACATACGTGAATCGGATAATCCTCAGATATCCTTCTATTTTCATGAATCGACAAGAAACACATACTTAGCAAAGCAGAAGATACATTCAGGTTATCGCAAATTCGGTCAATTGTGAAAGCTACATGATGACGTTGTTCG
Source organism: Siphonodentalium dalli (assembly GCA_032622095.1). Classification (NCBI taxonomy): domain Eukaryota; kingdom Metazoa; phylum Mollusca; class Scaphopoda; order Gadilida; family Siphonodentaliidae; genus Siphonodentalium; species Siphonodentalium dalli. The sequence goes on along the minus strand of CP136062.1, from coordinate 129,734,577 downwards.
ACGAGTTTCGTTGAAAACGACATGACGACATTTTATGAATGACATGAACATGATGAAATCGACAGGCTTCTTCGTAGAGTACACATCTCAATCAGATTGGGCACACAGCGTCAATAATATAATGTTTAATTTCAGTAAGATAGATAAGATAAGATAAGATAAATTTTATTTAAAAGTCGGAGATATTTAAACATATTACAAACACAAGCTCTGAAGAGCTTTTGACCGACAGTAAAATACTCCCCCCCCCCCCCCCCCAGAAAACAACCAACAGTCTTGACTTTTGAATACTTTCAGTTTTATGTTGGTAGTTCTAATAATTTGTACAAAAGGAACGGTTTTAACAGTTTTTTATTTAGGTTTTAAGTCTGAGTCGGTGAGCTCGTAGTCTGTTTGCATTGTGAATCTCTGATTTCTCACATGCCTTGATGTATACGATTGACTTAATTTTTACACGAAATTGCTATAGGACCCACTCTGTCGATGAAACTTTGTGCATGTCTGGAGTGTTATATATCATAATCACACCATGAATCTAAAGAATTTGCATCAGAAAACGACAGTAAGCTGTTCACATGTTTCCTTGATGCCCATCAGGCATTTGATACCGTGTGGATAAATGGTCTTCTCTATAATCTTCATCTCCTCGGTTTTGATGAGAAAATATGGCTACTGTTTCATCAAATGCTTACAGGTACTTCTTGTCATGTAAAATATGGGAATTGTCAGTCCAGGAAATTTCAGATAGAGCAGGGAACAAAACAAGGGGTTGTCATTTCACCTCTGGTCTACATGCTCTTCGTTGATCAGCTCTTAACAGAGCTTGCACATTCTGGAGCAGGACTAAATATGTTCTCTATAAATTGTTCATGCCTGACACAATCCGATGATATGACCTTGATCTCTGTTTCGGAAAATGGCCTGCATCACCTAATGAATATATGCACAAACTACAGTCGCAAATGGAGATATAATATAATGAACAAAAGTCAGTAGTTATTGTCTTCAATGAAAGCAAGAACGAGCACACTAAGGCTAGTTGTAATATGGCATGGACTCTTTGTGGGAAAACAAGTGTCTGAGGTCGAGAGTTTGGTTCACTTAGGCGTCCCTATACACAAGTTCAATCACAAATGGAACGCCATAGACGAAATAAAAACAAAACTCAGATCAATTTATTTCTCACTGTCGAACATATGTATGAATGCAGGTGGTATAACCCCAACAAGCAGTAGGAAATTATACACATCCATAGTTTTACCAAGGGGTCTCTTCGGATGCGAACTGCTGTGTGGTATGACTGATTCAGATATTTTGTCTCTGGAATGAACGCACCGATTTTGTCTTAAAAAGATTCAAGGTCTTCATTATCAAACATGTACCAACGTCGCAGAAAGGTTAATGGGTATCGGAAACGCTCAAAGTTTTATTGAAAAAAAGAAGCTCCTATTTTTCAGCAGCTTGTGTACTCTCAATACAGAGAAGGCAGCCAAATCTGTATTCTTGCTAAGGTTGCACTCTTTCTTCATAACTGGTGATTCTCAGTTTCATTCATTGCCGACATTGTAGATATCATAGAGAGCCACCAGTTGATGCCATACCTCACCAATTATGTATCTCATAGTGATTTCCCAACAAAGCAGATTTTGAAAGGTATAGTGCGCAAGGCAATTTCCGATTATACATAATCCGAATGGGAAAGCGCGGCGAGCGACAAATCACTACATCCAAGACACAAAATAGCATACCTGACTGTGGCTGGAATCATAGCTTGTACTGGGTCCGTATCACTAACTTGTAGCAAGTGTGGTGGGGATTACGATGATCTCCCCTTACATGTTATTTCATTATGAACGGCCCAGCGATTGCGGAATACCGCAATGATATATGGTATGATATACCATGTATTTTAAAACTGGATAGCCTCAGTCCAGATATCCAATTAAATGTTGGTGTGGGGTGGTCGGCTATGCGTGTGTGCTGGTGTGTGTCATCACTGGCGATGCGCCATGCGTCTGTGCTCTGTATGTATGTCTGTGCGCTGTATATATATAACACAGTGGCGTGTGAGTTCATGTATATGTATTGCATGTATGTTTTATGCGTGTATGAATATCTGTCTGCGTGTGAGTATGGATATATATGTGTGCATGCGTGCACATTGCATGTATTAGTGTGGGATTTGCATGTATGAGGGCGTGCGAGTTTGTACGATGGGTGTCTGTACGTATCAATATATACATGGGTGTATGCGTGTGTGCGTATGCTTGCTGAGCTCTTAGCGACTATCTTTGTTGTTATGTCAACTGTTTCTATGTTTACTGTTCTTGTATTATTTGAATTTCCTTTTGTCAATTGATATTATTCATAACTCTCCGTGAATGGAGGATATAAAGATATATATATATATATATATTATCATCTGCAAGTTGGCCCAGCCCTTTATCTATAAACCATGTGAATCACCCAACATTGAAAAATAATGTTTATGTTACTATATAACAATTTATTTTATGTAATTGCTTTGACATCGGCCTTGACCATCTCTACCAGAGCGCACCAGTCATACATGTCACCGGCTGGGCACTAGGATGTGGTTTTCCTTATTAAGCGCGGAGCTTTCCAGCCAAAATGGCGAAATTGGTCTCAGGAATGTCATATTTCCTATGTACTCTGAGAACAGTTCCCGCACTAAAAATGTATTTACAGAATGGAGAATAAGAGCGGCCGACTTGTTGGCGATTTTCGCACGCAACTCAGCAAAATGACAGCAAAATATATCTCTTATTTCAGACTTTGCTGATGTGGACCATGTGTGTTGTCGTCCATGTGCGTTTAGACTTTCGTGTCGATAAAATAATCGGAGAAACAAATCACAGCGTATCGCGATATAGTTCTTTGGTTCTAGTGGGACTTTCCAAATTTAATGTTACACAATTTGTTTTCGATATCTTTTGTGCTTGATGAAGGCAACACGTGGCTCTATTCGCTTAGTATTTATATTAATATCGCGGAACTCCACCAAATGTGGGAAATGTCGCCGATAGCAGCGGTCTTATCGAATCATCAAGGGAGATCAACCCTGCATGGAGTTTGCGGCTTCGAGTGGGCGAATGTCAATAACTCTTATCTTAGGTTATACTCTCAACGGGATGACAATCGGCTGTCATGAATTTAGCGGTAATATATTTTTAACTACGCACACTATTGTCGTCCGTCTGGTAATCTCATGTTAACAGTAGTGGGCTTAGATTTAGACTTCTGTCATTACGACTTACAGAAATGATATGGCCGTGGCTCCATTTACGGTGATGTAGATATAGTCCTGTCAATTAAATCTACAACATGACGTCACATCCCGTAAGTTAATGGCGTTAGCCACAAGTATAAGCACTTCTATTATTATTATGAAAGCAATTTCCCCTGCGTGCATAAATCCAGGACCCGGAACATATACTTCACCAATCAATTATCTAACCCAAAGCGGTTTTAATTTTAAATTTATTTAAAACAACATGTATAAGCGTTTCTCTGGTGGGATAAACTAGCACAGGAGCTGTGGAAATTAACAGTGCACATTCAATTAAAGTCCAGCTGAACTGTAACCTAATTTGAGTATTGATATATCATCCCGTGTGTATCTAAGTCCCCTTAACACAAATCCGCCAAAAATCCTGTCAAAATATCCCGCAATTATTTTTTATATCTTGGGAACAAAACAGTCGCCGAAGATTTGTTTTCATTTTGCACTGCGCGCACATGGCTACTGGAGGAGCACGCGACATGACGTCACGGATGGATCACAAATGCACAGTCCTGCTTTGCGTCATTGACAACGTGCGGCGACAATGGCGATGGTAGGTCTGTGCTAACGTTGTAAAGATGATTTTGATCTTGCTGCATTCGAGCCTGATGACAATGATCCTCCACATATCGACGAGAGACAGACGATCCGACAATAAATCGTCGCATCCGTGGACCATTTGCACCGGTCTCCCCCCCTCTTTCGGACCAAAAGTAAAAAGATAGGCTGTTGTACGTTGATCTAAACGTCAACACATTTCCCAATCCCCAACAAGAACTGAATTGAAATTCAAACAGTTAGACAGTTCAGCCTGTATGTGGGAGATTTTTATTAAATTAAAAAAAAAATGGTGCCTAATACCTATGGTATGTGGTGTATAATTTTCAACTTATGTTGTGTCAAGCAATTGCGTGGGGGAGGGGGTAGACACATCCATTCACCATTTATGCAGAAACCTATTGTATATCACAAGTAGACTCCATGATGAAATAAACAATTATGTTTTAACTTGATATTCACAATACTGGGTATTAAATTTATGTTGGTATGTAATTATTTCATCTAGTTCAGTCATGAACGTAGTGGGCAGAATTCCGCAAAACTTGACCCATATTCCATCACTAGTATGCTTCAATTAAATGCTCTTTATGTTTACATTTTTCAACTGGCTTTAATATATAGACACCCAAGTTCTCATTGAGAATTTATGGTCACTAATGGAATTAAGGTAGGTGTGAAACATCAAACATTTTATACTATCAAGAATTTCCAAACTGAGCTCGGTCTACGTACCGGTACTGACCTGAATTTTACATGCAGTATCATGCATGGCCTTTAGATTATCATAAACACATTTTTTGACAGTCTGTCAACAAAACAAAAACCGCAAAAGGAGTACGTATATATTATTTTCAGAGTGTATTATGTTTATTCACTTTATTGTTTCAAATGAATCAAGACCCGTAAGTTGGCCGTAACGCACAATCTCCACAAGGACCAACTAAAAATACCTATATAGGCCTATATCTACCACACTCGGTGGAAATGTGGGCGTGCCTGTGCATATGACATACGTAGTACGGTACTGCTTTGATCACAAATTGAACGATATGTTACGCATGCTACATTCGCAATAACAAAATAGTCCCTCGCGATTGCTGTTCTTATTTTAAAAATAAAACCCATACAGTGGGCTGAAGGCATGTTAAAAGGTAACAGAATTCCACAATTGATCAATCTTTTACGATTGTAGTCATAGTCAACTTTAGACACATTATTGTCGAGTATGGATATGCACACGCACATGACGTTGAGGTTAGGTCAGATGTAGGTCACATCACCTGCATGAAATTTGTTTGTGTTTATAGTTCAAATACCAGTTTGTTAGTGCTCGGTTACTGCTTAATGACTGATGTAGTCATATAAATTCGTAGCCATGTATATAATTCGAACTACCGTCAATAATTTCTCTGAACAATTCGATTGGAATACAAGGAATTTATGTTTTGTTGGTTGAAATATTGTCGAAAAATCGTGACAAACTGAAATGATCGACACAGCTCACACGTGCATGCGGTGCGGTACTTTTTCATTTATTTGCTTTCACAAATGGATTAATACATGGGTGATTCGTATTGGATTTTAATTATTCAAAAACATTCAATCTGGTGAGTAGACTTACTAATGATTTTCATTGAATCATTACATGTTTACGTCACGTTAGACTAGAATTAACGTAGAACTATGGGAGGCCCTTTTCCGATTTATTATTTATTTACGCTTAAGCGCAAATATTTGCGCTTAAGCGCAAATAGCCTCTATCATTTGCGCTTAAGCGCAAATAAAAATTAATATTCATTGATTCCCCCTGAAATAATTTTAAATGGCACAGGCCTAAACACATCACTCAATTCTATATAGGCCCACCATATGAGGGAAGCAATCCCCCAGTAACCCCTAGATCCATTTTATGACATGGAAATGATATAGATCTGTGCAGGATATGTCTCATTTATAAAATATACTTTATCTCTGTGATGGAGACACACATTATTGGGGACAGGGATGCTGATAATATGAAAATAGGGTCCCCCCTATTTCAAGTCAATAAGTACATCATATGATGGAAGCAAGCCCCCCCCCCCCCCCCCCCCCCCCAGTAACCCCTAATTCCCTTTTTATGGCCATGGAAGTGGTATATATCTGTGCAGGATATATCCCTTTAATAATATATACTAGAGCTCTGGGAGTGAAACGCCAATTCCTGGGACACCAGGGACAGAGATGCTGATATGCATATGGAAATATGTTTTTTTCTTCAACTTCGAATCTGTATGGGGCTATTACTATAGGCCCATCATAATATACTTTGATATGGACTCAATCATTCACAAGCGCAAATGACATTTTTGTATTGTCAAGGTGCCGATTTATGTATTCACGCTTGAGTAGAACAAGTCACGATTCACACATCGCCGAAAGTAAATCCTCATGTATGATCCATGTACTAAGATGTAGGGCTACTGATACACCACCCCTGTCCTGAAACCCCGACAAGGACCGTGGGTGTGTGTTTATTTGTACCGGTATGGTTATTCACGTACAGGTAACATTGTCTGACAATGTGAATCACACTTGTGTATGTCCCAGCTTGAATTGAAACAATATTTGTGAAAGATCCTTCTTCAAAGTGCTTGGAACACAAGCAACTGTATTGTGACAGCCCATTCCAAACTCTCGTTGCGGACAAACGCCGTCCACTGTCGTCGAATGGCTGCATTAATCATTGGGCCACTTGAACATTTATGGCTACAGTTTGCAGCCACGCAGCGACGAGTACTTTTTATTCTTCAAAAAAATAAACAACGATAAAAAAAAAAACGATTTCAAAATACGTGATTTTAAAAACGGCGCATAACATTTCTTCCGTCTTTGTACCCTCGATGACCCTCGAGTCGCGACGGAAACAGCCGATTCAAAAATGAATATTGTAAACAAAGAAGCCGTTTTATTCAAATGTCTGGAAATAGTACTTTTTTGCAAAAATGTGAACAAAATGGACAGGATACATGTTATAAACCTTATTTAGCATACGTTAAGACATATTTAGATATATTTGGAGCTAAATTAATTGTATTATTCAGCTGGTCTTTAAGGAATAATCTCGGTTCGCGATTTATAAGAGTTTGTGATTCGGCATATGCCTTTAGCTGTGTAATTACATTAGGAAACCCAGATTATTCCTTATAATTATGCCATTTAGTGTTAAATATTGATTTTTTTTTAAGTTTTGCCATTTACAAGACGGTTGAAACAGAGAACTATATTTTGTCAAATAACGGGCCGAAACAGACTCACTGTCCGAATACTCCGTATAATATCGATCAATCGATCGAGTTGGTTTTTCCCCAAAGCGTATGTCAAGGACGGAGCAGAAACATGGCCGATAATGATTCGTAAATTAATAAACTTTCGACGAAATAATAACATCATCAGAATATTGGAAGAGGAACACACATTATAGTTTCCATGTTTACTGGGACTCATTAGCGTGCGATAATCAGTAAGTTTAGTGAACATTTTCTTACAGGAATTATCCGATATCTGTCGGCATTCAGTAAAAAAAATTCCATATTTTTTCACTCACGAAAATCACTTGAGATTTTACCGAGAAAAATAAGTTTTCAGAAGAATAAACCATCATGGTATTTATGGAATATTAGTCAGATTATTTATTTTTCAAAAACTTATTTCTTAATCATGGGTCAAATTTCAAATGATTGTAATCGGAGCATACTTCTCCCGAAGGGTGATCCGACGAGTACCGATATAAATAAGTGGAGGCCGCTGATGTTCAAAAACTAGTTTACATTCATCATAGGATATTTTGTAATTAATGTAAATGTACCGATTATAGATTTGTGCTGCTGAGTCAGTAAAGCTCAAGTTTTTTTGGAGGTAATTGTTTAATTACATTGAAATATTATTAACTAATCAAGATCAAATCTATAATTTTAAAGTTCATTCTCATCACCGTGGTTGATCGTCGTCATGTTTGTCACTTTGTGTCATTAAATAAATGTTTTCAATGAAATATAGAAATTACAGTCATTGAACACAGGATGGGATGACATTCCCACAGATGCCTTGCTAAATGGATATTCCACAATAGAGCCATCACTATTTGAAGTTGTTTCCTTCAAAGTTGCGGAGCTATTTGTTTCTTTCTGTATTACTGTCGGATTCTGGATCTCTTCGGTTTCTTTTGTTTTTTTCTTTTCAATACGGTCCTGCATAACAGTGCTAGATAGAGTAGAGTTTAACAGGCGTTTTTGTTCCTCTGAACATCCTCGAGAATAACTTCTGACAGATGCTTCGTTTCTGTGTCCAGACATGAACATAATATGTCGTGCCTCAAATCCAGCATTATTCAGCGAATTTATTGCCGTTGCTCGTAGACAATGAGTAGTATATCTCTTAGAACAATTTGCCTTCTTGCATATGTCAGTCATGAAATTGATGAATGTCCTTTTGACTAAGGGTTTTGTACAGTACCAGTATTCAGATTTTTCTGGATTAACCAATGCGTCTTTGTCACACTGGTTGAATAATGACGATGCTGTAGGTGCGGTTTTTTTTAATGAGAGTTCTCAATGATTTTACTGGACAATTATTCCCAGCTTATGGAACAGCATACATGCGTTTATCTGGAGGTGATTCTTGTTTACAATTGAGTCCACCCTGCATTGTCTTCTGTACCATTTCATGTGTCAGAGTGACATATACTTTTCCAGATTCATCAATACAAAACTTGATTGAGTGTTGAAGCAGTTGATGGTGAAATTCAAGCCCTCTTGATACGAAATAGAAGCAGGTACCAGTCTTAAAATAATAGGAGAATCACCAGATAAAAAATTATAAATAAGCTTCAGATCATCATCCGATATAATCGGTTTATGTTGCACTGGCCTTGATGCACCTTCACTAACCATTTGTTTCATCTTTGAATCCAGTACTTTATTTGCTGGTTTAAAATCAACGTCCCTAACTATGTCGATATTACTCCCAATGTCGGCCAAGTGTCGATTTAAAGCTGATCGCAGACTTTTTAATGTCGATTTATGGTATTCTTTGGCCATTTTGTTCGGCATAACTTTTGATCGCCTCTCCACATCCTGTGGTCCTGCTTCTGCGTAGAAGATTCTGAGCTTTTCATTCAATTCATTCTTTGCAACTTTTTCAAAATCGACGACTGCATTGAATCGTTCATGGCACCATTCTGTAAAATAAAATTAACAAAATATAAGTACCGGTCGGTATGAAGCATAAATGAGTATATAATACATGTATATGCAAAATATAATATTAAATGCATGATGTCATAAATTTACATAAAACATAAATTTTCTTCCTAATTATTTTAATGAATAATCTCTGTTTCCTAATGTAATTACACAGTGTAAATACATTTAGTTAAACTGACATTTGCCTAATATAAAACTTATAAATCGCAAAGCGAAACTTGAAAGCTGATTGCACTGATTGGTAGTGGTACTGGTACAGTGATGTTGTTTCTTAAATCCTTACTATTAAGTATAACTTATAAGATAGCCTATTAGTGTATTATACAACATTTATCATTTAAATAAAATTTATTAGATGAAATTATTACTCATGATTATCAGATTAATACGCACCTTCAAATACTTTCAATCCCCATTGGTTGTTTTTTTTTCGTCGCATTTGATCGATGATGACTTTCAAGCTCATTCATGTCATCTTCTGTCATTTTCTTGAATCGTGTATTATTGCTGCTGTTCCTGATTGTTCCAGTTGAACTTGAAGTCAACAATGAATTGGAATGATCAGTTGACACCCGGGACCTGGAAGTACAATATTCAATTTAACTTATTACATCCATGGGATTTATATGTTTTTGATATCTCTATTACTATATTTGTACTAAGCTTCCTTAAGATTGGTGCATAACAAAAACTTTTTGGATGGATTTCATTACATAACTCTGTAAACATTGGCACTGAATTATGACAGATGCAAATTTTAGAACAGGGCAGTGTTTGTTTTTACTTAGACCCTTGTTACATTTTGTTTTCCAATAGCGATTCTCACTTATTATAACAAAGCGTTGAACTTACCCACTTATAAATTGGCCCACCTCCATTGGCACACTCGTTTCGTGGCTATTCCCTTCACTGGTTTCAGTTGTTTCTGTTTGTCCACTCTTATCGGTACTGGAAGTACTTGTATTATCATCTTGGCATTCTTGTAGTCCTTCATTGTTAAGTTGATTAACAGTAGCACTAAAATACAAAATAAAAAATATAGATAGATTCAGCATATACCTTTAGACTGTAATTATATTAGAAAACCAAGATGAAAATTATTCGTTAAATAAATAGCGTTTATTATATGTCACATTGTTCCTGATGCGATAAACACTTGTTTACATTTATTTTATCTAGTAGGCCTACTAGTTCAGTTATTGAAATTGATAACAAGAATTTTGTCAATTTCACTATTTGCAATTCAATTGCATCCAATTTGGTCCAAAACTAATTTGTCTTAAATTTAAAACAATGTCATTATGTGATAAATTAAAACTAAAGGTCCCTTTAACTTAAGGATATGGATCTTTTGATTTAGTTAATAAAGGGTGGGATAATCATAAAGTGAGTACGAACCTCTCTATCGCAGCAGTTTCAGTAAGTTGTTCCACATCAGGATCAGGTATATGATTATTATTATTATGTAAAGTTATCCATTGTTCTCCTTGTGCTCGCAATACTGTGTTCGGAATTCAGCTGGTCTTGATGATTGGTGAACTTGCACAAGTTGCAGCTGAATCTATCACTGGCATCAGTTGATCATATGCCTGATCAATATAACATTTCTTCATCGTCTATCATTGGAATATTAGCAATATAACTGGCATCACCTCCTGGTCCAACATCAGGTAATTGATTGAATTTGAAAGCTGCATCGATATCATCTTGGTTGTTGGCATCACCAAACAGAAATAATAGTTCTGGGTCAAACCCGAATTCACCGACCTCCATTATGATAGGCATAAGTCTAAAGCTGAGAATACTGGAATAACGTTTTTTTCTTCAAAATTTCTATCTTTTATACTCCGTACATATGACATCGTCATTCGCGTGCAGGTAACCAGGCGATACCATCAGGTGGGTTAAGGTGGAAAGGTTGCACTGGGGGTGGACGTAGTTTTTGGCTTTGAGTTTTATTGAAAAATGACAATAAAACACAAAAGTTGTGCTAGTTTAGCCGTGCATTTCGTAACAAAACGTCGCAAATACGACCAAATTTATACTCTGTAAACAGCTTCGGAATGTTTATTTCATTGGGGCATTGTCTTTATTTGGATATTTATTTATTACTCTTTTATTGGCTTTCACACCGTTCTTGAAACAAAAATGTGTACTGCGAAGCGAGTGCGAAGAAAGCGGCGCCCTTAGTTACTATACAACGGACTACAAATATCATTGCGCGCAAGTACTTTTGGGTCGTTTTTGTTGCACTGATAAAATCTCGACCTAATGTAATTATCCGATATAATTACATTAGCTTTGATAAACTCAACGGCAATTTACTATATATCATGAAGTGGGTGTAATTATAAGTCAGTAATCGCTAATGCAAGTCATATTTATATAACTGAAATTTACAAGGGAAATAGGCTATGCCGCAATTTTTAACATCAATCACACCTCAACCATTTAATATATATTGGTAAAATGCACTTAAACCCTTCCACTGGTATGTACAATAACTCGCGCAACATATAAATCTAGCTCATGCGCTGCACGCGTTCTAGATAGCATCTATCCTAATGTCTGGAGCGACGATTTAGAGATTACATTAGTGACGTTCTGGCCCTTAACTCTTGTCAACTTCATTTCAGCTGATTATCAAACTCCAAACTCAAAAGCGTTTATTAATTTAATAATTGAAGTATGAATCTAAACTAAAATGCGGCGTATATATGGTAGATATTTGGCACAGCTGCATGTTATGTGTATTTGACGAGCGTTGCCCTTTGAACGTGCCTGGGACTTAAGTCTCACGGATATATTTACGGCACCATACACTATGTAGATGTAGAAAGAAACTTCGTACATAAATTATATTGAATTACCCTTTCAAATGTCGCAGAATACCTAGTTAAACTTGTATACTATGAAGTGATCTAAATATTCCGCAGCGAACGTTCAACGCAAATTTAAGTCTTACTATTCGCCATCATACATAAGCTTACGACTAACTGGTAAATTAATGATAGGATAACTATTTTTTCCGAAAACCACTCGGGTTACACTAACTCATATAACCCCCATTCGAACTAAGTAAGCATACGGCACTGCGTAGATCGTAGATATAAATTATGCGAACGTTATAAATTTGCTCGGCTTGTCACTTATGCTAATTCGCAAAGGCACACGACAGGACGACATTATTCAATTGACCGAATGACTAACATTTGAACATAACGCGCACCCAAGAGAACGATCGATGAGATGCTTGACTGATAGCTATATTTTAGGGTCATAGCACACATATATATAGATGCAGGAAACTCCCTGCCTTGCTGTGTTGTGGAAATTTATATTCAGGATTAACTCCCACTAGATTGGTGATAATTGCTTTCAGTCAAACCGATATAAACCAAAGGTTTTGCTGTCAAGGCCAATTTGAATAGTCTGTTGAGCTGTTCCATCAACATCGAGCAGATACAAGCACGCAATTGCGGGCGCCATCATTGTTGTGAACTGTCTAATGTAGGCTTTCTCCACCTACAACTAACACCTTGATTACTGAATAGATTCCCCCAATCGGTTATGAAAGTACACAGCGTAGAGGTCCATACACTCTTCATTTCCATGACAGTTCGAATCATGTAATCAGAAGGCATGCGGGGCTACACCAATAGTTAAGTGCCATTTACAAATTTAGACAGCTGACCATGCATGCATGAGTTAAATACCCTTACGTCTAGTATTCTGGTTTCATGTACATCTAGTGGTCACGTGTTCCCGTATGTCATTGGACCACAAGAACACAAATTCCCTAACTCGGGCATACCATCAGAATCGAGGAGACACATAACATGCAGACTCATTAAAATTATCCTAAATGTCTTCTGCAATGTTTCGGTGGTCAAAATAGGCCGTCGAATTTAAACATATTTTATGGTGTCATTTTTGTACAGTTGGGACAGAAATTATAACAACGGCGATCGCCCCTTCCCAAATACAACTAGAATGCACTCAGAGAGATGCCAACGTGCGCAAAAATATAATAAAAAATAATTAAAAAAATAATTTCACTGTATTTTACTTAATTTATTTAATTTAATTTAATGTTAGCAAAAAAAGACAATTACCATTTCTCATTTCATCACAGATAAAAGGCAAATTACTATATTAATCATTTAAGTAATTAAAACCAATTCCATGTTGCCGAAAGGATGAGACTTTAAAGGCCCGTGAGGCCCTAGTTGTCGAAAATATTCATATTTGTTCCAATCACCGTAAACAAAAAAACAGTAAAACGCATACAGTTTCGTTCATAAATACCAAGACCATCGCGTAAACAGCATGTTATCATAAAGACCTACTATATTTTACCTAAGCAAGAGCCTGATTGTGTTACAGAAGAAAGCACAATGCTACTGGCTAATCACACACAAATGGCATAAACGCTCTTTAGTAGTTCCGTATCAGGAATTCACCCACAAAGAACGCTCTTTATGTTTACCATTATAATATAAACAAACACCAGAAAAGTAACTTTTTATGCTTTTGTTTACATAAGAAATGAACGGCGGTTTCAATGTGGTCATGGGATTTTGACCGCGAGAAAAAATCGGCAAACTGCATGAACCCCGAAGGGGTTCATGCGGAGTTTGCTGATTTTTTAACGCGGTCAAAACCCATGACCACGTTGAATCCGCCGTTTATTATTTATATTTATATACTTAAATTCATTATGAACTAGGATTGTATGTCTTTCCCACTATTTATTCATCTATTTAAACGAACGCATGGGCCCGATTCGTCATCTCAGGTTTAAACCTGGTCTACGTAAACCTCTAGGTTTAAACCGCCGTGAGTCAGCAAAATCCGTGGTTTAAACCCGCGACCGCAGGTCTAAGTGACGCATTCGTCATCTCTGGTTTAAACCTGGTCCAGCCAGACCAGTGGTTTAGCAGTAGTGTCTCTGTATCGTCGAGAAAATTAATCGTACTTTCCTAATGCGGACCGCCTCGTTTTATTGATTGCAAAAATCAATAATTTCGACAGCGACCTTATCTTGATTGGAAATTTATAAACGAGAAGCACTCACACCAATAAAGCGTGTGGGGATAAGTTTTTGTCAATTTCGATGTTTTATTTGCGTTTTATAAGCTTAAACCGACAACTAAACCATCTAATTAGGTGGTCCAGCTAAACCTGCTTTCTCGAGGCTAAACTTGAGATGACGAATCCGTCTTTTCTTCATCGCGGTTTAGAATTGTCAGACAATCAATCAAAGGGTGGAGCTGTAAATTATCTCGAGTGAGGGCGTGTCCAAGTGGCGGTTGCTGACTGGTGTTATCATGTCACAGTTGATTCATTCCCATGCGAGCTTTGCTCAGATATTGACACGTTCCTTCAGTATGATTTTACAACTATCTTGTGTTTTTTTTTTGGCTTGTGGCAATCACAAATACTGGTGCTTCTACGAATTCATTTGATTGGTTCAACGTTTTAATTTTGCACCAAAACCATGCTACTGCATGACCATATATGCTATACACATTGTTTGCAATCCTAAACTTATATTGCTATATGAGTCAAATTTGATAACTTATTTTTATGTAGATCATGCCACAAAGCTCTACTCTGGCTCCGCTCATAAATTTCCATAATATTCCACCAATTCAAAACCTGGGAACTTTTGGATTTTCTGCATGATGGAAAATATTTTACATTGAAAAAAAGCAACGCATGTAATATATTTCTTTATTAAATGCTGTGCCTCTATATAGTTGCCCACTTTAAACAGTTCAGATGCCGCTTCTGGTGTGTACTCATAAGCACATTGCTTTTACTTAACTAACCTCTTGGTCCAGGATTGACACGATTATGGAGCCTTTATTCATGCAGCGTCAGAGGGTCCTGCGGCCCCTTCGTGTGACAGGAACCTGCGGCACATTTGCGCACATTTTGATCATTTGATCATTTTTTTTTTATTATATTGAAAACAAACAAATATTAATATAAATTTTCAATATTGTGTCTTGTTAGATACAACTCCTTGCTCAATTTAACAACACAATTTTTTCATTTTATTTCAAATTAAATTATTCTTATCTTTAAATCATTTTTAGAACAGTTGCAAACAGACTAACGGACAAACATATATACAGCTTCTATATCCTTTAATATATACATGTAGATACACCATATTTTGTCTTTGCGGGTAAAGCATCTTGTAGAAAATCAATCACAAACAAAGTGATAAACAGCGCGTGAAGCTCGTGTTGAGAAACATGCCCTTTGTCAAATTGATTTAAACCCACAAAGAGATCGGATTAATGGTCCATGAGCGATATTCATTTCTCAATGAATAAATCGTGCACGCGTTCGCGATGATTTATGACATGTCAATAACCATTACATCGGCTTGTCTTTTGGTCCGATAGGTAAGAGGGTAGTTTGACTGTATGCTCATATCACCAAATCGAGTTGTCAATTAGTTGGTAACTGAATGACAAAAACGCCCCCTTAGACCCGGTTTGGCTGGACCGCCAATGTAGGTTTAAACCAGGTTTAAACTCGGAGGTTTAAACCGGAGATGACGAATCCGGCCATGGAGTTCAGTTCAGACAGTTCGAATCCTTGTTTTTTGGAAACCAAACATTTTGAGAATCCGTTCATGGAGAACGGGTAAAACGCAATTTCACAGTAAAGTATACACATATGACAAAATGTCTTGTTTAGCTAGTAACTAATGTAGACGTGTTGATTTCAAGAATGATTAATATCTGAAACTAACAATTAAGTTTCGGCTGCGGATAAGAAATCGACAACACGCCGTTCTACCATAATGATATATTTGTGAGGTTCGGGGGAATATTTGTAGCGGCAAGGAAAATGATAAAACTCTATTGAGTAGCACGTTTTTTTTAACATCAACGCTCAGTAACACCGAGCAACAACACTGATTATAGACCGGAACAAATTTCTTGCCAAATCCGGACGCACTAGATACACAAGCAGTCGGTAATGTCCGACAATCCCCGGTGATATCCGGGACCAATGTGTTCATAAACCTATGAACGACATTGGAAGTGACGTCACGTTACGTTCATAGGTTTATGAACGCATTGAATAAGGGGGCGTGTCTACCGTAACGCTATGGGGAAATCGGAAGAGGTATCAGGTGTATGTAAATATATAACAATGGTCAACCATATGACAATAACATACTGTTTATGCGATATTTCTTATTTGTATACGGACAAAGTCTGTCTACATTTTGATGTTCTTTCTGTTTGTGGTGGTTTTTGACGGTTGGAAATATTTTCACAGGATACCCACCCACCGTCAAGGCCAACCGTACCTTTAATATCGATTACATTTTTTTCAGCGGCATATTTTCATTTTCATTTTCCGATAGTCAAAGTTGACCAAAGGAGCAATTATAAGGAAAAAATTAATACCATTTGTGTAAATATTGATAGCAGCCAATATGCAACAATAAATATGAATAATTAATCAATAATTAATCAATAACGATCATTTTATGTAATAATAAACTCTTCAAACGGTGTTTGTGTCAACAAATGCGTTTTGTTTTGTGTTACGTCATTCGTCGTATTTGACCCGGAACTCGGCTGAAGGTTGGGCTATTCAGCCTATTGCGTCGAATTACGAAATCGCGTTTTGAATGTCTCTCTTTTCCCGCACGATAAAAAGAGGTCTTCGCACGAACCAAAAATGATAAAACTTCCCAATTATAAGTAAAAATACCCAAATGAAGGAGTCTATGTAGGTCCAGAAGGAGTCTTTAGACTCTTTGATGTAGAGTTCTAATGGAGAAAATGTACGTCGATCTATTTTTGTCATAACTCTGACGTATTTTGACCTGGGAGAATAAATCGAAATCGAGGCTCACTACGAGCATACCAGTTTTAAATATAGAAACATGGACTCCCGACAAATGGCGATATCGGCGACAAACAAATAATCGAAAACAACATATAAAATAAACATTGCAAAAACGCGGCACAGTAAAAATGTCAGAACGCCACGAGGTTTTACGTCGTTTTTGGTGACGTCATGGAGTGAAACGGAACAGAGTGACACCAAGCTACGAACGAATCTGTCTGATCGCCATACTGTTGCGCGAGCGCACGTAATTACAAAAAAAAACACAACTAGAATGCACTCAGAGAGATGCCAACGTGCGCAAAAATGTAATAAACAATAATTAAAAAAATAGTTTCACTGTATTTTACTTAATTTATTTAATTTAATTTAATGTTAGCAAAAAAAAGACAATTACCATTTCTCATTTCATCACAGATAAAAGGCAATTTACTATATTAATCATTTAAGTAATTAAAACCAATTCCATGTTGCCGAAAGGATGAGACTTTAATATCGATTACATTTTTTTCAGCGGCATATTTTCATTTTCATTTTCCGATAGTCAAAGTTGACCAAAGGAGCAATTATCAGGGGGGGGGGGGTCGTATGGCATTTTTTCCCTTTCGATCATTTTTTGTACCCACCCACCCCCACCGCCAAATTTTTTTCCGTTTTCGGCAGTTTTTTCCGACCATTTTTTGACACCCACCCCCCCCTTTTAACACTAAAACAGAGATTTGCGGGGGAAAATTCACTGTAAACAGCTGTATATGAACTTCTGTGCATACTATTTATCATGGATGTTAACATGGACATGTAAATAGGAATGAGTCATTTTGAAGTCATTCGGCCAAAAAAACATGGCCGCCAGCGGCCATCTTGGATTTCAAAATTTGCAACAAAATACAACACGATAACTGCCTGCAGTTTACCAGTTAGAATTACATTATTTCTCTCATTCAAAGTGGTTTTGAAGCCCAACTCATTGCCAAAACACTAAAAAACAAGCAGGAATTTTTTTTTTAGTTCCGGAAAAAATTGCTTGTTGGTGGCTTTGACCACCCACCCACCCCGGCATACGTGCCGAAATTTTTTTTTCACCCCCGCCCCCCTGCAATTATAAGAAATAATTAGTACTATTTTTGTAAATATTGATAGCAGCCAATATGCAACAATAAATATCAATAATTAATCAATAATTAATCAATAACGATCATTTTATGTAATAATAAACTCTTCAAACGGTGTTTGTGTTAACAAATGCGTTTTGTTTTGTGTTACGTCATTCGTCGTATTTGACCCGGAACTCTGCTGAAGGTTAGGCTATTCAGCCTATTGCGTCGAATTACGAAATCGCGTTTTGAATGTCTCTCTTTTCTCGCACGATAAAAAGAGGTCTTCGCACGAACCAAAAATGATAAAACTTCCCAATTATAAGTGAAAATACCCAAATGAAGGAGTCTATGTAGGTCCCGAAGGAGTCTATAGACTCTTTGATGTAGATCGATGGAGAAAATGTAGGTCGATCTATTTTTGTCATAACTCTGACGAATTTTGACCTGGGAGAAAAAATCGAAATCGAGGCCAACTACGAGCATGCCAGTTTTAAATATAGAAACAGGGAATCCTGACAAATGGCGATATCGGCGACAAACAAATAATCGAAAACAACACATAAAATAAACATAGCAAAAACGCGGCACAGTAAAAATGTCAGAACGCCACGAGGTTTTACGTCGTTTTTGGTGACGTCATGGAGTGTGACACCAAGCTACCAAGCTACCAAGCTACGAATCTGTCTGATCGCCATACTGTTGCGCGAGCGCACGTAACAAGTTAGTGACATAATGTTTAAATTGTTATGTGCGTTATCAGGTACAGGTTATATGAAATACTGATATGTTGATTATATTTACTTTGGAAGTTTAAAAGATATTTCGAAGTGGCAGGACGTCATCATAAACTATATAAGTTTAGATCGAACTCGTGGCTGTTAGTTGTCACTAGTTTTGAAAACGCACTAGACTGTTGGTTTAACTGAAAATTACAAATTCGCCGGTCAGTTCTGAGTATGTCTTTTACTTTTAAACATATGTTATTGTAAATAAATTATATACATGTACATGGGGTTTGGACTCAGGTATTGTCAACTTAGAGACGTCCCTTTCCTCGCCCAAAAGGTGGAACATAATAAGATGACAGGATGAATTTGTGTATTCAAGGTGAGAAATTCATGCAGATGGAAATAGTTGCACACAGTGTGGTATGTGTGGCTGTCATGTCTAGCAACGAGCAAAACAGAATATTAATGTGGTTCATTATATATCCGCAGATGGATGGCCAGATCTTACCGAGTAAATACGACTTGCTGGTCAAGATACACAATAGAAACCTCGGTGGAGCTGGACATGATGGGCCGTCGTACCTCGGCTGGCACCGAGTGTTCGTATTGATGTGAGTATATGCATAGACACATAACACGATACTTCACTATACTATCGATAGACATATATATATATATACCCTAAAGGGGGACTATACCCTGTACCCTAAATCCGACCATTTATGGGATCATCTTCTTTTATACTGAACAGAATATATGCAACATATCAATGAATTTGAGCCATGGATGAGTGCAAAATACAATCAGCAAACAACATCATAGGTATAATGAAAATGAATTTTATGACTCCAGTCATAAATTAATTTGCATTGTATTTACTATGTTGTTTGCATCGTTCATAGAGCAAACGAGTGTAATTTGCACAAATCCATGGCTAACATTCATTGATTTGTTGCATATATTCTGTTGAGTATAAAAGGACATGGTTCCATAAATGGTCGGATTTAGGGTACAGTCCCACCGTTTCGCGTTGTTTCAACGATGCTGTGTGTTTATCGTGCATTTTTTAAACGCCTCGCAGGCACTGATATGGGGGTCACAGCCTTGTCGAAAATTATCATGCAGTAATCATCACAAGAAAAGCTTTGTCGACAGATTGGAAGAATAACACTGGAGGCGTTCTGTTCTGAGTTTCAATTGAATGAAAAGAAATGATACAAGCCTCTTTCTCTTCGATTCATGCAATTTGGACCGTGCAGCTAGTTACAATGTGCAATGGGGGTGTAGTAAAACTCGGAATATATTGATATTGTTTTTATCAAAATATCAACTGAGCCGCTCAAGATACCAATCTCAAACTCCATTTGCATCAAACAATATCAAGATGTTTTCACTAATTCTCAATCAATAGTTTTGAATTAAACTGATACATTTTAATAAAATCTACCTCGTATTTGACGATAATTTTGCAAATTTCCTTGTAAATGACATCTGAACCCTAAAAATGTATCCGGGTCTCGTGCCTCTCGTATTCGAATTCAACAGCGCAGATTTTTGCTAGAGCAGTGGCCGTCCGTCAGGGCGTCCGTCCATCCATAGGTTGGGCCCACCGTGCTGCGAAACATTTGTTCGGAATAATAACATGAGAACTATTTGCCATAAATTTATAAAACTTGGAATGTCGCCTTTATATGAGATAGTGTCTCGGTCAAGTTCGAATTTGGATCCAGTTCAAATATTTCTGACGGAGTTATCCCCCTTTTTCGATTTAATTTCAAGTTTTCTTACTATTTCGTTTTCCTGATGATAACTAAAAGTTATGATGATCCACAAATTGATTACTGTGGTTCCTAAATAAATAAAACTATAGGCGTGTTAGCAACGTAGGCAGTTTGACGCAACGTGTTATTCAATGATTGTTCCCAGAATCAAATTTTCATTTCTAAAACAATAAAGCCACCGTATTCGGGGGGACATGTGGCCTAACGGCCTTTTATTTAATTCGGGCTATGCTCAACTGTTCATAAGAACCAGTCCGTCAAGTAGTGGTGTCATTCGAAGGTCAATATTATAAACTTCTGCGCGAGTAATTTACAAGACGCTAAAATGGAATACTATAACAGGTAATAAAACATGTACACGCCTTGTGCTCGTGTTTTCTCGGATTTGTATTAATATTGGTTTCTCTTTACATGCACAATATATATGAGATTTAGGTAGGCACCTGTAATTTGTAACTTGTAATTTACACTAATAGAAGTTTTATGGTACTGACTATGGGTTCGCATTTACAGGGTGGAGACTGCTCTAAGAGAGATAGACCATTCAGTTACAATGCCTTACTGGGACTTCACTCTCGATGAACGAGCGCAGACATCAAATGTGCTTTTCACTGACGATTTCTTCGGCCCGGGATTCGGACCAGTACTAAGTGGGCCTTTCGCTGGATGGATTAAAGAATCGGGCAATATAATCACAAGAAACATTGGCAAGCAGGGGACGCTCCCGACACGAGCTGAAGTTATCCAAGTATTCTGGAAGAGCCGATTGTCCGACATTTCTCGACCCACTTCTGAGGGCCTTACTGGCATTGAGGACTTGCAGTATCGTGTGCGTTCGTGGATCGGAGGCGACATGAATGACTTGGAGACTGCAGCCATTGACCCTGTATTCTTTTTCGTCCAAGCTTTTTTCGACAAAGTGTGGGTGCTATTTCGTCATTACCAAAGGCGTCGTGGAATCGACCCGGAAAAAGATTATCCGGAATCTGCGCAAGGCACTGTGCACGCACCCAAATCACCTATGGGGATAGGTAAATTCAGGAACATCGACGGCCTAAAGAATATCTATACGCGGCATGTATACACATATTCACCCGTTGGATCTTGTAGAAACAACACATGCAGGTCTCCGTATTTCATGTGCGAGTTGAACCGCTGTTTCGCAATTAGCTTATTGCCATTTTTGATGGAGAGGGGAAGATTCTGAAAGCATCAATCAACCGCGGAGTGTCAGATTAAATTTATATTACATCCGAATACGTCTTATTCATTACAGAACACACACGCAGGGGTGTGTGAAACTATCGTATCTTGCTCGTGGTATCCGGGGTCTGTTTCGAACAATATACACGCACGCGTCGATTTTTATCGACAAACCCACGTATACTCTCGACTATCCTATTTGACGATCACCCTTCAGAGTTGACAACACAAGCATGTAATTCTTAGGCTACGTAGGTTCACATATATTGTAACATTTCTTGGCACGTTTTTATGAAATTTTTCACAGATAATGCACACTTTTGTGTATTAACTTTAGAATTTTTTTCTTTGATTCTTGTGGCGCCAATTCGAACGCTGACATGCCACGAGTTATTGATTGATTGTTACGATATTTTTGTATGCTAATTTCGGTCAAATGTCAGTTATAAAATAACCTAAGAAATTTTATAGTAACATATTCACTACTTAAGGAACTGCCCGTATACCAATCGGCCAGGCATTTCCATTTATAGACAGTTTGTCGCAAATAACATATAGACAGTTCAACCTTCTATGACAAATTTCCTGTAACATTGCCAGCGTGTGAACGTACCCTTAATTTAAACAATACTTATTACATATAATTCAGCCTGATGCAAATTTCTTAAAACAACTATATTCATATATGGATATGAGTCGCCAAACACGCTCAGAGCTTGTAGGGGTCATCTAGAGTTGTCGTATGACTGACCCCACAGTTAGTTGAGTCGTTTCAGGTCGAAGGCCGTGAATGATGGTCGGACTGGATGTTGCAGGTCTCTACATCCTTTCTTTGTATGACCACCACTCCCAACCTTTGAATTCGACCAGGACCAAAATGCAATCATATTAGTCGTTAGGTGCATAGCCATGGGGATGCATGTCTATGTGGTTGGCGTGGGTTGTTGGCACTTGAGTCAGCTGGAGACACTGTAGCAAGGTGTGGACCCACATTGTGGGAGTGCTTGGCTTTAATGCGATCTATTCAAGAAACATCGAATAATTACAGGTCAAGAATAATTATCTGGGTGTGTTTATGTTGCACCTCTACTCACATAATGGGCTGATTCGTTGTATCACAACAAACAATGTTTCCGTATTAAATTTTAATTATGAGAATGTTAAAAGATGAGAGAAATATACTCGAGCTTCATGCTTATCTCCAAAGGTTCGGATAAGTTCGTTATTTCTGAACATGTTCTAGTCCGAGTGCTCATAAGTATGTACATTAGTTCTTTTGCTGAAGGGTCGTTACATGTATAGACCAGTGTGAGTATTCTGAGTGTTGATAATTTATTATTCTTCGAGGAAAAAAGAGTGCTAACCCAAGGGGGGGGGTAGTAAACAAATTGCAGGAAGGTATTCCGGGGTGGGTGTGTGGCCCGATTGCATGAGGTTGTAAAAAACGCCTAAAATGTCTTTAGTAAAAAAATTGCATGATGTTGTAAAAAACGCGTTTTTGTCATGCAATTTTTTTTACTAAAGACCTTTTGTGCCCTTATTTGACATTTGTTTAAAACAGTTTAAAACTTATTATAAGAATTTATAAAAGCAAAACCAACATATTTATGTTGCTGGGGACCTCATATGGACCTTAGTGGAGATGACATTAAGCTATGGCATGTTGCATATGGGACGGTGGGGTGAACAAATTCCTTCCAGACACCCTTCGGAAAGAAGCTTCGAGAAATTTAAAACTGAAATAAATAAACTTGTCTTGATGTAACTAATGTCTAGATCATTGTGTGCTTGGAAAAAGAACGAGCAACTGTCTCAATCATTAATGTGACAATCAATGGCTAGAATATAACTCTCATCACACTGATCATCAGTACATCAAGACAATCAGTGAATTATTTGCATGTCTATCAACTCATATGCTCTGTTACTCTCACAACACCTAAAATATCCAAGTCTGGCATAGTGACTGCTTGTCATTTATTATAACAGACATTGCTCCAGTAGACTAACAAAAGTGTTAAGGCATAATGCTAGATAATGGGCCGGTTGACAGACTACTCGGGAAATGGTTAGAAATTATGGAATTGTGTGTATCCTGTAAAATGACCTAAGTTTGCATATATAAATAAACTAACGCCTAGATCAGTGTGTGCTTGGAAAAAGAGCAAACAATTGTTTCAAACATTAATGTGACTATCAATGGGTAGAAACTATCTGTTATCAGTGCATCAAGCCAATCAGTGAATTATTTGCATGTCTATCAACTCACAAGACTTAAAGTATACAAGTCTGGTATAGTGCTGTGACTGCTTTCATCTATATATATAAAAGAGTAGGATCTGTAAGGATATTCTCTCAGACCCCTGGACCGAGTTCAACCAACTCGGGATACCCTCGCGGATGTTATAATGATGTTAGTTTTTCAAAATTTTGCATTAAAAAAAAAAATGGTTTTGTTAAATTGAGCAAAGAATTCAATCTAAAAAAATCAATTAAAACAATATATATAAATCAAAATGTTTGAATGATCAAAATGTGCTTGAAGCGCACAAAGGGGCCGCCGCTAAATAAAGGCTCTGTCTAATATAAAAATGTGCGCGAAGTCCCACAAAGGGAGCATCAGGTATCTCCGACGCTGATGTTGCTCCAGTGGACTAACAAAAGTGTTAAGGCACAAAGCTAAATAAAGGGCTGGTTGACAGACTGACAGGAAAATGGTTAGAAGTTATGGAATTGTGTGTATCCTATACAATGACCTAAGTTTGCATATATATAAGTAAACTTGTCCTGATGTAACAAATGCCAAGATCATTGTTTGCATGTGAAAAGAGCGAGCAACTGGCTCAAACATTAATGTGACTATCAATGGGCAGAAAATATCTGTCATCAGTGCATCAAGCCAATCAGTGAATTATTGCATGTCATTCAACTCAGATAATCTCTCACAAGACCAAATGCATCCAAGTCTGGTATAATGTTGTGACTGCTTGTCATATATATATTTTTTTTTTATTAAAACAGTCTATAGGGCCTATATCAGAATGTTTCAATGACCAAATGTGCTTGAAATCGCACAAAGGGGCTGCTGCTAAATGAAGGCTAAGATCAAAATGTTTGAGAAGTCCCACAAGGGGGGGGGGGCACAGGTATCTCCGATACTGAGTATAGGCTCCCGAAGGGAGCCTGCCTGTTTCAGCTAGTTTAGTACAATAGAAGTAAGTTGCTCCAGTAGACTAACATAAGTGGTGGAATATGTTAGATAATGGGCTGGTTGACAGACTAATCAGGAAGTAGAAATTATGAAATTGTG
Organism: Siphonodentalium dalli; assembly: GCA_032622095.1. Classification (NCBI taxonomy): domain Eukaryota; kingdom Metazoa; phylum Mollusca; class Scaphopoda; order Gadilida; family Siphonodentaliidae; genus Siphonodentalium; species Siphonodentalium dalli. Next base: position 129,709,463 of record CP136062.1, on the reverse strand, counting down.
TGTATCCTGCAAAATGACCAAGGTTTACAGATGATCAGCAATTTATAAAACATTTGTTTTTAATTAAAACAGCTTCTGAAACAGGATAAACTGTTATTTGAACTAACTGAGATAATTCCCAGCCATATGAGTGATATCAGTAGCGTTTGCCAGATGAAAAAAAACGGAATACCTTCCTGCAATTTTTTACTACCCCCCCCCCCCCCCCTCCCCCGGCTAAACAACAGGTTCTAAGATCTGACAAATTTATTTGTTAAAAGATTTATACGGTCTAGAAACCACCAAACGCAATCGGAAAGCCCTCCCGATTATGATTAATGATCCAAGTCCAATTCCGATCGCATAATATTGTTCGTACAATTTACTTGCATTATACTTTTAATTATTACAACGACGATAATGTTTTAAAAATATTATTTTGAATGTGGTTCCCCTTTTTAGGACATGCAAGTGTGGAATTAACCGGGAAGAGATAAAATTAAATGATTTGTGACTGTTGAATTGAGTATTCACACAAGGCGTCTGGACTTCATAGAATGATGCATGTCAATATCGGTGGGTAGTTTTTAAAATTCAATTTGATTGTTCTCTCTACCGATATGTAATTATATATGTAATGTATGAAAGGCTACATGCCATTTTTTATGAAAAAAAAATTACTTACTAGTGAGCAGCAGACCGGGAAAAAATCGGTCCAACCATGGCGGAACGTAACAAACTGAAACACATTTCAAATTGTTCGTTTCAATAGGGCGGATAGCATGCCGATGTTGCCTTTTTCGTGAGATGTTGTACGATTATTTATTCACCCACTGACCGAATAATTCACCCACTGACCGAATGGGTGTCTATAATCGTAGGACTTATGCGTTTCTGCTGAATTGAACTAGTGCCTATGCGTTTCTGCTGAGCTGCACTGACGTTTGATCGCAAAATAAAATTATAATCATTATCAAAGCACACGTTTTGATAACACCGCCATAAACAGTGACATATTATGATGTTGAGCTCGTATCGTCAATAAAATTAGAGTTATAACTTATAAAACTAAGAATTACTGCTAAAGTATTTCTACCAATTGGATAACTAGATTCGTGTTGAGCTGGAACTAGAGAAATTTCAATTTCAACCAAATGAAAACCGAAAGGTTAAGCGATTATCGCAATAGGATATGGGAACACGGTGTGCGTAACGTAACTATCACAAGTATAACGTACTCTGATAACAACTTATCGCCAAATTCATGCTTCAAACAGTTTAAACATGTCATCTTCGGCTTCTTTTATTTTATTTTTATGAAAATGAATAATAAATGGGGTGATAAATATGTATAATATGTATATAACGACAAATAGAGTAAAATTAGCCATTTTCCCGTGAAACTTAGGATAGGCAAGCCAGGTACAAAAATTGGTGAAATATGAGTACGAACGTCAAAGTGTTCCCCTATCGTATTGCGATAATTGCCAACCGTCACTGCGAATCGAAGCCTCCAATGGCGATTATTAATTAATTAATTTCGGCTGTTCAGTCTTCTAAGCTATTAAAACTTTCTTGGATATCTTGGAAGGTGTTTTGGAAGGATTGTTCTGATATATAAATGTTGGATTAACCTTCCAAAAAGATGAGTTTGACGCCTGCATTTCTTGGCATGAATATTAACGAGCGCTCGTCTGCAAGTATACAGTCATTGCCGAATCGGCGTGTTTTTGTGAAAATGTCACCAAGATTTCTCCACTCGATTCTCTTAAAATGCACCCTAATCGGTCAAATTCTGTTCATAATTCTATCTAAATACATCTTAGCTACTATTCGGATCTGCTGTCCCGGTCGAAAAAGGTTTAGTTTGACCAAAACGGCTATTGACGAAAAGCTTGTTTACAAAATGCGTGTACTCGATGACACGTCCACGCTTTAAATTTATTATCGAAAACAAATTCAATTTCTTCCATCTAAAACATAATTACGCGCTGGACTCTGTCATTTTAAGAATATATAAGTATTACACACAGACACACCAAGACTCAGCTAAACATTTTGAAAAATGACAGTTTTATCGACATAAATCGATTTTAATGGGAAATCCTGTGTTAAAATCATAACTTAAATTTTATCATCGAAAAAAAATCATTTCTTCTATCCAAAAAATAATTACGTGCTTTACCCTGTCATGTTAGGAATATATAAGTATTACACACAGACACACGAAGTCTCAGCTCCAAATTTTGAAAAATGACAGTTTTATCGACATAAATCGATTTTAATGACAAATGCCATGTTAAATGTTATCATCGAAAAAATTTATTTCTTCCATCTAAAACATAATTACGTACTGTACCCTGTCATTTTAGGAATATATAAGTATCCCACGCAGACACACCAAGTCTCAGCTTAAAATTTTGAAAAATAAGAGATTTATCGACATAAATCGATTAGTATGGCAGATCCCATGTTAAATAAATTTTAGGGCCCTGCAAATGTTTTCTGAGCTGTTCCATATTGGGCACCAGAGTCCATATTTGACCAGTTCTACCTGATAATTGTGCGACAGTACAGTCGCGTTACTTTATACATCAACATTGGTCATTATCACCCGACAAATTTATTTCGGTCTATCGTATCAACCCCTATTTTCCCCTGCGTAGCCTGACTAAGTGTCAACATTGGTCTTTATCGCTCCACTAATTTGTATCGTTTCATCGGTATGAATTCCATATCCAATTATCCACATATAACCAACCCAACCTCTAATCCCGGTCCAATTTATTAATTTTTTCATCGCTATAGTCACGTTACGTAATATTTTATCGCATGATACTTGTACTTATATGTTTATGGTATTACTATAGTATACTGTATACGTATATCAATTGCTATTCCTTTCTATATAATCCTGGTGCCATCTATAGAGATAGCGATAATTTCAGACCCCCCCCCCCCCCAATTTGATATCATTGCTGCTTTAGTACAGTCGCGATGCATTACATGGCAACATCGCTCCACTAATTTATGTCAGTTCATTGGTACGAACCCCCTTTCCTCCGAGTCCATATAAACAACCCAACATCTTATCCCGTACCACTATAGAAGTCCATAAATGAGGCTATTCTGGCACTATATAGAGATGACTAAGATTATGACCACCCCCTATTTTATAGCCTTGTTGCAACAGTAGAGTTGAGATGCATAATATGTCAACATTGGTCGTTATCGCTCTACAAATTTATATCGGTTCAACCCTTAGTTCCCTGTATTGCCCACCCCTCCCTCAATTTATTTTTTCATTTGTATTATAGTCTCGTTACGTACACATTTTATCTCTTGTAACTTTTGCTTCAACACGCCGAGTTCCGCTGCAGACAATACAAAACTGACAACATTTTGAAATGTAAGCAGGCTTCAAACTCATCTTTTCCAAGAAAAACTCTGGCTACATAAGAAATTTGTGTATAAGGTGTACGAGCATTTGTTGCGTTAAAAACCAAAGGTCCCAAGTCAAGGTCCAAATCCCCAACACACTGATGTGAGGTTTAACTCCATCTACATACAGTAATGTCCAAAGTAATTGATCACTTAACCACAGCAGAATTATGGGTATTTTTTCAGGATTTTAAATCCTGAAAAATTACACATAATTATGCTGTGGTTAAGTGGTGAATTACTTTGGGCATTACTGTAACCAATATAAGGATTTGAGGTTTAATGATAACTCAATCATCATACAGTAATGTCCAAAGTAATTGATCACTTAACCACAGCAGAATTATGGGTATTTTTTCAGGATTTTAAATCCTGAAAAATTACTCATAATTATGCTGTGGTTAAGTGGTGAATTACTTTGGGCATTACTGTAACCAATATAAGGATGTGAGGTTTAATGAGAACTCCATCCACATAACTAATAAATATGTGTGAAAATTAAACCAAAAAAAATAAATTCCATGATGGCGTACAATATGGACTGCCTAATTCTGCTCCAAAAACATGTATATTGAATAGATGGATGTTTATTGGGGTAAAACCGATTATTTCAATGATATTTTCATTAACTGGGAGATCTTAAGCATATGTGCATATTTAATAAGCCAACAAATGGAATCCCAACAGAGAAGATTGGCGGGGGTCCCCCCTTGCGCATAGGCATCGTTGATGATCTCTATGGGAAACCACATTGACATTTAATAGAGAATTTCGATTAACTGCAATAACTTAAGGAATCTCTAATTAATGCTGCACGGTAATGAAAAAAAACATATCGAATAACTTATTATTTAACTAACCGAATAACTAATTGCGCTCAAGCCCAATAAGAAAATTCCTTAAGTTATTGTGCTTAAGCGAAGTTAGAGATACCTTATTGCGCTTAAGCACAATATGATATTCCTGTGCGATAAGGAATATTCTTATTCCGCTTAAGTGTAATAAGACATTTCTTGTTACACATAAGCGAAATTACATCCATATTGCACTTAAGCGCAATTAATATATATCTCATTAGATCGCCCTTGTGCAAATAGTAGAATAATCCTATATTTGTTCCACCCATTGTACCATGGGAATGGACTACACCACCTGAATTACAGGGAGTTTATGTACACTATATAATATATTCCTTATTAAGAGATACCTTATTGGGTTTTATTATCTAAGCGCAATATGAAAATTCCATCATTGCACTTAAACACAGTTAAATACTTTCATATTGCGCTTAAGCACAATATAGATTCCCATATTGCACTTAAGCGCAATTAGCTCTTCTTGCGCTTAAATAAAAAAAAATTGTTATAATTGTATTGTAACTATTGTTTTGTCCTTTAATATTTCCCATACATCATGTAGGCCCTACACATATATTATGCTAGAAAATTAGTACTATTGTTACTAATAGTACTCGTAGTAGTTAATACCACCTTACTGTCAATATTCTATCATGGTTAGTTTCAAAATCATAACGTTAATTGTTATTACTATTTGTGTGTATTGTACATGTACATCAGTCATCAATTAACAAACTTAAGCAGAGCCTGGTTGAATATCTACCATATATGGTGGGTTATTCCCATCTTCAAGCTGTTGATGTCAGTGAGACATTCAATGTTATTATGCTATTTTGCATGCGAACTAGTAGACCCTCCAATAGCTTATCATTACCACTCTGGATAGTGGGTGTTTTTCCTCAATTAATTGAATTTCTTGTGTTTGGGGTAAAACAGGCTTTTTAGTGAAAAAAAACAGTGGAAAATGGACTCCAACTGCCTGAATAAGATTTCCCTCTATTTCTGGTCAGAAACTTATCTAAACAACAACATTTGATCATGTTGAAAAATTAGAGAATTCTGGAATCCATCACAAGAAGATATTTATAATTAATGCATACCCTTGTTTATAAATTTCCAGTTTTATCGAGTAATAATTTAAGTCTTTGATGTAATTAATATATGTAGGAAGGATCTGGTGGAATTAAGCAGGTTCTGTACCAGGGTAAAATTCTCTTACAAGATATGAACATGTCCAACCTCTATTGTTTAGTTGCATTCCCACCCAGAAATAGATGTAAATGTTATTTAGGCAGCTGGATTCAATTTTTCACTGGTTTAATTCAAGATAATGCCTGTTTTACCCCAAACTTAGAAATCGTACAACACTACACAAAAAGGCAACACCGGCATTGTTATCCGCTGTATCAATACGGACATTTTGATATATAATTCAGTTTGTTACTCTTTCACATGATTCAATTTAATTAAGTGCTGATTCTACTCCCAACTAATAAATGTTTATAGGGCATATATATAAATATAGGGATGCTACTCATACTTGATTCCAGTTTTCATTATTTTATTAATTCAAATAAAATTACCCTGGAAACCATAGCACCTGCCTTATTCCATCAACGCCCTGTTAATTTATTTCTTACATCTAACACTTAATATTTAAAAAATGAAACTGGGAAATTTTATAAAATGGAATGAATTAATGATGCATATCATGTTGTTCAAGTTGATTCCAGAATTCTCTCATTTTTCACAAAAAAGCGATTTTTACCCCAAAAACGAACCCTAGAACATTGATATACTACAAAATTATCTTAAAATATGTAAACATGTCCAACCTCTATTGCTTAGTTGTATTCCCATCCAAAAATAGATGTAAATGTTATTTTGGCAGCTGGATTCCATTTTTCACTGGTTTTATTCACGTAAAAGCCAATTTTACCCCAAAATAAGAAATCGTACAATACTACACGAAAAGACAACACATGTATGTTATCCGCTGTATCAATGCGGAGATTTTAATATATAATTCAGTTTGTTACTCTTCCACATGGTTGAACTCTAAACATAAGGCCCAATTCCGGTCCCAGTTGCTCCACAGATTCAAGTGTGTAAAATAGCACATTCGGACGAGAACTTCCATCTGAAAGACTCTTATTCGATATCAACTCTTCTGTCATTTATTAAATCCAAATTATGTATGTTTAGACGGACATCAATAATTATTTTGCTAATAATAAAATTACATTCTTTTGTGTGTGGAAATAGGTCACATTTATATATATATATATATATGTCACATTTAGTTTTCATAATTTATTCAGCGGAAAAAGAAAGTAACCGGTGTTAAATTGAAAAGGTATGTTGCTGTAACTGGAGGTCTCAAACCATGAATACATATTTAGCAATGGATTTCCATCACTATGTGTTGCTTTAAATTCGCGAAAGGTCAGATCAGTGATTAATTCGTGCTGATTTCACTTGCTATATGTCCCATTTCGCTTATGGTTTTGATATCAGATATCGCGGCATGTCTATTTATGATGTCATGTCGATACATGATGTATTATTTATTGTAAGTCAATTACTGTGATGGGAGCGAGTAATTAAAGGGTGACCCAATATCCGGTCCGTATATATGTTTAAACACGATCAGAGACAAATAAGTATAGGATAATGGCTGAAAACTGTACATTATTTCACGGAATGGATCGATCGAGGCCGCAGGCCGATATCGTTCCATTCGCTGAAATAATGTACAGTTTGAAGCTATTATCTGACTTAAAATATGGCCGAGTCCATTTGTTTGATGCGTCACCTCTTATCAGAATGGATTAACCCGAAATTGGATCAAGACACCTACGTTGTACCATGTGTTCGGCCTTACCCACTCGCTCATTGGCTGTACGGATGGCGTGACATCTTGGCCCATTGTCAACTTAATGGACATGCAGTACCCCATTGCGTTCCCGACGGTTGAATGAACACGACGTACCGACAATGAGCTACTTCTGCGATAGATTTACGAATATCATCGGTAATTTTGCCCTTACATTTCGGCATTTGTAGTCAATTATTTATGCGGCATATTTCAAATTTTGCGGAGAACTATACATTGAATGGCAGATTGGTGCGAGCGGTATGCATAATCGGAGATTTGGCGATTTTGTAGTTTGAGATCGCGCATAATACTGCAGATCGAAGGACTACATATAAATTACTATATTAGTTTTTGGTTTTATCGTGAGGGGTGCTACAACATGCCACCGGGAACGTAATTAGATTCGAGCAATTTTAATAGTTGAAAATTCAATGGCTATTTGTGAAACGACATGCCTGGAATTTGAAGTTATACCCCCCCCCCCCCAGCTCACATCAACCCCGGTGATGAGGCTCTATATATAGGTCTATCCCTGTCTGTCATGTTCTTGCACTCAATAAGAGCGATATTATACTTGAAAAACGTTGTCTTTTGATAACTCCGTGCAAACATTATGGTAGCATACATGGAAGTCATATAAAATGAACAAAGGAGTGACGTGATAGCCATGTTTTAAGTTGTTTTAAAAGCGATTAGTTTGTAAGACACATTCGAATATCAACAAATTACACAATTGTATGTGATGCATACAATATTCCAATGATAGTCCTACGCCGAACTGTAATATGTTGATAATGTCCACACGTGAGTTGTTTAGATGGGTGCGGTATATGAATGCTGCGTTTCATATTTAAATTTATCATATGACTCAATCATTATTTACGTTGGAATCTATGTTATAAATCAGTTTCATATCAATTACTAATTCATATCACCTTCCGATAATTTGATTGGTTTGTTGACAAAAAGTGTGTTCTGATTGGCTGAATGGCAGCCGGGGGCCGAGCCGCATCTCTGGCTAAATGCAGGTAAAATTCGTGCGCGTCAAATACACGAATCAACGCGATGCCGAAATTCTCGCAATTATAATCTTGAAATATATAGTTTTGGACATTGTTATACGATAAATAGAATATGTAATTCGTATTTATCTAATAAACATACGATGTAATGTCACAAACTGAGAACAGAATAGCGCACTATATCTTCGCGTGCATATTATTTCTGCTAGTTCACCAGGTGTAATTGGGCTTCCGGTGCAATGAAGTGACGTCACATTAACCTTTTGCTGCCGATGTCATATAGCTATTTAGTGATTTGTGTGCGTTTTGGACATCATAATCAATTTATAGGTGTCATATGATAAATAGAATATGTAATTCGTGTTTCTCTCATATGATATTTATGAAACTCGTCACGATTTTTCAGTTTTCTCACGCCGGAGGCTCGAGAAAGCTGAAAATTCTTAGACTCGTTTCATAAATATCATATGAGAGAAACACTCATTTCATATCCTCTATGTATTACATGATCCGACCCGTATTCCAATCATTAAACCCATTATATAATAATGATATACAACGACCATTGTATAACAGGAAATAGTGCCAGGTGTACCCAAATGTATTATTATTGCGCAAACGTGGCCTTTGACTTAAATCGATGTTTGTGAATATTGTTGATTTAGTTTGAACAAATGTTTCATTAAATACGCCAAAGAGTGTTATTTATCTGGGACTATTTATTTACGCTGGCAAACAACGCATAGTTATGTGTAATGTCAAGACATGCATAAAAAAGCCGCTGTTAGCTTCACGTCGCGTTTATTGATTTAACTTTGATTTATGGAAATTTTGGACCAAGTAATAAATATAATCTACAACTCGTAGACCAAATTTACAGAACGAGTTTTGTAAATTTCGCTATAAACTGGGGACTCTTTGTAGATCTTTTATATATCTAACACTAAATCATCTAGAAAAAATAGCATAGTCGCATCACTACCGGGTGATTTTTCCCCGGACAAATACACGTATAACGTTTAGAACACGATAGTGTCGACGCCATCGAATGCGAAGTGCTACGTAGTCTCACATCCATATGACTAATGTCTCGATGAACCGACTGTCACCCCAGGAACAAAGTCAGATACGATTTCACATAAGTCGACATGGGGTCATTCCTCGATCGGACAAACGAAACATTCAACGTTTCATCATTTCCACATCAAGTTCTTCCTCTTCGAAGAGTATAAATAGTCATTTGGATAACGTTGCTTGGTAGGAAGATATACCCTCCCTATCCGGTCCCCGTGATGTTCCGGTGTGTAGCTCAATGAAGGCACGGAAGAGTAATCCCTTTGTGCTATAAAAGTAACCCTCTTTCGCATAGGAATCATGTAATAATTGCAACACCGTCTTTGTTGGTCTCCAATATATCCACGGCACCGAATCGATTGCCTACATGACGTGCACGATATCGTTTGTATCAGCATCACAAGCACTGTAAATGACAAGAAAACCATAGTCAGAAATGGTAACGCCATCTAGATCATATTATTAGGCATATATAAAATATATTGGAGCTTTAATGTAGTGATTGTGAAAAAGGTCTATATAGGTAATGGCTGTGTGTATATAGAGGGCCCCTTCCCCCTCCCCCCTTGAGTCCGGAATCCAGTTTTTAAATGACGCTGGAATTCGGAATCCAGCTTCAAATTGACCCTGGAATCCGGAATCCAGTTTAAGAAACAAATACCGATTTCACGATCAGTTTACATGATATTATAGATTAGTTTTGTGATACCCATAATATATGAGCAGGTGGATACTCGCATCCCGGTCCCACATATAAAGGCACCCCTGTATTGAACCCCGGTAGTGGAAACTTCACCAATGAGGTCCAGAGCAGTCTACATTGCGGCAGTTTACAAAATGTTAGGATAAGAGTAACAAAGGTATAGAATATGCGTCTAGACTTCCTTGGATTAACCGATCTTTATCACATTCCTGTGTAAAAACTAATAAATTAAACGCTCTTTATATAGGCGTGATATATTGACCCAGAATTAATACCCCGTGTGATAACACATGTAAAACCCTCGGGTGGACTCCAAACTCGAACCCAACCTGCGCCGGATCAGTAATCCCAGTAAAACCAGTTTGGAAGCTTACCAAGCCCCCACATGGGGACGCATGCACGTGGAAGGAAATCCCAACAAAAAAGGGGGCCGTATTCTATAGCGGAAATTGGCCGGCGGTCATCGAACACGTGGTCCCGGCCTGCACTCTGTGTTAGAAAACCCAAATACTAAATTAAGTTTAGAAAGTTGATACGTATCTTAAGCCACCACACATAAACCAATACCGAATGATGGATGGACAGACGGTCAATAACATTATAATGCGCACGCTCCACTAGAAAATTGGGGATTAATCTATGATTACATATTGATTTTGATATATAAATATATGCATGTAGCACGGGAGTTGGAGCTCCCGATAATATGTATATATCCACTGGTAGTCAAACAATACACATCCATGTATTTGCATGCGTGTATATGGCCGCTTGGGTCCCAGATAATACTATTAACAATCATGCTTAACACATCGCATGTAAACCGCCAAACAAACGCCATTTGAATTAATGTGTTTGATGATATAGCTAAGTGTCGGCGAGTAAACAGTTTTACATATAGCATGGTTGAAATCCACATACTATACTGGCAAGGTTATATTGTTTTAACTAGCCATCGGAGGTACCGTTGTTTATATGTTGATGGTAGCCCAATATAACATACATATTTTTGAATTGTGGGTTAAGTTTATGCCCACAGCCCATTTTCACGGAAATATAATTGGCAGTCCATCATCCAAATTGTTTTGCTATATCTTTGGGGCATTTTTGAGATATGTTGTCGCAAATAATGACCGGAAAGATAAAGAGCACGGTATACAAACGAATATACACGGACTAAGTCCTATAAGAGTGTGCATCAGATTGGATCCCATATAAAATTCATGATATTATGATCTATTATGACCAAATGAGGAACTAAATCGCAATATTTCACCCGAAATGGAATCCGTTTATATAAATACATGAATCCGGAATCCAGCTTAATTTGTGTCTTGAATCCGGCGTACGGGTCCAAAATGGGTCGAATCCGGCGTACGAAAAGGGGGGAGGGGCCCTCTATATAGTTGACTATATGTAATGTTGGTATATGTGTATAGTATGTGATTGGTGAGAAAGCATATGAACACATTTTGTTAAATCGGACGCGCCAAACTAAAGTTATAATAATTACGAAACATGTACACACATACATGTGTTCACATGATGTGTTCACAAAGGACGCATACGTTACAATTGGTTGAAAGGTTCATCGCCAAACATGCAACGGCCATTGCATTGATACACCAAAGTATTATTGGTTATAACCAAACACCCACTGCCAATAAAATGACAAACGCCTTGACGACTGACATGTTATTATGTTGACGTGTTGCCAGCTCGCGGCAAATACACTAAACTGTTATTTTCTCGGTTCTCTTATACGACATTAGAATTGTTTTCGGCTGGCATGTAGCTTTTCTTTGTTATTTGTTCTAAGTTCTATCGAAATAGAGGTCTACAATTGACTGACAGAAGCCAATCTACGGCGGCTGAACACTGAATCTCGAGAGTCATTATGAAATAATTTCCGATAAGGTTTCCTTCACCACCGATTATGGAGACTAACTAATCATAATGCCTTCAAGGTTTCATGAAAGCACCACCTCCGAATTCCGTTAATACAACTAATCCTTCAAATCATTACAACAACTGCGGCTAATCACTGAACGTTTCTCGTTCACCACACCAGAAAACCTCTAAATATGGACCAAACATCTACTAAACGGATTATATACACCCGGATACTTCGCAATAAGACCTTTAGACTACATTCCAACGAAGACACATGTTCACATTTCACCAAGGGGTAATAAAAACAAATATAACAACATCGCTATGTTAGCATTAAGAATGATAAAAATATACCTTCTCTGGACATAATTGCAAGTCTGGTCACATTTCATTTACAGTGAAATTGAATATATAGGCTATATTAGCGGTCGTGGCGGAAGATGCTTACCCTGGGCTAGGGTCCGAAATCACCAAAGGAATTTTAAGGGCCAACAAAGGGGTGTTTCCAATGTGAAAAATCCAAAAGGTTGAGTTTGATTTTTTGTCTCATTTTAGACCACATAATTGAACATGCATGTTTATCGGTCATAATTTGTTTTCAATATGTCATTCAATTAATGCAATTATCAGGGCGTCAAGTTTTGACGCACATTAAGAAAAAAAACTTTCAACTGCATTACAGACCGTTCCCAGTAATATCTGGAACGTATTCGAGCTCAAACAACATTTAAAATGAAGGTCAGGGTTGACCGATAAGTTAAAACACAAGTGGATTTATAAAAGCATGTGTCATAAGAAAGCGTTAGATGTTTGTACTGACCGAAGTAACCTCGCTGTCCAAAGTCACCACATTTTACGGTACAGCGAAGTTACCTGAACATTATATTATGCATTGTATTCCCGCAATAAACTCTTCAAGACTCTTCCAGCTATTGTTCACACAAAATTATCGAAAGCAATTACGCTGTCATAAAATTTACATACTGTAACAATGAGGCATCCGCGAAGATACATCGGCGAGTACATACATCCTGCAAAAGTCTAACCGGTACGGAAATTGCTAGTACCTTTTAAATCACATTTCTATAAATAGAACCTCCATGTCTCCACTGACATCACCATAATACGATCACAGAAAACACCATAGATGGCGTAATAACACAACAGTCATGCAGTATAGGTATTATATAATGTTTAATACTTTGAATGCATCGACTGTCGAGAACAACACAGATTTAAATAAGAATTACACTGATTTGTTTAACCCTTTATATACAAATAACCATTGGTAAGTAGTATCGGTATGCATTAGGAAAGGTTCAGATAATAAGTTCAGCCAACGACCATTATTATCTGAACATTTCCCTCAATACATTGACTCATTCTGCATTGTTATTATCTGTATTCTATTTTTTTCCAGATGAACAACAGGCCATTTTAATGTATACTTTTATAATAGTGGGAGAATCCATTTAGTACAGAAATGGTTAAACGGAAATGACTCATTCGACTCATCACGTGGGTTTAAATAAAGTGCAGGTGGTTTATACCGTACCTGGCAAGGCTGAAGGGGAGATAATGGTAAACTATGGCACGAGAGGAACAAATGACCAGTTATTAAAATAGTAGAACTGGGGCGATCCTAAGCTCAGATATTGCACAACTTATTAGTCTGAAGGTATAGATATGACTGAAACAACTGTTTTCGTTGTCTTCATGAAGAAAATTGTATTTTATGTTGCAGGATTTCAATATTCTAAATTCTTTAGTTGCGAGTATTTTGCTATGTGCAACGCCCAATGGTATTGTTGTCATGACGTCATAGATAAATTATAAAGTAGTATTATGGCTTGTATGGGGTTATTTTGGCAGGAATAAGGTTCTAAAATTCACAACGAAATCGGGGAAATACATGGTGGGGCGTCGCCATGGTCATGATCATGTGACTACGAGCAGAAAATAACAGCACGCGGACCACGTGTTTGAAAGATGTGAAAACAATTAAAATACAACAGGGAAAACAGTAGTAGTCCTCTTGGTGACAAGTACTTTACGTGTTTATTTTATATGGAGTTGTCGCTATTTTCGTTCAAGGAAGTAGTTTGCCAAAAATGCTACAGTATTGAGTCTCTTTGTAATTGCCATTTTTAGCCAAAGTATCAATTTTGGTACCAATGACTTGGAATATGCTTGGGTAATTATATGCATCACTTACATTCCAGTTCTGCCCATTTCTTGTTGAAATATATGACGAGAAACTCAATTGCGATTGTTTTATGAAAGTTTATACCGCGTTCTGTAAAATCAAATTTTAGAGGGTCAGCAGGGACTAGGACCCCAATAATTGCTTATTTCATTGCCCCAATGATCACTTAATAAAAAAAAAATACGAAAATAAACTTACATTTATCAAGCAGTTTCAAACAAGAGAAACTTATCTAGAATATATTAGTGAAAGAGCATCATATTTTCCACTTCCGGCGGCCGTTTTAAATATATGAAATTTATTCATATATTTATAAATAAGGAGTATTCAATTATCAATAGAATGACATATCGCACGACTTAATACCTCATAAACTTTCAGAGTAATTGCGAATTAAAATTTACCAGGTCAGATATTCAATTTTGGCGGCCATCCTGGATTCAATGACCGATAACTCTAGAAAGCCCCAACAGCCAGATGGCAAACAACCAGCAACACGAAGGACTGATTTAGCTCTACGGAGTTATCATAACTACACCAAAAAGCCGCACGTGGGAGGGGGTTTACATGCAGCTCATAGTCTATATAGTATCAACGAACATGGCAGTCATTGATTTAATTTATCTGACACAACGGTGTATACTAAATAAAAACACAGCGCGCACCATAAACTGATATGGCTCATTCGAGATTCCAAATTCTGTCTACGTAATTTGGAAGGAGGTATAAGATATGTTGACAAATACACGAATTAATGATATACCGGCTCCATATGCTCTGGAAAAATACTGTTTATGGTAATATCCATCTTCCAGCTGTTTTCAATTTTTCGCACAGAAGTGAAACAAACGCTCTTTATCTCTACCTTATCAAGAATAGACTAATATAACACCGATCGCTCTCTTCCGTTCCATGCCGTGCAAATTGTTGGGTTTTTTTGTTATGGGACACAAACATGTTCAAAGTTTTTTTTTATTATTATTTCAATGCATCTTTCTGTGACATAAAATGCACGCAGAAAGGTAGTTCATGTATTTATCGACACGGGAACAAATAAACAGTGGACATAATTAGGTGTATGTTGGAGCACAAACCATCAAGTGGCTTTCGTCGAGAATCTTATATCGAATGAGTGGCAGATGGGGCAACGATATATCTCGAGCGAAATGTAACTATGCGGCGTCCGCAACGAGCTCGATAAAAGATTCGAAATTATGATGCAATGTGTTGATTTATGTGATAAAGTCGATTTTTAATTGACGGAAAATCTCGAAATTACATGGGTCTGGGCGCAAACCGAACCGGATAGCGTAAGATACAGGGAAGATGCGTCAACGTAAAGCAGTATCGACATGTATATATCCTTACATATATCACAAGCTGGTTTACGTCGCAGGGAACTTGGACTAGATCTACATCCCTGATTGGGTTACCGTCACCATATTTAAATTATCGCAGTATTGTTTTTCAAATTAGCGATGATGCCGTATCTTTTCCCTTACCCAAAATGAAATTTATCATTTGAACCAGTATCAATAACAATAATATTTGTCGTCGTCGTCGTCGCTGTTGTCGTTGTTGTTATTGTTGTTGTTGTTGTTGTTTTGGCGAGGCGTCAGGAAGAGATATAGCGTTTTTTAGAATCTGAGCGAAAAATAGTAGAGCGCAAATTTAGAAACGAATACGGTATATATCCAAATTATCGTCTTTATATGCCCTGTCACTAACTCGCGGCCATTTTGGATCCACAAGGCGGTTCCGTGGTTTCATAGATTCATCCATCACCGGTTCCGTGGTTTCAGTGCTACAGGTCAAAGTTTTGGAGTAGCATTTCCATATATGGAACTGTTGAATTATTCATGACTTCATATATGGAAAGTTAAGTAAAACCACGGAACTGGACATGGTGGATCCAAAATGGCCGCGAGTTAGTGATAGGGCATATTCAACGTGGACTACTATTCAACCAAAATTTCACAAAATCAGGATAACACAATGGTGGTGTTGTGAATATAGCGAGAAGGTGCTGATCGAGCGTTATACGAATATTACGAATATGTATTATATAGGCGTACCAGCTCAGATTTGGTCAACATGGTAAACAGTTGTCCAGAATTAGGCCCATGCCTGACCTTATACATCAGTTTGGAATTGGATACAAAGTGTTCCGATAGATTGATTTTCAAACCAGTATTTATTGTGAACCATTATAACAAAATCCCATTTTTTAAATTATTTTCGGTGAACTTTTTCGGACTGAATTGGTTATTATGGGGTGCCAGGCTGGACATTTCCAACAGTTGAGAAGTCTGATGTACCAGTTGGAAAATGTAAACCAAAGGGGTGCAGACAGAAATTCCCCGACTTGAACACTTTGGTCTGGTTCCAGGAGTGCAGTTGGAAACTTTAAGCCCCCCCCCCCCCACCACGGAGACAAAGAGTCACATCCCTGGAGTACATGTATCAATGAAAACGACGATAGTGAAGATCTTGATATATCTCCAAGTTGACTTGGACTGTTACGGCATCTGTGATCCTTTATCCAGTTTGTTTGTTGTAAATCACAGGTAAAAGGTCAAAGTTGTGCTCCAACTTTTCGAGATAAAATAATAGACATTTTGTTCACGAAATAAATGAAAAATTCGGTTCGCTTTTTTTGGCAATTTGTTCAAGTGGAACTGACACTGTAGTAAAATCTTTGTCGTCTACTACCACATGAAAATTCCCTCGATGGACGATTAGCTTTGGTGAAATAGAACGAATGCCAAATCGTACTTTCGTGAACCAACCTATGCCATGGCCACTGGAAAGTCATTAAAACAGTGAGAATGGTTGCAATCAAAGGAACTTACTCTTCATTTAGGTATATCGTACGTTCATTGGGTCCAAATGTTAGCTGATATATGAGGTTATAATCAGTATCACTATCATTCTCTCGATGATATTTAGAAATTTTAGCGGAATCTCGCCTTAACGTGAATATATCGGTATCCGTCGATCCCCGGATATTTAGGGGATAACGGTGTGGTGTTTTCTGATTTCGGAAAAGGTATACATGGCGAATATACTGTGGCCAACTTAGTTAATGGGCGACGTTGGATCCGGAGCCCATTAACGGCTATTTGCCACAGTATATTCGCCCTGTACGTTTCCGAAATCACAAAACACCATACTGTTAATCCCATTCTAATTCTCTTTTAACTTAAAACGTTATTTCGACAAACTCATGTCTTGTAATTATCACAGTGGCCTGTAACGCGCTCCGTTGTCCCCCCCCCCCTTGCGCTGCCCATATACGCCGCTTCTATATACGCGCCTACTTCACGTTAATGGTAGTATAATAGAGACAAGGGGAACTGTAGATATTCACCTTTTTACTATCGCTCGGCAATCGGACAAATTTAGCCCATTCACCCCAGTAATGCTAACGATATAGCCACGGATGTATCGGCGAAGAATTCATCTTTCAATCAATACCACAAACTCCCATCAGAACCATTCATATACTTAGCATTTGATAAATTTTTAACCACCGAATATTGTCTCCGGAGAGAGTAAATTTCCAGTTTGATCCGTTTTCATTATTTTTTTTACGATCCACCCAGCTCCTCATTTTAATATTCAAAACGACCTGACATCGATTCTAATACTGAGCGGTGATTGGCTGTTTCTACTATGGCAGTCATGTAAAGGTCAGGTCATAATGAATATTAAAATGAGGAGCTGCGTGAATAGTAAACAAAAAATGAAAAAAAGTTGGAATTATCGACAGATTTCTCCTCTATAGAAATTGTTTACTGACGATGTGTTGATTTGTATGAGTAAATAAATTATTAGCCGACAAGAAATCACTGAGCTCCAGATGTTTAGTCGATCGTTTGACCGATTTTTAATGATAGTAAGCTGTATGGGTGGTGAATTTCGAGAAACATATCCGCCATTGCTACTGAGACGGGTCAAACTGGAAATTTACGCTCTCCGGAGACAATATGCGGTGGTTAAAAATGTATCAAATGCTATGTATATGAATGGTTCTGATGGGAGTTTGTGGTATTGATTGAAATATGAATTCTTCGCCGATACATCCGTGGCTATATCGTTAGCATTACTGGGGTGAATGGGATAAATTTGTCCGATTGCCGAGCGATGGTAAAAAGGTGAATTTCTACAGTTCCCCTTGTCTCTATTATACTACCATTAACGTGAAGCAGGCGCATATATTGAAGTGGCGTATATGGGCAGCGCAAAGGGGGGGACAGCGGAGCGCGTTACAGGCCCCTGTGGCAATTATCAACGAAATGTGCAGCCATAGAAAACATTCAGCCAATTCAAGACTTTTTGTTTTAAATTTAATGCGCTGGATAAAATATAGTCTCTCAACATCGCTCTTATCGTTAAAAGTGCTGATAATGGTGAAAATCTAGTATCTCGAATAGAAATAGATATGCACAACAGTTAGTTTCTGCATGTAGTAGTTGTCTTATTCAGATTGTTATCACTAAAAAATTATTTGTTCCGACGATGACCTGATCCATTTTCGCCTATTTTTATTTGACTGCAATCTTGGAAAAATGCTGTTTCGTGTCAAGAAATTTTGTCACATGATATCGAGACAATGATATACAAGGATATGTGCCATATATCAACATTTGAAACAGGTTTATCTATCGATTCCGCCGAGTCTCTCCCGTTGTTGAGTCAATTTTATTGACCAATTTTGGTTTTCAATTTTATAGTTGGCATTAAAATTTGGTCACCGACTGACTTGCTGAGAACTCGCAATTTAATTGACAATATTTATCTTTAAAGTCAGTTTCAGTTCACTAAACTAATTTCAATCTCAATAACAAAATAAACAATAAATCTAAATCGGCCTCCGTTAACCCATCCAAAAAGTAACAGTTCCGCAAAAGTTGCGCCATTGTATTTTTGTTTGTTTATGTAGCAACCAACTAACGGAAATCAGCTGTTAAAATTGACGCGTAGAAATATCCAACATTGGAGCGCGTGTCGGTGCCTTTGAAGCGGACTACAGTTCGCGACAGTTTATCGATAATTGACCCACCGTAAATCTTTGATGTTTCTGACAGTATTGGCAGCTAGTTATCCAATCAGGGGGATTTGACGGCGATCATATGTTGACTACTATTGCCGGTTACATATAAAATCATCATGCGCATATCCGGTGTCCCCCAGCTCTACTATCACCAGCGACAACACCAGCACAGCCACCACCCGTTCAAACGAGGAGATAATCTCAGAAGCCATGAGATGGTTGGAACAAGGAAATATCGAACAAGAACAACAGCTACAAAAGCAAAAACAAGAGCGGAAAGCTAAAGCTGAAGAGCGGAAAGCTAAAGCTGAAGAGCGGAAAGCTAAAGCTGAAGAGTGGGAAGCTGAACGTGAAAAGCGAAATCGCGAAGCTGCAGAAGTACAACTAAGACTCGATAAAACAATCGCAGATTCCGACAGAGTGCTGGCCGAGTCAATCAAATTTCAACAACAACGACAACAAGAAGAACTCCAACACAGAAAAAAAAAAAGCCAAGAAAAAGAAATAATGTCTAGATCATCTTCATTTCACCCTCACCAATTCATGCTTATGTATTACCATAACATGTATTTCATTAAAATCAACAGTGGGTTGTAGGAAAGGGGTGCCGCCCCTTTCAAATCTTCCCGGGTCAAATCCCAAACCCCCCATAGTAGTATCAGTAAATGGTTTGGTTCATTTCAAGCATGAGCAACAGTGGGAAATGTCGTGAATTTATGTTATACCACTTCAGAAAGGAATGCGTTGTTAGGAAACTTGACTTTGTCAAGTTTGAGCTATTGCCATGAGTTGGCGACCGTCATCCGTACGTGCGTTCGTCAACAATTTTCTTTAGAACATTCTACATGCCAAATCACTCATACAATCGTCACCCATATTCATATGGATCTTCGGGTGATCTCTAGATGGGAGCCATCGATTTTCCCCCGAAATTCTTTAAAACACATGACCACCAGCAGCCATCTTGTATTCACATTTGAATATATTGCCCTTGCAGCACGCATTTAGCGAAGAAATCTTTACAGGCAGATGGAAGATGTCAAATTTGAACGATTTTCGATGAAAACCATTGCTGCCGGCAGCCATCTTGGAATTTACTCTTTGCACGAATAGATACTTTGGCACACACTGCTTACCACATCTCTCATCCGATTGTCACCAATCTGTATATGGATCTTCAGTGTGACCACTAGATGGGATAAAAATAAATTCAAATTTCGTTGAAAAACAGGCCACCAGCGGCCATCTTGGAGTTTACACCTTGCATGTCTATATCCTTTGGCACACCACAAATACCACAACCCTCATCCAATCAACACCAAATTTCAAAAAAGATCTTCAGTGTGATCTCTAGATGAGAGCCATCAATTATTTTCCGAAATTAGTTTTCAAACATGGCAGCAGCAGCCATCTTGGATTTCAGATGTGAATCCATTGACAAACCATGCAGTCGACATTTAAAATTTACAAGCATGTATATGATCATCTCTAGATAGGGGATATCGAATTTGAACGAGTTTTGAAGAAAACAATGGCCACCCGCAGCTATCTTCGATTGTTTCTTTGCATGACTAAATTCTTTGGCACACCATATAGACCACGTGCACATCCCTCATCCGATCGTCAACAATCATCATATGGATCTTCGAATTTCATTGAAAAACATGGCCACCAGCCGCCATCTTGGATATTACTTTTTACATGACTCATCCCATCGTCACTAAACTGTATAGGGATCTTCGGGGTTAAAACTAGATGGGACCAATTAATTGTTTTCCAAAGTTCGTTAATAAACATGGCCGCTAGTGGCCATATTGGATTTGATTGATCCTAAACTTCATGTGGCTCTTTGTGTTGACCTCTGGTAAATATTTAAACTTTACGCATTCCTTGTCGCTCCATTGACAGTAATGTATGATATTATCCGCTCCCCACGATAAGCTGCAGTGTAACTGACTCTTTCATTAATATGTATCAACGTCCACATTCTGGGATATATGAAGGGATACGTGATTCCCGAAGTATCCACCAGCACAATTATATCTTAAACACTCATTCCGCAGAAAGATCCAGTCTGCGTCCCTGTACTGCAGATTTTATATACGGTTCATGCTTGCGATTTGGTCGTGAGGCGGTGTATATTGACGAAAGGCAAATCTGATAGATATTGTCCTCATATCGACGACATTGTGTATCATAAATGCTAGCGAATGCACATTGTGCGTTCAGTCGCTACCAAATCAACTATTCGGTTTATAAAATAAACACAGTCTGTGAAAACGAACTCCAGTAATGTTGGTAGTAGGGACAAATCATGGTCGATAAATACACAAGATATCAGTGGATGGACATCAGAACACTTATATACGATATACGGTAGATGTGCGATACTTTCTGGTGAATCATATCCACCGCACAGTGCTATAACGACAAGGGGTTCTTTTCAGGGTAGTATTCATCTGATAGAAACGATGTATAAGACGATGTTCATTAGTGTCTATATCATACAATATGTATGCACGTATACTGTATTGTCATAGATGAACAACTTTTTAAAATGTAGCAGAGCAATCCCGAGGACCATGCACGAACTGTTAAGTTCTAGTACTAATAGTTTGATAGCGCGAGAATCCCCCCAGAAAGGGGAGGCAGTCACCGTTTACATTCAGAATTTATATTACTCCGTAGACATCGTATATATAGAGGATTTCCCACGAGTTATGTTGGGATATAAGATTTTATGAAACGAGTTTGATAAATTTTATTTACAAACGAGTCGTAGACGAGCTGTGAATCAAATTTATCTAACGAGTTTCATAAAATCTTATATCCCAACATAACGAGTTGAAGAACTTGTACATGTCTATCACATGAACAAAACTAGAGCTTTGTGCCTTTTTAACAAATAAAAATAAACCTTAAGAGAAGTTGCAAAATGCATTACACTTATACAACGTTTATACAACGAAGCAATCATTTTGTATCGTCTGATGTTGATACCATGCGTGTCTTTTCGAAATAGTATTAATCCGCCTCAATCAGTGTAAACATCGACGCGTGGTCCTTTTTTGCGCGATGCCAAGACGCTTATTCATCACCAGCGAGATATTAGGAAATATGTAATGGCTTTTTAAATAATATAATAGGGGTTGGATGTGATATATATATAGCCATTACATATACCACCGGTGCTCTTGATGGCTTCAACGAAATTGTCGACAGGCCATCTAATTCCGCACCGTATATAGATCCCGAGAGTAATTGGAAAATCGCGAAGGGGACACCACACCTTCCAAAGATGACCGCTTAGTCACGTTTCTGCAATAACAAGTGATTCCCGTTTAATTTGCACTTTTGCAGTCTCAAACGCAACTCTTAATATGCGCAGATTGCCTTATTAACTTAGTGCGCGTGCACGTAGTTATAGAAGATTGTGACATTTTCCGCATGCAAGTAACTAATTGTTAGTGCAAATTTGCAGTGCAAAATCGCAATCATGCACATATATCCAGCCAACATGGAAGCGTACGACTTCAGCCGAATTCTAATCCCGGATTTGGAACACGATTTATTATTTCACGTCATCACAATTATGTACATTTAAATCTATGTAAATTGGACAGCGGGATAAGATAGGTCCATACATATACGAAATATCGATAGAGGCTATATCAATTCTGAAAGATAATCGTCTTTAAAGGTACGGTTGGCCTTGGCGGTGGGTATCATGTGAAAATATTTACACCCGCCAAAAACCGCCACAAACAGAAAGAACATCAAAATGTAGACAGACTTTGTCCGTATACAAATAAGAAATATCGTATAAACAGTATGTTATTGTCATCTGTTGACCATTGTTATGTAAACAAAAGCATAAAAAAGTTACTTTTCTGGTGTTTGTTTATATTATGATGGTAAACATAAAGAGCGTTATTTGTTGGTGAATTCCTGATATGGAACTAATAAAGAGCGTTTATGCCATTTGTGTGTGATTAGCCAGTAGCATTGTGCTGTCTTCTGTAACACAATCAGGCTCTTGCTTAGGTAAAATATAGTAGGTCTTTGTGATAACATGCTGTTTACGCGATGGTCATGGTATATATGAACGAAACTGTATGCGTTTTAAAGTTTTTCTGTTTACGGTGATTGGAACAAATATGAATATTTTCGACAATTAAGGCCTCACGTGCCTTTAAGTCATCGCAAATTTACAAAAGTGTTCAATTTTTCCCACATGTATGAGATAAACGCTCTTTATTTTTACCATATCGGGAATAGATTAACAAGGAACACTCTATTACTCAGTCTGTAAACTTACACCCGAGTCATATTGGCACAGTATCACACGGCCCAATCGTTGTGACGATTCCGCGACCATTTTCACGATGCAGTGGCTTGACAACAACGGTGCAACGGCATTTTAACAATTCAGCGACTGTATTATACATGATAATTTATGACAAACTTAGATAAAGGGGCTTTCTACGGAATTGGGACGATAATAAATAAGTGGGTTTCTTCTGTTTATTGTATAGAGTAGATTTTGAAAGTCCACCAAATTGACTCACAAAATACATACGGGGATGAGATATATACGCAAAATGAGTCACAATCGACTTGGTTAAATAGGGACCGTCAGCTCAAACCGTGAACCGACAGCGAAAAGCTATTTATTGGGCTACAGGGAGGCATTAATGATGCGAAAATTAACATCCAACTTAAGTTCTGATATGCATAATTCTAGGATTTATCAAATTCGTACCTCTGTTGACGCAATAATAATGTCGACTATTTGACAACGCCCCGGTTCGATCATGGCAATGACGATTATGTGACTCGTTGGCAATTTTTATTTGAAAGACGTATCTGCATGGAACTGCATGACCGGGGAGCTTAGTTCTGCATGTATAAGCCCATGCTATACATCCACAATTGTAGAAACCATGCCCTCATATAATGAGTAGACCCTGGATTTAATAATTTGTAGACTGCCCCCGCCTTTGATGCCATATAGGTCCAGGTCACCTAGGAGAGGTCCACCTGATAATTCTGACATTTGAACACGATCAATTGCCTAGCATACCTAAACATTTTCCCATGAACCCAGTGGTTTTATATTTTTTGGAAAGTTGATTGTTCATTCGAAAATGTCGCCAATCTCCATAACATGAGTTATAAGATATTTTAAGTCATATTTTGATTACCGTGTAGGCCTACATCTAAAGATATCCTCGAAAAATTGCTGACTGTTGAGATACCTTTTTAAAGGTGTTTATATGAAAGTATTAGCGAAAATTCTTTAAAAGAGTGGGTGTCGCAAACTCAAAATAATGAGCAACACATTATTTGAATAAAAATAAAAGGGATGGATACCAGAATACATGTAGTAAACGTTTTTAAAATATAAAATAGTAGAAAACTGGGCCCGTGAGTCCCGAAAAGTGCCCAAAATGAAAAATATTAGCTTATACGTGTCTGGATTGTTTTAATGTCCACCCCCCCCCCTTGGATCGGGTGCTAATTTGGCGGTATAGGCCATAATATATTATTAACACGACCCTTTGGGTTTGTATTATTATTGGAGTAAACCCGACCGCTGTGTGTATATGGAATTTTAGTTATCTAGATTTTACTCACAAATAAACAAGATATTCTATAATGAGACAACACCAACCCCCACCTTGTCACCAGGTATCCGGTGCCATATCAGTCCCACACATATGCTGGACAAACTAATAACGTAAGACTCATATGTGAATGTCTAGTGAGCATGACTTTCATTGTAAAACGACTTCTCGGGAACATAAGTGGATGAAATTTCAATTGCTGGTCGCATAATTGTTGTTGCCGCAGTCGCATACTGGGCGTTGTCAATTGAGTGTGATGGTAGCCCCCCCCCCCAAGTATGGATATCAAGCGATCAATCACAAAACTGAGGTGAGCAGTATTCGTGGAAAATCGGCCAACGCCTTATGGCTACGTTAATATTTGGTTTCCAATTAATATAATAGGAAAGATTTTCTCAACAGTCAAGACGAATTGCATACAGTGTTTGTTAGAAAACCAAAACAACCGGTCTATTTATGTCAAGGATTATGTATTGTTGTGCTAACCACCTTGTGTTGAATTATTTACAGATTATTGAATGGAAGATCAGCGTACCTAATAGAAATATAACATATTCATTTCATTTCTGTGTATATTTTCAGTTTTCTTCCATATTATTTGGTCACTGAATCGTTAACATGTTGCTACACCGTTGTTGACAAGCCTCTGAATCGTGAAATTGGTCGCTGAATTGTCAGAACGATTGTGCGGTGTGAGTATGTGGGTCTGTCGTTTACCAAGACTGCAAATTGTTTAATGCTACATCGGGACCCGATTTTTCTAAACTATATAATATGATTTGATTTGATCCGTATACAAGTAGGCCTTTATAATTTAGTCACAAGCTGTCCATTCGCGGAATACTGTAAAACAATTGGCTGTCACACTTTGCGCTTTATTTATCGATATCCTAAATTTCTTGATTACTTTCCGCTACAGAAATTAAAGCAGCATCGGGTGAAATGACAACGGCTTTTTACCGCGTTCACGTGCCTAAAACTATACAGGAAAACTCAGGAAAACACTTCCTACAATTTAAAAGGGAATTTCGATACTGCATCATTATTCCTTCGGTTAGGACTATCCTGCCAATTGACGAATTTACTTTAACGCGCAAACAAACTGTCATATTTGCATAACCTTAATCGAAACAAGACTTATTTCTTAATTAACACATGTATTCGACATAAAGTGAAGAAAAGTTTTATTTGAGATTTTACAATCTGTAATAACGTTATTTATATAACATACGATAAAATTTCAAATAAAACGTTTGTGTTTTTACTTTATGTCCAATATATGTGGTATTTAATTTATTGATCGACTTTATCACCAGATCGACCCGGGATGTTACACATGTGGGCATAATTTCTTGTTTGGGTTTGAATCCGACACGGCTCCTCCCATGCAGTTATAAATGAATAGATTGGAATATTCTATTATTAATGCCTACACGTTACTTAGAGGTGAAAGGCGTCATATTATTTGTTCTATACTATACAATCAGCTAAAAATCTGATTACGTGTATCGGTTAGCAACTGCGTGGAGATTGCCAAAGCGCATAATCGGTAATGGACCAACAAAATGAAAATATAATTGGCTACAACTTCCGAAGAATTCATGTGCGATTTAGGCATATTACATGTAGTTTTATTAAGACCTAAAGATAATTACGAAGCGATTTCGAAGTAGACAAAATACGCTTGATGTCGGTTTAACCAATCAACGATCAGAATATTCGTTACGTGGTTGCCAAGCAGGTAATTGACTTCATTTTCAATGCAAACTAATTTGAAATGATTGCTTAAATATTTTAAATGAGAGGATACTTGGGTTCAAATATTCGATTGATATGTGCAGAATGACATCAGATATGTCGATACATGCAGAATTTTTTTTACAAAGTGTCGGTTTTTTTTTATCGATAAATATTGATTTAGAAATCGAGGGGTCTATTTTTCTCCAGTAGTAAAGCGTGGCATCGATTCGGTGCTCTCCATGAGTTTTTGTTCTCGTCTGATTTATAAGTTTATCCTAGAATTGTGTATCAGGTTTGTAAATTATAGCTTTTTTACTCGATCGATTTGAGTTGCAATTTTCGGAGTAATATTCAGCCGTTTTTTTAATTATGGTCGTTAAAATTAATGATGTGTATTCGAAATAGTGAATTCCCTTGTAACGTATTATATCAAAAGCGATGGGTTTGTTAAAGTGGTATGCTCGTTTTTAATTCGGATTTTTAAAATATATTTCACTCGTTTTTAACGACACACACCCTATATGGGCTGGAGTTTATAATTGTGTGTTTTCAGCAGCGGTTTAGAATCGTTCAGTTCAGTGCTTGGTGCATGTACTTCTCTACTTACTTGATTCGGAATATTCAACTAGTCTACGGATCGTTCATGTCAGACAATCTCCGGAGTCAATTTGTTCATAAACCTCTGGAAACGTGCAATGTTAACGCTGTGGGCACAGGTTAATTCTATGGTTAACGCTATGGCTGAAGCAATATTAAGTGTGTGCACATATACGGAAATACCCGGTATACCCGAGATGAAAGCCAGTCGTTGTGTTGGTGATCGCCATTAATTCAGATCGGGAACAACGGATATAAGACGGCAACATTTATCGGCAGTGGGTGTGTTATTTCGTGTGCTGATACGCGTATGGTGTGTAACAGTGTGTAATCCTGTTTTAATTTTTATGTCAAGACAGACAAGTTCATATGCTCATTCCGAGTACCAGGGTACACGTGTAAACCAGATGATTGTTTACGTTTAAGGCGACACGTGTTCAGGAATGTGGCTAGAGTGTCTCCGCTGGGGGAATGTCCACCTTGCGAAATTCCAACTGCACCCACCCTCTTGAATCAGAATCAGACCAAACACAAGTTTTTGCATAATTCCATTTGCACCTCAGTGCCCAGGTCTAATATCCTATATATTCATGAACCATGGTTCTATATTCCGGATATGAGAACATTCAGATATTTAAACCTTTAAAAATGCATAAATCCTAACATCTAGTGGTCTAACTCCAGACAAATGCACAGGCTAGGGACAAGAGACCAGGACACACCGGGATGACTGATTGTTCGGCCCGGTGTGAGAAAATTTTGAAAACTATACAAGAAAATCGCAAATCCTAGCATCTGGACTGGTCTCAACTGAAGCTTTCCTATATATAGTGCACGTTGGAAATTTCAAACCTCATACCCCCCCCCCTCAGGTTGGAAAATTCTCCAACTGATGACCATTTCAGTCCACACGTTTGACCAAATGTAGTAAAATATTGTTTTGTTAAACTAATTAGCAGTTTTGTATTGGCCACGGGGAGGCACAATGACACACCTGGCCGACCGTGGTTCGGCCGGGTGTGGGAAAAGTTTGAAACCTGAACAAGAAAATCGCAAAATCCTAGCATCTAGACTAGCCACAAGCCTTTCTAGAGTTGGAAATTTCAAACCTGACACCCCCACTCAAGTTGGAAAATTTCCAACTGATGACAATTCCAATGATAATGTTGACCAAATGTATGACAATATTGTTTTCTTAAATTAACTTAAATTGTTGGTGTGAAACTACTGTTTTGGCAGGTATGAAATTTCCAACTGTTGAAAAATTTGACCAAAGTTGGGGGTGAGACACCCCCCAAACCCCCTGTCGCCACGTCTCTGCACGTGTTAAACACTTCCAGATCGAAGAAGGACTCGGAATTACTGAATTTAGCAACGACATTCGCTTGCCGTTCAAACCGCATTGACAAAGATTAAAAAGTGACAATTGTTGGCGACTATGATGCCGCGTCTGGTATCGATGTGATACATTATGGGTAATAATTGGAGACTTTGGTGAGACACAGTTGATGTTGTAACTGAATCATACGGGTCGCTTGCAATCGGATGTATTGATATAATGCATTACCACAAGGGAGTTCACTATTTTGAATAACTCATTACTTGTCGGTCATAATTCACAAACGCCTGAACCGATTCATAAAATAGCAACGTAAATCGATCGAGTAAAGGCTATATTTTACAAAACTGGTACACAATTCTAGGATGAAATATTGGGAACTTATAAAACAGACGATGAACCAAAAATCACGGAGAGCACCGACTCGATGCCCATGCTTTACTTCTGAGAAAAATAGACTCCTCGAATTCAAACTCAATATTCATCAATAAAAAACCGAAATTTTGTACAATAATGTCTACATGTATCTAATCTAATCTACATATCTAATGTGGCTTCTTTTATCGGGGGTCAATACTATGAAGCGTTTTCTTTGTAAGAATCTACAATTGTTTGTAAGAAATAACAATTTATCATTCCGCTAATACTATGAACCTACGATTACAAACATAAATCACAAATAGTACGTGTTCTTTGTATTTACAAATATCTCCCAATCACAAAGAATGTTCGAGTACTATGAAAGTTAATTAAAAGTTATAACGTTAAGGGCGCGTACACATGGCCAGCAAGAAAATATCAGGTATGCCCCATGTGACTTACTTGACCAATGAAATAAATAATACCGGAAAATATCAGACGAAGGCAGCGCGCTGATATTTTATCGCCAATTGGTGATACGTGTTCACCTTGATAGGTGGCCATCGGTATCCGTTAACTAACGCTCGAGTTATGATCCATCAATAGTATCTTCTGTTTCAACATACTACGTATTTCCATGTTATATTGGTTGTCAGAACCGCTGATCTATTATATATATACATGTATATACGTGTGTGCACAGACGTGGCGACAGGGTGGTGTCGTTGGGGGTGTCTCACCCCCCAACTTTGGTCAAATTTTTCAACAGATGGAAATTTCATACCTGCCAAAACATAAGTTGGAAATTTCACACCAACAATAGTTTGAAAATGTTCTTGTAGTTTGATTTCCCAAAAATTTCTTGGGGGGAATTAATTGTTTTTGGACCAATATTTGCATATTTCCCTATTTTTGGTAAAAAAAATATGGTCTGAAATGGTTATCAGTTGGAAACTTTCCAACCTCAGGGGGGTTGACAGGTTGGAAATTTCCAACACTTGGAAAGCTTGTGTCCTGGTCCCTCCCCCGTGGCCAGTCAAAAGTAAAAAACTACTAGTTAATTTAAGAAAACAATATTGTCATACATTTGGTCAACATTATTATTGGAATTGTCATCAGTTGTACATTTTCCAACCTAAGTGGGGTGTCAGGTTTGAAATTTCCAACTCTAGGAATGCTTGAGGATAGTCTAGATGGTAGGATTTTGCTATTTTCTTGTTAAGATTACAAAATGTTCGCACACCGGGCCGAACCATGGTCTAATATTAGGTCTAAGAGCTCTGAGGTGCAAGGGGGTGCAAATGGAATTATGGAAAACTTGTGTTTGGTCTGATTCTGATTCAAGGGGGGGGGGGTGCAGTTGGAATTTCCCAAGGTGGACACCCCCCTAACGGAAACCCTCCCTCTAGCCACGTTCCTATGTGTATGGGGATGCTTTATATTTGGTACCTCACATGCCATGATTTAGTTGTTTTACTTTAATTTGGACTGTATGTACGTTTCGAATAAGAAATTGTTGGCGGCTCCTCGCTCTTCTCGCATGTGGGATGTGGCCCAGGGCCGAACCAACCAACGTCTGTTTAGATGTCCTTTCGTGTGTTCATGAAGAACACACATCCCTACTCCGACGACGAGTGTGCGTTCCTTTCTCGTTAAAATAGGTGGCATTTACAATTTTCCATAACACTTTATAACTCTATGAATATTCGATATGGACTATAGGTTGTTTGTCCGCAGTAATTCACTTCAACAAACACGACTAACGCTAGTCACATTGAGCTCAATCGACGCCATATAATCCGACGCTTTCTCAAGGGCGTAATCTTTGCAGCAAGAAAATATCAGAGTACAATTGTACCTGATATTTTCTTGCAGATATTTTCTTGCAGCTTCATGTGTACGCGCCCTAAGGAATGTGATTAGAAGGTCTTCGTATTGTGTGTCCAACATAATCAGTTTTCGCACCCTTAACCCGGATAATATAATACCCATCTATGATACGCAGGGACGTGGCGACAAGGGGTCGATTCACCCCCTTGTGAAAATGTTTTGTCAGCTGGAAATCTCATGTACAACCCACAGGGACGTCGCGACAAGGGGGTTGGGTTATGTTTCTCGCTCCAAACATTTTATCAACACGTTCAACAGTTGGAAATTTAATACCTGAAACAACATGAATTGGAAATTTTACAACAATAGGTTGAACTTGTTCTCTTATTTTGTTTTTCCAACAATTTATTAGAGGGTGTGTTTGTTTTGGACCAACATTTGCATATTTAGCTCCTTTGGTAAAAAGTTTGGATTGAAATGGCCTATATTTAGAAAGTGTCAAACCTCAGGGGGTGTCAGCTTGGATGTGAGGTAGCAGTATGTGTTCCTTGTAACTACTAAAATTACCCCATTTATTGAAAGTTACAACGTTAAGGAACTTGTCTAGAAGGTCAATATAGGGTGTCAAACATAAATGGTTGATTTTCACACCCTTAAATCGGACCATATAACCATCTGATTCGCAGGGATTTAGCGACCCCCTTATGAAATTGCTTTATCAATGGAAATCTCATAAACAGGGACATGGCGATAGTGGTCTTGGGAACACGATGCCTGGCACATTACAGCTGTTCAGAATAGGAAGGGCGAGTCGCCGCCAAATCCTATGAGTCACAACGTCTCTGACAAACGTTGGTGATTGATATAAATAGTGAGTGATACTTGCGGATTATAGCCAACATTAGCATGTAACATGTACTTACCATAATCAACGATATCTCCAAGAATGTTAACGGTGAGTGAAGTTTGTCCGATTTATTTCTACGCCGGTATATATATTCTGTATTTAGCTGTTTTGAACTGTCCATTTACAATGGCGTATTCTTCCGATGACGATATAGATTTAGCAGTAGAATTTATAGGCATTTTTTTATTCAAAGGGTGCATATTGAAATTATAGGATGGACACCCCATCACCAAACGGAGCCCATATAGCCACATTCCTATCTCGATATATTATAAGATATCGGAGCAGCTTGAAATTATAAAATTACCACCCCCCCTATAACCGAGAGCCTTAGCACGTCCCTGCTTCGATACTGTGATGGACACCCCCTGATAAAATGGGGCCACGTTCCTGTCTCGATGTGTTATGAGTAGCGGATCAGTTTGAAATCATATGATGGGCACAATATATACAAGAAAACCATAGTCAGAAATGGTAACGCCACCAAGATCATATTATTAACCATAAATATAAATTATAATATAATTATAATATAAACTAGCTTTCAAATTTCATGTGGGAAATTTGCATACTTCCATATATTAAGTTTTCCCGTTTCTCGTGTTATACATTACATTCTTCAAACTGTCTTCTTTATTACACTAGCTGTTGGGCCCTACTTCGCCCGGGCTGTTTCCCATCTGATTTCCGGCGAAAGGCGCGATTTGACCTTGAATTGACTATTTTGAAAGTCAAGGTCAGGTCAGGGTCATAATTTGACCCGTCAAAAACACACCCCCCCCCCCCCGGAGAAAAGTACCCCTAGGTATCAAATTTCGTCCGTTTTACTCGACTTGACCTTTAATTGACAATTTTGAAGGTCAAGGTCAGGTCGGAGTCATGATTTGACCCGTCCAAAACACTCCCCCGATAAAAGTATCCATAGGTAGCAAATTTCGTCAAAATCCATCCGTTTTACCCGATTTGACGTTTGATTGACCATATTGAAGGTCAAGGTCACGCCGGGGTCACGATTTGACCCGTTCAAAACACTCCCCGGACAAAAGTAACCCTAGGTATCAAATTTCGTCGAAATCCGTCCGTTTACCCAAATTGACCTTGCAGTGACTGTTTTAAAGGTCAATGTCATGTCGGGGTCACGATTTGACCCGTCCAAAACACTCCCCGGACAAAGGTATCCCTAGGTATCAAATTTCGTCGAAATTCGTCCGTTTTACCCAATTTGACCTTGGATTGACCATTTTGAAGGTCAAGGTCAGGATCACGATTTGATCCGTTCAAAAACACTTCCCGGACACAAGAACCACTAAGTATCAAATTACGTCGAATTCTATGGAAAGCCGAAGGGGACATGCTAGTTGCTAATTGCTAGTTATACGACGCACGACTTGACGCGGTTTTTAAAGGTGTTTCAGGGTGTTTCAAACTAGGAGATAGAAGTATTCTGCGTTTCAAATGGTGATGAATTATAGTATTTTATTCAAATTTTATGGCATAAATTGTTATTAAAACCGTATATACTATAAAAAAAATCGATGACTCGAAAATTAAGTGGGCCTTTAAACAAAGTCACAATTGCAGTTAGGATCATACTCGTCTATTCAGCGATATTCTGCTGCGCAGTTTGTTATAGCCTCCAGTATTCATTAAGCGTTATAGCCCCACTGTTATAATCCGCCTTTAGCTTGCGTATTCTTACCTCTGAGATTATTGAGATATTACGTCACACGTAATGACATTAAATCTCATGGAAACATAGCAATTGTGTGGGCTGCGTGGCGTGAATGTGTAACGAGAAATAAGGTCATACGTAAAACAAAATCACATTTAATGTTTTAAGTTATTTCCTTCATAAAAAGAATCTTCGTGATAATGAACCCTCTCAATACTTTAGAATATAGAATTAACCTTAAAATAACAAAAACCTTCGGCATAGAGAACCTTCGGAATAGCGAACCTTCGGAATAGTGAACCTTCGGAGTAGCGAACATTCAGAGAACCTTCGGAATAGTGGACATTCGGGATAGCGAACCTTCGGAATAGAGACATGCCCCCCCCCCCAATATTCATATTATATGCCCAGAGTTCAAAGGTATGGGCCCATAAATTTCTAAATTTGGCCCTTAAAATATTGAACCCCAAATTGGAGCCCGCACAGAACAGAACTTAAGTCAACTGTACCTGTGTCATGTCCCAATGCAGGAGGGTCCATATATACCGCAACATTCATATTATATGCCAAGAATTCAAAGGTATGACATTAAATCTCAAGAAAACCCGCGAGAACAAAACAAAATCACATTTAATGTTTTAAGTTATTTCCTTCATAAAAAGAATCTTCGTGACAATGAACCCTCTCAATACTTTAGAATATAGAATTAACCTTAAAATAACAAAAACCTTCGGAATAGAGAACCTTCGGAATAGCGAACCTTCGGAATAGTGAACCTTCGAAATAGCAAATATTCAGAATAGAGAACCTTCGGAATAGTGGACTTTCTGGATAGCGAACCTTCGAAATAGAGACATGTCCCCCAATTACACCGGTGGCGTAAACACATGTGCTAATCTGTGTCGGACTATCGTGACTATATCGGTACGGTTTACTCAAGTACAAGAATACATAATCACCCATAATGCATTCGCCCATTGGTCCACACGTAAATAAAATTACCAAAACATCTTACACCTGTGGCGTAAATAATGTTATACCATCAAAATAATATTTTGTTTTCACAAACTGAATGATTGTAATTTGTGAAAACAATGATACCAAATTGGTTGTAGTACTCGATATTACACTGACTTGTACTTACATACACACTCTACAAACGAACAGTTTATTAGTTAACTTTGCGGAGACAAGTGGTCATCAACTTAGCAATCCGTGTACCGATTGGATAGCTCTGATAAGCTATCACCTCTCAACTTATGATTGGTTAATTCTTTTGTAACTTTGGCTTGCCGTGATTCAATATATTGTGAATCACTTACAGGTAACGTTTTGCCCGTAAGCAATCTACAATAATCAACAGCAGATCTTTGTGAAATTTGCGAGATTTTGTTAGCTCATCGTTTCATAGTACCGGCGATATCACTAATCACAAAATAATAGCAAGCATTGTAACTTTCCCATAGAAATTGTTGTCAGTTATTTTAGCTCTATATACATGTCCGTGTAATTTGAACTGGTGTTCAGATAACACTGATAACGGGTGAATGGGAGCAGAGTGGTGAGTTAGTTTTTTCTACGTTTTAGGGGTTTCACCCCTCGCCAAGTCTAAGGTATTACAATAATACGGCTAAATTTTCCCTGTACTATGAAACCACTGTGATAGTTAACACAAATTTGTAATTACAAATTAATAAATACTATTTGTATTTACAGGTATATAAATTGTTCATAGTATTGACCCCAGGGCGCACATCGTTAATTTATGCTCAGATAATCATCGTCACAGTTTCCTGAGACAACGCGGTAGAGGTGAAGTAAACGTAAATAGGGACCGTTTTTTTTCTTTGTTTTATGCTTCAGTCTGAACGGGACCCGTTTATCTCTTTGTGACGATACTTTATATCATTGCAATTCCTGAGGTATAATACAGGCCGGTAATCCGGTAAGAGTTTGTCATATTTTGATCGCCGGAAGATGTTGAAAAAAGCGAATAATACGCTGAAGTGTAAACGTGCATTTTATCAGCGGCAGTTGACAACTATCACGTACAGGCTTACCTAACATTAGATAATCCATTGGTATCCATGAGGAATTTCCAAACTGCGCTCAGCTAACTGGAAGAAAGATCGTTCTTTCTGCCATAATTTGGCACCCATCAAACAGAATCACCGAACAATAACAAAAGGTCAGGAGTAATCAATAAAACTTTGCATAACAATAACCGAATTATGTTTCAATTATGTGCACTTACCAAGAGCCCGCTCTAATAGTCTGAGTTCCATCGAGGCAACAAATCTGCTGAATAAAATCATCAATTCAATTCGACATTTTATTCATCAGCTAAAAGCATGGTGAAGTGTTTCTATCAATCTGTTGGTATTTAGTGGAATACTCTACTTATATATATTGAGGGCGAATGAAATCCCGCAGGAATAAATGCGGTTTTATTCCAATTATTCCCAGCATACATATCTGCGAAATCTTTTATACAATTTTAATTTCCGGCGCTATGCATGCGTATCTATATGGAGACATGATGTGTTGTTATGCTTTATTCTTTGTGTGAAACGAATTCACAGCTACGAAGAGCGTATAGGTGTATACATGGTGGTATATATACGGTGCACGTATACGTGGCATCTACAATGTGCTGAATGTAATATCATACTGGAAGCGACAAGGGACCAGAAGTCAGAACATGGCGACTATGCTACATGCACAATTGTTTTTTGGGATCCTCATATTGATTTAAATTTCTGTTTTCTTTGATTCCCATTCCCAATTAGGAGATAAATTTACTCTGTTGAGATGGATATATTCATGAATTCGAGCATGGAAAAAGATTGCCCGCGAGTTCACAAACTGTTTTCATACTCGAATATCCAACGAAACAGGGTACGTTTATCTACATTGTAATTCAATCCACCACAAAACATTACAGACACTGTATGAAAAGCAAGTTTATCAGCATTACTGCTACGAAAAGAGATAGCCTTATTATGGTGATAAAATCTCTGGGTACGTCTTGTTAGTCGTAGCTATAGTAAACAACTCGGTTGTACTCGATTACGCGAATCGTGGGGCCTGGTGTATTCGAATCCGTGTTCTTCTATGTTCGCGAACAGTAGACCACTAATATGTGACATGAGTGTCATAATTAGTATGCACTAGAACATGTCAGGAACACAGCAAGAATGTGCTCTCTCGTGTCTAGATTCTCCCTCCCCAAATTCGGAGAGTGAGAATCCTGACAAACGAACACGGTGCGAATCCATTCATTACGCTGGGCTACAATGGGTAAATTACCCTGGGCAAAAGTGAAATGGAATGGTTTTGGTGATCGGAGTAATCTAAAACAGAATAGTTACAACTGCAAACAAAATATAATTTTTTATTGAGGAAATTTGACAAAACTCACATTGGGCGTGTCGAACAGACGAAGACTTAAGTAAATTAGCAAAAATATATGATATTCACAATGAAACTAACTAGAATTTTGACTTTTATCGAACAAGCAAAAACCTAAATTTAGAACCAATATCTCAATACCTTTGTAAATAGCGGAATGTTTCCATTGCAAAGCCACTGGAAGGAGCTCGTGAACATGAATATTAATACCCCTAACGCAACAGCTACTGCCAACTTAACGAATGCACATCTGACTTTTTTCCGCACGGTAAAGCCTTGTCCAAACTCAGTATGGAGAGGTTGTTTGATCGCTAGAGAAAAACCCAAAATATTGGCGAAATCTCTTTGCATGGCAAACATCCTCTGCAAAACTACATATGACAACGCTGCAGTGTGCAAACACTGCCACTCCTCGTATTCATACCTGATGTCACATATGTTCCTTCACTGCTTCTCCCCTCACATTCAGGAACTGAGAAACGCCTTCTGGTACAAAATTCTAAACAAACACGGAGTGCAAGTATACACATTGCTAGACAATCTCACACCAGAAGCATTTCTCGCATATGCAGCCGGTAGCACCAGTCACCCAATTATGACGCAATTATGTGACGAGGAAATTATGTTCATGGACTGCCTCACATTTATAGGTATTTTGTGCTTAATTGACACATCCATGTATGATTAATAGCATATAACATTCATGTGCACTCTTTCTGTATATAATTATTGTTTGTACATCACTGGTCATGCCATTGACGGTGCAACTCACTCATGTATATATATATATTATCTTCATGTGTTGGAGGAATAAACATTATCTCTCTCTCGAATTCGGAGAGTGAGAATCCTGACAAACGAACACGGTGCTATTCCATTCATTACGCTGGGCTACAATGTGTAAATTACCATGGGCAAAAGTGAAATGGAATGGTTTTTGGTGATCGGAGTAATCTAAAACAGAATAGTACAACTGCAAACAAAATATAATTTTTTATTGAGGAAATTTGACAAAACTCACATTGGGCGTGTCGAACAGACGACGACTTAAAGGCACATGAGGCCTTAGTTGTTCTGATCACCGTAAACAGAAAAACATTAAAACGCATACAGTTTCGTTCATATATACCATGACCATCACGTAAACAGCATGTTATCATAAAGACATACTATGTTTTACCTAAGCAAGAGCCAGATTGTGTTGCAGATGACAGCACAATGCTACTGGCTAATCACACACAAATGGATGTGGTAGCCCAGTGGGTAGAGTGTCGGACTTGTATGGTGTTAATGCACCGGCGTGAGTTCGCGCCTCGCTCGGTGGACTATTGTCTCCACAACAGTGGCTTGGCCGAATTGAGCGGTGTGTGTGTGCTATATATAGCCACACGCTGTTTCAAATCTCGCGCCAGGTCACTTGTACTGTGCTCGCTTCGTCGTACCTGGACGAGAAATAGGTACCTGGTTGTTGGGTATCCGTAAGCCGCTCTAGTGAAGCGCCTGTAAAATGGCAGCAGGCACAAGACTCGGCATTACTCATAAAAAACAGCTGGGGTAATAATGTAAGCGCTTAGATCTACACCAGGGATTAAGCGCTATATAAATGATATGATTATTATAAATGGCACAAACGCTCTTTATTACTTCTATATAAGGAATTCACCAACAAAGAACGCTCTTTATGTTTACCATCATAATATAAACAAACACCAGAAAAGTTACTTTTTATGCTTTTGTTTACATAACAATGGTCAAACATTTGACAATAACATACTGTTTATGCGATATTTCTTATGTGTATACGGACAAAGTCTGTCTACATTTTTATGTTCTTTCTGTTTGTGGCGGTTTTCGACGGGTGGAAATATTTTCACAGGATACCCACCGCCAAGGCCAACCGTACAAAAATATATGATATTCACAATGAAACTAACTAGAATTTTGACTTTTATCGAACAAGCAAAAACCTAAATTTAGAACAACCTTGACATTAAGTATCTAAAACTTTGGATAAATAATTTTTTAACTGTCATCCAATTGAATTATGTGTTTCAGAATTGTATATTATATAATCATGACAAATCATAAAAAATAAAATTCATTTAATCCATTACATAAATATTTTCCATGTGCGTTCTCGGTTGACAACCGATCTTGAATATTCATGATTCCATTTATGGAATTCATAAATATTACAAGACTCCATATATGGAATCATGAATATTCAAAAGTTCCATATA
This sequence comes from Siphonodentalium dalli, assembly GCA_032622095.1. Lineage (NCBI taxonomy): Eukaryota > Metazoa > Mollusca > Scaphopoda > Gadilida > Siphonodentaliidae > Siphonodentalium > Siphonodentalium dalli. The sequence goes on along the minus strand of CP136062.1, from coordinate 129,670,631 downwards.
TGGAATGCACCTCCAGAACTTTGACATGTAGCACTTAAACCGCGGAACGGGGGGGGGGGGGCTGGATGAATCCAATATGGCCTCGCCTCAGTGATCGCGCTTATAAATTTAAAATCGTGTGGAACTTTTGAATATTCATGATTCCTTTTATGGAATTCATGAATATTAAAGAGCTCCATATATGGAATCATGAATATTCAAAAGTTCCATATATGGAATGCACCTCCAGAACCTTGACCTGTAGTACTTAAACCGCGTATCGGGGGGGGGTGGATGAGTCTAATATGGTCGCAACTAAGTGATCTCACTTATATAGTGCTGCGTGCAGGGTGTAAACATCCAGCCGGGTTATAGAATTTATTAGGAAAAGGCTAAATAAATATAAGAAATTAATGTAATTCGAGTGTGTTTTATTGGGGGGTATCTCGCTGTGGCGGTCGAGACACATTTTGTGTGAACCGCTTCACGCTTATCACAATGTGCCCAACAGCCACAGCTACCCTTCAATAAAACACACTCAAACTACATTAATTGTTTAAATAACCAGCTGTTCCCCCAGTTATAACAAGAGTAATTGAGACTAGAATGCCACATTTCTAAGAATGTTATCTCAAATAGATTCTGACCAAAACATTACCAAAGCATTATTGAAGACTAGTTATATTTATATATAAAAGTGTAGGATATGTCTATATGTCTGTCTGTCCGTCTGTCTGAGTTTTCTCCCAGACTGCTGGTCCGATTTCAACCAAATTTAGTGTGGTGACTCGGTGTACCCTGGTGGTGGTTATGAGGGGATTATAATGGCGTTAGTTTTTCAAAATGTTGATTAAAACAAATTTAATTAAATCAATAAAAAAAAACAGAAAAACAAATAAGCTCACTATGGGCCTACCAGATATATGCTCTTTATATGTATTTAGGCTCCAGAAGGGAGCCTGTTTCAGCTAGTCTCATATAATAGGAAATGTTCAGATAATATGTTCAACAAACGACCATTTGTTGAATTTGTTATCTGAACATTTCCCTCAATAAATAGGGCTCTTTTATATATCTGTCAATTGCTTATGTCGCATTAAAATCCCTCCAAATCAATAATAGACCATTCCGATGTACACTTTTTCACTGACTGTGAGAATCTATTTAGTATAGAAAGGGTTAAAGATGTATTCAGTGTTCCATGCCATTTTTTATGAAACATATTTTACTTAAACGGACATGGTTCATTCGATCTTCCAAATTTTGTCTACGTGATTAGGAAGGAGGTATAAGTATTTTTAGGACCTCAATGCGTCTTTGTTGGGACATATATAGTCCAGTGCATATATGGTTTCACCTCAAAATAATTGCAACACAAAGTTTCTCAGTGGGAATAAGTACTTTAACCCATCACAAATAATATACTAAAAATCAACAAGACTCAATAAATGCGAAATTGATGAATTTTGTGAAATAAATTTGTAAAAATTTGGTAAAATACTCATTTTATAGCTTTTTAAGGATGTTTATAAAAAACTTCCTTTCACATATCCTTCCATTTATATATACATTTTGTAGAGTGCACAACCCTGATTACAGAACAGAAAACCTTTCCTAGATACGTTCAGTATTTTTTGAGTTATGTGCCTCCAAAATTTGGAGTTTGTCTAATTTCGGAGGCTCAATTTCTCAAAATGAGTTAAAATCCATTTTTTATGGTCTTGTATTTTAAAAAATAAAGGAAAATGAAGGGATTCCTTGTTATTTTAGTCATTTCCTCTCTAGGTTGTGCACAAAATATGATTTCTTTATGCATCTATGATTGAGAGGACAAAAATATTCTTAAACAAAATGTGTGTTCCACCATTGTATGGACAGCCAAATTTGCCTGTGGTCCCGAACCGGCGTGATGAAATAGCATATTTGATGTCATACAAATCAATAATTATATATGCATATTCCCTGTATTTCTCACAATCACTTAAGTATACATCGTTAAACACATTGTAAAGGAATTTCCCAAATCATGGCGTTGAAAATTAAATTATGGCCCTATTAATCTTTAGAATTGACTCATCTAAAAATGCCATTTTGGGGCGTTTTTTGTTCATTTTTAAAGGTTTTTGTGTATAAATTGTAAAAACAATGTATGTTTAATGTGCAAAATCATTTGAACTTTCCTCCAGAAACACTTTATTTTTGAAATAAATGCCTTATGTTGGATATGTCAATGAATGTCACTGAATTTCACTAATTTTTCTGGAATCTGATGCCAAATTTGAATATCTGAAAAATGGAGTAGGGGAAACCATATTGACAAAATCTAGAAAATATGGACCTTGATGCATAAAACTTTAACATCACCAGCTCCTACAAACCTTATTCTTTCATACAGAGTAAACTGCTTCCTGTTTTGATGTTTATAACTCAATGGCGAATCATTATTTCGGGCTGGTTCTATATAACATGCTGATAAAAGTTATAAATAAACATCTAAATAAGGATTAACTGTCATGTGGACTGTTTTTATGGAGATGCAACCGTGAGGTAAGAGGACATAACTTGTCTAAAACCCGAAGGGTTTCACTTACAAGTTATGACCACTTACCTCACGGTTACATCTCCATAAAAATAGTCCACATGACAGTTAATCCTTATATTTATATACATTTAGCGAAAAAGCCACTTTTGTAAATGTATTTAAATCGAAAAGTGTATCGTGACAAGATCAGCCCAAAATACCCAATAGCACCCTTGGCAAAAGTTAACAGGAACAATTTCTCTTCATATTGAAACCCGATGATGTATTAAGTCAATCCTGCGCGAGTCCAAATGCGCCCAAAACATTACGCGTTCGTCTTTCCAAACCCAATGACGTATCGATGGTGTTATGAGATTGGTGTTATGAGGCGTTGCGAATTCACCGAGAAATAACTGCAACTAGACACGTGGGCGCCGACCAATCAGAATGCTGGATTTAGTGATGACAACACTTAGTGTGTAAATATTAATTATTAAAGTACTAAACTGTTTACCATGCAAGAATAATCTGCACAAACTGGAATAAAACAACCCTTTGTCTCCAATGACTAGAATATGGTGACAAGATCATAGCCTTTGTGATTTCACCTACCCCATTATCAACATTCAAATTTGGAGTCAGTTTCTTGAAAAATATGTGAAATCCAGTGACTGTTGATTGGCATAACCAATGTAATCATATTTTTACCAACACTAAGTGTTTTAGGAGGAACGTTCAAATGATTTTACACATTAAACACTAATTGTATTCATTGTTGTTCACTATTTGTGCACACAAAAAACTTTAAAATGGACAAAAACACCACAAAACAGTCCAAAATGGCATTTTTGGAAAAGAGTCAATACAAAGGATTCATAGGGCCATAAGTTGATTATGGCAAATATGTGTTTAGCAATTCCAGCACAGTGTATTTAACCTAGTATACGTAAGAGGTTATGAGAAATACAGGGTATATGGATATAAATTTATTGAGTTGTATGACCTCAAATATGGTATTTCATCACACCAGTTATGTGTCCATACAATGGAACACACATTTTGTTTAAGAATAGTTTTGTCTTCTCGATCATAGATGCATAAAGAAATCATTTTTTGTGCACAATATAGTAAGGCAACTAATACAACAGTATGATATCCCTTCATTGTTCTCTAGTTTTTAAAATACTAGACCCTAAAATATGGATTTTAGCTAATTCTTCATAAATTGAGGCTCCGAAATTAGACAAACTCCCAATTTTGGAGGCACATAACTCGAAAAATTCTCAACGTATCTGGAAAATGTTTTCTGTTCTGTAATCAGGATTATGTACTCAACAAAATTGATATATAAATGGAAGCACATGTGAAAAGAAGTTTTTTATAAACATCCTTGAAAAGCTATAAAATTTTACCAAATTTGATTTTTAGTATGTTGTTTATAATTGGTTAATAGACTTATTCCTGCTAAGAAACATTGTGTTGCAATTAGTTTGAGGTTTGGCACTTTATTCTCATAAATGCACTGGACTAATAGGCAGGAAGATCCTTATGAACATGGGAGGGAAAGATGTTATGAGTTATGTATTCAAGCGAACATCCCAAGCAATAATAATGAGTGCTCTGTCTCTCAAGATCGACAACGACGTTGAACACATCGACCCACAACTCTTGTTTCAGAGGCTTATCACTGTTGCCAAAGCGCCGACCACAGGTGATGTAACCTGCTGTGTCAAACCTTTAGGTAGAAAAGGATTTCATTTACATACACTATCACCAGGTGCAGTGTTGGAAGGGCTTAAATTGGAACCAACTGATTGGGGATGGCAGGTTAAGGATGGGCGGCTTAATCCTATCAAATGTGAGGAACCACCAGCTCCAAAGGAACTACTGAACATCATTCGTTGTAAATATAAAACGGACTGCAAAAGCAATAGGTGCACATGCCTTATCAGAAAATCAGAACGTTCTATCCAGACTTATTATTTTTTCAAAATTCTATATTTTTTTAATGAATTTCTATTTTTGTTCTATTTTTTCACTATTTTGCCACAATATATGGACAACTTAGTGTCATTGATACCACAACCTGGCCCAAAATTGATGGAAAATCCCATATATAACTGACTGACAACAGTCCAAGTCCAACTATGGCAATTTTCTAATGCATAAATATGTAATGTGAAATTCCATTTTTCTCTGATTTCTTGCCATTTTTACATCTTTTCACCCTAAAATATTTTGATTATTTTGATTATTTGCTTGTAGTAACAACATGAAAAAAACCCACAATTGTGGATATAACTATATAACAATAGTTCCAAGCCCAGTTATGACAATTTTACAACTGCATCAAGAGTTATTGTAGACTTCCATTTTTCACTGAATTTTGGCAAATTGTTCAACTTTTTTACCCAAATTTCGAAAATTTAATCAATATTTATAGAATAAAATGATACAAAATCTTGGATACAATTGTACCACAGTTTATCATTGTGAAAATATAACAATTGTATGTTTACATCCAGAGTTATTAACAAAAAATGTTAATCTCCATTTTTCACCAATTTTTCATCATTTTCGCCACTTTTTGCCTCAAAAAGGCCATTTCGCATGTTCAGATTTTTGTTGATTTTTAGCTGAGTATACTCTATGATGCTCCCAACCAAAATAAAACAAAATCTTTTGTGTTGCAATTATTTTGAGGTTCACCCCTATTTTCTCATAAATGCACTGGACTAATAGTGCCGGTAGAAAGGTAGTTTAAGTAATTGTCGACCTAGTCCGATGCCGGGAACATTTCAAAAGCGAATATTATTAGGTATATATTGGAGCGCAAATCGCCATGTGGCTTTAATAATATTCTGGTGTATAACATGACACGATTGCAGTTGGATCACAACTCTCCACCCGAAAGACACTATTTTTTTTTAAATGTTTATTGAAGAAATAGATATAACAGGAACATCAGACTAACAGATGCAATACACATACATTATAGTAAAGATACATTGAAACATTTAATATGCTTCCACTCAAAATTGTACACCCCCCAGTGATGTAGAACCTTACTTGGGCCATTCTCACACTGGTGATAGTAAGGAAAGCATACACGTACATGTAGCAGATATTAGATGTGATATAATTATTGTAAAGAGATTAATAGATTGTTATTCCGCTGGCGATTGGGTGACACAACGCTCATGCTTTTAAAGAAAGAAGTCATGTTATACAGTTATACAAAGAGTTTAGTTGGGCGCGTACAAATTCATGCTCGGGTAATTGATAATCGAATTGAGAAACGATTAATTAATGCAGACTGGAGCGCGATAGCTCGGGTTCTGGTCTTAATTGTGGTATTCACGGATTATAGATGTAAATAGTCAGTTTTTGTTGGGAAAATTATAAAGTCAATCAGTTTTCACGTTAATGACATTTTCTAAGGGTATAGTCATCACTTTGACCTTATTTGAACTTATGCCATATAGTTGCAATGGGCAATTGTCGGTGTTAAATAAGAATTTGTGTATTTTTGCTGTTACTGTAGGTCTGGAATCCGGAATACATATTTAAAGAACAAATTACAATAATATCACGTGACAGATGCACCGGTATCCGTGAATCCACGAAGTAGTAAACAATGTTTGGATATATTATCTTGTCTTCATATCGCCTGGATGTGAGAAAGCAGTATAAGTAAACCCAATATCCAACATATTACGCCCAATACAAATCCAGCCTGATAATATGACCTTGCCCTTCTTGCAACTCGTCTGGATCCGTAAAGATCACCTCTTATGAACCTTCTGTGAACCTGTTAAAAGACACATAATATAACGAGTGTGTAAATTTCTAGTAAGTAAATAACGCAAATAATTTGTGAGCGCGTGCATATGTTCTGCATTAGTGGCTAAACTCGTGTATGACGTTGCGTGTCACTTGTTATGAAGATACAATCGCCCGGTGTTTCGTGATGTCCGTAATCATTCAACCACACTGGCTACGACCATTTGACCGTCATGTGTCAACAAGAAAACTAAGATGCATGCATCAGATCGCCCGTGAACTATTTACCATAGAATTCTTGTAGCTATCGATTATACATTTTGGAATATCTGTCTGTATGTATGTATGTATGAATGCACGTATGTATGTGTTATAGACTCGCACACTGCTCGACCGATCCGACTCGGATTTGGTATTTAACGTGTCAACCTGACCTCGCTCATAGGCATGTTTCTGGACCTTGACCGATCCGACTAAAATTTGTGTGTAGGACTGACTACTTCGATCCCGGGAGCAATATGGACGGGTCCAATTTCACGTGCGACCATGTCATCGAACGTGCTGATATAGGCATGTTTCTGGACCAATTGAAAAATAGTTTGTCCAGATAAACCCACGGGAATGGTCAACGTCGCATTTTAGACAAGCTCTGAGCACTCATTCTCCACTCCCAATCATCAAAATCACCGCAAACGGCACATCGGGGGTTAAGGCAGGCACGATCTTTATATTGACCATATTTGGAGTTGTTAACAGACTAACGCTCTTTATTGTCATCGACGTTGCTAAACGCTCGGATGTGCCTACGAAACTGCGGACGAAAAACGCGAAATGCATTTATCTTGATTAAAAAGGCAGAATTAACTCATCGGAAAACAAAACATGCGTGTTGTGTGTTTCTTATGTCTGTCGTTCCTAGGAACGGGGAAATTTTTCAATCATACATCTTTTAGGGACGGGTACTGCGTGTTGTGTGAAAAAAAAAATGCGTGTTGTGTGATTCTTATGTCTGTCGTTCCTAGTAACGGGGGAATTTTTCATCGGGTCACTTTTTCCGCCCGATGTACCTTAAATCATACCTCTTTTAGGGACGGGTACTGCGTGTTGTGATTCTTATGTCTTCTTCACCTTGAAACGGGTACCCACAAATTATATGTGTGTGTCCTTTATAGACTCGAACCAATTGAGCTCAAACTTGCTACCTACGGGAAGTGTCATGGACGGGTTAAATTGTGACCCTGACCTTGACCTTGAAAAATGATCAATTCAAGGTCAAAATCGGGAAAAATGCACAATTAACTCATGTTATAAACAAAAACTGAATATTAACTCATTGAAAAACAAAAAAATTAATCAAAAAATTAATTATAAAAATTAACTAAAAAAATTAATTAAAAAAATTAAAAATTGTCATGTTTCTGACGAACGCCGCCAGTGGCGGGCTAACCTGCTAGTATTATATAGTTCTAGATTTAGTTACAAACTTTATACCTGTATATTGTACAAAGAAATGTTTGACAAATGTATCTATATCAATATTACCATAGGGGTCATTAAAAATTAGATGCGACGAAACAAAATTTTGAAGGGTGCATGTGATTGTGAGGAATAATAAGATCATAGGTAAATTTAATTTATGGACGCTTGTTAATTTTCATTGGACTACATGTATCAGGTAAATTGTTATATTTCAAATGATGACATGAATGTGGAAAGTTGAACTGCCCAAGTAATACTGGCTATCCGTACGAAGAGATATACATGTATATAAAAAGCAAAATAGAAGATGCTGCTGGCGACCATGTTTTCCAAAGAAATTCAAATAATTTGATAGCTCCCATCTAGTGGTCATCCCGAATATCAATATGAAGTTTGGTGACTATCATATGAGGGATGTGGTCTGTAGAGGTGCCAAAGAAAAGAATTCAGTCATACAAAGAGTAAGATACAACATTGCTGTCTGTGGTCATGTTTTTAACGAAATTCGGAAAAAAATAGATCACTCTCATCCTGGTTATCCAGAAGATCATTGTGGAATCTGGTGATGATCGGAAAATGTATGTCGTCTGTAGGATCAACCAAATTATTTAGCCATAAAAATAGTAAAACTCAAGATCACCGGTGGCAGTGATGTTTTCACAAGGAAATTTTGAGAACAAAATATGGCTCCCATCTAGTGGTGACCCAAAATATCCACATTAGAATCAGTTCTCCAATAAATTCTGGCTGCAGGGTGCGCCAATTGATTCAAATTTGAAATTTGGCAGGGTGTACTGCTGGTGGCCATGTTTTCCCCGCAAATTTGATAGACTAATGAACAAAACCACTGAATCCGTTGAATCAATATACATATACACATATATATATGCATTGTTATCCACACTACTGGTATATAAAGGTACTGAAAATAACTATATTATACTAGTATACACAAAATAAACCATATATTATGTCTATGGGTTCTAATATCCGAACATGACAGCTGAGAACTTGGTGTGAATTGAAGAGTAGTGGGGTCTCGATAATATCTACTCCTCCACGTTAGAAACATGCCATTAAATAGCATAAGTATAATCTAGCTCGAAGACAGAAGTGATCCATCAAACCGCTCTTAATTCAACCAGGTCGTCACATCCCATGTATGGTCGATCACATGATGATCTAGGTGGAATCGGGCTTCTCAAAGTACCGCCGGTACCACACATGCCGGTACCGGTATCGATACTTTGCTAGTACCGTGGTTCCTGTACCGGTACTGGCAAGCCATGTTATAGTTCTAGGAATATCTGGAGGTTATACAGTGCTGAAAATCACAAGCCACGAACTCTATTATTGACATGAACTAATGATAATTTGATATCAGAATAAAGAAACTATTTCGGGATATTAGATACCATTTTGGAATATACTAACAAACTTTCCCGTAGAGTTTAGTGCTGCGCAAATGACAACATAGACAATTCAATCAACCAAAATAGAAATATTCGTTGCACACGTTTTGTGGTTTTAACTTATTGTTTTTCTGTGTGTGATAAACTGATAGAAAGTAACGCGACACACGTCGGTGGTTTTCACTTCACAATATTCAATCAGATTAAATGTATTTGCAAAGTCGCGCGGTCGGCCATTTTAAATCTAAACAATAATGAGTCAAGTTAGGCAAAAATTTCTCTCCACGAGTTCCTATACCAAATATGAACTATCATGTCTATTCAGCAAATTACATGTACACTGTGCACGGTTCGTGGATATTCGTTCCCGATTTTATTATATAACTGGAGGTTCCATGAGTCCCATTTAAATTCAAAATGGTCTACCTTATATATGCAAACTGATACGACATGTGAACGGGTACGTGTGTATGTGATTAATCAAAACGTGTGGGCCATACTTGTGGGTGGGGTCGTTGGTGAATACATGATAAGAAATTGTAACTGTATAATTGCCACAACTGGGCAAAAATAAAGGCAAAAACATAAGTTGCAATCACAAGTTCCCAACACAAAATAATCTTTGAAGATTAAAACAATATCCGATTCCGACACCTTCTATAATTTGCAGCAGGTATCCGCTTATGCTAGTTTACGCGTAATTTAATTTAGAAAGTTCCCCCATTAGTATCGTAAATAGAGCGACTGTTATAGTCTGTATTTGACAGAGACTGCCTCCGTTATTGATTATCATGTTGTTATAATTAAAAAACGACAAATGCACATGCCGTTCAAACGTAGTAGTCTATTTTCCCCATGTTAAACGACATCCGCAAAAAAACAAATAACGCTAACCTACTGCAAATGTTTTACACGACAACTGTTAACATATTTGGGCTGAATTCATCTGATGTGGTACGATTCCTCAAAATAAACAACAAACCATCGTTATTTGGAAATATAGGTTGGGCTAACATTTACACAAATCCTCCAGCTCCTCTATCCTGACACACACGTCAGATGAGAAACAGCCATCAGAGTAACGCCCAAATTGGGCGAAATAATAAGATAATTTAAATGAAAGTGTCAATGACATTGTAACTGAACCTGGGGAGGGTATTATAATACATAAGAATGGCCTACGTTATAGTCAATTGAGTGGTAAAGAATGCGGAAAGTTGAACTTTTTAAATGATACTAGATGTCAACCCGGAGAGCCATATGACAATCTGGTAAGATATGTTGCCTGTAGGGCATGCCGAAGGACTTAGTCAAGCAAATAGTAAAATCCAAGATGAATGCCGCCTGCCGGCCATGATTTAAACAAAATTCAGAAAAATTGTAAAACTCCCACCAAGAGGTCACCGAAGATTCATATGAAGTTTGAGATGAATGAGAAATAATCTATCGGTTGTGAGGCGTGGCAATTTATTAAGTCATGCAAAGAGCAAAATCCAAGATGGCTGCCGGCGGCTATATTTTTGATTGAAAATCATTCAAATTCAATAGCTCTCGTCCAGAGGCTATACCATGAATAGTGAATACCCAAATGAAGATTGGCGACGATTTGGGTGAGGGATGTCGCATCTGGGGTGCCGAAGGATTTAGTCATGCAAGGAGCAAACCCTTCGTTTTTCAACGAAATTCAGAACAATTTAAATGAATACAGCACATGATGTATGTTGTTTTGTTGAGTTTCAAACCGTAAGTAGGAGAGTACATGATACTGGAATATACATGATAATTTATTAGTAAAGAAATACATGGGAAAATACTGTGACTTCCCACGATTAGCGATATTTGACGAGTAAACACTTGTATTATGCAATAGGTATTTCAAGTTATATGTTGACAACGTGACTTCACGTTCCCCGCTACTTTCTCCGTCCTCATCCGTATTTCTATTTTGGACTAATTATGTTCATATGCGGTTGCATATAATTTATGCTTTTTCTAGTTTGCCAATGAAATGTTTCTCTGTTGACATTGTAACATATATTTAAACCATGTTCTTATCACGTTTGATTACTACAGTACAACATGTCTAACCAGACCCGTCACACAACAACCTTCAGCATTATATATAGAAACCCGTTATGTGCGATATGTGCATTAAATCGAAAAATAAGGGGTCTAGTAGGGTGTACCAAAGGAATGTTTTGATGGATCACGGACGCCAACCAAGGCAATCCTTCTGCCGCTTGCATTACCGGTATCAGTTTGTCTGTCTTATGCTTACATTGTATATTCTTAAACACCCCTTACACCAGATGAATAATAGACCGTTCTAGTATCACTTATAACTGGTGGGAGAATCCATATAGTATCACTTATAAATGGTGGGAGAATCCATTGAGTTTGCTCAATCCTTATATGTTTAGAAAAGGAAAATCTTCACACACAAAATACAATGAACCAGATGATAAAGATTTGGTGGTTATCCGTTGTTCGTGTGGATCAATATTTTCAATATTGTTCTAAACGCTGATGAAATTACCTGAGTATTGTTGACTACAATTTTGACTATACACTTTGTGTAATAAGCGGGATTATTCAAATATGAGAGCTGATATTCGGTTATATGTTTCGTATTCGGTGATTTCATTTATCCTCAACTCAACTTCACAGGGCCAGGAACTACGTCAAAAATCAAGTCTCTAACCCAAATCGGTTTTGATATTTATATGCGCCTGTATAAACTAGTACATGAGCTGTGTAAATTCATAATGCACATTAACATTAACGAGAGGCTGATCACGATCGGCAGATGTTAACCCATCCCTTGGCCATCGTAAATTACCATGATCGGAATAATAAATGAGTGTTTTGATGTTGAATTATAGAGTATACTGTTATGTACTATTATAGACAAATGTACATAACACAAATTAATGGAATTTATGGGTCACTCGCATTTATATAAGAGAATGCACTGGTACAGGATCTGTAATGCTGCACCACCACAGCCTTGGGTTAAATGTGAAAAAGGTGACCTGGACATGGAATACTTGGGTTAAGAGAGTCCAATTTAAGTTTACAATGATAATCATCAAATTCTACAAACACCACTCATCAAGATAAAGAAACCTCACTGCTGACCCATTAATATCAATTATACAGCAGAGCTGTCAACAAATCACAGACATTGTTTATATTGATGCTGGCATCTCTATTAAACCAATAACATTTATAATGACCTCAGACCATATGTTGAGTGATATATACTCCGCTGTGCAATGCAGCACAGATGTACTAGTCTACTGTTAATATCATATGATGTGTATTGCTGAAACTTGTTTTTAAATTAGATACCATAGCTTTCTTTATTTGCACATTGGCATAAGAGACATAAAAAAATAATATAGCCTTATCAATAGCTAAGTAGTCCAAAGGCATGGGATGGAATTGCTGAATTGGGTTTAAAGTCGCTCCAAACAAATTTACCAGTACATAACACAAGATTTTGGAGCGATTTAAACCAAATTTGGTGTGGTGACTCGGGGTACCCTTGGCAGAGTTATAATGGTGTTAGTTTTTAAAATTTTGTTAACTTAAAAAAACTTATTATATTTTATGTTTATTTATTTTGTTTTTTTGTTTTGTTAAATTGAGCAAGGAATTCAATCTAAAAAAAAAATTTGTATTTAGTGAATATATTTTTTTCGAAAAACGGCCATAACTCAGTTAAGAATAGTCGGATCAAACACATATGCGAACTCGATCTGTATTTTGGCCTGAGAAACTCACATTTGGTTGCGATCAGATAGAAAATGTTTCAGTTATCGCATTATGCATAAAGTGTCTACGGACGGACAGACAGACGGACGAACGACGAGTGGTCAATCCGGACGTTGACACTATGTTTATCATACTATGGTATGGGTAAACATACACATTCATATTAAAATAGGGTTTGATTGTGCCCCGATTTTGAACATCAAACACATGCGCCTTAACCATTTAATATATGTTCGTAAAATGTACACAATCCATTTCACTCGCAAGCAGAATAACTCCTGCAACAAATATCTAGCCCATCTACGGCATGAGTTCCAGACAGCAGCTGTCCGAACAAACATCTTAATGGACGATTTAGATATTACATTAGTGACGTAGGTTCCTGGCCATGTGTCGTATAGCTCAACATAACACTTGATTATTACTATTCCACCAGCGTAAACATGCGAATCTGTATTAATTGTAATAATCTAAATCGAGACCTTGACAAAAAGCACTTACGCGAGTCTGACAAATTAATGTTTATGCGGGGAAGTTGAAAGCGCAGATCACTTTTATTTCTATTATTTTGTCCAAGATATACTCAAATCAGATCTGACTCATTCTCAAATACCGACCCGACTTTCTTAAGTTCAAAAATGTTACCTAAAGTAATGCCATTGCTATCATCTGAAATAAATGATGAAATATTCAGAGATACGGAATACTTTATTCGACCGTCTCTAACAATTTACAACGGCATAGCACCGAGATCCCATGGAGTTATTGTCGTTCGTTTCAAAATTAATTAATTTGAAAATAATTAATTTCAAAATAGTTCGTTTGTTATCAGTTAGTTTCTATTTTTTCTAAACACAGCAGCGGTACCACATTGTCTTTGACACACATGCATTTTCTCTCTCTCTCTCTCTCTCTCTCTCTCTCTCTCTCTCTCTCTCTCTCTCTCTCTCGCTCGCTCTCTCTCCCTCTCTCTCGCTTGCTCTCTCTCTCCATCTCTCTATCTATCTCACTCTCTCTCTGCCTCCCTCCCCTCTCTCTCTATCTCTCTCTCCCTCTCTCTATCTCTCTCTCTCTCTATCTCTCTCTCTATCTCTCTCACTCTATCTGTCTCTGTCTCCTATTCCTTGTTAATACATGTATATCCCTCTCTCCTTATTGCCTTCCTATACGTTTATCATTTCAACACATATCGTAAACTCGTCTGTATAAGTACATAATATACCATCATTTTTTTTAAACTATTGTTTCTCGAACTTCGCCACTTGCCATTCGCACTTTCTTTATTTCTAAAATATTTCTACTTTCCTGAGGAGATAGCTCAACACATTAAAGCCGATATCTGCTTGCTGTTAGATCCTCTTCCCCCTTTTCTAGTCTGCTCATGTTTTCATCATCGAAATGCTGTTTATTATAATTGTAATCTTAATTGGGGCAAATAGTGTTTAAATAAATCAATATGTTGTACTTAGATGAGAAACAACAACGATTGAAGTTCTACTGAAATAAGGATTGCATCAAACACTACTCTTTTAGAGTAGAATTCCTAAACTTTAATTTTTCTATACGCCCGTTTTGAAAAAAGAAACGACGTGTTATGTTATTTTTCTGTCCGTCCGTCTGTCGGGACATCCGTCCGTTCGCTTTTTTCGTGACCGGATGATAACTTTAGTAAATCTGAACTGAATGAACTGAAATTTGGTATGTGGGTTCACCAGCACAAAATACAGGTTAAGTTCGAATTTGCCAGCCAATTTTCACCAGAGTTACGGACCTTTTTGTTGGAATTTGCACTTAATTTTCGTTTCCGGATAATAACTTTAAGTCTGATTTGAATGGAATGAAATTTGGTATGTGAGTATACTAGCCCAAAATACAGGTCAAGCTTGAATTTTGGTACCGTCCGCCAATTATGTTATGGCCTATTGTTGAAATTACCATGGGCGTATTTTGCCACGTTCTTAGGCGATGCTCTTGTTAGTTATGCTACGGGGTGGTAATTTCAACCCGCAAATCGTATCGAGAATGTGAACGGTTGCCGAATGGATGGGTGCAAATAGTGTTTTATATATCTCTGTTCGTGAATGCCAAAGCACGCGCATTCTATATTGCACCCAGCGTGGTCGTTCTCTTGGGAACTGCCACTGACCATTCAATTCATCAACCAGAGAGCTTTCTCATGATCATATGTTTTTTGTTATAAGCGTTATGCTAATCAAACCACGGATGTCGATGATGCACGGCGGGCTGGAACTGGTCTATGAGCGAGAAAACGCAGATGTTGATTGGACACTTTAACATGGATTTCCCCTGGTGTTCAATATCGGTCACGCGTGTAGATCCACGTCCTGAATAACTCGTGGTACAACTAAACGTTTGAAATCAACATCAATATGTTCAACACGTGACTAGCATAATTTCGATAAACATCGAGCATATACAGGTCCCATTTGTCATCTCCATTTCACAAGCCGGGATTTAAGGTCGAATTTGAAATGGTCGCTTTGACTTACTGCCACACTAACAGTCTAACAGTCTCTTCTCCAGATATATGAAAAGCGCATTTGCAGTTCGAAAATGAACAATGCGAATGCTGATATATATTTAATAACCTCAAGTTATACTGTATTTAACCGATGCAGTTCACCGAACAAAAAACGAAAGTATATATAGGAATTCTACTCAGAAAGAATAAAGTTTGATCCAATCATTATTCGTGTAGAAACCAAGAACCGGGAAATATAATTGCAGGGTTCTGACATTGACGTGGTTGGGTACATGTCGCTCATGCATGCGGATCGAGATTTTATATATTCCTGTAAACTCTGAGAACACATCCTATATAACGATAATGTTGGCTACACACTTTGTGTAATGTGCGACAGAAATGCAATGTGAATACACGTACTTTTAATATGCAACAGAACTACAATCTGGATGCACGCATGTTTAATGTGTGAGAGTACTCCAATATGAATACACGTTAGTTTAATGTGCGACAGTACTCCAATATGAACATACGTATATTTAATGCGTGGTATTTGGAACACTTGCTTCGCCCTCAATTTAGTTACGTATTATTTAAATTCAGACTAAAACTTTTAAAGAGTAGATTTCATACACTTTCGTTTTATAGATATAGCTCACATGTAATGAGTTTTATCTTGCGCCGATGCCGAAAGCTCATCTGTATAATGTGTTGTATATCGCGCTGATGCAGATATAGCTCACATGTAATGAGTTGTATATCGCGCCGATGCAGATTATAGCTCCCGTGTAATGAGTTGTATATGGCGCTTGTGCAGATAGCTCACATGTAATGAATTATATATCGCGCCGTGCAGATAGCTCACATGTAATGAATTATATATCGCGCCGATGCAGGTAGCTTACATGTAATGAACTATATATCGCTCCGCGCAGATAGCTCACCTGTAATGAGTTGTAAATCGCGCCGATACCGAGAGGGAAGAAGCAGAACATGGTGACAAGAACGGCGCTCGTCAGGTGGCTCTCCGGTTCGTCCTGAAACCGCGCGAACGTCGGCGCCGGCGATGGCTGCAAGAGAAACGACTACATCATGTACATGTAAATACACTGAAAATTTGAAAAAGTGAGATCTTCAAAAACCAAACTCAATCAAAGAGAATATATACACACATGCAGGTTAAGTGGTCCTGCTAACTTTATATTATATTGGAAACGTTATTTCTTCTAATGTTGTTATTTTCGCGGCGTTTGGCTAACCCGGCCAATTTGACAGAAAGCCGGTGTCTATAAAATATTGAATAACAAATATGTATATGTGCACAGGTGTTTGAAAAACGAGACCAATAATCATCTTGATTATGGTCAGTTTGCAACAACCAATACATCCATTATAAGAATATTTTACAACATATGTCTTGAGGGTATTATGCAAATACTGGCTTTTCCTCAATATGTTCGGATTGAGACAACTTTAGAAACAATAACGGTACTTTTTGTTAACAGTATCAGTTTTATCTACCAGCATCATAGCAATTCGACAATACTCACCAACATTATAGCAAATTAGCAGGACCTCTTAACCATGTATTATATCAATCGGTTGCAGGATTTGTTTGGCATGAACGATTTGTTATGGTAAAAGTCGTCCCTGTTGATCAAGTTTTCAATATTTATCTCAGTGTTGGGGGCATTACTTAGATATTGGAAATACTGTTAACTACACACTTTTGTTTATTGTCCGATAATGAGGGAACACATTCAGTTATATGTTTGGTATTTGGGACATTTGCATCATCAACTCAATTTCCGTTTGTTTGACTTAAACTGGAGTAGGCTATACGTCCACGTTCCGAGCATAAAACACTTGCTTGATGATGTGAATAGCTGGTGCGTGTAAGCAAAACTATTGCACGTCTACACACAAATAAGGATCGGACTAAACTGCCACCTTTAAGGGGCAGGTCCACGTTTTGCCAAAATTTCCTAATATTTCAAAATAGAATTTCTCACAATCTATAACTGGAATTTCTTTTTCAAATTTGGTACAAGCGATTATTCTGACACGATAATTAAGAACTGCCAATTACTATAAGATTCTGGGATGAACAATATGTAAACTGTTGGTGTATTCCGGTAACACAATCTGATGCAAGATAGGATTTTTAGCAGTTCATATATCCATATCATATCTGAAGACCATGAGAGGAGACTTCATTTTTCTTAATTCAAGAAAATGTGGTGTGGTGAATCGAGATACCCGGGTGCATGTTATATCGGCGATAGGTTTTTTTTATTATTTTGTTTTTAAATGTTTTTGTTTTGTCAAATTGAGTTCGCATCACTTGTCAGGGATGTGGCGACAGGGTGTGGAGGGGTGTCTCACCCCCCCAAACTTTGGTAAAGTGTTTCAATAGTTGAAATATCATACTGCACCATGCACTTCCAGCTGCGGGGAAATATATTTACCCCATTCCCTTGGGTTAACATTTTTCATGTCGTATATCTATATATAGATATAGCCATGTATCGTAGTGATTACCATACAATAGATACAAAGATGGCGTAGTTGAGGTCAGGATGGTGGTTTACAATTACGATGTTAATATCAGTCGGCAGGGTCGTAGGAGGTGTGTTTCACCCCCCAACTTTGGTCAAATTGTTCAATAGTTGAAATATCAAACCTGGCACAACAAAGTTGGTAATTTATCACCAACAATAAGTTTAATTGTTTCCGTAATGGGGAATTTACATATGTTCCTACTGCTGTTCAAAATTTGGACTGAAATGGCCATTAGTTCAGGGGGGGGTCGTGAGAAAATTTACACATACAGGGCCCAAAAAAAAATTACAGCCCTTTTGCTACCCACCCACCCTTTTTTTTGGACCCACCCCCTAAAATATGAAAAAAATCATTTTAAATCTATTCAAGACCAAATCAAACAGAATCAAAGATAAGTTTTAAATTGGTCCATTTCTGGCAGATTCCAAGTGTTCAAACAATTGAAAAACTATCAACGGTTATGATGTTGTTTTCGACATTGAAAAATACATTTTGAAATAAAAAGTGTTTAATTCTACAGTATGCACAGATATTGTGAGGTAATATTTATAGTGCCAATAAGCCAACATTGTGTTTAATTTTTACATATATTGTCCAGTTACTAATTAATGACTTCTTCACTGTTGTTCCCAAAAAGGTGCCACCAACCATCATATCAGAACACCTTATAAATAGCCATACGTGCAATGACAGTTATATCTATTATATATTTTGGAAGATCTGTGTGTGTGTTAGGGTGTGTGTGTGTGTGTAATCGATGAACTCGAAAACGGCCGACCCGATTTCGATGAAACTTGGTATGTGGGGGCATTTTCAGCCGGAGGGTGACATAGGCCTATTGATTTTCAGATCCGATGTCAACTTTTCACGTGCCGAGGTCAAATCTGTTTTTACGCTGTGTTACGGGACTTTCAATTGAGTTCGGTGCTTACAAATCGATTCGAAACAGCGCGAATAATAAAATGCCAGTCACAATAATGACACTATGAGAATCTTTCGTGTTTCCTCTTTCCAACGATATATAATGCGTATGTATCCGTTTTAGTTATCTGCCTCAATTGTCAAGAAGAAGTGGTACTATCTTCCATCAGGATAAAAACAATGCGTAACTTCTATGACGTCGTTAGAGGTCACAACGTTAGATCACGTTAACGCTTAACCGGCCGATGCATTTGACTGTTTCAGACGTCTTGGCGATATCTCGGGCACCGATGGTAATTTATCTTTACGTTGAAACTTGATAAGTAATGAGCGTGTGTATATGAGGCGCGTTTATATACTTGAGTGGAAATCAAATCGGGTTAAACTGGCGGATTTTTACGGGCGAAATTTGATGCATAGGGTATCTCGGTATCCGCTGGGCCGATTTCCCGGTATCCGCTGGGCCGATTTCCACCATTTTTGGGGTGTTGGTGTTCGACTCCACCTGACCTTGACCTTAAAAAAAAGGTCAATTCAAGGTCAAAGCCCGGACGAAGTCGGGTCACCTTCTAGTCTATTATATATTTTGGAAGATCTGTGTGTGTGTTTGTGTGTTTGTGTGTGTGTGTGTAATCGATGAACTCGAAAACGGCCAACCCGATTTCGATGAAACTTGGTATGTGGGGGTATTTTCGGCCGGGGGGTGACATAGGCCTATTGATTTTCAGATCCGAGGTCAACTTTTCCCGTGCCGAGGTCAAATCTGTTTTTACGCTGTGTTACGGGACTTTCATTTGAGTTCGGTGCTTACAAATCGATTCGAAACAGCGCGAATAATAAAATGCCAGTCACAATAATGACACTGTGAGAATCTTTCGTATTTCCTCTTTCCAGCGATATATAATGCGTATGTATCCGTTTTAGTTATCTGCCTCAATTATCAAGAAGAAGTGGTACTATCTTCCATCATGATAAAAACAATGCGTAACTTCTATGACGTCGTTAGAGGTCATAACGTTAGATCACGTTAACGCTTAACCGGCCGATGCATTTGACTGTTTCAGACGTCTTGGCGATATCTCGGGCACCGATGGTAATTTATCTTTACGTTGAAACTTGATAATTAATGAGGCGCGTTTATATACTTGAGTGGAAATAAAATCGGGTTAAACTGGTGGATTTTTACGGACGAAATTTGATGCATAGGGTATCTCGGTATCCGCTGGGCCGATTTCCCGGTATCCGCTGGGCCGATTTCCACCATTTTTGGGGTGTTGGTGTTTGACCCCACCTGACATTGACCTTCAAAATGGTCAATTCAAGGTCAAAGTCCGGACGAAGTCGGGTCACCTTCTAGTAGTATATAAGTATCACTCTTTGGAGCCAAATAAACATGCTGGCATGTTTATTTTTTAATTTGAGGTATTTTGTTAGCCAGCACTCTGCAGCACAAATATTATTTGGTCATTAGACATGCCCGAGTGAAAATGCCAGCACTACCAGCCACTATTCAATATTAATTTGAGGTGAAATGCAAACCAGCACTCCTATTCAGTCATCACTTTTATTTGGCACCAGAGAGTGCTTTATCTTATACCTACATATGTTCTTAAGTGTTGGTTAAGGTCATAATCTATGTTAGAACACATTTATTAGTGAAAACAACTTAAAACAATGTTCATAATGTGGGTTGAAAAAAATGTGCACAAACAAATTTGTTCAGGCCTCTGAGATGCACCCACCCCGCCCGGTATAGGTATGTTTTTAAAAGATCTCCCTGTATTACTTATATCTTATACCTACCCTGTTCCTAAGTGTTTGTAAAGGCCATGACCTGCCTTAGAACACAATTATTAATGAATATATTTGAAAACAACTTAAAACAAGGGCAAAAATGTTAATATAATTTTTTTTGCACAAACTCATTTTTTCGGGCCTCGTCGGACCCACCCACCCCGGCCCTGTATGATAAAACATTTGTGCGACCCCCCCCCCCCCCTCCTGATCAGTTGGACATTTTCCAACTTTAGGAGGGGGTCCGGTTGGAAAAACACTTTGAAAGATTGAGGCCGCTGATTAGTAGCTGTCCATCTATGGCCTGCGTTGTACCGGTTGAAGTGGTGCTAATGGAATCGAATCAATTTTGTGAGTTTGGTCAGGTTCAAGCGGAGGGGGTCCAGTTTAAAATTCCAATGTGGGCACCCCCCCCCAACCGAGACCCTCTAGGCACGTCCTTGATTCTATTGCCACATTGTTTCCACCGGATATATCGGCAAAGAAAACAATGGCCGAGGAAAACAACCGGTTAGCACTGAACCTGCGAAAGGAATGAATGCAATCGAACGCAGAACTTCGATTACCAGAGCCGCCCGACATTAAAAACGCGGCGATAAAATCGCCAGCGCGTGTGCAATATGAATAGTATATTTCTTTATTGCCTCCATCTGGGATGCCTTTTCAGCGAAATTTTACGTGTATGCGAATATATCAGTCTGAACATTGGCTCGGAGGTATTAACAGACAACGAATATATCGCTACCAGTACAGCCCAATGCACTTAATCCGAAATTATATTATGTTACCATTATTGGCACTGATGTATACATATGTATACAGTTATCAGATGGTCACAGAATACAATTGCGGAGAATGTACAACAAAATATGGCATTCCGATCGACAGATGACCATTTCGATAAGAAAGAAAATGTTTTCACACACATCCATTAAAGCAACGAACACACATTCTGAGCCAGTGCCCCCATGTTTCTTATCGAGATGGTCATGCGTCGATCGCAATGGCGCATTGAGATGCCCCTCAACTCAGATCAAGTTCGAACTGAATTTAGCTCAGCATATATACATATATAGAATCACTAACGTGTACTGATATGAGACATCTCGTTTCCGGATCTCTCCTTTTATCCTTGAACTCCAAGCTTAGTCTTCTCTCTTGGTCTTTATCGTCGACTGACGTCATATCAGGCATACTGCTGCACCTGATTCGGTCATCAAACTCTTCCGCTCTCTGGAACCGATATATAAAACAATGGAAATATTATGGGTTATACAACTCCATCTTAATTATGAGTTTAGCATTTTAAAAAGGCTGATGAATTGATTGAGGAGATTCGAATAATGATGACCGATTCGACATATTCAGTTTAAATCTCCGATAAACCCACATCAATGACATATTATTGGCACCCACCCTTCAATTCCGACATTCGGTAAAGAAATTTGTCCGGCCATTATCAAAACTATTCTCGGCATTAAATACGACCTTGCACGTTCAAACGAACAAATTTGACAGTTCTAATGGCTTGATTGCCCACCTCCCGTCCTTTTGAATATGGTCGCACCATTCCCTTTCCCCCTTGGCGGCTTAGTTTACGTCAATTTCACAGGATACAATAAAACCATAGTCAGAAATGGTAACGCGCTCAAGATCATATATTATATACCCATGGTTATAATTATAGAATATAAAATATATTGGTTTCACGAATGACCAACTCATAGAATTAATCGCCTTGCACTTCTTGGCATCCGAATAACATTTGAAATTGAAATTAAAATTCCCAACTACACCTTTTACCGGACTCGGCCTCCGGGTCGCAGTTCGACTTTTAATCCGTCCAAAAATTCCCATTCTATCAGCTGATTCTATAAATAAAACGCCCTTGTGCCCACTGTATACCAAGAAAAGGCGAAACATTATACACGCGGAGCGCGAAATAAACAGTTGAAGTGTCACACTACTCAGACGTGGAATTGAAATATGTGAGGGTTTTTTTTAGCTTACACGTGTACCATATTTAGTTTTGATAGCAACGAATATGATATTATGACGGTGTAATTCATCAGAACAATTCATCGGTTTGAAAATACAGTTCATCGTTGTATATCTAGATCTCTCAAACCTGTGTTTTAAGTCAGTTAATGGACTGAACATTCGTAAACTAAATGGTCTCTCCCTTCGTGCTCGACCACCCAGTTTCCGAATGTCCAGTCGCTCGTCCATTGACCCTGAGATAATATGCAATAAACGATCACATTTGACAAAAACGATCAACTTACTATTTACAAATGTAAGCGTCTGTCATTTATAGAAGTTTCGATCAGGAATTGTTTGATATCTTAATTATTAGGTGTTTAGTATTGGATAGACCATCTCAACGAGTGTCTTCAAAATTAAGCATGGTGGCTTATTATCTGATCATTTCCCTTCAATAGGAGTTCTTCTGCACCAGGATTATCTATGGCATGTTTCTTTTTTCATGAAAAACCCTTTCACGTGAATAATAGATCATTCCAATGTATTTGTTATAACTGAGTGCACGGGAGAATCCATTTAGTATAGAAACGCTTCAATTTAGTTTTACCTGGAGATGACGAATCGGACCTGTCAGTCAAAAGTAGATGCAGAACAGTGTTCACGCTGGGCCGAACATTATTATTTTTTGGGCCAAATTAAAAACATTTTAAGTCATCACTTTCTTGTCTCACAATAAATGAATAGTTTTGTTTTATTTAACATCTAACATTCTATATCAGTATGTCCATACCTTCAAATACCGTGTCTAGATGTATTTAAACCCACCATGCATTGTTATACTACTCCCACCATATGCCCGATAACAAAGGATTCATTGTTAAAGCCGTATCACCTAATCAATTAGCAGATCTATGACCATACTACAAATCTGATTCTCAAGTCGCTCCCGTTACAAGATCAATTTTGATTTTTGAATTAGATTTCCGATTTTGGGGTAAAAAAACTTTGGCCAAAGAGGAATTGTCGAATCTATTAAGTAGAAAAGAAAGTTATTTTTGATTGGTGTACATTTTGTCATTGTTTCTGCTGTTAAAGACCATATCACGGCATTGTCAGTTTATTGTTGAAGGAAAGATCAGACCGAGAGTTGATGTCAGTTGGAAATCACTCCACAACACGTGGAAGCCACCGATCGTCTTTCAAAACATGACAAACAATCGGGATAGTATACAGTAATATGAGACATTCTCACTATGACAAAATATCATATTGACGTACACCCTTTACCCACCACGCTAAATGCAATTGTCTTGAAGGTTTAAAATTGAGTGCGTTTGTGTGAGTTTAATTGTGATAGCTTTTGTAAAATATATGACTAGAATTATTTTAAATGCTATGTAAATATGCGATGGGAATCTTAAATCTGTTTAATTTCTTTTTGTGTCACATTTAGTGTAAATCCTACCCGCGTGTGCTTCATCATAAACGAACTATTGACCATACCTCGCACGAATCGTAGATACGTCTGTCTATCTGATCGGGATATGCCGATTCTGCTCTGTCCATTATTGCTCTTTTAGTTTGATCGAGAGCCTATCCAAGCTGTGTTGACATCACAACTTATCTGAAATATCAAAATAAATGTGTCATTCATTAAGGACATATATTGTGTTGGAGCTTCTTTAACAGATATGACTTATTTGAACCTGAAACACTATATACATGTACTTTGGTAGCAGAAGTAATATATGTCGATAAATACGCGAACTACCATTTTATACATGCACAGACTTGATATATTATGAAAACTCCATCGATGATATCGAAAATTATCAGCTGTCTTCAATTTTGCGCACATAAGTGGAAAAAAACGCTCTTTATTTTCACCATACAGGAATGGAGTGACCACGAATTATCATTGTTTTTTAAT
Organism: Siphonodentalium dalli; assembly: GCA_032622095.1. Classification (NCBI taxonomy): domain Eukaryota; kingdom Metazoa; phylum Mollusca; class Scaphopoda; order Gadilida; family Siphonodentaliidae; genus Siphonodentalium; species Siphonodentalium dalli. The sequence continues at coordinate 129,646,005 of CP136062.1, read as the reverse complement.
GACTTTAGTAAGTTTTCTCCGGCAAACAAAGTGCGTTCAAAATTATTTCGCGTATGGATCGACCTAGTTTGATCACCGAAATGTGATGGAAGTGAACATTACTAAAACGTAATTCGACACTTCCGGCCGGCATGTGCCTTTAATGTTGCTTTATTGGTAGGTATAATCATGACGAGTAAAGAAGAAACTTTAGCATGGTTTTCAATGTACTTAAAGATGCATTATCCGAATTAACGCTCCCAAATTACAATTTCTTTGGCTTCGGGGGGTAAACAAATATTTGATTCGAGTCGAGGAACTCACCCATCAAAGCGGAGAGTGAGCAGATATCGATTTTTAAAGTTTGCTATTTCTCGAGATGTGCAATTTTTCTAGCCCAGAAAAAATAGGTCGAAATTGCGGATGAAGATGGATAACTCTAAAATCAAGTGGTAACACGGTCAAATCTCGTGATACTCAAGTGATAATACGGCCATATTTCGTTGAACAAAATGTTGATAAATAACACGTTTTGGGAAGTTTGATACCATAGATGACAGTGGTTAGCATTACTCTGTTGCAATTAATCGATGCTGATAACTAAAGCGTATTTAAAAAAAAATGTTGTTGTTGTTGTATCTTGATGATATGGGGACCGTCTGATCGGATTGAGTACCTTATTTAATCCTCATGGCGGTTTTGAGTCCCAGAGTATGCTACCTAATGTCACATTGGAGCCCGGTTCCGGAGATCACACCAGGCTGATATATATATACGTTTATATAGACTGTATATAGATTGTATAAAGAATTATTCAACTCACAGAGCTTTGGTTACGATTTTTCTTCAAAATGATACAAAAAGGGGCTCAACGTTGGTCTGTTCCTTGCAAAGTGTGATTCGACACGCGTTTATCTCACTTCAAGAATTCTTCGATGTCATAAAGACGATAATTGCTATGTTTATCACGAAGCTTCAAAATTGTGTTTTAAAAAATTAGTTACATTATTTTCATAGGAATTCCGATCTTTCGAAATAACAAACCAATAATTTCGAATGCTGACTAGTTGGTTTAAACATATTTATTAGAAAATTAGATTACGGAATTTTGACTAATAGTTGACATGGGTGCATGTAGTGAATATGCCGCAATGCAAACTCAAGTACGAGTATTATGGTCTATTATGCATGCAAATTTACTGATTCCTTTATACGCACGCAATCGCCACAGGGGAGAACACAGCCCAACACGTAGAAGACGTATCATGTGGGTATGACCATCAACTCCGTTCAATATATCACACCGTACATGTACAATAAGACTTACCTTTGTTGTCGATAGAACGGGTGACATATTCCTCCAAAGATTATACCATTCGGTCGAAATGCGACGTTTCTTTCTCAACATCTGTTCCCCATCTCGGCGAGTGAGGCCTACATCTAAGTTAATTGTTACCAGTAACCAGTTACAGTATGTAGAACGCACACAAAATTAGTTCTTTATTTGACTTCCCTCACATGTTCGGTCGACAATTTATATAAACCCCGATTATCTCCACTTTGATGGAATAATTCCCACCTGGTAAAGTGGTCCTGCTAATTTGCTATGGTATTTGTTGGTCCTGCTAAATTAGCTATGATGCTGGTGGGACAAAATGATGCTGACAAGAAATATGTACGCTATTTCCCTTTAATTGCCATTTAAACGGACATGGCTCATTCGACTGTGGCTCACCTTGTCGGATCGGAGAGATTGTAATGATTGTCATTTTGTTTATCGCAATTAATTCGTCCGCCAATAAAGAAGTATCTATTTATGTAAAACTGTGCGTATACTTCAGACCTTATAATTGTTTTTAAATCGTATACAGTCGATGTGGTTGGAATTGAAGTTTGTTTCTGTTTTGTTTTGTTTTAATATTTTTTATTGGGATCAAAATATGAACATCATAACCACATTAGTTCGCAAAAATAAAAGACAACAATTGGGTTTTTCTTCTATGTCAATGTTTTGCTAGCTCATTATATTAATGATTCCCATCCCCACATAAATATGACAGTTCAGAAGATATAATTCTTCAAGTGAATTAATTCGGTGACCATTTGTTCAGGTTGTGCAATATGAACGGCAAAAACTCCTTATAGAACGATATTTAGATGGCCCGGGAGATGACTATATATAACTTTGGTGGGTATCGGCTAATAAAACAATCTTATCAATGCTAGTGCATCTCCTCTCGCCATCCACGCACGACCCAAACGGCACCAAATTTAATTAATCATATCATAAGAGAAGAACGTGTATGAATTTTGTGGACATTAGTGCTAACGATATTTGTAACAGCATTGGTGCAACTCCCCTCCTTATGCATGACTTGAACGGCGCCACTTTTGACATATGCTTAAACCACGTCCATTAGACTCACGCATGCATGATATAATGGAGATGATTATATATAAGTTTGGAGGTAATCGGCAACTAAACAAATTGTTATCATAGCTTATTACCACCCCCACATATCACCCAAACGACACCAACTTGGCGTCTTTAAATCACACGATTATATTCCTCGTATCATGGAGAAGAATGTGTCAATTTTGACTGACTCGAACGGCGCAATATCATGGAGGTGATTATGTATAAGTTTGGTGGAAATCGATGACAAAATTATTTCACCATTTTGTTGCTGCCCTCCCCATTTTCTGCCCGACCCCAACAGTGTCACTTTAGAAAATGTTAACATGCACCATTATCTTCCTCGTAAAAAGTTACCCCTGTTAGACCCCAAGGTGCCATCTCGATTGTACCCAGTGAAGTTATATTTAGAACACAGACAGACAAATATTCGCAAATATATATAGGCACCACATGTGGCGTTTTTAACACACATGATTTGATCCCTCGTATCATTTTAGAAGAACGTGTATTAATCTGATGGTAATTGGCACTAAACATATTTTTTATCAGTTTTTGTGACCCGGCCTCCCTATTTCGGATTCAAGCGGTGCAACGTTTGACATCTTTAAACCACACACCTAGACTCATTATATGGAGATGAATATATATAAAATTGGTAACAATTGGCGTGTATACAAATTCGTATCAAATTTAATGCCTTCATATCTCTCACCCAAACGGCTCCAATTCGGCGTATTTAAACCACACGATTAGATTCCTCGTATCACGGATAAGAATATTTACGCCCTTGTTCCCAATCATTATCAAACTTGTATCAAAGAGAGCATGCTAAATCAAGATTCACACCCCAAGGGATTTGCTTGTTGTTAAATGTGACACAATAGATGAGGTTAAGGACTACCGGTAACATTTGGTAACCAATTATTTATTTTTAACTTGTATATAGATTTATATGAATATATATATATGTTTACGTTTTAACGAGGTATGGCTCATACGCGCCCACACTGATACAATAAACACACCCTTTCACATACAATAACTCACACACCACATATATATATATAGAGACATACACATGTAAGCCAGTGAGATCCCGACAAGAGAAGATCCATTTAACATCATGGATAAGAATGTGTATCAATTTGGTTGAAATCGGAATTAAAAATATTGTGAATCAATTTTGGTGCCTCTCCGCTTCAATGCATCCCTGACTCGAATGATGCCACTTTTTACAGCTTAAAACAAAACCATTAGACTCCTGATACTATGTGGATAATTTTGTATAAGTTTGATGGCAATCGGTGACTAAACAAATTATTATCAAAGTTAGTGCCCACCCCGCCCCCATTTCTCATCCAAAACGAGACCAATTTGGCGTCTTTAAATCACACAATTCGATTTCTTGTATCATGGAGAAGAATGTGTATCAATTTGGTGGAAATCGGCGCTAAAATTAGTTTTAACAATTTTGTGCCCCCCCTCCCCTTTTCTGCACCTGACAACAACGGCGTCACTTCAAAAATTTCTAACTCGCACCATTATCTCTCTCGTAAAAAGCTACCCCTGTTAGGCCTCTTTTGTGCCATCTAGATGGTCCCCGTGAATTTCTATAACACGGACAGACAGACAGACATTCGCAAATATAGATATCAATTGTATATGATATTCGCATGTTAGACTATAATCAGTGTCTTCAGCAATAAAACATATCATGTCATGACACTCTTTAGTGGCGTAATCTTTTCAGACTGCAAAATTGAAAATAACAAGCTCCGCGAAGTAATGAAAAATAGTCCCCATATGTTCTATTCTTAAAATATTTATACTAATTTTCTTTTGGAATATTTTGTACACTTTATGAGTTTTCTTCCATTCTATCAGACAAGCTAAAAGCGCGAAAATGACAAAAATAACAGTACATTTATTAGCAGCATCACCCCAACCGGCATCATAGCATTAAATAGGACCCACCAATAGCATATCGCAAATTCGAAAGACCATTTACCAGGGTGGTACAACATTTTGAAAGCACCAGACTAAAATATCTGACGAAAACAGTATTTGTTTGCATTCAGTGCTCCGATATCAATTGCGCCGATAAATTTAGTCCCATAACCGGATCTGGTATTAACAAAACATAAAACGCACGAGTCGGCACGGAATGGAACGTCGACTTTGCCAGCAGCCACACATAATGAAAGTGTCAATGACACTGTAGTGTAGCTCAACTTGGAGATGAGATTAAGTCACATATAATAGAATAGAGTCAATGGAGCGATAAGGAATGCAGAAAGTTTAAATAGTTAAGTAATACCAGAGGTTAACACGAAGAGCCATATGCAGTTTGGGATCAATTGTATGAAAAATGGTGGCTGTATGGCATGCCAAAGAATTTAGTGATGCAAAGAGTAAAATCAAGATGGCTGCAGATGAACGTTCCATAGTGGACATTTCCACTGCCTATCACCCATCAAGGCAGGTATGATAACCGTCATTTAAAAGGGACGCTGGCATATATAAGTTTAACTCATATAATTCTCGAAACCAAATGATTACACTCTAAATAATACATATTGTAATAATGTCTACACCAGACCCATATACATGTAACTATATTAAATGTCTTAATATTCATGGTGGACGTTTGAGTGAAGAAGTTTCACAGTACAGGACCCAGGAGTCTGCAATTTTACATCTACAGAGCAATGTACTAACAAATATTTGTTCAGTCCTTTATTCCGTAAAATTACATAACATGACGTAACTCACAGCAAACTACTTGCGGATGGAAACCATCAGATATGGTCTACATAGTCCCATTCACGAATCCAGAACCACCACCCACTTCAACCCCCCCCCCCCAACAAACACATAACATTTCATGTGATTATTCCACATATTAACACATCCCATCAAGAACTGCAAGAAAGACATACACGCAAGAACATCCGTAATAATTTATTTCAAACATTTTGGCTTTGGAGCTTTCAGACCAAATAAGAAATCTGGAATAAAGTCTGGCATGTTTTCCAAAATGCGGAAACTCGTCTTTGAGTCCCACCCGACTCTGTAGCGCGTCTTCGGGAACATTGACGTCACTGCGTGGACATACGCGTCAGCCACGAGATACGTCTTTTTCGATCCTAGCTTGTGAGTAAGTTCTTCGGTAAATGCGACAGCTGTAAATACAACCAAAGCGCATCAATGATAATTATGCACAAACATTTAAGCCAGACCCTCTTGAGAACAAATAACATCTTTGTAAAGAAATACACCAATGTAACTAATGCATTGCTATGACTTGACAATGAGACAACACAGAGGTGTGATTATACATACATTTAGAACAATAATTAATTTCATTGAACTAACTAGCGATTTATGTAGACTATACATGCACACCATAGTTTAGTTACAGTTTAAGACGTCGTCTAGGACGTTGTCAACGTAATCGGTGTGTAAAACAAATATGTGTATATTGAACGTTTTGAGCTCTTCACTATTTTTCCGTATTTCGCTAAATTAAATTCCCGGTAATAACAACGATCTAATATCGATAATATATAGAAACACTGGCTGGTGGACCCGACTTCGTCCGGGCTGTTTCCGCTCTGCTTTTCGGCGAATTGCGATTTGACCCGTCCAAAACACCCCCCGGACAAAAGTACCCGACAAAAGTACCCGTCGAAATATGTCCGGTTTTACCCGATGCAAATATCAAAGGCGATGAGTCAAGAGGAACGATTTAGTGCAACTACATTATTTACGCGATGTGTCGAAAACGGAAAAATAAGACGATCGATGAAATCAACTAATAAGTATTGTTCCCGGGCAATAAAACATATCTTATGACTTGCATTAAATCTTTCCTCATAGTCCTAACCATGGGGCATAACTGGGAAGTGAAGAGTGAAGACATAATTTTAGAAGGCCTCGAACCCTGGGAAAATGGACAGACTCCACGCTTGTATTGTATTAGGCAATTATCGAAGAGACATAAATAATAATGTATAGCATTTGTAAAGCGCCTTTCCCATGAGGCCCAAAGCGCTTACAATTATTACCCTGATGAGCCTGAACATTCAGTAACCATCTACTGCTCCCCGGGGACAGGGGGAGGTACAGCCGGGAGTATGCCAGGATACCATATGGCTAGCATACTGACAAGATCTTTCACTGCTCATTATCAGGTACCCTTGTAACGCATGGGTGATGCAAAGCAGACACGGTACGAGCGACCTTGCTCAAGGGTCACAACTTGGCACGAGATTCAAACAGTGTACAATCCAACAATTGCACATCGCTCAAATCGGCCAAGCCACTGTTGTGTGGAAACTCACAATAGACCACCAGCCAGCCGCGAACTCGCCTCGCTGTGTTGACAGCGAAGGCAAGTTCAACGCGCTAACCACTGGACCACGGAGCTCCATGCATATATTAACAATTTTGCCAGCCTTGGGAAGATTCGTAGAAGCGAGTTCTATGCAATGGAAATGCGTGCATATTTCCTATGTAACGGTTTAACAGTGTCGAAACGCTCTTTATCGACGAAACTGTGGGTACTAACGCTCTTTAACTATCAACGCGATTAACCCCATCGTGCCAGTGGTGGTCATTTTTGTGACTGAGAGTGGAGAATGGGTTCTCTGAGCTTCTCCAAAACGGCGGTAAACACTTAATGTGTATTTTTACCCATAGATAGCAAGTTTGGTCGAAATCCGTCCGGCAGTTTTCCCGGCCATAGCTAACACACAAACAAACAGACAGAAGTCCCAAAATATATATTAGAAGATTAAAGGCACGTGATGCCTTAAATTTCGAAAATATTCATATTTGTTCCAAACACCGTAAACAGAAAAACATTAAAACGCATACAGTTTCGTTCATATATACCATGGCCATCGCGTATACAGCATGTTATCATAAATACCTACTATATTTTACCTAAGCAAGAGCCTGATTGGGTTACAGAGGACAGCACAATGCTACTGGCTAATCACACACACATGCCATAAACGCTCTTTATTAGTTCCATATCAGGAATTCACCAACAAAGAACGCTCTTTATGTTTACCATCATAATATAAACAAACACCAGAAAAGTTACTTTTTATGCTTTTGTTTACATAACAATGGTTAAACATATGAGAATAACATACTGTTTATGCGATATTTCTTATTTATATACGGACAAAGTCTGTCTACATTTTGATGTTCTTCTGTTTGTGGCGGTTTTTGGCGGGTGGAAATATTTTCACAGGATACCCACCGCCAAGGCCAACCGTACCTTTAAGTAATTTGAGTCGAAGAAGTATTCTGTAAACGTTCATGTTAACGGGTTATCTTAAAATCAAAGTTAATAATTTCATATAAATATAATTTATGACTCAAGCCATAAATTAAATTACGAATTTCCGTGTACAAGATGTAATCAAATTAGTTGACATAAAGTGGATTGGACAACGCGTGGCACACATGCTCGTGTAAAATATATGTTGATACGGGACGTAAACTCAAGCCACTAACTGACTAATGACCATACAATAACTTAACGTTCGCAAATTACTATTTCCTTGGCTTCGGAGTTAAAAATATATATATGACTAGCTGGTGGACCCGACTTCGTCCGGGCTGTTTCCCCTCTGCTTTTCGGCGAATTGCGCGATTTGACCTTTAATTGTCCATTTTGAAGGTCAAGGTCAGGTGGGGTCACGATTTGACCCGTCCAAAACACTGCCCGGACAAAAGTACCCGACAAAAGTACCCGTCGAAATCCATCTGATTTTACCCGATTTGACCTTGAATTGACCATTTTGAAGGTCAATGTCACATCGGGTCACGATTTGACCCGTCCAAAACACTCCGTAGACCAAAGTAACCCTAGGTATAAAATTTCGTCGAAATCCGTCCGTGTTACCCGATTTGACCTTGAATTGACCTTTTTGAAGGCCAAGGTCAGGTCGGGGTCACGATTTGACCCGTCCAAAACCATCCCTGGGAAAAATTACCCCTAGGTATCAAATTTCGTCAAAATCCGTCGGGCAGTTTTCCCGGCCATAGCTAACACACACACAGACAGACAGACAGACACACAGAAGTCCCAAAATATATAGTAGATTCGAGTCAAGGACCCCACCCATCAAAGCTGAGTGATCAGATATCGATCGATGTTTGAAATCTATTATTTTTCACTACCAATAATTTTAAGTGGCCCAGTAAACCGTCGACGAGAAGACTGTCTCGGACCAAATTGCGGATGAAGATGGATAACTCAAAAATCAAGTGTTTTTTTGTCAGATATTTGACAAACCGGCAAGATTTCGTTGAACAAAATGTTGATAAATAACAGGGTTTGGACAATTTTATACTATAGTTGATTGTGGTTAGCATTATTTTTGGGCAATTACTCGATTCTGATAACTGAAGCGGCATTTCAAAACAAATTGTTGTTGTTGGAATCTGATGCTATGGGGACATTCGAATCGGATTGAGTACCTTTAAATGAGTATATGGGACTAGTATGCATATAACATAATATAACATTTATTTGATACATTTGCTTGAAAGCTGTAAAAAAATTCATGATGACGATAGTTATATTTTCGCATTCCGGCTAATCTACCATCCGTAACATTACTTCGTACTCAACAGAATTTCAAATAATGGAAATCTGGTTACCTTATTTTTATCGCTCATCTCTCTTAACCTGTTAACTTGTATGCAGCATGCACGGGGTAGGGAATGACATCATCCGATACGGATGGGAACTTACTTTCTTCTATAAATTCTCTGCCGTATATCTCCTTCATATATGGTGCTGATTGCTCATAGGTGTCCTCGATACGTGCCCTTGTTAGCTTGGGATTAACTAGTGGAGTTAGGAAAATCCCTGGTTCAATCGTGTGAACGCTCACTCGGAAATGGTAGAGTTCTCTTCTGAAATATAATGGTCCTGGTTGTCTATTATATACTAGCTGATGTTCTCGACTTCGTCCGGGCTATTTATGGATTTCTTTGTGATCGCCTCCGTCTTGGCAGAAAATACAGCGTCTAGAAACATGCCTATATGAGCGTATGTGAGCGAGGTTAAGGTCGCACGTGAAATTGGACCCGCTCATATTGTTCCCGGAATCGAAGTAGGTCTACATACCAAATTTTAGTCGGATCGGTCGAGCTGTTTTCGAGTCTATAACACACATACATACATAAGTTCCAAAATATATAATATATTTTGGAACTTCTGTATGTATGTATGTATGTATACATGTATGTATGTGTTTATGTGTGTGTGTGAGTTTATGTGTGTGTGTTATAGACTCGAAAACTGCTCGACCGATCCGATTCAAATTTGGTATGTAGGTCTACTTTGATCCCGGGAACAATATGGGTGGATCCAATTTCACGTGCGACCACGTCCTTGACTTTGACCTCGCGCATATACGCTCATATAGGCATGTTTCTGGACCTCGACCGATCCGACTCAAATTTGGTATGTAGGTCTACTTTGATCCAGGGAACAATATGTACGGATCCAATTTCACGTGCGACAATGTCCTTGACCTTGACCTCGCGCATATACGCTCATATAGGCATGTTTCTGGACCTCGACCGATCTGACTCAAATTTGGTATGTAGGCCTACTTTGATCCCGGGAACAATATGGGTAGGTCCAATTTCACGTGGGGCCGTGTCATTGACCTTGGCCTTGAGCTCGCTCAGATACGCTCATATAGTCATGTTTCTGGCAAAGAAATCCCCAAGTGGACCGGACGAAGTCGGGCACATCAGCTAGTAAAACTATAAACGGAAGTGTGCCTGTAAAACCAGATATGATCACGCAAACCCGAAATAAGTAATCGATTACTACACGCCAGTGCGGACGCTAAAATGAGATTTTTTTTATCGAACTTCTTCACAACCATGATTCTTCTGCATATAATTCATATCATAAATTTTGCACATCACAAATGTTAAGCAACCCCGATAGAATAAATATTTGATATTCAAGTATATTTTATTCAACATTTGTCTTATTTTATTGGTTTTTCTGATTATACTGAAATTTGCATGTCAAAAACACCAAAAAGGTCAAAAAAATATATTTTCCACCTGCTCCGCCCTGGATACCTCAGTGTTTTGGAACCCCCATGGGGCAAGGATAATTGGAGATAGCGTCAACATTTCTACCCTTTCGTGTGACACTACCCTCATCTGGGGGCCGGTCTGTTACCTGCTAAACAAGAAACGAACAAAAAAAATCCCCCATTATACAGCTCCTCCGGTACTATCTCTGCCAACAATAAGACATATGCAATCGATGATAGTGAAAAAGCAAAAGTTTAAACGGCAGCTTCATTGCGAATTCTACCATTAATGATGCTAATCATAACCTGCCCAATTTTCCGAAACGCAGTGCATCCACCATGTCCGATTTGTCTTCACCGAAACCGAGGTTTTAAACTTAACAAAGCCCACGGGCACGATAGGATTATCGTTAGAATGCTCCGCGAAACAGCAAAATCGATAGCGCACCCACTGGTCCTTCTATTCAGGAAATCTATCAATACAGAGAAATTCCCAAAGTCCTGGAAATCAGCAAACGTGATCCCGATTTTCAAAAAAGACGATCCAGCTGACGCCAAAAATTATCGACCAATATCCCTTCTGCCATGTGTATCTAAAAATTTTGAGAAAGTGGTTCTGAAACAGATTAGTAATTTTTTCATCGAAAATGAACTCTTGTATTTCCATCAATCCGGTTTTCTCTTAGGTCACAGCCTCACAGGACAACATACCAACTATTAGACCTATATCACAACTTGTGCCAAACCCTCGATAAAGGAATGTTCTATATTCTGTGATATATCCAAAGCTTTTGAAAGGGTTTGGCACAGGGGCCCGATACAAAAAATGAAAACTTATGGATTAAATGGAACGATTTTAAATTGGATTGCAGACTACCTAGATAACCGGTACACATGGACGCTGGTTACCTTGGGGATTTCTGTTGACACTATATATACCAATGACATAATGAAAGAAATGCACTTTTTGTAAAGTATGTTGGGGGCAATAACATTCATGACGATGGGTAAATTATGAACAGTTGGACACAGGGCGTGACACCATGCATGACGCTAACCTACATAGTGTGTCGATTTGTCTTATGTATTTTCTTGTATTTTAATAACCCTGTCTCAGAGTGTGAGGCGTTGTAATTTGGGAATCTAGTAACCACAATATTCCATTACTTGTATGTATCATTGAGATGACTATAGTATACACAACTTCTAAAGTTAAATATTAGGGTCTAAATATGGACATGGGGATGTCCAGTGGAGCAATCGTGAACACATGCATTTCCAATTGGGTTCTATTCCATCTGTTGATATTGCAACATATGTATGATATAAATATGGTCGCTTTGCTTCGAAAAATTTGATTGCCAATATACATTTGCCCATGTATGTTCGACATTGCCCCTTGCATTTTGGGTTAACCCTGGCTTAGAATTTGTGTGGAAAATATCATGTACACACCTGTGTAAATGTTCTGTGGTTAGGCCATTACCATGACATTTCAATGGACACTATATACTGGTAATGTGAATTATGGTTGCTACTGTTATAAATGCATAACCTGACCCAAAGCTATAGGCAGTAAGAAATATACGAGGAGTGAATAAGATCAACCAAATTGATGGCATTGTGGAATAGTGTTAGGGTATATTAATAATAAAAATGAATTTTACTTTGAAAAGGTCACTGTAAATACTGCCAAATTTGTGTAAAATAAAACGCTATTCATATGTAGGGTCACGTGGGTCAGGCAATGTCATTACTATAATATGTAAATGTTTAAAATCACTGAATTATCATTTTGATTTCCAGAATCTGACTTGGATATCTCACTGATATGACTCTGGATTTGTCCGTAGAGGTCATATGGAACACTTTGCAAAACATTAACATAGACACTTTTTGATATTCTGATGGGTCACAGAGAACTTTAAGTTATAATAAATAACACAGGTAATACATTTCTTAGTTCTTACATTCTCTTTAATAATATATTTCACAGTAGGTGAAAGTCTCAGATCAAATAAATCCTTTTAAGTTCCCCTTCAGAACATAAACAAATTATTCATGTTTTGAACTGTTGAACATAGCCGAGTATAGATTCATGGCATGATATATGTTAGAACTTGCTCACTTTCGTGTTAGTGTGCCGTTACGTGTGTGCTACTTTACAGACACACTAATATATGTACTAATTGATATGCAATCTCCATTTATTACTTTATAATGTATGTTGTGGATGTTTTTTTTTCTCCAGGAAAAGTTTAAAGTTTAAACCCATTATTATGGTTCTTTTAGCAGCCCTTTAGAATAGACTAACATCTATGTATCATATTAGGAGGCTATTACATGGTGGTGGTTAATGATTAATGGACATCTCATTATGACAAATGTTTCAATCTATAGATGGCCATATAGTAAATATAATTTGTTCATGTACATTGCAACATTAAACACTAAAGCAAGCCAGTGTCTTCATAAATCTAATACAGCATGATGTCCTGAGACTTGCATATTTACTTTGGCATTGACTGGATATGCTCATAGAATTATATTTGATGGTTTCCATGAGTTGAAAATCTGGGAACTTTTTAATGATCTGACCAGGAATGTATTACATTGATACAATTACAAAGATAATATATTTCTTAGTTAATACCTTTTCCTTAATAATGTATTTTACTAAATGCGGATGTCCCAGCTCTAAATTGCAGGATGCTTTAGATAGATTCATAGTGTAGTACAACTGTCAAGGCAGTGGCTTCAATAGTTATCCCGCATAAATTGTCTTGTAAATTATTTTCTGGTTATAGAAATGCTGTTCAAATCATGCAATGTAAGACAATACAGGTCCATTATTTTTTAAACAATCTTTTGCCTTCCTCTGGTTCACACATGATCAAAACAAATTGACTGGCATGTCAGTAATAGGTCTTTAAGTTGTTATAGTCCCAACACAAATCACTATCTATAACTGTTATGTGATGTTCCCAAATCATAGCAATGTCTTGCAGCCCTCAAAATTAGGAAAAATGTCCCATGACAAATTTAATGCTGTTGCATGTTAGATGCCATACGTTGCCACAGTTTTCGCACCACATTACTTATTTACATGGCAAAATTTGAGTACTGTGTCTTGCATTAAGTCAGTTTGTGTAAACACATACTGGTACCACGTAAACATACATTCAGACATACTCAATCTATATAATAGCCTCGTTGACTTGTAATTTCTTGGAAGTCATGTGGGTTTCTTCATCTTAGAGTTAAGTTAACATTTCATACTACATGTACTACAAATAACTTCAATTTGTTCCCACTGAGTACTTGTAAGAAATGTGCTGACACTGATGTGGCACATTTTGAAAGTAATGCATAATAATATTCCATTCTATCTGTTTCAGACTATCGTACGAATAGCATTTGAATAGTCAGGCTTTACTCAAATTGAAGTTTACTGAGACTGGATTTACTAGTAAGTTCAAGAATGTTATTTTTTTTAAATTTAATATGTTAGATCATCAAGTTTAGAACAGATTGGTTAGACTTTAATACAATAAACCAAAGTTTTGGCAAACATAACTTTTAAAGGTACGTTTGGCCTTGGCGGTGGGTATCCTGTAAAAATATTTCCACCCGTCAAAAACCGCCACAAACAGAAAGAACATCAAAATGTAGACAGACTTTGTCCGCATATAAATAAGAAATATCGCATAAACAGTATGTTATTCTCATATGTTTAACCATTGTTATGTAAACAAAAGCATAAAAAGTTACTTTTCTGGTGTTTGTTTATATTATGATGGTAAACATAAAGAGCGTTCTTTGTTGGTGAATTCCTGATATGGAACTAATAAAGAGCGTTTATGCCATTTGTGTGTGATTAGCCAGTAGCATTGTGCTGTCCTCTGTAACCCAATCAGGCTCTTGCTTAGGTAAAATATAGTAGGTATTTATGATAACATGCATGGTATATATGAACGAAACTGTTTGCGTTTTAATGTTTTTCTGTTTACGGTGTTTAGAACAAATATGAATATTTTCGACAATTAAGGCCTTACGTGCCTTTAACAAAAAGTTAAAGGGAGACTTTAGTTAAAACCAGGCATTTATGGGGCCATCAACTATATTCAACTGAAAATGCAACACATGAATGAATTTCAGTCAGCGCTGTGTGCAAAATAAACTTATGTGCTCTAAGAACAATGTTAAACAATATTATAATTATAATGAAAACTAGGGGATTGCCCGTCAAAATGACGGGTATATAAATGTTCTTCGTTACTTTCTGGTCTCCGCGGTCATGAGCATATTATCATTTCTATATTAGCAATGGATTGGTCATGCTTCTCTTTCACATGCATTATAATCATGAACACATGCATTATGATCTTGAACACAAGCATTATGATCTTGAAGAGGCCCCCTCTGGGAGCTATTATTCAGTAGCGTATATATAGGGCTACAGGCCCTTGTATTGCGGCCCATTTGCGCACTTCGCATTTTTTATATTGTATAAGACGTTATTTTATATATATCCTTTGCCGTCTGCCGTATATGTCCTCCTTCGATTACATACACAATGCACAAATTTCATAACAAAGACACAATCCATTACTTATATTCACACTGAAGTGGCATATTAGAAGACCATTTAGTACCCATTTCCAACGATGGTATAGAACGTTCTAGTCTCGACTCTACACCCCATGCACTTCCATGACAAAAGCAACATGCATTACTTATATTTACACTAAACCTGATCTGACAATTGCTGTTTAGCCCACATTTTCAACCACGCTTTGGTAGAGCACATGGCAATTTCACCAATACATTCGCAACGCAAATGTGGGTTTGTGTACGACGTCACATGGCGTCATTTCAACAAACTTCATAAGAAATAGTGTCTACTTCAGGGGGGGGGGTCGGAACAAAATTACAGGATACAAGGACCGGGTGGGTGGGTGTCTCCGAGCCCGGAATGCAGATTTTTTCTGATGTCATGCAATTTTTTTCCAAAATCATTTCTAAGACAAATTACAGCTTCAAAATGAATTGAAACAATTTAGACTCATATAGTAGTGCATGCTCTAGCCCTATACAAGTGAGGGGGGCTCTATATTTTATTTTTTTGTCGACAATTTCTCCCATTAACAGTTGAAACAATGGGGTGGGGCCGGTTTTGGTCGAGGAAAAAAATTGCAATGAAAAAAAAATCCATTCTCATCTTTTCTCATAGTTTATCATGGCTTTTTAAAACTTATTATACAGAGGATACCTGCGTGTTTTGAGTGAATACTGGAAGTATCTCATGAGTGGTCACAGTGAGATACTGGAATCATCACGAGTGGCCTAAAACGACCTCGAGTGATGATTCCAGTATCGCTCTGTGACCACGAATGAGGTAATTCCGATATTCACGAAGGTTTTCTTTTTATTATATGCACTATTTGCTAAAATAGATCGAGGAATTAATTCAAAATCTATGACCCATTAATTAGATTGATTTGCTGTCAAAAAGCAGAAAAACCGTTATATTAATGATATCAGTCAAGATATTGAATAAACAATAAATACAGTGATCACGACGTGGTCAAAGTACAGGTCGATGCCGATAAATGACTATAGTGACTTACATGTAAGTCACAAAATAACATGTTGTTCACTGATTGGAGCATTAAAAGGCTCCAGATTCAATCTCGGAGCATCTAATATTCAAAAATTATCCGCGGGAGGCAGGGGGAGGCCCTCTGACCCCCTCCCGTACCCCCCTCAGGCCTTCGAGAGATGCCTCTGGCATCTCCTGTGGGATACTACTCGCCTCAACATTTTTTGGGAGAGATACTCGCCACTCGCCTTGAATGATTTTAAGAGGAGCTCCTCATTGCTCACCAGTGATTTCCCACATGGAGACAAAGGATCCAAGGGGGGGCGCCCCGGGCGTGCGCCCTATATTTTCGCCAGAGGAAGGACTTTTTGCGAGGTGTCCTGGCGCCATTTGTATCGGGCGCCCAAAGATTATGCACTGAATATTGCTAACGCACATGCAAATACAGCAGTTTACATGTTTTACATTACTCAAACGTATAGTTTTTTTTAACTGTGGGTTGAACTTACTTCAATTTGGTATTCCACGATATGTATAGCAATGCAAGGGGCGAATCCAACATCTCCGAGATGAAGGCCCGCAGGCTATTTTTCGCCATGCAGAGCAAACAATTTCTGCGACATTTTGTATCGGAAACTATCTCGCCCGGCACTCTATAGGTTATACAATGTAGTCCGATCAACGCCCGGACTATAAAACGCACTGGCGGCAGTATCATCGTAAAAAAGATTATCTAAAGGCACATATGCCATACTACTATGGTATACATACATGTACCGTATACATCTATATCTATATTTGCGAATGTCTGTCTGTCTGTCTGTCTGTGTTCTATAGAAATTCACAGGGGACCATCTAGATGATGCCAAAGACGTCTACTAGGAGTAGCTTTATACGAGAAAGATAATGGTCGGGGTTAGAATTTTCTAAAGTTACGCCGTTGTTGTCAGGGGCAGAAAAGGGGGAGGGGCAGAAAAAAAAATTGTCGGCGATTGCCACGAAACTTATATATAATCATCCCCATAATATGAGGAATCCAATGGTGTGTTTTAGATATGTGAAAAGTGGCGTCGTTCGAGTCAGGGTTGAACGAAAGGGGAGAGGGGCACCAAAATTGATAAAAACTAATTTTAGCGCCCATTTCCACCAAATTGATATATATTCTTCTTCATGATACATGGAATCTAATTGTGCGATTTAAGAACGCCAAATTGTTGTCCAAACGATGAGATATTGGGAGGGGGTGGGCACTAAATTTGATAATAATGGGTTTAGTCGCCGATTGCCACCACACTCATCCCCATGGTATGAGGGGTTTAATGGTGTGGCTTATATCTGTCAAACATGGCCTCATTCGAGTCAGGAGTGTATTGAAAGGGACAGGGGCACAAAATTGATGCACAATTATTTTGGCGCCAATTTCCACCAAATTGATACACGTTCTTATCCATGATACGTGGAATCTAATCGTGTGATTTAAAGACGCCATAGTGGTGCTGTTTAGGTGAGGGATGGGGAGGGAGGGATTGGCACCAAATTTGATAAAAAAAAATGTATATAAATTGTGTATAGAGATGAGAGGGACACAAAAAGTTATATCTATATGTTTAGTGCCGATTTCCACCAGATTGATACATATTCTTCTCCGTGATACGAGGAATCTTGTCGCGTGGTTTAGATACACCAAATTGGTGCCCTATGGGTGAGAGATATGGGGACCTTCAATTTGATACGAATTTGTATACTCGCCAATTTTCACCAATTTCATATATATGCTTCTCAAATGACACAAGAAATCAAATTGTGCTGTCTGTCTGTCTCTCTGTATGTCTGTGTGTTCTATATATAACTTTACGCGGTACAATCGAGATGGCACCAAGGCGTTCTAAGAGGGGTAACTTTTAACAAGGAAGATAATGGTGCGGGTTTAAATTTAAATTAAAATGGTGCTGTCAGGGGAAGAAAAGGGGGAAGTCGGCAAAATTAAAAAAAATATGATGAATTAGTTTTGTCGCCGGGGTGCGAGATGTGGGTTCATAACTTTTCTCATAATTTGTTTAGTTGCGTATTACCACCAACATATATATAATCATCGCCAGTATATCATGCATCCATGAGTCTAATGGGCGTGGTTTAAATATGTCAAAAGAGGCAAAAGCTGATACAAATATATTTGGCACTAATTTCCAACAAATTCATACATGTTTTTATCTAATGATATACCATGAATTAAATCACATTTGGTGTCGTTTGCGTCACGGATGGCGAGCGGATATGCACTATCATAGATAAGTTTGCTATTCGCCGATATCCACATATAAGTTATATATAGTCACCCAGGCCATCTCCATATCATTTTAAGGCGATTTGGGCGTTCACATTTCACAATACCGACAAATGGTAACCCACTTATAAGTCACTTGAACAATTATATCTTCTTAACTGTCATATCTATATGGGGATGGCAATCAGGACATTCACACTAGCAAAAAGATATATATAGAATAAGCATTAATCCTATATTTATCATTCTATTGAAGAGATACATATATTCGTGCAAATTGAGAGACCTCGAACCGTCAGAGGATTGCATATATATTATAACAAAATTGAGTCTGTTCCATTCAATACAGTTTCCACACAAACAGTTACAATTTGTCAGGAGATATGGAAGGCCTGTTCAAAAATATTGATCACAGTGTGCAGTCATATATAGTTTCTTCTGATATACAATAAAATGCAGTTAGTAGCACATGACTTTTCAGGATCCTCCCAATACTGATATCTGACAAGGTTTTTAGAACAGACCCATCAACTGACATAAACAACTCAAAATCTCGCTCTGTGTCTGGCAAATGTAGCTGATATATGTGCGCAGCAACATTTCGTTGAAACGGAGACAATTTAGCCAATATATAGCACCATGAGCACCTGGAAATTTCTTTGAAACATCTGTATCTTCATGGAGATATGATAGCCAGGTATCCTCGAGATCTTAGTCCAACCCACTAGATTGATTGATACATCTCAATATGTAAAACCCAATTGTCATCTTTTATTTATGCGAACTAATGTCTTTATGATGTCCATGTGTCATATTATAACGTCGGACGTATACGCAGTTGTAAATAAATAAATAAATACTTCATTATTGGTGGAACGGATTAATCGCGATAAACAGAATGACAATTGACAAGGTGGGCCACTACTTATATTCCATGACTGTAATAATCATGTCTTGTGATGCTATTTGAATATACAATTTATGAGAAAACGTATAACACTTTAAGCAAGTGTGTTCTCTATTCCCAACAAATATCCACATCATACAGATGGTTTCACATCGCATTAACCTGGGCAACGCCGGGTAACCCTGCTAGTTGCTTAATAAAAAAGTCTGACACGAGTCCTTCAAAGCATCGATTTCCATGTGTCGTTATCGTCATTCACATTTGCACAGACATTCAGAAGATAAGTACACTGTTCAAAGAAGCTTTGATCTTTCATCACTAACTTTCCATAGTATACCGTAATTGTACTGAATGTTATTGTTACTCGTTCCATATATAGGCCTAATATAATGCAATATAAACTGGGTCCAGAACACAGGAAAACACGTCGTTTTGAATGTAGTATACGAAAAATTTCCCCGGACCCCCACATACTAGAAGGGGGTTAAACCCCCCTCTCCTGCCCCCCCCCCACTCGTCGCTATAAGCGGCTTGGATGATGCTACGCATCATATATATAATATTAAATACATAGCGCCCCCCCCCCTTCAAATTTCCTGGATCGCCACTGGGAGAGGACTGGAACTGTGTTTATTTAATCAAATTGATGGTGTTTTACTTTAAACATGCACACATTTTATCCTATTGCTAATAAGAGACAGAACTATCCTGTTAAAGTGGGTATTTTACCTTTATAACCATAAATATGTTTGGGTTTTTAAGGATTTTGTTGGCTTATTTTTCAGCCATTTGCTTTGTTTGTTTATTTTTTGTGGGTGTACTTGGTCAGCGTTCTCTCAGTTCTGGAGCAGACACAATGAGAGACCCTTACCCTGCCAACAACACATTATTTAGTCGAATTTACATGATTTTCATCAATTTTGGGGGTGGGTGTTCCAGACCTGGGTGGAAAAAACTTACGCTCCCGGGGTGGTGGGTCCCCAAAACTGAAAAACACAAAATTTCCACCTTGTATCCGTAATTTTTGTCCTGCCCCCCCCTGTCTACTTGAGTGCAAATGCGGCATTTGGGGACCATGCTTGATCT
Organism: Siphonodentalium dalli; assembly: GCA_032622095.1. Taxonomy (NCBI): domain Eukaryota; kingdom Metazoa; phylum Mollusca; class Scaphopoda; order Gadilida; family Siphonodentaliidae; genus Siphonodentalium; species Siphonodentalium dalli. The sequence continues at coordinate 129,625,641 of CP136062.1, read as the reverse complement.
CCTGTTTTCTCTGACCAATCGGCGTGAAAGTTGGTGAGTCATCTTCTTCGAGACAATATTGTTCCAAATTTGGGGGACATTGGACCCATAGTTGAAAAGTTATAAACGCGTCAAAAGCGTGACCGAGTTATACACACATAGATACACACACAGACGACGGGTTTTTATATATATTGATGAGTAAAGTGCCTTTTTGCTCATTTTAGTTATAATTATCATATTGCACTAATAGCTGACTCAAATTCATTCATTTGTTGCACATTTTCAGTTTAATATAGTAGGAGATGGCCCCATAAATGGCTGGATTTAGTTACAGTCTCCCGTTAAGGAAGGGTTTGTGACATTGTAATGAATAAAGTGTTCGTTCACCTGCCTGTAAATATATGTACTATTAGCGGATAAAAGTCATTGAGATGTTACAAAAGGTTGTATATGTATATATTGTGATTATTAGCAAGTGAAAATAGTCATGCTTTCTCAAAAAATTCACAATGAGTGGTTCAAGTATATCCTTCTCAATTATATCCACTATAATTGTCAGTATTTAGCCTTGATGAAAGAGTATCGTCAAGTGAATAATTGTTAGTAAGTAATTTTACCATTATTTAAGTGTTCTCTAGAATATTGAAATCTGGAATTTATTTATGTGAATTATGGGATGCCCATATATAACGTAAAATTTGTTAACTTTTTTACATAACATGGTCATAAAATTATAAATAAACCTCGAGTAAAGTATTAAGCTTAATTCTACAGGAATATATACAAACTGTAATACATCAACATTGTGTCTCAAGTGGCTGTAATTTTGTGATAAGATTGCAGTGTATGAAAGAACAATGTATGCAGAAGCTGTTATAGTAGGCCCCTGCAAATAGTGGGTTTTTATCAAATCAAGTTTCGAAGCGAATAGCTCTCAAAAAAAATTGAAAATGAATCAAATAGCAAATGGAATATATCTTGCTCGTCGAAATGATAACCTAAAGATGTTTACTGTTTTTGACGTAAATAACATTACAGCTGCCACTGCAAGTCAAAAGTGAGCAAATGCAATAAATAATGAGAAGATAATGCATCTAATAGTCACATGACATACTGTTCTACATAATTGTGAAGTATCTTTCCGTCGATCACCAATGGAATGTCCACAAAAAATAAATTATAACTTAACTTTTATAAAAGCGTTTGCGAAACAAGAGTGTTAGAACAGTTAAAGATAACTTAAAGCGACATATTGTGAGGGTATACTTGCGATGTAATTATACATCATATACCGATATATGCATAATGATAGCGTTCACTGTTTGTGTGTATTTGAAATTACTTTTCATTGTTTCAAAGTCGAATGGAAGTCAATTCGAATATCGAGGTTGAATCGAATAACAAAACGAATATCGAATATTTCGCAGGGGCTTGTGTTATAGTAAAGTGTTATGCTTCAATGTGCATGTTTGCAAAGTTTTTGTTGATATGCTTTCCCCTATCCCATTTTTCCACTATTCAAAATTGGAGTAAGTTCCATGAAAGATGAGTGAAATCTAGTGACATTCATTGGTACAACATTGAAAACCTAAAAAGATGAATAAAGAGGAAAGATAAAAGAATTTTACATAGTAAACTTTTGTTAATTTTTCTAATTATACACGAAACATTTGAAAATGGAAAAAATGTGCCACACTAGCATTTTCGGAAAAGAGTTTTTTAGTTTTTTTTGCACCAGTATACCTAAAATGTTATGATAAAAACAGAGCATATTAATATCAATTTATTGAGTTCCATGACCTCAAATATGGCATTTCATCATGCGAGTTCTGTGTCAGATGCAAATTTGGCTAACTTTATACAATTGAACACATACAAAATGTAATTTGGCTCATTTTGAGAAAACGAGGCTCTGAAATCTGAAGGCACACAAACTACTTGATGAATCTGGGAATGGTTTTCTGTTAGGGTTTTAGTAAACATCCCTGAAAATCCTTTTGCTGATTTTTGTTTATTTTTAGTATATTGTTTACGGAGGGTCTATATTCCTATTCCAGCAAAAACATTCTGTTGCAATTAGTTCTGGCGGGGTAAAAGCATAAATACACTGAACAAATATTAATATAAGCAGATTCAGGGACCATTCTAGAGGTTTCAAATTGGGAGAAGTCACTGTTTTCCATTTTATGAAGAAGTGGGCTGTTATCAAGGAGAAGTCATTACAGTAGCTCAAGTTCAATTAAAACCCTAACATCCCCCTTCTATGATCCACTGTTATAACCCAATTTATAAAACCATTATAATGAGTAAGGACACCATTATAGTCAGAAAATACAGTTTAAATATGCTGCTTGGATATACACATAATGGAATCTATATATATAAAACCCGTCGTCTGTGTGTGTGTCTGTGTGTGTGTGTATAACTCGGTCACGCTTTTGGCGCGCTTATAACTTTTCAACCATTCGGGCAATGTAGCCCAAATTTGGACCACGGCCTAAATTGTGTCGTAAAAGGTGATGCACAAAATTTCACGCCGATTGGTCAATGCAAACCTGAGATCTAACATGGTCCCCAAATGCAGTATTTGCACCCAAGTAGACACTATTTCTTATGACGTTTGTCGAAATGACGTCATGTGACGTCGTACATAAACCCACACTAGCGTTGCTATTGTATTGACGAAAATTTCCATGCGCTCTACCAAAGCGTTGTTGAAATTGGGCGCTATAAATTAATTGTCAGATCAGGTTGAGTGTGAATATAATTAACGCATGTTGCTTTTGCCGTGGAAGTGCATGGGGTGTAGAGTCGAGACTAGAACGTTCTATACCGCCGTTGGAAATGGGTGCTAAATTGTCTTATCATTATGCCACTTCAGTGTGAATATAAGTAATGGATTGTGTCTTGTTATGAAAGTTGTGCATTGTGTGTGGAATCAAAGGAGTATATATACGGAAGACGGCAAATTCACAAATAACGTTTTATACAATATAAAAATGGGCGCGAAGTATGCAAATGGGCCGCAGTGCAAGGGCCTGTGGCCTTAGGCCTATATACGCTGCTGAATAAAAGCTGCAGTCCAATCGGTCGCTAAATAAAGGCTCGGTTTCAGTTACTGGAATATATATAATAGTAATACAGAACTATAGTTGCAATCCATATGCGCATGCATATATGTGGGTGGTAGTAGAATCTACAGTTTTTCTGTGAAAAAAAAGTGTTCCCGAGCCATAGGCTCATACATAGCGTACAAAGGGGCAGCAGGCCCTTCGCCGCTGAATAAATGCTCCCAAATGGAGTCTATTTCAGTTAGTAAATACAGTAATAAAACTAGAATGCACTCAGAGAGATGCCAACGTGCGCAAAAATGTAATAAACAATAATTTAAATAATAATTTCACTGTATTTTACTTAATTTATTTAATTTAATTTAATGTTAGCAAAAAAAGACAATTACCATTTCTCATTTCATCACAGATAAAAGGCAAATTACTATATTAATCATTTAAGTAATTAAAACCAATTCCATGTTGCCGAAAGGATGAGACTTTAATATCGATTACATTTTTTTCAGCGGCATATTTTCATTTTCATTTTCCGATAGTCAAAGTTTACCAAAGGAGCAATTATAAGAAATAATTAATACTATTTGTGTAAATATTGATAGCAGCCAATATGCAACAATAAATATAAATAATTAATCAATAATTAATCAATAACGATCATTTTATGTAATAATAAACTCTTCAAACGGTGTTTGTGTCAACAAATGCGTTTTGTTTTGTGTTACGTCATTCGTCGTATTTGACCCGGAACTCGGCTGAAGGTTAGGCTATTCAGCATATTGCGTCGAATTACGAAATCGCGTTTTGAATGTCTCTCTTTTCCCGCACGATAATAAGAGGTCTTCGCACGAACCAAAAATGATAAAACTTCCCAATTATAAGTAAAAATACCCAAATGAAGGAGTCTATGTATTCAAACGGAATTGCCGTGACAAATCAGGTTTCATATCATCATATCGTTATTTAAGTTACTAATATCCATCAAAATCTAGACGCGACAGTGACTAAAACCAAGAGAATAGCCATTTAAAAGTCACGCGACGGTTCGTTTTCTGATAAAAGACACGCGACGGTTCGTTCCCGAGGGAGTCTATAGACTCTTTGATGTAGAGTTCTGATGGAGAAAATGTAGGTCGATCTATTTTTGTCATAACTCTGACGTATTTTGACCTGGGAGAAAAAATCGAAATCGAGGCTCACTACGAGCATGCCAGTTTTAAATATAGAAACAGGGAATCCTGACAAATGGCGATATCGGCGACAAACAAATAATCGAAAACAACACATAAAATAAACATAGCAAAAACGCGGCACAATAAAAATGTCAGAACGCCACGAGGTTTTACGTCGTTTTTGGTGACGACATGGAGTGTGACACCAACCTACGAATCTGTCTGATCGCCATACTGTTGCGCGAGCGCACGTAACTAGAATGCACTCAGAGAGATGCCAACGTGCGCAAAAATGTAATAAAAAATAATTAAAAAAATAATTTCACTGTATTTTACTTAATTTATTTAATTTAATTTAATTTAATGTTAGCAAAAAAAGACAATTACAATCTTCAATAATTTTATTTAGGGGATAACAGTGTGGTGTTTTGTGATTTCGGAAAGGTACATGGCGAATATACTGTGGCAAATTTAGTTAATGTGCGACGGCACTGTTATCCCCACTCTAATGCTCTTCGAACTTAAAAATGTTATTTAGACAAACAAATGGCTCGTAATTATCAACGAAATGTGCGGCCATACTCCGTAACGTCGCCGGCATGTGCTGCGTAAGGGTGACGTCATGGAGTGAAATCGGTAGGGTGACACCAACCTACGAATCTGACTGATCGCCATACTGTTGCGCGAGCGCACGTAATAACATGTTGATTTTGTTGCGTTCCAAATGTGCATGCATATATGCGGGGTGGGGTGGGGGTACAAAGTACAGTTTTAGTTCAATAAAGTGTTCCCACGTGCCTCCGGTGAACGAGAAGTGTAACCAATCCATTGCTAATACAGAAATGACTATGTTATTCATTACCGCAGAGACCAGAAAGTAACGAAGAACATTTATATACCCGTCATTTTGACGGGCAATCCCCTAGTCTATATATATAAAACCCGTCGTCTGTGTGTGTGTGTGTGTATCTGTGTATCTGTGTGTGTGTGTATAACTCGGTCACGCTTTTGACGCGGTTATAACTTTTTAACCATGCGTCCAATGTGGCCCAAATTTGTACCACGGCCTATAGTTTGTCATAAAAGGTGACTCACCAAATTTCATTTCGATTGGTCCAAGCAAACCTGAGATCTAACATGCTCCCCAAATGCAGTATATGCACTCAAGTAGACACTATTTCTTATGACGTTTGTCCAAATGACGTCATTGACGTCGAACGCAGTACAACACTTGCTTTGCTATTGTAGGCGAAACTGCCATGCGCTCAACCAAAGCGTTGTTGGAAATAAGCGCTAAATTAATGTGTCAGTTCAGGTTCATTGTGAATTTAGATAACGAATGTTGATTTTGTCGCGGAAGTGCATGTATAGTGGGGGTGTAGAGTCAAGACTCGAACGTTCTACCGTCGTTGGGCATGGGTGAATGTAGTGGTGTGCAGAGTCAAGACTCGAACGTTCGTCGTTTGGGAATAGGTGCTAATATGGTATTTTAATCTGCCAGTTGGGTTTGAACATAAGTAAAGAATGCTGTCTTTGATACGAAAGTTGTGCATTGAGTGTGGAATCGAAGGAGTACCGATATACACGGAAGATGGCGAATGGACACAGTCTGACCTCCCGCCAGTGGATAGGCCTACCGTGAACTCAGTAAATTCGCCGGAACTCAGTTGGAAAAGGTACATTCCCGGGACAGGCCTAATAATATGCCGACGCTAATTAATGCTCTTTTAATCTTTCGGCTGAGTGCAAATCTGATACAAGAATAAATGTTTAAAAGATCACAATGCGCGAAGCGCACGCAGTTTAAATTCATATAATGTGCGCGAAGCTCACAAAGGGGCTGCATGCCCCTCCCCCGCTAAATAAAGGTTCCGAATTGAGCCTGTTTCAGTTAGTATAGATTAAGTAAAATATCTTGAGTGTTGCGTTCCATATATGTGCATGCATATATGTGGGTTGGGGAGATGATGTGGGGTCAAAAATACAGTTTTATTGAAATAAAGTGTTCATACAAATGGGCCACGCAGTGCAGGGCGTGTGATCAATAGGCTGCATGTTGAATACAGGGTCCGTTTAAAATATGCTGCAAGCTCCCTATATGTGCGCTAAGCCCACGCAGTTAATATCATATAATGTGCGCGAAGCGCATAAAGGGGCTGTAGGCCCTCCTCTAAATAAAGATTCCGAATTGAGCCTGTTTCAGTTAGTATAGATAAAGTAAAATATTTTGATTGTTGCGTTCCATATGTGCATGCATATACATGGGTTGGGAGATGGGATGGGGGTAAAAATACAGTTTTATTGAAATAAAGTGTTCATATATACAAACGGGCCGCGCAGTGCAGGCGTGTGATCATTAGGCGACATGCCGAATACAGGTTCCAAAGGGGGTCCGTTAAAAATGAGCAGCAAGCTCCCGAATGTAGGCTCCAGAATTGAGTATGTTTCAGTTGGTGCATAGTATTTAAATAATATGCTGATTTTGTTTCGTTCAATGTGTGCATGCACATATGTTGATTGGGTGTGTAGAAATACAGTTTTTAGTGAAATAAAGTGTTCCAACGCGCATCCAGTAACAAAAAAGTGAAGCATGACCATTCCATGTGTCCATGAACGCGGACACTAGAAAATAACAAAGTACATTTATATACCCGTCATTTTGTGACGGGCAACCCCCTAGTCTATATATATAAAAACCCGTCGTCTGTGTGTGTGTGTGTATCTGTGTATCTGTGTGTGTGTGTATAACTCGGTCACGCTTTTGGCGCGTTTATAACTTTTCAACCATGCACGCAATGTGGCCCGAATTTATACCACGGCCTATATTGTGTCTTAGAAGATGACTCACCAAATTTCATGCCGATTGGTCAAAGCAAACCTGAGATCTAACATGGCCCCCAAATGCAGTATTTGCACTCAAGTATAGACACTATTTCTTATGACGTTTGTCGAAATGACGTCATTGACGTCGCACGCAAACCCACACTTGCTTTGCTATTGTAGACGAAACTTCCATGCGCTCCACCATTTGAAGCGTTGTTGGAAATAGGCGCAAAATTAATTTGTCAGTTCAGGTTCAGTGTGAATTTAGGTAACGAATGTTGATTTTGGGAATGGGAATGGGTGGATGTAATGGGGTGCAGAGTCAAGACACGAACGTTCGTCGTTGGGAATGGGTGCTAATATGGTATTTAAATTTGCCAGTTGGGTTTGAACATAAGTAAAGAATGCTGTCTTTCATACGAAAGTTGTGCATTGAGTGTGGAATGGAAGGAGTACCGGTATACACGGAAGATGGCGAATGGACACAGTCTGACCTCCCGCCAGTGGGTACCGTGAACTCAGTAAATTCGCCGGAACTCAGTCAGAAAAATCACATCCCGGAATCCCGGACCAGGACTAATAATATAGTGTAAACAATACTGCCGACGCTAATTAATGCTCTTTTAATCTTTCGGTTGAGTGCAAATCTGATAAAAGAATGTTCAAAAGATCAAAATGTGCGCGAAGCGCACGCAGTTTAAAATCAGATAATGTGCGCGAAGCTCACAAAGGGGCTGTAGGCCCATCGCCCGCTAAATAAAGGTTCCGAATTGAGCCTGTTTCAGTTACTATAGATAAAGTAAAATATCTTGATATGTGCATGCATATACATGGGTTTGGGAGATGGGGATGGGGGTAAACATACATTTTTATTGAAATAAAGTGTTCATACAAATGGGCCGCGCAGTGCAGGGCGTGTGATCATTAGGCTGCATGCTGAATACAGGTTCCAAAGGGGGTCCGTTCAAATTGTGCTGCAAACTCCCCATGTGTGCGCGAAGTGAACGCAGTTTAATGTCATATAATGTGCGCGAAGCGCAGAAAGGGGCTGCAGGCCCATCCCCTGCTAAATATAGGCTCCCGAATTGAGCCTGTTTCAGTATAGATAAAGTAAAATATCTTGATTGTTGCGTTTCATATATGGATGCATATACATGGGTTGGGGAGATGGGGGTATGGGTAAACATACAAATTTATTGAAATAAAGTGTTCATACAAATGGGCCGCGCAGTGCAGGCGTGTGATCATTAGGCGGCATGCTGAATACAGGTTCCAACGGGGGTCCGTTAAAAATGTGCCGCAAGCTCCCGTATAAAGGCTCCTGAATTGAGTATGTTTCAGTTGGTGTATAGTAATATTTAAATAATATGCTGATTTTGTTTCGTTCAATATGTGCATGCACATATGTTGACTGGGTGTGTAGAAATACAGTGTTTAGTGAAATAAAGTGTTCCAACCCGCATCCAGTAACAAAAAAGAGAAGCATGACCATTCCATGTGTCCATGAATGCGGACACTAGAAAATATAAAATAAAATTTATATACCCGTCATTTTGTGGTAATATGGTAATTTAATTTGCCAATTGGGTTTGAACATAAGTAAAGAATGCTGTCTTTGATACGAAAGTTGTGCATTGAGTGTGGAATCGAAGGACTACCGGTATACACGGAAGATGGCGAATGGACACAGTCTGACCTCCCGCCAGTGGGTACCGTGAACTCAGTAAATTCGCCGGAAATCAGTTGGAAAAAGCACATTCCCGGGACAGGCCTAATAATAGGGCCTACAGTGTAAACAATACTGCCGACGCTAATTAATGCTCTTTTAATCTTTCGATTGAGTGCAAATCTGATACAAGAATAAATGTTTAAAAGATCACAATGCGCGAAGCGCACGCAGTTTAAATTCATATAATGTGCGCGAAGCTCACAAAGGGGCTGCAGGCCCCTCCCCCGCTAAATAAAGGTTCAGAATTGAGCCTGTTTCAGTTAGTATAGATTAAGTAAAATATCTTGATTTTTGCGTTCCAGATATGTGCATGCATATATATACGTGGGTTGGGAGATGATGGTGGGGGCAAAAATACAGTTTTATTGAAATAAAGTGTTCATACAAATGGGCCATGCAGTGCAGGGCGTGTGATCAATAGGCTGCATGTTGAATATAGGGTCCGTTTAAAATGTGCTGCAAGCTCCCTATATGTGCGCGAAGCCCTCGCAGTTTAAGATCATATAATGTGCGCGAAGCGCAGAAATTGGCTGTACATAGGCCCCTCCTCCTCTAAATAAAGATTCCGAATTGAGCCTGTTTCAGTTAGTATAGATAAAGTAAAATATTTTGATTGTTGCGTTCCATATGTGCATGCATATACATGGGTCGGGGGAGATGGGGGTGGGGGTAAAAATACAGTTTTATTGAAATAAAGTGTTCATACAAACGGGCCGCGCAGTGCAGGCGTGTGATCATTAGGCGGCATGCTGAATACAGATTCCAAAGGGGGTCGGTTCAAAATGTGCAGCAAGCTCCCGAATGTAGGCTCCTGAATTGAGTATGTTTCAGTTGGTGCATAGTAGTATTTGAATAATATACTGATTTTGTTTCGTTCAATATGTCCATGCGCATATATGTAGACTGGGTGCGTATAAATACAATTTTAGTTAAATAAAGTGTTCCAATGTGCAATGACCATTTCATGTGTCCATGAACGCGGACACTAGAAAATAACAAAGAAAATTTATATACCCGTCATTTTGTGACGGGCAACCCCCTAGTCTATATATATAAAACCCGTCGTCTGTGTGTGTGTGTGTGTATCTGTCTGTGTGTGTATAACTCGGTCACGCTTTTGGCGCGTTTATAACTTTTCAACCATGCGTCTAATGTAGCCCAAATTTGTACCCCGACCTATCGTGTGTCATAAAAGGTGACTCACCAAATTTCACGCCGATTGGTTAAAGCAAACCTGAGATCTAACATGCTCCCCAAATGCAGCATTTGCACTCAAGTAGACACTATTTCTTATGACGTTTGTCGAAATGACGTCATTGACGTCGAACACAAACCAATACTTGCTTTGCTATTGTAGGCGAAACTTCCATGCGCTCTACCAAAGCGTTGTTGGAAATTAATGTGTCAGTTCAGGTTCAGTGTGAATTTAGGTAACGAATGTTGATTTTGTCGCGGAAGTGCATGTATAGTGGGGTGTAGAGTCAAGACTCGAACGTTCTACCGTCGTTGGGAATGGGTGGATGCAGATCCAAGACTCGAACGTTCGTCGTTGGGAATGGGTGCTAATATGGTATTTTAATTTGCCAGTTGGGTTTGAACACAAGTAAAGAATGCTGTCTTTGATACGAAAGTTGTGCATTGAGTGTTGAATCGAAGGAGTACCGGAAAAACGTGGGTAGGCGGTACCCAGTGGGTACCGTGAACTCAGTAAATTCGCCGGAACTCAGTTGAAAAAAGCACATTCCCGGGACAGGCCTAATAATAGGGGCTACAGTGTAAACAATACTGCCGACGCTAATTAATGCTCTTTTAATCTTTCGGTTGAGTGCAAATCTGATACAAGAATAAATGTTTAAAAGATCACAATGCGCGAAGCGCACGCGTTTTAAATTCATATAATGTGCGCGAAGCTCATAAAGGGGCTGCAGGCCCCTACCCCGCTAAATAAAGGTTCAGAATTGAGCCTGTTTCAGTCAGTATAGATTAAGTAAAATATCTCGATTGTTGCGTTCCATATATGTGCATGCATATACGTGGGTTGGGGAGATGATGGTGGGGGCAAAAATACAGTTTTATTGAAATAAAGTGTTCATACAAATGGGCCACGCAGTGCAGGGCGTGTGATCAATAGGCTGCATGTTGAATACAGGGTCCGTTTAAAATGTGCTGCAAGCTCCCTATTTATGTGCGCGAAGCTCACGCAGTTTAAGATCATATAATGTGCGCGAAGCGCAGAAAGGGGCTGTACATAGGCCCCTCCCCTCTAAATAAAGATTCCGAATTGAGCCTGTTTCAGTTAGTATAGATAAAGTAAAATATTTTGATTGTTGCGTTCCATATGTGCATGCATATACATGGGTCGGGGAGATGGGGGTGGGGGTAAAAATACAGTTTTATTGAAATAAAGTGTTCATACAAACGGGCCGCGCAGTGCAGGCGTGTGATCATTAGGCGGCATGCTGAATACAGGTTCCAAAGGGGGTCCGTTCAAAATATGCAGCAAGCTTCCGAATGTAGGCTCCTGAATTGAGTATGTTTCAGTTGTTGCATAGTATTTAAATAATATACTGATTTTGTTTCGTTGCGCATATATATGTGGACTGGGTGTGTAGAAATACAGTTTTAGTGAAATAAAGTGTTCCAATGCGCATCCAGTAACAAAAAGGAGAAACATGACAATTTCATGTGTCCATGAACGCGGACACTAGAAAATAACAAAGAAAATTTATATACCCGTCATTTTGTGACGGGCAACCCCCTAGTCTATATATATAAAAACCGTCGTATGTGTGTGTGTCTGTGTGTGTATAACTCGGTCACGCTTTTGGCGCATTTATAACTTTTCAACCATGCGTCCAACGTAGCCCGAATTTGGACCACTGCATACATTGTGTCGTAGAAGATGACTAACCAACTTTCACGTCGATTGTCAAAGAAAATACGAGATCGATACCCCAAACGCCGTATTTGCATTCAAGTAGACACTATTTCTTATGACGCTTGTCGAAATGACGTCACATGACGTCGTACACAAACCCAACCTCTGCCAGCGAAGCAGTCACTGATATATATGCGTTCCGGAGCGCGAAGCATAGCAAAGAGACGCAACTGTATGGAGATTGACACAAACCCATACTTGCTTTTCTATTGTACAGACGAAACTTCCATGCGTTCTGCCATAGCATTGGAAAAGGGCGCAAAATTAATTAGTCATCAGGTTGAGTGTGAATATAAGTAAGGGCGTTGATTTTGTCGTGGAAGTACATGGGTTGTAGATCGAACGTTCAATCATCGATGGAAATGGGTGCTATTTTAAATATTAACGCTGTGACCCGAATACCCTCGAACTGTAGAATTGGTAGGTGTCCAGAGGACCAGAACCGTTCGTACTAAACTATTGGCAATAATCTACTTTGACAATACTTGCATAGTATATCCATATGTCGCACACGAACTACCCGTATAAGGGAAATGAAAATTAATTATTCATAATGTTCGTCATCAAGAGTCTGAAGGTGTTATCAAATATGCCGTTGTTATCAGCTGACAAATCGGCCTCAGAGCAAACTGGCTACGCCCATGCGTGTATACATGCTGAAACGGGGGGGATACATTTCTAAGTGAAATAAAGTGTCCACACGCCGCCGTGGCAAGAGAAGCATACTATTAGCCATTCCATTTCTAATATAAATAAGAATTTGATCATGCACGCGAACACCAGAAAGTAAAAAAAAGGACATTTATTTACCCGTCATTTTTGACGGGCAATCTCCCAAGAACAAGTACAGGGAGAAGTGGCACAATTTAGTTAGATGTCTTCCAAGTCGCCCTCTGTGCTGGTCCCTAAGCAGACAACATACATATCAGTGGTAGATATAAGTACAGAATGAGTCCAATTTATTGAGGGATATTTTTTACATAATAAGGTTGTTCGTTGAACTTATTAATCTGAACATTTCCTATGTGATAACTACTCGTCAACAGGGCTACAATGATTCAAATCTTCACAATGCGATGCGAATCGTGATTTTACTATCACGATGCAATTGGCATCGCGATGCAAATTTTTGACAACTGATGGCTGTGAAAACTAGATGAACCACTTGATCATTTTTCGTATGTATATTCTCATCAGTGTTTACATCAGGATAATAATAAAGAGAATCATGGTCAAAAAAATCAGGACCATCATGACGTGCATAAAGTGCTAGCCATGTGGTATGCACTGACCAAGCAAGCAATAGAGCACTGGGCAGGGGGGGGGGGGGTCGGAAAAAAAATTCAGGCACGTATGGCATTTTTTCCCTTTCGATCATTTTTTGTACCCACCCACCCCCACCGCCAAATTTTTTCCGTTTTCGGCAGTTTTTTCCGACCATTTTTTGACACCCACCCCCCCCCCTTTTAACACTAAAACAGAGATTTGCGGGGGGAAATTCAATGTAAACAGCTGTATATGAATTTCTGTGCATACTATTTATCATGGATGTTAACATGGACATGTAAATAGGAATGAGTCATTTTGAGGTCATTCGGCCAAAAAAACATGGCTGCCAGCGGCCATCTTGGATTTCAAAATTTGCAACAAAATACAACACGATAACTGCCTGCAGTCAGTTTACCAGTTAGAATTACATTATTTCTCTCATTCAAACTGATTCAAAGTGGTTTTGAAGCCCAACTCATTGCCAAAACACTAAAAAAAACAAGCAGGATATTTTTTTTAGTTGCGGAAAAAAATTGCTTGTTGGTGGCTTTGACCACCCACCCACCCCGGCATAGGTGCCGGAAGAAATTTTTTCACCCCCCCCCCTGCACTGGGAGGAATATACGCATGTGACGACGTCATACTAGACATGTCATGTCCCGCCTTCTGTCTTATGAGTCCACCTGTAGATAAAAAAGAAGACAACAAACTAGTTAATTTAATAGCCAAAATAAAATTAACCCAATTTATTAAATTATGCATAGTTTCTGTCAAAAGACAAAGTGTCATCATAGCTGTTTCTTATAATTAAGTAACAAAAGGCCATATGTAATTTTGTATACTTACTACAGATGTCAGCACGGCTAATGTGTTAAAAAGTCTTATTGTGGTACATCATTGAAAAGGTTTTTCTAAACTAGCTCATAAACAGTCTCCAGAGGAGGAAGTGAACACTTATATAAGGAAATGTTATCTCAGTGGTTAAATATACAATGTAAACTTCCCATCCACTAAATGTTGAACTAAAATTAACTTTGTTACGGATGTTCATTGTAGTTATCTTTTCGTAAATATAATTGTTTTTTTTATTTGGCAGCCAGCTGCAGATTCCTTATTATATTTCAATCACCCCCTTGGCCCTCGGGTGGGTGTGTGCTTTGAAATTATAGTTAAGAATTGGTATTTTACATTCACTACAGTTAAACTAATTTTATTGTCCCCTTGACAAACATTTGGGGTTCTACCTGGGTTTACTGAAATCTGCTGTGTCCGTCCCAGATGGTTTCCGAATGATAACTATTTTTAGTTATCTCATTGTTTTCAAATTTGTATTACTCATATGAAATAATGGCACTAACAAATGCCGTGGGGAAACATTTGGAATCTAACATTGAATTTGCCGTGGGACATTTTTCCCAATTTCGAATGCTGAAAATACATGTTGAGTTTGGGTTCCCTACCTCTATTGCTACATGAGTTATGGTACTTATTGACATACAACTGGACAATTATTTGGTTTCGGTGTGACAGCTTTAGTTATATAATTAGCTGATTATTTTAAAATTTGGTATGTGGATTACTCATATGATATATACAAATTAAAGTTGAACTAGGTTCGATCCGCCCATTTTGACCGCAGCTATAGTCCTTGTCAACTTATAACTTTACTAGCAGGGTTACCTGGCGTTGCCCAGGTTAATGTATGCTGTGGATATTTGTTGGGAATAGAGAATGCTCTTGCTTAAAGTGTTATACGTTTTCTCATAAATTGTATATTCAAATAGCATCACAAAACATGATTATTACAGTCATGGAATATAAGTAGTGGCTCACCTTGTCAATTGTCATTCTGTTTATCGCTATTAATCCGTTCCACCAATAATGAAGTATTTATTTATTTACAACTGCGTATACATTAGATGTTATAATATGATACATGAACATCATAAACACATTAGTTCGATAAAAGATGATAATTGGGTTTTACATATTGAGATGTATCAATCAATCTAGTGGACTAAGATCTCGAGGACACCTGGTTGTCATATCTCCATGAAGATACAGATGTTTCAAAGAAATTTCCAGGTGCTCCTCTGTTCATGGTGCTATATATTGGCTAAATATTCTTAGTTTAAACGAAATGTTGCTGCGCACATATACCAGCTACATGTGCCAGGCACAGAGCGAGATTTTGAGTTGTTTATGTCAGTCGATGAGTCTGTTCTAAAACCCTTGTCAGATGTCAGTATTGGTAGGATCCTGAAAAGTCTTGTGCTACTAACTGCATTTTCTTGTATATCAGAAGAAACTATATTTTACTGCACACTGTGACCACTATTTTTGAACAGGCCTCCCATTTCTCTTGACAAATTGTAACTTTTTGTGGAAACTGTATAGAATGGAACAGACTAAATTTTTTTATTATATATATGCAATCCTATGACGGTTCGAGGTCTCTCAGTTTGCACGAATATATGTATCTCTTCAATAGAATGATAAATATACGTTTAATGCTTCTTCTAGTTATCTCTTTTTGCTAGCTCATTGTGTGAATGCATTGATTGCCATTCCCATATAAATATGACTGTTAAGAAGATATAATTGTTCAAGTGACTTATGTGGGTCACCATATGTCGGGATTGTGAAATGTGAACGCCCAACTACTTAAAATGATATGAAGATGGCCTGGTGACTGTATATAACTTATATGTGAATATCGGCGAATAGCAATCTTATCAATGATAGTGCACATCCGCTCGCCATCCGTGACGCAAACGACACCAAATGTGATTTCATTCATGGTATATCGTTAGAGAAAAACGTGTATGAATTTGTGGAATTTGGTTTATTAAATCAATTGTTGATGCAACGCTGACTCGAACAACGCCATATTGCGAAGGTGATTATGTATTCGTTTGGTGGAAATCAGCGACAAAACTATTTCACCATATTTTTTAAATTTCCCCTCCCACCAACAGCGTCATTTTAGAAAATTTTAACCCGCACCATTATCTTCCTTGTAAAAAGTTACCCCTCTTAGAACGCCTTGGTGCCATCTCGATTGTACCGCGTGAAGTTATATATAGAACGTACACAGACAGACAAAAAGACAGACAGACAGCACGATTTTATTTCTTGTATCATTTGAGAAGAACGTGTCTGAATTTGATGGTAATTGGTACTAAAAATATTTTGTATCAGTTGTGGTGACCCTCCCGTCCCTATTTCCGACTCAAGCTGCACACACTAAGACTCATTAGAAATTAGAGATGCATATATATGAAATTGGTGAAAATTGGCGAGTATACACATTCATATCAAATTTAAGGTCCCCATATCTCTCACCCATAGGGCACCAATTTGGTGTATCTAAACCACATGATAAGATTCCTCGTATCACGGAGAAGAATATGTATCAATCTGGTGGAAATCGGCACTAAACATATAGATATAATTTGTTGTGTCCCTCTCATCTTTATACACCACTGACCCGAATACCCTCGAACTGTAGAATTGGTAGGTGTCCAGAGGACCAGAACCGTTCGTACTAAACTATTGGCAATAATCTACTTTGACAATACTTGCATAGTATATCCATATGTCGCACACGAACTACCCGTATAAGGGAAATGAAAATTAATTATTCATAATGTTCGTCATCAAGAGTCTGAAGGTGTTATCAAATATGCCGTTGTTATCAGCTGACAAATCGGCCTCAGAGCAAACTGGCTACGCCCATGCGTGTATACATGCTGAAACGGGGGGGATACATTTCTAAGTGAAATAAAGTGTCCACACGCCGCCGTGGCAAGAGAAGCATACTATTAGCCATTCCATTTCTAATATAAATAAGAATTTGATCATGCACGCGAACACCAGAAAGTAAAAAAAAGGACATTTATTTACCCGTCATTTTTGACGGGCAATCTCCCAAGAACAAGTACAGGGAGAAGTGGCACAATTTAGTTAGATGTCTTCCAAGTCGCCCTCTGTGCTGGTCCCTAAGCAGACAACATACATATCAGTGGTAGATATAAGTACAGAATGAGTCCAATTTATTGAGGGATATTTTTTACATAATAAGGTTGTTCGTTGAACTTATTAATCTGAACATTTCCTATGTGATAACTACTCGTCAACAGGGCTACAATGATTCAAATCTTCACAATGCGATGCGAATCGTGATTTTACTATCACGATGCAATTGGCATCGCGATGCAAATTTTTGACAACTGATGGCTGTGAAAACTAGATGAACCACTTGATCATTTTTCGTATGTATATTCTCATCAGTGTTTACATCAGGATGATAATAAAGAGAATCATGGTCACAAAAATCAGGACCATCATGACGTGCATAAAGTGCTAGCCATGTGGTATGCACTGACCAAGCAAGCAATAGAGCACTGGGCAGGGGGGGGGGTCGGAAAAAAAATTCAGGCACGTATGGCATTTTTTCCCTTTCGATCATTTTTTGTACCCACCCACCCCCACCGCCAAATTTTTTCCGTTTTCGGCAGTTTTTTCAGACCATTTTTTGACACCCACCCCCCCCCCCCCTTTTAACACTAAAACAGAGATTTGCGGGGGGAAATTCAATGTAAACAGCTGTATATGAATTTCTGTGCATACTATTTATCATGGATGTTAACATGGACATGTAAATAGGAATGAGTCATTTTGAGGTCATTCGGCCAAAAAAACATGGCTGCCAGCGGCCATCTTGGATTTCAAAATTTGCAACAAAATACAACACGATAACTGCCTGCAGTCAGTTTACCAGTTAGAATTACATTATTTCTCTCATTCAAACTGATTCAATGTGGTTTTGAAGCCCAACTCATTGCCAAAACACTAAAAAAAACAAGCAGGATATTTTTTTTAGTTGCGGAAAAAAATTGCTTGTTGGTGGCTTTGACCACCCACTCACCCCGGCATAGGTGCCGGAAGAAATTTTTTCACCCCCCCCCCCCCTGCACTGGGAGGAATATACGCATGTGACGACGTCATACTAGACATGTCATGTCCCGCCTTCTGTCTTATGAGTCCACCTGTAGATAAAAAAGAAGACAACAAACTAGTTAATTTAATAGCCAAAATAAAATTAACCCAATTTATTAAATTATGCATAGTTTCTGTCAAAAGACAAAGTGTCATCATAGCTGTTTCTTATAATTAAGTAACAAAAGGCCATATGTAATTTTGTATACTTACTACAGATGTCAGCACGGCTAATGTGTTAAAAAGTCTTATTGTGGTACATCATTGAAAAGGTTTTTCTAAACTAGCTCATAAACAGTCTCCAGAGGAGGAAGTGAACACTTATATAAGGAAATGTTATCTCAGTGGTTAAATATACAATGTAAACTTCCCATCCACTAAATGTTGAACTAAAATTAACTTTGTTACGGATGTTCATTGTAGTTATCTTTTCGTAAATATAATTGTTTTTTTTATTTGGCAGCCAGCTGCAGATTCCTTATTATATTTCAATCACCCCCTTGGCCCTCGGGTGGGTGTGTGCTTTGAAATTATAGTTAAGAATTGGTATTTTACATTCACTACAGTTAAACTAATTTTATTGTCCCCTTGACAAACATTTGGGGTTCTACCTGGGTTTACTGAAATCTGCTGTGTCCGTCCCAGATGGTTTCCGAATGATAACTATTTTTAGTTATCTCATTGTTTTCAAATTTGTATTACTCATATGAAATAATGGCACTAACAAATGCCGTGGGGAAACATTTGGAATCTAACATTGAATTTGCCGTGGGACATTTTTCCCAATTTCGAATGCTGAAAATACATGTTGAGTTTGGGTTCCCTACGCCTATTGCTACCTGAGTTATGGTACTTATTGACATACAACTGGACAATTATTTGGTTTCGGTGTGACAGCTTTAGTTATATAATTAGCTGATTATTTTAAAATTTGGTATGTGGATTACTCATATGATATATACAAATTAAAGTTGAACTAGGTTCGATCCGCCCATTTTGACCGCAGCTATAGTCCTTGTCAACTTATAACTTTACTAGCAGGGTTACCTGGCGTTGCCCAGGTTAATGTATGCTGTGGATATTTGTTGGGAATAGAGAATGCTCTTGCTTAAAGTGTTATACGTTTTCTCATAAATTGTATATTCAAATAGCATCACAAAACATGATTATTACAGTCATGGAATATAAGTAGTGGCTCACCTTGTCAATTGTCATTCTGTTTATCGCTATTAATCCGTTCCACCAATAATGAAGTATTTATTTATTTACAACTGCGTATACATTAGATGTTATAATATGATACATGAACATCATAAACACATTAGTTCGATAAAAGATGATAATTGGGTTTTACATATTGAGATGTATCAATCAATCTAGTGGACTAAGATCTCGAGGACACCTGGTTGTCATATCTCCATGAAGATACAGATGTTTCAAAGAAATTTCCAGGTGCTCCTCTGTTCATGGTGCTATATATTGGCTAAATATTCTTAGTTTAAACGAAATGTTGCTGCGCACATATACCAGCTACATGTGCCAGGCACAGAGCGAGATTTTGAGTTGTTTATGTCAGTCGATGAGTCTGTTCTAAAACCCTTGTCAGATGTCAGTATTGGTAGGATCCTGAAAAGTCTTGTGCTACTAACTGCATTTTCTTGTATATCAGAAGAAACTATATTTTACTGCACACTGTGACCACTATTTTTGAACAGGCCTCCCATTTCTCTTGACAAATTGTAACTTTTTGTGGAAACTGTATAGAATGGAACAGACTAAATTTTTTTATTATATATATGCAATCCTATGACGGTTCGAGGTCTCTCAGTTTGCACGAATATATGTATCTCTTCAATAGAATGATAAATATACGTTTAATGCTTCTTCTAGTTATCTCTTTTTGCTAGCTCATTGTGTGAATGCATTGATTGCCATTCCCATATAAATATGACTGTTAAGAAGATATAATTGTTCAAGTGACTTATGTGGGTCACCATATGTCGGGATTGTGAAATGTGAACGCCCAACTACTTAAAATGATATGAAGATGGCCTGGTGACTGTATATAACTTATATGTGAATATCGGCGAATAGCAATCTTATCAATGATAGTGCACATCCGCTCGCCATCCGTGACGCAAACGACACCAAATGTGATTTCATTCATGGTATATCGTTAGAGAAAAACGTGTATGAATTTGTGGAATTTGGTTTATTAAATCAATTGTTGATGCAACGCTGACTCGAACAACGCCATATTGCGAAGGTGATTATGTATTCGTTTGGTGGAAATCAGCGACAAAACTATTTCACCATATTTTTTAAATTTCCCCTCCCACCAACAGCGTCATTTTAGAAAATTTTAACCCGCACCATTATCTTCCTTGTAAAAAGTTACCCCTCTTAGAACGCCTTGGTGCCATCTCGATTGTACCGCGTGAAGTTATATATAGAACGTACACAGACAGACAAAAAGACAGACAGACAGCACGATTTTATTTCTTGTATCATTTGAGAAGAACGTGTCTGAATTTGATGGTAATTGGTACTAAAAATATTTTGTATCAGTTGTGGTGACCCTCCCGTCCCTATTTCCGACTCAAGCTGCACACACTAAGACTCATTAGAAATTAGAGATGCATATATATGAAATTGGTGAAAATTGGCGAGTATACACATTCATATCAAATTTAAGGTCCCCATATCTCTCACCCATAGGGCACCAATTTGGTGTATCTAAACCACATGATAAGATTCCTCGTATCACGGAGAAGAATATGTATCAATCTGGTGGAAATCGGCACTAAACATATAGATATAATTTGTTGTGTCCCTCTCATCTCTATACACCACTGACTCGAATGGCCCCACTTGTGACACCCTTAAACAACACGATTACACTCCTGATATCATGGAGATGCTTGTTTATAAGTTTGGTGATAATCGGCGACTAAACAATTTTTTTTATCAAATTTGGTGCCAATCCCTCCCCTCTCCATCTCTCACCCAAATAGCACCACTATGGCGTCTTTAAATCGCGATTAGATTCCTCGTATCATGGATAAGAACGTGTATAAATTTGGTGGAAATTGGCGCCCCTGTCCCTTTCAATGCAACCCTGACTGAAATGAGGCCACATTTGACAGATAAAAGCCACACCATTAGACTCATCATACCATGGGGATGATTTTGTATAAGTGTGGTGGCAATTGGCGACTTATTATCAAATTTAGTGCCCACCCCCTCCCAATCTCTCATCCAAAAACAACAATTTGGCGTTGTTAAATCGCACAATTAGATTCCTTGTATCATGAAGAAGAATATATATCAATTTGGTGGAAATCGGCGCTAAAATTAGTTTTATCAATTTTGGTGCCCCTCTCCCCTTCCGTTCATCCCTGACTCAAACGACGCCACTTTTGACATATTTAAACCACACCGTTGGATTCTTCATATCATGGGGATGATTATATGTAAGTTTCGTGGCAATCGGCGACAGAACAAAAATCTGCCCCCCCCCCCCATCCCTTCCGGGCACCCCTGACGCGAACGGCGCGACTTTTGCCATATTTAATCCACGCCATTAGATTCCTCATATTATGGGGATTATTATATATAAGTTTGGTGCAATCGGCGACAAATTTTTGTTCTGCCCCTCCCCCTTTTCTGCCCCTGACAACAACGGCGTCACTTTAGAAAATTCTAACCCATTTTCTTTCTCGTAAAAAGCTACTCCTAGTAGACCCCTTTGGCATCATCTAGATGGTCCCCTGTGAATTTCTATAGAACACAGACAGACAGACAGACAGACATTCGCAAATATAGATATAGATAAGCTGGGCCCAGTTCAAATCTGGGCTACATCCTATGTATTTTGTGTGACAACATATCATTTGAATATACGTCCAATAAATTTTGCATCTGTATTTGTATTTTGTGTGACAACATATAATTTGAATATACGTCCAATGAATTTTGCATATGTCTTTGTGATTCAGGAATAGTTAACATAGACAGTTGGAAGTGAAGTTTGATGCAATGGTTGTTCCTAAAACAAAGTCACCAGCCAAATAAAACCACCTTATTCGGGGGAGTTGTGGCCTAGCACCACCTTTTATTCAAAGTGATGTGAAACACTCTGGTAGGGTGATCAAATAGAAATTGATAATAATCTTGCTTAAATTAGTTATTTGTTATTGAATATTAATCCAAATTGACGATACACACCGTCATTCTTATATATTAATTAAATTCAATGACTCTCGATGGCGAAATCATGTGTGTTAGATTATCGCCGATAGTTGCGTCCCGAATAGAGATGTAAATATTTACAATTGGGCGTAGTTCAGACTATGTTTTCAATGGAGTGGTATGGTCGATTTCTTTGAAAATTTCGGCGATGTTAGTAGAATGGTACATTCCCCAGGATGGCATGGCGCATGACTACTAACTTATAAAGTTCACGCACACAAATAAGTCCATAATATGTCTTTATAATTGTTAATTAGTGTTTATGACATATCCCAGGCAAAGGTGTTTAGCGCAGATGATAGACATACACAGCAATCAAATCAGGATCAGGTAAGAGTATATTCGGCACCCGTGAATATTGCCATTGCATATTAAATAATGTAGATTCAAATTTAATCTATTATGGATGTTAAAGGCACGTGCGGCCTTAATTGTCGAAAATATTCATATTTGTTCCAAACACCGTAAACAGAAAAACATAAAAACGCATACGGTTCCGTTCATATATACCATGACCATCGCGTAAACAGCATGTTATCATAAAGACCTACTATATTTTACCTAAGCAAGAGCCTGATTGTGTAACAGAAGACAGCACAATGCTACTGGCTAATCACACACAAATGGCATAAACGCTCTTTATTAGTACCATATCAGGTATTCGCCAACAAAGAACGCTCTTTATGTTTACCATCATAATATAAACAAACACCAGAAAAGTAACTTTTTATGCTGTTGTTTACATAACAATGGTCAAACATATGACCATAACATACTGTTTATGCGATATTTCTTATTTGTATACGGACAAAGTCTATCTACATTTTGATGTTCTTTCTGTTTGTGGCGGTTTTTGACGGGTGGATATATTTTCACAGGATACCCACCACCAAGGCCGCACGTGCCTTTAATGTGTGTAAACTCACTCAAGGTTTTTGAGATATCTCAGAGGCCCTTAATATAGAATTGAATGTACATTAAATTTAACATATTTATATCAGTGGCACACATGTCGTAGTCTGCTGATATTAGTAAAATCTTGAAACTAACCTCATTGTCAAGGCAATGTTGACAAAACCATGTTCCTTCACATTTTTGAACCTGGTCATCCCGGGTTGCCGGTGGTATGCAAGTTAGGTGGAAAACTCTTTCACATCCTGTGCATACTTCCTGTAATAAATTGTATATCATATTGCAGAATACCCTTTTTTCAGTGCCAATATGGCTCTAATTTAACCATAAGCAGTCAATCCACGAAATAATATACATAAATTGGTTGTCTAATATTTAGCCATTAAGGTTATTTCTCAATAACCTTAAATTTCTTGCATACTTTCCGAAACAGAAATGACCAAACCAGGAGGACGACTTCAGAGATTTATTCTCCCTGAAATGTGCCGATTTTTGTTCATGTGGGGAAGCACTTGACTTATCTCATATACCAATATGTGTTTGATCCAACAGAATATTCAAAAGTGTATGTGTTGATTCTATTGGTGTACTTCCCAGATAGCACACACACGTTGGGCCAACGTCATTTCTATCGTTGGGCCAACGTTGGAATCCAACGTTGGGCCAACTATGGCTGTTGCCGCTGGCTCGACGTCGAGCCGACGTTGGCGCGCCGTCGGGCACCCGACGTTGAAACGACGTCGAACCAACGCTGTATTCTACTATTAATACGACTTTGGGCCAACGTTGGCCCAACGTATTAATGGTAGAATATACCGTTGGTTCGACGTCGTTTCAACGTCGGGTGCCCGACGCCGCACGAAACGTCGGCTCGACGTCGAACCACCGTCGAGTCGACGACGGGATCCGACGTCGAGCCGACGCCGACCCAGCGGCAACAGCCATAGTTGGCCCAACGTTGGATTCCAACCTTGGCCCAACGATAGCAATGACGTTGGCCCAACGATAGAACGGATCGATGCTCCATTCGTAGGAGCGATTCCCCTCACATCAGGGCGTCTTTATAACATTAACATCCGCTGAGATACAACATACCAATTTATACATACAAAGTTCCACATAATGTTTGCAACTTCAAAGTATTATAATTGGAAATATTATTTAAATTCACAAGTATAAAACTCGAAGAAAATGAAACATAGAAAAAAATGTCTGCCGATTTAAATAAAGACAAAATGACATGCTATTAGTTGTTGATTTTAAGAATCTTGACCATCCACTCACTCTAAAGAAAATAAAGTTATCGAAAGCGCTACATATTTTTTGTTAACTCATATATTCCTTTACCATCCAGAAATGTTTATTTCAGCTCAATTCTGCTCATTTTGCGATTTTGTGCTCTCGATAATGTTGGGGGAAAAATATTCAAACATTATATGTGGCTTTAAATTTTAGTCAGGTTATATCTTCTTCGAACATCATTATTCTGGAGGATGATCTGATGTGGATGTGCAAAATTTGAAACGGCCCAAAGTGCATATGATTAAATTAAACCTAGTAATTGCTCGTTTACTACCAGTAATGTTATATATTTAGAGGGAACTTCGTGCATGGTGATAGAACATGTCACGTCAGAAAGAATATCGCGTTTTTGCATGCCGTTTTCAAAATAGTCCATGATACTGTTCTGAGTATATGCATTCAATATGCCAATTAATTTTATCTGTAAACATATTATGAAATGAGCAATTACACAACTTATTTGTATCTATGCACATACGTACCGGTATGACGCTTCTTGTATATGTTGGGATGATTTATCTGGGAGAAATTAAACTCGTGGATCCATAAAAATTAATTTATGTATAGAAACCCAACATATATCAAATATAATATTTTCATGATGTGTCATGAACTGGATTCAGTGTTCTCATGGCTCATGCATATATGTATGCAGGACTTTGGTTTGTATGAAGCAACTGTTTCGTATATATAGATTGACAATCCTTCTGAAGAAATCATATCCCGAGAGAAAACATGTTATATTCACCTCCTAGAATATCTTAAATTTACCCACCTGCATTGGTTATCGTTATGGTTAATTACTGATGTAACTGCAACAACAAGAAGAACACACATCCTTTCAATGCCGATTATTGACACACCGATGCATGCCGATTTTTGGCATCTAATTGAATGCACAACACAGGACGAGTAAGAATTTCCATCCAAGTGAATAACCATAAGCTGATGAATTTATGTCGTACATGGTGTTCTGTCGGTCGCGTTGGTGTCAGGCGTGCAATACTATTCACAATATAACGATATGCAACACAATATAGACCATGATGGAATACTGGTGCATGTAAGTTGCTATCTCCATGTCTTGCAAGCCGTTGATGGTTTCGACAGACGAGTAGACATCGATTGAATCCGCTTGTAGTAACATAGCTTATACACAAAATTTCCAGATCCAGAAACAGGATAACATGTAGATTTTAAGAAGTCCTGAAAGAAACGGAGAATAACGTTACCCCAATGCATAGTTTGATGGACTTGAGTATATGTGCTGATAACACCGACGTCGGTTGGTCTCAATCAACCAATTGGTCACGGCTCAAACATGCTAACTTGGCCTACCACAGGAGCTTGGAATTTGATCAAAAACCCTCTTTTATTGGCGGAACCACCACCGGGACCGATCTGCGGTCCCGGGTGCTGGTTCCGCCAATAAAAGAGGGTTTTTGGCCAAATTCCAGGCTCCTGTGATGAAACAGCTATTTGAAAACTTGCTTTATTATAAAATTTATTGAAGTCAGCATTTGGTGACAAATCGGATTGAATATACAGAACGGGGAGGGGGTTGAGAACAGGGGGGGGGGTAATATGTCATGGACTTGGACAGAGAGCCTTCGTTGGTTGAGGTCATAAATTGCAACAACCCGCGAACCAATCTGTTTTCCAAACTTGACTGAGTTTCAATTGCTCTCCCTTCGATACTGAATTTGAAATTCGAACATGTGCATGACCATTTAGATAGCTATATAATACAATTTGTAGAAAATAATATAATGTACTCAAAATATCACAAAGTTGAGAACTTAAACTATCCAGACGATCTCAAAAATATTCCAAATCTTGAAATTAGCTAACCCCATAATAATGACAAAAAGTTCAACAGTTGGCATTCCATGGCTGCCATGATATTTATTAGATATTTGAAAATGTATAATATCGATTTAGTATCGAAATGATCTCAAACAGTTTTAGCCTAAGATATTCAACTTATAAAGTTATCGAAAATTCAAAATGTTGAACAGTTTGAGGGGAGTGGTGATATCTCATCAATATTGCGATCACCCTAATTATTTGTTCTACTAGTAAGCCACATCCTCCTAAAGTGGGCAATTTGATTCTTACTGCCAGAGATATGCGGACAAGGTTGTCCACCCTTTCACTTTGACCAAAATGTTCAAAGGTTAGGCATTTCATGACTGACACAACATTAATTTGTGTTTAATATTGAGAATTCCAGAATGTTGAACAGTTTGAGAAAAATTGGGGAGGGGTGGTAACACCTCAAAGTTCAACCCCCTGTCGCCACATCCATTTTATTTACCAATATTACCATATTTATTCCAACCCACATTGTCACAGACCTGATATCCTTACTGTCAGGGGCGTGCGGACAGTGGGGGGGGGGGTGACAACAGCATGTTGATAGCAGTCCGCCCTTCTGCTAAACTGCTCTAAGTATACTGGTTAGAAGTTAGAACAACAAACTATTTTAGTTGGTAGCTTGATGAGCCCCAATCCGTTGAATCCAAGTAAATATTAATTGATAGGAATACCTCAGACAAAGTATGGGATGGGTAATGTATATGTATATTGGTTAAAAATGCCAAAAGTTGTGCATGTCGCCAACATTTAAAATTACCCTACTCTAGTGATTCGAATAATAGTAGGGGTCGGAATAATAGTAGGGGGTGGAAAATTTGCCAAATTTTAATAATAGTAGGGGTCGGAATAATAGTAGGGGGTGGAAATGTCAATGAAAAAGGAGATCATTGAAGAACACTGATTTAATTATCAAACAAAAACTTATAATAAACACTCCTCGACCCAGCACGGACAACGTCTGGTTCTTGCAGAACCTTTTCAATGTCATTGATTTGAACGGAGAACACTGCGTCAACACTTTTATACGAATTTTCTTTGGTCGGAATCGGTCCACCAACTACTCAATTGTGTTCTAATTAAAGAAACTTTCAAACGTGAGCCCCAGACGTTGATTAACTTCTTAGTTAATAACGCGTCAATTGTAAAATAAAACACAGACATAACGCGTTGTCACCTTTGTTCGCCTCACTGAACGATAAACAATACCCGCAGAGGGGGGGTCTGTCTATTGCAATAGGGTCGCACGAATTGCAAAATAGCGCCTCACTGAACGATAAACAATACCCGCAGAGGGGGGTCTGTCTATTGCAATAGGGTCGCACGAATTGCAAAATAGCGACACGTGCGAGGATGGAGTTACTTCCCATGGATCAAATCATTGATTATATTGCGATGCCAGACGGTTGCGCGAATTCTTTGAACGTATTCCGTTTCATGCATGCCATTTGATTAAAAACTACGAATAATGCGATTATTCATGGAGTATGGGTGATCAAAATTAAATAATCGTAGGGGCTTAAATAAGAATCGTAGGGGGTGGATTTTTTCTCCAAAATTAACAATCGTACGGGTACGGTTATTCGTATCACTAGAGTACCCATGCAATACTGACGGTATATATTTCATCTGATTTTGCTAGAATCCATACATACTTTTTCACGAGAATCCAGGGTAATTTGCGAGAATATTTACGAGAATCTAGGTTTGGATTCTCGCCGAAATATAGGCCCTGCAATAATGCTGAAATGGTCATTGTCACCCTTTTTCGCACAGGCTACCTGGGTTACCCAGCTTTTTTTTTAAATTTTCAGTTGGGTAACTTGCATTGGGTACCCAGCTTTTTTAAAATTTTCAGTTGGGTATACTTTATGAAATCTCTAACAGAGCGTGATTTAATTAGTGGACGACGTCAGTGAAATGCACCTGTTCAATTTGTGATCACTTTATGAATTGATATATAGGCTATATTTGTCACGATGTTTTAAAATAATAGCGGAGAAGAAATGTAGGCCAAGTCATATGGGTAGGCCTACTGCAGTCTGATTTAACAAAGCTGGGTAACCAAATATAAATGTTACCAAAGCTGGGAACCCAACTGATAGTTTTAAAAAGTTGGGTAATATCAACTGAACGAAAGGGGTGACAAATAATCATGTCTAATAATGGGGCGTGTTCAATATTATGTTTTAGGAACAAGTGGCGTTTAAAACAGGGCATTGAGGGCAACGTCCCTGTAGTCATTTGTCATTTATGGGGGAGGCATCAATTCAAAATTTTACCTCAACCAAATACATAAATCCTAATATTGCTCAATACAACGTTCTTGGTTGCTATTCGACTTAGTACATTCCAGCTGAAATGATTATTGTGACAACGTCATAACTTCCTTCCAACAGCTCCAGTCATTTGAACATTGACACAACGTATCAATATGACGTGATTCTTTGGCGTAAACAATGCAAAATGATGTAAAGTTTGTAAAATGAAATTATTTTTTGCAAAGTTCTATAGATGCATGCCCATTGCTGGTCAGCGGGGCGCATAACAAACAGCATGTGACTTGACTCCAGAGAGTGTCGGTGGATGTAAGAGGAGGAACTTGACGACAGGGATGCCGATTGGTTCTCACCCGCCAAATTTTGTAAAAAACAGAACTTTGCAGTTGTCATGCCTGACACATCATTTAATACTTGTAACTTTATGTACGTATAGGTTGAATATGTTTTCATTGTGTGATTTTCCAACAATCAGTAGGAAATGTTTTGTTTACACCTCCAGTAACATATATTATTTCAACTTTTAGACTTAAAAATTGTCTGAAATTAACACCATTTGGAAATTTATGTTCCAGTTAGACCCTGGGTGCTGAGTGGTAAATTTCAATCCAAAAGCGGGGGGGGGGGTGCAAATAGAAACTCGAGAAACAAGGAGTTTGGTGTCTGATTTAAAAGGATTCAGTTTGGAAATTGAATGATCACCCCCCCCCCCCCCCCCCCGACAAAAATATCCTGTACCTACGTCACTAATTCGGATACCATGAATAGGTAGGCCTACATGTACATATTTTGGAAACTAAAAACTTCCGCGGGAGGCTCGAAAGAGCAAATACTAGTACACCCTTTCCTTCACCCCTCAATATACCATCCCTGCCATTAAGTATGTGCTAGTACTAGTAATCATACAAGAATGGCCTGGTTGACAATTACACGAAACATTGAATGCATTGGCGTCATATTGTTTGGTAAATACTTTACATGGCCATTTTCCAGCTGTTTAAATTTTTCGCACATAAATGAAACGAACGCTCTTTATGTATGACATTTCTGGAACGCTCCGTGTAAATAGCTGATTTTTTGGTACCCAAACATCGTGGTCAATGTTTTATTTGTTATGACATCAATGCATCTTTTTGTGACATGTATTTATCGACCTATTTCGATGTGGGGAAACATTTCCCAAGTGAATATTATAGAGCAAACCACGAAGTGGATTTAAGGTACCGGTTTGAAAATATCGAATTAAGGGCGGGTTGTTCAAATATAGTTACATGTAGCCCATGTTCGACCCCATGCCCATGCAGGGCGCAAATCGAGGGGACTGAACTCCGTTTTGCAGCTCAGCATTTTCTTTAACGAAAGGGGTGACTCATGGTGCAATTGTAAATTCCTATTTGGCAGTACACAACCCCCCCCCCCCCCCCCCCCCGCCCCACAGTTATATAGGCATGATATGTTATACAGCATATAACTGGAGATGGAATTGTGTCCACTGGTATAGCCTAAACTTAATTAGGCCTAGGCCTATTCATGGAAATCCACAAGCAGGGACGTGACTAGATGGTTTCCGCGTTTGGGAGGGGGTTTCCACCTTGGAAATAACAACTGCACCCCTTTGGGGTTTAATTTCCCAAATTACTGCTCCGCCACGGTCTGGATGGTAGCATTATTCTATCATTGGTATCCAATTGTTGCCATGGCCAGGAGCGGAACGGAATACACTCAGAACATTTTTAGATCCTAACCTGAAATTGCAGACTCCTGACACCTAGACTGGCCTCAAGATTTCCAATTGTTGGAAATTTCCAACCTGAGACCCCCCCCCCCCAACCATAAGTAAGGTCAGCAAATTTCCAACTGATTCCATATCAATCTAATTTTACCAAAAAGTAATATGCAAATGTTCTAAAAACAATTAAAAATTCTTGCAAAATCAAACTACAAGAACAATCTCAACCTATGAATTATAATAGTGTTGGTGTAACCGTGTGAAAGTTCCAACTAATGTTGTGTCATGTGTGAAATATACAACTGTTGACAATATTGCCATAGTTTGGCCGTGTTGGGAATGTGAGACACCCGTGCAACACCCCTGCCGCCTATAGGTCAACATGACCGCTTTCGCATATCGCTGCTCCCAGCGCACTGCGTTCGTGATTGAACTATTCATGCCGCCATGTCCCTAAATCCATGAATTACCATACATGGATCGTGAAATTTAGGTAGTAATTAAAATGCCATCACACGAAACTGACACAATTTTGTTTTCGTTTCTAAGAATTGAAGGGTTAAACTTCAAATTCAAACTTTAAGTTGCTTGTGTAGGAAATCAATCCGACGACGCACGCTTATCGTTGAAATTCAAGTTATTCGACACTGATATTCACAACTAAAGTACTTACCGGTACTTCTTCGAGTCCATAGCTGGTGATGGCGTTAGGTGGTGCATTATCCAAGTAATAATCCATTAAATGAGAATGATCACCCAAAATCAAATGCAAGTTCAGTCAATAAACCAGAACGTTGTTTGAACAAGAAACACGCGACCTGTTAAGAATGACGTTACAATTACGCTGCGACGTAATCGACCGATTTCTCCGCACTGTGACCAGCGTTGGGCCAACATTGGTCCAACGTCGACATCTAACGCCCTTACTAACCTCACATATCGCGATGTGCGTTACGTTTTCAACGTCGGGCCAACGTTAAACCAGCGGTAAAACACAACGTTGGCCCAACGTTGGTTGCCCAACGTCGGACCAACGTAGCCGTGCTATCTGGGTTATTCATTAGAGTGGTTTAATAAATAAACTCTTGTATTACATATAGACTTATTGGACCATGGAAGGGTTATTAACGGTGTAAATTTAATTTCAGCTATCACGACTTCTCCCTGATGATAGTTCACTTCTCCTTAAAGGTACGGTTGGCCGTGGCGGTGGGTATCCTGTGAAAATATTTCCACCCGTCAAAAACCGCCCCAAACAGAAAGAACATCAAAATGTAGACAGACTTTGTCCGTATATAAATAAGAAATATCGCATAAACAGTATGTTATTCTCATATGTGTAACCATTGGTATGTAAACAAAAGCATAAAAAGTTACTTTTCTGGTGTTTGTTTATATTATGATGGTAAACATAAAGAGCGTTCTTTGTTGGTGAATTCCTTATATGGAACTAATAAAGAGCTTTTATGCCATTTGTGTGTGATTAGCCAGTAGCATTGTGCTGTCCTCTGTAACCCAACCAGGCTCTTGCTTAGGTAAAATATAGTAGGTATTTATGATAACATGCTGATTACGCGATGGTCATGGTAAATATGAACGAAACTGAATGCGTTTTAATGTTTTTCTGTTTACGGTGTTTGGAACAAATATGAATATGTTCGACAATGAAGGCCTCACGCGCCTTCAACATTCAAATAGGGAGAAGTGACGTCTCCAATTTTAAACTGCCAGACTGGTTTCTGAACAGCATCAAGTGCAGCGCACAACTGGCGTCGGCAGAAATGCTTTCGTAACAGTGTGAGTATAGTTATTTGATGTACCGTATTTACATCAATATATATAAACATTGCAATAGGAAATTGGCCAATTGTGCTCCAGTTATCGGAAATATGTCCGATGGGCTTTTTTATTATCGGAACATTACATCTTTTCTGTCATAAATGCATAACCATAATCATTATTGTCCTGATTATGACCTCAATAGTATTACACATAATTATGAAATTTTATACATGGTCTACATGTATCTAAGAATTGACAAGTCTGGTAAAATTTTGGTCTTCCTGTAGTTATGCCCTTTTTCAACTGAGAATATGCTTTTTATATTGATGTCTGGATAATAATGTAAACTCATGGTTGTCTTTAAAATAGCTTTAAAATGTGATATGTTTAATCTGGAAGGTGATAGGGTACTCCTGCACCCCCAACTTATGCCCAAGACTTACTCTACCCCACTAATTTTCTTCCTTATTATGTCCTTCAACTTATGACATGACAAAAGTTGCTGTGTAGACACAAGACAAGATGGTATCAAACATGACCACAGTTTTTGAGACGTGGCAAAAAGTAATTTTCATGCAATTTATAGAGAGAAAATACACTACCATTTGTGATGTACCTTAGTTAATTATGCCCCACAACGAGTTGCGGGTGGTACACTGGAATCATCTTATCTGTCGGTCCTGTGCACCTGCATTTGGACTTTGATCGGACTCAAATTGGCCGAGTAATTCAAACATTTTTCACTTTGAATATTCAGATATACACTTCCACAAATTTTCTGGAAGTTTACTCAGAATATTCTTGTTCAATTTGAATCCAATTTGCTACATGGGTCAATCATCATGGGAACCTGTAATTTGGAGTTTGGTCTAAACTAAAAAAACTTGACTGAGTATTATCATTTTTCGACTTAGAATTCTCCAGATTTGAGGTTTTTTGTCTGAACAATTTGAGTTGTTTTTTTGTCTGGACGTTTTCTCTGTATTTTCTTGTTCCATTTTAATAAATTTTGCTGCAGGGGTCAATCATCATGAGAACCTGTGCACCTGCGATTTGGAGTTCGGTCTTACTCATATTAGGGTATACCTTAGTCCCCATCTCTAGTTGTGGCTATTGTAGCTAGTGACCGGAAATATTGTATTTTTCTCTCACAAACTTGGCATCCAAATCAGCAAATGTATGAAAGCTATTTGTTGTCTTGAACACTCTTAACTTATATGACCTCTTTCTTTACTAAATATATTCTCCCTCTCAATTATACAAGTATATATTGGAATGGTCTATTGTTCATCTGCAGTAGTTTTCCGGGAAAAAGAAGCGAATGTCAGATAATACAACTACAGAATGAGTCATATTTATTGGCAGGAAATGTTCTGGTAATAAGTTCAACAAGCGAGCTATGGTAATTTGTTGAACTTATTATCTGAATATAACATAACCTGGATAACTACTCGTCAATGAGTATAGAAAGGGTTAAATAAGATTACACATACCCATTCAACATTCAACATTCAAGTTCTTGGATATCTGTAATGCAGTAAGAAAAGTTTAAAAGTAAGATATTCTATCATATGATATTAACAATGTGTCAAATGTATGGAATTTATTTAATTTTACATCCGTATCTTGATTGCCTGGCAAATGGCTAAAGTCAATGGTGTTGCTCCGTTGTACAATTGTAAATTTTGTATATGCTCTTATAAAAGGATAACATTTATTTTGAATTTGAAACAAACCTAATCATGTTTTCACATTAAATTGAATCTCAAGTGCCATGGTCTGTTAGCATTTTTATGTCAACTTGACAAGTAGTTGGCATCTGTTACTCTGTGTGTTTTTCCATCAATAACTTCCGTTACAGGTCACATTTGTCATCCGATCGTCACCAAACTTCATATGGATTTTCGGGGTGACCTATATATGAGAGCCCGGAACCATTGAATTTTTTTTACGAAATCATGGCCACCATTGCATTTTACTCTTTGCATAATTAAATCCTTCGGCACACCCTACAGGCCAGATCCTTCATCCTATTGCCACCAAACTTCATATGGATCTTTAGGGTTACCACTAGATGGGCGCCATAATTTTGTCCCCCAATTTTGTCTAATTTTAATCCATCGGATTGGCCCACAATTTAATGCAGAAATGTTTGTAAAATTTACAGTCATGTTCTGGATCACTTCTAGATGGGATCTATCAGATTTGAACATTGCTCCCAGCAACTATTTTTTATTTTACTCATTGCATCAATAAATATTTTGGTGTATATTACAGCCAACATTGTTTATCCATCTAATTTCAAATTCCATATGGCTTTTTATCTCGTGTTGACCTCTGGTATTACTTAAACATTTAAACTTTCTGCATTCCTTATTGCTCTATTGTCTAATGTTTGACATTATCCATTCTCCAATTTGAGCTGCAGTATCCTTGACAATTTCATATTATGTTGTTGCTATTTCAGGAGCCTTCAAACAAACAAAATATTGTACTAGTGGAAGTCTCTCAGTCAATCAACATACCAGTCTCTTGTGTTAGCATTAATGAAATATCTATTCTGCTGTCTTATATTTCGGAGCGTTTGAAGTATAGCCTCCCCTGATTGTTTATCATCATGTCAGCAAACTGGAAAGAAAAAATTAAGAATCGATATTTAATTTCAGATGCATGTAGTGAAGTCACAACTGGGGATAACTAGTTATGTGTAAACATGTTTGTATTATATATAACAGACACAAGTTGGATACTAGTAATCAATATTATGAACTTTTCATATAATTTATGTGTAGTATGTCATTTTTGTCAGATGGTTGGTGTCAGTTCCGGTGGGAGAATTTGCTAAGTTCACATATATGCTTCAAGGCATAGTGTACCCATTTTATTGGACAATAGGACTGGGTATAAACAGATTAGTCACTTTGTGGTCACATCATTTTTTATGCAGCGTTTTTCTGCTTACTTTGCAAATTGTGTTTTGAATGTAGATTTATAATGGGAAACACTCTTGCAACATTCTGTGTTATTTAATATTAAAAATTTAAAAGCGCACCGCTAGCTACAATACAGTACAATGCTATGCTAGGAACATAATGATTTTTCTAAATTGCAATTTTTGCTAACAGGACATCACAGTTAGATAATTCATAATAGTTTTCACTTTTTTATAGGCTACAATGCTAAATGCTAGTTGAAGAGTCTAGCTGATAAATGGAGCAGATGTGTTTGTAGCTATTGTTTTTGTGTATATATTTTTTTGTTTTAATAAATTTTATTCAGATCTCAATATACATGTATAACATCTCAAGTACATGAAACAAATAAATTATATAATCAGTGATGTGTTAATTTGTTTATATAGTCCAGGGTGAGTTATATCTCTTTTTGTTAAATGGTGGGGGTAGAATCTTTAAAATGCTAATTTATGTCTGGGTATGTCTCATTTGGGGGGGGGGACATATTTGGGATTGTTTTTGTGTATATCGTGTTAATGGAACTTATGTCAGGCTCCCACTGATGTTTGTTTTTTTTTAGCAGAAAACCTGTTATACAGTAATTTGTGACATATACTGTATTGAATAGTCACCTTAATGACAAAAAGTCCACAGCTGTATCCATCGATTTGTCGGCAATGTGGAATTGAGTCAATTGTGAATGCACTCCCATAAACTGTATTCATTATTGGCATGTAAACATAATACAAACACATGTTTAAATTTTCATAAATAGAAATTTTGTATATTGTCTGTGTGTCATACTGTATTTGTTTGAATTGCAAAAAGTTGTTTTTTTAATGAGGAATGTGAATTTTTTGATTGACTGAGTTGTAGATAACTTTTACTCAAAATCAACCTCACTTGGTAACATTTTGTGGGATAACAGACATACTTAGCCACACTTCTGTGGTGCTCTTGATGAGTTATTTTCCGCCACACATTCCAATCATACAATAAATAAATATAATAATTAATAATACAACCACAATTGTTGGAGATCTATGGCTTAAATACGATGTCAGCCAATACTAAAATGTGCGATTAGTTGGTACTCTCGCGGTGTATATATTATGTTGCTATGTGAGCTATTTAAAGTCAGCCATCTTGAATTCTACTCTTTGCCTAACTAAAACCTTCCGCACATCGTTACCAAGTTGGTAATTTCATATTTATAACAATTGAAACAAATTCCGAAGAATCAGATGGTCAGCCATATTGACGATGCATAAATATACGGCGATATGTGCAAGATAGCCATACATAGTGACTTATTCATGTTAAGTGTAGACCTACTAAATGCATGCTGTCTTGATGCTTCCACACTGCACACTTGTATATGTTAAAAGACTATCGATCAGTGTTATATTCTTGTCCACGTTATAAGCGTAAACTTCTCTAGCTCATACTTTATCTCAAATCTTGAAATGGTGCATTAATTATTTATTACACATTTGCGCAATGCTGACAACCACGATTACATATTATTTGTGGACACAATCAACTGCGGCTCATAATTCGAGTTTTATGTTTTTTATACTCATTTGACATCATCAGAGGTTAAATCACTGAAATAGCCGGTAATAACCGGTTGGTGTATTATTTATATATGTTTATATATCTATTATGCAATAGGTATGGAAACTTGTCATTATGTTCAGAATTGGCAGTGTTACCCGATATCTATTAGTTGTATTTTTTAGATTCACAATCCTTTAAGTATGAGTCTTCATAGCAACTCAAGTATGATTCTTCGTAGCAACTCACACAATTTTTGTTGTGTAGAATGCAATCATTTCCTTGGTAAGTTAAATGTGTCGCCTATAGTCATTAACTTATGTAACGTCACAGTGACGCGCCATGGGCGTTGAACGTCAACGCACTGAGTCAATGGCTAATTACCAGAAGTAGGACAACACATTGAGTTTGATAGTTAATTTATGAGTCTTTAGAATTCCTCAAATATATCGCATGCAGGTTTTTGTACATGGTACTATGTCTTTAAATTCTCAGAAAATGATTTCCGACAGATATCCATATTCTTGGCGCTAAAATACACCCAAAATATCCCCGAGGCGACAGAATTGTTTATTTCTGAAAAAACAAGATGTTGGATAAGCACCTAATATTGATTTCATATGGGGTTACTGACCTAATATGGGTTCATACGCCGTCACTATATTTATCGACGCTGATTGGCTAATCACAAGAGCTTGACATAATAAAACCTCATACATTGATTGTCCATAGTTTCAACCTCTTAGTTGTCTATTTTAATTAGTCATAAATTCATTTTCATTATAACTACCATGTTGTTTACATCGTTCATAGAGCACGTGAATGCGTTTTGCACTACTCCATGGCTCAAATTCATTCAGTTGTTGCATATATTCTGTTGAGTATAAAAGGAGGTGTCCCATAAATGATCGGTTTTAGTGTACAGTACCCTTTTAAAATATATCTTTGTAAACATGTTTTATTTCTGTCACGTATAAATGTTAATTATACTCATTATCGCTTGTGACTATATAATATAACAGTACAAGCAATCAATCTGATATCACCTGAACGGTCTGTTCTAAAAATAGAACAAATGTGTCCCTTTTAATCATCACATTATATCATAAAATATTCGAAATAAAATCAATATTAATTGATAGAAGCGTTTCCGGATAGGGGTCTTCAATTCATATTTATCAATTTATCTCCACGAAACTATTTCAAATTTGTTATATGAACAGATAATCCATCATTAATTAAATAGACCACATCTGAACGCTCACCAGAGTTCGATTTTCATAACTGATTTTTTTTCTTTCGGCTCAATCCGTATGTCACATATAGAGAATACCAGGAAGCAGCGGCCCCCTGTTTTCGTGTTCTTTGAAATGTGAGAAATTATAGAACAATGATATGGCAACTTCGCGATGAAGCAATATCTTTGGATATTTCAATGAATTTACGCGCAGGAAATCTAACCCAACTCAATTGTTACATGTAAGTGTGATTTTGCAATACCTCTCTAATCAATTGTTGCTGGTAGCGGGTGACAGTGGAAAGGCCACACACTACCCTCGTGGTAACATGCAATGGGGTATTATACCGAAACGTTACATGTAGCGGCGTCGGGGCGTTGTTAGATATTAGATAATAGAAATACCACCCGCTCGTGAATTCATGGATTTAACATGCACGCAGCGTATATTTTAGATATCATTGCCTGTTTCGCAGTTCAGTGTATGGGAACTTGTTGTCGAAGATTTCAACATTGGAAGCGACGACTGTACGGGTCCGACTGTACCGCTATTGCGCGAACTTTGTATGATATGCACTTCGTTGCGTTCAAAGTGTTTACATAGCCCGGTCTCAAGATACCTATATATCGCTGTACGTTCAAACAGCCAGTTGAACTTTTTGTAGCGTGTGTGTGTGTGGAATATATAGAATTAGGAAGGTAGGTCAAAATATGTGACGCACGTGGTACTCCAATACTAAAGTGAATTCTTGTTTTGTTTTGAAGTCTTTTCGTCCGATGTTCGTTAAAGTGTTGGTTAGTTTTCACATAATTCACCGAGTTAATCAAAAATTTCTTGCGCATGTATCTTAACACATATCTTTACAGAATATCCCATGACGGGTATACATGTAGCTCCCTTGGGAAATGTTCAAGGCCGTTTGTTGAACTTATTATGTATACACCCCCATCGATTAATAGGAATCATTCTACACTTCGATTGTATGTTTATCGTATGTGTATATTTTCTGAACATCAAGCCAGATAGGAAATGTTCAGATAATAAGTTCAACAAATGTTGAACTTATTATATGAACATTTCCACCAA
The DNA here is from genome assembly GCA_032622095.1 of Siphonodentalium dalli. Lineage (NCBI taxonomy): Eukaryota > Metazoa > Mollusca > Scaphopoda > Gadilida > Siphonodentaliidae > Siphonodentalium > Siphonodentalium dalli. The sequence goes on along the minus strand of CP136062.1, from coordinate 129,586,694 downwards.
TGAATATGAATAATTATGTTTTTGTATTAGCTGTTTTTCTGTCTGTCGTCTGCTGTTACCTGAACACACCTTCAAATTAATAATAGGCCGGTACAATGTATACTTTCATGACTGAATGGGATAATCCATTTAGTATAGAAAGGAATAACCCGACACAGTTATATATATACTTATCGTATTTCTTTCATTTCGTAGTAGCTTAGCACTGTTGCACGCTATGCTGTTGCGTTAGAAAATATATGTTCTTCGTATCAACGTAGCACATAGCATCTAAAATATGTGTGCCAAACATTTCCTACCACGTTTCTGCCATAGCTAGAGCCTACTAACGTGAGTTAACCTATATTGATACTGTATTTCTAAATATATGCCTATTATATACATCATAATGAATAATATACCACTTTTAACCCTTTACCCAACATAAGGGCCCTGTGCCACTGCATTCTCTTATATATGCGAGTCGACCATAGGACGCCTCGCATATATAAGAGAATGCATTGGCTTAACACATTAAAAATTATAAAATTGTTAAAGAATGTAAGAAAAAATGGTAAAAAGTGTTAAAAAAAGATTATTTTTAGGCCAATGCATTCTCTTATATATGCGAGGCGACCTATGGTCGACTCGCATATATAAGAGAATGCATTGGCACATGGCATAACTGTAACTATCACAATGTGGTCAAGGAGCCGGTTCCAATGATATCCATATTTGTATGGTTCTATTGAGACAGACCGAAGATATTTTAGGCTGTTGAAGCTTTATTTGGCCGGTTTGTTGGGTAAAGGGTTAACAGCCTTTCACTTGAATACAAGAAGCATTATAAGACGCACAGTGTATAACATCATCAGCAATTATTAATATTCTTGTTAGCCTACATATATCTTTGAGTTTGTTCATTCCAGCAGCAATGGGTTGCGTTTACTGTGTCCTGCTGATTCTGGGGATACTTTTCCTGTTTCGATGGCTACTGGGTCTACTGAAAGTCCGTCATCTGAATGAGAAGTATGTTTTCGTGTCGGGCTGTGACAGCGGGTTCGGAAGAATAGCCGTTCGGAAATTCTCGGAAATGGGACTCAATGTGTTTGCGGGCTGCCTAACGGAAGCAGCCGTCAAGGAACTTAACTCTATTCCGACGACGCATGGGAAAATTATCGCCCTTCAATTGAATGTGACGAGCGAAGAGAGTATCAATAAAGCAGGATTATTCGTCCGGTCGAAGCTTCCAAATGACAAAGGTGTGTTGCATATTCAACCAACAGTTTTAAATTATCTGCCTAGCATGCGCTTCCAAACATCCACGTGGTGTTTCATATTTAAAATATATAAATACACTTTACACGTGAATACGCACTATTCAAACATGGTGTTGTCGGATGTGAATATTCCTGCACATTAATTTCCAGTCTTAGTTGTTGATGTTGAAAATACTCTTGATTTCACACAAATTTAATCAAGATTTCATGAGCCAATTTCCGTCTAACCACCCCCGGGCTAATCTGCGTCATTCATAGTAAATAAAAGTCACGAAAAACACACAAACGCATATATGTGGACGCAACAAAAAGACCAAAAATCAATCATGTTTATCGAGTAGCGCACACACAGTATATGAAAGATGATCATTTGACTGTTATGCCTATGTCAAAAACTCCATATCTGCCTATTTGTATAAAGCTTTCTAAACTAAATACTAATTTACGAGTAGTTCCCTTAGGGAATGTTCAGACAATGAGTTCAACAATAAGCTCATAATTCAAATATATAAATTACTATAACCTGACTCACATATTTATAATATAACAGTTCATGGAATAAATGCTATTTAAACCTTGTTCAACGAACGAATTATGTCGTTTGTTGAACTTATTATATGAACATCCCCCCCCCCCAATAAATATGAATCATCCTGCTCTTGTATTATCTGTTTTTCTGCACGTCGGCTGCTTTTATTAAGTAAACACCCCATTCGAGCGAATAATAGACCATTCCAATGTATACTTGTATAACTGGATGGCAGAATCCATTTAGAAAATAAAGGGTTAAGACTCGATGTTTGCCAAAATGTTCAGTATTGTGAGCCATCTCGTGAATGTATTCGATTCAGTGTGTTTGTGTGTTCTCGGACGGTAAACCATCAAGACGCAATCCGCGCACAACAAAAATCAAAATAGAAAATAAGACAAGTGTATATTTTACCTCAATCGTACATATACCAAGAATAGATCATATATTAGCGCATGTGTGTTATTATATTGTGTTGGGATAAGATGCAAAAACTTGTACCCAATCCAGTTTGTATATTAAGCAAATAAAATATGTTTCAAGTAAAAATAAAACGCAATCCGCGAGTGACGATTCGAACACCGAGAACAGACTCAGAACGTGTTCGCGGGTTACGATTTTCACTCCCTCGTTGTCGGGTAGTGAAAATCCAAACCGGCAAACCCGACGTCACGATGTTCCCTTGCCAGTTCTTGGGGTTCGAATTTACAACAATCGCAAACCCGGATTCGAATACACACATACTAGTTTTCCGACATATAGACAACTTTGTAGTCAGGTCTGGGAAATGTCACTCATAGCTACATGTATATACATGTATAATAGCTATATAATTCGTCGGTGGGCTTCTAAAAGATCGTACCTGCCATTCTGGCACGAAACTTTTTGCATTTTCTGTATCTACGGGTTCGATTAAATAAGTTCATCAGATAATTTGTCAATAGTTCAAGTATAATTGTAATTTTTTCGATGTTTTTCAGAGAAATTCGTGTCCTAAATGTCGTATCTGGGTCCCCCGCGATTTTTTTTCGTTAATTCTGAAATGTTGTAATTTTTATTTTCGAAACCGTTCCTGGTATATATAGCACTGATTGGATAATTTTGAATTAGAATAACCGAAGAGCGTATCCTCCTTATCCTGAGTGACAGAGACCAACGAATCCGCGGAAATCTTCAAAACTAAAATGTCTACTAAAGTGTCGTATAACACCATGCAATCATGTTTTCTCATTAAATAGAAGATAGTTGGATATGAAAGAGTATCTATTATAACAACTGTGATATAATATGTCATTGTGCATGTTTTTGGCAGATACTAATTCTAGTTCCAGAGAAAAACAGTGTTTGTGTCTCCTGAACAATTTGATTTTCCTGGGATAAGACCTTTTAGAACCCATCGACGCTGTTGCATTTACATTTGACTTTTGCTATTGGATGAATTTGGTTGAAGAGAGATAACCCAATTCTCAAAACAACCATTTAAAAAATGTATAATAGCCTGTTTTGACTACTCTCTTTAAGAAGTATATTTTGCTCTTTTCATGTACAATTAAAGATACACAATTCGACTCGATGGTCCCCACATTATCATATTCCAACAACAACAAGAACAACATTTCTTGAAATACCACTTCAGTTATCAGAATCTATTAATTGCTAACCGTGCACTGTCAGCTATAGTATAAAATTGCCCAAAAAGTGTTATATATCAACATTTTGTTCAGCGCAATTTGGTATCTAGAGTATGTTGGTCGGCGTTCGTCGAATATTTGCCAGGCCGCCAAATATTCGAGGTGGATAAAAATAACAGATTTCAAAACTCGAAATCTGATCACTCTGGGCTTTGATGGGTGGGTTCCTCGTGTCAAATATAATATTGTTTTACCCCCGATGCCGAAGAAATAGTAATTTATAGGAGCGTTAAATCGGATTATGTATCTTTAACAAAATATAACAAGCTATCACGTATATGGATGCCTATTATATATCAATACATATTTCTAAGCATATACATGCGTGCTTCTCTACCACAGGCTTCTCGGATATTCCACAAGCTGCAATAACAGAAATTCCATCAGAAGTCCTCACAATTACAGTTGCAACAGCTCGCGATAACGCTTACATGCAATGCAGATTAATATCTGAACAATTACCTCTATTGAATAGGAATCTTTCAGCACCTTTATTAGCTCCTTCATTTAGTAAAGAAATGTTTAAGGTCGTGTAAGAATCACAGATGGTAAAAATATGCAAACATTTTCCTTCACTGACATGTCTGGAGTCCGCAATAATATGAACAAAACTTCTTTCAACAGCCTTGTGGGCAGTCGTGAACAACGCTGGGATTATGGGGTCGTTGGGGGCGAGTCAGCTATTGAAAAGAAAACACTACGAGGAGGTTCTCAATGTCAACTTGCACGGGATGATAGATTTGACGCGGGAGTTATTGGACTTGCTTCAAAAATCGAAGGGGCGTATTGTCAACACGGCTAGTGTGGCCGGTCGTTTGGCAATAGGCGGCACATCACCATACACTGTATCAAAATTTGCAGTCGAAGCGTTCTCCGATTGTATAAGGTTTGTACATTGCTTCATCAAACGATTTCAAGTTCTTGGTCTGTAGCGGTGATTTCAGGACCCCAACATACATGTACGTCATATAAGTAACTCCAAAATGGCGCCAATATGTGTAACATGGAAGTGATTATTGATAATATTATTCACCTATATAAATATAGTGAGATATGTGTCATATTTTGCTACGCTGCTATCTCACTATATGACTCCCGTCCCCATAAAATTATGACTGTAGAGAAAGTAAGTAAGTGTTCAAGAGACTTCGATCATTATTTTTCGGTTGTGAAATTTGAACGCCAAAATCTCATTAAAATAAAATATGTTCGATATCCGGTTTCGAACGGATATCTCATTAGTCTAATAATAACATGCTGGTATCTTTGGAAATATAAAGAAAAATAACAATGTTGAAATTGCCAGCCGTTATATCTTGACGCCATTTCAGAGCAAATTATGACGTATGTTTCCCGCAGCTCTGGCATGGAATTGTGAGAAGAATAGGGGTCTCCTTCGCGTCACATCTAAAAATAGAATCTTTGGGTCTAAAATTGGTTGTGGGTGTCTCGTTCGCGTCACATCTAAAAATAGAATCTTTGGGTCTAAAAATTGGTTGTGGGTGTCTCGTTCGCCTCACTTCTCAAAATAGAATCTTTGGGTCTAAAAATTGTTTGAGGGTAAAATTGTTCGAGGATAAAATTGGTTGTACTAAAATATTCCAAATTATCAAAAACCCAAAAAAAAAATTTCCAAACTTCCAAATTATCAAAACCCCAAAATTTCAAAACTTCAAATATTTCTAATCTTCCAAAAATTTCAAATCTTCCAAAAATTTCAAATCTTCCAAAAATTTCAAAAATTTCAAAACCCCCAAAATGTCGAATGTTAAATTATTTGCGTGTAATATCTTTCGTTATTTTTTTTGTTCAAATATTTTTCATGAAATTATTAATCGATGTTTAGAAATAGCTTTATTGGACATTGTGACCATCGATATGAATGCATACATTCCAGTGTTTATCGGACGCAGTTCATATAATTGTCATACTTGAAAATAGACACCATTACTCTTACATAAATAATAAAGAGCGTTTATTCTTTACACTCTCTCTATCCCAGATGAAGTTATTGAGTATATGACAGGTGTGTATTATCGTGAATTATTGGAAGTATTGAGATGTACTATCTTGAATCACGAGTGGACGAAAAGGGTAATGTGAAATTACAACCCTCCAGAATGAATTGTCATATTCGATGGAACATATTTTCAAGTATGTACACACGACATTGTGGGTAACAATGTGTCTTTCACACCTTGCTTTACCAAATGAATTCTATTATATTCCCGTTCACAGTTATATGCCATTCAGAAAACATATCGATTTAATGTCTGAGCAGAATTAGTTGTTTAACTGGTTAGTATCAATTAAGGTTGATAAACTGTGTCATTGTTAGCATTAACACGATAATTAGTTATCCAAAACATGCATACATATTACGTCCAGGTCACTCAATTATAGAAATTGCTTCGGTGTCATTGTTATAACAACATTACGTAATAACCACTTATCGCCCCACATTCATACTTACGCTTTGGACATTTTATCAGTTTATCACGTGATCACTAAATGTGGCAATCGGGTATCCACCGATGCCTGCAATATATTATTTATAATAATTGGACTCATTGATCTCACGTGAATAATACTCTTAGTTGTTCCAATAAAATAGTTATCAAATTCGATCACCAATAGATTTGACTGTGGAATGTAATGACCTTTAACTTATTTATCGATCTAAAGGGACACTCATTATGAATGAATGTTAACAATACAAGCGCACGAATGAAGAGCGTTGAACATATACGAAATTACTACACGAATGAATTGAACCTTGAAATTTATATTTCACATCTTACCAACAACAGCTACAGACATAATCATAGTATTATACTGTCTTGCATGTACACACGCTATGACATCATTAAAGGCGGACAATCCACTCACGGTGTGACAACAGATACGGACATAGGCATAGTGTTATACAGTCTTCTATGTACCCACGCTATGACACCATTAACGTACATTGGATGTTAGGTCTATGACTCTTGAGTATGCACCAATCAATGAGCAAATGAGCAAAAAAATGAGCAAATGAGCCAAAAAATGAGCACATGAGCAAGAAAATGAGCAAATGAGCAAGAAAATGAGCAAATGAGCAAGAAAATGAGCAAATGAGCAAGAAAATGAGCAATAAAAATGAGCAAATGAGCAAGAAAATGAGCAAATGAGCAATAAAATGAGCAAATGAGCAAGAAAATGAGCAAATGAGCAAGAAAATGAGCAAATGAGCAATAAAAATGAGCAAATGAGCAAGAAAATGAGCAAATGAGCAAAAAAATGAGCAAATGAGCAAAAAAATGAGCAAATGAGCAAAAAAATGAGCAAAAAAATGAGCAAATGAGCAAAAAAATGAGATGTAACATTATATCACTGTTATTGTATCAATTGATAGGTTCAGACAAGTTCGATGTTTAGAAAAGAAAAGTTACCTATAATTCTGCTGTGGTTAAGCAGTCCATTATTTAGGGCATACCTGTATGTAGGCCTATCAGTGGATGAATAGTCTGCCGGAGAAGTACTGTGTAGACAGGTCTTGTCGGTAAGAGAGTCAGACGAGAAGTGAAGGCTCGGCTATTAAAACATAGTAATGCGATAGCGAACATCAAACGAGTCTGCGCACGCATATCTGTCAAAAGGATACAATAGCAGTCATTGGTCAATTTATCCCCGGTGTCAGCTCAGTACCCAATCGGGACGAAGCCGAAGGTCAACTCATTTTTTTTGCTCATTATAGCACGTCACTTGGACATTTTATCAGTTTATCACGTGATCACTAAATGTGGCAATCGGGTATCCACCGATGCCTGCAATTTATTATTTATAATAATTGGACTCATTGATCTCACGTAAATAATACTCTTAGTTGTTCCAATAAAATAGTTATCAAATTCGATCACCAATAGATTTGACTGTGGAATATAATGACCTTTAACTTATTTATCGATCTATGTTAGAACATGGTCTTAACAAAAAACTTGACCATAACAAAAATTACCTTACATTTATGCATGAATCTAATTAGACCATACGTAAATATTGTCAGCTTATCGTCTGATGAGCAAATCCGATGTTTATCAAAAATAGTACAACTTCCAGTTGGTAATTACTCTTACGAATGAAGAGCGTTGAACATATACGAAATTACTACACGAATGAACTGAAATTTATATTTTCACATCTTACCAACAACAGATACAGACATAGTCATAGTGTTATACTATCTTACATGTACCCATGCTATGACATCATTCGAAGGGGCAATACACTCAAGGAGTTAAAGTGACACGAAACAAGGGACGTGATGTAATATTGGTGTTTGAATCTTAAAGGAACACAAGACACTCTAAAGGGACACTCATTATGAATGAATGTTAACAATACAAGCGCACGAATGAAGAGCGTTGAACATATACAAAATTACTACACGAATGAATTGAACCTTGAAATTTATATTTCACATCTTACCAACAACAGCTACAGGCATTATCATAGGGTTATACTGTCTTGCATATACACACGCTATGACATCATTAAAGGCGGACAATCCACTCACGGTGTGACAACAGATACAGACATAGGCATAGTGTTATACAGTCTTCTATGTACCAATGCTATGACATAATTAAAGGGGGATAATACACGCACGGTGTGGAATGTTAAAGTGACACGCGGTAAGGGACGTGATGTAATATTGGTGAAACCCCCTCCCCACTTATAGATATATAACGAAGACGAGAATAACATGTTGATGAAGTTTATTGAAATTTAATCATTGTCTGAATCTTCGACCGTTAGATTTACTTCTAAGAGTTTCTTGAATTTTCTCATCGCTTCATCTGCAGCCCATTCATTATTATATCCGTGTTTGGTCAGTTTGACCATTTTCTTCATGATCATGGTATGTATGCGTGATGTTTTCAATCGATACTGGTATTCTATTAATCGTCTATAACTTTTGAGAAACAGAGCAAACTCTGTGTCGATGGTATCATCTTTTCCCGACATGCTCTCATCTCCCGAAATGCTCTCTTCTTCTTTCACATCATTGGTGACGCGTTTCATCATACTTTTGAATGTGTCCATCTCGTTGACACATCGCGCAGCTTTCTTAAGACCGAATACCGTTCTACTACCGACGCCATTACCATCTTCTGAATCTGATAGCGTTCCACGTTCATCTTCATCTGAATCTAGAACCGCTTCGTCAGATTCATCGGTATCTTCTCCGAAGAGAGTTGGTTTTGTCTCGGACATAACTCCGTGTTTAATCTGTTTATGTCTTTGTAGATTGTAGTTCGTCGATAAAATAATGCCACATAAATCACACCCGTGCATTATCGCGAATTATTGGAAGAACCATCACTCTTATAAGTAGCGATAAAAAGAGAGAATAAGGTGTGGTATACAACCGTCGCTCTAAGAGTACGTTCGTCCCGGTGCTAGGGTATAGATATTTGACCGCCGGTGATTCAATTAATGCCAATTTATCAGTATGGTACTCTATGTATTCATTCATGATTTGGCTAATCGTATGACACTGGTCTTTTCATTTTCTTCTTATTATTAGACAAACCTCCATCAGACACTCTCTTGTTGGTTTGTTTGGACGCTTTACGTGTGTTTGTCAACTTATTTGCTGCAACTTCAGCCTTAGCCATTTCAATCGCTTGAGCGATGGGTGTCACCACGTTAATAAGTGGTTTTAGAACGTCTTCTTCACTATCACTATTTTTAGTTCTGTCAATAAAGTATCGACCCTGATTATCTGGTATTAACTTCCCATCAACCATATCTCTGAAATGTTTTCTCCACATTTCAAGATCTGCTGGAATATACGGGATCGACATGTTTCTTCAAAATGTACAAGTCACTCTTTTTTCTGCATTTTATTTTAGAAAGTTTATCGCCTCTTATAAAAATCGATTATTGGCCATGAATGCCAAATGCACCATGATAGTTATCGATGTCAATAATGCGTTTCGTTGAGATCTTGATTGAGTATGCACCAATCAATTAACAATGACACAGAATATCACACAAAGTATATTCGAGGGGGTGAGAAAAATGAGCAAATGAGCAAATAAATGAGCAAATGAGCAAAAAAATGAGCAAATGAGCAAAAAAATGAGCACATGAGCAAGAAAATGAGCAAATGAGCAAGAAAATGAGCAAATGAGCAAGAAAATGAGCAAATGAGCAAGAAAATGAGCAAATGAGCAATAAAAATGAGCAAATGAGCAAAAAAAATGAGCAAATGAGCAAGAAAATGAGCAAATGAGCAATAAAATGAGCAAATGAGCAAGAAAATGAGCAAATGAGCAAGAAAATGAGCAAATGAGCAATAAAAATGAGCAAATGAGCAAGAAAATGAGCAAATGAGCAAAAAAATGAGCAAATGAGCCAAAAAATGAGCACATGAGCAAGAAAATGAGCAAATGAGCAAGAAAATGAGCAAATGAGCAAGAAAATGAGCAAATGAGCAAGAAAATGAGCAATAAAAATGAGCAAATGAGCAAGAAAATGAGCAAATGAGCAATAAAATGAGCAAATGAGCAAGAAAATGAGCAAATGAGCAAGAAAATGAGCAAATGAGCAATAAAAATGAGCAAATGAGCAAGAAAATGAGCAAATGAGCAAAAAAATGAGCAAATGAGCAAAAAAATGAGCAAATGAGCAATAAAAATGAGCAAATGAGCAAAAAAATGAGCAAAAAAATGAGCAAATGAGCAAAAAAATGAGATGTAACATTATATCACTGTTATTGTATCAATTGATAGGTTCAGACAAGTTCGATGTTTAGAAAAGAAAAGTTACCTATAATTCTGCTGTGGTTAAGCAGTCCATTATTTAGGGCATACCTGTATGTAGGCCTATCAGTGGATGAATAGTCTGCCGGAGAAGTACTGTGTAGACAGGTCTTGTCGGTAAGAGAGTCAGACGAGAAGTGAAGGCTCGGCTATTAAAACATAGTAATGCGATAGCGAACATCAAACGAGTCTGCGCACGCATATCTGTCAAAAGGATACAATAGCAGTCATTGGTCAATTTATCCCCGGTGTCAGCTCAGTACCCAATCGGGACGAAGCCGAAGGTCAACTCATTTTTTTTGCTCATTATAGTACGTCACTTGGACATTTTATCAGTTTATCACGTGATCACTAAATGTGGAAATCGGGTATCCACCGATGCCTGCAATTTATTATTTATAATAATTGGACTCATTGATCTCACGTAAATAATACTCTTAGTTGTTCCAATAAAATAGTTATCAAATTCGATCACCAATAGATTTGACTGTGGAATATAATGACCTTTAACTTATTTATCGATCTATGTTAGAACATGGTCTTAACAAAAAACTTGACCATAACAAAAATTACCTTACATTTATGCATGAATCTAATTAGACCATACGTAAATATTGTCAGCTTATCGTCTGATGAGCAAATCCGATGTTTATCAAAAATAGTACAACTTCCAGTTGGTAATTACTCTTACGAATGAAGAGCGTTGAACATATACGAAATTACTACACGAATGAACTGAAATTTATATTTTCACATCTTACCAACAACAGATACAGACATAGTCATAGTGTTATACTATCTTACATGTACCCATGCTATGACATCATTCGAAGGGGCAATACACTCAAGGAGTTAAAGTGACACGAAACAAGGGACGTGATGTAATATTGGTGTTTGAATCTTAAAGGAACACAAGACACTCTAAAGGGACACTCATTATGAATGAATGTTAACAATACAAGCGCACGAATGAAGAGCGTTGAACATATACAAAATTACTACACGAATGAATTGAACCTTGAAATTTATATTTCACATCTTACCAACAACAGCTACAGGCATTATCATAGGGTTATACTGTCTTGCATATACACACGCTATGACATCATTAAAGGCGGACAATCCACTCACGGTGTGACAACAGATACAGACATAGGCATAGTGTTATACAGTCTTCTATGTACCAATGCTATGACATAATTAAAGGGGGATAATACACGCACGGTGTGGAATGTTAAAGTGACACGCGGTAAGGGACGTGATGTAATATTGGTGAAACCCCCTCCCCACTTATAGATATATAACGAAGACGAGAATAACATGTTGATGAAGTTTATTGAAATTTAATCATTGTCTGAATCTTCGACCGTTAGATTTACTTCTAAGAGTTTCTTGAATTTTCTCATCGCTTCATCTGCAGCCCATTCATTATTATATCCGTGTTTGGTCAGTTTGACCATTTTCTTCATGATCATGGTATGTATGCGTGATGTTTTCAATCGATACTGGTATTCTATTAATCGTCTATAACTTTTGAGAAACAGAGCAAACTCTGTGTCGATGGTATCATCTTTTCCCGACATGCTCTCATCTCCCGAAATGCTCTCTTCTTCTTTCACATCATTGGTGACGCGTTTCATCATACTTTTGAATGTGTCCATCTCGTTGACACATCGCGCAGCTTTCTTAAGACCGAATACCGTTCTACTACCGACGCCATTACCATCTTCTGAATCTGATAGCGTTCCACGTTCATCTTCATCTGAATCTAGAACCGCTTCGTCAGATTCATCGGTATCTTCTCCGAAGAGAGTTGGTTTTGTCTCGGACATAACTCCGTGTTTAATCTGTTTATGTCTTTGTAGATTGTAGTTCGTCGATAAAATAATGCCACATAAATCACACCCGTGCATTATCGCGAATTATTGGAAGAACCATCACTCTTATAAGTAGCGATAAAAAGAGAGAATAAGGTGTGGTATACAACCGTCGCTCTAAGAGTACGTTCGTCCCGGTGCTAGGGTATAGATATTTGACCGCCGGTGATTCAATTAATGCCAATTTATCAGTATGGTACTCTATGTATTCATTCATGATTTGGCTAATCGTATGACACTGGTCTTTTCATTTTCTTCTTATTATTAGACAAACCTCCATCAGACACTCTCTTGTTGGTTTGTTTGGACGCTTTACGTGTGTTTGTCAACTTATTTGCTGCAACTTCAGCCTTAGCCATTTCAATCGCTTGAGCGATGGGTGTCACCACGTTAATAAGTGGTTATAGAACGTCTTCTTCACTATCACTATTTTTAGTTCTGTCAATAAAGTATCGACCCTGATTATCTGGTATTAACTTCCCATCAACCATATCTCTGAAATGTTTTCTCCACATTTCAAGATCTGCTGGAATATACGGGATCGACATGTTTCTTCAAAATGTACAAGTCACTCTTTTTTCTGCATTTTATTTTAGAAAGTTTATCGCCTCTTATAAAAATCGATTATTGGCCATGAATGCCAAATGCACCATGATAGTTACCGATGTCAATAATGCGTTTCGTTGAGATCTTGATTGAGTATGCACCAATCAATTAACAATGACACAGAATATCACACAAAGTATATTCAAGGGGGTGAGAAAAATGAGCAAATGAGCAAATAAATGAGCAAATGAGCAAATAAATGAGCAAATGAGCAAAAAAATGAGCAAATGAGCCAAAAAATGAGCAAATGAGCAAATAAATGAGCAAGCAGGATGTTATGTCGCTTGGTGGCGGAGGTAGCATCACCAAATTACCCTCGGGGGACCTCATTCTGCCATCTAAAAATAGAATCTTTGGGTCTAAAATTGGTTGTACTAAAATATTCCCAAAAACCCAAAACTTCAAAAATTTCAAAAAACTTCAAAAATTTCAAAAAATTTCAAAAACTTCAAAAATTTCAAAAATTTCAAAAACTTCAAAAATTTCAAAAAACTTCCAAAATTTCAAAAACTTCAAAAATAAGACCCCGGCGGCGGCGGCGGACCCCGGCGGCGGCGGACCCCGGCGGCGGCGGCGGCGGCGGCATTGCGGTATTTTACTGCGGGGTCCGCCGGCGGCGGCGGCGGCACCGCCGCCGCAGTCCGCCGCCGCCGCCGCCGGGGAAATACCGCAATGCCGCCGCCGGGGTCCGCCGCCGCCGCCGGGGTCTTATTTTTGAAGTTTTTGAAATTTTTGAAGTTTTTTGAAATTTTTGAAATTTTTGAAATTTTTGAAATTTTTGAAGTTTTTGAAATTTTTTGAAATTTTTGAAGTTTTTTGAAATTTTTGAAGTTTTGGGTTTTTGGGAATATTTTAGTACAACCAATTTTAGACCCAAAGATTCTATTTTTAGATGGCAGAATGAGGTCCCCCGAGGGTAATTTGGTGATGCTACCTCCGCCACCAAGCGACATAACATCCTGCTTGCTCATTTATTTGCTCATTTGCTCATTTTTTTGCTCATTTGCTCATTTTTTTGCTCATTTGCTCATTTATTTGCTCATTTGCTCATTTATTTGCTCATTTGCTCATTTTTCTCACCCCCTTGAATATACTTTGTGTGATATTCTGTGTCATTGTTAATTGATTGGTGCATACTCAATCAAGATCTCAACGAAACGCATTATTGACATCGATAACTATCATGGTGCATTTGGCATTCATGGCCAATAATCGATTTTTATAAGAGGCGATAAACTTTCTAAAATAAAATGCAGAAAAAAGAGTGACTTGTACATTTTGAAGAAACATGTCGATCCCGTATATTCCAGCAGATCTTGAAATGTGGAGAAAACATTTCAGAGATATGGTTGATGGGAAGTTAATACCAGATAATCAGGGTCGATACTTTATTGACAGAACTAAAAATAGTGATAGTGAAGAAGACGTTCTAAAACCACTTATTAACGTGGTGACACCCATCGCTCAAGCGATTGAAATGGCTAAGGCTGAAGTTGCAGCAAATAAGTTGACAAACACACGTAAAGCGTCCAAACAAACCAACAAGAGAGTGTCTGATGGAGGTTTGTCTAATAATAAGAAGAAAATGAAAAGACCAGTGTCATACGATTAGCCAAATCATGAATGAATACATAGAGTACCATACTGATAAATTGGCATTAATTGAATCACCGGCGGTCAAATATCTATACCCTAGCACCGGGACAAACGTACTCTTAGAGCGACGGTTGTATACCACACCTTATTCTCTCTTTTTATCGCTACTTATAAGAGTGATGGTTCTTCCAATAATTCGCGATAATGCACGGGTGTGATTTATGTGGCATTATTTTATCGACGAACTACAATCTACAAAGACATAAACAGATTAAACACGGAGTTATGTCCGAGACAAAACCAACTCTCTTCGGAGAAGATACCGATGAATCTGACGAAGCGGTTCTAGATTCAGATGAAGATGAACGTGGAACGCTATCAGATTCAGAAGATGGTAATGGCGTCGGTAGTAGAACGGTATTCGGTCTTAAGAAAGCTGCGCGATGTGTCAACGAGATGGACACATTCAAAAGTATGATGAAACGCGTCACCAATGATGTGAAAGAAGAAGAGAGCATTTCGGGAGATGAGAGCATGTCGGGAAAAGATGATACCATCGACACAGAGTTTGCTCTGTTTCTCAAAAGTTATAGACGATTAATAGAATACCAGTATCGATTGAAAACATCACGCATACATACCATGATCATGAAGAAAATGGTCAAACTGACCAAACACGGATATAATAATGAATGGGCTGCAGATGAAGCGATGAGAAAATTCAAGAAACTCTTAGAAGTAAATCTAACGGTCGAAGATTCAGACAATGATTAAATTTCAATAAACTTCATCAACATGTTATTCTCGTCTTCGTTATATATCTATAAGTGGGGAGGGGGTTTCACCAATATTACATCACGTCCCTTACCGCGTGTCACTTTAACATTCCACACCGTGCGTGTATTATCCCCCTTTAATTATGTCATAGCATTGGTACATAGAAGACTGTATAACACTATGCCTATGTCTGTATCTGTTGTCACACCGTGAGTGGATTGTCCGCCTTTAATGATGTCATAGCGTGTGTATATGCAAGACAGTATAACCCTATGATAATGCCTGTAGCTGTTGTTGGTAAGATGTGAAATATAAATTTCAAGGTTCAATTCATTCGTGTAGTAATTGTGTATATGTTCAACGCTCTTCATTCGTGCGCTTGTATTGTTAACATTCATTCATAATGAGTGTCCCTTTAGAGTGTCTTGTGTTCCTTTAAGATTCAAACACCAATATTACATCACGTCCCTTGTTTCGTGTCACTTTAACTCCTTGAGTGTATTGCCCCTTCGAATGATGTCATAGCATGGGTACATGTAAGATAGTATAACACTATGACTATGTCTGTATCTGTTGTTGGTAAGATGTGAAAATATAAATTTCAGTTCATTCGTGTAGTAATTTCGTATATGTTCAACGCTCTTCATTCGTAAGAGTAATTACCAACTGGAAGTTGTACTATAGCCGAGCCTTCACTTCTCGTCTGACTCTCTTACCGACAAGACCTGTCTACACAGTACTTCTCCGGCAGACTATTCATCCACTGATAGGCCTACATACAGGTATGCCCTAAATAATGGACTGCTTAACCACAGCAGAATTATAGGTAACTTTTCTTTTCTAAACATCGAACTTGTCTGAACCTATCAATTGATACAATAACAGTGATATAATGTTACATCTCATTTTTTTGCTCATTTGCTCATTTTTTTGCTCATTTTTTTGCTCATTTGCTCATTTTTATTGCTCATTTGCTCATTTTTTTGCTCATTTGCTCATTTTTTTGCTCATTTGCTCATTTTCTTGCTCATTTGCTCATTTTTATTGCTCATTTGCTCATTTTCTTGCTCATTTGCTCATTTTCTTGCTCATTTGCTCATTTTATTGCTCATTTGCTCATTTTCTCGCTCATTTGCTCATTTTTTTGCTCATTTGCTCATTTTTATTGCTCATTTGCTCATTTTCTTGCTCATTTGCTCATTTTCTTGCTCATTTGCTCATTTTCTTGCTCATGTGCTCATTTTTTTGCTCATTTGCTCATTTTTTTGCTCATTTGCTCATTGATTGGTGCATACTCAAGAGTCATAGACCTAACATCCAATGTACGTTAATGGTGTCATAGCGTGGGTACATAGAAGACTGTATAACACTATGCCTATGTCCGTATCTGTTGTCACACCGTGAGTGGATTGTCCGCCTTTAATGATGTCATAGCGTGTGTACATGCAAGACAGTATAATACTATGATTATGTCTGTAGCTGTTGTTGGTAAGATGTGAAATATAAATTTCAGTGTTCAATTCATTCGTGTAGTAATTTCGTATATGTTCAACGCTCTTCATTCGTGCGCTTGTATTGTTAACATTCATTCATAATGAGTGTCCCTTTAGATCGATAAATAAGTTAAAGGTCATTACATTCCACAGTCAAATCTATTGGTGATCGAATTTGATAACTATTTTATTGGAACAACTAAGAGTATTATTCACGTGAGATCAATGAGTCCAATTATTATAAATAATATATTGCAGGCATCGGTGGATACCCGATTGCCACATTTAGTGATCACGTGATAAACTGATAAAATGTCCAAAGCGTAAGTATGAATGTGGGGCGATAAGTGGTTATTACGTAATGTTGTTATAACAATGACACCGAAGCAATTTCTATAATTGAGTGACCTGGACGTAATATGTATGCATGTTTTGGATAACTAATTATCGTGTTAATGCTAACAATGACACAGTTTATCAACCTTAATTGATACTAACCAGTTAAACAACTAATTCTGCTCAGACATTAAATCGATATGTTTTCTGAATGGCATATAACTGTGAACGGGAATATAATAGAATTCATTTGGTAAAGCAAGGTGTGAAAGACACATTGTTACCCACAATGTCGTGTGTACATACTTGAAAATATGTTCCATCGAATATGACAATTCATTCTGGAGGGTTGTAATTTCACATTACCCTTTTCGTCCACTCGTGATTCAAGATAGTACATCTCAATACTTCCAATAATTCACGATAATACACACCTGTCATATACTCAATAACTTCATCTGGGATAGAGAGAGTGTAAAGCATAAACGCTCTTTATTATTTATGTAAGAGTAATGGTGTCTATTTTCAAGTATGACAATTATATGAACTGCGTCCGATAAACACTGGAATGTATGCATTCATATCGATGGTCACAATGTCCAATAAAGCTATTTCTAAACATCGATTAATAATTTCATGAAAAATATTTGAACAAAAAAAATAACGAAAGATATTACACGCAAATAATTTAACATTCGACATTTTGGGGGTTTTGAAATTTTTGAAATATTTGAAATTTTTGAAATTTTTGGAAGATTTGAAATTTTTGGAAGATTTGAAATTTTTGGAAGATTAGAAATATTTGAAGTTTTGAAATTTTGGGGTTTTGATAATTTGGAAGTTTGGAATTTTTTTTTTTGGGTTTTTGATAATTTGGAATATTTTAGTACAACCAATTTTATCCTCGAACAATTTTACCCTCAAACAATTTTTAGACCCAAAGATTCTATTTTGAGAAGTGAGGCGAACGAGACACCCACAACCAATTTTTAGACCCAAAGATTCTATTTTTAGATGTGACGCGAACGAGACACCCACAACCAATTTTAGACCCAAAGATTCTATTTTTAGATGTGACGCGAAGGAGACCCCTATTCTTCTATTGTGGTATACAAAGTCACGGTTATGAATAACACACACACTCTATCCAATTGCTGGTATAAAAATTGATGGTTGCAAAATCAACCAATGAGAACAATTTTAACCTGTATCTGGTGGACATGAAATTCCCAACTGTTGAATAATCTTAACAAAGTTTATGGAGGCCAGGAGGTCCGCCACCCCCCAAACCCCCTATTGCCATGCACTTCCCTGTACGAATTATTACGCGCATATACATATACATACGACTAGAGTTTCACTGCAATGAATTGTTTTATTTCAGGAGAGAACTCTACCATTTCCGGGTGAGCGTTCACACGATTGAACCAGGGTTTTTCCAAACTGCTATTACTGATCCCAAGCTAACGAGGCAGCGTGTCGTGGAGAACTACGAAAAATCAGCACCACATCTCAGGGAGATATACGATCGAGAATTCATAGAAGAATGTAAGTTCAACATCCATATCCGATAATGCGGAATATCAGTTAAAGGCATGGGTGACCTTTGCGGTGGATAGGCTGTTAAAATGGTCACATCAGTTAAAACTGCGATAAACTGAAAGAATATTAAAATATAGACATAGTTTGTTCTTATACCACTTATAAATATCCCATAAATAGTATGTTATTGACAAGTTCGTACTCTGTGTTATGTAAATAAAAGCCAGGTTCTGTAACATATTTGGCTTCTGTTTACATAACACAGCGTACGAACTTGATATAACATACTATTTACTCGAGATTTATGATTGGTATAAGAACAAGGTCTGTCGATATTTTAATATTCTTTCTGCATGTTATGGCGGTTTTAACGGATGTGACTATTTGAATAGCAATACCCACCACGAAAGCCATCCATGCCTTTAAAATGTATGTTAAACAAGAGGTACGCATCTAAGATGCTATGTCGAGTTTATTGGCAGTCGAAAAAAACTTCTGCCAATAACTTGGCAATAAGGCCCACACACGGCCCAAAAAGTCGGACAAACCTGGTTTTCGAACTCGTCCGAAATATTGTTGCAAGAGACTCATATATCAAATATGGTTTGAATCAGTTAATATTTAATTGAGTTATCGCGCTAACAGTGAAAAACATGTTAAAAATAGACAAACTAAGGTCCATAACTCCTGGGGAAAAATTCGGACAAAGATGGTTTTCGAACTCGTCCGAGATATTGTTGCAAGAGAGTCATATATCAAATATTGTTTGAATCGGTTAATATTTGATTGAGTTATCGCGCTAACGGTGAACAAAAAATGCTAAAAATAGACAAACTAAGGCACATAACTCCGGGGACAAAATTCGGACAAACCTTGTTTTCGAACTCGTCCGAGATATTGTTGCAAGAGAGTCATATATCAAATATTGTTTGAATCAGTTAATATTTGATTGAGTTATCGCGCTAACGGTGAAAAAATGCTAAAAATAGACAAACTAAGGCCCATAACTCCGGGGAAAAAATTCGGACAAACCTGGTTTTCGAACTCGTCCTAGATATTGTTGCAAGAGACTCGTATATCAAATATGGTTTGAATCAGTTAATATTTGGTTCAGTTATCGCGCTAACGGTGAAAAAATGCAAAAAAGTCATCAAAGATGGATAACTCTTGTCCAAAAGTTCGGACGTGACCCATTTTCTAGAGGCAGTAAATAGTCATTGGGAGCAAGTCACATACCAAGTTTTTTTTAATCCGTTCACAAATGTCAAAGTTATAGGGCATTCTTTAGGTCCGCCCGCCACCCGACCGCCCGCCAACCGTCCTTCGTCAAATCATAAGTCGAGTTTTTTATAAACTCGACTAAAAATGGACTACAAAATATAGCAATTTTACAAAAATATGATAGTTTCACACATGCATTTGGTTAAGTACGTGTAATGTCCATAATATCATATGATATTATGGACATTCAGGGCAATTCAGCCTCATACATCTTGAAGGCTGAATTGCAACAATTTGTCATTTGGGCTGAGAGAAAAAAAATGAACATTGTGTGTGCATGCGTACCAGCCTTTTTTGTTGAATCCAGAATACCGGTTAACTGAACAACCCGATTACCATGCAGTTTGCAGAGGTGTGTCAATGCTTCGTACCACTTAAAGTTCACTCAATCCGTGTGTACCATAGCATGGGTGGGTAGTGTAGTTTAAACAATATGTATTCAACACTCGATATTATTAGACCGGCCCCCAGATGAGGGTAGTGTCACACGAAAGGGTAGACATTTTGACGCTATCTCCAATTATCCTTGGCCCATGTATGTGGGTTCCAAAACACTGAGGTATCCAGGGCGGAGAGGTGGAAAATATATTTGTTTTACCTTTTTAGTGTTTTTGACCTGCAAATTTCAGTATAATCAGGACAACCAATAAAATAAGACAATGTTGAATTAAATATACTTGAATATCAGATATTTATTCTATCTGGGTTGCTTAACATTGATGATGTGCAAAGAATGATATTCTCCAACAATGTTTGTGAAAAATTCACGAAAATGCCCAAAAATACATAATTTGAGTGCTTTTTCAAAAAATGTTTTCCAGAAGATTTCCTATAAAAAATTTCCTTTTTTGGTATAAAGCTTTTTTTCTTTCTTGTAGCAACATCACAAGCTCTGATATCCAACAAGCCGAGATGTTTTTAAAAACTTAACCCTCCCCCCTAAATCTGATTTTTTATCTGAAAATATCTGTGAAGTCAGAATACTAGTGTTGGCCAGTGTTACACTAATACATTATAAGGAAAGTGACATGTACACAGTACAGTTATACATTGTTTTCGTGGCATCAAACGTTTAATAGATATTAACCACTTGAATGCGTCAATACATCGTTGCTAATTGATATGACGGCAAATACGCAATAATATTCGCGATAGTTTATTATAACTGAAGTAAAATAGTGGACCGGACCGGTGAGTACCGGACCGGCGGCAAAAAGCGGTCCGGTCCAGTGACAACCGGTCCGGACCGGACCGCGGTCCACCCCTGTACCGCGGACCGGACCGGTCCAAAGCGGTCCGGTCCGCATCACTACATGCAGAATAGCCCGTTTTCGTTCCGTTTTGTTAACCAATTCAGAGTCTTATAATATATGGGCAATGTAAATACTGTTTTCTATATTTACAGCTGTCACTGCTGCTACAGATATAACAAACAAGCTAGCATCGAACAGGACGTATCTCGTGGCTGACGCGTATGTTCACGCAGCGACGTCAATGTTCCCGAAGACGCGGTACAGAGTCGGTATGGACGCGAGAACGATCTTCCGCGTTATGGAAAACATGCCAGATTTTATTCCTGATTTTTTATTCGGCTTGAAAGCTCCAAAGCCGAAATGTGTGAAATAAATTAAGGCTGTTCTGCGTGCTATCTTCACTTCAGTTCTTGGTGTCAATATGTGAAATATGATACGATACGATTTGTTTTCATTTAAACATCAATAAAGGCAGTATGCTCAAATAACAATATAATTCATAATAAAACAATAATCAATAAATAAATACAATGCACATGTGAACATGACATGTCTATCTATTTCAAATGTGTTATGTTAGAACTCTCACAGAAGCGCCGGACCACGCTGCAAATTATGCTGTTTATGTATGCTGAAATGTTATTATTTCTATTATGTATTTGTATTATGTTTGTTACTTTGTTTCGTTTTGGTGGTAATCTTCATTTCGGATTTTATACCAGTAAAATAGTTTGAGTTTTATATGCTCTGGTTATTATTCTCAAGTATAATATTAATTTTCTGCTCATTTGACAAACTTTTAAAAATACATTGATATATCACATGAAACCACTATTATATCATTAAAAAGGCCATTACATATTTCCTTATCCCTCACTTGTGATAAACAGTCGTGGGCTACATATCACTTGGCATCGCACCAAAAAACAAATGACCGCGCCGCGTCTTTACATTGATTCAGCGGATTAATACTACTTCAAAAAGCCGCGCATGACACCACCAGACAATGCAAAATGATTGCTTTGTTCGTTAAAGCTAATTTATTTTCCAAATTCGTTGTACTTACGAAAATAGACACAAAAACAAAGAGGCAAATTGGGGGAATATATTTTCTATCGCTATCCCCAGAGAGCAAGACTCGTTAACGCCATCGGTGTATACTGTGGCTCAAATTATAAAATCACTTGGTCGCATGTAGGATTGGGTCGCTTTAATAGCTATAGTGCTACCCCGATCGCGGTTATTTTGGGACGCGATAAAATTGTACTGCGACCACGAGGCCGGTAAACGCTGTAGTTAGAATGTCCAAGTTCGTGAAAGTTCTATTGTTGACTATGCCGATGATTTGAGAAGCTTTATTGTTTTAGGATATTGTAGAAAGGCTAATCTAGCCGTGCCAAATTGAGCTATAGCGATATCTTTGTATACAAACAATGACCTCATGCGAACACGTGCTATTATTGCTGGTAGGCACAAACGATAAAAATAACGACCAGCTGCATGTGTATAGATAAGCACATGAACACACAAGGCCGTCTCACGAAACATGCTATACTTTTGTCTTATACGTGCAATATTTATTGTAAATTTCTTACATTGATAGTATTATTACAAGAACATTTTACATTTTTTTTTTTTTGGAAAATAAAAAAACTGACGTGGATATGATCATAACGATTTATAGTGACAAGTTGGTGGATTGTCTGACACGTGGTCATAATATTACTGCGGTTGTTATTGTTTTGTATTTGGTATCTTCGCTCGGATAATCCAATTTATATACCAACCTAGCATCATCAAGTGTATATATTCAGTTGTCTTTGTTGTAATTTTGCCCAATCACATTGTCGAATTATCCATTTATATGCATTAATTTAAAGTATCATTAATTCGCATACCGCCGACTATTATTTTGTGTAGATTTCACTCCGTGTATTGTTACGTTACACGCAGATGACTGATTGATATTGAAAACGAGCCAAATATGTGACATGGATTATGCATGAGCGGAAAATACCCCACATGTTTTCGATTGAGGCCTAGTTTAATTCACCTAGTATCTATTAAACTTCCAAAGGCTGTATATGTATACCCTACTCCGTTTCACTCCATGACGTCACCAAACACGACGTAAAACCTCGTAGCGTTCTGACATTTTTACTGTGCCGCGTTTTTGCTATGTTTATTTTATGTGTTGTTTTCGATTATTTGTTTTTCGCCGATATCGCCATTTGTCGGGATTCCCTGTTTCTATATTTAAAACTGGCATGCTCGTAGTGAGCCTCGATTTCGATTTTTTTCTCCCAGGTCAAAATACGTCAGAGTTATGACAAAAATAGATCGACCTACATTTTCTCCATCAGAACTCTACATCAAAGAGTCTATAGACTCCTTCGGGACCTACATAGACTCCTTCATTTGGGTATTTTTACTTATAATTGGGAAGTTTTATCATTTTTGGTTCGTGCGAAGATCTCTTTTTATCGTGCGGGAAAAGAGAGACATTCAAAACGCGATTTCGTAATTCGACGCAATAGGCTGAATAACCTAACCTTCAGCCGAGTTCCGGGTCAAATACGACGAATAACGTAACACAAAACAAAACGCATCTGTTGACACAAACACCGTTTGAAGAGTTTATTATTACATAAAATGATCGTTATTGATTAATTATTGATTAATTATTGATATTTATTGTTGCATATTGGCTGCTATGAATATTTACACAAATGGTATTAATTATTTCTTATAATTGCTCCTTTGGTCAACTTTGACTATCGGAAAATGAAAATATGCCGCTGAAAATAATGTAATCGATATTAAAGTCTCATCCTTTCGGCAACATGGAATTGGTTTTAATTACTTAAATGATTAATATAGTCATTTGCCTTTTATCTGTGATGAAATGAGAAATGGTAATTGTCTTTTTTTGCTAACATTAAATTAAATTAAATAAATTAAGTAAAATACAGTGAAATTATTTTTTTAATTATTGTTTATTACATTTTTGCGCACGTTGGCATCTCTCTGAGGGCATTCTAGTAATTAAATGCAATGACTCTCGATGGTGAAATCATTTGCGTTAGTTTATCGCCGATAGTTTTGTCCAGAATCGAGATGTAAATATTTACTATTGAGCGTACTTCATATGATGTTTTTTATGGAGTGGTATGGTCGATATCTTTGAAATTGTCAGCGATGTTAGTAGAATGCTACATTCCCCAGGTTGGCATAGCGCCTGAGTACTAACTTATTAATTTCACGCATCCGAACAAGTCCATAATATGTCTTTAACCCATTCAGTTGAAATACGATTATTTGTTTAGGGATACCAATGTAGTCTTCACACTGATGACCACCTTCCCTCAATGGCCTGACATTGCAGCCAAACAATATTTTTGTATAATTTTGTCCGAGCTTTTATTCCTACATTTTTAGTTCAATTTTTTTAAAACTTGGCACATATATTTAGTACCATGGGAACCTGTTCACCTGCAATTATGACGTCTGTCCGACATATTTTGTTGGAGTTATCCCCCTTTTTCGACTTAGACATTTTTTGCAACATGCATAATTTTGTCCGAGCTTTTATTCCTACATTTTTAGGTCAATGTTTTTTAAACTTGGCACTGATTTTTAGTTACATGGGAACCTGTGCACCCGCGATTATGATGTCTGTCCGACATTTGTTTGTGGAGTTATTCCCCTTTTTCGACTTAGAACTTTTATTCCTAAATTTTTCGGTCAAATAGGTTTAAGATTAGGGTTAGAGTTGTGCACCTGCAATGGGAACTGTTTTTTATTTATTTTATTATTTTATCTAAATGTTTACTGACATGTGAAACATCTTAGTATTTTAAAAACACGGGGTATCCTTAGTCCCATTGGGACAGTCACACCTCTAGTTTTATTACTTTTTTCCTGTTGAGACGATTCTTTTCAACGATGATGATTCTACGAAAGTCGCTGATTCAACAATAGGTTTAATTGAGTAAAGGCCTACCATTGTTCTCGTTGCGCTGAAAAATCTTTTGGCCAATTTAAACGAGAGGCCGATCACGATCAGCAGATGTTTAACCCACACCTTGTTGACAGCGATTAGCTATTTTTATAAATCCTTACACCAACCTTTCCATGAGTGCAAAAGTTTCAACAATTCACAATTTATATTATGATCGTGTGAAAAATATTTAGTTACCACATTGTGTCAACAGGATTGGTGGAGGATGTTAATAGTTTTAAGCAAATAAACCAAATGACCCTCACTATGCAGGTTAGGGTGTGTTATCATAAACTGTGCCAAGAACTATAACCATAATCAATGGAAATATTTGAGTTATCAAATCGGATAGTATGGGGTTAATCGTACCCAAACTAATGAACTGATAAACACAAAATAGTCTATAAAAAGCATTTCATTGGATTTAGAAACCCATACAATAAGTCACTCTCAAGACTACCAGCACCATTAATATTATCCTGGAGCCCAAATGCAAATGAGGGAATTTCAAAATAAGACATTTCCTCTAATGATGATTGATGAAAATTCAATTGGAGATTTATTGAAACCCTTACTGAACCTGGCTCAAAGTGAAAGGGATAATATTATATCTGTCTATCGCATAATATGTGTCTATGGAATGGGTTAATTATAATCCCAAATCCATGCAAATCAAAAGTGGATCACCATCAACCTGGACATAGAATAGGAGAATGATCAAATGAAAAGCATCAACACCATACGATGTGTGGAGAGGGTTAATCATTTTCAATGACATCATATCATGGAATTAAGGAATGTGTGGAATGATTTGTTCTAAGATAAGACAACAGTGTCTGTAAACAACAATGTATGTAAAACATCCCTACAAAGTAACAATGGACTATTCCAATTTATTATTTTAGAATAGGTGTCTTATATAGTGTACATTAACTAATGTAATGAACCTGTTTCAACAAAGGGGTTAACTTAATATTGAACAGAAAACAACTGTACCAGAGAGTCATCAATCACAGTTTGACGTATGATAAACAAGGCCTGTCAGCCACCACTGGTCAGACTTAGCATGTAGTATCTAATGTCCATAGCTATAAATAACTCATTTCAATAACACACATGGTCTGTGTGGTATGTTCGCTTCAAATTGGCAACAGCAAACAGGTATTAATTACTTGAATTATAAAGGACCATAACTCTGTTAAAATATATCGGATCAAACCCATATTCGAACTCAATCTGTATTTAGGGGTGAGAAATTCATATACCAAATTTGGTGCTGATCAGATGAAAAATGTTTGAGTCATAGCAGCTTGGGTGAATTCTAAGTAAACATAAGAGTGAAAAGGAATAATTAAGCAATACCAAAAACCGTACAGACGAAGAACATGCTAAAAATAACCTAGGTAAGAAATATGAGGCATATCAGAAGAAATATGTTCAACATATTGCATTGGATAGCATGTGTGTGAAGGGTTAATTATTTTCTAAAGCGATCAACCAATCAATACCAAAAACTATACAGGTGAGGGTGTGTCATCATAAACCTACATATCAAATATGAACACAATCGGACAAAAAGTACTTCGGTTATAGCTTCGGATAGCACATGCCCATGTCTGAATGCAATGTGTTAATTTCTAAACTGATCAATACCAAAAAATGTACAGGTCAGGGGTGTGTCATCATAAACATGCACATAAAATTTGAACACGATCTGATAACAAAAATACTCGAGTAATCGTGTCGGATAGCAAGTGTCTACAGACAGACGGACGGGTGGTTGATCCGGACATCAGCATTATGTGTACCATACATTGTATGGGTGCACATGAAAACTTTATCCAAATTAAATCCTCATGTTCACAATTAATGATTTTTTTTGTTTTATTTAACATCTAACATTCTATATAATTATGTCCATACCTTCAAATACCATGTCTAGACTTCGTTAATCCCACCATTGTTACTTGACAATATACCACTACCCACCATCTGAAATTCAGCCTTATTATATACAAAAGATTCATTATTGATATGAGAGAGATGATTTATTAGCAAAAGTACATACATTATACAATAATACACAAAATACAAACATGGTTATTACATATACTATAATTGATTTTTGCAGTTTACATGATGAGTTTATGTCAGTTGGGGGTCAGCGAGATATAGCAACTACATCATGTGGACTCTCAAACGGGCGCACTTTGCCTGGGGTCGGCATAATCTCATTAGTGGCTCTCTTCATGCCCACCCCATCACATACTTTGATCAGCTCCAGTCATGGCATAGGTGAGATGTTTATTAGTCTACATCAAAAATCAAATATATAACATCTACAACGGATCGGAGGGAGTGTGGAATTTATAGATCAGTGTGATGAGATCCAGTTAGAACAGTATAGTTTGTCGAATGAGATGGTAGAGGTCGGATTGCAAGATGCATACGAAGGAACATACCACCTATGCTAAATACCAATGCAGCAAATTTAAAACGAATATTGTGAGGTGGGAACCGAGGAAGTTACTGATCAATCCCTTTTTATACGCCATTTTGAAGAAGAAAAAAATTGTATTATGTAATCAGTCTGTCCATCCGTTAACATTTTTGGTTTCCGATCGACAGCTCCAGATTGGATAATTTTTTTGATCTGAAAGAAAGTTGGTATGTGTATTTCCCAGCAAAAGATACAGGCCAAGTTCGAATATGGGTTCCATCCAATTATTTTTACATTAGTTACGGCCCTTTGTCAACTTAGAATTTGACCGATTTCATAACATTTCGTTTCCAACCGATAACTCCAGTTTGGAGTATTTGATCGAACGGCATACGTGGCATGTGCATTTATCAACTGTGCATGTTGAACCATATATACCACAACAATTCTATAAACTCTGTATGCACGTAGTTGTACAATAAACCAAAGTTAACCATATGTGATATTTACAAACATAGAGTTTTTCAGTGTTAACGCCCTTTATTGTAACAATCATTTGTTTAGTTGACAGATCACTCATATGCCCTTAAGATTAAACACGCCGGCGACGAGATAACCGTTTATAACATTCTGCCTTCTGATCTAATCTCACAATTTCAATCTGTTTGCCCATGATTAGAACCATGAATACTACAAGTCACATTTTGGGAGAAGCGTTTGTTTAATTTTCAACGGGTTTGGGGGGGGTCTGTATATACACGCATGCGCAGATTAAACTTGTACATCATGATATAGCCCAGCCTGCATATCTCCGTTCAAATGACGCATCGGGCAGCTCCGCATGTCGAGGCGTTTAGGAGATACAGTCGTATGAAAACAGGTGGTGAAAATTGATGTGATCTGTGGGCGTGACTAAGACTTGCAGAGTTCAAACTCTCTGAGAGGACAACGAATACAGCGTACATATATGTTAATTGGAAACCGATTTTAATTGCGTATTCCTATCATGTGGGGCATGCCCTGATCCATCGTAAACTTGGTTTGACACCAAACGACACAGGAACGCTGATGTCGACAACGTACACATTTTGTCAATCAAACCCTGTACCTTAAGGGGTTCGCCAAATTACAATGAGAATTTACTATAGAAAAACATCGTCAGTATATTGCTCTTACGTTGTTTGTGACATCAAACTGAAATTTTGTATGGGGGGGGGGTGGGTCGATGCGCTGAATCGGATATTATCGTCACCGAGTTAATCCGATATGTGGCATTGGCACCTAGATACAGTACGAACTGGAAGTACGCCCCATCGCGGAAAGTGCGACTATTATAAGCCAAAAACAACGAAACAATACATTTCCAAATAGTTTTCAATGTAATAATCTGCCTTTCCCGGAGAGTGTTCATTGTAAACGTCATCCCATTCAGAAAATTCTTTTAGTCACACCGATTACCCCCCCCCCCCCCCGGATCCTAATTGCCATACTAAATTGCTATGTTATTCCACCAGCAAAATTAATGTCTAAAACTACACTGAATAAATTATTTAGATGGCCACACAAAACAACAAATTTGTAATTTCAGTGATTCCTTGTCAATTTTAAGTCCTCGTTGCCATGGCATCATGAAATTTTTGACCTATGGTGACCCCCGAGTACCGGACATGGAGTTTAAAAGCAGGTCATGGATAGGGCCTATACTAGCAATGCCTGCTATCAATTCGATTCTTTCCTATATTCAATAGTCAAACTAAATATATATTTAGTGTAAATAATGTTCTTTATTCCCAGGAGATATGCATGGCACACAGGTATCGGATCCCCTCAGGAGACATGGCACTCAATTAGTTAAGCAACAAGTAGTCACGGGCATTGGGTGAACCATTTTATTTTTTAGTTATTTATTTTTTGTCACAAGGGAGACTCGCATATATAAGAGAATGTATTGGCAAAGTGTTTTTCGCCAAAATTTCAGTAAGGTTCAGTCACTTTATTAATTCCAACCCCGGTGGACGAGATGGGGGCGACTTCCGTTAAGCAAACAAGCATGAGGTCCCCAGGGGGTGAATTTAGTGATGCTACCCCGCATTTCGGGCTAGCATCACCAAAGTAACCCTCTGGGAACCTCATTCTGCCGAGGTCCCCTGAGGGTAAATTTGGTGATGTATGCGGGGTAGCAACACTAAATTCACCCTCTTGAATTTAGTGATGCTACCCCACATAGCATCACAAAATTCACCTTCTGGGAACCTCATTCTGTTGAGGTGTAAGCAGAATGAGGTCCCCAGGGGGTAAATTCACCCAGAGCTTTAACAAGTAGTCACGGGCATAACGACCGGTATGCCGCGCAATGAAATAATGTTAATTGCCGACTTATCGTCGACGCTTAAGAGAGAATCGATAACTGTTCAAAAGTGGTGTGAAAGATTTATGTGTTGAAAATGTCGACGTAGCCTATACGTGGTCGCGCTGTGGAGCTAAAATTGCGAATATAATCGGGCCAGTTCTTGGTTTGAGCACGAACTATCTACTGCAAAATTCCTTGGGAAATCGTGTCTGATCATATTTGTTCTACTAAAAGTGCCAATGAGCACGATTGCACACGACAATTATGAAAATGTTACCTCAACATGCACACCGTAAGTGTTGAAACACAAAAATTAGTCACTCTGAAATATCAAAGTTTGGACGGTGGGCTCTTTAACGAGAATGTGTCATGGCTGAATTCATGGCTGGTGCAGCATTAAAGATCATGTGCCAGTGGTCTCTCTAAAATATGCGAGTCTCGCATATTTAAGAGAATACACTGGTCAAGGTATTCTCTTTATATAAGAGAATGTATCGGCAAAGTATTTTTCGCCACAATTTCAGTAAGGTTTATTAATTCCAACCCCGGTGGACGAGATGGGGGCGACTTCCGCCTTGCCTGCAAGTTAAGCAAACAAGCATGAGGTCCCCAGGGGGGTGTGACTTTAGTGATGCTATATACCCGCATAGCATCACCAAATTTACCCTCTGGGGACCTCATTCTGCTTACACCTCAGCAGAATGAGGTTCGCAGAGGGTAAATTTGGTGATGCTATGCGGGGTAGCAACACTAAATTCACCCTCTTGAATTTAGTGATGCTACCCCACATAGCATCACCAAATTCACATTCTGGGAACCTCATTCTGCTGAGGTGTAAGCAGAATGAGGTCCCCAGAGGGTAAATTTGGTGATGCTATGCGGGTATATAGCATCACTAAATTCGCACTATTTCAAGGCTTGAACAAGTATAGTCACGGGCATAACGAAAGGTATGCCGTGCAATGAAATCATGTTTAATTGTCGACTTATCGTCGACGCTTAAGAGAGAATTGATAACTGTTCAAAAGTGGTGTGAAAGATTTATGTGTGATTATTTAACACGCAGTTGAAAATTTCGACGTAGCCTATACGTGGTCGCGCTGTGGAGCTAAAATTGCGAATATAATCGGAAATGAAGATATAGTAGAGGCTCTTATGTACTCCCGCGTGCACTTTGTGAAGAAATATAGCGACTATGCCAATGATGTTGCTTGATATCTCAAGCACCAGACAACATATGTTAGACACCTGGGGGTCGCGACTGGGTGCATTTATGACGTCATCAAGATGGCCGCCATACAAAATTCCACAGTATGCACTGAGTCAGTTTGATTAATATCTACTTGCGAATTTATGATAGAAATTTGAATATCTCACAACCGATGTGAAACAAATACACCATACTTCCACTTGACAGAAAAAGTGACCACCATAAAACAAGATGGCCGCCAAAATGTCGACCAAACTTCGGAAAATTTATGATTTTTCACACTTTTCTCTTGAATCATTAACAGATGTTTGAAAATTATATATAATAGCGACCTAAATTTGAATAAATTCTAGTATCCAACTATTTCTGCAACATAATATGTCGGATCTAATTTATATCTTTAAAATGTGATTTCAAAAATGTGCCATTAAAGTTAACCAAAATTAAATTCTGTCATTCTAGCCAAGAGTTGAACTGAAAATATCGCTTCTCGGCTTTTGACTAAGTCAATGTGTAGTATCTGTACCAAGGTTAGTGAAAATTTCGTTTGTTTGTGTTATTGTTCTCGTTTTATCGGACTTTTGATCGTCGGAATTCTTTGTTTACAATTTTTTTCTTGGCTTGACCTACTTTCGCCATGGCCTCCACCTTTGGTGGGGCTACGGTCACTAAAATAAAGGAACGCACAGTCCGGTTTCAAGCGAAAGGCAGAGATGCACACAGTATCAAAACAGCGGATATGGTTTACGTTGTTAGATCCATTATCCCCCAGTGTAAACCAGCCGGTATTTATAAGATGGCTAAGCCCTCTGAGTACTTTGTCGTTTTTGATTCTAGATCCGAAGCCGAGGAAATTGTCGACCGAAAACAAATCACCCGTGATGATATTTTGCTCACTGTTGACCATTATGATACCACTACCGTCGACGTCAGAATTCACTGGCTGCCGTTGCACGTTGATGATTGGCACATCCATGCGGCACTCCATAATTTCGGCAAAGTTATCGAATGGCACCGAGATGTTACCCCAGTTAAGGTGGATACAGGAAATTGGCATAGTGAATGGATTTCGGTGGCTAATGGCATTATTCAAGCCAAACTTTCTTTGAATGCTGATGATCTTGATACCATTCCATATAAATATTTAATTGCTGATCAACAGTGTTTTGTTACGGTTCGAGGAAGACCCCCTCTGTGCCTATTTTGCAACGAATTCGGCCACAATAGGGCCGACTGTGTCAAGCGACAGTCGTCAACCACGAATGCCGGCTGATACGGACCCTGGCTCTTACGGACCCTGGCTCATACGGACCCTGGCTCATACGGACCTCCGGCTCATACGGACCCTGGCCCATACGGACCCCCGGCTTATACGGACCTTGGCTTATACGGACCTCAATTAAAATACACAATTTTATTTGTTATGTTTATTTAAATAAATTTAATTTATGACAACATACATACAGAGAAAACAAAAATATGATGATAAACAAAATAAACAAAGTTACATCAGACAAACATTATTTAAACTGGGGCGTACAGCTTGGCGGCTTCTTTTAGTATTTTGCTGGCACTTATCCTCATCGACGAGTAGTCTCTCCACAATGTCATTAACTTTCCGGTCGTCTCCCTCGTTTTCCTCTCCTGTCGTCTACGCATCTTCCCTTCGGAAACCATCCTGATGTTGGTTGGTGTATCAGCTGCCTCTTCGTTAAGTAGGGTGACTAGTACGTAGGATGGTAGATTTCCCTTTTTCGCCGGATGGTTGAGTCGATTGTGCCAGATAATTGTTGTATAACTCACCTGTGTCACAAACCCGATGCGTCAAACGGGAACATTCAGGTTCAATGCAGCCAATAACCTCCTGACGATGCCGAATAGTATCTCCACATGAAGCACAGTTAGACATTGTGGAATTATGCCAGTCAACAATAAATCAGTTGAATAAAATATATACCAGTTGTGTTTTTACTAACATGTTTTCATAACAAATCAAACTCAGTGGATTCATCCTGATCACCAATCACTGACCATTCATCATCGCATGGCTGTTTATACAATGACATAAAGGGATCACACACGCGTGTTTATACAACGGCGAAGAGATTAATTAACACGATTCAATAAATGCTTTTTTCAAGTCAGAACATCACCGAAATTCTCAATTAATACAGATATATACATAATTATATATTAAATTCATAAATATAAGTAAAATTCATAAAGTTTGAAAATCACCAAAAAAATTACCGAAAATCTCAATTAATACAGATATATGTGTGAAAAGACAATCATAATTTAAATTTATTTAAATAAACATAAAACATAAACAATAAAATTGAGGGTCCGTATAAGCCGGGGTCCGTATAAGCCAGGGTCCGTAAGAGCCGGTGGTCCGTAAAAGCCAGGGTCCGTAAGAGCCAGGGTCCGTATAAGCCGCATACCGTCAACCACAACACCCAGGAATTTTCCGAAAAAAAACCGGCATCTTACGCAGATGCCGCTTCTACTTCTGTACCACTACAACAACGGCAAAAAATTCTTCCCGTGCAAAATAACAAATACACTACACTTCGACCACAGCAGAAGCCACAACTCCAAATTGTTGACAAACCTTCACAACCTGATTCTCAACAACAATAACAACAACCTAATCTGGATTCCGAGAAATCCCCACCTCAACCAACTTTACAAGCACCAGTTGTGGAAGGACCACAGCAGCAATTACAAGCACCGGTTTTACCAGTTGTTTCGCTACCGGAACTAGAACAAACAAAACAAAATGATATTACTACAGTGTCGACAACACTGGAACCAGTCGCCGGGTTTGAAACCCATCCTCCTCTTTTCGATACACAGGGTAGGAAGAGATCTTTGGAATCAGAATCCTCGAACACCCAAGAACCACAGATGATTATGTTATTACAGTCGAAAGACATGTACCCCTCGGGGGACGAGATGATGGACTCGCCATTTTCAGACAGTTCATCGATCATTTCTTAATTTCTGTTTTGTGATATACTGAGTACGATATTGGAATATACCTAAACGATAGGGCATGTCTCTCACAAAATGGTGGCTCTACATGGATCTAAACCTGACCACGGATTGTCCAAGGATTATCCCCTCTCTCGCCGTTTCGGTGTTTTCATTTATCTTATTGTTTTCTTTCACATTCATTCCTTTTTACTTCCTATTTCCAACAATACTATAATGGCAGCCAATATATTAAAACTAGGGTCCATTAATTGCAATGGTTTGGGAAACCCCAATAAATTATCCAAATTAAAATATCTAAAAAATTCCAACAATTATGATATATTATTTTTACAAGAAACACACGTAAATACCCTAGCCAGAACACCTGAATATATTTCAAACTATCTAATTGTAAAGCCTATTGGTCATTTGGAACGTCAGCTTCGTGCGGCGTAGCCATTTTAATTTCTGAAAAAGTTCAATTTGAGTCAGTTAAAGTTTTTCATGATTTTGAAGGTAGAACAGTATATATTTCGACATTCTTATTAATAGTCAAACATTCCGACTATTAAATATTTATGGTCCAAATCTTGAATGTAATCGTAAACCATATTTTCAAAGTATTGTTCCCTTATTAGTTGGGAGCTTCCCAATAATAGTTGACGGTGATTTTAATTTCATAATGTCCAATCGTTTAGATAAAATTGGCGGTGACAACGCAATCACAACAACAACAACCAAATGGAAATATCAGATTATTGAATCTAAGCTAGTTGATGTTTATATGCATTATTATCCAAACACCGTGGCGACCACTTGGAGATCCGGGGCCGTGGGTACGCGCCTAGATCGCTTCTGTTTCCGGTTCTCTAGTGGGGTCGCTCCGGTGTTGGTATCAACATGTAGGAATCACGGAACTAAATGGTTTCCCATAGGCGACAGTGTTAACGTTTCGGCCAAATTCGCTGAATTGAAGCCTGCAGGCCATACCAGTGATGTTTATCCAGCTAGATTGACACCAGTTGATCACGAAAATGCAAGAAAAATCATAGGTCATGGGTTTACTTTTTAAAATAAATCCCCAAGTGTACGACAGGGCTATCTCACAGCCAAATTTGATCTGGAAAAACCCAGATCTACAACAGCTAGTTAAATACATTTCCCGCTCACAAAAATCCGTTCCCCCATTGATTCACCAGTTTAAATTATTTAGATATTATGTACAAATCAAATAAACGCGATGTCATCCTTTAATAACGTGTCGCATGTATCAGGTGAAGGTCATTCTTCAGTTACCTTCACCTTTAGCATTTCACGGTGTACTCGCTCCCCGACTCTAGAACACATTTAGCTCCCTGATTCCTATATATATATGTATATGTGTGAATAACAGCGTTTCTTATAGTATTTTATCAAAATATAGACCTTACTGAAATCAAAAATGGATTATATCGAGCAGTAGTGGTTTATTTTTCCAATATGAGGCATCCTGAAAATTAGTGTCAATCCTCAAAATAAAGCAAAAAAAATTAGCTTTTTTTTCAATTTTACTAGCTAATGCATCTTGTATAACTGAAGTATGTCCTTATATACCATAATATTACTAAATTGAAGAGGAAATGTTAATATACATTTTGAGAGGGATATATTGTCCAATTTTAAACCCTTTTCATGCAGAATTTGGCAATTTATAATAAATATTTACCAAAATTAACAGAAAATAAAAATAAAAAATATTTTAATAGCAATGTAAAGCAACCATAAGTCAATTTAAATATCGAAACATTATGATACAACATCAGACACAGCCTCAGACATGACATTTTACCAGATGGCAGGGCATATACTGTCTGTTTAACAAAGCTGCCATGACAGTTTTGCACGACAGTAACTCTAGTGATGATGCCATCACCCCCCCCCCCCCCGACTTGGGGTGGGGCTACGGTCCCAGATAAGGCTACTGGGTGCCGGAAAAGCTTAATTGGGTCAAATGACACATTTTCCCAATGGGGGGGGGGGGCTAACACTCCTCAAAATTGTGGGGAGGGGGGCTTTAGACCCACTGACCCCCTAATGGTACCTGACATCCATACAAAATTACCAGATTTATCACTTTCTTTACTATCTACAGGCGAATCCATGCGTTTCTTCTTTAAATCTGTCCAAAATGTGGTCATTATCATTTGAAAATAAGAAAATATGGAAATAACAACTTATCATGGCGAGACGTGAAATTTCGTAAAATTCAAATTTTTCTTATAGGAATCACGGAACTAAATGGTTTCCCATAGGCGACAGTGTTAACGTTTCGGCCAAATTCGCTGAATTGAAGCCTGCAGGCCATACCAGTGATGTTTACCCAGCTAGATTGACACCAGTTGATCACGAAAATGCAAGAAAAATCATAGGTCATGTGTTTACTTTTTAAAATAAATCCCCAAGTGTACGACAGGGCTATCTCACAGCCAAATTTGATCTGGAAAAACCCAGATCTACAACAGCTAGTTAAATACATTTCCCGCTCACAAAAATCCGTTCCCCCATTCATTCACCAGTTTAAATTATTTAGATATTATGTACAAATCAAATAAACGCGATGTCATCCTTTAATAACGTGTCGCATGTATCAGGTGAAGGTCATTCTTCAGTTACCTTCACCTTTAGCATTCCACGGTGTACTCGCTCCCCGACTCTAGAACACATTTAGCTCCCTGATTCCTGTAGCTGCAGTCTCCGACCATGATGTTATCGGGTTTTCCTTTAATATTCCAAATTCTCCCGTGAACGGGCCTGGTTATTGGAAATGTAATTCTTCTATATTGCAAGATCCTAATTTTCAATTGAATTTCAAAGAATTTTGGCCAATATATTTATATTATCGTGACAATTTTCCCACGGTTTCGGAATGGTGGGAATATGTCAAAAATGCATGGCTTCATTCGTTCAAAGTTATTCTTTAACAAAAGCTCGGAATCACAATTCTGAAATTAAAGAGCTTGAGTCTCTTTATTTTGAATTATATGTAAAGCGGAAATAAGTAATCCTAATCAATACACAGATCAAATTAAAGAAACTCGTGATCGATTATTGGAACTAAACACAGAAGCATCCAAAGGAGCTTATATTAGATCACGAGCACGCTATATAACATCGCAGGAAAAACCTTCAAAATATTTTACACGTTTAGAAACGCAGCGTGCACAGTCTAAGTGCATTACCTCAGTTGAGGAAAACGGCCATTCATATTCTGAGACATCAGATATTATTGACAGTTTCAAAAGATTTTATATTGATTTATTTGCAGAAGAGGAGATCGACCCCGATTCTTGTGGCGAATTCCTTCGGGATTTGCCACAGGTGTCGGAGGTCGATTCCCAGATATGCGAAAAACCAAAAAACTTTAACCGAAATAACGGACGCAATTTCCGATATGCAAAATAACAAGTCCCCCGGAAGTGATGGCTTTGAAAAATCTTTATACAGTATATTTTCAGATCTGTTAGCTCCAGTTCTTTTGGAAATTTATAATGAATGCTTTTTATCTGAAACTTTAACTCCATCACAGAGATTGTCTCTCGTCATATTACTTCGAAAAGATTTAAATAAGCCACAAGAACGTGGTAATTATCGTCCAATCAGTCTTCTGAACTATGATTATAAAATTTTATCTAAAGTGTTAACCAATCGTTTGAAAACAGTAATTTCTTCCATCATCGATCCTGACCAAACATGCGGTGTCATGGGAAGATCTATTTTGGATAACGCTCATTTACTTCGAAATGTTATTGATTATTCTAACCAAAAAGACTCACCATGTGCTTTTATAAGCTTGGACCAGCAGAAGGCCTTCGACCGAGTAAGCCATGCTTACTTGTTTAAAGCGCTCTCTGCCTTTGGTTTCGGACCAAATTTCATTCAAATGGGTAAAGCTTTTATACACGGACATAAAATCCAGTTTAATAATCAATCAGTTCATTTCTGAACCATTCCCTATATATAACGCGATCAGTCAGACAAGGATGTAGTCTTTCACCTTTGCTTTGTGTCATGTGTTTGGAACCATTCTTGATCAATCTTAGACGGAATCCCGCGGTTGTCGGTTTGAGACTCCCAGGGACTCCCGAGAGTGTCAAGCTGACAGCGTACGCCGATGACGTCACAGCGATATTAACGACCGATAATTCTATAAGGCAACTTTTTATGACTTGTCATCATTACGTGCGCTCGCGCAACAGTATTGCGATCAGACAGTTTCGTAGGTACGTTGGTGTCACCCTACTCCGTTTCACTCCATGACGTCACCAAAAACGACGTAAAACCTCGTGGCGTTCTGACATTTTTACTATGCCGAGTTTTTGCTATGTTTATTTTATGTGTTGTTTTCGATTATTTGTTTGTCGCCGACATCGCCATTTGTCGGGATTCCCTGTTTCTATATTTAAAACTGGCATGCTCGTAGTGAGCCTCGATTTCGATTTTTTCTCCCAGGTCAAAATACGTCAGAGTTATGACAAAAATAGATCGACCTACATTTTCTCCACCAGAACTCTACATCAAAGAGTCTATAGACTCCTTCGGGACCTACATAGACTCCTTCATTTGGGTATTTTTACTTATAATTGGGAAGTTTTATCATTTTTGGTTCGTGCGAAGACCTCTTTTTATCGTGCGGGAAAAGAGAGAGACATTCAAAACGCGATTTCGTAATTCGACGCAATAGGCTGAATAGCCTAACCTTCAGCCGAGTTCCGGGTCAAATACGACGAATGACGTAACACAAAACAAAACGCATTTGTTGACACAAACACCGTTTGAAGAGTTTATTATTACATAAAATGATCGTTATTGATTAATTATTGATTAATATTGATATTTATTGTTGCATATTGGCTGCTATCAATATTTACACAAATGGTATTAATTATTTCTTATAATTGCTCCTTTCGTCAACTTTGACTATCGGAAAATGAAAATAAAAATATGCCGCTGAAAAAAATGTAATCGATATTAAAGTCTCATCCTTTCGGCAACATGGAATTGGTTTTAATTACTTAAATGATTAATATAGTAATTTGCCTTTTATCTGTGATGAAATGAGAAATGGTAATTGTCTTTTTTTGCTAACATTAAATTAAATTAAATAAATTAAGTAAAATACAGTGAAATTATTTTTTAAATTATTGTTTATTACATTTTTGCGCACGTTGGCATCTCTCTGAGTGCATTCTAGTTGCAGTATGTAACCATTATAAGGTTCGCGTTAATTGCTTTTGACGTTTAGGTATGAACAATGACTGGGGTATGAACAATTATGACTGGGCCATGCACTCTTGGCGGGAACACATGATCCGCATTTAGAAGCTTTCTGGTGTGCATGGTGAATGAGAAACCTGCAGTAATAAACCGTAGTTTGTTTGTAATAATTTGAAGGATTAGTTGTTTTAACGGAATTC
The DNA here is from genome assembly GCA_032622095.1 of Siphonodentalium dalli. Classification (NCBI taxonomy): domain Eukaryota; kingdom Metazoa; phylum Mollusca; class Scaphopoda; order Gadilida; family Siphonodentaliidae; genus Siphonodentalium; species Siphonodentalium dalli. The sequence continues at coordinate 129,547,210 of CP136062.1, read as the reverse complement.
TGAGGCGGAACATTCATTCAACCAATATTTTTTATATTATAATTTATATTTATGGCTATGATCTTGGTGGCGTTACCATTTCTGACTATGGTTTTCTTGTATGCGCTTGTGTGGCGTCTCAACCAAGCTGTAAATATGTGCATTTTGCAACTTCTTTTAAGGATTTTGATTTGTTAAAAGGCGTAAACCTCTAGTTTTGTTTTCCATTTGATATACAATATCTTCAACTCGTTATGTTGGGATATCCTCTATATCTACCATTAATTTGGAAACAAAATTCTGGGATCGGAGTATAGTGTGGACCTTAGACAGGTCCTGCATTAATGTGACATTAAATATTTCTCGTGGGTTTGTTAGGAGGTGGTATAGTGGTACAAATCATGTCGTCTATATAAAGTAGTTTTATGGGGGAATATGTTGTTTAGAATCTTTTCTGGGACAATGTAGAGCATATCTGATGGTTTCCCTTCTAACGGGATTTGCTATGTGTTACACGATACTGGACAGTCCCTTTGTATTTTCTGTTAAGATACACTATAAACATTTCTGTAATCTTGCAGAGCAAAGGGCTTGACAAAATAATTATCAGCGGTTTGACTAATAGTTAATAAATAACTCTTCTTTCGATTAAGATTATAAGTTATAACCGAAAAGTTTGAAGACAAATTATATAACATTCGTTATAAAATTTGTTTTCAAACTTTTCGGTTATAATTCATAATCTTAATCGAAACAAACGTTAGTTCTTGTAATTTAATCTGTCATTTCGCAGGAGAACCTCCATAAGTAACAGATAGAACTAACACGATAGATCTCTGAGATTATTCCCGAAGAAAACTACACATCTGGCTGACCCCGACACGCTGACACTCAGCCTCTAATTATCGATGGTCAAGTGGTGTTATCTATTCGTCGTTTTTGATTGGCTAGTGACAAGTGATCACCCAATGCCGAATGCGCTGCACGTGTTCCTGATTTATTTTGGCTGAACAGTTGTCATTTCAATTTAATTTGTTTGCAACTTTTACCACGAGTCTTGTTGACTTCGCTGTGTACTTGTGCACTGAGGGTAAGCAGTTCGGTTATTGGCATGGGAGTACTTTACCCGAAGGCATTTAGATCCAACATCGGAATTCACTGTTAAAGGCACGGATGGCCTTGGTTGTATGATTTAATGTAGAAATAAAAGTTACCAAAATATGAAAAAATCCTCAAGAATATACTAATGATAATATGAGTACGATATTAACCACAAAACACACATGTGTCAGCCGAGCGTTTGTCTATATACAACACATAAAAATTGTGCGATAAGCAAAACACTCAACACCGTGGTGAATTTTTGGGGTGATTGATTCACGGTGACCCATTCAACACCGAACTATTGAATGGCGAGGATTAGCTAGCGCTATAACGTTATGGTGTAAACAACATGGCACAGTTTTAACCAAAGTTCAATTTGTGGTATATCCCGATGTTAAGTGTTTTGTTTATCGCACACTCTTTACGTACTGTACTGTAACATAACATGGCTGTTGTTTACTAACACCACATATGATCTTGACAAAAGCATGCTATTTATGCTACATTTATGATCGGTATAAGAACAAACGCTGTCTGTATTTTAATATTCTTTCTGTTCATTATGGTGGTTTTAACGGCTGTGAATATTTTAACAGCAATACCCAGTGCGAAGGCCATCCGTATCTTTATATCGTAGGAATTATCGAATAGTTTCCACGTGTATTTTATGCACGCGGTATATACATGTAGGCGTGGTCTTATCGCTCGGTGGTGCTGTCATTTCTGTTGCGGAAAGTAATAAATAAATTTAGGTTATCGAGAAATAACCTTAATTGCCAAATGTGTACAAACAATTGTTTATAGTATTCCATGGATTTACAGCTTTTGATTAGAATTATGACTGATTCACTGACTGATTCACTGAGTAAATGTACATTACATGACTTGCTTTCTTATTTTACTTAACAATCATTTGTGAAAGGACTAATGGTCACAACTCTACGAACTTCTTGACTTCAATTCACGTTTCTAGAAAGTTATATACATTATATATAACTGTAAAATTACCATTCATTTTATTTTTTTAATTTCCATTGAAAGATAACAATTCTGTTTTTTTATACCCTTTATACATGGGTATATGTGGCTTTTTAAAAAGTCTTATAAAACAAGTTTATAGCGTATTCCCGTAAATTAATATTCACTTAGGCATTATAGTGCGGCTGAATAGGTCATTGTCGCATGGTTTCTGGCAAAAAGACACACAGGATCTCTTAAACTGTCAAAAAGACACCCAGGATCTCAAAGTCTCACCAAACAATAGTCGTCTGCTATTAATATTGGTCCAACTATCAAGGATGCGGAATTGTGCTGTCAGTCAGACTCAAAGCCGAATTAAATTTCGTTGATATTTCACTCCGATCACAAACAAATAATTATCATAATATTAATAGCAGACGACTAAACAAAATTCCCGTTGTTTGGCGAGATTTTGAGATCCTGGGTGGGTGCCTTTTTGACAGTTTATGAGATCCTGGGTGTCTTTTTGGCAGTTTAAGAGATCCTGGGTGTCTTTTTGTCAGAAACCCTGCGATAACATTGTTAGTCGATATTTTCTACCAATCAGCGACTGAGCCCGTCGTTTGCTGTATTGAAAATTCTGATGCCATCTTTGTTCACCATATTTGTTATATCCATGTATAAATTCAGTGTTAAATTGGCTGCATGCAAACAACTTTTTTGTTGTCAAATCATAATTAATGTCCTGAAATTTCTATTTGAACTATGATGTTGTAAATGTATCCATATTCATAACAGTTTGTTGTTTTGCATGACACTTGTCATAATTTTCATAATTATCGGCGAAAAGAATTCTACACACCTGACCTTGTATCTTGGAGCTTTTTCCTGCCCCCCCCCCCCCTGTGAACACAAATCTTAGGCTATCGTTATTATGTTACTGAAGCTCAACTTGGGGAGGGACTAATAGTCAATGTGACAGTTAATTGAGCGATGATGAATGCGGAAAGCTAGAATGGCTATGTGATACTAGATGCCAAAATCGGTCATGTTTAAAAAAAAGAAATTCGGAATAATTTTATGGCTGCCATCTAGTGGTCACCCAAAACAGAGGTCAACCCGAATATCCATATGAAGTTTGGGCTCATTTGGACAAGACTGCATGTTGGCTGTAGAGCACACCATATAGTATTTAGTGATGCACAGAGTAAAGTCCAACATGGCTGCTAGCTGTCATGTTATCATCGGTAATGCTTCAAATTCGATAGTTCCCATCTAGAAATACCCTAAACATGCCTGTACATTTGGAAAACAATTCCCCAATAAATGCGGGCTGCAGCGTGTGTCAATGGATTCAAATTTGGAATCCAAGATGGCTGCTGGCGTCCTGTTTTAAAGAATTTCGGAACAAAATAAATGGCTCCCATCCAGAGGTCACCCCGAAGATCCATGTGAAGTTTGGTGATGATCAGATGAGAGATGTGGCCTGTAGTGTGCGCTAAAGTAAATTTAGTTTAATCATATTTTATTTGTTCATAAATTGATTTAAGACAAAAATGATTGAAGGACACGTGCTATAATCACTTAGAATATCCTCATCTCCCTGGTATAATGCACTGACACTTTATAACACTGAAGAGAACAAAAACAAGGTACATGTATATATACATACAAATAATGAACAATCAATGGAGAAAAACAGAATGGCGCTTGTCGAAGTTCGGTACAATACAAATTGAATGCGCTTTTCACCTGCAGAAATAGACGAACTCGGACTAACCTGAGCATATTAATCCGCGACGCCCTACGGGCGGCGTTGGCGGTGGGTATATTCACCTCCGTCAAAAACCGCCATAAACAGACAGAATAGTAAAATATAGACAGACTTTGTTCTTATACCAATCAGAAATATGGCATAAACAGTATGTTATTGTCAAATGTTTTTCATTTGTTATGTAAACAAAAGCAAAAAACGTTACAGAACCTGGCCTTTGTTTAGATCCGGATATGGTAAACATAAAGAGCGTAATTTGTTACCGTTTTCTTAATATAGAAATAATAAAGAGCGTTTATATCATGTGTGTGTGATTAACCAATATAATTGAGATGTGTTATGTAAGCAAAACTTCTGTAACTTCTGTACGCAGATGCCGCTTCTACTTCTGTACCACTACAACAACGGCAAAAAATTCTTCCCGTGCAAAATAACAAATACACTACACTTCGACCACAGCAGAAGCCACAACTCCAAATTGTTGACAAACCTTCACAACCTGATTCTCAACAACAATAACAACAACCTAATCTGGATTCCGAGAAATCCCCACCTCAACCAACTTTACAAGCACCAGTTGTGGAAGGACCACAGCAGCAATTACAAGCACCGGTTTTACCAGTTGTTTCGCTACCGGAACTAGAACAAACAAAACAAAATGATATTACTACAGTGTCGACAACACTGGAACCAGTCGCCGGGTTTGAAACCCATCCTCCTCTTTTCGATACACAGGGTAGGAAGAGATCTTTGGAATCAGAATCCTCGAACACCCAAGAACCACAGATGATTATGTTATTACAGTCGAAAGACATGTACCCCTCGGGGGACGAGATGATGGACTCGCCATTTTCAGACAGTTCATCGATAATTTCTTAATTTCTGTTTTGTGATATACTGAGTACGATATTGGAATATACCTAAACGATAGGGCATGTCTCTCACAAAATGGTGGCTCTACATGGATCTAAACCTGACCACGGATTGTCCAAGGATTATCCCCTCTCTCGCCGTTTCGGTGTTTTCATTTATCTTATTGTTTTCTTTCACATTCATTCCTTTTTACTTCCTATTTCCAACAATACTATAATGGCAGCCAATATATTAAAACTAGGGTCCATTAATTGCAATGGTTTGGGAAACCCCAATAAATTATCCAAATTAAAATATCTAAAAAATTCCAACAATTATGATATATTATTTTTACAAGAAACACACGTAAATACCCTAGCCAGAACACCTGAATATATTTCAAACTATCTAATTGTAAAGCCTATTGGTCATTTGGAACGTCAGCTTCGTGCGGCGTAGCCATTTTAATTTCTGAAAAAGTTCAATTTGAGTCAGTTAAAGTTTTTCATGATTTTGAAGGTAGAACAGTATATATTTCGACATTCTTATTAATAGTCAAACATTCCGACTATTAAATATTTATGGTCCAAATCTTGAATGTAATCGTAAACCATATTTTCAAAGTATTGTTCCCTTATTAGTTGGGAGCTTCCCAATAATAGTTGACGGTGATTTTAATTTCATAATGTCCAATCGTTTAGATAAAATTGGCGGTGACAACGCAATCACAACAACAACAACCAAATGGAAATATCAGATTATTGAATCTAAGCTAGTTGATGTTTATATGCATTATTATCCAAACACCGTGGCGACCACTTGGAGATCCGGGGCCGTGGGTACGCGCCTAGATCGCTTCTGTTTCCGGTTCTCTAGTGGGGTCGCTCCGGTGTTGGTATCAACATGTAGGAATCACGGAACTAAATGGTTTCCCATAGGCGACAGTGTTAACGTTTCGGCCAAATTCGCTGAATTGAAGCCTGCAGGCCATACCAGTGATGTTTATCCAGCTAGATTGACACCAGTTGATCACGAAAATGCAAGAAAAATCATAGGTCATGGGTTTACTTTTTAAAATAAATCCCCAAGTGTACGACAGGGCTATCTCACAGCCAAATTTGATCTGGAAAAACCCAGATCTACAACAGCTAGTTAAATACATTTCCCGCTCACAAAAATCCGTTCCCCCATTGATTCACCAGTTTAAATTATTTAGATATTATGTACAAATCAAATAAACGCGATGTCATCCTTTAATAACGTGTCGCATGTATCAGGTGAAGGTCATTCTTCAGTTACCTTCACCTTTAGCATTTCACGGTGTACTCGCTCCCCGACTCTAGAACACATTTAGCTCCCTGATTCCTATATATATATGTATATGTGTGAATAACAGCGTTTCTTATAGTATTTTATCAAAATATAGACCTTACTGAAATCAAAAATGGATTATATCGAGCAGTAGTGGTTTATTTTTCCAATATGAGGCATCCTGAAAATTAGTGTCAATCCTCAAAATAAAGCAAAAAAAATTAGCTTTTTTTTCAATTTTACTAGCTAATGCATCTTGTATAACTGAAGTATGTCCTTATATACCATAATATTACTAAATTGAAGAGGAAATGTTAATATACATTTTGAGAGGGATATATTGTCCAATTTTAAACCCTTTTCATGCAGAATTTGGCAATTTATAATAAATATTTACCAAAATTAACAGAAAATAAAAATAAAAAATATTTTAATAGCAATGTAAAGCAACCATAAGTCAATTTAAATATCGAAACATTATGATACAACATCAGACACAGCCTCAGACATGACATTTTACCAGATGGCAGGGCATATACTGTCTGTTTAACAAAGCTGCCATGACAGTTTTGCACGACAGTAACTCTAGTGATGATGCCATCACCCCCCCCCCCCCGACTTGGGGTGGGGCTACGGTCCCAGATAAGGCTACTGGGTGCCGGAAAAGCTTAATTGGGTCAAATGACACATTTTCCCAATGGGGGGGGGGGGCTAACACTCCTCAAAATTGTGGGGAGGGGGCTTTAGACCCACTGACCCCCTAATGGTACCTGACATCCATACAAAATTACCAGATTTATCACTTTCTTTACTATCTACAGGCGAATCCATGCGTTTCTTCTTTAAATCTGTCCAAAATGTGGTCATTATCATTTGAAAATAAGAAAATATGGAAATAACAACTTATCATGGCGAGACGTGAAATTTCGTAAAATTCAAATTTTTCTTATAGGAATCACGGAACTAAATGGTTTCCCATAGGCGACAGTGTTAACGTTTCGGCCAAATTCGCTGAATTGAAGCCTGCAGGCCATACCAGTGATGTTTACCCAGCTAGATTGACACCAGTTGATCACGAAAATGCAAGAAAAATCATAGGTCATGTGTTTACTTTTTAAAATAAATCCCCAAGTGTACGACAGGGCTATCTCACAGCCAAATTTGATCTGGAAAAACCCAGATCTACAACAGCTAGTTAAATACATTTCCCGCTCACAAAAATCCGTTCCCCCATTCATTCACCAGTTTAAATTATTTAGATATTATGTACAAATCAAATAAACGCGATGTCATCCTTTAATAACGTGTCGCATGTATCAGGTGAAGGTCATTCTTCAGTTACCTTCACCTTTAGCATTCCACGGTGTACTCGCTCCCCGACTCTAGAACACATTTAGCTCCCTGATTCCTGTAGCTGCAGTCTCCGACCATGATGTTATCGGGTTTTCCTTTAATATTCCAAATTCTCCCGTGAACGGGCCTGGTTATTGGAAATGTAATTCTTCAATATTGCAAGATCCTAATTTTCAATTGAATTTCAAAGAATTTTGGCCAATATATTTATATTATCGTGACAATTTTCCCACGGTTTCGGAATGGTGGGAATATGTCAAAAATGCATGGCTTCATTCGTTCAAAGTTATTCTTTAACAAAAGCTCGGAATCACAATTCTGAAATTAAAGAGCTTGAGTCTCTTTATTTTGAATTATATGTAAAGCGGAAATAAGTAATCCTAATCAATACACAGATCAAATTAAAGAAACTCGTGATCGATTATTGGAACTAAACACAGAAGCATCCAAAGGAGCTTATATTAGATCACGAGCACGCTATATAACATCGCAGGAAAAACCTTCAAAATATTTTACACGTTTAGAAACGCAGCGTGCACAGTCTAAGTGCATTACCTCAGTTGAGGAAAACGGCCATTCATATTCTGAGACATCAGATATTATTGACAGTTTCAAAAGATTTTATATTGATTTATTTGCAGAAGAGGAGATCGACCCCGATTCTTGTGGCGAATTCCTTCGGGATTTGCCACAGGTGTCGGAGGTCGATTCCCAGATATGCGAAAAACCAAAAAACTTTAACCGAAATAACGGACGCAATTTCCGATATGCAAAATAACAAGTCCCCCGGAAGTGATGGCTTTGAAAAATCTTTATACAGTATATTTTCAGATCTGTTAGCTCCAGTTCTTTTGGAAATTTATAATGAATGCTTTTTATCTGAAACTTTAACTCCATCACAGAGATTGTCTCTCGTCATATTACTTCGAAAAGATTTAAATAAGCCACAAGAACGTGGTAATTATCGTCCAATCAGTCTTCTGAACTATGATTATAAAATTTTATCTAAAGTGTTAACCAATCGTTTGAAAACAGTAATTTCTTCCATCATCGATCCTGACCAAACATGCGGTGTCATGGGAAGATCTATTTTGGATAACGCTCATTTACTTCGAAATGTTATTGATTATTCTAACCAAAAAGACTCACCATGTGCTTTTATAAGCTTGGACCAGCAGAAGGCCTTCGACCGAGTAAGCCATGCTTACTTGTTTAAAGCGCTCTCTGCCTTTGGTTTCGGACCAAATTTCATTCAAATGGGTAAAGCTTTTATACACGGACATAAAATCCAGTTTAATAATCAATCAGTTCATTTCTGAACCATTCCCTATATATAACGCGATCAGTCAGACAAGGATGTAGTCTTTCACCTTTGCTTTGTGTCATGTGTTTGGAACCATTCTTGATCAATCTTAGACGGAATCCCGCGGTTGTCGGTTTGAGACTCCCAGGGACTCCCGAGAGTGTCAAGCTGACAGCGTACGCCGATGACGTCACAGCGATATTAACGACCGATAATTCTATAAGGCAACTTTTTATGACTTGTCATCATTACGTGCGCTCGCGCAACAGTATTGCGATCAGACAGTTTCGTAGGTACGTTGGTGTCACCCTACTCCGTTTCACTCCATGACGTCACCAAAAACGACGTAAAACCTCGTGGCGTTCTGACATTTTTACTATGCCGAGTTTTTGCTATGTTTATTTTATGTGTTGTTTTCGATTATTTGTTTGTCGCCGACATCGCCATTTGTCGGGATTCCCTGTTTCTATATTTAAAACTGGCATGCTCGTAGTGAGCCTCGATTTCGATTTTTTCTCCCAGGTCAAAATACGTCAGAGTTATGACAAAAATAGATCGACCTACATTTTCTCCACCAGAACTCTACATCAAAGAGTCTATAGACTCCTTCGGGACCTACATAGACTCCTTCATTTGGGTATTTTTACTTATAATTGGGAAGTTTTATCATTTTTGGTTCGTGCGAAGACCTCTTTTTATCGTGCGGGAAAAGAGAGAGACATTCAAAACGCGATTTCGTAATTCGACGCAATAGGCTGAATAGCCTAACCTTCAGCCGAGTTCCGGGTCAAATACGACGAATGACGTAACACAAAACAAAACGCATTTGTTGACACAAACACCGTTTGAAGAGTTTATTATTACATAAAATGATCGTTATTGATTAATTATTGATTAATATTGATATTTATTGTTGCATATTGGCTGCTATCAATATTTACACAAATGGTATTAATTATTTCTTATAATTGCTCCTTTCGTCAACTTTGACTATCGGAAAATGAAAATAAAAATATGCCGCTGAAAAAAATGTAATCGATATTAAAGTCTCATCCTTTCGGCAACATGGAATTGGTTTTAATTACTTAAATGATTAATATAGTAATTTGCCTTTTATCTGTGATGAAATGAGAAATGGTAATTGTCTTTTTTTGCTAACATTAAATTAAATTAAATAAATTAAGTAAAATACAGTGAAATTATTTTTTAAATTATTGTTTATTACATTTTTGCGCACGTTGGCATCTCTCTGAGTGCATTCTAGTTGCAGTATGTAACCATTATAAGGTTCGCGTTAATTGCTTTTGACGTTTAGGTATGAACAATGACTGGGGTATGAACAATTATGACTGGGCCATGCACTCTTGGCGGGAACACATGATCCGCATTTAGAAGCTTTCTGGTGTGCATGGTGAATGAGAAACCTGCAGTAATAAACCGTAGTTTGTTTGTAATAATTTGAAGGATTAGTTGTTTTAACGGAATTCTGAGGCGGAACATTCATTCAACCAATATTTTTTATATTATAATTTATATTTATGGCTATGATCTTGGTGGCGTTACCATTTCTGACTATGGTTTTCTTGTATGCGCTTGTGTGGCGTCTCAACCAAGCTGTAAATATGTGCATTTTGCAACTTCTTTTAAGGATTTTGATTTGTTAAAAGGCGTAAACCTCTAGTTTTGTTTTCCATTTGATATACAATATCTTCAACTCGTTATGTTGGGATATCCTCTATATCTACCATTAATTTGGAAACAAAATTCTGGGATCGGAGTATAGTGTGGACCTTAGACAGGTCCTGCATTAATGTGACATTAAATATTTCTCGTGGGTTTGTTAGGAGGTGGTATAGTGGTACAAATCATGTCGTCTATATAAAGTAGTTTTATGGGGGAATATGTTGTTTAGAATCTTTTCTGGGACAATGTAGAGCATATCTGATGGTTTCCCTTCTAACGGGATTTGCTATGTGTTACACGATACTGGACAGTCCCTTTGTATTTTCTGTTAAGATACACTATAAACATTTCTGTAATCTTGCAGAGCAAAGGGCTTGACAAAATAATTATCAGCGGTTTGACTAATAGTTAATAAATAACTCTTCTTTCGATTAAGATTATAAGTTATAACCGAAAAGTTTGAAGACAAATTATATAACATTCGTTATAAAATTTGTTTTCAAACTTTTCGGTTATAATTCATAATCTTAATCGAAACAAACGTTAGTTCTTGTAATTTAATCTGTCATTTCGCAGGAGAACCTCCATAAGTAACAGATAGAACTAACACGATAGATCTCTGAGATTATTCCCGAAGAAAACTACACATCTGGCTGACCCCGACACGCTGACACTCAGCCTCTAATTATCGATGGTCAAGTGGTGTTATCTATTCGTCGTTTTTGATTGGCTAGTGACAAGTGATCACCCAATGCCGAATGCGCTGCACGTGTTCCTGATTTATTTTGGCTGAACAGTTGTCATTTCAATTTAATTTGTTTGCAACTTTTACCACGAGTCTTGTTGACTTCGCTGTGTACTTGTGCACTGAGGGTAAGCAGTTCGGTTATTGGCATGGGAGTACTTTACCGAAGGCATTTAGATCCAACATCGGAATTCACTGTTAAAGGCACGGATGGCCTTGGTTGTATGATTTAATGTAGAAATAAAAGTTACCAAAATATGAAAAAATCCTCAAGAATATACTAATGATAATATGAGTACGATATTAACCACAAAACACACATGTGTCAGCCGAGCGTTTGTCTATATACAACACATAAAAATTGTGCGATAAGCAAAACACTCAACACCGTGGTGAATTTTTGGGGTGATTGATTCACGGTGACCCATTCAACACCGAACTATTGAATGGCGAGGATTAGCTAGCGCTATAACGTTATGGTGTAAACAACATGGCACAGTTTTAACCAAAGTTCAATTTGTGGTATATCCCGATGTTAAGTGTTTTGTTTATCGCACACTCTTTACGTACTGTACTGTAACATAACATGGCTGTTGTTTACTAACACCACATATGATCTTGACAAAAGCATGCTATTTATGCTACATTTATGATCGGTATAAGAACAAACGCTGTCTGTATTTTAATATTCTTTCTGTTCATTATGGTGGTTTTAACGGCTGTGAATATTTTAACAGCAATACCCAGTGCGAAGGCCATCCGTATCTTTATATCGTAGGAATTATCGAATAGTTTCCACGTGTATTTTATGCACGCGGTATATACATGTAGGCGTGGTCTTATCGCTCGGTGGTGCTGTCATTTC